>OX459193.1:10005000-14805000 GCA_949775195.1 Diarsia dahlii
AACTTCTTGCATGTACGCTTCCACGTCGCCAGAACGGTGCAGGCGAGCATTGTCGTCCATAAAAATGGAATCTTCCCCAAGTGCAGTCAATGCGGGTTGTGCATATGGAATTAGGACTTCCATTATGTACCGGTGTGCATTTAATGTTCCATTTTCTATGAGAACTAACTCCGTACGCCCCGTCGAATTAATTGCTGCCCAAAACATAACGGAGCCTCCGCCATAAGGAGTGATTTCTTCGAAACACACTTCCGCATAGCGTTCCCGTGGTCTTCGTAGCACTCGCCGGCGTCGGTCCTCTCCACACAAAGAGATTCTAGCTTCATCAGAAAACAATACTTTATTCCAGTCCTCCAGAGTCCATGAAGCACAGTTTCGAGCAAACTGAAGTCGAGCAACACGGTGCTCACGGAGTAATTTAGGTCCCCGAGCCGGGCGGTAACTCCTGATATTGGCAGCCAAAAGCCTCCTCCTGACGGTCCACAAGCTAACTTCTACTCCTCTTACTTCTTCAAGGCTCTTCTTCAGGTCCACACTTGACGCCTTACGATTCCGCAAGGCCTGACTCACCAAAAAGCGGTCATCTCTTGGTTCTGTGCGTCGTTTTCTTCCCGAACCGGGTCTTCTTTTGACCGAACCGGTCTCTTGATACCGTTGCCAAGTCCTCTGGACAGTTGAACGACTCACATCTAGCCGCTGAGACACGTAAGTTTGCGAACAACCTTCTTCAAGTAGGGCTATAATTTTACCGGCCGTTATCGCTTTATCACTCATGTCAAAAAGTGGTATTTAATGTAAAAAGAAAGATAAAATTGTTTAATTTGCAGAAAATATCCAAAAAGTTTAAAAATTTTTGTAATCAGTAATAAAATCGTTTCAGCAATTCGCGCCATTAGTAAAGCAATTTTACAATAATCTACAATAATCATTATTTTCCTTTTGTTAATTTCAAAATTTAAATTTGGAACGTACAGAATCATGCCAGGATTCTTCAAATAACATGCCAATACATAGTCAAATTAATAAAACCTCTTACTTGTCCTTCTTCATTGAAGTAGAGAAAAAAATATGAAGTGCCCGTTTTTTTTGCAAAAGAGTTTACATAGCCTCGTTACAGTTTTATTGTGTAAATAAGTGTCTGTTCGACAAAGTATACTTCTGCAAATAAAAATTCCATTTTATTGCATTTAAGTAGATACGTGTGTATGAGTGTATACGGAAGACGGGCGTATTAAGTTACCCGACGATTAAGTTGGTTGTCGACAGTGAGCATGATTCACATTTTGCCCCGACTCCATTACTTTTTCGGTGAAAAGAATGTGCAGCGGGCAGCTGAAAAATGTACTGCAGTCGAAATATTGCGACGCGTTTCTACCGAGCTACATGTGTTCCTGCTCAGAACCGTAATGTATGGACTTTATGGTGGAACCTTAATAATACCCTCAGTAAAACATTTCAAAGTCAGTCGTGTGCTTTTCAAATTTAAGTAAAGCATTTATGCAGTAGGGCTATTTTTGGAAATTATTCAACCATGCATTTGATATTTATCACATGACGGAACAGTGCATTTGGAGCGTCAAAAATATCGAAGTAAATAGGAAGTACGAAATCTATAAATTATAACCGATGACGGAGAGGTTTTAGTAAGTATTATGTGTTTGATAGCCGCGGGCGAACAAAGGTATCGGATGTTCCACTGTTGGAAATTTATTGTAACTGTAATTATGAAACCCATTCGTGGATAACCGTACGTGTGTGATTTCAGCTAACAAACGATCTAATGAATAGGTAGCTCCACTGCTAATTGAGATCCATTACTCGTATCTATACTATTACATCAAGGTCTACCACATATTGCATATGCATATCAGCCATTAACAGACATTTAACTTGTTTCAAAATAGTTTATTTCTTTAGTTTTTGTTAAAAACATTATGTGTTTAGTCAATATATATTAATTTCAACTCTGTCAAATCTTACCTGGCTCATTTTCGTCACATTCCGTTTCAAATGTATTCTAGAATCTGCTGGTGTTGTAATACGGCGGGGACATTATGCAAATACACACGAGGACGTGTATGCTAACTAAATAGATATTTTACTAAACCCTAAAGGATCAAATTTCAATAAAACCGAGTAGCACACAGGCATTAGTCTTCCTATTAGTTGTAACACATAATGTTTTCGAGATACGGTCTCATTGAATGTTACATTTAATTTTCTATTCAATTTCTTATCTGTAAATGTATGGGCACAGTTATATTGGTAACGTGGGAATCGTCATTGATTCACTCCGGATTACTTCGATGACTATCGCCAAGAAAAATAAATTAATAATAACTTCGATATTGGGCGATGTAATCTCCGTGAGCTTCCGAAATGAGATTGCTGACGCGATAATTTAAAGTGATGGTACAGCTTCTGGGGGTAATAGATCTTATGACTTGTAGTTGTGTGTGTGACTGTGGAGGTGCCATTGACACTGTTTTTTGGATACTGTTTAATTATTGAATTACATTTCTGAACACTGATGCTTATCTGATATTTCTCTACAAAAACTTAGCACATAAATTAGTGCCAAGGCGTTTCTAGAAGTTTTCAACTAGCAATATAATTTAATCGCACCTCGGATTAACCTCATTGGTTACGATATTGCCTCTGCGAAGTCCGTCGGGGCTGTGGATATCGAAAGGTTACCGCGGCTCCGACACAAGGGCGAAGATGGAACATGGGTTTGGTTTTTAGTCAGTAGAAGTCTGACACTCCCCTTCGCTCTGCCCAGGGCCTGATTTAGAGTTCTGACCGCCCTAGGCTAACTATGAATATGCGCCCCCAGCCTGACCTGTCCTACCTTTTCATACAGGTGCAACTAATTAAATTACAAGTACAGAAGAGAGCTTACGTAATCTTTTTTTATTGGCGGGTGGGAAATCATCAAATAACCCCTCCCACTCTTGGGCAGAGCGAAGGGAGTGTCAAACTTCTACTGACTAAAAACCACCCATGTTCCTTCTTAGCCCTTTATGTCGAGGCCGCGGTATCTCTTGCGAACAACCGGCAGCCCCAACGGCCCTTGCGGGCCCCTTCCATGTTGCTGAAATATCTTTGAGGCGCGCGTGGAATACGAACGCGCCGTCGACACGGTCTGTCGCTCTCTCCACGACTACCGCAACCCCGCGTGTCATATTGTCGGCCGCCGCCTCATGCGACCCCCCCTGTGCCAACACAAGCGTATCATCAGCGTAGCAAACTACGCTGACGCCAGTGACGCCGCTAGGGAGGTCGGAGTGCAGCACGCAGTCGTAACCGATGTACCACAGTGGCGGCCCCAGAACCGATCCCTGCGGAACACCGCACGACATCTCTTGCCGGTTCCATTGTCCGTCTTAGCCAGGATAGATTACAGCCCTGTCTGTCAAATAGTCCCCGACTACACGACGAAGGTAGGCCCCGGTGATACCGGAGTGCCTCCCTAATGCATGGTGTTGAAAGCGTTGGCGATGTCGAGAGACACCGCCAAGACCACACCGCCCCGAGAGGCCGCATGATGGCACCCACCGTCGAGTGCCTCTTGCGAAAACCAAACTGGTGTTCCGCAAAATCCGGACCCATTCCCTCAAGGTGCTCAGCGAGGCGGTTTGTAATTACTCTTTCTAAGAGCTTGCCCACCTCGTCGAGTAGGTAGCACAAAGGGCTGGTATGCGGACAGCGAGTCCGCAGGACGTCCTGGCTTCTGAATGTGAACCAGTTTCCCCGTCTTTCAACGAAGCGGGAACTGGCCTCTTTCCAAGCGCGCGCTTAATAACCCCTCCAGTCGGGGCCCAAGAGCCTCTGAGGCCAGGACCCAAGCTTTGCCTTAACCGAGACCGCTCTTTTTCTCACTCAATCCACCTGTCCTACCTCTCTTACGTGTCAAATGAAATGAAAGAAAGAAATAACAAATAGCGGAAAAAACCAGTTTAAACTTGTTGTGAAATGAAAGAGGCGCGCGCGTGGCGCGGCCGGGCGCGGGGTTGGGGTGCGGGGCTGCGGCACTCACGCTCTCATTTAATTTTTTAACACACGTATTTTCCCAAACGCCGCGCGCCGCCCCCTAGGTCCTTGCGCCCTAGGCTCTAGCCTTATTAGCCTGTGGGTAAATCAGGCCCTGGCTCTGCCCAAGAGCGGGGAGGGTTATTCGATGAATTTCCACCCACCAAAAAAAAAAAAGGCGTTTCTAGAAAACTCGTCGAGCTTTAATAAGTTCAGTCAAAAGGTGACAAAACCGCACAATGTAGTGACAGGTTGTCAGTTTATCGAATTATGTTATACAAGTCAAACAGCTATTCGCTGTTCTTCTGTTGACTTTTACGTTCGTGGCAAGATAAGCAGCTGCTCTACATTCTACTTTTTATCTCAAGATTAGCGGGTAAATACATAAACACTTATTTAATTAACTTTGAAGAAGATAATTAAATGTTTAACCCGTAGTCATCACTCAAGAGAATCTCATTATCTGAATAAAGTCCTAGAAAAGCTGCGATGGTGAAATGAAAACTTGCACGCGTTGAAGCATGATATGCTTAATCTTATATTCTCACCTGACTAGTTTGCGTTATTCTTCCTTTCCCTTTCCCTATCTTCATAACACTACAATAAAATCAGTTGTTTATTATCTTACAAGTGTTCGAAACTTCGAACACAAAAATCTTACGAGAAGCGCGGCCACAAGGCGCTGAGGTGGGTCGCGGGGAGCGGCAAGCGTTCTCCCATACTAAAACATTACACTTTAAGATCACTTGTCTAATAAAACAATCGAATAATTCGGTTATTGAGCCCCTTAAAAAAAATTTATAAGAGGTCTTTTGACTGCTAAAAGTTTATTGATTTCATATAAATGGGATAATAACACGACACTGACCATTCACATTATTATGTCTTGACGCCAGATTGTTTAACGCTTTTATCTTAAGACTGATTAAACTATACTTTGCGGAAAAATATAACACGGAAAAGCTTTTATTTTCTTTTAAGTTCATTGTCGTTGATATAAACAGCGAAGTACGAGTATAACAAGCGATATAATGCTCGTGCGCAAGATAGAGTGCGTCCGCGCGGCCTCGCCGCGGAATAAATGCCGTAATTAAGTGAAATTATTATAATTCTGTTTCAGAATTAAATGGATGTCACAATATCACGCCCTTAAGTAACCGTAAATTCATTAAATATTTGGTTGGTATCTTGATTGTCTACATAAATGGTGTCACATATTATTATGCATATTTTCTTGCGTATCGCATTGTTTTGTCTTGTCCTTTTTGCTACCAAGAAAATCATACGTGACAGAAAAAAATGTCCTTTCTGTAAAAGTACTGATTTTAATTACACTCCATTAACCGAGAATACCGCTCTGATAAAATGTGTTTAAATAATTAAAGTAATTAATTTTCAAATTTGTATAAATTATTTTAGCGAAAAAGGCGTCAGTTACTCACAGTAAACACGTAACAGGGTAATACGTTACTTGGAAAGATTTCGCTTTTTATACATATTTGGGTCCGATGTGATTTCGGGTGTGAGCGTAGATATCAAAAGCGGCAATCCTATCTGTTATCAGTCCATTATGGTCGCAAACAAATGACGCAGCTTAAAGTCTTAAAGCTTTTTAACGGGGTGAGAGTCGTGAGTCGTCGGCGGAGTAATTAGCCGCAGAGTTGTTTGTGCGAGTCCGAATGGCCGCACTGACCGCCGCGCGCCACAGAACATGTAATGTAAGACGTACTCAGGACAATGCAGCGCGCACTCGTACCCGACGGCCGTAGGTGCCGATTTTAATTAAGTCGACCAGATTTACAGCTCCTTGTAACGCTGTCTGTTCTTAGTTTAATCCTTTTTCAAGTGAGCTCTGTAGACTAAGCTCTATTACTCGTCCATCGATGACTGGGTGTGCCCCCTGAAGCCATATGTATTTATGATGAATGGATATAGTATTCTTGTTAAAATAAATTGTAATCATCATCTGCCTTGCCTTTTCTGAACTATGGTGGGGTCGTCTTCCAGTCTAACCGGATGCAGCTGAATACCAGTATTTTACGTAGAGTGACTGCCTAGCCGACCCGACCTCCAGGTATCGTATAATCCAGTACTAACTGGGTTGCAGTTATATAAGGTCCCATTAAATTAGGTGGACAAATTTTAACACAGCGTTCAGTATGTCTAACCAAAGATATCTAAACAAAAAAACCACTAAATAAACTGTTTTTTTTTACTTAAAATAATAAATTGCCGGCACTCTAGAACAAACTCATCCTTTATGAGTAGGTACCTACTTAAATGCGTTTTTCTTATTTTTATTTTTTACCATCGTCCTTATTTTGGTGGTCTGAATGATTTCTAAAATTTTGTCCACCTATTTTAATGGGACCTTATACCTATACTCCTTCGTAAGACTGATTGTCAGACTTTCGGGCAACTGACTACCTGTAACGAATGTCAGAGATCTAATAATTAATTAATCGTATGACGGACTCAGAATCAGTTATTCTTTAGCCAAGCCATGTAAATAGTGCAAGCGCGGTGTCGCGTAAAGTCGTGTCACCATCTAAACACAGGCAGCCTTCCGTGCAGGGTTTAGACCATAGGGCAATATATCATTATGTTGTTTTGTGAATTAGCAAACAAACAAGCAGTACTTTGTCGCCTCGGGCTGCATCGGCTCAGCTCATGCTAAGTATGGACATTTGTATAAATATTTATACACTTGGCATACGAATATGCATGCGAGTAGGATAGAGGCAGGCAGAACAACTATAAGACTACAGGAAAACACAGAAAAAACAAAACAAAATAATGTTTTTTAGAGACATAATGGTAAAAGTTTATAAGCACCGCACTGCAATTATGAAAATGAAGAAACAAACCGACTGTACCCACTCACGATTGCAACCTTATTCTTTGACGGCATTTAGCCGAAAACGTTGTCAGTATTGTGACAAATTGTGAGATAAGGACCTGTGAGATAAATATATCGGTCACGAGTAAACCAGATGCACTGCTTCTGTAAGTGACTGTGACCCAAACGCATCTGTTGACCACGGGCTATAGTGACGACATCTTACATTCACTCCTTCGCTGATAACAAAAATATTAAGCTCACTGTTCTAAGATCCGGTAGGACTATATTAACATAAGTAATACAAAAAAATAAAACAAAACTAGTGCACAATGTAACAGGACTTAGGTATGGCAGTAAAAACGAGACGCACAAGGTCATCCAATATTTGCAACATGCAATTTTTGTAAGTTATTATTTGAACAAAGATAACAGGCTGCCTCCGATATGTAATTCGTGAATACCAAACAAAAAGTTTTGAGCAAAGGCTAAACTCGATCGGTAGGTATGTAGGTAGGTATGGATTGGAAACCTTCAGACTTCAATAGGTATACTTACTATACTACTAGCTTACTAGATACTTAGCGATCGAAATTCGTTGTTGCATCGACGCTAATCGACTGCTGCGTTGCATACAAGTTTTTTTTTATTTATTTTTAGTTTTTGTATAAGAACGAGTATTTTAATTTAACATTTTTTTTGTATTTTAACTTTATAAATAATTGAAACGTGAAACAAAAAATGCATCGTCTTACTAACTTAAATGCGTTAATTAAACCGTTGTAGATCAGGTTAGTAAGAAATTCATTTAGTAATTATCTCTACACTTTTTACTTTAGAAATTATCTACTCATTAATAAACCTTTTATCATTTTAAACCAGATGAATGTACACGGCTCGCAGCTACTTAAGACAAGTTGTATTACTGTTCAATGTGAAACAGTTAAGAAACTTTCAATGATGCATTTCGCAATGTTAATTTGATTAAAATATAATCAACTGATGAAATAAATGATAAATTGGTAATATAGTCAGCGACGAATAGTAATGGATAAATAAATAAAGTTTTGCTACAAGCTGTTTAAACTCAGCATCATATAGAAATGCATTCATTTAAATATTTGAGTGCAAGGTGTTCGACTATATTCTTTTATCCTTAACATTGTGGAAAATTTCCGGGTCGTTAATACTTGTCTATTATTCTTTCTTTTATTGACACACCACAATACTATTAACATAGTTTCGTTATGGATGATCGTGACCAGTTTCGTTTTTAACAATATTTATTTTTTAAGACAAAGGAAACGTTATAAAATAATAACGAAGCACTATTTCGTTATTTTAATTTTTTTAATTCGTTATCCATTACCACAACCGTTGTGTCCGTACGTGTGTAATAATTACAAGAAAAACTATTTCATTGTAATAATAATTAGGCCTCCGCTTTCTTATTATCTCTATTGTAAATGTGATATGTTGACAACAACAAAAATATATAAAAAACAACACCAAATACTTTGTCGTCAATGCATATTAGTTGAACACAACTAGTTGGAGAAAAATAATTACAACTGTCTTCAGTTGTAATTATTTGATGAAGTACGAATAATGATTAAAAAAAACTAGGAAGCAGCCGGTGAGAGAGATAGCATCGCATTCAGATGCAGAGCCTCGCAGGCGCTTATTACACCACAGATAGCCCTTTGTTCTCTTTTTGCAATTTCCTAGTTAATTAGGCAGTTTTTACCGTTAATAGTATCCACAAAACAGTAATTTATTTAATACAAGCACATTAATAATTGCATTTAAAACACTTCGTTTGAAACTGACAAAGTTGAACGGTGTAATAACGACACACATACTCGTGCTTACAGCTTTTATGACTAGAATTAATTTATTCAATAAATGCACAATTTTTCATGAGTTCAAGTAACAGGAAAGTCGTTAAACAGTAAAGTTATTTAAAGGAGAATGCCAGCGGCACTATGGGCAAATGTACTCAATTCAACATTGTTGTGTCTTCATCAAATCATCTTTAAAATACTCGATGGCATGTCTAAATACTACCTCAGAAGATTGAACACAATAGACAATGGCATTTTCGAGATATTTACAAAAATGAAATGACTATTTTTAGGTTATGCTCAACCAAAAATTAGTTGAAAAAAACTATTTGAAAGGGTCTGAATGGGATTACGAGTGAGCTTTGTCTTTAAAGCATATTTTTGTAAAATCTGTAACGGTTTAGCTATTTCAGGTGGTCCGTGTCTGGTGACCACCTGTGACTAACTCACCAAGTCTAACTGATTTACATTTTGAGCATTTTAAAATCATATTCTCGCGTTTCATGAAATTGCAAAGCATGGAAGAAATCATTACTAAGATAATCAATCGCTCAGTGTTATTTGTAGATACTATTCAAATCTTAAGGTAGTGGAAATCATGAAATTGTCTTTGTAAGTAGGGTGGAAAGTTAAAACACACAATACTAAATACAATAAATGAAAGAATGATTATTTCTGGACTTTATTTTATTCATCTAAAAATAGTGTATCCAAAAATAGAGCTGGAACACTAACATTGTTATAACGTGCCCAGCTTAAATAGGTACCATACTATGCACATTACATGCACACAGCAACCTTCAGTTCTTCTCCGTCTCAAAAGTTATTCAAATGGATATTGCAGATCCGGGCACTCTAAGGAACATAATTATATTTTGTGGCACCGCGCTGTATCAATAATCCTTTAACTATTGATGATACCAATAGACGCTCATTATTGTTGCGTTTGGTGTGGCAGCAACACGTTTATATGTTCTTGAATTAACCTTATTAACAATCCATAATACTGGTCGACCAGGGTTCTGGCAGGAGGGGTGGCATTGGAATGTTAAAATCTTGTTCAATATGTGTCCGAGATCGATTTTGGGTAGCAGAATCTTCCACTCAGTCAGCATCGTGAGTTTGTCTGGTTGCAGTAATTCAGCATGTTCGGCAAACGCTTTCCAGACGTGACACCTGTAGATCAATACAATAACTTGTTTATAATTTGACCAGCCTATATATGTACAATCACTAGTAAGATAACAGTAAACAGTGTGGACTGTGAGTGTAGTACGCAAGGGAATTCGTAGCTGATAGGTTAAAAAAACAAGCTAACGTCCTCAATCGTATGTGTATAAAAAAATATTATATATTACCTGATGAGATAGTACCCCTCGCAGTAATAATTAATTATTTGTGGGCAGTCTAATGGCACTCGGTGAGATCTTGATCTCAGTACGGAAACCCCACAGCCGTAGCAGACGGCCGTTTGTCCTACTGCAGGTGTCAACTGTCCCTGGGATGTGAGTGTATTTTGCAACAGTGTAACACACTCCTGACACAATGTGCCTTCGGTTGACAGCTGAAAAAAAACATATTTAAATAATTATATTTCTGTACAACTAATCTTAAATGATAGATACCTACTACATACAATAATATCCTCGAATACACACTGATTAAGATAAACCATCTTAGTTAATAAGTTGGTTATTAACAACACATCAGTATGAGGTTCCTACCTATTTAAGTTATATTAAAATCCGGTAACTCAACTGGTGAGGTGAGAAACTAACACACACATGGATTTTACTTTTGCCCTCTAAGATTTGTTATTTGGTACATAAACATAAAAGTACAGTTCCTAAATAAAAAACACCATTCTACGTTAAAAGACAATGTTTACTCTTACCGGTGTTGGTGAGATCCAGACTCGTAAAATGTTCATGATGTTATTCGGAATCTCCGACAACATACGTCTGTGCATAAGTTGCGTTAGTCTCAAAGAGCAGTTGAGACATCGCACCACAGTTGCACTCGCCATGATCACAACACAAAAAAGTCCTGTATTTAGTTAGAAACAACACACACGTATGTTTATTGTCAATGGGTTGGCAGCATTAACGGAGTAACTAAAAGGTTCGACTCGAAGCACAATGTAACAAAACCAGCAAAAATAACATACCGTCATACTGTATTGTAAAAATATGACAAACGCACAATAAATGTTAATGTACCCGCACTACGAGTAACATAATCCCTAGTATTGTCAGGTGATAGTAAAAAATGGCGTACTATGACGTCGGAAATATAAAAGTACTCATTTATTGTTTGAAAAACAATCCTATTGTAAATAATCGTTAATACTTATTTAAAAAATGTATTTTTATTTTAGATATTTAATGCCGTTTTAGGTTTTGATACACAAGTCTTTTATCAAGAGTACTGTACGCGGGCATTCTCCTTTAAAATTAATACTAATTTTACATGTTGGCTACGAGTACTAATAAAGAGTGTAAAATACCCTTAACGAAGCCAAAAGCAGTTGCTCTCCCCGCCATTTCGCTCATATTTTTATTGGAGGACAAAGTTCCAAAAATTTCACAAGTTTTTTTTGTAGTTTATTTATTTAAACTTCATGTACAAGAGTGGTACATAGGCGGACTTAATGCCACAAGGCATTCTCTACCAGTCAACCTTAGGGTTAAATAGGACAGTACTGTGGTAGAGTACAAAAAAATAAATAATAATAAGGATAATACCATTTTGCAAACATATTATATATATCGGTGCATACTAATACACATATATTATATAGATATAATTAAATAAACTAATAGATATTTAAATACATACAAACAGACTAAAAATACGAAAACCTCATAATAATTACCAACGAATACTTACTAGTGACTTGATTGAGAACAATTCAGATCGATTTCAAAAAGTATTTCCGGACTTTTCTTTTGAAAGCCATCTTGCTCTCTGCTTTTTTAATGCAAGGGGGTAGCGCATTCCAGAGCTTTATGGTTGAGACAGCGTAGGAAGAGGACATAAAACCAGTACGGTGTGAGGGAATTTCGAGCAGAAGGTTCTTGGAAGCTCGAAGGTTACGATTGTGTGAACTGCCCAACACTTTGAAGTATTTTTTTAAATAATCGGGAGTACATGGATCCTTTAAAATAGTGAGATCTGAGGGATCTTCTGAGTCGGATAGGCAGCCATTTAAGCTGAGAACGGTATGCAGAGATGTGATCGTATTTACGAAGGCCAAGAATAAACCGAATGCAATTATTAAGAAGACGATTCAATTTGTTTAAAAGTTCTTGGGAAAGATCAGAGTAACAAACATCAGCATAGTCGATAATGGGAAGCACAAGTGACTGGACCAAAGTTAATTTAGTGCTAGATGGTAGAAAATGTTTGAATCTATAAAGAGACCGCAGCGAGTATGTGACTTTCTGACTAACCTGAGCTACCTGCTTATTCCAACTAAATGTGTCGTCAATGTGCAAGCCCAAGACTTTTACATGAGGTGAGAGAGAAATCACATGTCATTATTGTCGAACATAAGCGGCATCAGTTGGCTAGTGTCTAAATTTCTCAGGTAATACGAACTACCTATGAGGATGGCCTGGCATTTACCGACGTTGACAGCCACCCCAAATTTGGCGGACCATTCTCCGATTGTCTGAAGATCAGCATTGAGCAATGTGATGCAACTGTCAAGGTTGGCAATATCAGATTGAGCGTAAAGTTGTAGATCATCTGCGTATAGATGGTAAGAGCACTTGAGGATAGTAGTAATGGAGTTAATAAACAATGAAAATAAGAGAGGAGAGAGTATACCGCCTTGTGGAACACCAGCTACCAGGTCGCACCAGTCAGAGTAAACCTGATCAACACGCACCGCCTGCTGGCGACCACGAAGATATGAAGAAAACCATTCACGTGCTAACGTAGAGACCCCAATTTGCAACAGTATGGCCAGAAGAATATCGTGGTCGACGGTGTTAAAAGCGTTGGAAAAGTCAATTAAAACCAACACCGTAACCCTCGAATTCTCCAAGCCATTCCTTATGTCTTCAGTAACTTTAAGCAGGGCTGTGGCCGTGCTGTGACCAGGCCGAAAACCAGATTGGAATTCGGACAACAAGCTATTTTTGAGGACGTAAGAGGATATTTGCCTAAGAGCAGCTGCTTCAAGGATTTTAGAAAGGAAGGGGAGAATGGAGATCGGTCTGTAGTGACTTGGCAAACTGGGACTGGGAATTTTTGGAAGAGGGATAATGTATGCTTTACGTCACAAAACTGGAAACACACCCGTAAAAAGAGAAAAATTTATAATATGAGTAACAATAGGAATAATGTTTTCAGTCATAAAGGATAACATTGTTCTGCTGATCCCATCACAGCCAACAGCCCTAGACTTAATTGAAGTAAACAATTTAAGGACGTCAAGGTCAGTCACGGGAGAGAAAGAGAAAGAGTCAGGAGGTAATATTGGCTTGGAAGTAATATCATGAATTGTTTTATTCTTAACATCAACCGATAGCGTAGCGTAGTTCTAACTTTTAACGTTATCATTTTACTTTAATTACCTCCATGACCCGTTTAATATTCAAATCATCCATCGGCACGAAATCTGAAGTGAACTTCGTTGAGTTTTACCGTAAAACGTGATTTTTCACCCCACAAAAAAAAACATGTCCCAGCAATATTTTTTGCGTTGGCTTACTTAGTGTCATGTATATAATGCTTAGTTGCCGGCTCCGTTTACACCTTGTGTGTATACACTTAACAAAATCCAAAAGAGATTTTCTCATTAAATAACGGTTTCTACCTTGGGATAAGACCTATTTCGTAATAGGTAGTATGGCTTTCAAAATAGCATTATACCTAGTCATGAAAACGTAAAAAAAACGTGAAAATCACTTTTAAAAGTTGCTGCGTGTATAAATAATTATCGTGGCTACTCTATACACGCACTACGCTTATATTATTTACAGCTTCACTGCCAGCCAGATTGTGAGGGTAGAGTGCCAAATGCCGAACTGTTCTTTATAATTTATTTAGTTTCTAAGACATCAGTGATAAGGTGAAAAAAATAAAAAAATCGAATTATTATTAGTTTCGTAAATAAAAAAATGAAATAAAATCCCGCGCCTGCGCGGGCCCGGCACTGCGGTTGAAAAATCCATACGTAGTGCCAAGCCCGCGCCTGTGCGTGGTTAGGTATTTAGTGTTTAAATTATTTATTATAAAACCAAATTAAAATTTCTAAGAAGTACAGCCACTTATATGAGTTATAAGAAACTAAAATGATACTATGAATTAGTAGAATCAATACTATGATGAACCACCCTAATAATGAACAATTTTTGCCTTGAATTATTATTCTTAGCACGAAATCAAATATCACAATCATATCAAAATCAATAAAAAAATTATACATATTTTTTAATTTTAATTATAAATAATAATTATTTTTTACATTATTATTATTTTTTATAATTATAAATAACAATAATAATTTTAATTATATTTATTTTAATTATATTATTCGACGTCTGAATCACGTAAACAACTAGCATAACGAGTTCTTTTAGGCCGCGAAGGGCCTGCCTCGTCTGCCATGTAGATCACTTGTAAAATAAAAACTAGTGACCCGATCAAAAAACCGTAAACTTTGTTTGAATTGTAGAAATTTCAAGCGCAGCGCCAACGTAAAAACAACCCGCCAAACGCAGTGCCGGCGCGGCGTCACACTGACTCATAGAAACTGTACCGAGCCTAGCCCGCGCCAGCGCGGGGTCGGCCCCTCGCGCCCTACCCCGCACCCCGCGCCAGCGCGGGCTCGGCAGTGAAGTTGTTAAGAGCTACTAAGTAGAGCTTTAGCTTACCACTGCGCATGCCCTCTTAAGGAACTAAAACTAGGTAAAGGCCAACCATGGTGGAACAAAACACTAAGGAAGGTCAGAAAAAGCACGCGTCGAGCTCTTAGAACTGCCCTCAGAAAAGGGGGCGATGAGAACTGGGACAAATATAGAGAATTAAGGAACAAACTAGGACAAATGTGCAGGAAAGAAAGCAGATCAGGGTGGAACGCCTACTGTGAAAATATCAGTAGACACACTGATACCGCGCGAATAGTCAAGGTGCTGTCGAAAGACAAAGCATGCAAACTAGGAAGCCTAAAGATAGGGGAAGAGATCATATCCGACCCAAAAAAGATACTGAACGAAATGATGAGAAGTCACTTCCCTGGATGTGAAACTTATCAAGAGGAAACAATGATGACCGAAAACCGAGGCGAAGTGACACAAGCTGAGGTCGAGGAAATCATTACAGAAGACCAAATAGATTGGAGTATATCATCCTTCCAACCATACAAAGCACCTGGCCCGGACGGTGTACTCCCGAAGATATTACAGCAGGCATACAAGTATATTAACAAAGATCTACTAGCTCTATTCAGAAGTAGTGTGGCCACAGGCTATATACCTGAAAATTGGAGAAAAGTTAGAGTAGTCTTCATCCCCAAGCCTGGGAGGACGACGTACCAGGAAGCAAAATCTTTTAGGTGCATCAGTCTCTCATCTTTTGTGCTGAAAACCCTAGAGAAAATAATAGACAGACACATTAGAAACAAAGTGGAAAAAAGTGGAAAAAAGTGACACACCGCTACAGAGAAATCAACATGCATATATGGAGGGCAAGTCCACGGAGACAGCTCTCCATAACATAGCGGTAAGAATCGAAAGAGCGTTAGAAAACATAGAATTTGCATTGGGCTGCTTTTTCGACGTGGAGGGAGCTTTTGACAAAGCCAACTCCACAGCGATCAAGGCCGCTTTACAAAGGGAAGGCATAGCAAGCTACATGTCAAGATGGATAGAAAACGTACTAAGACACAGAGCAATTCAGGCCGAATTAGGTAACAATACCATCACAGTGAGAGCGATGAGAGGCTTTCCCCAGGGAGGCTGCATCTCGCCGCTCCTATGGTGTTTGCTACTTGACGATTTGCTTAAGAAGCTAAACGAGATGCACATATATTTACAAGCATACTCGGACGATGGAGTGCTATTAATTACTGGAAAAGTACTTAGCACCATAAGTGACATAATGAAGAAAGGAATTAGGGCTACCCTCGAATGGTGTAGGGAAAGGGGACTGAACCTCAACCCCACTAAAACGAAGCTAGTCCTTTTTACAAAAAGAAAGAAATACAAGGAGTTATCACCAATACACATAGACGGTGAACGGATAGAAGTAACTAAGGAAATAAAATACCTAGGAGTGATCTTAGACAAAACCATGTCATACAAGACGCATATAAAAGAAACATGTGAGAAAGCAAAAATTGCATTACTACAATGCAGAAGAGCTATAGGTAGAACCTGGGGAATGAAACCGGCCATAGTAGCCTGGATATATAATGCCATCATCATACCCAGAGTTATACACGGAGCAATAGTATGGTGGCACAGAACACAAATCAAGACTAACAGCACAGAGCTAGCAAAAGTTCAAAGAATGGCCGGGTTAATGATCTCTGGGGCAATGAGGACGACTCCCTCAGCGGCCCTGGATGTCATACTAGGAATGATACCGCTTAGTCTACAAGTAAAGAAAAGAGCCTTGGAGCAGTGGTTCAAACTGAAAAGCTTGAACCTCTGGAAAGGCAATTTTATGGACAAAGGTCACTCGGAGATAGCAAACCTGTACGAAGACAATCTATCAATGATTATGGCCAACAATGACTTAATCAAAAAAGAGAAGATCTTCGACAAAAAGTATAGAATACATATAGGCACAAGAGAAGAATGGACAATTGAGAGTGATCCCTCTATGGCGGTCTGCTATACAGACGGATCAAGGAAAGAGTCAACTAAGCTATCCGGCTCTGGGATACACATACCAAGACTGGAGATAAATAGATCATTCTCACTAGGAACAGGCGCTAGTGTGTTCCAGACAGAAATACATGCCATTATGGAATGTACCAGAATAATTGGAAACGCCCTTGCAGGTGATCTTTCCAAAATAGTTATATATAGTGATAGTCAAGCAGCACTCAAAGCACTGAACAAAGTGGAAGTCACATCTGCACTGGTTAAAGAGTGTAAGGAAGCACTCAACCAACTAGCGGAAAAAGCAGAAGTAACAGTCGCATGGGTCTCTGGTCATCAAGGACACGAAGGGAATGAGATAGCAGATGAATTAGCCAGAAAAGGAGCGGATGAAACCTTTGTGGGACCAGAGCCCAGGCTACCGATCCCACATAATATAACAAAAGGAATCATCCATAGAATAACCACAGGAGAGTCAAATAAAAGATGGAATGCAACAGAAGGTTGTCGACAATCGAAAATCTTCTTAAAGTCATATGATGAAAAGAAATCCCACAAGCTACTCAGAATGAGCAGGGGAAACATAAGACTAGTAGTAGGCATCGCAACAGGACACTGTGGACTCAATAGACACCTGACGATTATGAAAGTAAAGGAAGATCCCATATGCCCAGCATGTGGAGAAGCAGAAGAAACAAGTTTCCACCTTGTGGCGGAATGCACAATGTATGAGCCACTCAGATGGGAAATCCTAGGAACAGATGAGATTAATGAAGAGAAGCTTGCAGAAATCTCCACCGAACAACTGGTGAGCTTCTGCAAGGCAACAGGAAGATTCGCGATGCCGACCACCAGTAACCCATGAAGGGGATCCACCAAAATGGGGAACTGGGCGAAATAATCCACAACGAAAGGACTGATCGCCCGTCTGGTGTCTGCCGGCGTCCCCGAAGATAAATAGAAATAGAAGTAGAGCTTTTCATCAGCAATTTTCTTAATGTCGTAGGTGCCTACTAGTTGTCATTCTATAATTGGTCGCTAATCGTAGATTTTATCGAAAGTCGGTATCCGTTTTACAATCTACTATATATTAATGTTATTCACTAACGAATGCCATTAGCGTGTATCTAGCCGTAGGTACATGTGTCATAGGTACCGACATATCAATTATGTAATTTGCAGAATTATTTGTGCGTGCACAACTGCATCAGTGCGTTAGAAACTGCACTCACAAAGCTTCTACCGATGTCTATAATCAACATTACGGACTGATGCAAGCACTCTGAATAAGCATTAGTCTGAGTTTTCCGGAATCGGCTGCATACAAAATGGGTCTATTCTAACATGTAGCTGTGTCATACTTCCCTGTAAGTGCATAACGTGGGTGCACATCCAACTAAACAGCACGTTGGTCGATCTGTTTAATTTCGCAATAATTTCTTTTATCGGCGGTCAGTGGTTAGATTTCCGTATGCGCGGGCGCAGTGCACGAGTCAAGCGACGTGGTGCGATGAACGTGTGCGATACCATTCATTAGGCGGCGCGGGCGCAGGGCGCTCACGCGTCAAATTAGCCCGAGCCGCGCTTAATTAGACAGAGCACCGTCGTCGCCTGCCCCCGAGCACCCCACGCCGCCACAGCCGCATGCCGGTCCATACAGACGCCCGCCGTGCACTCGCCTCAACATGATTATCTTAATGCCCACGTACTATCTAAACCCGACTAGTTTAATCCATGTGAATGAGAAATATTAGGACCACTTAGTCCACCCAATAAACAAACGCAAATGTCATAATTTTTCTTGTTCTACATACATTCTTACTTCTTTTTTTTTCAGTAAATATAAGCCATCCTTATAAATATCTAAAAATATATGTAAAACTACGCTATTGAGTTTAATTAAAGCACAATAGCGAGGATCAGCTGCTGGAACCGTTACTCGGCGGCACGCGATGAAACGCGCATGCGCGGCGGGCGGCGCGTGGTGCGCGACGCAGGCGCAGGGACGCGGCGCACCCGCCCGCCTTGTGACTTAGGTCAAGATCGCTCCACGATCATGCCAATTACCAACTTGACACACAATAATTGTAACGCCTCGTCTGTCGTCAATTAGTTACTACTGCCTGACAGCATCTTGCCGGTATTAAGAAACCAGTTAGACCACTGGGCACGCGATAACGATGCTATTTAAAGATGAAGATCGTAATTACTATCGAAGTTATTATATTGTATAAATTATTAAAATTTCTGTGAATAGCTATCTGATATGCGGATGCGATTATCCACTGCGTCACCAGACACCTACCTACAGATAGCATTAATTTCTGTCAGACGATAATTATATCTAGGATACCTACATACCTATACCTACATACCTATGATACCCACATACCTAAAAGTTTATAACTGATCTTCCGTACAGGAAATTCTGCAAAGTTCTGAAAAAGTGGCTTGTTTCACATAGTTTTTATTCCGTAGCAGAATTTTTGAAGTTATCTAACTGTAAATCCTACCATTACCGGAATGCATTATAAAGGTCATGGGGCAGAATCTGACCCAGTTAACGATAGTCTTCCTACAAAAACCAAATTAGTTTTATATTGTTAAGTATTAACCTATACTAAATTTAAGATGGTTTTTTTTTTTTTAAACCATGGGAATAAAATGTTATAGATGAATAAAAAATAGATAATAAATGTATAGATAAAACAATTTCAGTGAAGCATTCTGTTAAATAAACAAAAGAAGCGCTCGCGTCAGCGTCGTCTGCTACGCGGACGATACGCTGGTGCTGGCACAGGAGGGGTCGTACGAGGCGGCGGCCGAAACGATGACGCGCGGGGTTGCGATAGTCGTCGAGAGGATCCGGCAGCTGGGTCTCGAGGTGGCACTTCACAAGTCGGAGGCCATGGGCTTCCATGGACGTGGGTAACTGCTGCGTCGGGATCCCAGCTAACGGTGGGAGGGGTTCCCATCGGCGTCGAGTGTACTTTGAAGTAGGTACTAGGGCTCGTCCTCGACAGCCGGTGGAACTTCGTGGAGCACTTCCGACGTTTGGCTCCCAGACTGGAGTGGGCTGGGGCTGCCTTCAGGTGGCTCTTACCCAATTAGGGGGGGCCAAACGCCTCCTGCCAGAGGCTCTATGCGGGGATCGTGCGGTCATGGACCGCTACGGGGCCCCGGTGTGGGCGCGTGCTTTGACGAAGCGGGCCGCCCACTACTTGAACGCGCCCCAAAAGGTGCTGGCCGTTAGGCTAGTCCGTGGGTACCGCACGATCTCCCGCGAGGTGGCGAACCTCCTTGCCGGATTACCTCCTTGCCGGATTACCTCCTTGCCGGATTGCCGCCATGGGATCTGGAGGCGATAGTCCTCGCGCGCCTGCGTGAATGGCGCACCGGGGGGTCACTCCGTTGCCGCGGCAAATTGCCGCTCTGCGAAGGACCTCCCGGTGTGATCTCATGGCGGCATGGAGACAGCGACTGTCGCAACCCCGTGCAGGGCATGCCATGATAGTGGCGGTAAGTCCCCTCTTTGAGGAGTGGCTAGAGAGGCGCCACGGTGCCCTCACCTTCCGTCTGACGCAGGTCCTCACCGGACACGGATGTTCCGGGAGGTACCTGCACCGAAACGCCCGGATGCTTCCACTGCGAGGATCGGCCGGAGGACACGGTGGAGCACACTGTGGAGGTGTGCCCTGCTTGGGCGGAGCCCCGCCGTGTTCTCGTAGTGGCGATCGGCGGCGGAAACCCCTCGCGTACGGCCCTGGTTTTTTGTCTTGGGCCCGACATCAAGATCAAGTAGATACGCCTGCGGCGTTATTAAACGATACAATTATTTCTGTGGACATTGATCATGTCGAAAGTTGAAGTCGGTTTTATTTTTTGTAAAAAGTTTTTATTTTTCACTTTTTAATGGTTCACATGTGCTTACCCCTTCACAACGTACCAGCGTGATGTTATGTTATGAACTGGTGTAAACAATAGACAGACATGAGATTTCAGCAATCCCAGTCCATTTGCTATCATTTATTTGAGGAGTTCCGTTGCCTATCTCCGAAGATCTTCATCAGATCTTCACCAAATTGAAATGGAACCACTTTCAGAAAGTACTCTTCCAAAAATGGGGGAGAAATCGGTGAAAATACATTAAAAAAATGTGTATTGTACACATCTGCATACCCCCTCAGAGCATACAGTCGTGATGTTACGTCATGATAATGTATATTCAATAAACATCCAAGCGATTCCAGCAATTACGACAGATTTGCCGTCTATTTTTGAAGAGTTCCATTGTATATCTCCGAAGATCAGCACCAGATCTTCACCAAATTAAAATGGGACCACCTCAGGAGTTTACTTTTTCAAATAAAAAAAGAATTTTGAGAATCGGTCCACAAATGGGGGAGAAATCAGGTAACATACATAAAAACAAACCTCCTCCTTTTTTGAAGTCGGTTAAAAACTTAAAAACTCTTCTATACTTGTTTTGTTGTTTGTATTTTTTTTTCAAATCATGTTTACTATCAAGAAACCAATAAAATGTACTAAGTCTTGTTATAATTAACATAATCACTGTTTTTTTATTTTTTAGATTAATGGTTTTTTCCCGGTATCTGCGTTAATGCGACATATATATTCGTAAACTAGAGACGTTTATCTAAACATCCTACCTATTTTTATTTCTGTAGGCTCTGGGTATAGGTTCCATACTTAGTTGCCCAATGACCTTTACCTTAATTATAATTATAGGATGTTGTATTTGTATATTTAAAAATATTTTATATTATGTTATCTTTGTTTTGTTTCTCTCTCTGTTTATGTTGAAAAAGGCCGTGTTTGTTTATTTTCTAGAGTTTGGTTGTTTATTTTCTAAAATGCAAAATTTATTTTATGTTGAGTATGTTAAACTAAGAAATACACTTAGTTATACCTAATATATGGCTTGTTTTACAGTTACTGTGTTCTGATGTTCTGAACCAACGGCCAACCATCATTATCATTAATGTTTGCATGCCAACTCTATGGCGAAATGTGTCATTGCACTACATAATTATAATTTTACCATCTTGTATACCACATTTGTTGCAAATAAATAATTTTGACTTTGACTTTGACTTTGAAATACCTACATACCTATACCTACATACCTATACCTATACCTACATACCTATACCTATACCTACATACCTATACCTACATACCTATACCTACATACCTATACCTACATACCTATACCTACATACCTATACCTACATACCTATACCTACATACCTATACCTACATACCTATACCTACATACCTATACCTACACAGGCGCGGTCCGAAGGGAGGGGGGGGGGGGGGGTCACAGGGGACATGACCCCCCCCAAAACCTAAGATCAAATTGTAAAATCTCAAAGTGTCAGTCAGTCAGGACTTCTCTCTTTATTTAAAATTTGTGTATAAATGATGATAAAATAAAATTGTGTCTTGTGCAATAATGTTTATTTTATTCCAGATACCTATTTTTTATTAGTATAGTGAGTGGCCCCCTCCAAAATTTCAGGCTGCGACCGCGCCTGTACCTACATACCTATACCTACATACCTATACCTACATACCTATACCTACATACCTATACCTACATACCTATACCTACCTACCTACATACATATGTGTATTGGAATAGCTATTAGCTTGTTACAATTTCCAGTTAGCGCAGAACTAAAGTTTTATAACTTTGAATGCAACAAAGTGGCAAAGCTACAAAAAACTGTTTACTAGTCAGTAGAACGTGTTCGAAAAAATGTATTTACGCGTAATTAATTGTTCAACTATTGCTGGATAAAAACGCAGGGGACGTTAAGTCGGTTCCTAGCCTAATATTTCTATACATATGTAACATAATATATTATATACACAGTGGAACAATTAGCGTAATTACGAGAACGGTTTCTATGGGCAGGTGTAAAACATCGACCACTCATAATTCCTAGTAACGGAATTGGCTTACGGCGATACTAGGGAAACGTGCTACTAGGCAGCGAAATTGCTAGTTCACCATAATAGATCCCTGGGTAATTCTAAGCACCTTTGGCCAACTATTTTACTGGCAAAAATTATACATTGTGCATTAGGAAAATCATTTTCAGATCTTACGATATAGTTACAGGTGGATTTAACAGCCTAACTAGAAACTGTTTATATTCTCGTCAACGTTTCAAGTTTTTAAATTGCCGTTTAATGTTTTGGTCTCCAAATGTGATTACAACAAAGTAAATAAATGAACAAGTCTTAAGTACCTATTCCTTCCTAACTCCATATGAGACTTCAGTAATGAAACGTGTTACGTGTTTGTAAGAACCATTAAAAATTATAAAGTTTTATACATAGGTACCTACTCTAAAATTCCCATCATGTCGAAATAATTAATATTTCCTAGAAACGTGGTGGTGTATCTACAGTTAGTTGCAGCTGTAGTTTGAAGGCGATAAATCTTCTGTAACGAGCTTCTTCATTTCCGAAACACAGAAATATTATAACACAGTACAAGTTAATTTTATTAGTTCACTTTATATGTAGTTCTGTTAATTGTAATCAAAGCTTGTGTAACAAGTTCAATCATAATCTTGCATTAGCATTCCTCCGGCGAACTCGACAGTCTGACTGATTGTGACTTTATGACAAATATGAACGAGATAAGTAATTAATAGTAGGAGCGCAGAGCTAAGACAGCTAAGATCGTCCGTCGTGTTGTTAACGCGTTATAAACAAGGCGAGACAGCGCAGAGGGCAGATTGTAGTAATGCTTTGTTCTCGTGATCCGTTGCGAGCTCACTGTTGGCAAAATCTCGCGGCACATAAATTTGCCAGGTTCCGTTGTGAAAGCCAATATTCTTTGTGGCGCTGGCGAGGTCTATTTCTAACATTAAATAAATTACACCGATATTACAAGAACGAATCGGTGGAACTTGTTTTAGTCGGACGTGTCTGCTCTAGACGCTGCATCGCAAACATCAATTTCGTGTTGCCTACTTTTACAGTTATTAACGTAAATTCGTTTGTGTTTTATTTTTTATAATATACGGCACCCATAGTGAAACTGTGGTGATTTATCGGATCGTGTCATCGTGTCTAGTCTGTTTTTGTTCACTTAAAACCAGCTTAACATGTTGCCGTTTAATCACTGTCTATTTATCAATATTTTCGCGTTTTCAATTAGCATAGACATTCATGTAACGATGAATCAATACGCATGAATCAAGGTCATTATGTCTATGTTATCTACTATTCTTCTTTTATAATATAGGTACATAATTCATATTTCATATTCAAGAACTGACAGCAGAGCGTATGTACCTAAGCCGATTTGCCAGACACAAAGGTGTTGAAAAGTTATCAAGAATAGTTATTAGCGTCGTGCTACGCCAATAAATGGATTAAACATAATAATCACCAAGGCTGACCGAAATGTAACTGTTATCAATAAATATTTCTGGTTTTAACGGAAATTGGTTTTTATTAACAGTATTCCGCATCCTGTTACTAAGATGCATTTAAGATGGTCGATAATTAAAACGTTTAAATTAAGATATTATGCAGTAGATACTTAGATACTAATTTAATTATCTAATTAAATGTCGGACAGATCAATTAATATTTAAATGGAGTTGGAAGTTTGGTCAGTCTGCATCATGGTCAAACACAATTTTGATTGATATAAAAAAATTGCCAATAATTTGTCACGGGTGATCATAGTATCTAACAGCTTTTTTAATGGAGAAGTCATTAGTAGACTGACTTGGACTACCTTCGCACCGGCCGATTGTATAACGTAGGCGTCGAGCAAACTCGAATAGTTCCGATGAAATAATGAACGAAATTGATTCTGTTGTCGAAAAACTGTTAGCTTTAGATTTGTAACTAAAACAAAATAGTTATTCAGAATAACTGGCCCCATTCTACCCCAGGGAAGAGGCCTGTGCCCAAGCAGTGAGAACGTGTGATCTATGGTACGCTGTGCTTATCTTGTAGGTACTTACCAGATGGTGACAACCGTAGTGCATACGCGTATGCGCATATGCGTGCGACTTAGACGCCTATGTCTAAATTTAGACCAACGCCCAATACGAAAGCCTTTTCTGCATATATTCGAAAAAAAAAATACTCCCATCGCAGAATTCGCAGATTGATCATACAATTATTTTGTTTGACTAGGCAGGTATGACTTGACTATGTGAGAACTTGACTTGAAGAAGAAAAGCTCGTCGTCCGGAAAACAGCTTTTCATGAAAACAAACGCAGTACAACTCTACAAGTCAAAATTAACCTAATCCTAGGATTATGCATACATACAATTTACAACAACAGTGTAACATTGTAACAACAAGGTAATAACAAACTACGTTAGTAATAGAATTGCTCAAAACCATATCAAAATATTAGATATTGCGTTGGCGGACGACACGGCCATTGGCACGTATCTATTTGATTATTTACAACATTTATCGCTTTACTAAACGCCTGCATCGAATGAGACAATATTCTGCAACATCTTGACTAACACAAATATGTAATTTAACGTATATACCATATACATTAATATCTATAAGTTTAAGGAATTCGATTCTGCCCACGTACGAAACAAACGTTTTCGAATTATGCTGTATCTGAAACTAATTTATGGCTCAATTCAGAAAGAGGTATTATGTGTTTTAGATAGTACATTAGTACAAACAGTGCGCTTCCAATTATTTACGACAGGCCCAAGCTCGAAGCCCGCAGCGCCCTCGGGCGGAGTTTCACAACATTTTATGGACGAGCGTCATTACCGAGCGTTTCTCAACTTTAACGCCTTTGATTATTCGATAATAACGCACACATAATTAGAATGCCTATTTATTACTTGCAGATTAAAAAACAATTTTACTCTCACGATGTAATGTGATATTAATTCCGATAATAGATGGACAACAGTGACGTAATATGACTTTGAGCCTTATGGTTATTCGGGTTTAAAAATGATGAAAATGCTATAATATTTTATGATTAAAATGTAAATAATATTAATTTTCAACACACTTGCTCATAAAGTGGCTATAATTTCAACGCAATTAGGCACATAATGACACCTATAATCAAACTGTGACTTTTTCATTGCTATTATTCACTAGTGAGTTATAGGGTTTTTTTTTAAATTTTATTGGTTGAGTTTCTATGTTCTTAAAAAAGTTTCGATACAAAAAAGATCGTGTTCAATAGTAAAAATAAATTAATGTACCTAGTGCTTGCTCATTTCATGCAACTTTGAATTTAAATAGATAATTTTAACTTGTACATCACTACATAGTATAAAACAAAGTCGCTTTCTCTGTCCCTATGTCCCTTTGTATGCTTAAATCTTTAAAACTACGCAACGGCTTTTGATGCGGTTTTTTTTTAATAGATAGAGTGATTCAAGAGAAAGGTTTTAGTATATAATTTGACCTACATCCTCGCGGGCGAAGTAATAAATGAAACTTTCACTCAAATAATATAACTTTTGTAATAAATATAACTTTTTTTTTAAATAAAGAAACCTCATTCTTTTAGTCTATGGTCGATCGCCATTGTTACATCCTCAGCCTATAATGTTCCCACTGCAGGGACTCAGGCCTCCTCTCTAGGAGAGGGATGGGCTATAATCCACCACGCGGGCCCAGTGCGGATTGGTAGATGTCACATCTTCGAATTTTTTTTTTGGTTCTAAGACATGCCGGTTTCCTCACGATGTTTTCCTTCACCGTTTTGAGAGCAGTGGTGATGAAATAAATTACACAAAGTAATGTGCCTGACTGGGAACCTACGACTCACTGTTCGTAAGTCGGGGCCACCACCACTGGGCCACCACTGCTCTCTCGCCATTGTTACAGTATGACCATTTTAAGTGTGGATTTTATGGTGGCGCCACTGGTCAAGAAAAATGCATCGCTACGTCAAACTTAGTACATTTATTTTAGTTCCGGGTAGATGCGCGCGCATAGGTTATCTGATGAACTATTCCCGCCATTACAAAAAAAATCACAACTCGTTTTAACTATTGAAAATGATTTTTTAGTATTATTTTCTTCACAAATGTGTTGAAAAACGTCGTATGATACACGAGTGTATTGATAATTACCGTCCTCGGCTTTCTTAAGACCCTCACCTAACGGCTCGGGTCACAATGGCGCCTCGGCGATAATCACCAACATTACACACTTGTACCATAATGTACTATTATCATTATAATAAATCGAATTCAAAATTAACACAAAAATGTTTGAACATTTCAATTATTTATTCAAGTGTGTGTCATGTGAACACCGTCCAACTTATACCACTGATGTACGACAACTCCGCCATTTCTCTTTTACCTACCACCACATATAAGACACTTGTTTTAGGCACTTTAGGCACAGATTACTTTAGGTCTATACATTGATGATAGTTTTAGTTAAATTGTATTAAACAGGTGGGTCAGGTGAGCTAGTCGGTCTCGTTCTCTCTGCAGTGTCTTTATAGATCAAGCATTACCTTCCATCCAGCACCAAAATCAAGCATCCAAAACTAGACTCCTTCAAATTACTTGTCACCAATTCTTACGCTGTCTCTACAAAAAAGCTCTGGGTACCCTTCGGCATTGAAAAAGCTGAAAGCAAGTTCACTTTTAAAAGTTCGCAACGAGTATTTGAGTCAGGCTACACAGCTCTCTTTTAGAAGTCTAGTCATAGAAAACATTATTAGGTTTCTCGTGTTTAATGTAAGTAATATTTATATGTTTTAAGTTTATTTTATTTGTATTGGTATATTTTAGCCATTTAAGCTATGGGTTGCCTGGTACTCAATGCCTTATGGAATTAAGTCCACCTATATGCCACCTAAAATTTAAATAAATAAAATGCAGATGAGAAAAAAATATAATTAGAAAATAGTAAGTAATGTTAAGGGGGCTTTTGTGAAGCATTCACATGATCTTTTAATTTAATTACACACACAATAATTGTACGTAATATAAAGAGCACATTAAACCGCTCGATCATGGCGAGGCTGCGCGTGCGCCCCCGCCTTCGCAATGATCCATATTCCATCTATCACCACGCTATTATTTATAGCACCAATTATAATGGAGGCAGTGTCTAATGGTTCACTTCTTTATTTATCGCCTATCCGAATCACAAGTACATCTAATGTTTATATTAGTTATAAAACAGCGAAGTAATTTATGATACAGTTTGTCAATAAAACCTTTTTTCAATGCGACTAAACAAGACGCTTGTAGTGCGCGGTGTTCTTTTTTTCAAATAATTGTGACTATAATCGTCTGACTCTTTGTCTCTTCTTTAAAAAAAATTAACCGGGCGTAGTAAACACCTTGAGATCCTATAAATTATCCCTGCATGTGCGTTCAAGCGATATGATCAGTTCACTAATCAGTTTGCTTGGTGTTCTATCTGCCCGTGTTAACGATATCCAATCGAATAAATACTATTTTCTTAAATCGTGCGCATTGCGTTGAACAACGTACGTGTAGCTAATAAACGTACCATTTTAGTTAATTAAGAAGGCTCTATGTCGTTTTGCCGTCGGTGCAGACAAAGTTTACACAACATTAAAACGTGATAAAGCTCCACAAAGCCTCCATTATTGTAGCAAATGACAGGCGTTTAATTAACATAGATACGTAGCCCGTGTTAGCGGCGCGGCGGCGGGCGGGCGGTGTGGCGGCGCGGGCGCATCGGTCGCGAGCTGCCACTCGCATCGCAGGGTTATTTGTGTCGATAGCACTATTCGTGCCAATGCTAATGAACACGCCAATCTCGGATCTCGTATACTCGTCAATTTCAAACTATAAGGTTTAAAATTTATAACGACAGGATTTTGTATTCATGACACCTAGTTATATCTATCTATACTTATAATAAATCTGTAGAGAGGTCAATTCTGTACATGATATATATTTTCAAAATAACTATCAGGGGGTAATTAGTGATCGATACTGATGCCAAAAATGCAATCAGTAAAATTTTTGTCTGTCTGTCTGTCTGTCTGTCTGTCTGTCTGTCTGTATGTTCCTTATAGAAACAAAAACTACTCGACGGATTTTAACGAAACTTGGTACAATTATTCTTCATACTCCTGGGGAGGTTATAGTATACTTTTCATCACGCTACAATCAATAGGAGCAGAGCAGTGAAGGGAAATGTTGGGAAAACGGGAGAAGTTGCTCCATTTTTTAAGCTTCCGTCGCGTGTGTAGCCTTAATGGTTAAAGCTAAATAGAAATCATTTATGACGGAAATGTTCTACATAAAATTATCTAAAAAATATCCCACAACAGCATATGTCTATCTTTTATGGTTGACTCACAATAACACGTGTAACTCCCGATAGCATAGCAGTTCGGAGCTTTCTGATTATATTTGTTTACTCTTACGTTTATAATACTCTCACTCATCCCTAATTATAAGAAATTAATATTATTACCTATTCAATAAAAAAAGAATCAAAGTAATCGGTACAGAAACATCAAACTGAACCAAATATGAAATACGCTAATAAGCTGCGCGTGAATACTGAATCATGCCATAAGGATTATTTTTGTGTAACGGGAGCGAGCTTCATTCACTATTTGGCTGTTGATGCGTTCAGCGTTCGACCTTATTGACAGACAATAATTGATATTAACAAACCGTGCTTATCAGCGCGACTTTTAGTCTTTAAATAGTTTATTTGAATTTCTTTTGTTGTTATTTTATAAAATAGGTATTAAGTAGTTATTTTGGTAGTGTTTAAATATTCGTTCAAATTACAAATTATTATTAGTTCGCATTTTATTTCTTTTTAGGGGAAGTAGTAGGTACGCATAGATTTTTAGATACCGATAGGTACGTTTTGGCTAATTTATGGTCAATTTTATTTTTGTAATAAGTAGGTAAAAGCGTAGGTACTTTTATTAATTATAGTAGTTATAGGTATTTATTTTAAGTGAAGTAGGTAAATTAATAAGGCTCAAGGGCAGAATTTTCGTGTTGCTGGAGTAGATCTCGGTGTCAGTTGTTTCTCGCATGGTCAGTTATATGTCGCTCTTTCCCGGGTTAGCAGTTCTAGAAATCTTTATGTTCACGTGCCGGACGGGTCAACTTTCAACATAGTTTACCCGGAAGCTTTGGGCTGAAGTTTTACCTATAGAACGCTATAGGTACCTACATAAGCCTCATGTGAAAGTGGTCTAAACAATATTACCAATAGGTACATTAACTTAATAACATACAAGGAGTTACACGCTGACGGAGTCGCGGGCACAGCTATTAATAATAATATTCTGCGGTTCCTTTTTGCGATATTTTTCAACAGTATTGTGGATTGACATATTGTATTTCCCTACTAAAATATGAAAGTTAATCTGTCTGTTACATCAAAACCACTGAACCGTGAGGAAGGACATAAAGGTACTTTTTTACGAAAAACGACGGAAACGCGGACGAAGTCGCGGGCAAAAGCTAGTACTTATAATAAATCTGTAGAGAGGTCAATTCTGTACATGATATATATTTTCAAAATAACTATCAGGGGGTAATTAGTGATCGATACTGATGCCAAAAATGCAATCAGTAAAATTTTTGTCTGTCTGTCTGTCTGTCTGTCTGTCTGTCTGTCTGTCTGTATGTTCCTTATAGAAACAAAAACCACTCGACGGATTTTAACGAAACTTGGTACAATTATTCTTCATACTCCTGGGGAGGTTATAGTATACTTTTCATCACGCTACAATCAATAGGAGCAGAGCAGTGAAGGGAAATGTTGGGAAAACGGGAGAAGTTGCTCCATTTTTTAAGCTTCCGTCGCGTGTGTAGCCTTAATGGTTAAAGCTACATAGAAATCATTTATGACGGAAATGTTCTACATAAAATTATCTAAAAAATATCCCACAACCGCATTATGTCTATCTTTTATGGTTGACTCACAATAACACGTGTAACTCCCGATAGCTTAGCAGTTCGGAGCTTTCTGATTATGTTTGTTTACTCTTACGTTTATAATACTCTCACTCATCCCTAATTAAAAGAAGTTAATATTATTACCTATTCAATAAAAAAAGAATCATAGTAATCGGTATAGAAACATCAAACTGAACCAAATATGAAATACGCTAATAAGCTGCGCGTGAATACTGAATCATGCCATAAGGATTATTTTTGTGTAACGGGAGCGAGCTTCATTCAATATTTGGCTGTTGATGCGTTCAGCGTTCGACAATATTGACAGACAATAATTGATATTAACAAACCGTGCTTATCAGCGCGTCTTTTAGTCTTTAAATAGTTTATTTGAATTTCTTTTGTTGTTATTTTATAAAATAGGTATTAAGTAGTTATTTTGGTAGTGTTTAAATATTCGTTCAAATTACAAATTATTAATAGTTCGCATTTTATTTCTTTTTAGGGGAAGTAGTACGCATAGATTTTTAGATACCGATCTAAGGTAAGTTTTGGCTAATTTATGATCAATTTTATTTTTGTATTAAGTAGGTAAAAGCGTAGATACTTTTATTAATTATAGTAGTTAGGTATTTATTTTAAGTGACTACTAAATTAATAAGGCTCAAGGGCAGAATTTTCGTGTTGCTGGAGTAGATCTCGGTGTCAGTTGTTTCTCGCATGGTCAGTTATATGTCGCTCTTTCCCGGGTTAGCAGTTCTAGAAATCTTTATGTTCACGTGCCGGACGGATCAACTTTCAACATAGTTTACCCGGAAGCTTTGGGCTGAAGTTTTACCTATAGAACGCTATAGTGATCTAAACAATATTACCAATACATTAACTTTAATAATAATATTCTGCGGTTCCTTTTTGCGATATTTTTTAACAGTATTGTGGATTGACATATTGTATTTCCCTACTAAAATACGAAAGTTAATCTGTCTGTTACATCAAAACCACTGAACCGTGAGGAAGAACATAATGGTACTTTTTTACGAAAAACGACGGAAACGCGGACGAAGTCGCGGGCAAAAGCTAGTTTTAAATAAAACAATATGCATAACTCGTATGTTTTATTTCATATTTTACTTAAAATTGCGAGATCGTATTTTTGATGCAAAATATTAATAGCATACGTAAAGTAATGTGAATAAAGTTTTACGACATATTCATGGTCTGAATTGACCATTTCGAAAGTTATATTAAGAAGATTGGCTGCGAATAATAAAAACCACTATAAAATTAGTAGTGCAAAGAAACAGAACCAAAAGAAAAAAAGTTATTTAACCTAGAACGCCTAGTTGGGGTTGGTGAAGTTTCCTTTACACTTTGAGAGTGATAAAAATGCATATCATTTTGGTTTCATCCTAGGTGTCGGAAGCACGTGAGTTTTCATTGTTACAAGCTCTCGAAGTGCACCAGCATTTTGGCAATCATTGAAATAATAGGCGGCCTCCACATCGACGGTGTTTTCTTAAAATTTTCGCTATCGTCCCCAAGATTATAATTTACAAGAAATCTTCATTATATTTTTGAGTCTATCTATTCTAGGTGATTGTCCCCTTGTATTATGTAATATGTACGGGTTGTCTTCCATTATGTGATGAATCCGCATCCTTGCAGTAATCGAATGAATCCTACTGAAAACGATGCGTGACGTTCAATATCACCCTACAAAAAACTGTAATATTGCCTAAATTGTGATTATCCACTAAAATAATTACGAATCTAAATTAGAGTCGGAAACGCCTATTTTATTCGATAGTTCCTATAAAATCAAAAAACCATGGGAACGTATAAAGTTCCATGTGGCCGAAGCCCGCACCTGCCAGCTTTTCATGGTGTGGTATAGACCAACCGCAGAATCAATGGCGATAATTGTACTCGGAACGAAAAGCAACCGAAACTCACGCTCCACTTCAACACACGTGCTTAATAAGCATTAAAATAATTGTGAAGTGGTTTTATATGCAGTTAATTATTATAATAAGACCAAAATATGGGCCCTTTGTGACCACGTGCTACGCTCCACCGCTTTCCACTAATTTGTGATGTCCTGTTAAATGTTCTGCGGTACATTCCTCCCTATAATTTGGTAGTAAAGCTACACAACGGTACCTACGCCAACAATAAATTGTAAGTATGTAATCTTATGCAAGATTACATACTTACAATTTTTACATAAATTGAATATCAATTACAGTCGCATATAAGTTTATAACGTGCATATGAGATTACGATAGGCGGCGCCACTGGAGATGCAAGTGAACTTAAGCAATAGTCGTTTAATCATCATTTCGGTAATTTATCAGTCAGTCGCGACGTGTTTTATCTGATGCCGCAGATGATTTTAATTTGGTTTTAAATGCGTCAGTTATATTCAAATTTATAATAATCAATCACTGGATTGTTATGAAAGTGTGCGATACGAGACGATTTCTCGGCCAAATTTGCATCATCGCTGCAACGAGGTTAACATTGTAGTAACGGTGCAGGTACCTATGTACCCCACACGGGGCTTGCGAGCTTACACATAAAACGGACATCGAACTACTATCTGCTGAGGTTTATTCCATCTCAGAGTCGTAAAATGTTTCAACTCGATACTATTTTTATCCTCGTTATTGGTATCATTTTACGTGAAAAATATATCCGACAAATGTTCTAGAAACTGTCTTCCTTATTGTATCGACTTTCAATTAAGTGTGAATTTTATTATCTGTTGTTTATCGCTTCTGTATCGCCTTCAGATAGTGTCAACAAAAACAGGATGTTATTTAATTTTGAGTACTATAAATAAATGACTGAAAACACATTAACCTTAGTATTAAATGAATTAAGTAATCTAACTTTTAATATTATCAATAGGTACCATTAAGTAATCAAGAACCGTTTTAATTACTTGAGCCAAAATATTAATAACTTCATAACCTCTCACTTTATAGACCTTAAGTAATATTCTACAGCAATATTTCTAGCTAATGACCGAAAACTAGAAAGGTGCCGGTTGTATCTAGCTCGGATGCAACATTTCACTCGTTCGTTATGAGATCAGTCACAACGTGTCCTTAATTATACATTTATGCAAATAGTACAAAATATATATCACAAAACTTATTAATACCTGCGAAATTTATTCACATCTGCGAAATAAAGTGACGTAACCGACGTGCATTTTTCATATTAAAATGCCTCTCACGAAACCCAAACAAAGTAGTGTCTAGATGCATTAGATTAACAGTCTTTTTCCTTATGTAATATCAGAAAAGTGATACCATTCTTAAATTGGCAAAGTAGAAATCATAAAATATTATGGTAATGAAATATGATAAATGGGAAAAGATATAAATACCAATCGTATTAGGGTCAATATTTGTATCATTTAACCGTTTGTGGTTTAGCCGTTGCGATGCGTAAGAACAAGGAAAATAGTAAATAATATCTTATCTAAGCGAAAGTTTTTGCCAACAGCTACAAAAGTGGAAGTACATACTAATACTTACTCTCTTATTTTCCCATTAACATTGCCACATGTTAAGGTTGCGTAAAACACCGTCTGAATCAGCCGATAGTCTAAATAAGCTTACTATAGTACTCACACTATGTCAGATTAGTAATCGGCCGCTTAAATCTCGCGGCCCTACCCCACGTCTGAATTGACCTGTAGACAGTAGGCACCGATCGTTGAATTTACATAGTTACCGAAATGTTTGACTTCTGCTGTGTACAGGCACATTTTTTGCATCTATGAAATAGTTTCTTATAGTTGCGCTTTTGTCAAAAGAGTCTTGGTTATTCTAGTCGGACATCGACATATCTTTCTATTTAATCGTTTTTCTTCTCTATGTTGCGGTATATTGAAGTCCTTAACCAAAGTTTGAGAGGTTCTTCTCTTCTTTATCGTGTGATCAGTGCCTAATCTAGTGTCTAAGTTTTTATGCCGCTCATAAGCTTCTCTCACATGGCTTTACATGCCGACGAAAAATATCCCTCAAGCATGTAGGTTTCCTCACGATGTTTTTCTTCACCGAAACTAGGATAATATTTTTTTTTTTTTAAAAACGTTGCCCCACACTTGGAATTTCTCCTGTATCGTGGGTGCGTTCACAAACATTTAAACTCACATACACAAATACCCAGACCCAGAACAACTATCTGTAGTTCTTACAAATATTTGTTCCGTGCGGGGATCGAACCCGCGACACGCAGCGCGGCAGTCCATTGCTTGAGCCACTGCGTTAACCGTGCCGTCATAATTATGCGCACATGAATTCGAAAAATCAGAGGTGTGTGTCTAGCGTTCGATCTTGAGACCTGTTAGTGTGTCAGCTGTAAGTATTGTATTGTATTGAGTATTCAGTACTTATGTAAGCTGTATAATTATGAAAGGCTACTAGGTCATATGGTTTTCACACTTTTCACCGTCCTTGAGTTCAAACACGTACCTAATCAAGGTATTCAGTTACTTTAAAGATAGTTTAGCAAATTCAATTAACTTAGCGTTTCTAACCACTTATGACAGCCTTTATTTTCCTTCTCAATGTTGAGTTGATGATGATTGTCTGTTTCATTAACTACTCGTAATATTTTACAACATGTGGCAATGGACGTAAAATGTTGTTAAAGCATGTAATGAAATATGTTTTAAAGGGAAACCATGCATCTTCTTCTCTTACATTATCAAATCTTTTATAAGTTTTAGTCCAGTCAACAAAGAGATTGTAGAGTGCGTGAGCAAGGCCCTAAGCAATTACTTCAGAAAATTGTTCAGGGTGCTTAGAGAGTTAACATACTAAAAGTCCTGACATCTAGGGGGTGAGGCGGAGTGGGGGGAGGGGGTTAAAGTTCCCATTTTTCAGTTTTTCGCTAATATCTTTTAAACGGTGCGTCATGGAGATAAGAAGTCTTCTACGCAATGAAAGCTTATAAAATTATGTACAACTTTTATCTTATACACTTTTTCACATTCCTACCTATTTTCGAACTACACATTCCGGAAAAGTGAAAATTGAATAAATCTGCTTGAATTGAACACTACCTTTTGTATACTACTTCCTTCACGTTATCTGGGGATAAAAAGTATCTTAGATAGATTTAAGGTACTTTTTATCCCCAAATAACGTGAAGGAAGTAGTATACAAAAGGTAGTGTTCAATTCAAGTAGTTTTTTTTTTCAATTTTCACTTTTCCGGAATGTGTAGTTCGAAAATAGGTAAGAATATGAAAAAGTGTTTATGATAAAAGTTGTACATAATTTTATAAGCTTCCATTGCGTAGAAGACTTCTTATCTCCATGACGCACCGTTTAAAAGATATTAGCGAAAAACTAAAAAATGGGAAATTTAACCCCCTCCCCCCACTCCGCCTCACCCCCTAGATGTCAGGACTTTTAGTATGTTAACTCTCTAAGCACCCTGAACAATTTTCTGAAGAAATCACTTAGGGCCTAACTCACGCACTCTACAACTCCTTATGGGTGATTTATTGAGTGGACTATTTCTATAGGCTTAGCTATTCTGTTTTCACGCTACATTTGGTCCTGAGTTCAATTCTTAGGCCGGGCAAAACGTTAGTGGGCTTTTCCAGGAATTTCTTAGAAGCAGCCACAGAGGATGGATTTGTGCCCGGTTGATGGCAATAGGCTCGCCCCCTATTACATGGGACTTAAACATAAGTGGCGAAATGTGGGTGTAAGATGGGTACATCTCTGTCTAACCGTTCGGGGATTACAGGCGTGATGTTGTGTTGGTTTGTAAAGATTAGTAACGCAGATGTCTATTGCACTGTAACAGGGTGCTTAAAACCCACCTCTCTTGCGATGTTGTATGCGTTTGAAGGTATAACTCCACCAGACTATTGGCGCGAATAGCTTGCTGCATCTGAAAGAGAGAGAAAAACGAGATAACCGCCACCCACTGCACAAGCATCAAGTCCACATTCGCGCTTAAAAAGCCGTAAAAGCTTAATTCGTGAGACATACGATTTCGTCACAAAACACTGCAGATGAAAGATCTGAATTGTGGAGGTGATCCCTCCTCACGTTATCAATCCAACAGAACATTTTCCTCCTGGACAGGAACTGCAGTGACCAATCAGGAAATCTCTTAACCGTCTTCAGGCCCAGTTTCACCACTCTGTAGAAGTGACAAATGCGATATCATCGACCAGTCCCAAATACAATGCCAGTGTTGAGCACCACTGCAGGATAATATGCCGCACGTCCTTTCTTGCCCATCCTACACGGCCACCTGCACTTTTCAGGATTTAAACGAAGTCAACGAAACAACTGTGCAAAGCTATGTACTGGTAGTGCATTATTTGAGATCATCGAGACGCAAAGAAGAAGAAGATTTAAGATATATATTTATATGTTTTCCATACTCCTACGCCTTTATTGGAACTGAACAAAAATTTAAAAATACAAATTTGTTTCTGAAGTTTAAAAAGATGAAAAATACTATTAAATTTTATTTTAAAGTTACGAAATAATATTATCATCATAATATTACTATTATCCTTTATCACTGCTTTGGAAATCGATACGTCAAATCATATTAAATCAGTTTCCTATTTAATTTTATTATGCTAATGGGAAGATATAAAATAACAAAACAAATGTCCGAATTAGGCATTTTGTTACATAAATGAAATAGCTTTAAAAATGCTTTTAATTTAAAATTCTGATAATGTATACAACGTGTTTTTTATAGCTAGAACTATAATACAATTTAACTTGAGCATATTGTTTTTTCCCAAATCATACAAATTGAGATTTTTTTATCTATACTTCTATACTAATATTATAAAGAAGTAAAGTTTGTGTGTTTGTATATTTGTTAAATTGTAAGGGGTAATCTCGGGATCTACTGAACCGATTTTAAAAATTATTTTACCATTAGAAAGCTACATTTATCCCGGGTGACATAGGCTACTTTTTATCTCTGTATTCCCATGGGATCGGGAACTACGCGGGTGAAACCGCGTGACGTCCGCTAGTTTTATATATATTCATTTTGTTAATTCTTTATTTTAGCATTTGCAATTAAAACTAAATATTTACAAAAAATACTAATTTACGTCAAATAAACAAACTATAACTAAATAAAACAACAGGGTGCTTAGACGTCTAAGGCCGCAAATTCGGAGAGGCGGGGCGTGCAGCGTGCACGCTCGAGTTGAATTTTTTTTTTTAAATTTTATTCAACTAAGTATTCCTCACCATTGCTGTCGAATCCGGAAACATGCCCAAAAGATGGGCAGCATTGCCACGTTTGCATGGCAATGCTAATTCCTTTGCCAAAGATAGAGCTATAGGTACACATACATAAACGAAATCAGTCTTCATTAAGTTTTCGAAACTTGGTACGATAAACACGTGTTTTCTATATTGCAATAATATTCCGGTTCTCTGCAGATTCTCATAATTACAAAGTACAGTCATCACAGTTCTCAGTGTTCGAATAGTTAATTAACCTCTACGAAATGGTCGTAATCAAAACAACACATTTATATTTAAATCAAAATTGCAATCAATTTATATATATCTATAATGTTCTATATTTCATAACATGTAAGTAACTGCAGGTTGAGTGACAGCCTTCGGAGCACAAATTGTGCTATTTATGTCTATTCTGAGATAATACCTACCTACTTACTACCTTCAAACATCATTATTGCATTAATATTTTCTCAGGAGGACTAGAACACGAGTCATTTCTCTGAAACGAAATGGAGTTAACATTGACACTTATCTCTATAAATGAGCTATTATTGAGGCGAGTAGTTTCGTTCTAAACTGCAGCTGATCTATTACATATTGTCCTACGCATCAGTCATTCGCAATCTTATCTGTGTATCGTGGGAGCGGACAATCCCGGTGCAGAGCGCGCGCGCTGCGTTAGTGTGCGACCAGTACCGAGCGCGAAGCCAGGAGGTGACGCCATCCTCTTACTATTGCCATATTTTATACCTTGTTTGATTACTACGTTAGCAGACAAGATTTTAGTAATACGCGATGAGTAATTTTCGTAATGAGCGCATCTGAACGCGAGACACGGATTTGCCTACCTAAACGCTACGCCGCAGCTGCAAATCTTTTTATAGAAGCTGTTGAATATTTATTTGACTTATATTCGTGTATAGTTAGTTGTTCGTGTTAATGGAGCTTATTGTGCATTTATTTCTCGCCGCTGTGACAGGCCCTCGGGCGAAGATATAAAAGATGGTGGTTACAGTACATAAAGTGATAAACTGCTAGACAGATAACTGCGATAAGTACAGTAATCCATGATTACTTGCAATGAATGTTTATTTAGAAACAGCTGTAAGGCTTCTGTATTATCTTTGCCAATAATATATTTTAAGTAGTTGTAATCTTTAAATGAAATCGTAAACCGGCTTAGAGGGAAAGGAACCTATAGATAAATAGTAAAACATTATCTAGAAGGAAAAAAATACCGTTTAACAGAAACTTTTTTCTTTTCCCCTTGTCTCATACCAAAAGCCTCCCATGTGTATAGCGTGACGTGTGTACATGTAAAGCAACCGCGGTAGAGAAGCTCTTCGGTAGCGCTGCGCCCGCGCCGCGCCGTGAGAACTCAATAATTGATTTTACTAATCTCATCTATCGACCGCCGCACTAATACGTGTCTAGACTTCGCATTAGGTACCTGGCCCAGTTGTTCTATGAACTGAATAGAGTGGACTATGAATAATTTTGTTTGTCGGTGTAGGTAAATGTAGATTTATTTATACAATAAAGACTCATGTTGACACATGACTGGTCTTATGATGGGGAATTGTGCCCAGTCGATGACACTTGGCTTGCCCCATATAACATGGGACTTAAAATGTAACTGGCGAAAAGTGGGTGTACCTACTATTAGGTACACCTCGGTTTAACACCAAGGATTACTGGTGTGATGTTATGTATGTATGAGAAAAATGTCTACTATTGGCAATTACTTGCTATTTTCAGGCGTTTGCGTAGGTACAAAGCATAATATGAACACTTTTGTAGGTACAATGTAGACAGTTTCCCTCTTTGACAAACAACCAATTGTTGTACCCCCCTTATTAGGACCACCATTTACCATCAATTAACCTAATAAACACCAAGCCTGTAATCCACGATTGGTTAGGCATTTTACCTGACTGTATTAATTAAGTATGTACTAAAACAGCGCCGATTAAACAACATTTTAACAACCTACAAAGAAGTAAACATGAGGAGCATTATTCTTGTAATTGATTTATTAATTTTCTACACATTTACGATTTTATTCGAGGCTAAACTAATTAAAGCCAATGCACATTTTATTGCGGGCTATAAAACGAAGATGTCCAAACTCCATTTTACTATCGTTTCTAAATGTCAAAGTGGAAAAAACCTAATCCATTCTTAATTAAATTCGGTGTTACATAACAGAAAAATACACTTAATTCGCGGTCATTTCGATTCAAAGAAATAATTAGTAAGTTGTTGTACATAATATCTAATTTATTACAGGAGTGGACTTGATTCTTAGCAACTTCATCAAAATGTGACAAAGTTGTCATATTGCCTGGTTCGGGTCAATTCATACTAAGTAAGCTAAGAAAAAGGAAAAGCAACAAAGAAAACCGAAATAAATCTGTGACTTTGAATTGATAATGTAACGTTCGGTGCCCTACTACGCCGCTACGTCGCTACGCCGTAGCGTTTCGTAGCAATACGCGGTATTATGTGTAGGTAATTAAAAAAGGGGTCATTCATTATTTTTAATCTTTGTGATTGTTATTTTTTATTTATTGTAGAATCACGTGCTATAATTGAAATAATAAAAATAACTACATGACAAAAATTATTAATCTTTTTAGACAGAAAATCACAATTCATGCACAAAACCTCAACCCTGTTTGGAATTGCACAAGGTAACGATAGGTAGTCAATGCCTGTCAGATAAGTATTCGGATCAGTTCGCTCGTCTGGCTGAACAGTCGCTCATAGCTGTAGAGTTAGTCACCTCCGAGTGTTCATTGAAGGATTATGAGTACGCGCTCAGCGGTACTCACTTGATTGGCTTTTTCTCACACGGCTAATAGATAAATGCTTCAGATAACTCGGCGACGATGACTAACGAGATACAATTGTTACAACATGAATCGTAATGTGCATGTGTGTTCATTAAAGTCTATCTGTTGTATTATTTAATTTTCTAACTACGTAATTATTGATATTATGGTTATAATGACGTAAAAACCATGCGTGGTGCATTGTTGTTAAATTGTATGCGGAAGTGATAAACCACAATGCTCACGGACTCGTACAAAGTCGGGCTGACCGCAGGGACAGGACACAGCGGCCGCTGCGACCTGACCTTGTTGCGTTAATGCACCCTAATTTCACCACAAGCCCGCCGTGAGTGCGCGCCCAAAAACTGGCACGTCATTCTGTTTGCACGACTTGCCAATAAATTAATACTGTCCGAGTGCTCCCGCGAGTGAGACACGCACGCAGCACGATCCTCGCGCCACTCATCCTGTCGCGAGCCTTGTCGCCGACTGCCGACTGCCGACTGCCGACTGCCCCGCGACAGATGCAAAGCGGCAATCTTTCATGCTCTCGGCAAAAACTTACTACCAGGAATTCACTTAACTCAGACCACGTTATCTTCGATTAAATCAAAATGACGAACGGAACGAATCTCTCATATTTCAGTGAAAGTCGACAGTTTGGCGATGGTTGCAAAGGCAGATTTGACCCGATTTATCTTCACTTTAGTGATGTTCCACGTATTTCGGATGGGGAGCTGATTAGAAAACGATCGGATCTCGGGCCGAAGGGCAGATCTGCGATAAGCCGCCGACGTTGGCAGCGCATGCGTAATTAGAGATAAACAGAAAATAATTGGCCGCGCTATGAGCGAACGTGCCGGCCGGGGCGGTTACCACTCTAGCAGCACTGCACTACAACCGAACGCTTGGCGGAAGCTGCGCCGGGACTCAGGACCCGGCGGCGGTTCAGTAATGATTTTCTTTAACCAAGTATTACACTTCAAACATTGTTGGAATAGAATTACATGGAAATATTGAATTTACTATTATTATAAAATTAAATGTTCTTTTTAGCTCCTTTGAGCCATCTATTGTATTGTGTTTGGTTTCTACAACATTTTAATAAACCAATATTATAACACATAATAAGATTTACTAAACAATATGTTATTACTAATCTAATCGGTCGTTTAAGTACTACATAATACAGCAGTAAAACTAAATTATATTTTTCCATTTACATTAGTAATGAATAATTAATAGGATTAAAATGGCACATACATAATATATTTTCTTTGCTTCGAAATTACTAGATTTTAATTTTCCGATATGCAAGAGTACGTATTTATAGGCCATTACACATTAAAGATATTATGGTAAATTTTAACCGATAAAATTCATCAACGCAAAATAATTATAAGTACCGAGTCCTTGTTCTAGCAGTACGTAAACAAATGCAATAAGTGAAAATAACGCCGGTTTTAATGAATAAATTAGCTATTAATCTGAATCTTTAGTTGTGTCCAAAGTTTCAGATGCCGGAAATATACAATTACTCTTATTTTATATAGCAATGGTGACAGCTTGTTATCGCTAGCTAATTAAAATTTGGACATTTTGATTAAAGATTAATTTAAATATTGGCACGGAAGTGTATCACAGCAAATATAGATACGTGCATGATAGACATCTTAATTTGTTTTGTAAAGTAAGACATAAAAATAAAACGCACACACCAAACTTTAATTCGACGTCGGATCTATACTTTAACAACATAATGGCGAACAATTAGGGCAGGATGCAACAAGCACCACACCGTGTTTATATCTTTGCAGATTAGAGTGTATCATTATGATTACATGTCGTTATGTTGAGTGCGGTACGTGAGGTGAGCCTTCAGTGTCGGCTCTCACCTCGCCGGGGACGCAGACTCACATTAACGACTCGAAATCGATGTTTGTACACGTCCGACCTCTTCCAATAATAGGAGCTGATCGATCTGCGGAGCGGTAAATTGCCAACTGCAGACACACTTGGGAAATAACGAAGCAGCTGTATACCATTGTATACTCACTACTAACACGCGTACTTGTACAACAAACACGGTAATTGTCAGTTTGTCAATGCAAATTACCTCTCCGCGCTGTCTGTTTTTATTCCATGTACTTGTCGCCAGTTATGTACTTCGGTTATTTATTTACACATTTGCAATCAAACGACTCCAAAAGTCGATGAATCTTCATTAGAAAATGAACAAGCAGCACGATATCTATGGATGTTCAATGTTTGGCGAGCAGTAAATTTTGTTCAATAGACGTAGTAATGAATCAATCTGGCTGACGAAGGTTTTCCACAAACATGTCCAAGCACTCAATCGGCGCCTCGAGGCGGTGAGCCCCTTAATTGACATGTGTCAGAATGTGTGCGTCTGACCCGCAGGTCATGCGTGAACATAGTTTATGGCATTCCGCCGTTACTTTCGCCAACACTGCGCCTCTTAGACGATCTCGTTTAGTGTACTGCGCCGACCCACTAACCCGGCAACGAGTCCCTTATTCATTGTCAATTACGTCAAAACAGAGAGCCAGCCACTCATTTCGTTCATTACATACACCTCAGATGTACCGCAGTCATTTATAAAACGGTTTCTCCCACTGATGAATAAGATGTTCACGCTATATTCTTGAATGGATTCAGCAAGTGTACGAGCTTTTTACGAGTTTACTTAGAAAATACGTACATAAAGGAGTATATTTATCGGAACACCGTTATAGAAGTATTAAAGTAATGTAGGGTATTCTCAAAGTTCGTGTGAGGAACTATAATACAGGTGATTCTTACAAGCAGCTAAGCTTACAAAGTTGCTTAATACTGTATTACTAGGTGCTTAATATTGTCTGATACAGGTATAGGTATTTTAGAAATGTCGATATAAATAGTGCCTAATCGTGATTTTGTAGAGAGGTTAGTACCGTAGCACCTTCGCAAGCGTTCCCCCGCTCCCCCGCGCCCCCACATTCCTCTCGAGTCCTGAACCGCGCTGAACTTTGCTCTTATTGTCAATTCGTGCTCACCGGTGCGTCGCGCTCCTAAACATTATACCCATTTAAGAAGTCTCCGAGAGATAAACGTCTTTGTTCGAAGGGTGATTGTCGCCGGGACGATGCTTTCGAGAAATACGAGACACGGGAACAATGCTATCCGGCTGGTTGGATCATATTGTTTTGTCTAGTCTCCTATGAATCGTCAGATTCTTGGCTCGCGTAAAACACAAACAAATAAATAATTCTGAAGTATAATTATGAAATAAATAATGTTAACTGTCACTTGAGATTTCAGATATTGCGTTTCCCTTGCTTGTTGCAGTATTTTCTACAGCGTAGTGCAACTTGCGCCGTAATAAGTAATTTTAGTAAAAGTGCGGCGCCAATCATCATGGATCAATGGTTGCCAGCGCGAACCGATTACGGGGCGGCGTTTCTGAGAATTTTTATATCATCATGCGCTCGTATGTTACCGACACGTACTACATACTACATTACTTTAATTTTAGCTTACAGATTGATGTAAATTAACTTTTCCGGATCTTATTACGTGTACCAACATCATATAACAGGACGATTTTAATTTAATTAGCTTGCATCCGTGACTTCACTTGCGGTTTGCCCTTTGGGGTTAAATTAAAATGTTCTTCGCTATCTATGATATGATGCACTACATACATATATCCAATCCGGTTAGCGAGGTCTTAAGGATTGTATTAGTGAAAGGCTCATTAAATTCTGTAGCCAACAATAAGCGCTATGTTTTATTGATATGATTTTAATGATTTACAGTTTAACGGTCTTATTAAGGGCCAGGTAAACAATTAATCTATCTAACTTAAAATTTTATTCTCACAAGATTTCAGGGCATTCCAATATGCATTTATTTTTTAATTTTCCAGAACTTTTTATGTTATCTTAAACTACTGTTTTGATGTACGTGTGTTATAGAGGTTTTCTTCTAAAGTAAGGAGGTATCTACCAATTCCCTCGACGTAGTTTTGAATCGACTAAAGCTAAGCGCATTCTAACGAAATCAATTCTGTCTGGGAAAATGTACATTATTTATGTAATTATAATATATTAACTGATTGCAAAAGCCGTATCGTCTACCGACAGAGCAGATACTAAAATAATAATCGCTCAACTTGCAAAACCTTAATAGCCAGATTTCACGCCTTAAGTTCATGTTTAATTGCAGGAATATTGTAGAACATAACATTCTGAAAATTTATTTCTGTAAATAACCATAAGGAATAATACTTACGTTTTGACACCAGCAGCATCCGCATTGAAACTTAGTTGACTATAAACTTTTTATTGTTTGTGTGCTTTGTCTATACTGAAAGGGTTATGAAAACAAATTATTCAGCGCCTCTTAAGACATTTACGACTGAGAGTAAAACCATATTGGTATATGATAGTTTATAGGTATTATGATAATGTACCTTTAGAAATCGAACTAAGTTTATTAGATCGTATTCGTTTTTCAAAACTAAAATTACACCTTGAACATAATGGTGATTATTATGAGTCTGGCAACATACTGCTGTAACAATAATACGGTACAAATTCAATTCATCGTAGCTCGAGGCAGACGATACGTTGACGCAACTCAAAACAATGGGGTTTCGGTTCACCGACCTTTTGGGATCTGTGACATCGCCGCGAAAATATGGGCACAGCACAGCACAGCTTGCACATTGCGTACTCGGCGCAGTGCGGAGCGGCGCGCGCAGATGACGCGCCCGGCGCGCCGCTCGTGCCACGCTACGCCCCTTCAGATTAATGGGCAATAGTGTTGAATTTCTAATGAGAGTAACAACTTGTGAAATTGAAATGACGTTATATATTAGTCATCGACAATAGCCGAGCTTACAATATTGTTGTTAAACATTCCTACTGCATGTTAGACGAAATACCGCCTCAATGAGCTGAAATGCCTGAGTGATTTTTTACTAGTCTGAAAGATTTACGTAAGCCACTTATGTAAATCCTCTAGTATTTAGCAGGGTTTATATTCATAACATTTGTTTAAATACATTTAAATGTAGGTACATCAGTACGGTGAGGTCTCACCTTTGTACGTTTTCAGAGGTCATCTTTGCATTCTACTAACGCGTAGCAATTTATCATTTCATTTTACATCAATAGCTCATTACAGATTTCGTGTTGTGCATGTACACGGGTACAGGCACACAGATAGCGTTGCATAGGCACTGTGTAGTTAAGTGGGTTTTAGTTTTACGAGTAGTGCGTCGTGCGGACGGCGCGGGCGCAGGCCGACGCGCGGCCCCTCGGCGAGCAGATAATGCAGGCTTCAGGCCTCAATAAGAGTAATGCGGCCTCTTTACCACTCCGTACAGAGACGTCTTATTTAGAGCCAAACGCGGCACAAACGCGGCTCAAATTGAAGCCTTTCAGCGCAATTACCTCCGCGAGCAACGGCGCGTTTAGCAGCCGACTATCAAATCAAGTATGGACTTCCCTTCGCACAAACCTGTAAGTTAGTCACATTAACATAGCACCTACAAGCTGCTTGATGGCCGTCGAATGTACCGTTTACACAAATCACAGCCTCATTATGTACGACGACCGATTGTTTTATTTCTCTTCCCTGCTACCTGTACATTCTTGCACATTTTTCTAGTGTTGGTTTATGGAATCTAGGTTTGTTTTCAAAATCAGATGAGTTTAGTTGGTTTATATTTTCTTTAAGGACTGCTTTTAAAACTCTTTATGTCCGTTCTATCGTACCATTTTAGTAGTTAGGTATATTTATTGCGGCTTCGTCGATATAGAGAAAAGCCCTTCTTTTCTGATTAGGTTAGGTTAGTTCATAGGGTTAGTTAGTTAGTTTCAGTATTTCAATTTCACTCACACGTGTATTCAATTAATGGTATAAGAGAATTAAACGCACTCCTTGAGTTCATCTCTGTACTTGTTAGCAATAAATAACACAAGTGTTAAGGTGACAGTGTTAGGACATAATATACGCAATAATGGCTTTAAACTACTTGATTACTAATTCTGATCACCAACCGCGGCACCGCGTTTAGAAGCAATAGGCCTACCTATTCCTTCTAAATTGTTCTCAATGCAACTTAATTTGAAATACTTTCGCAAAATCATGTTACAACCACATACCAACACTAAAATGGGTTCTCCTAATCTCCAGTCAGAATTGAATTAACAGTCTAAATTACGTGCCGCGGGGATGTTATCTAAACGTTTCACAATAGTATTGTTCGCTGAGGTTGGCACACAATGGAACACCAAGAGCGAACCTGTCGAGAGAAGTAGGGCGCGGAGCGTCGCCGCGGCGGTGGTGAAATGCGCGGTGGGCGGCGCCCGGCACGCCGCTCCGCCCAGCCCTTTCACCGCCGCCCGCCCGCGGCGCCCCGCCTCGCCAACCTTCTGTCCTACCCTCATCCACCACACCGCTAAATATTTCACAAGCACATCACGCTGTTCCCAGAATAGAGCCTCGCCTCGGGCCTTGCCCCATCGCGCTCATAATGAAAACGACGCTTACAAAACAACTGATCGCTAACTCTATGCCTTTCAATTTCAACCCTAACTAAAGTTTGCTGCATTAGCGACTAAGGTTTCATGATTACCTGCAAATCGATGTAATTAAATTGAATGGCGGCTTATTTGTCTGTAATTATATAGTAAGACGGAATTTATCAATAATCAGCTAAGAGTCGTTTGATGGCATCACTAAAATAATTGGAAATATTCGAATCTATGAGTGGAAAATTAGCGTTTAATTAAATGTGATGTGAGTCGTAAAATAAATAATTTGCCAAAACATTGGTGTGTCTGATAGATAACATATTCATTATTTTTTTTATATCAATTTGGTTTTCATACAATTCCAAGGCTAGATTCTTCGAATCTAAGTTATTGTCTATAGAACTACATTTTTTCTCACTGCCAAGTCAAAATTTAAATATTAACACAATTTAAATGATTATATTAATAATACAACAACGAGGTATTAGAATAACATAATTCTCTGTGACATGTGACGAGGCTTAATTTTTTTTATTACTTTTATGTTACCCCAGCAGCTGCAGGTACTATAGGAAAACCCTTCACTAGCTATAAGGTAATATGTTATATATTCAAGATTCATACATAATTTGTGATAACTGTACTACTTACGTCTTTACTCTGTTAACATGATTATGATATAGATAACTACTTTTTTGACATACTTTAATTAAACCTTAATTTGCATTAATTATCGTTTCGAACTTCAACAATATGTCCACGGCTTCGATTGTTCCCAGCGGGCACTGTTCTACGCTTATGGCGGACAATAACTACATTAAGTATCTGCATCGTGTTTATTGTCCCTCAATGCTTAAACCCAACAACAGATGAAAGGTTAAAAAGCTCAAATAAGCGTGCATTAGGAAAGAGGTGGCCTGCCGGGTCGCGGTTAGAATGCAAACTGCCGCCCATACATTAAATCTGCTGCATTGGAATTGCAAAGTCGTGATTTGTCAAAGCATAATCTAAGGAACCGCAATATTCGCACATCGTAATTATTATCAGTGGTAAAATGGCAGCCGAATCTTTTGTTGTATCTTGTGTTTATCAAGCTTACTACTATCTTAGCAAAAAAGCTTAGTATAATAAATAACAGGCCAGTAGATTAGTGTAGCGACACTTCATTAACGCACGTCGGCTGGGCGCGCGTGTTCAGCGCAGACACCCCTATCGATATCATTAAATTATATTCCCGGAGCGTGTGCGATGTAACCGTTACGACGACCAGCTCCGATAAAGCTTTGATTTATAACTTCGAATATTTAATGACAACAGACAATTGAAATTTATTTATAAGGCGCACCGTTTAACTCCGCATGTTACAAATAAATTTTACAGTTAGCATCACGTTTACCATATTGCTGGCTGTTTACAATAAGACTGTCGTCTAGGGCTCTTTTGTATTCCACGAGAGGATCTTTATTGGGGAATAAGGTGTAGGATGCTCGGCATAAGCAAAATAGTGTGCCCATATATGACCTTATACGCTTGCAGGGCGAATAATTCAACGAGAAAATTCATGCAATTGTACTTGTTAACCGAGTTCGAGAACGGAGCCAATGGAGGTTGTTCTCAAGATGACACCTGCATATACTAACAGTACATTGTAATAGGTTCGTGCATGAATGCATCTATTTGTACTATAATCTTAAACCCAAATTGGGATGATAATTATGAATGTTCATAGCAAATCCTCGGCCTCATTATTCTTTTATTCAGGCATATCTACTGGGTGTTTTATTCAAAGACCAGTTTCGGGTTTAAGCATTGCGCCTGCTACTGCCCTCGGATTTCTTCGACCTTGATGGTTTACATTTTTAATTCGTTCCAGACTACTTATTCAAACTGCTGCCAATATGAAATTACAAGGGGTAAAAAATGATGAAAAACTCAATTGTTTTTCAACCCCAACAACAATTACCCGACCGTTAATATTGTTTGAAAAGAACCCCTGCAAATGTTACCCTAGTCGTTATTTTAAACCTGTTATAAACTAACAGGTTTTTCGCTTTTATAATTTGCAGGCAAACAGGGGCAACATCATAACATACCAACACGAAGGAAGTTAGTACCTACGTGCAAATTATAACAAAGAAAAAACAATTTTTTTGCAAATAAAAACTCTACATCAGCTGAAACCTGAATAAAATAATAGGAACAATCCAGTATCATTCAGTGTATTAAGCTGTTTGTTCATCGAATTTTAATCCATCCAATTATTGAATAGGGACAAAGCAGCTGTACCCCATACAAGGTAAAGTGATTTGTTAACCCAGGTACTCTCCAATACTCTCCATGCGATCATCAGTTACACCTAGGGGTTGCTAGCCTTTCTCTGAGAGTTAGGATGTATCGAATAATAGTTATTCCCAGCCGTACGCAAAATACGCGTTTTGGACGTAGAGTTGCGGACACCACCCCGTTACACAACACAATACGATACAAGCAGCTGTGTAGTATTGTGGGATAACTGCCTTGTAGGTACTTAAATGATTTTGTTTATTTTTACTTTTCAGTAATAAAGTTATTATAATTTACATTCACTTCAGACACGTGTACCTGATGCAACAAAAGAACAAAACTATCAACGTTATTATTTCTTTGTGTCTCAACGCAAGGATTAACTTTTCGAGGTTTGCCTTACTTATTTCGTAGATACATTTGCACGTATACCTTCCATAACAAAGATTCATTAAAATATTATTAGGTTAATCGTTTGGTATTTATGTAACACGTAATTACACGTTTAGTTAACTGTATTAGTCGGATAAACTAATTCAACAACACGTCGCATAAAACGATTACACTAGTCATTGGAAGCGTGAGAGCGAACTACCCTCGGCGGACCATTCTAATCGAAATTACAGCGAGCACGAAGCACGACCGCGGCAGTATCGCACCAGAGCACAGCGCTGCGCCCGCGCCGCGCCAGCCGCGACGATGGCCAACCTCGCGATTTATTGGCCGGACCAGCCGACGCGCTCCTTCAATTATTAAGCATTTAATTATGGTCAGTACCACCAAGATAAATCGCGAGCAATTATTTCTAACTCCTAACGACGCAGCGGGTTGCCCAATGGCCGATATTTCGCGCTCGCGGCTTCTACGAGCTAATAATTGAATTTCCCCCCGAGAACAATTGCTCGATTACTGCACAGCCCGACACGGATCGACGCCTAATGAATCTCCCCGGTGTCTAGTTATTTACCGAGATAAACTCTGTGTTTACTGGGTACATGCGCATGATTGCACGAGCTGCCAATAAATTAGATTTATCAGCTACCTACGTAGATACTTATTTTCTTTGAAATAGATTTCAAGATATTCATGTCAAAGTCGACAGATTACTTTGTTATAGTAAGTACGTTACTGTAAATTAGTTTATTGAATTAAGTCATTTCGGCAAATAAACAAAATAAACGTATTGGAAACTGGTTTTTGCAGTTGCAACACGTGTCTACTTATTATTTCATCACTAATGTATCTAAACAAAGTATAATGGCTGGTACACATTTGCGATTTTCGTAGCAAACCATAATTCCAGTGCTTGCTAACCTGACTCCTCACAATAGCACCACGTACAACCATTAAACGTAATAATCTGTTTCGAAACACGGAGCAAATCAATATCGGGTATTGACCGACACACGCGCCGCCCGCCGCACCGCTTCCAATCAATGGGATGCAAGCCCCATTTCACGATTTCAATATATTTTAATGAAATGTCAGCACTTAGTGAAATCTGTATTGTGCAAGGTGAACCGAGTTCTCGTCCTGCCCTCCAAAATTGATCTGTTTACGAAATAAATAAAACAATGGGAATAGTTGATCTAGCACTTGCGATTATATTTGGCAATACCTACTAAATGGGCGGTTGATACGAATTAGAGAAGAGAAAATATGCCAAAACGTGTACGTAAGTTACGAACCGACAACACAACAAATTCAGTTGTTATATTTGCCCATCAAAAGAAACTCCTTTTAAGGAGCTGGAGCCATTAGCTAAAGTAAAATGAAACCGTCATCGTTCGAGTCGGTGGCTGAGAAGGCGGCGGGTCTAGTGGCTGGATGTTCAATATCTATTAGCGGTAATATCTTAGCGGAGAGATGGCTCTGGCCCAGATCTGGAGCCGGTCGGACCAGTTCTCCGAGCATCCTTGCGTAACACCGCCGAGCGCGGGCCGCTGTCGCTTGCAAAAATGCATTACAAAGCTCCCAAATATCGCACGCCCCTTAAAAGCTTTTCAATATTCGCGCGAAGCTGTAACAGATTACGCGTGTGACGCTGCTACGAGCGCACGACTCACATTCAATTCATGATCGTTGCGAAATATGCACCGATTTTCGACAAGGAAAGCGCATAAACTGGAGTTTATTGCGGCAATGTCAAATAATAAATCACCAAATTATAATTACGCATGTATCCACCACGCCCTAGAATGACATACAATTTTGTTTCGGAAATTATACAGCTACGTATTATTTATTGCGCTTCTTTCAATATTTTTGCATAACTACATCGTTTAGGTAGAAGTCGACCTCCAAAATTGAATTTTAAAGAGATGTGTAGTAGATGAGTTCGTGTTAGATTTAGTTTACATTAAGTTTGTACAGATTCGTTTTCTAAAATGCTTAGGAAAATAATACGACACGAATTCATATGCATATACCCTACAACAATTTAATAGCCATTAATTATTACTTATAAAAGCCATTAAGATTACTAGAGCAAAGCATAACGTCCGTGTCATTATATAAAATAGGAACGTAGGAGCGCTATATCAGTTATTAGGCAGTTAAATAATGTAACTGGTATTCAGAATTGATCTCTATGCGATTCACGGTAAGATTCACAATAGAGTCTACAGTAGGCAGAAACTTTACTTATCGGGCGCTAAGTTCCCATGCTACTTACACGCCGGCCGACAAGACTACAACACTGGAACATGATCTTCGTGATAATTTATTATAGAGACTAAAGAAAGCGTGCGCGCAGCCTGCCCCTATTAAGTGATCCATACATCAAGAACGCCTCTGTTGCATCCGATTACTCGGCGAGATTAACAGTAATATCGCCTAATGTCTAACCGCAGCCCCGCACTAAACTACCTGAAATAAACGATATGCTTGTACAGTCGAGGCGCGCTTATCTACAGACACACGACTTCAAGCAAAACATGTAAGTTAAGAGTAAAACAAATTATCAAAACCAAGATAATGTTCCTACTATCGGATTTGAATAACATTTTCGGTACTTCAGTAATTTAAACACATTACAGGTATACAATTTACTTGCTGGCTGATTGCTGATTGTGTAGCCTCGAAGCGCGGGCGCAGGCATGGCTGCCCTCACTAAAATGTTAATAAAATTACCGTCGAGTGCAACGGACATTATACTTAATGTGCCCAGTTAGAGCTGGTGAAGCCAGGGTTTCGTCTAATACATTCGTGTTTCGTTTAATATATAACTAGCTGATATTAAGACATCCGAGTCTTCATTACCTTTGGCGACACCTGTTTATAAACGGGCGAGCGATATGCAATGCAGGGCTGTCACTGGTCAATTGTAAGTAATTTCATGATAGACTGAATTCACTAGATTTTTTTAAACAAATGAATAACAAAACAGAGGGGCTAAACAGGCATTACATATACGAATCAGCCATTTATGTAAATAAAGTATGTATTGGCTCAATAGGAGAGGCAGGCTGTGGGGTCAGCAGAGCGACTCGTGACCGAGGCCCGAGCGCCGCTGACGTACCGTCACGACCGCCCTCGCCTCGTCGCCTCCAAATAACATAATATTACTCACTAACTGGCCATTTCACGCCACGTTTGCTGCAACTATCTCTATGAAAATATTGTTTGTATCTAATATGTCCTTACAAATCCTATATTTCAAGCGCATTGCACTTACCATTAATAAAAGATAAGCATCTACCACCAGTGTCTTGGTACAAATCGCATCCCAAGTTCTTGAAATACTTTAGTAAGGTAGAGCAATTAAATACTCGGCAATTGAGAGGATTATTTGTGAATTCTATTACTCCGTGAATCACACAGACGCAGGTTGTGCGTCATGTAATCGTAAGGAAGATGATGAAGAAATATACTTAGATATAAAAATCTTTAAAATTGCTCAGAAAAGAATAGAGTTTTCGAAACCGGAATATAAACCGTGGAAATAAGTGCACAAATATTGAAAATTAAAAAGTATAAACTAATTAACAGAAATTGATTGTGTTTCTATTTCGTGCAGGACTAGAGCAGTCCAATCTGACGTTCCGGTAGTTTAACTTGTACTTTCTGTGTAATGAATGAATGACTTCAGTGCTCTATCAATTAAAGTTGAAATTGTATTATTTCAAAAAAGGAGGTGTCTCATGAGATGACGAGAAGCAGAGAAGTATGGAAGTAGAAGACATGCTGCGCTGACCCCAAATGAATTGGGATAAGGGCAAGAGAACGATGAATGATGTTTGCATTTTTAATACATGTAGCATACAATCGTTTTAACAGTAGGTACGTTGATCGTTGACAAGCTTTTGCCTCTATGCTGCTAATGAACTTTATACAGTAGATTATTTGTAGTTATGTGAAAGAATTAGAGTCAGTAAATCTGCAGAACACCCAAGCTTACGCCGTCATGTTCAATTTATGTTTACATATATTTTATTTATGAATATACTTCCATTTCCAAGTTGTTACAACAACTTTGTACTTAAATTACGGATTAAAATATTTCACCACAGGTACTTACGAACCGATGTGCGAAAGAGCGCTCGCGGGTCGATCGATCATGCTTTGAATCGGCCGATGTCATACACACGCAATAAGTTTTATATATTCGAGATATTGAAGCTTTGAGAAGCACGCCGGGAAATAACCATTGTCCAGTTTTTATGCCCATCCGCATTTTGTTTATGAAGTGTTTTTCTGCGGCGCCATGCTTACTTTTTGTTTCGAACTCCCGATATTTCGAAGCTGTTACAAGCACCATGATCACGGATAAACTGAAGTTATTGCGGGGGGGATGTTTGTAAGCTAGCAAAACGGTCTATCCTCTTTCTTGTAAAACGTTTTCAGTTGTTATTGTAACATGCATATAACCTGTTAGTATAATATATCACCGCTTATTTTTATAAGTATAGGTACTCTGGTGATCTGTCTTAGGCCATCTACCAGTCTTGTGCCAACTGACTGGTAGACTGGCCTGTTGGTCTAGTGGTTAGTGACCCTAACTGCTATGCCGGAGGTTGTGGGTTCGATTCCCACCCAGGACAAATGTTTGTGTGATGAGCACGATCATTTGTTCTGTGTCTGGGTGTAATTTATCTATAATATGTATGTATTTAGAAATATATAAGTATGTTTATCAGTTGTCTAGTACCCATAACACAAGCTCTGCTTAGCTTGGGACTAGATGGCGTTGTGTGATAGTTGTGGAATATTATTATTATTATTATAACTTTGTGGAATGATTGATGTCCTCTATTCGATGTACTCCAGTACATTTTACGTTCTTCTAGTAGCGGCACTACTCGTAGTAGGAGAAGAAGAAAACCACTGATCGTGTAATTAGATAAATTAAATTGGTCCTCACAAAGTACCTACCTCTAAAATTGTTTCTTTACTGATGGATCTTTTGATTTACGTATACAAAATGCTATAGGTATGTCATGTATTAAATTCAAGCCAACATACGGTAGTTACGAGTTTACGAGTACAGCGATGTAATCAATGTGAAATTCTTAATTCGCATTTTTTCTTCTGTCCCGGAACATTTATCGATAAATTGACCCGTATGCACATAAATAAAGTTAATGAGCCAAAATCATGGCGTACAGCGTATCAACCTACATAGCTAGTTGTTATTTGAGACATCGTATATTTTAATTAAGCAAGAAGTACTTAAATATTACCCCAGATGCATTGGCAGTGCAAAATACCAAAAAATCTTGATATCGTAAATGTTAGTAATGCAGGTACAGTTGTACTAGGTCATGCATGAACCTTTTGAACTATTGCAACACCTACCAGTACAGATGTTGCTCCAGCAGAATGTTGTTGGTATACTTCTCTATAGCGTCGACAACCAAATTAAATTAACTAAGCGTTCGAAACGGATACGTTACAATGACAAAGTAACAAAAAACGTACCCAGTTTTGCGGATCCAATTAGAATCCATTTTGTAGTGATTAAAGATAGCTCTGTGTCCATTGTTTAGTGACAATGGTGGCGCGGCGTGAAGGAAGCCGCGGCGGCCATCGCTCACCGCCTGTCAGGTGGTAATGGCCGGACCCTTGGCACGTTTACTGAAGCCACTCCATCATCGACACTTATATTATTAAATGTTCGCCGATAGCCGCGACGGCCACCATTGCGACACTGGTTAACTATAAAACACGCGCTTCTGTATTAGCTTATTCACTGTCACTAACATCGATTGTGTTAAACGAGCTGTGGGTGCGATCAATCAGTTCTCTTGCACCGATAGTAGTAGAAAAATGATTCTTATAAACGGTGCTAGAGCAACCGAACCTGTAGGCCATATATCACGCTTTATGTTAAGATTGTCGCATTACAGACACCAAGCCTAATAATATTAAACGAACGATTTATTATTTAACGTGCTTTAACTGGATCCCAGTATTATAGTGTTGAGTGGAGAGAGCTATGCTCGGAGTTTCTTTGTGCGACAGAATCCGGAATGAGGAAATTCGCCAAAGAACCAGGGTCACCGACATAGCTCGCAGAACATGCAAGTTGAAGTGGCAATGGGCAGGCCACATCGCTCGAAGAACGGACAACCGATGGGGAAGAAAGGTTCTCGAGTGGCGACCACGAACCGGAAGACGCAGCGTTGGCAGGCCTCCCACCAGGTGGACCGACGACATCGTGAGAGTCGCGGGCAACCGGTGGATGCAAACGGCAGGCTGCCGATCTTTATGGCGTTCTATGGGGGAGGCCTTTGTCCAGCAGTGGACGTCTAATGGCTGATGATGATGATGATGATGATTATAGTGTTATTACACACACCAATCATATTCAACACTCCACATTGGATTAACGTCGTTTTAAAATGAGCAAAGTTTAAACTCTATTAACGAAGTTAATAGCAAAACTTGGTCCATTCTAATATTATAAATGCGTAAGAACTCAGTTAGTCTGTCTATCTGTAACCTTTTCACATCTTAACAGCTGACTATATTTCGACAAAATTGGCACTCACAGACTATAAACCTCGCACCCCTCAAGAGAAACGAAGGAAGTTGGCAAAGACAGCGGGGTTTATTTATAGTTGGTATACAAGTCCCACATAACCACATCACTCCCAGACAGTGCGATATGCGGAAGGCATGTTCTCTTCCAGAAAAAAGTTTATATTCTTGCACATGGACTTTTCGTGTAAAGTAGGAAAATACGCGAGCAGCCGACGGCGACGGGAGTATAAAAGTGAATTACTGCTACAGTCTACACAAGTCTATCAATAATATTGGCACTTTCCAACTGGTTTAGCCGAAGATAATAACACTACTCATGTCGCTACATTAATGTTGCCATTTCAAGCCTAAAACATAAGACTTGTTCATGTACCCAGGTAGGCCTTCAATATCATTAAACTTAATAACCTTTTTAATATCTACTTATTTTTGTTAAGGGCTTGTAACACACCTTGCTATTAAATATTAAATTTTAGTAAATAGGATAATAAATACGGAGGGGGGCAGTAAGGATGCGAGTAAAAACAGGTTTAGTAAGCGTTAAGTTTACTATTAACGCATGCAGCTAAAGTTTTTCGTAGAATCTTAAACGCAATAGCAACCTCTTACTAGTACCTTGGATTGGCTAAATTTTTCATGTTTATTTATAATACACAAGTAGATGTTACTAATTATGAAGAGTTATTTGAAAAGTCTAGGAACTCAGTCAACTTTGGAATTGTTGCGACTCTTCATAGAGGAGTTGCTTGGTCGACAAATAGAGAAAGTCAAGATTCAAGAGGAAGTTATCTGCAAGAGCTAGTGAAGCGAGCTCGAAAGTTTACCACCCTACCTACCTTGGGCAGGTTACAATTGTTTCGATCCTTCATACAGGAGTTACTTATTACTTGGTCGACTTTTAGACAAAGTTTAAATTCAGAGCAGAAAAAGGGAGCCATATAAAATATTTTTGAACGCTACAATTTGTTTCGTATTGTGGCATCAGCCAGGAAAACTTATAACTTTTGGTTCTATAGTCTCACGATTTGTAAATGCGACACGCGTATAATAAAAGTTACCTACTGCTTATTTATTGTTGAGAAATAACGTAAACTTTATTTCAATGATTATTGACTATTAATTTGTAATTGGATAAATGAATACGTATTCCAATTATAAACTATCTTGGCAAACTGCAATCGAATTCGAGTAAGTATATTGTATGTACACTAAGTTCCCTAAGTAGCGAGTCTAGCGAGGTAGGCAGGTACTCGTGTATAAAGCTGCAATGAACATAAATAGATAAGCGTGACAGCTGTAGACAATTCATTCTCATTAGCTTATTCATGACAAAATTATAAAATTATTCCCAAATTAGAGTTACAAAATTCAAATTTCAAACAGCGAGCAAACGGGTATTTTACAATGTACGCTAAACGACTTTCGGTAAACGAGATGTCGCAGGCCTTGAATGTACAAGCGTTTACAAAACATACACAGCTAAAGCGCGGAGCTCTCCTTCGCATAGCACTATCACATTCGAATTTTGCATTAATATCTTACGAATAAACATATGTAAAAATAGCTGTCTCGTACTGCCACTATTCTAAGACCTTTTACAAATTAATAATAATCAGAGATGTATGTTCAACCTGTTCTTCAATGTTGCACATCTATGCATATTTGGTCAAACAGTCACTCTATGGCATGCATTTTATGAATAGGTAGTTGATTATATAATCTGAGCATATGTTTGAAAAGCCGCTGTCAGCCCAGTTCTCTTTTAAATTATGCAACGATTTCGTTGGTCCATTACAAAAACAAGAGGTTACAAGCCAAAATTAATAATTTCTACCTACCTACATCAGAGTCATCAGGGTAAGTAGAGAGAAAACAAGTGCACTTACATGATTAAGTGGAAATGTTCTGATTAATGGTTTCTCTCGCTGACCCCTCTGGAAAACGCAGTAAGCGGTGATTAAGTTTTTATAAATATTCATTATCAATTTTATATACTGTTCGAAATATACGTCGGAACTGGTCCGTTTTCTCTTTCGACGAAATCGTGCAAGTGCAGGACAATAAATCAGAAGTGTAAAGTTGCCTCAATTTACGCTCATTATTTCAGTCTTTACGTGCAATTTGCCGTGGGCTAATTGTATTAATTAATGTCCATTAATTTGGATGCGTTAAAGCTGTTGTCATTTTGTTTCTTTTCTTAATTTTGACCTCGTGCCTTTTGCATTCAGACAAAATAGGTATGCGAAAAACATACATCAACCAACTTCCATTTGTTTTACAGCTTATTTAATTAGCTATAAGCATTTATAGGCCTTAAACTTAAGCCCCAACTTATGTAAATAGTTAATTGTAGTTTCGTCTATCACACGATAGTCAGTTTAATACATTGAAATGAATATCTTCTCTTGATATTTAGGACGTCACATAAATATTTTGCGAGCTAATGTTCGGAAGACGTTTTTTTTATGAAAATAACAGTACTAAAATAATAAGGCCTTTGCAAGACATGCAATTCCAAAAAAAAGTTAAAATTGACTATAATAATATATTATATCATCCCACCGAGCATTTTCAGTATTTGGTTTGCAGTTTGTTTTTCCGCTGCAAGTCTCGTTGGTAAACATTTTCTTACAGCATTTAAAATAAAATAATAAATAACCTACTGTCTGAAAATCCTACACCTTCGCTGCAGCGTTATGGGCCTGCTTGCTTGCTCCAATCTTGAAGTCTGATGATGACTATAATATAGTCAAGCCACTCTAGTGGAAACCTTGCAAAAACATAAAGAAACAGCTCATTTATAACTAGTTTTTAGTGCACATTTGAAGTGAGACGCCATGCGAGATAAACCAAGCGTAAGTTAAACCAGGTTTAACTATTTTTATTAATAAGGCGGAAATAGTTTATCTATGGTCCTTAGCTGTTGTCTGTATAAGAGAATGTTACAACTCTACTAAACAGCTTTAAGTATTTTGTGACAATTCATGTTGGTTTTAAGTGTCAGTGTGCTGGCATTTTTTCCCATTTATTTTGCATCACCTACTACTTATTTACGACTCTAAGTGTTATTTTAGCATCACTCGACACTTTTTTCGTTACGCTGGTATAGAGGTTCACCATAACACAACAACACTAAATCCAAGACAATGTAGACAGCTATAAAACTGCTTTAGTCTTCATTAAGTATTGACAGTTGATCGAATGAGTAGGTATGTGTTTTCATTGTGAACAATAAGCGAAGTATTGAAAAGGAATATTTGTTTTTGTTTAAATACCAAACAAAAAACAGTAGCTAATGGTAGTGAACCATCATCTAAAGTCGAAGATAGAGAGAGACTCATTCATAAATCGGTCAGTTTACAGTCAAAGGATACGTCCATCGACGTCCAACAAAGACGGTTCCGTAGCGAAAACATTAATCAGTACGTAGTTACGTAATAAATTGCGTTAATTACTCATCAAGGATCAACGGCTTGATTCAGAAAGCGGTATTCCAGGACATGGCTCGTAATGTTAGGTGGTCTTAAACTTAAATATAGCTTTTCATTCTATGTACTTGGGAGGTGATCCTTAAAAAAATACCTACTAGTGACCACAGCTGTCGAAATAGATTTTCTGTTATAAAATCAATTGTCGAACTATTAATGTTAAGTGAAAATTGTAGAGTAGAGTAAGCACGTGTATGCTCACCAGCGTGAAGTCAGCAGTCTTGAATGTAATTAGCGATTTTGCACAGCGCTGTCGGCGCGGGCGCAGGCTGCGGCGATGGGCCTGGTGACCCCGCGCCCGGGTCACGCGAGCCGCGGGCTCTGCCAGCCGGCTTGCACCACTTGCAGCGTTACTAGAGTTAAACCTTACCTAACATCTACGTGTCAACTAGGTATATCTATAGGGAGCCTAGAACCACCTGTATTAGATACAGAAATACGATAAAAAGAATTCTGAATCAGCGTTTGCAAAGCAAACATTGTCCGTTGCTGTACGTTGTTGTTGGCTTGCAATAAAAGCGTCCATCATAAGTTTTCTATGCTAATTCAAAACGGGAGAGAGTATATCAAGCATGAGAGTAAGTATGTTAGGGTTGGACCATTTCCTTATTCCCTTTTATTCAGAAATACCAAGATCTTGATAAAAAGTACATTAATTTAGTCCGGTATAATTTAGAAAATCTAGTTTTTTTTGTCTGCAAATACTATCCAAGGAATACTATCAAAAAAGAATGTCATTTAAAAATATATCTCCAGTTCAAATCCGCGACAACCCTAGGTACGTATACTAAACGTGGGAGAGGGCACTACCAATCGCCCTAGTGCATAAATATAAAACAACTTCATTGCACACACATAACACCAATATTTATGGACAGGACTGCAGTCAGGTCACCGGAGAGCAGAGGAGCTTCAACTTCAAACGTATTTTAGTGCTTTCATGGCAAATTTGAATATTGCGAGGACATTGATTATCCGACGACTTGGAGTAGGTAGCAGTAGGTACTAGTAGTGTTGCGTCGTTTCAGGTGGATGTCTAGCACCGTGGGACAAAGGCATTGTTGTGGGCATCTAGGCCGCGACCGCAGCACACGCCTCTGCTGCGAGGCGGGGCGGTGAGCATACCCATTGGTTACCGTCGCCAGAGCGTGACAAGTTTCATTGGACAATCCAACCAACAGAGAAAGTGACGAAACGCTCCTTGCTCAAAGCACCTTGGGCAAAATTAACTATGACAATTAGGCCACTATTAAACCTAAATCCAACATTATTTGCTTTAATTAAAATACATAAGTCTACGTTTTAAATAAAACAAAACAAACATTACTTATAAAATCGCAAATAATTTTCTTAATCGAGATCAGAATTCGAAGTGTGGTTGTTTGGTTTCTCACCAAACTCTATCAAAATAAAATAATATAGGTAAAAAATCAATCAATTTAAGAAAATTAAAAAAAAAAACTTATTCGTTTAGGCAAACCCAAAAGGAAGTTAGTACCTATAAACATGAAATCGTTTTTGCAGGTTTAAAAAAATATTAAAATGGACTACCTAGGGTAGAATCATGGTAGAATGTACTTGGGTAGGTACTTGCTAGTCCCGTATGCAGGACGTACGTAACAAGTTCTTCCATCATATTCTTTACTGCTGAGAATGGGGTCGATCCAAGTCGGCCGGTTATTTCAATATGAATTTCCTTATAATCATTCTAGGTACAGATTATAAATAGGAAAGCTCTGCCGACATATTGTGTAGGTATTCCACGATACACTGTCTTTGTAGGTAGGTATAGGGCCTTCGGAGAACGCTTTTTACGCTGTAGTAGTTAGTTAGTTAGTTCATAGTTTTCAGCACAAATGCAAAGCAATTCCTTAATGTAATATTCTTGACTTTGTAGGTCGCACTTAAATTAGACAAATCAATAAATTTAATAACTTTAACGTCTAGGCTAGGGTTACAAGTCAAGTAGGTCCCCTTAAAAGCAGACCTCAACTCTGCGGTCCTGGTTTTATTTACATAATCTTAAGCCCTACGATAGGCAACTAGATAATTACAATTTTAATACACCTTACAAAATGTCAACGTACCTACGACGGCAAGTACTTTTGAAGTAGGTACAAATCTAATTTCATCGAGGTATTATTATAAACAAATAAGACTAGTCGGTCTTATTTGTTTCAACAAAAAGCATTAAGATGCAAATTGATACAAGCATAACGAGAAAATTAGCATTATGAGCGACAATATTGAAGAGTGACTCAGCAAGTCAGCCCATCAGCTTCGGTTGTGCTCACCGGCCTATTGTGATGCAACGTAATAGCAAGGCGAGTAGACAAGTAGACTGGCAAGCCCGCCCAAGCCCTCGATCAATAGCCGTGAAATTCGATTATAAAAATCGAGGCCATGAAGCTTATTAAATTAAGGTGACAGTAAGAAAATTCAACTGGGTACGTTGGTGGTAAGCCCATTTCCTAAGTACTTCCAAGGATACGAGAGGGTTCGTAAAAAATAATATTTAAGTCGTTATAATTATGAAATAAAATGTATATAAATAAGCAAGAGGTAAATGTTGTAAACAACTGAGTCGTTCATCATCATACATCAAATAACAATAGGGTAGTTGACTGACTAAAAAAAATATGATTTTGTTTAGTCCGTCTGTTAGATAATCAAAAAATAGGAATACTGCCAATTGTAGAAAATATGCCATTTTGAGTATTTGCCATTTTGAGAATTGGGCATTAAGAGAATTAGGCTTTTTGAGAATTAGGCATTCTGAGAACTAGGCATTTTGAGAATTTGCCATTCTGAGAATTAAGCTTTTTGAGAATTGTCCATTTTGAGAACTTGTCCTTTTGCGACTCTGTTGCCATTTTGAGAATTTCGCATTTTGCGCCTAAACCGTACTAAATATGTACAGACAGCCTCAAAAAATGTAAAACACACAATAATTAATTACGTTGTCTACTACGTTGTCTAATTTGTGTTTCGTACTATTGCATGTAACAATATTTAGCTATACCTATTATACGTTTTCTGGGAACAAATTGATTCAATATCATAGCACAAAGATTTCAGACAGTGAAATGAGTTCTAGCATCTTTTTGAGGCTGATTTATCCTCGAATTTAGAAGAAATTATACTACCATGTCCGAAATAAACATGGTCTTTTCTTATTCGGAAGAAGTCGAGGAAAATAATGATATTGAATAACCTGAGATCTAAGCATTTAAAAGTATTTTTTAGGTAGGTACCTATTTATCTCTATACTACAGAAGTCATCTAAGTATCTCCAGCCAGGTACCTGCAAACCATAAACTTTGATATGGAAATATAACGCACCAACTGAGTATACGAATATAAGTAGATACCTCTACTACACACGATACATGAAAAAGTAGTACTACGTTCATTAACAGGGGCAGCAAGGACTCGGAGGAGGGTCGTTCTTAGGTGGAGGTGGTGGTTTTCGTTCATTGTATGGAATATGAAATCTGTTCAAATAGTGCCATGGTGTCTGTAGCTGGTACTGTCGCGCTTCTTGAGGGTACTCCATAGGCTCATACACCAGTTTTTTCAGCTCGTCATCGTAACGAACTTCGGTGTATCCGACTAATGGAAAGTCCTTCCTCAGTGGATGTCCTGTGAAGCCGTAATCAGTAAGAATTCTTCTCAAGTCTGGATGATGAGTGAAAACTACTCCGAACATGTCGTATATTTCTCTCTCGTACCAATTACAGGCCGGCCAGACAGCGTACGCGGAGCGGAGAGGCGTCAGTTCGTCTGTGTAGGTCTTGAGGCGAACTCGTTCGTTGAACCTATAGCTGAGGATATCATAGCTCACTTCGAACCTGTACTGTCTGCTTGGGACGTCTATAGCAGTTGCGTTAGAGCATGTAGCAAAGCAGGCGTGTTGATGCAGTCGCATGAAGTTCATGACTTGGTGCATGCCTGCCGGAGCCACCAGTATCTCTAGTTCGTCGGTTTGTTGCATTTGAACCTTCTGCACGTATTTCGGAAGACATGCTGCGACGTACATACCGTACTCGTATAGCCGTTTTCGTCTCACGTTGTCGTGGCACCTTAAAGTGTGACTGGGCTGCTCGAGCGGTTCGATGTCAAATGCATTCTGATCCTTGACCGGAACATCTTTCGCTTCGTTTAAAACAGAGGCGCTTGTGTGAACTTTTCGTGTCAAATTTCTTGCTAAGTTCGTTTGTATAAGCTTCGGTAGTAAATAATTCATGATTTCAATAAAGTTGTATTTAAGTTCTAAAGCTCATTAATAAGTCAGAAGTACATCAAACAAATCACGAAAACATTGACATTGATTGCCATTTACATTTATACCTTACACTAATTTACTTTTAATTCAATTCATATCAAAATAAGGTTGTCTTACAGCAAAATTATGACGGCAGGTACATTTTTTTTGATGATTGTGAAATCATCAAATGACTCCCGCTCCGGGCAGACCGGTAGGGGTGTCAGACTTCTACTGACTAAAAACCACCCGTGTTCCTTCTTAGCCCTTTCTGCCGAGGCCGTGGTATCATCTCTTTCGAACAAACTGCAGCCCCGACGGGACGTTAGGTAGCTTAGCCAAAATTATGTAAGAATTTGAAATAACCAGCTTTAAACTCGTATAAACTTGTATTTTGACATCCTAAAAGGAATATTACTTTTATACTATACTATACTATCTAAGATACTGTTATTGTTATTAGTGTACCTAAGTTAATTTTAATTTTATGATTAATTATTTGATCTCATTAGTTTAAGTAAAAAACGTTTTGTTTTGTATAATTTTATGTTTAAATTTCATTTGTATAATTTACGATGATTATAGCTTTATTGTATCTGAGAATGTTGTGTATACCTGTAATTGGTACTTACATCAGAACCCTAACTGGTATATTTTTATTATTCAGTGTGAAATGTATGTACTGTTGGTGTACCTGTCTATATAAATAAAGAGAGAAGTCCTGACTGACTGACTGACTGACTGACTCATCAACGCCCAGCCCAAACCCTTGGACCTAGAAAGCTGAAATTTTGCACAGAGGTTCCCTTTATAATGTAGACAAGGAATAAGGAAGGATTTTTCGAAATTCAGCCCCTAAGGGAGTTAAATAGGGGATGAAAGTTTGTATGGAAAATCGTCAGCTTCACGCGGGCGAAGCCGCTGGCAAAAGCTAGTTTGTAATAAATAAAATAAATAAATCGTCAAAATGACTCCTCCCGTTCGGGGCGGAGCGGAAGGTAGTATCAGACTTCAAATGACTAAAAACTAGTCAATATATTCCTTCTTAGCCCTTTGTGTCCTGGGCCGCGGTATCTCTTTCGAACAACCCGCAGCCCCGACAGGTGTCAGCCCTTGCGGGCCTTTGCAATGTTGCTAACATAATTATTATTCCCATTCCATGCCCATAGATAAAGTAGGATTCGTGGTAGTAACAAGTGTAAATTTATTTACTGAGTAATAATGATTAAAATCACCAGTATGGCCGTCTCAGTTCATAAAGGTCTCAAGAATACCGTTTTCATCAAACAGTCACTCAAGAGACCTTTATGAAATAAGACGGTTGTATTGGTTATTTAAATCATTATAGGTACTCAGTAAATGGACGTTTGTTGTTGCCACGAATCCCACTTAATTTAACGCACAACTTACGACATTGACCGGCAAATTGCAAAAAACGCAAGAAAATTCGAATCTCGCGGGCTACCCCGTCGCATCAACCTTAACTGGATTGTGAAAGTCAGATAGGCAGTCGCTCCATGTAAAATACTAATATTCAGCTGTATCCGGAGACTGGAAGCCGACCCCAACATAGTTGGGAAAACAAATATATTTTATTCAAATAAATCTAAATCTCTTTGTGGGAAAAGGATAAGCAGATGATGCCGATGATGGTCAAAAATGTCCTCTCATTGTGTAGCTGTCAGTGTCATTGTCCTAATGTCAACTGTCAAGTCAAATCAGCTTGTTTTTCTGTCAAAGTAAACAGAATCGCGGAGTTGTTTACGAATATATTTCTGATTTGAAAAGCTTAGAATTCATTAGAATTTGTAAGATGATTACTAACTTTGATAAACTTTGTGGTGAACTAGAAAAACAAGAATTAGAGGTAATAATCGGTATCTACCCTAAGATTTAATTATAGGTTATAAATCAAAGATTGAAACCGTGTAGGTACAAAAAAACATCTTTCTCTCCCGGCCCTTTTTCCATGTTACTTGAAGAGTATTTTTCTTCCGTCACGCTTACACTGACACGTTCTTCATTCATATCATTTCACGCATAAACCATCCATCCTTTCTTTGTTTTTCCACCTCTCCACTTAGCAACATTTATTTTCATCGCTCTTTTAGCCACATATGATTTATATTTAGATACCTTCCCATCACATGTCTATACCAAGAGAGACTTTCAATCGTATTCAGATTCACTTTCAACTCTTCTCGATGTGCTGCAACTTCCAAACTCATTTATCATTTATAAATAATAATTTTGTTTGATTGCAGGCCCCAACCGGTGTATCGTCTCCCTCTACATATGCTCAACTTTTGGCAATATATTTATATCAAAATGATTTGTAAGTTTAGCTTATGTTTTATTGTTTAACCATTGATTCATTTATTTGTCTTCCTATGGATTATGTATCACAAATTCACAATACAAAGCCTAGGTTCTACATGTTTATATTAGATATTGGATCATGAAGGATTTTCTGATTTATCCCAGCGGGTCTACAGCGGGCACTATATCTTCAATGTATATCGGCTTGACCAAGAATCAACTCTGAGCCCATACGTCTTTCTGGTGCTAATGAATGCACTTATGTCAGACATCCAAGAAGAGACTCCGTTGTGTATGCTATTTGTCAATGACATTGTGTTGGTAGCCGAGAGTAACCTAGAGGACTTGAGTAGATTGCAGGTGTGATGGTAAAAACTATCCTATTCTAGTTAGGGTTGCCACAATACATTTTCTCCTTCCATTCTCCCCTGTCAGCAGTCACAGCATCAGTTTCTTCATTCTTTCATATCATTTCTGACACAATCTAACTATTTTTGGAAGGCCAAAAACCATCACATTAATATGCATCACTTTTGCACAACATGTGCATTTTATCCTGACAAATGGCATGGCCGGAGAATGTTGGCCTGAAATTAAGGATAACCAAAACAGAATACTTGTTTTGTGTCTTTGCAATCTCTCCAGTCTTGAGCTCATAACTCTTGCTGGAATGCCAATTCCAATCTGTTCTGATTTCCAGTACATAACTTGGGTCACTTGTCCAAGGGGGTGGCGAAGTGGACCGAGACATAATGCACCGGATTGTGCATGTACCTGCAAAGACCAGCAAAGCAAAGACCTTCTTCCATCGTTATTAACCACACATAGTCGTTTTGAAATGGCAACCAAGCTGACAAATCTTAAAATTATTTTCTATCATTGCAGGTGTAATGCAAAATTCTTATGGAAGAGAATTCCTCAGAACATAACAAGCAGTAACCCAGAAATAGCTGCAATTTGGGCTGTAGGCCAAAAGTTGTGGAAGAAAGACCTGCCTGGAACATACCATGCATTATCAGCATTCAATTGGACTGAGCCTGTTTCTAATATCATCAGGGCTTTGGAAGGTAACATCAATTTTGTAATAATACAGGATTATTATTTTATTGAAATCATTCCTGACTGTTTCGTTGATCTAGTAATCGCAAACACAACTGCTGAGCACGAGGTCCTGGGTTTGATTCCCATGTTGGGCCAATTGTTATTGTTTTGATCAAGAATTTTACAGTAGGATTTATGGAGTCAGGATATGTGCCCGTTTGATGGGAGTAGGCTTGCCCCATAGTACATACGACTTAAACATAACTGGCAAAATGAGGGTGAACTTTTTAGGTACACCTCTGTCCGACCATTCGTAAATTACAATGCGTTATGTTATGTTAAGACATAACATGATAGTTTCAATGACAGAAGACGATATAGAGACTTCCAAATGCCATGGCCTGTTTATTTTTCATACTTTGAACTGCCTTCTATGATAATGTATTGATAATTATTTTATAAACCTTTTTTCCTAGTACCTCTTTGAGTTCTCCTTTCCCTTCATACTATTAATTCATTAACTTTTTAAAATTAAACCTTCCGTCTCTCTTTTTTTTTCATCATTTCATACGCATTATATACCTCGTCTCCTTTATTTTGCTTTTGATATCTGGTAGAACTTGTTCTGGCAGTGGCAGTCCTTGAGGCTAGAAGGAACTCTCCACCAGTTTACCTGAGCTAAGGTGCAGTAGAAGTTGTATCTCTCACTGGACAGTTCCAATGAAACATACAACTTTTCCCGCGGCTTAGCCCTGGAAACTACTACTGTCTTTTTGCCTTTCTCTTCCCTTCTTTATAAATCTTTTTCATTGAACCACCATGTATCCTTCTATTTCCTCTATTTATCACACCTTTTCGCACACACTCTGCGTATGCAATTCGCCATGTTTTCCAACGTTCATTTACCTACAGTATTACAACAACATTTATTTACATTCCAGATAAAGTAAGAGAGCGCACATTCAACCTGGTGGGACGTTCATATAGCTCCATATCACTTGATACTATAGTGTCAATGACTGGCCTGAGCAAAGATGCAGTTTTGCATGTCTGCCGTGACCGTAAGTGGATTCTGAATGAAGACGGTGTCACCGTCATCCCGTCACCACCCACCCAGCCCGCACCACTGCACACATCCAGTGAAGATCAACTGTTCAAGCTCACTGAATTTGTTTCTTTCTTAGAAAATTAAGTAAGTGCTGGTTCTCTTTCATACCTTTTGTAACTACTGTTTATCTTTGGAGAGATTATTACATTATGTTGTCACTGTCTCTTCCTAAATTATGTGATGTATTTCATAAGGCTTTTTGAAATTTGTGAAAACTGAAAACCAGGTTACAAAGTTAAATCCACACATTAATTTACTTAATCTCATTTATTACATACAACACTAATTCGTAGTCTATATTCATAAGAACTAAAATAAAAATCTTTAATACAAAGATATTATTTTAATAGGTATAAAAAGATCAATAAATGTAAAGTTAAGTGGCAGTGTAAATTCGTATGTTTTATCTTACAATAAAGCTGTAAATTGTCCAATGTTGGTATTTATTGACAGCACTTTCTGTTGTCAAAAACCTTAAAAAAAAGTAGGTATATATCACAAGCAATACATAACTCACACAATCTTTTGCTGAGTTTTTCGTTGTAAAAATACTACAGTCTATATTTCTAATATCTACATTTGTTTAAACCTAGGCACTTTTTTTTAGTTTGGCAACTCTTGATTAAAATCTACCCTGGAAGGAAACTTGATTTTGTCTAGGCTGTAGTCTCATGGAGTTGTTGTCGTCTTCGTCGCCCAGCGTGGTCTCGTAGCCTCGGTTGACTTGACCTCCGTTCGGTTCGCCGAAGACATCTTTCACTGATATGTTGGCATTCGATGTTCTGTGCCGTGGCACGACACCTAGGTTATTATTGAGCTGTAAACATATAAAATACCAAATATTAGGTCCAGTTGCATTTCTAAGGGCTTACAGGTTCCATCTTATTCAAATCTCTAAGCTTCTAGCAAAAACGCTGTCTAATGTTCACACATTATGACATTATACAGCGTTTTTACATGCGTTTTTAATAGCATGTGCCCAGGTTCACACCCGGGCACATGCTATTCAGCAATACGGTGCGCTTTATTTCAGTATTGGAAGATTTTTATTATGTACCATTCCAGTCACTCCATATTCGTTATTGGCACCAAGTGTCTGCATCTGTGATTTCCTCCTCTCCGCCATTACTGAGTTTCTTCTCGTCTCCAAAGCTTTCAAAGTTTCTCGCCGCAACGTCATCTTGCGGTTCAATACTGGTGTACCTATATAACAATTAAGGAAATGTTATCATTGCTCACGACTGATTTTCAATAGTAAAGATGAATTGTAAGTTCAGAATCATACCCGGTCCATCATTCGCGTTCATGTTGAAGAACCTCTTCTTGAAGGCCACATCCAGTGTGCCTATGTTCCTCTTCTTCTGTCGCGCCTTCTCCAAATTATGAATGGTCTTTCTTCTGCCAACGTTATGCGGTCCCGAACCCGAATCATTATCATAATCGTCGTCCAAACCATTCAACTTCTGCAAGTCTTTCACTATTGCTATTGCATTCTTATCTAACAGAGCGTCTTGAGATAAGTCATCGGACTAAAAAAGAAGAAAACAACATTTTTATTACAACAATTCGATACGATTGCTCTACGAAGAATTTGTTTCTCTGAGTTAGATATTTACCTTCTTGGAACAGAACCAGTTCAGGTCTGTAGACGCTAATATGTGCGCAAGGGTTCCAAATCGATGGAACAACATAGCAGAGAACTGTATCACCAAAATCAAGGCGAAGAAGAATACGAACACCAGACCTATAGGCTCCAGTTGCAAGTATTCTTTAGAAATTAAAACCTGAAAATGTCAAATATGCTTTAGATTTGCCCTCTCTTTACAATTATAATAAGATAAAAAACAAAAGAAATAAATTAGTTATAATATCAAAATTAATATTTAGCCAAACGTGTGCTTTTAAGCTATTCTTTTTTAAATAGCAGTTATCTGCACCCAAAATGGTTTGAAAATTAATAGAACATTAGTCTTAAAACACACGTCTAACTTGAATATGAAACATTAAAACAAAAGTATAAATTTGTGATCATTAATTATGAAGAATTTTCGGTTTGTTATATACAAGTGCATTGTTTTTGAGTGTTGACGTTATAGTGTAACATTTAAATGTGAAATAGTGAAACACAGGGTTTACACAAAAATCACACAAACAGATCGATGCAAAATTTTGACTCGCAGTAGGTGTATTTCCTGTATTATCCTGAGAACAGTGAGAACTATAAAACATGTTAAGCAAATCACCACACCCTTTGTAGGTGTACAATTACGTATGTACAAAGGAAACCAGAGTCCCTGTTACTAGTGTTTATTAAAAGAAACTCCGCCACCTTAATAGACAGAACAGAAACATTAAGTTATTCCTCGGTGAATTGGATTGGAAAGTGTGCACATATTGGGAAAGTAAATGGTCATCACATCTAAACACTCCATTGGGGCTAGAGTTCGGATTCGACTACGGCGAATGAAGAAACAAATGCTTATATCTGTATTTTTTTTAGCTACGGTTCATATCTTCGGAACTGGATTGGAGAATAGGAGGTTACTGGATTGGTCTTTGTGTCCAGTTTAAAGGCTGTTTGGGAATGGATATCCTATACTGGATTTAGGAATTCACCACCAAAGTTTTAATTAAAGGACTGTTGGCGTAACACCGTAGTCGAATTTTCATGTGTTATTACGGATAAACACGGGGTTTCCATTAAACCAAAACATAAGGACACCGGGTTTGGATATTGATTAGACGTAAAACCATCAGAGTTGTTTAGTCTTCAGTGTCGCCGGGACTCCATGCTGGTGTGCCCTCCCAGACAGACCGGTTAGAAGAAGGTCGTTAGGATTGTGTAGTGACACACTTGAGTGGTAATATTTGGCTATACCTCGCCTGTTTCCTCGATGTACGTAATATTTGTCTTAATTCCCAAAGGCCAAATCACGTGGAGTTGATCTTTGTTCAGTTGTAATAAAAATACTATCAATATGAATAAAGCATTGAACATAACAAATGCGAAAACCGATTTATTGCGAAGTTCAATCAAGTCTCCTGCAATGCGAGCCTGTAAAATTTCATAAAACAAATATGTTTAAATAATTCGAATCAACTTTCAAGGGTGACTGGGGTCATGGCCAAGGCAAAGTACTTTAAACTGTCGGTGTAGCGCGCTGTCCCGAGTCATCGTTGAATGCCGATCGCTGTGTAGTGGACTCTCACGTTACCTCTTGAGTAACCTCATCGTATGTTATGTTAGTTTTAACTCCGAAGGGCCACTTAAAGTGAAGGTTGTCCTTGTTCAGTTGTAGCAAGAATACAATCAATACAAAAAGGGCATTGACCATAAAGAAAGAAAAAACAGACGAATCTCTCAATTCTTTCAGATCCCTCGAGATACGGGCCTAAAATTAGGGGAAGATTATCATCATGAATATTAAGTATATGACAATATGATAGGTATGATTGTGAGATCAAATTAAATATCTGAAATAAAAGCTTATTATAATGCACATAATATCAAATCGGACTTCCAGTAATTGCATGCCTGTCTTCTTACAGTGTTTTTCGGAATAAGTATATTCAATCATCATCATGTTTTCAAAATTAGTACACGCACACACAATTTATTTTCAAGTTAATCTTGTGTCTCTATTCTTCATTATAAAGAACAATAATGGTAAAGGTACTTCAAAATAACACTAGAAAATCGTATGGAGTAATTTCTCATACGTAAAAATATGAAAGCAGATTTAAGCCATGAATTTAAAGTGATAGTCATTCTTCCGGGGTCAGGAATAAACAGACCAAGTTCTGTTTTACTGACACCGGGTCTTCAATGATTCGTTTTTACCTGTTCTTCCTTGTTAGCATCAATAGGGTACAAATATTTGTCAATGAGATCTTTCCAGAACGATAATTCGGCGGGAGTCAAAAAGTCTACTTCTCCCTTTTTCAATTCGGGATCCTCTATCCAATAGGGATTAATTAGGTCATCTCTCTTTTCCTGAAAACACAAAAAAAAAATTTTTTTTTTTTTGCAATTTCCATATCACCACCCCTGTCCATATCTCATTACTATTTGGAGTTGAGGCGTGGAGAGTCCTATAGCTATATTTTCAAAACTATCCGCACGACTTTTTTCTCATCCTTTCGAATTACCTAGCAACCAATAATTCACAATTCAAATATAATGTTCATAATTCTTACCCTGGGTGAAGTAGAAAGGGTATCGGTTTCGGAATCGGAGTCGTGATCTTCCTCTGGTCCTTCGGCTAGAGCATCCAGCCCATGGTCTCCACTGGTACTACCTCTCGGTCCGACCGATAGTTTACGCCCTCTGCTCATGCCATGTGGATCAACAGCCCTAAAACATACATTTGGGACATGTAAAATGTTCGTGATAAGTTGCAAATGATGAAATTATGTGGTTATGTCAAATAACTAACCTCTCAACGGTTTCCAGTTTCTTTTCCAATTTCTCAAGAGTAGACGCAATGTGCAGAAGTTGCACTTTCTCTTCATTACCTTTGGGATGCGTACATAATAGACATTTGAATAAGCCCGCAAACGAGAATTCAATAGAGCCTTCTTCTTCATTGCTATTCACTCCTTGAAGGAATCCGAGCAGCGACTTCTGTTTCGCTGACTTCTTCGCCTCTTCGGCTTCTTTCTTTTCTGCTTCGATTTCCTAAAATGGTATAAAAGTGTTAGTAATTTACTATTGAGGAATGAAAAGTAAATAAACCAGCTAGGTTACCAACCTTCTTCGTTTTCTTGACTTGCACTTCTCGAGTACCCCAAGATACTACGTTCAGATTTATAATAGAATACAAAATCAAGAGCAAGTACATAGAGGGTATAGATAAGAGGTAAATGATGCCGGGTACGATACACCAGAACTCCTGCGGATGCAAGCAAGCGGCTATGAAGAATGAGCTTGAGAGTGAAATCAAGAAGATAGCCGATGGAGATCCTATGCCGTCCTCGCCTAACTGAAGCGCGGTACCGACGATCACAGCCATCATTATCATGGCGTATGCTGTCGATAGTATCTGAGCCACCAATAACTGGAACAAGATATTAAAAACATTAGAAATAATGATATACCAAGATCACCGTGTTTTTGTTACTCAGCCCAGTATATTTTTTAACGAAAAGCGGTCACTTACTTTAACTATTTAAAAAGTAAGAGTATAACTCCCGTGTGTCAAATATCATCGGTTTTCGAATAACGGAAGACTTTTTCGGTCAAAATGTACTGAACGTAGGGATGGCGCCATTCGGTTTGTATAGCAATAGCTCTTGCAATTGAATCTAAATCATAATAATTATAACTCACTTGAATTTCGGATTTCATCGTGAAGCAAACAAACATGAAGATTAAGATAGGATACAGGTTATATTCGAAGGAAGTCCAGTTGTCGATTCGGAAAGCGGCCACGAAGGCACCTACCAACATAAGGAATATAGTGCCGGGACCCAAGATAGTACCACCTATCAACATCATCTGTAAAAAAAAACATGTATTTATAGAAAATTAACTTATAAGAAGTATTTTGATCGATCTTTGGGATAGGGAAACCTAGTCCAACGTTTAAAATCCTCATACTAGTACAAGTAAAAAGAATTGCTTCAAGTATCATAAACAAATTACCTGATATGCGATATAAGGACTCGAAATGTTGTCGTTAATCTTGATAGTGTGTTTATAGTCAGCGAGCAAGTCCATAATGTTGGCGATAGTGGAGGGCACCCAGCGACGACGTTGGTTGTAGAACTCGTTGAAACCTTCGGGACAGTGCGTGTAGGCGTCGGAGGCAGCTGAGTACTCTACTCGGTAGCCACGTTGAAGTAACAGCGTACATAACCAACGATCTTCCCCTATAACCAAAGATAATTTCAATAAGATCATCAGCCTATAATGTTCCCACTGCAGGGACTCAGGCCTCCTCTCTAGGAGAGGGATGGGCTATAATCCACCATGCGGGCCCAGTGCGGGTTGGTTTGAGAGCAACGGTGATAAAATAAATTACACAAAGTTAATGCGCCTGCCTGGGTTCAACCCACGACTTACTGTTCGTAAGTCGGGGCTACCACCACTGGGTCACCGCTTGCATTCTATTAAAAAAAAACACATTGTTCTTTCGAATTGTGATGTGTTCTCACCTTGATCGTACTGCACGTAATGTCGAGCTTCATCTGATCGCAAAGTGTATTTCTTCATGACGTTGTCGTCCATCAAAGCCTTTCCTCTGAAGAGTGAGAAGCACCCGGGACTACAGAGTACGCAGCCAATCATGTGCTCAGTCGCCTTTTGCAGCCAATGACCGATAGCGTACTCGAACATTTGATACCACACCATGGGTCCTGAAAATAAGGGAAAATTTTGATGCGGGTTTTTTTAATAGATAAAGTGATTCAAGAGGAAGGTTTTAATACCTTTTTTGCACCCGTGCGAAGCCGGGGCGGGTCACTAGTGTCTTATAAATCTTATAATATCTTACCAGAGCCCACAGGGTGAATTCGGCCACAAGCAGCTCCTAGATTCTTGTTCTTCTTCATCAAATCGATAAGCAGACGTACAGCATGAGGTTGGAAATCAATGTCTCCATCCAGGGTCAGCAGATAGGTATTCTCAGCCATGACTTCTTTGCGATCCACGGATATAGGCAGCTCCATCAGACGGTGACCGAGGAGGTAGTACATGTACATCACCTGGGAATCATTAAATGTAATTAGTTAGGGTAATATAGTACTAATATCATTTCAATGTATTTTACACAAAATTTGTTTACTTCAACATCTTCAATTCGTACGAAAATAACATATCTACCTGAGACCAACGCTTCCTGTGACGGATTTTCGCCTTGTCTTTCAAGTGGCAGATCATTTTCGTTTTTCCTGGCAGCACCCACGTCAGCCGTCCTCCATAAGGCGCTGGTAGCCTCTTCGGTGGTCGCATACGGATGTTGGTCTGATGTACTTCGGAAGCCGCTTCGTCGAGAGTATCAACCAAGAGTTTTACGAATCTATTCACTTGGGAATCATCGTCACTATGATCTGATATTTCGAAAGCGTCGTCTAAGAAAATGTGCGCTGAAATAAAAAGATAATTTAAGTAACATTCATTGGATACATGTGTGACGTTTAACTCTGGTATCTTAATCTCATGTTGTGTTTAAAATGGCTTTGAAATCTTACTTTCGAATTCGTAGTAATCAGGGTCAACTACTCGTAAATACTTCTGAGCGACGCGCCGAGCGCATTGATCTTCATCCAACCGAAGAATAGACTTCAAGAACTCCATCATCTCGTCTTTAGTTTCGTGCCACATAGTGCAGCATGCGTATATCCTGGTGATCTGGTCTGATGACTTGATAGCCTTTGGAGAAGAACCGGTGTTATCCGTATGAACCGATATAGTTTCGTAGTATTCGTCGCCTTTTTCTTTTTCAATTTCTGCGAGGTCCTGAAAATTATAATTATTCGTTGATACACTTTGTAAGGTGACTACGCTTTTTAACGTTGTCCTATATTATTTTTTACTTACCTCAGTCTTCACATCTCTCTGATCGTTTCTCTTTCTATTAAGAGCCATACTCTGATCTATTAGCAATCCATTGTACATAGGCATCACGAATAACTTCTCCGTAGACGCCAAACGTTCTGCTTTAGGTGTCCAAATATGTATGGTGATCCATGTTTGCGACAGTAGCCAGAGTAACCATATCCATGCCATTTGGCGTGATATGAAATCACTTAGTGTAAACGCTAAAATAAAGATACTGAATTAATATAATAACATAAACCTCGGTTTTTTTAATCAAGTAATAATGTTAATAATTATACCAGGTGGGCTCTCGAAGTAAAGGTAATCCGGCACTGTTCCATGGAAGTAACAATTATCGCCATTTCTGATACCACACGCAGCTATCAATAAATTGACCACCAACGGAATGACAAGGTTGATAGGGAACGCATAACTGAAGCCTTGGATGAGAATCTTGCATGCGAACTTTCCGAAGATATAGCAGATGTATGCCGCAAATACTTGGATAAGCATCACGTAGAATGCGGATTTGTATGCAGCTGCCACTTCGACTGAATCTCCAGTTAGAGTTACGTTCGCCAAGTCAGGAATTATGGTTCCGCCTAGTTGAATTTGTACCTGAAAATTAAACAGAGTGCATGAATATCACGGGGTCTTGTCTATACCTATTACAATCTAAATATGAATGAATCAATAGACTTCTTTAACACACCTCTTCAACGACGATACTGTGGGGTCCAAAACCGCTATTGAACAGTTGGAAGAACATAGCGGGTTCATCGCCATCAAGCCAAATGCTAAAGAGGATGCAGATCAGGAACAACAAGATTTTCCAAACAGATACGAAACGGTATGTGTAGTAGCGCGTGAAAGCCAGCTCATCTTTCATTCTGCCAAGACTTTTGACTATACCTGCAATACAAAATAGAAAATTGGTCCTGTAAAATATTTTCAAGACAATAGGGTAGTTGATCGACTAAAAACAATTATCCGTCAGTAAGATTATCGAAAAATATTGGATACGTGTTTTTTGTTTTATCAAATTAATAAAAATTGACGAAAATAAAACGTGCTAAAGATGAGTGGGGTTGTGACGTCACTTTTCAAAGCACTGTATCGTCTTAATTTTTTGTTTACGTGAAAAAACAAAAAATATGTGTACAATATTTTTTGGAAATCTATCTGACGGACTAATTAGTTTTTTTTTGTCAACTACCCTATTATATGCATTTACGACTTAGGTTATTCTTTTACTTACCTATGGGGCTCTGTCTTGTGACGTAGTTCTCCCACCATCCCAGCGATATGCATAACGCTGAAATAGGTATCAGCCACAGGACTGGCTTGTTCTCCAACAGTGGCCACACGATGAAGCCGGTGACTTGCGCAACTATCGCTGCCATGTCCACGATCACTTTCATGAATCGCTTCGATTCACGAGAGTTGCGCGACACCAAGCCGAGTATTGCAGGAATTATGCACAAGCAGTTGGTGATCATGGCTCCTTTGACTACATCTAGTTCTGGTAAAATCATGAAGAAGAGGAGGCCCATTCCTATCGTATGCAGCGACTCTGCTACGAATATCTGAAACGGGAAAATAACAAATATTAAAGAAATTATTTCTACGAGCTAACTTTATTGTTTTGGGTAATTGCGTGAATTTGTACTTTCGCTATTTAAATAATAGCTCTCCGATAGTGATAACTGCACAGCACGCAGTTTTGCACGCAATATTTAATATTTACGCATAAAAGTCGTGAGTGAGAGTTGTCATAATCTCATGCCAGTTGGCACTAGTCCACAGAAAATAGTATCGTAAAAAAAAATAGAGAAAAACAGTTACCGTAGTTGAAAGTACAACTTACCACAATAAATTGTGTGCTAGTTGGTCTCCTAGAAGTTTTGAAGAAACATATCCTCACTGATCGTATGAGTGTTCCTATTTCTGGGATGGCAAACGCTGCTAGGATTGCCCACATCCATGCCACTCGCTCTTCGTCTGGAAGACTTACTATAAATTGTTTATCTCTACCTGAAAATATGAAAAAGTTTGTCTTAGTTTTCAGCAAAACATGATACATTACAGTTCCATGTTAAAATATAAAAAAAATCGGGTGCACTCAAAATTCTTGATCCATACATCAGTGATTTCGAAACGTTAATAACGGACGTGAAAGTTTGGCCTCGGATAACTTAATAAATGGTCAAATTCAGCGTTAAAACACGACTTTAATTGCGTTTCGCTAGTAAAATTCTTGCAATACATATATCATCATCATCATCAGCCTATATTGTTCCCACAGCAGGGACTCAGGCCTCCTCTGTAGGAGAGGGATGGGCTATAATCCACCACGCGGGCCCAGTGCGGATTGGTAGATGTCGCATATCTTCGAATTTTTGGTTCTAAGATATGCCGGTTTCCTCACGATGTTTTCCTTCACCGTTTTGAGAGCAGTGGTGATGAAATAAATTACACAAAGTAATGCGCCTGCCTGGGTTCGAACCCACGACCAACTGTTCGAAAGTCGGGGCCGCCACCACTGGGCCACCACTGCTCCCAATACATACCTATATGTTGCTTATAAAATATATCGAATAGGTACTAATGTACTATTGACAAACAAGCCGCGTCTGTGCAGCAACTAGATTGTTAAGTCCTAAATGAAACTGGAACGCGCGCGCCTGCGCCACACCGGATCTTGTTTAATGTGTAGACCTCCTTAAACGTTTGGTATTTGATAGGCTTTGCATGTTATGGTTGACTTTAACCGGAAAATAAGTACTAAAGTGAAGACCAACGTACCTAAATTCCTATTACAATACGCAATCCGCCTGTCCTTTTTTAGCTGTGAAGTCATAAAGAGCGTGGTGCCCTTTGCGACGACTCCGGAGCCGAGGACCGCGATGAAGACGACTAGATACGCCAACACCTTGAACATCCGCACTGTGAACTCCAGACATTTCTGCGTCTCCATAGACCCACTGTCCTGCTTCGGCGGGAACTCCCGGAACACGTCCCATCCTTTCGTTTCTTGTACTGTCCTTTGGCTGAAATAGATAACATAAGTTTTTTGTTATTTATAATTTTATCTCTGCATTCTCATCTTAAGATCATAAATTCGAAAGGATGTTTTTTTTGTGGGTTACACACTTAAGAGGAGCATAAATATTCTTGGCATCTCTTAATTTCTTTTTTACGTCAAGCATCATATTTTTAGCAAGTGCCGAGTGCGTAAAATCCTACACCTGGCTCAATAACGCAAACTAGAGTCAACATTGCAGCGAGAAAAACAACTTTCACACGCTATTCAGTTGAGAGAGAAATCTCGAGCAATGTTGCGTTCCGACCGGCGAAGACGCAGCTTCCTTCCGATCGGTAATTTTTCGCGATGATGACCTTCGCGTGTGCTGCATATTAACGCGGATAGAAAACCGTTACAATACAACGTTTATTATTGCAACACATATGCACGTAGTACTTGTACTGGTTGTGACAGTGGGGTTTACGTAAGGTAACCAACGAAGGTGGTAGGTGACCCAATTAACTGTTGAGGCCGTCTAGCTTGGCGAGTTGGTAGAATTTCGTGCAGTTGCCTGCACATTATTATTACAGATCAGAAAGACATAAGAGTTTGGTAATAAAAGTAGTGTTTCGAATATATATTATATGAATATATATCAGCGCCCGTAAGAAATTTTCAATGTATCCTACGTCTGTTTTCGTAAACAAAAGAAAAGAATATTTCATTCACCGGTAAACTTGCTTTCGATCATTCGATGACAATAAATGATTAAGCGGATCTGTAATCCATGTAAGGCATTAGAAAGTTGTTGATTGAACACTGTTTAATTATGCGTAACGCCGCCATTACGCACACAATCAATAGGAATAGGTACATAAGAAGTAGATTTACAAGATAGCTGCATTTTGTACAATTTAATTTTAAACTTGTGCAGTCTGATCAACAGAAAAATGTCAATAGTTTTCCTAGAAACATTCTTCGATCTTTGGCCCTAAAAAGCAAAGGTTGTCAACTCGAAACCCAAAAACTACACAATTTCTTCGTCAATAATAGTATAATACGATGAGTTCCCATTTCTAGTATGACCGTCTGACCTCGGCAACCTAAAGAAAACCTCGTTCCCTCATGATGTTTTCAGTAGATCTGCAGTTGTGCTATGCTATGTGTTGTGCGTTGCGGCTTCCCTACTGCAACGTTTGCGTAGCACTCAGAACAGCATCCTAAAAATGATTGTTAGCTGAGTGGACTGCCCCATCCAAAGGCACTGGGTAGAATTAGGTATAGGTTTATGTTAAATAGGATTAAGTACTAACAACACTAACATAGCATGTAAGCACAGTTTGTTACTAACCACTAACTACTTATGGACTGCTTAGGTCTGAAATAAAGTTTTTTTTTTTTTTTTTTTACTATCTGTATCATATAGGTGTCTCTTGTATCGCGCGGTCCTTTCAAACGATATCGTTACAAGAATTCGAAGAGAGGCATTTTTATTTCAAAACAATAAAAATATGATAATTATTACTTGCAATATTTTACCTGTATATGCTACAATAATGCAAAGTCCCATTGCTATAAATTGAATTGTTGTTATTCGCGGCGTAAAGCGGTTCCTCGGCATCATCCCTTTCGTAATGACTTTTTCGATCGTGATCACTCATATTTACACACGTCACTGGGTTGCCATGTTTAAAAAATCACATCACAATAGATAGAAAGTTTATCGAAATAATTTTCAGAAGATAGAAGAAAATTATCAGCGGAATGTCCAGTCAGTCCGAATAGTGTAGTAGAACTCATCGATTGTTATGAGGACAGCGAACGGTGCGATCGCAATAACGACTGCTTGGGCACCGCGTCGCCCTGTGATACGCTATTGTCTCGTACTGGACAAAGTATGAATATTAATTTCCTCAATATATGGGATAGGTACGTTATTTAAAAAATTGCCGGTTCGTGGTTTCATTTGCAAATTGGCATGCAGCATGAGAATTTTAGTCAAAGATACTTTGATCGTAGCAGGTAATAGTTAGGTAGGTATGTGACGTAATTATGTGTTCGTGAGCAAACTTTAGATCTTGATTTATGGAAATAATTTTTATTATCGAAGAATTTCTTAGCTCAAATTATATCATTACTGATCGCTATTCTGGGCTAAACATCAACTTTACAATGTACCTTTTAAAGGTGTTTTTGTACGAAACACTAGGCTAGAAAGCCGTTGATCTCTCCCAAATTTCTATAACATTCATACACTTTATATTCTTCATGATACAGCACAAAAGTGTACAAATCACCAAAGATATTTGCCAATTGATATGTATGATAGAAAGCGGAGTAAGATTATTTAACGTGAGCGACTGAATATAATATTGAATTTTGATGAACCGTCTCGACCGGAAGCTGCTCAAAGAAGAAGCTTTAATAACATTTGGAGTTTCTTATTTAGAAAACTATTTGAAAACCAAATTGTCTCGTTGGTCTAGTGGTCGCAAGCGCGAGTGCTGTGCATGAGGTTCTGACTTCGATTCCCAGGTCAGGCAAAGTGTCATTGGGTTCTATCAGGAATTTCTGAGTAGCAGCCACGGAGTCTGGATGAGCCCGGTTGATGGCATAACTTCTTCTTATCGTGTGGGCAGTAAGGTCTAACGACCCCACACACCCTAGTGTCATAAACAAGACTGGCGAAATGTGGGTGTACTAATGCGTACACCACGTGTATAAACTGAAATATGTCAAATCTCAACCAACTTTTGTCTAGCTTTGTACCGATTTGTACCCAATGTGCGGAGAGTTCTTCGTTCAGCAGTGGTGAGCACGCGAAATTATATCGTCCGCTCACTAATTGATATGATCGCATCGGCACCGCACCGCAATGAGTGACGCCTCCTCGTTTCAACACTTTCCAATCAGTTCACTTCAACACTACAATAGGTTTCCAAACCAACCAACCAATATTATGTTAAATAATTGATGTCTAATTAATGCCTTTAATAACTGCACTATAACTACTGGTAGTTAAGTCAAGTGAGAGTACGAAGGTAGACTAAGCTAAGGGCAAAACTCTCTGACCGGACTTTGACATTACTTAGCCAGGCAAAGTAGGCCTCACGAATATCGAAATCACTCGTAAACTCCTATTCACATTCGCTCATAGAAATATGATTTTTTTTTGCATTTCATAAGGTTCATATTGGTATGAACCGTTTACCTACTTAGCGAAGTTATGTCAAAGTACGGTCTATAAAATTCGTCAAAACGTCTTTGGGCATTGTCGTAAAACCTGCGTCAAAATTTACCTAGTTGAGAGTAAATGACTGAAAATTTATAATTTATAATATACATTAAATTTTCCCTAGGCATGAAAAGTACCTTTTAGATTTGCATGAACTTTAAACTTCCAAGAGAGCAACGACTGGCTACACCTTAAATATTTATTTGGATTTTAACCTCGTAAGAATAGTTCGATTTATCTGACTGTTAACATTGAAACCTGTCGAATCTAGTAGATAAACAGGTCCTCATATGCATAAAATATATACACAAGGAAGTGAAAAAAAATCCATTAATATTATACGCTTCATTGTATACCCAAAAAATAATGTAAAAATATACAAGGTTTAGCTCTATAAAACCAGTTCCGATATTTATGCACAATCTGCTTATTGAGAGTTAGTTACGCACAAAGTGCTCGTTTTGGAATATTTAATTTATCCGACTCATCGAAAAAGCCAGTACCTACCTGATTTCTAAGAAATTTCACGATGCATCTTATGTAGATTACCAAAATCAGTAAAAGTTTTCGTCGCGCCTATGCATAGGTACTACCAGACGACTCTACATAGAAAATATGTATTCTTTGGTTACTATTTACGAAGCTTATGTCATTGATTTCATTATTATTCGTGTGTAAAATTGATATGTGCAAAATTATATTACCTATGTAACCTATTGCAAATTTTATCTTCACCCTGAGCCAGCAGACACCGTCACTGCCGTCGCTAACATTTGTACGCGAGGTCGGAATTCAAATCAAATGGATATACTTGTGCAGTGACCTTCCTCCACACACGATCCAGACCGTCGACAGCCATATTGGCCGCGTCTAGATGGATTAGTGTTTGTCGGCGCAAGCGCAGCCTACGAAGCTCGCCTCGAACAATAGATCGCTCAATGTCGCTACAGCGCACGAAAACTTACGAAAGCCTTCGCCCGCCTTGCGTGCACATGCGCCCGCACCGCGTTTTGTAACATAACAGTAATCCGTAATATCATAACAATAAAACAACTATTTCTTTAGCCGCGATTATTTTGTTTCATAAAGTAATAGCTGCAAGTTCCAAGTACCTAGTTAGATCAAAGTGGATTGTTAGAATCTGTTAAGAAACAGTTTAACAGACTTGACAAAATTCTGATTAATTTTTGTTAAAAATTCTGATTTTATTTTATAATTTTCATTGCATACACGTAGGCGGGGAGAATATACAATATGTCCAAGAATATATCTACTTGGGCCAAGTAATCTCTTTCCAGGCAAGGCAAGACAAGGAAATTGCAAGACGAACCGTAAATGCCTGGAAGAGTTACTGGTCCATGAAAGAGCATTTCAAGGGCACTCTGCCCATGTCTCTAAAGCGAATGCTCATGGACATGTGTATTCTCTCCATCTTGACCTACGGTGCACAAACTTAGTCTTTGACTAACATCCAAAAGTCCAAACTCAAGGTTTGCCAACGTGCTATGGAGCACAGTATCTTAGGTGTAAAATTAACCGATCGTGTTCGAAACACTATACTGCGCTTCAAAACGCAAATTGTTGACGTGGCTCAAAAAGCTGCCATTCTGTCGCATGCCGAACGAGCTGTGGGCCCGTAAAGCTCAGGATTGGTGCCCTGAAACAGTGACACGGGGTCGCGGCAGACCACGAAGGAGATGGCGGGACGAACTGGATGTCTTCCTTGAGAATAGGATGGAAGTAGCACGGAATCGTGATCGTTGGAAGGAATGGAGGGAGGTCTTTGCCCTGCAGTGGTACAGTATGGGCTAGATATAATAATAATAATAATTCTCAAGGTAATCAATATTCAGTCTTAAATCTGTTTCCAGTCAAAAGTTTGCAAACATGGGCCTTTTTTTTTTTGGTGGGTGGAAAATACTGGAAAATCATCAAATAACCCCCCCCCCCCCGCTCTTGGGCAGAGCGGAAGGGAGTGTCAGACTTCTACTGACTAAAAACCAACTCATGTTCCTTCTTCGCCCTTGTGCCGAGGCCGCGTTATGCTCTTTCGATAATCCGCAGCCCCGGTCATGGGCCTTGGTCAGCAAAAAATTTAAATCTAAAAGTGCTTATACTTATATTATTCAAAACCATGCGATTGATAAAAAGTATTTCTTCATTAGAAATACGTCAAACTTTCCAATTTACATGTAGCCATCATAAGGTAATGTTTTGTTTGATATGCGCGCCGCTACTCCCTGGCTGCCCAATGTCCACCGCAGTCGGAGGTCATCGACCATGGCGTGGACGGGAGCATTATGTTGTGCACACGTCTGCTAACTTCCAAGTTTGTCATATACCTACATGGGCTTAGTCGCAGTTACGTCATTACGGCTTTATGGTGGACATAACACTCATAACACGTCGTTAAAATATATGGGCAAAATCTAACTGTAGATTATTTGTAGCTAGAATTATGAAGATACTTCTCTCCCACAATGGAGAATTTCCGCAAAAAAGACAAACAAAGTATTCAATCATGTACTAGTACCTACAACATATTTTTATGTTAGCCTTAGAATATTGTCACATTCGCTTTTGCATCATACCAAAATGTCATAGCATAGCATAATCTATCGCATATTTATTAGCTCGAAATTAGCAATTATTATTATCAAATCGAAACACACTCAGTTTCGAGTATCTGGATTTTAAGAATTGTCTTCACCGTTGTTCCGAGTCCAAAACAACCGCTAAGTATCACATTGGAGGAATAGTGAACCAGCGCCACCCAGTATTCTGATCACGCTCGACCCCGCTGGTCTCAGCTACCTACTACCAAAGCGTTTACTGCTAGACACCGTTCAATCTGAATCAAATAAATAGCTTTATTTTCTCGATTCTTAGTAGGATTTCAGATTAAAGCTTAAATTCAAAGTATCGACTACCTATTACTAAACATGAACTAACAAACCGACTCACTGAAAGATCTAGAACAGACAAAATAAAAAAGCTATAAAATCGGACTGCATCTTAGCACGATATTATTCTTTTGTTGGCAAACAGATACCTGCTACAAGAATGTAGAGACTTACGATGTTGAAACAGGATATAAGAACCATATCATATTTTCTCAAGGTTAGATCTCAGTTTTTCATCTAGACTTGGGCAAGCATGGAATAAGTAAACCATCACAAGTATCCATTATAGTCCCTATAATATGGAGCGTAGAGGCCTCTTAGAACGAAGTGGGGCGCAAAAATGTGGCACAGTCGATCGATCGAAAGTTGTGTCGTCAGAGTTGTCAACCTTGGCATTTGAACGGGTTCCGGGCCGCGGTGACCGATCGCGCGGCGGCAGCGGCGCGAGCGACTCGACCTCTGGCTAAATAAAGCTTTATACTAAACAAAGATCTTTTACATTATTACTTCTATTTGTCCTAGACTACAGACATTTTATTCGTATGCTACTAAGAAATTCGTAAATTGCATTTTAACGACCATTGGCAAATCAACTGAGACTTTAATAATATTCGCATCCAAAAATGTCCATAAAAATATACTAACGAATCTGCCGTCTCAAAATAAAGCCTTCATTTTAAATTCTGATTATTCTTATAAAGGCGTGAATAGTCACGAAAGTTTTGATTTTCGAAGCTGAGCGGAATAAGCTTTCAATACCTGGATTGTAGTAAAGGTTAAATCTCTTGCTGGGAAAATTGCAAAATAAGAATTATCATCATTGCGAATCTGACTCATCTGATTTGCTTTTGAATTACTCAACATGTAGTTATGATAGGAAAATAATGTTTAAAAATCGCTTGGATATGCCTAACTACATAATTATGCGTTGAACACCATATTAATATCGTTGTTACCACTAATGAGACCTTTAACGGCATTCTACTCTAATTGATTTTGTTTCTTTTTTCTAGAACTTGAGTAATAATCATTACAGGCGATCAAATCAATTCATCGGTGTTACGATAATCTGTAATGCCAATTGAATCATTGAATTCTATTATTATCTACGTATTTTTGTTATCGTTTGAATTTTAAATGTTGCTTGAAGTCACTTGAAGTCATAGCCAAAAACGGAAATCTTTATGATCAGAGTTGACCTTACTGATGTGATGTTAGATGTCACTTCGTTAAACAACCTTCACAAGAAATTAGTGTCAGGTCATGAATCACTTGATGTATAATAAGTAAGAATAATTTTTGACTGAATAAGTTTTGACTTTTGCCGTGGTCAATCATGCTGTGCATGATTTCCTGGGATCGATTCCCGGGTCGGGCATTTATTATTGGGTTTTTCCATCACTAATTTCTCAGTAGCAGCCACGAAGTCTGGATCGGTGCCCCGTTGATAGCAATAGTCTCACCCATGGGACATAAACATAATTAGCGAAATGTGGATGTACAATAAGGTACACCACTGCCTAACCGTCCGGGGATTACACGCGTGATGTTATATTAACAATAATGTTAATGCTCTTATGAAAATAACGAACACATTATGTAACATTAATTCCTACTTTTGTGAAGAGCTTAATACAATAACGGCAACTAGGTTAAAATCCTTTTTAAATACTGAAAAGTTCGTACACAACCCCGATAAGCTATCATTATTTACCTACTCTGTTACTTGGCAAAGGTGAAAGTGTAAGGTATATGTACTTAGCACATACACGAGAACAAACTACCGAATGATCGCTTGATGACGTAGTTGATTGGGACGAGTGATATCATACGTTGCGGACGCTGTTCCGGTTGTCACGTAACTCTCAGGCGAGCTTTTGTTCTAGAGGTGACGTTGTATCTTTAGATAAGTATTTATACTTACTGCATTTTATAGGTAAGTCTCTATCTTAAGACTTGTGCTTATAATGGTTCCACTTTTTTTTATTTCAATCTATGTTAGAAATGTGGGCTGCGAATTTTGTCTTTGACTTTTAACACCAAATGATGAGGTGATCTAACTAATGTGGTTGCATTCCTAGGAAATGATTCATCTTAATTCATGACAAGGACAGGGGTTCGAATCACGAGGTCTTTAAGACCTACAAATCTAAACTTTTTAGACATGTATATAGATTTTACCAAAAATTTCAATAATGGGTTGTTTTTTATCGTTGTCCAATAGGAATTTCTCCTGTATCGAGGAATCGTTTACAAATATTTAAACCAACATAATTAAACAGCCATACTCAGAACAACTACCTGTAGTGTGTAGAGACCATCAAATACTTTTTCCGTGCGGGAATCGAACCCGCGACGGCCAACCGTGCCGTCAAAATATAACGTATTATTTTAACGATACAGAATATTAGGGTAGTTGACAAAAACAAATCTAATTAGTCCGACAGATAGATTCCAAAAAATATGGGACACGTATTTTTACTTTTTTCACGTAAACAATAAATGAAGACGATACCTACAGTGCTTAGAAAAGTTACGCGACGTGACAGTTGTGTACATTTTTTACCAGAAACTGACGTCACCACTCACCAGCCCCCACTCACGATCTTTGACGTTTTATTTTCGTCAATTTTTATTAATTTGATAAAACAAAAAACACTTACCCATAATTTTTGATAATCTAACAGACGGACTAAACAGAATCATGCTTTTAGTCAGTCAACTATCCTATTGTATCGATTGATTGATCGAATGATATTGGTACATACCTTCCGCCATAGATGTCGTTAGCGAGCGGTGTAAGCTCGTCGTCCGAGTTGTCGCTGGCCTCCTCGCGCCGCGGTTTCCCTCCCGACGTCGCCATTATTTACTAGTTTGCTGTAACCAATAGAATAACAATTAAAATTTAATTATAATCTCTACATGACAGAGAGTAGGTATGAGACACAGTTAAGGTCTTTGAAGTTTGTTGAAGATGCTACTATAACCAACTTTTTTTCACACGATCAGCATTTTATAAAATAATCACCCATTTTAATAAATGACTTTCATCATTCGAAGATACCTTAATCCGCAGATGTTTAATGTGTGTCTTCGCGTACTTATTAGAACCGTTAACAGAGAAATTGTCGACATCACGACTTTCCATTTTGGACGGTGGACGGCTCCAACTGTGTCCACTGTCACGCTTTTACGGACTCGTGGGTTGGACTCGTGAATCTGACCGTGCGATATTGTGAATATTAACAAGCTTGAAGTGCGAGCGAGATGGTGACTGCACTTCGATAACTTGCTTTGATTACTTAGTTGCAGTGCATCTTTAGAGATGTAATTTTAAAGCATCAGTTTTAAGCAAAACCTAGGTATCCTGAATAAGCATCTACCATCTATAATCCTTTTATCTGAAGAGTTAACGCCTTAATATTATAACCATGCAAGAATGTAACGTAGCACCTTCGTAGCACAGGTAATCTAGCCTGCTACGAAGGTAGACCATAACAAAGGCACGAAGATACTTCAAAGGCTAACCTTTCAAACGATCTATAAAATGATCCTAATTTATGGTGCCCTCTCAAGTGAGCGCACGGCTGACCTTTTAGTTAAAGGTTAAGTATTTAACCACAGGTCCTATTTATTTCATATCGTACGTAGTTACGTACTCATGCTAATATGCCTAGTCGTAACTACAAAGTGCTTATAATTTAAAATTATTTGTAAATATGTAGGAAATCCTTGTAAAACAATAAAACATTGCGCGGTGATAACAATCGAGGCTGTTGCTTTTCACCTTCTTAGTTGTAATAAATTAACTGTTTAGGGGCCAAGGCTTGAGTTTGATAATAAAACTGGCGTTGCATCAAAATACATTTGTAGTCAGAATAGGGGATCGGACAAAAAAAAACTAATTAGTCCGTCAGATAGATTTCCAAAAATTATTGGACACGTATTTTTTCTTTTTTCACGTAAACTTAAAATGAAGACGATACAGTGCTTCGAAAACTCGTGTGACGTCATATGATAGTACATTTTGACGACACAAGTGACGTTTCAAGCCCCACTCCAAGATCTTTGACGCGTTTTATCTTCATCATTTTTTATTGATTTGATAAAACAAAAAACACGTATTCAATATTTTTCGATAATCTAACTTACGGACTAAACAGAATCATATTATTTTGACCCAGTCCGATCCCCTATTACTAGATATTCGTTGTATCAAGGGTATGACTGTCTCTTAACACCCTGAAGGTGAAATATCAGAGCTATTCGGAGAATAAGAATGCAACGAGTGCGTGAATCACTGCGTGTCCCGCAGAAGTCTCGCGCATTCCTCCGAGAGCCCTCGACCTTGCCGGTCATTCATCCCTCGCAGAGTTATGGACCTTCGCCACTGATTTATTGCTCATTCATATTCATCTAACCACATATGTTGTATATCTGCAATGCATTTCTAAAGAAAGACATTATAATTATTTTTTTCTGTCAAAATCATGATGTAGGTACCTATCTCGCCAATACAACGCACTTCAGATTTTCCTGTTAGGTATACTTACTTCCAAACTACGTTTCCGTTAGGAAGATGAAGGTAGGTACAACAACCTTTTCACAAGGAAACATTATGTTACTAAGGAAAGTGTTACAACCAATGTTGTAACGATTACACCCCTCTGTTTTTGCTACAATTCATAACTATTGAAGTCTTGGCAAATTGTTCTTCATTTAATATCGCAACACTAAAATAAGATTATATAACAAAACAATAGGCAGAACCTGGCACGCATCGCGTATGTAACAGTTTCAAGGTACCAACACAAAGAAGTCATAAACATTGCTAGGCTGGGTTATTGCATTGAGCAGGCGATGTCCATCGTATCAGATCCCGGCGCTAGTGGGCAGCGCCTGCGCCAGCGCCGACGCCCGCAAGGTCAGCGACTTCAGCCTCAGCTGGACAACGGACCTCACCCTTGCAAGCACTTTAGAGCAAATAGCAATCATATGTAGCTCAAGACTTATTGGACTCCATAAAGATAGTGCACGCATGATAATTTCAATTCTGTTATTGATATTGTCGGAGTATTGAAACAGGCTCGACAAAATCTGACTCTAACTGTCTCTGATCTATTGGAAAGCAATTAAACAGGTCAAAACATCTTCACGATTAATGCCTAAGTCTACCTAGACACGAAGAAATTAGTTGTTATTTAGTTTTTCTTTTGTGAAACATAACTCAAATTATGATGTTTTACAACATTAAACGAATGGTTGGTATTTCACAAAGAATGCACTTAAAAGGATGTCTTAACATTCTACGATTTACTTAATTTAAGTTTTAATAAGTCTGACGGTCTGACGTAATTCGTAATAAGCGGAAACGATCCAATATTATGTACGAGCTAATGTAGGTAGTGTTCTACCTGCCAGAATAAGGTTAATAACCAGACTTCGTATACACAAAAGGTAATAAATTAATATAAAGTTTATTAATGTTTCAGTTTTTGGGTGAATAATTTAATACAAGTGGAAACTAGAGCCTGCAGCCTACTTGGTTTTCTGAAAGTGTGAGATAGAATTGTGTATGGATTCGCTGAGAATCAGAATACCAATCTGAGAACGACGATTATCTCTATTGCGAGAAAAACAATCAATAGATTGATTGTTCCAATACAATGCACATTCATACATTGTAAATGACATCAATGCACTAACATTGCAATAGTAAATCATAATTTAAATCGTATTACAAGCACCAATGTGGTCGGACTGGTGGTGAGGGCCGCAGGTTTACTTTCACTGCTAGAGGCCGTCAGCTGGCAGCCCCCCCGCGGCCGCCCCGCACCGCCCCTCCGTCCTCCTCAGTGCTGCGCAACACTGCCTTATATTCGTACTTTCGTAGCTTTACATAGTGTCGCTATCAAGTACATGCCTTGCACAAGATGATGAGTTAACGATCAGGAATGCTTTGCCTAACGCGAGCCTAATTCACATGCCCAATGGGAGTGTAGGTAATCTTCAGCTTTTAAGGAGTGCCGATTGATGTTAATTATCGGAGTTGGTGAAACCAGTTTCTTAGATGATTGGATGCGACTGAGATATAAATTTGAATAAATATATTTTTGGCTTGTTTACCTACGATTCAACATCGGCCACAAACAAAATTGATAATCACCAAAATAGAAGAGATTTGAAAATTTTTATAGCTCTAAGCTCTTTCATATCTTAAATTTCAGAGGCTAGATCTTAAATTTATTTTGATTTGTAAAGAAATCTTAAATGGATTATGAGCTAATTCATTGGCCTTAAAACGATAATCGATTCCATTTGACTACAAAATTACCAGCAATTTGAATCAACAGGAAGTCAGGCACCTCAATTAAATTAACTTGTCGGAAAAGCTTTATGGTAAAAAATATTTTTGGGACTTAAAATTATCATTTAGTCGTTGTTATACCGAGTCAATAAACAAGTCGTAACGATCTTAATGTAAGTAAGTATCACGCTGGATCACCGGAGCGTGGAGGAGTGGGGCGGAGCGACCTCGAGCTCGCGACGGAGCCGAACTACACCCAACTGGCTTGTCATCTACTGACACAAGGAGCTGTATTCCTAGAAACATTTTGCAGTTCCAACAAACCCGGATGCGGTTGAACTGGCTCAGGTTGCAGAGAACCTGTGTATTTGTCAGCTGTATAAAAAGGTCACTGTCACGTCTTTAAAACTACATATTTTTATTTTCTTTCTATAAAAATATACCTTTGGAAAGAAATTTCAAACTATGTACAAAATGATACTCAGACGCAGAACTGTTACGAAATCAAGCAGCAGCGTTCAATCGTTGCATTATAGATCTATCTAAACTCAATTCTGTCCTACTTTACTGTAACTAGCCTCGACGAGAATATAACCTATCCGATGCCTATTGGTATTGGCTATTAGATTTGCGTTTGTTACTCAATCAAATTGATAAAACAATTAATTGTACCAGATTAATTTTTGTACCTGGTAATAAATGCCAGGTCAAAGTGAAGGCTACATACACGATTTGTTCTATATAAACGTGTCAATTAAATTATTTCATTGCGAAAGCAGTTTTGTATATTAATTTATGAACATGTTTCACGCCACCAATCTAAAACCATGGGGCTGTAAAAATGATTTGGCACTCGCAACTAATTACATTAAATTTTCTGGAAATTATCGTTAAGGGAGGATCTTGTGATAGAAAGGTACATTACTGAACAGTATACGGTAGATAAACCTAGGTCTTTACTGAATGTAAAGTAAAGCCGGAGGTATGAGCTAACAGCACATAATGTTATTGAGTCACATGAGTTCTATAATACACAATAAGCGATCGTTACGTACTCACGTATTAATAAACGATGCAGACGCGAGAAATTCTCCACAAACAAAAAAGAGAAAGTGGAGTTTATTAGCGCAATTGTTATATTATGTGGTAGTAGTAGGCCGTGCAACTTGTCTTTTTTGTTTCAGTCACCTGCGCTAGCACAACTCACTTCAAATGGAGGTTAAATTAATGTAAATATTTGTGAGAGACCTCTTTGTTTTTAATCTTTGATGTGAGATTTATGATAATTTGGGAACGAAAGTACTTGTAACTAGGTGAATTGAACATGTGAATTCGTAAATGATACTTCTCAGTAGAAGGTTAATCCACCCATCATGCAGATATCTACATATCAAAGAAGGTCATTTTCTCACGGCTAATGATTACTGTACAACATAAATAAACAACGTTAATTCAGTCAGTCTTTGGATTGATGAAGACCCTTTATGTCTCGAGAACACGCGGGCAATTCATTACTTGGTGGTTTTATGTGAATGTTAAAACATTCCCAGAGTAACACAACTGTAGGTCCTATTTAAAAGGCAAATCAATGATTTAGAAGTTGTCAGGTGGAAGTAGAATGTAGATAATGCAGAAAAACGGGAATTCTTAAAAAAAAATATAGACATTTCCTAAAAGCTCCCATGTCAGCCCCAATCCACTCAAGATCACGTCCTAAAGTGGATGGTAAAGTGAGCTATGTATGTCAATATTATCATAATCGTATGCAGAATGTCTGATCCCCAATTATTTATAATTATAGACCTACCTACGCTACAATTACAGGAAATACGTATCTACTTAGTAAATTCTTGTTGTAAAAACACACGTTGACATTTACCAGCTTTGCCACTACATTCATATCTGATACAGCAATACCTACAGCTTCGGTAAACTACAAATACCGATATATGACGTCACTAAGTATACATTTAATACTAAAAACAGTAACGCAGTCACAATTTTGTTGTTTACTTTAAGCAAATATAAATTTAAATTACAAAAATATTATATTATTTATTTTTAACAAAAAAAAACATTAATATACAACATAGGTATCTATATAAATAAAAAGAGAAGTCCTGACTGACTGACTGACTGATTGACTGACTGACTCATCAACGCCCAGCCCAAACCCTTGGACCTAGAAAGCTGAAATTTTGCATAGAGGTTCCCTTTATAATGTAGACAAGGAATAAGGATGGATTTTTCGAAATTCAACCCCTAAGGGATTTAAATAGGGGATGAAAGTTTGTATGGAAAATCGTCATTTTCACGCGGGCGAAGCCGCTGGCAAAAGCTAGTATAACATAAAAGTTTTGTTTACTTAAATAAATACTTTAAAACGCTGGACTTATGTTACCTAAGAATCCTAAGATATTGACATTTTCACTTCTCGTAGCAGTGCCCAGTGGGCGTGCGTTGATGTCTTTTGTAGAGCAACTTTGCAATAATTGCATGCTTTGCAAAATGCCTGTATTATTACTGTGCAAATATGAACGCTTGTGCTTATACTTAGCACTTCAATAGATATTAGGAAGCGTAACACTTAGATGACATTATTAGAATAAATATACAGAAATAATATTTTGTGGGATAACTCTCTTTTCTAAGGTGAAAATTTAAATCAAGACCTTGATTTTGGAAAAAATTAAAACTGTTTTTTGTTATAAAGTTTTTGACCTGCCTCTTTGGTCTAGCGCAAACGCGTCTTTGTGCCTGCTTGATAGCAATAGGCTCAACTTCTATGACATAGGACTTAACCATAATTGACGAAAGGTGGGTTCACTATTGACTGGCCTGTTGGTTTAGTGGTTAGTGACCCTAACTGCTATGCCGGAGGTCGTGGGTTCGATTCCCACCCAGGACAAATGTTTGTGTGATGAGCACGATCATTTGTTCTGTGTCTGGGTGTAATTTATCTATAATATGTATGTATTTAGAAATATATAAGTATGTTTATCAGTTGTCTAGTACCCATAACACAAGCTCTGCTTAGCTTGGGACTAGATGGCGTTGTGTGATAGTTGTGGAATATTATATTATATTATTATATTATACTATTACGATTTTTGAAGAAACTGTCAGTTGGACCAGAAATCGAAATGGTTTATATATGATGATACTTCATTGATTATTTAATAATTTAACATTCAAAGTAAACTCAATGAAAAATGTATCTACAATAGACTCACGTACTGAACTACAGTTACATACGTACATAAGTATAAATAAACCGTTCTGGTACGTAAGCGACATGCTAATCGCACCCCACTTTCTTCCGGTCAAAGCAGTCAAGGTCTGCTCAAACCATTTGCGTTTGACTATTTATTAATGGATAATGAAAGTAAGCAATTAAGCATTACTAACGACCATGAAATACTTACGAATGTTTAGGAGTTATAAAGACTCGTAAATAATAATAATTTATGTACTGTTGTAAGTATGATCAGCAGGGCTATTGCGTATCTTTTAATGTCAGTGGCTATCATATTATAGTGTCCATCAAATAACTGTCAAATGGGTATTTAAAAAAAAAAACAAACCATAACCAATTGACAGTTAATTGATGGACACTACTATGATAGCCACTGACATTAAAAAGATACGCAATAGCCCTGCAGAAAATAATAAATCGGATATAAATAATAAAACCAAATTACAAATACGGAAACCAGCTCAAGGATTATGCTCGAAAGTGGCTCGATACCGCTGCAGGTTTCATTGAGATATTTCTACAGACGTGCGTTGACATCTGTACCAGTAAAACCGCAATGGACGTTGAAATTTCGGTTCTTGAGTCTTGCGTCACGCACGAGTGTTTTATTTGGAACTAGGTAGAGCTGTGGTATTGAATGCGCACAGGTATTTGAATGCAACATGCTGAAGTGAATTAACAATGTTGACAACAGGACAAGACAATAGACATAATTTCTTGACTATTTTCTTGCTTCCTTTGTCCCTATAACCTGGAAACCCATCCCATATCGTGCTTGATAAAGTCTTAGATACAAGGACTTGATTGAACTGCTGACATCAATGATCACGTGAAGAATACAGATCACCCTGTTTGTGTTTACTTTTCCCTACACTTTCTCATGCAACTCTTATTAAAATCCGACAATATGTACCCACAGTCCCACACGCTTGCCAAACTCCCGTCACACAACTCTCATATGTAAATAAGTAGGAGCAAAAACGAAAATTCCTTGAACACGACTTTTAATTACGCTTTGTATTGCAAGCGCGCCTGCGCAACGCAAAGATTATTATTAATTAGTTAATTGCACTTGGCTAACGTAATAGTGGGCACTATTGCGGAAACCATCAAATTGTTCTTGTTCTAGTGAGAACGACCCTCTAGCGGCGGATGTGAGCGAGGCTTGAACGCTCGGCTTTAGTGCTTGTGTACTTGCTGGTACTGTTATGACGCTGTTATTACTTGCAAAGGAGAATATCAATCAATCGACCCGTCCTATCGAAGTTTCACTGGCTTCACTACTGGGTATCCTAAGGCCATATTATTATACTTAAAAACCGTTTGTAAGACTTTGATTTCAAGAGGAGAATACTTTGGTGTGAAATAACTTGTTGCTTTGTTCTTTCCGGAGGATGGACAGTATAAAAGGAAAATTCATCAGGACTTAGGTAGTGTCGGGAATTGTAAGTTGTAAATAGAATAAAAAAGAATCTGCACCACATCCACATCCAACCAACATAAATATAACATCATAATATTATGCCCTAATTGTTATAACTATTAGACTGCCGATAATAGTGATGCCAGTCAAGCAACATGGCTGTTATTAGCTGGGTACCAAACTGGGAAATGACATTATTTATATCAATTTACGGTACAAAGTTACGTGTATATCTGTCGATATTATACCTCGCCTTATGTAATGTACGTAAGGTACAAGTTACACAATGTATTAAACCTTTTTATGTAATTTAATTATGTATCACTTCAGCATATCTATTACAGTTGGTATTTAGAGGTCGTTTGTCGACAGGCTAAGGAAATACCGCGGTCTTTGTTTCCCATTCTCTATCCCATGCCGCCTACATTCACTTTTGTTTACGAGACAAGCTTGTGACGGCTTCCATACGGTCCACAGCTTCGCCAAATTTTTGAATAAATAACACATCATGAATCATATTAGACACGTTATTTGAACGGTCAGTCTCACTTTACATAAATGTTATTACGAAACTTTCGAAAGAGAAACCAGTGTAGTCTCGCGTTTACTACAACTTGACAGCAGATATCTGACTTCTCAAGTGGAAGTTACAGGAATTGGAAGGTTTATAAGATACAGTGATATGTGGACATTATGCAAGGAACCTTACAGTCGCACACTTTCGCAGCTGATCGTGCCCAACAGCCTCGAGGACTGAAAGGTCATATTCCTGTCGGAATAAGTCTGAGATGTAGGTCTTATGAACTGAACTTACCGTTGAATATATCCTGAGAAGATTAGCGTTGTCGTAATCCGTATGTGTACTGTGTATCACTTCACAATGTTAAGGTAAAGCGTGGAGTGCACTCGCGGGACGGCGTCGCTGCGCATGGTTCGCGCGTGCGTTCGGTCGGCGGGCCGCGCGCTTACTGCACGAGTAGCTGCTAACGACCCCTTACTTCACACCAAAGAGGCTTAGGCTCAAGTCTCTACTGACTCACCTGAGACAGACGGCTCAATTTTTAAGGGATTTCCCAATTTATTAATAGAAAAAAAGGGTTTTTTGCTAGGTTTATGGGTAGTAAATACATCATCAACTGTCTGATGGGAAAATCATGCAGGTAGCAATCGAACGAAGGAAAACAAATCTTGTTGGCATGGAAACTACGCTTTTGCTGCGAAAGCGCTTGTCTGATCGCCGGTTCGATTCCCAAAATAATATTTGCGTTGCATACGATGTCATTTAGGTTCCGGCTTTAAAAACACCCGATGAAGAAAATCATTAGAGTAATGTATTTTTGTCAATATTATTAGGTGGGGCAGAAATGCAAAATAAAATGTAACAATAAAAAGTCGTGTGTATTAAATTCACAATATATTATATAATGATTTCACAAATTTAAAAATACAAATAAATAAATGCAATGGTCAAGTGTCGCACAGCAATCACTAATTACAAAAAGTCTGCTTAAATGCAAAACTGCACATCAAATTAATTTTATTGTACTTTAAAAATCTTGTTAATAATATCACACTTTACCGATATATATTATTTGATAAAAACGCGTTCACAATTTGGGCAAAAAAGATCATTTTGGGTTGTTTAATTTTTTTATTTTTCCAATTTTCCGGATAACGCCTTCAGTTCATACATTAAGCCAACAAATGTCAACCTGTGCCAGACAAAGCCTTAAGCAGGTACACTGCTAAAAACGTTTAATATTGATACGTTAAGAAGATAAAGTTCCTGAGTAATCCGCCACTGTTTTCTCACTAGATGCATCACGCGTAATGGTCCTGGAAGCGCACGGTGGAGCGCCGGGGCGGGGGGGGCGAGTCCTCGTCGTCGCTGTCCAGCGCCGGCTCGTACCCGCGGTTCACGTACGCGCCCGCGACCGACCCGCGACCCGCCATGTCATCCAACTATATACAACAACGACTTTCGATAAGACATATTTAAAGAGATGATCAGTTTTTAAGTCTCACTCAATGTATGCAAACTCATTTACAAGGTGTAAAAGAACTCAAAACCTCAGTTATCGATATCCATCTCATCCCAACCCTGAGCCCTACTTAAACTTATTCTCATCGACATAACAATGTTTCTCATATCGATTTTTACATGGTAATCGATATTACTCCTACTGCAAAAACTGCTTTTCAGGTTTCGAGTTAATTACACCTCGTAATTTAAGCATTTGTAAAACCAATGTAAAACACAAGATGAGCACAAATAAATCATATATAAGCGAACGGCAGTGTGTTTTGTTCACGCAGATGACAGTTCCCTTTAAGTCAAAAAATGAAAAAACCACACACACGCACACATATAAATGAAGTAACATACACTACGCCCAACAACTCTTTGTCTGTGCTGCACACTTGGTCGCGACTCACGCCGCAGACTCGAACGTATACATTCTATCATCTGCGTTGCCTTTGCTTTCATAATATCCCAACTAGAAATGAATTAATGGTTCTGTGTAGGTATAGGTTTTGTTTATTTGAACAGTGCTGTCGTACTGAACTGTAAAAATAAAGTATGATGAAAGTGGAGTAAAGTTTTTTTTGGTAGGAGTGTTAACATGGACTAACGTGTGAAGATGATGTCACAACATAATCTAATGAGATGACAATTTATAGAGAAGTATGACCCCCAAGGGTAAGGGATTAGGGCAGGAGAATAATGATAATGAACGATGCTACAAAATAAAGTTATTGTTTATCTACTAAAGTGCAACGATATTCTTACTCTTACGGAGCCGGGCGTGGTGAACATAAAGTCGTTGGCAGAATCCCTGGCCTGCATCTGCGAGCGGCGGCGTTCAGCGATGACGGAGTCGCGTCGCGCCACGAGTGCGCGCAGAGTGGCGCGACGCGTCGCTGTGTTGCCTCCCAGGGACGGCAGCCGGGATATCAGACCTGGGATTAGTAGGGCCCTTTTAAATAAATCTTATGGTATGGTCAAACTTATGGAAATAGACAACATCTAGTGGTATTACCAGGAGAGATGAAAAGTCGTCAGTGGCCCGAATGTCTGACAACCAGTCTTACCAATATTACCTTATAGTAACTGCGTGCAGGTGGAGGTCAGAGGCAGTCTTTACATGTAAAATACTGGTGTTTAGCTGCATCCGGTTAGACTGAAAGCCGACCTCAACATAGTTGGGAAAAGGCTAGGTAGATGATGACCAACAGATGGAAAGTTCCCCGTCCGCCATTTAAATGGAGGATCTTCCTATCAAACGGTGCAGTGTCTCGTAGCACGATGGTTGTTGCCGGGTTCCAGTACGAATGCCAAAGGCTTTGATAACTCTGCTCACGTGATTCAGAACTTTGCGTGAGATGTTGTGCTTATTTGGCGTTGCGGAAACCGCCACAAACATTTTAGTACAGGCCCACATACCTTGCCCCCGAAGCTGTAAACACTGTCGAGATAGTGCAGGTTTGATTGAAGCTCAATAGGGGATCGGACTGACTCAAAAAAATATTATTCTGTTTAGTCCGTCAGTTAGATTATCGAAAAATATTGGATACGTGTTTTTTGTTTTATCAAATCAATAAAAATTGACGAAGATAAAGTGCGTCAAAGATCATGGAGTGGGGCTTGAAACGTCACTTGAAGGTACAAAATGTACTAGCATAAGACGTCACACGAGTTTTCGAAGCACTGTATCGTCTTCATTTTTTGTTTACGTGAAAAAAGAAAAAATATGTGGTCAATATTTTTTGGAAATCTATCTGACGGACTAATTAGCTATTTTTTGTCCGATCCCCTATTAGCTCTAATCTTCGATCAATAATAGTACTAGATTAAGCATCAGGAACAAAACTAAGTCGCTCAAGTGGCCACGTTTGCACACACGTAAACATCTACATAACATCTTAGAAAAATGTTCAATATTATTTACAACTTCAGATGATTATAAACCTTAACACTTAAACATAACGTTTAATTATCATTGTAAAGTATATTTATTTAAGCCCTTTCATCGGAGAAAGATTAGAAGCAAAACATTTTAAATGTCGCTCCAAAGTAAAAAGTCATCAGTACAAAAATATTCATTCTAAAATGAAACTTAAACTCTAAGCAATACGGTTAAAAGCATTTTGTGTACAATGTCGTGCTTATTCTATTGCGGAACTAGCGTTCCCTGTTCAAGAACATGATACAATAGTTGGTGCGTTGTAGCAAACATTGGCCAAACAATTATAATATTCGCTGATTTAATTATATTTACAGTTTAATTATGTTTAGATATTATGAAAAAGCACATAATGATATTAAATTACCGAAAAATAGATATTCCTTCCAAAACCTTGGTGTTACGGTGGTTATTTACGCAGTTTTTGAACGCATACTGCGGTATTTTGACGTCTTAATGTTGGCTATGATTGGACCATACTAATTTGAAATAAGACCACAAATACGTTTGTGGTCTTATATTTCGGGCCGTTTTTGAAGCGCTTATCGGGAATCTAGTACATTATTGATCGAAGGCTCTAATATTACGGGATTCACGAAGAAGAAGACCAAAGTTCCAAGTCTGGTATAACCTTCGATAAAAAAGATCAAAAAGACAGTGTTACACAACTTACCCGCATCTCCATTCTGCAGTATAGTCAACCTCCTCTTAAAGTTAGCATCAAGATTGATGGCACTCTGCTTGGTATCCTTTGCTTTCTCCAGGTTGTGTATGGTCTTCCTCCTGGATACGTGCTGGTTGTTGTCTTGTTTGTCCAGGTCGTCTGTGTTCAAACGTTGCAGGTCTTTGGCTAGTATTAACGCGTTCGCCTCTATTAACGCGTTGTCCGACATGTCGTCCGGCTGCCAAAAGTATATAATTATTGATTTTGATGGCGGGAGATATTGGTAGAAGATAATCTATGGGAGCTTACCGAAAGGCGAGATGGCATTTTAATCTGTCAGGTAAAATAATATTACTTTGCTTTCCAAAATAAGACTTTGCGGCTAATTTGAAGGCGCCCTTATAATTAACTTTACTCTTTGCTAACCTTATCTTACTACACGAATCACCTACTGTTTATTAGCTCAATAGTACATTGTAACACAAGGGCCTAAAATGACCCATTATATACGAGGTAGTTTTACTACCGAGCTTTAGCGAGGTAGTAAATAGGAACCGAGTTATAATGGGATTTTAGCGCCGTGTGTTACACTGTACTTTTCACTACGATTGCGAGAAAATAAAATAATCATGTTTAATATGAGTTTAATATGTTATGTTTATTAATTTATTAATTTATTTCAATTTAATAATTCAATTCCAAAAATTTCGCGCCAATGCCTTTTTTTTATTTCTTCTGTAGCTGCAATGCAACGCACACATTCTACCAAAGAGTTCGGCATTCAGCGCGTTTAGTTCCATTTTTAAAAATAAAACATTTTTTTTACTTGAAACTAAATCACGCACCAGCTGGCTGAACAAGTTGTCGTACGAGATTTACTTTTAGCCCTAGGGCAATAAATGCAATTTAACGCCCGCTCTGGTATGCTATTATGACGTTCTTTTTGAGCAAGAGGAGTGAAATAGTAGATTGTACACCAAGTGCATAAAACGCACCATTTTGCGCGAGACGTTTATCCATCCGATGCGAGCTTGCGAGCGAGGATGGATATAAAGTAGAGAGTAAAATGGGTTTTATGGACGAGTTTTACACTCTACTTTTCACTTCGATTGCGAGGAAATAAAACAGAAACTTGTAAATATTGTAAAAATAATTAAGGTTCCCGCCAATTAACTTTATTTTTTTCAGTAGGAAACTTGACATAACACCTGACTTATGTCGTTACTCATACTGCTCAGTTATAAAAACATTTTGAGCAAGCCTGTTGCCATCAACCAATGTAATTAGGAGCAAGCCTATTGCCATCAACCAATGTAATTAGGAGCAAGCCTATTGCCATCAACTGATGTAATTGGGACCAAGCCTATTGCCATCAACCAATGTAATTAGGAGCAAGCCTATTGCCATCAACTGATGTAATTAGGGACAAGCCTATTGCCATCAACCGATGTAATTAGGAAAAGCCTATTGCCATCAACCAATCTTATTAGGAGCAAGCCTATTACCATCAACCGATGTAATTAGGAGCAAGCCTATTGCCATCCACTGATTTAGGTAATTGAGAGCAAGCCTATTGCCATCAATCAATGTAATTAAGAGTAAGCCTATTCCCATCAAATGATGTAGGTAATTAGGAGCAAGCCTATTGCCATCAAGCGATTTAGGTAATTGGGGGAAGCCTATTCCCATCAACTTTCCTTGTATTCGTAATGAAAAGCAGTAATCCCTTGTTCTTAGAATACTAACGAAACGAATTAAAGAGGTTATTCTATGAAGTTGAAGTTGTTCGTGTGGCTGTTGGGCCGATTACCTGTGCCGATTACCTTGGTCTTCGACGAAGATTTTACTTTATGCTCTAGAGCATAAAACGCGACTTTATGTCGCCTACGCACGACATAAAGACGAATTTTAGAGCGAGAGAAGTGAAAAAAATATTATAAGGATCTATTTTCTCCCGTCGGGGCTGCGGGTTGTTCGAAAAAGATACCGCGGCCTCGACACAAAGGGCTAAGAACATGGTTGGTTTTTAGCCAGTAGAAGTCTGACACTCCCTACCTCTCTGCCTAGAGCAGGAGGAGTCATTTGATGATATCCCACCACACAAAAAAAAATAATCTATTTTCTAACTTACCTTTCTAGTAAGGTACCAGTTGAGTTGCGTGGTAGAAAGCACATGAGAGAGCGTGCCCAGCCGATGGAACAGCATCGCAGTGAACTGGATGATGATGATGGTCCCGAAGAAGATGAGGAACACCGACCCGATGGGCTCCAGCGTCAGGTAATCTTGTGTTATGATGAACTGACGTGGGGATAGAGGTTTAAGTTAGACATAAGAAAGACTGTGTCGGGACGACAGCCTGTCGTCCTACACCCTACTTGCGCAGCACACTTACGATATCTATCGCTCTTTTTTAAGAAATTCTTAATACATTGCTTCATATATGAATAAATTAACATAGAATTTTCATTACACGACACAATGCACTGTGTCGTTCCCGATCAATTTGTAATTCGCATTGTATTTTTTTGCAGCTTTGTTTCGAGTAAAATTATTAAAATTTAAACTCCTTCTTTGTGCTAGTTTTGGTACAGTTAACACAGCATAACAGCTTATACAGAATGTTGTAAGATCTTTTACAATTTTGTAAACGGAACCCTTGCGTGCTGCCGATAAAAATTATGTGTTTTCGTAACAGTCAGCAGGTGAATTGATTATTAAGAGATTGTTATCTATAACAAGTCTTACTTTAATGCAGGTAGCACAAGTTTTGTAACATTAAGTGCCGAAATTGCAAATCGGTTCGACAGTTACTTGTAAATGTGTTCATGACAAAGATAATGCACACAGAAATCTCGAGAGTGAGATCTGGCTGCATTGTTTTTATAAACATTATTTAACATCCGACTTTGTCTTTTTACGCAGGGGTGTGAAAACATAAAGACGGGATCGTTTTGATATAATAAGAGTTCGACGGAATGATGATGCAACACATGAATGCTGCATCATTCGACTCTAGAAGAAAGTTACTTAAGTACGATCAGTCAGCATTCGAGAACAGTACTTCTTTGTTTAAAGTTATAATTCTAATGAGATGTCCGGAATTAAATCGGACAACACAAAAAATATAAGCTAAAAATAAATAGTCAATGTAATTTCTGGAAAAAAAACTATGTATGAAAAATCAGAAATGTGTTAAATAATACCAAAGGAACATACCAGATTCAGTTCCTCATCATAGACCATGCTGGCTTTCTGTCCGAAAGGCCACCTGAAATGCAGCTGATCCTGGCTCAGTTGCAGCAAGAAGATGACCAGCACGAACAGAGTGTTCACCATTAAGAAAGCGAACACCATCTTATCACGCAGGTTCTTCAAGTCCGTTTTGATACGATTCTGTGAAAATTGAGTCGGCTTAACATAATAACATAGGGTAAGGCAGAAATGTACCCTTTAGTACAGTCAGCATCAGAAGTAGCTGAACATTTCGGAATTTTAATTATTTTATGTACAGGACTCTAGCTATTATTTTTAATGTTTCAGAAGATTATTCGTTAAAATAGTCCTTATACTCCAATAACATTTAGTAACGAGTAATATCTAACAAGTTTTTATTAAAAAAACAGCTTCGAAACTTTGAGTAATGTTAATATACTTCTGATGCTGACTGTACACCTTTTATATTTAAGTCCTGTGTAAAAGGGAGCGAGCCTATTGCCATCAAACAGACACAAATAGACTCCGTGGCTGCTACTGAGAAATTTCTGAAGGAAAAACCCAATTACAATTTGCCCTACCGGGGAGTCGAATCTACCGTCGACCTCATGCACAGCTGTCGTTTTTGCGCCCACTGGACCAACGAAGCACCAAGTATCATTGAATTTTATTTATCACCAAGAAACAATCAGAATAGGGCAGTTGACAAAAAAAAACTAATTAGTCCGTCAGATAGATTTCCAAAAAATATTGAACACTGGAAGAGATCGCGGAAAGCGATAAGGCCGCCCATTGTATGTTTTGTAGTGTCTATTATGTTTTCTTCTGTTATGTATTTTTGTGGTGTACAATAAAGTATATATAAATAAACACGTATTTTTTTCTTTTTTCACGTACCTATGCAAAAAATTAAGACGATACATAGCTTCGCAAAGGCGTGAAACGTCACAGGTTGGTCCATTTTTACCAGACTATGACGTCAAAAGCCCCTTCTCCATGGTTTTTTTTAGTTAGTCAACTACCCTTTTTTTTTTTTGGTGGGTGGAAAATCATCGAATGACCCCCCCCCCCCCCGCTCTTGGGCAGAGCGAAGGGGAGTGTCAGACTTCTACTGACTAAAAACCGAACCCATGTTCCTTCTTTGCCCTTGCGCCGAGGCCACGTAATCTAGTACAAAAATCCGCAGTTAACTATTTACAATGATCACATACCAGTTCTTCTTGGTCCTCATCGATAGGGAACAAGTAGGTGTCGATGAGATCTTTCCAGAAGTCGGTCTCCGCCGTGGTGAGGAAGTCGACCTCGCCTTTCTGTAGGTTCACGTCTTCTATCCAGTACGGGTTGATCAGGTCGTCGCGCTCTTCCTGTTATCAACATATTTTCATTATTTTCACATAACATAGAACCTCTTCTATATATCCTCGAAATGTAAGCAGAGGCTATCATTTTACATATCATAACATCACGGCTGTAATTCCCCAAGGGTTGGACAGAGATGTACCTACCAGTACAGTAGTAGGTACACACCCACATTATGTTTATGTCCCATGTTATAGGGGGCGAGCCTATTGCCATCAACCGGGCACAAATCCAGACTCCGTGGTTGCTACGAAGAATTTCCTGATGGAAAAACCCAATAACACTACCTGACCCGTGAATCGAAACTAGAGCCTCATGCTCAGAAGTCGCGCTTGTGACCACTAGAGCAACGAGGCTGTCATTTTAATTAAGTTAAATTTTAAGAACTAAAATGGCTTCCTTTAAAATTAAATTAAATATTTACCTTTGGAATGTCGGTGGAAACTTCACTTTCCTCGTACTCGGGCAGCCTGGCGAGAGGATCCATGGATCGTCGCATCACCGCTGCTGATGAGCGACGACGATTCAAAGATTCCGTTTCTTCGACAGACGCACCGCTGAAAACAATAGTTTTGTCAGCATAAAATAAGTGTAGGTTTTATGAGACTAGAGGATACAAATAACCGATGCCGCCAACACTAAGAGACACCTAAATTAATTTAAACCACACCACACTCGTGGGCAGAAGCTGAATGTCGGCTTCAGGCGGTATATCTTGTGTCATGCCATATTATTATGGCAATATTATGATGTATGATGTTGTTATAATGACAATAAAAACAATTTTCTCTTTTTCTTAAATTAGAAAGGCATTAGGTGTCTAATAAAATAAAATTCAAACTGGCCACGGAGAATAGCCAAGTCCGCAATACATATTATAGAGCACAAGTGAGTGCGCAAACATAGGTGCACTCTCTGTATCATAGTCCGTTGGGACGGTACACATACATAGGACACTAGCTTTTGCTCGCGGCTTCGCCAGCGGGTATGTCGGAATTATCAAAAAAAAAAACCTTACAAACTTTCATCCCCTGTTTCGCCCCTTTGGGGGTTGAATTTTGAAAAATCCTGTCTTAGTCTTAGCCTACGTCAAAAGAGGAATACGTGTGCGAAATTTTAAGTTTCTAGCCCTAAGGGTTTGGCTTATGTTGATCCTCAGTCAGTCAGTTCTGACTTTTTATATAGATAGATAGAATAACTAAAATGCTTACAGAGTATCCAGTCTCTTCTCAATCTTGTCGATGGCGTTGGCGATCTGCAGTAGATGCAGATCATCTTTGTGGTCGTTGGGGTTGGTGCAGCACATGCAGCGGAACAACCCCGCCACACTACACTCCGCTGTGCCGCTCGTCTCCTCACTTTTACCGAACCACTTCTTAATGCTCTGGTCTTCCATCTTCTTCTTAGCCTCCACAGCTTCTTGTTGTTCCAATGCCATTTCCTATATGAGAATTGAAGCAGAGATCAATATCGGAAACAGACTTTTAGATCATCGATGATGGATCAATGTTCTTTTATCTAGATATTGAAAAATTGAGGTCGAATTTCAGTGTAACCGTATACTGTTTAATTGCAGTATTTTACATGGAGCAACTGCCTGTCTGACATCCACAGCCCAGCCAATACTGGGTAATACGATACCCTTGGTAAGGCTGCTTAGCAGACTTATGAGCCACCCATACTTTGTGCCTCGCGCCTGTAATTTCCGAAGGGTTAGGCAGAGGCGTACCTATTAATACACATTTCGCTAGTTATGTTGTAAGTCCCGTAATAGGGGGCGAGCCATCCACTGGGCACAAGTCCAGACTAACTTATAAAAAACAGTATATTATAGCTAGTCCATATTGTCCCACTGCTGGGCAAAGGCCATCATGTAAAAAAATATTATACAAACAGAAACCAACTTACCGCTCGCGTTTTCTTCTGCACCACTTCCCTAGTTCCCCACGATACATTGTTCAAGTTGCACAGCGAGTATATAATCAACAACATGTACATGCTGGGGATAGTTATGTAGTAAACAACTATGTACATTAAGCATATGATCTCCTGAGGATGTAGCGCTGCGGTGATGAAGAAAGAGCCGAATATGAGAATCGTGAACATGCTGGATGGAGCTAACCAACCGTCCTCTACGATCTGAAGAACTATACCCACTATGACGAACATCATCACCATGGCGTATAAGCATGTTATCAGGCTAGCCAGCATTAGCTGAAAATTAAAGTGTATTAAAGAATCGTTATACATTATAACTATTAAAAAATTGACTGGCCTGTTGGTCTAGTGGTTAGTGACCCTAACTGCTATGCCGGAGGTCGTGGGTTCGATTCCCACCCAGGACAAATGTTTGTGTGATGAGCACGATCATTTGTTCTGTGTCTGGGTGTAATTTATCTATAATATGTATGTATTTAGAAATATATAAGTATGTTTATCAGTTGTCTAGTACCCATAACACAAGCTCTGCTTAGCTTGGGACTAGATGGGGTTGTGTGATAGTTGTGGAATATTATTATTATTATTATAAAAGGCACCTCCTACCTGCACCACTGACTAGGAAGTGACTAGCTATCGACTGGTTACACAAATTAACAATTAAAAGGCACCTCCCACCTGCACCGCTGACGAGGAAGTGACTAGCTATCGACTATTTTCTCGCTCAAGCAAGAAATTGTAGTGCCCATCTCAGTAAGAGATTCTTGTTTATACAAAGTGAAAAGGAACTCATCACAAAGCGGAAACCAAGCATTACTCTTGGCTTCGTTAACAAGGGTGTCTCACAATTTTTCTTTTTATCTTGTCCTACACCTGGAATTTCTCCTGTATCGTGAGTGCGTTTGTTTGACTTAAAGGTCCCGACCCGGAACCTTTATGTCATACTAATATTTGTTCCCTTCGGGGATCGAACCCACGACATGCGGCGTAACATTTAATCGGCACTGCGCCGACCGTGCCGTAGCTTTGGTTTCTAGCTCTACGAGTATCCACTTCTCTCTATATGCAGTGGGGCAGGTGCTTAACCATAAATATATATTATAGTGAACTGTCTTACCTGCGTTTCAGACTTGCAAGTCATACAGACGATGATGAAGATTATTATAGGCACCATGTTGAGAAGCATAGCATGCATGTTGCTCATCTGAGTAATAGCGTTCAAAGCACCCACCATCATCAGGAAGATAGTCCCTGGACCGAGCACTGAACCGAACATCAATAGACCCTGAGAATGTAATTTGATTCTAAAGTTTCTAATAAATAATCGTGAAAACTAGATTCATCCAGTAAAATAAAATAAAGACATTTTAGTAATATTTAGAAGTAAGTTACGATTAAATAGTAAATGTCAAGGCACAATAAGAAACACTGCATGTTACCGGTATCCTCAGATCGAGACGCTAGAGATTCATTATAATATACAAATGCACACTTATACCGTATTGACATCGTGTCTGTTCAATATCAGCAGCTTAAAATGACGTTACGTGATGCGAACCTAATCTAAAGCAGTGCAAAAAAATATTACATACCTGATACCAAATATACAGCGTGGAAATGTTATCATTAATGCTAACAGTCCTTTTTGCGTCAGCCAATAAGTCGAAGATATTGGCCATGGTGGAGGGCACCCATCGTCTGCGCTGGTTGAAGAACTCGTCGAAATGTTCGGGACAATGCGTGAACGCATCCGATGCGGCGGAGTATTCCACGCGGTAGCCGCGCTGTAGTAGCAACGTGCATAGCCAACGATCCTCGCCTGAGTGGTTTATCACGAGGGTTTATATAGGTACACATTAAATTATGGATATGTCTAAGATAACATAGGGAGCCCAAGGAGCAGTAAATTAGCGTTACACATAATTTCAGAAGACCTGTATGTCAGCAGATCTTTTTTATTTATAAAACGATGAACATCTGGAACTACTTTTACTATAACTAAAATTGTATACGTAGGTACGTAAAAAATATCGCATCATTTAGTGGTTTTGATACATTATGGAAAAATACAAAAGTGAAACTATATTGTACCTTGATCATACTGCACATAATGCCGAGCCTCGTGCGAAGTCAGTGTGTATTTCTTCATGACGTTGTCGTCCATCAAAGCCTTTCCTCTGAAGAGTGAGAAGCACCCGGGACTACAGAGTACGCAGCCAATCATGTGCTCAGTCGCCTTTTGCAGCCAATGACCGATAGCGTACTCGAACATCTGATACCATGCCATGAAGCCTGGAATATTCAGGTTTATAAGAGCAAGCAGGAGAACTGGTCAGGTAGGTCGAGCTTTACAAGCAGTGTTGAACTTTTCAGTAAAACGATCAAGACCTACGTTTAGGTAGACTCAAAACTAAAAATATACCCTCCAAAATAAAAATAAAAATTTATATTTTGCAAATAATTCACGTACCAGAGCCCACAGGATGGATACGTCCGCACGCCGCTCCCAAGTTCTTATCCTTCTTCATGAGATCGATTAGTAACGTGACCGCTAAGGGTTTGAAGTCGATGTCACCGTCCAGAGCCAACAGGTATGTGTTCTCGGCGATCACCTCTTTGCGGTCTACGGATATAGGCAGGTCCATCAGACGGTGGCCCAGGAAGTAGTACATGTACATTACCTGTAAAGGAGCAAGCACTTAGGATTTGCAACTAAAATGTGCCGCCACGCATTTGCGGGACGGATGATTTGAATCTGTATTTATTAAACAGGAAAACCGACTCCAAGTAATCCCTACACATTTTCGTCTTTAAATGAACGTTTGTGCCGATCGGTGAATTACGTTCGATATCTATCTAGCTGTATCATGTACGGGGTTTGGTAGGATCAATTGGCTAAAGTAACAGCATAACGTTAGATTTTGCCGCTTGGCTGTGCCATATCATGCCGAGCCAAACATTACTATGTGTTATTATTACCTAAGTATGTGTTTAGCAACACTAAGAATAGAGGATAATGACCTTTATGCTAGTCTATCGGTTCCTTGTAGGTACCTACCTATTATCTGTATAATTAATCACGCCAAATGTTTTTCATTCATTCATTGGCAATGATTAGATACGTAAAACATAATGTCGGTAAAAGTCTTTAATCAGTGAACCTTCACATACTAATATTAAAAGAGACCTTAAATATGGCTATTGTAAAAAGTGAAATTTTAACAAAAAAACTAAATGAATATACATTTTAAATAAAAGTACCTGGAAAATTGATTCAAAAACTAACAAACAATTCCTAATGCTTTATTCGTAATCTTCCCGGATCTAAAATGATTGATAAAAAAAAAGTCATGCTCAACAGAGGAAATGAATAACAAAAATATCTGAAATTGAAACATTCCAATAACACGATAACTTATCAAAATATTTCTGAGTAATATTTTGTTTCAATAACAATCGACCGCGAAATTCAGTAGCTCACCTGAGACCATCTTTTCCTGTGTCTTATTTTGGACTTGTCCTTGAGGTGGCATATCATTTTGTTTTTTCCGGGTAGTGTCCAAACTAGACGGCCTCCGTACGGGGCGGGGTATTTCTTGGGCGGTCTAAGACGCACGTTAGTGAGGTGGACCTCTGACGCAGCATCGTCGATGGTCTCAACGAGGCACGTCACGAAACGATTCACCTGCGAGTCTTCCGAGCTGTGATCCGATACTTCAAAAGCGTCGTCCATGAAAATGTGAACTGTAAAGATTGAAGTATGATAGAGTGAGCATCAATTTATATAAAAAAAATGTAATTTTAGCCATTTCCCGAATTAAAGGGTTTTTTTTAAACTAAACAATGAAATTATTTTTGCTTTACACTGTTGTCGTCGTGACAAAATGGCGTACTTCGTTACATACCTTCTAGTTCATAGTAGTCAGGATCAACAATTCCCAAGTACTTCTGCGCAACGCGACGCGCACTCTGATCTTCGTCCAACCGGAAAATAGATTTCAAGAACTCAATCATTTCTTCTTTTGTTTCGTGCCACATTGTTGCACACACGTAGATCCTGGTTCAGTAATAGAGTAATTTTAGATTTTTTTGCAAAGTGATGCTTCCAATTATTTTCTAGATCTTCGCATACAAGTGAATGTTAACTCTTACCTTGTAATGTTGTCAGATGGCTTGATATCTTTTTGTGATACTTTTTCTCCGCTAAGCAAAGAGGCATCATCTTCATCATCTTTGAGGTCCTAAAATATAATTAAGAAATGGGCTTACAATTTCAATCATCTTTCTGACATTTGGCTTAATGATCATCATAAGTAAAACCATCACCTCTAATGTTACATCTTTGCCATCATCCTTAGTTCTGTTGAGGAGCATACACTGGTCGAGGATGGGGCTGCAGTACCACGGCTTGGAGAACAGTTTGTCGGTGGCAGCCAGACGCTCACAGCGCGGCTTCCACGTGTGAGCAGTCACCCACGCCTGGGACACCAGCCACAGCAACCATATCCACGACATCTGCTCCACTATGAACTCGTTCAGGAAGTAAACTGCGGAGAGATATAGATAGTTATCGGTATCCAAGATCATTTTATAAAAGAACAATTCTTTATGCAAACTCGTCCACGAGTGACTATTAAATATTTATAACTTCAATAAGAAATAAGAAATGTGAGTGAACAGATGAATTGCTCAACTTACCCGGTGGAATTTCGAAGAATAAATAATCGGGTATAGTTCGATAAAATGCACATGGATCCGCATTCCTCATTCCGCATAAAACTATAAGCAAGTTCACAGTAACTGGTCCAACGAGGCTTAATGCGAATGTGAAACTGAAGCTTTGTATGAGGATCTTGCAAGCGGTTTTACAAGCGGCAAAGCAGACGTATGCGGCCCCGACCTGGATAAGTACCACCCACAGTGGGGTAGCCCATTGCGCTGGTATTTCTAAGCTTTGTCCTATCACTGAGTAACCCAGAAAACCTCGGAAGTCATCCTGGATTGCTTGGACCTGTTTCAAGAAAAAATATAACATAGAATGGAGAAATTAGTCTCCTACTTTAAGCATAGTTTTTGGTAGGTTAAAGTTAAATGTCTCCTTACCTCATGCGCAACGTAAAATCGATCACTAAATCCAGTCATTAGTTTCGTGAAGAAAGCAAACGGGTCATCATCCCAAGTGTGCATGGATATCAATATACAGATCATGAATACGAAGATCTTCCAAATTGAAATCACTCTCTGTGCGTAATAACGACCCCTCTTGATTCCGTCGCGGAGTTCTTGCAAAGGTTGAAGAACTGTAATAAGTGCAGGTATTTCATTAAAATTGGAGTTTCAAGAGGACGGGATTACCTGTAAAAGTGGTGTTGAGCTATTTTGAAATAGGTAGGTAATTTAGTGATATGATTAGGTAAGTGTCCGCATCAAATGAGATTAAACTATGAATGTGTATACATATATGGCCTACCAGAAAAGATTTATAATCGGATAATGCAAATAAGATTATGTAATATCCATGCTCATTGATAAAAAAAAAATATGATGCATTGTTTACCTGACCACTGTTTTCCCGAGCAGCCGACAAAATTTTCCCACCAGGCGAGTGAGACCAACACGCATGCTACCGGAATGGTCCATAAAATGTCATCGCCTTTTAGGAGCGGCCAAACAACGAATGCAGTAGCTTGAGCAGAAACAGCAAGTACATCTAAGATTATCTTGAAAATGTATCGAGGCTCGGTGGTGTCCCTAGAGATAGCATTCAGTACCCCGGGCACGAAACACATCGCGTTCATCAACATCGTGCCTTTCACGACATCCAGTTCCGGTAGAATTATCAGCACGAGTAACGCAACTCCGATGGTGTGCAGTGTTTCGATTATTAAGGACTGAAACAATGTTTTGATGTTGATATCTTGTCTTGTACGATAAAGGTTATGCAAAGTAACTGCGACATGAGAAGTTATGTGAATCAGAACCAAAGATGATGATATGTCAAGAAACTTTTTAACCAACCACGTTGTTGGTTAGCTGGTAAAACCCTTGTTTCACTAATGTACGTGACCTAGGGTAGCATGACACAAAAGAGATGATTATGATAACCAGGTATGTCATTCACTTTATTATTTTTGAAAAGATTTATTCTTTGTGTTTTAAAACAGAAATAAATTCTATTTGCTAATATTATCTTATCTGCTAATAAATTTTAAAAGAATGTCAATACGGTTCTGGTTTATTGACTGTGCGTGCCCATTTATTGAGCAGTCAGTCTGGTTAGGGATTAGAGTTCTTGCTTATCAAGTTGATAGATTAGTAATCTCCTTGAATCCGGGGAATTACTTCATTCTCTAATCCTTAAATAGACGATCATCAATAATGATAAAGTAATGTAATGGTCTTACCACCAAAAACTGTACAAATGTAGGTTTTCCAGCGGTCTTGAAGAAGCATATTCTGAGTGATCTTAAGAATATGCCCAGCTCTGGTATGCTGAATGCGATGAAAGCTGCCCACAGCCATGTTACTCGTTCTTCCAAAGAGTGGACCGTTATGAACTGCTGATCCAGAGCTGGAGATCGAAATACAAAATATTCAGTGATGTAAAACTCCAACGATCGTTCGTCTATAGGGTTCAAAAAAAATGTGACAGCACTCACCTAAAGCTCTGTTACAATGAGTTATTTGTTTGCCCTTTTTCAGTTGTGATGTGATGAAAAGCAGGGTCCCCTTAGATATTACAGCGGATCCAAGCACAACGATGAATATGAAGATATAAGACAGGAATTTTAGGACTTTCACACTGGCGTCTATGCAGGCAGTGGATTCCATAGACCCACTCTCCTTCTTCACGGGAAGCTCCCGAAACAGGTTCCATCCTTTCGTCGCTTGAGCTGTTCTTTGTCTAAAGAATTTTTTTATAGTTAGTTGCTTGTTTAGAAGAATTTCTACACTAAACTAGAACTATATCTGTAGCTAATTTCGTTCCAAAGCCGGTGTGGATGAGTGTAATTGTATAATTTATTTATTGCCTTTTATTACAGTGAGTGAAACTGGATCTGATCCTTTGTTAAGAAAGGTAGCGTTGATTAACAAAACAACAGCGTTTTTATTGGCATTACCAGGTACAACTCAACACTCAAAACCATTTGATTGCATGTAGGAATGTCATCGTTATATTGCACTATTTAACATATACCTAAGTATCTACATTAAGTGGTGCAATTTAGAGAATTTGGCAGACTCTTGCGCAGATTCTAAGCCGACATCGCTATAAAAATGGTGGTAGTACCTACTAGAGCAAATACAGAGCCACATACGAACGTCACGTTGAAGCTGGTATACAAAGCCTGCGCTGGCGACCAAGTTCAGGGTTATAAGATTAAAGGTATGACAAAATGGGTGAGAAGTTTCTCATACTCGTACTCCTTCGAAATGTGGTGGGCTACCGGCTACTACCCGACGTCTGCTGTCGGGTTGTTGTATGCTAGTACCTAGGTATTAACCACAAATCCGTCGAGTACTCAAACGCCACTCAACTTTAAGACGTTGGGAAGTGGTTTGTGTATACCTACAATAATACACCTTTAAGTGACAGAAACAGCATAGACTTGACGACGACTTAAAATTGAGTAGATTTGAGTATTTCGTCCGAGTTTTTTTAAGGTTCTAAAGTATCATGAAGTAAAATGAATTTACCCTAAATCGTCGATGTCATCATAGAGTGGAGTATACTCCGACTCGTCTTCGCTGTCATCATCTCCCAAACCCGTGAAACCAGGAGTCTTGGGCTTCGTCGCCATTCGATATTTATCTGGAACAATTATTGATAGGTACTGTTCTAGAAAACTCGATAACAGTAACTAAACTAAGGTCGAAATGCACATATTATACAGTACAGGATAAACAGATGGGTGGGCAGGAAGTTGTCCACCTTTCATGTTGACTAAACCAAGGAACCTCATAGTCGCAGAATAGATGACCGTCAAAACTTGCGACGTTTTGGAGAAGACCTTATCTTTAAGTATTCTGCAATTCGACAAACGTGAGGTACTTAGGCTTTCTTCGGGCTAGGTGGAGCGGCGCTTCTAGCACGATGCCTGGTTGGGAGTAGTTGTGTTGAAAGGTTGAAAAGTCTCTGTCCAGTAGAGGACCACCAAAAACTTGGTTGGTATGCATGAAAACAAGGGATGGGTAACAGTTGAACATTTTCGAACAAGTCCAGTGATACCCGACGTTTTTTCACCTACTGTAGCAGCTGTTAACTAGATTAGGTGCTGCTTTTCCCAAAACAATAACAAGCAAGGAAAACAATCTTACCTCAGCCAATTATTTTTAACCACACATATTCACTATCACAATATCTCACTTTGAGTGTAGCTATATCACAACTAATTATTTCTAATAAACAATAACAGATTTTTTGTATTATCACCGGAAACTTGACGAAGTAAATGAGGATATGGTAAATATGAAGTCGCACTGGCCCGTTTAAACCTAATCCTCATATCAAACGGCCGTCATTACGATATCGCGGCTGATTAGGCGCATTATCGCAAATCGAAGATCAATCGCGCATTGATTTTAACTTATTATCAAATTATACGATCATCCTTTACATTATTGACGAGTGAGTCCTATCTGACGTCATCGCTTTGTTTTACACAATAATTTTGAGTGCCTGCACTAAAACGTGCACAAGTCGGTGGGAAACTGAAGTACAATAAGTACATCGATTTCCTGCATGGTATAAGTAGGTACATGTGCGGATGATCTATCGATACAGATACTGGCCACATCAAGAGCCGACACTCAACATTTACAATAAGAACACTTTGTTGGTGTATTTTAGTATACAATTTAGGAATTTGCGCGACTTCATAAAATTAAATGATAACGAAATCAATGATAAGAATAATCTATGTACTTTTACTAGGTCCAAAAGGAAACAATATCAGACGCGTCACAATCAAAAGTTTATTATCTAAATATAAAATAAATATTGTAAATAATAGGTACAAAATATTAAAATTAAGAGAACATAAATCTATTAATACATGCATTTATACTTATAAATACAGACGACACAAAATTCGAGTACCTACGACATTTAATCACAACACTACTCTTAATAATATTATCTTTGCAAATATTCGAGAACCTGAGGGGTTAGTTCGTTTTGGAAAAAAACGTGCAAGTTATAAAGGTTGTAAGGAAAATTATGCAGTTAAAAAAAAACTAGCAATGAGCGTGCTGGTCTAGCGCACCGAGGGAGGAAATCATTTTTACTTAGCGTTGTAAGAGTTCGAAATCACTTCGTCACATTGTCGAATACCGTGCAACGCCTATACATTTGAACCGAATCTCTGTGTTCGTTCGTGTGTCGGTACACGGCTTTACATGCTAGGCCAACTGATCAATAAAAACTAACTATCAAAACCTTTTGTCAACATTAAAGAAATCACATGAATGCACGAATGTTTTGCAACATTAGTTCCTTACTACTAATAAATGAATGCATCTAAGGGAATACACACCAACTTGTCAAACATGATCGTCACAATGCAACCACACAATCTCACTTCTCTATAGCTACCATCAGACTTTAAAAAATATACATAACATCATAACATCACGCTTGTAATCCCCGAAGGGTTAGGCAGAGGTGTACCTAATAGTACACCCACATTTCGCCAGTTATGTTTTTAAGTCCCATGTAATAGGGGGCGAGCCTATTGCCATCAACCGGGCACAAATCCAGACTCCGTGGCTGTTACTGATAAATTCCTTATGGAAAAAGCCAATAACACTTTGCCCGACCCGGGAATTGAACCCAGGACCTCGTGCTGAGCAGTCGCGCTTGCGACCACTAGTTCAACGAGGCAGGGAGGAATATACTATTTAAAAAATTGTGTCTCGGCTAAACTAAAATGTACCGTTACTTTTCAGTCGTCTCACAATTTCACAAAAGTGGTCCGATCGATGTATCCGACATAAGAAACCTCTAGGCGTGTTCATCATCATCATCATTTCAGCCAAAAGACGTCCACTGCTGGACATAGGCCTCCCCCAGGCGTCGCCACATTGACCGGTCCCGTGCGTCTCTCATCCAGCGGGTTCCTGCAACCTTGACCAGGTCATCGGTCCACCTAGTGGGAGGCCTTCCAACGCAACGTCTTCTAGGCGTGTTGTTTACTATTAATTAAGAGAATAAGTACAAAGAATAATAAATAGTGACTACGAATAATATTTTTAAATTATTCGAATCTCATTTTCGCCAATGTTATATCTTTAATGAATGTTTAGTAGTCATTAGATACATGGAGTGCGCCGCCCTTCAGACGACTAAACAGTCACGGTGTAAATCCAAACAAAGGTACCTACCACGCAAGTACTTCAAGAAAGCCATCTCAAGAAATCACAGGTCTAGTTGATATTAAAAAAGTCAGAAGTAGATCTTTACACACATCTAATACAGTTAATTGTTTACTTCAAACTATTTCTTTTACATAAGTTCATAAGTTATTTATTTCGAAACAATAATAAGCATTGTGTTGAAATTGAAATTTGTAAAATAAAACAGTAGGTAGGTAGGTACAATTAAAATGTTACAATCAAACATGTCTAAAAAATAAAAATAACAACCATATTAATTCACATAAACAATTACTAAATTTCCAAACAATAATACATGATCAATTCTAGCTACTTCGATGGCGCTTTAGTGTTACTTATACTAAAGTTAAATACATTAGAAAGTTTATCAGTTCTCGTTATCATTAGCACTCGGTAAAGAACCGACTTTACTAGTACTGTAATCTGTCTCCTTCACATAGTCCTTAGGTTCGTCATGTTTAGAAAAGTTTCCCATCGCCACTTGTGCTATAGTATCCACGATACTTGACGAACCCATATACGGATGGCTGGAGCCGGCCACAGACGTTGTTAGATCTTCCGCCTTCGTTAACTTTAGAGGTTGATTGTAATCCGATAAATAGTCAGGCATTGTAGTCTTTTTAGTCAACTCTAACATCTGATTCAAAAAGGACTCCCCACCGACTCGCGACGGCATACTAAAGTCGGTCGCTTGCGCATCCATACTATCAGATTTGACCGTTTCTATTTTTGAAGACGTACTCGTTTCATTTAATTTCATACCATCAAGAGAATCTGATTTTCCTTTTCCAATACTTCCAAAATCTGGCGGCAAATAATCTTTATTGCCTTTTAATAAGTCATGTGGAGATTTCATCAGCATGCTCTGATCTAAGCCTGCTTTAGTTGATATTGGGCTGCTAGTCGAAAGTGGTTTCAATAAGGTTTCCTGCATTTTCATTAATGACGGAGATAAAAACATATTATTTGCTGCCAACGTCGATTTAGACATAGGATCTGGAATTCCTAATATGCCAGCACTGGAGTATTTACTAGCTGAGAATAAAGCATTGGCAATGTCTGCAGAACTCATCATGAGGTTGGAGGCGAGACTGGCGGGGATCGTGCCCGTAGCAGTACTGGTGCTTGTAGCCGTACTGCTTGGGGTCTTGTCGTAGCTTCCAATACTGCTGGTTAAATTCTGCAAAGATGCAGCGTAAGACGGCGGGTCGGGAAGTTTGCTTCCCGATAAACTAGCCGCTAGACTTGATGACATGCCTGGAGTGAGCCCGGTCAGCATGCTGTTTGCTGCAGCTAAACTTTCCAAACTAGAAGCACCCATAGGTAGCGGCATGTTGGGAGAACCTAATCCGAGAGCCATGCTCGTCAACATATCTAATCCTGTCGGATACGACGACGGCAAGGTCGGGGTGGCTGACTTTGACGACGATTTAGAAGACGTTGGTAATACTGGAATGTTCAGTTGAGGTGTTTCAAATTTGTGAGGCGAACCGGATCCAATGCTTGACGATACATTTATTGGAGGTACGCCTGCCGGCCGGCTGACCATCTGCTGCAAAGTACTGACTGAAGGGAAATTTGGGACAGATGTCACCTGACTAGGCTTGGATACAGGTATCGGCTGAGGAACTGCTAATAAAGCGTCGAGATCCATTTTATCATCCTGTTCAGAAGAGCAACCTAACTCATCTCTAATGAAATGCCACAGCAGTCCATCACTCTGTTCTCTCGGAAATTTAGCAGTCAAGGTGCACTTTAATTTATCCAAGTATGTGATATCAGGCTTAAAATTGTCTTTAAAATCGACGAACGTGTCATCAGAGAATGTAAAATAGTACTTGATGCTTTTCCTTATTTGTTCCATGGCGTGTGGCGACAGGTGGCTGTCGTGAACCATGTTGTATTGCAGCATCAAAGGCCGGGGATACTCGGTAGGCCTCTGCTCCGGCGGAGGCATCACCCAGAAGAATGTAAGAGATGATTCCAAAACTGGACTTTCTGGATTGTAGGGTGCTGAAAATTGCAAAATTAATATTTTTTAAGCTTGGACAAAATATACATATAATCAAATCATATTAAAGTTTTTCACTTACAGCAAATGACTCCAATACATGGCATATAAGATATTTCACTGGGTCCACGCATTTTGATTTGATATTCCAGCTGGTTGTCACAATCCCTAAGGCTCGGCATGGCAGGATTTGTTGGATGAGAGTGATACCAGCCCAGAAGTGTAAGTCCCAGTTTCTCTATTTCTATTTGAATTTCTAGCTCCACTAGAGCTCGCGGTCTGGTGTCGTTCTTACTGATAAGACATGGGAATGTGTGCGTTATCGTGACATCTGGAACATACACAGAGAACTGTTAAAATATAACTCTAAACCTGCCGAAGCTGTTTAAACTACCAATCAAATACCAACATTGTTCACATTGAAAAGTCAAGCAACAGACATGTGTTTTATATAAAGGAGTTATCATTATTTAATTTGATGTAATATAAAATGCACATACTCTGACTATTCAAATCCCATGTGCCGGCCAAATATCCGTAAACTTCCTCCTTTTTCAAATGGCAGTGGATATCCAGCACAAGACTAGCATTGGAACTGACTGACACCAGGAATGGTTGGACCTTGCCGGCTGATGAAAATGACACAGCTTCTATCAACATGTTGGCATCACTGAAATAAGAAAAGGAGTTCCTTTAAAGTTTTTTATAGAAACTCTTGAAGGTAATCAGAAGGTAAGGTGCATTAGAAACAATAAACAAGGAGTAGAACTGCTGTTTTAACCACAGCATACTTTCTTTACCCGAACAGATAGGCAAATGTGAGTGGTATATCCATGTTTCCAGATAAGACAGCACGATATTTAAGTGCAACTTATAATTGAGTGACGTTTGAGTATTTGGGCGTTAAGTGTTTTAACCTGGTCACAGGCAAAATGAAGAATGGAAACCCACACTCGTCTGATCCAAGGATTGAATCCAAGACGAAATGCCCAGCAGTCATGCTTACAACCAATAAGCCATAATAATAATGTAAACATTACTCAATGTATTTTTCTCCATGTTTGTTGAGACTAATCACACACTAAAGGTATGTAATAATGTTTAATACTGACTGTTGCATCATTCTGTTAGGCACTGTGTTGTGTTTCATTACAATCCTTTGTGGTGGGGGTTCTGGAGGGGTCTCTATTTCCATTTCTATCTCCTCTGTAATAATAGTTAAACTTTTAATCATAAGTATTTTACACATTATCAAGTACAAAATATTATAACTATAACCACTAATCAGTCACATTATACAGGTGTATTTGTATAAGTTGATTCTACTTTTTTTTTACTAAAGCATTCAAACTGGCAGTGCGTGTTACTATGAAACGGTTTTAAATAGTCCCTAAAGCAGAATGTATTCTTCTATAATTTGCTGATTCTATTGGCTTTTAAAGACATGGGATTTCATACTCTATTTATTTTTGTCTGACTTGTCTCCCTTTTCATGCAGCAAAATAATATTTGAATGGTAGATGTTCGTGGAAAAAACACTCAAAACGAAAAATATAGTTGTACAGGTTTGTGATGTGTGGAAGACATATTGGTTCACTGATTTTCAGGGTTTTAGTAACGTAATCTTCACAGCATGAACTGTTGATCTTCATTGTCACCGTGCAAAATGGACTTCACCCCCAGAAATGGGTGGAATGGTATGATCATCTTCCTGCCCTTGTCCCATTCTATTTGGGGTCTGTGCAAAACATTTTCTTCTTCCATTTTCCTCTGTCAGTTGTGACGGCATCATTTAATCCTTACTACTTCATATCATTCCTCACACAATCCATCCATCTTTTCTTTGACCTTTCTCTCCCTCTCCATCAATCAACATTAATATCCATCACTTTTTTAGTCACATGTTTTTCATCCCTCCTCATGACATGTCCATACCAAGACAGACAACTTCCTTTCAATTTTTCTGTAACAGGCGCCACTTTCAAACTTCCTCTAATACACTCATTCCTTTCTTTACAACTGCTGGAGGTCGTGAGTGAGGATTGGAACAGTCCGATCCGCAGGTATTGGGTAGAAGTCCACCGGAGTGCCAACCAAAGGTGATGTTTTTATAAGTGGATTTTTAATATTAGATTTTTTATGTTATTTTTATTGCTGTGATATTTGTTTTAAAATTAATGTATAATACCTGTTTTTAATTAATTGTGTAATATTTTAATGTGATTGATCTTTTATTTTTAATAATGGACTGATATATGATGATTGCTGATATAATGTAATATTGTAATGTAATTTTGTAGTGTCTGTAAAAAGTAACTTTGTATTTTTTTATGTAATTTGGAATTTAATGCCTGTTTAAATAAATTTTATTATTAATCCATTCTTGTCACTCCGCACATCCACCTCAATATTCTCATCTTCGCTACATGCAATCGTTTTTCATCCATCTTTTTCACAGTTCAGCTTCTGATACATACAGGGTGGTATATGGACAGAAATAGCTCTCTATTGCCTTTTTTACTGTTGTTACTATCTTTAAGGTAAGCCTATGGTAATACCTATATAACAAAACATCTTTTTCAGTTAGTTAACACCCTCACTAGCGGGCTGAAAATCAATGAAAAACTATAGAAAACTTTGGGTTACTAGGAAGTAGCCTTACCATCAGAATGCATATTTTCTCTTTGCAGCTGCTTTTTTCGAAGGTATGTAGCTTTAATAGTATCTAGTTTCTTCCCCCTATATTTGACAGAGGCCCAGCCACAGCCAGACCTCTTGTCTGGATTTATTATGCGCTTACAGTGTATTGCCCATGCTGATGGGGAACAAAATATTGTTTCAGTCTCATGAGACTTTATTTTTCCATCTGGTTGCAAATCTCCAACAAACTTTTGTCCCTAGAATTAACAATACAGATTAAGCAGCAGCAGTTACAACAATAAATTCAAAAGAAAATCAGTTTTAATTTAGAAATAGAAATGTTTTAAACACAAGGCCCAAAATATATTAGGGAGGGATATTGTATGACCCAGCAGGCCAGCACCAGCACAGTTGCTGGGTGACACAACACAGTGGTGGTAGCACGGGCGTAGCCAGGTTTTAGTTTCGGGGGGGGGGGGGGGGGGTTCAGGAATATAAACGACAAAAGTGCATGAAAACCGTAATATATAAATGAAAAAAAAAAACATAAAAGATGTAAAAAAATACAAATAATTTAAAAAATTTAAAAACGCCTGCCATGCCAAAAACTAAACTAAAAAATTTAAAACAAGTCAAACGATTTTAGTGATGACTGAGAACAAGGTAGTAAACGTATTCGAAAATGGAAAACTGAAAAGCAAAACTTTTATTGCAGTCGGGGGACAGTTTGCTCAATCAATTTTTACAGAGAAAAATGTTATGAAAAACGTTGTTACGATCAAACTGTTTTACTAAGTGCTACCAAATTTATATCCTGGATGGAGAATTTAGAAATAGAAGCAGATAGATGAGCGTCTCCAGTGAAACAGGACATATGCGCGAGCGAAGCGAGCGTGGAAATTTTTGTACATTTTTATAGATTAGGGGTTGGAGGGGGGCCGGGGGGAGCAAATATATTGTCATCGGGAGGAAAGAGGATAAAGCTGCTTTACTTCGTTTCAAGAAGAGAACTGCTTACTCCTATTATAATTGACATTAATCCTCTACTTTCGGAACTAAGCGCCTACGGAGGAGGTTTGGATGATGCGACTGATACCTTCTCGACAACGTCTTTGACAGTTATTACACGTAGAAATTGCAATCTCCTTTACTAGACTCACTCGATAATCGGTAATAATAGGTAATGACTGGCAACAGACTACCTAGCTGACTAAATGCGACGAGTACGGGTGGGATACGATACGGCACGAAAATATACGAAGGTTACCCAATGCGATCGGAGTATCGACAGCCGGTGGCGGCGAATACAAAATACATAATTATGTTATAATTATTACTGTAATAATTAGTACTTAGTCATACTGATCGCCTCTCATTATTTTAATATTAATAATATTATTCTTAAGTTTTCGGGGGGGGGGGGGAGGTTCGAACCCCCCAAACCGTACCACCATGGGCGTAGCCAGGGGGGGGGCCCCCTGGCTACGCCCATGGGTGGTAGTGTAAAATACGTATTCCACAGAATCCAACTACATTGGAAGCCAACCCCAAAGTAGTCAGGAGAAGGCTAAGTGGATAAAAGGCAAAAAGGAAAGTTACTAACTAGATACTCAATTGTCATAGCTGCATTTCCTGGCTCAAGCATTTTTTCTTCTAAAAGCATTTGTAGAGTAACTCCTCTACCAGGCATCGACTTACTGCCTGATTGTGTTTCCATCTCCTGAAAAACATGAAAGCATTCTGATACAATCATATGAGTAAAGAGGTATTTAGCTGAATATTTGTCCTTTTCCAAGAGAACTTTGGAAACAGTTCTCTATGATACTTATAGACAAAAATATGTTAGTAATTGAATACCCACTTGAATTAAAGTATTTATGTGCTGAAGTTTAAAAAACGAAGGTTCTGCAGGTACTGTTGCTAGCTAAGAAGATCCTTCATTTTTCATTAATCTAATTTAATTGTATTCTTTTTTCAAATGTGTTTACGTAAAGCAATGGTTAAAACTACGATTTCCTTACTTCATCAGTGAACTCCTCTCCACTTGCTATTTCCTCCTTTTCCTCTTCAGGCGGATCTTTTGGCGGTTCGTTAAGTTTCTCAGTCTTAACTTCTTCATTTGAAATATTCGGTGGTGAAGTTACCGTCGCTGTGGCCTCAGCGGACGTGTTATTAAACATGGGTAATGTTGGGCCGGACATCAAAGCCGCGGCCAAATGCGATGTTTGAAGATCCATGATGGATAACAAAATAAACACTTAGTATTTTATAACGTAAAGACTTCATGTACATCAAGTACTTATGTTCATTGTCGTATTCGGGTTTCTTAAATTTTATTTAATTTATTGTATCAACAAAAATATAACACAACAATATAGGATGCGTTTGCATGACGTACTAACACAATGTTGCCAAAATAAAAGGGGACCAAAATTATTGGTAGATTTTATTGATAAAGTATCCATTTGACTCAACGAGAAAAACAGCATTTAAATGTCCCAATCGCAACAACGAAAAGATCGTTATTTTCATCTTTTCTAGAGGTGGTGTTTTAGGAGTTGGAGTATACGCTTAGGGGCACAATGAGCAGCAAAGAAAAAAAAACAATAAAAATCGGTTGTCTGTAAAATCGGTTTACTGACGATAGTTGAACGTGACAACGTCATAAGAAAATAAAACAAAACCCGTTGTTATGCTAAGGCGGCGTTCCACTCAGAGCGAGGTAACGACGCATGACGTCATCTCTTTTCGTGCGTGCAGCCGGCCATCGAATTATAAGACGTTATCACGTTAAAAACAATTTTTGGACAGTAAAATCGTTTTTTTTTTTTCGGAAATTTAATTTTTTTATTGCACTATCGACTTATTTACTCAGAAATGGTGCGTTGCAGGACCATGTGTTTCAGAACCTAAATGATTTCTATGGTTAAGAGCTTTCTATTTTTTTTTACTAAATGCTCCATTTTTCCAAAAATAGTAGCTCGGATGAAAATATTTTCGGGAAAGAAATTGTTGCTCTAGTCAAAAACCATGAGAATATGTAAAAAAAACCGCGAATTATTGAGAATTATTGTAAAACCTTCCTCAAAAAACCAATCTATCCATTGGTAAAAACAGCATGAAAATCCGTGCTGTAGTTTTTGAGTTTATATAACAGACAGACGTGGCAGAGGACTTTGTTTATGTAGTGATGATACGACTTGACACTGACCGGCAAATTGCAAAACACGTAAGGTCTCAAGAATGCCGTTTTCATGAAATAGTAGTCAAGAGACCTTTATCAACTGAGACAGTTGTACCTATTGGTGGTTTTAATCATTATGACTCAGTAAATAAACACTTTTTATTGCCGTGAATCCTGTTTTATTTAACATACGACTTGACACTGACCGGGAAATTGCAAAAAACGTTAGAAAAATCAAATTTCGCGGGCTACTTTGTCGCCTTCACCTGAAGAGGACAGCCCATTTCCTCACAGGTGCCTTCTGTCAGGTTAACTTACGTCTAATACGCACGTTGACTTACCTAACACCAACGTACAATACCAAGTATCATAATATTATTGTCGTATAGATAACTAGCACGGCGCGGCGGTGCGGCGCACTGTGGGCGGAAAAACATGGTTAAAATCGACCGCTAAACCTAGTTTAATAGATTAGTAGTAAGCTAATACCGCCCAATTCATTATATCGCAAGCTAGACGGTGGCTGGATCAGTTTTTGTCTGAGACATTTGGAAGTGCGGCCGCTGCCGCACTATGGGCGGAAAAACAAGGTTCCCTTTCATAGGATTTTTGAAAAATTAAATATTTGATTTGATAGTTTCAAGTATACAGTTTTGTCGAGTACATTAAAACATTGAATAATTTAGTAGTGACGGGTTTTTTTTTCCGAGTCTATATCATAAAAAAATGACTTTATATATTTTAAATGTATCAAAATGGAATTTGTTTTTCTCATAACTTTTTTCTGTCTTGGATTGTAAAGCTGAAACTTTTAGGTATTGTTGCCGAGCCTATAACGAAGCCTTGATTAAAAATGCATATGTGAACGATGTTTTAACCGCGGTAATGTATCTCAAAAATAAGTTTTATTTTATTTTCTTCACCCAGTATTGATCTCTGATAGACAACGAATTTATGTGACTATTGATCTTGACGAAAAACGTCCATAATCAAAACTTATGAATTAATTATAAAATTATATTTTGAAGATTTGGTCATGGTAAAAATGGTTGTTAAAGTCGCAACATTGTATTCAGCTATCAAGAATTCCATATTTACGTATGTACCTATATATTTGTCAAATTAGAATGCCTCACTTAACAATAGTCACCATACCTACCCTCAATTCCCATTGTTATTGCGCAGGTGTGACTAAACATTTCGGTTTTGATAGTTACTAAGATAAATAAGTACTACTACTACTGCAGTACTGATACTGTAGTACTATTTATTCTACTAATTTTTGAGGTACTACATAACCGCGGTTAAAACATCGTCCACATATGCATTTTTAATTAATTCATATCTTTTGAATGGGGAAGTTCGGGGTCAAAGTCAAAAATCAGGTGGCTTTTTTATAGGCTCGGTAACAATCCCTAAAAGTTTCAGCTTTACAATCCAAGACAGAAAAAAGTTATGAGGAAAACAAATTCCATTTTTATACATTTGAAATATACCTATAGAGTCATTTTTTTATGGTATAAACTCGAAAAAAAAAAACCCGTCACTACTAAATAATTCAATGTTCTAATGTACTCGACAAAACTGTATACTTGAAACCTTAGATCAAATAACAGCCTTGAAACTATCGAATCAAATATTTTATTTTTCAAAAATCCTATGAAAGGGAACTTTGTTTTTCCGCCCATAGTGCGGCAGCGACCGCACTTCCAAATGTCTCAAACAAAAACTGATCCAGCCATCATCTAGCTTGCGATATAATGAATTGGGCGGTATTAGCTTACTACTAATCTATTAAACTAGGTTTAGCGGTCGATTTTAGCAGGGGAAGTACATTTGTAGGGTTTCTTGGAAAAAATTGGGACCGGTACGCTAAGTATTTATCATCTAGAGGTGGACTGTGATAAAACTACGTATCCAAATATCTACTAATATAAAGTAATCTGCTACATCAGTTTTGATGGTTGCTGTATTCAGTATTCTGTGGACAGCTATAGAAATAACTGCTTTTCAACTAAATTACTGAGTGCTTTGGTAAATTCTTTTCAACACCAGGGTAACACGCAAAATTCAAAATTTCGAAGGTTCTGTGTCAGATTATTCTTTTATGTTGACTAAAATAAGATTAATAATTATGGTGTAATCATTAAGGCTGATGTTCCAGGGTAGCCCACGAAATTCAAATTTTCTTAAGTTTTTAGCGATTTGCAGGCCAGTGCTAGGTTGTATGTTAGTGAAAATATGATTCGCGGCTGTAAGACGTATGCAGTTACAGAATTATAATCATGAAAATCATCATTACAACCCTCCAAGTTCACGTAACTCTCAAGAATGATTATTTCATCAAAAGGTCATTCATGTGAGTTACATGAACTTGGAGAGTTGTAATGATGATTTTGATGATTATAATTCTGTAACTGCATACGTCTTACAGCCGCGAAACATATTTTCACTAACATACAACCTAGCACTGGCCTTTAAATCGCTAAAAACGTAAGAAAATTTGAATTTCACGGGCTACCGTGAACATCCACCTTAAATCACACATTAGTGGCGTTCATCCCAAAGACTACAATATGTAGGAGAGTTCATTCTGTACATCTCTATTAATCATTAATAGAGATGTACGTCGGCGTCGTTGACTTTGACATTAACAATTAATGTCAAAGTCAGTCAAATCAACCAGAATGGGTGTGTGCATTTTGCAGTACGAAATGCATTAATTATTTAATTTTGTTTGATGTCTAAATGTGGTTTCGTATCTAAGTATCCCTGAACCTGAATCAAAAAAATGGCTATGGTTAAAACTCCGGTGTTGAAAGTGATATTGTGTGGAGAATATGGTGTCGGAAAAAGTTCAATTTTTCGTCGATTTATCAACAATACATTTGTTCCTAATGCCGATAGAAGGTCAACTTTAGGTTTGGATCACTTTGAAAAGCCATATCAACTTACAGACAAAACCGTCAAGGTAATTTGGTTTCGTAAAATGCTAACATTCAAAACAGGATTTATGATGTATTTATACGTCGCTGTATTCGCGTTTTAATTACTTTATTGAATTACTTGCAAACTTTATTAATTTATTTTGTATTTCAGTTACAGCTATGGGATACTGGAGGCATGGAACGGATTGCTTCAGTTACCTCAAGCTACTACAAGTTTGCTGAGGCAGCAATCCTTGTTTTTTCACTTGACAATGCATCCTCGTTTCATGTTTTGAGCCAGCACCTGTTAGACATTGTGACATATGCAGAGAATGCTAAAATATTTCTTTGTGGAAATAAATCTGACTTGGAAGGTTCTTCTCCCCAAGTAACTGAAGCTGATATTGAAACATTTTGGTAATTATTTAATTTTATTCTATGTTGGGCTAGTATGATGTGTCGTTAGGTAACATGATTTTTTTATCATTTTATACTTGTTTCAGTGAGCAGTGTCACAATCTTATCAGTACCACTTATAAAACTTCATGTAAAACTGGAAAAGGCATTGAAGAAATGTTTACTGATATTGCAATGCAACTGGTGGAATCAAATAGATCAAGGATTGAGCTGCAAACTTTAGATCACAACAGTTTCAAGATATCAAACCCTGAGCCTGTAGAAGAGCCATCATGTAGTTGTTGATTCAATATAACTATTTGTTGCTTTAATTAGCGTAATTTGTATATATTTAAACATTTTAAACTTGTATGCATAGAATTTGGAAAATAAGTTATGAAAAGCACTAGAATAAGTTTCCTAATTGATCAATATTATGCCTATTCATGCTAAGTCACTAACTTTATGTATTTAAGAATCTCTTATATCAAAATACTAATGTATTAGATGTGGAATCAGATATTTGTATTTAAAATCTTTTATTATTAATAGAAGATGTGTAAGTTTGTTGTGTAACATTTTTAGATCTGCAGTACTATTTATAATGTATTAACAAAATGGCCTAACAGTATTAAAAAGTTGTAACCATTAGGTTGATCATTCCGAGCCAACTATATAATTTTCAATACTCAAGAGAAGTATTGTGTATGTACTAAAAAATGTGTGATTTGATTGGCTGCTAAAGAAGTAGATGTTTTATATATGTATGGTAACTTTATTGATTGCCTTTGTTCTTTATTTTATTGGGCAGTTTTAATATACTTATGTGGCCTAACCTAACAGTATTGTAGTAAATTTTATTAGTGTTATTACTACAGGTGTCTTATTCATTTACACTCCTTGTAACATTATTATCAAACATATTGCAAAATGTTGTTTTGGTTTGTCAAAGAAAAACACATTCAGTTAATTGTACTTTTTTTAATGTTAACAAAAAATAATCAAGCAGTTTTCTAATCCAAAGTATTCAAGTATAATTATGTTGATAATAAACATCTAAAAACTATCAATGCTCAGCTTGTCTCAAATAAATTATTTTAAATGTAACTAATTGAAAAATATGATACATTAATTATTTATTTATGCTGTAAAATACGAATCTTGTAGACTTTTTCAATAATGCAAGTAATTGAAACTATTTCTTACTTATGAATTAACTGTAGGTAAACATTACGCATTTTCAGTGCATTGAGCAATAATAAACCTGACTATTTTAGGACCTTCGTAATAGAAACGATGTTTTAAGTTGCACAATAATTATTTCAAGGAATTCATATAATATAACATTTAAAAATAAATGATAGCACAATACCAAATTTTTTATTGGTCTTGACTGAGGTCAAAGAACAAGCAAAACATTGTTTCTGATATAATCATTCTTGATAAGCGTTTAATACAACAGGCTATGAGATAATATACTAATAATAACGGTCATATTCTTTGATATATCCATAAAAAGACATTCCTTGTAACATTTCAGTATTTCTAAATCAAGCATTTACAAATTTACACTTCAATGGTCACATTACTACACACATAAATTACCAACATTTCATTATAATCACCAGATCTTTTCCTTTTATCATGTCACAATATATCACCTAAATCTAATCTTGGAATAACTTCACTAATAAAAAACATGCCATTTTAGTGTTGTGACCACTGAATATTTTTGATGTCTACCCCTTCTTGGACCATCTCCCAAAGTGGGCTCATTTCCCTAAGGCGTTCGACATGTTTGATGGTCTTTTCAGCTGTGTAATCTACTTCATCAATTGTTGTGAATCTTCCAAATCCAAATCTGCAATCATCAAAACATTTTAACATTCATCAGGTACCTACAATCATTTTCTGAGTATAAAGTCATTAAACAATCATTATCTTATGTCAAGATTGGGATCTGGAAAAAACCACAGAACTTGTTGACAAAAACACTCAAGTAGTTGTCATACAAAGGTATGGGTTCTGTTAGGGATTGACTCTGTATTTTACCTGATAGAACTGTGTGCCAAATCTTCGTCTGCGCCAATAGCTCTCAATACATATGATGGTTCTAATGATGCTGAAGTACAAGCAGACCCACTTGATAATGCAATGTCTTTTAGAGCCATCAATAATGATTCACCTGAAACGTAAACAAAAAAATATAGGTTATAGCAATTACTTTATCAACAAATCACCCTTGTAAACATTGATATCAGAATTTATATTTATTACTGTTTTTATTGCCATAACAATATAAAATACATTAAATAATCTAATCTACAATACCTTCAACATAAGCAAAAGACAAATTTATACAGCCAGAATATGTTTTTACTGCATCTCCATTTCTTATCACATGGGTTAATTTGGAATATATTTTGTCAAGGAATCTCTGCGACAATTTTTCCATCCATGCATGGTCATAAGCCATCTCACGTTTTGCTATTTCACATGCTGCACCTGTATAAACAATCAATCTTAATTACTGGAGCTCTTATGACTTTTACAGCATATAACAGTGGAATAAGTATTACCTAGTCCTACAACTAATGGGGTTGGAACTGTCCCACTGCGCATGCCTCTCTCTTGCCCGCCTCCACTTTGGATAGGCTCCACTCTCACTCTAGGTCTGCGCCTTATGTACAGGGCACCCACACCTTTTGGCCCATATACCTTGTGCCCAGAAATCGACATTAAGTCAATATTCATTTGATTGACATTTAAGGGAACTTTGCCCAATGCCTGGGCTGCATCAGTGTGAAAGTATACTTTCTTGCTCTTGCACAATGCACCTATTTCAGCTATGGGTTGCATAACACCTGAAAACATTTTTTTAAAGTTTGCTTCTTGATAATATTCTTTAATACTTTACATGATAATTATAATTTAAGGCACTCTTGAATAGCAAACAATGATGGTACACTTATAATTAAATTGAGCCTTAATTTCCACAAAATGACCTTGTATTTATTTATTCAAGCAAAAAGAGGTTGCTTTCTGGCAAGTGGAAGGTAAGTGGAAGGCAAGACCAATTCTAATTTCAGGGTACAAAATGACCTTGCCAACTAAAGTAAAATATTTTGATAATTTGATATTACCTATTTCATTGTTTACAGTCATAATTGATACCAAGCTAGTTTCTGGTGTTAGTGCCTTTTCCAATTCTTTCATGTCTATGATACCATTTTCTTTAACAGGCAAGTATGTTATCTTGAAGCCTTCTCCTTCCAGAGCCCTACAAGAGTCCAACACACATTTGTGTTCCTGAAAAATATACAATCTAATTTTAACTTACATTGGGTTTATTGTCATCATATAACACTTTGTCTGCCAATTTTTTTTTGTGTGCCCGAAATTGCCTAGTCATCTATAGCTGTGTATAGCAATGACTTGGAGGTGCGTTGTGGGCAGACACACAAATTATTATTTGTTTGTGTGTTTTTGTGTTTTTTTTTAGCAGTAACCTGTTAATTATGTTTAAGGTCACTTACAATTTGAGTAGTAACAACATGGTTTTTCCTCGGTGCATAAAACCGTGCCACTCCCTTTACAGAAATGTTATTTGACTCAGTTGCTCCAGATGTAAATATTATTTCCTTAGGATCAGCTCCAATCAAATCAGCTATTTGCTCTCTGGCTTTTTCAACAGCTGCCTCACTTTCCCATCCATAGGCATGAGTACGGGAATGTGGGTTACCATGGTAACTTACGAAATATGGTAACATAGCATCCAGTACTCGTGGATCCTAAAACATACAAATGTAATAAAAAATACATCAAAAATAATTCTTTTACCAATTTATGAGATATACTCACAACAGGGGTTGTAGCTTGAGCATCGAAATATAATGGTCTCCCAATCTCTTCATGTTTTACTGAGAATTTACCAGAAACAGCTGAAAAAACAACAAAACGATTGGAGGTTACATTACCATTAAGAATCCTTCAAGTATGTACTTGAACGATTATTTAGCAAGTTTCATACAGAATGATTTCATTATTTTTAGTTATCGGATGATGTTAAATGCAATTTGCATAAATTAAGGTATAACGTAACTCTAATGAATGGAAATTTACTAAATATTTTATTTTGTATTATTTATGATGCAGATGCAATATTTAAAATTACTTGAATTAGAATATATAAAAATTACAGAATATTAAAAACAAATAAACAAACAAGACAACTAAATGAAACCTTTAGGTGCCGGATGCGAAAATCGGGAAACTTTTTGTTTTGTTTACCTACCTGAATCCGAAAGTAATCTTTGTCCCTGCAAGACAATCAAAATACTGGGGTTTTGACTTAGATGAGTCCTTTTCAACAATGGTTTCGTAAGCGCAGGTATAATATTTTTCGTTAGACGAATCATTTTGCAATTTTTTTGATCGATTTTAATTTTTTCTGTCACTCTATTTTCTATCCGGATGACTTATGTCAACAATCCGTCAATGCCATCCACAGATGATCCACAGATCCATCTGATTTTACAAAGGCAACAGATAAAGATAAAACACGTGCATGGCCTTCATTCTAAATATACTGTTAGGAATCAGAAGTGAAATACGTGATCAAAATAAACAATGTTTAATATCGTTTAGATTACACTTTTACAAAAATATCACGACAAACATTTTAAACAATAATCAAATAGAAATAGCACCAGCAAAATGGAATAATCAGTACACGAGCAAAAACATAAACCAAAAATAGCGAAGCACACGATAATAGTCGGGTAGCAAGTCCTTTCCGAGCGCCGTCCAAGCAAAAAGTGACCGTTGCAACGCCGCTCGCCTCGTTTTATGAACTTCTGTCGGTTGCCGCACAACGACCGTACGCTAACCGGACGGCTACTGGCCGATGGCGTGACTTTGAGCCAACACGGCCTCTCCTGACGCTCTGACGTCCTCGTCAGCTTCCAACAAGGCGGCCGAGTCTTCGCTGTCTCCTTGATAGCGTGTCTCACAACGCCAGTGGGGCGTGCTGGCACCGTGGAGTGCCACGCACGACTGCGCCTGCGGGGCGCGCTGGCACCGTGGAGTGCCGCACACAACTGCGCCTATAGGGTGCGCTGGCACCGTGGAGCGACGCGCTTAACACGTCAGTAGCGCGCTGGTAGCCTGGAGCGACGCGCTTAACACGTCAGCAGCGCGCTAGAAGCCTGGAGCGACGCGCTGTACACGCCAGTAGGGCGCGCAGTCGGCCTGCAGCGAGGCGCTCGGCCTGCAGCGACGCGCTCAGCAACGCCAGTAGGGCGCGCAGTCGGCCTGCAGCGCGTGCGACGCGCTCGGCCTGCAGCGAGGCGCTGGGCTTCAGCGAGGCGCTTGGCATGCAGCGAGGCGCTCAGCAACGCCAGTAGGGCGCGCAGTTGGCCTGCAGCGACGCGCTCGGCAACGCCAGTAGGGCGCGCAGTCGGCCTGCAGCGACGCGCTCGGCCTGCAGCGAGGCGCTGGGCTTCAGCGAGGCGCTTGGCCTGCAGCGAGGCGCTCAGCAACACCAGTAGGGCGCGCAGTCGCCTTGCAGCGACGCGCTCAGCAACGCCAGTAGGGCGCGCAGTCGGCCAGCAGCGACGCGCTCGGCCTGCAGCGAGGCGCTGGGCTTCAGCGAGGCGCTTGGCCTGCAGCGACGCGCTCAGCAACGCCAGTAGGGCGCGCAGTCGCCTTGCAGCGACGCGCTCAGCAACGCCAGTAAGGCGCGCTCGCACCCTGCAGTGACGTGCACGTTCACAGCGTCGCTGTGGCAAAGCCCTGGCAACCACTGCTAAGGCCAGGCAGCGTTATGTGGCATCCACGTCCACGTTGCGTTACTCTGCAAACAAACAAATTTACAACAGAATTTTGTTCCGCTCGATCACTCCTGACCAAAATTTAGTTCCATTGGGTGGCACCAAATTCGACTCTCATTAATTAAATCAAATGTACTGGAAATTATCGAAAATACAACACTCAACTACCTTGAGTCATATACCATAGTCGTTCACACCAACCTTAAAAATTCTATTGCAACAAAAACTGCTGAAATCACCGAGTAAAACCTTTAACACCAAGGCTCTCTAACCGAGTAGTACAACAAGAGTGTAATCTCATTCATTAAGGAACATTCAAGTCGAGAATCAAATTCAAAGAAACATTCACCAAACAAAACTTGTCAGACAAGAATACCAATAGGCACGTAAAAGCACATTGCTAGCATATCACACAGACTTCTTCCACAACACTGTAGGCATAGGCTCCAAGTTTGCATACCCCTCAGTGGCTGTTGACATAGGCACATTGTTAGCATATCACACAGACTTCCACACACACTGTAGGCATAGGTTCCAAGTTTGCATACCCCTCAGTGGCTGTTGACCTAGGCACATTGTTAGCATATCACACAGACTTCCACACACACTGTAGGCATAGGCTCCAAGTTTGCATACCCCTCAGTGGCTGTTGACATAGGCACATTGTTAGCATATCACACAGACTTCCATACACACAGCTGAGGCCACGCGCTTGACCAAACCACAGGTCCTTATGTAATGGTTACTCTGCAAAGAGACAAATCTACGACAGAATTTTGTTCCACTCGGTCACTCCTGACCAAACATCCATTAGGTCCCACTCTCGTTGATAAAATCAAACGTGGCTAAACTGGAAATTATCGAAAATACAACAATCAACCACCCTGGGTCATGTACCATTGTCGTTTAAATCAATCTTAAAAACATTATTGCGTCAAAAAAAAAATGCCAGGTTCACAAAAATCATCGAGTAAAACCACAGATCTCTAACCGACTAGTAAACAAGTCGATCTCCCGTGTGTATCACCATTTGACTTCACACTACGGTCTTTCCAGACCCTGACCTCAACCAGAGCTAAACGCACAACATACAACAAACACACCCACTGTCTACTCGAGTTTCCTCAAAAACCTTCAATTTTAATCGGACTACGACTACACAATAATTACTGGTAATGTCTAACACAATACAGCCGATAGAATCTCTTAATTGGCTTACAACCACAACTTTACTTCATCAAAATCCTTATAAACATCAACTGATACGTAACTCATTGGCATCTTTCTTAGCCTATAATGTGTATTAGGCACCTTCTTTAAAAAGCAAAACTTATCAGACTTCACAGTGAACCTAATACGGCCTACGTCTTCACACGAAAACAAGTCAACTGATCATATTGCGTAGGGCCTAGGGGTTTGCATTTACGCAGACCATGATTATTTGAGTTTGATGTGCCAACAACTGCACTTTTGGGTTTCAAATATACGGAAAATAAGACTTTTGACTGTATTTTGTTTAGCATCAGATATACCACAAATCACAACGTTGCCCCACACCAGGAATTTCTCCTGTATCGTGGGTACCTTCACAAATATTTTAAACTCACATACACAAGTACCCGACTTTGAAAAAAAAAATAACTAGGTCATACTTGTACTCATAACGTCATTATAGCACAGTGACCATATCGACTTCACGCGGACACAATGACCGAAATTCGTGTTTAAAATTAGTCCACGTGCTGTTATTGGTCAACCAATCGTTAAGCGACGTATTAGCACCACCATGTAAATAACCACCAATGCGTCCGAGGCATTGCCAATCACCCCAGTGACCTTATAAACACACACATAACATCACGCCTGCAATCCCCGAAGGGTTAGGCAGAGGTACCCAGTATACCCACATTTCGCCAGTTATGTTAAGACATAAGCTTAACCATGTAAATAACCACCAATGCATCCGAGGCATTGCCAATCACCCCAGTGACCTTATAAACACACACATAACATCACGCCTGTAATCCCCGAAGGGTTAGGCACAGGTACCCAATATACCCACATTTCGCCAATTATGTTAAGACATAAGCTTAACCATGTAATAGGGGTGAGCCCATTGTCACCAACAGGGCACAAATCCAGAAAATAACACTTTGCCCGACCCGGGAATCGAACCCAGAACCTTCATGCTCAGTAGTCGCGCTTGCGACTAATAAATCAACGAAATATTAAAATTGTATGGTTCGATCTTACTTGTATCAGGAACGAAAGTAAACCAACAATCCTGTCCGGAGCGTCGCCTCAACCGCGAGAGCGGTTACACAGGACTTCGCGTCCTCACGCGGCTCCTACGACAATCTCGTTCGCGCTTGGAACGATCGGATCCCGAAACTTGCTACGTACGTGACCTTCCACTCCGCGTATGGTGGCTACAAGATCGCTTAGAACGAGAGGCACTAGTTTTTGAACGCGAACAACTCGATCTATCCATTGCTAACTACTACCGGCTTTTATCTAAAATTAAAAGCCTGAAAACTAGTTTTTAACTTGTGGGCGAAAATGATCTTTATCCCACTTCTGATGTTAGGAATCAGAAGTGAATACGTGATCAAAATAAACAATGTTTAATATCGTTTAGATTACACTTTTACAAAAATATCACGACAAACATTTTAAACAATAATCAAATAGAAATAGCACCAGCAAAATGGAATAATCAATACACGAGCAAAAACATAAACCAAAAATAGCGAAGCACACGATAATAGTCGGGTAGCAAGTCCTTTCCGAGCGCCGTCCAAGCAAAAAGTGACCGTTGCAACGCCGCCGCTCGCCTCGTTTTATGAACTTCTGTCGGTTGCCGCACAACGACCGTACGCTAACCGGACGGCTACTGGCCGATGGCGTGACTTTGAGCCAACAATACCGTAAAAAAATTATATGAATTGTATTGCCGGATTTGGCTTGCTATTCCTTTGGTTTGAGTTTTCTCGCCCATCCCATATCCTAATGAGTATTCTACTCTTTAGATACAGGAATGAAGATATGGACGAAAGACTCAAGAGAGAGTCAAGCCTTCTCCTCGGTGCAAAGAAAAAAAAACTGTATTATCTATGGTAAATGGTTGACAATTGACAATGACAGTGACAGAACAGTGAACACAACATTATTGTTGAGCTGGTCAAAAATAGTCAAAATTTTATAAATATTATAAAATCGTTCTTTGGAAAAGAATTGTGTTAATAAAATGGTTTACCTACATTTTCCATCAAATTTAACAGAAGAAGAGTTAATGTTACAAGCAAAATACCAGAAGTTAAAGAAGAAAAAGAAGGCTTTACAAGCATTGAAAGCTCCCAAACAGGAGCCTGAAAAGCCGATATTACCGAAGCGGCCGACGGAAGCACGCGATGCTCGTGAAATTGCTCGCAAGTTGATAAAGAGCGGGGCTATTCAAGCTATAAAAAGTCCTCCTCCACAACCTCAAAATGCGACATTTAAGCGACCAAGAGCAGGTACAATTTTGTTAAGGGCTTATTTCTGAAACATACTCATAAATTATATATGCCTCAGAGGTTTATTATTATTTTCATCCTCGTGTTAATTAAATTATAAAACCTGCCTACATTTTTACCTCTGAATTTTAATTTAAAAGAAATTAGTTGCTCTGTAGGTGGGTGTACCATTACTTGTCGACTTTCCTTCTTCCCTCGGAAAGCAGATTATGCCATTTGTAGATGTATGACAGTCTTTACAGAAAATCACTCATGTAAAATACTGTATTTGGTTAGACTTAAAATCTGATGAAGATTATGATTTTTTGATGAAAATTATTGAATTTTTACATTTCAGGTAGGGAAAGAAAACTGAGTGGGTCAGCAGGTGCCACAGGTGGTGTGGCCTCTTACCAACCATTTAGTGCCTCTCAAGAACCTCCACCTCCGGAAGAAAAGCAGACTCCTCGTGTTAAGTATCTCTATGAGTCATTTGTCACGGCTAAGGAGAAGTACGTATTTATGTTCAAATGGAACTTTGTTACTTTACTTGATTTAATTAACCACTGAATCATTGCCAGCTTGACATCCTGATTTATCGCCAGTCAATATTATCTGGAAAGGTCACTCAACAGTGAATGAATATGTATAAACTAAATATGAATAGTCCTTAAATTATACATTTTTACTTCCGGAGAGGGTCTGTGTCCCAGCAGTGGGAACATCATAGGCATAATATTTTTCATAAATGGCGGTAACTAGATATGATTTGTAATTTTTGTTGCAGTCCAAGGGATGAGAAGCCGCCTCGCGCTCCTCTTCCTGCTGGTGCAGAAACTCCAGCTCCATCTCCAGTTACTGCAAGCAGGACTTCAGTGATTCAAGTTGCTGGTGCTCGCATCTCAGAGGAAACTATCAGAAGGCGACTGGCCACATATGAACCGTTCTCTTTCACTCAAGAGCCTGATGATGACAAGTAAGATGCCATTAATGATTGATATGGTTGCATTATTTGGTTAGCAGTAACCAAGCTTTAGAAACTGCTTGACTGTGTTTAGTATTATATAGGTACGGTCTACATCACTAGGTAAGAAAAAATATTTAGAACTGGTGGCTTAGTGTTTTGGCCTGACCCACATTGGTAGGTTATTGCTTCACACCAGGCGTTACTTTGTGTAGTTTATTTCATTACCACTGTATGAAGGAAAACATTGTGAGCAAACCAGCACAGCCAGGATACAAAAATTTGAAAACATGTAACATTTTCAACCCTCACTGGGGTAGCATGGGGTATACCCGTTCTCTCTCATAGAGAGTATTCCTGTCCCGAAAGTGGGAATATGAAAGGCACTATTGTATAATATAATGTTTTTATTTTTCCAGAGCATTCCTGTCTTTTGACACGCCAGAGATAGCTTCTCAGGCTCTTACGTCATTGGATGGCTTGGAGGACTCGTGGCGTATCTCAGTCGCGCGCGGCAGACCACCGACGCCAGCGCCCGGTTGGACCCCCTCCCCCTCACCCCGCAATCCACCGCCGCCTAAGGACGCCAAGCGGACTCTGCTGACTTACGACGATATATTTGATTAAATTACGCAATAAAATTATAACTTAAATGTAAGAAGTTGAAATGATTATACATAGTACGTAAGGGAATATTACGTTTTTTTTAAACTCTTTGGTTTCTGTTTGGATGTAGAATTGAATTTGGAGGTAGATCAAAAAAGTTGCCTAGATTGTGTACTGTCGTAGATCTGATAAACCTCATTAGAAGTTGGTATAATCACATAGTACATTATTGTGGGCTTAACCTACCAACCCAGGTACTTGAGGTACTTCTTATGTCTGAGATGCAGAAGGCTTAAAGACAAGTAGTGATAAGTAGCTTCCAAACCGAGCCTTAACTTAACAGCAGGGAAAATAGAACTAAATTAAATATACCGCGGTATATTGTATTGTATATAAAGGTCGCGGTATCTTGTTGGCAGCCCCGACGGGAACATACATACCCTAAAGCCCTAAAGGTGCTCATGTGTCGCTTCGATGTTCTTCAGGAATTAATTGTCGTGATAATTGATTTTAGATATTATTTCAATGAGGATACTGTCTATAATAGTTTGACAGTGAAAAATGCTCTGCACTGCGTTCCGCCATAAGTGCGTCGGCCCTAAGCAACGCCACCTTGACTTTCAACAGAATAATGGATTTTTTTTAACTTATCACTGATAAAGTGTAACTTTGTCTAGGCCCCTAGCCCCATTTACCAATGAAAACAAATCGATAACGACTAAGGTACATACATACAGACTTGTAAATATTTGTATCGATAACAATAGGTACGTCATACGTGGTTAAAGGAATGGATACGTGACCTTGTAGCATGTACAGGTCGAGGCCACACAGCGGTAAGTACTTACGCTGTTCACGCCAGTGCCGCACCGTGACTACCTATAGACAGGGTATTTTTCAGGATTTTTTATGTTTGAAAAATAGGTAGGTGTCGCTTTAGTCGTGCGTGACATATCTACTGAAAATCAGGTTTGAAACAAACTTATAGGTAGGTATAGGTGTCGTGTGAGGAGAATCCTCCAAATCCTACGATACTGAGAGAGCCAGTGGTGGCCCAGTGGTGGCGGTCCCGACTTACGAACAGTGACGTGGGTTCGAGCCAGTCAGGGGCATTACTTTGTGTAATTTATTTCATCACCACTGCTCTCAAAACGGTGAAGGAAAACATCGTGAGGAAACCGGCATGTTATAGAACCAAAAAATTCGAAGACATTATGTGACATCTACCAATCCGCACTGGGCCCGCGTGGTAGATTATAGCCCATGCCTCTCCTAGAGAGGAGGCCTGAGTCCCTGCAGTGGGAACATTATAGGATGATGATGATGACACTACCCACAGATATCTAGGTATTTATTTGTTTAGTCTGATATTGATGTTATCCTGGAAACTCAACTGTTGTTTCGTGATGTGGATCCAGAAACAAAGCACTTTGTCTCGTTGCGTTGCCCACCAGTTGCAAATGCTTCTGGTTGAGCATAAGGTGAAATCTCTCCCTCCAAAATCTGGATTAGTGCGATACAAGCTCGCCCTTAGGAGGATACTATACGACTTATAAGTAAGTGGGTACCTCTTATCGGTTCGAAAGAGATACCGCGGGCCCGGACACAGGGCTAAGAAGGAGCACGGGTGGCTTTTCCAACTCTACAAAAAAAAAAAAACCTCTAAGGGTTAGGCACCTGGTGAACTAATAATTATTATGTAGTTCGTTGCCTCGATAATTATGGCTAATTGGCTAGACAGTCTCATAATAATGAGTTTCTAATGCACAGTTCACTGTAGGGCTAGTATTATATTATCTGTGCTGTAGGTATCAGAAGGCCTACCATGGCGTCATAACAGTTCCAATTCCAGTGAGAAAAAGAGATGGCGCCAGACACCCTGTATAGTTCTGTCACGTTTCCACACTAAAATAAGAACTGTTTATAAGACATCATAGTAGGGCCGCTGTGCTGCGTATTGATGAAGTGCTGCACTGCTGGCTGACGCAAACCGATGCTCATGTAGGAATAAATTACTGAAATAACCTACAGTACCTACCTACTTACGTCTCTAAATAGCACGCTGTCTGGCGATTCCTTTGGGAATTTCAGCAGTAACTGTTATGCGTATTCATGGAATAAATTAACAGGAAAAATAAACAGTCATGATCTAAGTAGGTATGTACTAATTATGTACCTACCTACAGGCACTAATCAGTTGGTATGGCTTCAATAAGGTTTTATGAACAATAATAAATAATAGACTTGAAAATTATAAATCTTCTATACTTATAATAAATCTGTAGAGAGGTCAATTCTGTACATGATATATATTTTCAAAATAACTATCAGGGGGTAATTAGTGATCGATACTGATGCCAAAAATGCAATCAGTAAAATTTTTGTCTGTCTGTCTGTCTGTCTGTCTGTCTGTCTGTCTGTCTGTCCTCCTGTCTGTATGTTCCTTATAGAAACAAAAACTACTCGACGAATTTTAACGAAACTTGGTACAATTATTCTTCATACTCCTGGGGAGGTTATAGTATACTTTTCATCACGCTACAATCAATAGGAGCAGAGCAGTGAAGGGAAATGTTGGGAAAACGGGAGAAGTTGCTCCATTTTTTAAGCTTCCGTCGCGTGTGCAGCCTTAATGGTTAAAGCTACATAGAAATCATTTATGACGGAAATGTTCTACATAAAATTATCTAAAAAATATTGCATAACAGCATATGTCTATCTTTTATGGTTGACTCACAATAACACGTGTAACTCCCGATAGCTTAGCAGTTCGGAGCTTTCTGATTATATTTGTTTACTCTTACGTTTATAATAATACTCTCACTCATCCCTAATTAAAAGAAGTTAATATTATTACCTATTCAATAAAAAAATAATCATACGCTATAATAAAATACGCTAATATGCCATTGCGCGGGGCGTCTGAATCATGCCATAAGGATTATTTTTGTGTAACGGTTGCCGCGCTCGACGCGGGTCGTGGCTGTTGATGCGTTCAGAGCGTTCGACCTTATTGACAGACAATAATTGATTTTAACAAACAATGCTTATCAGCGCGACTTTTAGTCTATTTGAATTTCTTTTGTTGTTATTTTATAAAATAGGTATTAGTTGTTTTGGTAGTGTTTCAATATTCGTTCAAATTACAAATTATTAATAGTTTGCATTTTATTTCCTTTTATGTGAAGGTAGTAGAAGTAGAAGTAGAACGCATAGATTTTAAGATACCGATGGGTAAGTTTTGGCTAATTTATGTTCAATTTTATTTTTGTATTATGTAGGTAAAAGCGTAGATACTTTTATTAGCCCGTCGGGGCCGCGGATTTTAGTACTAGAACTACTAGATGACGTGGCCTCGGCACAAGGGCAAAGAAGGAACATGGGTTCGGTTTTTAGTCAGTAGAAGTCTGACACTCCCCTTCACTCTGCCCAAGAGCGGGGGGGGGGGGGTCTTTGATGATTTTCCACCAACCAAAAAAAAAAAATACTTTTATTAATTATAGTAGTTATAGGTAGTAGTAGTTGTAAGTGAAGTAGGTATAGGTAGATGGTATTGCACAGGCGTTTCAGCTTTATTTTCATTTCTTTTTTTGTTGTAAGTTGTACATATTTCTGGGTATAATTCTATTAGAATATTTTAGTTTAAATAGGCACTTAGATTTTAAGTGTAAGGTAGCTATAGTTAGGACCTCTATCGTAGGTTATTTTGTTACCTAGGTAACTGACAGCCTTTCCGTTACCGTCGATTAAAAATAAAATACACAATGCCACCTAAAAAACGCCACTGAACCGTGAAGAAGGACATATGGTACCTACTTTTTTACGAAAAACGACGGAAACGCGGACGAAGTCGCGGGCAAAAGCTAGTTGCATAATAAATTAGTTGTTTTATAAGTTAGTTTTTTAATTAGGGCTAGGTATTTATGTGATCATCACACTATTTTACCTAGTTACGTATGTTTGGTATAATAATAGTAGATTACACTATAGGCAACACTCAAAATTTCCCGGGAAAAATTCATAACGTATTTCTCGATAATCATGCATATAATACCAGAATAATTTACTTCAGTCACGTATTTTTTTAAATTAATTATTTGATACATTTAGGAGGGTAGGTTGAATTTGTTTTTAGAAACGGTCATTTTAATATTATGTAATGTTATAATACATTCAGTTATTTTACTATGCCTCGCTTTTGTGTTAATTCTCCAGATTTATTTTGTTTTATTTGGGGTCACGGATTTTTTTTTGGGACAAAAATTATGTTTTTGCCTCAACATGAAAGCCTTATAAATCAATTGTTAAATGCTTATAATGAATTGGCTTGCAATATGCCATTAAAGATGCACTTTCTGCACTCGTACATAGATTTTTTTTAAAGAAAATCGAGGGGCAGTGACTCAGTGAGTGATGAGCATGATGAGCGCTTTCGTCAAGATATATTGCTTCAATAGAAAAGCGATATCAGGAAAAATGGACCACTGCAATGCTTGCAGATCACTGTTGGTTCTTGATTAGAAATACTCCAATCTCTTCTTCAGCAGGCAGACCGAAATAATAAAAACTAGTTTATTTTTATGCCTAAATAAAGTTTTTACTGAAAAAAAAATACAATTTTTCTATTAAAATTAAAAATAAATACCTATCTCCTAGAAGCTATACGTGACTGACATGTTTTATTAACCGTTCTAAGTTCTCTTTAGTGTATGGCCATTCCAAATCACAAAATCAGATCCCTGGGAAAAAAATAAAGTATTTTTTTGTTGCCTAGTGTTATTAACCAAGGGGATAAAGCAGTGTCTTCTGTCGCGGGTGACGATTTAAATCGCGAGCGTAACGAAGGACTCGAAGTTGACTCCCGAGCGTAGCGAGGTTGTAAATACTTAAATCACAAGCGAAGCGAGGGATTTAAGTTCACCCAAGACTAAGACAGCTTTATCACCGAGGAAAATAATCTACTTTTCGTACCATTTGCGAAAAAATTAACACAATGATAATATGAGATAAGCATTATTTTATTAAAAATAATGACAATTAAAAGTAAAAGTTATTATTATTGATAGAAATCACATTCTCCCCCTAGAGGATGAATGAAATTCAGTACAATTTTCTTTCCCTGTTTTTAACAGATTAAAAATGACTATTGTTATGTTCGCTTTTTCTGAATTATTATTGTTCTGATTATTAATATAATGTTATTATTAATATTTAGTCCCTCGAACTATTAGCGCCCTCGCTGCGCTCAGGCGCCAAACCCCGACCCGGGACTAAATAAGTTCCTTTCACCCCTAAGGTAACAATGTACTATTTTCTTGCGAACCCTATAGTGTGGGTCCCCGTGTCAAGATTGTGAATTTTCTCAAACACGTTTTTGATTAAGGGATTCTTTTGTAAAATATTAAGCTGTGAAATAAAAGCAACAAATTTTTGTTAGACTCAAGTGTGGCTACCTAAACCACCTAGGCATACGTGTTATGTTTGGATGTATGAAAACAATCATGGTAAGTTAGTAGTATAATTATAATATTTGTATATAAGGAAAATTATCACAGCTAAGTATATCACGCGGCATATAACTTGAACCTGCGCAGTAGTCGTTTTTTAGACGTTCCATACAAATCAAGCAGAGAACCTGCGCAGAACGACGTCATTTTGGGTCAAGTTATTTGCCTAGGAGTATAGGCTTTACAAGTTTACGAGTAATAGTCGACAAACTTATAAAATATAGGTACCTACCTACTTAAAATATTTTCCTAAACATAATTATTTCGATGGGCAACTACGGGGGTCGTGGGGCTTTCGGGACGTAACAACAAGTAACAGTTGTACGTAAAAAGTTTTTCTTAACCTAAATAATAATTTAATTTGCAAGTCTACGTGTGTTTAATTTTATGTAGGTACCAAGTCACGTAGTACGGCTATTTATTTCACAGTAACTTGCGGATTCATGAGAATTAATTATACTGCTTATTAATTTGTCCAAACAAAGTAGGATGATTCATATTTCCTCGTACCCTCGATACCACAGACAGAAACAATCACTGTAACTCATTGAGTGAGTGGGTCGTTTGTGTGAGTTCGTTATATTGACTTATGTAGGTACACTGTCAACTTGAATGCACAATATATAAGGCCGCTTCACTTGACCTTTCATCACATTGTGTTCGTCTATTTTTGAGCCGCAATACGTCGGTTATTTGTTAATTAGCTGTGCAACAATAACGACGTTTATTTCCTTGTAGCAATAATAAGCGAAGCGAACAAAGAAATAATGGGTTCACGAGTAGTAAATGTGTTTTTGCTAATTGCATTATCGGTTTGTTTTATACAAACTGCGTTCGGCAAACCGAAGCCGTGGGATAGTTCCGTGGTGGAGGAGCAGGCTGTCGTGCCCATCAATAATGATGCGTCGTTGAATAAGGAGGACAACACACCGCAATCAGAGACTATTACTCCAGGTACGCATTTATTTCACAACTTTCATTTATAACTTGTCAATATTAGGACCTTTTTCTGTTAATGCGTTATTGTTTCTGATTTGGTACCTATTTAGATTTTCTGATTTGCTACTAGATTTCATCATCATCACATCATCATGACATGTATTGTTCGATAGTTGTGTATTTTTTCTTTTCCGTAGGTAGCTACTGTGTTTTAAACCGTGCCAAAAAAGTATTGTTTGTTTTAAACTTAGATTGCCAAGTACCTATCCCAAGTCGTTTCATCAGTAAGTAGGCGTCCAAGTTTTCATCAAAAAATGTTTAAATCAAAATGTAGGTACCGGGCTAATTGTACCTATTCAATTTAAATATATTCTTATTAGGCATACCCTACTTTGGCATATTATATCTAGTAGTGAGGCCAGACAATGACTTGCACTAATGCATTGCTATTTTCTAGTATTAGTTACCTGATAGAATATTACAGAGTGTTTACTAATAAGTTTACCTTTTTACATTCCAGAAAACAAGATCCCTCCACCAGGTCGAATTTGGTGCGAATACGAAGAAGCCACCGAGGCCGCTGTGTGTCAGGAGCATTGTCTGCCGAAAGGTTATAGTTACGGTATCTGCGTCAGTCATACCTGCAGTTGTATATAAATAGAAGTAGTTAGTAGCAATACATACATGAGTTCGACGCCAAGCCAATGATAATTTTAAGGTCTAAATAAAACACGTAGTCATCTTTCAATTTATTTTATTGTTTTTAATCTAACAGAACCCGGATGCCATTTCAGAGGTCTGATCACAAGCGCTTTATTAGCTAAGTTTAACAATATACTATTAACCTAATTATTTACTTAATACTTACATGCCTTAAATTACGACTCGATTTATTATGAACCCCAACTTTCTAATCATTTACATTTTACGTCTGTGGTTTATAGTCCGGTCCATAAAGACATTTGAAATAACAATAATTCCCACAGAGCCAAATATTGGTGGAGAGCTGGGGTATACCATTACAAACAAAGCCTTAAAAATCCCCATCGATCCTATGTGTGCTACAAAAGTTATTCGGGGTCAAAGGTCAAAATTTGAGGATTTTTGATTTTTTCTCGAAAACGGTAAGTTTTATCAAAAAAAACCCAAATCCAAAGTTGTAGATCATAAAATTCTCTACAAAAATGCTTCACATTATTATTTTCTAAGAGTTACCATTCCTGAGATATCGCGATTCTAACAGTCACATTATTCTTTATAAATAAAAGCGAAAGGTAACTCACTCCTCACGAGATCTCGAAAACCGCTGGACGTATAAAGATGATATTTGGAAAGTAGGTAGTTTATAGTTAGTAAACGTCCGCTAAGAACGGATTTTGCCCCCTAAAATACAGGTCCAGGCCTAGTTTGGGGGTTAGGATCTCATTTGTGACAATAATACTTGTGTGCTCCCTTATTGTGACTGTGATTTGTATTTTTAAGAGTCAAATAAACATTTTTATTTTTTTTATTTATTTATTATTATTGTTATTTGACCACTACTTTTATGTCTAAATTGACCGGACTATTAAGCATCAAACATAAACAAGTACCTAGGTAAAACGAATTTAGAACAACTACCTATTCGTATACTAGTATCTGCCATACAATATTTTGAAGAATTCTTAATCTATTAAGGTGTTATTTGGATTTCTCACAAATCTCTCTCGCTACTATTTGATCGATAGCTGGTATTTGAGCTTTAGTGTGCATTTTTTCTGAGCAAAGTAAATCGGCTTCGTCTTTAATTTGTTTCCAGCTGTAGTCTACATCTTCTTTTACTGTTAGACGCGAACATATAACAAACCTTATAATATATCTCTCTCTGAATGTACCAGCGACCATGAAGATCTTTTTCTTCTCTGTTAATTTCTCTAGTAACTTTTTTGTTATTATGTCTCCACCCTTAAGTCTAAAGCATACCAACCCCATAGACGGCTCGGGTTCAACTAAGAATCTTTCATCAGCACGAACCAATTTAGCAAAATACTGAGCTAAGGATATCTGATCTCTGACGTGTTTCCTTAGACCTTCGGCTCCATAAATCCTCATAACAGTCCATAATTTTAAAGCTCTAAATCTACGGCCTAGTGGTATCTGCCAGTGACGGTAATCAGGAATCTTGTTGTCTGTTTTAACATCGTCCAAATAAATTCTCTGTACATCGAATGCCCTAACCAGGTCATACCCGTCTTTCACCCACATGGCAGAACAATCGAAACTAACAGGCATCCATTTGTGCGCATTTATGTCGATGGAGTCCGATAATTCAATGCCTCTCATCAGGTGCCTGTATTCGGGACACATGAACGCTGCGCCTGCATACGCGGCGTCAACATGTAGCCACACATCAGCTTCATTGCACACAGGTCCTAGTTCGTATAATGGGTCAAACGCGCAGGTTCCAGTGGTGCCAACATTTGCGATGACATAGCATGGTATTAGTCCTTGGGCCCTGTCTTCTTCAAAAGCGTTTTTTAATGTCTCTCCACGAAGCCTACCATCACTATCCGCTTTTAGTAATCGCATTTTCATAGCGCCTAGCAAACCAGCTTTCTCTACAGATGAGTTACATTGATCAGACGTGTAAGATACAAGTTTTGGTTTTATTTCATCCTCGTCCAGGCTTGAGTCGTTTCGTATTAGCTTACGAACTGTTCTGTCTTTAGCTGCTAAGAGTCCCACTAGTGTCGCTTCACTTGCCGAACCCTGTAAGAAAAAGGAAATAAATAATTGCATTTAGACGTAATCTATAAGTAAAGTAAACTACTATTCAACTATTGACATGTATTTTAATGGTTTTTACCTGAATTATACCTCCTCCGGGTCCACTGGAACAATGCAGAAATTCTTCAGGTATTCCAAGCAGCTTGCCCAGCCAATTCATAGTTACAACCTCTAGTTCTGTGCATGCAGGACTTGATAACTATAAAAAAAAATAGATCAGATGTGTGAGGAATTTATTCCGCCACTAGGTACTATTAATTTAAAACACTAGAAAAAAAAACTAATTAGTCCGTCAGATAGATTTCCAAAAAATATTGAACACGTATTTTTTCTTTTTTCACGTAAACAAAAAATTAAGACGATACAGTGCTTCGAAAAGTCGTGAAACGTCACAGGTTGGTCCATTTTTACCAGACTATGACGTCAAAAGCCCCCTCTCCATGGTCTTTGACAAGCTTTATTTTCGTCATTTTTTATTAATTTGATAAAACAAATAACACGTATCCAATATTTTTCGATATCTAACTGACGGACTAAACAGAATCTTATTTTTTTTTAGTCAGTCAACTACCCTATTGAGAGATTTTCCATGTTATTTTAGCACCACAAACTTCTTATAGGTTTTCCTGTAATCTATAAGTGTTGAACTAACTTCTATATTTTTTTTCAAAATTTTAGGCCCAGTACCTACGGAACCCTAAATAGTGCTAATTAAATAACTGACTATTGATTAGATTTGACAGTTATTAGGTACATACATTACTTGTTTAGTAGGCATTTTTCTGAAACTAAGAAATTACTTCGGTTTTAACGAAGGATAAACTTACCCAGCTAAATCCAATGACGGACAGGCCATCGCTCAGCATGTTTCCTACGATGCTTGCGTAAGATGAGCCGGTCGGGTAAAACGCGTGGAAACGTGGAGAGTGCCAGTGTGTTACCTAGAAAGTATTATGTAACGTTAATACATATTATTATGAGTTACATGCAGATGTTATTTCCTAGTATTTCTTTGGGTAAAGTGAGATCTGTTAGACTGCCATTTAAATCATCTCATCTCAGCAGTTTTAAAAATAACGGTTGTCGAAAGTCGACAACAAAAAATATTCGGACTAAGAAAGAGGGAGGGAGTTCTTGAATATCTCTTGATTTGTTAGTCTATTCAAAGTCTATGGACACTGAGAGCTGAAAAGTGATTGAGTGGATAAACCCTAAGAAGTATTTTACCTTTGTCTGTGTGTATAGGTACTCACCCCCGGCATTATTGACTGGTTGAAGTCTTTTAGAATCTCTTGCCATTCTTCCGGCTGCTCCGGAGCATCTTCAGGGAGTGAATTTAGTAAGTAGCCAGGTTCCACCGAAGGAAGGACATCTCTGAAAGAAGAGTTGGTTATAGTGTTGACCAGGTTACAGCTTAAGACCGATATAATTATGTCGTAAGTCAATCGTTGAAGACTATTTAGACTTTGGAGATAATCATAAACAACGGTCCCGTCAGTCAATCAACATGAAGAATAATGAGAATCTAAGGAGAATCTTTGACCCCACTTGTGCGGCAGCGTTAACTCAATTCCAACTTACCATAATATGTAACGTTAAATTATTATGCAGTTAGTGAAAAACTTAATAAAGTAGTGATTTTTACTGATAGCAGTACTGTCATACAACACGTGGCTTCATGCGTCTCTGGTTGCAGAGACGCATCGATAGCCTATAAAATCCTAAAATTGATTAATCATATTTACAAAGACGAGACTAAGGTAATATTACAATGGGTCCCAGGTCCCAACACAATTATATGCGTACGAGGCAATTAGGCGGCTGACCGTCTGTTAAAGCTTGGTCCTTGCGTGCCCTGGTTCGAGCATACAAGTTTGGGTAAAAGTTGTGTTAAGTTAGCACCGGCTGCGTTCTGGACTCTATCCATCGGCAAAGTTTGCTTTCCTAATTCGAAAGGTAAGGTCGCATCCTAAGACCCGCCGGCCGGGGCTGCGGCTTGTTCGAAAGAGATACCGCGGCCCCGGAACACAAAGGGTTAAGGTGGAACCTGGATGCCCTTAGTCAGTAGAAGTCTGATACTTGCTTCCACTCCGCCCAGAGCTCGACATCATGTGACGATTAACAAATCACTAAAAAAAATAGTTAAATATATCCAACATTTGCCGATGAAGTGTGCTACGAGAAAGAATGAAAGGGAATCATCAGAGAGTTTAAATTAAATATTCTGGACGTTGGGCTAATTCGAATTATTCTAACTTATAACAAACTCAGCATCAACGATTGCAAAGGTTGTTTGGCTTGGTGAAGATGATACTTAAATATAATTAAAATAAAATAGTAGCCCACCGGCATAGGGAACAGGGTCCGAGCTACCGGTGGTCAGGGTTCCTGACAATACGCGCCATCTCTAGAAGTACTGCCTTCTGAATCAAGCCCATGATCCAGCTACCAAGCGAGAGCCTCCTCAGATGTTCATCGAGGCTTTTGGCAATCATTATTATTTATGTAGTTAAAGGCACGATTGGGTTTGGCATATCCGTATGGAAAAACTGGCCAAGAGCGAGTCGGACTCGCACATGAAGGGTTCCGTACCAAAACGGTATGCTATAATTTATACAATTTCTTATACGGGCCAATAAAACTTGACCTCTGGATTGTATAGGCGCTCATACGATTTAGGAACCAAATTATATTGGTTACTTGCTGTTTCCATCTGTTGTTTCCATCCAAGTTCAAAATGATTTTCCTAGAAAGTCCTTATAAAGTTCTACTTTTCAGATTTTTTTCATATTTTCTAAACTTATAGTTCAAAAGTTAGAGGGGGGGACACACATTGTTTTTTACTTTTGGAGCGATTATTTCCGAAGTTATTGACATTATCAAAAAATTATTTTAGTAAACCCCTATTCATTTTTAAATACCTTTCCAACAATATATCACACGTTAGGGTTGAAATAAAAAAAAAATCACTTCCCACTTTACATATAGGGGGGCTACCCTAATAAAACATTTTTTTCCAATTTTTATTTTACCACTTTGTCGGCGTGATTAATACACATATTGGTACCAAATTTCAGCTTTCTAGTGCTAACGGTCACTGAGATTAAGCGAGGACGGACGGACGGACAGACAGACATGGCGAAACTATAAGGGTTCCTAGTTGACTACGGAACCCTAATAAAAACCCCCCTTTTTATTAGCAAAAGAAAAAAAAAATAGTCAAAGGGAATATACGGCAGTCGGATGTCGAGTCCAGCGTCCAGCCATCCGGATTCCAATTCCAAGCTTGCCTAATATCCGGATTTCGGTATCCGGCCAAACTACTATCCGTTTCATCTCTAATTTATACATTCATGAAATTATTAAATTCATAACAAATTTTGTGTTACCCAAGTGTTACCTAATTAGGTAGGTACTCAATTCTAATAAAGAACTTTGTTTTTTCTTAATTATGCCACCTTATTTTATGTTTAACAATGATTATGGTCTATCTATCTAATCTAGGCACTATAATTTTAATAATTAAATGCTAATAATTTTCAGTCTTTGACTAAGTATGCAATCACGCTAAAAGATCGTTTAGATTTTCTTGTGCACCTATTTATAATATTCAAAGAAGGTATATTTCATCGAACAATGGAAGGAAAATTGCGTTTGTGTAGAAGATCCTACCCTCATTAGTTTGTTTTTATGTCATAACCTGTGGTTTAATTGTTTAATTGATGGAATGCTTCGTGTCTGTAGTATTTTTTATGCGATTATCTTGTAGAAGCTACCGATGACTAGGTATTGCGGCAGTGCGCGTCAATTAATTAGCAAACTAATTGGTATTACTAAATACACAATGAAACTGACAGGAAAATATAATTTATTTGCATAATTGTTTTACAGTAGGTACTGGATTTTAAAATTGAGGTGGCTAAACCAGACTACTTCAAGCGCTTACGCATTTTTAATTGTTTTAATAAAGGCACCATGAAGGACTACTTATTAAAGGCTAAAATAGCAGTTACGAGATATCTATTTAAAATTATACCAAGATTGGAGATGCTCCTTTAGTTTTTTAAAATTTAATATAAGATAAAGCTATAAGGTATAGGATTGCACAAGCTGATTTCACACTAATAAGAAGAAACAACAGTTTCCACATTTATGGAACGTCATATAATACAAAAGAGTACTACGCTTATGGACAGTCAGTCGTGGGTTCGAATTCGAACCCAGGCAGGTGCATTACATTGAGTAATTTATTTCATCACCACTGCTCTCAAAACGGTGAAGGAAAATCGTGAGGAAAATGTCTTAGAACCAAAAAATCCGAAGATATTTGACATATACCAACTCACTGTGGGCTCGTGTGGTGGATTATAGCCCATCCCTCTCCTAGAGAGGAGGCCTGAGTCCCTGCAGTGGGAACATTAAAGGCTGATGATGAGAACATTTCGACTTGATAGAAAATACGTCCACTATACACAAGTTCTATTGTTTCCCACAACACCGGGAATCGAACGCGCATCAGTTACAAAGACGTAAATCGTTTTATGCAAACATGCTTACATACTTACCTACAGTAGTGCCACAATTTAATCGTTTCATGATTTCCGAGAAGTAACTTAATCTACTTAAGTGACGTAAGTATGCACTGCAAATGAATTATCAACAATGTTTTTTTGTATTTAGCTATTTGTTTTGTCATTGAGTACAGGTATTATTATATCCTACGACAATAATTATCTTATTATGACAAATGAATACGTTGCGGCGGAATTAAATGTAGGTGTATGTTGCCTATATTTCTATACCAATTTATAAAAAGGTAGACCGTACTGGTTATTTTAGATACCTAGATATATGACTTCAAATGCCTAATGAGTGTCTAACAATTACCTAATAATTACTTAACTGGTTATTCTAAGTGCTTATTAAAACCATAACGTGGGGGCTTCTTATTCGCAAATTAAGATATGAAAATGGTACTTACTTATCTCTGATGTTTTCAACATAATCAGCCAACAGATCGATGGCTGCCTTGCCAAATTCCCGAAACTGTTGCGCGTCCATTTTACACAGGCACTTTGATCTAATTCATAAAAATTGCGAACTTTAGAAGACTTATTGTTAAAGGAACAGAAAGGGATACTTTGAACTTGATTCCAAAATTAGAAATAACAATGGTTTGTTTGGAAGATAAAATGACACTTGAAGTTAAGAGGACGATCAGCGAGACAATGGTGGTAGCGGCTGGCGTCAGGTGGATTTATAGGCGCAGATCAGCTTTCTACAGCTGCCGACAGCCGAGGCATGCCGAGGCGCTCGCGCACTCGTTAGTAGTCTCTACTGGTATTGCAAGACGGGGTGAAGCGATACGGCTGAGTCTGCGATGGTCGAAAATTTTAACATTTATGGTTTGTTATTGTCACCAAAGTAAATATTTACATAGTTTGTTGATATGCATTTCTCGAATTGTTGGTAAACAAGTGACGTAACTGAAACTGAACTAAATCGAATCTTTCAAACTTCATGACAACATTGATACGCGTGGAACTTCTCAAATATTCGATCTTGATTTTTCAGAGTATTCTCCAGCATTTTTTTTAAATTTTAAAAACGATTTTTTTAATCTTGATGATGAACCAACGTAGTAATGATTTTGAATGGGTAGTCTTTGATATTTTTACCAGCTTAAATATTCAAATTCAAGCGTGTAATCTGATATACTTACTTTCTGTTTATCAGACTCGTCAGCAGTCAACGATTACGACAGTGCAGTAGAGAATTGGTAGAGAGCGATAATTTCTGCCTGTTGCATGTTATGAAGACGACAGTAACTTGTTTTCTCAGAGTCGTGACAACTGGCGAGATGAGAAGCAATGGCGGTGGGATAATGATTTGTTTTAATTTTTCTTTAGAACGGAAAGTGTGAATTAGATAATGAGCCTTTTGCACTTTGTTATTTAATAATTTATCGTCTCTAGGAACTACAGTGGTGTTTCGGAATTCTATTTAATCGTGGGCTAACACGATTAAATAGAATTCCGTACGTAGTAAAACAGGTAAATTTCCATACGTAGTAACTACTGAAACCGCTTCTCAAATTATTCGTTGACAATTAACAACAGCTGCATTATTAAAGACTTTCACGAGGTTGACCAACGCTGTCAATGTGGCTGGAATACTGGTTGAAACTAATACCTATAGAGATATATGAAATCTTCAATAAATCGATGGCGAAAAATCTAAGAGGAATAGAGCCTGTAGCTGGGGGTCTAAAATGGCCACTTTAGCAGATCAGAATATGAATTGACCTTTCAAAATAGTAACTGCGTCTGTGACCATTTTACGAATTTAACGCAATTCATATTGTTTTCCTATTATTACTTACCTATGATCTATTTTCCTTAATGGTCCCAGACGCTGTTACTATTATGAAAGGTCATTTACGCTTTTTGACGCAATTCCTATTATGAACTGCTAAAGTGGCCGTTTTAGACCCCCAGATGTCAGCTTACCTAATGAGAACTACGTTTTGTGTTTTTAATTATAAAATTTATGGAAAGTAGTTTTGCTAAAAAACAACGAGAATGAATTGGGATAAGGGCAGGAGAATGATGAATGATGATGAGTTTTGCTAAAAAAATATTTAAACAATCCGTCACATTATATCTTTAAGTATGTTAATAATATTTTATATACGAGTGTTTATCCTAAACCTGTTTTTTGTTATCAATGAAAAGGCTCTTCTAGGTAAGCTTCACATTCTCTTAATTTATATTTTAAATTATTAACTTCCGGGAGTCCATGTTCATCGGTCTCATGTGAATACGTATTTATAAATGTTTATTTACTTTTTTTTTACAAATTAAATATGTTGCGGGCCACTTACGCACCAAGTGTCCAGTAACGTCTCAACCGGCCGGTTTTACATTTAAAAATAAATGGGTATTAACCATTTAGCTACCCAAAACTTGATTTATAAAGCAAAGCAGTGAATGTATTTGTCGTATTTTTTCTTCCTTATAGACCTATGCGCGCAAAATTATTGTAAAAGGTGAAGGACACTATATGCATGCGTTCTACTGCACTTGGATAATTCAACAGACCAGTTAGATATACTACTTGGTTCAAGTTCAAAGATAAACTTTATTTTTATGCTGTTCGATTTCATTGTAACGATATAATGGCTCTTTAAAAATCAGTGTTATTGCCGTGCTGAAGATAATCGAACTAAACGATTATACATAAAAGGTATTCTTGTTATATAAGTTAACTTAGATAAAAGTTGAGGCTAACTGAATCAATGAAGTATGCTTAGTGCTTACATACCATTTTTAACAAATTTCTCCGTAGCAGTCATGGAGTCTGGATATGGGCGTAGTTGATGGTAATAAGCCCCCTATTACATGGAACTTATCTGGCGAAATGCGGGTGTACTATCAGGTACTCCTTTGCCTAACCCTTCGGGGATTTCAGGCATGATGTTATATGTTATATAATTTGTTACAAATCATTATTCTGGAACCCATCCTGCATTAGATTCAACCAGACAGAAACATTTATTAGCTCAGTTCTAGATCCGAAACACTACTTATTTCGGAAATTGGGAATAAGGTAGCGACAGAAAAAACCAAATTGAAGAAATATGTCGATTTTCCTTATTTGTGAATAGTTTAGTTAGGTCTCCCGTGGGAAGCTGGGAACCCATATAATAAGTGGTTTGATGCACTTCCCCTTGGCCTAATTTTGGAGAGATACAATGCAGGTAAGCAAGTAGCTGCCTATTTCCTGAAGAACAATCTTGATACTAAGTAGGTACCTACCCATAAACTGGTAAAATAACAGGTGAAGGTTTTCAATTTTCGAGTGCCACCAGCTTTGCACTCATTTATATAAATGATGTCTGATGCCGTTTTCCTTGGCCGAATAAGACAGGAAAGACGATATATTTTAAAGTAGATACAACCTATACATCTATACTTCTATACTAATATTATAAAGAAGTAAAGTTTGTGTGTTTGTATATTTGTTAAATTGTAAGGGGTAATCTCGGGATCTACAAAACTGATTTTAAAAATTCTTTCACCAATAGAAAGCCACATTATTGCTGAGTGTCATAGGCTACTTTTTATCCCTGTATTCCCACGGGAACGGGATCTACGCGGGTGAAACCGCGGGACGTCCGCTAGTCATTTATATAACTTAATATCACGTCTGATTTTCTAAAAGGTTTAGGCAGAGGTAGGTAATAGGGAGATTATATTGTCACCAACCGGGTACGGATCCTGACTTCATGCTGCTACTGAAATTGTTTAATGAATCCCAATAATACTTTACGTGACACTGAAATCTTTCAAATTAAATCAAATCATTTATTTGCAATGAATGTAGGTTAAATTAAAATACAGGTGTTGTAAAAAGAAGTGAGCCATGTACATTCTGCCTGGAAATAGGCACGCAAAATTTTATAAAAAATGTTAATTATTTGTCTAAAAGAAAGCTACTTGAAATTAAAATGTCACAGTTAGAATTATTACAATTGTACAATTGCATACATACAGCATGCCTTACATCCATGAAAAAATGTCAAATTAAAGAGTAAAATTAAAATGTCACAAAAGGTTTAAGGTATTTATGTTCAAAATTATATTAATTATACAAGGACTTTGTACAAGGATTCTAGTGCTTGTGTTAGGATAAATGGGGCATACACTAACTGGTTTTGCATCTCAAGAGGTGTAAGACGGGGCTGTGTAGCGTCTCTCTGGCTGTTCAACCTATATAAGGTCCCATTAAAATAGGTGGACAAATAACACAGCGTTCAGTAGGTCTAACCAAAGTTATCTAAACAAAAAAAAAACATAAAATAAAGTGTTTTTTTTTTATTTAAAATAATAAATTGCCGGCACTCTAGAACAAACTCATCCTTTATGAGTAGGTACTAAAATGCGTTTTTCTTAGTATTTTTTTTACCATCGTCCTTATTTTGGTGGTCTGAATGATTTCTTAAATTTTGTCCACCTATTTTAATGGGACCTTATATACGGATAGTTGTCTGACAAATTTGAAAGAGAGTGAATGTGGATTGAGGATGAATGAGTTGCCAGTCAAGTGCTTTCTGTACGCAGATGATCAAGTACTTCTTGCATCGTCAGCTGAACAGTTGCAAGATTTGGTAACTGTAATGAATGAAGCATTTAAGAGAAAAGGGATGAATGTAAATGTAAATAAGACGAAGGTTATGGTATTTGAAAGAGAAGAGAATGTATCGGTGTGTGATGTGAAAATAAATGATAAGAGCATGGAATAAGTAAGTGAGTTTGTATATTTGGGCAGTATATAAAAGTTTAAGTTTAACATGGTAAATATCCCGTTTATGATATTAATAGTTTGGGCAGTATGTTTACAAGAGATGGAAAGATTGACGCAGAAGTGGAAAGGAGAGTAAACGCGGGAAATAAAGTGAATGGTGCTATGCATGCGGTGGTGACCAACCAGTCGCTGTCGAAAGAGGCTCGGCTGGCTGTTCACAATGGTGTGCTGGTGCCTACACTTTACCAACGACGCGTCTTGCAGTAACTTACCAAGAGGCCCATTTTTCCGAATAGCACGAAGACCGTTGATCTAAAGATACGGATAGCGGGAGTTTAAACGTAGAGTGAGCAGTTTTTCCTTCGTTCAAGAGAGTTGCAGCAATTCCATGTATGGAAGTGAATGTTGGGTGTGGCAAAAGAGGCATGAAAGTAAGATTAATGCGGTGGAAATGCGTTCCTTGCAAAGCATGTGTGGTGTTACTCAGAATGATAAATTGAGGAATGAGGTTATACGAGAACGTTGGAGTTTAAAAGAAGATGTAGTGACAAAGATTGAAAAGGGTATGCTTAGGTGGTTTGGTCACGTAGAGAGGATGAGTGAAAGTAGATTAACGAAAGGTATTTACAAGGCAGATGTGAGTGGCAACGCCCTAGAAAAACATACACTGACCTTATTGGTGATGTTCTTCAGAAAGGACAGGTGCGTAGTACTCGCAACCGGCGTGCGTGTATGACCAGATGTATGAATGTGGACGAGGCAAAAGGGGTATGTAAGAATCTTAGCAAGTGGCGGTCTGTGGTTTCTGCCTACCCCCATGGGAAAAGGGCGTGAGTTTATGTATGTATGTATGTATGTGTTTAAAGTACTTTTCTTTAACATTGCGACGATAAAGTTCAGCGCAAAGAAAGTTAAATCAGAAACAAATGAAGCGACCTAGTTAGTCGTAAGGTAAAGGTTTCCGTGTGTTATGTGGCGTCTGCCATGACCGGTCAACAGTCGGCGTGCCGTGCCGGGCGTGCCGGCTGAGTAGCGCGGTCAAGGCGGCAGGCGAGGCGGCGCGGGCGCAGTGCGGCTGCACGCTTCCGATGCGTTTGCGCATCACTTGCCGAGCACCGAGCGCCCGGCCAGCTGCCAGCCTCGTCGCTTACTGGCGCTTCCGATAAATGCGGATGTAAGGTGAAATTAATTGGGACATAAATAGGAAAGTTTTTTCTACAGAGAAAGATTGGTTAATAATCTTTTCTGGTATTTACAAGTCACTTATTATTTACCGGTGGCCCAGTGGTGTCCTCCGAATTACGAGCAGTAAGCATGCATTACTTTGTGTAATTTATTTCATCACCACTGCTTGGCGGCAGGCCGCGGGAACAATCTGCGACTCCCGAATTCCCCTTAAACTAAAGGGGAAGATTATAAAACAATGGTTCGACCTGCTGTCTTGTATGGATCAGAATGTTGGGCCAGAAAAGGGATGAATTAAAGGCATTTACATGTGGCTGAGATGAAAATGCTTAGGGGGATGTGCGGGAATATAATTATAAGAAAAAGTCTGAAAGTGCCGCCGGTGACTGAAAAGTTGTGTGGAATACGGTTGTCGTAGTATGGGATGTGGTGCGGAAGAATGACGAAAATGTTGTGTATTTGAATATGAATGTGGATGCCGTGGATGGGTACCTATAAGAGTAGAGGAATGCCAAAGAAACGATGGATGGACTGTGTTAAGAATGATATGGTAAGAAAGGACACCTCCTCTCATGAGATGACGAGAAACAGATAGGTATGGAAGAGGAAGACATGCTGCGCTGACCCCAAATGAATGGGGATAAGGGCAAGAGAACGATGATTCTCTCAAAAAACGGTGAAGGAAAACATCGTGACGAAACTGGCATGACCTGAAACAACATTTTTTAATACTCTCTCTCGTAGAGAGGCCTGAGTCCCAGCAGTGGGAACATTATAGGCTGATGATGGTGAATTATTTACCTTTTTTACCAACTGCACACAGGTATCTATCTGCCTAATGTGTTAGAACAATTAATAACTCCTCTACCTACCCTTCGAGAAATAAAGGTGACTATTGACTATATTCAAAGCATACTGTTTTTTTTTTGTTTGGGGTTGAAGTAGAACAAATGACAGAAGACTCCCACAGATTCTCAAAAACATCAATTCCTATTCTAGTTAGAGGTTCAAAATAAAATTACTGCTGGTTTCGTGAAGAATTGAATTTATTTAAAAGAAATGCTAAATAACAAAATTAAATAAGTACTACATGATATTTAGAACGACAATATCACTCGAATTCATCATTACTTCACTAAGTAAATTGTCCAAGAAACTAATGTTCATGAAATATTGGAAGTTCAATACATATCACTAATCATGAGACTAACACCCGTATTTATAAACAAGTAATTACTGTTACTTGAGTAAATGTCGTTGTTTTTTCTCTGTAGTTCAGTAATTCCTTAATGTTAGAACTATCAAACGTTAGAATTCTTAGTTTAGCTTTCATTGACGGTCCTAACTTCGTTTAAATTCTTGCCCATTGCATAAAAATATTTGCATAAGTAATTACTTAAGTCCAAGTAATTACTTTGACTTGACTATAAATACGGGGGTTAGACAAGTATAGTGGTGATGGAGGAACTTCCGCTTTCAAGATTTAAAATAGTATCTAAATTACATTAATAAGTATAAAATAAGTTATTAATCATTCATAACATTAATATTAATATATTTTATAAAATAAGTAGGGTATCTATAAATGAGAAACAACAAGAAATAAATCAAGACAAGAATTAAAGGTAAAAATTAGATGTGTAATAAGTAGGTAAATATATGTAATACAGAATAGGTAAGCATGTAATTTAGTGTAATTATGTGTATCTTCGAAGTCATGAATAATAACAAATATTACGTAATAATAACAATGATACCTATTTGAGTGTTTAAATTTAAATGTGGAGCATGGCCAGCGAGCAGTCCACCATTTTATTTTAGTCTAGGCCTGGATATTAATGTGATAAATTGTGTGTGTAGCATATACAAGGTGTCTCAAAAGAAATTATTTTCAGATAGTTCCATTATTTTCAGATACTTTTAAAATGGAACTAATGATAAAAAATTCAACATTAGTTCCATTATTTTCAGATTCGTTCATAATGGAACTAATGATAACAAATTCAACATTAGTTCCATTATTTTCAGATTCATTTATAATGGAACTAATGATAAAAAATTCAACACTAGTTCCACTATTTTCAGTTTTTTTTAAAAATGGAACTAGTGATAAAAAAAAACATTCAGAAGTTCCATCATGGAACTGTCAATGGTACTAGTGACAACGAACCCGTAGTCGTTCGGATAAACGGTCGTTCGGTTGATCGACGGTCGGATAATCGAATCTCCACTGTACCAGATTGGAGAATACCAGACTAAGAGTTCTTGTACGTAATTGATAACTGACACTATCATATAACTTAGCAGTTATTTAGCACAAGTTTGTTGCTTGATATCTGCCAAAGCCACCACCAATATCCAATTTTTACCTATGATAAGGTACTTAATTCTGCAAAAAAGGTTTCTTTTGGCTTTTATAAAATGACTTCGGCCTAAGATCTTGGTCCAATCTACAAACTTGTTGCACGACTATCGTGAATTGCATGAAGGACCACTGGACCACTGACTAGACAACAGAAGAACATTGTTGAGCGGGTACATGAAACTAAAATTCAATCATTGTCATTATAAGTTGTAATTATACTTTTCATTACTCATACTCTGAAAGTAGGTCATGACATGCCTGCGGAGCGGGTTGAAAGTACTACTTTTCAGCCCTAGGGAGAATCGCTTTCTACTGACAGCTGTCAAATTATTTGATGTAATTGGGAGCAAGCCTATTGCCATCAACCAATGTAATTAGGAGCAAGCCTATTGCCACCAACTGATGTAATTAGGTGCAAGCCTATTGCCATCAATAAATGTAATTAGGAGCAAGCCAATTGGCATCAACCAATCTAATTAGGAGCAAGTCTATTGCCATCCACCGATTTATGTAATTTGGGGCAAGCCTTTTGCCTCCAACCGATGTAATTAGGAGCAAGCCTATTGCCACATCCACCGATTAGATTTAACCGATTTTAAGTGTTTCTCATATGCTTAAGTACTTTTTTTTTTTTTGTCTATTTGTTTTTTCTTTCTTCTTTCTTTCGATTTAGATAATTGGGCGCAAGCCTAATCCCATCAACTTTCCTTGTATTCGTAATGAAAAGCACAGTGTTTACCTCGGGTTAAATACTTATTTAATCCCTCGAACTATTAGCGCCCTCGCTGCGCTCAGGCGCCAAACCCCGTCTCGGGGACTAAATAAGTTCCTTTCACCCCTAAGGTAACAATGTACTATTCTACAGTAACTAAAATTATATCAATGGATCTATAAGGCATCATTAGAAAACTTGTTTATGATGTAAAGGAGTTTTTAGTACTACTTGACTCCGCACTTACACTCATCTGAATAAAGAAAATTCTATAAGTGCGAATATCCATACCACAGTCGGAACTAAATGTAACAGAATATTTCTCAAACTTTTGTTTAGTCGGTAAAGTGATAGGTAAAGGCAATACAGCATCGCTGTGGTGGTATAATTTAACACGATCAATGCGCGGCACTAGGGCCCGCGAACTGATCCTGTACGAAATACTGTTGCGAAGAATATGATTCACTTCTGTCATGTTGGTACCTCCTTCTTCCAATAACATAGTTACAATTATTTTACCGGTCCTCGATACTGTAAATTTTACAAAAAAAATTACTAATTTCATTTACCACAGCTGTTGTACAATTCATAAATAATCAAATAATTTGAGTTATTACTACCGATTAAATGATCAAATATTTCCAACATGGTGCTAGATGCATGTTCAAATAAAGCATATCGCAATGCTTTAACCATGAGTTCATTGTGATGCGGTATCATGAGGACGGTAGTTCTGTAGCACTCGCAAGACTCTCCGCAGCTGCAGGCGTTCACCGGCCATGATCGTAATTTCGCCTGCAGGCTCTCTATTGGAATATCCCACCGTGGCTGCGTCGTTACCCTTATGAAAAATTGGCCAATTTCACTTCTAAACCAAATCCATGTGTTCCCTACTTGAGTGCTAAGGCAAATCATTTGTAAATACAGTTTGTGATCTGGGACATCTTGCGATTGCTCCTTTGCGTCTTTTGGCTTACCCATCAAACTGATTTCTTTATCAATTAAGTTTAGTCGGCTTACGTAGAACTTTGATTTAGGTGTTTCTTCAAATATAACCGGAATTGATGGTTCCACATCTGTGATATAAACTTGAAACGTACTTGTAGTTAGGAATGGTGATCCCACTTGCACGTCAACCTTATACGGGCGATACAGCGGTCCGGTCACTTTACATTTTCTTAATGGACTTAATACGCCGACTTGTCCACGTAGCAAAAATACAACGTACGTGTCAAAAACTCGAGTTTTGTTGTATCCGTGTACAAGAAGAATGCAACTTTCGTTGGTTACAAAATTGGCCGTATATGTCACGTTTAGGAACATTTTTTTCACGTTGTCTCCCGCAGGAGCTTTTTCAACGGAAAAATTATTCCGCGTATTGTTACTAAGGATAAAATGAGAAAAGATAAGTGATTCTTGACTGGTCGGACAAATGGCAACTAGTCGCGAAGAACCTCTTAATAGCGGTGGGTGAAATTCTATCGTGGCCTTTGTGTCAAACATCGGCAGCACAACGTATAAATGTATGGATAAAAATAGCATTTGTAGAAAATTTGGCTCAAAGAATTCAACAGCTGATAAAGGAAAAAATATTCTTAGTTGAGTCAATGCTTCTTTAATAAGACAAGCGTTATTAATGACGTCACCTTCTCTACTTTCCTCGTGTACCTCACAAAATAACGAAAAATGTTCCGTTAGAAACGGACAGTGAGTCATGATTGCTGATGCTAGGGCGATACCATCGGTTAAATCTGTCGTTATGTTGGTAATTTGCTTTACTGGTATGTTTTCTCCAAGTAGCTTGAAATGTTGCTTCCGTATGTGTTCATTAAACCAATCCGTTAACACTTTGATTATGTCTCTAGGTTCAGTACTAACGCAAACACATTCAAAGAAGCAGCTGTCCATGACGAACACTTTATAGCTTTGTAAAATGAAATCGATCCAACTTTGTTTATTTAATCTCTGGAATAAATTGGCATCCGACAACAGATTTTGTGTTTGCGTAATATCCGCATTGCATTTTGGGGTGACGTTTTCAGAATATATGGCAAATTGGTCATAACTAAGAAGGTACTTCGCTTGTATTACAAACACATTAGCGCCACGAGCTCTCAATAATTTAAGTATCTCTTTATACGTGTCATGGATTTCTTTAACATATTTAAACGTATCGTTCAGTTCGTGCACTCTGGAATATAGATAAGCAAAGCATTATTTACTGATATTATACATGTTTATTCATAATTAACCAATATTGGACTTACTCTTCTTTTCGAATGTATTTCATAAGAGGTCCTGCCATCCTTCTGACGAAATTCAAGTAAGAAACATTAATTCCTTTTGTTTTTATCCCACCTTGCGTTGATAATGCAGAAGATAATGCATGAAATGTATCTGGAATAACCGGGTATAAATCTCTACGAAATCCTTGCTGGAACATCCATTTTTCTAAAAACGAAGAACATTCCTCCATGTATTTATGAAGATCGCTTTGGTTGGGTAAAGGATAGTAGGGATATGGGTGATCTTCAGGATCAACTAGATGATTAGCATGTAAAGTAATTAAACAATAAGTCACACAAAAACTGACTTCTACATCACAGGAAGATCCAGCCACGTGTTTAAAATGAAGCATTGCCTGTCCTGTACAAGGCGCTGCAGTCAAAATCGTTAATTTTACAGTTACAATCGTATGAAGTACTTCATCTTTTTCTATTATTTCATCTTCAACGAATTCCACAGTAAGACTTAGATTCTCTTTGAAAAAACAACTTAATGAATTTAACGTAGCCACAGCTTCGATATCAATAGTAATTGTTCTTACGATTTCCGTTCCAATATGACAAGGTGGGAATATTATACTGTAAGTACTAGGCGTCATTGGAGGTGATTCTCTCTTTCCGATAAACGTTAAATTAGAATAAGGTGTAACCATTTGCTTGTCCAAAAACACAATAGCTGTAGTTACAAATCTGCCATAACTCTTGGTGTGGAATTTCAAAGCGAACTTTGCTTTCATTGTTTTATCTAGTTCAAACTTTAAGTTATTTTCTGTTTTGACTACGGTTCTGTTCGCTTTTTCTCCAGTTCCCTCAAGTAGCTCTAAAGTAAAGTGAGGCGATAGTTTTGATGTAACAATTGTGACATATAAGTAATACTTAGATATATTTGTCATTTGAAATTCTATCGTGTTTGCTTCACCAGGAACAAAATCAAATTCAAATTTTTCCACAGAAAAATGTATCCAGGGCACAGTAATTACACCAGTTATGCGACAGTAGCATATATCTTTGTTCACATTTCGTAACTTAACTCTTGTGTTATTTTCATAATATCTAAAAACATAAACGACGATCGTGTTTAGGAAGGTACATAGTTAGAGCATTACTATAAGAAAGATAAAGAAAAGTATTTATTGGACTAACACAGGACAAACAATAAAAAAGTCCAGTTCCTACAGGACTAATTTTAGTTTTGACTACTTTATTTATTTTAAACACTTTATTTTTTATTGTTTGTTCTGTGTGAGTCCTATAAATACCTTTATTTGGTAAAATACCCATATCTCAGCATGGTGCTGCGATATTTAAAACATAGATGTTGCTGCGCTGGTGTTATCCGAAATCCAGAAATGCTAACCCAAAATAATCAATCTCTTAATTAAAAAAGTTTTTTACTACATTAATTAATAACAGACAAAATAATGTCTGTTATTCATAGTAATTCATACTAAGAATTTAATAAACTTTTTAACAAAAAATTAACCGACTGTAAACAAAAAAGGAGATTCTTAATTCATCGGAATCTTTTCATTATGTATTTTCACCGATTACTCAAGACGCCTGAAACGATTTGGAAAATAATGGTTTTTGAAGTTAAACCCGAATTCAAAAACTATTATTTTTCCAATGAATTGAGAATCTCTTTTTTTATTTAAAGTCAGTTAATGAGATAAACCTTCTATCATCAGGTCGACCTAATAGCCTGAAAGAATACGACTATAGGTCCATAAGTACGTATAATTTTGAAAGAATTTGCTTTCAACTCCTAACCGTTGAGGAGTTGTGGCTTCCATCATCAGCGCATTCACATGAAATAATGATTATCAGTCGCAAATCTATATAAATAAAGAGAGAAGTCCTGACTGACTGACTGACTGACTGACTGACTGACTCATCAACGCCCAGCCCAAACCCTTGGACCTAGAAAGCTGAAATTTTGCTCAGAGGTTTCCTTTATAATGTAGACAAGGAATGAGGAAGGATTTTTCGAAATTAAACCCCTAAGGGAGTTAAATAGGGGATGAAAGTTTGTATGGAAAATCGTCATTTTCACGCGGGCGAAGCCGCTGGCAAAAGCTAGTACTTAATAAATAAGTGCCTATAAAATTTACAAACCCCCTTGAGGAGGTATTCAAGAACCTATCAGACCTATGGTCCAGTAACAGCATAGCAGTCGGTTGCAAAAAACTCACCAACCTTCGTTCCGCTGATGATATTATCTTATTTTCGCAGACAGCTGCCGAGTTGCACCAGATGCTCCAAGACCTGAGCACAGCAAGCCTTGAGGTTGGACTAATGATGAGTCGGTCAAAGACTAAAGTGATGAAAAATAGCACAAAAAGTAGGATTGAGTTGGATTGGCAAGAAATCCACCACATTGATGAGTACATTTATTTGGGCCAGTTAGTTTCCTTCGAAAACAGGCAGGACAGAGAAATCAACCACCGAGTCGAAAATGCCTGCAGAAGAGCTACTGGTCCATGAAGTCGCTAATGAAGGGTGATCTACCTCTATCCCTGAAGAGCAAACTCATCGACATGTGCATTCTGCCCATCCTGACCTACGGTGCTCAAACTTGGTCCCTGACCGAATCACAAAAGTCCAGACTCAAAGTTTGCCAAAGAGCGATGGAACGTAGCGTATGGGTATCAAGCTCAGCGACCGGATTCGAAATACCACAATACGCTCAAAGACAGGAATCGCTGATGTGGGCAACAAAACTGCTGGGTTGAAGTGGGATTGGGCGGGCCATGTCTGCAGAATGCATCAGGACCGATGGGCTAGAGTCGTCATGCAGTGGGTGCCAGAAGATGGGCGTCGGCGTCGTCGCCGAGGGAGGAAAAGAAAACGCTGGCGTGACGACTTAGAGGCTTTTGCGCGAGATTGGCCGGAGAAAACCACACAGAGAGAAGAGTGGAGGACTATGGGGGAGGCCTTTGTCCAGCAGTGGGACAATATAGGCTAATAAAAAAAAAAAAAAAAAAATAGGGTTTCCCTACTACAAGTACGATGATGGTACGAAACCTTTCATATGCAAGTCCGACTTGCACTTGGCCAGTTTTTAATGAGATGATCGGCGCTACTCTATGACTGACTATTAAGATAGAGGAACTTACTGTTCATATTCGCCAACATAGTATCGAAGTTCTGTAGATAACACATTTCCATTAGGAGGCCCTATTAATCCGTTGATTCTAAATGGAATATACATTTCGTATTCCCTGCGAAATATATCGTGTACTTTTATAAAAACAATCTTAGACTGTCCAGCTTCGATACTAAATTCATAAACTCTTTGCTTTTCATTTCCAATTGCAATAAAAACATCAAAAACATTATCATCGCCAGTATCTATAACTTCGACTTTAGATTTCCCCGGTCCGAGGTTTTGGAAAGTGACGGGAACGTAACACACCATAAGGCATGGTATACGAGGCATGTAAATGTTTTTGGGATGTATTAATAACTTTGGTTCAACAACGTTTCCAGATATTGGCAACACTACGTTTTCTTTATTATTAATCTTAACAAAAATATCAAAGCTGAATTCCATAACGTATGAAATTTTTATTATAATGTTGAAGGTCAATAACATTTTTGGTCGAATTGTGCCACTCATTGGTTCTATTGTCAAACCTGGAATCAAAGGCTCCACAACGTGAAAATAAGCAATCTCTCTTGAAGAATTCTCTAATTTGACTTTTTCTACAATCTCCAAGTTTAAAGGAATGTCTTTTAAATGGACAGCTTGCTGTAGAAACTTAATGGAAAGCTTTCGTGTAATGATGCTTAATTCAATGGGTATGGCACTAGGTTTATTACTTTTGGAAATTAAGTCAATTTCGTGGGTTTTTGTCTTAGATGCATTAGTAGTGTACATAACATTACATATCTTGCAACTGTAACTTGGTATATAGCCAGACATAGGTATTACTTGAAATGGAGTCTCTGGGTGCTGTTCTTCCCACTTGAAGTCAACCGGTATGTTAAAATAATTGTGTATACGTACAGGGACCGAAGTGATAAAGCAATCGGATGTAACCATACCAAATTTTAAGCACTTTTCTTGTACCATTAGCAAGGCATTTCTCACTTCCAGAGAATATGAGTGTTTGCCTCGGTAAATATCATCAATGATATAATTTAAAGTACCTTTATGTGTACCTTCCACACGACCTTGACAAAATACAACTAATTTAGTTTCTTGTAATGATTTCAATGTTATCGTTATCTCTGGTAGCATATTTTTTGTATATGAAATATAATTTTCATTTACCATTTTTATTGTTATGTCAAATTTTGATTTATTCGTAATTGTTAATACACTTTCTCCGTTCGTCGATATAGCAACTTTTCCAAAATCCACAGAATACGGAAACATCAATACGTCAAGTAAGTCATATGTTGTTATTTTAGCTTTCTTTGTTTTACAGAAGTTCCCGACGTATTTTGGAATGTTGCTCAACATATCCGAGCAGCACATATCTCTCCCGGTAGTAAATCTTACTCTCTCCGCTTTTGTTGGAGCTAACGATTTGCCAATGGCCAGATACTTTTTACCTTGAGATTTTCGATCCTTCTGTATTTGTACTTCTTCATTTAGATAAGTATAGCAAGGAAGCTGCTCGGTCAATTTGTGTAAAGATTTAATCACTGGTACCTTCGATATTTTGTCGTAATATATATTAATTTTATTAGCAATTACATAAGTAATATAATTTTCATCTACGGGAGGTTTCCCATTTTTGGTTTCAAATAATAAGTCATGTGGATTTCGTATGTTTAAACTGAAAGTCTTTGCAATTATCAAACCCGTTGGTCTGACGGAAATTGATAATCGTATTGAAGAGCGCGGAGGTATCGTAAACTTATTAGGTGAAAATTGAAAACAAGTTACTCTATCAAGCCAAATTTTAGCAGCGATTAAATTTGACTCGTTTCGTAAACGGACATATTTTGTTACTTTTGTGTTAATTGCTACGTTACCAAAGTCCAGACTTTTTGGATAATGGGATACTTGACAATATTCATATTGCCCACTTATATAATATCGGCCGATTTCTGCATGAAGTTCCAGGTTACAGCACCTTATTTCATCCACCTGTATTAATCGTAAGTCAAAAACAAATCTTTTTTCGAATTGTTTGTTGCGGTTTGCTTTAGAGACGCTTTCATTTCCAGGCAAAAATTTGACTTCCACAGTATGTGCATCTTTGATATCTATGCTGTAAGCTCTGTGTGACGCACTGATGAGTCGTGCATCATCAAAACTCTGCAAAAAGCAATTAAATTAAATTATTCTTTTTCATTTATGTATCGGAGACTTAGGGAACAAGGATATTTAGAGATAAAATTCAAGAAAACATCGGTCGAATTTCCTGGCACTTCGGAAAACAATGATCAAAGTACCATTAAGTTGCCTTCGCACATTGTCTTTAGATATGCCGATCTGCTGAGATCGACGTCGACATTCAGGATTTGTGTTGTCGATAGTCCAACGTAAGATGTTGGAAACTCTACCACCTTGAATCGTTTAAACACATTGTCCGGATCAAAATTGTTACATTTCGACATTATTCAACGAGTTTATAAATTAAGTAACAAAATTAATATATTTAATTGTTTGGCGAATGACAACAAATACTGTGTCAATTACTGTCAACATGACATTAGCCTACTTTGCATAGAGTTCAAAGCAATGTATGAAGTTCCTATTGATATCTTATTTTCACATAATTTGATCCCGAACATGTTAATGTCGATGCCTCTGACTACACCTGTATTACATAATGCTCAAGTCGTTTCGTGACTCTTTAGAGGTAAAGGGCCGCATTTATTGTGAGTCTGATCCGATACTATCCATTTACCAAACTTTTATCAGGTATAAGTACTTATTAGGATTGGCATCCGGTTTTGTTGGAGTTAATTCTGCTTGTACTTAGTTGGGAAAAAGGCAATTTAACTGACTAAAGAAAAACCGCCACCATTATTTTCAGTGGTCTAACTCTAAACCCTAAAAAAACCAAAATATGATATTTCAGAATTTCTTTCATTACAATGACTAGATAACTAGAAACGAAGTGCCCCCGCGAACGGGATAACGTGCTAGAGTAATATTGTAGATGGATGTAAGTACCCGGGGTGTGTCGTACGACTCCTGCAAATTAGTTCGGGGCGGGGGAGCTGCGCTCGCCACCGCGCCTCCCCGCTCGCCCCAGGGTTTATCAGATTCAGGGGGTAAAAAATGACTTCTCAATGGGAGGCAGGAGGGCGGCGCGGCGGCGGCGAGGGGCGGGCGTGGGCGGCGCCGCCACGTGGCTCCGGCTCTCGGGCGCGTCGCGACGCCCGCTACAGCCGCCAGCCGCTCCCTGCACGGCGTAGGAACTCGGCACAGGTGTTCGTGAGCCGCGTTGTTTACGTGGTTCGTGCGGGATGCTAAATCGTGACGGTGGCGCTGGATGTTTACAGTGTGTTTATGGGACGTAGTGACGGCTCGATGGAGGCGTACGGCGAGGTGGTGGCGGGCTGCGAGGTGCGGCGCGATGGGCCGTTGGACGCCACGCTGGACACCATGCATCCGCTGGACCCACCTCCGCCGGACGTGCTGCTGGCGCTGCTCGCCAGGAACAAAGCCCTGGAAGGTAGATGGCTGAAACTTTACATACTTAAGACTGGTTTAGCTACTTCATGATCGATACGATTTTATGATTTGTCCATCTCATCTAATCAGAAAACGAATGGTGGCATATGGTCAAAACTTTCACGTTTTGCTAAGGATTATGAGGTGTGGTATGTGCACAAGCACCCCAAGCCATAGCAATGACTCACAAGAATGGTCCGGATAGGCGTTCGTCACTGATGAGCTATGAAGTGAGTTTAAGGCTAAGTGATCAAATGGTGAAACGATGAACGATGTAGGTACTATAAGACTTTATTTACCAGTCTCAACTTCGAGGTAACAACTAGCTATATAATTAAACTAAACCTTTGAATTGTGTCATGGCGTTTGTGGTGGCACTCCTCTGAAACGGCCGTTTTTTGTGATTTTTTACAAACTTAGGCAGGAAAAATCGTATCGCTACGCATTGGTGTACTGCTAGTATTTTATAAACAAATGTTTAAATACCATATTTTTACGGCCTTAGAGACATAAAATAATATGCCATACACATTCTAGAAAACTGACTCTTATCGTACTAGGTACTTTTATGTTAGTAGTCACTCGTAGACATTTTCCCCATTTATTCCTACTTGTGATTTGTTTCCACAGATACAAACTAAGTACAACGTCGTTTAATTCCAACTATTCAGTAGTGATTGTTTTTTTTTAAAAGATCAAGCTAAAAAGCATTATTATTTTATGGTCTGAAAGTGAAAGCTTAAACAGTGGTTACTCCAACTACTGTAGAAATACAATTGATAAAAACTAATAGTAAAATAAACTAATTTATGTACATGTAAATTGTAAGTATAATAAGAATCTGCCTAGCCTTTGAATTGTGAGTATAATTAGAATCACCATCTTAGTCGTAGTTTTCCCAACTATGTTGGGGTCGGCTTCCGGTCTAACCGGATGCAGCTGAATACCAGTATTTTACTTGGAGCGACTGCCTATCTGACCTCCACAACCCAATTGTTTAAAGCCTTGTCCTCCAAATGTAGAAATTCTTCCAGCTAACTCTCGCAATGACAGTTCAATTTGTGGCACTAGTGCCTGTGTGGGTAGGGAGCGAGCGAGAGAAATGCATGGCTCGATTTTTATTCGACAGTATCCACTTTTCTGACTTTTTTCTAGATTTAGATTAGTGAAACAAAATATCACTGATGATGAATTGGTGTTTTGTCATATCACTAGAAACTTTTAGTAAAAAGACGTAATAAACAAGAAAAATCGTGAAATCCCTGATATCCTCATTTCCCGGCGACAGATACAAAACAATCATGGGAACCGTCGATTTCTAAGAGAATGAAGGAAGCAAGTAAAGTGAACTCAACACTGCTCCTGAGATAAGTTACATTTTCAAGTTTTAAAATGAAGAGAATGTAAGAGCGAGCGAAGCAAGCCGAGCCTCGGATAGGTTAGATTATTTGATGCATTCATACAGAAATAAGATGACAGGGCTTACTTAGTCGTTTACCATCATATAAAGTAGATCACGGTCGACTAAGACCCGGCCTATGGCGGATAGAATGCAGGATTGAGAGAACAGATCACGCCTGCACTTGCATAACCGAAAAAAATCAACATAATTTTAGATACTTTTGAAAAGGAGCCCAGAAACAAAAGGGATAGCCTTTATTTTCGGGGCTCCTTTTTTCGACGACATGCATAGCTCAAGTCCTCCAGCCTACAATTACAGGCCTATGGACACGTGCTAGGGTTTTAGTGAAGGACGCGCCACGCGTAGGGGCGGCCTTGTTTCTACGGGTTTTCACCCACACACGCCATACGGCTTCGAATAATCAAGTTAAGTGCTCTACACAGGAGTGGCGATGGGCTTTTTTGATTTTAACACCAGACAAGAGCTTACACTGGTACTATTATGCCGATAACGCACCTATTAGTAAATTGACAAGTACTGGCTGTGTTTGTATGGAACTTTGGTGTTTTAAGTTGTGTTTGATCAACCTTCTTTTGCTTAGAGTATTTAGGCTTAGATTCAAAACAAACGCCATATACGGAACTCGACAGCAAGTAGGTATTAGAAAGTATGTTGTATGAATCAGACAATGACAAACTCAACAATTTTCTCCGTAAGATAAGCACCCTTTTCACGAAAAAATTAAACTGCTGTCCCATACGTTCTGGACGAGTAGGTACCATTCATATTTTGATGACGCAGGAAGTGACTACTCCTGTCTGGTAAATGCTATATAGGTAGATATGTAACACTTTTTAAAAGATTTTGTTAGCCTTTAGTTTGTTGTAATAATTAATTTGAAGGAAGGTGTCTGACCGTTGAATACCTATTAGATGTTTAAAGAAACTCGGTAAAATTGTTTCTATTTATTTTTGAGTTATAATTCTTGAACATTTTTGTATATTGGCGTATCCTAAGAAAAACAAGAAATTAGTAGCTAGCACAATAAGACGTTACTTTCCTTTTTTCAGAATAAAAGTAAGTAACGTTTTGTAATATGTATGTATGCACTAGTTTCTTATCTTTCTTCTTTCACTGTAAAAAAATCAATAATATTTAGTAATACTCCGTCTTCATCAGAATCTAGGGCGAAATTTGAGTCTGACCACGAACATCACTAAAATATACTGAATCGTTAAAGACGCGGGTGTACTGCGTCACAATCGTGCCTCTGAAGCGCTTCTCTGTATCTTCTTCACGCTTTCTTACTTGAAGGTGCGCTAACAGTTCAAATTCATTTATTTCTGTACAAAATCGAATCTTGGATTTTTTGATTAAATCACTGGCGGTTGGTGCCGATGAGGGAGCTTAGATGAGGTAGTATATTATAATAGGAATTGCTACAATAGCAACTTTAAGAAGGTACTTAAGGGTCCGTTCACACCGACCAGCTCGGGCAGAAGAGCAGATTTTTTATCACGTTTATAACAGAGTTTTGTATCATTGTAATAAGATTTATTTTAACAAGTCACTACGATCAAGAACAAAAGAAGTCACACAGCCAGGAGGTGTGAACAGACCCTTATTAAGTATTAATTTAAAGAACTGTATTTTATGTTTGTTACTAGGATACGGGATGATAGGGCGTGTAGGGCGCTTTGCACATGGAGCAACTTAGTTGAGGCAACGATCAACTTTTTCAAATTTTCCTGTAACTAGTTGATAGTTGCAATAACGTTTACGGTTGCCGCAATTTTATGGCAATTTGTGAGCAACTTTGGCATTGACGGGCACATCCCAGGGTGTCAAATCGCCCGACGCGTTGCGATTGACGGTTGAGGAAACCGGCAACTTTAAAAATCGGTATATCTTTAACAGTTGCTAGTTGCTGCAATTATGATTTAGGAACTAACTTAGTCATTAATTGCAGCAACTGAAAACTGTTTACGATTGCCGGAACTCGAAACTCGAGTTGCTTTGTGTGCGCAGTCCAATCGAAAATAAACAGTAAACAGCTATATTGCCAGCTAGTTGCCAGTAGCTGCATGTGCAAAGCGCCTTAGACTCACTCGGACTTCTCATTTGTTTCAACAAAGGAAAAAAATCATGTTGATCTACACACGTGATATTTGAGAACAAAAACCGTTAGACCTGAATTCAGTAGCTATTGTTTTGGTGACTGAAATATTCGTTTAAGCATTCAGGAGTCCTTTTTTAAACATGTTCAATCGTTATAAAAGACGTATTAAAGATTAATTTATGATGGAAATGGTCTATGAATGGCTGGTATTGTGTTAAACCCTTGTACAATACATCGAAGCCTGTGATTACGTGGCTAGGGAGAAGGGCCGGCGCCCGTCGCCGGTTGCCGTCCCCGGCGGCAGCACGGCAACCGGCAGCCGCGGTTATTATTATATCATAACTAATCTCCGAATATTAATAATACAGTTCTGTTATACGTACTTTCAGAAAACATTGTGTTTATCAGCTGTTCCCTTGCGTGAGAAAAATGTTTGATCATTGTGGGTTTATTTATAGATTCGTAATATTTATGGGTTTAAAAATGATTATCTTGAGCCAAATTATGTTGATGCAAATTGACGTCATTTTATTTAGGTACTTGCATATTTCAAAATCGCAAAAACAATGCAAAAGTGTTTAACAGTATTAAGCTAACAAAACCGTGTGAATCATCACTTTTTTTATTCTCGATGAACCAACGCTTTTATTAAAAAGTGTGAGAAAATATCGTGGTAAATATTTACAAAGTATTTTGACTAAACGAGGAGATGTCTCCTATTATATTATCGCATTAGAACCGGAAGTGAGCACGTGGCGGCGCGTGCGCGACGAATCGCCTCCTTCCGGTCTCCACTACACCTACCTATTGTTCTGTGGGAGGTTTCTGGTCAAATATAAGCTGCACTTAATTTTGATATAATGTCTTATTACTTTTAATAATTGTTTCTTTGTTTGCATTTTTTTTGTGATTTTAAACATTTTCTAAATTTTTCTTTTATTTATGTAAAACTTCTATCAAGATTCTATAGTACACACGGCTACACATCAAGCTATACAAAACCAGTTAATCTTGGCCTCACTTTACTAGATCTTTTCGCACAATGAACGATCAGATTATACTGGTTTTGTATAGCTTGATGTGTAGCCGTGTGTACATCAAAGTAGACAAAAATATTTATTTCTGTTCTGTCCTGAATGTACAAAGAGATAAATTATTAACTATCAAAGACGGTAAAGTCAAGATTGCTTGACGGTAAATATCTGACTGGTTGACTTTTTCTAATGCCTTGTGGCATTATGGCATATGTATTACTATTGTGCATAAAGTTTAAATAAATAAATAAAGTCTAAAAGAAATAAATCTTAATTTTAAATAATAAAAAATAATTCTTAAACTTAATCCCCCCTTTTAATAGCAATCCAAATTGGATCTTTGTATATGTAAATTAGTCGGACTTGAGAACAAATCTAGAACAAGGAAACAGATACCATACATATAATACGTAATTGGTATCAGAAATATCAAATAATTCATAACAACAAAGTTTATGAAGCGTACTTTAGTTGGGGCCCGATCATCATTCGCGCTGCGGGGGTCGACATCTGTCGGGCATCGGGCAATGTCGGGCAATGTAGGTCGATGTCGGGTGATCCCTCGCTCTCTGCCCACCTCAGCTCACCTGATTTAGATCAGCTATGATTACTTTGCTACGGGCCTGCGGGTGGCTACGTGCTACGGGCCTACGCTGCTACGCTTGGGAATTGGGATAACAGTTTCTCGTAGTCATGTAGTTACTTTTGGAAGGTGTTCACTGTTTTTAAAGTGGTGCGTTTTCACTCATTCTATAACAGTATTAAAATTACTATAAATTATTTTAGGTTTCAGTCATAATAATATACCCACTGCTGGACAAAAGCCTGTTCGCATACAGAAAAAGCACGCTCGCTCAAGACGGTTGGTGGTTTAGATTTCCTCACGATCTTTTCCTTCACCGATCTTACATTTATATCTTTTATTTTACTTTTAATTTAATTGTTCTTTTTTGTGTTTTATAGCATCGAATTGGATTATTCTGTAATGCTGCTATAATTAGTGTTAAATAAATAAATAAATATAAATCTTTGTGATGTCCAGAATCAACATCACAAGTACATATCAATTGCGTTTTAATTATAACTGTAGAAAAATAATTATACTAATTACTGCAGTATCTTTAACTAGCAAGAATTTCTTTGTTGAATATTTTTTTATCAATTTTTATACGATTTCAAACGTAAACGTAGAATTAATTAAAAACCAACCTGTTATTTGAGGAGACAACAAAAGCACAAAATAAATGCAAACTCAGAATCCATTCAAAGATTCGAAATTAAGCAACCGAAAACATGTCAAACATCAAACAATAATTATTTTTGTTGAAACGAAAGCCTCAATAGATTTCCATCCCACAATACTTTGCTCACAAAAGGGAGAGCACTGGAAAGTTATAATTTCCGTGGGTGATTTTTATAGAGGGCTCGTTTGATTACTCTGAGGCTGTAGGGCTGTACGTAGGTACATAAAGGGCTTCGGGACAAAGCTCCCAGTGATCAGCATTATCCCTTTGTTAGCGTTTTAATCAATCAGAGAAATGGTACGCCTCTCGAAGCTGAGGGCTTAGTGCGTATTCGATATCGGTTGAGACGGTCAAATTATGCTTCTACTTTCTGGGCATAGCTTTTGTATTGATATCTTCAATTATAGTTTTCAAGTGATGAAAACTTTATTTGGTAATGTCTTTGTTTGAAATAATGTAGGTAACTGAAAACTGAAAATTAATAGCTTTTGTTATAATTTATCAAAAAGTCTGCTGCCGGTGGAAATTAAGGTTTCGCAGTTAAGTAACTCTAACATATAATGTGAATTTTTTATGCCTCATTGGCAGGACATAGCAGACTTACCTGTAACACAACATGTTATGAACCCTACGATCCACGATACATTATTTGAAAGTCCGTATAGACTATTAATTAGTAATCGGGGGATCAAAATCATTACCTTTCTGTTAAAGTGGATCAGGCAGACATGATTTGACTCTCTAAAACTGGCTAGACCCGCTACGGCGAGTTTAGCCATCAAATTAGGATCCTTATGCCCACCACCTTACACCCGTTTACACTAATATTAGGCGACACCTAACTGTCAAATTTTACTAAGACAATGCTTTTAAACGTTTTTTAGTAAGACGAACGTAGATTTTCGTTTTTGCTTGTTAAATTTTTGTCGGGTATAATGAAAATGAAGCTTTTTTTGAAGCATGATTACAATATTGGCCATATACGAGTATGATCTTTATCTAAACAAATATCATCCCTACTATTCATAATAATGATAACAAAATGGGCGCAGCATGTGGTTCATCCGCTTACGTAACATACCGGTGGGGGCTTGTGGTTCGCGTGGCCCGCGGCTAATTATGAGGTAGCCGGCTTTTTGATTCCTATTACCGTAAATTGGAAGTAGAACAATAAAACTCAAATAAATTACACTTTTATAAATAAGTGCTGAGGCATCGGGTTTTAGGATTATTTGATATTATTAGTAACAGATAATGGATGTTAAACTGCAAGCATATATCACATGTCTATAATTATCTATATGTGAAAAAGATATTGTATCTATTATTTTTTTGCTGAAACATAATTTTAGGATATTTTTTAGGGTTCCATGGCCAAATGGCAAAAACAGAACCCTGTCAGGTTCGTCCTAGCCACCTGCCTGTTTGTCCTAAATATTATGTTCGTGTTTGCTAAGTGCTCATAATTGCGCGTGACTTGTGACATGTGTACCTAATGTAACACCGGATAATTATCACATGCACACTTGGCCACAGTATGTGTTCTATACATGCGAATCATTACGGTTTAACTAATTAAGTTTTTTGAATTTACCAGAGACTTTGAAAGCACAATGCCTTATTCTAGCTAATGATTGATTTAACAACTGTTCACGAAAATTAGGGAACATCTTAGCCACGTTAACTTTTAATCGGCAATTTAACAAACTGGCCAAGTAGACACGTCGTCTATAGCACCCCCACGATAAAGTTTAATGTGAGCCCGCCTTCCCGTTGTAAAGCAATTAATAAGGGCTAACAATTTACCTGAACAGGCCGGTAAAGAGAAAATTAAGGAGTCTGCCGACCCCGGCTGCTCATTACGGCGTTGTATTAAAAGCATCCGCCCTTCCGCTTGAATATGCATTTTTACGAGCGAGCGGGGCGAATGCTCGTGCATGTTTGATGCGGACAATCTCGGCGCTCCCACCTGTACCCTGACTGAATCTTCACGTATTTCACTGGATTTGTTTTACTAGTTTGGAGTTCACGGAAATTCTTTAGTGTATTCTGATTAGAGTACAATAATAGAATATGGGTCAATTGAGTAAGCTCTTCTTAAAGTCAAGGTAATGTTATTAATCCAATTAAGCCACTACTCACGAAGCCGTGTTCATTCTAACCCCACTAAAATACATAAGTTATTCTTATACAATTCACAGCGAGGCCCGAGGCGCATGTGAATTAAAATTAAATATTTTCTGTAACCTGAACAATGAAAGTTATACACGACTGTCATTGTGTAGGCTTATGTGTATTGCAGCGAGGCGGGGGACTGCTGTGGGGGTCGGGAGGCGGGGGGGCTGTAGGGAGCGCTGTAATCAAGAAGAGTACCCCCGTCCCCTGGCGCAGGCTGCGCACCGTACTACCCTGCCCGCCGCACCCCGCACCCCGGCCGTCTCGCGCCTCTCTAACCACCTCGAGGGCAATGCCTCAAACCTCTATTGACTTACCGTTTGGCAAAGAAATATTTTCACGTTTTCTTTGTTGATATGAAAAGTCAATACCCCCAGACAGAGGTTTTATAAAAAAGGGAAAAATGTACTCACTGAGGTTTGATATATTTTATTTTATGCATCTTGTTACTTTACTTTCAGGCATAAATAGATGCTGTATAGATTCTGGTAACGTTCTTGTAAAAATACCACTGTTTTTCACGTCGAGGCCTACGTTTTAAACAATATTTGTAAATGAAGTTCATCATCTGCCTAACCTTATACCAACTATATTTGGGGCGGCTTCCAGTCTAACTGTATACAGCTGAATACCAGTATTTACATGGAGCGACTGCCTATCTGACCTCCACAACCCAGTTAGTACTAGGTAATATGATACCCTTGACAACACTGGTTTTCAGACTTTCGGGTCACTGACTACCTGTTATGACTGTCAAAGATTTAAAAATGACAGCCGGGACCAACAGCATAACGTGCTATCCCACAAACGATGACAAAGAATAACCTTAGCAAGCAAGGGCTCTGTCCACGTCAGAGGTACACTGGTGGGGCAGGAGTGTGGTTTTAGCCAGTTCGAGTCCGGCACTACCTCGACTATGTCACAGCCTGTGAGGTAGTCGAGGTGTCCGTGGGGATTCCCCAATGCAGCCAAAACAAAAAAAAAAAAAAACGTGCCATCCGAGGTAACGATGAAACTCGGTATTTAATAACCTGAAGATTGATCCGAGCTGTTGTTATTGTCTAGCCACGAGCTCCTCTACTTGTAAATGTAGATATAAGATACCGTTCATTATATTGATACTCTATGAGCTTTCTCTTCTACTCTGTCTTGTCTTGCCATGGTAGTAGAAGGTGTCAATGAAGCGGTATCCATCACCAATATAATCGCAGGAGAGTCACAACACGTCTGTGAACCTTTGTTGTTGTGTGTGTTGTTGTTATAACATTATCCTTTGATCATTCGTTATTGAAGCAGTCGGAAGAGCTTTTGCTACATTATTTATTGGTATAGAGGTCTAATTATTTTGATATTTAATCTTTATTTTCTTTTTCGTTTGAAAACGTATTATTTTTTAAAAACCAGAAAGTTAAATCACTTGACTACCTACCTATTGATTAAAGATTACCCTAAATTGTAGAATGATTCGCGTAGGTATTCACTTACACTTGAAATAATCGTTAGGGAACACAAAATGCTTTATCATACCGACATTTGTGCCAACAATCGGACTGTAATGCGCGGCTTTTGTAGAATAACAAAAGTTAACCTGTCGGCTCGTCCAACGGCAGAATGGAATCATTTTAGGGTTGGAGGGAAGCAATGACAAGCCGGGGCCCGCAATGCACTCAATAAAACCAGCACGTCATTGCACATAGCGAATAAAAGTACAGGGGAAATACGACTTCATTGTCTTTGTCAGAAGGGCGATTTGCTATTTCTGATTGTGCAGTATTTGGCCGTGTTGGAAGTAAACCCGCCATGTGCTTCCCGTGCCGCATGGCGCGCTGACAGCACCATGCGATCATTATGCTCACAGACATTGACTTACTGATTTATTTCAATAGATTTTAAATGCTCGCCAAGTGCCGTGACGGGACTTTAATTAATAAAGTGCAGTGACACCAAACAATAGCACACCTGTCAATTGGTTTGAGAGGTTTAGATTACGTGTTTCAGGTGTTTTTGTTCCTGAGAGATAGACAGACTAAATTAACTGTAACTAGAGAGAAAGTATAATTAGAGCAAGTGATCAGTTTTTCGTTTACATTATCGTAACGTTTATTTTTTCAAGTAACATAAGATATACCCTCGTTCAAACGACTTTACTAGCATAGTTCCAGTTATATGAATTGTAAAACTTGAATTCGGCAATAAAGTCGCAAATCGAGCGATTAAACGATCTAATAGCTAATACCATTAAGTGATAAATGCAACGGGTCGCGTATGAATAATTCCACTGGATGGATACAATGTACGGCTTTCGCTAAACGGCTCCATATTTTCAAAATCCCCATGGAGCAATAATATTCAATGAGCTGTGTGAAATAGATGTATGGCATGGTCGTTGGTGCGAGTGAGACGGGGATGTCGAGGGACATTGGATGGCAAATCCTGGAGATTAGCACGACGAGAGTGACATGTGGCCTCCCGGCACTTAGCACCCCCCGACACCCCTCGTGTGCCCGCACTACACCTATGGCTATGATACACTGGGTACTAAATCCGGACCCATAAATATTTATTGCAACCATTACGTAAAGTTAATCGAAGACATAATTTTATATGCACCACACGTTATCTAAATAAGTTCCTTTTTTTCTCAATGTGCATTGGAACTAGTATATAAATAATAAAAAAGAACAAGAAATACCAGCTGGTCAGATCTGATAGATATTTCGTTTCATATTCAATTACTAGAGTAGGAGAAGCGCTACCCATCCTCGTTTATTCACTTATTCCAAAGCTTTGACTGATACCTTGCATTCCTCGCAAAGGTTTCCTGGTACGCAACTCAATTTTCCGTTAACAAGCTCGCTCTTGTATACTTAAACGGAAAAGTGCAATTCACTCTGTGATATACGAACAAGACTTGATTTTAGAGTGGTAAATAATAAAAATCATTGACGAAAATAATCTGCCTTTTTTGTAACATACACTTGTTTGTTGTTGTTTAGAATAACGTACAAAAAGATTACACAGATTAAATGCGGGTAATTTGCAAATGGATGTATAAAATCCATTGAATTCATCGTCAATGTAACAGTTGTCATTGACGTGTACCTACTTCACAAAGGGGTGGCTACAATAGGTGCTTTAAAGGCTAGTGTGTCCACTTGTGCAGTGAGATCTGCTGTGATATAGTCTAAGGTCGCTGCGGGTCACTTGGGCCCGATGTGGGCCCGATAGGCCCACCGGAGCGGAACGCCAAGCGCCGATGACGCCATATGTGCGGCGCATTATGGCGCTCCACACCCCTTCAAGATTGATGACAATTCTCTCTTTGCTGCATTCAAACGTATTAGGGCATGTAAATGTTATGCGATCACTTAGTCTAATAGCTTGCGAAATTTGTTTGAAAAGTTAATACTGTAAGTGCGGATTATGCATTAATTCATACCGAACTTTTCTATGCAGGTGGAGACACAAGTATTGTTTTTGTCAATTATGAGAGTCGCATCTGGTATCTAGTTAAGATTTTTTCATCTAAGTTACTTACTGTTGTTTTATAAATAGATATCTACAAAGATACATCAAAAAGTGTCCGACTGACCCCTCCAATCTAAAAATACAATCCAATAAAAATGAAACAAAATACAAACAAATACGTCGTAATGTTCGTCCGTTCGGTCCACAAAGACTCATTAAATTGTTCTCACCGACTTAATCACCAAGGTGGAGATCGTTATCAGGTCATTGAACCCCCATTCGGTTTTCACTTCACTTCATTAGCTTACTTTCGCTGAGCAAATTCTCTCGTTCGCCAATAACATATTAAAAGTTAGCGATTCTGATATTTTTGCTGAGTTTGTAATAAAAATATAGGAGAGGATTTTCATCGTTAGCGGATCAAGAAGAGTACATGTTATTTATAGGTAGGTACTGGTTATATAAAGTCAGGATTATATAAGGTTGAGATTTAAAAATATTGTAAAGGAACTGTGTAATTTTGTTGCACAATAAATTATATTTTATCTTTACATCTAAGTGAAACTTGTTCTAGATAAAGATCTCAAAGGATTTCGCCGAAACCAGTAGGCGTACGGGTGTTAACTTACAATTAATTATTCATTAAATATTATGAAGTTTGTTAATTAATGATAATTTGAGAACGAAAGTAGGTAAATACTCTAAAATATGCCGGAAGTAAAGGTCACGAAGAATTGTATTGTATAGGTATGTTAGCAATGTTTATTAACCCATATGTGAGTGACAAATAAAACACCTTTATTAGAGTGACGAGGTACCCGGATACCTTCATACAGTTAAGACGTAATGTTAACAATCAAGGTATGTTTTAACGTTACCCACACGTTGAATATTATTATTTTAGTTAACCAAAACAATTTATGATCTGTGGTGATTAAATCTGGGGAGGGGTGGAGTGTGGTACATGGTTATCGGCGCGCAAAAAACACTTAATCCATTCAATGCATCGTGATTGATATTGTCTGTATACTTTGTTCGTATAGTACGTATTTACTTCTATTTTATGATTTAATATGTTTTTCATTAAGAAATAGCTGATGCCCACGGCTTCGCCCGTGTGGATATCGGTTATGACGACCAAAAGTAATCATGAATTTTTGATCCCGTTCTAAAAACCTTTCTCCTTCAATCCATTGGTGAAAAGAGCATAAAAATCGGTGCAGTAGTTTTCCAGTATATCGCGAACAGATAGACATACAGACAGACGCGGCGGAAGACTTGGTTTTATAATAATTATGTAGTGATAAAACCAAAAGTCGACTGGACAATATGTATAAGCTGATAGCAGAATATACCGTCAAACGCAGAACGAATCGGTGGCCTTTAGCACTTTTTTACAATTTCATTGACATTGCAGCTTTGGCAGCATAATATATCATTTACTTACATGGTACATAACCCACAACTTGTCTCGAATGACAGACATAGAAAGTTTTTGAAATCATTGAGTCTACAACTGTGTGGTAAAAACATAGATAAAAGATAAAAAAAATTGCATTGTGACATCAAAATTACATGTGAGCTTGGCCAAGAACCAAGGCTTTCGATTCCTTCTGGATCTACCACTTCTATATGTCAGACTAGACGACATTCTACAGGGCGTGTTGCAGTCGTCGGAAGTTGCTACATAATATGCAGAGAACTCAAACGCAAGCAAAGAAAAACACGAAAAGCTAGTACTAACTGCAGAAAACCAGTTTGAGGTGAACATGCAGTAACAACAAAAGTTCTGCATAAACAAAGAATTTTTAATTTATAGAGAAATAAAACATCATAACAAATGGTTATTAATTCATTTTAGTACGAAAATATAAATAATTATTTAAATTTTCTTTCAAGATACAAAGAGGTACCCGGGTACCTTGTCACTCTATTGTGAGTTTTAAATATGTTTAGGTTTCCACAAAACACTGTAAATAGTTGACTGGGTCAAAACATTAAAAAATATATAATTTATAAATAGTTAGGAGCTCTCAGGAAGTCACAGCCACCTACAGAGCGTAAAACATACTTTTTGGTAAATTTGAAAATGCTAAAGGTACCCGGGTACCTCGTCACTCACATAAGGGTTAAACAGCTCTTTTGATTAAGGTATAGTATGTTTATCTATCCAATCAAAAGAAATGCTAACCACTATTGAAAACTAACGCCTTTTTATTTAGAAACCTCGACCAATCTTCCCATACCACATAAAGTTTATCTAACAAAAAGTCACTACAAAATATTTTCGTTTCTCACAAACGATAAAAACAGTGAGAGCATGTCATTCGTTTTGTAGGGTCGTTTTCACCCTTGTTATACCACCAAAACACTTGGCACAAAAAGTGTAATGGAGTTTAGTAATGACCCCCTCCCGGCTCCCACAGGAGAACAAACAAACTGGAAACCCGCTGAGAGAAGCTGCTGTTGTTTCTACTTGTTTTATGTCAATAGGCACTTGCTGATCGGCATCCAATTTGCCGCGAACCTAGCACAGTTTGAGGTCGATTAACCTATGTCTTCCAGGTGTTATTGCCTTAGATAACATGTTAAATGACTCAAGCTGTTAAACTTAGGTATACATTATTTAATAAAAACAAACGTTCGTATATTGTAGATAAATCTTGCAGTAGAAAATAAAGACACCGTCTTTGTAGTGTGGGTCACATACGAATCAAATGTAACACTAATGCAGATACTACACTCCATGTACTTACGCGCGCTAACTACCTACCGGGCGCCGGTCTATCGTAGCCCAATTGGCAGTGGGTTGTCAACAGCCGCGCGGCGCGTATACGCATAATTATTATAATATTTCGGTCGACTTGAGTTTTCAAATCTTAAGAAATGGCTACTTCTGGTGCATTGTGTGCAGTGGATGGATGTAGATCCAGCAAGAGAAGAGATAAAAATTTATCTTTTTTCGGTTTTCCTCGTGATACAGAAATGTAAGTTTTATTTTGTTACTAGTGACCCGCCCCGGCTTCGCACGGGTGCAAAAATGGTATTAAAACCTTCCTCTTGAATCACTCTATCTATTAAAAAAACCCGCATCATAATCCGTTGCGTAGTTTTAAAGATTTAAGCATACAAAGGGACATAGGGACAGAGAAAGCGACTTTGTTTTATACTATGTAGTGATAGTGATGAAAAAATTTACATGTACCTACAATTGTTTAATTAAATGATAAATGTTGTTTATTTTATAAATAGGTTTAAATTACAAACACTTTTACAAGCCACTAAAAATTCGGTCGTTTATAAAATAGTTGTAGGTAGGTACTTACATTTTTTCATCGACGATGTTTCGTTTCGAATTCGATGTTTTTAAATATACCCACGAAACAGGAGAAATTCCTAGCGTAGGACAATGTTTTAAAAAAGACAATATTTTCTTTCTTTTTACAAGATTATATTTAATTTCACTTGTTCCATTGTCTGTCTGTAGTAAAATCTTGCTAATTTTTAACTGCCCGGCTTCCGATTGAGCGGATGCAATCGTAAGAGTAGTTATATGAATATCGCGTGACAATGCATTATTATGATGACATGGAGCTCATCAAATGATGGTCATAGGAACAGTATGCTGTTAGAATAAAGTTCTAATCAGCTTGCACTACAAAGCGGTTGTTACGTCTTTCGCTGCGGCCGAATAGTGCGAAATTAGTGGTATTTTGCGATTACAAAAAAACTATTGATTAGACTAAAAAAGTAAAACATTATGATTTTAGTATGCTGCTTGTAGAATTAATTGACAAAAAAAAAACAGAACGATGACATGTTTTTTAGTATGGTTTTTACACGTTAAAAGATTTTTTTAGAGGTATCTTCGTGTTTTTTTTTCTATCGAGCAAAGTTAGTTGTATTATGTTTTCACATCACAATGTTACTAGCAATCCTGAAGAATATCATATATTTTTCTGATTTTGTTTACTGCAGTGAATCATAATATACTTTTACGCATTATAAAACTTGCGTTTTAATTACGTCTGTTAGCCGCTTAACAGAATTGCAATTCGTTTTTATTTATATCGATTTCGTTTTACACTTATTTTTTAAACCAATTATAAATTCTGATACATTAAAAAACTTGTTTTATTTCATAAAGTATACTACAAATTCCTACTGACATCTTTGTCGACAGAGGCAGCCCTGGCAATTCACAATATCCACGCGGGCTCACGCGGCGGCGCGCATCTACAAAGCAAAACTCACTTTAAGTTTGTAAGGTTAGGTGCATTTTCGTTCGCAGCGTCTATCGACTTGAAAGTGTAGGCTATTATAGCGGTAGGCATTGAACATTTTGTATTCAGAGTAGTATCTGGTAATCTGTGACCCGGGGCTTACATTCTATTGTCGGGTGAAAACGATACTTGTGAGAGATTGCTTTATTGTTTTTTCTCGTGATTAAAAAGCATAGACACGTGCCCCCGTTTTGACAAGGACGATGGCTGGCTGCTGACTTTTTTGCAGAATGTTAGGATAGTAAACGAGTTAGTAAACAATATTCAGATTCATTCATTAACATAATTCATGAAATTGAGAATAGTTTGAGTAAGCTATAAAAATAATAAATAAACAACTTGATTATTTCAACTCAATCAATTGTCTCAATCGTAATCTTAGAATACTTCCTCACTGTAACCCTGACTTGGGGTCGGGACCCAAAAGAAGTGAAAAGGGAAGTTCATTATATGTTTACCCGGGCCCATAAATATATTTGGGTTTCTTTTATCTAATAAAATAGTGAACAGGTGCGTGCTTGGCGTGCGTGTTGCGAATGTATCCGAACGCGGCGCGGGAAACTGATTGTTCTCCAAATTCAATTACAAGTCCACCGCAAGCCGACTTCTCGGCTTTGATTCGGCAGTAAACTACACTAAATCAACGTGGATCCAACGCGTGTGAAAGTTCATTGTTTTTACGCAAAACCACGCACATTTTTCTTTTACTCTTGATATGGAGGAACATTGTGGTGAGAAATGTTTCTCTACATCACTGGTTTTCTTTTTGTTCGTTTTTACTAGACTCCTAACGCCTGTACGTAAGGACTCATATTGAAAAGCAACTTCGATGCACGGGTTCAATCTACACTAATATATATTATATCTATATAATATTATAATATAAAGAGGAAAGATTTGTATGTTTGTGAGTGTGTATGTATGTTTGTAATGAATAAACTCAAAAACTACTGCTCAGATTTCAAAAATTCTTTCACCATTAGAAAGCTACATTCACCCTGAGTATCATAGGCTACTTTTTATCCCTGTATTCCTACGGGACCGGAAACTACGCGGGTGAAATCGCGAGACGTCCGTTATATAATATAAAAGGTGTAAAACGGATCCTTCACGAAACCGTCAACCAGGTATCAACATATCAACATCAAACTAAGTAACTCTACCCAAAATGTTGCTAAATAAAAAACTGAAAATCACGGTTTACGGATGCATTGAATAGTATATGGAGCATTGAGGTATTTAACTTAATTTATAATATTCAATACTGGTAACAAACAAAATTAAAAAAATAAATTAGGAGCAGTAAACATTTAGAGTAATTGTAGCGACATTTATCTTGTAGGTCACTCTTTGAGCCATCAATGGGTCATGGATCAAATGCAGGGAACAAGGAAAATTGTAACGCTATTACGCCATAGCCATAGTACCTATCTGCAGTTACTTAATTGTTATTTAACTATGAATATTAACTAGAAAATATGTTAATTGATGGAACGTGCCCTTAACACAGTAAGATTTGTGTTTCTAATTACTGAGCCAGTAAAATGATTTTACTACTTACTACTTAGATTAAAGTGTGAAGAACACGGAGCTAAAAGTAAGGTAATAGTTTCGTTTTCATTTAAGGCCCCTGATTTCGGCACCAAAAGATGCCATGCCATGATATATGTACATTATGTACATATATATTAACAACAACACATGTATGTTAACAAAATGATATATTTCTTATTTTTTTATATTCTATCACATTATAGTCCTATTTAACCCAAAGGTTGATTGGCAGACACTGCCTTGTGGCATTAAGATCATCTATGTAAGAATTACGTACATGAAGCTTAAATAGGTAAATGAATAATATAAGATGTAGCAATATTTTTATAAACATTTTTGAACTAGTTGTGCTTTTTTTTAGTGTGGGAAATCATCAAATGACTCCTCCCGCTCTGGGCAAAGCGGTAGGGAGTGTCAGACTTCTACTGACTAAAAACCACCCATGTTAATTATTAGCCCTTTGTGTCGAGGCCGCGATATCGCTTTCGAACAACTCGAAGCCCCGACGGGGACTAGTTGTGTCTTACAATAATAATTATCTCATGGATTTTTTTTGTCCTAAAGGTCTCATAGATAAACGGAGAGGTACGTATTTAGTCCGATAACTTAGTACACGTAGGTATCAAAAAGGTTTTCTACCTTTGCAAAGTTAGAACAGTCATTTGACTGGGCCAACTGACGTTTTTACAAAAAAAAACAATAGGTACCCATTTAAAGTTCGACCTAGATCTGATATCCTGGTGGGCCATTCCGTAAAACAACTAGTATATCTTATATCTATATATATAAAAATGTTATGTTGGTTTGTGTACGCTTCAAAAACTCAAAAATTTCTGCACCGATCGAGCTGAAATTTTAGAATGATATATAATCCGCATCAAGGATTGTTTTTACAGTATCCACGCGGGCGAAGCAGCGGGCATCAGCTAGTTATCTATTATATAACATACTCGTACTACTACATTCAGTCTAACAGTACAAGACCTAGTATTTTTTAATTGAATAATTTTAATAATTTTTAATTTTTTAATAATATTTTTTAATTTTTTAATAATAATAACTTTATTGCTGGAAAGTTCTATACTTTTCTTTTTAAGGACTACTACTCGGTTCTTAAAAATACAAACCTCTAGAGCGGAAACAAGGAAAAGCGATAGAGGTTTTTTTTTATACAAACGCAGTTAAAGCAACTCAATGACTTTCGGCAATTAAGTAATGGACGCTGTCTGTTCCGACGATCGATACAAAACGAAGCGATACGAATAAAAACACGAGGGTCTTGTTGACACGATGTTGTCTTTAAATACAACACATACAACACATTTGATACATAGATATCAAATATATGTGTATTTGTGTATGTGAGTTTATATGTTTGTGAACGCACCCACGATACAGGAGAAATTCCTAGTGTGGGGCAACGTTTTTTAAAAAAAAAAAAAAAAATATGTATCTATGTCTTATATAAAAATGCTACATAGACTTAGATACTTCAGCAGTAAAAAATACCATTTATCGATCGTGCATTGGCGGTATTTTTTTTGTCTATTTATTATAGCTGTAATCATGCTGTAAAACATGGTTATTAATTAATTTTAAATGCAATAACTATTAATATAAAACAGGAATTAGTATCTACCTGTATTAAATAAATGAATAAAACGAGTTTGTTAGATTGCTGTTCGCGTATAAAAGGACCACAATAAAACTCGTAATTTTTTTTTATTCGAGGAGCTTAATTTTTAAGATGATTTAGCTGTTTAATGAGAGTACCATCACTACAAATCTTTCAGTAATTCCTACAGTGTATCGCGCGATTATTAGCGAAAACAACCTTCTATAATAATTCCTTAAAGCTATATGCTGTGTTTGTGTCGATCACTTCCTAATGATAAATCTTTTTTTTTAACCCTTATTACCGTACTGTGTGACAACAGGATTACGTTTTTTTTAAAGTATTTTTTATTACTAATGGTCTCTTCAACCGAGGGAATAAGTCGTATTTTCAAGGCTCACACGATGACACACCGCTAGTTCGTGGTAGCGAAGGGAGGCGCTCTATTTGCCTTTATTATGCCAAGTGTCGATCAAACCTGCTTAGTACCGACTTCGACAGACAGCCGCTAGTCGATATACTATCATATTATGTACGTAGTACCAATCAATAGGTACGTACATAAGCCATAAGAAAACAGAAATGGGGCTGAATTTAAATCACAAATTCCTCAGGTTCATTTTAAGGATATAGGAATGTGACTTTTTATTTGTTCATTTTTATGAATAAAACTTATCAGGAAACTTGTTTGATTCTAAGAAACACGTGCAATGTTTTCTTGTTGTAAAAATGACCTTACGTTACAGTTAATTATACGATGAAAACTTTAACTTAAGTAACGGTATAATTACGGCCATTAATATGCTAACACTTCGCATTCTAAAATTGCTTTTATTGTTGCGAAGCGCTAAACGTTAGCAACTTAGATCTACTTACTTCATAATAACTTAGAATAACAGTTAATATACAATCGGTTTTAAAGCGGTCGTGTGTTCACATTTAGTGTTCGTGATTGTACTAGGTATTGTTACTGGTATAGGTTCTATTTTTAGCCTGGAATGAATCAATCTAGGAAATATTTACGTCTTAATTAGATACGTGCCCATAGACCGACCGTTGCGATTTCCTTATTAGCTTAACATGCCTTGCCTTAATTCTGCAAAAAATGTTTATAACAACAAGTACAAAACGTTCCGATAGCAATTATAAAGTACCAGAACATTTGATAGCGTAACGAATTTGTTTCACGCAGTAGGAAAATTACTTACTTAATGACACTTTGTAGAATAACGTGGAAAATTTTGTGCAATGCATCATTTGTCAATCTACTTTAATGACTTATGGTGCAGTTTGTGAGTATAATAAGATAAATTGACGCCACCATACATTGAACAATTCAGTTCCATTTAACTATATCATAGTTTAATACTGGAATTTCACTAATACAGGATGTAAGGGACAACTCTCCGCCAACTGTTAAGGTGCACTAAGCTCTTTATTTTGAATCACATAACCCATTGAAATTTTCCGTTTTTCAAATATGAATCCTTTATTTCAATGTAAAATTAAATTCTCTATAAGCAGCACTCCATTTACGTAAATAATACCGCTAAAATAAAAAATAAAAGCCGACAATGGATATTGAAATACTCTACTAACGAACGACGCGTGAAATCAGCTGTTCACTTCCTGCATAGCTACAGAGTTAATCGAACTCGTCGTCGCGCTTGCCGTTCGCTACGTAGGTTTTGCCACGGTAACGATACATTGTGTATGAAAAAATAAAACAAATCAAATGTTTTGGATTGGATTCCCATAACTTTTCTGGAATAATTTCTTAGAACAATGATGCTGTGATATGAATTACAGCAGATAAGGCAAGATTTTGTAAAAAAAAACCTTATAACCTTAATAGTTTCCATAATCATTAAAAAATAGGAATGAGGAAAAATATCAAACATTTGGTGCTGGATTGAACGCGGATATTTAATCAGTTCAATGTCATAAAGAAAAAGTTCCTAACAAACAGTAGCCGGTTGATTCAATTTATGTTATTTTTAGTACAGGTAAGGTACCTATACAAATTAGTACCCATTTATATACCTACATTGATTAATATTACGTGAAGTGATTTACAAATCAGCGATATTTATGATTTTACTAGCTGTATCATGAACATTAATTCAATTTTTATTGTCCGACGTTTTTCATTGTAAAACCTGATAAATGCGCTGTCGTTAAGCGATGCAATTATTGGATTTATTATGTTTGAATAGGCAAATTATATTATTGCTGGTCGAGGACAATAATTCTATTTTATCTTTTATCTGATTTGCTGTGGTGCGGCATGCTAGGGTAATACAATAGGCTTTGACGACTTCGTCGGACCTTCCTACCTTGTTTAAAACGATTTAATAAATTCAAGACAAGTTTAATAAAATACCTACATCGTTTTTCAAACTTGAGTTTGTTAGAGAGATCGAGTGCCTATACAGTATACTACTTAATGTATTACATAATTGTTATCAAATAGTGTAAAGGATTTATGAAACCGTTTGCTGACAAATTGTGAACTGATGAGTGGACAGTGACACTTTCAGGCTGGATCTTCAGTATGCAGTCACGACTGGAATTATTTGTCCGTCCCCGGTACCGGTACAACCGAACTCAAGCTTCAGTCAGTCACAGTTTGTCTCTATCACAGTATTGTCCTATTTAACCCAAAGGTTGGCTGGTAGAGAGTGCCTTGTTATGTATTCAAATCGTTTATTGCACTACGTACATGAAGTTTAAATAAAATAATAGCTTGCGTTAACCTCAGCTGTAGGTAATTAGTGATGTAGGTACCTGGTGGCAATATTGCCACTGCCGGTAAAATTCCAAAATTGCCAGCAGCATTGGAATTTTTGCCAAAGTTGCCGGTCAATGTCCACTCCCGGCAATTTTGCCACCAAAATTCCCACTTCGGGCGATATTGCCGGCAACGGCACATCCCTAGTCCGGATTACCTCTTTCTTATTAAATAAAGTTTCAAGAGCAGTTTCGTTTTGCAATAACTACATAGAAGCTATTTATAGAACTCATCCATTTAGATTGAGGCATAAAATGTCACATGAGCATCATATTACATCATCATCATCAGTTACGTGTCCGCAGACATAATGTTATAATAATAAATTCATGATCAAATGAGCAAGCACTTAATTAGCGAGTTACATAAATATAGTAATGGATCTGCCGTGTTGTGGCATATGGCGTATGGCGTCCCTATATAACGTCAAATCACTTACTATTATGATGATGCTAAGGTAATTACCGTTTTACTCAACCATAAAAACAATGGGGTTGTACGGAACACGCACGTATGTGGTGCGTGTATGAGTGGTGTTAATATTAAGGTATTTCTAAATTGCACAGTTTTGTATAAATATATTGAAAAAAAAAAATACAAAATCGTGGAACTTTTTTTTACATTAACAATCGTAACCTACAATAAAATATTCAGTACTATAAACAAACGGTCATTAACGCGTTTATTTTTATTGAATTGATTAATAATTTAATTGAATCATGATTGAATCTGGATCTACCTTTTCGAATTTATCACCAAACAAACAACTGATTATTGTATTTCTTAAGAAAAGAGGTTTTATTTTTTATGAATATCAAAGTGCTGGCATTTTTTGCAAAAATATTTGATGCCATTAAGTTTTATTTTTCTGTTTTTCTTTTTATTTTGATAAATGGCAACATGTAGTTTTTTTTTTTCACAACATTGACCAGTTACATTTTTTAGCAGGATCAAAGGAGTTTTTTTATAAAGTAAGTTTTCCTTTTTTGTTAACTCAAATCATAAAACAACACGAGCTCATTAAAAGTTTACACAACAGGTTTACATGAGTTCACAATAATCAATCATAATTTTAATATCCTACGTGTAAGTTAGAAGAACTTACTATGATATAGAGCTGCAATGGCCAAGGATTACGCCGTAAGATGTTCTTGAGTGTTAACCTTTTCTTACTAACGTACAAAAAAGAACGAACGTTTCATAAAGAACGTACAAAAACATATTTTTGAACGTTATTTTTACTCTAGGTACTTCAAAATATACTTATACTAGCTGAACCATGCGCATGCGTTTTATCCTACCTACCTACCTACTACCCTACCTACTACCCTACCTACTACCCTACCTACTACCCTACCTACTACCCTACCTACTACCCTACCTACTACCCTACCTACTACCCTACCTACTACCCTACCTACTACCCTACCTACTACCCTACCTACTACCCTACCTACTACCCTACCTACTACCCTACCTACTACCCTACCTACTACCCTACCTACTACCCTACCTACTACCCTACCTACTACCCTACCTACTACCCTACCTACTACCCTACCTACTACCCTACCTACTACCCTACCTACTACCCTACCTACTACCCTACCTACTACCCTACCTACTACCCTACCTACTACCCTACCTACTACCCTACCTACTACCCTACCTACTACCCTACCTACTACCCTACCTACTACCCTACCTACTACCCTACCTACTACCCTACCTACTACCCTACCTACTACCCTACCTACTACCCTACCTACTACCCTACCTACTACCCTACCTACTACCCTACCTACTACCCTACCTACTACCCTACCTACCTACTACCCTACCCACCTACTACCCTACCTACCTACTACCCTACCTACCTACTACCCTACCTACCTACTACCCTACCTACCTACTACCCTACCTACCTACTACCCTACCTACCTACTACCCTACCTACCTACTACCCTACCTACCTACTACCCTACCTACCTACTACCCTACCTACCTACTACCCTACCTACCTACTACCCTACCTAATATATTTGAACATATTTAAAAAAAAAGTATCCTATGTCCTTTTCCTGGTTCTTAGCTACCTCCCTACCAATTTTCAGCTAAATCCGTCCAGCCGTTCTTTAAGTAACCTTTTTTACCTTTTTTTTTCTTTTCATTGTTTTTAAGATGTATTCTGCTATTCTGGGCGGAGACAAATCCAACAAATCAAAAACCATGAAAATTGGTCCAGCAGATCTCGAGTTATAAGTGTTGTAACAAACACGACTTTCTTTTATATACATACTAGCTTTTGCCCGCGACTTCGTTCGCGTGGAATAGTGACTTCCGGCAGATTTTTGGTTTATCTCGCGAAAAAAAAAAAAAAAAAAAACTGTCCTATGTCCTTTCTCAAGTTCCAAACTATGTCTGTACCAAATTTCACACAAATCGGTTCAGTAGTTTAGGCGTGAAAGAGTAACAGACAGACAGACAGACAGAGTTACTTTCGCATTTATAATATTGGTATGGATAATAGAAGATTACCGACATGAAGTTTTATGACACCCACAACTCCTATGGATACCTGATTTTGATTTCGTGGAAAGTGTTGGTGCGTGCGGTGTGCGATATTATCTGGCAGGCGAGGGTGCGCCATCTGGCGGGCAGATGCGCTGACGTCACGCGAAGCCCTGCGCCCGCGCCGCCCGAGGGGCTTCGATAGCACGCGTCGCATCTCCCCGCAACAGCTGACCCGTACTGATTTACTGACTTCCTATAGTGTTCCTGTTGATAGTGAGTAGTAGTAGTAGCCATAAATATAATAAGGAATTATTATTCATTAACGATATTTCACTTTTAGGGATGAGGTCTCTATTTGGAAGTTTTAGATAAAAGAGTGAGTGAAGCTCGTTATTGATTTTATTTTGGGCCTACTTTAAAATACCAATAAATCAAGTATTGAACAAATCAAATGTTTAAATTAAGATGATAATCACTCTCACTACTCACTCTCTTAAGTTCTGGTAGATTTAATTGGATTTAAACCTACAAGGACGTGCCCTTATTGTATGCCAATCAAATCACAAACAATGAAAAGGCTACAATTTGTTTCTGCAGACTATATAGCCATAGCTTACTAATCCACTGGACAAAAAAATACTTAAATCTTCTTTATAATGAATTAATTAGTTAGTCTAATTGAGCAATAATGAAAACAAACGTTTTAGTAGTTAAAACTAGCCTAGTTATGCCATTTAATCTGTTTTTGTTTACTTATTTTACATAAAACTATAACTTAGTAACAAGAGCATTTCACTGCCAAACCGTTTAACTGTTACTGTACTAAGCCTTGCCACTGACAATCGATCATTAACCGTTAGATATTTATCAAATCGATTGTAATCTGTAAACGATTTATCACCTGAAGGTTTAAACAGAAAACTCTTTCAGGAAAACATTACTTAAATACCTTTATGATTGGGTAAACTGCTAAAAGCCTTCGCCCTTTGGCAGGACAATAAAACAATAGCTATCGATAGTTGCGTAACCCACTAACTGGGTTTTAGAGGTCAGATAGCAGTCGTTTCATATAAAATTCAGCTAGAACTGGTTAGAGTGGAACGCAACCCCAACGTAGTTGAGAAAAAACTAGGTAGACTAGGTAGGTGGCGTAAACCTGTGAGTAACATAAACATTACGTAACATCACACCAGTAATCCCTGAAAAGGAAGGCTGAACGAGAGAGGGAGAGAACCTCTCGTCCCAGCCGCCGCGGAAGGCGCTCCGGGCGTCGGGGGCCACGTGATGGCTTCCGGCCACTATAGACGCGGGCCAGTGGACAAAGAATATCCTCGCCGACATAAAATCACAACGTCGACGTAACATCTCAACCATCGTCTATTTTCAGACAGACACGGCAAATTAAGGCCAGACGATACAAAGGCCATGATTACTATGTGATTACATTATTGTTATTCTTACACGTCGTTATCTTAGGGCATGTATCTGAAGCGTTAACCTCAGCTGTAATTAGTGATGTACCTGGTGGCAATATTGCCAGCAGCATTGGAAATATTGCCAAAGTTGCCGGTCAATGTAGATTAGGGCCTATAAATGCTAATTATAAGTGTATTACATAGTTTCCGTACTTAATTTGTCTTATAATTTAGAATTATCCCAAATATTTCCATTCCCGGCAATATTCCCGGCAATCTTGCTACCAAAATTCGCACTTCAGGCAATATTGCCGGCAACGGCACATCTCTAGCTGTAATAGACCGCTCTGGTGGTAGCTGGTAGCACGCGACGCTGCAACAGGCACAAGGGCAGGACGATCACCGTAATTGTGACGAACCCATCGAGGACGTGGACCTCTTGTCTAGGTCATGTTTACTATAGCATATTATGTGTGTCTTTGTTGTAGTCGGTCAAACTAATAACGCTTATCTGTAAGCCAATTTTCTACCCACTTGCTGATCCTATGTTGTCGTTACAACTGTAAGAATTGTAAGATTTTGATTCACTAGTCATAAAGCAAATGCAAAGGAAACTGGCTGCTTAATTAAACTGTTGATTCTTTCTTTATTTTTCGTGTGTATCGGAGTTTTTATGCTGCCCATGGGCGATTAAAAAATCCCTTATCATTGAATCCAGGATCGCTCAGTTTTGAGAGCTATTACTTTTCAATTTGATATTGAAGTGCAGAAACTTCAAGATTTACCTATATACGTACCAACTCAATGATTAATTGTCTAAAAAAGCATCAAAGGTATAATGAGTTGGAATTTCCGATAGTCATAAGATGACAAAGACGGATGTATTTAACTACTATGAAATCGTAGATATTTTTTTATATACGGAAGCGCTTCAGTTACGGCAGATGAATGTTAAGATAATGATGGAAATTAACTCGTATTTAGCAAAAATACCAAAACGGATGTTCGTGTTTAGTTGTATTTAATCCGTAGATGTACCTTAGCCTTTAAATTATGAAAATAATGAAATAAGAGACGGATTGTTTTTGAAGTGAAAACTTCTTTAGCGGCGCTGAGCACTTTTTTTTGTATGGGTAAAAACTTTCAAACTCGCGTCAGGGTCACGTGATGCTGATCGAAAAATCTTATGACCCTGACGCGAGTTTGAAAGTTAATATTGAAGTTTTCACTTCTGCCGGCACTCCCGGAGTGCTACCTTTTTTGTTTCGGTTAGTTTTAAAATAATAAGGATCACGTAAGCCTTCTGCAAAATGTGATACGTGTGGAGCCACAAAACAAAAAAATTAATAAACTGCTATCCCAAACTGTAAATAAAATAGTAAACTTTGAGTTTGTTTAGCCACAACCACGACGAGCCGTTCAAGTCGACAGTTGTCTAAAAGTTTGTTTACATGTTTTGTTTGTCGGTGCCCGGTACTAAACGCACTAGTTACAAGTTTCACAAAAAATACTACGTTTTTTACACAAACTGGACGATGAGTTACGGTCACGGTTTTTGTAAAGTTTATCTATCAACAAAAACGAGGAAGCAACAGATTTAAAGCCAATTTGTAGTACTAACTCTTTAATTCATTATCTAGTTCTAGTTATTGAAACTAATGCAGCGGATCGAATCGAACGCCATCGTGGGATGTCCCCGTTTTTTAATCGAATGAAACGGGAGGTCTTCTATTCGCTTGTATGAATGCAAATTGGTACTATTTTTCTGAATGAAGGAAGTAATCGACACATTTTTCTACAACTATGACTGCCTCGTTGGTCGCAAGCGCGACTACTAGGTATGAAGTCCTGGGTTCGGTTCCCGGAGTTCGGATAAAGTGTTAGGTACCTATAGGGTTTTTCAATTTCTCAGTAGCAGCCAAGGAGCCTGGATTTGTGCCCGGTTAATGGCAAATGGGAATAGGCTTACCCTGTATTACATGGGACTTAAACAAAACTGACGAAATGTACACCACTGGCTAATCCCTCGAAGCTTACAAGTTTAATGTTATGTTATCATGACAGTTATATACTTTATTTGCAACTAATCTCTTTGGATCAAGATGAATACAAGTATTTTCACCTTCTCGTGAAACAATTAAATCATTCATTTCAGCAGTAGCTGTCGTCCAGTGCTCAATGCCAAACGATTTTACACAGAAACTAATTAGTACAATACAATCTGTCTGGGGTAAGCTTGTACTTAATTACTCTATTAATTATCCTTTTTAACGTGGACAGATCAATTGAAAACTAGTTCACTCTGATTTTTATAGGAGAAAGAAGTTTTGTTTTCAAGAGTCATTATTTTAATTGTTGTAATGTATCAACTTACAACCTCGCCTTAGCTGTTAATGGATGATTCATTTACAGGTACTTTATTTAGTAAAGTATTTTTTACCTATCGTGGTATTTTTGTTCAGTATAGTTTGACATTGTATCAAAGAACTAAGCCTTTCCGTCTCGGCACAGCGCGGCGCTACAAAATATTCAGGTTATATTATACGTTACGAAAATCAGTGTTTTACAAGGAGGGTGCTTCGTGTACTACTTAGAGCGACTTATGGTTAACATTAATCGGCCCGATAAGTTACCTAATTTTTTTAAATATCTTTTCTAATTTTGAAAAAAGTTTTTTCAAATGAATCAACCGTTATTTTCCAAACAGTAGCGTTTTACATTTATGAATCGTCGCAGTCATGTTGTGGGAGGCGTTGTATAGAAGCAGAACTAAACGCGAACCGTCGCGGCAGGCATGCGCTCGAGATTCAATTTCTGCCACCGGAGCCCCGGGCCGCGGCGACTTCGCCACGCTCGCATTGTGGGTTAATGAGGTAGCGTTAAAAATAATACTTTCTTTTTTAATCCGACCTCATTAACCGACAGAGCCGCGTAAACAATAACAACGCGTCGTGTTCCTACTTGCAATATGGCACTTATGTTTCAGCGCTGTGAACCACGAATAAAGTTACAATTTTATATTAGCTAGCCATTTAAGTTTGAGCAATTAAAATGTTGTGGGAACAGAGAAATGTGGCCTGACAAGTTGTATATTACATTAATGTAGACGATGAAATAGGCTCTTAGTTTCCGTAGCTCTGAATTTTTTTTCAGTACCTTAGGGCGAAGCTATAACTTCGGCTGTATCGTATACCATAAAATAATTTAATTAATTAATGGTAGAATCACAAACATATCCCGTCATAATGAATTATTAGACAAATAATGCAAGTGCATCTATGAGAAATATTTATTTAGCAAACAGTGTGCCCCTTCCTTTGGTTAGCCAGTTACCCTTGGTTTGCAGTGGTTGAGCAAACAAGGATCAAAGACTCTGAGTATGCACTTCAATTCAAAGTGAAGAGTCATTAATGCGGACATTTTTATACTCTTCTTTTTAAACATAGGGTAAGGAGGAACCTGGATAGGAATAAGTGGAGGGAAATAGAGGAGGCCTATGTCGCAAGACAGCCTGACCTGGTAGCTGATATATTGAGCAATTAAAGATTATAAATTAGTTATAAGGAAATGATATTAGATACTAGTTTTAAGTTAATGTTACTACTTATTTTGGTCAGAGTAAATAAAGGCTATTTTTATTTAAGGAGGAACCACTGGCCACATCCAGAGTCAAACTTGTTTTTTTTTTGTCTTTTCTTTACAAAAAACAGCGGGCCTTGGTTTAGTTGGGTAATGGGTACTGTTACTATGTGCGGTGTTCTTTGGTTTTTCATTTCTTTTTATTGTTTTTTTTTACTGGTTAGGTACTTCTACTACTTATAGCTTTAAACTTTAAACTATTCACGTTTCTCAAAGTAAAAAATTATATTCTATTTTAGGCCAGTTATTCAGATGAGCTATATCTGAATCAGTCGTTTGTTGAAAAAATATATAACGGTTCCAAAAATATTGTTCATTGTTAGAAATGCTCCACCATTTGGTACGAGCTTTTATAAAAAAAATATTTCCGGCATCCTTCGACTGTTCTAAAGCTCGTCACGGAACAACAAACCAGCCCATGTTAGCCACGATCTGGTTAACGTTGTTTGTCAAATATATTACATCTCTATTGACACAAGGCGATCATTAATGCAGGCAAGGGCCCACTTATTAATTTTAATAAGTAGGGTTCGTCGCGTTTTGAGGGGCGACGACAACCCGCCAGCGTTATTTTGTTAGGTTTGATTTTATAGTCTTTGTTAGTGCTTTTAGCTTGTGGTTTACGATTATACTCAAATAATTAAAATGTTTGACGATTTTAGGCATAAGTAATGACTAAGAAGATGAAGGAGTGTTTAACTTTAAAAAATATTGTATCTGATTTCAATTTTGCACCAGTTGGTATAACAGTTGGTAAAATATAACTGAAAAATGTGTGTAATTTAACCGTGGAAGAAACCAGTTTTGTTAGTATACGACCTTTAACAGGCCTTACCTGTTAAAAGTCGTATACTAACAGAAATCATCAAATTATATTTATTATTCTAGTAAGTTGTATGTACAATTTAAAATATATTTAAAATAGCGCCTGCAAACAACCTGCTACTACGACGCCGATCTACGTAACCTTCCACAATGACATTTCGAAAAGGCAAAGATACACAACAAAAAATCTCATAAATAATTAAGCAATAAAAACGGATAGTGTAGCTCAAAAGAACAATGAGCAATCACTCGCATCTCTAGTTATCATCGTCTGATCCGACACCACGTGGGGACTCAGGGTAGGGTTGCCCCACAACCCCCAGCTGCTAAAGTACCATAAAAGTGCTCGACCGACGCGTGCCGCCCGCGGCGCATCTCTAAATTGCATTTTAACCTAATTAGGGAACGATATAATTTTTCGGTTCCGCTATAATCAGATCAAGCAGACATTATGAAATTAAAGCGCTTTACAGCGGGCGGGATCGCGGCCTGGCTTTTGCTTGTCAATGTTATAATTCCTAGTAATTCTGTTATGAGCCCATATTTTATTTGAGTTTCGTTTCAAGTTTTTTTTGCCTTTTATGGGAACTTGTTTAAAGTAACTATAATCTACTAACTATTCACATGTAGATCCCACACGATTATATTTATTTGATTTCTGCATTGATTATCATTTTATCAATGAGGTCTGCTAGATTAAATGTCAGTCTGTATCTCAACGCCTTTCAACAAACGCATTTCTTTAGTATTCTAATTGCGAATAAATGCTCTCATTTTGTCATGTGAGCATTGAACTGTGTATTTAACGAAACGCAACAAGGACACATTACATAATATCGGTAGTCAATATTTGTCAGCTGATCATGGGAACTTGTCAAGGTCCATTGCGGAGCGGTTTCCCACAGAAACTGGATACTGCGGCCCACCGGCACGCGTTCTGAAACATTGCTCACAAATAGGGACAAATTTTATCTAACGTTGATCTGATCAGTTTGGCGATCGTTTAGTGAGAAGAAGTTTCGGCCGAATATTCAATGTTAGTTTCTAATGTTTACTAAATGTATAAAAGTGTTTTGAGTGGTTATTGTAGCTCCTAAAATTTATTTATTTTAATTATTTTGCTGTAAAATTATCGGTAATTAAGTACTATTAGGATACTCGCGGCTAGCACTAAATATTGCTTGCTTTAGTATGAAGAAAGATAGGTACCTAAAGATACCTTCAATCTTAACTCCCTCGAAGTCGCTAACTCCCTTAGGAGTTATCTAAACTTTCTCGCAAGTTACAGTTTAGTGTGGTTATGTTTTACTTTTAACACACACCCACATTTTAGCAAGGGGATCTTTTGAAGAAGCACTAATGCTTCCCTAGTGTTTCCGAGCGAGTTGGTTGCTGTCGTATCCGATGTGCAGATTGAAGGGAAAGAAGCTCCAGGAGTGCTCGGTAACCGTCAATTACGTAGGAAAGCGCACGCGCCGGTACCCTCGGGACCGCTGCACGCTGGCACACGACCGCCCCACACAATTTATGGAACAAAGTACATACATCACTACGCCCCAGTTGTGTGTTTAAAATTTATAAAAAAATATTTTTGGAACGCAGTGTTTTTATGAATCATATTTTTTTTGGTGAACCGGTGTTTATTGCCGAAGGGGAGTGTATGAAAAATTGTAGTTCTATTTTCACTTAAAAAAAAACTAAGTTTCAGATTCATTTTTCCGAAGTTTTCTCTTATCGCAATTATTCGCAATACAGTAAGTTAAGGTAAGCTTATCAGTGACATGGTCGTACACTGACCGCTACCTACCTATCGTTTATGAAATTGCTAATAATTTACTTTCCTACCATGGATATGTAATTAGTATTGACTCCCTGTCGGGACTGCGAGTTGTTCGAAAGAGATACCGCGGAATCGACACAAAGGGCTAAGAAGGAACATGGGTGGTTTTCAGTCAGTAGAAGTCTGACACTCCCTACCGCTCTACCCAGAGCGGAAGAGTCATTATTGATAAATTCCCACGCTCCAATAAAAAACAAATACTAATGACGCCTTCTTCCTTGTGAGATTTTTGCCCCTAAAATTTTTGGAAATCTTCATTTTACACAGTTTTGCTTAGCTCATAAGTCACATTCAACTTCCTCCAAGTAAAACAGCAGCATGATTGTGTATTTGTGTAACAGACACAAATGTTCCTCACCAACGGGACTTTTAATAAAACATCGTGTTGACCCACTGGCCGTCCGTCCATAACATCCGCGGCTCAAGAATCAAGGCTCGCTCACGTTTCATAATGTATAACCTTGTAACCTGGTCTGCGCACGCGTTTAGGGTGGTTCCTGCGACGCTAAGCCGTGATTTATGCCGTCGTAAAGTTGCACACGGCTGGCCTCGCGTTCACTTGGATAATTTATCGTAGCAACCACGCGGCCACGGTTGACCACGGCCTAGCCGGATTGAGCCGACGATTCGTATTGAGTATTTATAGGATCGCTTCACCATAAAATAACCGAATGGTCGTGCCAGCGAGGTGTGTGTGTAGTTAAGTTGGTAACGTGCTCATTTGGATTTGACGGACGGAGAGCTCGTTATGAAGTCTTGTTAGTAACTCGGGCTAACTGTAGCCAGCTTGAAATCCTTTGTTTTGCGCAAAACTACTTTTGACTGCGGTTGTTCATAGAGGTTTGGCAAATCAATAGGTGACGATGCAGTGAGTCCATGGCTATCTAACTGCCGCAATGTACAAAATGGTGGAAGTTCAACGGCCTTGAAAGCAGTTGGTGTGAGTATAAGTAATTGAACCACACTAGGCATTGACGCTTTCTTACTTAATTCCAAATCAAATGAAAACGAATCCTTTGACGAGTAACATTCACCAGAAAATAGGTAACTCTTCATATTATATACCTACTATGAAGTATAATAATATATTATTTACTCTACTGGCATTTGAAACGATTTGATATAATGTATTTTATACTTTACTAGCGACCCGACCCGGCTTCGCACGGTGCACTTATTCTACACATAAACCTTCCTCTTGAATCACTCTATCTAGTTAAAAAAACCCGCATCAAAATCCGTTGCGTAGTTTTAGAGATCTAAGCATGCATGGGGACAGACAACTGGAAGCGACTTTGTTTTATACTAATATGTAGTGATAGTGATAGTGAAGCTCACAAATGTACAGGTGCATATAATATTGCAGATCCTATCAGTCTAAATACACCTTCAAGTCGAAAATGTTACGCAGGAATTCAGTAGTATATAAGTTAAGTGTAACTATTCCACCTCTAGCTAAGCATTTACTTCCAAATAGAACTTACCGATTCACGAAAACTTGCAGACTGCAAGTTCAGCGATTTGTCATCGTGATATACTCCCAAAGTTTCACTAAAACACACGATGGACCATGCTTGGCATCCTTATTCATGTCTACTACCAAAGTTCTGCTAAAATACACGAGTGAACGTGCTTATGTATGTTATGTAGACATCCGTGTATCTCTTTCAGTGTGTTGCATTTTCTGTAGGTAAGCAAAATGATATAATTATAAAGGACTAGATGACGTCCCGCGGTTTCACCCGCGTAGATCCCGTTCCCGTGGGAATACAGGGATAAAAAGTAGCCTATGTTACTCAGGGTGAATGTAGCTTTCCAAGGGTGAAAGAATTTTTGAAATCGGCCCAGTACTTTTTGAGCCTATCATTACAAACATACAAACATACAAAAATAGGTACAAATCTTTCCTCTTTATAATATTAGTGTAGATTAGTGTAGATAATATGCAGGGCATATATTTAAATGGTTAGGTGTTTTGTATGACTGCTATTTTTTCAGGCATATATACGGCCTCCAAAATATATTCAGGATTACGATGTTTGCTATAAAAATAGGTCATGACGCGGTATAGAACCTTTTTATAACATAAAATCACGCCTGTAATCATCGAAGGGTTAGGCAAAGGTGTACCCTCATTTCACCAGTTGCCAAATCCTGCCAAATCCAGACTCAGTGGCAGCAACTGAGATATTCCTGAAAAAAAAAATCTATAACACTGCACAACCTGGGAATTGATTCCAGGACCTCATGCTCAGCAGTCGCACTTGCGGCCACTACACCAACGAGGCTGTTACACATCTATATATTTTTATATTGGTAGCACACTCAGCACGCAGGAGGAGCCTCAGGCAATAGTCAACCTATAATTAATATAACATTAAGGTACACAATATTCTAGCTAGCATATAGATCTAAATGTCAAAGTAAAGGCGGGTTATGGTTGTTTTAATGAAATAGTTCATAATAATCCATTTCTTATTTATTCAATAACCCAAAAACGTTTTATTATTCATTCCTCTATAGATATAACAAAAATACATGAGCAGCTTTAGAAAATATACGGAAAACGTAACAAGTGCCTACAAAATTTGAGGGTTGCCCTCGATTTCTCTGGGATCCCATCATCAGATCTTGGTGACAATGGTAACACCTCGAAAGTATACTCTTTCGAATACAGAAAAAAAAATCAAAATCGGTTCATTAATGACCGAGATTATAAACATACAAAAAAATAATATTTAAAAAAAAAACATACAGACGAATTGAGAACCTCCTCGTTTTTGGTAGTCGCTTAAACAATCAGGAGGTGGTCCGTGATTGCTGGTCCGATTTACATGATCATTATTCCATTTGGTAAAGGAAGCCTGCGGTGGTCCCATGATCCATATAAATTATATTCACTTTGCTTGAGAGCAAGCACATAATTATCTCTTGATTTCATAATAAATTCTGGTTACTATGTAGGATACATCACAGAAATGTATCTAAAATACTCAACTGAAAAGGGTAAAATAAATTACTTTTTCCCAAAACAGCCACAGGTTTTTTTCTAAAAGTGTTTTTATATCACAGTTCCAGATTTTATTCAAAAATTGGTAAATAATTTGTACATTATTATTACGTACATTTAAGTTGTCGACTCGAAAATAAGAAGTAGTATTTGTATTATCATGTGATACAAAATACAAATAGCACAAAAATAGTAATTCAAAATTATTTTAATTACTCAATTTATTGATTAATTATTCATTTTCTATGTAATAATTTACCTGTTACTGTCAATTTACATCACCTGAATATATTTGATCGTTCGTTTAGCCAAAAAAATAAAATAATAAAACATTGTTAGAATCATTCAATAACTTCAACATTCTATGAATATAATGAAATAATTTGTTTAGGCGTTTAATACTGTTGTCTCTTTATGCAAGCTTAAAAATTGACATTAAAATATCTCAGATTCAACCATTGTTATCTATGGATTCAACACACAAAAAATAGTACCCCATTGGAACACTTGCATGAATGGATGAATGGTATCTCAAAGGCAACAATGACACAAAATTGTAGCACCAAATCTTATCGTAGAATTACGTATACGTAGCCCTTGAGATGCTAGTGCTACGAAGATGCTACGCGACGCGCCGCCCAATCTTGGCAAACAATCTCTGTCACCCACACCGTAGCCCGTAGCCGGAGCACCGAGCTTTTCACCAACATTTACATACCTACTTGTAATAGGCATGCACGTAAAATAAACATCCGATTTATAACAATTTATTGCTAGATTCCGATTTACCTTTAATCCTTATTGATGCAAAAGAATGGTGCATAAAAAGTAAAGCGGGTGTAGCGGAGCTCATCTGTAAACACTTGAGCGATGTAAAGTGTTCAATATCGGTGGGAAATGCTGCGAAAATTCTTTTTACAATCGATCGGTGGGTGTAGCCGTGTCCGTGTGGATTGGTCGGTGGGCGTGGTGGTTGTTATCGGCGACCAATGGGAGAAGACTGGTGATAAGAGGGTTGGGGGTTGTGCGGCGGGGTGGCGGCAGTGCGCCGGACGGAGCGGCCAGGGTCGGCCGCGTCACCATGCTGGGGGCTATGATGTATCCGGGCGCTGAGGAAACCGAGCTCGAAGACATGCGCGTGCCGCCGATACAGCTCGAGCACTTGCCCGAAGTATTCCTATGTACGTAATGTTGTGTTGTGTGAGTGTTCTGTGTGCTGTGCTATTTTCTGTGCTGCGTTTGTAAACGTTGAGCGTGCGCTCGATTTAGTAGCAATTGTGACGTTTAAGCATATATGTTCCAATGTGAAAACCACGAAAAAATGCGAATCAAAGTTAATGTAAACAAAACATCACTACTGCAGCTACTGTATAGTCAAAATGGTCATAGTTCGTACCCTTCTTCACGCCAATCAAAATTAAAAGTAATTTAAACGTATAAGGCTGAAAATCAGCACTTTTTGGACGTCTATTACCAACGCGGCTACTGTCACCACTTCGTAATGTTAACTGTTAAGAAAAAGTGGCACAAAAATCTCCCCACTAATATAACCAAACATCAAAGTTTCTAAGGACATATAAATAATTTAACAACTTCACAGTACATTCGCTGATAACTTGTCAGCTGCGGTAAAACACTGGTAGAGATTTGACATCCGCTACGGCAATATGTGATTTTGAAGACAGACATTAATTAACTTCGTATTTACGTTGTCAGCTGGGAAAGCTGACAGTGAACGTGTCTTGATATAGTGTAGCTTTTTCTATTGCAATTTCTTTCATAAACGCTTTTCATTTAAGAATAGTGTGTAGAGGTACCTATTGCAGTGCCAAAAACTGGTATCTACAATGTATCTAAAGCTTACAAATTTATTAAAGACTAGCGGACGTCACGCGGTTTCACCCGCGTAGTTCCCGTTCCCGTGGGAATACAGAGATAAAAAGTAGCCTATGTCACCCGGGATGAATGTAGCTTTCTAATGGTAAAAGATTTTTTTAAATCGGTTCAGTAGATCCCGAGATTACCCCTTACAATTTAACAAATATACAAACACACAAACTTTACTTCTTTATAATATTAGTATATATATAGAAGTACCTATAGATATAGATATAGAAGTATAGATGTTAAACATTATAATCATTATAGATTTAACATTATCATTCTCCAAACAGTCATTATCTAACACGGAAATAATAATAAATAAATTAAGCACCTATCACTGTTATTATGATCAAACAAAGCTTTGGAGTTCAGAGATGTTCGAGAAAACAAAAACAGACCACTATGCCTCTCCGTTTTCGGCTCAGATGAAACCAAAACAAAAACGTGTTGTCAAGTGTTATCAAAACTTAAGTTAAACTAGCATTAGTTTAACTTCCGTCCTTCGGGTTACTAGGAGAAGGTGGAAAATCGATCACAAGATGTAATTTATTCACCAACCGCTGTTGAACTACTTCTTGATTTTTTGCGCAATTGGGAAACTGAAGAAAATCTAACAAAACACAAAAACCAAAACATATGTAAAGCTTTTAAATGAATTAACTCCGGTTTCGAAGCTACTTACTGCTCGAAGCATGTAACTTTTATAACAATAATTACGTTTAATTGAATAAAACAATATAAAATACATTTATAAATTAAAATAAACTAAAAAATGGTATCCAAAATCGTCTCAACACTGCCAACTGGTAATGCCTCCAAGAGAATGGCGGCATTGTCACGTTGTATGGTAACACTAACTTAACATACGACCAAAGTAAAATTCAGCACTTAGGTTATGGGAAGTGTCAACTAAACGTTTTGAAATATCCTATCCTATCCTAGAGTTTCAACCCCAAATGGCTCGAAAATATTGTTACCAATAAGGTATTACCTACCATTGATAAACTAAATAATAATAACTAAGTTGAAGTAGTACAGAATTATTGGTTCGAATCAAAACTGCTTTTCGAATCAAATTACTCATTGACATAATATGGTTAGAGTTGTACAGTGCGATCATATCTTGGCAGCTCTGAACATATGCGAAATTTTACGCATGTAAACTTGGGAATAAAACTGTTATTGCCAGATAAACCAATACTTAAACGATCAGAAAATATCTAATTTAAACAGTGAGAAATACAAATAAAATAAATATCATAACACTTTTATACATTCGTTGTAACAAAATGACCTGCACGAAGTTCGGAGCTGCCAAGATATTTTGATCGCACTGTACGTAAATTTTACATTACATGATGTAACAGTAAGGATCGTCATATTAGTCATTTTTAGTAGGTACTCGTATACAAAACAAAACTTAAAATATCTTCTATTTGATGACAAACTTTGATGAATTATTTGAATAATTTTAAGCCAATTTAGACGATAATCCTATCTATAATAAAGATAATCCTTGAAGTAATAAGTTTTTGTGGGTTTATTTCGTCCCAATAAACAAAAACTATTACAATATATTGTTTTAACTATAGTTTGAACATTGAAATGGTAGTCCGTTATTCGTGGCTGAATGGCCAGCAACGTAAAAACTGGTGACATTAGAGTGATCGATGCTTTACATTGATATTGTAATTTCTTAGAAATATTATTCAGCCTTAAATGTTCGTAAAATCTGATGCCCGCGGTTTCAACCGCGCGGATGTCGGTTATCGCTACCGATGCCGGTTATCGCGACCAAAAGTAATATTTTCGTACAGGGGGGGTACGAAAATATTACTTTTGGTCGCGATAATTCAACCCCTTGAATAAAGTTTTTTTTTTATTATTAAAAATTAGCCTATGTCCTTTCTCGGGTATCAAAATATCTCCATACCAAATTTCATGCAAATTGGTTCAGTAGTTTAGGCGTGATTGAGTAACAGACAGACAGACAGAGTTACTTTCGCATTTATAATATTAGTATGGATTAAAGCTGATTTTTAACTATTCTACATGACGAAGTTATCATGTTTTTTAAAGTAGGTAAACTAAGGTCAGTATAAATATATCAGAAAGTAGCTGCGGCATAAAGTAGATACTTACTTACATATCAGATAGTTGCGGTTAATATAATTTTATCGGAAACTGCGATTCTGTAACGAATCATTTGAAATCATTAAAGCATATAAAACAAGCGTGGAAAATGTACCTGAATAACATGCATTGTAAATAAAACCCGTGCAAGAAATGCAATGTACTGGCTACATATACAGTGAGGTACCCAACAGAATAAGGTTCACTATGTGACTTCAAAACACTATTCTGCGAAAATTGTTACACCGATGACTATACATCGAAACCTTGATGATGCGACGTTACGTTTAATCTACGCCTTATTTATTAAATTAAGAAATGCTTGACAATAACATGAATTCAAACAAACAACTGAAGCACGATGCATAGCTTGATCTTGCACTTTGTGAAAGTGTCACCTTCAGTTATGATAGAAACTTTCAACTTTTAAACTTGGAATTCAGAAACCAGGGCAGTATAGCATCTATCTTTGCCAATTCGGAGCTCAATAAATAAAATAACTATCTTCTAGTGTAATAATACTTTTCATTAGGCACTCTGCACACTTTCATAATATTGCAGTATTCTGTACTTAGTGTACAGTTTCCGTGTGAGCTTTTTGTATCTGTTCGTTAGATATCGATTTAATTAGGAATAAATAATGTAGGAGAGACAGCAATTACTAATAAAAACCGGCCAAGTGCGAATCGGACTCGCGCACGAAGGGTTCCGTACCACTACCTATAAATAAATTGTATGAGCGCACATACAACCCAGAGGACTATATTAATTGGCGTCAACTATGTATGTATGGGGAAACCCTTTAATTTTCAACATTATTTTTGGAGTTTTGCTTGGACCTTGCTTTTGGCCAAATTTCGTGATTCTAGGTCAATAAGAACCACCATATAGGTTTTTGAACCAAAACTTTACTACTTACTTCCAGTTGACCTAGAATTGACAATTTTGGTTAAGGTCTTACAGCACAAGTAAAGAAAAAATCCGAAAAATAAAAAATAAATGATAATTAAGGTAAATTTTGGTACAAGTTTTCGCGAAAATCTAAATTTGCCTACAGGTATCTTTTAATCGTTTTGACTCAGGGGCTTGCTAGGTCGATCCGTTCCTGAGAAAATCGATGATGACACACGGACAGACATGCGGACATGGGACTAATCTCATGGTTCTTTTTTACCTGCTGAGGTACGGAAACCTAAAAATAGGGTAATGGTTGTTAAATTGCCACCTTATTTACAAAATCTTTCACTGAGAATCACTTAGGCCTACAAAACTGCATAGAGACTGGGTTCCGTTATTTATGCTGGGATGATAATAAAATTCATTCTAATAGAGGTGTTATGTAGTTATTGGAGAATTCATAAAGTAAACTTAGCTGGTCGAACCAAAGTCAAACTCAAAGGTGTTTTTTTTTTGTTAAAGAAAAAGGTGCAGTTAATGTGGACTCTGCGCACAGTGCTGTAACACTTCTAACTTATCTAAAAGTGAAGGTCTAATCAATAATAACATTTAATTAGAAAATACCATGACGCTAAACAGTTTAATAAAAAACAAAATAGAGATAGGTAGCACTTCTAAAATACCAATATTTGTATTTAGTACAATTAGGTGGTCCAAAAGAAGTCATCTTATGTTGTTTGGCTCTCATTTTTTTTCTAAATGAAAAACTTTGATTCTGTTTTTTGATTATGTTTATTTGAACCTTTAGAATTATATTGGCCAAGTCGATAAGATGATATCGGCCAAATGGGCGCCGTCACAATTGATTGCCATACGGGCTCGTTTTATCGCAATTTTCATCACTTCGGCGAGAACTTCTGGCGACAGATCTCGCACTCGTGTCGAATGTTGTTCTTGAGGGCTTCCAGGGTCTCGAGCTTGTTCACGTAAACACGTGATTTCAAAAACCCCACAAAAAAAGTCTGGAACGGACAAATCGGGCGATCTTACTGGCCAGTGCAAATCGCCAAAACGAGAGATGAGGCGACCCGGGAACGCCGCCTTCAGAATATCGGTTGTGGCTCGCGCAGTATGTGCCGTTGCTCCGTCCTGGACTCCTCCCTCCGTGTGTTGGAACCACATGTCATCCAGTCCTAATTCGTCCAATTGCGGCAGAAAAAACTCGGTTAACACATGGCCCTATAGCACAGCCTATAGCGCGCACCGTCCACTGTTGTCGTTTGACCGGCGACAGCTCGACATCCTCTGCAACAGCGGCGATATTCTCGGCAGAACGGGCGCTCCAGGGCCGGCCACTCTTGGCAACGTCTCGTGTGGTCCCTACTCTTCAAGGCTGGTGGCCAAACGGCGCAGTGTTTGCGCAGTCGGTGTCGGACGACCGTGGAATCGGTGACAGAATTCGCGCTGCGCTAACACCACATACGAATTGTTACGCAAAAAAATAGACACGATTATTCCGCGTTCTTGGGGAGTGTATCGCTCCATGGCTTGTTCACTTGTATTCTATTACTCGGTCACATTAACTTGACGCTTGGCGTTGTCACAATAATGTCAAAAACAATATAACAAAATCAAAATCAAAATTCATTTATGAAAATCAGCACTTTTCGAAGGTCAAAATTTACTTTACTTTACTACAGTGAAACTTGGTTAACTGGGACTTGGATAAGTGAGAAACCTCTATAACTGGAACTCATAGGTACTGGGGTCCCATGAGACAGATTTGGATATCTGAGACACATTTAACCAGGTTTCACTATATTTACATTTTTATAAGACAGTCCCCCAAAAACGCCCACCCATCGACACTTCCGTGTTTTAACAAGAACAGAAAACTAGCCAAATTATCGACGTGCGCATTCCAGAGATGCGTCAAGTTAATGTGACCGTGTAGTACATACATCCTGTCTAGTCCACAAATGTCAAAACACATTTGATATTGGCCACCATTTGCAAAAATAAGAGCATAGAGCAATAGGGTGATTTCTTTTGGCCCATCTAATAATGTGTACATTTATATACAAGTTCATAACTCCTATGAAAAATTAGATCGCTTTATGCTTCGATGCTTTATGGCCCTCGAAACCCTCTGCCCCCTGCATACTTAATTCCATGAAAATCGTTGAAGCCGTTTCCGATATTCAGATTAAAATATGCCTATATTATACACAAAAAAAATCTCGTTTATGGAGATCATGAAGCTCTGAAAGCGTATACCAACTGGTAAACATTCTACCAACTGGTAAGTGTGCCAGAATAACATCTATCTATTGTTAATAAAGTGACAGATTCTGCAGTTGAACCGACAGTAGTCGCTGTCGTTTCTCGGTGCCGTCGCTAATGTTAGAAAGTATAAACATTCTACCAACTGGTAAGTGTGCCAGAATAACATCTATTGTAAATAAAGTGACAGATTCTGCAGTTGAACCGACAGTAGTCGCTGTCGTTTCTCGGTGCCGTCGCTAATGTTAGAAAGTATAAACATTCTACCAACTGGTAAGTGTGCCAGAATAACATCTATTGTAAATAAAGTGACAGATTCTGCAGTTGAACCGACAGTAGTCGCTGTCGTTTCTCGGTGCCGTCGCTAATGTTTTTTTTTTCTCCTTATATGGCAACTGAGCCGGTTCCGACTATTCTGCCAGAACGCTAATGTTAGAAAGCATAAACATTCTGCCTTACTTCACAAAGGCATTTTTTTATAACATAGTATTTTTCCAGTTTAATATTATGTTGGGGGGGGCTAGACTACCATTTTAACGGGATACATCTATTGAATTATCCGCTTGTTGCAATTATCCAAACTAATGTTTTACAGGCGCCTCAGTTATTATGTTTTCACGGCAAAACAACTTGCTCAGAATCGGATGACATTTTTTGTTGGATGATTTTGTAATATTTTATTGCAATATTGTAAAGCGATGCCTGATTCTGTAACCGATATGTCTCATACGGCTGACCCCGACATACAAACTGTTCATGAGGATACTTTTTTTTAATAATAAACCATGATTGGCTGAAATCATGAATTTTGTGATGAAATATTCCGAATAGACGCGGACGTGTCACGAGGAAATGTACCTTTTGTCAATGTACAACAATTGTTTGTATGTTGCAGCCAGTATCCCGAAATGCGGTGGCTGTCACGAGATGATCGTGGACCGCTACGTGCTGAAGGTGTCAGACCGCACGTGGCACGCCGGCTGCCTGCGCTGCGTCGAGTGCCGAGCTATGCTGTCTGGCAAGTGTTTCGCGAGGAACAACCAACTGTACTGCACCGATGACTTCTTCAAGTAAGCCTCTTTTACTGGGTGTTAAGTGACTGTATTCAGGGTCCATTTTGAAAAGGCAGGGTTTCTTTTGACATTTGGCCTTTTCAAAGACTGCAAGACCATTTAATTTATTATTAATATTAATTTCCTCCAAAGTTATTATGTATTCGCTATAGTTAGCCCAATGGTACTAGTTTGACATTCGAAATTCTTTATTTGCATCTGCAAGTTACCCCAAAGATATAGCTCCCGGCACGTAACTTGGCAAGGTTTCGAATTCGAATTCAAAGTTCGCGCATCATGCACTTTGTGCCACAAAAAGTGGTCACTTTTATTGCTTGTCATTATTCTATGGTTATTGACATAATTTATTTTCACTTCTCTCGCTCTAAAATTCGTCTTTATGTCGTGCTTAGGCGACATAAAGTCGCGTTTTATGCTCTAGAGCATAAAGTAAAACCTTCGTCGAAGACCAAGGTAATCGGCACAGGTAATCGGTCCAATAGCCACAGGAACAACTTAAACTTCATAGAATAACCTCTTTAATTTAATTCGTTTCGCTAGTATTCTAAGAACAAGGGATTACTGCTTTTCATTACGAATACAAGGAAAGTTGATGGGAATAGGCTTCCCCCAATTACCTAAATCGCTTGATGGCAATAGGCTTGCTCTTAATTAGGTTGGTTGATGGCAATAGGCTTGCTCTCAATTCACAACATTTCAAAACTGACACCACCTTAAAATAAAAATACCATTTCTCTATTTTCGTATCCTGAGTTCAAATATGTATTTTTTATATTTAATGATTTCTCCATTTCTGAGAAAAAAAATGAAAACCAAAAAACATGTGATGACGTCACATACATTGTTGAATGATGTATTTACCTTTGCCTAAGCATTCCAATGTTTTTGATGAAAACATTAATGTCAAACAACATGTCAAATTGTCAATGTTATACGTCACCGAAGTTTATATTTTTCTTAAAATTGAACAATTTATTTTTCCTATCAACTCGACACGCTTACTGTTAGTATTATCAACTTTGATCGATATTTCGCCAATAAAATGGATCCCAATGAAACATATTACACGCCATTATAGGAAGCTGCCAAAGTGACAACGACAAGACAAGTGAGACACTTATAATTTTTTTTTGTCGGTTCACTGTAAAGCAAAGGTTATATCGCCATTCCGCCACGTGAATGACGTCATTTGGCACTTACGTCTTTTTAGAACACGCCGAGTTTGAAAGTTAAAATTATGAATTAAAAGTACATCATTTCGAAAAACAGAAAAATTCGTGTGCCCTAGTTTTGAATTTACTTTAATATAACGTAATAATACACACAAGTTAAAAATATGAAATGTTGTCAATTACCTAAATCAGTGGATGGCAATAGGCTTGCTCCTAATTACATCGGTTGATGGCAATAGGCTTGCTCCTAATAAGATTGGTTGATGGCAATAGGCTTTTCCTAATTACATTGGTTGATGGCAATAGGCTTGGTCCCAATTACATCAGTTGATGGCAATAGGCTTGCTCCTAATTACATTGATTGATGGCAATAGGCTTGCTCAAAATGTTTTTATAACTGAGCAGTATGAGTAACGACATAAGTCAGGTGTTATGTCAAGTTTCCTACTGAAAAAAAAAAGTTAATTGGCGGGAACCATAATTATTTTTACAATATTTACAAGCTGCTGTTGCATTTCCTCGCAATCGAAGTGAAAAGTAGAGTGTAAAACTCGTCCATAAAACCCATTTTACTCTCTACTTTATATCCATCCTCGCTCGCAAGCTCGCATCGGATGGATAAACGTATCGCGCAAAATGGTGCGTTTTATGCACTTGGTGTACAATCTCCTATTTTAATAATGAAGTTAAAGAAAGGTGAAGACTTTGTGACATTTATTAGGTGTTATAAATAAAAATATGCATTTAAAAGTAAAACAAAATTTAAAACAACAAAAACTTTTAAACACTACCAAAAACAACAAAAACTAAATTTAAAACAACAACACTCGTAACAAAAACTAAATTTAAAACAACTAACAAAAACTAAATTTAAAACACAACGACAACTCAAATTCGTAACAAAAAGAAATAACAAAAACAACACAACTTTCGTGCACCGCAAGTGTAATCGGGAGCGAACGGAACGTATGCATTTGTACGCACCAATCGCACGCGCGGATGACGCTACCTCATACCCCGCGCCCCGCTTGACCGCCAAAGAGACCACAAAAAAGTAAAAATTGACTTCTGTGCAACTAACGACTCTTGCCAAGTTACGTGCCGGGGACTATACTTCAACGCCTCCAAGCAAACTGTCAAGTATTGTGTGCGTCCAGCAAATACAGTAACGAATCCATAACGAATCACATTTTTTTTTCTCCACCTCCAAATGTTATGATGAACATTCTCGTCTATGCCATTTAACCCATGTCGTAGATTTGCGCATGTAACAGCGTCTGTCACGTTGATAATGTTGTTGTGATTGCGGCTGTTGTCCCAGGCGGTTCGGCACCAAGTGCGCTGGCTGCGGGCAGGGCATCCCCCCCACACAAGTGGTGCGGCGCGCGCAGTCGCACGTCTACCACCTCCGCTGCTTCGCCTGCGCCGCATGCGCAAGAACACTGAACACAGGCGACGAGTTCTATCTCATGGAGGATGGGAAGCTTGTCTGTAAACCTGACTATGAAGCTGCGAGAGCGAAAGGTGAGTGTGTGACCTTATTTTTAGCTCCTACCTAATATAAATTCCCCTTTATCACCGTTTTTTCATCATTTTGTTGTATTGTTTAAAAGCAGCATGCCATAGTGCTTATTACTTAAATTTGTGAAATGTTGTCCTCTTACTCTCTCTTACATATCCCCAAGTAAATTAAAACTTAAATTGCTCTGTAACAAAACCAGGCTTCTACAATCAATTATTCACTCCTTAGGAAAAGAAAATGGCAAAATCTACATCAAAATCAGTTCTAATATGCAATGTCCAGGCGGCGAGGGTTCCTTAGACGGCGACGCTGCGAGCAAGAGGCCGCGGACCACGATCACGGCCAAGCAGCTTGAGACCCTGAAGAACGCTTACAGCAGTAGTCCGAAGCCGGCGCGTCATGTCAGGGAACAGCTGGCTCATGATACCGGGCTCGACATGAGGGTGGTGCAAGTGTGGTTTCAGAACAGGTCAGTTGGACTGCATTTAATTTTGTTTCTTATTGTTATTGGGAAAGGGGAGGAAGGATGATATTTCAGAAATAATCTGATGTGAAACCTGATTGATTGAGGGATGTCAGTTTGCACAAGAAATTAAATGTAGGCCTAAAATGGATGATATCTATTAAAAGAAAAACCACTGTCGCAGAATTATAATATCGCTTCATATAATATAAGTATAGATGCTAAACTGGTACGGGCCTACGGGGCATTAAAGACTAGAATGCCGTTTTAACAATCCATCAAGTCTGGTGAATTGTTATAATGACAATCTGGTATACCTGGAGTCTAATAAGATTAAAATTACTATAGTGGCATTATAAACCGTTTTAAATTCCCCGTAACTGCGATTTATTTCTTTATAACGTTGAAGAATTAGACATGCAAACCTAAGTAACGCCTCTTTAACCGTACCGAATACCGAAACATTCGATATCTGTAATCAATGTTAGTCGCGCAGGAGTATATACGTTCCGAGTTATTCGAGTTAACCAAATGATTTTGAAATGGTCAAGTGAATTAACAAGACGTAAAGAGAGATTAGAGCTTTTATGGCCTCGCAGAGCTAAACATTAAAATGTTCAGTAAAATTTATGTAACGTGAAACTGCAATAATCTGCGTTACTTATCTTTACTGCTAGGAAAATTAAAACAACGATATTGATGGCTGTTTGTCTGTACATAAATGATTCTTATTGCTGTAGTTACTATTAGTATAATCAAATATGTTTACGGGTCGGAGGACGTCTTGTGTCTCAAACATCATTCTCCTGCTCTTATAACAATTTATTTGGGGTCGGCGTAACATATCTATTTCTCAAATACTACACTATTAGTCATCTCGTGAAATGAGAGAAGTGATGACATGGCTAGAAAGGGAATTATACCCTTTCTAGCCATGCTATATAGCCATTTATATTCTCGTGGCTCAAAATGTATGAGTTATTGATTATTTATTCTATTAACCAAGTAAAGCGTTACTTGGTATTTATAAGATTTCGTGGCCATGAGCCGGTGTAGGCAGCACACCCATGCAATTGATCTACATAGCAGTTAAGAGAAATCCCGACGCGTGACTTGCTTTGAAGTCAGGCTTGTGACTTTATTCTAGTTGACCTACAAATTCGAAAGTTTCGACTGGATTGCAAATTGCAAATATTTACTTTAATATACCTAGTAACTCACAAAGAATTTTATTAATACAAGATGCAAACGAATTCAGTAAGTACCAAGAAGCATTCTAAACATGAAACTAAGTGAGTAACTCTACGCAAAAATTATATCTGGGAAATGATTCTTTTCTTGGGTTGAAAAACACTTTTTTAGGTATGAATGTGACTAATGAATGCATTGAGTAGTACAGGAGTCATGGAGGCATTTAAAGTACCTAAACTTAATATTAAAAACTTTAAACAAAAGTATGAACTTAGACTTCCATCATACTTAGATAACAAAAAGATATGGTCCAGAACAAAAAAAAACGCAGTGCTAGGGAGAACTAATGTCTTTTGGCTTTTTTTATGAGTCTTTAATATATCCATTATTCGATTAATATTAATCCTCCGTATTGGTAAAATAAAATTACCAAACTAGTCAGCTTTGCATGGTATCGTATGCAATCAGCTGACTTTGACTTTTACAACCTAACAGCAGACCGATTTCAGGATTCTGAAAACACGAGTACTTGGACCGCAGCGGTCATTTTCATGACAATCGAAGTCGACTTATCCGCCAATTCTGACGTGTCCTACAAAAGTGTTCTTACAAAAGCACGTCCTTCAAATATTTGCGTATTGTGTATATATGATTGTTTGTTAGTATGTTTGGGACTAGGAGCATAGTCGCGGAACTATGTTGTGTCGCGCGCGACTGCTCGCAGTCACGGCAGTGGTCACGCCCTGCACACCGGCCTCGCCTCGTAAACGTGAACGCGATATCACAATGCTCGACTTCTTTACTTTATGTGATCGATATAACTACAATACAATACGTGGTCATGTTAAACATGTTGTTAGTGTTTCGTGTTATATTGGCATTCCTTTTAAAAAATCCTATTACCTATTTGGCACCTGACTAACCTTGCTCTGTCACACTGGTTAGGTACATCATGCATATGGAGGAAAGTAGCTTCTATGCTAATACTATAAAGTTCCCCAAAAAAAAATTACTTGTTCAGTCGGAAATATACTGCGTTACGTAAAATGACTGCTGGAGATGTACATAATTCCACCACATTATCTAAAAGATTGTTATAAGGATTAAACATTAAAAAAGTATACAATGATGTAGATTTTAATTCAGAATATTGGTAACCTAGTACTGGCAATTTTCTTAGAAATAAATCCTTGGATGCCGTTATTTTTTTTACTTTTTCGTAGTTTTTTTTTTCTGACAATTTTTTGGTCAACTTCGGCCAGTTTACATCAAAATGAGTAACGTCCAAAGAGGTTAATCCGAAAACATTCAACCAGAAGTAAAATGGCTACTGCAGATGCTCATTCACAAAAAACTACACTTAAAAAACAACTACTTTAAATAAAACAATAAAATAAAGTTTACAATTTTGAATGTTTCAATTGAGAATATTAGTAATCCTGGCAAACGTCTTAAAAAAAATCTTTGGATACCGTTATTTTTTTCTCTTTTTTGTAGTTTTTTTTTCTAACAATTGGCTGTTAGAGTCTGTCAAGCGAGTCTAGTCCCATGAAAAAGGCGGCAAATTCAAAAATCTTTCAGGTGTCAACACTGATATAGCACGCTGAAAACTTATTGATACTTGAATTTTTGATAAAATATCCTATATTCTTCTTAATTCCTATATATTCTATCAATAAGTTTTCAGCGTGCTATATCAGTGTTGACACCTGAAATATTTTTGAATTTGCCGCCTTTTTCATGGGACTATACTCGCTTGACAGACTTTAGCAAATTTTTTTGGTCAACTTCGGCCAGTTTAAATCCTAATTAATTAGTAAGGTCCAAAGAGGTTTTCCGTAAACATTCTACCGTAAGTAAAATGACTACCGCAGCTATGCACATAAATCCAACATTTTTTTTTTTTTTATTGGGATAAGCCCGCCACACTATTCCCAAACCACTGTAACTCCAGGGGCCCGAGTCTGCTATTCAATGGCATCAGAATGGTCAATCATTGATCTCATAATTTTTGATTTTGACAAGTTTGGTGTTGTCAAAATCAACAATTATGAGATCAATGATTGACCATTCTGACACTATTGAATAGCAGACTCGGGGCCCTGTTAGCCAGAATCAACAGTGGCAGCCACAAGAAAAGCGCCGAGACAATGAAGCTCGATGAAGTCCCGGAGAAATGATTTAACTGTCTTGGATCCCGCAACGAAATTAATCAGAAAAGAATAGCTGAGAAGTAGGAAAAAGCATAAATTCCACTTCCCTCCATATCAGCAGGAGACAGAACAGAACAAGGACAATAGGCACACAGGGACGTATACAACTGGGATAAGCCCAGTTGCCTAGCACCACGGATATTATTGTCATTAATATTACTGGGTCCTTAGTTGTGAGCTGTTATATTTGATTCGAATAACAGGTATGACAAAAATGCTTGAACGCACGGAAATCCAACAAATTCCCTAAAAGATTTTATTATGAATTTGTTAAAAGATTAAAATAAAGTTTACAATTTTAAAGATTTTAATTAAGAATATTGGTAATTCTGGCGATTTTCTTAGAAAACTTCTTTGGATGCCATAATTATTTTTTTCTTTTTTGTAGTTTTTTTATTGTAACAAATGGCTGTTAGCAAATTGTTTTTCAACTTCAGCCAGTTTAAGTAAGGTTCAATGAGGTTTTCCAAAAAGTTTTTATGTCTTTATCAATGTTGTGGAATTACATTATGTCAATACCTTCTTACCCAATAAGAACTGTGTTTTAAGTTTTAGATTCTGACATACGAATGGATTAATTCTGTTGGGCACTGGACTAAGACGATTGAAAATCCTTTAAAATAAAATTGACCCTAAATTCAGGGGCGGTTTATTTAGATTAGACCATTAACTTATACAAATTACGAAGAAGGCAATTCGGGACAATGTATCAATAATCCGCATGAGGTACATCGCAGCACGCGCTTCCCTCCCAGAGGACTGGGCGGAGGTACTTTAATTAATCAAGCTCTTTGTTGAAAGCCGGCGCCCCGCCGCTTTACTAATAACAACACACGCAAAACATGCGATGAGGGTGTTTTGTTTATACATCGAATACACGATTATTTGTTTAAATCGAAAGTAATCGAAGCGTTGTATCGAGTTTGCGTTATTAAATCAAAGTTCAGTCATTATTCGAAGTGGTTATCGTTGAAAGTAAACAGTGTTGCAGTTTTGTGTGAAATCATTGTTCGAGGATATTTATTTATGGAGGCGTGGTTCGGTCGTTTTTGCATAGAGTTCAATCTAAGCCTAGGGCAAACAGTAGGTATATAATATTAAATGTCATAATTAACTGCACTCTTATAATATAAATGAAGGAGGTAAACAAACGTTTTTTAAAACTATTTTGTTAAATTTAATGAATATACAAAATTTTGGCATTAAGTATGTGGTTCCAAATCTGGTCATGCGCCAAAAGATCCTAGTAAATGCCTGTTTTATGAATCAAAAAGTTCATAATATGGTTTTCTTAGAGCATACTGATGGTGCTGGCAACTTTCTCGCAAACAAAGCTATGATGCCATTAAGTATTATTCTTAGTTGTCTTTTTTTTGACAAATTCGGCCAGTTAAATTTTCAAGGGTTGTACAAAGAGGTTTTCCTAAATGAAACTCCTTCCATCATTCAAAATTAGCGTGGCGCCCGTTTAGTAATGTTTCCATTGAAGTTTTGTTCCAAGAAAGCTTTCACTTGCTTGGTTCATTTTTATAAAAGGCGCATTAGCATTGCCAACGAAATTAATTGTATAGACTTTGTTGCAATTGAAAATAACGGATTGATTCTTATAATATAACGCCAATTAGTCGATATTTTGATCATATAACTTATTTTCACCCAACAGACGAGCAAAAGAGAAACGGCTAAAGAAAGACGCAGGGCGCACGCGCTGGTCGCAATACTTCAGATCTATGAAGAGTGGAAGCGGGTCACCTAGACACGACAGGCTGCTGGATAAAGACGAGCTCAAGATTGACTTGGACTCGTTTAGTCATCATGGTAAATATTATATTTTTATATTATTATTATTTTATCAACCAAACAGTTTTTTGGCAGCTCCAAAATACATCAATCAGTTTTATGAAGAAATATTTCATTGAACACTTTTTGGCCTAGTTAATGAACTACATCAATTTTAATATAATTTCAGAGCTAAGCAACGACAGCTACAGCACCGTAGCCCTGGGTGGCGAGGAGGGCTCCCCTGCCGGCGGGGGCGCGGCGGCAGGGGGCGCTCGCTACGCCGCCACGCCACCGTACCTGCGCGCGCATTCACCACCACACCCGCATTACCACTACCCGCCTGATCATCTGGTTTACACTAATATAGGTATGTGACTGACGTGATATCATAGCAACTATTAGGGGCTTTTCCCTGCCAGTGGGTGTAGAAGCCCGCTACGCTGCTACGCCGCTCGCTACGCCACCATACCTATGTTCGCCGTCACTTCTACATTACGACCACCACACGATACGCGATATCACATGTGACTATTAAGAAACCAGGACCCGACGCGATCGATAAGTGGTCTTGTCAACCTTAAACATATTTTTACTACGATTTGTGGTGTCTCTTATTGTTGTTGTTTTCTCAGATTATTTCTGTAATAAGTGCTTAAGGGAGTACAGGTCTCCTGAATCTAAACTGATAAAAAGTTTGATATTTATCAGGTCAAGCAATGAGTGGCGCTGGCATAGGTGGGGCAGGTGGCGCGGGTGGTGCGTCCGACCTCAGCAGCTCATCATCTCCGGCGGCAGGCGGGTACCCAGACTTCCCACCGTCGCCGGACTCGTGGCTGGGCGAGGCGCACCACTACTCGCCGCGAGCCTTCCCCTAGCGGCGGCCACCGCCGGCGCACGCGCAGCCCACCCCGCCCGCGCCCCCGCCGCCGCACCCCGCACCCCACACCCTGTACCCGCACTTGCTCGCGCAGCAACCACTCGAGCTGGTGGTCAAGCGCGAGCTGTGACTGCACTACACTGAACATTTCCACGCACTGGACGTTTATGAAAGTTAGTGAAAGTTTGATGTGCTGTAACTTTAGCACAGAACACCACAGTTGTTTGGACTCGCATTGGGAGTCAGATTAAAGACTGCTAATGTGACGTCTCTTTAGCAGCGAACACTGCACTGACCTTGAATGACTTTATTGTGGTGGTGTCTGCACATTGATGTGAGTGTCGTCGTCGTTCGATGTTTCACAAGACTTGAAATTTTGTATATAACATAATAAAGCTATACTAACGCTGTATTCAATAAACCCTCGGATTTGTTTGTAACTCATCTTGAAGTTACTTACCCACATTTATAATGAGGTAAGATTCCTACATTGCTGTTTTGTTATGTGTATATTTGTGATTGTGCCGTTCGTTTAGAATTGTAATATATAAATTATGTGTACATAAAGTAGGAGCACAAGATAAAGATTTAACGCCTTATACTGCAAGGTACATTGTTGTAAATAATATATGAATATAGAGTCATTAATACATGTTATGATGTAAGAGTACCAATTATATTATATGTACATTATTATAATAATGATACAAAGGAAATATGATTTACGTAGATGTAACGCAATATTTATTTAACGTTCGACAGAAATTGTCACAATATTGTACATAGAATTAATGTAATATAAGTAATAATAACTGATATAGGCAAGTCCATAGTGATTATAATACTTTGTGCAAAAAATCTAGTCGACAGATGAATGGTATCTATATAAATAATTGTACATGTAATTACAATAAAGTTTTATTTACAATTTAAGAACTATCAGTACCTACGGTCTACTAAATATTATTTACAGCTCCGTTGTTGCCACTCCCCAGTACTGTTGCATGCGACCCTCCAGGTCTAAAGAGTCTTGTGTTGATTTCTCCTGTATCACAGCAAAGTCGTATTCCAGATGATATGGCATCAGCCGCTGTAGTGATCCGAAATATGCAGCGTTTGGACCTCCGTTCGGTAGCCTTCCTGAACCAAAACGAAAATCTGGCTTGAGTGCGGTGCCAAACGATCTCGCGCTACCAAAATGCTTTGACAAGAACGGCACGCCTTTCGATTGCTTTCCAGTTAAATGTAACTGCGGACTACTTCCTGACAAACCTTTCAAGTTCCTGAGGCTACTAACATTCGACTTGATACCTTTGGACAAGTTATCCAATTCCTTGTCAAATAACATCTGTGTGTTTTGCTCGAGCATGTACTCCCAGCATTTAAATTGTTCCTCTGGGTTGGACCCATCGTCATGCCTAGGGTCTTCTTCCTTATCTTCCTCAACTCGCACACGTATGGCTCGTGCGACGCCTCCCCGACAACTCCTGCGTTCGGATGCTTTGGCTTGGGATCGTACGCTGGCGTAGTGTTGGTGACTGATTGCTTCACTAGGAGGACGGTCACTTTGACCGCTCGGTGATGATCGGTCACTGCTCGGCTTGGGTGGCGTCACCGAGTGACAGCATGGTTCTAAACGTGAGCAGCAACAATCCGATCGGCAAACTGACTTGTTACTGTTTATCGTCTGCCGCAGCTCTCGCATTAGCAAGTCGACATCCGAGCGAGCAGCATCAAAGCGAATAATTAATACGGATATGCAGTCCTCTACGCCGTAGCTTTGCGCCAGATCTTGTAATCTTTTGGCTGCAAGAACTGGATTACGTTCGGCTCGAACTTCAGACACTGCAGTTTCCATACAGACGGCATTCCAAAATTTACCGTTCCCTAATATTAGGAACTCGTCGTCTTCTTTTATAACAGTTTGTATTACGTCAGGATCTGGCACTGTATTAGGGTACCTTGTCGAGTATCCTAGTCGTTTGTTATTTTCTATACCCAAACTGAGAGGTCCATTTCGTCTGCTTAGAACTGCTTTAGTATCCCCTACATTGGCAAGTCTCAGGCTATACTTCCGGGCTGTGTGACCGAATCCGTTTTCTTGCGCAGTTATGGGCGATAAGTGACACATTATTAAACAAGCACCTTTTTTCTGTCCTTTTTCTTTCAATTCCCTGTGAGCGGATAGCACAACATATTTCATGTACTCGTTTACAGTCTCTTTTATAGATTTCTCCTCAAGCACGAGTCCGGGGATGCAAGTTTGTAAAATTTTTGGCACTTCGATATCAGTTTCACCATCAATAATAGCGAACAAACCTTCCCTGTTGCAGAAAGCTGGAAGACGAATTTGGGCACAACATAATTGTAACGTTTTATTTGGGCATTCAGAAAAACCTGTAGTCCAAGGTGCAGCACCATTTAACTCTTCGTGGTAACCACTTTTTTGCGTCCAAGGTAAAGAATGTCGTCCGGTGACGTCGACTAAACTAAGAGGTCGTTGACACCGGTAAGCACTGAACTGCGATGGATCCACTTGCAACTTTTTATTACATGATATGTCTAAAAACTTTAACTGTTTTGGGGCAAGAAGTCGTAAATCTATACTATCAAGTTCATTGTGAGCAAAATCTAATATTTTTACAGAAGCGCTGCATGCAAACATTGGAACAGAGCGTAATCTGTTTGAATGAGCTCTTACTACTTTAATATTGTTCAGCTGTGGTAAGTTTTCAGGAAGTCTCGAGAGGCAGTTCCCGGATAGAACAAGCTCTTCAATATCTGGCCAAAAGTTGATGCATGATTCTGGAAGGTTCGTCAAACAGTTGTAGGCAATGTGCAATATCTTTAATCCTCTGAAGGCTATAATTACATCTGCTACTTCATCGGTGAGACAGTTTGCAGTTAGGTAGAGTCGTTCTAGACAATGTGAGGAGGGTCCTCTTGCGTTAGGTAGGCGGCTTAGTCTGTTATTTGTGAGGTTTAAGACGCACATTCTGTCACACGCTGAGAAGAAGTTTTCTGGTAAGGATTGTATGCAGTTGTCGTGGAGGAGTAGTTCTCGTAAAGGTGACCTCAGTCTTGGCATGGAAGGTATGCTAGATATTTTGTTGTGCGCGAGGTGCAGGCTGCTGAGACTGGACAGTTCGCTGCAGAACAGGTGCTCTGGCAGCGAGTTGAGTTGGTTGTTGCTGGCATGCAGCGTGGTGAGGTCGGAGCAGCCGCTGAGCCACTGCGGAAGTGACGTCAGCTTGTTGTGGGACACGTCGATTTCGACTAGGTTGATCGGTGGTACTGTTGTTGTTAGGGTTTCTAGTTCTGAAAAGAAGAGAAGAATGTTTGAATTATTATTTTGAACATCAAAATTATGTTGTACTGTTGAAAAGAATGAGATTAAAACGTGTTACCAATGAACGACTCAATAACTTACGGTTATGTGGTGCTCGCAACGTCTTCAGCATGGCGCCGTGCAATGCTAGATGTTGCAACGTGTTGTGTGACGCGTACAGCTCGCGAAGTCCGCGCAACGCTGATACGACAAGCACTTCCACGCTGTTGTGGGACAAGTCCAAGGATACGAGGTGCTGGAATAATAGAAATAATAATTTAATAATATTTAGCTAGGTCACCTTCACTATTTAGTAGCTGTTGTAAGCCGTTAGCCCTGCACCTGGTCTCTCTTTGGTCCAGTTGGTGAGATTGAGGGAAGGGACTAATGCGCACACACTTGTGCTCTCCAATATGCCCCGTCGATGGCCTGATTTTGACAAGGCTAGCCTATAGCTATGATCAAAACGGTCATTTGAATGTTAATTAAGGAGGAAGGTACTTAATTGCAAGTGGCAATTAACAACTCTACTGTTACTAACTAATATGAGTAGTAGACGATTTAAAACGTCATTACATTTGAGAAACTGATAGAAGCTCTACTATAATAAGGATGTTGTTTATACTGAAGATTGTTATGATTTCATAATCTGAAATCGTATTTAATGCCGATTATTGGATAACAAGCTCATAATTCATGAGTAGAAACCGTTGTAGCGTGTGTGTTTGAGAATCTGATCAATATTTAACACGAGGTGTTTTTTCTGGGTTAGATGCTACTCGATTGATAATTTTATTGCTAAAAATGTTGGTACTGATAATATCTACGGTAGGTATGCTGACCATGGCCTCGGCTACAAACGGACATCCGAACTAATTGATTCACCGACAATGTTTATACAACAGTAGCGGGATTCGTGGTCAAATTATAACAGCCGCACACGTCGTTCTCCAAGGTTAAGCAGTGGTTGCCGAGGTTGACCCGCGGAGTGTGCATTCAGTACATTACAGAGTTCCCTCCGGATCTAGGAAAGCACGCTAAGCTGTTGGGCCCAGCTGTCATTTGTAGACCTTTGATAGTCGTTACAGGTAGTCAGTAGCCCAAAAGTCTGACACCAGTGTTACTAAGGAGTATCTTTTGTATTACCCCTTAACTCAAAGTACAGGGTTCTGTAGGTCAAATAGGCAATTACTATATGTAAAATACTGATATTTCAGCGGCATTCGGAAAATGCTAGGCAGACGATGTTTACAAACAGTATGAATTATTCTGTACCTCATAGTTGCCAAGTATGATGCTTCCTTTGAGCTTGTTGTGTCGCAGGTCTACGGTGGTTAGGGGGGCGCGGTATTCGGACTTATTTTCGTCGTCTGGCGCCATTTGTGGTTTATTGCTGGACTGAAATGTAGAAAGATTCACTGTTACTTGTAGAACCGTTTCTTCTTCTACAATGGTAATAAGAAAATATTGATCAAAGTTGTTTATACACTCGTGACGTCTTCAAACTACCTACAAAGTACGGGTACCTACTTACTTCACAATAAGAGTAATCTTACAAAATTAGGAAAAGATCGTAGGTATGTGTGTGAAGAACATTCGGGAAAGCACATTTGCCTAGAAGTTAAACTGTAGATAACAAAATACACAAACACAAAATCTACAAAGCTGAAAAACGTACCCCAAAACTGGTGATAAGGTTCCGCGTAGCCACCAGTGTCCTTAGGCGAGGCAGTCGGAGCACGCAGTCTAGAGATCGTAGTTCGTTGTCGCTTACTTGAAGTTCTTCTAATCTGAAGATAGAAGAAAAGGGAAACTCATATACTTACCAACATAATTTTAGAACGATTAGTCAAGAACTAGGTACTTAAACATACCTATTTGATTATTCCGAAAAACTGCCTAAAATCCCGTAATTTGGTTAGTAAGACAATAAGATCAGCACGACCTTTATTATTCTGACTCCTATGACACAGGATCTCCTAGTTTGGGAGTCAGGGTTTACTCTTATATGTGTATAACCTTTAATTCTTTGAAATTCATACGACCTAGTCCTTAAGCAATGTTGAAGGTATTTTTATAAATAAAGATTTATTATATTGGTATTAATGTATTATACTCGTAAAATAACTTTAGATATTCCAAACAGAACAAAGCTGCATAACACAACAAAGTAAGTTAATTGTGCAAAAATGCATGTAGACACAGAGTTGAATGTACCTGCAAATTAGCAGACATGTAAATGACTAGATACCGAGCCGACACAACAAGTCTATTTGTTATCCAACGACGTAACAGCTTAGAGATTGTATCGAGAACTTACGGACTGAGGATAATATGTCTGTACGAGAATCTAACAAAAAACATAACAACCACTGCTCATTAGAAAGTAATGTTGTTAATGACCATGTTTATTTGTAGAAAGAAATTAGATAAAGAGTTTTTGGACGTCATCTTAAAGCCGTCATCATCAGCCTATAATGTTCCCACTGCAGGGACACAGGCCTCCTCTTTAGGAGAGGGATGGGCTATAATCTACCACGCGGGCCCAGTGCGGATTGGTAGATGTCACATGTCTTCGAATATTTGGTTCTAAGACATGCCGGTTTCCTCACGATGTTTTCCTTCACCGTTTTGAGAGCAGTGGTGATGAAATAAATAACACAAAGTAATGCGCCTGATTGGGTTCGAACCCACGAACTCACTGTTCGTAAGTCGGAGCCGCCACCACTGAGCCACCACTGCTCTCCCTGCTCTCCTTAAAGCCGATGCTCCGCTATCAGGCATCACATTTATTATTTTTTCAGGCGTCATATATCTCATACTTCCATAAAAAGCGGTGGCCTCTTATTCTTTAGCCTAAGGGGTCAAATACAAAATAGCGAAAAAGTAAATCGTCAAGCTATTAGCCAAATTCAGGGCCGACATAATTTAGATTTCCATCGACACGAAAATTCGAGCTCAAACAAAGCAAACCATAATTACTAGTAGTGTAAGTAGTGTCAGCAGAAAGGAGATCTCTTTTGATTGTATTTATTATCATTAAATGCAGTATATTCTTTTAACAACAATATCGTTGCATCATTTAGATTCAACAATAAATTTTCACTATTTCGCAGCTCTTTAACTGAGACCGCGCATGTTAATGTGTGGCCCACTAGTTCGGCCACCGTGACCGATGCAATTAAAAGCTTTTTTTACTAATAATTCTTATAAAATTTGTTAAGTAGAGCTGTGTTGGAAGGAAAGTATCGTTTCGTGTGTTTAATTAGTTATTTATTTACCAAATGGCTTCCACAATTTCCTCTTACTAAATTATCGAACTATTAGTTTCTCAAGAATTAGCAAAACTTTGATTTATAGCAGTTTAGCATGTTTGTGAGGAAAAATAGTGATTCCTCATAAATAATCTAAATCCTGCTTACGAACTCTATGCTCGTACATTCAATAGATTGTAATCAAGAAACACTCTCGAACGTTCTTCTTTATGTATGCTATAAACTGCTCTAAACAATACCTCCATTATAAAGTTCTTTATCTTATCTTGGGATTGAAAGTTGATTGGATATTTACTTTTTTAATAATACAGCCATAGTTTCAGTTTCTGAAAACTATCAACATTGTAGTTATGTAGGTATTCAGTTGTTTTGTCCCGAAACTAATGTAGTGCTTTTTTCATATTTTCAGACGTTTTAATTATCAAGCTAGCCTACGCCCACATATTTACACACTTTATAGATTATATAACTTTCGATAGAATGACAGTTTGTCGATGACCCAAAACTGGTCCCGTAAAAGACATCAACGCGTTTATTTTGAAGCGAATAATTTAGGGGTGTAATTGGTTTACTGATGATTACATATTAGATACTCTGAAAAAGAGTAACATACTCGTAGTTTCGATTTTTCAAGATCTTTGGAAGAACCCGAAACTAGTGATATAATTGATATCCAATCGATTCTTTTCAGGGTTATAATTTGCTGAAAAAGTTGTAAAATATCGGAAAATATCTAAATTCAAAATATATGCTCATTGATGGATGGAAAATCAACAATCTCAGCGTACACTCATATAATCAAAACAGAAACATATTATTTCACAAGCCATCATTAAAAACACGTCTAAGTTACATGCCTTTTTAACTTTTTAAACACATTTCTTATTAAATGATTGCCACGCCATGATTGTGATCTCTAGGTGACATGACAATGTGGACTTATGGAGCAACGAGAGCGACTCGTGTTAATTACTGGGTAAACAATTATTATGTACAAGTTCATAACTGTTGACCGACATATAAAGGATTATACGGTAGTCTGACTTAGCGGTAACGTGAAATTCTTATGGTAAAGAAAATGGTATGGTGTCTTGAATTTTCATTAGTTAGAAATAATATGTAGAACTATATTGTTTGTGTTGTTAAGATTCTGAGTATTTCTTCTTGATCAACATAAAACATAAGTAAATACAGGCTATTGCGGTTTCATTTGCGGAAACCTGATATATAGTTGTTGGAAAAAAGGTGAGTACCCTCATTTAAATCAATGAGGTAGAGTTGGCTCTAAGTAAAGATACTATATTGAAGTCAATGGGTCATGACGGGACAATTTAAATAAAAGAATGACTCACCAGTATCAAGTAAAATTAAATTATAAAGACGTATCGTAACTGTAGAACAAACTACAGAACCAAGTTAAAACACATTCACTGTTCCACCGATACATCATAAAGTACTATGTTCGTTGCACCGTTAAATATTCGTGTTGCAATCGAAAAATTTAATTATTCTTTTAAAATAATAAAAACAAATAATGCTGCTAACGTAAGGTGAGTGTGTGCGCTGACTGACCGCGGGTGCGCCGGCGCCGCCCCGTTGACCACGCGGCTGGAGCAACTAGACTCGACTCCACCATCGATGTTACATGCAAGCATTGTTGTGCCTCTATCTATCAATGAATCTATGCAAACCTTAACTAACTAACATTCATCATGTTTCTTCATACAGATATCCTTTCATCGTATTTTGCTTTGGCAAATTACTATGTCTGTGTTAAGAAATTGAGAGGAACTATGCTAGATCTTTGACATTATTTTGTGAATCAAACGTAGAAAAGGAGACTGTCTTTGTAAACCAGAATTCTGCGGGTTCAAGTAATGCACTGTACATCGAAAAATTTACAGCATACATTCTAACGATCAATATTATAACCCTCATAGTAATGTACATTTTACTAGGTCTGGCATTATATATTTAGCGCGGAAGCAATACAAAAAATGTTACCTTTCCTGGTTCAGGGACCAGATTGATATTACAATTCTTTACCCTAGATCAAGATTTTACCCTGAAAATGAAAACATGTAGTGAAAACATGACAGACAAAGATCAGACGTATGCTTATCTAATCTCTGACCACAAACTTAATAAATTACTTCACAAAAAATATACGAATCCAATACTGCCTATTCGAATAAGTGCGTACTTGTAATGTGCCTACAACAATTTAGCCAGACCACAAACAATCAATCAATTCATTCTAAATTGCTTATAAAAACTTTTCCATGAAATGTGTAAGCACCTATTATATTAAGTACTAGCTTTTGCCCGCGACTTCGTCCGCGTTTCCGTCGTTTTTCGTAAAAAAGTACCATTATGTCCTTCCTCACGGTTCAGTGGTTTTGATGTAACAGACAGATTAACTTTCGTATTTTAGTAGGGAAATACAATATTAAGTCAATCCACAATACTGTTGAAAAATATCGCAAAAAGGAACCGCAGAATATTATTATTAATAGCTGTGCCCGCGACTCCGTCAGCGTGTGTAACTCCTTGTATGTTATTAAGTTAATGTATTGGTAATATTGTTTAGATCACTTTCACATGAGGCTTAAGTAGGTACCTATAGCGTTCTATAGGTAAAACTTCAGCCCAAAGCTTCCGGGTAAACTATGTTGAAAGTTGACCCGTCCGGCACGTGAACATAAAGATTTCTAGACGACATATAACTGACCATGCGAGAAACAACTGACACCGAGATCTACTCCAGCAACACGAAAATTCTGCCCTTGAGCCCTATTAATTTACCTACTTCACTTAAAATGAATACCTATAACTACTATAATTAATAAAAGTATCTACGCTTTTACCTACATAATACAAAAATAAAATTGATCATAAATTAGCCAAAACTTACCTATCGGTATCTAAAAATTTATGCGTACTACTTCCCCTAAAAAGAAATAAAATGCGAACTATTAATAATTTGTAATTTGAACGAATATTTAAACACTACCAAAATAACTACTTAATACCTATTTTATAAAATAACAACAAAAGAAATTCAAATAAACTATTTATAGACTAAAAGTCGCGCTGATAAGCACGGTTTGTTAATATCAATTATTGTCTGTCAATAAGGTCGAACGCTGAACGCATCAACAGCCAAATATTGAATGAAGCTCGCTCCCGTTACACAAAAATAATCCTTATGGCATGATTCAGTATTCACGCGCAGCTTATTAGCGTATTTCATATTTGGTTCAGTTTGATGTTTCTGTACCGATTACTATGATTCTTTTTTTATTGAATAGGTAATAATATTAACTTCTTATAATTAGGGATGAGTGAGAGTATTATAAACGTAAGAGTAAACAAATATAATCAGAAAGCTCCGAACTGCTAAGCTATAGGGAGTTACACGTGTTATTGTGAGTCAACCATAAAAGATAGACATATGCTGTTGTGGGATATTTTTTAGATAATTTTATGTAGAACATTTCCGTCATGAATGGTTTCTATGTAGCTTTAACCATTAAGGCTACACACGCGACGGAAGCTTAAAAAATGGAGCAACTTCTCCCGTTTTCCCAACATTTCCCTTCACTGCTCTGCTCCTATTGATTGTAGCGTGATGAAAAGTATACTATAACCTTTCCAGGAGTATGAAGAATAATTGTACCAAGTTTCGTTAAAATCCGTCGAGTAGTTTTTGTTTCTATAAGGAACATACAGACAGACAGACAGACAGACAGACAGACAGACAGACAAAAATTTTACTGATTGCATTTTTGGCATCAGTATCGATCACTAATTACCCCCTGATAGTTATTTTGAAAATATATATCATGTACAGAATTGACCTCTCTACAGATTTATTATAAGTATAGAAGATAGATATGTACAATGTTCACAACGAGAACTACGTATTAGGCACTTTTGTCGTTCCACAAAGAGGTTTAATTGCGTATAGGTACATACAACTAAACATAAATAAATGGAATCTTTATTACAGTAGAATGTACGGAAATGGTAAAGGACGAATAAATACTTCAAATGACTCACAAACGTTGGTGATAAGATCAAATAATTGTTATAAAGTATCTGTTTTTATTGGCCTTACCTCGACATTCCCTCTTTAGATGTTATTTCAGCTAATTTATGGGATGCCTATTTTTTAGTATGCCAATTTTGCAAAATTCATAAGCGATTTTCGCATAAACTAACGGTTTCTACTTTGAACTAAGACGTTCGTGATGTTCGTGAAAACAAATGTAAAACGTTAATCAATACAGTAGGAGAAAATCATATATAATAGGTGCTGCGTGTACACATACTAGTCCTCGTGACTGTAAAACCGTCCTTAGAGCAGCAGGAGTTATACAGCAGTACTGCTTAATCTTAGAGTGGATCTCATTTTCGAAACAGAGATGTCGCCTGCCCTGCTCAATCAATTGTGTTTTAAATCGTAAACTGTGATTTATTACCCCAAACAAAAAATTGTTTCCCAGTAATATTTTTTAGGATTACTTAGTTTGATGTATGTATATGTTACCGGCCAAACCCGATTTCAGGACAATCTAGTTTTGCCTAGGCTAAACTAGGTCTTCGTTTCCGTCAACAGGTCGACGGAGCCCCGCTTCGCGGGGCTTCTATTTCTGTCTGCAGGGTTTAAAGGGACCTAACTAACCGAATCTCGGGGTGCCCCTGACGTCGACCGTCTAGGGTTAGCGATTCCGTCAGGAGGCCCACACTGTCGCGTTTAGTAAGAACTATTAGCCTAGGCGAAACTAGTTTGTCCTGAAATCGGGTTTGGCCGGTAACATATTTATACAATGCTTGTTGACGGCTTCTTGAAGGGTCCATTTACACCCTGTATAGGAAATAAAGATCTTTTGGAGATTCCGAGTTGCAGAGTTATGTATCTGATGTTTACTAGGCAACCAATGGTCAAAGACCCTTCATTGGGTAACTGACCATAGACCACTGCATTTGTCTACCCTCAGGGCCTTTGTCGGAGAGTAAATGGGTAGAACTAAACTAAAATCTTCTAAACAATTGAATATCGATAAGTAGGTTCTTACTCGTGTGCCATATAGATTAGCTAACAGGGGTTGCAGTACGGCGAAGCAAAGTGAACGTAACGCGCACGGTCCGGCGAGCAGATGTAGATAGCCCCGCCCCGCGGCACTGCGCGTACGCAAGCACTCACTTAAAAAAATTAGCACACAACGGAAACTCCGTGTCTTATAGTAACATACGATGAGTGCTTGCTTGGACAAGACAAATACAAGAAACTTCATAGTGATTTCCGGTCTTAATATCAACTTATGGGAAGGTACTGCAGAGACGATACATTTGCTGTATTTTTGAGTCCAAGATCATGCGTAAGAAGTAACTTCTTAAAGTAATATGCAAAATAAGGCATAGTTCTGCATCTCAAATATCTGACCTAATGACCTATTAGAACTGGATAAGTCAAAACTTTTCGAACATTTTTGGGTGACTGTTAACACAAAACCGAAATTTTCCAGAAAATTCTAGAAGAAAAAGGCATTTTCTTTACGCCATGTTTATTTTTCCTTTCAACTTAAGTAACATTTTGTAACCATATCGTCAAGTGAATGTTGTTCCCTTTTAGAACTAAAGTACAGAGATATCGAAACAAAAGGCCGAAGGCTAAGATTGATGCGAGAGGCGCCGCGAGTGCCACGCTCCGGCAGCCGAGCGGAACTGAATGGGACTAGTGATCATCGCATAGCCAAACGTGAACACTATACAGCTTCAGTCAACCAACATCTAAAATGATTGCGTTTAGCGTGATGCGCCTTATATTGTTTTTGTATACAACTGACGTAGGATTGATGTACAATATCAATTGTGTTCGCTTTCTAAAGATGAAGAAAAGTTAAAGTTAGCATAAATAGACGAATGATTTTGTTGAGATGATTTGATTTTACGTGTGTTTTAGAACCGCGGTTGGGTAAATTCGACTGCAATTAAAAACGAGTAATGTAAATAATGAGCAGTTTCGAGAAGCTGTTTTAATTTCAGGTAGCTGAGAATACAGGGTTTAGTCATACTGAAATATTTATTGTTTTGGAAATGCAATTATTTAGATAATTCTCCAATACCAGGAGTACCAAAAACAGCAGTACTTTTGTGCTCTTCTATTTTAATGTTATGTCATGTATTGTATTTTTTTGCACAGAAATTAAATAATTAATAGTACGTAAATATCCCACCATACATAATATATGTATACGTTTAAATAATTTATCCTTTGATCAAATACCATTATTTATGTAGTTCTGACTTTAAGAAACGTGCGGACTTTAAGGACTCTACATTTTAAAATCGATGATTGATTAAATTATATTTTGAAAGAAAAGAAACATATTTTATTATTGAAATTGATAATTATTATGAATATTCTGATGCATCAGACCTTGAGAGTAAAGTTCCTAGGTAGACCCTAAGAACTTAGCTGCAAGAAGCATAGTAGGCTAGGCTCTCATCGTACAGAACTAATTCTACCCTTTTTTTAGTTTAATTGTGATACATACGTTCTACGCTTCCACAATAATTTAATAATGGTTTTGAAAACAAACGGGTGAACACTTTTTTATTTAAATCACCATAACATAAGAGTAGAATACAGTTGCATGGTTCATGCTGTAGGTACGAGTTTCTTACTTTTAGTTCTTTTTCTACTGAAATGCAGCTAGATTGGCTGGATTTTGCGCCACGTCTATATTGGCTTTCTTACGGTAACTAGAGAGGTTGCCACCAGACTCTAGCTAGTTTATCATCATCAGCGTCGATCGACCCCGGTCTGATTGCACCCTGAGTCCTTAAATAGGTGTGAAAAATAAGCAAGACTTACTGTGTCAACTGGCATATTTCTGGAGGCAGTTCTGTGATCCTGTTATCGCTGATGTCCAGATGTGTGAGGGCCTGCAGCGTCCAGGCCTGGGCTGGCAGGGCTGGCAGTGCGTTGCTGCAAAGACGTAGCACGCGTACTGTGAACGCGCCGGACGCATGCTGCGCCAGTGCTGCGCCGAGTGACGCACGACCACCGCCGCTGAGGTCCAGGACATTTGGGGGCTGCGTGCTTTGTGTACCCTAGAACAATATGATGTTTGGTTACAAGTTTGGTCTGAGATTTGATACTACACAGCAATTTATTTACGGATTAAATGTCTTTGGGATATTATCAAATATCTAGCTCTTAATTAATAATATCTTGTATTTGGTGGCTACAAATGTAAGCTAGGTAAGATAAAGTAAATGAAAACGAGTAGTGGTAAAGATAAAAACAAATTAACAAAATTACGATTGAGAGTGACTGCATGTCTACATTATACAAAGTAACTAATTGTGAGAAAGTTTATGTTTACGAGGCATGAACATTAACCAACCGAAAGTTCACATTTTTCTCTCAGCGTGTTAGGCTCCAAGCTGTCGAGGAATATGCTCGTATCTTCGGGGCTAGGTTGTGTGAACACATCCAAACTGTCGACCTCCTCTTCTTCACACTTCATTGTATTTCTTTCTACCATCACAGTCAACTAACACTCACGCACAACACAAACAATAGAACTGAAGAGTTTTGTGGTAAACCTATCGTCGCTACATCAAATGACATTTTAAAAGCAACTTGCAGTAAGACAGTGTTCGTCTGTCTCGGTGTGTAACCACGATGGGGCCGACGAACTCCTTCGAGCATTGTTATTCCCAAAGACTACAGAATAACTCCTGTACAGTTCATTATTCCATTCACGTCGCTGTCGCTTGCATAAATGGTGTTTTGTCCTTGATTAATACGAATTTCTAGAAGCCGTGATCATTGAATCGTTCACCAGAACTGCTAAATCTGATTTAAGTTATTTGACTGCATGATAAATAGTTTACTTGAAATAGAACTACTATTAAACACACCGGTATTGTTTACAAATAAGTTACGTAGCACAGGTAACGAAAGCGAATTGTGCACTGAAGGCAAGCTTGGTGCGACCGCTGCGAGTGACTTGTTACTTGTGAAGCGACAGCGTGCGCGCGGGCCACTATCACCAGCGCAGGCGCAGCCACACATCTCGACCGTGACATTTCTTTCAGGGTGTAGTGCACACTTTTTTTTAATTAACACACTTTTCAAACCTTCCATCACAGCGACTAACAAATTCTCTTTCGTGTACAAACCTTATCTTTAGAATTAATCAGATGATTGCAATTTTTAATGTTCAAACTTTATAAATTATCCATATGCTCATGAATAATTCAATCACATAAGTCATATTCAAGTCGTTACGAAGTAATTTGCAATTAATTTTCTTAGGAGTTATTGAATACAACGAGTTAATGATTTGTTCGATAGCATCAAAATTAACAGTATACCTGCCCACTTATACCATGTGAAAAGAGTTCCTGTAGAAATCATGTTTTGTAATATCACAGCACCATGTTGAATGTAATCGTAGTTACACAACCCTAATGTGATTGACGTTAAATTGCACATTGAAACGTCAAAAAGTTGATAAGCTTTAGAGAATTTCTAGTAATTTACCGCTGTTAACTTGACGGTTCGTTAGTCTGAGAAGTGTACCGGAATCAAATCCTCAATCATCTGCTAAGAACTCATATTCTGTACGCTGTGGAGCGCGCGACGGAACTAAACATTAAACTACATAAGATTTGCTCCAATTACACTGCTTAAACCAATGCTTGTCTAGCGTAGTAAACCAATTTGACTACACATGTTTAACTTTATGAACTGATTCGTTTACTGCATGCGTCCTCCATGCCAGATTTATCAATATACCTATACGCATAGCAGTACGTACCTCTTTCAACCAGTAGAACCACATGTTTCGCTCCCAAATAGTGCTGAATCCGAGGAAGAGGTGATTCATGCTGTTGTCTCCGGATACAATGTTGCCTTGACAACGGGGCTTCACGCAGAGAACCAGTCTCTGAGCCTTAGGTTGACATAACTCAATACTGCCGCCACTTAGTTCGAGCATTTCCCAAGTCGTACCTGAAAAGTTTTTCACAACATTATTTAAGAATTCGCAAAGATATTGCCATATAGAAACTATCGAAAGAGTGTTACAAACCATAAGAATGCAGCCTGGATCCTATCACGTAAGCAGGTCTTGGTTTCCACTGCGGAAAAACGTGTCCTTTCAGCACATACACTGTACCAGACCGCAGTACTCCTCCCGTGCGGGGAGCGGGGCCGGCACACCATCGCAAGGAGTGGCGCAGCTCCGGGTCCACTGCCAGCCGCAACCTTCGAGCCTGCGACCTCCACCCACATGTTGCTAGATACTGCTCCTGAATCCGCAGAGGAAACTCGTCCTGTTCCAATCGCCTTGCGTTCGCTCCACCGATTTGCAGCCAGAGGGATAGCTCATCATTGAAGCCGAGGTTTTTGTTTACTTCTTCGACAGTGGTATTGAGAGTGACCTTGATGAGTTTACTCGGTGCATCGATGGCGAACGGTTCGAGACCTTCGAAAATGCGTATCCAGCCATATTCGTTGGCGGCGCGAGGTTTGAAACCTCTCGTGGAGGCGAGGTGGCGCAGCGACTTGCGCGGCGCGGGAGGCGATGAGGCGTGCAGCGGCCGGCTGGCGACCATGTCGCGCGGCGGCAGGTGGTGGCGGGAGCGGGCGCGCGCTCACAATGCGTGCGCGCCGGACCCGCGCCCGCCGCTGCATTACAATTGGGTCGGACTCGTGGTGGGGGTGGGAAACATGTTGCTCGGTCAGTCGGGAACATGACTGAATACAAATTGATGCCAATAAAATTCACGATAAGTACTCATCTACAAGTACATGATTTTTCATTTACATACTCGTCATTTAATACAGATCCCACTTACGTATGGATTGAAATATTTTTTTATGGATATGTGGCCCACTATGTTTCACAGCTTGTAGGAGATAGATATCTCTAATACCGTAATTATACTATAAATCTTTATTTTAACGATCAAAAATCCGTCTCCTGTTTTCTGCCTCCATAGCTACGATTCCTACGATACTAGATATACTCTTAGTGCTTTCGGCAATACCAAAATCGCATATCACACGAAACAACAAACATCCCACGCACCGTTATTAGAGAATCTTCAAGCCACTCTGTATTCAAAAGAAAGGGACGTTGGAACATGTAGGTTGGTTCCGCGCCAGCAGCCACCCCACCTGTTGACTCACCTGCTGCGCAAGAACCCTTGAACCCTTCCCAAACAAACGTTACCGGAAACAGAAATCAATTCGAATGATTTAAATAAAGTAATTTAGGAATTAAACAAAATGTGACAGGATTGGCTTTACTACATTCGGGTGACAGAGAGAGACAGTGAACATTGATTCGGCTAGTGCAAGACAAAAAAAAAACTCAATTCCAGACACATGAACAAAGATTCAGGATGGGTCCCAAAGTAAAAGTTATTCACAATGATGAGTACAGTGACCCCTTAAGAGATTTAGTGTGTGAAGAGAATAGTTTTTTTACCGTGCTATTTGCTTTCGCCAGGTTGAGGGAAAAGCTAAAGCCTTAATATTTTTGAATTTATATGGACTATTTTATTTGTACCAATTTGGACGTAATTTGTGGAATTTATTTCCTCACTTGTGATAAATGCAAAAATTCACCAGTGATATAAACACATTTCATGTTACTATTAATATCATAAACGGGATATTTACCATGTTTGATTTTTGTTTCGAGTTCCCGATATTTCGGCGCTGTTACAAGCACCATGAAGCAACATGGTAAATATCCCGTTTATGATATTAATAGTAGTGTCAGTGACCATGTCAGTTTAAAAACATTTCATGTTGAGCCTAACCGTAGTAAAAAAACTGGCCAAGTGCAAGCCGGACTTGCACATGTATTCCGTACCATTGTAGTAGATATTTAGAGATTTCCATGTTATCTTAACACCATAGACTTCTTATAGGTTTTCCTGTAATCTATGTGTCTAAGTGTTGAACTAATTTCTGTATTTTTTCAAAATTTTAGGCTTAGTGGGTTCGGAGATAAGGGAATGGTCGGACAGACAGACAGACAGACACACGACGAGTGATCCTATAAGGATTCCGTTTTTTCCTTTTGAGGTTAATAAGAGTCAGTTATAAAAGCAGTATAATGAAAATGAATTTAACGCCAGGATTTCTTCATAATAGGGGATCGGACTGGGTCAAAATAATATGATTCTGTTTAGTCCGTAAGTTAGATTATCGAAAAATATTGAATACGTGTTTTTTGTTTTATCAAATCAATAAAAAATGACGAAGATAAAACGCGTCAAAGATCTTGGAGTGGGGCTTGAAACGTCACTTGTGTCGTCAAAATGTACTATCACATGACGTCACACGAGTTTTCGAAGCACTGTATCGTCTTCATTTTAAATTTACGTAAAAAAAGAAAAAATACGTGTCCAATAATTTTTGGAAATATATCTGACGGACTAATTAGTTTTTTTTTTGTCCGATCCCCTATTGTTCGTAAAAACACTTAATTGCACTTATCCAACGCTCAATGAGACGATGCATGTCCCAGAGGAGATATGTCATTTCCTTGATAATGGTAATAGGTACTGTTATTAAAGAAAGGTAAGGTACTACTAATATTATTTAGACCCATTGAGTTTTCTCTAATCCTCGAAGACAAGCGAAATCTGATTTCTTAGGTGAAAAAAAAAAAACAAAAAGATATTTTAAAATTTATTTACAAACTATTATAATAAAGGCTTACAACTATTACAAGTACAATAGATGCTCTACAATATCCCGTGTCTATATGCATCTCGAGTTTTAAAGTCAACCTTTTACAAGTGTTAGTAATACAGACAGTTCAGTAGTTCTACTGGTTAACTTATTCTAAAAGTATAAGTGCTATATGTAAGGCAAGATACTGTACTAAACATAGGAGTATTATCTCCAAGGATAGTTCCCGTGTATCTTCTCAGTGCCGCAGGTACAGGTAGCGTTACAAACACCTTGGCGGCAAACGTCTTTGGAGACAGTGACCAGTTCGTGACAGTTGGAGTAGAAGTCCATCTTATTGCAGGAGTTAGTGCACAAGGACCGGGACAAGCAGTGATTAGGACATTCCTCGCACGGCGTCCCGGGCTTGTAAGGATACTGTGTTATGCTGTGGTAGTTGCCACTGAAAATAAAAATTAAATTCGTTAATAAAATGAGTGATCTTTATGAAAAATCATTTCAACAGTGAACGCAAATCTATTAATTTTTGGAACATGAATTTGGTAGTGGAAGAAGCCACTGTTTTTTATCCAAGTAGTATTTTAAATATAAATGTTAAATATAGAATAATGTATGTAAGTACGGACCACATCTATACTAATATTATAAAGCAGTGCACATAAAAATCATATTATGATGTATTTTACAGGAAATCCCCTCAGTGGTACCTACCTATTTATTTTTAGAATTTAAAAATACATTTGCGATTGTTATACCTAAATAGGAATTCAATTCTTAATTGCTACTGTTTTAGAACTATATGAAAAGAAGGTTCTTCATCTTCAGACCTGTTATAGAAGAAAGTACTAACTTTCTAACAATTTGTTTGCTATAGTATTTATTTTCATTCAAAAAGAAGTTGCCTCACACTTAAAGTATTTATAAATTATGTAGTTTTTAATTTATAGTAAGGATGATGCTAACTTAGGTATCCAACTTCTCATGTATGTGTGTGATAGCAATGATAACTTTTTAGATCGAAATTCTTTTCATAGTCACAATGCCCGGAAGATGAGGGTCTTAGCAATATTTACGTTGTCTTTAGTTTACATATTACCCAAAAAAATGAGCATTATGATAGTGTATTTGAGCATTGCATCGTTAAGAATGTGTTGACGTCACAACCCACTAGTAACAGGTCATGGGTTCAATTCATCCATTTCCTAGCCTTGGTCAATGCCAAGTTTTTGAGATTTCTTACCTACTAGAAAAGCTTTTCTTCAATAGTGTTTTTGATCATTATAAGAAAGAAAAAGTCTCAAACAGTTACGGACAGTCTTTTGAGACAGTTTGCCTGTACTACCACTATCTAGACCAGCCTTCATGTAACAATTGTACTAAATGCCAATATCTTTCAAACGATACATTATACCTACATCATTTATTCCAATTGAGGCGGATACCAGACTTCATATATTTACCAGCATCATCCTTCGCTTATTTACTCAAAGAAGTAATCTACAGCAATCTGACCCAGTAGGCCTTAAAAGTAGCTCTCACCCCGGACAATAATGACACACGTAGTTAAAGAAGTGGCCCCACGGGCCTCCTTTGCAGTGGGCCACCCCGCAGCCAACCTTGTGGCTGGTAGCCCATACCATCTGCGTGTAGTGGCCAACTGTCTTCAAGTCGTAAGCTGGGTCGCCGAACGTGAAGTTTTGATACTCGAGGAACCACGTCTTAATTGCGAAGAACCTGTAAAAAACGAAGTACCTATTATGATTTTTTGTCATCAAAATTCGGTAGCTAGAATTTTTCATAATTATTTCAGCATCGTAGTTTGTTCTCTTAAGACCTTTAAGAGCTCCATATTAATTACATAACATTTTCACTTAAGTCAACATCATCACATCAGATAATCTTACAATAATCTCTACGTATTGAGTTTTTAATAAACCACAAGCGTGGCGTACATTTTTTGTTATCTTTTTTGTAAACTTCTAGTAGCTGCTTCTCGTTAATTCCAATCACGTCACCTACAAATAAGCTAGTCTAGTCGTGTTCTATTTGCCTAAGAATCTCCTAATAAATCTATTTTATATACGAGTACATGAATAACATGTCATTGTAATCACGTACGTCTGCAAAGCCGATGTGTATCTCACGATAACTCAAACTCAGTTAATTTTCCTTTCAAGTCAGACAGATCAAATTATACCGTAGCTTCTAAGTCACAATAATTAAGTCTTGAATGTTTGTGCCGTTCTAAAGGGCAATCTTCCAAGCACTATTATGTGTAATCATCCATTCACGAATCAACTATTATAAAACAGAAGTATAAAGACAAACGTGAGTAGGCTGTGGCCGTCGGGACTAGGAAATTAAGACGTTTTATAGCAAAAAACAACAGTTATATTTATATCTTCTTCATTTCATAATCAACGTGTATGATTAAATAAATCCTTGAAGAAAAATCAAAGTTATGTACGGGTTTCAAATTTCTTGGCTATTAAACACTTTATGTTTAATAGCTAATTAATTTGCCATTATTTACAACCTCTGAAGTCAAATTCGTTCTGAATGTGAGTGTTACTAATTAAATCAAAGCTTTTAGAAGGCTTAATTATGTGACTACAATAACTAAGCAGTTTTATAATATATTGCCAGCACGTGTACTAATTTATTTCTTGTTTTCAATTAATTAAGAAGAAATTAGGGACTGCTTCGTTGGTGCAGAAGTGGTTGCAAGCGCAACTGAAGTCCGATTCCTGGTTCGATTCGCGGCTCGGATTGTTATTGGGTGTTTCCAACAGCCACGGAGACTGGATTTGTGCCCGGTTTACGGCAATAGCCTCGTCCCCTATTACATGGGAAATAAACATGACTGGAAAAAAGGGGGTGTACAAATGGATACACCTCTGCCTAACCCTTCGGGGATTACAGGCGTGATGCAATGTTATAGAATTAAGAATAACTGTTTAGATAATAGATACAAAGAGCATTGTTAAAACATCAATACTATCAATAGTATTGATACTAGTACTCGTTATTCGGTTGTTCATTGTTCCGTTCAATTCAACTTTCGTCATCTTTGAGCCAAGAAATATATTATTTAGGTTCTTAATTTTCACTTTCTATACAAATTGAGGATCTTGTTTGTAAATATAGTAGGTATTCTGAGATCCAGTCTAAGATCGGCCTTCACCCATCTGCTTACCGAGTTGTCTTGATTTTCATTAGACAATCTATTTCTTATAGTTAAGGCGAGACCCAACGCACCCGTTCGACTATACTATAGGCGTAGTGCTACACTCCACCTTAGTCGGATTCAATAAGGTTGCTTTTTGGGCGTACAGTGTTAGGCTGGCTAGTCTTTGTTAGGCGCTTGGGTTTATTGATATTCAAGGGTTTTCCTTTAATTATGATAAATAACTTAACATAATTTGAAAAAATAACCGGTATTAAATTAAATAATTGTATTCTTTATTTATTTCTAGAAAAAAATACATAAGTTATCGCTTAAATTACTGAGATTTTCGACGATAAAGTTAAAAAAAGAGGCAATTGTATATATTTTTTTATAGAGTTAGTAACTTTATTCGGAGATTTGATTCGGTATAATGCAAGTTTAGTTCTTTCTCTTTACAGGATATTTTTCCCACCTCAGTACTTCAAACCTATAGTTCACACTTGACGTTCAAAGACAGTACGTTTTTGGTAAATCCTGGTTGGGTCTCGCCTTAAGTGCGTTTATGAATTAAGATTGCTTAAAACTTGCGTTTAAGCAGATATGAGAAGGTTGGCCTAAGGCGGGGTATATTATAACAATCATATCTTTTTTTTTTTTGGGTTTGGAAATAATCAAATGTGTCAGACTTCTACTGACTAAAAACCACCCAAGTTCCTTCTTAGCCCTTCGTGCATGCCGAGGCCGCGCTATCTCTTTCGAACAACCCGCAGCCCCAGCCCCGACGGGCATAACAATCATACCGTACTTTATCCCAAACGGAAAGTTGATTACTAAAATTAAATAATAGTCAAAATTCACACTTAATTTGTTCACAACCAATTAAATTAAACAAAGATTCACGTCAACGCCTTCCAAAGAATGTTAATAACAAAAGTTTGTGTTTTTTATATAAAAACACAAAAAACTTAGGAAACCGGCTTAGGTTTTTAAAATATAATTGAACAATTTTAGAGGCCATTGAAAAAAAAATTTAGGAAAAAAGGCAAGAGAATTGTGATAAAGAATAGTGGAAAATGTTAATGAATAACATACCATGGGGTTTTCTGTGCGGCTACAAACAGATTCTGACCACAGTTACCGAGATGAGGCACATTATTTTCTTTGGCATCATTATGTTTCAGGAACACACATTTCTCGGCGTAGGCCTGCGCCTGCTGCGCAGCCCCTGCGTGCCACGACTGGAAATCACAAGAAAATGATATCACAATAAAAAGGTACGTCAACGTAGTAGGATTACGTTATAAACTTATAAGTGCACTAAAATAGAGAGTGTGAGTTCTTCTATGACATTAGAACAATCACGATAAGGCGTCAAAACAAATCAACTTGTGTGCTGCAATTAGGTAGACTAGCTAAATGCTTACATAACTTGCTTACTACCGAAACGTTTAATTTTCATATCAACAATAAATAAGCAGAAACTATTCTAGAAAATGACTAAGACAAGTACCAAACTAGTAAATAGGCCTGAGTGATTTGACTGTATCAATAAGTACATCTAATGGCGCCTAGCTGGACGCCAATTTGTATGTCAACCGAGTCGAGCCTCGGGTTAAATGAATCTATTTGAGAAAAGACCTCTAAAGTAGTTGATAGTCACAGTCAGGTACACACGGCTACACATCAAGCTATACAAAACCAGTATAATCTGATCGTTCATTGTGCGAAAAGATCTAGTAAAGTGAGGCCAAGATTAACTGGTTTTGTATAGCTTGATGTGTAGCCGTGTGTACAATTATCGACTAGTACACAGTACTTTGAAATATTGCGTAACGTTCTGCATTGGTCCACTGTAAATTGGTTAAACTGGCGCCAGTTTTACCTACGCAAAACTCGAACTCTCTACTGAAGTGAAATTCTCTACGTATCGCCACATAGAGGTCGAAAAGGATTTCTGTCTACTAATCTGTATGGTTTTCTTATTCAGGAGAGAAACCATGGGATAGGTTAGTAACAGACCGGCTTCGGCTTCGGCTTCTCAATTATTATTATGACATGGTTAATTTTATTATTATGTATGATTATTTTGTGTTTGATGCTCGTTGAAGCGGATAATGATTTGTACTCTTATTTTTTATTCAAACTGACATGTAATTTTTATAATTATTAATAAATAAACTAAACTAAGCTTGCTGAATCAATATCTTAGTTCATATGGAATAAGGCCAAGAGAATGATGAAGAAAATTAAACATTCAAACTGACAAACTTATTTTCATATATCGCTTAACTACTGTGCCTATTAAATAAATAGGACCTGATGATCTGATGCCATTGTGGTTTTCTTTTGACACAAGAACTTTTCAAAAAGTAAGGCTTAAAAAATAAAAATGGAGATAAATACGCCGTGTTTGGTATCATTTGAAAGGTCCTCACTTGTACATTTCCAAAATATTGCTCAAATTTAAAATCACGCCCTCTAGTAGACAAAAAGTCAAGAGTGAAAAAAAAAATAACACCAAAATTGTTTAAATAAAAAAAAGTAAAAATCTAAAACTCGACTACGACAAAAAAAAACGACGCTGAAAAAGTATGAAACAAGATTTTCAGGATAGAACAAAAAGAAAAGCCGTAGTCACACGTTATAGGTACCAACCTAAGCACTTTAATACCGTGTGACTACGGCTTTTCTTTTTGTACTATCCTGAAAATCATGTTTCATACTTTTTCAGCGTCGTTTTTTTTGTCGTAGTCGGGTTTTATTAATATATGAAATGGGCCTACTCTTGACCTCAATGTTGTCCTGAGGGCGGATATGAGATCGACTTGTATGATACCTCTACATCTAGTATTATATTATCTGTGCCTACATGTAACCTCGTGAATCTTCAGCACAAATACATGGAATGCTTTTGAATATAGACATCGAAGAACGCATCAGTTTAAACAATTAGCTACGAGAGTAAGATGTCATAATCGAAGAACGCATCAGTTTAAACAATTAGCTACGAGAGTAAGATGTCATAATCGAAGAACGCATCAGTTTAAACAATTAGCTACGAGAGTAAGATGTCATAATCGAAGAACGCATCAGTTTAAACAATTAGCTACGAGAGTAAGATGTCATAATCGAAGAACGCATCAGTTTAAACAATTAGCTACGAGATTAAGATGTCATAATGTGGTCCCAAAATGAGTTTATTCAGCAAATCGTTCAGTTATCTCGATGGATTACTAAATACATTCCTGACTGAAATGTTTACTTTGTTAAAGGCTCTATTTGTACGGTTTACTTTCAGTATACTAATTTAGCAATTGCTTTCAATATTCATGCTTATGCTTTATAAAATATTACATTATTTTACAGGTAAGCAGCCTACCTACCTACTAGAGTAATATAAGCTATCTATTCTGCTCAATCTTGAGTTAACATCATTATTTTTACTACCAGTATTTAAGCACGCTTTAAATCGTTTCACGTGTATGTTTGCATAAGTTAATCTATTAGGCATTCTAATCATAAATGTGTACGTACCATTAACAACATGTTCGCAGCACTGGGCCTAACTTTGGTGCGGAAGAAGTTATGATACAGCACTATTTTCCTTCGCACCACTGACCGCCGAGGGTGCAATGCATCACTTGGTATTAAGTGTGGTGGGAACAGCTCTGAAATTATACACAACAACATCTACACCTTTACAAAATATTGTTTCTTATTGGCAAAAGTCATAATTCATAATTGTCCACCTGACTGAATTACGTCCACCAACTCAGCCGAGTCTGGCCATTGACGCAGGAAATAGCTATTATACTTAGTGCACAGTGTGCACAAGTGTGTTGCTCCGTGACTAATCAAGAATTTCGTCTTGTTGATAAAAACATATGTAGGTAGGTAATCAAATCTGACATCACGTCGATTTAAGTAATCAGTGGCCCGAAAGTGTGACAACTAGTCTTACCAAGGGGTGTCATATATTGGGTAACATTGTGGAGGTCAGATACTGTTAAAATAATAATAATGTGTTGGAAAAAAAAACGATAAAGTTAAAACACTTTTTTTTTGGAAGTTGGGAAATTATCAAATGACCCACTCTGGGCAGAGCGGCGGGGAGTGTCATACTTCTACTGACTAAAATCGTCGTCGGGCCTCGCGGGCCCCGGAGACCCTTCCGCATGTTGCTGACCTCTCTTTGAGGTGAGCGTGGTACACGAACGCGCCGTCGACACGGCCTATTAGATGAGACCCCTCACGATCATTTTCTGCCATGGTGCGAATACTCCGCGGAGACTAGACATCAATGCAGACAATATTATAGTGCACTAGTGTGTTCGTAGTCACAGGTCCACTCCCTCTTCCCACACTCTCGGAGTCCGATGTGACAGCAACCCTGCATGACCAGGGAGATATCAGGCGCAGGACCAAAGCCTAAACGTGCTTTCTGAGACACGGGGGTGTCACACCGCAAACTTTCAAGCTCCGACCTGCTACTGAGATTGCTCGTGGAAAAACCATAATTTACACTTTTTCTGAATATTTTCCCTAGCGTACTTTGGCTAAAATGGAATACATAATATACGACGACGTTGTGTTTACCCATTAAACATGGCAAATATCCTGTGTTAAGTGACAATAATAATATTAGTGATGATGTTTAAATAATATTATTAAATAAAAGATTATTCATTCGTTTAAGTAGCTATAAAAAACACTTACGTTTGTTATTCCAAGTTCTGAATGTTTCCAACTCGACAGCAATATTTAGTAAGAGCAAAACTTGTATGCACAATGCGGCTCGTATAAACATGCTAGAAAATTAAATACGTTATGGTTATTTTTAATTTAGTTAGGTACACCACCACAAGACTTCATCACGCTACATTTTTTCCTAAATCAATTAAACCGTGAATTTCATTAGACGACCAAACACTCAATACCTTACCTACATTTCCTTGCCCAGTAACTTTACTTCAAACCGATGTTTAATTTGTACAATTTTAAAGGCAATGAACTGCTGCACTTCAATAAATCATCGCCAATTTAATTCAGATGTGGTGCGCGATTTTGCTATGTAGAGCACCAACGAACGTTTCATTGTGCCGACGTTAATCAAAGTTATTGAGCAACTGTGTCACTTTATTACTTCTAGTTGCACTAAGGTGTAATGTGAGAAAGAATATTATCACAAAATGAGAAAACGCCATATCATTTACTGCGTTTGAGATACTTAACAACGATATGCATTAATCAATTAAATAAAGTTACGACGCATGACAAATTAACAGCTCTATTTTTTTTTAAACTAGGTGAGAACAGTATTATGGTAAAAGTTGACTAGTTCAGTACTTACTTTCCGTAGTTATTACCGGCACTGCTAATAAAATACTATTTTAGCTAAACAGAATTGTTTACATCACACTTGGACGGTTGATCACACGAGTCTGCTCTTCGTAACAAAGGTGACTGAAATCATTCTCACGACGAATATATTTGTTTGATTACAATCTCTTGAGAATTTTGATAGTTTAATAAATGCGTGCCAATCACAGCCGCGCGTCGCGAACGTTTCAATTGAAATAAGCAAATTCTATAGTTCCATACTGACCGCTGCGTCAACAACAACGAATAAATACCTAAATGATCCTTGATAAACGTTTCGCGTCTACCTAATACAAAAATGTTACTGACAAGGCATGCATGATTGCAGAATGTGTTCAATAAGGTTCTTTTCATAAATAATGACATGTTATTGAGTGTACACTAATTACGTACCGGTAATATTATAGTGCCAGTTACTGAAAGATTAATTGAGGAAACTAGGTACGGTTGAGAGGATTTCATGAATTTCATCTGCACGTATAGCGTTAGGTGGAGTTAATTGGCTGGTTGTATATAGAAGCTAGCACATTAAGCTTCTACAGTCTGTCCAATTTATTTAATAGATTTTCAACTTTATCGCTAAATCATTAGGTTCGAGGTTGATTGGGAAAATTTGACGGTTTCGGGTAGGTTGCTGTACTGGCGTCTGTATCTACGTAAAACTTGATTGGCATGCTTTATAAAAAGTACATAGTTATTTTTATTATCTTTATACATATTTTGGTAGATAGGTAAATAGGCACTATTTGGTTTGTTCACGAATGCTTCTGTAAGTCCAAAATTATCTTTGGTGCTACCAACCAGCCATGTGACCCATCTCATCAGAGTAGGTATACTATATTGGTTAAAATAAAACCGACTTCGACAAAAAAAACACTCAAAAGTGAAAAATAAACTTGAGAAGAAAAATCAGTTTCTGAAGTCGGTGACTTTTGTTTCTTTGATTTCATTTTTTTGTCACCGACTTCAGAAACTGATTTTTCTTCTCAAGTTTATTTTTCACTTTTGAGTGTTTTTTTTGTCGAAGTCGGTTTTATTTTTTTTTAAAAATTTTTTATTTTTCACTTTTTAGTGTTTCACATGTGCTTACCCCTTCACAACGTACTGGCGTGATGTTATGTTAGGAACTGGTATAAACAATAGACAGACAATATGAGATTTCAGCAATCCCAGTCCATTTGCTATCATTTATTGAGGAGTTCCGTTGCCTATCTCCGAAGTTCTTCATCAGATCTTCACAAAATAGTTTTTATAACCTTTGTAGTGAGTACAGGCGTGATATTATGTTGTGTGATGGCGTAAACAATGCTTAGATATGCTATAGCAACAATCGCGGTTAATCTGCTGTTATTTATTGAAGAGTTCCCCCGATTTCTACAAGATCCCATCATCAGATATTGAAATGGTGAAAATGGGACCACACGGGAAGCACCAGCTTTCAAATGAAAAAAGAATCATGAAAATCAGTTCACCCAGTCGCAAGTTATGAGTGAACAAACATAAAAAAAAAAAAAAAAAAAAAAAAAAAAAAAAAATACAGTCGAATTGATAACCTCCTCCTTTTTTTGGAAGTCGGTTAAAAAGGCGGTGCGTTTACGGGTGCAAAGAAACCCAGGTCCTTCAATACAAAGTAAAGCACATAAAGCCTTACATTCCCAGTATAACATGGCCTCACTCTGTATAGATTTCCCGTGCAAAAAGAGATGCGCATAAACTGGTTTTGTATACCTTAATAGGTCATCTAATATTGCTAGAATTGCTAAGGATTTCTAATTTACTGTATCTTAGTAAACTGTACCTACTTTAGTATCTTCAATTTGTAATACCTAAGTATTATATTGTTAACATATTCATCATCATCATCATCATCAACAGCCTATTAATGTTCCCACTGCTGTGACACAGACCTCCTCTCTTTGAGAGGGAATGGGCTATAATCTACCACGCGGGTCCAATGCGGATTGGTAGATGTCACACGTCTTCGAATTTTTTGATTCTAAGACATGCCGGTTTCCTCACGATGTTTTCCTTCACCGTTTTGAGAGCAGCGGTGATGAAATAAATTACACAAAGTAATTTGCCCGCCTGGGTTCGAACCCACGACCTACTGTTCGTAAGTCGGGGCCGCCACCACTGGGCCATCGCTGCTACCAACAACACAACAACATATTAATAACATAGTGTTAACATATTATTATCTCTTAAATGATTAACTCCATTCTTGTAGTTACGGAAGTGATGGCACAGTGGCTGAGAATTTTGAGCCAGTCTTGCCTGGCCTTAACTTTAACCTTACAATTATTATCATCATTTATTTGTATTCAATGTATATCTGTGTAGTTGTGTACTTTTCCGGTATGTACCTTTTAGGAATAAACAGTAACGTTGACCTTTACACCGACAACGATGGTTTTGGAGAGCTCCACAAGACTGAAATAACGTCATCTATTATCGTAAGTTTTATGATATAAAGAGCATTATTTTCTACTTTTTCACGAAACAGATATATGCCTGATTGCGTAAACGAGACACTCTTCTTCGTTGTTTTGATGATTCCCATAATTCTTTGAGTAAAATTTACTTGGGTCAGAACTATACTTACCTGCCTTGAAACGTGATTCACCCCAAAAAAAATGTCGTTTCCCTAACAACAATTTTCACGAAAAGCTTTATTAAATGCTTAGTTGACAGCTTCTTGAAGATTTTATACCTTTGGTTAAATAATATAACGTGTCACATTTGAAAATAATAACTCGCTGAACGGTGATTATTCGATGCACGAGTGGGAGTCGATAAGGCAGAAAACGAAACGATTAATGAACGAACCAATGCAAAATATTTGCGTATAATGTAAAATGTTCGTAGAGCGGTGGCAAGTTCTAATGAATGAGCCAAAATGGTTTCAGACGTTAGACACCCTTTACACAGTAACATCCTCGTTCCGCAAAGGCTAAAAAGCCGTAACAGTTTCTTGAAGTGTGTGCCCCCGCTCTCTGGCGAACACTCTAAAGAAATACTCAAGCAAGCTGTGGCGCGAAAGTGTTGTCCTACCCAACCCATTTGTGCCACTTACCGAACATCTCCCACCTGGACACGAGTTGCCATGGCTGACCTGGAAGTCCTTAAATAGACTCCGGACAGAGGTCGTTCGAAGCAAGGAAAACCTGTTCAAGTGGAAATTCATAGATGACTCTGCCCTGGACTGCAAATGTGGTGTTACCCTACAGACTTGACACTTGACATCGTGTCCTGCCTGTCCAGCTACTTGCACATCACAGGAGCTAATGATTGGAACTGAAAATGCCAAGTTTAAATTGTCATCGACAGTCTCGACACGCTAAGAAGAAGATGTAAAATGTAACGGACATTGGCTACCAAGCTTGTTCATACCATTAATTTAATATAATAATATAAAGAATTGAGTTTGTAACTGAAATACGTAAGGGTTAGACTGAGGTGCACCTAATAGGACAGCCACATTTCGACAGTTTGAACGCTCAAGGAACAAGAATAAGACGCCCACCACATGTCGCGTCACCGAAATGAGAATGCCTGACCATCTGAATGGCCTACCGAAGTTACCATTTTGGACAAAGTGGCAAACATTTACATCAGAGGAACTTTTAAAAAAACGACCGTTACAGGATAAAGCTACGGCCACGCCTACGGAGGGCGGTAGATCACATGGCCAGGAAAACGCTGGAATACAAGACCCACACAGCACGGAAGACCCCGACTTGATACTTGATACGTGGATGTCTGTAGTTAAGAACGACTTAGTAAATAGTGAATTAACCCAATGACTTGGAGAAGAACCATTAGGGGAATCAACCCCAAATAAAGTTGATAAGGCCAGAAGAAGATACAGATAAATTCTTCCTTATCCTCTAGAATGTGACTGCAGTAGTCATAAATGGTGGCCTAGTAGCCGTTTGAGAACTTCCAGACGATATGTTACATGAAATTAATTAATGTCTAAGATGTTCTTGAAAAATTACATAACTTTGTTATCTTCATTGCACGAGGTTATAATTATTACAATGATACCTATCAATATTCTTGACACCTCATTGCATTCAAGATGACCTACGATATCTTTACTATCGCGTTGCTGATTTAATCTAGCGCAGGCTTTAAAAAGCAGAAAACGCGTCGTAGAAGGTTGCCACGCCAACGTGTACCTAAATAACGCGCTTAGATACCCCAAACCCCTCTTACGTAATTTTATTTTGATTGTGATCTGTAAACAGAAAATCAAAATTTAAGACGTCATTCTAAATGCAATCATCAAAGACATTTTCAAACTAATATTTTTATTATAACATCACACCTGTAATCCTCTAACTAGAAGGTAGAAGTATACATAATAGTAAACACATTTCACCTAGAGGGCGAGCTTATTTTAACCTGACTGCTACGGAGAAATTTCTGATAAAAAAACCAATAACACATTGTCCGAGCTGAGAATTGAACCCGGGAAGGACCCCGAAAGCCCCCCGCGGGAAGGACCGCGAAATTAATTCCATGAATTTGAAGATTCATGGAATTACTCCACCTTCCTGTGGTTCACCAACCCAAAAGCTTTGTCTTCTTCTTGCCAGTGATTGTAATGTGAGTGGACCCATGTTTCAAACGTAAAAAAAACGTAAATTAAAATGGTAACAACCATTTTTGATGAATGGATGAATAATGAATAATTCTTATATCGGAAGTATCAGCCCAGGTTATTATTTGAGTTGATTGACCAGAGGTCAAGGTATCACATTTATACCCACGAGTTTATACCTACTGACTGCGTCTTGTTTTTTAAAATCGTGGGCTAGTAGGTAATGTATCAGAAGGTACCGTTTATTTTTTGCTACCAATCAGAAGGCTAAACATGTCATGATCTTCTTCTGTTTTCAATAATAAAGATATAGCTGATATTTCTAAGCACTACATAGTGTCTATAACAGCAAACGCAAGTTCATTTAGTAATTTAATTTAATTAATCATCATCATCATCAACAGCCTATTAATGTTCCCACTGCTGGGAAACAGGCCTCCTCTCTTAGAGAGGGAATGGGCTATAATCTACCACGCGGGCCCAGTGCGGATTGGTAGATGTCACATGTCTTCGAATGTTTTGGTTCTAAGACATGCCGGTTTCCTCACGATGTTTTCCTTCACCGTTTTGAGATCAGCGGTGATGAAATAAATTACACAAAGTAATGAGCCTGCCTGGGTTCGAACCCACGACCTACTGTTCGTAAGTCGTGGCCGCCACCACTGGGCCACCGCTGCTCTAATTTAATTAATAATATTAATGATTAATTTGAAGAATAGAAAAATAACGTAACACCTCTCTGTGTTCCTATTAGTGCAATAATAACTAAATGTAGTCATCATCGTCATCATCCACAGCCCGAATTCACCCACTGCTGGGCCTCTCTTTTCTGGTGCCAATCTCCACGTTCCTGAGCCAGCCTCATCCAGGGTTTTCCCTCGATGGCAACAATATCGTCTGCCCGTCTCGCCGCCGGACGGCCTACATTTCTTTTCCCCGTTCTCGGACGCCATTCGGTGATAGCCCTAGTCCACCTACCATCACTGCGCCTAGTCAGGTGTCCTGCCCAATTCCATTTGAGTTCCGTAACGTGAATTCCAATATAGGTAACCTTTGTAGGTACCTACGTCTTGGGATCTCGACGTAGGGAACTCGGTCTACCAGTTTTATGCCTGGCATGGAACGCTCCATGGCTCTCTGTGCTACTCTGTCTGTTTACATGTTTCAGTACCATAAGTTATTGTGGGCAAAACACACGGGACTTTAGACATAGCGGAATTTTGGCAGACTTCAAAATGTGGTCCAATTTGCTGAACGCGGCCCACCCATGCTGTACCTATTCTTCGGGATATCTCCCTTTGTTGATGCTCTTTGCCAAATAAAAGCACATGGCCAAGATATATGGTTTAGGCGCAAAATGCCAAATTCTCAAAATGGCAACAGAGTCGCAAAAGGACAAGTTCTCAAAATGGACAATTCTCAAAAAGCCTAATTCTCAGAATGGCAAATTCTCAAAATGCCTAGTTCTCAGAATGCCTAATTCTCAAAAAGCCTAATTCTCTTAATGCCCAATTCTCAAAATGACAAATCCTCAAAATAGCAAATTTTCTATAATTGGCGGTAGGTAGGTATTCTTATAAAAATGTATTTTCTTTTTTTGTACGAAAGGGGATGACGGAATCCTTGAGAAATCGAGGGAAACCCTCAAATTTTATAGGCACACATTTTTTTTTTTGTTTTTGATCAGCCCACGCTGTCCCACTGCTGGGCAAAGGCCTCCCCCATGGCTTTCCAAGTATGTTTGTTATTTGCTTTCTCCGTCCAATCTGTTAAGAATGAGATCGTCACGCCAGCGTATCTTGGGCCTGCCTCGGTTACGACGGCCGTCTTCAGGCACCCACTGAGTGAATATCTTTGCCCATCTGTCCGGCTTCATCCTGGAAACGTGACCCGCCCAGTCCCACTTTAACTTGGCAGATTTAACACCAACATCGGCGATGCCTGTCTTAGACCGTATTAAGGTGTTGCGCATTCGATCGGAGAGTCTAACCTTCAGAATGCTAAAAAATATATCTGGCATTTTTCTGTTCAACCGTTTTCGGTGTAGAGCGCTGATAAAGCGACTGGAATGCACTCACATACGGTATTGTATACGTACATATAGGCGTTAACTCTATTGCTTTTTAATCGATTTCCAATAAGGAGGAGGTTCCCTATTCGTGTGTATGTAATTTATTTTTCGCGAGATATTTGCGAAAAACTGATTTCGTGACCTTTTGAACTTGATTACTTCTTTAGCCGACACGATATCAATGTCGATTTTTCACATCTTCATTACAATGCCGTAATAAAGGTATATACAAAAATTCAGCCCACTAGGAATTTTTCTGCAGATAAAAAATCTAAAATGACTGGACTAACACCTTGACTTGGTGCCATTGTGATTACCTACTCTTATGAACTGAGACGATCACGTTATGATGTACGTTGTTGAAGTTATTATTAAACTTGGTTACTTTTTTAGGGTTCCGTAGTCTACTAGGAACCCTTATAGTTTCGCCATGTCTGTCTGTCCGTCCTCGCTTAATCTCTGTGACCGTTAGCACTAGAAAGCTGAAAGTACCAATATTTGTATTAATCACGCCAACAAAGTGGTAAAATAAAAATTGGAAAAAAATGTTTTATTAGGGTAGCCCCCCTGTATGTAAAGTGGGAAGTGATTTTTTTTTAATTTCAACCCTAACGTGTGATATATTGTTGGAAAAGTATTTAAAAATGAATAGGGGTTTACTAAAATCATTTTTTGATAATGTCAATAATTTCGGAAATAATCACTCCAAAAGTAAAAAACAATGTGTGTCCCCCTCTAACTTTTGAACCATAAGTTTAGAAAATATGAAAAAATCTGAAAAATAAACTTTATAAGGACTTTCTAGGAAAATCATTTTGAACATGGATGGAAACAGTTTATATTAAAAAAAGACAAAAAGTTGTGCAAAATAATTTTTGGCCTAAGTTTGTAGTATAATCGTATATGCAAGCATTTTTTTTACTTTGTTTACATATTTTATTATCCTGAACGTATCTTTTTTCAAACAAAAAAAGAATTATCACTACGGAACCCTACACTGAGCGTGGCCCGACACGCTCTTGGCCGGTTTATTAGACTTGTTTCAATTGAATTAACTAACAATGAAACTATAAATAGCCGGAAATGGTAGGCCTGAAAAATTTAAGAGGGTACAAGACCCGGGAATGTAATGATGAAAATCGAAGTAAAGACGTTTATTTTCTTAGTTGTTATATTAATTGCTGAAAAAAAGGAATAAAACAAGGACGTGCCTATAGGAGACCTTGATTACCTATATGAAAAAAATAATTAAGTTATGATGACATAAAGTTGTACAAACGTGTAAATGTTAGGTATTCATATTGGGTTTCGATGTCAATGGTGGGTGCCGATAGATCGAAATTGATTGGCAAATCCCAAATAAAAATCATAAACATAATCAACAGACAAACACGTTAATTTTAATAAGACACACTTTAAAAATTAACAAAGTCTAACTCCCTATCCAATTTAAGAGTGAGAACTAATGTCTCCGAGTCTCCATCCCAGTTTGCCTTAGATCCATCAGGGTTGACCTGGTGTGGGAGAGGTAGTTTCAAAGAATATTGCGAAGATGTCACAGTCACGGTAGACGTGTCAACTACCAAATCCACGTTTTCTTTCTTATCTCCTGGCATCTTCACTCGAACTAAAAGATTTTCGCAACTAGCCGACCCTGGAGTTTTTGGGCCAATCTGTAAATTAAAAAAAACACTAACTTTAGGTAACACTAAGCATAAACATTAATTATAATTAATTATCTAAGTACAAAGATGTGGTAGGTACATAGTTGTATCAGTTGTACGTTACCAGATACCTACCTACTGTATATAATTGGCTAATGGCTAAGTAAATGAATTAAGTTTTTGTTCTATTGTTTTAAAATACTTAATTGCTGGTTTTTGCTTCAAAACTTAAACATTTTGTTACTTTAAAAAATTAAATTGCTTCGTCTTAGCGTGTCCTCAAGTTCTGCGAACCACTGGATTGGCGCTTTGCTTCTCCGCTGGCGAATACGCTTGCCCAGTATGGGATCGTTCTGCCCACGCCGATCTAGTGGATACAGCTCTAAATGAGACGTGCCGGATTATTACTGGTTGCCTTAAACCAACTCCGGTACGAATGTTGTATCCACTAACTGGGATTGCGCCTCCACAAATTCGTAGAACCATAGCGAGCTGCACCGAGAGGACGAAGCTACAAACTGACTCACGCACGACACCCAATGCACAGTTATGCCCCGGTGCCTCAGAGGCTGAAAAGCCGCAAAAGTTTTTTTGGGTACGTTGAGCCAGCTAGCCCATCTAATAGAAATGCCTCCTCTGCAAGACGTGAGCTCTGGCAGGAGCTGCTTAAGCCCCCTGACGGCTTCATCGAGCCGTCCGAAAGCCTTCCACCTGGACATGCTTTGCCGTGGCCGACGTGGAAATCTCTAAATAGACTCCGAACCCAGGTCGGCCGCAGCAAAGACAATCTCTTCAGATGGGGGTTCATAGACGGCTCAGACCTCAAGTGTGTATGCGGCGTTTCTCCACAGATAATGTCCCACCTTCCATCTTGCGCTGCATGCCCTGACACCTGTACCCTTGACGACCTTATGACTGCATCAACGAGTGGAGTTCGCATAGCTGAATTTTGGGCCAAAACGATTTAACAGAAATTTGCCATCGACACGCTAAGAAGAAGAATTGCTTATTTTAATGTAAGGCACTGACGTTCAGTCTAATCAAGGGGTTGGTATTACTCAGTATGTAGGTAGGTAGGTACCTACCTAACTGAGAAGTCAGCTGTGGAGGTCAGCTTAAGTGGCTCCTTGCAGACTGTAGGTATTCAGCTGCAAACTGATTACTTTCATATTTATGACGTAAGTATGGATTGATGAAGTTAGGTACCTGAAGAAACACATCTTCGGCGGAGACTGACTGTTGATAATTCATGGTATACTCAGGAGCCTTCAGCTCTCCTAAGCCTGTACCAGCCTTCCCTAGGTTCTCTATCTCTTTTGCCTCCAGCTCCTCATATTCTTCAATGGTTTTCGGAGTCTTCGCATTTTCCGAAGGTGGAATTTTACCTCTCGTTGAACTTATATCAAAAACTAGGAAAAAATAATACAGGAATATGAATATTAAAATGTCTAAAAGTATCGACCTATTTCGAGAACCCGTTGGTTAATAATTTGGACAGCCGAGGTGACCTAGAGAGTGATAGTGGTTTAGTGAGAGCGGTGGAGATTAGCAGGTCCTGGGTTCGTTTTATGTAATTTACATCATGATTACCGCTCTTAAAACTGTGACGAAAAAAAAATACATGAGTAAACTGTTATATACGACCTTTTAAAAAAAGTAAAAACGAAAAGCCTTAGTGACACGTTATAGGTACACACGGCTACACATCAAGCTATACATTTCCAGTTTACGCTGATCTCGCACTGCACGGAAATCCTATACAATGCGAGACCAGCTTATACTGGAAATGTATAGCTTGATGAGTAGCCGTGTGTACCAACCTAAACACTTTAATACCGTGTGAACTGTGACTACGGCATTTCTTTAGTTCTATCCTGAAAATCTTGTTTCTGAATACTTTTTCATCGTCGTTTTTTTTGTCGTAGTCGGGTTTTAGTTTTTTACTTTTTTTTATTTAAACAATTTTGGTGTTAATTTTTTTTCACTCTTGACTTTTTGTCCGCTAGAGGGCGTGATTTTAAATTTGAGCAATATTTTGGAAATGTACAAGTGAAAAAAAAAAAAAAAAAGGACCTTTCAATTAATGATACCAAACACGGCGTATTTATGATTTATTCCTAACCTGACCCGAAATCCTAACCCGGTAGTGGGTTAGGTTAGGAACTCGAAAAAAAAAAGAATTTTATTCCTAACATAATTCCCTATTCCTAACCTGACCCGATATCCGTATTTTGGATTATTCCTAACCTGACCCGAAATCGTAACCCGGTCGGGGGTTCATAGACGGTACGGATCTCAAGTGTGCATGCGGCGTATCTTCACAGACAATGGCCCACCTTCCATCTTGCGTTGCATGCCCTGACACCTGCACACTTGATGATCTAATGACTGCATCAGCGAGCGGAGTTCGCATAGCTGAATATTGGGCCAAATTAATATAATTTATTTAGTGACGGTTTGCCATCGACACGCTAAGAAGAAGAAGTGTTTTTTTTGTCGAAGTCGGTTTTATTTTTTGTAAAAAAGTTTTTATTTTTCAATTTTTAGTGTTTCACATGTGCTTACCCCTTCACAACGTACCGGCGTGATGTTATGTTAGGAACTGGTGTAAACAATAGACAGACAATATGAGATTTCAGCAATCCCAGTCCATTTGCTATCATTTATTGAGGAGTTCCGTTGCCTATCTCCGAAGTTCTTCATCAGATCTTCACAAAATAGTTTTTATAACCTTTGTAGTGAGTACAGGCGTGATATTATGTTGTGTGATGGCGTAAACAATGCTTAGATATGCTATAGCAACAATCGCGGTTAATCTGCTGTTATTTATTGAAGAGTTCCCCCGATTTCTACAAGATACCATCATCAGATATTGAAATGGTGACAATGGGACCACACGGGAAGCACCAGCTTTCAAATGAAAAAAGAATCATGAAAATCAGTTCACCCAGTCGCAAGATATGAGCGAACAAACATAAAAAAAAAATACTGTCGAATTGATAACCTCCTCCTTATTTTGGAAGTCTGAAGTCGGTGGCAAAAAAATTAAATCAAACAAACAAAAGTCACCGACTTCAGAAACTGATTTTTCTTCTAAAGTTTTTTTTTTTTAAGTCGGTTTTATTTTTTGTTAAAAAGTTTTTATTTTTCACTTCACACTTTAGTGGTTCACAATCATGTTCATGGGTCTTAATGTGGACAATGTAGTTTTTTTTTTTGAGTTTTGTTGATTTTTCAAAAACCGCTTGTGTGATTTCGATAATAAAATTATGGGACCATTTGGGAAGACCCTTTCCAACAATTACAAAAAATAAAACCGACTTAAAAAAAAAACTTCCGGGTTAGGATTTCGGGTCAGGTTAGGAATAAATCGTATTTATCTCCATTTTTATTTTTTAAGCCTTACTTTTTGTTCGCTACTAGAGGGCGCCAAATCGCTTTTTGTGACACGTCACGTATCCTATGTTCAGCGGAAAATTAAGACGGTTCTAACGATACCTCATAATTATGTCGAGTTCCGATAAGTGGATTAGAAGCTATGAGGGAACAGATGAAGATACTCACATACATACATACATAGCCAGTCAAAATCATAACCCTCCTTTGGCTTTGCCGTAGTCGGGTAAAAAAAAACGAAGCTCTACCAACTCGCACTGGCCCCCGTGGAGTAATACACCCATTTCTTATCATAGCGAGGAGGCCTATTGTATGTCCCAGCCATGAGCCAAGGAACAGTATCTAATACCTACTAGGCTGTTGATGTCCCTTAGTAGCTTATTTTCGTGTTCTACCAACAATGATACTTCGGGTTGATTGGGCGAAAAATTTGCTGATTCTGTAGGATATCTACTAACTACCTAATTAATTAGGTAGATACCAAAACAGAAGGTAAGAAAAAAGTAACTTCTGCGCAAGTAGGGTTCGATTCTCAGACGAAGCAAAAGAAGTTAAATCACCTATTGTCCTACGTTTATCGCATCTAAACCTATCTAAACAAAAACTAAACTACAACATCAAAATAAACTAGTTAAAACTTAAAACCATTATGTTAAAAATAATACCTGAAGACGGCAAATCGTCTCCTTGTAGAACTTCTGGTTCGGGCGGTCTCAATAAATCGACGAGGTTTTGCAAATGTGCCGGTGAGAACTCCATTTTGAAATCTTCTACACAGCAGAACAGTTAACCAGTTGCTAAACAATGCAACACAACTTATTTTATTTATCGTTCGCTAATCAATGCAGTTGCCAACGTCTTATGTTGCTAGGATACCAATCAAAGAGTAGAATATCTATACCAAACGGAAATACCTACCAAAGAGTATACATATTCTTAACTAACCTTGACTAGGTACAGTAACTGAGTGGTCCTGGGTTCGATTCCCAGGTCGGGTGGTGTTATTGGGTTTTTCTAGAATTTATCTGTAACAACCACGGAGTCATTTGTGCCCGGTTGATGACTTGCCTTCCATGGGACTGAAACAACTGGCGAAATGTCGATGTAATAGTACATTGTTACCTTAGGGGTGAAAGGAACTTATTTAGTCCCCGAGACGGGGTTTGGCGCCTGAGCGCAGCGAGGGCGCTAATAGTTCGAGGGACTAAATAAGTCTTTAACCCGAGGTAAACACTGTGCTTTTCATTACGAATACAAGGAAAGTTGATGGGAATAGGCTTGCGCCCAATTACCTAAATCGAAAGAAAGAAGAAAGAAAAAGCAAATTGACAAAAAAAAAAAAGTAAACTTAAGAGAAACACTTAAAATCGGTTAAATCTAATCGGTGGATGGCAATAGGCTTGCTCCTAATTACATCGGTTGGAGGCAATAGGCTTGCCCCGAATTACATCAATTTATTGATGGCAATAGGCTTGTTCCCAATAACCCAAATCGGTGGATGGCAATAGGCTTGCTCCTAATTAAATTGGTTGATGGCAATAGGCTTGTTCCCAATAACCCAAATCGGTGGATGGCAATAGGCTTGCTCCTAATTAAATTGGTTGATGGCAATAGGCTTGCTCCCAATTACCTAAATCGGTGGATGGCAATAGGCTTGCTCCTAATTAGATTGGTTGATGCCAATTGGCTTGCTCCTAATTACATTTATTGATGGCAATAGGCTTGCACCTAATCACATCAGTTGGTGGCAATAGGCTTGCTCCTAATTACATTGGTTGATGGCAATAGGCTTGCTCCCAAATACATCAAATAATTTGACAGCTGTCAGTAGAAAGCGATTCTCCCTAGGGCTGAAAAGTAGTACTTTCAACCCGCTCCGCAGGCATGTCATGACCTACTTTCAGAGTATGAGTAATGAAAAACTAAGTGCACCTCTGCCTAACCCTTCGGGGATTACATGCGTGATGTTATGTTAAAAAAACGACGCTGAAAAAGTATGAAACAAGATTTTCAGGATAGAACAAAAAGAAAAGCCGCAGTCACACGATACAGATAATTAAACAGAAAATGATATAAGTTAAATTAAAATTAAATGTATTTTCTTTGATCCAGTATCTTTAAAAGCTCGAATAGTTTATGGGTTTAAGAATAAAATTAAGTTAAACATAGGTGGTTTAGGTAGTCACACTTGAGTCTAACAAATAATTGCACATAACAGCTTAATATTTAACAAATGAATCTCTTAATCGACAAATTGTATGAGCCAACTCGCAAGAAGCATGCGTGCACTCTCAGTCGCAACTTTGTACCTACTGATGCGTCCGCAGATGTGTGGACCGACGCCGCCGCCGGGCGCCCGCGCTACAAGCTTTTGATGTGGGACAAAAAACCGACAACAAACGGATTAGCGGCAGACGCATCTGCCGACGTTCAATACCACGACGTTTAATACTCTAAATTACCAAATCACCCCCTCTACACATCGGCGGATGCGTTCGCAGATGACGTCTGCAGATGCATCTGCCGATGTGTAGAGGGGCCTATACTACACAATCATGTACAACTGAGACTAGGAGACTACATTTCTATATTTTTTTTATAGAATTTGGTTCTACCTGCTAAGTCATGTCCTGAATTTTAACATTTCTAATATTGTCAAAAGTAATTTTGTGTGATCTTTATAATTTCTGTAGTTAGGCACGAGTCACGACAACCAATCAAGCTATAAAAACGAATTTCTCATTGCATGGGAAATCTCTAAAGGGAGGCCATGTTTACATGTTATAGGTAGGTACAGGGAATGTATAGTGTCACTGTCTGTAGTTCTGTACTATAGAAATGAGCACACTGGGTCAGACTGGGTGGAACATTAATCCCTATTGTGATTATGTTGTTAAAAATCTCATTCGCCATTCCCTATTAAATATTCCTTAATATTGTACAATTTTGTTATCTTTAAGTTTAAACTAATAATTATTAAAATAATTAATTTTCTCATAAAGTCGTTATTTTTTATCATTTGATTTTATTTAATAGTTACACGTACTGCTATCAATGTTCCTAGTGATTAGCTCTCTTTTTTTACCTAAACTCTACGCCTACTTGTGGACAGCGTTGTGGGTTACTTTATAACCAAATTGATTGTATTTAAATTAATTGTAAGTCTTTATAATGTAACTGTTTGCTGTTCCTATCAATAAAAAATAATAAAAAATATTGTGAAAAGGCTAGGACTATTAATTTATGGAACTGTGTGTGAAAATAATACTAAAATTAACATTTATTTGAATTTTATTATACAAAGGTTAGTGCACAATTATACATCTAATGCATCAAAATTAGCAAATAACACATGACTGGAAAGAGATTTAAGGGAAGCCATCATCATCTTCTTCTGCCATCTCCTTGGCTAACTCTAAATCCTGTTGTTCTCTCTCACGCCTCTCTTCTGCACTCTCCAGTTCCTTGCCATATGATTTTGGGGGGTATCTCATAGCCTTGACACTCTGGTTGTGCAAATCCAAACAAAATGATATGCGCTGGTGGAAAGCCAGCTGTGGTTCCCTTGTGCAATAGAGATCGGAACTTTCTTTGTTGCTCATGTATCCCTTTTCAGGGTCAAGGGTAGCCTCAATAACTCCATCTCGGATAGCTTTAGCCACAATAAATTCTGCATCTTCAGCTGAGTCTAGGCCTAGTTTCCGGGCAATGTCTTTAGGAGAGATACGGGAGTAAGAAAGTCCAATAGAACGGATGGCAGTTTTGATTACATTCTGTCTGAGGCGAAGAATCAATGTGAATGTGTGATCACTACGGAACTGGGGGCCAAAGTTCTCAAGAACTTCTCCAAATCTCTGCAAGTTGCCAAGTCTCACTGCTTGGGTGAGTTGGAAATAAGGTGCCAAAGCTTTGCGTAGAGGAGCTTGTCTAAATATAGCTCTCTCAGGAATATCTCCCAACAGTAACTCAACCACAATAGCCAACTTCTGGACAGTTTGACGGAAACCAACAGCGGCAGTCTGAGGAGCCTTTCTCAAAGCTTGCACCAAGTGCTTATGAGCATCACTGTACTCCAGACGAGCAGCCTTGATTCTTCCGAGGTAATACAAGAATCTTGCCCACTCATTATTACTTGCATTTTCAGGGAATACTGACTTGCTGACAAGTTTGTCTGCTTGATCATACAAAGAATAATGCAAATAGTTACGCAGAAGACAGTTGATGAGTACTGCTTGGCCTTCATAGTCATTACGCAGAGTAGAAGTACGAAGTCTAGCATGAAGTAGTCCTCTAATAAGGTCTAATTTATTAGTTAGTTCAAACACTCTTGAATGGTAAAAGTAGCATTTAGCAGCAATCAAATCAAGAGTTCGTCTGTTTTGAGCTAAAACCTTGTTCATTAGCTGCTGCGAGCAATCGGTAGCTTCCTCCAACCTGTTGGTGTCCAGTAGGCGCAGCAGTACCAACAGGTGCAAATAAACGTCCACTTCTGGACCAGGTTGCTTGGGCGCACTGCGAGAGCGAGGTGGTTCGATGTCGACAGCGCCAGGAAGAGGGTTCTCCACAAACGCGATCAATCCTTCTTTGTCAGCACTTGATGGATAGAGTTGGTTGAAAATAGCACGTAAGACGTTGCCATTTAGCTTCCTTCTGGTACTAGGAAGAGATCTCAAAACTCGCATAGCAAACCTCGGTTCCTTGGAAGTAACAGCTTTATCTATTTGTCTTACGTGCTCCCTCAAATCTTGAACGGCAAGCACATCTGCATCTTTCTTTACTTCGGGTGTTTCCGGATCACTAGCTGCTGCAGGACTTTCCACATTTTTCATTTCAACATCTTCCGAAGGAGCCATTTTATATGCTCTGTAATAATTTTCCAATTAAACACAAAATTCTTTGCAAAATCAGTGATTGTAATATTTTTCGACTCTTTTGTCAGAAAATGCCGAGTAACTATAAAGCGTTCCAGCGGAAATAAAACGACATCTTTAGTGGTTTGGAAAACGTATTATTGCTATCTCTTCCTTCATCATACAATACATAACTCTCGTTCTCTTTTCCTCATTAAGTTTAATGGAGCAACAAAACGAGGTATGGAACACGTTTTATGAAGGAAGAAGTTCGGATACTTTCCTGAAAAGTATGAGAGATGGTATTCTCGTTTTCGTTGCATTATCATACATAGGCACTGTTCACGGCCTCGGGAATTCGGGATAAATGTTCCGTAAGTTGATTTTCAAATAGTCCCGATGATTCGTGCGTGGCATACTTTTGTGTGACTTTTTTTTTTTTTATCCACTGACCTAAGAGGCGTACTGCTAAGGCTGCCTGTCCACTGAAGTGGGGCGAAGCCACGTAGCGGAGAAACAAAACAGAGAAATATTGACCAATAGAATTGCATAAAATCAGCCCTAATATTTCTCCGTTTCTCCGCTCCGCAGCCTCGCTCCGCTTCAATGGACAGGCAGCCTAATGCTGCTGATAGGTACCTCATATTCTGATATATCAGACTAAATTAGGTAGTGAAACCGTGTTCATTTTAAGGGATCAAAGTTGCAAATAGCGTACACAGAATCCCTTTAACATTCGTTTTGTCCGTTTGTTCGTCATCATGACACAGCCATTTTACTTCGAGACTGTTGGAACAACACAATCTAAAAAATAATGAACTCATCGTAACAATAAAATAAAATTATGGTACAAGAATCAAAAAGGATTGTATGTTGTTTTACGTACTCCGTGGTTGTTTCAAATTTAAAGTTCAAATTATTTTTATTTAGGTATTATAAAAAAATAGTGTAGGTAGACCATGAGGTACATACCGACAACCAGCGCACGGCGCGGCGGCACCCGGCGGGTTGCGCGAGGAGGAGCCGCGCGATCCCAAAAAGCCGCGCGGCTCGTAGTGGGGACGCGGGTTTATACAGAAGGTGGGGTGTTAATTAAAGTGGGATTTAAATACGATGAAAGATATTTTATTTATTATTTTGGAATCTCTGATTAATACTAATATTTATTTTAAATTTTTTGATAGTGCAATGTCTGTTCTTTTCACAAACAACTTTTCCATAAACGGAAAGGCATCTCTGCAACTGTCATATTGAATAAAATTTGTTTGAGATACAACTCTGTTCCTTGGTAATAAAGTTGTTTTTTTAATTATTTTATTTACTTCTGTACGTAGCACCTTTGTCTATAAGCATGCTTTTGTCTTTGGCTTGCCTATTCCATAAACTATAGACGAGACAAAACTACTAGCATTGCCTGTAGTTGCTTAACCAATGTACTTGTAAAATACGGATAAAAAGCTTATATTTACTAATGTTACAATCGAATATTCTTGGATTACAACCATCTCATTGTCACGATAATTGCGTGTGCCGAAAAATATAAGCAACGGACGCGCTTCGGCTGCAGGGGACCGGTTGATTCTTTACATAAAATTTCAATGTGTTCTGGAAATGGTTTGCAAAGAGGACGTGGTATCATGGTTTAAAGAATTGGAAAGCTATAAACGCATAGACGCGATGTGTACGTTATTAAATATGTGTTTGCCATTTGAACTGCGTTTCATTGGCACATACCTAGAAGAGCTAGGTAAGCGGGACTTTCAGGAGTTGCGTGGTGCCGAACTCAGAGCCAACAACCCCACAGACCTGGCTGCGGACATCGGAGGCGCTAACACAGACCCCAGGACGCGACGGAAAATGGCCTTGTATGTGTCGTTGTTACGATCGTGTAATTTCGCGTGTGCTACCACATTGTACAATGCCATGGTCAGTTTGGAGCAGAGTGGCCTATTGAAAGGCTTGTACGGTGATCTCCTGGAAGAAATTCTACTTCTATATACGATGGCGTTACATCATCCAGCGTTTACATTTGATCAAAAGTCACATTTTGGTGAAATATTAGACAAATTAAAACTGGAAGATCAGAGGATACAATATCCTGAACCACAAGAGCATATAAATGTAGTACCAGTGAGTGCATGCCATACACAGTCAAATATCACAGCCAACATGTCAATCCCACCGCCTAACTTGTCTAGCTTGGGGCCACCGCCTGGTATTGTGTTTGTCAAAACACCTGGGGTGCAGGTCAGTGTTGTCATATTCCTACACCGCCATACTATTGCTATACAAAGTGGCCATTCTATGACCAACAAAAGTCAACTCATATCATTTTGTTGTATGAAATTCTTATTTCTGTGTTCATAGTTAGATTGTGTAAATTTACAAATAGGAATCTAAATATCATCCTTCTAGTCAAGGTTATTGTTTGAATAAGAATGTATATAAGATAATGTTGATAGTGTCAACTTTGGCATTTATTTAGTACCTAAAATTGTAAGTTGTTCTTAAATAAAGCCCAGGTTTTGTTTGATGTCTAATGATCAAAGTTTATTATGCTGTCACGGTGAGACCTTGTTTCATACAAAACATACTTTTATTATAGTAAAGAGTTGATCATACAATGTTCTCGATTCTTGGTATAGGTGTTCCAATCTATGCACCATAATACATACTTAGCTGTGATGGCTAAAACTTTTGGAAACATATGTTATACTCGTGCAACCTAACAAGTTTCAAATTAGAAAAGTCTTATAATGCCATGGAATAGCCAAACTCCTTTATATTTCCTGTATTTTCAAAACTCATAAGGCTAATGTTGTTTATCATAACAATTTCACTCATGAATGTTTTCAATAATATTAAAATGACTCAATATAAATAATCAATTTCATTTACTTAAATACAACTAATAACTTAAATATTCTTTTGTGGTATCCTTCAGTTCCAGTATCATATGATTACATTTTATCATTTATCACCATAATATGTCATCATTTACAAGTACATAATATGTTAAATTTTAGAAACTGCCTTATAATTTTTTTGGTGACGGAAGAATGAAACTGCTTAATCCATACTACAATAGTTCTAACAGACAATAAGAATTGAATAATGCGTCATGATCCATTTATTTAATGTTTAAATAAAGTCACTTATATTTCAGCCTCAAAGTACAGACCCAGTGCCTGAACTCAGTTCTCCGCCAGTCCTGACGGGGCCTGGGGGAGTAGTGCCTATGTTGAGTGAAGTCCAGCACGCGCCACCAGGCATACCACTGCCTCAGTACAATATGGGAGAATACATGGGACACAATGCATGGCCTGCAAACATCATAGTATCACCTATAAATCAACCACTTGAGGTAAAAAGTTCATAATACTTATTTTACTGACTATTTTAAACAGAATTAATGTGTAAAATAGTTTGACGGATAACACTTTGTCTGACATTATAAAACAAGGAATTAATTTTTTCATCAAAAATATTTCAACAGTTTTTAATATGTTGCTGTAGCTGTAATAAATAATCTTTAAATAAACACACCATTCTAGTAAACACACTCAATGGCCCCATGACCTAGTTCTGAAATAGTCTCATCCACAGTTCTCTCTCATAATAATTGTAACTTTTCATGAGGTGTGGGTACCTTCCTCAGTACAACATTTCGCCCTTTAAAACAAAATTGATTGTGGTTCAATTCTAAAGGTCAATAAAGAATAATGCTGTGATATCAACACTGGCTGTTATTCTAATTGGCAATTTGCGTGACAACATCTATATAAATATAAAAAGAAGTCCTGACTGACTGACTGACTGATTGACTGACTGACTCATCAACGCCCAGCCCAAACCCTTGGACCTAGAAAGCTGAAATTTTGCACAGAGGTTCCCTTTATAATGTAGACAAGTAATAAGGAAGGATTTTTCGTAATTCAACCCCTAAGGGTTTTAAATAGGGGATGAAAGTTTGTATGGAAAATCGTCATTTTCACGCGGGCGAAGCCGCTGGCAAAAGCTAGTAATTGATAATTTTGGTGATGAATTTATGCAGATTTTTAGCTCATACAATAATATTATAGTCACCCCATTTGATAACTACTTCATGGTCGTAATCCTAACCAAGAGGCAAATCAGAGCTAAATGGGACAATAATCACTATGTTGCATTGTTGCTTTGCAATTGCATCGATTATTATGTCCATCTACCAACACATATTATGTGTTCACATCATCTTATTTAGACTATGTAGAGTAGATGTCTTCTATCTCTCTATATTCTACTACAAAAAAGTGATATGAATGGTAACTGTGGTGTGTCTTAACAACAGGTGTTGAAAAATTACATCAATTTTCTAAAACACTTTTTACACTTAAACAAATATCTCATCAACCATTGAAATAAGATATCAATGGTTGATGAGATATTTGTTAAAATGGTGTCTACCAGGGACAACATTTTTGCCACCCTTACTTTTCTAAAGTACATAGACTCCATTTGAAATAAGATTAGAATTTTAAGTTTACCGTTTTTACAGTCCGTTCAACCGATTTTGACTTCTATACCGTAGGCATAAGGATGGCATTAAAAGCAAAAAGAATGTTACAATACCGACTGTTTACTGCAGCTACGTTTTGTCTTGCTGTCAACGTAATAGAGTTCACAATCGGTTGAACGTACTGTAAAAACGGTTAACTTCAATTTCTAATCTTAAAGCAAATGGATTATAGGGAAGAAAAATCTTATCGAAAATTTTGGTTCTATGGAAAGTAAAAACAAATTTAAACTAAAAAAATATTTTAATAAGCTTTGATATAGAGTTACACTACAGCAGTAACATTATTTTTCATTTTATTAATATATAGATTATGAAAAACAAATAAATTTTTGCTCTTGATTGTACATTTACTTTTAACACCCATTCTGCGTTAAAAATATTGTAAATTATAATTATTGTTTGGTGCTACCTGTGTGTGCGAGTTCCACTCGTAGTTTGCCGGTTGTTGACTTTTATTTGAATAAATACATTATGGCATTTACCTGTCTTTTGTCGAAGTCACTCTTGAGTTTAGTTGAAATACTTTCAGGTAATAAATTACACGGCGGCTAGCGGCGCGCCGACGTCGCCGCTGGTGTCGTCGCCGGGCGACAGTCGCGCCACGTCGCCGCGCTCGCGCCGCCGCGTTTCGCGCGAGCGCTCCCCGCCGCCCCCGCCCGGCCCACCCGCGCCTCCCGACACTTCGCTGCCGCACCAACTTGCCGCCAACTTCGAGAGCCTGTCAGTCGCCGAGGTGGGTCCCTCTCTGCACCAACGCGGCCCCTTCACCGTGTTTGCAGCAGAACTACTTCGCCACAAACAGCCTCCTGCGTTAATGCTGTTTTCACAAGAGGCGAGTCTAGCCGCACAGTGCCGCGCGATCTTTATCCAGAAAGAATCGTTCCCACTATGTTGTGTTTCTTTTAAACAGCAATGTAGAATGTCGCACATAAAAATATAACACCATTATGAATGTTCTATCGCCCTGATGCGATCCTTTTGAACCTATTTATGTGCGATATCATGCATTATTGTGTAAATAGCCAGTAAGTACATAGGCTGTATTCCAGCGGGACAAGGTGATAGGATTTCATTGATTGACACAATGACTAGCAATTGATAATTGAACATAGATGCATGGAAGTAACCTGGTTGCACACATGGCAAAAAAAAAAGGTACAAAAGCGTGACTGCGCGCAGTGTGATTTAATAAGGTGCGTCTCTCGAACGATACGTTTATAATAGTATTAAATCTTTTCAGATGCGTCATAATATAGGAGACGAGCGATTACGCGAACTGAGCGCGCTACATCAGCACCAATACAGGTCACTGGAAAAGCTAAACGGCGTGCGGCGGCTGACGGGCCCGTACGGCGCGCCGCGCTCGTCGTCTGACAGCGGCTCTAGCGCCGCGTCGTCGCCGCCAGACACGCCGGCGCCACCGCCGCGCCGCGCCACTCCGTCGGCGCCGCCGCCCGTGCCCTTCCTGCAGTACCCGCGCCCCTTCACCTACCCCACGCCGCCGCCGCCGACCTACCGCCAGCCGCCGCCGCCCTTCGCCAACGGAGAGCCCCCGCCGTACGCGGCGCCCGCGCCCTACGCCGGCTTCGTGTCCGTGCTGTACGCGCCGCCCAAGCTGTCGTGCTGGAACTGCGGCGCGGCCGGCCACGCTGGCCACGAGTGCAAGGAGCCCAGCATGGAGGAGATGACGCGAGCGGGCGGCTACCAGCTGGACTTCGGTGGTGCGCCGCCCGAGCCGGCCGACAAGTAGGTGGCCGGGGAACTCTTTGCGACGTCCTTGTGTGATCTGTCCAGATTAGTACCAAAGTGTGAGGTCAAAATTGTAAATATCGACCCCGATCGGCCCGTACGGTTGCTGTCGGTACCCGGCGTGGTGTGAACCCTTGGAACGTGGAACCCGAAGGATTTCTTTTGAAGTAGAATGAGATATTAGGTAGATCTATGACGTTATTATTACGAGTGCTTATCGGACTAATTTATTAGGGGGATGAACTGTCTGTAATGTAAAAGAATAATTGCACTTTCAATGTATTTTAGTAGGATTTGATGACATTCCAATGATTGCTACTAAGTTCTGCATTAGAATGAATCATTTTGACCATTTATATGTACTTCATAAAATAAAATCCAGTTTATCTATACAAAACCATTTGGATACAAATGTGCTTTAGATGAGATCCGAATAATCTCATTTTTGAGAAAAATACGCTCATATTTCAATAAGATGGCACACAAACATGATGCTTAATGATGTCGCGAATATTTGGACTTACGATTCTTTTTGGTAGTGGAACAAGGAAATCCAGAGAATCTCTATTGCATATTCATGTCTTTGAAATATTCTTCATTGGTTGGCGATTGTTGATTTGACATAAGTCAGTCAGACTCATGACTGCCGAATTGAACTATATTATCCGTTTGTGAAATGTCGGTTCGCAGTAGTCATTAACATGTGTGTAAGGTACGCGCTGTTGATATGAATTGTGTCCGCATACACGCTGTAGGGAATCATGCCTCTTTTTTCCTCCCGCCTGATTCGGTACAGGTACCTTCCGAAACATCCGTGTCCGGTGAGACGGAAGGTGAGAGCGCCGTGGCGCCTCTCCAAGTGAATCATGCCTTGCACGTTATTTTGAACTCTATTATAGTTGCGTTTTAGTTGATTATTTAGCATTAACACTACCGACTAGTACAGTGCGATCAAATTATCTTGGCAGCTCTGAACATAGGCTTTGCGAAATTTTACGCATGTAAACTTGGGAATAAAACTTATTGCCAGGTAAACTAATACTTAAACGATCAGAAAATATCTAATTTAAACAGTGAGAAATACAAATAAAATAAATATCATAACACTTTTATACATTCGTTGTAACAAAATGACCTGCACGAAGTTCGGAGCTGCCAAGATAATTTGATCGCACTGTACCGACCGACTCTAAAACAATATCTGTTTGTTATAAATGTAAATGATGAGAGGGAAAGAAAAAGAGAAAATTCCATGAAACATGGTTTATAATTTCAATGTTTTTTTGTTATTATTTGAACCATTGCAAAATTAAAAACTGTGATATTTAATTATCAAAAACATTTTTTTTGTGACAAAGTATTAAATTTGGATGTACAATTTGAGATAACTGTTAATTTAGAACCTATTCTTTCAATCGTTTTGATTACGTTTAACATTTTTTAAACTAACAAACATTGAAAGTGCAATTATTTCTAAACATTAGTGCATGCATTCAGTTTTGTGTAGAATTTTAAGGGAATTCCACCTAAGACAGCCATGTCTATGACATAGTTATGTTTTAATTGGCAGCTTCAGAAAACTTTAAATTAGTGTTTTACATACTAAAGTAAAAATCAAATAAGAAATTGGTAGGTACAAACATTTTCAGTTGATAAATTTTGTTATCTTATTAATTTACATGTCATTTCAAAATGAGTGCCATATATTGGTGAATAATATATTTTTCATGTAGTCAGTACGAAGTTTTTAAATTTATTTAGGTGGTAGAATGATACAGTGAATAAGTCCCATCAATCCTATCTATAGTTTTTTTTTTAAACCAGTTACCCAAGTCTCTATTCCGTGTTAGCAAGGTATTTGGCACCTTAAAGCGACCTTTCAAATACTTTGTAAAATTCACTATGCATGAATATAAAAAAAAGAAAATACTAAAAATTATATGTTCATAATTCTAAACTATTGGAATTGTGGCCAGAAAAAAAAAACGTATTTTAAGTAGAATATCAGCATGAAACTGACTTTTTAAGTTATACAATACTGCACATGACAATTTAGTACATCTACATTAGTACAAATTGAAGTTTGTATGAGTTGAAAAATTGGATTAAGATGATTAGTTAAGAGATTTCATTAAGTGACATGGTTTTTATGCTAGTATAATAACATAATAGTAGAGGTACTCTAGTGTTTGTTTTAATTGTTAATAATATAATCAAAAGCAAGTGTGAATAATGTTAGGATAAACCAAATCTATCTTCAATCATTCATAACATAATTACTGTGCTGCTTATTGCATCTCATACATCCAATTGAGATGCTATGGAATGGAATTCCCTAAAATTCTTTGCTCTGCCTTGAATTTCTCCTACAACTTTTATGTAATACATTTGTTTTTGTCCAAATCAGAACTTGTAAATATGATGCTTTCTTCTGAACTATTCAATATGCAGTTCAAAGTCGAAATGTGACGAGTTATATACAATAGTACTGAATTTGTTTTCTTTGTCCCAAGACTGATCTCTAACACTAGCAAATTATTGGGCTTCTAAAAGCTAACACAAAATCTATGTTCACTGTAAGTCGAGCGTCGACTACTTTCAGAATACAGGACTGTTTGTTCAATGGTTAAGAAGCAGCGGAAGTAATATTGTGACTGGCCACATATGAATGTGAATGAACCTAGTAATGTTTAAACATTTTATACTTATGAGTTGAACAAGGGATTATTTTGATCAAGCTCACGAAAATGCAATGCTCTTAATTAATGTTTATAATAATAGTCATTGTAAATAACTACAAATATGTAAGAGAGATGGCACGTCGCATCCGATGTGTTCATATTTTGTAAATAATTCAGTTTATATAAATTAGTTAATATTTAGAGATTGACTATATTAATTTGTAAATTACATTGTAATAATTTGAGTGTCCCTATAGAGTATATTCGATTGTTTCTCTATGATCACTGTCACAAATCACAATTTGCATTTTAAAGTCCCAGTTTTTTTTTTGATGAAAAGTTCAAATTAGAGGGGTTGTATAATTGTTTTTGCATAATAAAAAAGTAATGTTTTTTAATCAAGTCAGATGAGTGACACGCATGGGTGGGTGCTGGGTGTGGTCGCTGTGGCCGAGTGCGAGTGATGCAGCTTGCAAACACGTTTCTTGTTGTTGTTCATTCATCACTACAACGACTGTATTCTCTTGTATTTACACATCAACCATGTTTGCAGAGTTATGTGCCTTCAACGCACAGCCGATGAAATGCAAAGAGAATATATTTGTGTGCTTTAAGTGATTAATTTAATAGTGTAACTGTTAACAGAACCGTAAGGGACTATTATTTTGTAAGATACATGATATGTCACTCCTTATGAAGGTTGTAAGTCCACATAACGTAACTTTTGTGTTATTTATATCTTAACAATTTTATTATGATATTTAAAACAAGTTGAAGTATAGATTAAACATAGAAAGAGTAACTTAATATTTGTAACTTTATAAGTATGCATGTAGCCTAGCCCCGTGTGGTACCGTGGATGCAATAAGGTGATAGCATTACCTAATGCATATCATGTTAAATTGTTCAGCTGAGTGTGATATTGAAGTGAATTATCTTAATGTTTGCATCTGCTCAATTGTTTTCATCAAAGTACATTTTCAGTGAATTCGGTAATGTGTAACTAAAAGTTCGTTTTCTACATAGGCAACAATAATATTATAATGGTCGGAAATGTCTATGCTGCTTTACTTTCTACTAGTGGAGTATGAAAATATTTTTTTACTTTGTACAGAATGTTATAAATGTGATACATAATTTTTGACATAATTAGAAATTGTGATTTAGTAAGGTGTGTAGTTTATAAAGAAAAAATATGAAAAAAAAACTCGCTTTACTAAATAAATTATACTATTCTACAGCTATATAACGTTGTTTTCCCACGTTTTTGTATTTGGGTACTTATATATTCTAAGCTGTTGTACCTATTGCTAGTAAAATCAAACTTCAGGAAATTGAATGTTTCGGCCCGGTATTGTCAGACCTCTGTATCCCACCAATGCTGTGAATCATTTGCTTCCTGAGAAATAAACAACCAAAATCTACAATTCCGTGTTTTCATTATTATCAAAGTCCTATGAATTAATTTAGTAGCAATGTCCTAATCTACATACTTACTAGACAAAATATTGTTGAACATGATAAAAATACCTTTACATGACAGCTTTAGGCTTTTTTTGTCAGAAGATATCCACAGATATAAATGCAATTGAAGTGACTGTTTGTAATTTCAAAATAACAACGTTTGAATGTGAGAGTCAAAATGGCGGGTGTACCGTAGCGAATCAAATTAAACTACTTACTATAAAAAATGTACTATTCTGTACCTAACTCTAAAAAATCTGTACCTCCTTCAGAACGGAGTTATTTCAAAATTAAGATACACCCGCCATATTGACATCATGATGGCGGGTGTTCTGTAATATTTCATTATTTAACAATTACTCATAAAATATAATTACACCAAAAAAATGTACCTATAAAGTACCTCGAGTAAAAATAAAAATCCACTTCATCTGTTGGATAGATTCTGCGAAATACTACAACTGTGTTTCGTGTGTATGTAAACACGATAATAACATAACATCACGCCGCATTTCAATATTTCATGATTTATCGTGTTACATAAGTGGCGAAATGTGGGTGTACTATTAGGTACACCTTTGCCTAACCCTTCGGGGATTACAGGTGTGATGTTATGTTATTATCGTGTTTACATAAACACAAGACACGGTTACAGTATTTCTCAGGAACTATCCAGCTGATCACCCGCCATTTTGACTCTCACGTTTGATTATAAACTCCATTTACTACAAGATTAGAATTTTAAGTTAACCGTTTTTACAGTCCGTTCAACCGATTGTGAACTCTATTACGTTGACAGCAAGACAAAATGTAGCTGCAGTAAACAGTCGGTATTGTAACATTCTTTTTGCTTTTAATGCCATATTTATGCCTACGGTATAGAAGCCAAAATCGGTTGAACGGACTGTAAAAACGGTCAACTTAAAATTCTAATCTTATAGTAAATGGAGTAGGTACTTATAGGTACATAGAAGTATAATCATCATCATCATCAGCCTATAATGTTCCCACTGCAAGGACTCAGGCCTCCTCTCTAGGAGAGGGATGGGCTATAATCTACCACGCGGGCCCAGTGCGGATTGGTAGATGTCACATATCTTCGAATTTTTTGGTTCTAAGATATGCCGGTTTCCTCACGATGTTTTCCTTCACCGTTTTGAGAACAGTGGTGATGAAATAAATTACACTTAAAGTAATATGCCTGACGGGGTTCGAACCCACGACTCACGAAGTATAATACAGGGTGTAAATTAACCCTTCACGCAGCCGTCAACCAAGCATTCTGTACACCAAACTAAGTACCCTTTTTGCTGGGAAACGACTCTTTTGGGGTCAAAAATCACATTTTACGGTAAAACTCAATGTAGCACTCATAAGGCGACGATAAGAGGGACACCGTAAAAACGACCTGTTTTTCGTTGCAGAGTTAGCCGTATTGCTAATTATTACAATTCCAAAAAAAATACAGTATATAGTCAAATGTATAGGTAAAAGACTTATGCAAAAATATTTTCTAAAATAAATCAAGAAACTCGAAAAAAAAATCACAATCAAGAAAGAACACGAAAAAACTTTTTCGTCTCGAAATGCCCAATATTTTGAGCGATAACTGTTATTATGCTATCAGAAAGGAAATTTAACCAACTAAAGACATATGTAAAAATATTTAAACATTACAGCGTATTTTTTTTAATAAATTAAATCTGCGAAAAACCACTCATCGGCAATATTCGGCCGCAGTGAGAGACGTAACAACCGCTTTGTAGTGCAAGCTGATTAGAACTTTATTCTAACATTGTTTCAAACCAAGTTTGAACCACTCACTACAAATAGAGTTGCTAATTTTAGGTGTAGTATAGGCCCTTAAAACATTGTGCTACTAGCTAGATGCTAGTAGTTGTAGTAGCTGAATTTAAGTAAAGTTATTACCTGAAAAACGAGTATTTACAAAAACAGTTGTTGCCGCATTCGCGAATATTCGCATAATTTTGCATATTCGCATTTGCAACATTTTTGCGAATGTTTTGTGAATACGCATAATTTATCAGAAAGAAAAATGAAAATAATATTCGGGTAATTAAAACAAAATCCATTCAGTTCTTAGGTTTTTTAATGCAAGGGACAGTAAATAATTAACCTCGTAAGCACATTATCAGTCTTCACTATATCATTTGGTATTATTTATTTATTATTTTACTATGGGCAATGCAGCTTTGTAATTAAATTTTCATTATAAATCAAAAGTTTTATATAATGCAATGTAAACAAACGAAAACAAATACTTCTATGAAAGTATTATCAGTTTTTACATAAGTCGTTTATGTTAATAAAACACAAAATACTTTAACTCCAACTCTCTATTAATTAATGGATTTTGTGGAAGAACAAAATAATCGAGACTGCCACCAAACCATAGAAAATTGGCGCCAAATTTGAACAATACTGAACATTCGTATTCATTCGCATTCGCGAATGTCAGTAGTAATTATTTGCATTCGCGAATGTTCAAAAAATGACATTCGTTGCATCACTGGTACCTACATATTTAGAAAACTCTTTTTTTTTAACTTTTTTGTTTTCTCTGTTCCGGCTAATCTTTGAAACGGCTGGACCGATTGGAGGAGTTGTACTGCCATTATAGCTGATGTTTTAAGGAGTAACTTACGCTAGGTACTTTAAAAAAAGACCGACTTCAAAAAACAAATAGAACCAAAAAAATCGAAGACATGTGACATCTTTCTTCCTTTCTTTTTTTTTATTTTATCCTTTTTTTTTGTGTCCGTTCTTTCTTTTTGTGTGTTTCATCTTTTTAACCGACTTCAAAAAAAGGAGGAGGTTATCAATTCGACTGTATTTTTTTTTTAATTTTTTTTTTATTTTTTTTTATGTTTGTTCGCTCATAACTTGCGACTGGGTGAACTGATTTTCATGATTCTTTTTTCATTTGAAAGCTGGTGCTTCCCGTGCGGTCCCATTGTCACCATTTCAATATCTGATGATGGGATCTTGTAGAAATCGGGGGAACTCTTCAATAAATAACAGCAGATTAACCGCGATTGTGGCTATAGCATATCTAAGCATTGTTTACGCCATCACACAACATAATATCACGCCTGTACTCACTACAAAGGTTGGTGAACATATTCTGATGAAGAACTTCGGAGATAGGCAACGGAACTCCTCAATAAATGATAGCAAATGGACTGGGATTGCTGAAATCTCATGTCTGTCTATTGTTTACACCAGTTCATAATATAACATCACGCCGGTACGTTGTGAAGGGGTAAGCACATGTGAACCACTAAAAAGTGGAAAATAAAAACTTTTTTACAAAAAATAAAACCGACTTCGACAAAAATAAAACACCAAAAAGTGAAAAATAAAAATCAGCTGCAGAAGTCGGTGGCAAAAACATGAAATCAAACAAACAAAAGTCACCGACTTCAGAAGCTGATTTTTATTTTTCACTTTTTGGTGTTTTATTTTTGTCGAAGTCGGTTTTATTTTTTGTAAAAAAGTTTTTTCTTAAATAAATTATATTCTTTTAAAGGTAGGTACCAATCCGCACACACATAATTCAATGGGACACAGACTGCTCAGGTAGGTATCGCTATCTACTGACGAATTGTCGACAGATTAGCTCGCGTCGATCTAATCTGTATTCATCTCATTAATCGCGGTTAATTAGTTATTACGTCTCGGGTAAGTATACCGTGGACAAGCTTACCTATCAATCATAGTCATTATCCCAGTTTCTAGTTATAATACCTACCTATGTATGTGATTTGTAGATTAAACTGCTCATTATGTGGGCTGCTAGCTTAAATTTTAACCTAGTCGGGAATATGAATGCATTTTGGTCATTCAGCCCTCAGATTCAGCCTATTTACCTATAATCTTATGGATATTGTAATGATTTTGGTGAAGTGAAATAAAGAATGTATTGATTTATTACTAACTAGTTGTTCCCCGCGACCTTGTTTTTAAGGAACCCTAACGCTTTTTTCTAATAGCAAAAGTAGCATAAGCTACTCCTTATAACATTTGGTATCTGCCAGTAAAAGTTTCGTCAAAATCAGTCCATCCATTATGAAGATTAGCCGGAACAAACAAACATACGGGCAGATATTTTAAACGTCTCTTTTTAAATGTTTGGTTACGAATACAATATATTTTTTGTTTTTACAATTTACTCACACACGCTCTTCTCGCCATCAAACTAAAAAGATTGACACTTTTTATTTTGATGGCGAGAAGCGCGTGTAAAAAACTCATTCAGTAAAAAGCTGTTATTTTAAAATTACAGCAGACACTTTCATTTCTTTGTAAACATTTGTTTTGTTTTTCATAAATCTGGGTATGTGGCAAAGAATAAATTAAATACTTACTGTTATATATTATGTGGCCTGTTTGCTGCATTCCTCTATATATTTCTTTTTACATTGTCTTGTGATCTGGTTGTCACTGTGACGCATAATAAAAATATATTATGTCTAATATGAATTTAATTCTTTAATTAGTAAATACATAATATTGGCGACGATGGAGGCAGAACTGGCGCGACTTACTCGCCTGCGCGCTAATATACGCGGCCAGCTGACCAAATTTGAACAAAAAATAGCAGATTTACAAAATCCTTCGGATTACGAAGTAAGTTCACGTTTGACAAGTCTAACAAATTATGAACAAAAATTTGAAAAAGTACAAAATGAAATTGAGTTATTAACACATGATGCGGAAGCTGAAATTGATCAGCGGCATTCTACAGAAGAGTACATTTTGCTTACAATCAACACCTGGGAACAACCAACTGGAGCCTGAGCACGTGGAGGTACAGGACACGGACAACTCTTCAGATACAGTCGATGACACCACCCCTTGGGGTATGAATTTAATACGATCTAACAACACAGACAAATTTATGATAAATGACTCGAAACTGAAAATGGAAGTAGATACAGGAGCTGCTCTGTCATCTATATCTTACAAAGATTTTAAAACATTGAACACTGGATACAAGATTTATAAAACTAATATCACGATGAAAACATATACAGGAGAAATCTTTGCACCCCTTGGAGTAGCCAACGTTACGTGTAAATACAAAGACCAAAGAATTGAGGGAAAATTATATATTATTAAACAAGATGTGACCCTATCTTCGGTCGAGCATGGATACGAGCAATCAATTTGGATCTGGCAAATATAAACGCAGTTAAGACTAAAGAACATCCAAAACTGGATAAGCTACTTTCTGAATACTCGACGGTATTTGATGGGTCCCTTGGGTGCATACCTGATTACAAAGCTCATTTGACCCTAAAGGAAGAAGTGTCACCAATTTTTGTTAAGCCAAGACGTATACCATATGCTCTTAAAAATAAAGTTGATGATGAAATAGTGCGACTCTGCGAACAAGGTGTAATTACAAAGGTTGATAGCTCTGAGTGGGGAACACCAGTAGTTCCTATTGTCAAACCAAATGGCAGTATACGCTTATGCGCGGATTATAAAGTCACCTTAAATAAAGTTATAAGGGATGAACAATACCCTATTCCAATCATAGAGGACACTCTGGTAGAGATGAACGGAGGTCAAATATTTTGCACACTTGATATCAGTCAAGCTTATCTAAACATGATGATGGACGAAGAGAGCGCTATGATGCAAACATTAAGTACCCACAAGGGTACGTTCAAGGTAAATAGACTTATGTTTGGCGTCAAGGTTGCCCCGAATTTATGGCAAAAATTTATGGATCGTTTGCTCCAAGGAGTCGCTGGAGTGAAATGCTTTTTCGATGACATAATTATTCAAGGACATTCAGAAGAACAACTTCTGTCAAGACTACGCTTGGTATTACAAAAATTACAAGATAAAAATTTGAAACTCAACAAGGATAAATGTCATTTTTACCCGACTGCGGCGAAGCCCAAAAGGAGGGTTATGTGTTTTTTTCAAGAGAGAATCGAATACTTGGGTCATACCATTGATAAAAATGGACTGCACAAAAACAGAAATAAGGTGAACGCTATCCTGGATACAAAACGTCCCAGCAACATCAACGAACTGCGAACATTTCTAGGAATGGCTAATTATTACAATAAGTTCATACCGAATTTAGCTTCAATATCCAGCCCTCTTAATAACTTACTCAAGAAGGACGTTATATACGAATGGACGCACAAATGTAATGAGAGTTTCAAGAAAATTAAACAGGAAATCCTCAGTGACAGAGTTTTAATGCATTTTGACCCAGATAAACCCTTGGTTCTCGCTACAGATGCTTCACCTTTTGGACTTGGAGCAGTTCTATCGCATCGATTATCGGACGGATCGGATCGGCCTATTGCTTTTGCATCACGTTCATTGACGAGTAGTGAAAAAAAATACAGTCAGATAGACAAAGAAGCGACGTCCTTATTCTGGGGATTAAAGAAATTTTTTCACTACTGCTACGGAAGAAAATTCATACTTATTACAGACCATAAACCTCTAACTACGATTTTCAATCCACACAAAACTTTACCGGCGATGAGCACAATGAGGCTCTTTCACTATGCACATTTTCTATCTGGTTTTGACTACACTATTGAATACAGAACATCGAATGATCATAGCAATGCAGATTATCTATCAAGATTTCCGGTAGATACAGTAGCAAATAACCTAATTGACGTACATTGCGCATTTCAATTAAATCAAATGAACACAATTGCCGTCGACCGTACAAAAATTGCCGAAAATACCCAACGCGATGATGAATACAACCATTTATTGGAAGCTTTAAAAAAAGGTACCTCAGTGAAAAGATACGGCTACAATGACAACGAATTGACCTTACAAGACGGTTGCATTATTAAAGGAACACGAGTAATGATTCCGGCAACCCTGAGACAGCAGGTTTTAGAAGAACTACACACGGGACATCTTGGAATAGTAAAAATGAAATTACTGGCGCGTGGATACGTATCCTGGAGAAATTTGGATAAAGACATAGAAGACATAGTTAAAAGTTGTCGAGAATGTCGATTAAAGCAAAATCAACCTGCATGCGCAGTACTACATCATTGGGACTCACCATCAGGGCCATGGCAAAGGATCCATATCGATTTTGCTGGGCCGATTAAGGGTTATTCCTTATTTATAATAGTGGATGCTTTTACAAAATGGGTGGAAATTGTAGAAACGAAAACAACCACAAGCTCATGGTGTATCCGCCAACTTAAAGAACTTTTCGTGACATTTGGATTTCCGCTTACTTTAGTATCAGACAATGGTCGACAATTTGTTTCAAATGAATTTGAATCATTCCTCAGAGAAAGCGGCGTTGTTCACAAAACCACAGCTCCATACCATCCAGCCACGAATGGACAGGCAGAGCGATACGTACAAACAATTAAAAGGGCAATACATAGCATCAGGGCAGAGCCAGGCTGTCTACAAGACAAACTGCTGGGTATTAAGGAACGCCTGCGGAGGACGCCGAGCAGCAACACGAATAAAAGCCCTTATGAGCTTATGTTTGGCAGGGAAGTAAGAAACACCCTAAGTGTTCATTTCAAGGCGAGGGCGAGGGACGAAACACGTCCGCCGACTGATGAGGCAAGAGTACGCTCATTCACTGTTGGGCAGAGAGTGCAAATACGCAGCTACACAAACGACCAAATAAAATGGGAATTCGGAACCGTTTTAAGGATATTAGGCCAATTGCACTATCAAATAGAGACTGATTCTGGTCAGATTTGCAAAAGACATGTTGATCAGATGCTGGGTACATTAATGCCAAGAGACGAACAGTAACACCGAACACTTTGAAAATTAACAACTAGACGATTTGGGACGGAGGTGTTATATATATGTGGCCTGTTTGCTGCATTCCTCTATATATTTCTTTTTACATTGTCTTGTGATCTGGTTGTCACTGTGACGCATAATAAAAATATATTATGTCTAATATGAATTTAATTCTTTAATTAGTAAATACATAATACTTACCCTAAGCTAGGTTTAAGAAGTGGCCAGGTAGATACTAGATACCTAACAATACGATTCACATAATCTCCAAAACATCATCATGCCATATTTTTTTTATAAGTATTTTGCCCCACACTAGAAATTTCTCCTGTATCGTGGACGCATTCACAAACATTTAAAGCTCACTACAAATACCGAGACCCGAAACAACTATCTGTAGGCCATACCTATACGTTCCGTGCGGGGTTTGAACCCGCGACACGCAGCGCAGCAGTTCAATCGCTCAGCCACTGCATCAACCGTGCCGTCGTTTGACACACGTTAATTAATCTTTAATTAACGTGTGTCAAACGCACACCACACACCACGCACCCACCGAATCAAGAAAGAGCTGTTAATCTGTCAATCCTTGTGGTGTCCGGGCCTGGTGAGATTTCCCGTGTTAAGCTAAATTAAGCCGCAGACTCCACTCTTCCCGTTGGGGCTGCGAGTTGTTCGAAAGAGATACCGCAGACTCGGCACAAGGGCTTAGAAGGAACATGGGTGGCTTTTAGTCAGTAGAAGTCTGACACTCCCTACCGCTCTGCCCAGAGCGGAAGGAGTCATTCGACGATTCCCTTCCGTCAATTCTTTTAAGTTTCAGGTTTGCAACCATACTCCCGCGAAGTCCAAAAACTTTGGTTTTCCAGAAGCTGCCCGTCGAGCCATTGTAGTAACGTCATCGGTGGATCGCTAGATGACATATTTACGGTTAGAACTAGGACGGTAGGTATCTAATTAATCGCCTTCGATCACCTCTAACTTTCGTTCTTGATTGATGAAATCAAAACACCTTTGGCAAATGCTTTCGCTGATGTTTGTCTTGCGACGATCCATGAATTGCACCTCTAACGTCGCAAGTACGAATGGCCCTCATACGGTTTAGTTTCTTTCTACTAAAGAAGCCTAGCAGTTGTATTAGAACGGAGTTCCTCATCGCACATTAGCGTTCTGATTTGCGGGCTGAGCGGCCAAACCGAAAAATGTCTAACAATGAAAAACTACACCAAAAAGCGACAGATTTTGCAGTGATTTATTAAGCACTTCCTGGATCATTTATAGGAAACAATAGTAGATTGTACACCAAGTGCATAAAACGCACCATTTTGCGCGAGACGTTTTGCTCTCAGAGAGCAAAATGGGTTTTATGGACGAGTTTTACACTCTACTTTTCACTTCGATTGCGAGGAAATGAAACAGCAACTTGTAAATATTGTAAAAATAATTATGGATCCCGCCAATTAACTTTTTTTTTTCAGTAGGAAACTTGACATAACACCTGAGTACCTGACTTATGTCGTTACTCATACTGCTCAGATAAAAAAACATTTTGAGCAAGCCTATTGCCATCAACCAATGTAATTAGGAGCAAGCCTATTGCCATCACCCAATGCAATTAGGAGCAAGCCTATTGCCATCAACTGATGTAATTGGGGCCAAGCCTATTACCATCAACCAATGTAATTAGGAGCCAGCCTATTGCCATCAACTGATGTAATTAGGGACAAGCCTATTGCCATCAACCGATGTAATTAGGAAAAGCCTATTGCCATCAACCAATCTTATTAGGAGCAAGCCTATTGCCACCAAGCAATGTAATTAGGAGCAAGCCTTTTGCCATCAATCAATGTAATTAAGAGTAAGCCTATTCCCATCAAATTAATGATGTAATTAGGAGCAAGCCTATTGCCATCAACAAACCTAATTAAGAGCAAGCCTATTGCCATCAAGCGATTTAGGTAATTGGGGAAAGCCTATTCCCATCAACTTTCCTTGTATTCGTAATGAAAACCAGTAATCCCTTGTTCTTAGAATACTAACGAAACGAATTAAATTAAAGAGGTTAGAAGTTGTTCATATGGCTGTTGGGCCGATTACCTGTGCCGATTACCTTGGTCTTCGACGAAGATTTTACTTTATGCTCTAGAGCATAAAACGCGACTTTATGTCGCCTACGCACGACATAAAGACGAATTTTAGAGCGAGAGAAGTGAAATAGTAGATTGTACACCAAGTGCATAAAACGCACCATTTTGCGCGAGACGTTTATCCATCCGATGCGAGCTTGCGAGCGAGGATGGATATAAAGTAGAGAGCAAAATGGGTTTTATGGACGAGTTTTACACTCTACTTTTCACTTCGATTGCGAGGAAATGCAACAGCAACTTGTAAATATTGTAAAAATAATTATGGTTCCCGCCAATTAACTTTTTTTTTTTCAGTAGAAAACTTGACATAACACCTGACTTATGTCGTTACTCCATACTGCTCAGTTATAAAAACATTTTGAGCAAGCCTATTGCCATCAACCAATGTAATTAGGAGCAAGCCTATTGCCATCAACTGATGTAATTGGGACCAAGCCTATTGCCATCAACCAATGTAATTAGGAGCAAGCCTATTGCCATCAACTGATGTAATTAGGGACAAGCCTATTGCCATCAACCGATGTAATTAGGAAAAGCCTATTGCCATCAACCAATCTTATTAGGAGCAAGCCATTGCCATCAACCGATGTAATTAGGAGCAAGCCTATTGCCATCCACTGATTTAGGTAATTGAGAGCACTGAGCAAGCCTATTGCCATCAATCAATGTAATTAAGGGTAAGCCTATTCCCATCAAATGATGTAATTAGGAGCAAGCCTATTGCCATCAAGCGATTTAGGTAATTGGGGGAAGCCTATTCCCATCAACTTTCCTTGTATTCGTAATGAAAAGCAGTAATCCCTTGTTCTTAGAATACTAGCGAAACGAATTAAATTAAAGAGGTTATTCTATGAAGTTGTTCGTGTGGCTGTTGGGCCGATTACCTGTGCCGATTACCTTGGTCTTCGACGAAGATTTTACTTTATGCTCTAGAGCATAAAACGCGACTTTATGTCGCCTACGCACGACCTAAAGACGAATTTTAGAGCGAGAGAAGTGAAAAAACATTTTTCAATCGATTCAGCTTGCCGTCAAGATTAAATACCCTTTTTATGAATACAAATAATTAGAACTCCGTACCAACCGAGTGTCCTTATGACACCTCTCTATCTTTTTTGAAACCATCATGGAGGGAGGGAGCCTTGTTAGTATTAACGAGTCGAACAGTGCTGGCTACCAGAAAAGTAGATGGTGTGTTTTCTTAGATTGCCGCTGTTGTAGTATAAGCTCAATATGATAGGTGGCGCTATATGCAACATAACGTAGTTTTAATTAAGGATTTATTTACTAACACAAATTGTACCTTATAGTATTTATTTTTATAAAATAGTCTGTAAGTTATATATCTACAGGCCTGTGAATATGCAGGTAGGTATACTTGGGGACTGATATATTTTTAGGAAACTGGGTAAAATATAGGTAAAGTCCATTTCACGAAAGAAGTCCCGCGGACAATTGTGGAACTAAATTTGACAGATGGGGAGATATGGCGAGAGAGAGAGACATAGCAACATTATGTCGCGCGAATACAGCGCTGCGTCTGCGGGACTTCTTTCGTGAAATGGACTTTATCCGTAGGTTAATTTCATCGTAGGGAAATACCCGCAAATGCTTCGCGCATTGAAACACATCGAGTAAAAAGGTGGGTACCTAAGTACTGAAACGGAATGCGATAGGGTTTCCTAGATCCGTAAATAAAATCACCGGAGAAAAATTCGGATTATTCTTTCCGCAATATAATTTTATTCCGCATTTTTTTTTACAATGTGTTTTGCAATTAATGTTTCTGTCAGAAAGGTTTCTTGCGGGACATTGGCACCGTCTTTACCGTTGCTGTTAATGAAATTTGATTAAATTGAAAATATTTTTTTTGTCATAGACTTTTCCCTCCGCATGGGGTGGAGGCCTGTGTCCCAGCAGTGGAATTATTATCGGCTGATTATGATAATCATAGACTTTTTATTATTCCCCACACATTCCGGACTATGCTAAACCTACTCTCACGCACCAACCGCAGCTAGACGGACACGCTGAGAATACATAAAATAGGAAACAATTGCATCGTTAGTAAGTTATAATTGAATATACCGTACCTATACTATATCTTTAGTTCAGTGTTTTGTTTGGTATTATTTAGCTCATAACTATAGTACTGCTGGGACCCGGATTACATTCTTTTGCTGGGTCCTGGCCATAACCCACGCGGTTTGTAGTAATCCACCCGGCGGGCCAAACCGATGGCGGTTAATTTAACCAACGGACTATCAGAATTTCACAAACGGACTATTGCCTGTCACAGTCACATCTGACCTTATTTCCACCAATTATTGACTAATAGTAGCGAGCTAGTGGTTGAACGTGGTAGTGGCTGGTAATTTAGGGATGAATAAGAGACGTGGCCAACAGCCAACGTTTTAACAAAGTTCAATGTGGTCAAAACACATTTTCAATGCAAGCGTAGCATAGCAAGCGGGCTACATCGCAAATGGACCGACCTACGCGGCTACGCCGTAGCTATTTAGCTACGATTGCTACGAACCTTTTCAAACTGATGCGTGCTTTCCGTGTTATTTTCCACGAACAGATTTCAACGGCCCTACGCGTTTGTAAGGCGCTGTTCATTTACTTATGTAGTAGGCACTCTGTACTACGAGCAAGGTGGCCAATGCAACATGAACTGACTATGATAGGTACAATTTCTTTAAGATTGGAAACTAAATATAGGTTCTGGAACTTATGACGCACAAAACTTTAACCTGGTATAATTTTATTCCAAATTGGTATACTTAATTGCAAGCGGGCTACATCGCAAATAGTACGACCTTCGCCGTAGCAATTTGCTACGAACTTTTAAACTAGACTGCGTACTTATCGTATTATATTCAACGAATCAATTTCTTGAAGTAGGTAACTACGCGTTTGTAAGTATCTGTTAAATTATATAAGTATGTACCTTTCAGCAGTTTTACTTTTCAGTAGTTTCAGTTCTGTTCTTGGTATTTTATAATATGAAAAATCTTTTTTGCGATATATTGAATGTTTTAAAAGAATTAAATGACGAGAAGGGTTGTATTTAACTTTATTCGAATTCAAATTCAAATATTTTATTTCAGAACAAAGAAACATCTTTTGTTAGTAACAATAATATAACTTAGCCTTAAGTTAGTTTTAAATTAAATTTACAACAACAAACAACACTGCATTATTTGGAAAAGTGAAACCTAAACTCTGTTGTTGTTACTATTAAATAGATGTTTATTTTCTTGGGATTTTTATAAAAATGTGTAAAGAAAGAAGCCTGCCTCGACTACCTCATTGAACTAGTGGTCGCAAGTGTGACTGCAGAGAGGTGCTGGGTTCGATTTTCAAATCGGGCAAACAATTATTGTGGTTTCCCATCAGGATTTCTTCAGCAGCAACCACGGGGTATGGATTTGTGCCCGGTTGATGCCAATAGGCTTGCTCCCTATTACATGGGACTTGAAACTTACACTTACGTACACGTCTCTGCCTAACCTTTCAGGGATTACCGGCGTGATGTTATGTTATTTGAAAAAAGGCCAAACTATATCAAAGTTTTACCATAGAAATTTTTCAACGAGCCAAGTTTTGAAGTCACAAATCCACTCTCAGCGAAACATATTTCTTAGCTACGATCTTGACCTTATTCATAGTCTTGGTCCTGCTTACATCACATTGGGAAGCTATCTCACTGTAATTTAATCGAAATTGGAAAAGTATTTCGAGGTTTCTCGAAAAAAAAACTCATTTCCGTTAATTCCTAGACTAACATTGAATGTGCCATTGAGAATTATTACAGATTGTAAAGTAGTACTTCGTTAAGTGTTAGTAAGTCGGGAATTACACTTGGCTGAGAGTAGCTGGGTACTGGGTAGGCACTTTGTTTGCCGTAACGGGCGTTTTATACACTAAAAGTGCGGGCATTTTCTACAAAATGGTATAATGGCTATACTCACTGTAATATTTAAAAAATGCGAGATTTTCGTACCGATTTGACACGACGTGAACATGAAATGCCTTTTACCCGAAGAATTATGTAGAAAATGTACGGGACTACGGGTACATTGGCGGAGTGCAGTATTGCATATTAGTTACTTGCAAACAGAAGAATCGTTTGTTATGAACATACACAATATTAACCCGAAAGTCTAGACAGTTTTACCAGGTGTATTGCGCAGTAACTGCAGGGTGGTGGAGTTAAGATAGGTAATAACTAGTTGCATCCATGTTTAGACTGAAAACCACCCCAAAAATGGCAAAAACAGATAACACACATGTTTGGCTTTAATAACATAACAGAACATCACGCTTTGTAATCCCTGAAAGGTTTGGTAGTAGTGTACCTAACTAAGTAAGCCCACAAAGAAAAATGCCCTAAATAATTAAAATTTGGTCTCAGACTGGTCGTAAACTTTCTTTACTTATAATATTTAAAAACAACGGAAGAACGTATACAGATCCTACCGGTGTTTATCTTTGAGGTTACAAATAACTAAGTAAATTATTAACAATAAGTACAACATAGGGGAGATAAGCCTAAATCGGGTACCCCGCCTAAATCGGGTATGCTTGTTTGTGTGCGTGTTACGTCTATTAGTGAGAATGCACGAGTGCAGCGAGGTGGCGTGACAGTCGGCCAATCACAGGCAGTCGGCTCTCCGCTGTGACGCAAGCGCTTGCAAGGTAAGATTGAAAACAATATTTTTGATGGTTTTACTAAAAAAAAATGACTTTTGGTAACAGTGAATACTCAAATATTGTATGGATTATGTTAACTTAAGTTTTGTGTTGTGATTTTGTAAGGAATTATGCATCTAAATTAAAAAAACTTGTGGCATTCCTGCATTTGGTTTTGAGGTTATGGCGGTTAAAAATAAAAACATGCGTTTGGGCATAACGGGTAGGGGTAAAACGGGTATGTACCCGATTTGCCCTAGTATGGTCATGTAAGTAGTTTGGGTGGTTGAAATGAGGTTTTAATTAAGATTTTTGGTTTGTTTTGTTTTATGATGAATACGGGTCTAATTAAACATTTAGGAAGTTTTAATGAGCAAATATAAGTGATCTCATGTTAAAGTATTTTGTAAAACTATAAAAATAACAATAGGTACTCTAGTTTATTTTTAAATTCTTCTTTATAGCTGTTTGTTGCCAAAGATGATTTATAGTTTAAACAAGATAAGATTAAATATGAGTCTGATTAATAATTTAAGACGCTTAAATGAAAATATAAGTGATTTTATGTTAATAAATATTGTGAAACTATAAAAATAAGTTGATTGTTCTCATTATATAGCCTTTACCCGTTATGCCCTGATGAGGTACCTGATTTAGGCCCCCTATAAGGGCAAAACGGGTATTTGGAAGGGTCTCCTAATTTCTGTTTTTCTAAGATTTTTGAAGAGAATGGTTATGTTTGTTATTTTTTTATATACTATATTAAATAAACATTTCCTTTAGTAAAACTATTTGGTACATTTTACGTTTCTAAGTATTTTTTATTTCACATGTCCCTTAGCGTACCCGTTTTAGGCTTACCTCCCCTACTCTTCGAGAACTCTGGCAACGCTGAATTATGTCTAGCAACATCGAACAGACAGAAACTTTATGTTTAAATCAAAAGTTCAGAGCTAACTTGTAGGGCACGTAGCCTTAGATGGAAGAAAGAATAATATAGTACCGAGTTACGTGGAACCGACTGTAATCGTATTACTGATAGATACTTTTTATATAGAGTTTTTGAGCAGTGGTGCACATGGCGGCCCCGACTTACGAACAGTAAGCCGTGGGTTCGAACCTTGGCAGTCGCATTACTTTGTGTAATTTATTTCATCACCACTGCTCTCAAAAACGGTGAAGGAAAATAACGTGAGGAAACCGGCATGTCCGAACCAAGAATTCGAAGACTTGTGACATCTACCAATCCACACTGGGCCCGCGTGGTAGATTATAGCCTATTCCCTCTCAAAGAGTGGAGGCCTGTGTCCCAGCAGTGGGAACATTAATAGGCTGTTGATGATGAGTTTTTTTTCAATGTTTCTTGACGTTTGTAAAAATAAGATAATTATACATAACATCACGCCTGTAATCCCCAAAGGGCTAGTCAGAGGTGTATCTAATTAATAGTACGCACATCACATTCGCCAGTTTATGCTTAAGTCCCAATGGGTGGTAGATGATTCGATTTTTATTACTAATATCGAACACGGTATGTCGATAATTCAGTTGTACGATGTTCTACTCCATCGATGCTTTATTGGTGCGATGCCGATGTAATGTTTGTGCGAAAAATTCTGTTGCGATTTAACTCATTTGTTCGGTAATTTATTTATTCGATAGTATGTCGGGTCGGAACCCCATCCAATAATGGCGAGCTTATTGCCATCAACCGGGCATAAATCGAGACTCCATGGCTGCTACTGCGAAATTCCTGATGGAAAAACCCAATAACATTTTGCCCGACACGGGTATCGAACCAAGATCATCATGCTCAGCAGTCGCGCTTGATTCGACCAACAAGGCAGTCGCACGCAGATAATAATATCAGCTTATAAATTAACTCAAGTTGCACTGCCCGCACAAATGCAAAATCATTTTCCCAGTAAATAGTTTAGAAGAAACTCTACACTTGATATTATTTTCATTATTTTCATTCGTAAGTACTGCTGCAAACAACAATGTAAATAAAAGTGAAATTGAGGAAGAATGTTCAGTAAATTAATTATTGTTAACAAGGGGTATTATTGAATGTATCGTTGCCTGATAAAATAAACAAATAATAAGCTTTTAGAGATTTTCCTGAAGGCTATTATAATAATGGTCCACTTTTTTTTGTTGCCAGCCAAATTAATATATGAAAGCAGGTACCTATTCACTTAGGTACTAGCATTAATTTCATAACATAATTTAACGAAGGTTAATTTCTGAAAGGCCTCGTTATTACATCCTAATTATGAAGGGAATTAACTATTTAATTGACTATGTCTCCTGTAGGTAATAAGAAGTGAACTAACGAAGGTCGATTTCTGGCCGAAGCTGATTAATCGGCTATCATAACAACCTTCTGCCGAGGGCGAAGGTTTAATACCTAACTCTATGAAATTGAGATCACGATTGGCTCAAAGTGAATCATGTAGGTACTTAATATTTTTTTAAACATTTAATTCAAAAGTATATTTTGATTCTATATGAAAAACAACTCAAGTCAACTCCTGCCTCCTAGTGTCACATTCACACACACACAGTTCGTTCTATTTCGGCGTAAGCCAACTTCGGCCCATGTTTCTGAAGGCGCTGGTTTGGTTGAAAGTGGTTTTTATACCCGAAGCCGAATCCGAAGCTTCGGTCGGACACTAGCAAGATGTTAGATACACCACTACAATAAACTTACCACTTGAGGTGAAATTGCCATAATCACCAAGCTTGACAGAAATTGGTGATTACTGTATGTTGATAAAAGCAAGAATGTACCGAATGGACTGTGATTCCCAGCAAATAAAAGGGGCCTCCCTGTCTTCCCTAGGGAGCCGTAATAGGCATCTAAGGGATTAAGTAAAGGGGATGGGCAACCGCTTGAAGTCCTTTCTCATTATAGGTAACAACATACTGCGATCACCTATTCGATTTATTTTCGTTGGAAGTAACTTTTTAGTGCCTTCTCACATGTTTAGGTTGTCGGGTAGCTGGAAAGTCGGTGGGAAGCTGGTGGCCGGTTTGCAATGTGTATGTGTAAGCTTTTTAATGCAAGCTGTAATACTTCCCCATGCACTTAGCTATCGAGTACCTACTCGTCGCCCTTCAAACTGAGCATGTGAAAAGGTACTCACAATCCGGATGATTGGTATGAAAACTTGATATATCTGTTATAATTACTGAATAAAAGTTGTACGCCATTAATGCTCTGATAAGAAAATGAATTACTATTATTAATAGAATTACTATTATTTCCACAGCGTTACTTTATGCTCGGGTCATTCTATATAAATAAAAAAGGATTGTGCAATCCTTTCTTTCTCACAGAAAAGTAAATAATTATAGGGGTTAAACAAAGAGCTTCAAAGACTCATGGAGCGGGCATTGGGAATATTTTACAGTGATCCTGAATATTTTAGATTTTGACACACGAATGCCACCTAACAAGCGGTCGTATGAAACTAGACAGACCGGTCTAAAAGTAAGTATAACAAGCACGTGAATTACGATTTTCTTTGTCTTGTCCCGTCTTTCACTCGTAAATATTTGAATGTCTTTCAGATTAAAGTATGAAGCTGCCGTTTCAACGTAGTTTGTCACTTAGAATTAAAATACATACACACGAATCGAGAACCTCCTCCTTTTTAGTAGTCGGATAAAAATTAAACCTGCGTAGTCTAAGATTCGTAATCGAAACATTTTATACGCAAAAATAAAAACATCTTAAATAAAAAAAAATTACATTCTTTCGTTTAACTTTCATATTTTTCAGAACAAAATCAACCGTTTTCATATTCAGGATTTATTTGAGTTAACATGGAAACCACAAACATTGAGTTATTTTCGAATACGAGTGCGCACGTATTCGCAGTAGAGACAGCTCTCAATGCGCTTGGAGAGGATACTCCTACGAACGAAGAATGACTCACGAGATAGACTAGAAAATGACAATTAATTAAAACTAAAACCCGACTACGTCAAAAAAACGACGCTGAAAAAGTATGAAACATGATTTTCAGGATAGAACAAAAAGAAAAGCCGTAGTCACACGGTATTAAAGTGTTTAGGTTGGTACCTATAACGTGTGACTACGGCTTTTCTTTTTGTTCTGTCCTGAAAATCTTGTTTCATACTTCTTCTTTATGGGGTTCAGGTTTCCGCACTTAGTCCTTAAGGTGGACCATTGTGCGTGAGCCGTGGTGGCCGATTACTCCAACCAGCCCACCTCCCTCCAGAAGCAGATCAGACTTCCCGGTCTCCTCAGGGCATCCGCAAGGGATCGTGGTGTTCCCAGGGTCTCCTCACGAATCTTGGTAACGCCTGTGCACTCAAGGAGCACATGCGCCACAGTTTCCTCCGCCTCCATGCATGCCCTGCACAGGGGACTGTCAGTGATTCCTAGGGTGTGGAAGTGTTTATTCAGTGAACAATGTCCGGTGATGGTCCCCGCCACCAGGCGCAGGCTATCTCTGTCCAGGCGCAGAAGGCGCCTGGTCAGCTTTATATCCAGGGATTGCATAGCTTCCTTGGATTGCCTACATCCTGGTGTCGAGGTCCACCATACTTTTTCAGCGTCGTTTTTTTTTACGTAGGACGTCGGGTTTTAGCTTTTTACTTTTTTTATTTAAACAATTTTGATGTTAATTTTTTTAACACATGAGTTTTTGTCCGCAAGAGGGCGTGACTTTACATTTGAACAATATTTTCGAAATGTACAAGTGAGGCCCTTTCAAATGATACCAAACACGGCGTATCTAACTCCATTTTTATCATTTACCACTTACTTTTTGTCCGCTAGACTGGCTAGCGGACAAAAAGTAAGTGTTACCTCGATAGTTTTGTGACACGCCACGTAGCCTATGTTCAGCGGACAATTAAGATGGTTTTAAAGATACCTCATATGTCGAGTTCCGATAAGTAGATTAGGAGCTACAGATGAAGATACTCACATACATACAAACATACATATATAGCCAGTCAAAATCATAACCCTCCTTTGGCTTTGCCGTAGTCGGGTAAAAAGTAACCACAAGTTTTAATTAATCGTTATTTAGGAACGCCGATCCATAACAAACAAACAAGAAATCAGCGTTATGGTTTGACGTTACATTATTCATTTGAAACAAATTGGTGAAACAAATAAGTTCGATTAATGTGTGCCTTAGCATGAATTAACCAATGCGCATAGAGGAGCACGAGTTGAAGCTTGCCTTGCTTTGATGAATAGGTATCCAAATGAAGGAATTAAGAACAGAATTGTGACGTGTGATAAAAAGTGGATTCTTCACGATAGTCACAAGCAAATAACGTAATGGCTGAACTCAGGCCAAATAACGGAACAATGCCCTAAAGCGAAGCTAACCCATAGAAAAGTTATGGTCACTGTTTGCTGGGTAACTTGAGATCCGGTTTATCGATAACAGCAGATGTCTAATGTGAACAACTTTCGACAATGATAACGGAACTCGCAGGGAGATAACTGCGACTCGTCAATCCATCTTCGCCCTTATTGCTCCATGATAACGCAAGACCTCACACTGCTTAACAAACCGTTTTATTTAACATTACTAGACCTGCAGTCAGAAACTATTCATCATCCTTCGTACGTTCATAACCTAACCGCAAACAATTACCATTTATTTCGCAATTTTGTCAATTTTCTGCAAGGAAAAAAGATGTTGCTCTCAGGAAGCGTTACGAAATGCCTTCAAAGTCTTTGTACTGTCTATATCCGCAGAGTTCTATCGCAAAAGCATAAAATATGATATTCCCTCAATGACAGAAATGATAGGTAATGACAGTAAATACTTTGATAAAAAAAAAATCTTAGACAAAAAGGTTTGTGAAAATTTTCCATCTTAAAGCGGCAATTTCATTCTTGAACGCCTAATATTATTTATTCGTAGAAATTTTAGAAAGAATGAAATGAAAAACTTATTGACAGAAATTAATGGTTTTTAAATATTTTAAAGTTAGAAATGAACGGAAAATATTTCGTGTATTTGGATAAGCACGCTTGAAACGTAAATGGAAGCCATTTTTTGTACTATAAATGCTATAGCTATATAGAGACTTCGAGAGTATATTAAACGTCATATTTATTTTTAATGATTTATTTTATATTACTTCTAAAATAAACAAATCAAAATGCTGGTAGATAGGTAATGCAATTCTTTTTCCTTATCTGTTTAAGCTACTGACTAAAAAAGTTTCCTTAAAGCACATATTTCATTAGTACACAGATAGGATATACTTGCATTAGATAAAGATGGGGAGCAAATTGCGAGCGGCGGGCGCGCCACACGCGACCTCCCCCTTCACAATAAATTAAAAATTTAATTAAACTACCGAGTGGTCGCAACTGCTTGATAAACGCTTTTTACTTACTTTGCGGCCGTTTATTATACAATGGAAGCGTCATTTACAAGTATGTTTATCATTTTTACTACGTGTTTTACAAATAACAGGCGCATTTACTTGAGAATAATGCTGTCGGAAGAGGGATGTATTTTATAGCCATCATCAATCCATTTGCGAAATGTAGTGACAATACCATCTAAATCGTCTAATCTATATTCTGTAATAGTTTGTACAAAATCACGTGTTAAACAATAAACGTTAACAAACAGAGATGATAATGAATAACTGAACGAAAATCGATACCTAATTCCTGAGTTAGTAATAGTTGATTGAAATTGTTCTCATAACATTGTTAACGTTAATCTATTAGTAAACAAGCCATAATAGGTGTTCCTGATTGTTTGGCTCTCCCACATATTTATAAAGGAACTTTATTTATTGTTCCCCGAAATTATTAACAACGAGCTTACATGTTTTAAATTAAGTTTTAACTAGTTTCTGTCCGGTGCTTGTTTCGGGGGTAAAAATAGGGCATGGAATTTGATCCCTTGGGTGTTGTACTTGTGAGCTGACCTCTTTATAATACCCCTAAGGGCAGTAGCATTATATCTGGTAGATAGGTTGTGGAATGAAGCTGTATTATGGTATTGATTTTGATGAACGCTTTTTATCTTTCCTTATGGTTCTCAAACAGTCTTAAAGGCTTCGTAAAGTGGTCCTCAAAATGTAATGGTTAGGTAACGGGCCACGTGCCAACTTATGTAATTATGATAACACGCTTTTATCAATATGCAAAGTATTTTCACTAAAGAACCTCACAATATTGATGTTCTCAGAAGGCTGATATATGATAGAGTAAAGAGATCGAGCAACCCTCTAATAATACCCAGGAGGCAGTCGGGTCACTCAACCATACATCAGTGAAAACGTGATTAAAATCTGTCTAGTAGTTCCATATGATTCATGTTGAATTTCATGATAAACGTGTCCAAGGGAGCGATTTTTAACCTTTTTTCAGGACGCATATATTACATGGAACGTCACGTGGCCCGTAGGCAATGACCTTTTTAAAGGGTCGAATTATTTTTGGGAAATGTTTACATTAAGTATTTTTTTAAGAACCTCCTAACAAATATAAAACCGCAATATATTTTGAACTCTACATTGGAGTTATACATAACTGGCGAAATGTGGGTGTACCTACTAATGGGTACACCTCTACTAACCCTTCTGGGATAACAGGTGTGTTGTTATGTTATGTTTTATTTTGAACTCGTCTCTAGAGTTAGTGGCTATGTTTATAACCGAATAAAACTTATTGTTTATCCAAGTCATGGGCTGTCTGAGTCCCAAATTCTTTCAACAAAAAAGTAATGAAAATCTCATTTTTTTCTGCCTGCAGAACCCTGATGACCTCGGATTAGATAGTAGGGATGCATATTACTTATTCCTACAACATTTGATTAGGCACTTCAGCCAAATGTTTCAATGACACTCAACCAAAAGTCGTTTGATGTTATAGATAATACTCTCGTATGTAATTAGAGGTCGAATTAGGCCTCTTATTAGGTTGATGATTGTAAACTCGGTGAGCGACACTGCAAATCCCACTGGACCGCAAGATGGGTTGAATTGGCTTGATCACTCAACATTTCGTAGAAGAACATCTTATCCATCTCTAAAGTGACTCTCATAGCCACTAGCTAACGGTATATATGAAATATCTCGTATCCCTCATGTGTGTCTTTGTGCAGATATAACTTATCCTTAACAGCGTTTTAGAACACAAACACAAACTAGTGAACTATCTTTCGCGGAACAGAACCGTTGAGTCTAAAATGCCTAATGATTTAAAGTGGCAACATTCAAAGTTAACGTTTAAATACGGTTGTACGTTGTGCGGAACTCGATAAACAGAACACGTACCTGTGCAGTACAGGCATCTATCTTATTTCTGTGGCGCATTTAATTCACTGTACCTCTTCAATGAGTCCGCCGCTGCAACGCCGCCGCCGCCGCTCGGTAAATTGTGGCGCGGGAGTGTTTGGGTATTTCCCAGCAACGCTGGAGTGGTTATTTTGTTTAGTGCCACAGTCGCATCTAGATATTGGACATCTATGTCTCAGTTGTATCTCAGTTGGTGAGCTAATGTTTTTATCTGTTTTGTAATCTGCGGTTAACCCTTTATCGTCGGAATAAATGCGAGTTAAGAACTATGACTTACTACGGGATTGGACGACTTGGGTAAACAAGTCATGAATAATAAAGATGGGCATGAGAGGTTGGTCAGGACGTGGTCAGGACGATATGATAAATGGCGGATTGAGACAATGAAAAGTAAAAGATACGGTAACGTTCGAGAAGGCCTTTTATGTGACAATAAGGTTGCCTTACATCGTTTTATCAGTGAAAATTGAATAAGAAGATCTACAAATAGGTACTACTACATACTTATAACAATACTTATCAACGATTACAGGAATTCAAAAGTTTATTCACTGGCTACATAACGAACGCACACGAGCGAAGACGCTAAGTAAAATTTTAACAGCTGTTTATGTACAAAGTTTCACCTTCCATGAAAAACGTTCATAGGCAGGTAAACAACGTATAGTACCTGTACCTTCTCTAATTACAAAATTTACAGGTGTGAGCATAGATCGAAAGTCAACGATTTCCACGTAAATAAATACGTAATAAAATATTTATTTCTTGGAATAAATACGGTTTAATGTATCAAAATTGTTCTTTATTAAAGTCATTTTCTCCTCATAATATATCTTAAAATAAACCGACGTATATTTACAGGCCATGAGTTGAGTTTACTCTAGTTTGAGCGAACAAAGAGTAGGTACCTAACTAAATCCAGCTTTCCAAGTCGCCTTTTATGTATTGTTGAAACTGACGAAATTGTTAACTTGCTTCGTAAGTTGGATACGTGCAAATCAGCAGGTCCTGATAACATCCCATCCAAACTTCTTGTTCAGTGTGCGCCTTCGATAGCGCAACCTATTTCAATTTTATTTCAAAAATCTTTGAATACCTGTGTTGTACCACAAATATGGAAATCTGCGTTTATAACGCCTATCCACAAAAAAGGTGTTAAAACTGACATAGAGAATTACAGGCCGATATCTAAATTGTGTATCATAGCAAAAGTATTTGAGAGGATTATATATAATCAGGTTTATTCTGCTCTGAAAAATTCATTTAGCTCGTTCCAACACGGCTTCCTAAAAGGGAGGTCTACTGTCACGAACCTGATTCTCCTTAACGAATTTATAACCGATGCCATGTGCAACGGTAAGCAGATTGACGTCGTCTATACGGACTATAGCAAAGCCTTTGATCGAATCGATCATAGCATTCTGATATCCAAATTAAATAGCATGGGAATTCGAGGCGATCTACTCAGATGGTTTTCTTCCTACCTTGTCAACAGGTCCCAAGCAGTGGTACTAAATAATTATATATCTAGCTGGGTCCCTGTTCCTAGTGGAGTCCCGCAGGGTTCATTGCTCGGTCCGTTGCTTTTCATAATCTACATAAACGACATCGACTCTTGCTTGACTTCATCTAAATTATTGTGTTTTGCCGATGATATGAAAATTTATACCACGATATCATCCCAGATCGACGAAACGGCACTCCAGAATGACCTACGTCGCCTGGAGGACTATTGCCAAAGAAACAAGCTGGATCTTAATCCCGCTAAATGCTCGGTTATTACGTATTCTCGGAAGCGCTCAATCATTGCTACATCGTATACCTTAGGCGACCAAATTCTACCTAGATCAAATTCTATCCGTGATCTGGGGGTTCATCATGACTCCAAGCTTAGTTTTGAAAACCACGTTGATGCAATAGTCGCTAAGGCATCAAAATCACTGGGTTTCATAATGCGGTTATCCAAGTGCTTCACTCAAGCCAAAACTTTAAAAATACTATACTGTACTTTTGTTAGAAGCCACCTGGAATATGCGTCTGAGATATGGAACCCATGTTACCACAAATACATTGACCGCATTGAGAGCATCCAAAGAAGGTTCATAAGGTATCTATGTTACCATCAAAAAGTACCGTATCATTCGGAAAACTACCAGAACCTATGCAAAAAATTTCATATATTACCGTTATTCAAACGCCGCGAGATTTCTGACTGTGTGTGTTTGTTGAAAATTTTTAATAACACCATAAACTGTAGCGATATTTTGTCAAAATTTTATTTCAACGTTCCCTTGAAGTCTAAACGATACAATCCTCCTTTGTGTGCGCCATTTGCTTCAACTAATTATAGGCAAAATTCGTACATTGTGCGTGCAAGCAGAAACTTAAACAAACTTTGTAAACAGTATGATATAGATCCATTCCAAACTAGTGTGTCGTCAGCCAGGAAGTGCTTAAGTCGAAGCTTTTTCATGTAGTTAATTTTGGTAAAATGGTTCATATGCAGTGTGAGCAACATAGTAATTATGCTGTAGTACCTATATATAGTAACTTGATGTGAATGTCCGTAGAATTTAATTATTTTTTCCTTTCTGTATTTTATAAGTGGAGACCTGTAATTGGCTTTCAGACTATTGTACTGTCCTTGATCTGTTTGTTTTAGCTGTAAGTCTCCCATATTAACTAAATAAATAAAATAAATAAATGACTTAGAATATTCTGAACAGTAAAGGAAGTAGGTGCAAACTTTCCATGTGCATACTTCAGTTCAATGCCTAGCCGAGTGTTGATGTGGTGTGGACGCGGCGCGACTGCCGGCAGCTCGGCACTCGCAACCTCCTCGGATGCTTGTTGTCTCAACTAAGTATGATTTACCGTTAAACTTCGCATCTCCTTTCCTGGAATAACACAAACTTAGTTCTGAAAACTGTGCCATGTAGGGTGAACATTTGTCTGATTTGTTGCGCGCCGATATCCCGATTTAGTGCAATAACTGCGTGTGACGCCGCATTAGTTTACTCAACCGGAACATTCACTTGAAACACTTCAGTGCACTGTTTTACCAAAACTTCGCAACTGATGATTTGTGTGTAACCAGTACGAGGGGAAGTTACAGCACTTCAGGTAGGTACGTAATAAGTATTTGATGGCGTCGATATCAATTCGGGAACAGATACAATAAAATCCCTGAGCACGTAATAACGCATTTTCGACGCGAGACTTTCGGAGACAATATTTTAGTCGATGCAAGCACTTTTATATTTTTTCACCTTTTACGTTTGGAGCTCGTCAGAAAATAAGCTTTATTCTTTCGTTTTATGACACTGTAAATGTTTGCGTGTGTTCAAATTTTAACTAGATTATGTACTTCGCGTAAACAGTGCACACTCGACCCACTTACTGTATTTCTGTATATTTAATACATTACTTAATTATGAATATACAGACACATGATGCCTTTTACTTGCGACCGTATCTATGTATGGTATAAAATACTTAGCAAAACGAGGTGATCTATTCCACATCTCTTTATAAATAAGTAACCGGAAAACGTCTGCAGCGATTGACACTAAGTTCCAAGTAGTATTCATTAAAGAACTAGCAAATAAAAGCCAACTCTAGACCAAAGTAAACGAAGCTAGGATTTCACAACACAGTCTTATTGAGATCTATCTAGCCGTGAACGTAGCTCGACAAATTGCACAGATAAATTCCCATTCATTAGCTTAATTGTCGATCGTCAATTACTACAAACTGACTGCGAGGATACATTAATGCGTATAACATACCTCCAATTAAATCCTACCTTGTCTTGCAATTGATATAAATGACGGGTTTCGTAACGTGAATCATGTATTTATACAGAACTGTATATAATACTCGCTCTCCGCTTAATACACGCTAGAATAAATAAACGCCAAATACCATTCACTCCAAACAAAATCTCTAAACTATGTGCAAAGCCTACAAGCTTAAAGTTTAGCATATAGGCTTCATAAACAACGTCGGCATCCGTCTAGGGTTTTTTAGAAATTCATCCTGTGAGGGGTCAAACGGGAGGTTAAACTATGCAAACGAAGTCGCGGGTGACAGAGAGTGTATTAAAAAGGTTTGATATAAACTAGTACAGACCGTATAGAAGGAGTCACTCGGGCTGAGTATTATTAAAATCTGAATATTTATTTTAAAATAAATCTACTTTATACCACAAGGCTTTGTCTACAGAATGCTGGGATGCATGATATTGATGGTTTTCAACCAAATTGGAAACAATCATATTCTTTGAGTACATATTATTTACGATACACACACACAATACCTAATTGTATAGTATGTATCAGTAAATCAGTGAAGGACCTTATACACTCAGGTACATTCTGAAGTGGGCATCCATTGAAGATACCCATTGTGCACAATAATACATAGGTACATGTGACTCAAATATACGGCATCGACAGAATTCCTTTGTTGAGTTGAAACTGTGCCGTGATCTGTCCGTAACTCCTAAAACATAAAAGTACGAGTAACTGCCTCGCTGACTACAAAACGGTATGACATTCACTGCGACTCGATTCAACTGAAAATGACGTAAATATCAACAAGCACTGCGACCCGTACATGACGTAATTGTCAATGACAACCATTCATTTGATGTTACTTTGATCTCGCTGCTGTTTAACATTTTAATCTGTTGGTTTGTTATGCTAATGCACGTAAGTGGCTCTGTATATTAACTACAGCGAGCATCTTAAGTAAACAACCTCAAGTCTTGCTGGTATTGCTCCGGGCTACGGCCCCTATTGAATATTGACTCTATAATAACTTTCACGGGCTTTAGGATAAATACACTGCGAGGGCTTATTGAGGAAAACATATCAATAAGATTCTCGAAACTTCGGCTAGCCTCGGGGGATGCATAGCTGCTATTTTGGCTAAGGTGTTTAGGTAAACCAAAAGGGACAAATTCTCGTTTATATTCTTGATATTTTAAGGCCTTGTTATAAAGACGACCTAGTTTATTCTAGTCGATGTATATGACGGTAGTAAAATCATAAAAGCCTACTTCAGAACAGAGGCCCATTGTATTAAATGTATCAGCTCACCGAACCATAACTTTCACATCGTTTTGATGAGACTGGCTTTATTTAGAGAAATCCTACATTCCATTTCGCTCGGCATTCGTTTCTCCTGTCCCCGTTCCCGTCTCCCTGAATCTGCAGTTATATTTATAAATTGCATTGAAGGTTCTTTTCGGGGAATCGGTACGTATACTTACCTACGTGTAGGTGTGTATGTAGGATTGTAGGCGTATGTGTGGGTCTGTACTTTTCATCGCGAGGCGCTCGCAGTAAGCGCTCAGTTCGCTCGAACATGGGATTTGTACAGATTCCACCCGTTCTAATCTAGGCGAAAGTAAAGAGAGGAAACTTTTCTGTGTTCGCATAGGTATGTAAGTATTTTTGTGGATAAAAATAAAGATGAAATGTGCTTGAAGCGTTTCGTTTCATCTGTGGAGCGTGATATCAAACGACGGCGAACGTGATAACGTGAACTATCGGACCAAAATATCTGACGCCGCCTTTTAACACTTGGAAAACATTTACAGGAAGGAATTCTTTTGCCGCAGATGTTATAAAGTATCAAAAGGTAACATGGCAATATTGCTTTTTGAAACAATAACCGTGGCCACAGTGTGCGGGCTATACTATATAATCGTAAACGATATTTTTTTTTTAATAAAAGGCCTTTTGACATTACTTTTTTAAAAAAGAAAATACAAGTCGCACGAATTCTCCGGCAAAGTAGCTGCATACCATACAGATATAAATATCGCAACAAACACCCGGACCCAAAACATCTATCAGTTGGTCTTACAAATATTTGTTTCGTACGGGAACAGACCGTGACCAGAAGCCAATAGAGCAATCGACCTTAACCTCTTTCTTATATGTTGACTAGCAGTTGCCCGCGACTTCGTTCGCGTAGAAATTTTGACTCTCTTGTCTGGACTGCCTGTGGATGGTACTATGTCAAATCGAATGCCAAATGCCAATCGAAGCGATTATATTCCCTTAAACCAGCCCTGTCGTAAAATCTATTCCTACCTGAAATGTCTTCTATATTCTTATTATATCTCTCTGCCAATTTTCAGGTACAAAAAGCCAAGGATTTCATATGGACTTACGGGAGCCCTTAGTCCAGGTCTTCCTTACAAACTTAGCTTAGATCTCCTACTCCTAAACTCTAGACTTGTTAAATTTCAGGTTGTTAGTACAAAAAAAAAAACAGTACATTTTTACAAACATGTGAAAGCCCTCAGACCTCCATATTCTGGCCATGTTGTTAAACTCGCTAAATCCGTTCTTAGTCAACGTCTACTAACTATAAAGTACCTTCCTGCCAAAATTGTAGCACAAAAAAGGAAGGACTGTCATACAAACTCGCGTGAGCCCTTAGACCTCCCTAGTCCGGCCCTGTCGCAAAATCGGTTCTTAGCAAACTTCTACTCACCTACTACGTCCCTGCCAAAATTCAAGTTAGTAGCACACAAAATGATGGACTTTTAAACAAACTTGCGAGCGCCCTTAAACCTCTCTAATCCGGCCCTGCCACAAAACCTGTACTTAGCAGAGTTCTTCTAACTATAAACTACGTGCCTGCTAAAAATCAAGTTTGTAGCACAAAAAATTAAGGATTTTCTTACGAACTTGCAAGAACCCTTAGACCTCCCTAATCCGGCCCTGTCACAAAATCTGTTCTTACCAGACGTCTACTAACTATAAACTACGTCCGTCTCAAAAATCAACTTTGTAGCTCAAAAAATGAAGGACTTTCATACAAACTGGCGAGAGCCCTTAGACCTCCCTAATCCGGCCCTGTCTCAAAATCTGTTCTAAGCAGACGTCTACTAACTTTAAACTACGTCCCTGCCAAAAATGAAGATTGTGGCACAAAAATGAAAGACTTTCATACAAACTGGCGAGAGCCCTTAGACCTCCATAATCCGGCCCTGTCACAAAATCGGTTCTAAGCAGACGTCTACTGCCTATTAACTACGTCTCTGCCAAAAATCAAGATTGTAGCACAAAAAATGAAGGACTTTCAAACAAACTTGCGAGGGCCCTTAGACCACCCTTATCCGGCCCTGTTGCAAAACTAATTTATAGCGGATGCCTACTGACTATAAACTACGTCTCTGCCAAAAATCAAGATTATAGCACGAAAATTTAAGGACTTTCATACAAACTTGTGAGGGCCCTTAGACCACCCTAATCCGGCCCTGTCGCAAAATTAATTCATAGCAGACGCCCACTGACTATAAACTACGTATCTGCCAAAAATCCAGATTGTAGCACAAAAAATGAAGGAGTTTCATATAAACTTGCGAGGGCCCTTAGACCACCCTAATCCGGCCCTGTCGCAAAATCCGTTCTTAGCGGACGTCTACTAACCATAAACTACCTCCCTGCCAAAAATCATCTTTGTACGTCCAGCGGTTTTCGAGATTTCGTGATGAATCAGTGAGTGACCTTTCGCTTTTATAGATATAGACTAGCAGTTGCCCGCGACTTCGTTCGCGAGGAAATTTTGACGTGTATGTATGTGTGGGACTGCCTCTGGATGTACTATGCCAAAGCGAATGACAATTAATGCCAATCGAAGCGATTATATTCCCTTAAACTGGCCCTGTTATAAAATCTGTTCCCACACATACAAATACATATGTCTTATCTATATTCTATCTCTATACCAATTTTCAGCTCCAAAACGCCAAGGATTTCATTTATATACTTGCGGTAGCCCTTAGTCCAGATCGTCATAAAAAAATTGTTAGATAATACACTTGCTAAATTTCAGGCCGGTAGTACAAAAATCAAACTTACATACAAACTCGCGAGAGCCTTTAGAGCTCCCTAATCCGACCCTAATGCAAAATCTGTTCTTAGCAAACCTCTACTCACCATGAACTCCGTCCCTGAAAAAAATCAGGAGAGTAAGGACTTTCATACAAACTTGCGAGGGCTCATAAACCACCCTAATCATGCCCTGTCGCAAAACTAATTCATAAAAGATGTCTGACTATAAACTACGTCTCTGCCAAAAATCAAGATTGTAGCACGAAAAATGAAGGACTTTCATACAAACTTGCGAGGGCACATAAACCACCCCAATCCGGCCCTGTCGCAAAATTAATTCATAACAGACGCTTACTGACAATAAACTACGTCTCTGCCAAAAATCAAGATTGTAGCACAAAAAATGAAGGAGTTTCATACAAACTTGTGAGGGCCCTTAGACCACCCTAATCCGGCCCTGTCACAAAATTATTTCATAGCAGACGTCTACTGCCTATAAACTACGTCTCTGCCAAAAATCAAGAGTGTAGCACGAAAAATGAAGGACTTTCATACAAACTTGCGAGGGCCCTTAGACCACCCTAATCCGGCCCTGTCGCAAAATCCGTTCATAGCAGACGTCTACTAACTACATACTACGTCCCTGCCAAAAATCAAGATTGTAGCCCAAAAAATGAAGGACGGTCATACAAACTTGTGAGGGCTCATAGACCACCCTAATCCGGCCCTATCGCAAAACTAATTTATAGCGGATGTCTACTGACTATAAACTACGTCTCTGCCAAAAATCTAGATTGCAGCACAAAAAAATCAGAACTTTCATACAAACTGGCGAGAGCCCTTAGACCTCCCTAATCCGGCCCTGCCACAAAATCTGTTCTTATCAGGCGTCTACTAACTATAAACTACGTCCCTGCCAAAAATGAAGATTGTGGCACAAAAAATGAAGGACTTTCATACAAACTTGTGAGGGCCCTTAGACCACCCTAATCCGGCCCTGTCGCAAAATTAATTCATAGCAGACGCCCACTGACTATAAACTACGTCTCTGCCAAAAATCAAGATTGTAGCACGAAAAATTAAGGACTTTCATACAAACTTGTGAGGGCCCTTAGACCACCCTAATCCGGCCCTGTCGCAAAATTAATTCATAGCAGACGCCCACTGACTATAAACTACGTCTCTGCCAAAAATCTAGATTGTAGCACAAAAAATGAAGGAGTTTCATACAAACTTGCGAGGGCCCTTAGACCACCCTAATCCGGCCCTTTCGCAAAATCCGTTCTTAGCGGACGTCTACTAACCATAAACTACCTCCTTGCCAAAAATCATCTTTGTACGTCCAGCGGTTTTCGAGATTTCGTGATGAATCAGTGAGTGACCTTTCGCTTTTATAGATATAGATAAAGTAGTTTCTGCGACTGTGCATAATGAAGGGCATTACAACACAAGTGTGGGTTTAAGAAACTAGCCGAAGGCGAGTTTCTTAATAGCATCACACGAGTGATGCCTAATTATGTATAGTTGCATACACTACTTTATCTACACAAATATCATAAGGGTTCAGGAACCTTATGGAAATGAGCAGCATTGTTACCACTGTAATGCAATAAAAATGTAGATGTTCAGATGTCTTTTTGATGGTCTTAATGTAGATACTAGAATAGCACACTCACTTGAATTTGACATCTGTTCCAAATTTAAACTCGTAACCTACTGTTTTCAGTAGGTTATGAATTCATAACAGTTCTGTTTATTTTTTTCTGCTGGTTGGTAATGCTGGTTATGGTTTTTGAACGCATTAGAGAGGGTTTATGATATTTGGGTAGATAAATAATAATATGCTTTATTTATTAAGGATCTGTACAGTGCAGCGATTGCGTAATTAGGTGTTAAATGTAAATACAACCAATGTCGCTCAAATTGAGAAAGGCCGTTTGACAGTATCCCAATCAATGTTGCAAACTTTGAAGCCATCAATATGTCGGTCGTAGTGAGGCAGAGCTTTGACTGGTGCGGATCGTTCGGCGGTGCGAGAGCTCTCTGCGGTCTCCAACCCGCTCCCGCGTCATGTTTACAAGATCCTTTTTGGCAGAGCACAAAGCTTTGGGCGATACACTGAATTAAATAGGTACGTTACATCTAAAAGGTTTTGTAGCCCTGAATTTAGAATTTGATGATTTTTTTTTTATTTATTGGGACAAGCCCACCACACTATTCCCAAACCACTGTAACTCCTGTTAGCCAGAATCAACAGTGGCGACCACAAGAAAAGCGCCGAGACAATGAAGCTCGATGAAGTCCCAGAGAAGCGATTTAACTGTCTTGGATCCCGCAACGAAATTAATCAGAAAAGAATAGCGGAGGAGTAGCAAAAAACTTAATTTCCACTTCCCTCCATATCAGCAGGAGACAGAACAGAACAAGGCCAATAGGCACACAGGGACGTATACAACTGGGATAAGCCCAGTTGCCTAGCACCACGGATATTATTGTCATTAATATTACTGGGTCCTAAGTTGTTATATTTGATTCCAATAATAGGCAGGTAAAAAAAAAAAAATGATTTGATTAATAAATTCTAGGTAAATATTGGCGTTCGTGTAGATTCGTGTCGTATCGATGCAGCATGCGGCATCGTCGTCGCCTCACGTTCCCCCAAGCTGTTTGTGCACTGTGCACGTCATCTCACTTGCAAAGCTTCACACACGCCAAGTTTGCATAATTCTGCTATACCTACCTTCACTTTAAAAAATGCTAAACAGTTATCCTATTTTATTTAAGGTAAAGTAAAAATTTCATCAACAATTTTCATTCAGGGTTTCATTGAAAGTTACCTTTCTGACGAAGTTCTTTTCGACTGAAAATTATTCATCGGAATTGTTGAAACATAAAAGAACTCAATTCGAAACTTATTCAAGGTAAGAAGCCAACAATGCTTTTCATTAACTTGGGGTACCTAAATGGAAATAAAACAAATTACATTAAATGAATGAAGGTAAGCTATATGTAAGAACAATGGCTACACTATATATAGCAGAAACCCGGGCCCTAAGAACTGAGATGTGGGTATGCAAGCAGTAAAACTAAAGGTAAGTACTTAAGTAGTAAAATCTTGATTTTGGAGAATCGTGGTAGCACTAGTAGTACTTAAGTAAGTTTGGGGTATAGCTGTAACAAAATTCTACTTAATATTTGGTTTACTACGAAGTGGTTGAGTATTGAGTTATTCATCATCATCAGCCTTTAATGTTCCCACTGCAGGGACTCAGGCCTCCTCTCTAGGAGAGGGGATGGGCTATAATCCACCACGCGGGCCCAGTGCGGGTTGGTAGATGTCACATGTCTTCGAATATTTTGGTTCTAAGACATGCCGGTTTCCTCACGATGTTTTCCTTCACCGTTTTGAGAGCAGGGGTGATGAAATAAATTACACAAAGTAATGCGCCTGACTGGGTTCGAACCCACGACTCACTGTTCGTAAGTCGGGGCCACCACCACTGGGCCACCACTGCTCTCATTGAGTTATTAGTTTCATCAAAATAAACATTTACCGAAAATAAAAATGCGGGAATATTATATTTACCTACCTATATTTATACCTTACAACCACGCATTTAAAAGCGTCCACAAAATATATGAATGATTTAGCTTGACAGTATATAGCTATCAACTCTTCATTCTAAAAGTGTTGGTGATAGATATTTGTTTGTGGGATCGCGTAATCAAAGTCAAATCACAAAAAAAATATAAATCGCCGCTGGGCTATAAACTGTCGGCCATGCTGGCACACACCGCACAGTGCGCAGCGCAGCGTACTGCACACTGTTCTGACTCTATTGTTTTCATGTTGTAATGCAAAGCCTTTTCAATCCGTTTTACCGTGGGTAACATGGATTACATTATTTCAATGAAAAAAAATGCAATTTTGACAGCCATCGGGTTGAGCATGCGTGCGTGGAATCGGCCTACATAATTAATGTTTACTAGGTAATGCACACAAGCCTTACAGGTAATGTTTATTTGTAAGGTTTGCTTGCATTGTGCTGTCCTGTCATACGTTTATTGCGTTATAATGTCCTTTTCTATTACCTACGTCGAAAGAATATTATAGCAGGCCGTTAGGCTAAATCGTTTTCTTTTGTCTGTACATTAAGATTACCTGAGCAGCTTCGCAAACTGTTTTTAACTTTTTCTTGTTCAGTGAATTCAGCAGATGTCAAGACTTTAAGAGAGACGAGATCTTTCTTATTAAAATGAGCTTAGTACTTACGTAGGTTCGTAACAAGGTTTTTGTCGACCAGTGATTATTGGAACGTTTACGCTGATTAAGCATATTTTGTTAGCAATGTGGTGTCAAAAAATGCTTTTAATTACTAACGTTTAATTTGATTATAAAGTTACGAATCAAACATACTTAGTAGGATCCTCGGGCTCAAACTTGACTGTTACTTTCAATCGATAACACCTATGGATACATACATTACCAAAGTGAAACCTACGCGCGTTCGTACCTGTTTCACAAGGTTGTTTTGTTTCTAAACATAAATTCCTAGTTTTATCATTCGACTTCAACTCTTCAGGAACTTTATGTCTTTATTCAGGTTCGAGATCGCCACCACGTAACTTCCCATAGTTTATTACCGACAACGTTTTAGCTAAGAACGGAATTCCGAAGGTTCATCGAATTCAATTCACCTATTAATTAATTAGGTACATTTGAGTCGACGAGAATCCGTAAGTACGTTTAAACCTAGATTTATTATGTTTATTCATCGATGAACCGTCCTTTGGCAGATGATTCGCGAATAATACGTTTCCCGATTTGGTTTCCGGAAATGTTTCCTAAATTATCGCCGTTCCTAATGGACAATATGCAGAGTAATTTAGGAAACGATAATGTCTGCTTTTATTGTTAAATATTAATTTTACATTGTACTTTGTTCGTATTGCGTTTGTTTGTTGTTGGATTGCGGTTGCAAGCACGGCTGCTGTGTTTGGGGTCTAGGGTTCGATCCCCAGGTTAAGGGAAGTATTCCTGCCTAAATTCTAGATTTGTGTCTAGTTGATGTCATCTGTCTATCTCCTGAAGAAATATGGACGTAATATCGTGTTGTTAGTTTTTTGTTTATTTAGGCTTGCAAAGAATCCACCGAACTATTTTACTGTTTTTCAAATGTAACGCGCAAGTTTCTTCTGAAGCTGCCAAGAACATTGCATGATTCATATCTCATGATCTTTTACTGCTCTTTTACACATGATTGAAGTTGAGAGTCATAAAAAAGTTTTTGTTTTAGGTTTTAAACATTGAACTTGATTTTTAATTATTTTTATATTTAATTTTAGGTCAATGGGCCTGCACTTTACCTCAATCACGCATTTTGGAAAGTATTGGAAAGCGATGGATGAGGTCTATGGTGGAAAGAGGGATCCCATTAATTTAACTAATATGATGGCTAAAATGTACCAAGGAAGTGGTAAAAATTGACACAAATTCTTGTCATGAAACAATTTTCCGCCATGTCAACATAGGCCAAGAAGAAAATAAAACAAGCTACAAGTTTTTTTTCTCATTTTTTTAAAGAACAATCTTAAAAATCCTTTCACATAAATAAAGAGTTATTAATATTATTATTTATTTATTCAGCGAGTGGAGTTAGCATAGCTGAATTTTGGGCCAAACGATATAATAGTTTGCCATCGACACGCTAAGAAGAAATCTATAGAGTTTTTCAATACGGCTCTTACCTGATAGATTTATGAAGTAGGTAACAAACATATAAACAAAAAATACAAACAAATTGAGAACCTTCTCCTTTTTTGAAGTTGTTTGAATGAAAACTAAACGTTAGCTTCCTATTGTGAGAAACTATATTGAAATCCAATCATCAAACTCTAGTTTCAAAGTGTTTGATTATACCTGCCTTAAATAAGCGATCGTCGGTTGCCATGAGTGATACCTCTAGTACCAATATTCTATATATACCTAGGTATTTTGGTTGTAGGTAGTTTAATCAAAGTCGTCTGATCTGAAGCCACATATTTTTAATACCTTTTACATCAAAGGATTGGTGGCATTACACGAAACAAAGGACATCATCCATTTTGGTCCAAAAGTCAAAGTGGCCGGCCAATAAAAAAAAGTGCTTTATTCTGAAAGAACTCGTTCGCCTTAGCATTTTTTTATACGACACCAAAGCTGTAGCACCAATATACTTGGTGGTATTCATGTTAAAAAAACCTGATTTTTCATACATTTTTCCTTTCAATGAATCTGAAAAAAAATATGTTCCAAGTCTCTTAACTTCCGAGATCTGCCAAAAGGGGGGGAGAAGGGGGGCAAGTGGGTCAATTTTGAAAAATGGTTTTTACTTTCCCGAGCTTCCTCTATACGAAGCCCTAAAAAAAACACGTAAAGTCTCTTTGTTTCCGAGATACGATAGGGAGGGGGGAGAAAGGGGGGAAAAAGGGGGGGTTTGGCTCTTTTCCCATACTCACGAGAGTTACTTGTTTACGAATCTGTCAAAATATACCCACCTCCCCATCCACCATCTGGGAGAACAATTCTGTCAATCAGTGAGACAGTGAGTCAGTGGCAGTGGTAATTGAGCTCTAAATAGTATTTTTAGAACTCAAATAATACCAAGTATAGTGATGCTACAGCTTTAGTGTCATATAAAGAAATTCTAAGGCGGACGAGTTCTATCAGAATAAAACACTTTTTTAATTTGGCCGGCACTTTTACTTTTGGACCAAAACTGTATGATTTGTGGATGATGTCCTTTATTTCTTGTAATGTTGAAGGAAAAGCTCTCACACCTGGGCATTGAACTATTGGCTGGTAACGAGATTACGTCTTGATCGTCATTCTGGCAACGTGCACGAATATTGATCTGCGTCTGTACCTACACATAAACTATCGAATATTCACCAAATGAGGGTAGTACTAAATATTCTACACACGATTGCCAACAAAAGAATGTACAGAAGACTGACTTTTTTATAAGGGAGACATTATAGTTTTATGATGTGTAGGTTAGTCTGAGAATGTCATTAAGTGGAAAAATTTGTTTATCGACTCTCTACAAGTCGGGTTAGGGGGCAACTGGCCTCTGGTCCGCGGCCCAGATTACACGGAGTGGGAACAGTAGTGGAAAAATCGGCCGAATGCGTGGGCCAGAATACCATGGGAAAAAATTATCGTAGTTAAATCGACCCATTGGGATTTAATTTCATTAAATTGAAAAAAGGTGCGAAATAAAACGTACTTGTATCAAAATATGTATATATTTTTTTTGGAGATGAAAAATTAAGGATAGTTAGTAAAGTCCCACAAACTACCAGGAGAACTGGGCCTGCAGTCTCTACACTAAATATCGTTAAAAGTCTGTCGCAAAGCGGTATCGATGTCAAATTTCTTTAATAGATTTTCAACCTTATGCTGTTGAAATAAAGCTGAAAATCTATTAAAGAAATTTATAAAGTACCTAATTAGTGTCACCATTGCATCATACTGTATGTGTATGGTATTAGAAAGGAATAATAATTTAGATTTGATTTAAAGATTCCAATACCTCCTTCCTACTTCTGTTCTCCTGGTTGTTTGTGGGGCTTTGATACTTACGTTTTATTTCGCACCTTTTTTCAATTTAATGAAATTAAATCCAAGCGGGTCGATTTAACTACGATAATTTTTTACCATGGTATTCTGGCCCACGCTATACTGATCCTACTCCGTGTAATCTGGGCCGCGGACCAGAGGCCAGTTGCCCCATAACCCCACGAGTTTAATATCTAACCGTTATTGATAGGCAGCCGAAGTCTGCTAGTTCTAAGAATAATCTCATATGTTAGGATAGGTGGTGTTTATTAGACTTCGAGTTTTCACTTCGTCTCAACAGATGTTATGTATAGGCAGCTCTTTCCAGGTACATAATGAAGCTTTGTCAATAAAAGTTTTTGTCTCGGCGGTAATTATGCGCCAAGCAACCAGTCAGCCGTCAAGCAAGAATTTGTTAACAATTATGTACTCGGCGTTTGTCGCCTTTGTTCAGAACATCGCATTGTAATGAGTTCGTGGTTTAGTAGGTATTCCCCGACGCCGTCAGAACGACCCTGATCGTAATAGTTCCAATAATTTATTGCTCAAGGACTAACAGCATTATTTCAACTAAAATTGGTAATTTACATTCATCGATGTCAAAAACTTTAAGCTTGTTTTCTTAATAAATATTGTCTTTTTGGCATTTTCGTCCAATGTGTAAAAACAATATATTTCTTACAAAACTGAAGTTCAAACCCAAAGTCTGGTACCTAGGTGCCTATATTTTGTCTGAATATTGGTTAGACCCAGGCTGGTTATGACATCCATAAGTTGGTACCTAGAACACTTTCTTTGTAATATTTATGCTCTATTTTCTCTATGACTGGCCTGTTGGTCTAGTGGTTAGTGACCCTAACTGCTATGCCGGAGGTCGTGGGTTCGATTCCCACCCAGGACAAATGTTTGTGTGATGAGCACGATCATTTGTTCTGTGTCTGGGTGTAATTTATCTATAATATGTATGTATTTAGAAATATATGAGTATGTTTATCAGTTGTCTAGTACCCATAACACAAGCTCTGCTTAGCTTGGGACTAGATGGCGTTGTGTGATAGTTGTGGAATATTATTATTATTATTTTCCTTCTATTGGCTTTTCTACTTGTGGCTTGTAGCTTGGGAACACTTCGTGGCTCATATCGCAAAAAAGTTGCTGTGAAATATGGTCGTAGGTTGAGTAGCTCTAGCTACCTACCTACTTATCGTACTTATGTAGGTAGCGTTTCCTTTGCACCTTCTTGCATCGTTTGATCGTGCTTTATTTGTTCGTTTGGCATGTTGAAGGTTTTCTGCGAACGACTAACTTAGTACGTGCTTTTATGTAATGTACCTATATTGTCATGATTCTGGAAATCTTTGGTGGAACGAAGAGGCTTTTTCTTGAAAATGTTAATTTTCTTTGTAGCCTACCGTATCATAGAATATAATATTTTACTCGATTTTTGTGGAATCTTCTACGTATTTACCTTGAATTTGTTGGTGAATTTTCACAGCCTTTATTTAATCGAAATAAAATGGTTTATTTTTCTTGCCTACAGCAGAATATTGTAGATGGCTTGAGCGTGACATCAATTCCGCCGTCTTTATAACCGGTTTCCGTTGCTCTTCCTTTGACGTTTACTCTATAAATAACTTCAACAACGGCGCGCTAGTCGACGGATTCGCGTTTCTAGGGATTCGCATCCGGAGGATCTATTGGTCGTTTATCGTTTCTCTATTATCATCTTCTGGTTCACTTATCATGACATCACTGTTGTAACTTGTCTAGTGAGCTCTAGAATTGTATTGGATTGAGTGAGGATAGGGTTTACTTTTTATGAACAAGCACACGCTAACATGAATAGTTACCTCCTTAGCTGATAATCATGGAACTCCAAATGTTTTTTTTTTAGTATCTGTCTAGCCAATATCAACACAAAAACGACATTTCATTGATATAGAGGACGACTGGGTTTTATTGTTTTTAAGTGAAATTGATGAATAATAAAAATTCACCTCACAACGTAGAATTTCCACATCAGTGAAGTGAAGTGAACGGTGTGTAAGACCGCTATGTGGCCCGAAACTACCATTAAACCTTTGTTTAAAAGAAAAACGTTCAAAGATTAACCCCATTTACGAACGTTCTTTTACTAAAACCCAATTCTATTCTCTTTCATCGCCATACCGTCTCTATTCTTGAAGAGAAAATGCATCGTTTATGTATTTCAAGTTCTTATGAATGAGCTAGAGTTCAAAGTTCGTAATAGTGGAGGCAGTAATTGATAGCTTAGCCGTGGAGTCGTGGTTAGTCCATCGCTTGAGAGCACAATAGTAACCCGTTTATCTTAATTGCCTTACTGACGTCCCGTTTACCGTAAACTTCGATTACTTAATGTCGCAGCTCCTGACCCGAATGAGCGATTAGCTAAGTACCGCCAAACGTACCTACATATGAACTGCTGCTTGCATATACAAGGTGCAGTTTTGCATCCGCGTTAAGTTTTAGAGGGTCATTGTGCTCAACATTGTGAAAAACTTTTACTATTGAGACAAACACTGAATCTGTAGAAAAAAAACTGTTTTTTTTTAATTCGGGGTAGGTACCTATGACTCTCCTACTTACTCATATTGAATGTCAAAGTTAAAACTTTTCATAGGTTTTTCATAATAAAACTTTGTCATGTTATAAAATACCTTTTTCATGTCATTAAATACCTACATGGTACCTGAAGCTCCTATTTAATCCATCTATCAGTACAATGTTTTCAGTGCATTACAATGAGTCCCGCCGTAAAACGTGATTTTCACCCCAAGAATAGCGTCGAGTTACTTAGTTTTGGTTGTATATGTATGCTTTACGCCAAATTGTCTTATATTAGGTACATGAAAAAGTTAGATACAAAATGATTGAAAATTTGTTTTTCAAAGTTCCGGTGTAGTCGTTAAGTTTGAGCTTTATTACGCGGAAGATATCTGTTCTCAAATTGCGTGTAATGTGTATCGTTATCTTAGAAAGGAAGCAGGACGGAGTCAGTGCCAAACCTTTTGAATTTACGTTTGCCAAAAACATTTAACTTGTATTGTGTTGTAAGATGAGATTTGACCATTTTGACTGTCTGCCATTTACAACATTTCAGATTCGCTAGTAACATAAGCGTAGGCGAGACATGTAGGCACGTATCTAGGTGCCGTACGTGTAATAGCGGCAATATTCGTAGTAGAAAATATCCATTTTATTAGGTACGTTCCTAAGAACGTTGCTAAGAATATCAATCTATACTAATATTATAAAGCTGAAGAGTTTGTTTGTTTGTTTGTTTGATTGTTTGTCACCAGCAGTTCCTGAGTTTACCGCGTTCAAACAAACAATGTTTGAACGCGGTAAACTCAGGAACTGCTGGTTGGAATTTTAAAATTCTTTTTGTGTTGGATAATCCATTTATCGAGAAAGGCTATAGGCTATATAACATCACGCTACGGCTAATAGGAGCAGAGCATAAATGAAAAAAGTTACAAAAACGGGAAAAGGTATTTCCTTTTTGAAAGCTTCCGCTGCGTGCGCTGCGAAAATGGTTTAAGTTACGCAAATATCATGTACTAGCAGTTGCCCGCGACTTCGTTCGCGTAGAAATTTTGACTCTCTTGTCTGGACTGCCTGTGGATGGTACCTACTATGTCAAATCGAATGCCAAATGCCAATCGAAGCGATTATAATCCCTTAAACCAGCCCTGTCGTAAAATCTATTCCTACCTGAAATGTCTTAACTATATTCTATCTCTCTGCCAATTTTCAGGTACAAAAAGCCAAGGATTTCATATGGACTTACGGGAGCCCTTAGTCCAGGTCTTCCTTACAAATTTCTTAGCTTAGATCTCCTACTCCTAAACTCTAGACTTGTTAAATTTCAGGTTGTTAGTACAAAAAAAAAACAGTACATTTTTACAAACATGTGAAAGCCCTCAGACCTCCTTATTCTGGCCATGTTACTAAACTCGCTAAATCTGTTCTTAGTCAACGTCAACTAACTATAAAGTACCTTCCTGCCAAAATTGTAGCACAAAAAAGGAAGGACTGTCATACAAACTAGCGTGAGCCCTTAGACCTCCCTAGTCCAGCCCTGTCGCAAAATCGGTTCTTAGCAAACTTCTACTCACCTACTACGTCCCTGCCAAAATTCAAGTTAGTAGCACACAAAATGATGGACTTTTAAACAAACTTGCGAGCGCCCTTAATCCTCTCTAATCCGGCCCTGCCACAAAACCTGTACTTAGCAGAGTTCCACTAACTATAAACTACGTGCCTGCCAAAAATCAAGTTTGTAGCACAAAAAATTAAGGATTTTCTTACGAACTTGCAAGAACCCTTAGACCTTCCTAATCCGGCCCTGTCACAAAATCTGTTCTTACCAGACGTCTACTAACTATAAAGTACGTCCGTCTCAAAAATCAAGTTTGTAGCTCAAAAAATGAAGGACTTTCATACAAACTGGCGAGAGCCCTTACACCTCCCTAATCCGGCCCTGTCTCAAAATCGGTTCTAAGCAGACGTCTACTAACTTTAAACTACGTCCCTGCCAAAAATGAAGATTGTGGCACAAAAAATGAAAGACTTTCATACAAACTTGCGAGGGCCCTTATACCCTAATCCGGCCCTGTCGCAAAATCCGTTCTTAGCAGACGTCTACTAACTATAAACTACCTCTCTGCCAAACATCAAGATTGTAGCACGAAAAATTAAGGACTTTCATACAAACTTGTGAGGGCTCTTAGACCACCCTAATCCGGCCCTGTCGCAAAATTAATTCATAGCAGACGCCCACTGACTATAAACTACGTCTCTGCCAAAAATCAAGATTGTAGCACGAAAAATTAAGGACTTTCATACAAACTTGTGAGGGCCCTTAGACCACCCTAATCCGGCCCTGTCGCAAAATTAATTCTTAGCAGACGCCCACTGACTATAAACTACGTCTCTGCCAAAAATCAAGATTGTAGCACGAAAAATTAAGGACTTTCATACAAACTTGTGAGGGCCCTTAGACCACCCTAATCCGGCCCTGTCGCAAAATTAATTCATAGTAGACGCCCACTGGCTATAAACTACGTCTCTGCCAAAAATCTAGATTGTAGCACAAAAAATTAAGGAGTTTCATACAAATTTGCGAGGGCCCTTAGACCACCCTAATCCGGCCCTTTCGCAAAACCCGTTCTTAGCGGACGTCTACTAACCATAAACTACCTCCCTGCCAAAAATCATCTTTATACGTCCAGCGGTTTTTGAGATTTCGTGATGAATCAGTGAGTGACCTTTCGCTTTTATAGATATAGATGAAGGAATTGTTCCTCTTTAAAATTTCTAAAAAAAAGTCCGCGACAGCATATATTTATCTTTTAAGATTGACTCACTGTAACCTTTTTTTACTTATATAAAATAGGTCGGTACGTACAGACAAACATTAGATAATAGATAAGTACCAAATAATACTACATTCTATTCAGTCTTTCCTGAATGCCCATACTATCCCGAACAGCGTGTATAAGTTATGCGACTTAGGAAGGAAGTTTCAGGAACCATCAGCAAGCCTTTGGTGCCCAGTAAATCTATCCAGCCACAACAATGGGCAGGACATACGTGCTGCTGCGACGCCCTGCGGCGCAATTGTCTCGGCCAACAACAACTACATCACAGCTGGGGGAGGTAGGTACACATATGTACATACAACACAAGTACATAACCCGGGCCTGTGTTCACCTATTGACACCTACTATGCCCGGAGGCCGCACATGATAATTGCTTTGGTTGTTTGGTCGGGTTGAATAGGTTAGGCATGATCGTAATCCCAGAGATCATAAAAGTAGAGCTCCACTTGTTTATATCGGGGTTGGGTTTGATATTTCTAAGTTTACGGCTGTTACGTTCAACCCTCGCATAAAAGTAGGTGTGTATTTACATAATTCTGTAAATCTCGTTATAATAATATACGTTTGCATAATTTTAGAAACTAGCCGAGGCTAGTTACGAATGTGTTTTGATTAAATTTAAATCCCGTGATCCCGCTGTGTGCTATTAACCATGAATCAAAATGCTACCTACGTTTATTGTTGTGAGAAGTGTATACAAAATAATGTGGTAAACTAACTGGGTTCCGTTTCGACAGTAATGAACTAGAATTCATGGAAAAGTCGTATCAATTAATTTTGAGCTGTCAACAAGCTTTGGATACCTATTTGTTGAACAAAGCGATAGTTTGCGGTTGCGCGGCCTGTAGTGCAGATCCGTGGTGACCGGGGGGCGACCGGCAAGATGTGGCTTCGTTTGACGCTCAAAGCGACCTCCTACGTGTACCTACCACTAGCTATTTAATGCAAATACTGTCTTATGGTAATGTAAAACTACCTTTACACTTCCTGTCGGGAAAATGGAAAAATCGAATTGACAATTCTAAGTAGAAGGTATTGTAATGAGCACGTGTTGTGTATATGTTATGTGTATGTATTGAATACTTGTACAGGCGTGTATCTACTGTGTATCCACAGTCCCTTCACAGCGACTGTTTAATTTAGATTACTAGGTATTAGTTCAGGTTGCTTTGGGTTTGGGTGAGATTATTGTTTGTACTAATACACGTACGACGCGCGTCGTACGTACATCGTTTAAGTGTTATGTGATTGAATTGCCTGCTGTCACTAATATTTGATCACCTGCTGTAAATGGAACTCTAATTGCTTTAACTGTTTTACTTAATTACAGATTACACTGTCAGTAATATTAATTTGTTAACACGTGTTCCGTTCGTGTCTGCTAAGTTTTGTATACACCTGAATTAGTTGACTTACGTCAGTTTTATTCGGTTAAGACATATATACTTACATTGTTTATTAAGCAAAGTAGCTAGGTATGTAAATCTTGTATTCCACTGGGAAATTTGTTGCGCCGCTTCTTCATTCGACATTAAACTGTAGGAAAGTATTTTTGCGGTGTAATTTGGACTGAAAAGTCCAAAATGCAGTGAATTTTGAATGTGAAAGTAAATATTCGAGCTCGGGTCGCTCGTTAGTGTAGTACATCTTTTTAAAATTAAGTCATTCATTTGGTTTGCACCCCACTTACAGAGATGGTACCTGTGTCCCAGCAGTGGGACCATTATTAGCTGATTATTTAATCCATTGAATTACGTACAAGCACTTTATTCTAGATTACAGGCTCGCGCAGTTTGAGCTTGTTATTAGTAACAGGAATAAATATGACATTAATTTGGGACTAGATTCATCAATAGGTAAAAAGGACCAAAATAAAAAACAGCAATATTTTTCATATTATTTTATTCATTCTTTTATAATTGTCAGAGTTGTACAACTAATTAATCACAGTTGAAACAAAACATAACTATATATGTAGGTATTATATAATTAATGTCTAAAATAAAACACAAATCGGTGTTCGTTAGCGAGATATCGCACTTTAGTATTTTGTACTGGGGATGTGTGCTCTGCTGTCTAAGCGTACGCGGGACGAGCATTGTGCCGTGTGCCGTACGGCAATGTGCCGTGTGCCGTGCGGTCGTGTACCGTGCGGCGACCGCAACACTACTTACTCACATCTTTTTTTTAAGATCGAGAGTGACGTAGTATTCCATATTGAATTTACATCTGTACCGACAGCCAACATTGACAAAAGTAACTTTATTAAGCTCAAATTGACTGCCAACACCATATTCATACTACATGGGCATGTTGTAATGTTTGTATCTACAAACGTCGCTCATCTACATTTTCAAATCGTTTCGTATATTTTCAAATGCTGTAACAACACGACGCCATGACAACTTGCCGATGTAGTGGCCTTACAATAACGCATGCTCAATGCAAACAACAACAAACAAGTGAAGTACGCGCTAGAGACGGCGCAGAGCTTAAGGAGAAACGAACCGAGGGTGCGCGGGCGCAACACTGGCGGACAAATTAACGCTGCTTTATAAAATAGTTCAAAAACTTACAATATACCGTTGTATAAGACAGAAATATAAAATCGGACCCAAATCGCTATCGTAATTCGTCTATATATGTATGATACTGGCAGTGTAATGATATTAATGAAACAATAATAATAACTATGACATCCTACTTACATGAATAGTAATTAACGAGAATTGATTTAATATTGATGTAGGTACTTGAATATTAATTATTTGTCTTTAGTGCAAACTAGAGGGTGAACTTACATTAGGTAAGTTATTAGAAGTCTATTTAAACCGAGTCTACAAAATCTTAGGCTCCAAACACATAATAAAATCAGTCATTTTAACATAATTCAGTATTATTCTAAAATTTACACTGATTATAACTCGATGTCGAAGTGAGACAGTTTCTAAAACCATTTTATTATTATTATATTTTACTATAAATTCTTAAAAATTAATTTATAAATTAATGACTTCTACAGGTTTCAACAACTATCTCACATCAAGATCGATGGAAATAGTATTCTAGCACAACACTCTTAATAAGTTATTGATATTTTCCTAGGTGCGACTAAATTTATATGTAATCATACGAATAAATAAAGTGCAAACACTTAACTCTACCGTCATTAGCTGCATCGATAATGCTAAGAGATTGGCACAGTCCCACTCACTCCTGCGGCGACGCACGACTCGTGTCACCACGGCCAGTCGCACGCGCGTGTCGCACGCACTCACTCACGCCGACGAATGTCGCTTGCACGCACTCACACGCATACCTACAGCTCTCACACGCTCATAAATACTCTCTCTCGCTCACACGCAAACGAAAACTCCCGCGACCATGACTACTATTAGTTTCCTAATGTTACGAGTAGACCGTAGTCGTTTCCAAATACTATTTAACTAGCACTACACGGAGACATTAGGAGAGGAACACCGGTTACTGTACAGTTCACTTACACGTTAAAGTTAAATTAATAGTTTCACGTTTAATTAAAATCGGGGGTAGTTGTTTCTAGAGTGTTATTGTATTTACAACCCCGTTGTTTAAACTTCCCATAATATCGAATGAGCATTATGTAACTCGACGTCCGAGTGGACCACCTCAAGTTTTATGTTATCTACCATTATTAAAATATAACATATTCTTTTATTCTATAATGATTTCTACGGGAGGGCCGCCATATTAAGTGATATCACGTAAAGCTGTGGACTTACAAAATACTCGTATAAATTATTCACATTTATAGCACACTATCTACAAACACCCACTGTTCAGATTCACGTCCGGCCCTGCCGCACAAATCTCTTTATCTTCGTAACTTCCAATAAAATACTGACTCATAATATGGCTAATTCGAATAAAAACTTATATCAAATATTTGGTGAAGATGTAGTTTAAACTTTATAAAAAATTACGCAATTAAATAGGTATCTTAAATGATTACTTAAGCTTAATTAAACATGTCTACCACAATAAATAAACTCGTATAAAATTGATAAGAGTTACAAGTGACGCGGCGGCGCGGCGGCGCGACCCGCTCGTGTCACGCGTCACGCGCGGTTACGGCGCGGTTACGGCGCGGCCACGTGACGGCAGCTCGCCGCGCTTGTTTATTTACAAAAATGAAAGTGGGCGAGTGAGCGAGTGTCACCCCCGAGATAGCAGGGTTACTGTGGCTTAGTGGTACGATAGTGGGAGACAATTGACTAAAGGAGCGGCGGCGTGGTCACACTGGGCACCTACAGCTGCTCGTCCAGGTCGGGCCCGTACAGGTCGGCCAGCTTGTTGAAGCGCGGCCCCCACGCGCCCAGGTAGTCGTACTCGTGCGTCTCGTCATCGGTACCTAGCACACAAGCGCCGCATTAGGATTTTACATGAATTATTTATTCGAACACGAAGACTGGAGGTGCCTCAATTTTTCGCTTCATACATTGTGAATGAATCGCCGCAAGGCGCCGTCATAAATTTTAAAGTGGGATTGGAGGAACTAATTTTACGAGGGGTGGTGATGCATGGGATTGGAAAACTCACCGGAAGCGAGCGAGGAGAGAGATCCGGCGGTGCTGCCGCCGCCCTCGTACGCGTAGTTGCGCAGGTCGTCGAATGGCGGCGCGTTGGGGTCGCTGTCGGCGCGCCGCTTGTGCTCCTCGATGAACATACCCACGTTGGTCTCGCCAGGAAGAGGAACGCCCACACCCGCTGGGACGCCCACGCCCATAGGACCCACTCCCAGGCCTAGACCCATTACAGGATCTAGTTGCGAAAAACATTAAGGCATTTTGAGAATTCAAATACAGTTTTTTTTTTGGAGAGCTACGGTCTACCACCAAAACTTTCATGAAGTTAAGCTAGTTAAAGTTCGGGTAGATACGAAATTTATTATAAGATCGGAATAATTTGTTTCCGTCAACGCTGCAAATCGCACATGTCAACTATAAAACAGTCATTTCCCCACAGACATTCGGAACAAAATATGGTCCCGGATGTAACGCTATATCCCTTTATCGCCTCTTAAGCCACCCGGGTAAAATGACGGGGCGTTTATTTGTAGCCATTGCACAACATATTATGCAAATGTGATGAAGGATACAGCTGCAACAATGGTTAATCTTCGAGATATAGTCGCAGTCAATCCTTAAATCAAGAATTCAAGACCCTAGAGGTCGAGCGGAATTTAGTTTAGCTAATAGAAATCTCCAAAACAAAACTCAAGACAGATCTACCCGAGGGTGCTACTGGTGTTACTAATTAGGTTTTGGAGGACTGACCTGCACGTCCGTCGTAATTTTACACTGGTACATTTCTGTTGTAGTTTACGATCAGTAGAAACCGCCATATTTGGAAAATCGGACATATAGGTACCATAAAATGTTCAAAGTAACTTACATGGTAACTTAGTAGGCGCATGATCAGGAAGTGGTCCACCGATGGGTATCTGTAGCGGAGTGATGTCGAAGGCCGTCATGTCGTCTTCACCGCCGCCTTCATCATCATAGTTGATGATGTTCTCGCGCACGTCATCATCAGGTCCAGGGTACTTGATGTGGGCTTCCCGGCGACGGTTGTATACCACGAACACTAACACCAGGACTGGTGACGAGAGAAAACAGTTTTATGGACAATCAAAAGCTCACAGTTACATTTAAATGTTGAAATTGTTCTGAACGAATTACAAAAGCAAGTTAGAAGTCATGTAACGCGACGAAATGAATGAGTATGATTTTTAATACAAAAAAAATGAATTACACATAGTTATGTGCATTTCTCTAGTTAAGTTAGTTTGGGGTGGAGTGGAGTGACCCGCCTCCGCCGCGGCCGCTCGGATCGCTCGGGTCGCTCCTATTCCTTTTGTAAACGTGTTTTCCCTTTGCTTCTTGTTACGAATGTACCTGCTCTTTCTAGATGAATAAATTCTAGCATTTACGTTTTATTCAGCCATCCTTTTTTATCGCTTTATATCAAATGTAAAATCTCTAAGCTCTACTTACTTTCAGATATTTCTTTATTTGATAAATGTTCAAACACTGTTATGTGTTTGTGATTTGGTTTAGGAGCAAAAATGTTGTAGTTTCGTATTCATAAAATCATTTTGAGCTCAGGAAAGTTTCTCATTTTACGAATCAAATCAAAATTGAATTTATATAAGGCTACGTACATATATACAGAGACGATGTCAGCAAATATTAAAACGTTTGCGAAATAAATTACTCTCCAGAATGCAATATTCTTTGATATGAAGTTATTTTCTTTACAACAAAGTTTTAAGTATTTTCTGAGCAGCTGAAATTAGGTTGAGAACATTTGTGAAACATTTTTAAGGAGTGTATAGTTATGTTATTATCTTGTTATTAATCACTCTAAACATTTAATTAAAAAGGTAAAATACGTTTTTCAAAAACAGTGTTGGAAAATATTTATGAAAGTTACGTAACTTATGTACCTATCTCATTAATGTTTTGTCTCCCCCAAAAACCTTCCCAATGTTATCAGTTTTCACTTTGCTCTTTTAGATTCGTTTAAATTTATTTAATTAATGTTTTATATGTCACATTTTTAGTTCTAATTTATTAATTATAACGACAATTCTATATTAGATAACATCCACGCGGCGCACAACGATTTGTTACTCGGAAATTGATCATAATGGGCCCCTAACGTTCGGGACTGTTTCACTTATTTCAATTTCCGTAAGATAGGTATTTAATAAAGGAAGGGACCCGGGACGATGATTTCAGAGTAGAGAAGACAGTTGGACACCTACCTCCATTAACGCAATTATTCTTCATCTCATTCAATGGGATTACTGGACATCGTTTAAAATACCGACTGTCAGATTTACATTTTGATTGAATCGTTGTGAAAGTATCAAATCATTTTTATAATTAAATGCTATTCAGAAATATTGATAAATGTCGTATTAACATATCAAAATGATTGAATCCGTACGGTTTCAATGATTTTGTAATAAATGATAAGCGATTCATCAGAACATTTGTACACATAACAATTTAATAAACGTGTGGAATTAATAAATTAAACTTACTTTACCATCTATATAAGTGAATTCAAATAATGTTTCACAAATTATTAACGTACAACATTTAACACACATGGATTTAATGAAACGTGATAAAAAGTTATTGTGCACATTCGTTATGTAAAACGTTGATTTATAGCACAAATGTCCACAGGGGCGGTAATTGCATGCAAGTAAACAGAATGTGGTGCTCACCTAAAAGCATGAACAAACAAACAATGATAGCTATAATGAAATCTCTGGAGGGCGTGATGATGCCGGAGGCGAGCAGTTCGAGCTCGCAGTCGTGGCCGGTGTAGCCTAGCGCGCACACGCAGTCGTAGCGCCGCGCCGGCTCGCGGTCCACGCACGTGCCGCCGTGCCTGCACGGGGAGCCCGCGCACTCGTCCACGTTCACGCACGTGCCGCCCGCGCGCACCGAGCCCCCGGGGCACCTACAACGTGCGTACTGTACCTCAACTCCGCCCGACAGCCGCGCGCACTGAGCCCCACCCATATAGCATGCACTACTGTATAACATCGAGCTAGAACACGGCTACATATACACATATAGGTCTATGAGATGATGCGAGTGCGTTTGTGATAGTGCGTCGGGATGATCGTCTAGTGGGGCACGCGCAAACGTGATTACTGTAGTGCTCACTCATGATAATGAGGAGGCAGACGAGGATCGCCGCGAGCGCGCCCATGCTGAGCTTGAGCGTGCGTCCTTCTTGTACGAGTTCGCAGTTCTCGCCCCAGAACCCTTCGGGACAGTGGCAGCGGTAGCCAGGCTCGCGGTTCACGCACGAGCCGCCATTGCGGCACGGGAAGTACAGACATTCGTTCTTGTCTACACATCCTTTGCCGTCCGGAGACAATACCAAACCCTCACCGCAACTAAACACCATTCCAATTTTATATTATTTAATTTATAAGCATTAGTATTATTACATAGTATTACATGTTAGGTACATAGAAAGTAATATGAAACAGAAATAAAGTATTAGTCTAGAAGAGTCATGTATAAAATAAATATTAATAAATAAGGTTAATATGCAGCATTTAATTATGAAATAATAAAAAGTGTTCAAATAATCAAGGGTTACATAATAGATACATAATAAATAAATAAAATTAAATGAAATATAAGTCGAAACTCAGTGCGCGCTTCAAAATAAATGGTACAAAATAAAACATCATAATCATAGGATTAATTAGTGTTATCATATTTATAGCCGATTCAAAATAAAATTAATTTATCTAGCTATCTTTGTGTACTTAATTGAAATCATTTCATTAATTTCATTTTATATTTCTGGAAACGTAATTGAATAGGCCATTTAATATAATTTATCGGGCTTTACTCAAACATTGCTACAACTTTGTGTGAATACCTCGTTGGCAGAATGGTCACAAGCACGACTGCCAAGCATTCAGTCCTGGGTTCGATTCCCGGGTCGGGCAGTGTTATTGGGTTTTTCCATCAGGTATTTCTCAGTAGGTAACAGCCCGAGAGTCTGAATTTGTGCCCAGTTGATGACAATGGACTCGCCCCTATTACATAGGATTACATCATAACTAGCGACATGTATGTGTCCTATTATGTACACCTCTGTCCAACCCATCTGGGATCATAGTCGTGATGTTTATGTTATGTAGTTTTGTAAAATGAGACCCAAATTACATTTCTTTTCAGTCCTAGGGATTGAACCTAGGATCACAAAGCTGTGTTTGCAACTATAAGACCAGTGTGACGGTAAATAATTACTTGAAAAAGAAATACTCACGTGCACTCATATTCATTCCAGAGATCGACGCAAACGAAGGGCTCGGTGCAGTGCACGTTGATGCAGGGGCTGTTCGAAGGACAGTTGCGGTCCAGGTTCCTGGCCATCGTCGCCTGCCCCCACTGGGTACCGTTCATTGCCGGCGGCAGCGGCAGGTGCTTCCCTTCCAACCTGATGTCATCTAGACAACCCTTCTGGAAGTCTGCATACACTTCAAAGGTTCGAACGCCCGTATATTCAGCTTTGCCACCCGCATACACCCCTTCTTGCTTATCCACCAGCAGCCACTGGTGGCCGTCGAAATAAAATGTTTCGTTGTATCTCCTTCCTTCGCCACCGTCTATTTCAAGCATCGCTGCGCTACCGTAGCGGCTGACACGAGCGATATGCCATTGGCCATCGTCGACAGCGACAGAGTTCAGCCATACATCACGCTCCTCAGTTCGGAGCGAATTTAGATTGTATCGGAAGTGTAATCGCGACTCTTTCACTTCAAGTATGCCGTATTCTCGATTGTGTTGATCACTCACTCTGAACAGTTCGCCGTGCGGTTCGCGTGTTCTAAACCGAAGTTGTATTTGTGTACTAAACCTGTCTGGTTCAAAACTTAGAGCGAATTTCACGTAGCTCTGAGGCCGGAAGCTGGTCGGCGTAGTTGGTAAGTTACAAGAAGGTCCTGTCCAACCAGGCTGGCACTGACATCTTGCTTCAGAGAAACTTCCGACACATGTGCCGTGCTCCCAACACCGTGAAGTAGTGTCCGCTTGATTACATATCTCGTCAGTTTGAGGACAACCCGCTACGGAATTTCTAGATAGGCCGGGATGAGCTAAATCGTATAACTTACTGTTGTGGATCAAGTTTCTTATGCATCCGTCAAAACCTTTTCCAATGGGCATGTATTGCCAGTGATAATGAGTTGGATCAAAGTGTTCTATATACAAGCCACCAATTTGCAATGGTGCATTCACATTAAGATATTCATTGAACGGTGGTATTGTTCCAGTGGCTTGACAGGTGGAGTCATCGAACTCGGGTGGAGTTCCATCTTCCATTTCTTGAATATCTGCTGATTTACAGTAATCAACAATCATTCTGACATTTTCTGTGTCCCAGAAAATATCTATTCTATGCCATTCACCATCATCTAAAGATTTCTTTGTCTTAACTCTCAGTTCTAATGTGCCAGAACCAAAATCGATAAGAAGTCTGGGATTTCCCCTTTCTAATTCCACAGATATGAAATCTGATACCATTATTTCTTCTGGTTCGGGAGGTACTATTGGGCCATTGTATAGCAATACACCTTCCGACTTTCTCGTGATAAATTCAAAGCTTAAATGAGAACTATCACACATTTCCAAAGCAGGATACCAAGCCCACCCAGTGCCTCTGAAGCTCCTCGATGTTTGCTGACATCTTGGCCCAGTATATCCAGGAGGGCAAGAACAGGTCAAGCCATATTTGCCTTCGATACATCTGCCTCCGTTGTAGCAAGGAGAATTGCGGCACGTTTCTGCTTGAGTAAAGTTTCGGGCACCACACGTGCACTCGGCGATCACATCCACTCGCACGCCAACAAGAGCGGTTTTATTAGCATTAACCATGTAGGGCAAGTTACTAATATCCAAGACGTTTGTGCAGGATCCTTCACACATTTGATTTTCATACAAACATTCGTCAATGCCAACCATTGTGATGTTAATTCCTACGGCCCGCTCGATTTCTTCTCGGTGCATTAATACAATGCCGTTTAATCGGATAGGCTTATAATAATGAGCTCCGTGAGCAGAAAAACGAATATCGGTCACAGGAGGGTGCTTCTTCCTGAGCTGAACACTAAAGATATCAATATTTTCTCGCTCGGTATTCAGTAAGTCAGCCAATTTATCCTTGAAAATATCTAATTTGCTCCTTGAAACACTGAGGGTTTTATAATTCCAGACCCTGATAAAGTCCTCGTCAGATATCCCTGATATTCGAATTGACCCGGAATTAATTATAGCGTCATGTGATATCTCTTTAACATACACAGTAACATTAGCAGGTACGTCTGTTTGTGTATGTTTCCGATCGTAAACTTTGAACTTCAGGTGATATCTACCCTCTCTGGTCTTGTGTCTCATTTGTATCATTCCAGTTTCTTCGTTCAAAGTAAAGTTTGGATGTTCTGAACTTTCCCAGAAGAACTTTTTATCTGGTAGATCCCAATCGTCAAGATCATACACGTATACTCGACCAATTTCAGTATCTGGAGCTTGACCTTGGTAACTATAAACAAGTATTTCTTTAGAGCCAGGTTGCATTTTGTTATCATTTACATCGCCAATTACAACAGTTAAAGTGCTAGTTCCAGTCATAGCAGGATTTCCATGATCTTTGATAATAATGGGAATAAGATATTCCTTCTGTTGCTCTCTGTCAAATGATCGTAATGACGACACTATGGCCATTCCATCACCGTTGGCACCTTTCTGATCTTGTTCCACTTTGAAGGAGGCTCGAATAATATCATCTGCACCAGGATCAAGCCTAAACTGGAATGGCGGTCCGTTACTTTTTGATCGGTCATCATCATCTGTAGCTAAAATTTCAGCCACTTTTTTGGGTGTTATGTGTTCAGTTAGAACAGGCCTGTAATCTTTCAGGAATGTTGGAGCATTGTCATTTATATCTTGAACGATTACCGTCAGGGTTGCTGTTGCAGTTCTTGGTGGTACTCCATCATCAATAGCTAAAATCTTAACTTGATGCCTGGGAGTATCTTCTCGATCTAATGAACGTTGTATGCTCACAGTTCCTTCTTGATTGATCGAAAATTGGCGCTTTCTGTCAGACGACCTGTCAATAGCATATGAAACTTTACTTTTTCCTCCTTGATCTGGATCAGTTGCTTTAAATGTTTCTAAGCTTTTACCGACTTCAGCATTTTCATAGACTGATACTTCTATGTTAGCTCTTTCAAATTGAGGTTTATTGTCATTGATATCTCTAAGTTTAACAACTACCCACGAATAAGCTACGTGATATTTGTCGTTGTCATTATCTTCTCCTTTATCATTTACTTGTATCCTAAATCTGAAGCCATTACTTTGTAATTGGTCTTCATAATCTAAAGGCTGTACAATTTTTAACGAGCCTGTGCCGTCATTATTTCTAACCATTGTAAACTTATCAGCACCATATCCACTATTCTCAATTACTTTATACTGGAATTTATTCGTTTCATCCTCATCATGGACAGTTACTGTCAAGATAGGCATTTCTGGCAAATTAGTTCCATCTGTTTCATCTACCTCAGTAAACCATTCGTCTTTGGTGAATTGCGGTGGCATATCGTTTATGTCCTTTACCCTAATAGACGCCGTACCAGTCCCCTTTAGCCCCCCTCCATCGGAGGCTACTATTTGTATCGAATAATCTGGCGTCCTTTCACGATCAAGGCAGCATACCGCAGTTTTTATAACGCCTGTTTCAGGTTCTATTTCAAATATAGGTGAGCCTGTTTCTTCTTCGATTACGTTCTTCTCAATAGAATACCACAGTTTAGCGTTATTACTTTCTGCGGGATCGTCGTAGTCGATGGCTGTCATAGTCATAACGACCATGCCAGCTGTGCCATTTTCTGTGACATTACCGAAATATACGCCTTGAGGGAAAATAGGGGCATTATCATTAATGTCTTTAAGATTAACTTGAACATCTGCGTATCCCACGAGACCTTCGCCGCCTTCGTCTTGTGCAAACACTGTGAACCTCCATTGTGGTCGCCCATTAGGCTGATCGCGATCCAACGGCTGTGGACAAATAACACGTTACAAACCTACTTGCAAATACATAAAGATGGCGACTTTAAAACGAAATATCGGCTTTTTGGCGTTTGTAATTAAATACACACAAGCAACCTACTAATATTTTCTAAGTAACTGTGTTAATTTCGAAAATTAATTGGCATGTTTTCATTGGACTAAATTAAATAAGGACTGTTTCAGCAGTACCTTATTTTTATTGTGATTACATTGTCCTATTTATAGTAGGTATCTACACACATTTGTGATACCTACATAAATGCTGTTAAAAGGGTTTGGTAAATACAGAGATAGTGTTTACTTGGTGATCTGCAAACAAACCGATCCTAAACTCACATCAAAGTTAAAGTCGCAAGTATCCTTCGCTATTCAGCAGCGAGGCGACCGAAAAAGTATTCCAATTTTCTAAAGAGTCGGTAATTAACATTCAGAGGACATTCGGTTTTTCTCATTTCAGAAATATCCGTGTCCAACTTACGGAGCAGATGGAACGCAATAAATGTGTGATTGCATTGTGCATGCAAAGCGCGCATCCTATTGGCCGGTACCCCTGTTCTCGAGTTCGCTACTCTCATTCCGATGGCATCGGCATCAGGTGTTGCAATGTACCTGCACCTTATTATTAGACGAGACTCCATTACAAATTATGCCATTTCTATATAAATTGCAATACTTACTTTGAGTACAAATATTTCTCCCGTGGTACGATTAATGTCGAATTTGCTATTCGCAGGGTTGTCAGGATCGATACCCTGACCGGTGAGGAAATAAACTATGTTCTGTTGTCTGTCTTTGTCGCCATCCGTGGCTGTAACCTGTTTGAGAGAGACAAGGCGTGTATAATGTATATCTTGATCTTAGATGATAATAGGTTTATATCAAAGCGGAATAGGGTAGTTGACAAAAAAAAATCTAATTACTTCGTCAGGTAGATTTCCAATAAATATTGGACACATTTTTTCTTTGTTCACGTAAACAAAAAATGAAGACGATACAGTGCTTCGAAAAGCCGCGTGATGTCACAGTTTGGTACATTTTTTAGCAGATAGTGACGTCACAACCCCTCCTCATGATCTTTGATACGCTTTATTTGCGTAAATTTTAATTAATTTGATAAAACCAAAAAACCCGTATCCAATATTTTTCGATAATCTAACAGACGGACTAATTGGAATCGTATTTTTTTTAGTCAGTAAACATCCCTATTGTCGGTAGATATTTCAAGAATATAGTTTCGAAACTCACCTCAAGCGGTTTTGATTAGTTTAACTAAACCACCAAGAAATGCAAGCAAGTAAGCACACAAGTCCACACTAGTTAGTGATGTTAGATCACTTAATCCGTAATTGCCTCAGGCTCTGTGTTATGTTTGATTATCGAATCAGATATCCAATAGTTGGGAAGTAGAATAGGCATCATTCGATGGAAATTTGATGTAAATTCAAAAATGAATTCCTTTACTAATCACACTTTGTCACAAGTTTGACATCGTGTTATTATGACATACTTAGCCCTTATAGTAATAATAATTACAGCTTCTAAAATGATTAATCAGAAAATTAACTAAGATGTTGTCAAACTTGTGACAAACTGTGATTTACACACTGTAATGACAGCCAATAAAATCACTTGATATTTGATAGCAAATTAAATTCAATAGGCTTCCAGAAACCAGAGCTTAGAAAATATTTCTACGCATATTCAAACCTTACCCTCGTAATTTATCCAAATAGGTATCATGAAGATTAATCATTAGAAACTAGCGAAAAAGCTGGCTTTTTATCGAGACCCCGCCCCTCCTGCCCCAGGCCTATTGTACTCAAACAATTATCCGTTTCAAAGGAAGAAAGTAATATTTGATCTAATTTACGACGACGAACGACCGCCGATCCACGTCGCGACTAATAGCTCCCCAAACGTAAGGTACCTACTATAACTGAGATAGAAGTTATAATAAGCTACTTATTTTTAGCAATAACTGTTTATATATATTTATCAATGCTTATCCTCAAGTTTTCCATTACTGCAAAGTAATATGTTGACTTGTCGAATTGTCAGATTTTCCTTATGATGCCGTCATAAAACGTCCAAACAACTTTAATCTCAGGCTGAATGTGAATTACTATGTATTTTATAGTGGCAAAGCTAGCACGGAAGTTCCCGAAGTTTATGAACCCCAACACCCCGGATTGTTTGCATCGGCCCCCACCAGCGGAAGCATCGCAAACTTTGTTCTTTTTAAGAAAGCCGAAGGAATTTTATCACTATTTGAGAAGCTCACATTGAAGCGAAGTGAATTCTAGGGAAGAAATATCAAAGGTAAACGTTTCATAATGAAAGGAAATGGCAAATAAACATTCGTGTACGAGGTCAGGTAATTGAGAGAATTGTTTCAGATTCATGACAATACTTTACTGTTTATCGAGTGTTTAATGGAGAAATTGATCCCTTTAAAATTGGGATACGTAAACTTATGGCAACTGGAATGTCCAATTACGTCAGACTGGCTGGAGCGTCTGAAATGAAGAGGGTCGACGTTTGCGTAATTACTCGGATCATTTGCGAATCTCTCTCCAATTATAAAAAAAAAGCTTGTCACTACAAGCGACTTGGGACGAGGGCTCCACTCTAAGAGAACGGTGAATTTTCATGATTGAGTATAAAACTCAAGGCAACTTGCCTTTGAAACTGTTTCGTAGCACAAATTCAACATTTTTATAAGACATTGTTCGAAATTACGCTATAAGCTTTTATAACACAACGAGCTTAATTATAGTATAAACCTACCACAATTATTTACCCAGCTCTAGTAGAATAACTGAAACAAATTATATAAAAATAACTCAATATTTTGTTAGTCGTCTGACGACAAGAATTAGTATAATTTATATGAAGTACTACCTAAATACTAAAATAATAACAAGAATATTCTCTGAAACATAACCGTATACACAACACAGAGACAAAGCAAAAGCAATTTCAAATATTTTGCAAAATATTTTCCCGTTGTTCATGTTCTCATATGTTATTGACATTGCAGGACTTGAAGAAGTTGCGAACTAGTAAAAGCGTCTTGAAAACATATAGATACCATTCATGCTGTGAAACTACACTACCGCGAATAACCTGTACTTAGTGATGCGTGAGCTTTCACTACAAGCTCTGCTACTTCTACGTACGTTATTACTTACCAGTGAAACCTGTGGATTCAGATTTGGATTAACACTAAAGTATGACAAACGGTTAGTCGATTTACGATAGGAGAACCTGCACCCCAAAAAAAAAACGTTAAATTAAATGATATAAAATAATTTAAAAAGCGGAAAAGTGGATGTGGTGGGATAACAAATTGTGACTGTTTGTATAAGTTAGTATGTAAAGCTGGCATTTTTATCGCTTCATTACAATCGAAACGACCTTACCTAATGGTTTTCGAAGTGAAGAGAGGTGGTTCGCACAAATTACACGCACTGTATGAACATGCTGCGTCGGCAGGTTTTATCTATGAAATGGACTTTTTTATGCTTATGAGCATAACCCTGGAACTGGGTAAAGCGCAAAAATAAAATCGGTTTAAGTACCGTTTGCTGTTTCTATTCTAGCTGAATGCTTTTGAATTTGCATGTCAATATATGAAATGTGTTTGCAGCTGCCGGACACCTCCCGTGTTGTAATATGCGAGAAAAGAATTTAATTTTATAGAAAGGGAATGGAATGTTTATGTCGAGTTCAATTTGGGTGATTCGAAGGCATTTTTGCACAGCTGGAGAAGGTTAGTTGCGTAAATCAGATATTAATTAGAATGTTTTTTACACACAGAGGAAGCGGTCTTAGGCTTGGACAACGCTTGGAAGAAGAAGAAGAAGGAACATAAAAAAACAAAAGAAAAAACTCAAAAAAACCTGTATAAGGGGATGTGGGAAGGGGCCGGTCTCCTCGAGCGCTTGCGTGACGTAGGCGCTGCGCGTGAACTTGGGCGGCAGGTCGTTGACGTCGAGCACGCGCACCACCACTCGCGTCGAGTTCTCGTTGCGCCCGTCGGACGCCACCAGCGTCAGCTCGTACTGCGACACGCACACATACACTCTCCATGCTCATGCATTACACTCCACGCCGCTGCGGAGTAGGGACGTCTCTAACCTCACAATGGCCTTATTTTTGACAGTTCACGTTGTAACTAAAGTTTTCGATCACAAAACTAATCGAGTTACATCCGTTTTCCTCAACATAAAAGTGAACGAAAGTCAATTATTCACGAAACTTTTGAACACACATGTAAATATGAGGTTGTTTATGATTTATTACTTTTGTACCCTTTCATAAAAGTCCATTTTGTTGCAGATAAGCCACGGTACAATTCCCGGCCGCCGTTTTAACGGATGCCGCTACTACGTGTAATATATCATATCGATACAACATGATTTATATGTGCTGCACACTGCTTTTATTAGACCTCGTGCTATATAAATATGTATGTTTGAGTAAATAAAGTCATCAGAGGAAATGTTTCGCCAAAAGCCGCGAATTAATCGCAATGAAGAAGTTAATTTATGCCGCGCGAAGAACTTTGCTTTCGGGCTTCGTGCAATAATTGAAAAGTACAAATTTCAAACGCTCTCTCGGCAACTCGCGCCCAGCTGCCGAACTTCTCGTCATTATCGTTATAAAAATGGGAAAAGTCGACTTTGATATAAAATTATATTTAAAAAATGCTTAGTTTCCGATGGAGCCGAGTAAATAAATATTAATAACCGCAGAGTGGTTGTTTTAGGAAGGTTGGCGCGCCGGCCGAGGTATTACGCGACCCACTGAGTTTTAGTCGTTTCAGTGTGACGCTTCACTTCGAGTGATGTTGGATCGGTGATTTCAATAACTGTCGTGGAGCGGATTAGGAAATAGCTAGCGACGTGAACAAGTCGCTAGTGCTGATATTTCACCGTAGCGAGTGTTTAACCAACACATTAGAACTCCTTGAGCCGTCAATTCGAAAAAAAATCAATCGCACGCTATTTCTTACAATGTTATAGCTACGTACTTACTTTCGTTCATTTAATCCCTTACTACAACATTTTATGTTAAATCCAATGCCAATACGACTACAGTAAAGTGTTTTACAAGTCTAATAGAATAAAACTAGAACAAAAGACAAATTATAAAAATTCTGAAAAAAAAAGGTTCAATTACGCAACGAGTATAAGGGAATCACCACTGTGTTCAGGAACTGCTGCCCGCCGCAATAAAGAAGTTGGATGCAAAAACAAAACAACAAGGACACTAGCAAAAAAAAAAACCAAACTACGGAGTAAAAAAAATGTGTCGCAAAACGAAATCCCCATGCCATGCAAGCTAATGCTAACTATGAGGGTCAATCGAGGGACCATGGAGCTTCATTCGATTCTCTTTTGAAACAATGGAACAAGGTTCTGGAATCCGTTCAATAAAGAATCGAAGTGAGCGCGAGTGACGTGGAGTCGGACCTGAAGCACTCGTTTGGGAAGGTTGCGGTCGTCTTCCTCCGTGATCTGCGTGCGGTAGGTGGGCCGCTCGAACACTGGCGGGTTGTCGTTCACGTCCTTCACGTGGATCACCACGGTCGTGTAGTTCTCCTTCAGGTTGTCAGACGCCGCCAGCTTCAGCTCGTACTATTTAATATTAACACATTACTCCCCATTCTCATACTATATTCTCCAAACCTAGTGATATCCCTAATTAATTAAAAAAGTTTTGTCTCGATTATTTCTAATTATAATCTGTCAGCGATACGAAATTGCTCTCAGATATTGCTATCATTTTGAATTAAGTCATCGTTTTTTCCTTTAGCTGATTTTAGGAAACTCCTTTGACTTTTGTAATTACAATTTAACAAGGTAATTTAAAAAGTTTAATAGAAAGTTAGAAAAAGTAATTTAAAACCGAGGATAATTAACTTTATTTGGAGTTTTGTAATAACGGAATGAAGGAAATATTTTCTTAATGATAATAATGATTAAGTCTGAAATGTGACGGGTCTAGTTGTCGTGCCAAATTAGGGTAACAATCGGCCGATTCTTAGAAAATGTTTTGAAACTTTTAACGAATAAGCTGTTAACGAATTCGTTCGCGTAGGTATATAAATTGTTACCAAAAATTTACCAAGTCCACACTTGGCTTCGAAAATAGAGTGAGCGTGTTTGCGACCCGGGGGAGTTATTGGTGTCATCTGTCAGTGTCGTTCAGTAATTTCCTCACTCGGGAGGGAAATGTTTGTTTCAAAAGTCATCTCACACACTTTATACAAGTTGGAGCACTGCATTCATTTGATCATATTAATTCTAAATTGCGAAAACCGGAAAATTCCATTACTCGCTAATAAATGGATGCTTAATTTGAATTTAAGTGCACGGCAGGCGTTATGATTTCGTGTCTATTAACAGTGCAATAATCTGGCGCAGGTGAGCGCTACGCTCGGTTCGACTAATGCTTCCAGGAAAATCCTGGTACGCATCCGTATTTCACAGACGCCACTGTAGTGCCGGATCAGGCTTATGTATGTACTCGTGCAATGGATTTACTCGTTTTATTTCCTATAGTTGATACTGGGAACACGTACCTATAGGCAGAATGCAGGTCACAGTTTCCAGGTGTTCAATAAATAAACTTGCGTCGTCCGCGGAAACAAAGTCACACAACGCGTTAAGGGCGGAACATGACAAGCAAATTCAATTTTCCCACGAGTCGTCCTCATTGCTTTTATTCAACAGAGAGGCGTCTCTCCTTCTAAATATATAACAATAAAATGTACTTCCTGAACATTTAAGCGAAGTCTGAAACGTTTAAAAGCAAAAGGAGTGTAGAGAGTAAACTGGTTTACATCCATAAAAGCTCCGTGAGAATCTGCAGTTTGATAGCAATACAGCCTTTGGTAACAACTACGCCGGCTCGCTTAAATGGGTATTAAAGATTAAATTATTTATCTCGTGAAAAGTTGGTGGAAAGTTTCCCGAGGCTGTAACAAAGAAGGCGTTCTGATAGGCGAGCGGCGACCGCCTCCACGACGCGATGTTTTAAAATTGAAACTCGCCAAGGGGCAAAAAGTAAGCGAAACAATGTTACCGTTTAACGCCCGCCCGTTTACTTTAGCACAAAATTATGTTCAAAGGACGATTAATTCTCTTTTGATCCAGCTCACCTCTACTTTAATTACTACACGACATAAAAAGGTTATAGATATTTGGGCCCTTTAAAAATGTGGAGGTCTGTTGTTAAACGAGAAAGAAAATTTCGACCTCGCAAAAACCCTTGCTCCTTTATTTCGGTTTCTGTGTACACGTGTCCCCGGGCGTAGTGTTTGTGCGCATAGCTATATTATTATATACTTTACACCTGCGTGTTTGTACGAGTGGTTTATCTTTAATTATGTTGGCTTACTTAGTTATCCCTCACTTGTTTAATTTGGGATTTTGTTGACACCAGACATAATTGTTGATGACGAACTTAGGTCTCCTACTTGTCGCGCAACTTTAAGTTACGCTAATTACTTTGCTGGATTTGCTTTATATTATTAGAGCGCCAGAAGCTTTGCAGAAACTTACGGAGATTATTCAAACTATGGTTCAAAATGAAGCACTGGATTAGACCGAATAAAATTTGTACAAGTTAAAAGTTTAGTAAGTGCTAACACACAGTACAACTCGGGTTCGCTTTTAAGTTTTTTAAAAGCATTATTGGGTCCAAACACGATATAAGCAAGAGTCCTTCAGTAAAGGACTTTTAAATAAGCCGCATGTGCCGAACATCGTGGTGTAAGTATAGTATATCTCTCTGCTAGCTCGTTCGTTCAGTAATTGAACACAACAAATAACGCATTGCCCGTATATCGCTCGCATAAGTGTTCTTTACCACACTATTACTCGACAAACAAAATAAATTCCCCACATCACGACTCAACAAAACCGTTCTGATATCGATTTATTTATTTTCCACTTTATCGTGGTTACAGCCCCTCTCGGGAACCATCCGTCACTATAAAACCGCGCAATTGTTTTAAAACACCCACATTCCAAAGCTTTATTATCACCCTTTATGAATATTAATCTCGGTTATTTTTCACAAATTTATATGTCTTTTGTATCTATCCCAACACGGACCCGTAATCCGAGGTGACTAAATTAACTTTCAAAACATTTTGCGATAAGCGTTATTTAGCTTTTGACGGAGCTGAACAATTAAACTAACTTAGAGGCGTCCATCAAACTTAAATACTTACAAATGGCTTTAATATTCAGGAGAATCAAACACGAACAGTAATATTTTAATAAAAAACCTACCTCCAGTAAATATGTAAACTTTTCATATTTACTTTTATTTTTCAATATTTACTTTTTGTTAAAAGGTAGCCCATTTAAAACGTATGATTGAAACAACAGCCATTGAACCATGTTAGTGCTATTCTGCGAAAACGTGAAGTTAAAAAGGTTTTTTTTCGTATTGAGGTTGACTTTATAATATCATGTACATCGGGGGATTGATATTGCATTTTAAAATGCAAAACGTAGATGAAGACTCACCCGTTTCCTAGTTTCGTAGTCGAGTGCGCCTGCCACGTAGATAGCGCCGGTCATGTTCTTGACGGCGAAGGCGCCGCCTATGTTCCCGCTCGTGATCTCGTATCGAATACGCGACGCTGCAACAAAATAAACACCATTATATATTTATGCACTCACCCTTCACCCTTTAGAGGATTATGTACGCGTGGCTACGTATTTACAGATCACTACGATCAATAATTCCTCAGCCTGGATTTTTCCCTTTTTATTGTCAGAGATGTTAGGGAAAAAATATATATGTCAGTCAAGTAGAGGCGACATATTAAGCTCGCGTGATATTCTGCCGCAAAGCGAATAAATACTGAAACACGAGGCAACTTATCTCTACAGACACTTCCAACTTAGAACACCAATTTCAGACAATTTCTAGTGCTGTCGACGATGTACGTAATACGTACACTAAGCTACGTTCGTTCGGTTATTTTGTATTCTAGGCAATGGGTACTAAGTAAAGGGTTATCATTTCGCTGGATAACATTCACTGAACAGAGATATGTTTAAACGTCAAGTGGCAAGTTGAACGTTAACTTTTAATAAAGCTAAAACTTCACGGTTGCTCTCACAATGACAGCATGAAATATCATAGCTCTTTCTTGAGGACGCGTGGCGTGGGTACTCCATAAATTGGGTAGAAATAAAATAAAAAAGAATATTTGAAAATCTTAACAGATTTACGAGTTTGCCTCTTGACTTGACGTTGATTCTCTCGAGGCGGTTTTATAAGATGTGATTTGTTATTCATTTCTCGATATCAGCTACTGCTCATTATTGGTTGGGGCTTCCGAGGAGTGGGAAATCTTGTTTTCATTCATTTTACACAGATAAATATAAAATGAAAGATATTGGCGCTTTTGCGTTGCAGCCTTGATCATCAAGGTTTATTCACAGGGGTGCGATTATCTTCAATCATAACAGATACTTTGTAAACCTCGTTACGTTGTCACGGAACAGATATTTTAATGTCAGCGCATAACCATGTTGTGGGGAAGTGGCATTTGTCATTAAAGAATTAGACCGTTTAAAGGTCTAGCTCAGCGCAGGGCTCCGGTGTCCGCATCGTAACATTTCGCTTGTTTATCGCCCGTAAAGTTGATGCTTTCGTGTGTAACTTTGTAAGTTAGAACGATGACCGCTCAAACCGCACGTTTTCCGTTTATCTTGCTTAAATAGTAATTCGATTTCCATTACTCGTAATGGTCAGGGTTAGTAGATAAGCGGTCGTGGAACTTGGAAAGGTCTGGGCCGGTCATGATTGTCAGAAGATTGCTTTCATTTTGGCTCTGCTCGTAATTTGGGAGTATTTTTGTACGGCAAGTTGGGTCGGTAGTCAGTCGGTCGGATGATGCGTATTATCTCATTACGTCTCAAAGGCAATGTAAGTAGTGTGCGTAAGTAACGTAGCCATTGGTGGAACTGCTGTTACTCAGTGTAAGCCATAAAGTTCCGGGGTCTGGGGAGTGGGTCAAAGCCTTCATCATGGTATACTCCACTCGTATTCTTTTGCGTGAGCTTGCAAAAACAAAGTTTACTTTCGCATACTCTTTTGTGTAAAAAGGTTCGGGAGTATACCGAAATAGCTTTCCTTAGAATGTATATTTTATTTTATATTGTTATATCTATCTACCTACCGAGCCATGATATCAACTTCAGCGATGCATTTAAATAAAAGTAACACCGGGAAGTAAAGCAGGATTATGTTGGGTTTCCTCGGATTAATGGCCCAGAGAGTTGACTAAAGGACATCGATATATCTCCCCTGAGGAAAATTTTACCGTTTCAGGGATACACGATCTTTCCTTTTAATTGAGAAGTTAATTACATTTTCTTTATAAAATGATTTAGAATGTTTTGCACCATTTAGCGCGGTATTTTAACCTTTCACTTTACAAGGACGAGTCTATTTCAGGCGGTTACCTACTCTTTTATTTTTATAACTTTATGGTTCCATGGAGTTCCATTTGACAAAATCGTAGAGCTACAAATTTTAATTTTTCAAAAGTAAATAGTAGTAATCTAATACTAGATAAACTACTGACATGACCTTATGACCAGGTAGGTACGACTATATATATTAAATACCTTAAGTAAAAAAAAACATTAAAATTATGTTATTTAAGTTGCAGTTTTCAAATCTTCAAACATCTGTCAGTTGAAATTTAAGCCTTATTCAAATGAAACTCCGTTATACATCTGAAAGTTTCAGCATCCATTCGCAAATATGTTTTCCAATTAATATTACGACATCATTAATGTTTACCAAAATTATGTTAGAACCGCGTAAAGTGGCGGTTGTTTACCAAAAAGTTCTGAAACAGACTGAGTACTGAAATGCATACTAAATAAATAAAAACTCGTATAAATCTGAAAACTTTGGCTTTCGCCGGGTTTAAATTCGTACATGTTAGTGCATATAAGCAGTTGAACGAGTTGTAGATGCATATCCTTAATTTTTAATGCTGTCTCACTAAACGCTTCGAAGAAAATAAGTACAGGAATAACTAAAGTCAAAGTATGAATGTACCCACGCAGTCATTATGCAACTCACGATCCCATGCAAGTAAGCCGTTTTAATATATAAAGCTTAACGTTAATAGCATATTTTTGGATCATATTGCTCAAATGCGGGTTTCGTCTGAGATTGTTAACAGTATTTATTTAAGTTAACGAGCGGGTAAGTCGCATTACGGCACAACACGAGCCATAATGTGTGTAATCAAGTTAATATAATTAAGTGCGCGTTATGTTATACGTGCGAGTGATTAGGCGGCTGCGACATGCCTCTTGCGACAGCGCAGCCACCGCGTGCGCCTTCCGTGCGGTACCTACACATTATGCCGTAGTCCGTACTCGCTCCTAAACCTCGGTCTACTCCGAGTAATGAACGCATACCGTATTCTCAGACTAATTGGCCTATAAAGTAGCACCCCTTTGCCTCCTTTTGCCCCAGAATTTCATTTTACTTACAAGAGCATCGAGCCTATTAATGAGCGGTTTCTATTTTTGAATAACTTTTGTTTATTTCACTGAAAATGCACCGAGATTGCTTCAAACCGCGGAATTGAAATATGGATAATTGTTTTTATTATGATTACGAATAACTCTCCGTATCTCTAGATTGTGAATATCATAGATTCCCACTAAAGGCAGCAGGTAACGTTATAAAGTTGCAATATTCACAAAAAATGTTGCGGATTTTTCTCTGTGATTTTATTTCATTTCAGCGGAGAAACCCGAGGCCAAGGAAAACTTATTTTCCAACCTAGCTGTTCAGCATTTTTTGCTAAGGAAAACTGATAGCGGAAAACAGATACAAAGTCAGTTCTGATTAAATCAAAAATATCTACGATTAAATCTCTTACTTTATTCAACGATGAGTGAGAGTTTAGATTTTTTCACGGTAACAAGTATAGAATCATTCATTCATCATTTGCCTAGCCTTTTCCCAACTATATTGGGGTCGGCTTCCAGTCTAACCGGATGCAGCTGAATATCAGTATTTTACATGGAGCGACTGCCTATCTGACCTCCACAACCCAGTTAGTACTAGGTAATACAATACCCTTTGGTAAGACTGGATGTCAGACTTTCAGGTCACTGACTACCTGTAACGACTGCCAAAGATTTATATAATTATATGGCAGCCGGGACCAGCAGCTTAATGTGCTTTCCGAGGCACGGAGGAAACTCGGTATGTCGGGCGGTCACCCATCCACAGACCAACCTAGGCAAGCACAGCTTTACCTAAAGATCGACCTGAGTGGCAGTTCTTAATAAGCCACGAGCTCCTACAAGTATAGAATCTATATATAAAAATTAATTTCCGTTCGTTAGTCTCGCTAAAACTCAAGAACGGCTGAACCGATTTGGCTAATTTTAGTCTTGAAATATTCGTGGAAGTCCATGGAAGGTTTAAACGGTGAGAAAGTGGTAGGTAGGTAGGCAGGGTAGTAGGTAGGTAGGGTAGTAGCCGTAGGTAGGTAGGGTAGTAGGTAGGTAGGGTAGTACCTACGTAGGTAGGTAGGTAGGTAGTAGGTAGGTAGGGTAGTAGGTAGGTAGGGTAGTAGGTAGGTAGGTAGTAGGTAGGTAGGTAGTAGGTAGGTAGGGTAGTAGGTAGGTAGGGTAGTAGGTAGGTAGGTAGTAGGTAGGTAGGTAGGTAGGTAGTAGGTAGGTAGGGTAGTACGTAGGTAGGGTAGTAGGTAGGTAGGGTAGTAGCCGTAGGTAGGTAGGGTAGTAGGTAGGTAGGTAGTAGGTAGGTAGGGTAGTAGGTAGGTAGTAGGTAGGTAGGTAGTAGGTAGGTAGGGTAGTAGGTAGGTAGGGTAGTAGGTAGGAGGGTAGTAGGTAGGTAGGTAGGGTAGTAGGTAGGTAGGGTAAGTAGGTAGGTAGGGTAGTAGGTAAGTAGGTAGGTAGGGTAGTAGGTAGGTAGGTAGGAAAAAAAGCATTGCAACGCATGCGCGGGTTCAGCTAGTCTACATCTACATCTGCACTAATATTATAAAGAGGAAAGATTTGTACCTATTTTTGTATGTTTGTATGTTTGTAATGAATAGGCTCAAAAAGTACTGGGCCGATTTCAAAAATTCTTTCACCCTTGGAAAGCTACATTCACCCTGAGTAACATAGGCTACTTTTTATCCCTGTATTCCCACGGGAACGGGATCTACGCGGGTGAAACCGCGGGACGTCCGCTAGTGTAATATAAAATTATTCATTGAGTCAATCACTATTAAATTGGTAGTTTATATTTTATGGTATTTTAAAATGCATTTATCCGAACGTTTCTGCAAATGTTTTCCATAAAACGTTAATGGACTGAACACTTCATAGGCACGGGCCTTTTCAATCGTATTACGACCACAAATTGAAGGATGTAACATTGTTCGAGCGTAACTTTTCCAAAGGGAACAGATTAGAGTTGGACATAAAAACGTCATGGTTCGCCGAACGGTCCGAAGACCGACCACTTTTAATTGTCATTTGTCATGGCGAATAAATGAAAGTCGTAAATTTGGCTCGTGCCACGTCAAAATATACGATTTTCTTTCATAGAACATAGTATTCAATAAGGCCAGCACGGCGGTCGCCTCGCGGTAAATCACTCCCGCTACGGACGTCCTTATACGAATTTGGGTTGAGAAAGCCACTTCTAGGGTTACCGTCTTTTTCTTAAGTTCCAATAGAGTACACATTCGCTAAGGAATAAAAAACATTTGTCATCCCCGTAAGGTATTTGGGAAAGGGCTCATATAAGAACGAATGTTTATTGATTTCTCTTATTATACCGGGGATATGGTCAGGGTCGCTTCATTTCCATAATCACTATTACAACAGTCGTAAAATATACATCGAAGACATTATGCGGTTTACAATTGATAATAAATCCTGAAGCGACTGTGAGTTATAGCATTATCAAGTTAGTGCGAGTTGGCAAATCTCTCACGGGGTCGCGATTACCACACTTACTTAATAATATTGTATTTTAGTATACATTTCTCACATAAGGTTTCGTTTAAAACAAGGGATCGAGGGAAGTATGTTTGGATTTTCTAATAATGGCTCGGGTATGTGATGCCGAAGTGATTATGGGTACACTGGGCGCCCATGGAGAATTACATTACTTATATTTCATTATCATAAATTCTCCGGAAGACGTGTGTTTATTATTTAAGTTTGATTTTGACGTTGAACAGTTACAAACTTCAAAGATATTCTTACCTCGATAAGTTGGGAGCAAGTTTACCTGTTCCTTATTTACATAAGAAAACAGGTGGCTGCAGCTACGAATAGGTACACAGGAATAATTTCTTCGCCACCATAAAGGTGAGATTGAGTGTCGGCCGTATCAAAACCGCCGTGCGGCCGACTACATTGTTATGTAGCGAGATAAGCCGGGATATAAAAAAGTAAAACGTCGGGATTTCTCGCCATGTTTTCAGGGATAGGGCTCACGGGCCAGGGGTGTCATTTGGAGGGCGGAAATTGCAGGGAGACGGCCGGCGTGAGGTGTTTTAGTGGAAGTGAGGCTTCGGTCAAATGTCACCGGCAATGAGCAACGTGACCTCGTCGCGTCCCCCGGGCCTGCTCATTTGTCTAAAGAAGACGCTGGAACAGTTTCATGATCAGCTTTACTGCACACGCACACGACTCAGACGCTCCTCCAGCCATCAGTCACTCAGACGAGGACAAAGTATACGTGTCGGTGCTTTTGTCACACGTCTGCCTGCTAATAACAATATGCCTGCTATTTTATTGTGAGTTATGACCGTCGGTGAAACGAACGTAAACAGGCCGCATAGCTTTGGCAATTACTAATGTTCCGCAACTAGCTCCATTATTAAGTACGTGACTAATGTGATTACTAATGTGTCTAATAACATAGCTGATGTGTTTACAGTAAGCGAGTTATTTACGTAGTTATAGCTTTACGACCATTATCATCGCACAACACGCATATTGCTCTCGTTTATATCACTTACGTTACAAGTGAAGCAATTATAACTGACTTAAATAACAATAAAGAGTTTAGTTTGAAATTATTACGTAATTTCAAGTGTCACTGAAAACCACAGCTGTGTGCAAATATTAAACATTTAAGCTGAGAATGTTTAGATACTTCTAAATTTTATATAAATATAGTGTATGCTCCCATTTAGCGCACATGTTTCTCTGGTTTCTTTACAAAAGCGCGGGTAATGCGCACTATTTTTCATAAGCGCGACGTGAGGACAGAAGAAAAAGCCTGTCGGCCGGGGTTTACAATAAAAAGTTTCAGCATTCGAGCCTGATGCTCGCATTTCATTAGGCGAGAAATGAATGCGGAAAACGACGACATTTTTCTGCAGTATAAAACGAGTCTGTTTAATAAACGCTCAATGTATGCGGAGGATAAGCGCGCACAACAAACCCCTCGATATAAATTGGAAGACGGATAGATCTAGCTCCAAATCTGGGAGACTCAGAAGATCATCTATCACAATTTATCCCAGTCCAAACAGACAATAAAAGATTGTCTCGGGCTCATTATGGGGTATCTGCGCCGTCTGAGGGACGCGGCCTCTTTGGACGCTTCGGACGGCCATGGTTTGTTAACTTGCCGTTACACGAATAGCTATACCTACGTACTTGGATAACTTAGTTCCGGTTCGCAGAGTTCATGCTTGAGCAATTTATAGCAAAATTCAATATGCAAACTTTTTTCAAAGCCAATTTTTCGAACAGCAGCTCTAAATTTTTCGATCGTATTCAAGCATAACTGCGCCCGTTATATGCTATACCAATATAACTTGTGGGCGAATCCACAATTTATAGGCAAATCAGATTACTTACTAATATCCCATTCATAAAGTGCGTATTTGATTCAACAACATTCAAGTCATTTGGGAGAGATATGTTATGAATGCGGGTCTATGGTTATTAAAGCGCGCAAAGTATTGACAGTTCACTAACAGAACGGTATTTAATTAAGTTTTCAACTTACTTCGTGTATATTGAACATAATTCGCTGGAAGGCGGCCAGCCGGCACCGAAGAAAAAGCCGTACTTCCAATGTTTACAGATCCGCCCTGCAAATTCCTACCTATGTTACTAAAAATAGGCTCTGCATAAACTAGGTTACTTGAAAACTCCGAATTTTTGGCTATGCAATATTAGTTTTGGTCATGATACATTTTGATTACAAACTCTTCGTACATACTGCTACAAATAAAAAACAAGGCAAAAAGAAATAATGTCCTTAGAAGAGAAGAACATACAATAAAAATGCCTTCATTTTCTCATAGGTACAATTTCGTGCGAACAAGGGAGAATTACATTTTTCATACATCACATCACAATAACAATAAAACGATAATGGCAACTTTTATTTGTGCGTGTAATATGAAGGTTGTAGGCACAAGAGCGGACCGCCATTGTTATCACCTCTGGATGCTATTACCGCGACAGCTATGAGCTAGAGCTACGTACCTCTACCTCAGGGCAGTACCCACAGGCACAATTATACCGACACCGTTTAACTTTAGATGGAAGGCAGCGGTATTGTCCAATCTGTGTTAATATACGACCATGATAATAAAAATAACCTTTTATATAAGAAGTCACGTTTATATGTTCCTACGTAGCGCAATATCAGAGATACGGTGAAGAGTTTTCTGCAGTCTAAACTGCTTCCAAGAAAGTTGCGATAAGGCAAAGGTCAACTTTGCGAACGCTTTATTTGAAAGAGATAGATTGAATTCGATGGAAACAGACGCTAGTTATAAATAAGTTAAGTTTTGAGCTCAGTCAATTAACTTCTCGTGAGCTGCTGTCTCGTCTTTTATCCGAAATACAGTCGACGTTGATTAACTGGATGACTATATCTCACAAAGTATCGCAGCCAAGCGTTTGTTGATTCCGCAGAAAGATTGAGCCAATATATCTTCGTAATATCGGCAAGCTTTGGGAGGCATCCCGCAAATTTGGCGGATGTTCGAAACATCACTCAAATCCTGTTAAAATTCGGAAGACAGGATTAGTCAGTCCCATGTAAACAAGGGCAATGTTATCGGATGATCAGATGGTTCGCTGGCAGGACCATTCCATACATTATTCATGAGTATTGTCTTCGCTAGCCGATACAAAAGGCATATTCTGTTAAAACTTGCCGGTTTCAGGGATCAAGCCCCCGACGAAAAAGATAGAATAAAACAATAGATCATAACCCGTATTTAAGTGTATCTAGTTTATGGAGATAGCAAATACTTGTTTTTGTTTGTGGCAAACTTTATTTTCACAGAAAAGAAAAAGAAAGACCGTTAGTTTGATGTAATAAAATTGAGCCTATATGACGACGACTACTACGAGTATATGGAAAGTTTTTAATACTTAGTTGGGTTTTGTTACGGAATATCTGGATTACCTACCCTTAACGAGTAATTACCTGAAATACTAATAAGGCTGGAACTGAAGTTCGTGTGCGTATAATTCACGTTCGCCATGTAAATCTCAGAAGGACTCCCGGCGGAGTTTTAATAGTCCTCTAAATAGCTCGGAGCTGAGGTAGGCGCTCGGAACAGTCTTGTAATTTGCTCGCTAGCTCCACTTCGGAAAATATGTCTACTTCAAATAACCGTACGTTTACATTTACATTCTAAAATAATGTGCCTAAGCCGAAGCATTAGTACTCGTTTTCTCCCTATTCGTCGGATCGCGTCTCGCGACTCGCGGAGTAGGCCAGAAGGGGCGCTGTTACTGTGGCTTATGTTTTTATGTCGCGCTCCTCTACGTTAACGTTGAAATATTAAGTAATGAAAGGATAGAAAATGTGTACACAAAGAAAAACGGAAGGGTGCCTTTCTTCTTACTGGAGGCAAATTTCGATGAAAATATATTTACATAATATTTATCCCAGTTTTCTCGGTTCGTTAACACAAGCTAGTGGTGCCGCTTCATTAATTCTGTCGTAAGTTTTTACGACATTACAACGTACCAGCGGCGGGTCAGCGAAAAAGGAATTTTGATAAATCAGATACAACATGAAAGCCAGTGGTGCCAACGTAGAACCTAAATCACGAAAAGATGTGTGTAGGGAGCTATTTAAATTCAGACGAGATGTGTGAAGGAAGGCTCGCGTGATTTATGTAGGCTTTGGGGCCCTGCTATTGTAAAAGTTTAAATATGTGCGGGCACCAGAGGCGTGTGCTGGCCCCGACGGCCGCGCTATCAGCCGCACGCTGACGCCACCGCCGACGTGACTCCATTTAACTTTGGAACCATCTGACACGATGGTAATCCGAACCCACATATCACGACACCCGGCCATATGCGCCGAGTTAACTATTCATCTAAAACTAACTCACGAAACTGAACCCGTTGCAATATTCAACAACCCTCAGTATCGAATTATACAAGCAATATTATTAAAAATTTTAATGAAAGACTATTTGGAACCTATAACATGAATCGCTCATTACGTATGAAGTGGGTGTTGCAACACTAATGGATAGATACTTATAGAAATGTTTTATACATGAATCGCTTAGGGCCCCATAGAATTCAATTCAGAGTAATATCCACAGAGGAATAAACAATTGGCTTGGTGAGTTCACATTAGAGAGGCGGCGGCGGTTGCCGGCCGGTATCGGGGTGCCAGGCGAGTGCCACATAGCCACTGAATAATTCACTCCTATTGAAGTGTTTAGGCGTGTGCGCAAACACCGTAATATTCATTTAACATTCATATTATCGTCGCACTCGTAAATAAAATCCTGCGGTATAAAGAAACATTGCGATTCTGGTCGGTAAACAAACACTGATTACAATACAATAACGCTCCGTTTCTGTAAGCTAACATACATGTATGAATAAGTGAACAGAAGATACGTATCCACCTTCTATTTTTGTTTTGCGAAATATCTATGCGTGAATTGATTGAATTAGTCCTATGCTAATATATTCATAACAAAACCCTTCGAATTAGGTTTTTAAATTCATACTTAATTAATTTTTCTCGCAAGCTTTTTACTAGAATCCAATTTGGAAATCAAATAAAACGCAGATTGGATCAACTCTTTATTCGATGGATATTATTTTCTCATTTCATTAGGTACCTGTCTGATAGTTTTTGATAATATTTTATGCATAAGTAACCACATTGCTATCGACTGTGTCCAATTTAGTGAAATGTGTTTGTGATAGAACTGTATTAACAACTATATTGGGTGTAATTCCACGAAGTTAGATTTTCATGACTTTCTGATCGTGAATTTAATCCAGAGCGTTGTGCTGCGGCCGCTTCACTAGCAAACAACAAAGGGAAACATGCAAAGCCTGTCACTATCTGTGTACTTTGTGTGAAGCCCTATTCGTGTCTGTGTTTTAGTGGGTTTCTGCAGTTGTAACAATTCCGTGTCTGTAAATCTGCCTGATGATAAAAAGCTGAAGAGACATACCTACACAGACAACGCGCACCTAAACAAACGTGGTTAAATGTAAAGGATGAATGAGAAACTTCATAAAGCTGGCCATTTATCTACCCCTCTCATCCTAAATTATACAGCATTATTCTTTTCAAAACAAGTGTAGCGGGGAAATGTCGTCACACTTTTTATCACGACGTGGTGGCACGGTGGGCACGACGGGATTATGCGCGGGACTTACAAAATATCTTGCTCAGGCCTGTCCGAATTTATGCGGTTATAAATTGTTGGCATGAAACAATGTGTGAGCGTTGTGAGTCGGCCGCGCATTACGCCTATCGGGTTGGAATCTGACTGCGGATACAATCGTTCGGCCTCATACGAATTATTTCGGTGACCGACACTGAATTCCCAAAGCCAAAGCGCCATCAAATATGCATTTAATGTATGTTATCGGTATTAATACTGTCGTCAGCGCTCCGCACAGTTTCATCCATCAATGTAATCTGTTCGGACAGGTGTCCTCATCGACTGATGAATTTAGCGCCTCTACTCAAATATTAAAGATTCAAACATGATTATAAAATGCCGACGTAAAGAGCAGCGAGGTTTTATGGCGAATATAAATTGATGAATATAAATGAGTTTTGAGTTTCAGTTGGAATGTCAATTCAGACCATCAATAATATTGTTAACAATGAAGCAATAAAGTTCTCTTCAAAACAAAACATTGTTATGTTCTATATAATTTCTCAGAAATGATCCAATAAACAAGGTGTTTGTTCGTGTAAACCTGTTCATTAAGAAATCGGGCTACCAGTGAAATAGAAATCTTTTATAAAAACCGCTAATAAATTCTACCCATTGTTTTATGCAGAGAGGTGGTTGCAAAAAGGCGAAGCCAACAGCCGCACATCAAAGACAACAAAAATCTAAAGAGAATGCGAAAAGAAAACTTCCAAAACAAAGCTAATAAAACGATAAAAACAGCGGTGAATTTGTAAGAGGGCAGAGCAAAGGTCTTCTGAAACAATGTGACTTGCTAAGCAAGCCCCTCGCGAGCTTGATTGCGCCAAGCAGAAACAATTCAGACAGATTTAACTACTTTGTTGTCTTCACTTTTTGGGTAAAAACATGCATTGTGGGGATAGGTTGCTGTCCCTTACCTACTTTGTATATTCATTAAGCCACTGCTACGTATTTGTCCTGATTTACCACACGGGTACTGAACTGTAATTTTCTCCTGAAAACTTTTCATTTTAGGCAGGCAAGAATAGAAGCTTTAAATTCAAGGCAGGAACAGTCGTCGCGAGTTCATACCAACGTATTTCTTATGACTGGGTGGATATGAATTTATATGCAAACAAGATTCGAAAATTACATGTATCGGAGTAGTTTTGCATTCCGAATGGTACGCAAAGTAACATGAAATGCATGAAAAGAGCTTCGCCGTTGAATATTTTTAAAGAGTGGGTAAACATTCGTTACTTTTCTTTTGAAAAGTGCGAGGATATTGTAGGTGTGTATCTCGTAACTTTTATGTTTGTTAACATTGAAAATGCAGACGTGGTCTGTAGGAAGTGGTAATGTAAGGTAGTTGGGTAGCTCGGCGTCGCTTTAGTGAACCTCGGTCTTAAGTTGTTAACGAGAGCAAGTTCCCGTGCGACCGCACTAACGCATCGTTACATACTTCGTCTGTTGAGTGTTGCCAGCTCAGCACATCGATACTTCGCAACATAAAACGTTTTATTACATCTATTCCCTCAAATATTTTACTTCTTAATAATTTCAAGATGTGAAACACGAAACTTTGCTCATACTACAACAGATTACTTTTATTAAGTAAACAATGGCAACTCCCCTGTACCAATATTTCATCACTTATTTTCCGAACAAAATAATTGATTGTGTGACTTTCATATCACTTAAATCATAACTTTACTAACCTGCAGAAAATATATTTTCTTTATATTTTCATACACTCATTATTATCGTAACAGAAAAATTAAGATTTGAATAGAAAAATATTATACGATGCAACAATCGAATATTTAAAAAAAATGGAAACAAAATCCTGGTTTTGATCAATGCACTGACTGAATGCGAATAGAAATAAATTACGTTTAGGTAAAATTATTGCGACAAGCGTGCCCTACACGAAACATTCATAAACCATTTCTATAATATTTATATAACCACGTATAAACAAACGGCTGTTATTTCTGCATGGTGAATATTCAATAAAAATCTATTGTCTCTAAATTCGAGAGAAACGAATTGAAAAATCTGTCGGGGTGTTCACATTTTCAACGGATATTCTAAATTTGCATGCATTGCATACATTTCACAACGGTAGTTATTCATATATTTTGGAAAATAGCAATGTATTCACACATTCATTGTACCTATATATTCTATTCATACACACATAATTATGAATTAACATCAAGTACAAAACTGTTTTACGTCCGTCACATCACCATCTCAGGTCCAGTTCTAGCTGCTACGCAGTATGTTGAACTGAGCCTATTTGGTGCAGCCGCGAGATTCTGTTTAGATTTAAGGTTTTTTTTTTTGTGTGGACTTGTGGCATATTGTGCCAAATACAAAATTTTCCTTTCTTTGTTTTCTTTCTTTCTTTATTTGAATAGAAACGTCAACAATAAACACGCATTTGTAAAATACATAAAACCATTCAAATCAAATGGACTACCATTTGACACAACTGTGTGTTGTATTGTAGGTAAGTACTACCGAGTTTCAACTTTATTACTTAGGGCAATAAGGGTGAAAAGTGGCAGACCGTCAGTAAACTCGATAGCACATGCGGCACATACTACACCGCATTCATTTGTAACTCGTAGTTTTATAAAAGTTAAATTGAAAGTCATTCAATGAGCATTATCCCGAATAACAGATTCCGTTCCAAATTACAGAACGATAAGTGGTCAAATATATTTTGGGGTTGCTACACTTGATACGCTCTTTTATTCAGACTTGCACATCTATTCACTACGCAGACATTTTGCGATAACATTACATTTAGAACGTGGTCTGCATACACATTACAAATTACACCACTCTCTTGTTCTTAAATATTTATTCATTTCGCGAACTGGTATCGAAAATCGTATTAGTGTCTGTGCGAGTTCGCCAGATTGCGCGATGTTCGCTTTTAATTAGTTTCTGTCGAAGTCTATTCGATGCCAGCGCAGCGCCTCTCAAAGAAATTACCGAGCATCGGCGCAGACTATTGAGCCTCACTAGGAAAAAGAGCTCACAAAGAAGAAAAACTGAGTAGTCAAGTACCAATCGTTGCCTACTTACAAGTTTTCGTCGCGAGGCATTCAAACAACAGCGTAAAACTCTATTAGGTTTTTTTCTCAAAAAAAACAATTAGTTACAAAAACAAAACAGGTTTGGTTGCATTTACCTTCAACGTGATTTTATTATCACAAGTGGCCAACAAAGCAAAACTAATTTCCAACACGTAGTGGTTTTGTATTAGATTATATCTGCTGGTCTTTCCGTCGGTGAAATGGAAAATATCTAAGTATTTTTCTGGAACAAATCACAAGAAATTGAATTAAAGCCGGAATGCGAGTCTGGCTGACACGGCAGAAAGGCCAATATTCAAATTTCCACGAAGCTACGGGACCCATTCAAACAAATAATGTGAGAAAAAAACCCCGTGACTTCAACTTGCCCATTTTAATGTCCATTTTATTGAAATCGTTTATTGAAAATGTATGAAATCATTAACGCACTTCACACTTTTGGAGGTGTAGTTTGTTACACAGACAACTTTATAATTATAAAATCTTACCTCTTTATAATATTAGTGTAGATAACTAGCTGATGCCCGCGGCTTCACCCGCGTGGATGTCGTTCAAATTATATACTAAAACCTTCCTCTTGAATCACTCTATCTATTAAAAAAAACCGCATCAAAATCCGTTGCGTAGTTTTAAAGATTTAAGCATACAGACAAACAAACAGACAAAAATAGCGACTTTGTTTTATACTATGTAAGGAAGGATGTTGAAAAACATGACTTTTGATTACTTCCATTAAAATATGTAGGTAGAATTCTAGCCGTGAATAAAATATGCATAGGACGAGTAATATTCTTCTTTTCGAAAATATAAAAGCTAAAATTCAGCTCAACAAAGACTGATGTTAAAATTTAAATTTTACGTTGGACGAAATGTACAATTTAACGTGAAACGTGTCCAAAGTAATACGGCAGTATAAACATTTCACGCTAAATGTCATTATGTCCCATTGCGTGATCTTGATTACATCGGGCGGTTGACGCGGTCGCTTTATCTCGTGCGTGGAAGGCTGTGATAGCGAACGGCAGCCAAAGACCAAACTACCATAACACTAACTGCCACAATTATTACACTACTTTATGACTATGAATGTACGTTCTAAAGCAACTCATTACTATGATAATTTGGAACCGGAACATAAAAAGAGATTAATTGGACACTCCTGCCGTCCAAAATCGCAAAATTCACGTTTGTGCCAGTTCATAACAGTAAACGGCGAAATAGGTAAGAGCTTTGAAAAGTTTTTTGCGTAGAAAATAGTGTATGCAGGCTGGCTGCGTTATGAATGTGCAACACAATATGGCCACCGACTGTATTACAGCTACAACAATGAGCAGTAGCACTGGACAATTTGCGCCACGTGCTCCACGCGCGCATATCCAGCCGCGAGGATAAATCTCGGTACTTTACAAATAATCCAAAAATACACGAGACTTTTGTGCGGATTTCATCCAAACGTAATCCTAAAAGGTACACAAAACGAGGCGTCAGTTGTCTGCGTTTAAATTCTAAAACCATAACTACGGTCATAAAGTTGTCCAGTAAAATACATTATTTAAAATTGTTCCGTCCGTATCTTTATGGAGATATATACTTTGATTAAGATCAGTTTTAATGACGTTACGTAAAGTATACAGTTTTATCCGCAAAGGGATGCTCATGAATTTAAACACTAAAGTATGAACGATGTGTGCGAACGCTAAATAAATATTGGATCATGACTCTTTCATAGTACCAAATGTTCATATTTGTATTCATACGCTACATGACATTTTATTTTCATAGAAAAGAAAAATATTTTTATTTATTTACTCCATTTGCCATATAGACCACGCGTATCTACGAACCTCGCCAGTTAAATGATTTTAACGTTAAGCGTATGTTATGTTAGAATTGTATGTAATGTACCTAATAAGTAGCCTACCACAAATTGTGGGTGGTACATGTCTAAACTCTCAGCAATTTTAATTAACTATCGTGATTTGCAATGGAACATTCCTATCGACAATTGAAACAAATAGGTAAATAATCTGGTTGTTTTCAACCGCATTGGTTTTAATTCCGAAAGCGCACGAATCGCGATCTCCTGACTCACATAAACCACCACGTTTGCTGATTTATTGAACACTTAAACCAATGTCCCTCGTACAACTCAAGTGTTTTAAAACGTAGCGAACAAACAATTTATCAGATTTATTATTAAACGTAGCCATAAATACCCGACGTTCCATGATCAGTGTAGATACTTTCAGTTCGAATGGAGTCGTATCGAACGTCGGAACCTATACCCTGCCGCCGTATTCTCCCAATACGCGCAAATCAGTGAGAAAGTAATTTTATTTAAGAACTCGATCTGTTTGAAAGCATTCATAGTAGTAATTCCGTGTATATATACACGGAATTACTACTATGAATTCTATAAACGCGAACCGTTTTGCGGGCAATGAATTTAAAATTGAGTTTTACAAATTACTCAACGCGGACGGTATGACCGTTCCGATTTCACGATCCATTGAGCTACCGCCGAGACTGTCCGACGTTCTAGGGTTTATGGCAAAGAAACGAAAATGGACAATGTAACGAGGCCGATGTCGGATCGGGATGCAAATTAATACGCGCCTCTGGATCGAGCACATGAATATGCATGGCTGGTCCGCTCGTTCCGGAATAATATCCGAGTAGCCCCGGACAGGGTCCAACGCGCGCGCCGCCGCCGGACAGCGCCGCGCGGGCCGCCCCGCCCGCGAGCCCGGCGCGACCCATACTCGTGCAGAATACCCGAACACCATCAAATTACAAAAGTGATGTTAATTCTAGGGATCATCGTATCACCGCACTGCGATACGGTATAGCACTGCGCTACGACAGCGATATCATTAGTATCTATTAATATCCTTTGTCCTACACCGCTCGAGTACCCAACAGCGTCATATAAATCACGTACGGCACTGCGTTATGGAAATAGAAGCGTTAGCTTATGTTAATTCGGTATAATATTTGTGGCCTCCACAAAGTCCACATATTTACCAGCACAATAACCGCACTAAGCTATGTCTCTATACTTCCGCCGAACTAAAATTATAATAAATGACTGATATCGGAAAATTTATTTCCACGAAATGAACGTGAATGTCTGTCGTAAGACGGCAGGCAGACGCAATAACGCTCGTAAAAGAAGACAACTTCCTGCGTTCGGGATTTTCAGCATTCAGTTTAGAACAGCTCAAACGCATTCAGACCTAGATACTCGTAAAAGTGTACTTATTATTGAAAGTTGGCATCTTTCCACTTTACCTAAATATTGCTGTGTGGTACAATTGTAAGTAATAACAATTTGGGGAAAAGTATGGCGTGCCAAAAAAATAAAGCTTATATTCTGAGACGTTATTAAAATTCATGGAAATAACGAGTGAAGAAGTTTGGAGCAATGAGAGTTAATTGGGGTGCAGACGTGAGCGCCGTGAGAGCATCGCGCGCTGAGTCCGCGGAACTGAACTGATGATAAAGTGCCGCGGCGAGGGTCTCGTGACGCGCGCGAGGCGTCAGCGAATATGCCATCTCGCCTGTTATCACGTCCTGCGAGTGCGACGCCGACATTCCGCCGCGTCACGATTTGCCCGGCATTCCCGCGCGACTACACGCCACCTCACGGGAACAGGTGTTGTAGTTTATAGCAGTTTACACCATTCATTACTTAAAGTGACGGTGTACTCCGAATGGTTTTTGTGACGACACTGCTGCGGTTTACGTTGCAGCTCTGTTTTATTGTTTTCATGCTTGTCGGCGTAATGTCTGTTGAATGTACAATTAAGTTAGGTAAACGAACGGCGCGCAGGAAGTGCCAGAATGAACGACTATCCGCAATCTCCGGTGTCAGCTAAATGTATATGTTAATAATGTTGGGTTGTTTAAATGGTTTTGGTTCGTATAAGCAAATGTGTCGATGACAGTAATAACGTTGACCGGTAGGAGTTCATAACAGGTAAAAGTTTCATATTTCAATTAACTCGATCACAGGACGGTGAGCTGTACATGATTAGTCCGTCGGGATCGCGTGGCCGACGTCGGAAATGAACGATTTGACGACGCCGGCTCAATTACCGACACGGGTAGAATTACTCATATTCCGATCGACTCGCGCCGCAGGCTAATCTCTATCACCTGCCGCCTCCTACTCGAACTTCACTAATTAAACTACGCACTATCATAAGGACATTATTTAAATAGAAGAATATTATCAACTCTACAACTAGTTCTAAACTTTATTCATTTGAACAAGTAAGTGTATTTACTAAAGCGAGATGAGGTAGTTAGTTAGCTATAAGATTTCAATTAATTCGTAGTGAAAGCGCACTGCTTCAATTAAAGTTATTTTTTCAGTGAGCGCAGCGCCGGAGGTGAGCTCGATCTGCCTCCAGTATTCATTACTCTTCGACTTTACACATGCCGATGTTCGGTTTAATTAGTTTTTGTTCGACGATCAACGACCTACCCGCCTTTAAAGTAACGGGAAATTTAGTAGTCCCTAACTTTGGCAAAGGCAAATCAACCAATTTCATGTTTAAACTTTATGAATTCTTTAAAGTTATAGTTCACCGATATTGATTAATAAGAACAAGAAATTTTATTGAACAGATTTTACTTTCGCGGATTATTACAAGGTGAAATTAAATATAATAGAAGTATCGAAAGAAATAAAAGCAGGTATAAAACTTTGTTTATTATGGAAAATAGGAAAAGTAATGCGAATTTGTGGAAGAAAAAATATGTAAAGCGATGAGATGTGCGTAGAAAACAAACATGGCGCCGCGCGTCGCGCTCCAACACATTGATTTATTGTTTAACACGGGTGTAATAAAATTTCACGGAAACCCAACTGTTGGGATTGCATTTGGCGATTGGTAATCAAGTGTTTTATTACGTTATTATGTTACTGAAAGTATTCTGTAGCAAATAGGATTCTGCAAAAGCACCTTTTTAGGAAAATATTGTGACGAGCTAACCTAAAATGATTCTCAGTTTAGGTACATCAGATTGCCTAATGCTTTTTCTTCTAATGACTCAGTAATAAATCGATAAGTTAATTAATAAGGTGACCTCACGACAGGACGTAACGGTGGCAAGTTGGCAAGGCGTATCGGACCGGTCGCACATGAATAATTAGGCGGCAAGTCGGGCCCACTCGCCGCCGTTAAAAAGAATTATTTCGGCTAATGTTCGTCTCGACTGCTGGCGGGCCCAGCGAGCAATTTGTCACAGCCCACAACCGTGGAGATGTTTATTCAAACGAGGAGATTTTATTGCAACGACATAAATCTTCGGGCCAACGAGAGATGGAAGTGACATGGTCTCGTAATCGCGCGACAATGTGCTTTTTGCGTCCGTTCGTGGCTCCCGACCCTCATATTACAATCGCATGTATTAATAATTTCTACATTAACATTCCTCGTATCGTAAATATTATTTTCCTTTTATATTCGTGTTGTGTAGACATGTGTCGCTTAAATTAGTAAATTGTGTTTATATTTCACGAGAGGGCTTTGCGAAACAGGTTAGCACTACATACAAAACGACTGTCCAAACTTTGTCAAACAATGGCTATTAAAATTACGAAACTTTTGAACGAAAGCGCTGTGCAGCCCTTGAAACAGTAAAATAGGAATTCAAATTAATTATTATGACGTCCGTTGTGGATTAAGCGCGTTATTCATTCAGCTGAGCATGTGAGGTGCGGGAGAGCGCGACCGCAACATGTCGTTATCATGTCGGACATTAATAAAACTATATCCTGGGTTTCTAACGAGCATGCCACAAACTTTGCCCGCAGGGAAAATATTCAAATGGTTCACCAAGAGCGCAGAGAGCGCACACAGCGCATATTGACGCGGCTAATTATCACGCTACGAAGATCTTCCAGCGACCCAGACCCCGCGGTTTGCGCTACAGTCGTTGGTCGTAACCACTGCCCGCTTCACAGATACCAAGAAATAGCTGTATTTTTGTTAAAATTACAAATAAACAGATACCTATAATATACCAAAAGCATCTTCCTCAAAATATTTTACCCCAGTACGCCATCATAAACTTTTGACGAACATAAAACCGTCGATAGCGGCATACTGCTGCGCCTATCACCGAACTAATGAACATTGAAAGTACATTTGTATATTTCCCTTCGGCAAAGAATTCCAATAAGTCACCGATGGCTTTTAATCCGGAATATCCGATTAGTTTTCGACGAACTGGGGGTCCTTAAATCTTGGGTCCTGAATTAATCGACTGTTCCGTGAGTCTAATTACCGAGATAATGGTCCCGAGGTTTCAGCATCTCGATAATAAATACATACTGAACAACGTATCCCAGAGTAAGGACCACAGAGATAAGCCTTAGCATTCGGGACTTTAAGTTATGTCAAAGTTTAATTCAGGGGATAGTGTTCGGTTTTCCAGACACGTTTATTTTATGTTCAGATTGCACGAAATGTAGTTCTGGGACATAATCAAAATATTTTCCTGTGGATTGATAGTTTAGATTTCAGTTTTAGTTTCAAAAGTGGTCCTTCGAAGAAATGCGTAGGGCAAAATAAAATTAGTGGATGACTGAGTGCGATTCCCAGCAACTCGTTTGTGGAATTTAAAATAATATACCGATACGATTTTAACAAAAAAATTCTAAGCTCCAGCTTAGGTGTACTTTTATTCCGAAATTAGCCCAACTGTCCAATGACGTGCCTACCCCTAATTTCATAAGCCATCAATTTAACCTAATCTATTTAAAGGATTACCACAAAAGAGAAACAGTTACGTACGTTGATACATGCAAGACAAGTTTATCGGATATATCAATCGGATGTATTCATGAATGATAAAAGCGGGAATGTAACGCAGGTGCTATTACTATTCAGTAGCTCGGCAGCATAAGAAATCATGACTAAGTAACGATTCGTAACTCTCTTTTATTTTTCCCATAGTATTGGATAACGTACTATGTTTACAACCAAACTAAGAGGATTATCCTACCCCAAACTGAAATAAGCATAAGACGCCTTTAATGACGTATTTGTCTCGAGCATGATTGTGTTCAAGATAATCCAGATTACAGATTAATAGGATTCCTCCCTGGAGGTTAAAAATCAGAAGGATGTCATTACAGGAAAATGATTGAATGTGCTCCGTTTCTCTATTTTTCTCGAAGACGGGAAGCGATATTATGTTTCAAGATACAATTTATAACTTTTTTTTGTAAATTCTGTGTACTTAAGGATTCTTGGAATGTTCTATTATGTTTGATAAATAAAGTTATTTGTTATATCATGAGCTACTTCCTAAGTGCCATAAGTTGTTTATTTAGTAAATCATATAACTTGTGCTATAGAGTTTCCCATATGTTTGTACAGTACACTATTTCACCCTAAAAGTATTGCGTGTCCCAAGAAGGTATATTTTTGTTTACCAAAAGTTTCGGTTGAGTTGTATAAATAGTAAAGTAGGTTGCCAGTCCATCAGCAAGAGGTACTTAAGCAATTTGTTTACTTCACTTGATTATAACAAATTGCAGCGGAATGATTAATAGTTTGTGTCGTTTTTAATTCTCTGAGAAGGGTAGAGCAAGTCAGGAGGAATTTGCGCGAAAAACACTGGAGTATCATATTATTTTTGTGATGATTTTTCTTCGTATTTTGTAGCGTCTGCGGTTTCAGAACGTTCGTATTTCCGCTATTTTTGTGGTCGGCGTAGAGATTAATGGCTGTCGTGATAGAAACCGTCGAAAAACAATATTCTGTACCCGCTTTTAACAGAAAACCACCTAAATATTAATGATTCTGAAACCTACATGCAATTTCCATAAATGAATGGTTTTATTGATGATTACATTAGTGTTCGGTTATTCACATAATTATTATACATACTGTAGTGAGATATTTCTGGGAAACTAGTATCAGAAATAATCAGAAAGATATACATTATCCTACCGTACATTCAACTAAATCGAAGTACACGGTTTATATAGCGAGGTTGTTATTTTCGCTCGAGTATTATTACTCGCCATCAGTTCTATTGTCTAAAGTCAGCCATAATTACGAGAGCCTAATTAGCCTATAACAGAGCATGGTTTGGCAACCCTCACAGCGTGAAACATAGCTACTCATTCCACCATCTGTGATACTCGTACGGCTAGTTACGTACTGGATTTGTGTGGAGCCACTGTCGTTTGATCCGGGTAACCCTACGGATTTCAGTTACCTATCTGCGGTTTCTAAATATCCGCATCGCTTACTCCTGACCCGATTTCTAGAACAATACTGGAAATAGAGTGCAAACCTATCCTTAGAATTAAATACAAAGACATAATCATGAATTAGTATCGCAGTTTGAACTTTATGTGCAAGTACAACAAGATCTGTTGTAAGATTATGCTAATATAAGATATCATAAAAGACATGAATTACGGAGTTACGCCCACATCAACGCTTCCGTGCGTTCAAACAGAAGGAAACTCCGAAACAATAAGAAAGACTTGGTAGTAAGCCGATTATGTGAAACCAGTTTATATAAATAACGTAATATTCCCCTCTCATTATAATTCGCGAAGTAATGTTGGAAAAACATAACTTGCCATGTCTCTTTATGAAGTACGGGTTAGGAGCTCTTTTCATTATATTTTTTGCTTTGTAAAGCTCGCGGAGCCATTTACGTGAAGTACATTGTTATCAGCACACATTGTCAAAGAGGCGTTTGAGCTTAGCCGTCAATGAGCGCGTGAGTACACACCGCAGGCATGGATAACGCGCTCAAAAGTATCATGTGCACAATGAGTGATGAGGAAGAATGTTCTAACATTAAAAACATTTCAATGACGCTTGAAAAATGTTTGTGTCATTATTTTGCGAATGTCGAATTTTCTTAAACATGATCGTTGCAGAAGTTTTTTTCCGACTAAAACTTTTGATCTTAATATCTCTTCATGATAACATTTATATAAGTATTATCAGTCTTATTATGATTGCAAAAAGTTCATTGGTATTCTAGCAGTTCATTAACAAGACTCGTTTCGTTTCGTAGCTCTTCGTAGCAGTTCGTAGCAGCGTAGTATACTCGTAGCCGCGTAGCATACTCGTAGCACGTAACTAGTGTGCTACGACTACTACGAGACAGCTACGCGTTTGTCACCGCAATTGCAAATTTTGCGCTGAGTATGATAAAATTACGCTAGGACGAACGTTACCCGTATGTTGTTGTATTACCATGAGCTTATGAACAAAGGATTAATTCGAAACCGAAGCAAATCAGAAAATCACAAAATTCCCCTTGAGTGAAACTGTAATCGATATTAAAACGAGTGTCTCATAAAGATATTAAATGTAGAAAAGTTTTACGTAACCGAGCGATACTATTGAGTAGCCATTTAATTTTAAAAGCACTTTAATTTGTTTGGATCATACGTAACGGCTTTCAAGTTATTTCAATGGCTCTCTTTTATGCCTTAATATTCGGAAACGAACATAATGTCGATTTCAAAGCGATGATAAATCTAAACGACGTTTGAAATATGTTTTTAATAGCGTAGTGAGTAACATTAATTTTACTGAAACGGCTCTTTTATTATTCGGCGTCAAATTCGAAACGATGGAAATGAATTTATCGTATCAGTTTAGCAGTCATAAACACGCATCCAGTTGAGAGTTAAAGTTGAGGAAACTAACAATGTCTCGGGAGTAGTGGGACACTTAATCAGTGGGATGGGAGGCGTGTGAAATAAAGTAGGTAGGCAAGTTGCGACAGCTTGACAGCGCACGAGCTCGCTGGCGTGGCGCGGGGTGGCGCGGCCGAGTCACTCGCGCCAGCAGCACAACTTGTCCCGAGTTCACCGCATTACCCAAAGTACCAAACACTCACTCACGTTGATACGAAAAAAATAACTTCCCCGTTTACTAACTTGACATTAAGTTGGAACTGTGGTGAACTGACTCCGTAACAAAATCATAATGTAATTTGTCAAGTGTCACGATGTGCGTACACACCTCGCTAGGGAATACCACTCGAGCACCATGACCATGCTCTGCCTCATATTGATGACATCGGCACGGCGACATTGTCCTGATTCAGCTAGCACAATTTACCTTTATTATCTTATTAGATTTAATCTACTTTGTATTCAGGACACGGTGTACCTTTTAAAATAATCTTCCATAAATATCCCTTAAGTCGTTCCTAAACATTTTAAGGACTTAATACTCTTGATGAACAATCTTTATAGCGAGAGAGACCAATTAATTTCACTAAAAATATAATACTTTCCTATCTTAACTTGCAAATGTCTCTCTGCGACTGAGATGAGAAACTTTCGAATTTTTAAATATTCATACGTAATTTAAATATAAATAACAGCCTTATGGAGATTTGTTGCTTATTCTGATACTTATAAGATGACTTTTCACGATTTTAATATTTGCTTTGTGTTTCGTGGAGGGTAATTATAATTTGTTAGATCCAGTTAGTCTGATGTTTAACAACTTTTACACAGATGAAAAGTTGTGCCTTCCGCTGCGGTGGTGCCATGAACTTGTTTATTAAATTATGATTCCCGTTAACAAGTTTAGTAAGGTTGACATATTTCCATAATCTGTGAACTTGCTTACATAGATAGTGATTTTCCATTATTGCTGAGCGACGTTGACCGGTCTCGAGCAATAAGCATGTAGGGCAAGCAGGGGATGGCGGGGGTGACGGCGGTGAGCGGGGGGCGGTGTGTCGGACTCTGATCGTTTACGTCACGGCGAATTAGCGAGACAATCACTCAACGTGACGCTGTGCCTCGAGCGGCCCTGCGGACGCAAATGGAGGACTACACTCCAGACGAGTGACCCTCCAACTAAGGTTGACCCAAATGTGTCCTGACCGACGCGCGACGCCTGTGTCATCTGGCAAACGCTACCAGTTTGCGATATCTGGCCCAGCAATTACAGCTCATCAATTAGCTAAGTCGACACTCGACAGATTACTATTTGTTAAGCTTTCAAGGCGCTGTATGCTCATTAAAGTGATTCAGAACATCGAAGTTCTCATTTATTAAAATTTGGGTCTCTCCGTAATAAACTACGCCACGAAAAGGAATTAAGAACTTTAGCACATGAACTATATCAGACCGGTATGTGTAGGGCTTTTAACGAGCGACTATTTAAACATACGAGTGGTTAGAGGCACGTTGTAATTTATCAAGCATTTCAGAGGGTTCCTTAATTTATTCCGTTGTTAGCCGCGTTGACGTTGGTTTTATCATCCATTAGCGGCGGCGGTCGGAGAGCTCTCTGTGAATGTAATCGCGCGAGTTAAAGATGAGAGAAGCAAAAGACGTCCACAATTAAAGCACGTTATTAATGCGTCGGCTGCAGAATTAATTAGAGCAACGCGCACGCCCGATAGTGCAAACTGTCGGATGATTTATAACGTCTATTCGAAAAGATACTACCAGATCCGGGGATCGAGTTAACTCAAGATATAAAGTAACCTTATGATTTATGCGACGCTCAAAATTATACTTACTGTGATTTATAATAGTTTCAAAGAACTATCTTCTTACTCTAGGTACTGTTTCCATTCTAAGCAATTATAAAGATTTCTATCGGAGGTAGAGAATAAAAATAGTTGTAAGGTTCAGCTGAATGAGTTACTGTGTTGCCTGTCAACAGTTGTTACCGGTTGGACGCTTGTTAGCAAGCACGCGAACCGTTACTTTATTCTTATGACGTTTCTAATAATTCCAGCCAGTATCTCTTGCAAGATGCGTCACAAGGAGATCAAGGTACCTACAATATGCATGGTCATTGTAGTATTAATTATTAACGATGAATATTCTAGTTTGATTCGTAGTGCTTCATAAATAAAACATGAGATTTGGGTAATACAACAAATCTATAATTTAATTTCGGATTGACGTAATTGAGGTTAGCTTAGCTCGTAAAATACGTAATTTATAGATGGACCCCAGAGTACGCACTGTGATAATAAACGACAAATTAACGATCGCATTGTTATTTATGACGTTGAGGTTTGGGGCCTAGATTTTAATTTAGTCGACATAACAATTTATTTTCTAGAATCACGACTAATGAGTGTAGACCAAGTAAATGATTACATAACATAACGTCTGTCACGTCTGTTATCCCCGAAGGGCTAGGCAGACGTGTACCTATTAGTACACCCACATTTCAGTTATGTTTAAGTCCCATGCAATAGGTGCAAGTCTATTGCCGTCAACCGGGCACAAATCCAGACATCATGGCTGCTACTGAGAAAATCCTGATGCAAAAACTTAATAGCACTTTGCCCGATTTGGTAATCGAACCCTTATGCACAGCAGTTGCGCTATCGACCACTAGACCAACAAGGCAGTCGCAAATGAGAATGAGTTACAAATGATAACGTGATTGTGTAATCTGCGCAATTTATTATTATTTATTTTTACCCACGACGGAACGGAGACTGTATATGCGTTTGGGGTAAGAGGATGTTTGTGCAAATACATGTTGCCATTTTTTATTTATTTTTATTTTATTTTTTAAAAAAACGTTGTACCACACTAGGAATTTCTCATGTATCGTGGGTGCGTTCACAAACATTTAAACTCACCTACACAAATACCCAGACCCGAAACAACTATTTGTAGGCCATACAAATATTTGTTCCGTGCGGGGATCGAACCCGCGACACGCAGCGCAGCAGTCCATTGCTTGAGCCACTGCGCCAAACGTGTCGTATTAGGTGTACATAGTTCAATCTAGCGCGTTAGAGGCAGGGATAGTGTCTGTATCTCTCATAACTCACTACCTGTGACAGTTCGCGTGCGGCGCCGCGGCACCGCGAGAGCGCAGCAAGCTTTCCTGACGTTTATATTAATAAATACTTGTAGTGGTGGACGCGAGCGAAGCGAGCTCAGACGGCGAGCTTCTCATTACCGTCTGTGTTCCCGAATAATAACGTGTGCGGTAATATGAGTTTGGGAATGACGTCTAATTAGTCATTGTGCTCTCTCGCCGCCTCGCCGTGATTGCTTTATTACTGGCGCTGCTAGTCTAAGAAATGAGAATGTTCATCGACCTTGATAAACTAGTTATTATTAAAATAACATTTTAGTTCTTTTTCATCCAGGTAGTCAGTGGAAAGTCTGACGACCAGTCTTACCAAGGGGTATCATATATTACCTAGCGCTAGCTGGGTTGTGGAGGCTGACCTCTACAGCCCAGCTAGTGCTGCCTATCTGAATGGGCAGTCGCTCCATGTAAAATACTCTGGATTTACTGGAAGCCGACACCACCATAGTTGAGAAATGGTTAGGCAGATGATGATTTTCATCATCAGCATCATCATCATCAGCCTATAATGTCCATAGACCTCCTCTCTCTATGCGGGTTGGTGTGATGGTTAATAATGATTTTAATTATTTCTAAAATTGTATCGATCGTCTCTGCTATCTTTCGTCGAATGGTTTTAGTAATAAAACATGGCGGTTCGTACTGTAAACGTTAGGTACTAGAGTTGGGTTTTATGCGGTAAATTCGGCGTAGTTAAACTCCCACGCAGTAAAATGATAAACCTTTTACGACAGTTGCTGTAACTTCTTGATGAACTACTGATTGAGCATTACGTAAATTATATTTGTATATTGTACTGCTTAAACTAGTATAGTGTATTAGTAAAAAGGTATTTGGCTATTTATATTTTAAGCATAAAAAATTAACAGAGACTGACTTGACATAAAATCACGTCAATAATACCCGAAGGGTTAGGCAGAGATGTCTCCCCGCATTTCACAGTTATGTTTAAATCCCATTTAAATCCCGTGTAATAGGGGGCGAGCCTATTGCCATCAACCGGGCACAAAATCATACAACGTGGCTACTACTGAGAAAATCCTGATGAAAAAACCCAATAACAATTAGCCCAACCCGGGAATCGAACTCATAACCTCATGTTCAGTAGTCGCGATTACAACCGCTAGACCAACGAGACAGTCAGACACTGACTTAATGCCTGATATATCTCGGCAATAAAGACAAGTTAAAATTCAATTTAAACGGATCAAACCATTTCATTTATTTGAACAATTAGATTTATGGAAGCGTGAGGAAGTCCATGTGTTCATATAAATCTGTGTGTAATGTTCTGAGAGGGACGATAACAGGGTCATCAGTCAACGTGGTTTGAGCTACCACATTGTTCAGCCCCGCCATTCATTATGGTGAATCAATACAAAGCCTCAAGATAATAATCAAAATGTTAATGTTCACGTCATTATACAAAAATGGTTAAACTACAAAAGCTGGCTGCTATTAATGAAAATGTGTCTCTGTACCTACCTACCAGTGTTTCTCGTGAGTTACAAAACGAAAAGTAAAGAAAGATCTCTCAAAATGAGGTTAATTAATGAAGGATTTAAGGCTATCTTTCAGGGAACGTAACAATTAATAAATTGATTACTTTTTTTTTTAAAAAAAAAAAAACGTTGCCCCACACTAGGAATTTCTCCTGTATCGTGGGTGCGTTCACAAACATTTAAACTCACATACACAAATACCCAGACCCGAAACAACTATCTGTAGCTCATACAAATATTTGTTCCATGCGGGGATCAAACCCGCGACACGCAGTGCAGCAGTCCATTGCTTGAGCCACTGTGCCAACCGTGTCGTCAGACTTTGAAGCGACGGCAGAAAAAAATATGAGATAATAAACGATTTGCATATTACTGTTTTTTATTAAATTGGGTTCTATTAAAATATCACAGAAACATAACACAGTAAAACTTTCGACGATGGATGCCAAGTCGGCTGGAAAATATAATCTGTACAAACTGGGTATAATAAAAGTAAAAAACTAAAACCCGACTACGACAAAAAAAGCAACGCTGAAAAAGTATGAAATAAGATTTTCAGGATAGAACAAAAAGAAAAGCCGTAGTCACACGGTATTAAAGTGTTTAGGTTGGTACCTATAACGTGTGACTACGGCTTTTCTTTACATACAGACATACATACATACATACATAGCCAGTCAAAATCATAAGCCTCCTTTGGCTTTGCCGTAGTCGGGTAAAAATAATATCCGGTTTTATTATTTAAATTCAAGCGACCAGATAATTCGTGCATACTTAAAGGTAATTAATTCTTTTAGAATGAACTAATTGTGAATCAGAAGATTCATTCATGTTTGTGTCCTGTACAGTCGCTACATGTGTGAGTGTTTGAAGGAAAGAAGCTTCTCGCGTTCCAGTCATACAAATCAAAAATGCATATGAGAAGCACACAACGGCCGCACAAACGAACGAATATATCAATACAAACCGGGCTTCACGTCCTATACGCTCAATTTATACTAAATGTGGTCAATCAATTGAATAGCGAACGTAATCTTCATTCTTTAGCGTAATGGGCTCGGTGTGGGACGCAGGATCTGTTTCGTCCTAGACAACGGCACTTATTTCCAGACCCACGGTGTAATGGTGCGGCTAATTGATCCTCCGTGGGACAGATATTAACTGATTATTCAACGACATCTGTTGCTCAGCCTGTCGCAAACAAAAATTTCGTTTGACCAACTTTTTATTGTAATTGCCCAATGGAAGCTTTGTTTCTGACATTTTACTAACCGCCAAAATTTCCATTAACTTAAGAATACAAATAGCAGTCGCTGTATTTTATTTCTATCGGACCTTTTCGGATTTCCCATTTACACGTCGACGTGTCACATGAAATGTTCACATGTATCAAATTACAAACTGTAATGGGATACCTTTGTTCACTAAAACAATGTGAGAAATGTAAACCACGTTTGCTAAACTAACTTAACGAGAATAAGTTACTGTTTGAAAAGCTTTCTCAGATAGGTACGTACCTACGTTTCTCTCGAAATTGTTCACTTGATTAACGGGAGGGAGAGACAAAGTTATTCCTTTAAGTTGTCTGCCACGTAAATCAATCTCAATCTAGATCTACATTATTACAATTAATCTGTTTTACAAAGATATTTCTAGGTAAAAGTACTCCGGTAGCTGTTCCTCGTTTCGAGTTCCTGCTATATTAAAAGACAGCAAACAGAGCGTCTCGCAAACAAAAATATTTTTACACGTTAGCTATTACTGAAGCGACCAAGTTGCCATAGCACGTACCTACACACGCAATAAACCTGGCGCGTTATCTTTAAAAATATTTACAGTTCCATGGCGCAAATACAGTCATTATTTAAAATGAGGGTATATTGAAAACACGCAGAACGATTACACTGGTCCAGTTGCAACGCCAGATGGAATTCTAATTTGTCATGAATACGCGGTGAGGGCGATAGTTGTACGTATGTTTCCTCACTCTTCATTTTCCCGAGAAAAAAAAACGGAGGCAGTTTAAAAACAAGATTGAATCAGTACGTCTCGACGACATTGTTGGAAATGGAGATTTTAATGCAGCAGCAAGCGCCCGTGGCAATGCTACGTTGCTACGCGCATTGCTACGCGGTGTAGCGCGAAGCTACGACGATGTAAAAAAAAACCGCTGATCCAATGGATTAAAAGAAAACTAATTCAAAGAATACGTATAAAAATTACGCCTTTTAAATCTTACTTTTATGAAGAACTTCCACTAAAGCCGACTTATTGACCTTTTCAAAACATTGAAATTCTATCCCAGTGCCATGGAGGTCGTTACTTTAACTTTGACACTACTAACTCGGGCGATTTCGGAAAATTAAATTGGATGAATTGGTATTTGTAAAATTGAGAGCAGCTCGATGTTTTTTTAGATAGCAGTAAGAAGTAAGCCAGTGAGATGGGATGTTGTTACATTTTCTCTTTGTCTTTGCGACAGAGCGACTGCGTTGTTTACGATATGAGACAATACAGACGCGCATGGTTTGCGAGACGATTCCATTTCTAAATACTTACCTATCTGTTGGACTTGAAAGAAAAATTCTACGATACGTATATCGTATGCAATTTTGTTTATCGTCCCGCGGCATCAAGAGCTTAGCGGGAGTCGTTTGTTCTTAGTAATAACTCGAGTTGTGGCGGAGTTGCGCCACAGCAGTAAACGTACAGAACACAATACTTCTATGTACTTGCGAGTTTGTGTACCAAAGACACGCTTAGTTACACTTTTGTTTGAGCACATACGTTTATCTGCCTTTTCGCCAAAGTTAATTTGGGAGAGAAAATAACAATAAGATTTTTTCTTTTATTTGTGAAAATCTAATATGGATTCAGACGTTGGGCTGAAAGTAAGTATATAAGTTCTTTGTTACGTTTGTCCGTACATAAAGATAATTTCGGAACGTAGTAGGTACCTTAATATTATCCTATTTGCTTCATCTGTTCATGATAACAAACAAATACTTACGTATTTATTTTTAGGTTCAAGCCGAACCTTTTCGTTTCTTATCACAATAACGTTTATATAATTCTATAATATAGATTTTGAGTAACTGGTATTCCAAGCAAATTATACAGTTGATCAACCAGTGTGTCCTGCCAACAATGACCTACGGTGCCGAGACATGGACTCTCACAAAGGAGACTGTCCATCGAGTACGAGTGGCACAAAGGGCCATGGAGCGAGCCATGCTCGGGATAACCCTCTTAGATCGAGTGCGTTACACCGAAATCCGCCATCGGACGAAAGTCTACGATGTCGGGGACCGGGCGGTGCGCCTCAAGTGGACGTGGGCAGGACATCTGGCTAGACGAGGAGATGGCCGATGGAGCAAGGCTTTGACCGAGTGGTGGCCAAGGTTAGGCCAAAGAAACCAGGGTCGTCCTAAAGCTCGTTGGGTTGACGATATCGTCAAAGTCGCCGGAAACACGTGGATGAGGTACGCACAGAACCGGGAAGTGTGGCAGAAAAAAGGGGAGGCCTATACTCAGCAGTGGGTGATTCCGGGCTGATATGATGATGATGATATACAGTTGATAAAAAATGGCATAAGAAAAGGAATAAATACTTTAAAAGTAGACGAAAGTAATAAAAGATTGAAAACACTTTTCGACTGAATGTCTTGAGAGAGCTCTTTTAAACGTTTGTAGGACCTACGGCTACGTAAGTTTTGTAACGACGAAAAGAATTTATAACTTTTACGAGATCTTGCTCTATCATCAAATATAACTACCTAACAACTGTAATAATTCAAAAAACTGATGCAGAATAATTTCATAAATATAATAAACGCAAAACAGTATCAGACTATTAAACATTCAACTAGTATTTGTATTTTAATTAACGGTGTTTCATCAAGGATGGATACTCGACTGAAGATGAGAATTCATTTTTAATCTATAAAATGCCCGAAGAGATAAAATCATTTCAAAAATGGTTTTCTGTACGTCGTCAGCACAAAAATATATTCAATTTCATTATTGAGCAGCACTTGGTGGTGAAAACAAACGGTTGGACATCAGCGACCCCAAAAGATTTACGATGTAGTAAGAGAAAATTTTATTATACTTTCAATTCTAACCCACCTCTAAAAATAGTCCACCGTGTGATATAAAATAGCTGGCCCGACTACCTGTACTCCCCGAGAGAATTTTCATCATGACCAGATTGCCGGTAATTTAAAGCATTACCCATCTTAAGTTAATTATATAATCAAGTCAGACAATTTGCGTCAGTAATGTCATTATGAAAAGGTACAGGAAAGGTTGTGAGTTTAATAAGGACCGTATTAGGGGGCGACGAAGCGACGGCGACGTGTACCAGCGCTGAGCGAAGGCAGAATTCTCCGATATAATGTATCGCAGCAACCGTGCGAACTCATCGATCAAACGAAAGCGCTACAATCGTTGAGCTGTGACGTCGTATAGTACGTAGGCACACTTCCCGCTTCTCGTGTGAAACTTTCGTGTTGGTACTCGGAACTAGCTCCGCATCCAGCGCCGCCAGACGACACTGTCGATGCCAGCAATATTCATAACGTAGAATCTACTAGGCACTACAAAATAATAACGCTACCAATTCTGCGTCAAAGCTCGGATAAGGGAGACTATGCACGTTGCACTCTGAGTTATAATCATATTTTCTCGATATACCCTCTTTCGAATAGTTTTACAGAATGATTGAGCACAAACAGGTTAATGGAAAAAATATAGAGGATTGGATCTCGAATCGATGACGAAGTTAATGGATGTTGCAGTACTTTTTACGTTTCGATGTGCACCACGGCTCTCTTATTTTTATTATTATTATTTTTCATTATTTTGAGGTTTAGTAGGCGATTTGAAATTAGTATTTGGAGTTTCAGACTAAATTCTTCAACACTATCAATGTTTTAAAAATTTCGAGTGCTATGTTAGATTACTATTCAAATTAGAAACTGGTAGTAAGGCCTTTATCTGTTTTAATTACTTTATTTTCAAATACATTGATTTACAACCAAAATTATTATCTGAAAAAAGAAAGGATTCTCCCGAATTAATCGATGGCATGTCTGACGTATCCATGAATAATTAATATTTAAAGCTTACTTAATACCAGGAACACAATATTTTCAAACGAATGTCCTTCTCGGCTTTATTTATGAAAGAAAATGCTTATGCGGTTTATCCCAATGTAAAATGTATGTCTTTAATATCTTGAAAATGTCGTCATAAGATATAAAATACATAGATCTGTATGTTGAATGGTATAGGTGTATGCGTAGTCGCGATTTTTATTTCCCGGTTATAATCCCTTATACCATAAAATGATATTTATTAGCTTTTTGAACAAGTCGCATAAAATGGTGTAAAAAGTTCTTTTTATAATGAAATTGGTTAAATACGAAGGTAATTTTCGACCGGAAACTACAACAATGCTTACTTTTTAATAACAATAATAACTTCGTCAACAATTTCTTAGATCGACTTAAAAGAAAACGGACAAAGCGTCAGCGGAACAAAGCGTGTGAACAATAGCTAAAGAAAAATACATACTAAGTACAAAATGCTTTGTCAATCCACGCTTTTAGCTAAATTCATTCAAAAAGATTGACTTCGATTTCAATTATGTTCAAGATTTGTTTTCGATGGTCGACCACTTGCAATTACTTTACAAGTTTTATAAGCATGCCATAATAACGAAACCCTTCCAATTTGTCCGTTGAATCATCAGCGCAATAATAAACTTTGTTCGTCCATTGCGTGGAAATGTTGACAATTTTCGGGAGCAAGTTGTGAGCTACTGGCATAATTGAAATGTCATATTTTTACTGTTTTATCGATGCTCGTTCTTATCAGAATGTAATATTACGTAAATGTAATAAGCCTTCACGGTTTTGTACCCTTGATGACAATCTGGTATTAGGTAGTTACGGGATAATCAACGTCTCGATTCAATTTCAATAACTGGCACAAGATTGAAGCCCCTAATCTATGTATACAGCAGCGCTCAGGTGAGGTACATTATGAAGACGTTCGTACGTAATATCTTCTTTACTGCGTTATATATTCTTCTTCTCGAAGCTAATACCATTCGATTACAATCCGTGTGTAAGGCGGAATATCTTCGGGACACAGCGAGTGATTTTCTTTGTATAAAGTTAAGCGGAACTTGATCCGATGGCATAAAATATAGCGGCCATGTGCGGGACTTTTTGTTTTGTTTTAGATGTTCTTTCCTTGTTGCAGTGTAGCCTCGTATTAGGGTCGCCTCGTATATTTATTCTATAAACACGCCACTCGCTATGTTTGTTGTCGTGAAAGAAGAATTTGGCACAAGTTTTATAAAAATAGTCTTGTTATATTGACGAGTATATAAGCTGTGGAAGTTAAAGCTATGTACTCACATTCATCGTGATCCTTGGCGGTGACGGTGAGTACGGTGTGTTGGATGTCCTCATTCTCGTCGACCTCAGCCTCGTACAGCTCCTTGTCGAAGTACGGCGGGTTGTCATTCTTGTCAGCAATTCCGATGCGGATGAATTTAGTCACTGGAAAAAGAAACCGACGTTACTACAAAGGATGTAGGTGTCCTTATAGTATTATTATATTATATTAGTACAAATATAAAAGTCGCGACAATAATATTGAGAAAAGATCTATGCGTACGGATATATATAATAGTTCTCGCTTGTTTGGCTATAAAATAAAATGATGTATTGCGCGAGAACAGAAGAAAGCTTTCAGTGCGAAACTGACATTACGTATAGGGCGGGTGTGTTCTGAATACCAAACTATTGAAACGTTTTCGTAACATATTTTACAATATCGATAAGTAGTCAATCAGAATTTATTTTCATTGGGTTTTATTGCGTTACTTTCGCCGTTAAAGCAATTTGTCCAAAAATTTACCATTATTACGCCCAAATAATTCTGTAATGGCAAAAGAAATGGCAAACAGCGAACAAGAACTTGTTCACGAATCACTGGTTATCATCTGAGGTCTCTCGCTCCAATAGATAAGTAAAAAGTAAAAACCTTTGCAAGAAACTGTACGTCAACGTGAATTATGCACAGTCCTATGACTTTGTGTGCCTACTCGCATTGAGCGTGTTTATATACTCGATAGACTCAACATCTGAAGCTGCTCTCAATGTTGGCATTTTGTAAATATTACACGAGTTCAGTTCAGATACGACCACTTGACGTGCTTTTACACCGAAATGTTTTTAAAAGATATTAAAAAGAGAGACAAGCGCTTGTAAACTGAACTGAGGCGCCTTGCGATCGAATTAGCACCCTTTTATTATTTTCTTTGCAAGGTATTATCTTATCTTATCTCCGAAATGGGGACAAGTATAAGAGAAAATAACTGTAGCCAAACAATAGAATCCTTTAATTTCCACGTTTTCCAGCCTCGAGATGCTATCGGTGTATTTTTCAACTGCTCTCCGCTATGTTCATTTCCGTTTTGACAGACAGTCTTGCTATATTCTTTGTGCAGTTTTATAAGAAATATTTATTTCTATTATTATCTTGGCCGAGCACAAAATCGATATATACCTAGTAGCAAGAAAATAAATGGTTAAAGAAAGTTGTCATACTTTGATCACAATGAAAAAGCATTAGTGAAGTACTAATGCATTAAGATTTACATTTGTATAAATGAATTTGATCTTGTTCTTAGTAAAAGCTTTGTAATAGAATCCTAATTGGACGACATCAAATGAACTCTAAGCTGAGTTCTCGGGAGAAATCGTATCTAAAAAATACGAATTCTAGACGGAAATTGCTTTCGTTTGAGGCGCACTCTAACAATGATAAATTAGGACCCCTCTGGGCAAAATGTCCAGCGGCTTTATTAGCAAACATACGGAGGCTTTTAAGCCCAGTTCCAGTAATCTAGCCCTTATCTTCATTGACGTAAAGCCGCTGGCGACATGGAAAACAATGGAGGTTCTACCGACCTGCCGCCGCTTAGTCCGACTTCATCTGTAACGAATTGGCGGACAAAGCCTAAAGGATACCCAACTAATGGAAAATTACAAATCAAATTGTAACTGCAAATATTGGCCAAACTCATAACTTGAATTAATTTGTTTATTCGAGAAACTTTGTTATGCTCAGACCATTTGTAGACATTTTAGAGCATTATTTGATTTTGTTAAAGTTAGCTCCTTCATAAATATTTATTCAAAGATACTTGGCCACAAAACGATAGTATTCGACCACTAAGAAAAGCGCTCAAATATATGTCGTCTTCAAAAGCTGTTTTTATTACCATAAATCTGGAAAGTCCGCGTGCTGTCGTTTAAAAGAACATAACGTTGAATTTTGAATTGAATACTAAATTAGAACGTTGGAGAAGTTTTTTGAAGAGTCGTTACGTGAAAGCGGCGGTGTGCACGAGGTGTAATCCCTTACTACCGCTTAGAGGATGACCGTGAAACCTCACAACGCTTTCCCCTTCCTGCAGCGCTGACTTGAATTACACTACTATAAAAACTAATCAGGGACGCTAAGAGCGGTCTAACGATGCCGAGAGCGACTTTTTGACAAACACGCGAGAGGCGGTCTATCCCAAACTTGACGGGACAATTCTGTTAGCGAACTTTTCTGTTAACGGTCGCATAAAACGAAACCGGCATCACCCAGTTATAATTAAATAACCCCAAGTCGACAAAATCAATATACTTTTTACTCTTTAGTATACGTTTTATTGGAAATTGACTTTTATAGACTTGTTTGTGTTTGGGTGAGGTCGCTACTTGATCGGGAAATTAAAGTTGTAATACCCTTGGATATACCGTGTAGGAACATTATGTTAAATCAGAATCAGATAGGGCCTAATTGACTTAACACTGTTATGATACCGAGGCTGCGCCAACGTAAATAATGTAGAGCGGTACCGATCTCTTGTGAGGAACACATTATTCTGCTTCCCCATGTTGATTTACAACATCCGTGAGAACTCTCAATGTTTTTCTTTCGCTCCCAAACAAACATGAAAATTATGGAATCGATTATAATCGGCAACAGTAAAGCAAAGCTTATTACATTATCTTGATTGGAGCTCACAATAGAAACAAGAGTTTAGAAATATTTACGATTACTTGAAATAAGCTTCGTTTCTCAATTGGTAACCAATGAATTCGTTTGATCAATCGCATAGGTTTAAACATTAGTATTCCCCTTGCACAGCAATCAAACGCAGCGGTACAGCGTAACGAGCTTCCTACAAACTATATCCTGTTACCTACGAGTGTGTGTCAGTGCGCTGCCATCAGCGGACGTATTCACACAAGCGCTCAGCGCGTTCTACGCGTTAAGTTTTTGAGTAGTGTACACTAGTGAGTGTTTATGAAGCTGTTTTCATCTCCATTCCGTGTAATGACAAACAGCCGCGAGCCCGGCCCGACACGATGAGTGAGCTGTGTGCCCCACTGAAACGAGCGTCGATGTTCCCCATCTAAACATAACTTAAGGCAATAAGCAATAACCACTTAATGCCACGTCGAAGTAACACGTATTGTGCTGTTAACAATAATCATTACAAATGGAAGTGGTTCGTGTACAGATATTTGTGGAACACTGTTTCAGCACGAACAAAAACAGGGTATTTACAACTTGTGGCTTTGTATGCGAATCATTTAAATATTACTGGATAATAGTTGTTAGGAGTTTCGCAATTACGATTTCAAAGTTTTAGTGCCCAAAAAGGATATACATCAAACTGTATTTACTAAAACTAAGCTGCAAATACATTTGCATAATCTCAAAACTTTGTGTAAAACAGAGGGATTCGGTACCAAATAAGTACATGTACATATTTTTATAAGGTTTATAGCTTTAGTAACAATTCAAATAATATGATACTTAACTAAATTGAAGATCGGTTTGTTTTTACTTCAAAGGATAAAATGTACTAAACCCACTTTCGTAATTAAACCAGTGGTTTGTAGAAGGTGTGTGCATTTGGGTTAAGAGACTATTATTTCACCGGTCCTAAGATAACGATTTAAATATTCTATGAAGCGAGCTTGTTCATTAAAAATAGGCGGACGCCGTTGTCCGAGGAGCTTATCTGCAGGACACATTCATACAGCGGTGTGCTGATAATGAAATTCTTTATCAAGAGGTGCACGGAGTGGCGGGACGTGCCTGTAGCCGGCAGGCCGGCGGGCTGCCGGAAGGTCGAGTGCCGGATTATGGAAACAAAGTAGATACGACAATCTGTTTCGGCTGCTCTCCAATTTTTGGCCATGTAGGACCTCCGAAATCCCTTCAAGGGCATAAAATCGCTTCTATGGCTACGAAAATGGACCAAGGAAAAGGTTTAATACGCTGTGAGCAGTGGACTAGCAACCTGTTACAACGAATGCCTTATTGAACCCATTTCGTTTATGGCGTTTAGCTCTAAGGGGCGAGAACGCTGCGGGTTGGATCCATTCACTGACCAAGTGAGGGTTAATAGCGTTGTGACCCGTATAGAACTGCGTATGAGAACAACAAGGAACTACCGTACTGTAACTTTGTCCACTTTCAAAAGTAGAATTTTCTTTGTAATAAACTAATAAGGGAATTAAAGACTTGAATGCATTTAGTTGGAATGCTAACAAGCACTCCTTCGGACCGCACCCGTCCGTCTTGTCCGATTACGAACAAGAACAACGGGTTCCGACTTCGCGCCTCGATTCCGTAAAAATCCACCGTCCCTTCTGCAATCGTCTTATCTGATCTGCCCGAACTACTTTGGAAGATAAATGGGGATTGTTCTCTTTCAGTGAAACCGATTGAAAACCAGTGCTAAATTTTAAAATCTATTCTCTAGTGCGATAAATTCTGAGTATTTTTGGGATCTTCTAAAACTGAATAGCTTTTGAGATAGTCCTGTATTTTTATAGAGATTTATGTTTAAAACAAACGCACTTCGAATAAGCTTCTTTATAAATACAGATTGCGTATTTTTTAGAAAGCTTATTATCATGTTTCAACTTTTACGTTTAACTTTGATAGATTTAACAAGAAAATATTTTAAAATATCGTGCACTAGTCAGAATAGAAACGCTTCACATTTCTGAAATAAAAAGCAGGTAAAGCCTTTTTTTCTTTTATAAACCCTGGTACACATGCATAGCGTTCATTACTCCGATGCCCGTTTCAATTATTAGTAGGAACGGGATTTTTGCGAAGCTTTCGATCGTTTCAACGGTTCGCTTTTTGCGTTAAACGGTGTGTATCGTAATGGTCTCGGAAACAATAAACTACGAATGGTATAGCTTTGCGTTTTCGCACATGACATAAAGCTGTGTCCATGCAAACATACGTATAGACACATTTGCGCTTACATAATTGGTAAAATATCAAGTTATAAATCAATCTTTGGCTAAAGTAATTGGTTGGACGCAAACAAACTATTGAATTAGGCTAGTTGATTGTCCACATGTATTTTTATTTCGTTTCATTGGGTGGGTGACCACTGACCAATGTCCACCGCCTTGCCGTCTTCATCGACCCACCGCAACATTTAACGCTTTACAGCTCTCAAATCGGGTCAGCCAAGTTTAATGGATGTGTAAAATTAGTGTAAAATTCCTTAATTGGATTCATTGACGAGGTGTGCCGCGACTGTTTGTCATTGTCTTTGAGCTAAACTACCGGTTAACCGAACTTCCCAAGTAGACAAACTGGGTGAAAGCTAAGAGTTGGGACAGCCTTCAAGATATATTAGTTTACAACTCGAAATGGAAGTCATGACTTCCCTTTAGAACTTTAATTACTTATGCCCTAATAAAAACTTTCAGGTAGTAATTTCTTTTTCTTTTCGCGATAAAATCATATCATACAATAGGTATGTCTTTACAACAAAAAACACAGATGAATATCACAAATCGGGTTTTGATTTCCCCAAGGAATGCTGCCGGTCGTATGTGTATGATCGCGGTCATTCCCGATATGCCACAGGATCGTTCGACGAGTCCCGGCAGAAGCGTGACGCGGGTGGGTCTCTATCTATAGATTGGCGATACAAAGGTAAATGGAGAAACAAGACATATTTACGAGGGTCCCGTAGTCTCACATTTTCACGACGAAGGTACGCGATAAACCCAAACTGCTTCGACTACGCAATATTCGATTCAGGTCGATATAACTTCAACTAAATCGGCAAACTTTAAGAATAAAGTTCGCCACGTACCGTTACAATGAAGCGAATGATTTTAAAACGTCCTAAAATATCAAAGTTGCTTGTTGGGAAGTTCAGATCTATTCAATATTTCTGGGTAAAAGAAAAAACGATTTCCTAGCGGAATATACCTCACTGGCGGAAAGCAATCGAATAATATTCAGATGAGGAGCGAAGGATATGAAAAATGTTATAGATTTCTTTGCGAAGCAACGCCGCCGTGGGCATCCCGGCAAAGGGTTGTAATGATAATATATCTGTGTTTGACACTAATATCCCCAACTATTATAAACAGCTACGAAGAATATTCGCTTTGTTTGTTAAACGTGTCAATGGATGCAAAAATAAGCTAAACCCTGCTAATTATAATGCACAAAATCTGAATAAAGGTAGTCGCTGACAGCCATCCCAGTCAGGTCCAAATACACAATATTCAATACACTAACTAATTATTAATTCATAATTAATAAGTTGCAATACTAAACTTATTAATGTTAATGTGTACTCGAAATATAGCGCTTGAGGCAGAAAGCCGAGTGAACTTCATACATAAAACCAATGCAGTGGCTTTTGGTTTAAGCATATACAAGCGTTTACTTTGGACATGTTCCGAAACTAGTCTTAGCCTTCCGAATAAATTGAGGTTTCGTAAGTTGTCTGGAAAAGCTCTAACTTGTCCCATGGGCTGTTTATGTTTGTGAGACAATAGATGTTCGAAACCTGGATGGTTATAGACGTAGGTGTCTACGATTTACTGCTGACGTGTTCGAGATCAAAGCGGCCTTTTTCTAAAATAAACAAATCTTGTTTTGCGTACTCACGTAATACATACTATTGTAGGTATACATGTGTAGCTTGTGCAAATATTGTGATAGGGTAAATATACGATATTAAGTTACGTAGTGGGCACAACTAATACAGTACGGTATTTAGCAATAAAACTGTTCACATGTGTGTTTAATATTAGGTACACGCCAAGATAAACAAGGGTTTTAACAGATACAAGTTAATTGCGAAACTTTTCGAATATTAAGAACTTCCGGCAAATATTAGCTATTGGGCCAAAATATCAATGTACTAGCACGATATTAATGTGTGGGGAAGTTTACTGAGCTGCAACAATTCACGCCGCAGAATCGCCATCAACACGTTCAAGTTTAAGACAAACATCCTAAGTTCAAGGAAACCGATATATCCAATTACCTACATGTAGGTAGCAACTGCTGAACCCGAAGGTAGGTTATGTACCAATATAATTTGTGACGTAAGGATATTGAATTACGAGAAGTTCGGAAGTCATGTAGTGGGCGGCAATAGTAAACATTGTGTACGCGTGGGCGGGTTAAATAAACAACAGCGTGTAAGTGCAGCACTCCATGCTGCCGCCATAGGGGGGGGGGGGGGGGGGGGACTGGACCGCATAAAAATCTAGCAAATGAGGCGCGTGCCACTGGCGGCCTCTTGACACGTTTTCATAATGATGATTCACTAGATTGCGTTTATTAGCGCATTTATACGAATTAATTGCGAAAACGTGCATTGTTATAAACCATTACGCCGCGTTATGTTGTAAACGGATTTTATTTATATTTACAACCGCACTCAGAATATTTAATTATGTACTTGAATACGTCAGCGGGCCGACCAAAAGGTGTGATGAAAACTTTATTGGAAATATTTCACGTATTTTCAATGGTGTTACAAGCTGTAACTTCCCCAAAGGCATGTTTTCGCAGCACTACTGTAAGAAAACTAATTTCGCGTGTTTACTTGGCAGAGGGCGCGGCCGTGGCATTCCTAAGAAATGTTCGGATCGCTCGGATACTGCGATTATGTGTTTGTGATATATCAGTACCTATGTCTTACGCAGCTATAATCGTACCTCTCTCCGTTATTGCAAGTATATTTTTATCATTCTCCCCTAATTCGATAAAAAAGCGCGCGTGTTTGCACTGTTCAGAATATTTTGATACAATATAGCGATTGTAAACCAAAGTATTCCACTATTGGAATTTTCATCAATTAAAAGAATCGAAGTGGCTTCCACTAACAAAGCAAGTTAACAATGCCAGGCTTTGTGTTTGAATTTTAATTGATTTTTCATAGATTCTTGTTGCGACGCACAACCAACCGGAATTTTCGTCACAAACAAACAATACGTATGTGCAAACGCGTACTGCCCGTTTCATATTGCATTTTTTATAGCTCTCCCTGTTTTATGGCTTAGTTTTATTGTTTATATATCAGGGGTAATCTGGATGAACATATGGCTACACACCTTTGTTTGAGTGTTGAGCAAGATGTTGTGTTGAACATGTGGCAACCCAGAGGCCTGTCAATACTTGTTCCTTGTTTGCCACGGTGTTGATCCCCAAGGCTGTCGACCACAGTGGTTACTTAGTTGATAGCTTATTAGATTTATTTCTCCGAAAAGCCATACCTACTTGGCTCGGCAGCTATCTAGGTAGTTATCTTAAGGGTCGTCTGCCTACATCGCTCTAATTGGACATAATCCCAAACTTTAATAATTAATCTTTCTTATCTATCGTAAAAGTCGATATTGTAAAAAGTAATATCTCAATGTTGGACCAAGATTTAAATTTTAAATTTCAAATCAATGCTTCATAAAATTCGCCAGTAATTCATTACGCTTCTATATCCACAGCGAAGATGAATATTACGCCGTAAGCCAAAATGAAACGATATTATTATTCAAAGAGAATTTTCATTAAATATATTATTGGATGTCTATTACATCGACCACCTTTTACGATAGAAGAGGGATATAAATCAGAATAACTAACTCGCACGCAGTTCGGATCCTTCTCGTTAGCGGTTTTCAATAGCACGCATTAGTATAAGTGGGTTCGGATGGTCGTGGATTGGCCATTGTGCTGGCTTGTGTCGATTACATTCGTGCACACACCGGTCCCCGCGGATTGAGTTATTGTCTCTGTGAAGGCGCCGGCTGGGCTGGCCGACGCCTGCCGACGCCCGCCGACGCCCGCTCTGAGCGCAGGTGCATCACTAATGCCGTTTTTCTAATATAATCCTATTTGCATGGAGACGGAGAGTGTTGCTATTTTTGTGCTAAGCTGTTTGTCGCAGTGTTATTGCTTTGTTTACTTTGTGTAAATATGTTATTAAAAACATTCTTGCAATGGATAGGTAGTTAATAATTTCGCATAAAATACGTTGTATTTTTTTGTATTTTTGGTCTACAATTACCATCTAAAGTTGCAGATCAGTTTAGTACGTTCATTTCCATAGCGTTATAGCGTCACAACCGTTTGCGACGGTCCAGTGAAGTGTAACACGGTTGACTTTCCGCTAAATTAGAGTCCAATAACGTCTGAATTAGTTGTGTGTCTAAGGCACCACAAATGACTACCGTTTAGCATTTAACGCTAAATAAATTCTAATCATTATTATGTCTCTTTAATTTTGAAACGATTAATAGATGTTAGAGTTAGTGCATGGCGGCCAAAATTGCATCGTGATTCGATGCAATTTTGGCCTTAATACGCAATATAATTTCGATATTCTGAGATGCCAATTTAAGCTACATTATAAGTATGTGTATCATGATAGGTATAAGAGATTTTGCACTCCTTTATAAGTGTTATGAGCTGCACAAGTTGGTACGTACTCGATCGAGTACTTTCAATTTGATGTGTAATTAATACGCGTCACTTCCAGGATGTTTGCGTCAGCTGCAGATGCAGAACGTTATTTAACATGAAACGTTTACGGTCGTGTTTAATATTTTGAAACTAAATATCGTACCCAGGGTTATTTCATTTCGTGGAATATAAGTCAGGCTGCAAATATCTAGCGAAAATTAACAAAATACTGTTTGGTCAAAGCGCTGTTTTAAAAATATCAACATTTCAAACTGGTTTGTTTTAATACCATAAAAATAAAATTGCACATTTTATGTTTATGTTACAAAATGAAACTCAGTAAAAAATGTGTGGTGCTACGCATGCGGTTGTAATATAGAATAAACGAGATTTATATTATGTATATTCAAACTGATTGTGGTCGTCAAGTAATATTAATAGGAATTGGAAAATATAACTACGGTTGTCGAGCTGTCTTACCTATTTAACTACTACTAAGTTAAAAAGTTCACTTTCCAATATTTTTTTCTTTTTCTCAAAGTAAACTTCTTTATTATAGCACAAAGATAGTATCTTTACTCAACCCTCCCGCCAGCAGCTAGAATATTTTTTTATAAAATGGAGCCAGATTTTTATGAACATTTTCCTGTACGCGTATCAAGTAAAAAAGGGCTTTCCGAATTTTAATGGATTTTTATGTTAGGTACACCTAATCCTTAAGGTTTTGGTGATTGATAAGGGTACACATTATTACGCGATGGGTAAGTCTGATTTGATGTTTGTTCATTTAAGGATTAGTAATATGAAAGAACTAGCTTTTGCCAGCGGCTTCGCCCGCGTAAACTGTCGATTTTCCATACAAATTTCCTCCCCTATTTAACTCCCTTAGGGGTTGAATTTCGAAAAACCCAAGTACTTGCCATTGTAACATTATAAATGCAAAAATACTTTATCTGTTTCCACTTTCGGTTGAATTTGGGTGTTTGGCACACTGGTAGACCATCATAGTATGGGTTAAAAGGATACAGAATACTTTAGATCCCAGTAGCTGATTCCATGGGCTATTTTCCGACCGCCAGGCGTATAAAGCCGCGGGCAAAAGCTAGGCTAGGATAAAAAACAGCCTTATATCTATCCTATTAGGTTCGCCTCTAAACAAAATTATTCACAAGTTTGATGATCCAGTAAATATATAATAACATAGTTTATTATGATCAGTCTAACATTAGCCAAGCTTTTAAGTCCATGCCGTTTAGCGGAGGAATTGTTGAGTAGTTGGTTGACCATACAATAGGCCGTCTAATTCCAGTGCCATATTTGATGCCTGTCATTTACAGCATATATTTGCCTACCCAATTATGCTAGGGTCGGGTTTCCGTACATTGAAAGCGGTTGAAAGTCCGTATTTCACACGGAATGATTGCCCACCGACCTTCGTTATCTAGTTACTAGGCAATATTGATATTCTAAGGACGGGGCTATTCTTAGACTTAGTTATGTCCCATGTCTGTCCCTGTCGTAGGTTATATTGACGAAGGGATCGAAAGTTTAACCATCATCAAAGCAAGGAGGTGTGAATTGTGGTAAGTAACTCAAGCACTGACAAACCGCAACAAGCGCGAATTAATCTCGGAAACCCGGTCGAACCCCGGAGTTACTGTATTGTTGCAGGGGCGGCGGCACTAACCAATATTCAATAGGAACTTGTCTAAGCATCACAACGGTCTAATAATAGTTCAGTATGTTAAAGCTCCCTCACGAACTTGGCATAAGTTAGCGAACACCGCATTAAAATGTATAAGCATTCATTCACGCGTTTAAGTACGTATACCTATACGTACATAGTTTTCAGGCGAACACGCAGACAAACGAACTTGATTAGAGCTGTTTAGAGACAGGCCGGTAGAATAGACCCATGTTTATCAGCGAAAACCTTATTGTGATAGTAATTTTGCGTTAACCCTTCCCACCCCGTAATACGTGGGTACGCAACACGCACAAATGTAATCATTATAATTTGGAATGATTAAATAAACCAATAGTTATTAATTTGATTAGTTGATTAGGTACCTACTGAATTGAGTTAACGAATTGGCTCAATAAATGAGAGCACGTAATAAATGAAACCTGGCAATTAATTCCTGACGTTGGAATCGAACAAAAACATAATGTGAGTATCGACTGATTAGCTTCCCCTAAGAAAGCAATGGACATGTAACGAGCGCGCCTTACTAATTACTAAATAAATAATTAATCGAATGGTACGATGGAAATGTTGTTCTAATTGTCGACCATATTGTTTTACGCCATAATCCCTAATTGTGTATTATGTCCTTTTCTTATACCCCTATTAGGTAGGTAGTTATATTATAACATGTCCCAGATGTTGCGTTTACAGAGAGCACGGGAAGAAATAACATGTTATGTTGTACGTATACAGTTTACTTTCACTCTCAAACTCTTTTCTTATATTTACACACATGTTATGAGTTTATTTCATATATACCTAGCGCAGTACTCACATAAGTGAAGTTTCAATGGCAACAAGTACGTAACACAGTGTAAGAAACAACATCGTGAGAACTTCTCCCAAGTTGCCTTCAAACATTGTGTTAAATGAAATTTGGAATATTTTCATCGTGAGTAACTAACTAGCAGAACATTGTTATCGAACTTACAGGTACTTGTGCAAACTTACAAATAAACTCAATCAAAAATACTAGAGAGCGGAGCAGTGCAGTGCAGTCCGCGTATAATTTATATTATCATTTTATGTAGGTACTGTGAGCGACAAACAGAAACTTTAAAATTGAATTAAACCGTTAGTCTCCAGTGCTCTTGTCGCGCCAACCTTACTTGCAAATCTGAACCTATCTTTATGAAAACTGCCTACTTTTACACTTTGTCGTGGACTTGAAAAATAATATTGACAAAATATTACGTTCCGAGTTTTCGTCGAGAAAAACGCAGATACCAATAATTCGTGTAATAAATCTGGAGTATTTTTTTTCCTTATTAGCTAGCTATTTTGTACAGGAAGGTCGGGGGAACTTGACGATAATAAATTTTGCTGTAATGAGACGCGGCTATAGATGCAAAGTATAATGCCGACAATGGGCTTAATGACCGAGTGACTTTTAAAACAATGGTGCGTACCATGAGCACAAATGATGTATCAATTAGCTTCTTCTTCTGTTGACACATAAAGTAGAAAGAATGTTCATGAGGAAACACACATTCCACGAAACATCCGCCCTATATATCTCAGATGTCACCAACATAAAACAAAGACATAATGGTTTGCGTTATAGAGTAAAAAAAATATGGTAACCTTCCTTGAGAACCATATTTCAATTCTCTTCGTTTAATTGAATAGGAAATTGAGAGCAAAGGACAAGGCTAAAAACATAGATAGCACATATCACCAAACTATACGTTGGTATGTAAGAAGGGTTCCCTGTTAGTATACAGGTACAATTTCAAATTGTAGCATTCATGAGGCGACGTGCGAAAACTCGCCTTCGTGCCGAATGCCAAATGGACCATAAAAAAGTCATAAATGACCCACCTACTCTACGGATGAGAAAATAAATAAGATTATTGGAAAAATCGTGCCACTGGTTTTATATGATAGTAGTGGTAATTTTGGCAATAAACTAAAGAGGTGATGTGGTGCGTCGAGATTTTATTTGCTCCGTGTGAATCGCTGGAAGAAAAATACTGTCATACCTAAGTAAGTGCTATTTGTTAGAACCCAAAATATTTTCAGCGGGTCCACCATATCCGCGCGTGCATGTAGCACCGACGGCGCTTCACCGCATGGCGCACTTTAACTGTCAACGTTGATTATTATCACACACAAACACAGTGAGCGGCACACGTAAACAACTATTATTCATAATATTAGATCACTAAGCACATGCGGTCTTATTCTCGACTCCGAGTGAACGGAATTAATTATCATTGAAGTGTGGGTGCGAGAGGTAGCGTCGCGCGGGCGGGCGCGAGGCGCGAGGCGGGCGGACGGCGAGTAGCCCGATGCGAACTGACGCGAGCCCGCCCCGGCGTGCACCCCGCCGCCACGACGCGACCTCAACCAACATACTTTCAAATGATAAAAACAGCCCCCGATAATACTAATGGACACGAAATCTTCATTAACGATGACACGATAACTATAAAAATAACTAGTTGCCAAGAAACATTCTACCAAACTTCCCAACTTTATTACATTGTCTGGATTTTTTTGCACTAACATGAACATAACTTCGTATCCTTGTACTTCAAATATTATTTTATGGCTGCCGTTTTGAATATGCAAAATACATCGTAGAATAATATTAGCTGTATTTGCTTACACCCGACTCTGAGCTGTTTGCGTATAAATTCCGATCACGAAATTAATTATGTTTTATAGGAGATTTTAATCAAAGCGATCCCTACAAATAATCAATTAGCTACAAATTAATGTATCGGAGAGTTAAAGCTATCTGTGTAATTAATTTGCACCTTTCGGAGGGCAGGTCTGGCGATTAAGTCCGTTGCGATCGGCCCGTTAAATGTATAGTGTTGGAATCTGATAAGATTGCCATTAATCACGGGGCCAGTTCCGCCCAGGTTCCGCCGAGTGCGACGATCCATTAGTCAGGAAGTGAGTCGCCGCGGTACGTGTATAAACAGACATGTCAAACATCTCCCGGCCCGCGCCGGACGTACTTACGATAGCCTTTCCTAGTTTATATCACGAGTCACGACACATCTCCGCGCACACACAACACTACATGATCAATTGCCCGAACTCTGATACGGAGAGAAACTCTCAGATATGGATTCCGTGAGGATCGTCAAATAACAATCGCCTTAAGGATAGCCTTGTGCCGTCTGCATACAAAACGATTAATTAACAAGGTCAACAAATTTTCATGAAAGCAGAGACAGCAAACAACAAACTCCAAGAGTATAAACAGAAAGATAACATTGCTAGGTCCGAAGTGGAACCGTGTTCATTATTGTGGTTAAAATTTAATATAATAATATTTGGAACCCTCAAACTCGCTTGCGGAACTTTTATTTTGGGTATCGCAGCTATAATCAAAACATTCAGCCACGCCTAGATTACAAACCTAAGTAATCACAAAACTTTCCGTATATTTATGGTACTTGTAAACGAGTTAGTTACATCGCGGATTTTAAGATACGTAGTCTGTTTAAAGCAATGCTGCTAATTCATTTTATTAAGAGACTTGGGGAAAAGTAAGAAAATTGCGACAATTTAAAAAATGTTCTTTTAATTCACAACGAGACGTTGCCAAGAACATTAACCTTGGAAAGGAAGATTAAGTGCAAGTAGCTTGTAACAACAAAATGCTGCAGTGCAACATACTTCAGAGAATAATCTATAAATACTTCATAAATCAGTATAAAATACAAGCCAAATCGTTGGAACATTACCGCAACAAACACAGCGATAAAGTATCATACCGTGATAACATAGAGTAAATTGAAAAGTTACCTAAGTCAGTTTTAAATGAGACTGTTCCGAGCTGAGCACGCATAGGATAACAAATAAATCTAAGAACTCTTACAACTTTCATACGAGAACTACTGATCTTTTTCTAAGTTTCACCTCACTCAACTCCCAATTCCCCTTGGTGTGAAGGAAAATGTTTGTAATACAGCCATGATCAAAGCTCGTCGTGTCAATGAAACTGTAAATAAACATCTCGGGTTTGATTCTAGCGTGAAATGAAAACAGCAAAATATTAATATTGTTCTTTTTCTCATATTTGTGGGTAGCAGGTGGTTTTTGACAAAGAAAGTGAAAGCGTCGAGCGCTTAGTGGGACAAAATGGCTGTAACTAATTCATGGATACCATAACGCTGACGAGGGTCCCACGTTAGGCCGCTTCAATAAATACGAGATCATATAAGATACTTCTTTTTACCATAAGTATGTTCGTTACATAATTTTCAGCAGAAGTGACAGTGTGAGCGTGGTGATTGATTGCCTCAGATTCACTTAATGATGTGATCGCGAGAATTTAAGTCGGTTCACATGGCTTACGAACGATGAATCAATGATAATATTTACAAGATCATCAGAGGATTTAAGATATACTTCAACGACTTTTGACGTTGATTGGGAATGAAAGGTTCAAAGTAGAGGCAATCTGTTTATCTTTGAAACAATGAGGAAGTAGTGTTCGACAATGTTGTTTTGTGATATTACTTAACTAAGAGGCTTCAGACAAGCCTCAGGCATTCGCTACCTATTGTTGCACAAATAAATAAATACGTAGGTACACAAAGTAAAGGAAATTCCTAGTAATAGTAATTATTTTGTTCCCACTTAGTTCACAACAAAAGTATTTTCTGTGTACGAAAATATAAAATAAGTCATGTTTCGCAATATGTAATAAGCCGTAGCAACAATAGCCCTTTAGCAACTCTTTTATATTTTCTTTAGTGTGCCTAACTGGTGATAGTAAATATATTTGCTGAAAATTTTCCCATATTTGTACAAGCCTTTTTCTGTGTTGTGCAAATAAAGACGCTTTTATATTGACTCAAGCTGGCGCTATTGTGTGGCGACGTCACGAGTTACACTCTACTGTCTTCTTACTTTCATATAACATTGAAGGATACAAGTGGGTTCTTCACTAATGACTCAACTCACACAATTGTTCCACTTTCGCACTCTACGACTGTATTGGCTGGAGCCAAAATTGTGGCCGCCCAAAGTAATATTATATGTACAACTTAACCGCACAAATGTGTTTCGGCTTTTACCTTCATAATATCGAGAATTTGTGCGAGCCACCAAATATCCTATATGAAAATCTTAAAGAATATTTGCTAAGGACGGCCTTGTATATTGTATAAATAAAAAAGTTTGCAGCTAATTTAGCAGTGAGTCGTTTCCTCGGTCCCCTGGGCTGCTGCGATTTCTTGAGAAAACAAAGAGAAATCACGCAAGGCTTGCGGTGTAGGGCGGGAGCCAAGTGGAAAAGTAGCGAAGCAGGTCGTTAATGCGAGGACCTGGCCGACGACCGATACTTGGCTTACATAATAGCTCAAGTTGACGTGCAGGCGTAACCCTTGTGTACCGGCCAATAAAGAAGATTACGTATAAAGAGTGCGTAAGACGCAATAATAACGATTATTGCCTAGCTTGCGTAACTACTAGCGAATGTATTGGTCTGTACAACATATCAGTGCTAATCATTGATTATTTTCTACATCTCTGACTATAATCTCCAAAGCGAGTCCAACAGTCGCACGACAAAGGAATATTGAGTTCATTTGCGTGGAATTTACACACGACTAATACCTCCATATATCGTTCATAGTCCAGCGTGTTAATGCGCTATAAAGTGTATTGCTCGCCTTTATTAGAGATGCGCCTTAATTGCTAAGCGACACTTCCCTGAACTGGTCATTGGCTGGATCTCGATTGAACACAAAGATACGATCAGCCAGCGTGCAGAGTTGCGGACATCGGAATAGATTCTCTCACACGGGACGGCCACTATTATGCTAGTATATAAATTTCTATGGCACCGAATACCGCTTTGGCCGGTCGAGGCTGATAACTATTTTGTGTGTATGACCTCAAAGTAGTTTGGATGCTGTGGGGGGCGATGTCGGAACAGAACGGAATATTGTGCTACGTGCTGCCGTCTACGGCCGCACACTATTTAGGCTGCAGATTCAACCTAGATACGCAAACCTAGATCCCCCCATTAAGCATATGTCGTTAATTTACCCGCCCCATTATCTTTGCACTATTTCAGAATGCTTTTGGACCGTTGCGTTGCATTAAAGACTCGCTGAAAAATGTTCTTCGAAATTAATAAAGTAATTCCTACGTTTTTGTCACAGTTCCAGTTTTTATAGTGTTCTCCGAAATGTAAGTGTAATAAGACTTCGAACAGCATAGCACGTTTTTAATTAAAAACAATATTATAAACTTTGGATTATTGTCATATCTTTTACATTGTAAAAGATCCTTTAGAGCAGGAAAATCGACTTTGTTTTGTCTTTTGGGAATGTTTAATAAATATAAATATTTGTGCGTCCATAAATGAAGATATGATGCTCTTTATATTAATTTGAACCCAAAACGGACAGTTTTATAGGCCCGGATAAAGGTTATTAGCAAAATATTGCAAACGGTTTCCATACCACAAAATTAATTGGTATTGTACGACCACATTATTGAATATGTATTCTATACCCCCATATATTTAGTGTTGTTAGGTATAACGAGAATTAGATTTATACCAAAAATAAAGTAACGCTACGTATTTGGCTACGGCGCTACGCCCTGCTACGGCGTAGCGGTTGTGGTTTTTATTATAAACGTGAAATCAATATAACTAGCAAAGATTATTATTATTTGTTACCGGATTACTGTGTTTCCGACAGTTATCATATTACTTATCGGTAACCTTTTATAACTTAGATACTTTCCTTATAGACCACATAAAGTAGACTTGTCGGTCGTAGCATGTGATACGAATTATAGGATTTATATTAAATAAATATATGTAGGATAACTATATAATTACAAGGTTTCTTCTAGAACAGGAGTGTATATATCTTTTAATATTAAACGAGATGGAATACATCCTAGCAAAATATTAGTTCGTACGTTCCCTATTTCAGCGAAATAACACAGGATTAATTAGAATGAAAGTAATTATGAATTCTAATGCGCCTGTATAATCAATCATAAACTAAAATCCGCACACAATGTGCCTACACTTCACTGTGAATCCTAGTTTAATTTAGATGCTCGTTTACCAACATAATAACCACACACGGACGGAAATGTTATTACAATACGTCATTGTGTACCGCGATAACAATATTTTGATAGCTCACAGCACTAACAACGGATAAGTCCGCGGCCTTTATGAAATATTGATGACGTTGACAAGTACGAGATAATTGTTGAGACGTGCTATGAATAGTAATTTCATTACTGGATAATAAGCTTGGTCGCGGAGCACGAGCTGCTTGGAGAGAAGCCGGCGAGCGCGCCCGAGCCGGCCCGAACCCGCGCCGCCACAATACTCTGCAAACAGACCGCCTAATGGGATCCAGCGGCATTAAATTAAGTTTTAAAATTAACTTTTCAAATACCTTACTCTTTGTAACCCGTTAAAAGGAAAAAACCAAGCCCTCAGAGGTACCAAAGATTAAGTGAATGGTACTTTACATTTTAAGAAATACAACATTCTTTTGTATTTTTTTAAGCTGCAGGTACTTAGTTTTAAGTATTCATAGACTCTGTTCCCAAGAATAATATCTTAGCCTTTCAGGTTGTAAAAAAGTTCGTGAGACGAAAGATATGGAAGCAATTAATTAAATAAATCAAAACCTGCTTTTTAATTAATTTGTGCGTCTTTGGAAGTGGGGACTATGTTGCGTTGCTTGTTATATAAGTGCTCGTAGCGCAGAATGCTCTAGTCATGATATGAGCAAAAACATCATTGGCCCCATCAACTAGGGGAAGTATATTTTTTGCTCTCGTGAAAGGGTGAAGTAAGCGTAAATGATATACATTCTGTGTACTTGTGAGTGATAGTATCATCTAGTGAGCGGCACTCTGTAACAGTGGTGGATTGTACTCTTAGCGTTAGAAATAACAGTAGATGAACCGAAACTAAGGATTACCCTACAAACGCTGTGACCTGAATTAAAAACAAAAATCCCTGTTTGTTCACTGTTCGTAATTTTCACATGGCGAGTGGTCAGTCCGCACAGTGACAATTACAGAGCTAGTAAGTATATCAGTGCGAATAACAAGTAATAGACACATATGTCAGTTATCAATGTAGGGAGGGGACATGCGGTCGCACGAGTACTAACTGACATAGATATTGCAGTTGTGCTGATAACAATATATTCTGTGCGGGTAGTTGGGGGCAACGTTGTGCCTATGCAGCGTGTGTAGTGTACACGAACGTGGGTCGGCTGACTAGGCGGTATCAATCTAATATCTCCGGCCATACATTTTATCTTCGCAAGACGTGGCAGCAGGCGCCGCTCGCCACTCTATGTATATTCTAGTTAACGACCAAATTTATTTGAGTTTACTTACTCTTCACGGGTAACGATAATTAATAGTGTGAGGAGTAGAAAAGGTGCCGTTGTGGTGCCAAACGGAGATAAGCCAGCATCCGCTCTCTGTGTGTGCTCGCTTGTGATCTTTGCCTGCACTTGCTGATAATAAGGCTTTGAGTGGGGACAATCTCCTGAGCATGCTGGCGTTTGTTACTGAATTTCAAAATGCCAAATGTAGACCAGCAAACTAGTACAAGTGTTCCATATTAACGCCAAATTCATTGAAATATTAAGTTATCCAGGCGGCACGGCGCTAAAGCACACGCGTATGTCTACATAGAATTATCAATGTTCACGCGATTTAGTAGAACCATATCTATAAGTGAATTATTCAATACACTGAATGCAAATCATGGCCGTGTATACATGAGTTTGCTAAATGTGTATGCGGGCTGATTGCGTACTCAGTAGGCGTGCGCTAGACACACAGCACGTCACTGATAGATAGTGCCGATGTATGATTAATGGTAACCACGCGAACTTACCAACACTCGCGGAAATAAGGCTACGTATTTACTGGAAAATGTGATTTCACTCACTACATACAAATTACCTTCGAGGATGCGGGCGAGAAACCCTTCCCAGTATTCATATTATTCTTAGATAAACTTGGAAAGTCTCTAACCGACTATATTATTATGTAGAGTGTAGAGATAACCCGACTATGCGGGCACGTATTCAATTCTAGTATAGATCTAAAATTAGCACCACGGGCGTGCCAAATGCGAAATAAAATCCCACCAAAGTTTTCCCGCAAAGCTATGTTCAAAAAGTTATTTAAAAAGGTGCAAATACCGTTGTGGTCTGTGGACCGGGTGACCTTTCTGGTACCTGTAGAGGACTTTCAAAGTGGAAGCTCGATTTTATTATTAATGTATACCTAACTAAAAGAAACTACAGAGTTTCTTTTCCAGTGAAAAGTTTGCTAACAGAATTGAAAATCAATTTAAACATTTTCCGTTCTATGTATCTACTACTAGTGTTTTTGAGTAGTAGAGGAACTTCAGTGTCGGAAAGATAAAGGAATCCTCTTATCCCTTGCAACTAAAGAAGCCCAACTTTCCCTCTCAAACAGATAATTAAAACACACAGTTGCATTTGTAATAGTTTTAGTCGACGCCGCGAGAGAGTTCACCCGAGCGCTACACAAGACCGAATATAATACCTCGTATAAAGATTGAGCACTTACGAAGTTTAAATGGTGTTTCACTTATTTAATTCTAAAGTAAAGGAAAAATCGATAGCTAAATAGGAGTTGGTACGAAGTTAGATGCGGGGTAAGCACACGGCTCATTAAACTTCAGCTATCCACATTTGCTTACGTCTGGATTCAGGAGGTTCTCGACGAACGCAATGACACTTGTTCGTTTTATCGCCGACCTTTTAAGTCGTACGTACTCAACCCACTTCCGACGAGAGACGTACAAGAAAAAGGACAACCATAATATTGTTGCGTACATTTTACTATTACTACTTTATATACGAGCTTGCGTACAAAGCTCAAAGATAAAAACTGTACACGTGTATTTCTTTACGCAGGATAAGAAATTCCAACATTTACTTATATGAAATTTAATAAATATATAAAAAGCATTACAGGGTCAAGTCTTTATAGTTGTCATAACATTCTCATGACTTTGTAATACATTTATAATATATACTTTTAATATATTAAGCTGGAAAGTAATATTAATGGCGAGATTCTTGTTTCATTATAAAAAATAATAAAACGTGAAGCTTTGGTGGCTTAGTCTCGATTTAAATGTAAATGACGTGGCAAAGGCTCAAGCCCCTGTCTCCGGTGGTCATAACCCCGTCAAAAGGCAAAGGCGGTTCATGTTTATGAAACGCTATAAACTTGGGAGTTACTACTACCAATAGGACACCAACTAAAACATTCCGCCGCAGCCATCGTAACTATTGTAATGAAACTAAGATTACTAGTTATACAAGTAACCTCGAATACGGCCATGAATTTGTTGACATTGTTTCAGGACCACAAAATCCTTAATATCGTTGATGGTAACAAGCTTAGAAATCTGTATATCAGGTCGTTCCTCTTAAAACGAAATAAAATTTTATTGTACGTTTCCGAACCTTTTTAGATTTGGTCCTGCATACGAATAAGGCAATAAATGTTGATCAGGACAACAAAAACAATAGACCGAAATCTATTATCAGCTATATTGCTGTTAGTGAACACAACTACCAAGTGCTGTAGCTACCGGACTACCGGGCTATCGGTACAGACCTGCCGTATTGATTAACTTTAGTGAAAGAAAACAAATCGAATCCTGAATTCATTCTGTAAAGGACCGCCGTTATCATAGAAACGAGAAACGTTATGACAGCGAGTAAGAACATTTTAACACAACATTTTTCAGGAAAAGTAGCGAGTTGAAACATTGTTTAAAATTCTTAATAGAAAGAGCAATAAGGAAAGTATTGTAGTCGTTAAATGTTTCTGGACCCCTTCAAATCCGTCAAAATCCTATTGAGAGTAGCACAATGAATGTTGACTTCATCTTTGTGTTATTTTCTTGTTGCGTTCGGGGGCCAGGGCACTTGAATAAAAGATTCGTATATTATCCCGAGCTCGGGCGCGGTACAATAGGACAGCGACAACGCACCCACTGTAATTCAGTGAGCGGCCTAGCGACCGCATTGTATTATTATATAGCTGGATCGCTACCGACAATCTAATTTAAAGGTGAACACAGACAACATTCGCCACAACAACGTTCCGTATTGCACACTCAAAACATCTGAACACAATGAATTCCAAATATAAGCCACTCGGCAGAGGTACCTGCGATGCTAGCGAACGGCAACGTTGGAAACTCAATTTTCAGGAGGGTAAATGTAAACAAAGTGTCAAAATACATCGATGTTTTAATTTAAGTTGTGACATAACAATATCAAGGAAAAAGTTACGTCTATAAGGAAAGTTTTAGCTATTTATAAGTTGGAAAACTTCAACGCTTTCGGAGAAAAAATATATTTCCGAGCTCTACTTTATAAGTTGAGGTCCTACAGCAAATAAAGGACCGGACACATCCGTTATTCGCATACACAAATGCGATCCCTTCTCGAATCCGGAATCAGAGTATAGGCAAATTGTGATCGTCTCGAGAACGACTAAGGTCACGCGTCAGTGGGCTGACATTATTTGTCAGAGTGGATCGGAAAGCAATTTCGCCTAACTCGAGACTATTTGTCACACATAAAACGTGATCTATGGAACCGTCTCGCCGATACATCCCGCCTTCGACCGGCGGCGGCGAGCGGCGACCGGCGACCGGACTAACGTGAAGGGATTTTTAACGTGTGACATGATAATAAGATTTGTACCCTTCTTAAAGGTATCCGTTTGTTGAATAAAGATACGATAAGTTTACGTATGAATCCATCTTAATGGGTCCTTACGTCCTTACTATCCCTCGCTAACACTTTTACGTAAAAATATAAGGGTTAGAAAAGATAGCGTGCTACACGTAACGCAGAACAGATTTTTCAGCATGAAAGGCGAGGATAACGTCATAAGCCACTAAGTGTGTTACCTAAACATGGCATGTATTGGACGTGCGCGAACAAGTCAAATAACAGAGCAACAAGTCTATAGCGGTACGCGGCGGTAGTGTTGTCAGTATAATGTCAGGCGGGAATGGAGGGTACAATGCATGTCGGCTGTGTTGCCAGTGTCAGTCGGGCGCCGACGGGCAAAATGGTCCTTGTGCAACGCGAACGGGATTTTCGGTTGGGGATAGAAAATTGGATTGGCTCGTATCGGTCGCGGTGAAACAGTGCCAGGACTTTGGCATGGAAACTTATTCTAGACGACTTATGGAGTCCGTGTTTCGATATTCTCGGGCAACATAAAGCGTACGTTATATCCAATGTGAACTACATTCCGTACGCTGAAACATCGAACAATATATTATCAGGAATAAGATCTAAACTATACGACATCTTCCAGATTATCCCAATATCGATAACAGGCCACGGCTCGTTTCGCTAAGCACAGTGAACGACAACGACCCGGTGACATCGACTAAGGGTTATAACGAATTGTGAAATTCCAAAGTACTCGTCGTGCCCTCCTTGAATGTTGGAGGTGAAAACTTTTTGATTAATGAGCAAAAAGCTTTCGTCTGCTTATGCCTTTAATTAAAACTTAAAACTAAAAAGTTTAGTGGGGCGACATTGCGAGGCTAGGGGCTACTTGTTAATAGAAGTGTTTGTTTGCGCGTGCATCGCGCGTCCGCCGCAGAATTGCAACCGTATTGTGTATAGTATAGTGGGAGCACTTAGTCGCGTGCAGGCACAGGCCCTCTGCGGACCTCGTTTGCCAGACATTCCCCGCATCGTCGCTAAGTACTTAATTGTGTCAGTGGTCCTGAGCACAGCCAAACTTAAATGAAATACTCGTGTTCCTGCTAGAATAATCGTTTGCCATTCATTTCTTTACCTTATAGAGAGATGAAATAACTGAACCGAGATAATAATGATCTAAAAATAGTTCAATCCTTTTTATTCCTTTTCATGGAGTTTGAACTCATTGAAATGATTCAGTGGAACTGAACATGATTCATTAGACTTTTAGAATAGTTATTCATAACCGAACCCTATTGGAATAATTATAGGGCTTGGCAGTTGTTGATATACCTGATGTTTTATTGAAGATAACTTTCGCTAAAAGTAAATAGGTACTTATTAAGAGTTGTGGGCACCCTACGTGAAGAAATATTACCTACCTTACTACCTTTTTATTGCAATTTTCCTTTACTTTTATGTTCGAGTATATCAAACTCCCTATACTTACTTTGATTTATTTTGAGTCATTTTATCAGGAATATGATAGAAATATGCATAAAAATATTAGAACAAAGACAGAATATGCATATTACAATTATGTTAATTTTAAGTTTAGAATATTAATGAAAATGTTAATACGTATATTTTCTGAGCTCAACGGTGGCTCACCCTAAGGTTAAGAATAATGTCTGAACTGAAAATTATAAGTAGGTACAACTAAGAAGAAGCCCAAGTTTTAGAACTCGTCAAAAGGAATTATGGCAGATATTTTCGGGAACGAAACACAATAAGTTTCAAATCAATTTATCACTTAATTGGAATACCTATCAAATGAGAAACTTCTCAAAGAAATTAGGTAATAAATATCTAGTAGATAATTCACAGCCGTTGGGTTTGCACGTTTCAGAAAGTTTCTAGACATTATTTTCTACATCTCATACTTTCTTTGAAATGCGAACATAATCTCATCAATATTGTATATTTTTCTTTCATAACATCAAAGTCTTATTACAGATTTATTTACCTTTACCGATTCTGAGGCCATAAATTATATTTTCACGAGTTTCAGCAATTTTTTATTGCGCGTATATATTTTTATTTTGATTCTATGTTACTGTAATGTACAAGGTATTTTAATACGATACCTACATGTTGTGTTAACACGTGAGATTTTCATAATAGCTGTTTATCTTTAAAAAAACAAATCGATATTTTTTTCCAGGCGCCTTACCCGCCGATACTTATACAGGGTGTAAGAGACAGCACTCCGCAGACTGATGGGGTGAATTCAGTATTTCATACTAAGATGACCGGTACAAGGAATTATTTCAGGAACGTTATCGAAATCCAATAAATAAGATTTGTTTTATTGCCTCATACGCATCGGTAACGTGGCGTAGTACTATTATATATTCTGTGCCGTGGCAATACGCACCTAGTGAACGGCAAGTGCGACGACGATAGCGATGAACCCTGTAGTAGAAAGTGAACAGCTTATTTCACGCGTCGTTCGTTAGAGAATTTCATCCATTCTTGTTTTATTTTTTTATTCAGAATATTGAGCTGAGTGAACATACAGGGTGCACTCTGTATGTTTGCGGAGGGCTGTCCCTTACACCCGGTTTTAATATTGCATAACGAGGAATTTTACACATTTTATTCCGAAAACTCTAAATGCATAGGTACGTTATACAAACAAGTTGAATACTAACTAAACATATAGGTACGTAGTTTCACAACTGTGTACTCGGTTAGTAAGTTTTATTAGATTGTGCAATGTATAAATTCTACGTGTAAGTAGTTTACGTAGTTCAAAAACCACTGTTTCCCACCCAGTTTTAATGCATACTTATAATATACTAGCTAAGAAAAATACAAGCATTACAATCAGGATATTGTAAAGTACCTCTGGCCTGTATTCAAAGCTTTTATAATGTTACATTGCTGCTTTAGTATTCGAAAACAACAACACTAAAACATAATGAAGAAAATTAAAAGCCATTTTCTCCTAGACTTACAAAACAGCCACTAATTCGTTGTTCCAGAAATTAGTTTAATAATATCTTTATAAGCTAAATGCGTTTGCTTTGTGCCAAATAACAAATAAACTAGGAGGGTTTACACGACACCGAGTGGCTTTCTTAAGCTTAAGTGTGTTACATACACTCAAAACCGCACTCATTAGACAAGATCAAACAGTGCTAGCGTCGAATACTCTCTCATTCATTATCTAAGTAAAAGCTCCCACAAATTATATTAACGGTACAGATTATTACGCTGTGTAAACGTCCTAAACGGGAGTACCGTATAAAATCCGTAGTGTTGTGTATTCCATTTCAGTGCACAATATAAAAGTAGTATGCATAAAATGGGTCTGAGTAAACATTGCAGAAACCGACGATATTTATTTATGTACGTATCTCTCAGATAGATCAACAAAACATCCTTGAGCCCGACGACTCGTATGTTAATGCCGACCATATTAGGGATCGTGAGCTTCAACTTTAAACGATCGGTAGTTTGAGCGACGATATTGAGACGGCTCGGTACCTCCGTGCGTACATACTGGGAATAAATCAGGGACGCAACATTTGGCGATAATTTAATATGACGGAAGAAAGTGGCGCGATAGGCCGCGAGCACCCCTAATGTGAGGATATTACGTCACGCACGCATCGGCACTTTTGCCTGAAAAATGTGCGCGACGTGGCCTATTACCTCGCCTGTAAGTTTAAAGTCTAGACGTATTAAGGTCGACATATTATAACATGCCTTAGTGAACATCAAAATTAGGTGGATTATTATTACTAGTACTAAGCCCGCGACTTCGTCCGCTAAAATTGTGATAGCGCGACTAATAAGCATGACATTATTATATTTTATAGCACCCACCAACAATGTAGTTTTCTGCTAATGAAAGAATTTTTTGAATCATTAGTTCCTGAGATTACTCCCTAAATATAAACGAATCTTGCATATTTATTCTAACATAGTACCACTTCGTTAGTTGACGTGTTTGTGTAGGTAATACCGACAGCCAAAACAATAACTCAATCTACAAACAAAAGCACTGAAAGAAATATAGGTATCGATGAAATATATCATAGCTATTTAGCTTGTTTGCTAACTGTAAAGCAAATAATAACAATATCGATAATAATGAACACAACAGAAGGGCGGCGACCGGTAAAACGGAACGTCATTAATCTTGTCTATTCTTCTACTGAAAAAATTATATTGTCTTCTTTTATCGACGTCCAAAGTCTAAGCAAAGCAGAATTTTTTGAAGTACCATCTCATCTCGACGTGTTCGTAATACAAGCAAGACGAACATAACCCACATACCTACGTACACACCTAGGTACTACATGTATAACATCACACGCCCCTACTTTTCCTGCGTGAACGACAAAGGGAAAAGATTTCTGAGCATACCGTGCGTAGCGCAGGTAGAGACTAAAAGTTCAACATTTTCCTAATTTTCGAAACATTAAACTTTACATTAGGGCGCTTTTCCAAGGTTTAGTAACTTACAATTTGCAATTTATAATACCACAAATTAGTTAACCAAATAGGCTCGCCGCCAAGAGCCGGCTATTTTACCCTACTTACGGATTATACTGAGTAATAACCCCATATCTATGTACAAATAATAAAAAAGGGGAGAAGCCTATAGATTATAATTTCAAATTAATTCAAGAGACTTTTAGTACCTAAGTGTAGAAGAAATTAAAAAGGGTTTTCGTATTTTCTTTTAGTAGGTCAATCATGTAAAAGGAACTAATTTACATTAGGTTTTACGGCCGTAACTTCAGGGGCTGCAAAGAAGAGTGGATATTGTTATGGTTTCGTTATAACGTTGAAAAACAGAAACAACATTATTTACGCTTGCAAAACCGGTTTCATCGTTGACTAATTTAATAAGTGAGGTATCTTAGTTCATAATTAGAAAATAGAGTGGATTGAGTAAAACCCGGGTATTGAATCTATTGCCTATATTGGGGAAGGGGGAATGGCTCCGACGTTGTTCCCAGTCTGGTTTTACTTTAGTGGATGGTATTCATAAAGTTTTGTTATTACAAATTCCACTCATAAAATACAAAGTGACTCTTAAAATATTAATATTGAACTATTTTATGACAAGTTTCTATTAAATATCATCTGTATAATCGAATATAAGTTCTTAAAGTATCTTTCTAAGTAAAATATCACAGAGAAAACTTTAATCATTATTTAGAACAGCAATCATAACACACAAGGTTGGGTGTTGCTGACTTTGCACCAATTGACCAGGGCCAGTATGTCCGTCAATCACGTATGCTTTGACGAGCAGCAATGTGCCAAGCCTGGCAATTCCGACAGGGCGAACTGTGTTATAAACACATATGTAAACAATAATTTTAAGCTTAAAATATTTTAATTAATTAATTACAATTAACGACTGAATATACTTGTGAAGCAATTATGGAATATCATTATCGCGTAAGAGCTTATACATATGTTTCCATAACATTGTTTTACCAGTACGTATATAGATGAACACGTGTGCTGTACCTACATATACGAAGGTTTCTTATACAGGTGTCTGTAGCGATTGAAACTGAGGAAGCTGGGAGGCAAATGGCGCAGGCTGTGCCTCATTACCGTTAAGAGGGAGACATTAATCTATGTTGATGAAAGTAATAATGAGCTCCGCGTTCCTGGAATCGATCTTCAAACCCAGAACCTTGAGCAAAATACTGTCTTCCGCCTATTACCTTTTATCTTAAACTATCTTTGTGTGTGACAAGCAATTAGACACAAAAATCTCGTCGTGTATGTCATTATATCGACTCATTTATCTGAAATTCGCTTGTGTAAATAAGAGCAACATTCTCCACCTATCCGCTTTCCGTCCGAAATAATTATCATTCGATACTTTAATAAGGTAGATTAATGTCTTTAATAAATTCCATGTAAACTGATATACTGGTATTTATCTGGTTCCGATCCCCATTTTGTTGGGAAAAGACAGATGATGAGGTACGAATACCAAGTTTACACGCGTCAACCTCCAGAAGTTCAACTGGATGAAGTAGGTTAAGGATCACAACGGTGCACTTGTTACTGACAGGGTAGTTCGGTTTCTACCTTCGAACGTCTGCACGACCTACTTCCCTGGTACAACTCTTACAAACTTACGAGACGGCCAGTCTTTCATCTCCAGATAAACATGGCAACTTCTAGTTTGTAATAAGTTAAACCTACTAGAGTAATTTACTAAGACCTAGAACTTACGCTGCACTATTTGCACTTTCCTGTAGTTATTGTGGTTCTATAGAGACTTGGTAATAAAATGCTTGGATAAGAAAATGTTTGCGGCTTATAGTAATTTTAGTATAAAAAAGTATGCGTAGTATTCTCTGTTTTTGCGCAACGTATGTTTAATGTCCTTTATTTTATTATGGTTCAATCGTATAATATGACCGAGTTACCGTTTCAATTTCAGTAAAGGCTTCGCTCAGGATGTCTATAAAAATTAGGTACCAGGATATCATAAAGTGAAGCGGCGGATGCCGACGTGCCATAAAAACCACAAACCGTGAATAATGCGGTGTTCCATACCAGTCATCCATTTGAATATAAATATGTACATAAATAGGATATTCAAAAAGCAAGAAACACGTAACATCTTCGTTATGTATTTACTTACTGACCATAAAACACAAAAATTTAAATCAGATATTTTTTGATATCTCTGTTTGATGGCATTAATTAACTATTGTCGTACCAGTTGTATGGTAATTGTGAGTATACAGGAAGACTGAATAAATTAAATGAAATCATAATCACATTAACTAAATTCACCGAGGACAGTCCGGCTCGCATCATACATTAATTTCTATCTCCAAAGTTGTTTTTGTGACCTAAGTTCGCGAAATTACGTCCCCAGTCCCAGCTGTCGTTGTTTTAAACAATTTTCTTTTACATTTTGTCAGTATTTTTTATGAGCGTGATGTTCGTGTTACTTACTGGTTAACAATTTTCATAAATTCCAAAATTTTACCCGTTAAAAGATATTTTGATACTAACAGGCGGTTTAAAAATTTAAATTCGTACAAAGGAAACTGTAAAATGCGTTGCAGTATTTTTAATGGGCATTCAGTTTGTTTTATTTACCAAAGGGTAGGTATTTATTTTAACCGCAAAAGCTATCGCTACGGATTCTTAGAAACAAGTTCATAGGTATGCATACGAGTATTTTCAATCTGCAACATCACATTCGATTTCACATGTATTGAAAGCTTGTTGCTTGTTGTTGCTTGTTGCTGTTATTATTTTGAAATCTGACGTCCATTCAGTTCTCGGATTCCATACACATCAGATCCCTCTCCTCGGAATCTCAGAATACTCGGAAATGTCGGAAGCGTTAAGGCTTTAAAGAAGCTGACATTTAGTAAAGCGTTAAGGGCGTTCTTCTGTGGACGCCTGAAAAGGTATTAAATAGCCTTCTTGAAGGCTCAAGAAATGGTACGCTGTACCTACAGGGATCGACCTATCATTACGGACTATTGTCGTTAATAAGCCTAATATAGTGGGGAAAAGCCGATCAGCGCGACGCGTAATGACAGTCGATGTTATCATCACGCAGACGAGAACCTCGTGAAATTTGAAGAAGAGAACCAAATAAAATATCTCGACATGACTGTTGAGCACAATGGCCTGGTGACCAAGAGCCTCAACAAATACCTCGATAATATGTCGAAGAACTCGCTAGGCAGTTGGATCAAAGGCCTGATTCAGAAGGTACTACTCTCGATACACTAATCTGTGACACACTGTTATATTATTCTGCTGCTATTACTGAAATGATTATAAAACCGCTGAGTGTAGAAATATACCAATAACTCACTTTTAATTTTTACTCTGCTAAGTGCGGTGCTACGTCGCAAATAGAACAAAAAATACCGTGTGAGTGGATTTTTCAATTTAGAGCATTGTCCTAAGCTAGTATTTCCGACACATTAGCGGCAGAGTGTAGCCCGCTGCGCCCGCAGCATCGCACTTCTGTCGACATCCCTTTTTGGTTTTAAGTTTAAACTGAAAGAACGTCAACAGCTGAAACAAAGCTTTAGCTGAAAATGTCAGCCTGATGCTCACTTGTATTTTATAAAATTCATGCCCATTCAAACACCACATGCATGTATTACAAATTGTAATGAGACCTACCGACACACATTTTATACGAGATTCCGTGTCGCCAAGTTCTGTTTAATTTTTCCTTTCTGTAATGTTTCCTTTTTCTTATTTTTATTTAAATGTGGCCATTCAAAATTCGTAGCACGTTGCTAAAAGCATTTCTGAGTAAAAACCTGATGAGAAAAACTTTGATAAATCAGTTTGCTTGAAATATTTTGTTTATTTGTGTTCCTCTACATACCTCAGTGAACAATAAAACAAGATTACGGTTCATATGTTTTTTATAGCAGTTATCTGTCTTATTTGTGTTTTATGGGCAATTTGGGGTAGGTATTACTAGAAGTAAACCAGGATTGAGAGAATTTTAAGGGAAATGTTTTTATGTATCGAATGATTGTAGTCCGTTACCAACTACACAAACATGGTCGTTACCTGCCTGCGTTATTATTTACGATGGCTTTATTTGCAGAGAGCCTTGGCACGTAAGTTTAACAATGTGCTTCAATATTAATATTACATTACATGCTCACACTGTACATCTCCGGAATTTCTTTTCTGAAGAGCAATCACCATAAAAGTAACGTCGTGTGCGCCGACGCCTTGTTTATGCACGCCAGACTTGCTACATGAGCTGAAATCTGCTGAACAAGTACTATCCTACTTTATTAACTACTTAGTCATATTCGCTTACTCGAGAGAGACATCTTGAGATCCTTGCAAAAATAGGCAATAAATATAGATGTGAACACTGAAATGATTTTGTGGCATAAAGCGGTTCCTTAGGTTAATGATAACGAATGATCTGAGAGATTATATTATCAGGTTGATGAGTGAGCAGTAGTTAAAGATAACATCGGAGCGTAAAGCGGGTTTCTTTAAGGGCGGAGGTCGGCACTATGTCACGGTTAAACTCAGTAGTTGAGTTTGCTAATGACCGCTTTCACGCGACTAATCCTTTTGAACGAAAGGGACCTTTTAATAGGAACGTAACACGCTTAAATTATAAAGATCTTCTATCTAATACTACTATCTTTTAATGTACTTAAATATTGTAGTCTTTATGTAAGAAGGTTGGGATCTACATTTAGAAAAAGAAATCGTGGTAATATTGTCATAATCGCTAATGGGCAAACAGACCGGTATTAGTTGTATATTGTTATTAGCACATACGAAATCCTACTGACCTTATCCCAAAGTAACCTTTTACAACACCCACAGGAAAACTAAAGGTCATTCCTTGCACGAAACGAACCGACGAAAAGTTTATCCTTTCCTAAAAGCTCAACTTCCTCACAGTATCAAAGGCATGAATTGCACGAGCACATGGTATTTAAATTCCATATCTATCGCGGCCGCTTAAATCGAAAACTCCCAAGATATTCCAAACGTAACAAATACCGGAAACGTGCATACAAACTATGCTTAGAATTCCAGCTTAGTAGCATAGGACGTGCTCGAGTGACCGACTTTCCACCCTGCTGGTATCATCACACGACTTACGGAGACATTTGAGAACTATGTGCCGACATCAGAACAGCTGTGCTCAAAATACAGCCGGCTTTATACGAGCTTTTGCATTTCAAAATGGATAAATAGATATAAGATGACAAACATTGAATGTTATTTATTAAAACGTGCGGCTTTATCTCCACGCCGCCAGGCCACATCACCTCTTCAAGCAGATGATTAAGTAAAAGTATGTTAACTCAATTTGTTTTTACACGCGCTATATTTCCACGAAGCTAAAGTAATAGTGTTCGAAAGAAAACAAAGTGCAACGCGACTACGCTTTTACGATAATACCTACTTCATACAAATAAAATGTCCGGATAACAAGAAGTACTAGAACTCGCGTATGCTCTACAAAATTGTATAGAAAATATAAAGGACATAAGCTCCGAGTGAGCTAGCTTGTCCATCGAGGGATCCGCGGGACTCGAGGAACTAGGGAACCCGGCTACGTACTCGTCGCAGTCGGTAATCGACGACGAGCGACGGTCGCACCCGCACACACCGACAAACGCAAGGAAATTGCTCTTTTCTGCCGGGAAATTGAGACGCTTCTCGTAAAATCGAATCTCTATATTCTAAATGCAATCACAAGGCAGATCAAACATTCTTGAATAAGTTTTTCAGTTTTCCCGATGCAGCCGTCTTGACTTGACAGGAAGCTTTCGTTCCTTTCTGCATGAACTTGCACTCGACGTTCGTTAAACGTTTTAAACTCGACGTTGACGTCAACGACTTAATTATATTCTCGCTGCTTAGACAGCATTCAACTTTAGATGTTTATTTATAAAGCGGCGATTATTGTCAGTGAGCACTTAATGTAACACTCACAAATAATCGCCGCACTTATCTTAAAACGAAGCGAAATATATGTCTGGCAAGCTGTAACGTGATTAATCCGACAGGACAACACGACATATACAATATAAGGATAAAATGTTCCGAGAGGGAAATTGCAGCGTTTCCCCGAGACACTGAAATTGCGGGGCAAGTACCACGTTAACAACATCAGTCGAACAATATTGCAATTGAATGAGACGAAATGATACAATTTACACTTCCTTTTCGGGAAAAATTGGCAATCTTATAACAAACTGAATCAAGTAAAAGTTTGGTAGGATGACGTTGTGTAATTGTGTTCAACTGCCGAAAATCGAGCAACAGTGATCAGTAAGACTAATGATTTTGCAACAAATTCAAGTATTAAGTTCGTAAGATTTTCTTTCTACCGTACCCAATTTGCACTAATCAGAATGTAAACGAGTCCCGAAAATTAAAGCATTACAGTATAATTTAATATTCAAGAAATTTCAAACCGTAAAACCAGTACCCCTCAATAAATCCGCGCATTTGCATAAAGTTCAAATTCGGCAGAGCATTTTAAATATTTTTTGAATAACATACCAAAAGTCCAAATAAATCTGGCAGAACATTCCGACGTTTCGCAAAATAGCCGGCGAGAGCTGGCTTTAACTACGTTTTAACCTATAACTCATAAAAACCGCTGAATACAAAACAAAACTGTGGAGAATGGAAAGAAAGGGATTGAAACTACAGTAAGAATTGTTCCGGCGAGAATCGCAGAAATACCTCCTCGGTAGATTCTGTTTCCAACTTTTAGTTGGGTAGGTATTACAGTTTGTGTTCTTTATCGAGGATAGTTTCAATAAAATTATTAAAATAACGTTGTATGTTTACTGACAATAGTCTATTCATCAGATTTATCCACCGTATATTAATTTATTGAATCACAAGCTGTGTCCCGAGAGGTTTTCCCACCGGCAAAAGTTATCAATTTTTATAATGCATTCGAATTTTAAAAAAATCTTAGATCTGTCCTTCGTTACATGTAAGAAATTCTTTTGTAAATGAGTGGTTTTGACCGCGTGTTGTCAGTTGTGAATAAGCGTCATTATGAAGGAGATAGCCTTATAACGTATAACATCGCATAATAGAGACATTACCAATAATATTACAATTATAAAAGTCTAACCCTAGCAGCCTATTTTCACAGTATATTAGCATACTGCTAACGAAACGGCCGTGTTGTCAGATATAGCGCCGGCTGACTGAGACGGAATTTAAAACTGTCACTGATAAGCACACTAACTCATAATAATGGTTTGAGCCGACTGCTCCCAACGCTCCCTCCGCTCCAACGCTCGTACTTGTAAACTGTCCGCCGTTACGGCCACTCGGATTCCAACAGTATTTATATTTTATGTATTTAACCCCACGTTAGCAATTAGTCTTAAGTGGGGTACTTAAAAATGATACACTCGATTTAGTATGCAAATGTTTCACCCACCCGTCGCCACGTGATGCTCAGGCACACGGGATCACCGAATAAGAATTACTCATTATGAAACCCCAAAACGAGCATTTTACGTTTGTTGTAAGTAAAACCAAATTTTTATATCTCCGGAGCAATGATGAAATTCTTATAAAAAAAACTTGAACTGAATTCAGCCAATAACTTTTAAAATAAATCTTCAGACGCGTAGCAAGTTCAATTTGTCCGTAGAACTTGGACATGCACCACCGTAGTCTAAAATATGCAGATAAACTCGCGTACAGGAGCGTCAACGAAACTTAGTTTTATTTGAGTTGCATAAATGAACGAGGTGGGTTTGCGTTGTACAACTAGCTGAAGAGGAACCATGTCAACAGACTTTCTAACTGTTCCCAATCTTACTTCTCCCTAGGCTCCTAACTTTGGAGCTAACAGAACCTCACTGTATGTACGTACAACCTAGTACCACATATAGGTTTCACAGGTAGGCTCACACCTATTATAAAGTTTAACCAGAAAATGTTGCCACAATATTAAAGTATAATACCCGCGAGTAGGCACAGAGAGGGTATTAACATGTAGTATGAGACAGGCGCTTTCGAAACACCCGTATCAACGCGACGCATAACACTCGGGAGAAAAATAATTTCGGCTTATTATGATCGAGAGTAAGCTAACTAACGCAATCCAGTCACCTTAGTTATAAAATTATATAAATACATATTATAATTTGTATGCAAAAGCGCGCACTATTATGATTTGACAGTTATAGTGCGCATAAACAGCTGACATTAGTGTTATCTGAGACAAGCCAGCCGCGCTCGTAACTCGCGGACGCCTCGATCGATAGTGTTCGCCGCAAATCTATCCAAAATCGTGTGACGGTTTATGATGCTGCGAAATAACGCTATTTCGACGAGCGAAATTACGCTTGCGGTCGGTACTATTCAGCGCATCTCACAAACCGAACCGGTTCACAGCACGCCGACGCTGCACCGAACTTATACCTAGGTACTGCCGAAACCGCGTCCGTCTGACGCTACTACCGCTACATTTGAAATAACATTCATCAGAATAAACTAAATCATTTACGATGAATTTGTGTTATGTTCTTTTCAATTAAAAACATACGCATCGCTAACGTTACATCACGCAGCTCAGAATGCGTTTGTGTACAAGAACGTAGCAATTACGGGTGGCAGAGGCTGTCGTCTTTATAATACACGTCGTTTTAATGTCAACTCAAGACTTTCATTTATTTTTGCTCCCATTTTACGACGAGACTTGCTCGAGGCCGACATTTGCACGAGTTTCCTGAATCAATTTGTACAGAGACGAAACAACGCTATCTTAACACCAACAAAAATTATTAGTAACTGATGCATGCAAATGCAAAGTTAAAACACACATTTGAATAGGTAATAAATGTGAAAACAATGCCCACAGAAATCTTTGAAAAAGAAATGTATTACATGAAACTCAGTCACACAAAGTGTTATTAATAGACAGGTAAGTAAGTAATACACTCAGCAAAGGGTAAAACACGGTGAAACCACAACGTGTTTACGCTTTCTCGTCAGGGGGTTATAACTGTGATGACGTGTGATGAATAGTTACATATAAGAGTAGGCCAATTTCGGGTATAAGGTTTTCATTCTCCGCCTTTATAGTTCACTAGTTTTGAGCAATTTACAGCGCTAAACGGGCCACGTACTGCGGCCGCGCGCGCACAATGCATTCCGGTAATTATGCGAGAAAGGCTGCCAGCGCTGAAACACAGGCGTGCCGAGTTCACCAGGAGTTACAGGTCATCAGTATAGGGCAAGCTAAAAATGCACTACAAAGCTTTGTGTAAAGGTACCACAGCGAACGAAAACAAAACGAACGGCAAAGTGAAACATTAGGAGTGATTAGATGCTGACGTTCGGTACTTTTGTGCTTCGTTTTTTTTTAATTGCGTTATACTGAATATAGTTGTTATAACTTTCAGACTTTTGTTAATTTGAATAAAATGAATATTAAATGTCTGAAACTACAAGAGAATAACAGAGAACTTTGAATATTTTATGTTCAAAGACATTTCAAATGTTGTACGAGTCTTAATTGTTTCTAACAATCGGCTTTGTCCGCTAATTAACTCGTCGACGCTTTACGTCATTACAAATATTCAAGTAGTACGTAGCTCCGTAGCGCTGTGGACTGGGTACCGCAGCCTAAACCCAAACACACGCCGAAACGGACGCTTGAATGCAAGCATTTAGCTCTAGATAAATGGGAACACGGACGCGGACGGCGCCCTCGAGCTTCGCAAAAAATAATTATTCCGCCCGCAATCCTCACACAAAGCCAAAACTCATTTTTAACTAACGTCGCACGTCAAAATATCAGAGACGCTTCGCAGAAATAATATTTGCGACGAACAGAGATTCTTGGTACCGTAAAATGATAATGTTACGTTTCAGCTCGGCCAACGAAACGAATAACGTTATTAATTACCATAATATTGTCTTTGTAATAAATAAGGAAAAGACAAACAAAAACCGACAGTCTTTCTTATTTTCAAGGCAGTTTTTCGGTTCTAGCATTAGCGCTAATGGCTGTAACAACAACACAGAAAGCTGCTGAAAATAATGATGTCCTGTACGGTAATTACCGAGGTAGCTGGTCGATAACGAGTCGCGTTCAACGTTAAACGTTCGGCAGGTGAATGGTGGGCATTGGACACGGAAATGGTAGCAGCATCCGGCCGCAACAATCGGCGTTCCCGTCCGTCAACCACCCGCTATGTAAGCACTGCACGGCTAGGCAGGGATGCGGCCTTTATTACCGAACATGTCGATATATACAGCAAAAACTCTAGCTCCACACCAAAATAGAAAATGTACGAGTTATTCCAGAAACTGTTTCATTTCGCTACCACTATAAGACGAATTACAAATACGTGATTTTTATTGCTATGTAAGGAGGAAGCACATGAAATGGAAAATTCAATCTTAAATGCAACTTCTGCCAAATGGGCCGCGTTGCCGGATTTAGAAAATGCTTTAAAAGGAGAATAATGTTTTAATATTGTGAAGTAAACACGATTGTGGCGCGCGGTTTGTGTACTTTGGAAATTAAGCAGGAAAATGGAAAGGTCACGCAATGTTGAAAAGTAAAACTTTTTTCGTTGAGCCATGCAAAATATTAACGATAAAATGCTATACAATATGTCAGATTCTAGACAGCCCGAGGCCTTTCGCTAACCTAACATATTTAGGTTAATATCTAGACGTTGGGGAAAATGTTTTTATTTTTACCTTAAGACGCGGGTGTTAAGAAATATTTAAAGAAAGCCCAAAAGATTTCTAAGCGCTTTGTAGAGCTTCGAACAAAGCGATTTATTTTCAGGATTGAATTATTGAATGCTAATAAGTGGCAATATTGTTTCTTTGATCAATTTTACCTATAAATTAAATATATTTTTACCCGACTACGGCGAAGCGAAAAGGAAGGGTAATGATTTTGGCAGTCTATGTATGTATTATGTATGTTCCACCGTAGCGCCTAAACTACTGAACGGATTTAATTGAATTAGGTGTCAATAGATTCGTAAGAATAGCCCGGATGTCATAGGCTATATAAATTTTATAAATTCTTTTTATGACGGAATTTAAATGTCAAAAAATTACCTCAAAAAATATTAAATTGAGATAATCATAGCAAGTTTGGTATCAAATGAAAGGTCTTGGCGAGCATATTACAAATGTGTATTATATTATAGTTTAAGTACACACAAAAATAAAATTCAAATAAAAAAATTTAGTTCAAAAATCTAAAACCCGACTACTAACAAAATCGCGGTCTTATGAAAACAAGAAAATAATTCTTGTCTGATATTCTTCGTAGTCGCATGCCACCTTGCTAATGGCAATTAGCAGCTGACTTCTGTATCAATGAGAACGCCATAAAGGAGCATCAGGTATCAGTGGCATGCGACTACGAAGAATATCAGACAAGAATTATTTTCTACTTTTAAGACCGCGATTTTGTTAGTAGTCGGGTTTTAGATTTTTGTACTTATTTTTTTTTTAGTTTTTATTTTACCCAAATACATGTTTAGTTGACCCAGTTAGTAGACAATGACATCGACCAGGTGCACGTATGTAAGATAATAGGTCTTTACCTATGTAATTGCAGATTCTACAACCGGCATTTTCAGATTTAATTATCTGTGGATTGGCGCGTAATTCGAAATTCAAGTAAATTTTATTCGAAAGACGTGTTAATTTAATTTCAAATTTAGTCATTTGTTTTTTGATAGTTTTTTGTTTTTGTGACTTTTTGGTAGTTTTTGGCGCCATGGATAAACTACAAATTCGTACAATTTTCGAATATCAGTTCATACGTGGAAATACCGCTGCGCAAACAACACGAAACATTAACGACGTGTACGGACTTAACACTGCTTGCATAAACACGGTCCATTAATGGTTCAATCGTTTTCAATCTGGAAATTTTGAGTCGAAGAACGAGCCTCGCGGTTGACCGGTTAACATTGTCGACAACGACGAATTGAAGGCGATAGTGGAAGCGGATCCAACTCAATCTAAGGCTGAGCTTACTGCAGGCCTTGGAGTTAGTGTCAAAACAACATTGAGGCACTTGCGTCAAATTGGAAAGATAAAAAAGCTAGATAAGTGCGTGCCACGCGAACTAAGCGACCAACAGCGAGATTTACGCGTCGAAGCATGGATCGGCATAGAAACGATGAAATTCTTATCAAATTGTTACCTGCGATGAAAAGTGGATCCTGTACGACAACCGTAAGTGTTCGTCTCAGTGGGTGGACCCGGGTACATCACCTAATCAGTGCGCTACAAAAAAGATTACTCATAGGAAGATGATGGTGACTGTCTGGTGGACCAGTGCCGGACTTGTACACCACAGCTTCTTACCGAATGTCACAACAGTGACGGCAGATGTCTATTGCAAAGAATTGCAAACAATGATGGAGAAGCTCGCAATTCAACAACCAAGACTAGTCAATCGTTCTTCCCCATTGCTGCTCCACGACAACGCGCGAGCTCACACTTCACGAAAGACCATCGCAAAGCTACAAGAGTTACAGCTGGAAGCTCTCCGTCACCCACCGTACTCACCGGACCTTGCCCCAACAGATTTCTACTTTTTTTTAAATTTAGACATTTTTTTAAGTGGTAAAAAATTCGACACCCGAGAGGCAGTACAAAACGCTTTCGCTGACTTCATCGCCTCCCGTCCGGCAGACTTCTACAGTAAAGGGATAAACAAACTGCCATCAAAATGGCAAAATTGTTTAGATCATTTGTGCCAGTACTTTGATTCGCTGAAATAAAAAAAATACCAAAATTTTTATATTTTAAAATTCTCATACCGATCGGCAATTTCATAGGTAAAGACCTAATAAATTATTATGTTTCATGCACGAATGTGTTCTACCACAATCTATATTCCCTCTGACGTATTTCGGTACGTACGAAAATCAAAGTTTTTTTTATTTAAAACTGTAGTTCGGGCTAGACACAATATCCAAAAAAAACTTTACATCTGTTGGAATAGAATTGTTCGATAATAAAACCGAATGCGGCGTTACACTACAACGTGTGTTATAACAAAAAGAGAATTTTATTTGAAGAAGATAAAATGTGTGATGGGAGCATAGAATATGCATAGGGTAATGCTATTATAGTTGTACTCATCAAAGAGTTAAGACTTGACAAAGTAAATCACATTCTAAAAACATAATGGGCGCTCCATAATGGACGGGGTGTTCAGCTTAACAATTTGTTCCATTAATGTAATCGCAAACTTTATAGAGGTATTTACTGCAAATTAACTCCCAGCTTTACAATAGGGATTTGCATGACAATAAAGGGTGACAGTTTACTGATTGTAGTTCCTAATTATTAACAATACAATTTACCACTTCTGCTTTCGACATTTCAATTATATTTTGATGTAAGTAACTAAGTCACTGTATTTTACAGGCATTTCAACGAGGTACCTAAGATTCGTACGTCTATATTCTTTTCATATAATAATAACTTAGTTACTTTTAGAAAGAAGTCGACGAACCCATTAAAAAAAGAACAAAAAAAAAGCCTAAGTATACATCGGGATTGACATTAATCTTCTATTTAACAATACGAGTATAAACGAATGAAACTAAAAGTTTTGCGCTGCGATGTCTAACAGTCAGCCTGTATTTGGAAATTGCTCACATTTATCAAAGTAGGACTGAATAACGACTGTGTAATCTTCTTATACGTATACTGTAACTTGATTTATGTGGTTCATATTAATACTTTAAAAATCGTACTTTGGTTCACCAAATTTAATTTAACATTTTCTTATTCCATTTGTTTCGGGGATATATACAAATATTTTACGACGCTGTTACATTTACATAGGACAATAACACTAATGCTGACGAGACCGTACATCGTTTAGGCTAGGTTTTGGTCTGTCCCTAGTCACAAAGCAATGAGCACCGACCTACATTGTTTTATTGAAATCGGTCACGACGTTTGTTATCGCCTTGGCCTCTCCGAATATTTGTTCAGGAGCTTGTAGGGCACTTCCTTTATAGCGAATAGTCGCCATACGGCTATATACATTATGTATTTATTGGACCCGCCATTTTGGTTGTTGCGACACGAAACTGTCTATTTTATTGTGCTTATGTGTTGTTCCTATTTGGCTCGACACCTCCCTAATAACATCCTTGTGTAGTGCCTAAATCTTACCGATAGGTACTTATTGATTGAAACTTGTGAGTAATACGAGTGGGCTACATAACTGTGCTCCGACTACCTATATCGAATGAAAGGCCTTTCATCCACTAGTGGCTTCAGCAATTTAAATTGGCTTCGGGCCCTATAGACTTCTTTTTAATTTTTATTTAAAGCGAGAATATGATCTGTGAGTTTATTTCTGATTCGTCTTGGGTATTCCTCGTTATTTGAGTTCGCTTGTAAATTACAATGAGAACGTATTTCTTATACTTATCGGATCGGCGGTGCTCGCTTTTCGCTGAAAGGCTCCCCTTACCTGAAAACAAAGAACGATAATTGATTACTTGCTCTCATGAATAAGTCGGTAAATATTCAGCAACAGTTTTCCTTCTACTGAATAGTGTACGTAAAGAGGTAAAGCCTTGTAAATATTAAATATTGGTCAAGAGTGATTGAGCGCTCCTTGAAGTTTAAACCTTTGATGTAGCCGTGCAATAATTATTTATAGATCGGTACGGGCATTCAATCAAAATGTTGGAAAATCATAAAGTGAATTAATTAATAACTATTTATAAACATAATTTATGTTAAGAAATGAATATTAACGATCTAGCTGTAAGCACAAGAATATACATAAATTACCTAATTAAAAAGACTAGGAGAAACGGAACATTAACGATGATTAAAATTATGTGGAGTATTATTTGTATGTCAACAGTATTAAATGTTGGGGAAATTTAATACTATCGTTTATTAAATTCTTTAGTGAGGGAGCAGAACCTTTTGACTATTTATACTTGGATATACGCATTTCTACACTTTCATGTTTCCTTTGGGTCTGTAATTCTTTGGACGAGCCGTTAACACTCACTATTGTATATATGCCAACTATTCGACTGCTTCGATAAAACTCATGGGGGTATTTGGCTACTGTGCCGGGATAAAAGAAATAAAGTGCAGAATTCGAATCAGAATATTTTCACCATATAAATAGAGTAGGTATCTACCATTATAGTATATAATATACTGAATAAGCTATGCGGTGCTAGTTTAGTGATATGACCGTCGGACTGCCAAGTCTTATAAAAGGTCTCGAGTCCCCAAGACACGCATTTTTCATAATCATATGCGTGTTGCATACATACAACATGCTTCGGCGAAGAAAAACATCGTTGCTAGTTTAGTGATATGACCGTCGGACTGCCAAGTCATATAAAAGGTCTCGAGTCCGTACCCAAGACACGCATTTTTCATAATCATATGCGTGTTGCATACATACAACATGCTTCGGCGAAGAAAAACATCGTGAAGAAAACAGCATGCCTAAGAGACATTTCTCGATGGCATGGAAAGCCAAGTCAGAGGCTCATGGGCGATATAAAAACTCTGACACCAGGCTAGGCAATAAAGATGAAGACTCAATAAGCCTATTTATATTAACGTCCAGGAGAATGAAACTGCTATAACAATTGGGATAATCCCGTTAAAAGATTCTCTACCAATCCGTCAAACAGCGAAATACGGGGTGTGGCTTTTTCTTCAGCCGAAACCTAAAGAGTTTTAATGAAATGTCAATTAGTACGCTGACTCCGCAGCGATTTAATTAATTTCAATTAAATAGTAATTATTTATTCAGATTTGATTTCTGTGCCGAGTAGATCTAAAGACCCTTTGGTTATGCGCAAAATTTCTACATCACATCTTTTTGAATATTTCGTAATAGGAGTTTTGAACGTCTAACAGCAAATCATCGAAACAGCATTTACTAACAACATCAACATCAACAGTATGCTTTTAAATATCTGGCTTTGGCTCTTTCTTCAAACATGAAACCTGACGCCATCTACCCAACCTACGGAAGAGCAGACTCGTAGCGCCCTCTATGCAACCCACAGTAAATGCCACTAGCAACGCCATCTATTCTATTTTTAATAAGGTTCTACAAAGTTTCAGGCACCGCGCCACCTACAGGAAAACTCTTGAGTCAAGTAGTCCGATACGCGCTGTAGCAGTCTGAAACAAACGCACGCAGAGCCATCTAGCGGGTGGTTGTGGCATTACTAAGTAAATAGCAGTGAAAATGTGGTACAGATGGCGCTGCCAGCGTGAGGAGGAAAATTATTAGAGTTTCAACACATTTTCGGCAGATGGCGCCACTAAAAGCATGAGAAGAACTTTCTCAACGGCGAAATTATATTTATTTTCACTGCCTACGCGTTACATGAATGATTGATGTGTTGACAACCTTGATAACGAGCAAGTAAATACTAACGCGAAACGTTTATAAATAGCTATTAGAGGGAGCGGGAAATAAGCGAAACTTTTATTGCTTTCATGCTTAGAAAATATAAAAGATGTGGCCGTATAAATAACATTTAATCTAACAGCAGAAAGAAACAGCTGGAACTTTGTTGCTTTTATGGCATTATTAAATCCTGTAGTTACAGAAAGAAATAATATGAGTGGGTGTGAAATAAATCGCATTGGACTGGTGCACTTTTCATGTTATCATAGGCTATAAATTACATGCGCCTAGACTCGCCGCTCTAACATTATGTCGCAGCGTTAAAATTATAGACTTTCACAGTTTTGTCACAGATTATTTAAAATTCCTGGCTTTTTAAAGTTTTTATACAATGTTTGGGTCGATGGTTCCCGAAAAAGAATATCGTGGGTGTTGCTAAAGGCAACCTTAATTTAGCTTCCATTATACTCGTCACTAGTCGACTGATGGCATAAATAACTTGACATTTAAGGATATAAAAACCCCGATAAGAAGTTAGATTCGAGAAAATGTATAAAAAGAACGGGCAGTGTAACATCTTCCTTCCTATATTGAATTCTAATAAAAATCAATCTGTCGTCAATCTTTTAGTAATCTCAGTTACTTTTGCGACATTTCCTCTTCAGAAAAAAACATGGCTACAGTGAAGTAGAAACAGTTCGTTTTCACAGTAGCCATGATTTTTACCCACGACGGAACGGAGACGGTATATGCGTTTGGGGTGAGAGGTTGTTTGTTTGTGTGTTTGTTTGTTTGTTTGTTTGTGTGTTTGTGCAAATACATGTTGCCATTTTTCTCCAAAACGACTAGTCCGATTTTGATGCAGTTTTCAGTTATGGGTTCGGGTTTGATTGGTGCATGTTCTTAGATAGGTGTTACGGTGACAACTTACTAGGGGGCGCTGCAGCACACATTTTTTGTGCAAATCAAAGTTGCCATTTTTCTCCAAAACTACAAGTCCGATTTTGATTCAGTTTTCAGTTATGGGTTCGGGTTTGATTGGTGCATGTTCTTAGATAGGTGTTACGGTGACAACTCAACAGGGGGCGCTGCAGCAAACATTTTTTGTGCAAATCAAAGTTGCCATTTTTCTCCAAAACTACAAGTCCGATTTTGATTCAATTTTCAGTTATGGGTTTAGGTTTGATTGGTGCATGCTCTTAGATAAAAAAAATAAAAGTAAAAAGTTTAAAATAAAAAGAAAAATTAAAAACTTTGAAAAACCCACGACTGTTAAAAAATAATTAAAAAAAGGATAAAATAACATAAAACACTTAAACACCCACCTTAAAAAAACCCAAGAATGTCCGTCGGGAGCTGAACATTGCAAAACTAGGTCATTTAATGGCAGCCCCCGACGGACATTCTTGGGTTTTTTTAAGGTGGGTGTTTAAGTGTTTTATGTTATTTTGTCCTTTTTTTAATTAATTTTTAACAGTAGTGGGTTTTTCAAAATTTTTAATTTTGCTTTTTCGTTTTATTAATGGACTCCGATCGGAGTCCAGTTGGAGTGGGAACAAGATATTTAGGAAGGCTTTCCAATTAGCTAATCGTAAATCACAGCACACAGACAAAATAGAAAAGAAAACTTAAAAACAAATGACTGCAATCAGGCAGAACTTGTTCAGAGAACATTAGTCAATTTGGCAATTTACTTTAGCCTCGTAAATCTATGTACAAGACAAGAACTTTTTGTGCAGTGAACTTACAAGTTACGAAAACTGCAGCCAAGGTACATTATTTTGTGAAAAGACAAGCTGTAAATATAGTTGAGAACTAGACGTTTGGCTAGTTAGTTAAACTTGACTCTGATATTATAATTTTCCCTGAATTTTATCTGTGGAAAGTACCTACAATATCTCTTTTAATATTAATGATACTTGAGGAGTTTCTGAAGATTATTCTAGAACTCATTACGAACAAGATATTAAGCCACTTAATACTCATAATTCGTAACTTGGTTACTAATGAAAATGGACCCTTTTGTTAAGTTGGCTTGGGTCACGATGCTGAAATAAATCATTTGTAACCATCATTGCCTACCATCAAATTTTTAACTCAAAAACAGTTTTCAAAAAGAAAAATGCCGCTGACATAGGTTTTGAGAAAAAGGAAATATTATCATCATTTTAACCGCTTTTGTATACAGCAGCGAAATGGTGAGAATATCTTCATACATTAAATGTTGGCGCTTCGGGAATCATCGCCTATGTTCGGAAATACGAAATATATGTTTTATGACTGGAAAATAGATTGTTTCTGACATATAAGGTCCCATTAAAATAGATGTCTCTACAAACTTTAAAAAAATATTCAGACATTCACCAAAATAAGGACAATGGTAAAAACATAACCATAAGATACTAGCAAGAAAAAAAATCTGCTAACGAAAATACACAAAAAATGTTGTTTACCCAACATTTTAGGTCAAAATAAAATCAATTTTATCAGTGTTTATTTGCTTGGATATCTTTAGTTAGACGTACTGAACATTGTGTTAAAACTCCATCTATTTTAATTGGACCTCATTAGCAGTAGTACAAACACTCTGATTTTTGGATTCATGTATGTATAATTATTACTTGCTTCGTTAAAGGAAAACATTGTGATACCAGTATGCCTGGGAGATATTTCTCGGCTGCCAAAAGCCAAGACAGAGGTCCATCGGCGGCTTAGAAACTCTAACACCTTACCATCCGTCAAAGTAAAGTACAAAAACAAAAATAAAGTTTTTGATTTTTATGAACTTGTGTTTTTGCTATTAGAATGCATCACAGTTTGTTCGCAATCTATGAACCGCCATAATTATGTTAAATTTGACTGGTCATGTTGGTAAAACAATAAACGATCTTGATGTTATACCACATATCGAACATTGCCGGAGCAAGACACATCTGCAGGAAGTCACCGGTTGTTCAAAAACATTGTTTGAAACGACTAAATAAAATAAAATGAAAAACCGAGGGCTGGAAGTAGTTTTTTATTTTGTTTCATGTAGCTGTAGCTCGTGCTGCACCCATCAAACAGGATTTTAGCGCAGTCTGCCATATGCAAACCTAAATATGAACCGCACTCACTGCTAAAAAAACGTTGTCACATTCAAACGTGACTTGCACAAGCGCATAATTCCGACCGAGCAAAATAGGTTCTACTACAATAGGGGATCGGACAAAAAAAAACTAATTAGTCCGTCAGATAGATTTACAAAAAATATTTTACACATATTTTTTCTTTTTTCACGTAAACAAAAAATTAAGACGATACAGTGCTTCGAAAACTCGTGTGACGTCATATGAAAGTACATTTTGTACCTACAAGTGACATTTCAAGCCCCACTCCATGATCTTTGACACTTTTTATCTTTGTCAATTTTAATTATTTTGATAACACAAAAAACACGTATCCAATATTTTTTGATAATCAGTCCGATCCCCTATTGCAACAAAATGACAAACATCCAACGCGTAGGTATATTTTAATGTCAGCCTTGCAGAAAAATAGAATCCCGGCGACTAGAACCCACAGACTCTGTATATTATTACATAATCTTCCGCGAACCGTGGCGCGTCCATTCTGTGCATACAGCCGCTGGCGCAGACTTTGATGCTTCTATTGTGCAGTTCTGAATAAAAATGCATGTAGCATCCCTCAGCAGTAGTGTACGTTACGAAACGCCAATTAGTGTTATTTTCTGTGTCAGAAACAGAGAATTATAATCGGATTACAGCGGAACGCGAAAGCTTGAACCGGACAGGTGGACGGGCGCGCGCAGTCCGACCGCAGTGCGCCGGACGGCGGGCTGTGGTCGCATCTCGTGCCCAGATTTGCTAATTAATTCCAAACGCATACCGGCTTTAGGCGCCACTTAAATGCTACACACTGCTCTTCAGCAACGTCACGCGCGCCTAATGCACCAATTTACCTACATGACCTGAACATTACCGTAAATAGGAGAGGCATCCCTTGTACACGTGAATATTAATCTTAAGTAAATACACTCTTGAAACAATCTCAGTTTATGGAAAATGTTTCCTCCACGTGGCAGAAAACCAGGATGCTAGGTACATTTTGCACCAAGCCAAGTATTTATGTATGTTAATGGTCACGAGATTGGATGATTTATACATACAGAGCAGATATAACAGACAGAACTATAAAATGTTTCATGCACGTTCCCGATTCAATGGAGCCGGGGGAATAAATTACCTGTACTCTATAAAACGCGACAGAAAAATATATGAAGTGATAAAGTATAGAAATGGAACAATCTAAAGACACTTGTTTGTATACCTCCAGATAATTAGGATACCTCCCTAGGGGCAACAAATAATTCTATGAAAATAAGTTATGCCGGCTATACTTCATGGAAGAATAATCTTGGAGAATGAAGTTTGAGAGTGGAAGTACAAAGGGCATCAACATTCTGTATGCGAGGAAGAGGTTGAGAATAGAGGCGTGCGGCCAGCACTTATTAAATCTCGTATTATGTAGGCAATAGAGAGGCCGCACATCTTCGAGCTCGATGACGATTGCCACACACACTCACAGAGGCTCTCCTCGCCGCACAAAGGGTCCAAATTACAGCCACTCGGTTAGTCCGCGCCCGTGCCCTTTGTGTACCCGGCAGTATTGTGCTGATCAAACTCTGTTTGTCTCGGTTTGCTTCTAAATTTACGTATCTAACTGAAAATCCAATGTCGTTTTAATATATTAAATTTGTGAATCCGTCAACAATCATCAATTTATATAACAGGAATATTACACTATTTCCAATAGAAGCTAAAATCGAGTTTAGGTACCTAAACTCGATTTTACCTCAACCTGTAACTGGTAAATAGAACCAGGAAATGGAAGTAATTTAATTACGGGTTATGTCCGTCCTTATTCCTGTAATTTGAAAGGACAAGTATTAAGTATTTAGAAATACAAAAATACATTTCGAATTCTCAAGTAAAGTGCTAATAGGTAGTACTATGAAGGCTGGGGCTTTCGTGGCACAATTTTTACTGAAGAAAATAATTGAGAATTTTTGTGATGGAAAAACTCAATTATAGTTTTCCCGACCACTGCAAAGAGGCAACGGTAAGCTGCAGCGCTTAGTGCTGTTTCAAATGGAGTCATTGAATATAATTAGTTTACAAATAGAATGCGAATATTACTTTTGTGGTTGTAAAAACTCTTTAATTTTTAAATGAACGGGCAAAACTACCCTGTTTTGTGTTGACCGGGTACAATTTTAATTAACGGCATTGTTCCTTATGAAAACAATATTCATAAAGCGACCGACTAAACTCTCTGATTAGTAATCTGATTAGACGTATCTCCGTGTGATGTCCTTAGTACACAAATGGCCGAACTGTCACCGGCCACAAGGGACAGCGTGAGCTTCTAATGAGCCTTAATACTAACGCTAATTAGTGCCAATGGCAGATGGACATGTGTACTACAAAGGATCACGTAATTATTCATAAGCTTGTCACACAAAATCCTTGATAGAGACAGAATGATAAGAGCGAATCCGTAAGTGAAGCGTGACATACATTTAATATTTCGTAATCAGTGACGTAACATAGTATTCGGTCGAAGACCCGCATATATACTGTATGATTAGCTGAACGAAAATTATTAGATACTCTCGTAAAACGAATAAAAAATTAATTGAGGAAAATATAATAAAATCGTACAGAAAATTTTCCCTGGTTCCTTCATACTTGATATAAAATTTGTTGAAATATTAAAGTCTTATTTTTCAATACTCTCGTTCAACCAGACAGCTTTTATAAGACAAAATCAATAATACTAAGATATTTCCAGTCCGACCTGTTTTGAAAAAGAACAAAGAACAAATGAGATTGTACAAACCGCTCACTGGCGTGCTGAACAGCAAATTAAAAAACTTCGTTTGTAGAAATAAATACCTTTTGCGGATTATTTCGTCTACGCTGTTCTTAGAGCCGTATAATTGTACAAATACAAATGTTTGTGGACACGGATACTACCTACTGTTTTAAAATCGAAAATGAAAATGTCGCTGTAGAATACCTACGAGATAAGTACTTATTTCTGTGGCATTCTTTACATATTTGGTTAATTGCCCATCAAAACTTTGTCAGCAGTACACCAAAGCCAAAGCTGCTTGGATTTTTATGTTATTTTCCTGTGATGTCTACTGTGTGTACATAAATAGTAAAATGAATTAAATATATATAACATAACTAGTCAATAATGTGGATTCTCGTGTAGTTAAAAGTCGCGTTCATTGCAGGTAGGCACTTGTATAGATCCAATTAAACTATATTTACCCATCACTACATGAATATATAAATCAGTAGTAGTTTAATTGAATCTTATGAGGTAGGCAGTAGCCAGTGCCTAACTGCAATGCACGTGCCTGCACTATAGGTAAGTATACCACTGCCGTGACGCTATGATTGTTATGTTTTATGTGTCACCGTAAATACATATTAAAGAGAAAATAACATAAAACTGACAAAATGAACCTTTCATGTATTCTGTTAAACGACTTTTCATCGCAGTAGCGGGTGTTTTTTTTTATTAAATTTAACTCCCTAACCATTTATTATCTGATCCCGACGGTTTAGGCAAAGGGTGTTTATTATGGTGCACACATATTTGACAACATGGTGACAGTATTGAGTTACACATAATAGAGGCCTTCCCATGCCTATTATGGGGGGATATGGAAATTCTATTGGAGGGGTAACCTTACAAGTTTCATAAGAAAATTTTCGTCTATTGTGATCTATAAACTCGATAAGAATTTAGATGTCATGGAAAAATAACACGTAAAATCCATTCAATTGCTACATCATACCTTGTAATATCAAGAAAATAGTTGAGAAATTCAACTTTTCATGTAAAAACATACCACAAAAGTCTACTAGAAAAATGTGAGTCACGCTCTTTACGATTTGCCTAAACAAAATTTGACGATAAATACGTGACTAGACAGATCTTATTCCTACAACTACCCACACATACTATACCTGAATAAACATGGCTATTCAACTCTAGATCCTATTGACTGGTTATCAAAAGGCTATAATTACATGACCTTGCGGCCTGTGTCGTCTGGCTCTTACCAGGTTGCTGTGGTTACTTACACAAGGTTAATAAATTGAAATCCTGCTTAGGACCAGACTCTACTAAAGCGGACACGAGTCAAGAGTAGCGGCGACGCTGACTTCCGCTATTGACACTTCTCGTCTCCTCCGCATAACTTTCGTGGTAACGGTTAAGCTGAGATGAGAGGAGACGTTTCATATTTGTGGAGGCTAAGCGGGCAACAGCCGAGATAATGAGCGGGTAAACGGAGCGTAAGTAGCCTTTTTTTGGGTGGGAAATCATCAAATGGCTCCTAGGAAGGGAGTGTCGACTTCTACTGACTAAAAACCACCCATGTGCCATCTTAGCCTTTTGTGTCCGGGGCCGCGGTATCTCTTTCGAACAACCCGCAGCCCATACAGGCGTCAGCCCTTGCGGGCCCCTGCAATGTTGCTGAAATCTTCTAGAGGTGCGCGTGGAACACGAGCGCGCCGTCGACACGGCCTATCATCGTCATAGGACGGACGGGCGGTGAGCAAGTCCATTACTCACCGTCCAGAGGCCCGCACCTACGGTGGCCGGAGTAAGTAAACTTGACACACGTCTCTACTCCGACCTACCCAGTACGCATCTCCGCACCGCTTCGGATGATACACTGATGGCTGCAACGCATCTCTTCTCATCTCCACACGTCTCCATTTTGGTGGAGTTCAGGGCTTAGATTCGGAATTGAATGTTGCAGATAGAATAGTATTTGGTGTGACTTTATTGTCATTTCCCAATAAGACTAATGGCAGCAGAGGACCGAAACATACGACAATAGCATTCTGTTTTGTAGTTGCACAATACCTTTCAACGGGATTAATATAAAACACCCGACTGCTACAAAGCCCAAAAGGAGGGTTATTAAATTGATAAATAAGGCCACCCACCATCATAGTGTAGTGGTCGCAAGCGCGACTGATAACCATGAGGTAATGAGTTCGATTCCTGGGTCGGACAAAGTGTTATTGGGTTTTCCCATCAGTAATTTCTTAGCAGCTGCCACGGAGTCTGCATTTGTGTCTGATTGTAGCCAATAAATTCGGGAATGGACGTACACCTCTGCCTAACCCTTCAGGGATTACAGGCGTGATGTTATGTTATACAATCAGGCCATGGCTCATAAATTGTAAAGGCTCAATATACCCAAAACGTTTTACTATAAAATAAGGTGGCAGTATTCGTGGCTTAATGAAAGCCTGTGTAGGGTTTCGAAAAAGTTTAAAAGCCGTGTTGAGGTGGTGCAGGTCGAGTACACGTCATAGCCTCTTGACCTGCCCGCCCACGACGCGGGACGCGCCCGCGCCGCCCGCCCTGTATAAATCCTTCAATTATTTTGTATTTTGACTTTTATTTCTGTGTTTGTAGTTATTCCCTTATTACGAATTCGTAAATACTTACAAAACTTTTCATATTCTTGCGATAGTTCAGGGGAAAATTGTATGTGACTTCAATTTAAAACTTCAAAGATATTTTTATTAAAGTTTGTGAAGCATTTTTAATCCAGGAAAACTGAACGCGTTTTGAATTCCGCAGCGTGTGCATCGTACATTATAATGGCATTTCGTCGTATAAAACGAGGCGTCGCCGTCGCCGCATAAAGTTTATTGAACTTCCTATAAAACAATAGCCGCTAAAAGCTTAAAGCAATAATACTTTATAATAGAGATCTTATAAATTCTTAAAGAAACCGCTCGTCGGCCGCCGACAAACAACAATAAACTCATCCGCACCATTGATAACATCAGTCTGAATAATTACAGCGACCACAAACGAATAATACACTCTTAATAAGAAACTAATAATGCAGAAACGAATAAAATCCCTTCTTAGTATCCAAGTTTCAATTAAAAAGAATAAAGTAGTTCTGCGCGAACTGATCCCTTACGGAACGAATGTTTTAAAAATTGGAAAAATCTATTGAGTGAAGTTGAAATTGACATTTTAAAGCAAGATCCGGAAGGCGTTCTTAATTCCAAAAGTTTGAACGTCATATAACTGGCTGAAATGATGGTCGGGGAAAAACGGGCCAGTCTAGCAGATTTGAAAGCTAATTGAACAAGCGGTGTATAGACACAATATTATGTACTTTTAAAAACGTGAACACGGCAATGAAAGAAACACTTCAATAGAAAATCTGGATGAAAAAGTTAAAATCCTTCCCTCTGATAAAAAAAATTCGTTCCGCCTCTGAACACGGAGAAACCTTTTCTCACTTATCTCCCTTTGCGGTGGGTACTAGATATATGTGTGAGCTTTCGGTTTAAACTTCAATGGTCTAGTAGGTATAGGCTTATTGTGGTGACCCTTAATCCATCAATAGTAGTCAGAGTGTGACCAACATCCGTAGTCCGTTAACGGGAACCGCAGACAGCCTCATACATAATCGGCATTCAATCATTTGACTCCGATCGACGCCGCGCCATTTTGTCAATTTAATACAAAAGGTAATAAAACCACAAATACATCACTTTTATTGCGATCACGTTCATCCTTTATATTACTATTTACTGTTACTGAATAATAGCACGAATAATGGGTAAACACAATCTAACATTTAGATAGGTTTTAACGCAGTATATTAAACAGTTTGAGGATAAACTGCTGTTTAAGCTAGAATATACATGAAGTTTTTGAATGAAACTTGTGTCCATGCCGCAGTCCAGTGTTAGTTTATCTCGCTACTGTATCCGCGACATGTGAAGCTGTCACAACCAACAGCACAGATATTAATTATCTTCAGAAGTTAATAATTAACTTTAAAGTTCCCGGAGCGCTGAGTTTGGCACTTCATTCGACGTTGTGTGTAGTAAATTTACTGCTGCAATTATGTATCTAAAGTTTCGATGGTGGCCCGCAAACTTTTATTATTAAACTGTAACATTCAACATGTATATTACCTGTGTACAATGGGTTTCTGAACAAACTGTAGTACGAACACAAATGTAATCAAATATTATCAACGCTAAACTGTCAGTTATTGCATTTATCGGTAATAGGGTTGACATTGTTTCAATCGTAATGGTTATTAGTTCTACCACTGTTTCACTGTAGCACGAAATTACAGCTACTCATTCCAACGTTACACACAGTTAAGAGAAATTCAATTAAGCTCAGTAAACACACATACTTTGCTTTGTGCCATCGCATCGTTTACGTGACGTCACAAAGCGAGTTCGAACTGAACCTAGACCAATTAAAGCTACAAGTGTTCCCAACATGCAAAGTCTTAAGTAGTCAATGTTCTGCGCGGAAGTGGGCGTTGCTCGGTAGCACTGTTCCTAGGTATCGCTCCCTCCCAAACAGAATGGATTTGTCGGGTAAGATGGATTTGAGGAGAATTTGTAAATGCCTTCAGTATCGCAACGCGTAAATTATAGATATACCCATAATCCAATCCTTAGAAAAGAAACGATAAAAGCACGGAGAAAAAAACAGCGATACGGCTTTTTATGTCACTGCGGGGCAAAGGTAAACTTGAAAGGAACATGAATAAAATAATGTTGAGAGGTCGAAAAACGTGAACAAATGCCGTTGGATGAATAAAACGTTCTACGTCAAATTGTAAGCCGCGATATGAGGCGAAACAGTTGTTTTTGTCACCTAGACGTCGACAACAATAGCAGTAGATGCAGGGAATTAGTCACGCGACTGGTAACAGCAGCTGCTAAGAGCCGCGGGCTGTGGGGTGCACCAGTCTAGTCACAGCGACAACGAACACCACTATTTATTAAAACTTTATGTGTTAACTTGCATTTTAAAATAAAATTTATTTTGTTAGGGGATTAGCACGAGCTTTTGAAAGTAAAATTCATTTCAGAATTTGATTTCGTTTTCAACGTGTTGGATTTTCAATTTATATTTCTACTGTAAATGTTTTAACAGTATGGGTATGTTATTATAAATTCATTGAACGAATATTTCATAAAAGCATATGTACTATTTTTATAAAAACAACATCTTGAATGGGCTATTATTAGTTTGAGAAGCCAACAAGCGTAATGCTGAAACAAATATTAAACATAAGCAGAACCGGTTAACGTAAGCGGAGGCAAGCGTTTTGTGAAGGCACCAGACGAACGCATTAGGAAGATTAAAACTTGTAAAAGCAAAGAAGCGAAGCAACTGTCTCTGCACTGTCATCAACTACACACGCTTCGTAAATAGGAACACGCTCTACATGCATACTCCACACAATTATTGTTCACGTTAGTAGGAACATTGAATAAGGTAATCAATTCAACTGTACCTAAACAACGGCTTAAATGTGTTTAGTATTTGTAGCTGCACTAGTTATTAAGTGAAATGGTTGCATCCTGCTGTGTTTTTTTTATTGTTGCCAGTTGAATTATTGTTTTATAGTTAATAGAATCAAACATTGAATCAAATCATAATAATCTATTTGTTATTTGAACTACATTAAAGTTGCAATGTTCCAACTGAATAAAGATTTAAATGAGAAAATAATACCGTTGCTCGCTAAATACTGCTTCCTACATGTATAAAAATAAAGAGAGGAAAGCAATCTTTCCTCCATGTTCATTTCTTTCCACCATGTAAATGTAAAAACAAAAGCGGGAAGGGAAGAACTTCATAATGACCGTTGTATAACGCTTTGTTAGGACACATGGTAACAGTCACGTACCCGACTATAAGTAGCACAAAAAGAGAGAAAAACTCTATTTTAAATGTTGATACTTTTGTCTCGTTTATTATCACAAATGTGACAGAGACATCGCTATGGGGAAGATTTATTCCCGTCGGTACCAATTTCCTCTCACATTTTGAGGATACAAAAGGCATAATACCACTACCTTCGCATGAACACGAGTACATTAAGTCGTGCCATTGTTTACTTTCTGAAATACTATTATGTGCTATATTTAAAATTGATTGAAACATTGTATGTAGCAGCAGTTTTGTCGTGATTCAGATGGTTTTGTATTCAACGGTTGTAAATATTCTGTGGTAATAAGTATTATTTGTATTGGCGGTCACTATCAATTTCCCACATTCATTCAGATTCACAGAAATATGTCATACTTTCGTGTATAATGTTAAATGAATTTTGTGCGACCCATTGATTGAAGCCGCCATATTTTCCAGTTTGTGTGAACTCCTACATATTTATAGCCCTCATCAATATGAGTCGGAATTAGTTTCTCGCGGCATTTCTTAGGATGTGACGTAACGAATTTAACCAGAAACGTTTTCTTATGTTCGTTCTTAGAAGGCGTGATATATCCTGTAATATCCGCATCTATCGCACAGTATCCGCACGTAAGGTAAAAATGAAGCGAAAACTCTCATTTTGTGACACCGCGTGCGATGAGGATCTATACTTGAGGCAAACTTCATGGAAATATTTAGATCATGTTCTGATGAAACTTTTCCAAGAAAGCATCATTTTTCCGGATGTTACCGAAAAGATAGTCCGTGATTTGAATACAGATTCTCTGGCACGCCGTACAAAATGTTACATGAAAAAAGTCAGTAAGGTTTTTAATTTATCAGCTCGGATGATACATTAAAGTAATGAGATCCAAGACAGTTTAATATAGATCAATGAAGATAAAGCACACATGTTTGTCTAGAAATAGTATCTAGGCGTATAATGAAAAAACGGGTGGTTTATTTTTCTTTTTCTTCCTCCGGACTAAGTTGTTTCTCATGTCGTACCTTTTAGGTCTAAGATAAAAAACATTTCTCACATTCTTCTACATGACTGTGCAAGACCCGTAAATTGAATTCGAACGCCATCCATTACTATCTCTGTACGTGCCTCTCTGCTTAAAATAGTAATAAGACTAAATTAGTAATATGACTAAATTAGTAATAAGACTAAATTATAAAAGTTAACATCACGTTTGTTATCGCCGACACGGAAAAACTCAACATCACTAGCAAGCATTTTATTTTTTGTACCCGTAGTTTATCACAGGACGTGAATTCATTAGTGTTGACTAGGTAACTACTTAGTGCAACTGGTAATATATCAATCTCTAGAGACTATCCGGGAAGCATCTTAATGGCTCCTGGAAACAGTGAGTGAGACAAGGTACTCCGCATCAGGGTTTAGCATTGACCAAAACCCAGACTTGGACCTGCGACCTGAAAGTTAGGTCTCACACCACCGACACTTATTAGTAAGTGGGTGCCTGAGGAATGGCAAGATGTTCATCAGGGACTTACCTATGATGAGCCGAAGCAGGCTGGCGGCGAGCAGGCCCAGGTCGGGAGAGTTAGCCATGGGTCTCTCTCGCACACGCACTACCGACACGAATCCGAGCCATCACATCGGACGCCGCCGTCGCACTACACCGCGCCAAGTATCACAGTCTACCTCCACATTTGTCCACACTAGTATCCACATTTCACATCAAAAGTCTTTGGGAAGTATTTCATTGTTCGTCAATGTTCAATGTAATCACCACTCGATTTACTCTTTTAACAGAACTTCAAAATTCGTGTTGCTAACTCAATTATACGAAATTCGAAAGATTAAATTACGGTACAGAATCGCCTGCAGCCTACAACGTTGTGTGTTTTATATTATATACCGTACTGGCGTGCACTTGGTATTACTGTCATAACATTTACTTTATTAATGATTAGATAATATCAAGTATATATACGCTGTAGCATCGTCGTTTTATTTCGAAACTCAGCTGAAAACTGAAAGTTTACGCTATACATTTTAAATCTAAGCATGTAAGCCCATTTAATCTCTAGACTTTACCTAATGGAAGATTAAGCTTTATTTATCCCGCAAGAATATAGCCAGTAATGTGTGAGTGTCACATTTATTTCTACTATCGCTGTATCTTTCATTTCTTCTGCTGTGAGCAGCGTGAAACAAATGGCGGCACGAGTTCCCCACACTTGTGTACCCATTTGTATTGTAGTCCGAAATTAAACGCAGTTTAACACCGGCAAGCTGGCTTGAAGTACAGTAAGTAGCGACTGAAATGTTGTACATTTTCAACAAATATCTATGACACTAATACATTTTCTATGTCGCACATATGTAACTGCGGTTTATCAGGAACGTTAATAACAAAACCGGTAGGCAAATATTTTGATGTTAAGTATGTACATAACATCGGTTTTAATTAACACACACAGAGACAATGAAGTTTTATTTTAATAACTATGAAACAGAAACCTCAATGCGTACAAATACATTTATTGTGGCCCATTTACTTTTAGATTGGACGAATATTTAATTAAGTACTGAATTGTTTTGTGGTTCTTTTTGGTTATTATAGGGGTCGTTTAATTATCTCCCGATACACACAACATCGCAGGCGCTAGTGCCACTTGTACTAGAGACCAAAACTGAACACTGCACAATAACTCATTCAAAATTGGCGTAGGTAACTTTTTTAATTTACGGTTCAGAATAAATGCACGTTCCTCCGTGATTTATTGCGGGATACTGTTTGTAATATTTTAATCAGAAAAAGTAAGAGGACGTTATCGTCCTAACGTTATCTTTTAAGTGTTATTACTTTAGGATAACACCGAAAATATATTACTTTAAGGACCGACCACGTTTAAAAAAAACCTAGCTTTATTTCTCTTTCATTGAAAAGGTATTATGTATCTTTAATACAAGATATATTTTATTTTACAGATATCAGAATAAAAGGTATTGTGTTCATAAAGCCACAATGCTTTTCATATCCGCTGGGACGAAAAAAAAATTCGAATGTAAATTAAACAATGAAATATGCAACAACAAAATAACAAAGCAGGCCTTTACATCAGATTACTCAACAAGGCTTGGATCTACGATATTCAAACTAATCTTACAAAATTCCTGAAGCGAGTCCCGCCCCCAGCCCACAGCCCGCCCGCCCATGTAGATACTATCATAAGTCTCGCGAACAGCGAAAGCTACTATTGTCAAAGTTATCAGCACATGTTAAGCGAGATTTAGATAGTTTTATTCGCGAACATAAGTTATTGTAGAACGCTTGACTTTGACTAAGTTGGAGCTCGCCTTTGAAACTAGATCAATCAATATTTTGCGATATTATGTTACGCCCCGTATAATATAGCAGTTTGAATTGTATCGCAGCCATTGTGCCATGTGTTCTCTGCTCATGAATATGCCGCCGGCGAATGAGGAACGGTCAAAACAATAACCTTTGGAACAATAACGAATGTTATACAGGTGTCTGATTTTAATGAAGCGACTATAATGAAACGTGCCTACGGATTAAGTTGAAAACGGGGGAAAGTTTTATCTCAGCGTCATGGGAAAAGATAATATTATTTCTTTATCTTTAAGTCTGTGCAAAAAAAGAAAATTACGTTGTCTCCGGTGGGTCCAGAGGAAATTAGAGGGCGCGACGCCGAGCTGGTCCAGTTATCAGTTGGTTAAAATGCAAATTGTTCTCTTTTGTTTGGCAGAGCCGATCGACAGCGCGCTCGCCGCCGCTAAACAAAAACATGGCAAAAATGCTAAACACTCATTTATAGGCGACGCAGACATATCCCCTTTCATCGTTTTAACAGAATTTCAAAAGAAACTATTCAGTGACACTGCTTTCAGTCTAGAATAAACGAACTCTCGCCTGCAGCTGTACGGTCTCAGTTTGATCTACAAAATCTACGAAAAACAAACCTGAAACTGAATAAACTTGTTACATTACTACATTGTTTTAGTTCGTTTTGCGTCTGTATATTTTTCTTCGTGGTACATATTTATCTACAAAAGATACCGTGAAAGCGCATTGCATGGATATTTGGTATCCAGGAAGCGACCAAGTTCGGCGAAATAAAAATAAAGGTTGTGGCAACACACGACAAAGTAAGCCAATGGAAGGAGTTTTCAATTTTAGATATGTATGCATGGGGTAGCATGGGATTATCGAAACTTTATTCGTCATGCAAATATATATTTTGATATTCTTTTCTTTTTTTAAAAAAACGTTGCCCTACACTAGGAATTTCTCCTGTATCGTCGGTGCGTTCACAAACATATAAAGTCACATACACAATTACTCAGACCCGAAACAACTATCTGCAGAACATACATTTGTAGGACGCTTTACCTACTAAAATTGAATTCGTTTATTACCCATTTTTCATAACTAAATTACTTTGCTATTCATCCAATAAGCTTTTCCATTTTGTTTTTGTAACTGAAAACTTCAGAGAATATGAAAAAAGGGCAAATGTATTTATTACGATGTAATATTATATGTTATTACGATATGAACAACAAAACGTGTATTTGATAAACAATCGCACAATAGTGACCGCTCTCTTGGACGATTGGAAGGACACGCATGTAGGCGGAGAGAATTTATCCGAGCACTTTTAGAGCCCTATTGAATGGGGACTCTTAAATCAGTTTCCTTCACGTCTGTACTTACCCCTACAAAATAATATATTCGGAAAGTTCGTGAACGGAATACAAACAGGCGCGGGTCGGCTGGAGTGCCACTGCCACAGCATGAAAGGACCCGAACAAAGAACCGAGGGCACCTTACATTACGAGGACCTACTTTTGATTTTACTTCAACCATTACACACAACCTCTATTAATTTCGACCTCTATTACATAGAGTGAAAATCGGATTACAAACTTCAAATGAAAATTAACGTAATTAAAACAATTTCCCCGAAACAATGGCCGGCGCGAGCCGTATTCAAATGCTATAAAATAAATTCACGTTATTATTCGATGAAGCGTCGCCATATCCCTTTTAACAGCGATCGCTACGGGAAAAGGGCGTAATGTAAATAATCGAGATTAAACAAAATTGATTACAAAAGTCTCCCTTAAACGACACAAAAACTAGAAGCTTTTAGATTACTTGAACCGCAGCCACAACAAAGTTTCAGGATAATAATTCACAAGAGGATTAGCAGTGTGGATAATGCTGTCGCAAAATAAATCACGGTTTAAAAAGTGTTTAAAAGGGGTGCGTCGTAGTGATTTGTGTGGTGAGCCGTGACGCGGCCCGGCGGCGGCAGGCTGTGAGTGTAGCTACAGTACATAGTCGTGGGCAGGACCGCAACCGCCACCCACTGAGCCACGCCTGCACCGCCAAGATAAAAATATGCTGCGTGGCCGAGTCCTAGACATGACACCGACCCACTTAACACTTTAAACAATACAATATTGCTCGAAAATCACATTAAATTGTTCGCACCTAAATAGGAAAATTACAGCGGTAATGCTTACCAAATGAGGGGACGAAACCATTAAATATAAACAGGTCAGGTATACACTTCACCGCGTCCGCCTACATAATACTTATAGGATTTGGTTGAAAGGGACGCACGTATTTCCATAATCGTAATCAAATGATTTACAAATATTGACCTCTTTGCTTCGATATCCAAATACTAAAATCATATTTTCAAAAAGCTTTTTATTGTGATCTATTGAGTTCCGACTAAGCTTGTGGTCTGTTTATATAAGGTTCAACAAATATAAACGACCTTAAAAAGAATTTAGCTCTACAGGACCACGCAAAAATGTAGAAAATTAATGTCGAATTATTTACGCGTTCGAGTATTTAACTGGTACGCCAGTTGTTGTAAACAATGCAATAATTCGAAACACGAAAAGAAATATGAAGCTCTAGGCAAAGAATTTTAAACATTTACAAAAGAGTGGGAAAGCTCAAAGATTCCGCGAGACTCGAGGAAGAAAGCTGCGGCGTACATAGTTATTAACTCCATAGAGACTGTTGGTATTTATGCAGTGTGTTAACCAACCTCCCCACATATTTATCATGCTATGTCTGTAATAAAGTTTTCGTGGGCACCAAATACTCACTAGCTAGAAATATAGGTAGGTACGTCGACTTTCTGCCTTTTTTTTTTATAAAAACAACAAAGCTTTACGCTTTGAATGTGGTCCACGCGAACGTGGCGATTTAACGCCGGGCGAATTTAAAAACGTGACGCCGTACTTTTATACCTCCAAGAATATTACGGAACTTTAAATACTTAGGTACTCTACTTAAAAATTATACAGCCAAATGTCTTTGTCTTTAAGGGTTGTTTTTGGGCATGTTTACATAATGTCCAGCTGTTTTCAATGGCCCGACCGTATGCTGCCGGTCGGTCAGGATGTTACAAGCAATAAATGCTAAGTACCTTAATAGTTTTTCTCGTGGAAGGCTAAGTGATTTTTTGCAAAAGCTAACGATATTACCCGGGAAATCTGTAGTCTGTTTTGGTACATTAGCTGTAATTCTTGATGAGTCTATTAAGTGTCAAGTAACAGTTAACATTCGGGACGGAGAATGTCGCAACATAACAATTACATTGAGTGCTCCACAGGCATCGCGGAGACATTTACATTGATATTAGCACATTATACTTATAGGTCACATCAACCTTATTATTCATGGAACTGACAAGCTATTTCGGGTCAATTCACACTGTGTTGCCAATATTGTTTCAGTCTCAACAGAATTTAAGTGGCGTGAATATTTAGTGGTAAAGTAATTTGAAACTAACACCGGTTTCTTTGTAGAGTGAAGCAAAATAACGCTTTGGATTGATTCACAAAATTTATTCCAAGTAGTTATAATTGCTCTGTCTCTAATTAGGCAATAAATAAAACGATAATTTAATTAGTCACAGACATCAATGAAATATTAGGGCCATTACAAAGTTCAAGTGCCAAAGAATACTGTCAGTCGCCGTTAACTTACTAAGACCTTGTTCACACATTTTATTCTACTTATAAAGAATAAAGTGATACTATCAAATATATCTTTATACAAAAATATTCTATTTTAAACTTGTCGCATTTACTTTTAGAAGTAGATAATAACGAAGTAAACATAACATAAGAACATCTTTTATGAAAAGAAAACCCGTAAAAGTAGTTGGCCCAGCAACAATGTGTCAACGTTTGACTTTCACTAGAGACACAGCCATAGAAGAACGAATAAACTCACGTTAGTAATCCTCTCTGAGGTCGGTCACAATACTTACATTTTATCTTCACTTAAAAGGGATGATATTTACAGCTAGTGATTCAAAATGGAGCTCGTTTCCGCTCCGTACGCACATAAAGGAACGTCGTCAGGAAATTAGTATTAATTAGATGTTACACTAAACTAACAGAATAACGGTACTAATATAAAGTTTGGGGCTTGTTTATATCGGCAATTAGACGGAAAAGTTTAAAGGTTGTCGTCATCTCGAAGACGTGCGGGTCAGTGGCCATGTGAGTGGGTCTGCGGGTCACAATCACGCGTCTTTGCATATTAAAGATGCCAATCAGCCTTGTGAGGCCCAGTGCTCGTTACTTGAGGCGCTAAATGCTAAGACCGCGGTAAGGCTCGGCCTCAAGGAGCAGATTAATTACTCCCCGGGCTGCCAAAGTCTATCTCGACTCCGTCTGATTTATTTTTTCTTTTGGCACATTCCGGCGAGTATTATATTATCTACTTCTGGGTTTCATTAGGCTACCCCTCGTTTCTGTATTAATCAAACTTATATGTATACGGTACGATAAATATGTGTTTCCATCTTTTTATATAGAGCCGAATATAGGATATATTTAGATAGGTATATCAGATGCTTATATCACACCGCGTAAGTTATGAGGGTCAATCGGGGGAAATGGTCAGATATGGAGATCGTGTGCAACCAACTAGCAACCTGTCACTACGAGTGTACAAGTAGATCACGACAGCTTCACTCCGTGTAGTTTTGGTCTCTTGATAAAATATATCTGAATATCTTTCAGTAAGTTCCATTATTCTCTTATACAGACGAAGAGAAACGGCTTGCCAACTTGAGTGTACAATGCGGCTTCAATGAATACCAGATTGCTTCCCCGACCCTTCTTCTTCATTTTAACGGTTTCCTATTGCCAGCCTCCGCTTTGTTTTAAGGAAGTGTCGTGCCCTCATTAGCAACCGTAAGACAACTTTCTTCAATCTTGATATGGCGAAATTGCGGTTTCTCACGAAGTGACTGTCAACCAAACTCCACAACCCTTAAGGATTACTTGGAATCTTTGGATTATAGGAATTATTAACTACACATAGTTAAATCGATGCTCCACATCAGTTCTGAATTAATAATGTCAGTTAAGGTTCATAGATTATGTTTACAATTCGTATTACGCATAATTCACGAATTGGTCAGCAGTTCGGCACGGTGCATGCGGCTTCGGTAATTTACGCACCTAATTACCGATTCGGGTAACGAGTGCCTGCAAATGTATATTTACTTGGGCAATCATCTGTTCGCGTGGACAGATATGTAAATTGTATTTAGTAGATACATATACACCTGCATAGGCGTAGTAGACATACGAACGTGAGCAAGTTGAAAATGAAACCCATATTAATACATAACCTACGTTTGTAAATAGAAAATAGTAAGACCCTACCAAAAAACAATTTTATACTTGAGGTATTTCGGGAAGCGTTCTCACAGGCGGAATTCAAATAATGTCTAAAAATATCAAAGGGATGCAGCACGCATTTTACTCATAGCAGACTACAGCACACGAGCAGAATTCGATGAATTTTTGAGAAAATATGGTACCGGAAATATGCTTATTGAAACCATACTTTTACTCACACGATATTCCGAATATAAACATCTGTCGGGTGAATCGAACAGCATAATCTAAATATTACGTAAAGGGATTACCACATATATATTCAGATCATGAATATTACACGCACGATAGCAATAATCCCTGTAAGACTTTTATAAGGACCGTAAAATTATCGTTTTACGTCCATTACCGCAGCGTGAGGTTGCCCTTGTCTGATTGGTGCCATTCACAGAATACTGATCGCCGTTTAATAGCGCTACCTAATCGAGGAAGATACTTTGTAGGTGCAGAGTGGAATGATGCGGAAGGGAATCTCCAATTGAAATTAAAGATCTACTCACGTTTATATTCATGATTGTACCCGCTATAAGAGAAAATAATGTAACGTCTTAACGGTTGCTCGGGAAACTTAATATCGAGTAAACTTTTATACTACGCGTAGCACTAATTAATGCAAAGTTTTTGCCAAAAAACTTGGTAGGGAGTTTACATGAAACCATATTCAAACAGTCGACTACATACAGTAATTAACGTTTAATAAATTAATAATGAACACATAATAAAGGCAGATACTTAAATATGTATTTCAAGAACGATCGTAAGCTATACGAATACCGAATACCAGAGCAATTACCAAAGCTACCTACTAAGCAATAATTCAGAGGCAGGAAGCAATAATCTGCAAGCTAGGATGTGGGCACAAACTAATCATGTCCGACGCTTCCCGAAATCGCTTTCATTTGTTACTAAAAACGTTGAATCAGACCATTTCCGATTACCATCGAAATTACACTATTAGAAGATAGATCAAAGGTTCTGTTCAGACGAAAAAACAGGAAGAACTACCACAGAATAAATTAACTTGAAGAATTGGAAGGAAAGAAGGGTTTGGTACGATAAACAGGAAGTAATACATACATGAATTATGTAAATGCATTCTTATTTATGTGAGAAAGGTCTACTTTTATTCAAGAGCGGACTGCAACAGGCTGTCCGATACCTATCTTACAAGTCGTTATTGGTTAAACGAACACTTTCGTATCTTTGCCAATATCGTAGCGAAGTCTTCTATAACTTAGCCTAGGAGACATCCTTTACTAGCGGTTCTTGATAAAATTTTCTTCAGTCTTTTCAAAGGCTACGACTTCGACGATTTTCTTTTGGACATAGAAACTTAGGATAAGTTTAGTGATAGGCAAACCCTATTTTTTGTGAGGATATTTTCGACTAGATTTGTGCCAATCACGGATGTCCCTGATTTTTTCTTGTGTGAACTGAAATGAACGAGTAAGATGTAGGTAGTCAAACCTGTCGAGGACAAAGACTAGAGTATCTTCAACATAACTTTCAAACACACGAAAGAATGTAATTAATAGGTATTCAGCAAATTGATGTCTGTGAGGATCCGTGCATGCGATCGACAAAGGAATTCCAACGCACCAATTGAAAGAACTGTTTTCGGGGGATCAGGAATTCACCGAGTCTGTGATTAAAGTAATAAAATATTAGGACTAGGATTTACCGACGGGTCCGTTCGCATTTACGCGAACTGAAATAGAAAAAGTATTTATTCAACTCAAAGGATCCAGTAATCAGTTTTCGGAGTTGTGGAGTTCTTTTAGCTAAATACAAGCTTCGAAAATCATCGATTGGTTTACGAACGAGGCGCGAAACTGATGAATATTTCAAATAGGTCAGCCACTAGAGCTAAATTAAAATCAACTTCGGTTAATTGATATTACGCTGATTGTTCAGTTATTTAGTTTGCTTTGAGTTTTAATACTTACGATTTAATTGGAGAGCAGAAGAAAAATACAAGTTCATTATAATGTAAGGGACAATTTCTAGAATTGTATTGTTTACTATCTAAACCTATGGTCGATGACGTCCACAAAAAAAAAACGAAAAGGTCAGAAATTAGGAAGGTTGTTAGCGTTATCAAGCGTTAAATAAATAAAAATTTTGAAAAAATACAATATAAAAATCGTCACATCTGTTCCTGTGCTGATATAAAAAGGTAGGAGTAGTAAGAACAACATAATACTTTTATGCAAAGTTGCTGGTTTCTTATCTGTGAAGATACAATTCCAGAGTCGACGGCAACCGCAAACGACTGTTACCATGTTTGCGATTGCAGTAGCTAGTCTTCGGAAGTATACTTTAAGTACTTACCTAACTTATAAGATCAAGATATGGCAAAAGTACTTGGACTTGCTTGCAGTTGAAACTAGCTCAGAATAAGAACCATATTTGCTCTTCGCTCAAAAATTCACATATAATAAGCTTTTAGAACATCTCTTGCGAACTTGATCCGCTGAGATCAAAGTGTCCTGCGTTCATTTCTATGACACCGGCTATATGTATGCAAAGCGAGCCAGTCAACCAGAGAAAGTGGAACAAACTAACTGACTTTATATTAATAGGTATACCTCTGCAAGTGAGGTCTATTGTCTCAAATTTGCAGACACCAAGTTATTTTCTCTGGGGTAGGAACACAGTTACGAGCAATGTCGAGACTTTTTAAAAGCCATGTTAACTTATTGAATTATTTTAATGACAGAATGAATAATAAAATCACTCGAGTTATGAACCAAAACTCACTGTTCTTCTAAAGTGGTAATTCCATAATCACTTAAACAACGAGATAATGTAAAAAAGGTAGCACAGAAAAGTATTTAACTGTCCAGTTTTAACAGCGAGATAGCTAATGAAACGGCGTCCATTTAACTGCGGAACAGTTAGAATGACATTAAGGGATTCTGCACAAACGGAAAGCTTCGAAACATCGGATCGATTTAATTGTTCAAACGTGTAACGGGATCAAGACGAAATTAAGAGATTTAGCGAACAACGTTGCAAGCTTAACTGAAACTACTTGTACAATGAAACAGTTCATATTCTGTGAAATAAGTATCGGCGTCGGTGTCAGCAAAACTGCCATATTACTTATTCATGTTGTTAATAAATGGAACAACTCGTGCCGTGTCGAGGTCTATTAAGCAATACGTAATAAGAATATATCGACACAACTCTGCGAGGAACAAAAACAGTAATGATTAACGGATAAACGATTCAGAGCCAACAGCAGACGGTTAATCAAGAGAGCGTAGGAGTGACAAATTAGACTCTCCTAAGTTGGGGAGGCCGGCCAGACGCACACCCACCTCTTATTAAAATAACTATCTATTTTTCGATTCTTTTCCATTATCATGTTGGATTCCGGAGGCAGCTGTTTGACATATTGGAATCAGCAACAGTCTGTCGAACAGTCTTTTGTAATAAAAAAAATATGAACGGAGACGCTTCACGAGGAAATCTCCCAGACGTCGAGTTAAAGATCATCGGTGCGAGAGGAAAATGATAGATGGAATCCCGGTGTTCACGAAAGTAACGAGCACCGGCGAATAGAAGAAATATGTGAGGTCAACCGACTGACGCCGCCGGTCACACGTTGTTGGGATCGAGCACAAAATAGATTACGGTCACCGCTTACAACTTTATTCAACCTGCGCCGGGCCCATTCAGAAGATCAATAAAAAAGCTGCTTTGATTTCAAATGAACGCTGAACGATTGAGGTCCTGAATCCGAACGCTATTATGAGAGCACTTCGACGAAACTGAGAAGTTTCTTTAATCTTCACGGTGAAAGGAGTACTTTGGTAAATGTTTCAATTAAAAGTTCCATCAAATTTTTGGTGTCAAACTACCAAGTATGGAAATGTAGGTAACCCGACAAGTTCGTACCAAGAGTTTCGAAATTTCGACAGTCTTAAAGAGATATAGGTAACTAACCTGTCGTAAATTATTATTACAACGCTATTGAGCACAGTAAGAAGCTAACAATTGCAATTTATTAGAATTAAGAACTCATTCCGAACATCTCCCTATCTCCAAACCTAATAAACATTTCTAGAAATGGGAAAACAAGACTAAAGTCACTGAAGTGAAACATTTTATGAAATAAACTTACAGAAACGATGCCATCTCAGGGAACTAGTAAGATTATTTCTGGTAATCCAAGTACGTAAAAAATCTTACGCTGCAGTTAATGGCGTAAAATAATTCGCACCTCCAATAAAGGTAAGAAATAAAATGGTAAAATTGCCATCTTCACTTGAGTGCTCACAACATTTTAAGTTCTTTGCTGATATAATCGGCCGTATTTAAATGCGGCAGTGGAGGTAATAAATTTCCCATTGACGACGAGACGAAGAATTGAACAAAAACGGCTCTTGTTGAATTCAGAGCCCAACAATAGATAATTTATCGTGGTCGGCTCAGGCACGCCGTTCTGCGTAAAATAAAAACGTAGGTATCTATCTTCAGGGGGCCATAACTATACTCTCATTCCATGAGGATGTGAGCCAGTTTGCAATTTTACTCCGAGAAGTACCATAACTTGGAGCTAAATCTGCCATTATCATCCTCTTGTGCTTACGGCAATAACGTAAAGAGGAAAATTAGGATTACAACAACGAGCGGGTTTGTTTGCCGACATCTTTTTACCGGTAACATTAGAAAAACATTACCATCAATCAAAACATTCCACTGAAATGAATTTTATGTTAAGCAATTCAAATAAAAACTACCAATTACACAAAGTGGATTCCGTATCGTAAAGGTTTCTGCACGCTAAGCTTAATTTCCAGGCGGATTCATCATTCTCTTTTACAATTCGTTTTGCTAAATTAGCACTCACTTCTTTACAGAACTCTCAAGCTGTCCTTCGGCCCGGAAAGTCACATTTCATGTTTATTTCCTCTTTTTTCAGTTGTATAAATAAAATGAAACTCTGCTAAGAGATATTAACACTGAATGAATCTGTGGAGACTTAATATCTTCAATTTTTCTTCGGTTTCTTTTGAATATTTTGTTTCTACGAAACCAATCTGCTTTTTATTACGCGTATAAATTTATTTTGTTTCATTAATCGTGATGAAAAAGTGTTGGTTAACGAAATAAAATGAACGCTCTTAAGAAAATAAAAGAAAAATTAACTTTAATTGCCAATGTAAGATGATGTATTTTTTACGTCTAAGAGTGCTATTGCTACAAATGAGGAAGATAAACTCAAGGTAGGCCTGAAGGGTGAGGTAGGTAGGCAACTGTAATTCGTACCAATAAAGAAATTAGCACGTAATTTATTTGGTGTCTAAATAGGACCGGGCGCTCCTTATAATTGTCTTTATCTACAAAAGCTTACGATAATAGAAATTCGAATTGTCAGGAATTAAGACAATGACGGTTTTCGTTCAAACACACCTTTGTCTTGCGGGATAAAGGATGTCACTCATTGCTTTAATGGCCTCGAGATCAATCCTTCGAATTTGTCGCACATTTACTGAAAGGCCTTGGGCTCGTGAGCGATGATGACCTAATGATGGTTGGTTGACCCTCATTTGTAACAGCATACTTTCGTTTATCTACCCACAAACGTATCAACTTATTTGTGGAAAGAAAAACCGCAACATATTTAAATAATTCCGTGTTAAAACTTAATATTTTACGTGGGTACACATTCATTTCCCCGATAACACCAACCATGTCGCTTTTGACCGCGACGTGCAACCGCTTTACGATTGTGTACCAACATTAAAGCCTCTTATAAAATTCATAGTGTTCACCCGAATTATATAATTCGACAGAATGACCGCATCCGCAATCGTTACACGAACGGAACCGTACAGTTGGGGTTTCGCTAACACAAATATATGCGCCATAAATTCGCACATCCTTATTCACGAAGTTTGATCGTTAACTAGTATTAAAGGAGATATAAAGCTGTCACAAACTGTACTATAACTTATTCGTACTGTATATCGGATTGAACTAGCATGAAGCATGCCAGAAGCAATCATTAATAATTATAGCCTTGGTTGGTCGGTCACATCTCTGATTGTTGTACTCAACGGAGATAACCATTGGCTGTAAGTGAATTCGATTTTTAACAGTCTCGAGGAGAACTGAGCTTATTGCAGTCACGTCCAAACTCACTGCGACGTTAGCCAATTACCTACATAGGGCAGAAATCATTTATAATATTGTTACATTACTGAAGAGATATCTCGGCCCACGGATTATTTTAAATTTCATTATCTAGAACAAAAAGTTACAAAAGAAAAAAGTTTCATCTTTTTTCCATTATCGGCAGGCGGAATGAACTAAATATTAATGAAGTATTTTCGGTATAAATAATAATGTTGGAGGTTTAATTCGAATGAATGAAATTTAAAAAAAAAATATTGTGGTTTTGTATGTTTCATATTAAAAGTAGTTATTTAAAGTAGGTAAAAGCACCATAGCCTAAATATTATTTATAAATCATCGAAAAAAAAACATCGAAGTCTGTGTATACTGCCCGTATACACAGACTTCGATGTTTTTTACGACGACAAGGGTCTCCCTTACAAAATTCTGAGCTCATTATAAATCCATTTATAATCTTGTGGTATAGATACTTATGGAACACCCAACGAAGGCAGGGCCCAAAATAAGTATGAAGAAAAAGCGGTACCTAGTCTATCACTCTCAACATGTGACGAGATCCATCCATTTATCTACCACCGGTTACAGACACGATTGATGTTTTCAATCCACTCCTGATAATTGTTTTACCGAATTTCCGTAATGTAACGATATTTGGCAATCGTAAAAAAAGATTTTCGGGTCAATGTAGAGAAATGTAATTAATCTAGAAGCACATTAAATCAGAGAACCTTTTTCATTATTAAGTAGGACTGTTCGTCTTTCGATGAACATTGTGAAAATACTTTTAATAATAAGAATTAATGACACTTTTATAGGTCACTTCCTAGTGACAAGCCAGTTTTTTTTCAAGATTAATTTTAATGAATGATCTAACAGACAGCTCGCTGCGGACAGTACTTCGCTTCATTAACATTAATGAAGCAATTATTCAGTAAAAGTACAATGCAATTATTGTCACGAAGGAATAATTTATTATTCCCGCATAACAATGAGATTTTAGCAAAAACAAATACATTATCTGCGTCCGTGTCAGTGGATGCCCAAGTGCCGTGGAGATATATTTTTCCGGCTCGCATTTTCACCGGAGCTCGCTTTTCAATTTATTTCGTCGTTTTAGCCGAGTGACGCCGTAATTACGGCACCACGCCGCGCGGCTCGCCGCATAATCGGCAAGCTATTTTTTTAATTCGGCCGTTCGGCTACACGCGATACCCATAATAACTGCGGAAATCATGCGCATGTATCTGACATCTCGGAAATTCGGTGTCATAAAGCAAAAAAATACCCATAATATTAGAAACATCCACCTAACGGATACGGATGCTCCCCGCAGAAACCTGTGCCCGACATAAAATGATAAACGAGTGATCTGGCACCGGTCTGACTCACCACATCTTGTACGTATTCCGACACGAATATTTTGCGTGCAATCGATCAGGGTGAGACGCAACCTTCGAGGAACATTTTCTTGCCATGTTATCAACGCGCCCTCATAGAAAGGACTATCAACTAGAATTTTATAAGAAGAATGATAGCGATATAAAAAACAAAGAACAAGTTTAACATAATTTTACGGGAGAGTGGGCGCTCGCTATAGGAACTGTTGGGATACGAGGCGGCGTTCAATTCTCCCCGCTATAATGCTACGATAAAAGAGATTGAACTCACTTGGTCCGTAATAAGCACTCCCTGTTCCAGTACGAATTACGAATAAACGATGCGCTGTTTCATTAAAAATAGTGTCCATATATTACCAACGAAATTAGACGAAAGTCCGTTCTGTATTTATTTTGATACATCGTAGCGTAGCAGGTAGTGTGCTCCGTCTGATCATAATTAAATTACTGGAGATTGAGGCGAGAGGTACCTAGTAGCGCCTCAAGGTTGCCGGACTAGCGCTCTCAACGGCGAGGAAATACGCCAGGATATTGGTTTCAACGTGTAAGGAGTTCAATCTCGTCGCTTCCGTTGGGTTAGTAATCTTTGTCGGCGATAAAAGCCGCTCTGTTTACCGATGAAAGGGAAGTCAAACCAATTTACGAAACTAGACGTTGGAATTCGGGCAACAAAAGTAACCAATTTATTTGATTTCTGAACCTAGTATCCCATCAATATTAATGTGAGCCTACAAAAGATGCTATCTTATATTGTGATCTTAAAGGCAGGATTGAAACATAAATCGAGTCTACGATAAGGATTTATATCCTAATTATTTATTTATAAACTCTGGGTACAACAAATATCAAATCAATCAACCAGTTTATTTTGCGAATATCTTTACATAAACAATTCATAACATTAAACTGCTCAAAGGTTCAAACCTAGTGGAAGGCATCTGCGAATACACGGCGATTGCCTATTGTTACACTTACATTAATAATCTCTCATAATGCTAGCAATGATTCATAGCAGGAACTAGGGATGATACATGGTGTATGTCTGCCGGAGCGAACCCTTGATTGTGGACAAAAACAATAGTGTCTTCGAGACGGAGCCGGAGTCCATTAGAGGAAATGTGTTTATGACAAGAGTGTGATCAATAGAAAGCCGGAGGGTCGAGAGGTCGGCCGGTTCCGAGGATACTGGCACACACGGACACGTTATTAATAGTCGCTCGTGGCCAACCCTGAATGCTACCGGATTTCGAAGCACTAAATATTGTATACATTTACTATGTATATCCGACATTCGATGTCTATTCACACGAAATATGAACTATTAATGGACGGAAGATGCTGCCTTAATTTGATGCATGTGTGCGAACTGTCAAGATTGGCATCTTCGAAGGGTTTCTGAGATATGTTGCGATGCTGTCTCTGGAACTGCGATATTATCGCAATTTATGAGACACTGCTATAACTAAATTTTGATACATTTATCAGAGATTTTTCCATTCCGTAAATCTGATTAAGCAAACTTGTAAACAAGATAACAGCACTCAAGGGGATCTACAACAAACAACTCTACGTGTACAAACTGGGAAGTAGAATGTTAATTGAAAACACGTTCAGTAACAATATCTTCAAAAGTGCCGGAAGAGGTAAACAACCCTTAAAAATCAAAAAAGTATACACGTAAAGTTAACTTGCGCAAAACAACCGCATCACTACTAAATATCCACACCATGTAGGTTTACGCCGTCAAAACATTATTTTTGTTGAAACATTAGTTTTTTTTCACAGTAAAATAGTGGGTGCGTCACGTCCGCACACGAATCAAATGCATTTCCGTGACACAGTGACTGAGAGCAAACAACGAGCGGCCTCGACAGCGAACATCTGTTGTAGCGTGCAACATTCAATTCAGTTATACGAAAATACCAGCAAGTACCGACGACACCGTCAATAACGCAATAAAATAAAGATGCAATAAAAGAACTCCATGTTCAATCGAATTGTTCGTCACTCCCTTTTGAAACATCGCATTCCCTGTGCAGTTGTCCTAAATCGAATTGGAACCGATGTGGAAATCTGCCACTGTATTCAACGTTCTGTTCGTCCTCCAGAAAAGCATTAGTGAGGAATTTAATTTGTCAAGTATGATGCGCGTTCAGGTGCCGGCGAGTCGTTAGAGAGACGCGACGCGTGCCGGTGTGCGGGACTTGCTCTCACCGCTAGCATCACCCGCGCACAACCAGCTCACAACTTCGACGAATTACACTCACCACGTACTCGTAATATAAACCGACGCCGCTTGCAAAGCTAAGCGAACGGAAAACTTTAGTTTACAGTTAATGCGAAGAGCCTATTTACGAGAACCTACGTGAAATTTTGCATTTCATCTGCTTGATAAGTTTGTTCCACTTATTCACTACTTTAAACAGAAGTTCTCGGCTAAATGAAAACGGATATAACGGAAACTAACATTTTATGCAAAAAAGACGCTGACCACAGGTAACAAATAACTGGCTACAAAATTTATGGCGGCATTTTAGTGGTCGGTAGTGAACAAATAGAAGAAGCAGAGTAAGCAAGGAGATGGAAAACAGCGGATGTTGTATGGCTCTCGTCTGACCATTAAACTGGGCCGAGGTGGAACGCGCAAATTCTAGCTAAAAGAGATATCTACGGAGCGGACTTGAGTTATATAGAGCTGCGTAAATTGCCGCTCGCTACCTCCTTGAAACAGGATTAATATTGTTAGGTTAGACGGCCAACAGACTAAAACCATTTAAATTGCAATCTAAAAACAATTTAATGCTCAAGAGAGACAAAAACAGCTATTTGATGTATACCTCTATCGCAGCATAGGCGTTGCATACATTGTTGAACACTGATCACTAACATCCCAAACGCGGGGAAATATTGCAAGCGGCTACGAACTTTTCAATTTTGAACAGTTCAATAAACAGAATTGTTCGATGCAATCATCGTGTAGTTCGATAAACCAATTTCGTACAATATAAATCAATGAAAATGAGATTGCGACGACGCAAAGGGATATCAATTTAATATTCAGTAACGCAGATCTAACGAAGTGATCATAAACGTCAGTGGCATGCGTCATAATATGGAAAGTCGACATCCGAGGCCGATTCATGAGCTCTTTTATGTAACGTCACTTGAAGTAACTCGTAGAAAACTTTCGAGTCGGTATATGAGAGTAACAAGTGGGACGGCAATCATAGTTCCGAGTGTGTTCGAGCGCAGACAAGTGCTGAGACGAAATCATTTTATGCATTGTGCTCACTCAATCTGTGAGCGCTTAGCAATGCAATCTCTCGCATAATTCTTGAGCTTAATCTGTCCGGGAGCATCGCATCTCAGCCGTGACATCGACGACGACGACAATGAAATATGGCTGCTTCACTGAACACTGCATCGAGCTTTAACTTTACAAAGTAGCTGTGTTTGTAAATAATACTAAGCATTAACTGCACGTGAAATATAATCGATTCAACGCTAGCGATAACCAACTAACTACTAATGACGATTAAACTGCAATCAGTAACCTCTGGCTTATTTACTTTCATATTCCACCGTATGTGCATACGTGTAACTATTCCACATCCACTAAACCAATATTTTTCGACCAGGTTCAGTAAACGCAATATAACGTTCCGCGCCGATAAATATAAATCTAAGTTCCGGGCTACAAATCTAAATCGCTTTGATTTTCAATGGCCGAATAGCACAGTAGGTAGCTTTCAACGCCTAGAGCGCAGAAAGATACAAATCGAAAAAGACCGATGAAAACATGGAAACTAAGTTACCTACCGCTCGTATAAATCCGACACAATAAAAGTACGCCTCTATCGGTACTGTCATTTATTTTTAACGTAGTCACGAGAGGTTTGTGAAGCCGTGTCGATAGCATTGTTTTTAAAAAAGACACGACATAAACAATTCCTTGTCTCTTTGGAAACGAGTTAGGGGAAAATGGCAAATGCGTCAAGAACAGGGTTGATATAATGTCGGAAACATCGGTCGGGAAAACATCCGGGCGCGTCCGCTCCCGCGCTCTCTACCGCGCCCGCTGCCGCGCCCGCTCTGCCAAAGCGCCTCCCACTCCCCACGACCTCCAAGAAAGCAAATAAGCTCTAACAAAATGAAAAACAAATACTCAGTAGATACGTTCAACGTTTTAAAGAACAGACTTTGGTTGAAAACAAAATAAACAGCTTCATTCATCCTCATTTTTTTGACGAAAAAATATAAAAGGTATCAAACTGTTTGCTTTGTGTAACGATACGTTTGCTCAGATACCGGTTCTAGTACTCAGACAATTTGTTTGTTTAATGGCTGATAAATCACAATTTGACCATTATAGGTTTTATGAGTGTTGTGCATTTTGAGAATTTGCCATTCTGAGAATTAGGCTTTTTGAGAATTGTCCATTTTGAGAACTTTTCCTTTTGCGACTGTTGCCATTTTGAGAATTTGGCATTTTGTACCTAAACCGTTGTAGGGTAATCTTTTGTTTTGAAGGGACGTACACAACATCAGTACTTATCTATAAAGTGGGTTGACATAATCTATTTACCCATCCATTTAGTAGTTAAAATACACAACTATTTACTTACATAATGATAAATTGTTAGCTCAAAGCTCGACCGAGGCAAATGATAACAAATTCCCCTTATTTTTATTAGGGGAATATTTTCTCTAGCCAAAAGGCCCTAAAAGGGCTTATTCCACAAATCCCCCCTGAAAATCCCCCCTGAGGGGGAAAAGTGTAATCCAAAAAATAAAGTCTACAAATCCCCCCTGAAAATCCCCCTTAGGGGGGAAAAGTGTAATCCAAAAAATAAAGTCTACAAATCCCCCCTGAAAATCCCCCTTAGGGGGGAAAAGTGGAATCGAAAAGAAACAACGTCCAGTTATCCCCCCTGAGGCCCTTATAAAACTCTTTTGACCATTCACAAGTTTTTTTTTTTTACTAACCCGTATTGTTCCACTGCTGGGCAAAGGCAAGCTTTAATCGTTTTATATTTATTGGAGTTTAAATACTGAATTTGGCAGACATGTTATAGTCTAATGAAATGTTTTTTTTTATTATATTAAAAATCATAATATAACTTATATTATTAAGTTAAAGTTTATGTTTTCTCATCTCCTACTTGTCCTTGCCAATACCGTTTGAAAATGTAACCATAAGGGGAAAAAGTGGAATAATTCAAAATGATAAGGGGGATTTTCGGAATGAGTTTACATTCGAGTTCAGTTTTCCACCCCGATGGAATAACTCAAAATGCCAAGGGGACTTTCTAGACATGTTTTTTGGATTTGTGGAATAAGCAACAATAACTCATTCTCTAAAGAATACACCACAGCATACGAACCGTTTAATTTAGCCGATCAAACGTAATTAGTTTGAATTTTCGAGACCGGTAAATAAAAGTCCCTGGTTTAAGAAACGTTTAAAATATTATAAGGGATCTACAAATTAAGGTGTTTGATACCGCCTCTGTTAGCTTAGGTATTAAGCAAATTGTACCGCTTCTCCGCAAAGTAAAGTTTTTTTTTCGTTCACACTTGTTTACACGGCTTTTACTAAAATTCCGTTACTTTTAAATTATTAATCCGTACTCGCCTAAACCTTGATTTTATTACCTCTGCTTTTTATTCATTCTGGAATTGTAAGAACAATCTTCAAACATCAGAGTAGCGAATGGGAACTTTAGCAGATAGTCGTTGATTCTGCACGAGTATGTCGAACGAAATTGAGGGTAGGCTTTAAATTGAAATGTATCAATCCAGGGCAGCTTGAGTGAGCAAGGCGTCGTGAACTCGTGAATACGGCGTAATAATTCTCCGTTCACACAATACACAAGTTCGATTTGTAACTCGAGCTGCGATAAACGTGTAGTTACAAGAGCGGAGGAGCAGCGGAGCGGAGGAGCCTCCAAACTCCGCCATACTTGGTCTCCGCTCGAGTTGAACAAATTCCAGTCATTTGTTATAAGTACACGAGCGAGTCACAACTTAATGCAAACTGTCGCGAGTATATCCTCGTACGCACACAGCATCACAAAGAGCCCGGTAATAATTAGCGAGGATAAGTAAATAACAGCTCATGTAAACACAATCAGGCTATTTATAAAAGCCATCTCGGTGCCGAGAATGTGATGCACACCGAGATAGAGGCTATGTTATTTCTTTTGAAACAGCTCGTGGTTGACAGTACGTGTTACATACTTGTTGTATTACTGACAGAGTACGAGTTTTTGTTTTCCATACGGTATCGGAAAACTCAATCGAATGTGATTCCACGCGTTTTTTAAATTGTTTCCACTACACAAAGCTGAACCAAAATCGTATTGCAACGTTCACACCGAGACTATTACTAATCCAGGAAATCCGTCATAATAAAAACAGAGAGAAACCAATGGCTTTAGTAGAAAGCTACGTTACGAAAAGCTATATTTAATATGAATCTAATTTATTTTCCAACAATATTGGTACCATTTCCATTCGTAATAATCGTTTTACTTTATCACGTTTACGTGATGGTAACAAGTTTTACAAACGGTCGACTCGTACAATAATAATATTAGCTGTCTGTGTTTGCGTATGTTGTGTTATGTACCTATCTACGAGTGGGTACTGGGCACTACGGGTAGTACCAGTCGTATCAGTGAGTTTGCGTTTCAATGAATTTTACACATTTATCTCTAGCGGCCGGACAACGGTAACTGCTACAAGGTACATAGTTACGTCGCAACTCTTTGTAATACCGCTGAAATGTAGCAATTGTTACATCGCTTCATCAATTAAAAATTGCTATGAAAACAGCATTTAACGGCCTATGGTAATATCATTAAATTTATGTTCGCGCTTAACCGGACCCCACCGTTTTATAGCACAAATAACTTTTTACGATGAGTACTTTTTCAGAATAGTAAATGTACGTTTTGCTCAGCGATCTTAATTTTGATTCAAGACTTTTAGGGGGACGTTTTGTGATAAGCTATCCACCGCAATTGTAAAGCAATTTCAGTCTTTTGTGTAGTATTCACAACAAAAAGATTTTATCTGGAGGTCCTCGGTGATTATGTCATGTCGCGCAGAATCCTAAATAAGCAATTTATAAAAATGCTTTGAGAAGTGGCTGCGTCGTTAACGCAGAAGTAGGTAAAGAGCAACCGAGATGGTGCAGATATCCGGGTTCCGTGCGGCTCAGTGGACGGGTACGGTTGTGGCTAAAAGTTTGGTAATCTTGTCAGTCGTGTTGGCCGTCCTCATAAGCCGCAAGTTTCGATCGCTGCTATCTCCGTAGTTGCAGCCTAATTAGATTGGGCGGAGCGTGTTTCCAGGGGGAATACTCAAACGCATACGGAGAGTGCACAGCACACAGCCTCGTAACGACACAAAAGGTAATCTTAACTCCGTATAGGTACCTAATTGCAGTACGTGCATAAACTACATAAGGCGGGAGAAACTAGATTTTGTTAGACGAGAAATCCCAGTGGAGAGGAAATACCATTGCGTTTCGCGTGAGAAAATATTTAAATTTAATTCAAGCTAAAAGGAGTTGTATACGACCTTTCTATAGGTAGAGCAGGTCGTATAAAATGGCAGTATATTAAAGTCTCGCGAGCAATCAACAGATTAAGGGAATTGTAATACATTTTGTGACAATAAAAGAGGCTGCAAACTGTCGTCAAGTTGCTACAACAAACCATTTACGACTTTTTTATCAACGAAGTAATGTTTCCCTCACAAGTACTATATTTTAGTGTTTATTTAGTTCACATTGGTAGACGACTTTAAAGAAAATACGTGTTTTCTTATTTATTACGAAGTTTAATTAAAGCCTAAAATTCGCCGTACAAAGTGTACACAAGTATATATAAGGAAGGTTCTCATTTTCGGGAAGTACCACAGCGCGCACAGCTGTGGTCATTACGGCTCCTCGGAGGCTCGCATGCTAATTAACCAGAAGCCTCTTAACGTTCAAGTTCACCGTCAACGACATCCGCTTAACAACTTATCCTACAGTTAAATAACTCCCAAAAGTCGGTCACAGTTACAAAAGACCTGTGTTCACATATTAACCCTTTCGCTGTACCTGTAGATATATAGCTCACGGCCCGTAAAAATGTCACTGGTTTGGATCGGGCTCATGATAAAATAAAACACACAAACACGAATGTATGACGTGTACAAACGCGATTTTCACAAATTTGTTCAGTGAATCATGCCGCCATGCCGCGCTGCGAGTCCTGCAAACAGACGCGCCCGGACCCGTGACGACAAATCTACCAAGTTAAATTCTGACTAGACTCCATATACTATATTTGAATGTCTCATCCCCTAAAGTAAACGTAAACTAACTATACTAATGAAATTGCTGAACAAATAAAAAGAAGGAATTGAATGTATCTACGAATGTGTACGCGCGAATACATAAACTGTTGTACCCTATGCAATAACTCGCTTTTTATGTGACTATTGACCGAACTGGACTAAGAAATCCAAAAGTTTCGTGATCCTCCCCAAAAGACCAATAAAACGTTCTACTGAATGTTTGTACTGTGAGTTACATTACGGCCGTAGTTAGGAGCAACAACTAAACTAAACATAAAGAAGCGGTTATTATGGTTAATTAGAAAACAAATGAATATTCTCTTTAAAACTCTCCAGTTTCAAGTGCCGATTAAATAAGATACAAAGTAGTTAAATTCAGATTAAATAATCGTAAGTAAGAAGTTTCGTAATTGCGGTTCATTTGAGGATTTTTTATTATATTTCATCTCAAACAAGAGAGGCTGCCGGTTTGACATAAAACTGGTTCAAACTCGGTAATATATTGGTTAATAGGCGGTGAATTGGAGCGCTTCCCCTAATGACAGGTACAAGAGGAGGCGCGCACTCGTTCGCCCCAGGGGTCGCTCTAACGTCATTTTCATGGCACCTGCCTGTCACACACACCGCCCCGGTCCCTCGGGGCCCGCGCCAATTGTTATACACATCGGAGTAATTAAAACGATGAAAATGTCCCACACCTATTGTTTCGATGGTAAACAAGGCAAACTTTGCAGTTGAACAGCAAATATTTCATAGATACACACGTACTATACGTACTCACATAATGGTGTTTGCGACAGAATAGTTCTACACTTAATTAAACCTACGCAAACAACTGGTTCCTCGTTATTCTGAAGTGACTACTGACTGTATTATAAAGGACAGTAGATACCTAATGACTAGTCGTCAAAGCACAACTCTATTTAACAGAGTCTTTGAACGCTGGTAGCAAACGGGTGTTTTAATCAACACAAACATTTAATAGTTCCTATAATAAAGGCGCTTAGCTAAAATAACAACACAAAAGGTGATTACTTGATTATAGCGCGGAAGTCGTTTTATATATACTGAGAATTAAATGATAATAACGCTTTGTCAGGCCACTGCGACCCTTGTGAGAATAGCTGTAAGTTCTCGTCTATTCATAGAACGAAGTGTTGGCGTTTTTCTCCATTGTTCCTTCGCTTTTTTAGTATTCTCCGTATCCATGGCCTCTTCAATATCCCATCGGGGCGCGGTTCGAGTGTAAGTATCATTACATCCCATGCAGCTGTTACACTTTACGAGCCAACTTGTATTATTATGTCCCTAGCATCATTGTAAACTTTGCCAACGACCTTCAATTATGGCTGTAAGCACGTACGTCGTTTGGATTTTTTACTATCTCAATTCCGAAGACGGCCACATATCTGCTCTAAATGTTATTTTTTAAATTCTGCAATAGTACGAGATTTTATTTTAAAAGGCAGCAGAGGAAAACGTACTATCTTATTTTTCCAATTTGCGCTGGATCAAACGTAAACCCCACTTTGACTGCAGTCAGTCTGTATCTACTAAGAGTTCCGTACCGCGACCAAATAATATTTGTATTTATTTATTACACGGGGATTACTTAAACTAGGTATTGTTTTACATAACAAAACCTTAAACAATGAATGAAACGGCGGAAATATATCAACGGATTTATGAAACGTGAAAAATAACTGTGGTACATTGAAAATAGACTAAATCTCGATTAATCTACTTTTATCCACCGGTTTAAAGTTCAACAAAAAAATCCCTTTTATGTCAAGTGTATTTTATCCTGGGACTCGATTCCTCATTTATGTCACAATAGCCTTTGTTTGTTTGGTCCAGTAACTCTCTTCACTATTGTGCCACGTAGTTAGGATATTCGACCACACAAATCAAGAGCACGTGTCAAGGTAAAATTATTATAATACTAGCTTTTGCCCGCGACTTCGTTCGCGTGGAATAGTGACTTCCGGCAGATTTTTGGTTTATCTCGCGAAAAAAAAAAAAAAAAAACTATCCTATGTCCTTTCTCAAGTTCCAAACTATGTCTGTACCAAATTTCACACAAATCGGTTCAGTAGTTTAGGCGTGAAGCAAAGACAAACAGACAGACAAGAGTTACTTTCGCATTTATAATATTAGTTAGGATAATATTATTTATTTATTTTATTTATTTAAACTTCATGCACAATAGTGATACATAGGCGGACTTAATGCCACAAGGCATTCTCTACCAGTCAACCTTAGGGTTAAATAAGACAACATTGTGGTAGGGTACAAAATATCTAAAAAACAACATCAACTCTAAAAAACTAAACTATATAGTTCTAAAATTATACTAATACATAAATATAAAAATATAGAATAAACTAATAAATATTTTACAAATACCAAAATAAAAAACGAAAAACTTAACAATAGGCAATACCATGACTCGACTTATAATAATTTGAGAGCTATTTGGTCTGACTTAAATAGTGGCTACGTACTTTCCTTTTAAAAGTAAATTTGCTTTCAGCTTTTTTAATGCCAAGAGGTAGCGCATTCCAGAGTTTTATGGATGACACAGCGTAAGAGTTTGACAAAAAACAGGTGCGATGTGAAGGAATTTGGAGAATGAGATTTTTGGAAGCTCGAAGGCTACGACTATGACAACTGCCCAACACTTTGAAATAAGTTTTTAAATAATCGGGAGCACGTGGATCGTTCATAATTGAGAAGAGCATGCAGAGAGATCTGAGGGACCTCCTGAGTCGGATAGGCAGCCATTTAAGCTGAGAACGGAAGGAAGAAATATATATATATATATATTAGTTAGGATTAGGATGTATAGGTATCCCAAACCAGAGAAAAATACGTTACAAAAAATAAATGTACCGTTATTTATGTGATGTCTTTCCAATTAATAAAATTAATTTATTCTGGTTATTTATTTTGATTTCTTTATTCTTTAGTTTGGTGAATGTAATGCTAAAATGTCTAAGCGTGATTTAAAGTTTCTGAATCTTTAGTTATGAACTTATGAATAGCTGCCGGCAGTTTAAACTTGGACGCTGAATGTCCTAGATAAGATTTAATTGCGATAAAAATATTTTTTATGCACGCTTTTTCTCAAACAAATCGTAAAGCCCTCGGTTACAGACTACTGTTGTTAAAAAAACACAATTGGTTTTATTCAAGCGACCTACGTTAAATGAGTAGGTTTTATGTAGGTAAATAGAAGTAAGTACTTCTAATAATATCAGCAGAACCGAACTTACATAATTACGGTTTCTTCATCTTATTTTGAAGGAAAAACCTTTACAGAGAAGGCACTTTAGTTTTTAGGTTAGACTGTCATTAATAGAATAGATTCAAGTTGAGATTAACATGAAACCTGAAATTATTGTAAATGGAGATTCTATATATCGTTCGAACCCTCAACAAATCTATAAAATAATATAATTTCCATAGCAAAAAAACTTAGTAACAAAAAATATTCGTATTAAATACGAGAAACGAAAATAGACAAAAAAGATAGGTATAGAGTATTATCGTGGGGCCAGATTCATCCACGTAGCACACAACACCGTAATTTGGAAGAACCGTAATCCATTTATATCCAACATTCCCTTGAGAGGATATACCTAAATGGAGATCTCTTTTATATAAACGTCATTTTCGGAATTAAGAACATCCATGGTAAAATAAATCGGATAAGAGAGACTGATACTTTTATTTAAGGGGATTGTCGGATTAAATCTTGCGATTAAAAATGGTAAAGAGATTTACGTTTGATGTAATCAAAGACAAAGTACCTACTCTTTTAGGAGCTTTGTAACTGAATATAATTAATAAACATAATCTTAATTTTCCCCTCATGTAGAAACTAATGATGCTGCGTAACGTAGCATGTTTTAAAGTTAGCGAACTATTCTCCAAGTTGAATATTTTCTCCTTGTTATTTCATCGCTTCAGAAAAAGTCTCGATAATTTCTTCAAGACTTCATTGCCCTAAAGCTTATTGTCTACTTTAAAACTCTGCTCGAATGCGAAACTTCAGTCAAGAGATCGTAAGTAGATAAATAAAATATCGAGCGTACGTAGAAAATGTCTAGGTCTTATTTCAATTCGCACTTGATATTTCCAGTCCATTTGCATTAGACGAGTTACTGATCGTCGGATTTATTCTGGGTATATTTTAACTGCAATTGCCTCATGGGTCGGGTAATATACGTGTCGCTATGTTCCCAGGATTTGCAGGTGATTGCATTTTAAGCACATAAGCTATAGCGGCAGCTGACCCGCCGCGGACATTTTGCATTTTTCGTGATTGACTGGCAGTTCAACGAGCCGCTAATCCAACGTCAGTTTTAACAAAAACCCTCGGCCATGGGACATATTTTTTATTGGTTGACTGTTTGTATCTAAATAATATACGACCAATTATATTAACAAGATAGGTACGTACACAGGGTACAAATAACGATACAAATGTCAAATATTTTTTGTAAGTAAAATATGAAAATGTTCCCGAAATCGTAACTACGATTACGAATGTTACGTAGGTGGAATGGGTTATTTTTAGTTATAAATATGATAAATATCACATACATCCTTTGATTCGATCCGACGAAATCTCGAACAAAAACACGAATGATAAAAGAGATGTCACAAGAGAACAGATTTTTTTTTTTTTAAACTAGATAAAAGATACACGGAGGGTAGAAGTATTTTATGAAAAATACGGAATTTATTAATTTGCATACAAACCGCGTCTACGTTGAAACAGTATTGATAACAAAAACGTTATAAAAGCAAGATCCTAAAATGAGCGTTGTTTTAACCGGCGAGTTCACTGTAGCGGACCTTCGCTTCGCTCTTTATGCTATCTACTGCACAGTGACAGGCAGATCGTGATTTCATAAAGGCAGATACGATCGAAAAATCCTTAAAAAATAGCACGTCCCAAATAATTCTGTGCCAAAGTAAAATTCCCGCTTCCTGTTACGGTTGGCCAACTTTTATTAATATATAACGTGTATCAATCGATTTCGGATCAGTGTCGAGAATGTAATTAATAAATACTTAATTAAGTAATCACGTGTAATTCGTATGACGGATGACAAATAGCCATTAATGTCACCAGCGAATCCTATTAGCTGGCGCGCTGGATCCGAATGCGCCGTATAAATGTACTCTCAATAGCTTTATTAGCGAACCAATCAATCAGTTTCCAAGTCAAACAAACTACCAATCAACTGAACACTGATCCTTGTCGATACTTTTAATTAACCGTCAGGAAAAGAGCTTTCTTAGCTAATGTTTGTACGTGTTTCTTGTGAATTATAAACGAGTTATTAAGGTTTCTGCCACACAAACTTGCCTTGTTTACTCTTCTGTTATAGACGAATTGCCGACATTAGCTGTTAAACCTCAATAGCCACTAACTCCGTTCCTTTTATTAATTATTTACATTAACTAGTTTTTGCTCTTACAACATTTAATAATAAATGACCCAATTTCAGACTTCAGAAACTATTAAAACTTTGCTATTTACAAAAGCGTAGTTTAATAGAAATTATTATGTGTTTTACAGAAAACTGTCAAGTGATTCGGAAATATAAACCGTTTGGTGGATTTCATTAGAAAGCATTATTTGAACTCGATATCTCGTCCGTTTTCATCTAACAAATTCTATTTTACGAGGGCGTTATTAATTTCAAATTGGCGTTGAACTTTTTAGTACCTGAACGTGAAATATAAAGGACACGTAAAATGAAATACAAGAACGGGAGGTGTATCATTTGTGAAATGAAATTACACATTTGATACAAAACACAATACTGTATTAATACACGTGGTCCTGTATGTTCAGGTTGGCACTTATTTACTTGCTTGTATGATGTTTACACGTCCGTTTACATCATTATACCTCACGCAGGAATGTAGGAAAATTGTACAATACAATTTACCAGGAGGTTGATTTAATAAAATGATAGAACATGATATTTTTGCTGCTTGTTTTATTACCATTGTATTTTGTATTCTGGTTATTTAATACGTTTCAGTAATAAAATACAAGAGAAGCTATGCATGTTTAATAAACTGGGTTATGTTAGAGCGACGTATCAGTTATCACAGCTTTATCAACTCAATTTAGAACTACACATATAAGACAAAAGATTTTTTGCATAAAATTGACAAGAAGCCAGCACCCCATTGCCATCTAAAACTATTTCAGAACTAAAGTAACTACTCGTAACTGCCAAATAAGTTAGTATGACATAATTCCATATAAGACGTGCTTAGTTGCACAGCATGTACAAAATATACACCAACTACATAAAGTTTAACTTATCTCGTTGGTTACATTAGTATTTCATAGCACGCACGACATACACAAACAATATGTGCCCACTGGCCGTTCAGACCAAACCACCAAATGTATGCTGACAACAAAAAAACCTTTGAACGGAGTCTGGTTACCTGTCCTGGATTGAATGTAATCCCTCTAAAATTGTGTTTTACCTCCATATTTGACGTTTAGGGACACAAGTTTATCCGTGTAGTACGGGGAAAGAATACTAATCGCCTTTACCGGATAGTATGGGGACGATAAACGGCTACAGATAGCAGGGTCTTGAATAAGGCAGGTGTCCCCAAATTGGAGTCAGGTCAAACATGTTATTTCACAAGCTCCGTGGCTCCTGGAGATTCCTGGTAGAATAAGTCAACAGCTATTGCTTTTGTGAAGCGTGTCTGCTGTTGAATCGAATACGTTTGTTAAACTATTTACCGCAGTGTGTGCTCACCGTACTTGGAACTACAAATGCTACAAGGTATGGAGCCGAAATCCAATTCTGAGTTTAAATAAATTAAACAGCCGGTTGTATGGCGATACAAACCAACGTAACAGGAGGTGGCATTGTTCCGCTGCACTGACGAATTTATGTCGATACACCTGAACGAAGTTGATTTGGTTACTTCTGGGCACGTTTCGCAAGAAACCGAGAGACTGTTAAAATTCTACTTCCAATAGCTATTTATTCACGCGGAATAATCTTTTATACCTAAGGAATGTTTAGGAGTGAAAGAATTTAAAAGCGACGACATTCGCATGAAAATACTTTCCAACATTTTTAAATTAGTTACTTTGAAGAGTATTTGCCATCAGATAAAGAAAATGCAGGTTTACTATTTGGAGCTATAACAAAGAGCGCAGAACTTGTATAACTTCGGACAGTCATTTGCAGGCGTTCCGTGGCGTTTCCTCTAAGAATTAAAGTTGAAATGGTAATTTCTTGTTCTTCGGCACTTTATTCAAATTAGTAACTTATTTTGGGATTTCTTTATTAAATAATATTTCTGAATTGAAAATTGTAGTTGGGACATTTTCCTTTCAAGACGAGATAAATAATTATGGCAATGTGCATGACAACATAACTATAATGTGAATGTTTAAAGTTAAATCTCAAAAGGCTACCCAACTTAAATGGGACTGGGCAGGACATGGCTACCGCATGACAAATGAGATGTGGGCCCGTAAAGCTCAGGATTGGTGCCCTGAGAAAGTGACACGGGGCTGCGGCAGACCACGAAGGAGATGGCGGGACGAGCTGGATGTCTACCTCGAGAATTGGTAAAGAGTAGCACAGAATCGTGATCGTTAGAAGGAATGGAGGGAGGCCTTTGCCTAGCAGTGCGACAGCTAGCTATAATAATAATAAGTTAGATAAGATATTTCCTACATAAACCTGTGATTAATTAATCCCCGCCGCTGTTTCATGCATTTAGTCTGAACTTACTAGCAGGTACCAAGAACTATCTGCACCTGATGAGAACAACAAAGCGATTCACAATATTGTCAAGCACATAAATCTTCTTTGAATTTCCCCTTTTAATGGCCGACGTTCTTCCTATAAACATTAGCTACATGGCTAGTAAGCTCATTGCTAAGTTTTTCCTCCACTTTGGCGAAAGGCTCTCTTTGTTTTGGCAACTATTAAGTGGCCTCAAGCCGTCTTTTACGAGAATCATATATTTCATGTGATACACTTGTGTGTTGCACGACCCAGTTTCCTTGACAAAATTATAGTTTCGGCAAGTTCTTAATCAGAGTGTTTAGTATGTAGGTCGGGAACAATAAACAAGACGGATTGTGGTGAGACGGGCGTGCCAATCACCTGCCCCGACAGCGAATATCTTAAGCTCAGGTTTAGCTAACAGATATGCATGACTAGTACAGCATCCAAATTGCCACAACATATGTATCACATGTCTGATATCATAGATACCTATGTACATTATCACACAGACCTCCGTGCCACCGCACTGGAGCGCGGGTTTTTGCAGGACTAATGTCTTAATGCCCCGCTCCTGCTACTTCAAAGAAAATTTGTAGATACCTACAACTTAAAACTATGTAACAGCGGATTTATTGAGTTTCCACTTCCGTGGTTTTCTGCCGTCGTCGGTATCGTACTTTTTTGTTATAAAAAATAGTGCGGAAATGTCTTTGTTACTTTTTACGTGGGGGATGTGCTTTTTATAGAATACCAAAACCATTATCTATACTTACTTGAAATCAAAATTAGGTTACAACTAGAACTAATAACCTATGATGCATATCCATTCAAATTATTCTGTTTACGAATAATTTGTGGGTTTAAAAATATAAACTTAAGTTTAACGCATAAATTTAACGGATCTAAATTAATTATTAAATTACCTACTTTGTTAAATGAAATCACACACAAAAATCACAAGTGTCACTGCGATATCTCACTGAACGATCCTCATTAATCCAGTTTTCATGTGTTTTGGAATTGAAACTCGCGGTATAAGGCGGGCGGCTGAAAGTTGGGGGGAAGCGGCGCGGTCGGGCGAGACGCGTGGTCGCGACGCGGGCTCTCGTGCCACTGCTCCGCCCGGCTGCTCCGGCAGCTCCGCGCGCGCTCGCCACGCCGCCGACACGCGCATAAAACGCCACACGCGCTGGCCTACGCACTAAACTCTCACGTTTTTAATTAAAAATTTTGAGTACATACTTAATATTTAAATTACGCTTAAAACAAATGATCATGCCAGCACTCGCAGCGGTAAACTAGCCCCCACATTTTATTAAGTCTTTATTTTGTGACACTTAGTTACAAGCCTAATTGCATTCCTACCCCTAAACTTCGCTCATTTCCATGATAGCTGACGGAAAAATTATGAGCTTCAAAATTAACGAACTTTTATTAAATTGTAGGTGTATCTTAAATCCAGTCATATTTTTTAGATGGAAATTCGAGAAGCGCAGCGACTCAGCGAGACGCAATATTTCAGTTTTTAAATACCATTGAATGCGTTGAGCAAATAATAAATGTGAAATTACTGGTTGCTATTCTAAAGCGTCAGATTAACCGACAGCTCACTATTATTTAGGGTTTAATTACACCGTCAGCAACCGTGATTGCGACGTATTTACTACATACGTCACGTGTCTCCTATACCAAGGATGGATTGTCCGCAACCCAGATTAAGTCAGCGGCGGCCACCGGGTTGTGTCCCATCCCTATGACCCCACGCACAAAGTTTTTTAAAGAAGTCGACCTCACGTTCGGGACTATGTAAGTCAATTTACCAACATATATGAATAAAACAAAAACTACAACTTCCCTTTTTATATGTAAAGTTAGGGGTAAGTGAGTTCCAGGTGCTACTAATATGTATGCAAGCGGGTGTCGGTAGTTATTTGGCCATAGATAGCAGTGACTTAAACCTACGTAAGTTATTTATGTTGAGTAAGTAGTTTGTGACTTTATCCGCGTGTGGAGCTTAGAAGAGGCCTCCAGCCTCCAGTGCGTGGGAGGCTGTAAGATGCTTCATATGATAATGACAATAATCCCCAGTTCTAAGCAGGATTAATATTCTTAGTTGACAACAGAAATTACTATTACGTAAAACTAACTGTATATACTAAGTAAACTAAGTTATATAATGGTTGAAAAACGTAGAATGGTTTAAGTTTGCATATAATTATAAAATATGCATAACATAAATGAACGAACCGATAGCGCCTTACCAATAACTTCGAGCTAACTAGATCTTGGCACAAGACTGAAAAAGCTAGAATGATAAAAATTTAGTTACTCGAGCTTTATGCTTAGCAATAACTTCACGTAAGTATCTACATTATACACTCGATAACCCTAGAATTGTTCCTACGAAGAAATATATAGGTACTTACATCAATATCACAAAACTAATCTTTATTAACAATCACTGTGAGACATTTTAGGGGTGGCAGGGTGGGGAAGACAATTTTCTTAGATTCTCCCCAGAGAAAACAAAAGTCCTGCCAAGGAAAACCTAGGCAGTATTAGATTTCAAAGTTGTACAGCCGACTTTCTGGCACATATCCTATGCATTTTGATAGAAGTAAGTTCTGAATAAGAAAAATACGAGCGTGTTGTTCCGTGCAATATTATGATTTAAATCCACACTATTAGAATGCTACGTACACAAAACTATCTACATCGGTTCTTGGAAAACGTATATTAAATGGAGCACTCTGAATACTCCAGGTTTTATACACGTACAAAGAAAGTACCGTTAAACGTTCGCATATAAAATAATAATATGCTTCTTCCATTCTGTAATATTATTAAACGGTGTTCTGATACTCTCGATGCCAGTAATTAGATTACAAACGGTTCAAAGAGAAGACTTATGCCAATTTTCTTATTGATACGAAGGAAACAATAGACTCTGATAAGTCACGGTAATCTCGGTAAGTACGTCATCATAATCTGACACGGTGAACACGAACAATAGAAAACCAAAAATATTAACATTGTGACGTAAATAAACATTGTTGGGGTGTGGATACTAACATTCTCATACAACACAAAATGAAACAAGCGAATACTCGCGGCTTCAGCTCTTTCTAGCTAAAATTAGTAATCGCTATAGAGCGTGTGTACTCCGAATATAGTATTGTTTTCACCGTAAAAGCCTTCAGTCAAAGTAAATAGCAGTCCATTAGACCCGCCGTCGCCTGACAGCGCTGGACGTTTCCTCCACCAACGAAAACAATGCGCTTTGCGCTTTTTGCAGCGCCGGACGCTCCTTGCAGTTCTTTGAAACGTAGAATGATACGCTCCGATATGCTCCATCCGTTGCCTCAGGTGTCTTGTTTGTTTAGCGCACACAATGCGATATCCAATCCGAAGCCTACACAAACTCGAAACAAAAACAATTGTTTCACCATTCCGAAATCTCTTTATTTTATACTACCCTCTGATAAATAAACGTTGAACGGAGCGAGTAAAGCTTTATGTTTCAACTTTCACAAAAAAGTACAAACATTTCATCACATTTCACAGAGTTTTTAATTAGATTATATCTTGGAGCTAAAATCCTCGCACGTATTGGAATTTCCCCAACTTTGAAACATTTATACCGCTTCCAGGAAATTCTTATAAAGTGAGGTAAGTAGGTAGATACAGGTATACCTAGTACGTATTTATCAGTTAATAAACAAAGTTTGCGAAGAATAGAGTTTTCCTACCACTATTGTATTAGCTACTGCTAAATTAATTTAACTTGGGGTGTAATTTCATTTGACAAGTTTCCGGCCTCATCGCGGTTGGTGACATATGCGGTCATGTGGAGATGAATCTTCTATCTATTATACGTTTATATAAATAACACAGTTTCGTAACTGACAGGAAATGGACATCCTCGATACACCGTAAATATAGTATAGTTTATTAATATAGTGTGGGTGTACTAACGGGTAATATTGAGCAGCGGTGGCCCAGTGGTGTCGGCCCCGACTTACGAACAGTAGGTCGTGGGTTCGAACCCAGGCAGGCGCATTACTTTGTGTAATTTATTTCATCACCGCTGCTCTCAAAACGGTGAAGGAAAACATTGTGAGGAAACCGGCATGTCTTAGAACCAAAAAATTCGAAGACATGTGACATCTGCCAATCCGCACTGGGCCTGCGTGGTGGATTATAGCCCATCCCTCTCCTAGGGAGGAGGCCTGAGTCCCTGCAGTGGGAAAATTATTATAGGCTGATGATGTACTAATGGGTACACCTCTGCCTAACCTTTCGGGGACTACAGGCGTCATGTTCTGTTGTGTTATAGAGTAAAACTCGAGAGCTTAGAATAGATATTAATTTTAATGAAGTTATTAATAACGTTCCCAAAGGTGTTGAGGTATGAAACGAATCAAAAATCCACGTGTACCAAGTTACAAACATGAGCTACACTACACATTTCTGAACAACATAATAGGAAAATATGTGCAGTGAAGTAGACAGTAAACAACTTGTAATGTTATTCAGTCACTTGTCTCGTTCACCGGTGACGAGTTTGCGGAAAATCTAACTCTATCCTTCTTTTGTTGGAAATAAATTGGCAACAATCTTCCGGTCGTGTCGCACCCAATTTTTACACGTTTATTGAATTTTTATGGTTATTTTGATCCATTCATCATTTTTTATGACTTGCTACCATAACAAGACTGCTCTAACGAACAGGACGCGGTGACATGAAAACATATTACTTTGAAATCTAATGCTACCTACTTTCCAAGAAAAGAAGAAAACTATTTTATTTCTCAGAAGCTAAATTTTAAATGAGAATAAGCTAATTTGCGACTAGTGACAATAATGTTAAAACTTATTATTTAATATGAATTTAAGACTCTTCAGTTGACATCTTTCGCTTTAACTATTTCCAAGGAGACCTCGTTTATTTTACTCAATTGAGCCCAATTTTATTTTACTTATTTATCCCAACACACCGAAATTATGTATTTTAAGGGCAAGATTTAAATTTGTATTACGCTAATAATATCTACGAACCACTTACCATTAGAGAAGGCGAAAATAAATTTCGGAAGTTCCAAAAATATTCAGCTTACCTGTAACAAACAAATGGAAATTAAACTTTCACCGATTACTTTGTGTTTAAGTTAGAAAGCATGATTAAATGTAACAATGGCAGGCGGAAACACACAGCGGCTCGGTTGTAGCATGGACAAATCGACGGTTAGGAAGCCGTGACGTCACTTCAACGACCTGATGCCGACGGCCCGACGGAAAATATGATGGCCGCACAATAGCCTGCAGTGGTGGAGACGTCCAAATCATTATTTATTGTTTCGTTAACGAGCTCGAAAGAAACGCTGCCGGATCTGTGGCTCGATGCCCGCTCAACGCGCGCCGGAACTACTGACTCATCTACCCGTTATATTTCAGCTGATACATCTTAACCCCTTTTTAAATCAACGTACACGGTTTGCGTAGTTCGTAGTAGGTACTAGCACTGCTATTCAATCAGCAAGCCGCTGAGACACTAATTCTGTCAACCGTGAATAAGGTTTGTGGAACTAAAGCAAGCATTACTGTGTAGCTATACATTATTCGTAAGATGAACGTACAAGATCCCTCTTGCATACGTATGTACATATGCAGATCGAGCAAGCTATCTCAATCTTAAAATGGAATGGTAAGACTGTTTATAACGTTATGTAACTTTTGTCTACTAGGTATACGGTATGAATAACGGCAGATAGGTAAAAACGCTCCCCCATAACGACTAATTAATATGGGTTTAACAAGAAAAGTAATAAATTCCTCTGTTTAGAATATACTGCTCAGATAGAATGATTTACAGGAAAAAAATGGTTTATTTTTGGAGATTCCCTTCAAAGACAAATAAATAAGAGCGTATTTATCAAGCATGAACACGAAAACGGAAATAAAATAATAAACAACATTCCGTCTGTAAATGCGTCGCCTAATTATCATCACGCCGGCTCTCTTACGGAGATGGCAAAGAATACTTAACGGTGGCTTACAGTCTTGGCACACTTTTCTTGCTAGACCCACTTTTTCGTCTCATAGAAAATATGAAATACGAAATCTTAAAAGTTTTAAAAATAAGGATATGGCAACCAAAGTAGCACAGGAAATTCAAAATTGACTTACTCATTCCCGCACTAATTATGGCGAACTTCGTATTTTGGCTGAGCACAAATAAATCTAATTAAGTTTTCAGATTTGTTTCTCAGTTGTTGTTAAACTGCAATAGCGAACGAACGTACGGACCGCGCGCGCGTGCTCTAGTTAAGAGTATTCTGCAGACGCAGCACAACACCGTCGTCGCGGTGTACCTACGTCGACCTATCGCGGTCAGCGCAATGACCTAGTTACAAGTGACGAAATCATGAAGTGTTTATTATAATCTATTGTTTAGGTGTAACTCGCCTTACAATTAAATAATGGCCTCACAATCCATTAAGATAAAAACCGACCTGGAAAAACGGTTGTATGACTGTTACATCCAGGAAAAAGCCGATAAAGAAAACCTGCAGCAAATGGTACGTAATCTAAATGCGCACATTAATAGCTTGCAGGAACAAGTACAAGCCCTCCAAGGCGATTTAAATTGCTTGAAAGAAAAAAAAGAACCCAAAGAATCTGTACAAAAACAGGAAGGGCAAACAATATCATTTTCCCAGCGTAATAAAAGTGACGTTGAGTACTGCACTGACGAGGATGAACTCGCTAAAGAGACTGAATGGATTAGGGCCAAGAGCAGGAAGAAGAGGAAGCTTAACACCTCGCACTCTCCAAAACAACAACCCGGAACCAGCGCCCAACAAGATCTTCGAAAAACCGAGAAAGAGATTATCGTGAAAAAGGTGCCCCCGCCACCGCCAATCATAATAGACGGAGTTAAGAACTACCAAACGTTCTACGACTCCCTGACTGAAACCGTACTACCTGAAACGTTTACCGCCAAAATGTTAAATGGAGATTGTGTGAAAGTTAACGCCAAAACCGAGGACTCATATAGAGTTATTGCCAAGCTTTTAACAGAAAAAGACTACCATTGGCATTCATACGAAAATAAGCAGTCTAGACCAATCAGAGTTGTTGTGAAAAAGTTACATTCTTCTTGCCAACCTGATAGAATTAAAGACGACCTAACGACACAAGGTCTAAAAATTGAAAAAGTAGACAGCAAATTGAGCTGGAAGAGCAAAGAACCACTCAACATGTTTGTCTTATCATTTAATAATGAAGAAGATGTCAACAAAATCTATGGCATCAAGTACATTTTAGGGTGTAAAATTGAAATACACCCACTCAAAAATCCTCAACTAATTCCCCAATGCAAGAGATGCCAGGCTTATGGACATACTCATAAATACTGCAAAAAAGAGCCAAGGTGTGTAAAATGCACTGGCAAGCATCTTACAGCCAACTGTACCAAATCTCCTCAAGAGAAGCCAAAATGCGTCCACTGTGGTCTACCTCACCCTGCCAACTATAGAGGGTGTGAAGTAGCTAAACAGATGCAAATTTAGAAAAACAAAAATATTAAAAAGAAGCTTGCGGTACCAACTATCCAACAGTCTTTTCCACTAAGAAATCCTGACAAACAGGCGCAGAAAGCAAGTGGTGTCCAGCCACTGGCAAGACCCATGCAAGTAACCAGCACTGGATCCTATGCGGAAGCTGCAAAACCAAGATCTCAGCCTTTGAACCTAGAGGATAAGATTAACCAGATTTTAAAGTGTATAACTTCATTTGACAAGAGATTAGAGAAACTAGAGTCTAGCACTAAAACAGCTATCTTAAGTAATCAAAAATGAATAACACACTTAAAATAATGGCGTGGAACTCTAATGGGCTCCTCAAACATCAAAATGAGTTGCAGGCGGTCCTGGACACAGAAAATGTAGACGTGTGTTTGGTCTCCGAAACGCACTTCACCAAACAATCTTTTGTAAAATTTAGAGGATACATGATATATAATTCGCTTCACCCTGATAACTCTGCTAGGGGAGGCAGCGCGGTTATAATCAAAGAGCACATTAGCCACTACGTGCAATGTATTTTTGAAGAACAAGACATTCAAGCCGTGGCAGTATCTGTTAAAACCAAATATTGTCCCGTGTCCATTGCAGCCATTTACTGTCCACCACGGCACATGATACAAAAAGAGAGATATTTACAGCTCTTTGAATTATTAGGTCAGAGATTTATCCTAGGCGGCGATTTCAATGCTAAGCATACGCACTGGGGATCAAGACTTACTACGACTAAGGGAAGGCAGCTCTTAGGTGCAGTTAAAGACGCACATTCTGAAGTTATGAGCACAGGAAAACCAACATACTGGCCTACTGACCACCAGAAGATACCGGATCTTATAGATTTTTTTATATGTAAAAACATATCCGCCAATTACGTCAGCTTGGAGGAAGGTTTTCATATGAACTCAGACCACTCTTCGATTATACTAACGCTTAGTCAAAAAATTCTACTCAAAGAAAGCCACTTAAGCCTGGTTAATAAGTTCACAGATTGGGAAAGTTTTTCTCTTGATCTTGATAATATTATCGACCTTAAAATTCAGATAAAAAACCAAGATCAGCTTGACTCAGAAGTAAACAAGTTTATTGTTAACATCCAACAATGTGCGTGGAACAACACACCACAATTAAAACGTAAATATAAGGGGTTTACCTATCCTAAGGAAATTGTGGATTTACTATCTGAGAAAAGGAAACAAAGGAAAAGGTGGCAGCAAACACGGTGCCCGCGAGATAAAACATCACTAAATAATCTAACTAAAAGGCTAAAGAGGAAAATCCAGCAATATGAAGATGCATCTCTGAATACCAACCTTTTGCAGCTAACCAATGATAAATCAACAGATTACTCACTTTGGAAAGCAACCAAAAATCTAAAAAGGCCGACTAAGCAAATACCGCCCATCAGAGATAGCGACGGAAAATGGGCAATAAGCAATGACCAAAAAGCGTTAAGATTTGCTCAGCATTTAGAAGACACTTTTAAGCCCAATGAAAGCCCAATAGAAATACTTGAGAGTGAAAACTTATTACAAAACCAGAGAATTAAGCTCGTTACTCCTAAAGAAGTAATGAGAGAAATTCAAACTAACATTAGCTCAAAAAAGTCTCCGGGTTACGACCTTATTACAGGTGAAATTCTAAAACACCTCCCGCGCAAGGCTATAGTAAAGCTGACGAAACTTATAAATGCTGCATTTATTTTAAAATATGTACCTGCTCCTTGGAAGGTTGCTGAAGTCATTATGATTGCTAAGCCTGGGAAACCACCACATGAAGCATCATCATACAGACCTATTTCTCTGTTGCCCGTGATATCTAAACTATTCGAAAAATTATTATTGAAACGTTTGAAACCAATAATAGAAGAAAAAGGCCTTATTCCAAATCATCAATTTGGCTTTAGGGAGAAACATTCAACAATCGACCAGGTACATAGAATTACTAACATCATTGAAAAAACCCTCGAAAACAAGGAAGTCTGCGCCACCGTATTTTTAGATGTCGCGCAAGCTTTTGATAAAGTTTGGCATCAGGGTCTAATATTCAAGCTAAGACGCATGCTACCAGAATTTTCAGATATATTAGAGTCATATATCACGAATAGAATGTTCAGAATACGGCAAGAGGACGCATATTCTGAACTAAAAACAATAAAAGCTGGGGTACCACAAGGAAGTGTGCTAGGACCAATATTGTACTTGTTATACACTTGTGACATTCCAGAACTGGAAAACAACACCATTGCCACCTTTGCAGACGATACTGCAATTATGGCTACTGGCTCAAGCCACAGAGAAGCAGTAGAAAAAGTTCAACTAGCTGTGAACAAAGTCTATGACTGGACACAAAAATGGAAGATCAAACTGAATGAATCAAAATCAATTCATATTGACTTCACAAACAAACATCTGGACTATCACCCAATCTACATAAATGGCATGCAGGTGCCTTATGCTAATACAGCCAAATACCTTGGCATGACTCTCGACACCAAATTGCGGTGGAAAACTCACGTCAAAAAGAAAAGACAGGAACTCGACATACGTTATAAAAGTATGTATTGGTTACTTGGAAGGAAATCCTGTCTATCAATACATAATAAAATAACCATATACAAGCATATACTCATGCCAATTTGGACGTATGGTATCCAACTTTGGGGCTGTACTAAACCAAGCAACGTCAAAATTATTCAACAGTTTCAAAATAAAGTACTCAGGGATGCTGTGGATGCACCCTGGTACATAAGAAATGACGACCTTCACCGTGACCTTAAAATGGAGTTCGTCACCACCATCATCCAAAAACTTGCTGAAGCCCACGAACACAGACTACACCGACACGTGAACGTTGAGGCTATTCAGCTCCTAGACAACACAGACTTAGTGCGTAGGCTAAAAAGAACTAAACCTTTTGAACTAGTGTATAGTGTACAAAGTGAGTGAATAATAGGAACAGTGTTGTGCTATACCTATAACACATGAACATAGTGTTTTTATAAAAATAACAGACTCTAAGAAAGTGCTACGGACTTGTGTAAAAGTGCAAATGGACACTATTCTTAGTTTTAACATAATCTATGACATAGCAAATTAAGTTAGAGTTAAATTACTTATTAGTCTTTTAGGCTAGATCGTAATTAATTTATTAAGAATTCGGTTCTTAATAACAAGGGAAAAAAAAAAAAAAAAAAAAAAAGATTTGTTTCTACGTTATCTTGCAAGTGAGACAGTTCCCAAGTTTTTCTGTGAACTTGCGAGCGGTGTCACTAACTACCAAAAACTTTAATTAGTGTTTACATGTAGAGCTGAATGTGCCGCATTGTTGAGAGCAGGCAGCGGCGGCGGCGCGAGGAGCTTGATAACGTTATTACATAAGACTTTGATAGAATTGCAAGATGTTAACCTTGTTATGCCGACGACGGCCGTTTCCTGTCGCCAGTCACTGCCAGCCTGATGTCTAATGGAGTAAACTGCAGACTCTGCAGGGTATACCTACTCATCGAGCTTATGTACAAGTTTGAAAGAATCTTTAAGTAATTTCTTTCGGCTATGCTACTTCCCGGCAAGTTTAGATGAACATTGTAAACACAAGTTAAGTGAAGAGGTAGTTGGGGGTACTCCTACACATTGTGATTGAGTTATAAAAGGCGCTCTCAAAGTTTGCAGTCATGAACAGAGATGCAGTTCGAAACTAGAAAAGTAACTGGTTTAAACGATTCTTGGAATATCAGTTTTTAAACTGACATGTTTACTAACATTATCATTAATGCTGAAAACGGGATATTTACCATGCTTACTATTTGTTTGTTTCTTTATGAAACGTAGTAGATATCACTTTTCGGTATTAATGATTCTTGGAATAGTTTAATAAGTTTACATTACCACTCGCTTTATTGAACTTTATCCATATTAATAATAATTCACTTATTAATTTTAGTATCTAGACATGACTTACCGCTAAGTTTTTTTTAAAGTAAATATTCTATGAAAAAAAACAAACTTCATCCATTACCAAAATTGCCATCACACCTAATTGCAGGTGTCGGGAGTATGCAGAACATGAATATTTATGAATGTTTACAGTAGTACGTAGTGACTGAGACAAAGTCACGTCTTCGCGCGCACTCGGAGCACCGCGAAAACATACATGTTATATATTATTAAGGATCTGCCACACAATTGTAGATGTTCTTACCGCTCAAAACCATCAAACAACTTGGTACATGTTCATACAAGTAAATGCATGTAACAATGTAAACAGGTGTAAGAGAACAAATAGTTTTGTTCACTTGCTGGATTTGTTAAACTTTCCTAAAACGTAACTATAACATTTTTTTTATAAAAGTTAATCAAACAGATATCCTAAAAAATGTGAGGTCAAATTTTAAAACGAAATACAATTTTCCCGTAAAATTGACGTTCTAAAACCGTGACATTTTTTTTTTCATAGTGAACTAGTGAACCTTCTTCTATATTCAAATACACTGAAGCGCTGAGCTGGGATGATTCCATATATTTTATGTAAGTATTAAAGTTCGGATGAAACGAACTATGACGAACAAAAAAATGCTTCCAATAGTCGGCATGTTGTATTCAACATGTTTGTTTCGTTTCTCCTATTCTGATACACAATTGCAATCCGAGCAAAAAAGCATTTTGATTATAAGTTTTCACGAAACACGATATAGCTAACCGATTCTTATAAACACATTATTTTGTAGAGTAGTGCTGAGAATTCTCGTTATCATTATTATTATCTTTACATTTACAGATAGATTTACGTGTGTGATAAAAGGATAGTAAATGTATTGAAACCTAGTTCAGTTTAAACTTAAATGGAGTCTATTAAATTCGTTACGATAACATCACTGCAACTTACGACCCTATTAAGTTGCCATTTATTTACTAAAACATGTTTTTCATCAATAGCTGCAAAACATTAATTATATTTGCTACTGAGCCCGTACTTATTTTTGTTACTGTTTTTTGTTGAGAAACAGAATTAGTTTAGCAGATCATCAGATTGAAGTGGGTACCCTCTGAGCACTCTAAAGTTTTTCGATTAACAACTAATTGATTAAAAAATGGTGAGAGTGAGGCGACACGGCCGGTGACACACATCACGGGATTTACCGAGCTCGTAAAGACATTTTACACGCATCGGCGGCTGAGTGCCGAGTTCGTAATTCGTTGAGGCACCCACCGAGACAGGAATGAGCTAACTTTTGGGAAGACTGCGGGCGAATGAGAAAACATTGGAGAAGTTGCTGCCAAGAGATAGACAAAAACGGCGAAATATATGTCGGGGCTTAGTGAAACACATATCACTGCAGAGTTTCGAGATACGCCGTGAATAACAATAAGTGTGCCTCAACTTGTGCAACCCCCGGCGGCAGATATCATCAAAACTTGACATGTGATTTATGTATATAGATAAACTTCGGAATTATACAAATTAATCCAAGTTGTAGGAGTAAAAGTAATTAGTCGACGCGCGCTCCGCAACAGTGGATATGAATTTGAAATTTTAAAATCGTTACACACTCGAGATAAACAAACGCAGCAGCACAGTTTGTAAATGTAGAGGAGCCGGATGATTGCAAACGAACGGCTCAATAAGCTTCAAGGAGGAAGTTAGCGCAGAAACAAGGCTGGCATATGAAACATGTCCGCACCCGCAGTCGTAATAAGCACCGCTCAACCCGATCATAAATAAAAGGCGAGCGGCATAATAGGCGCTTGAGCCACGTCATCGGCAGCTGACGCGCGCCCGCCTTTGGCACGACTCCTCACATTCGATAAAAATATCTGCAACGGCCCTATCTAACCGTCGAAACATCTCCACCACGTTCCAACTGCTCACCTATGCAAAACAACATTAGAGTTGAAACTACTTACAATTTTCTCTCCACGCTACCTCGAACTTTCCACCGTAAACTTTAACGTGTGAAACATAACACATACGTAGACGTATATAAAACAATAGTCTTTCCTGAAATAATACGATTTTATTTTTGAATTTCACCTCGTTCAGAGATTTTTCGCAATTTATCAAAACGATATGTCCGTGCGAGGAAGCTGCGACGATGACGTCGCACGCGACCTCCCGCTGCTGGCTCTGATAAATCATCGAACAGCTTCAAATGAATTTATCTCACATCGAAATGTAGTATTTCTTTGTTATCATTGTAATGTTTGTCCCGTACATGTCTGATTTTATCAAGGATAAACGGCTATCAATATTATTTCATATCACAATAAAACCCTTATTTTATTCAAGAAACAGATGTTCAAAAAATATTTATCTGGTAAAGCTTATGACAAGGATATGATAATATTTTCAAAGTATTAAAAGTCGTTGGACGTTCGGGGCCTTCATAAATATTTAAAGAAAACCATAGGGATTTAACTTTCAGGGCCACGGAAATGTGCTGCAAAATTAAATATGTATGCAATGTAAATTCTTGGCTCTCAGCACTAGTATGTAGAACTAATACATATTTTCTATAATCAATATTCATATTATACAAATATTATAAACAACTTTGAAAATATAATGTTATTATGTTAACACAACAGGGAACCTTTAACGCTACGCTACAACAAATCCTGTAGAAAATATAAATTATGAACGCTGAGAGACATCTTAGGAAAAAGTTTCCAGCAAAAACGATTACAGCGCATAAAAACAATCATACGCGACCTCGCTGAGAAATAGTTCTATAAAAAGAATGAAAAAATCTCGTAAAACAGAGTAGCAAAATAGTCCGAAACTAATAAAGTAAAACGATGGCGCACCATTCGAGATACGAAAGTATAACAGACATACAATAAAAACAATTTAAAACGGCTAGATTTATGCGACTCTTCTCTCAATGTAGACTATTATTCAATTTGAGTTTTTAATCTCTTTCCGCCATAGTTACGAAATATACGGATATACTTGAGCTTGTGGCGCCGCGTGCCGCTCGCGTGTTGTTATATGAAAACATTAAAACCTAGACAGAGAACGTTTGTATTAATCAAAACAACAACTATGCAGGTAAATGTGACAAGATAAGATATACAGCTCTTAAGAGACGGAAAATAATTTTAAATATTTAGGTAAGTCATCACCATCTGTCTAGCTTTATCCCAACTATGCTTGGGTCAATTCCAGTGTAACATTGGTAAGTATGCATAAAAAAAACCTGAGAATATTTTTTTTATTGGTTAATAGGAGACAATATTTTTAGGCGTCATAAAAGGACACAAAAAGATTAAATCGACAGAAATGCAGCAGCGCCGTTTACAACCTGTTATAAAAATACAGCCTGCCTAGTCGGCCTAGTGGCCGCAAGGGCGACTACTAACTACTACTACTACTACTTCTGTATTCGATTACTATGTCGTTCGAAGTGTTATTAGGTATTCCATCAGTAATTTCTCAGTAGTAGCCACAGAGTCTGAATTTGTTTTAATTTTGATGGTAATAGGCTCGCCTCTAAGGGACGTAAACATAACCGGCAAAATTATATTTCATTACTAGCAGTTGCCCGCGACTTCGTTCGCGTAGAAATTTTGACTCTCTTGTCTGGACTGCCTGTGGATGGTACTATGTCAAATCGAATGCCAAATGCCAATCGAAGCGATTATATTCCCTTAAACCAGCCCTGTCGTAAAATCTATTCCTACCTGAAATGTCTTAACTATATTCTATCTCTCTGCCAATTTTCAGGTACAAAAAGCCAAGGATTTCATATGGACTTACGGGAGCCCTTAGTCCAGGTCTTCCTTACAAACTTAGCTTAGATCTCCTACTCCTAAACTCTAGACTTGTTAAATTTCAGGTTGTTAGTACAAAAAAAAAAACAGTACATTTTTACAAACATGTGAAAGCCCTCAGACCTCCTTATTCTGGCCATGTTGCTAAACTCGCTAAATCCGTTCTTAGTCAACGTCTAATACCTATAAAGTACCTTCCTGCCAAAATTGTAGCACAAAAAAGGAAGGACTGTCATACAAACTCGCGTGAGCCCTTAGACCTCCCTAGTCCGGCCCTGTCGCAAAATCGGTTCTTAGCAAACTTCTACTCACCTACTACGTCCCTGCCAAAATTCAAGTTAGTAGCACACAAAATGATGGACTTTTAAACAAACTTGCGAGCGCCCTTAAACCTCTCTAATCCGGCCCTGCCACAAAACCTGTACTTAGCAGAGTTCTTCTAACTATAAACTACGTGCCTCCCAAAAATCAAGTTTGTAGCACAAAAAATTAAGGATTTTCTTACGAACTTGCAAGAACCCTTAGACCTCCCTAATCCGGCCCTGTCACAAAATCTGTTCTTACCAGACGTCTACTAACTATAAACTACGTCCGTCTCAAAAATCAAGTTTGTAGCTCAAAAAATGAAGGACTTTCATACAAACTGGCGAGAGCCCTTAGACCTCACTAATCCGGCCCTGTCTCAAAATCTGTTCTAAGCAGACGTCTACTAACTTTAAACTACGTCCCTGCCAAAAATGAAGATTGTGGCACAAAAAATGAAAGACTTTCATACAAACTGGCGAGAGCCCTTAGACCTCCCTAATCCGGCCCTGTCACAAAATTGGTTCTAAGCAGACGTCTACTGCCTATTAACTACGTCTCTGCCAAAAATCAAGATTGTAGCACAAAAAAATGAAGGACTTTCAAACAAACTTGCGAGGGCCCTTAGACCACCCTAATCCGGCCCTGTCGCAAAACTAATTTATAGCGGATGCCTACTGACTATAAACTACGTCTCTGCCAAAAATCAAGATTATAGCACGAAAAATTAAGGACTTTCATACAAACTTGTGAGGGCCCTTAGACCACCCTAATCCGGCCCTGTCGCAAAATTAATTCATAGCAGACGCCCACTGACTATAAACTACGTATCTGCCAAAAATCTAGATTGTAGCACAAAAAATGAAGGAGTTTCATACAAACTTGCGAGGGCCCTTAGACCACCCTAATCCGGCCCTGTCGCAAAATCCGTTCTTAGCGGACGTCTACTAACCATAAACTACCTCCCTGCCAAAAATCATCTTTGTACGTCCAGCGGTTTTCGAGATTTCGTGATGAATCAGTGAGTGACCTTTCGCTTTTATAGATATAGATTAGTGCGGAAAGCCTGTCATTGCAAAGAGTTCCGACAAATGTCTACATGACAGTCGGAACAAGTTGCAATGACGGTTCCGCACGTGTACTGAACAACTATTTTTAATACAGTTGCGAAAAAATTAAGCAATTTAATAAAGTACATTTTTGGAAAGTGGCGCTAACCGTAAAAGAATACAAGCAGAGTTTTTTTTTGTTTTCTTCACCCATTCTGGATAGGCAAAGGGAACTATACTCATACAGCCAAGTCTTCAGTAGATTTTGAAGTGAAAACTTCTTTAGCGGCGCTGAGCACTTTTTTTGTATGGGTAAAAACTTTCAAACTCGCGTCAGGGTCACGTGATGCTGATCGAAAAATCGTAAGATTTTTCGATCAGCATCACGTGACCCTGACGCGAGTTTGATAGTTAATATTGAAGTTTTCACTTCTGCCGGCACTCCCGGAGTGCTACCTTTTTTTTATTGATATGAAATGAAAATGAAATTTAATGAGATGAAATGGAATGAAACCTAACCTAACTCATTGAATCAAATAATTTAATCTGAAATTGAAACAAATTAGTAGGTTCTTTTTAGAAATATTTGCATGAATCATAAAAACTTCTATGATTTTTTTTTTGTAAAAACTTCGTGGTTGGTTTTTTTTAATGGTCATTTTTTTGACAGTTGGGAAAGAGAACGCACGAGTTCGGAAAAGGTAAAGAAAAAGCACGAGTATGTAATAGCCCACATCCCGAACGCTATACGTCCCTGCAATACGCCACTTTTTGAGCAACTGTATTAAAAAATATGTTCACTCATATTTCGCCAGTTATATTTAAGTTCATCTCAGTCAGTAATTTATGTTCAGCTCTAACCCTTCCGGGATTACAGGTGTAATGTTATGTTTAAGTATAAAACACAGCAATCACCAATCCATGTACCAGAATGATTACAATAACAATACCCCCTATAACCGTTATTTGTGAGTGTCAACGACCCTCATTCAGAGGACCTTTAAGGGTAAAGGCTGATGAAATCCTCGTAATGATGAATAAAATAGTACCTCAATAAAAATAACGCTTACTTTAAATCCTACACCCAAAAGGCGTCGACTAAGGTTACTAAGGTATCTTACTACCTACCCATTTTGTATCTCATTATAATCCCTACTTTAGCGAGATGACATTGAAGATTTAAACAGAATCGTTTATCTTTCAAAGAACTTTCGGGACTGTTAGTCAAAACTTAATATTGGAAATAAAATTTGTTTTCGCCTTTCAGAAGTTTTGCGTTCATTAGTCAAGTTCCAAAACGGTTGCAGGAACATGCGCTCCTGTCATTTAAGAGTTTCAACATCCACCCCTTGCTTAGATTAATTAAAGTCTTTAATTGGTCCTCCGGGTAGCCAGGTAGACGGTACACTGGCGGGACACGTCCTCAGAGACGTTTTTGTTATCAAAGATCACGATATAATTTTCTAAAATTACAGTTCAAACAATTCTGAAACCTTAAAAGTTACTTTGACTTGTATTACAGAATATTAAGTAGCAAAAAAGGTTCATTTATTGTTATAATTAGGGTTATTCTTTCGAGGCGGATTGCGGGCTGTTGTTGTTACCTACTGTTACATTTTAGTTTAACTTCGAATGCTGGGATTCTTCACGTTTGTTTTATTTGGTTTCATAAGTTAAACATGCTTGAAGCCTTGTCCCAACGAAATAATAATTACATTTCTTTTCGAATCAAAATTTTCCTGTAACAAATTATTGTAGAGCACGAGAATTCTTTAAAAAATTCTTACAATATTATTCAACTTTAAATTACAAAGACTAATAGAAGAAGACTAACAGAAGAGCCGTGGGTACTTACTACAATTTAATTAAAGTCGTGACGTATTTACGGTCAAAAACTTTGTAATTTAGTCCTTCATTTCATATCGACGGCCTTATTAAAAACATTATGGGAACAAACGGCGAAGTTACGCAACGTGCATTACAAGGAATTATTTGTTCCAGGAGTAGCAACGTCACGGTTACCATGTTATTATTTGTGCCACTAATACGATGTGCAAAACATAGGGGCTGAAAGGGGTCTCACTGGGTACATTTCTAATGGCACCCACCTACCTAATCTTAATTAATAAATAAGTAAACAACAGGTCGAGTTACAGAGTGGGACTTAGTTTAAGTAAGTGGCTGTTTAAGCAATAGCACGTTTCAAATTTTGAAGGTGAACTTTGTACTCGTATGCATGTTCGTAGTAAGACGTTCGTGCTCGTAGCAACGTGTAAGCACTTCGTAGCACCTATGCTACGTATTGCTACGCGTAGAGAGCTACGAGCTACAAGCGTCTACGATGCGTTACGAGGGCTACGCGCTCCGACGCGTAGGTCGGTGTGGCTACGCCGGCGGCCGGTCGCACGGTCGGTCACGCTCCCGCCGTCTATCGCCGACACGTAGGCCTCCTTAATCGATATTTGCTCTAACGAAGACGTACTCATCGTTACAAATTCTATGTTCCAGACGTCGACAACGTCACACAAAAGAAGAATAGCCGGTGAAAACTAACAGCTGCAGATTGAGGCTACAGAGTTTTACTTTGTTTCACTTTGTTCTACTTTGTGTACCTATCTAAGCTTGCAATGTATGAGCCCGGTACAAAACTTAGACAGACACAAAACGTTATAGAATCCTTTAGATAAAAAAATGATTAAAAGCATTTGATTAAATCGTTACGTGGGGATGTTACGCGGAAAGATTACACAGCAACTGTTTTATACCGGTTTTAATCGTTTTACCAGAGACATTCCAGTCCTGTGATCAAAGTCGATTTAATTAAAAATCTTGCAATAGACGGTTGTCTAAATTCCAAGCAACGATGAGATTTTTACTTTTTGTGAAAGAAGGTTTTAATGAAATCCAATTCAATTTAGGTGGCCTACACCGATACAATTTTCACGCAAATCTGTTTTAAGTTTAGCGACTTAATCTGTTATTATTGTTCGGGGAATTATTGGAAAGCAGCAGTTTGATCAAGCTGTGCGGAACACGATCAGCCAACATAAACTCGATATTGCAACACAAATAACACATAAAGCCAGTACGTGATTTAAATACGCATGTGGAGGAGCCGAGCCTCTCTGTACCTGTCTCACACAATTCGACATAAATTCGCCGGTAAAATCTGATTTTATTCAAGGTGGAGTTAACAAATGCAAAAATATATCCTCGCAATTTCTTCTACGAGGCCGCATATTAAATTAGAGTGAAAGGAGTAAAATAAAAATGTAAAACGGCTCCGAGTGAAGCGAATGCGAAAAAACTCGGGTTCGAGTCAGTAGCAGCTCACGATTAGTGTTCCGTATAATACAATTTCTTATAAAAATAACATCTTTTGCGGTATCTTGAGCAACAGCACTTCCCTTTTTATCCTATTGTTATTCCGACACTGCACCCCTATCTGTTATCGGGTTTTATTTCGTGTTGAATAATAAAATATTGACTTTAACATTGTTAATATACTTGTTTTTCCAGGTGAACATCTAATTGGCTGCATTAAACCAATGGAACTGGAATTTCGTTTTATTATTTCGAAAAGCACTAGAGAACAGGTAAGGGTAGTAGAGAGGGAAGAATTTCCGTAAAGTGACGCGATGCTATTGAGGATCGGTCGCTTCACAAAATGAAATTTAGTATCGAGTGTTCCGCTGACGTCTCTGGGAAACTCACCGCTCTACTGCAGCACTGCCATACTTCTAGTTTAGTAGATACTCCTACACAAGACAGCTTTTTCTCTTACGTAGTTTTTCACTATTTTAAAAATGAAATATATCAAGATCTAAGTAATTCCAATGTATTTCGATAATTATTAATTATCAGAGAGTTCCTTTCACAACGCCACTCTGAATTATGGACAAGGTAAATAATTAAAATGTACAGTTGCACCGAACAGTAAACTTCGTGCAATTCACTGATTGCTTCCGTTATCGCCAATATTTGATCGGAGGTAACTGACAAAGGCACAGCAACACATTCAATTAACTCTTAGATATACTATTTATCGGTCTCCAAGAAATTATTAAGCCTCATCTGTCCAAAGTTTACTTGAAGTCATCATTCTCCTACCCATATCCCAATTTATTTGGGGTCGGCGCAACATGTCTTCTTCTTCCATACTTCCCTATTTCTCGTCATCTCAGCAGTCACCTCCTTTCTAGCCATATCATCCTTCACACAGTCCATCCATCGTTTCTTTGGCCTTCCTCTCCTTTTATAGCCATCTACATTCATACTCAACATTTTCCTCACAACATTTCCTTCATTCCTTCGCATCACATGTCCATACCACGACAATCGATTACCAATCAACTTTTCATTCACTGGCGCCACTTTCAGACTTCCTCTTATGTACTCATTCCTTATTTTATCCTTTCGCGTCACACCACACATCCCTCTTAGCATTCTCATCTCAGCCACATGCAATTGCCTTTCATTTATCAAAGTTTACTTGAAGTATGCTAACATTATTAAGCGCGAATAAAATTGCTCATTTACAACGAAATGAGAAGAGATTTATTTTTATTTAAAAAACGTTTTAAAATAATAAACTGGAGAGGCAAGCGCCATATTTCTGTCGTAGTCATAGCTGCTGGCCATTCATATTCTTGACACTTTGCAGGGTTTAGATAAGTAGGTGCATGAGCGCATGTGCACTTGTGCGCACTATGGCGGCCAGGGGTATGCAAGCGTGCGTGGGTGCTGGGTGCCCGGGGCGGGCCGCCGGACATTATTTATGAGGTTACCCCCGCCGTCAACTGCTTTACGAGTTGGCGACGCTTGTGGGCGTGAACCGCCGACGTAAATTTATCTCATGCGCCCAGACACGGAACTCGAGAAGACGACCCGTTACGAGTGTGTCCGCGTCATAAAATGCCTCTTCGATGAATAGAACAATAGCTACTAGCTCTCAAGTGTTATGAGGCGAAACTCGTAAAATGACCACTCTTAATCGAGGGACAACTTCAGGGCTGCATAGGTAAAGATTTATTGTTACGACTTTACGGTATATTGAAAAAATCCCCCTGCCCCTAGCCACCACACCCAGTACACGCACCTGCCGCGGCAGCTTCACCGATAAACTCGCATAAAAATTATTATATTTCAAAGTGACATAAAAAGTAACTTCTTAATTAATGCTATTCTAAGAGTTAAAGATAATAACGTTCAAGTGGCGCCAGATGTTGACGAGTGTAATAGCTGAGTTATGAATTTTAATGTCTGCTCGACGAAAATCGGAATGAATATTGAACACAGTAAAAAAAGGAAATAATTAAGCTCGAAAAGGATGTTTCCGCCACAGAATGGCTCAGCAACTCTCGAGAGGGAAATTTACGACGAACACTGAAAAATAATTAAGATAGAATCTCATTAGGGAGGTACACAGTGCGCGGACATAGTTAGATGACTACACACTAAACTAGCGACGTCTGGCGATGGTCCGCGTTTGATAGGTCGCACGTTCCGTGGACTCTGTTATTAATCATTAAAGCAGACCGTACCCAAGAAAGTTTATTAATGATCAAAACATCAAATGCTCGATTTGGTATTTGACGAGAGCTCCGTAATCACCCCGCTTGTTCAGATAACATAAACTACTGTCTGACTTTATCAGCTGAACTGGTTTTTACTAGACTGTGCTCCTTTTTAATGCAATAAAATCCATTCATAGGAACGAGGTTAAGCATACAAATGCACGTCGAACGCATTGAAAATGCCGCTGATAGATATATATTTGGACCAGTTCCAAACAAAAAGCAAACTGTCGTAGATCTAAGCATTAAGGCAAATGGGTAATACGATTAATTGTAATTCTTGGGCCTTGAAATTAAGAGCCCTATCTAATTTAAATATACATTTTAACAGGGGGACTTTGTAACTAAAGGCTGTGTCTAATCTAAATACATCGCATAAAATAAAAGTAGTAAGATATTCTTTATCTACATCACAAAGTTCATTGTTAAACCGGATTTGTACAAAAGCAGGGATTGCCTACCTCTGCGTTAAAGAGCGAACTGCGAGAATGAAGGTAAAGGTCTCGTTAATTCTGATCGCGATCCCCCTCGGGAACAAAAACAGAGTTCCTCTGAAGTGTAGTGTCACCGGGGGAGCGACTTTATAAATGCCATACGCTTACACACCTCAAAGCAATGACTGGCGCTATCAGCTGAACGACTGTTATGTACTACGTACCGAACTGCAGGTACGTCGTTCAACGAATGTATAAATGCTATTGAAAATGGCTGCAACGTCTAACGTGTGCACACAATGGATGTGGTGTTTATGGAAGTACTAATGCGTCCTGCGAGCCGTTACGTGTTCTGCTCAGGAATGTGGGCGGACAAACAACGGGACGATTGTGGATCTGTAGGAGCTCCTGACTCTGTTTATGTGACGGTAGCTCAGAGCAATACCGCAAATTGAGCGAGCAACTAGACCTTACGCCTCGCTACGTGCATTAATGGTGCCATAGAATTCTCTGCACGCAATAAACACGGTGCTGCGGTGCTTCTCCTTATGCGTCAATGATTATTGCTATCATATCTTGACTGGCTGCTATTGACCTTAATTTCATTACGTTATCGGGAGTTTAGTGTCCATTGGTCAGATACAACTTAGATGAGTAAAGTTTAGTTGCATAGCTTATACACGTGCGCGAGGTAAGTACTATTAAGGTTGCTGCTGCGTCGTCCACTTTAACGACTGAAGTTCTGTGATTATAACTTGCCGGACTAGGCAGGTGATTGACTGATATGTAGAGGGGGTGTACTAAAATACAAAATATTTTTCCTGCTTCTAAAGTTCAAAACAAAATCAGTCTTGGTTTCGTTAAACCCCATTTATTAATAAATTATTCCTTGGAGTAACTTGGGAATGAATGTATGAGATTCCCGTTTTCTTAAAAGCCATGTATGGCCATTGAGTACTTTAGGAACCACTCAGTGTTACATAAATCATAAACAACTTCATAATGGTCCTTTGAACCCACTATCACATCGTGTTTGTTGCAATGTAAATGATGTCTGTAACTGAGAATCGCTAAACGTAGCCATTTCAGCGCAATTACTACGACTACTGCATTCAGCGCTCACGGCTATTCCACGGCGGGGCTTTCTGCCAAATTCTAAATGTGCAACGAAAATTTGACAGTAAATCGATGATGCGTGGGTACGCAGGTAGGTAACAAAACGGTGTCCCTGGAGAGTCGCGCTGCAATCATGTGCCTGGCTGCATTACCGATGAGCAGCATGCCGCCGAACCCCTTTGTGTACTCATTCGAATGCCGCTCATATCGCCACGCTGCCACACGCCACTATGGCCCAATAGCGCGAACAACACTCCATATTAAAGGCCCCAAATTGCAGTTTAATTTATTCCGGACGTGTCTCGGCAACGGAATCGCAATAACCGGCAAAACAATACCGCCGTTTATTGAGGGCTGTTTGATTGCACTTATAGCTAACACTACTACGGAACTATGTTTCATCCATAACCGGATTATCTAGATTTCGTTTGAAGCTTGTTAAATCGCTTAAATTCTAGGAACATTTTCCCTGCCTGAGCTCGTTTATCTGCTTACATTATTTGTTATTTTTAAACTGTACACTCTGTTCGCTCACTACTGAAAGAATCTCAATACAGAGCAGAGTACTACATCGGTGAGTTTCGAAAGTTTAAAGTTCTCACATATCAAAAAATAGATAGGTATTGGAAGCTGGAACTCGTGAGGTTTTCTTCAAAAGTTTGACAATATCTTGATACTTTTGTTCGCGGTTTTCTTGTAATATCTTCAAGAAAAGTTAACTAGAGTGAATTACTGTTCGCTGTCTGATAGTTGTTTGAGATTTCTAAATTTTTTAGCTCGACGGTTTAGGTTTATCTAAATAGACCGAAAAGGAATTGCGAGAAGAAACTCAAGACCCTATTCCAAAACTATCAAATGATACTAGCGCTCGAAACGTGAACCTCACACAACATAGTAGATTGGACATGTTCTGAGCTCTTCACACACACACATAGCCATGAAAAGACCTACCGTAATAGAAATATTTAAAATACTTCATCCCATTCCAAACAGAATATCCCGTAGTCGTACTAGTTGTAGTTTAGAATCCATTTCAGAAAGGCTTCCAACTGGGACTGAGTGTTATTAAGCTCCTGTCGAGTCAACTCCCTAATTACAAAGCTTTTTGCCGTTTTCCCCTTTTGCAGATTGGCGACTTAAAATACAAAACTAAAAAACAGAACAAAAATCAAATGGAAGAGTGAAAGCAAAATATTTTTCTGCATAATGTTCACCACTAATTATGGCTTTTAACCAACCAGCAGCCAGTTGCGAAATGAATGACAGCGACGTTGATGACCCAAATGTAGCTTCGAAGTGTTCGCTTTTAGGGCTCGGAACTTAAATAGGAACCAAGACAAAAAACGATAAGTTTTTGTACCTAATTATTTCCTGAAAATATTCTGAATAAAGCGTTTCTGCTTAATTTGTATATAGGTACTCGTAAATCAGCGTCCAAGTCTATTCAGCCAAATGTTTCAGTTTGCAAAAGATATTATATTTTATGCTAACGATTTATGTCGTGATAAAGGAGTAAATAATAATGACAATCGAATTGTATTTCAACAGTCTCCGTTCGGCTGGCCCCCACTCGAAATGTGACGTGAAACATTTCGGTTCCCTTCCCCGAAGGGAGAAGTGTCCTATTTTCTGCTATTGCGCTTAACGTCTGTTTTGGGTGCACCACATGACTAAAAAGGCTCTTAGTCTGGACAGTAAGCTGCTCTATTAAAAATATGTAATAGGTAGGTAGTAGTACATTAATTTCTCATTACAATCTTTTACACCGTTATAATCAGGAGAAATTAAAAATCATGAAACGTCAACAACAAACCTAAATAAACAAAAACGACTCGCAAAAATATAATAGGAAACAACATTTTCATTTGAATAAAAAGCGAAATTTCTATGAAACAAATCTGACATACGTCCATTCATTATTTGATGAGATGCAGATATAAAACAGATTTTATTGTTATGTTGCTCGACCTACAAATACAGTCTGACAAATGTTTTGGAGAGACGTCATTAGTTGGAGTAAAATTGTTTGTTCGATAGTTTGTTTGCGCAGCCAGCATTGAAAGGAACGGCGCTGCCGGTTGGCTCTGACATGAGAAACGAACCACTGCTACAGAGCCGGTCGATTCATGTTTGCCATGGTGTTCAATGCTAACTACATTTCCACTAACCTAAATAAACACGTGCAAGATAATAAAGCAACTACTACACTTTTATTCGGACTTTTACGTAAGCAATTTTCACGAGGCCAGACTATATTAAGCCAACCGATGAGAAATGTATTTTTTTTTCAAGTTTACCACTTTCTCTCAAACAATATAAAAGTCTAAGAGAATGTAAATAGAAAGCTCAACTGAAATAGTACCTAACCGAAAGCAATAAACTATTGAAGAAAGTGCCCATAAAATAAATTTTCGTTTTTTAAGACCGCAACGTTATTTTATCTTCTTAATTCGAAGCGATATGTTATCGTGGCGGAAATTAAAGCCAACCTATTCTCGATCGTGATGGATGTTATTTTTGTAAAAAAACATGGTGCAGTTTTTCGAAAATTGAACGAGTTAACGTATCATGGTACCGTGCCCGAGCCGTATTAATGAACGCGACCGGGTACGGAACCGGGGCGCAAGTAAAACTTCTCCGCTATTGTTTCGGCAACTATTAAAACTGGTACCCATACCTCTAAGTTCGCTCTTGGATGCACTTTGCGAATGTCTCACACTTTGAAAATTTTGTCTGGTGGAAACTTGTATCGAAACTTTCAGATTTTCCGCGGTGGAATGAAAATAAGACCATTATAATATACTAAAGGAATACACCACTCGTCTAAACTACTGTCTACGAATGGGAACACACGAGTTAATCTTATAAAAGTGGAATAGTGGCGGAAATTTTCAGCATTTCCTTAGGCACATACTGTAAAAAAAGGTTTCACTTAGATATTTTAAAAGGATTATGGGGTCTTGTGTGGTTCGCGATTTATCTTCTTAACGACTTCCGCAATGTGACGCGTTCGGCGGCGTACGCGACGGCTGGCGGCGTGCGGCACGCAGCGTGCCCGCGACGTGCCCGCCGCGCCGCCGCCGCCCGATCCTCACACACTAACCACTCGCACGTATCTCGTCATTTTTCATCTCGACATGCATATTCAACGCAACAATAAATCATTGGGAGCTATCCCCTCTACAGCCAAACCAAATGACCTTACTGTTATGTCGCTAACTGTGAAAAATATCGCACAAAATGTGTGTAAGTAAACAAACGAAACCGAAATATTACGTTAATAATTACCACCCTTTCGACTCGTTGATAAATAGCGTCATTATTATCACCAACGCGTTGAAAAATGGTTCCCTCTTTTGATATTTTATTCAAATAGCTAGCCCACGAATATTCTTTTTATGAAGCTCACGATTTTTTGCTTTTCCCTTTTACATTTTGCAATCGCTACTTTACTTCTGTTCTGGGTGCTTTCATCGAAATAATAGGAAACAAAAATAAAATACGTTGCATGCTCTTTTCTGCTTTCATTAATTAAAGTAGAATCTACATTGTGACTTATTTGCTTCACGAAAACCTGAGTAACTTAAAATTTTCGTTGTAAATGTTTCAAATTTTGAGTAACCGTAAAAAAATATCGGGCGACACAGCTGCGGTCAAATTAATTTGGGCTTTGTTAATATTTTGCGTATGCGAATTTGAACAACACAAACATGTGGAAGTTTATGACCATTAGAAACTTTTGTGGAGCGTTCCGCATGATTACATCGTAGAGCTGTAAAAGGACAGTTCCGTTTTTGTTACATATCACATTCGCAAACTGTTTTGTGTGTCCATTTAGTTAAACATGTGTCTATTATGGTTTATTTTAGTGCGGCTTTGCTTGCTTTGTGCTAAAACTGCCGGATCGATTTAACCTATTAAATTAGACGACATATTCTATTGGCCCAGCCCCGATATCCGGGCATTCATTTACATAATTATTGTAGCTGATGCGCTGATGCACTGAATGGCCCAACATGGGTCATTTTACTAATCATTGTTTTAGTACACATAAGCAATTGCATGAACTAGGTTTGATTCGACTACAATCATGCATAATCATCAATTAGTGCAACCAATTAAAAGTGTCGCCGATGCGTGGAACGAATTTTATTTAATTTAGACACCGACCGAGTTAAAATAATAAATAAACTACTGAGAAAAAAGGTGATGAAAACAATGCTTTTCATTTATACACTCTATTGTTTGTATATCATGATACGCTTTTAATTTTAAATTCCTGAAGACACCGAGAATAGAAGCCGAGAACTGCAAAGAAATTTAAAAGAAAAAGTGAAGAATACCGGGATCGCTTGTTTTATTAAAACTTTAGCTGCAGAGAATATATTAATCTAGTATGTTTCTTTTAGGGTTCCGGACCTCAAAAGGAAAACAATAACCTTCTTAGCGCGAACATTTTAATGGGGATAAAAGGTAAAGAATATAACCTCTCTTTGAAGAAAACTAGTAGCTACTAGCTTCTCTAAAGAGAGGTTCTTTACATCGCATAATGCAACAAATTCAAATCCCAGCACAACATTTTTAATGTACCGAATACTGATATTGTTTCTTGCTTAATTCATGAACCCATCGTGGCAAACCAACAAACACTTAGATAGTACACTTAGATGTTAGTATTAAAAGCACCTCAGTAAGTACTGTATTATGCTAGTTAATTAATATTTATGTTGTGCCATCTCTACTGCGTAACGCTGAAACAGCTACAGAATTCATTTAAGCTTTTAACTTTAGCACCTTCCAGGCTTTAGACCTCAACCGGCTTAGCATGACCACCGAAGAAACGGGTTTTGTCGACAGAAGAATCGACAAAATGACAGATTGTAGCGAGGTTTCCTGTCAAATTGTATGGAAAAAACTTTGTCTATTCTTGGTAGAATAGAGATAGAATCGCCATGCTACGGGGGCAGATAAACATAACGTGACTGTGCTCGAATCAATATCATTACAAAAATACTCTGAAGATACTTTGCTTCTAAGCATAGTAAACGGTTCTGAATAGTGTAAGGGTGCTGTTGAAGGTCATAAGCCTAAATCTTGTTTATTCATGACGTTAGAGTGATTTGGCGAACATAAAGTTGAAGTAATGAGGCGTGACACTACCTGTGCGTGGTGCGGCGAGCGATTTGTTAGCAGAACGAGGCCAACCCTTGGGATCCCTCACCCCTCCCGCCCCGGCCCAGCCCCACTAGGCTCACCCGCCCCCGACGTTTCTTAGAAGCTCAAACATTAAGTACGCGATGGACGATTAAACGGCTTACTTGAGAATTACATAAATATCACAGACGTCCCGTGACTACCTAACCATATTTGGATTATGACTAATTCCGAAAAGAGATTCTGTTTGGTACGCTGAACTTTCAAATTGCAAATCCTCTCAAAAAGGAAGAAATAAATATTCAAAGAGAATCTACTTGCAAATAAGAAAAAGGTTTTAATTCTACGACCAGTAGGCTTAATTTGAGTAGGTCCTATCGGAGCCATCTTCACGGAGGCGACAAGATCTCTTAGTTCATCTCGACCCAAAATCTTTTTGTAGAGGAGAAAATTTACCTATGTAAAGGAAATACAATAGCGAATATTTAAAATGAAATGGACGGGGACAGCTAATTAGTTTGACAACAAAGTCAGGCTGGTTGGCGCCAAGGGTTAATCCGAGTTGAGTTCTAGCCGAATGAAACAGCAAAGTCAGCTTGACTCAGAGCTCACAACTTTACCCGACCCAAGCAAGGTAAATCTCTCCGCAACCACAACCTAATAGTATTAAAGTATCGACAATCGCGTTATTCACTGTATTCGATGATGTGGAACTCTCTATCGAAAATACACCCTCATCCAGTTCAAAGTTTACCGTCAAATGTTTACACGGATACGTTTTGAACTATCCGTGTTCATGTTCCTTGCAATATAAGTTTTTGTTAAAGCCAAGTACATATATCGGTTGAGGTGGTTCCCCGAAAATTGTATTATCCAAGAATGGAGGAAGTATTTGTTGTTAATTTACTGTGAAATCTGTAGCGCTGTAACTCTTAGCCGGCGATGGACTGACACAAACATTTAAACAAACTTGAACAGTTTTAATTGAAGCGCCCTCGTCATGGAGCGGCACGGGCCACGGGCCGGTATGCCAGCCCGGCAGCCTCCCCGCTCTATGTGAGCGGTTACGAGCACAACACTACACTATAGCTACGCTCACTATCTTCTATCCTCTAAAATAAACTTGTTCTCGTATCTATAAGGCGTCTTGTGTTTCCATTACCTAAATTAAATTCAGTTCTCTAGTGCGTTTATAGATTCATAAAGAGATTTTATCTCGAAGCTTTCTTTAAGTCTATAATGTAGACTAGGTTAGCTAAAAGCAAATAATATATTTTAAAACCAATGTTGTTTTTCGTTTGCATTTTCTACCCTTAAAAGGCTTTTACATGCTATGTCACTTTTACACACACACACAATTACCGGGGAGTTACTCAAATGTAATATTTAAATTTTAATTGAAACTAGCTACTTACTGTGCGCTTTCTAAATACGACCGGGTTTTACATTTCCGCTAACAACTTTTTAAAATGTAATTAAAATAAAATGGTATGTTGATTAACATGTGAACAAACGCCTTCTGTGATATCGTTATTTAATGGAGGCGGGTCGGCGGGTCGCCCGCGCCGGCCGACACGCTCGTCGGACGCAGATTAATTATGTAAATGAAGTTTGGGCTGCAGATGCCGATAGAGAAAGGTTCTCTTACAAAACGTACCGCCCGCCGCCATATCGCGAATTAGTACCACTCTCAAAACTTCGTTCCGCATTCAATAGGCCCACGATCAATCCGAGGTCCATTATCAGCCGGCATGATTCACACAATTTGCGCAATGGATCAACTTGGCTCAACAAGGAGCCGCAAATCCGGATAAAGATGAAACGAAACCGCGGAGTGCTTGAAATTAGAATAAAAATATACATGCAGCTATACGCAGCTTACCGTACAGCGTACACCCGACGAATGTTACGCCAAGTTTCCGTGCGAATCCGATTTTACATTGAGTTACTCCAGTAGCAGTATATTGTCCGCATGAAATTCAGACTTCACTAAGACAGTAGTGACGAGAAACAGAAAAATAATACGCATGATATAAAAAGAAAAATGTTACCTATTTTCTTTAACGTCTACAAAGGAATCTTGAAAATATCACATCTCTGGTGCCTGTTGCGAGTTATATCACAGTTTTAAGACACACTTTTTGCTTTTCGTCTAACAAAAATATGTTTCGTTTTCCTACCTGTAGTACACTTTACTAAAACACTTTCGTATTCTGTTTATTTTGGGGATAAACTGGGAGACATTCGTCAAAAAACTAAGCCAACTTTACTATTTGAGTACGTGAAGCTGCTGTGAATTTTTAGGTCTGAAAAAGAGGTTACGAGTGTTACGACGTCAAGTAAGCTGCCGCAATTTTTTGTCCATTGACAAAATCCAGCCAGAGCATTCATTAAAAATTCAAATAGAACGCCAGCTTAGTAAACTACGAAAACTCTTTGGAACTTTGTAAATTTCCACCAAACTCTCGATGTTATTTTCATAATAATCCCGACAAAGAATGGCTTCGTCACAATTTTAGTAAAACGAAATCATTTTGTTGGTTGATTGTGCTTTAGATTGTACTACGTCGTCGGTATATTAAGTTGGCAGGAAACAGGGATCATTTTGCAGTCGCAGAGCATTTTGAGTCGATGCACAGATCCGCTTTCTGCAGAATTCGTGAGCGTCAATCTTTTGCTCGACTTGTCCTTTCCGAAGTTTAAGAAAAATCCGTCTCGAAGAACTCTGCATATGACATTTCAGGATAGATCAAGATGAATGAACATCGCCCAAAACCCCAAAAGGGTCTCATAAAGCGTTTATTTTAAGCACATGTGTTGGAAGATAAAAGAATAGATGCGCTCAAACTCAAGGCATTTATTTCAATTACACCATTACAGGCACTTTTAAATGTCAAAAAAAGCAAAGAATGCGAAATTACAGTGAAGGTGAAGCTGTAGTTGCCCATTCTTAAGCGTAGATCTGTGTGGAGAGGAATGAGCAGGAAACTACATGGGCATTCTTTTAAACCATGATATTGTAAAAATAATTAACCTTTGTCTTAAGTTCATTTTTCAACTCGATATTTATTTCAATCTAATACTTTGCAAATCTTGTAGACACAAGAGATAATAATAAATGTTCGCTCAATCTCTATTTCAATATATATTATCTTAACATACCTAAGTTGAATGTTTAAAATGACCTTTACAAGTCATTAGGAGTTCGACATATTATTAATTAATGTTTTAGTGAATAATCATAAAACATATTATTTAAACGAGATTAATCAAAATATGCAGATGGCATGAATGTATCGAATTCTAATTAAATGATTTATATTACAGTGCTTCTATACCAGTGACTGCGCATGTATGAATATATATTACAGTGTATTTATATTACTGTGCATATAATAGGCACATAAATACGCTTAATTATGTATAAGTTTCGAAATAGAATAAATAGGAGTGCTATGTTAAAACTAAATTTCTACAAAGAAGTATTATTATATTTCATTTTCACATTTGTCTATTTTTGTCTTAAAAATTCACATTATGCATGTCGCGAAAGTTTTCAGTATCTGCCCAGCGTTTTTCCAACTATGTTGGAGTCCAGTATTTTACACTCGCAACCCTCTTGCAAGTCGCTGATCCTCGCAACACAACCCAGCTAATACTAACCTACCTACTTACATTGTAAGCCTGGTTGTTAGAAGATCTACAAATGACAACACAACCAACAGCTTAAATGCTTTACAAGGAATGGAGGAAACTCGATATTTATTTATTTATTTAAGCAAGTACTTGCTACACTTACAGTTTGCACCAACGCGTGCAGCAAGTCAACATCACACACTAACTTAAAAATCATATATAATATTATAGGTGGTCAGGGTCACCCATCCACGGACCAACCTAGGAAAGTACGTCTTAACCTGAGAATCGCCCCGAGTTGTGATTATATAACCACGAAATGTAAAGTTTTATTCAAACTGTATTAATATTATGTCTGTTCTACGTTTCAAAGATTTGGCATGGCTCACAAGATTCTAGAGAATAGTTAGTCCAAACAGCCATAGTGTGCATAGATAACAAACGGTGTCTGTCGGCTAGAATAACAGACCGAATATAACATCTTCCTTTTAGGGTTCATTTGCCAAAAGGTGATAAGTCGAATAGTAGGTAAGCATGGAACAGTACAGACCCGACGCCAGTACATCACCGCCTTTAATATAGATTTTCAATTTTATAGCTAAGGATGTTTAAGGTTGATTGGGAAGCCCGTCGGGGCTGTGGTTTGTCGAAAGGTTAACGCGGCTCCGACACATGGGCGAAGAAGGAACATGGGTTTGGTTTTTAGTCAGTAGAAGTCTGACACTCCCCTTCGCTCTGCCCAAGAGCGGGGGGGGGTTATTCGATGATTTTCCAACCACAAAAAAAAAAAAAAGGTTGATTGGGAAAATGTTACAGTTTTGGGTAGATTGTTGTGGTAGCGTGTGTACATTTAGAACTGTAAACGTTTCTTATAATATTTTATTATAGCAATCCGAAATGTTCATCCTGTATACCTGCTAGTACGAGTATGACAAATAGCAACAAAAACAAAAAATACTGACCCAAGAGAATAATCTAAATTTTCTCGTTCTCACTCTCAGGTATACGATGCAACGGAACCCTCTATTTACGATCCGGTACGCAATTGCCCGCTATTCTTTCTAACTAGGTAGGTGTTTTCGTGATAAGTCTTACATGTGTCATATCGTAAAGCCCTTTAAAAGAACGTCATGTGGGATATAATACATGATACGTTTGTTTTTGTACAATCATAAAAGGATTTATATTTTCGCGCTTCTTTTTCTGCGTTTCATTGTAATAAGCTTTAAGCTCTTACACGAGATTCTTCTTAATAACATGTTATTATGATACAAATTGGCAAAAACAAAATGGTTAAGTACCATTTATTCACTCTTATATTTTTTTTATTTTAATTGTTTATTTTGACGTGACAACGTCTTATAAATTTGTTTGCCGGGTGACACTTCAAGAAACTGCGTTACGCTCCGCTCACGTTATGCGCTCACAATGAGAGCGAGTGAGAGGCACGCGTCCCTTCCACTCGGGCATGGTTAGCCCGCCTAAGAGCGAGAGAGACAGACATAAAAAGTGAAAGGCACGCGTTCTTTGTATAAATAAATGTTTTAAATTGTTACTATTATTTCATCCTTCTTCCTACTATACGAATGAATATTCACATTAAAATTTTTTTACCACTCAAAGTCGTTGTCACGTAAAACTTTCGCCCGTATACCGACTTTACAGGCAACCAATTTTTTTAGTTTAGTAGCTATTGACGACCTTTTAATTATGATCGCTAGTTATTAAAAATACTCTTGAAACAGAGGCTTGATATTGAATACCCGGTATTATTTTACGTACAGTCATTTATCGATGGTTATTAAATGTCTAATTTTGTTTGAAGCATAGATATTCAATACTTTGTTAAGAATTTGTTCAACAATATCATTCTATACTTTCTATAAATACACTCTCAGAAATCCATAGAATTTTATGAAATGTTATTATCGTACTAAGAGTACTAGTTCAAAGCTTTCCAAGAAATTTAATTCGCGTAGTTTTCTGTTATTGATATTTATCTACAACAAGACCGTAACCAATATCGATAATTGAGGTGCTTGATCAGGTTTTACGCATGGGTAAGTATAGTACCTAATCATACGTGCACATAACACCACGGGAGGTACACCTATACACCACGGGAGGTACACCTATACACCACGCACATTAACACAACCCTACATATATCTATCTTCTACACGTAGGTCTGTACGTACATATCAATGTCTAAGGGACTATTCAATACAGAGATAGCCACACAGGTACAGGAATGGTAGCTATTCCGATATTCCCGAGGTTAACACCGGAATGTGGAGGTTCAAAATAGAGGTGACCAATCAGCTTGCGCTTATGTGTGCTATATGTATATCATGCTAAGTGGCCACCTGAATTAACGAGATACGTTACAACTACGGGCAAAGTGGCCGCCCGTGGCATGTGGCTCGGCAGCCGTCTTTGACGACCGACTATCAATAGTCGATAGAATTAAGCTAACTTCTATAACGACATTGGACACCGGTATGTGAATATATTCACGTAAACGAGTATGTGTCGTACAGATACGACACCAAAAATATCGCCTGCCTGACTACTTATCTTGACTTTTGTCTTTTATTCTCAGAACCAATCTTGTGCTCTTAACACGATCACATCTAATTTGGAATTCCGAAAATATTTCACGTGTCACCTTGTAAGTATCTACCGATATGTGAAAAGATTTTATTAAATGATCGAGAGTGGAAAGCGACTTTTTCCACGAAAAAGATGCTCGATATAGTAGTGTTGCGTAGTTTTAGTGAAAGGTATTGAGTGACAGTAAACGGTCGGTAGCTCGTAGCAACAAAAAGTTAATAGTCGTGAGGGAGCCAAACACTCAACACGTTCGCACTGCAAACATCACCGACTTGGGTAATTTCGCTCAACGGGAAAGTCACAAGAGGGTCCACTCCTCACACACTTCCATTTCGAAAATAAATGAGTTAATCAAAATAGAACGAGGTCTATGCGAAGAAAATAAAGTAAGACAAATAGGTGCGATTCAGCGCATCGACTTCATTTTACGCATCGTTCGTTTGTTCGCTCAAGTGCCGCCGTCGAGGTGACTGAGCCACGCACTACACAACACTCACGGAACAAGCAACAACTATACTGTTCACTAACGCGTTCATATATTTTCCGTGAGTGTATGAGCTACAGGCCTACAGCTAATAACGTGTTTACTCACAGAGATAGCAAAGGTTCTGCGTTATCGCCTGGGAATAAAGTACTAACGAAACTCAAACTGACTTTTATAAGACAATCGAGTTATACAGTGAAGTTAGGTCAAGTACGAGACAAGTTCGGGTGGCGCGTTTAGTCTTTCTAGGTAAATTTTTTGTTAGATAATGTAAAGCGATTAAGTAAGTTTAAATTGGATTGGACCTTTTGAACTTGATTCTATATCTATTATGTTGATATCATTAGATCTAGCTTAGGTATATTAGGGTATTAGAATTTAATATCGATATATAGAATATGGTTGAAGTAATTTAATGTAACATAAAGCACTATCAATCATATTGTGAGCGGCGGCGGCGGCGGCGCGCGCAGTGTTCCACACCGCTGCCACTGCTGCCGACGCCCGGAGACGATCATTCATCACACTTCGAGCTTTCTTAAGTGCTTTAGTGCACTATAATCAACTCCTTATATCGGCATTTTGTTAAGTACACCCCCCGCATCATCATAATTAGCTATATGAGCCACTGCAAATTGTGTTGATTGATGGATCCATCTTCTTTGGTTCGATCACATTTCACAATCGATCTCTTGTAAAACTTCTACGTTTTTTAATGAATTTCTTTCAACGATTACCATTCTAACACCTTTTCTCTAAATTCATATAAAAATAAAAGTCATTAAAAGAACTAAAATCGTTGTAACTTTTTCAGATCGTATTTATTTTTCGCAGTCTATATGAAGTGGATAAATATGAATAAGATAATTTAATTTATATTCAAATCAACGTCTGAAATTATATTACAATAATAAAACGGCGGTGTAGATAATATCCGCTGCCAAAGTCGAACACATGAATTTTTATGATCATAAACATTTTTCGTAACGACTCGAACTCACGGTCGTTAAAACTCTTACCCATAATCATGCAGGATAGAACAAGGAAAATGTCATTCGTCATGCTTATAAAGATTAGATAAGGAGTTCGACTCACAAGATCGTTAGTGAGTGTGAGTCGAAGAGCTCGAGAGTGTAAGTGATCGCGAACCGATCGACAAAGCACATGTGATTGACATACATCTACACGACGACGACGTACCTGGAACCTAACGACCTTCCACCGCTTTATACGAGTTTTTTCTTCAAGTACCGCATAAAAGTAACCACGCGATCATATTTATTAAAACAGACATCTAATTGAAATTCAGCGAAAGACTAATTACTTTCAAAATATTATTTAGACAGCTACATAGAGCTCAGTTTTTCGTCAACCTCACCAGCAAGTCCCCAATAAACGTCTGACATAATGTAAATATTTACACGACATTAATTAAACAGCCATCTAATAACATACTCTCGTAACATGGTGTAGGTAAAGGAGAAACTATTAAACACGACCACGAATGTTTAACGTGTGAGCGAAGCATTATTAAAATTAATGGCTTTATTAAAGCGGCCGCGCATCAAAATATGTAAACTATGCCGCACTATCCATATGAATGGGCGAGAGCTGCGGCAACGAGTCGGTGGAACCCATACGCGGCGCCGACAGCGGTCGACGGCGACGGCACGACGAAGGCGAAGCATATTAGGGCCTCACATTCATCCAACCCGTCCCGAATACACGTCTTTATCAAAGACGTTATTAAACCTGCCGCCGGTAGAATACGTAACACGTGAATCGATTTGACTAAATTACCTCACGAACATTTACAGTCCGCACACACTCCATTATGTCCATCTCGCAAGATACTTAGAACGAAAGATGACGACACGATTTCTTTACGAACTGGCGAATAGGTCAGAAAGACATTCTCCAACACTTTATCGTGCGAGCCATTTCCAAAGATTGAGCGGCGAAAGTGTCCATGAAAACATAATATCTCTCAAACTGCTGACAGAGCGTCGAGGTTTTATAGATTCCACAAAGTGGAAAAATTCGTTTTCTCTGTTTCAAAATTATTTTCTCACACCCGCAAGCTACAAACAGTTCAATAACGTAGCGGCGAACCGGCAAAAGCGCAAGTTCGTTTAATTGCAATTTAGACTAAGCCCAGCGATCGCCACATAAGCTGGCAAACAGAGAGGTCGAGGGTCTGCGGGAAGACTCAGATATAGCCGCCGAACCGAGTGCACTTACTGGTATCTAGTTTCGTATAACAAATGGCGGAGCAAACCACTCAACTAAGCTAGTACTCGCTGCACAAGAACAGTTCGACGATGTCGACCACCAGTACCGACACTTAAAACTACTTGACATACAACACTTTGATAGCATTATTCTATCGAAGCAATTAAATCAATTAATACCCGAAGCAAAAATAAAATTTCAATTCATTTTTTTTCATTATAACAATATTTTATATTAGTAATTCAATCAAATCAGGCTCAGGTGCGAAATCATTTCATTAGTTGCTGAATATTGAAATTCAATACAAATTACATTATACTGTGTACATGTAATCTGTAAACGATGTTTAGCAATACAACGTAACATATTGACAGGAATGTGTAGTTAAATAATGAAGCATTCCGATATGAAAACAATAACGGGTTAAGCTTAAAAGGATTGTATATGATAGAGGTGACAGGTAATGGGAAAACGCATTAAGCCACCTACGAAGTTGAGCGGTGCTGCGCGGCTCGTGAAATAAAATGCACTAATGATTGCCGGAGCCACGCTCTCAGTAACGACCCCTCACGATTAATATTATTATATTATACCTTTGCACATTATACACAGACACTATAATTCGAGTAAACAGCTTCTCTTGTGGGACAAAGAAAATGTGAGCCGAATAATCATTTAACATTATCAGATTACATATCTCCTTCGTTATTCAATATCCGCGGGTACGCAATTATCGTCAATCGTACACAACTCCGGAAATTACATTTTTAATGTTGATGTTTTTAAATGGAATTACAATTATTATCAATAATACATAATTCGAACATTATTACTTTGAAAATATTTTCTAAAACACGGCATGTGTAAAACGTGTCGTACGTCGGCACTGTCTGTGCCGCGAGAGGTCATGCAGTATCTGGTTTTTGTTTTAATATTTTTCTCCTTAATTATTAAAGGAATAGGCCAAGCGGACCCCAAGAACTATGTAAGTACCTACCTAAGCCATAGCTGAATCTCGGGATACGGATATTTATCAGTATTATAGCCCCGGCAGATTTGCTTCGTTGGTATTTCCACGGACATTTACTTCAGCCTGGGGAACGGTTTACCATTAGCACATCGGCACGTATACTTGTCGACGCGGTATCGTGGCTCCCAGCTTGTCCCACCATCCCGGGAGCTAACCGCGCCGCTCCCGGCACACCTATATTTTATTTTTCTTGACAGCGTTTGAGCGCGTTAAGCCGACGGTGCGTTGACTGCGTATAAAGCCATCGAGGAGATTCCGTACCAATAAACAAGTATAATATTTCGATCAAGAGCAATATTGAACGAGAATTTCGATACTTCTAGGTTATTCAGAGGAATACATCAATCGACAATTTTAACTTTGAACGCCATGAACATTTGCTAATGGGTGGTTGGATTCTTGCGATCTCAACGGATCTTTTGGCATAAGTACTATAAATTAAAGTCTTTTCGTATGATCTGTATTTTGTGACCGTGTTATTCTTTTAACTTTGCAACAGATTTTGGTAAAAGTTTTCAATGCTATATTAGAGAATGGAATGGAAATCCCGGAAGGTTTAAGTATGTGAACAAAAAGAATGTTGAAAATAAAGTCTCGATTTCTTCTTAGTTTTAAATACGAGCAAAGCAAGGCGGTTTAAATAATAAATTACATGGAAAACTAATGTGCAGCAACCTACACACCATTGATTAATTCAACCGTGACGACTACAGTTCTGAACAAAGGAATTTCCGCTTTCACAGACGTTTTGCTCACCTCAATGATCCGTCATTCACAGAAATCTATTCACACCTGATTACCGCCAAATCCAATCATCTGTCGGATTTTTGTTTATCCAAAGATTTTAGAGATCCAATAACATGCAATTTTCATTATAGCAAAAGCTTGGCGTGAGGGGCGATTGAAGAAACTAAATCGAACTCAATTTGGAATATATTCAGAATTCCCAATTTACTTTAGTAATCTTCTATAGTCGCAAAGATAATACCACGAAGGTACAAATGGAGTGTGAGCAGAAAATTTTAATTATACGTGCCCTTGTGTTATTATTTCAGGGTCCATATCTAATGGAATGGGAAAAGTTTGAAGAATGTAAAGGTCCCAAACAGGGAGAATGCGGCAAGTTTGAAATCAAAAATTCACAAAATATGTCGGACGTAGTATTCCTGCTGGACTTTCCCAGGGATTGCCTGGCTACCTCGGTAGGTATTTTAATTAAAATTTTACAAAAAAGTAACTATCTTACTACATATTTCAGTAACTAATTTCCATTTTAAACAGGCTAAAATTGTGGTTAGTACAAGAAGCAACAATGTTACAAAAAAGTTGTGGAACTATTCTCTGAACAAACCCTGCGAACATTTTGTTTTGGGCCCCATTCTTGTTGATTCGTTCAATTTGACTAAGAATTGCAAAGTTAACAAGGTAAGATTTTCAGATAAGTATCAACTAATTTCGGAGAACCGTCGTAAACATAAAATTAAACGTGATTTTATACACAGGGTCGCTACGAGATACATCTCGACTTTGTAGCGAAAGCCAAGATGTTTTTGGGGACGAGTTTTTTTTACGGCGAGTACATATTCAAGACCATGTCTTTCAACAAGGTAAACAACTTTTTCTGTGTGTACTCCATGCTAAACATTAAAAAACATACTTAAAAATAAATTATCTTTTCAGTAAAAGTTTTATTATTTACAAATTTTATGTAGGTAATTTAGCTTCGTAAACAGTTGGCACGTTTAATATGTAGTATCTACCTACACATAACATTATACCTTTCGAACCATTTCCACTATGATGTGACCTGCTTGCATACGCTGGGGACGTCTAGAATATTTGATGGAAAAATCGGAGCCATTTATCCGCATTATTGCTTCCAGGAAAATAATACTGCAGTTCAGTTTTATCGTCGAATAATAAACGTATATTCAGGTATGAAATTATTAATTGGATAGCCCGCTTCAGAAGTTGAGCGTCGTTTTTATCAAAGTGGCATAATTATCGTGTTTCATTTAGGGTGCACCCTCAGGCCCGTGACTCGTGTCTGAGTTAATAACCATATAATATAGTCGGCGGCCGGATAGACACGTAATATAACTAATTTCCGTGTCGCGATTAAAACTCGTTATAAATGGTAGCCGGGGAGAACGCGGAGGCTGTCACCATTAGGTACCGCTAAAAGAGGAAAAAAAGATGCGCATTAAAACGCGCTGAAATTTTGCAAAACGGCACCCGCCATACAGTACACGATACACGACGAAAACAACCGGCGAACATATTATTTTATGAAGTTTTTATACCTCGTTTAGGAACCGCAAGTCTTTGTAATCTCAGTGTGCTCTTTCAGACTTACAACCATTGTCATAAGTCTGTATGAGTACGTAGTTGTTCCATATCCCGAGATGGAATTTAATAATCTGGTGAATTAAATTACGAAAATCACGAGCACCGGAGACTAATTTACCTACCCTCCCAGCTTTCAATAGCACCTAATTATATTCAATGACGCTCCATGATTTTCTCCATGATTTACTGAAATTGCGCACACAATTATATGCCTTACCATTCACAGCGAACACAATACGCCAAAGTAAATTCTGTTCATTTCAACAATGAGCCGGTTCGCTGATAGTTTTTAATATCGATTAATTGATACCAACATTAAACAGTTAATAACAGAGAACAGCTCACGTTAGAGTTCACTAATTAATGAGTCATTATTCATCAGCCCAATATAATTGAATTGACTTTTTCAATTACAAATAAACTTTTGCGAACGGTACACAGTAGATGGATGTCTGAAATCTGTGCGATAAAACAAACCCCGACAAATTCGTCTGTTTGTGAAATTAAATAAAGGGAGCGTAGTTAATACATTTTTAATGAGCTGTAATAATTACACAACAAATTACTCGTCTTAACAGCGCGAGATCTGCGAGAAAATCTGGTCGGTAATGGCGCGCGGTGGCACCTGAGCCTGCGGCCGCCGCCTCGCTAATTTCCTAAAGCACAATATAAATTACCGCCTGAAAACAATGACGACCGCGCTAAACTCGCGCTGCCCGCTTGCACCGCCCAAATTATAATATACACGCTAAAAGGATTGTTAGCTTTATATAAATTATTTCAAGCAACTACAACAAATCAAGTGAAGTGCTCGCTACTTTTCAAATTAAAATTATGTCTTGAAACCAAACCTCTTCACGAGTTCTAAACGGTGTCAGATTACTCTTAATTCCGTTGACACGAAGGTGTACTCAACAGGAGGATTATAACTTTTCATAATCTTCGGACTTTCAGACGGGGATGCTTCGATTTGTGTCGAGTCAGCCAGTTAATTATTTTCCACGGACAATGAATTGCTGAACTCCATTCATTATCTTGAAATGAATCGACATTTTTTATTATAAATTTTGATTTTCAGCTGATCTTAAAAATATACAAAGCTTGTTATTTAGTCGCTTGTATAGCGACATTGTTGGGGAGGAAGTTAATCTACATTTTAAGATGAGCCTTTTTGTTAGGAAAATGATGCTATAACCGAATGGAAGCAGACCATTTTCCGACTAAACAAAATAGAATAAAGTCGTGCACTTATTTACAGTAAGTAGTTAGAAGTTGTGCGTCTGCATGCTTTGGATAAGTTTCCTATTCTGTTAACATTTTGGCAACACGCCTAAGCTATTTGCAAAACATATTAAACATCTCTATTCGACATTAACAAATGGCTTCTCATAACATGCCGTTGGTGGCGTACGTACAATAAAACACTATGTATCAAAGTGCTGACTTTATGGCCGCAAATGTAAGCAATACACTTACTTATTCACAACACCTAGCCGGGTACAATTGGAATCGGGAATAGGTAAGGCGTACCGACATAAAATACTATGTAGCTGCGTATAGCTGCATTACAGCCACGAATAGTGTTATGCATGTCCAGAATAAATCAGCACTAGCTACTCTACGTAATGTAGCGCTTTAGCGTGAATAAGCTGTGGACACAAGACCTGCTGCAAGCGCGGGGTCCCGCACGCGCTAACATAAATCCTCAAACGAATGAATTCCCTATGAGCGTACCTATTGTATTGGAATAACCGATTGGTTGGGAACAGACCGCCTATTTAAATGCGTGACCCGTCATTAGGCACGCGACCGGAGTGGTCCGGGATCGCCCAAGTACGTACGCGCGCGATGGCCTCGTATAATCGACCTGTTAACGTTTCGTCGTACATACCTAGTACGTACCCAACCCTGTTTGCCGTCATTTATTTTTACTGCTTACTAGACGGAATTCTCATGTTCGGCGAAGGCGACACGGGCAGCGGCAGGCGATCGATCGTCGCCATCTCACGGCTATACTAAATATACGACCTGTGATGTCATATCAAAGGTAGAATTATTCATTTTATAGCTCGCCAGCTACCATGTTTAATTGCGTCAGTAGCTCCGGCGTCACATAAGACAAACAAGATCAGTATTCCTCCATGATATTTAGTGCGAAATGTAATAAAGACCTCACGTCCTAAGCGAGTTACCATGTCGGATGTCAAAGCTATTTTTTGTCGGCGACGGCGACGCTCCGATAAGACTATTTCAGTGATTTGTTGCGGTTGTAGGAGTGTAGATTAAATTAGTCTTGTGCTTATACGTTTTATTCATGTTTTTTGTAAATATATCATCATGATCAAAAAATACCTATCTATTTCCGGGAAAGAGACGATATTTACTACGAATAGGTTCTCACCTTACAAACAATGGAGAAAGAATTTATTCTTATCGTTTTAGAGCACGAACACCTACCTTATTTTTCACTTTTCCATCTTCACACAATTAAAGCTTACCTGAAAAGAAAGAAAACACAATTAAAAACAATAATTATGCAAAAACCTAATCTTAATTCCAACAAAAAAAAAATTAATCAATATAACTTCCCAGGAAAAATAATGAAAGCCGATTTCATAAAGAGATTGGTATCATTTTACTTTAAAGCTCTATTTGTGTTTTAACGACGCCCTAACGGCTGAATGGTTTTAGATAAAATGATGTACAAATTCAGAATGGATTCTAAATTAAACCAGACACTTCACAACTCGAAAAACTAAGGAATTTACAAGCGGGTTTTGTCGCAGACACAGCCATAATAAAGTAGGTAAGTATTCCGAATACGCAGACCGACGCATAAATTCGACTAAATGTAGTTACAGATGTAGAGTAAAAGTGTATAAGAAAAGACCTAAACTATTTGAACGCCCGTCCTAGATATGTAGACAGCCCGTATCCCCTTTAGTAACAGGCTCATTGACGGGTCACCTTACTCAGTGTTAGAACTTCTAACTCAAAGATGTTCTCTTATCCACAACACTAGTAATTTTGTTCATACACGCTAATAGGAATTATTCAATGTAAATAAGTTTCGGAGCAGACAAGCACATAAGTGCTCCGGGGGCTTAAGAGGGATTTTAGAGATACGAGTCTCTTAGGGCACACAGTATATGCTGATATTATACAAAAAATTTCAACCAACCAAAGGATTTGGTTGTTGAATCCTGAGGCCTCCGGGAACAGCTTATGTTAGGGTTTATACCCTAACATAAACCTTCCTACATATACAATAGCTATATGAGAGTAGACTACGTAACTACATAGTACATACAATATAGTATGCAAGTGCAATATTATCCGGGAACTTGGGAACTGTATACAGGAGTATAACATAGTCAAGAATGTTAGTTTACGAATACCGTACCTAGCAGATTGGCTGGCGGTGACAACCAACACAATATGGACAAAATTTCTTTAGAAAGGCTATATTCATAACTTTTCGAATGAATATAAGGGTTACTAAAAAAGAAATATAGGGATAATAGACTTTCTCGTCCAGAATAGATAACCAAGTATCGGGATTTGAATCTTGTTTCGGGTTTGGATAGTAAAGATATAAATTATGAATGATGAATATGTTTCGATGTTATCCACGTTAGTATTCGATATTATCATCATGGTTATAAAAGTCTGACTTTTCATATAGGTTTGAAACGAAAGGGGTTTGAACTTTTTTGTATGGGAGCTGGCATATCGACCCACCGCCATTTTGATTTTTTTTCGAAATCGCGGCCCACGATGAAAGTGGTATGTATGGATAGAGGACATATAGACGAACAAAAAATGTCAAGCAACACGGTACCCAAAGTGTCACGTTACCGAGATATTTGAAGGTAAAGATGGACAAATCAGTACAATGACCACATCAAAATTAGACCTTTTACGTGTCTATAGGAGACTATAGGCGTTGATTATTATTATTACTGGTTATTGAAAGAGAGTAGGTACATTACATACTAACTAGGAGCACGAGAAAACTATTTTTTGACATTACATAGCGTTTCAATGAGATGCAAAGCGATTTCAATGTGCGTATAACAATAATCAACCTGGGAACTATTATTTGGATATAATTTAACGCCCAAACACGTAAAAAGGCTATTTAAAAAAATATTTAATGAATGTCGTTGTACTCGTTTGTCGATCTTTAACTTCAAATATCTCGGTAACGTGACACTTTGGGTACCATGTTATTGGACATTTTTTGTTCGTCTATATGTCCTCTATCCATACATACCACTTTCACCGTGGGCCGCGATTTCGAAAAAAAATCAAAATGGCGGACAGGTTGATATGCCACATTGGTTCTATCCCCTTTCCTCCAAAACTTAAAGTCTAAAATAATGAAACACAAACCCAAAGTTGAGAGTATTGCTAATAACGTGTATTGAAATAAACAGACATTTCAATACGTATTAAATTTTAATAGCAAAATTCTCAAGCAGAGCTTAAAATTCAAACGTCAAATTTCAAATATTTGTGTTAATATCATAATTATTATAGGCTTTCAAAGTAAAAGGTTGTTGTAATACCTACTTCTCTTTCATAATAGTATTATTCAAACACTCTTCAGCTTTTAAGTGCTTACTCTTTATTTATAGAGCTGGTAGTCGAGCAAAACATGATAATAAATTAAGCGCGGTGAGAGCTTTTGAATCATCGTCACCAAATACCTAGCTACAAATAAATGGTGCTTCATGCACAATATAATTTCCTTTGTTACTAGTTTAAAACATCCGATATATTTGAAACCATTTCGTACTTCAATAGCTTTTATTCTGTCAGTCGTAATTTGTGTTGTAAACGAGCTTCATATATTCAGTGAAAACACGGACGTTATTACTGGGAGACCGTTAATTGTACAATTAAATGCAAGTGCAATTAGGTTAATAGGTTTTTATTTAGTTAATTTAAAAAAAAATACACTGCATTGAAAAAAATACAGATTGTATTCCCATAACATCCCAGAAAAAGTACTGCCACTACAGCTGTTCGAGTTCTTATCTAAATCGGAATGGTAGCGTTGGGATCGTCCAGCTTCCTCGAAAAAAATCACATAAAATAAATTCCCGATAGAATCGTGCCTATATAACCAAAACAGAGACCGAGAATAAAAAGGAAAACGGAAACAAGTACGAAAACCCTCATTCCATCAGAAATAGATCCGAGTTCAATGCCAAACAATATCTCGACGCGACAGTCATAACACGCCGCCTCAGAGCACTTCCCTACATTATTGCTGACAGTTTGAAAATAATAAAACATAGCTAAGGAACAACACGGACATAATAAAGGGGATAATCTAGAGGAAGGTGGAGGTAAAAACTATCTTCTTTTGCAAGATGGAAGCATAATCCGCAATGTCGCGCTAAGCCTCGGATGGCCCCTAATGATAGGTCGCGCAAAGATAATCGGAATTGCCTAAGAAAATAACCGTTGCGACGGAATTGCAACGGACTCTGTATAAATGCAATCCCACAATCGATTTTTTTATCCGTTCAAATAATCGTTTTCCAACGTAGCTTCGACGTAGCTTAGGTTCAGCGATGCGACAAAAGCTCCTAAACGTTTCATTCCGCCAGTGAAGGCTTCTACGCATATCTGTACTTATAGGCAAGCAGGTAATTATTCATGAAGGAATAAAATTGTAGTACGGGCCTAAGGGAAAATCCCTGCGTAATAGCGAGTAAGTAAGCCACCTGGGTGTAGAGTTGCGGTAAAAACTCGCGTGTAAATCACTCTTATATACAAACCATAAGGAAAAATGCCTTGACTGTTACGCATATGGTTACGCAAACGAACCAAAAATGCGATGTCGCAAAAATACAGCCACGAAACTGAACAAAAACAGAACTAAGCTTGTCCACAAAAAAGTGAAAGATGAGTGGAAAGATAGAATGGAACACGATTGTTTTGATTTCCATGTCATGTTGGAAATGAAACAAAGACAGTTCCATCCGCTGAACATCGTGCAAAATTCGAAAAAGCAATGTTCAAAATGGATACGATTTTGTTCAAAGATGGCCTGGCAACTTATCAATAGTTACGCATCATTTCGGGTGTTCACTTCGCTATTTTGGCTTGACGATACAAGCCATAAAAGCCACAGCGAGTACGAGCTTATATAAAATAGAATGTTGCTAAAAACTTGCAAAGCGCGGTTCTGTGTAAAAGTTTGTGCTTTTATATGGAACAACGCTTCTTTGTAATTAGTCCACCCTGGCAACAGAGCAGAATAACGGCGCGCAAAATAAGAAAAAACTAAAACATTAATCACTTACATGCGGTACAATAACGATAAATATCACTCCACTTTACCCAAAGCTTTTACTATCCGACATTACGAGAAGAAAAAATCTTTAATAAACGAAACATCGCCACATAACCACACGTCACACAAACGCTTCCAATATTGGTTTTTAGACACATAAATAAAATACCTTCAATTTTATTATGTGAACAAAAAACATTGAGGCAGGAACAATGTCAATATAACAGGAAGCGATTTGTAGCAATCTCAGGGTACAACACTTTACGTCAAGCGCCGTCAGTCACGCCGCCTGTTTCCCTGAAACGTTCAGTAATACGAGTACGAGTTCCCCTTTGTTGATATTCTCAAGAAATGTATTTAAGAAATATAGCAAGTTTTTTGTAAGTTTGGTACACAGCTTAAATTGATACAACATTTACGTTTAACCTATTCGTAAATGACAAAAAGAGACGAACATGCAAACGTTGCATCGATTTTGCGTGGGTATCCAAATGGAGGCCTATTTTCTTCACCTGAGGAAAATGAAGCGAATGTTTGCTCACGATGGTAAGACAATAAGGAAGATGTTTCCTAAATGTCGACATGTTCAAAACATTGACCGGAAACGAAGGAACAACGCCACAGACGAAACATATTGGAGCTAGAATGAGGAGCATAAATTCTCAGCTAGACTCGTTTAAGTAGATTACTATCAAGTTTGTAAGAGCTAAGCACATTCTACTCGTCATGGTGAACGCTTGGAACAAAATAAGCTACGTGTCTCCTATAAACAATATGTACGTGTTTCGTTCGCGTGAGTTTTCATTTTAAGCGGAAAGAGCTCTACGATAGCAGCGCACCTGGAATTGATCCCACCGTGAGCTCCCTTCGAGGTGCACCAACAAAGTAACCAGATTAAAGAGTGCAACTGTGTATAAACTGCCACATATTGCGAGACATTTTTCTGTGAATACCGATTTAACTCACTGAATAACCAAATTATGTTTGAAATGCTGTTAGGGAAATTCGATGTTTAGTAGATGTTAGGGCTTACCACGAAATAGCCATTTTATTCAATTCAACTAATAAAGAATGACAGATTCAGTATATTGGCTATTTCAGTTGAAGTCAATTTACGAAATTTTCCCAGAAGATGTCAGATAATAGCAGCTACGCTAGTAATTTTTACTTTCAAAACAAAAGTAAAATCATTTTATAAATAAAATAAAAGTTGAGAAAAACAGCTTGGAATAAAGTTATATCATTTCCCCCAAGTCATTGTTGGGTAGTCACGCGCACATTAGCCGCGCTACACACCTGTCGGCGGCATTTGCCGCGAGGGACCGCACAACTAACTATTTCTTTGTATTTCTCCCCACAACAACTTTATTTTATTCTTCTCGAGGCACCAATAGAGCAAAACGAATCTCATCTGTCTGAAACCGCTTACTTATAAGAAATTTATACTACACTACGAATAATTCAGCTGTAAAAACTAAGCTGCGAATTACAAAACATTTTTTTATTGTTCGCTTACATTCGCGTCAAGCTTCATAAAAATAAACATTATTTTTTTGCCAAACATCAAATACATTTTTGTGGGAGACTATTTTTTTGTATTTTACGTCCAAACGTCGAATCGTCCACGTGTGAGCGTCGGACGCCAGCACACGGCATAATTTATCATGATTGATTCGTTCACCTTCGTGCGCTTGTACCCTAGAGACTCTCGCTTTGATTTATCACATATCTATAAATTACCACTTACATTGTGTACCTATTTATCATCTGGACGCCTACGTATAAATCACCTTTAACCTGACCTGCCTAACTTGGGTACGACAACAACTATTTTCATAGGTTTTAATAAGTATTCTTCAGCGTTGTTTATGATGTTTTCTCGCGCAACACTAAACTTGGACGGAAGAGTTTCAGACATGTATACGTTCGGAGAATAGAGTGAAGAACAAAACATGTTACCGGTGCTTTTACGTATGGTATGTTTGTGTGTATGCAGTACGTTACACAGCTGAAATGAGCATTTTTATGAAGTAGTATTTCTTTATATAAAATGCAGTATGAGGAATGTTGTGAATGAATGTTTTTATAAGATTTATGAAACTATGTTTTCGGTGCTTTAAAGCGCTAGGTTTTATTATATTCCACAAACTAAGCTATATCAATTTTGTGTAAAAGAACCTATAGGTATGAGTATTATAAGTAGGTAAGAGTATGACCTAATGGGTATGGTTGTGGAGTTTGCAGCGTTGCACATAAATTCTGTAAAGTGTCCCTCTGAACAGACAAATACGTTTTATGGTTGGTGCATAAAATCCGAATGTAGGGGCTACTAAAGGAACGTATGCAACAGCCGCGCTCATAAATCTCGAAACTACCAGATAGGCTAGATGGGATTTAACAGATTTAAGAATCATACCACGACTAAGTTTACTCGCGTAGAGAAATGTAAAGCAGAAAATTCAGCAATCTAGTCGCGCAATTCATACACAAACCGCTCGTATTTTACATGTTTAAGAGCTTTGAGTCTGTGAGCAGCTTAGAATTATATCAGCCGCTCCGTGTAGTCACGCGCGACATATGTGAGTCTCACATACTACTCAATACTAATTACGTATTTAGAAAACAAACATCCTCTTATTTTCTAAACAGAAAGCACGTTTTAAAGACTTCAATTAATGTAACGTATCCCCGATCCATCCGATCCTAACAACCACATTACAGCGACCTATCCACTTTCGTTACCGACTTTCCTCCCTAATTCTATATTATCTACAGTAGACAAGAAGAGAGTACGTGATCCCCGTAAAGGGGAAACGTTTCAGTTGAAAATCGACCTTCATGTACACATCAAAGAACCTGACCGAATTACTAAAAAGCCTCTTTATGTACCGAAATTGAAATCACTATTAAAAGTAGCGAACATAACAAGATGACCACGAATCCAATGCTATTACATGTTTACTACATGCGACATAACATGCGTAGTTACAATGTATTTTATGGTTACAACACGATAAAACCCGTCTTGGCAAAGGAAAACGTAGAAAAAAATATATAAATGTTCAGTATGGCGATCATATTCGTAGCAATAAGTAACCATAAAGACGGTATTTCATATAAGCGAAGTGCCTTGGTGTTACGACTTGACGGGAACGTGAGCTGAAAGGCTTGCGAAGACAGCGTTTATTGGTACACCTGCTTACGGTGAACATTTCGACCAAATGTTTTAAAAAGGTTGTCAAGAGCTAGAAGCGAGTAGTTCCGCTACCCGGCCAAGTGCACTAGACTAGTCAAATTCAACACAGTTTAAGATAAAACGCCAGTACATACTCATATATACACACTTTATATATACGCTTTACGAACGAGACAGTCGACTTTTCAAGCCATTTTGTTAGTATTTCAGCGAAAAATCATTAATCGTAAAAAAGTTATGCGAGTTCTTCATAGAATTTTTTGCTTCGCACCGGTCAAACATATGTCACAAACAGACAGACTAGCCGCCGATAGCATTTCGATTTCATTGTGTCCAGTCAAGGGAACGTTGGAAAATCTAATAAAAAATCGACTTTTTTATTAAAATGGTCGGCCATATTATATTCCCGTAGGCGTATATTTGATGCCTAACTAAAATCGTGTTGGCTATATTGTTCTTACTCCGTTTCAAGTTCTAATTTAACAGTACTTTGTATTCTACGAACAGTTTTGTTAAGTTCAACACAAAGAGAATAGTTTTCGTGCTAAACTATTACCTACTTCTGAAATTAGATTCAAAATAAGAATTTTCTTCAAACAAAAATGAGAAATTTATAGCAGACAGCACATTCACTGTGTTCATATGTATATAATACACAGCATTAAAGCAAAATAATGTATAACATTCGTATACTACATAAGTCTTATGGTTTTTCATTTACACCACGACCCGTCGCAGCCGTGTACGATTTATTACAACTGTATTTAAAATTGCAACACATTATCCCATAACAGCAATATTAAATCATAACCTATAAGCACCACTATAACTCTTGCCCCTCATTCAATGTTTTGTGCGACAATAAACAACATATATTTTTCTTTCATTCCCATAGCTATTCTACTAAAATTACAATAATCATTGTCCATTGGTTTTTGTGGTGAGTGGGATAGCCGAAAGTATTTATATATAAGAGTGTTTACTATGCGAGACAAGGCGCCTAAACAAAGTATTTTTATCATATCAAAAATATTCCTTGTTGTCATGGTTTCGTTTTAGTTCGGTCCGTTATTAAAAGATACAGCGCGGAATCTGTTGGGAAGCCGTTTTAACTTACGCCATATCAGTTACGTAGTACATTACAATTGCACGTGAGTTGAAAATGCTAGTGGGAAAGTGGGGAAATTGAAGACACCCCAGTTGTGTTCTATATTTTAACACCTGCTGCGGTGGCGAGGAAACTGCGAATTTCAACAAAATTAACTGAAATCTTGGAGACTTTGCGAGCTGTAAAATTTTATGTTCACGATAAATTAATGAACAATTTCGCCGTTACAAACATTTCTTTTATATTAATTTGAACTGGTTTTGAATGGCTACACTGATTCAGCAACCGGTCTGCTCCTATTTCATTCGCAGGTTTTAATAATGAATCTACGAGATGTCCTTTGCAAAGGTCTGCTGCTGGCGTAGTGTGCGCTTTATGAATGGGTTGAAAAACTCGGACCCGGCTTTTATATTAAACTTGTCTTATTCAATTACTGTTTGGATTCTCACTTCGTACTGTGTAAGGCTGTAATGGAATTATGATTATGTTTCCATTGCTACCTGTGGTGTTGAGGTTCTCACTCAGACAGCTGTGTTATGGTCGCGGTAGAACAATCATATCCTCGTTATTAGTATTCAGGGCGGCGCCGTGCTACCCGCCGCGGGCGCCGACGTCGAGAAGCAACGCTGCGGTGCTACTTCATTAATTAGCGAAGCTTCAACCACTTCAGCTTCGCGTTTACGTTTAAGAATTTAAACATTCCCCTAATTTCACTTCACGAAATCTCACAAACCAACTCGGGAACAATTTGGAACGTTCATTTATAAATGTATCACAGAGAAAAGTATATTTGCTAAAACGGACAGTACCCAACAGACAATATGAATAATTTAAATAATAAAGAAGGAAATGCTACTTGGGGTTGGTCGTAAAACTTTATTAAAAATATATTTTTATCACATCCTAAAATGTAGGCAGCTGTCTGCTATTTACCTAACACCTTTAAATGGAACGAGATTCATATTTTGGCGGTACGCACTGCGCACGTGGTAATTCCACGAAGATTATATTTGTATATGGTATAATTTGAATAATAAATACATATGTTTAGAACGTGAAGCTACCTTTACGATATAGCTAGGTATTCCTATTAGTTTATCTTATTTTGTGAATTAGCGCCATGTTCACCGTAAAGGTGGAAAAGTTTCAGTTGAATTGCGAATTTAATTTTTATTTTACTTGCACATAATATGATTTTAACTTTGCATCCCAAGACGAAAATCTAGATTCTGTCACCTTTTTCAAACAAGAAAACTTCTTCAAGTTCTGATTAAAAAATAAAAGTTAAATGCAAAACTATTAAATCTAAGTTAAGCATTAAATTATGGATGAACTCAACGCAATAAACTCCAAGAATTTGCAGCGCGGTCGTTTTGACAAACTCAATTGAAACAATAAAAGTATTTCCGTCGAGTTTATTTTCGCGACGAGCACAACACGGAAAAGTTCGCCCCAAATGGTACAACAATAACTTTCGCCTTTCAACTTGACGAAACGCTGCATTTGTTCAAAAGTCGTATTTACTGCTGGTAAGTTGTGTGTAACGGCATCTTACACCCTCCTTCACAAGCCATTACGTAGCCGCCCATCGGAGCGCACTGCTGACTCCCTTACCCTCTCATTAACTAAGCCTTGAAAACTTTCAACATTAGCTAATTTAGCCTGAGGGACCGCGGCACTGCTTATTGGCTTCACACAGTTCACACATACAACCTTTACCCACATTAAAAACGAACACCTCGTTACGCTACAACCTTTACAATCCCGCTTTCAATTATTCTAAAACATTTTGAATTGCTTCGCTGTTTTAGTGGTCTCAAGTGTAACTGCTGAGCTAGAGGTTCTGGGTTCGATTTCTAGGTCGGGCAAAGTGTTTTTGGGTTTTTGTACAGGAATTTCTCAGTAGCAGCCACAGAGTCTGGATTTGTGCCCGATTGATGGTAATATACTTTCCCCCTATTACATAGGACTTAATCATAATTCGCGAACTGTGGATGTATTATTAGGTACACCTGTCTAACCCATATATATATATATATAGATTACAATTCCGCGAATACTATTTATTATATCCCAGACAAAAACGTCACGCAGAGATCGGAGCAGGGCTCGTTACTGTTCAAATATTTATCTATAAAATATATGAATGGCATCGTTACGCTACAAAAGAGCAGTGTTTTTACTGAAGGTAGTATTATCAATCATAGCATTTCTCGTGACATAAGTGGACCCTCCTCATGCGAGCTCAAAGTTCCATTACTCATGGCGCCACGCCCAATACTGATACGCTCTGCTCCAGCCCCAGTCTGACAATAACCAGTTAAACCGTTACTTAATGCGGGCTCAGACAAAGAAACATCGGGCGGTTTGAGCGCGATAGTTCAGCCAACGAATATCTGAATTCAATCACTCAGCTGAATCAAGTTACGACCAAGTTAAAGTGTACGAGTATTTTTATTTCACAGAAGTAAATGTGATTTATATTCCAAAAGTGACTTTCTAAATTCCTAATTTATCACTTGTCTGCCTCGTTTTGAATAGGCATTTAAAACACCAATTAAAATAACTAATGGCGCCTAGAGAGCGCAAACTTCAACGCTTCTAATTTTTAACTCCGTCAGACTCCAGAACCACCTTTTTGTAGATCTTTTGCTTAGTCAAGTTTTAAACTCACCTATCTGTATAAAACGATGCGATCAGTTCGCACAAGTTCCTTGAAACAAGTGCCCGATAACTGCGGAAAAGTTAAACCTTTTAACTTTTAAAGCATTTGCACTAAATTCGAAACAACTATTAAAGTTGGTTCGTTTGGCAGTAGTTCAAGGTATTATTTATTCCACACAAAGACATAAAATCGTTGTGCTAGATATCTTCCTACTTGTAAACGTCAGGAGTGAAAGGTGACGACATAACATTTAACAAGGCAGTTTCGCCGTAAATGCAAATGTTTCCAATTAATATTATAGTGTTTTTAATTAGAGTCGCTTAGAGAGAGCGTGTCTTGGTACTCGGTAGGCAGTATCAGAGCGCTCCGCTCGGCCCGTCCGCTCCAAGCGCTCGGCCGACGAGCGATGCTCTGTTTTAATTAAACTTACGCTCGGTCTGCGATAGCTTTCTGTATCTCCCTTTTATAGCCTACAAATTCAACTGGAATATTTGTGCACAATCAAAAAATCATTAGAATGTAATCAGGCGAGTAATGAACGTCACCATCACACGCGTTACGTTAAGAGCAGACGAGCTTAATATACACAAACGAGATGGTTGAAGTGATTTTTATGACGGCTGAGGCGAGTGATTCCTGGAACTTATGGCGCCTATAAAACCGCTCGTGTCGACTTGACGATTTAGCAAAAATTTCGCTTCTCGTCCGACGTCCCCACATCGTCTGTAGAAATCTTTCAAATTACCCGAATTCGTCTTGTGAATTTGTTGTGGTTGTAAACGTCAAGGAAAATTGTAGAAACGTTGTTATAATACAAAAAGGTAAGTATTAAATATAATATAAGTACACTAAGCACTAAGAACTTACAACAAAATATATACTAGAACAAAGAACCTAAAACTAAAAACCATAGTAACTAAAATATATTATTAAAAGGAGTCCCTTTAGGCAAGGTTCCGAAGATACTGGCAGCGTTCCCCCTTTGAATAGCTAGACTAATTCTTTGTCCGAGGTAGCTGCCAGCTCTTCGGTCTCCTGTGACGTCGACCAACCTTTTCGTAATTTCCTTAAAAAGCCTTATAGCGGTAGGACCCCACGGACCAAGTGTCTCGACACCGAATGGGACAAAATCATATTCGGAGCCTAGACCCCTGTATTTTGATAATTTACCTTTTTCAGCCGCTTCACAAGCCGCACCAGCTCTGATGCTGGTTCCAAGTAGATGGGAAGGGGCCAGCGTGTCTGAACAGGTTGCATCCCATACCAGCACCCGGCCCATCTTCCATGGAATCAAACTCATACCATCCGGTCTCTTGCCATCGTCTCTTGCAATACCAGTCGGCTCAAGTAGACTTGGCACGTTGACGGTGGCAAGGGACCGGCGTATGATGTCGTTAAGTGCGGCATGTCTCGAGAAGCGGCCTGCACTTTTTTGGCATGACAGTCCGTGATGTCCTAGCCTGTCGACATCACTGCCACAGGGACATTTATGAGGAGCGCAGACCGGAACCCCAAGCCGTAGACAGGTTGCGATTCGGAGCGTGTCAGGCTCAAGAAACGTTCCAGTATTTGACGATGGGTACGCGTGAAGCCAGTAGCCGGCCTCATGCGCACCCACGGCCAAAAGCCTAGCACGCGCAGAACCTGTACTACAGCTCAAAAGATTGTCGTGAGTCAATTTGCAGATTATGTCGTCCCAGCTCCTCTGTGAATTTGAAGAAACTGGAAAATTTTGACCTGGGCATGCAATTAAGAAAGCGTTTCTAGCTTCTTCCAAGCCAGCAATCTCAAAGTTTGAAGGGGATGCCCTTAAAATTTTACTTATGAGATTTGTTGAACTATGGACAGAAGATAAAAAGGCTGGTAAAGCGACACTGGAAATTTTGCGAATCCCTAAACCACCATAACGGATGGGTAGGGATGCTTGGGTCCAAGATTGCTCGTTCAGCTGCATATTAAGAATCGATTCTAAGCTAATTTTGATTAAGTCATCTACCTGTGTCAAAAGATCTGGGTGATTCCAAAAGGAGCAGCAACGGAGCACATACGTAAATTTTGGGACGAAAAGACAGAATTTTAAAATGCAAAGTGCATAATGTGGACTAATTTCAAGGAGACGGTCAGCAGAATTTTGAAATTTAGTCATTGAATTATTAAAATATTCAGAAATAGATTCATCAAAAATTGGTGAACCTAAAAGGTAAAGGGAATTACTGTTAACTATTTTAATATTTGGAGCCAAAATATTGAATTTTTGTTTTACGTCATTTAAATTTAAGTTGCAGTTATTTATAAAAAGTTCGCATTTGCTAAAATTAAGCTCCAAACCGATGGCTTCAAATTTATTTTTGATTAAAAAAAGGTCCGAAAACACAGTATCCACATCACCTCCTAGGGTTCCGTCGTCCAAATACCAAACGTTGAATTTAGAATTTAAATTTTTGATTATCGGATTTATGGCCAAACTAAAAATTGCAGGCCCAAGGGGATCACCTTGTTGACAACCTACTTCCGAGGAAAGTTCATTAGAACGATATAACAATTTTGTTGGGTCAGCGTAACTGAGAAGAAGATAATTGTATATTTCCGGTATATGTTGTTTTATTTCCGTCAGCAGGGTATCCCTATTTACCGAATTGAATGCATTTTTGACATCAATTTTGAGCAACACGTCAGGCTGTCCGTAAGTTAGGAAAGAGCGTAGGGCATGGACGGATGCCTCACACCCTCCTTTTACACCGAAGCCTAACTGTACGGGCTCAAATTCCGAATTTAATTTTGGTAAAATATGTCGAACAGCAATTTTGGAGGCCAGACGTCGTAGTGTTGATCCAACAGCAATTGGTCTCACCCCTCCGTCCTTTTTGGTGAGGGCAATGAGGTTCGCGCCGAAAAGAATGGGAACAATTTCTGGATTGACATTACCGGAATACATAAAGTTAATTAATTTAGTGATCGAATTTAAAAGTTGCTCGCCTGCAACACCCACAGAATGCGATGTTAAGTCTTTCAAATGTTGGGGTGAGATTCCATCCAAACCTGCAGCCGAACCTGGTTTAAAAGATAAAAAGGCATCCGTAACATCTTTGTTTTGAATTTGAAGGCATGCTTGCCCTGCTGTTGGAGGGTCGAGAAAATAAGGGTTTACTGGAGCTGGAGGATGTTTTGACTGTAAGGCCTGAAGGGTGTCAGGGGTATCTGGTGATAGCACGTCGTTGGAGAACAAAAGGCGAGCGGCACCTTTGAGATCTCCGTCACAGATTTTGTTTTCGATGAGTTTGTTGCGATTACGAGGGGCATCATGTTTGATTGGAGGTGCGGGAGAAGGCGAGGAGCTTACAGCACAGTTATTCTTAATCTTTTGTGTCAAGGATAAATTCGGTTCATCAGTTTTTAATATATGTAGTGTGCTGTATGAAAATAAAAATAGGTTCTGCCAGTCTTGAGTACAATTGCTTATGTAACATTTCTGGATTAATTGTGATAAATGTGTAGCAACGGTTATTCGAGCTCCTCGAGGGATTCTTTTAACTATGGGGATACTGTTTTTCAAATGGCTAAGATATGTGTGGAAAGGAGTTGGATCGCTGGCTACATAAGTAGGCGCACTCGGAATAATGGGATGGATGTCTAAAGGTGAACTGTTTTGGCTAATACATTTCCTGTGTGTTTTTGTAGTGTGTATGTTGAGGCCTTTCAAAGATTTGAATGACTTGTTGCACTGTGTACATGTATGGGTCGCGTTCGACGTGCCATCACAAGATTGGGTTACGGACTGCATTCACAACAGTTAAATACATTCACTAAAAATAATAACTTAAAACAAATTTAAAAACACAATAAAGTAACACTAAAAACATAAAAAGTCAGAAGTCGAAATATGATGGCTGCTTGTTTTGGTAACAAGACGCATGCGTCGTTACGTAGGTGCGTCACAGGATGGTCTTGCAATTGGACGCTGCAGTGGAGGAGACCTAGCGACGCATGTCGTCGCTAGGACAACCGATGGCGGCCTTAGCAACCGCGAATATGAAAATTTTTTTGATATATTTTGATATGCAGGTCTGAGCCGTCAGGAAATTTAACTGGCTTAAAAATAAATATATTAAGTGACCTGAGCCTGCTTGTCACTTTTGTTATTATTCACAGAACTTGTTGTAGTGTATACAATGCTCCACCTGGTTTTTATTTCCGCTTATTCACTTTTCAAAGTTCCAGTGACATTATAGTTTTTCATATAAGTTAGTAGTGGCTTATTCATATGGTACACAAAACATTATCCAGTGTAATTCACACTCGAATCTCTGTATTTTAAGGTATTTTGAGCACTGATCTTATGTTAGTTTATTATTAAAAAATATTTTTATGCAGAGCTAGATGTTGACGTTTTTGACTAATGTAATACATGTAATAACTAGCTAACGAGGCTTCAACAACTCTGGCGCTTTACGCAATTCACCTACAATGGCTACAATTCAATTAATATAATTACAATTTATAACAGTGGATTCAAAATTAAAATTGTATATCGTTTCCTGTAATGGCGAAACTGGTAAATGAATCGTGGCGGAGCCATCATAATTGTGTTTACAAATAGCAACCCAAATACGGGTAAGTACAAAAAGCAAAAAAAACTCAGAAGAAACGATGTCAACAACGTTTGAATCCAGTTCGCTGTATATTTACAGCTAATTACAACTCAAATGCAATCAGAGCGTAGCAGTCGGCACAGATTGTTTAGTAAAGGGCAATATTTAATAGAAGCTGACAGTAATCCTCGGCAGGCACCAGGCAGTGCACTCGGGCGCGTCCTCATCACGAATTCCCGAGGGCGCAACGTTAAATGTAGGCCACCAAGTTCCCGCCGCCCGCCAAGCGGAATATTGCTTTGTCACTTGGCGACATCGCACAGCTTCTCTAAGCCCAAGTAATTGGAAATAGTTGAAATAGACGACTTATAGCAACAAAGCTCCGCCCAGCGCCGGCACGACTCGAACAGCTCTGTCCGGAGTCGCATTGTCGCCACTACCTAAACTCCGCGGAGGCTATTTATGTCCTCGATCTTACGCCCAAACTAACGAGCGTCCTATTCCACGAAAAAACTTTCTCAACAAAAACACCGGCTTTATTTAATTAAGACTCTGATTCTTAATTCCAAATATACCTAACAGTAAACAAACAATCAGGAAGTCTAATTAAAACAGTCGCATAAATAAACGATAACAGTCACCTAGGGAACTAGGGGTCGAATGAAAACACCGCAAAACACGGACCCAAGGAGACCCGACCGGGTTAAAAAATAAAATTTGATGGTGGTTGGTTTGTACGTTTAAAAAATAAAATTTTATATAGATCGTAACATAGCAGCTTTTCTGAATAAGGTGAAGGTTTGAAAATGTGTCGAATCGAATTGGTAAATCATCATATACTTTCATATAAAATTTAGTCAAATAAAATTGAATGTACTGGACGATGTTCTTGGGCAAGATATCTACTTTTTGCAATGTCTTAAGTAAGAATGGATTCACATTCATTCATTCATTGCTTTAGTGAAACTCCGTAGAATAAGAATAGAATAGAACAGAATAGAAGTTTTTTTTTTTTTTTAGAATAGAAGATGTTTATTTCCCTGGTTCATATGTTACACTAGCTGACCCACGCAACTTCGTCTGCGTCAAATAAAAATAGCTTATATCCTTTCTCGATAAATCGACTATCCAACATAAATTAAGCTAAATCGTAACTAACAAAAAATCTTATTTTTCCTCTTTATAATATTAGTTTAGATGGTTTAGATTAGCTTAGATTATCTTAAAGTCAGAATTACTATATATCTCTTACTGTTAAATATACAATAACACCCTGTACTTGTAAACATTATGATGCAGTAAATATTTTGAATTTGAATTTCCCGGAGGCCAGCCACAATCCCCCGTACCTACATTGCGACGCGCGAATTATTTTGCCGCGCGGATATTTTTACATTGCGATATCTTCTAAGGTATTTGTTTAAATTGTATAGAGTAAAGGGCACAAATATTCTACATTAAATTTTCCTTCTAACAAACACATTTATTTAGATATAGATTAATACCATATGGGTTTAATAAGCTTCGCAAAAAATAATTATTTTTAACCTAACAGTTTAATAGTAAAAAAAGGTTACAGTGAGTCAATCTTAAAAGATAGATATATGCTGTCGCGGACTTTTTTTTAGAACTTTTAAAGAGGAACAATTCCTTCACACATGATATTTGCGTAACTTAAACCGTTTTCGCAGCGCACGCAGCGGAAGCTCTCAAAAAGGAAATACCTTTTCCCGTTTTTGTAAAATTTTTCATTTATGCTCAGCTCCTATTAGCCGTAGCGTGATGTTATATAGCCTATAGCCTTCCTCGATAAATGGACTATTCAACACAAAAAGAATTTTAAAATTCCAACCAGCAGTTCTTGAGTTTACCGCGTTCAAACAAACAAACAAACAAACAAACAAACTCTTCAGCTTTATAATATTAGTATAGATTATGTCCACAGGTCGGTGGTGTATCCGGCCTGTGGGTGTGTCAGCTACTTACAGTCTACCTATGGTGAAACCCCGTAGAAGAAAATGTAGAATGATTGTTATTTAGTTCATTTATAAGTTATTGAGAAAATATAATTCACCCTATACATTAAAGTACAAAAAGTTACAAACGACAGAAGACCAAACCAACTGTGCATGTAAAGTTTAACCTATAACCAACGTAACTATGGTAGGTACACGGCAGGTATGCCTTTCAAGCTCTCGTATCAAAGGCAGCCTAATTCAAAGCACACACACATCGTCGTCGTCACATGGAACGACATAAATATTGAGAAAATTTTGATTCATGAAAGAAAAATATGAAAAAATATACTTTCTAGATATTTAAGTAAACGTAAGTACTTATTATTTCAGCTTTGACATTATCTCGGAATATGTTAATAACATAATCTGATGATCATCATGTATTGCATAATAATGAGATTAGGATCACAACATCAAGTGTCTGGTGTTGATTGATACCCGGCTTACGCGGCAACCAATCAATTAACCATGAGCTAAAACCGAGCTGTACCTAATTACATTTCGAAGCGTACTTACGTTATATTTCAGTATCTATGAACACAGGCTCCAGCTAATTGATTTATTGGGAAAGGCTAGATATTTTCTGGTTAAGTTAGACTTCGCCTATTTACTCCGTACCTGCACAATAGACATGAGGCATTGTTAAACCAGTGTGCCATAATTGCTTTGAGTAACAAAAGGCCAAAGCTCTTATCATTTGCACGGTCGAAATTACAAAAGCAGCCTAAGGCAGCCTAATACTGAAAATATGAACCATGACAGTTTCCCTGGCCTCGCTACCGAAGCTATAGGACATCACGTTCGGTTGCCACTAGACTTAAGACGCAGTAGCTATTCGACTATTCTAGACTAACTGCAGGCTTCCGAGCGTTAGAGCTCGGGAATCAATATTAATGCAATAGTTGCGACGGTAATATGTTTAATGCTCAGCTCTTGTTTGATATAGCAGCTGCATATTACATACTCGGTACAGTGCTTAAGATGTAAGCAACTGGAGCTATTACCGGAGCTACAGGATTACAGCTAAGGCACACCAAAATCGCGTATAAGCCTCTGCCACTCATAAGTTTAATCAAGCTCTTCTTCCTCATAAGATTTTCCATACTTTTGCTAATAAACGGCAAAGTCATGTGAAGTTAGTGCGACATTGTTATTCCAAACAGCGAACACGTTTTAGCTAAATGCACCCCGAAAGGCCCGATGAAAATTGCTATTCTGACTACCCGCAATGGAGGATAATATGGAAATACACGTTTACAGCAGTATCGACATTTTCGACTACGACAGAGCCCATTATGCGTGACAAAATTGATCATGACTTTTGACCACGAGCGCGCCGTTCAACAAAATTAGAATCGTCTCCATTTACATATCCTGTTAGACACGATTAGTGAATTCAATTTCAGCAAAAAAATATGTTAAAAGCTTTTGTATTCTATATTACGTAGTTCAGTGAGCTTAAAATGAACTAGGTACCTACGCTGATTTGATTCTGTCTGACTATGGACGTAAAGAAAAGAAAAATTCATAGAAGTTGGTTAAGTAGGTACCTATTAGAATATAAATACAACCAAGATTAACGTCTAATGTCGTAACATTAATCATATACCTAAGCGATTGTAAGTAGTACGTGTCTACTATAGAAGCTACTACGAGTACGTTCTAATATAACAGTTATTACAGAACGAACTGACTGTAAACAAAGTGGACAGACGAAGCCGCAACAAAAATATATTGAGCTTTGAATAAAATAAATTTTAATGTATGAAAACACATAAACTTGCTGAGTGTACCATTGTATTTTTTATTAACGGATTTATTTACGTACTTCAACGCTCTGCTCTTAGGAATAAAATATAAAGGTACAAACCGTAAAAAAATATTTTTTGGTCAACGCGCAGATAAACCTAAACAAAAAAATACGAACTATGTTTGAAACATTCAAAAGTTTCACGCGAAACCATCAATCGTTATTCTGGTATCAAAGTGATTTAGAGAAATGAAAGAGCGACATTTTTTGTAATATTTGTGGGATATAAAACTGATACGTAGAGCCGAAAAATAAAGTTATTTGCGGCGGAAAATGTATGCTCCAAGTTGTTCATGATTAATTGGTTGTATTACAGTGAGATGAGAAAATCCTTATCTTAAGAGCACATGGTCGCTTGGCTATCAGTATGCGCGTCATGCGTGTGAATACCGCGCCACGTGTCACCACCACCAGCTGCAATATGCTGAAATTGGTACGTGGCCCGGAGACACAATATTCCAGCTCCTACCTAAATATCGACCTCACGTTTTATCATTAATGATAATATAATCCATCTCACATTTCAGCAGTTACAACAAGCACTATTTCATTGAACATAAACACTACGAATTAGTATTCAAAGTGTGCGAACTAACACAACGCTGCGATTGGAAGCCGCTTACTTTAACATTTATTGCATCGCATGAATTCTATTACAGATTATATAGGTAATACTAGAACCTAAAGCTGGCTATTGTCTCCGCGAGACGGCGATAGGGATGAGTAGCTTAAACGGATTATGTCTCCGGGCGACGCTGATTATTCTACTGCTTGATTTACGATGACGCGATACGGGAACACGACGCCGACGACCTCCTTACCTAATAGACGGAGTACACTCAAAATGAACAATTTATAGAGTGCCGCGTCGATACAATCAATTTCCAACGAATCCCCGGCGACAGGGACAGGGAAACATTGTGAAATATGAGACCCACGTGTCAGCAGCGAGAAGGGTTTGACCTCCACTACGAATACAGTGCGGAGCAAGGGCGCAGTCGGGCAGTCGACGAAGTTTCCACATTACGTATATTTACAAGAAAGAAAAAGACATTTAAATGCGGGTCGTGGCTGTGATTAGCCCAAGGACCGGATCGCCTGCCACCCTACGACCCTACACATCTGCGCACGTGAATTGAACGATTCCTTCAGCTGCCGACGTTTTCACAGTATGTGCCTTTTTCTAAGTCGTTTAGGATAATAAAATAACTTCCGTGGGCCTTTACCTCGATATAGGTTGGGGATCCATTTCAAATCTACATAATGCTTTATGCTACATGCTCGGCTGACAGGTAGATTCATGATACGTTTCGCGCCATAAACGCATACGCATTTATCGCATATGCGTTGTTAAGTCAACGCCATTAATATCTGCCATGCCCGAATAAACTTTAAAGAGCCTATATTTTTATGACGTTGACCCGCGTCCACATATAAAATTTTTATACAGTAATATCCTGTCAACCTTTCGCCTCAAGTACGTAAAAGGTAGAATATTTGTCCTTCATTTGTAAGTCATGTCTTTGTAACCCTTTGGGGTTCAGAACAAAGAGACAATCTCCACATACAATGTTCTTAAAGGACGTTACCGACCACTCCAACTTCGAGACTGCGGTTAATTACAGACATATCAAACATTTACATACGCACGAGTAACGTACCTACGTTGAGAGGAGATCTTGAAATCACAGTTGTTTTCCTTTATTTCATTTCATTTGAGAGTTTTTATCTTATTCGGAAAATTACCCTATATTTTACCTAGATACATAAATAAACATAATAGATACCTATTGAGGGGTATAAACCGTTTTCCTTCTGTAAATAATCGCCTTTAAGAACGTTGACCGATGCTTTAGATCAACAAATTATTTTCCTTTTTCCGGAGCCATAAAAAAAATATTCTTTCTCTTTGCGCTTAAAATAAATCGAGATAGCTTCCTTCGTCTCATTATAATCCTTAAACTTTTTCCCCTCGGTTTGTCAGAATAAATAAAAATGGTTTTGGGTAAATCTGGAGAAAAACCAGAAGCTTTATTTGTGCGCGTTTTTAGAGTCCCTTAACTTTCTTCTTGATGTTTGTCTAGCGGGGTTTAGAAAAACGTTTGTGATAGGAGCTACGCTGTAAAATACAACTAGAGTTTCTGGAATTTAGAAAATAAAACCTAATTGGTCCCAGTGTGAGTATAAACTTGACTGACAGACATAACCGCTGCAAAACAAAACGTTTTAAACCGACATGTCGATTCGCACCAGCCAATAGACGTTCGTTTTACGGACGTCCATGTTCGAACTCATTTAAATGCAACATTTCCGTATATCTATCGTCGCAGTCCCCCGAGTGATCATCTCCAACCCCCGGCTGCGATTGAAAACATCGTGCCACTTGTAAATCATGGTTTTAACAGGGTCCTTTGACATAAATGGGCCCATTTCATTTATTAAAATGAAAGAAGCTTTATTTAGGGTTGGCTAGTCTGAAATCGGCTTAATTATAGCAGTGGTGTCAATTTTTATATTGGAGCTTTTCATTATTTTTAAATGAGAATAGCTTTAAGCGAAACATCTGATTTGTTATAGTAATAGGATATCATACATACTACTTTGATTACTTAAATCACTCTTCTCCGTCGTTCCACAAGGTTTATTCGGGTTACTCTCATTAGTCTCTCATTGGATATCCTAATTGTACCTACCCAATTCCGCTCTTATTAACTTCAATTTAATATAGGGACACGATATTACCTACGCTCCAAGTAATGAGTCGTTATTAGTAATGACAAACATACCTGAGTTGGGTTGGTTGTCGGAATTGGGCCGCGCCGAGGGTGCTCCGTCGCGGGCCTCCACCTCCAGGGCATATGCCCCCTGCTTCTCTCTGTCGAACACCACCTTCGTGAAGATCTCGCCCGTCTGCATGCTGATCTCGAAGAAGTCCTTCCCCTCGTTCCGCGGCGAGTCAACGATGTAGTAGTACACCTAAAAAGGACAAGTGATTTATTCAAAAAGTCCAATACACGATCCGCATATCTTAAGACTTCCGAGCCCTTTGTTTACTCAAACAGAAGTAGCGAACCCTTCATAAAAACACGTACGGACAGATAAATTCGAAAATCCTTTGTACATGCGCCCCGTAATAAAACGTAGCGCTGGCATGTCACAAACTCATATTATAAGTTAATATTAATATTACACACACGGGGTTATGACGAAACCCATTCACGAAATTACTGTGAAGTTTATGTAATGCGGTGTTTCAATATCCACAAATATAATATAACTGCCCTCGAGGGGTTCTACTGAACTCGCTGTCATGTACACCGTTAAGCCAAATGAACGAAAAAAAATCTGTTAGACAGATTCCCGAATCCTCGAAATACCATAGACGTTGGTATACTCGTAAAAGGTGTCACTCGTCATCATATAGATTTCGTTGGTAGCGAAGCCTGCCACCGTTATATTTGACATGCGTCCAATTAGATTCTCTAACTTTTTATTCACGGAAAAATACTGGTGAAAATGATGTCGAACAAAAAAATAATAAAGGCGGAAACGCGTGTTGATTTCAAATTATGATTTGAAATGAAAAAAATGTTTGTCAAACTCTGACAACAAAGTTAGCTACCTACTTTTTTTTTTCACTGTAGCCAAATGTTTTGATTGATTTATTTTTAATAAATAATGTTTCCGGTATTTGTTCAATTAGTTAAGAGCAGAGCTTCACTCTGGTCTGAATCCAGTATAATAAACGGAATTTATCAATAAAGATGTCTTACTAACCGAGAAGTGCTTCACTAAACGCATCAGTTTAAATAATAGATAGGTTTCAGCGTGGTGCAAGCAACTAACAGCCGAACAAGCCATTACGTACACTCCAAGCTACCTACATTGAAGCACATTGAAGTACATTGTGCACTGGAGTACATGTTAAACGCAGACTTTAGGCACCCTAATGACGGCTGTAATACATGCATGTAGCTCGGAACTATAATGAAACAGGTTATTAGACTTTGAATGTCGTATTTAGAGCTAAACGTGTGTTACTATTATGTGAAATTTAATGCCAAAACCTGCATTTGAGTCAAGAACGTCTTAGAATTTCTATTTAGTCTTGTTCTAGTTATCGCTCAGCATGAGTACACCTAGTTGTAGTCTGACATTCCCCTTCGCTCTGCCCAAGAGCGGGGGGGGTCATTTGATGATTTTCCACCCACAAAAAAAAAAAAAAAATACTCGTGAGTCTCTATAAGACATTAAATATTCGAAAGCTTTCAAAGATTCCTATAGAAGTTCAAGTAATAGAATAATGGCGTTTTCAAGTCTGAATCTAACATTGTAACGGTTTAGGTTAAGTAAATCTTACCAAAGCTACCTACTCTCCGCCCCAGACAGGTGTTCTACAGCTGAAAGATGAACCGTCTACGTTAACTGTACCCCAAACTTAGGAATAACAAACTTCAACCCAATTAGTGAATCGAATAACAGAGTACTTAGCAAGTTTCAGGAGCACCTCATAGTGCGTTAAAAATATCTTATTATAATAAAGGAGAGCATTATTTTCTTTCACTCAAGTCCTTTTTCAATGCCTAAACAAGCTATAGAAACGTAAATATAGATCTTGAGCAATACACCTTCAATATACAATCTCCCTTAAACTTTTAACAGGGCTTTACTAATTGCTCAAAGTTTTAACTTAAAGATTATAAATATTTTGCACCTACCCATGAGAATGGTACATAAGCCTAAATATTTCTATAGAAACATTCCTAAATACAAAAAGAATAAATAAATGATGTCCATGACAGTATATATAATGAATAAATAAATGATGTCCATGGTCCAAGTATTGACAATCAATGTCTTAGATAAAAGCAGTTATCAGGGGCAGTGAATATTTAAAGCAGTTATGACATGCCCGGAGACGGGCCGGGCGTGGGAAGGGAAGGCCGGTGTTGGTACTTGACGTTCGACTTTCGATGAAAATCGACCGATAGAATACCACCCGAAACTACAAAGATCGACGCAAATAAATCGCTTAACCGCTCACAAACTAGCCAGACTTATTTCAGACGACAACTTTAGGGTTTTCTCCGAAAGTTTAGTCAAGGAAGAACAATAAATACTTAGTGAGTAATTAAAGTATTTAAGAGAGCTCGTAAAAACACCCTGATTTATGGAGGAACAAACAGGTTAACAGTTAACACCCATTAAGAAAGTAATTACTATTTACAATAGGGCGAAAATTATGACAATAACAAGCAATTTTCATTTTCTTACCATTACTACCACTTCAGAGGAAATTAATTGAAAATTCACGAAATTGGTGAATATTCACTGAGGTATTTTAAATGGCATTTCGTAATGAGCAGCGGAATTCAATGCCAGATTCTCGTAGAAAATAATTATAAGTCGTGAGAAGGGAGTGACGTGGGTGCATTGAACTTCACAATCAAATAAAATGTGACTTTTTGACTGTAGTTAGGGTCAACATTTTCATACACGATTCACATATTTTCATATGACAGCGCAGTGCAGTGGAGAGTTACAAAGTACACACATATACTAAACGGAGGCAATGTATTTAATTATTCAGGATTGCGCACCAATCCAAAGCGCAATCACAACGGGTGAAAATTGCATTTTTATTCCCTGGCGCTTCCGAAAATTATAGGCCCAGTAAATTGTAGCAGTTGCATATTTGTACTGAAATATATAACGCGCTGAGCGGCCGCCTCGTGTCTCTGCATGTTATCGTGGATTAATTAAAATTGTAGGTTTAAATATACAGAAATACTTTACACGAATGTATGAGAGAGACCAGCAGAGCACGTATAACGATGAATAAAGAGCAACCAATAATAATAAATGTGGACATCGATCGTCGCCATTGTGAGGGACCGGACTGTTTATAGCAGAGGGCGGCCGCCAACAATAAGACGTTTTACTATCGCATAATTGTATAACGTGAGAGGATTTAAAGGATTTATGTAGGAGACAAAACACAAAAGGCTATAAAATATAAAACGTATGAAAGTGAGTATCATGAAGCCTGAATGCTGATATCAAACCGGCTTTAGTTTACATAGTACATTTGACATTAAAGTCACAAGTACCGACCCGGCCTTATCGGCACAGTTAGGGCGAAAGGTCAACATGGATTTTATGATACATAACAACAAGTCACGCATCAGTAAGTACGTATAATAAGCACATAAATAGCCCTTTCGTGTGTTCTGTTGCGGCAGCCACCAGGCTTCCCTTACACGTGTTGAAAATTTGTTTTTCCTGTTCGTAATTAGCAACGCGTTGAATATTGATAACTTCTCCGACAGTTGCTATAAATATATTATTTGGTGTAGGCATCACATTTACGTTATATTGTTTGTTAAGCCTTGCCAAGCTTAGTAAGTCTCTTTAGGAGTACCTACCTACCTGAAATCAGAAACAGAACTTCGTACAAAGGCAAGAAAATTACTGGAAGAAAGTTCTAATTTCTTTCAGTAATTTTCCTTCCAACGTCAATATTTAAAGTACCTACGTATGTGAAAAGTGATTTTCGTAAGGGATTAATTCCGGATGGCTTCTATGAAAACTAACTACCCTATAAATAATATATTAGTTGCTTCTGGTTACTGCTTTCGAAGCGCTAAAGGAGAAGCTCTTGCTAAACCGATTAAACAAGCAAATTGATTACACTTTAGTCATGCTAATACACAGTATAGTGATTCGCCTTGAGTCAATGCAACGTTGAGTATAAAGATAAGAGCTTAGCATACCCTTTTTGCTTTAATTTACAACCAGCTAAAAGATTAAATCTAAATACGAGTACCATTGCACTAAATTGAATGTATAGTGTAATCTGATTTCTCATTATTGTATTTTATTATATAGATGTGGATAAGACGGCTAGTGTCGTAAAGAAAACCTTAGATTTTAGAATAACATATTAAATAATATTTTCAGCCAAATTCAATTAATTTCCAAATCTTGAAAACTGAAATTAATTTTTAATACAGGCGACCACGGAACCACATGTTATTATGAAGGTAAAAAAATTGTGATCACATTAATCGTAATTGCAAAACGCACGCACACCGCGTGCAGAACATTGTCATGTTTAATGGATATAGCTATTCAAAATCAAAATCAAAATCAAAATTCATTTATTCAAACTAGGCTGAAAATCAGCACTTTTCGAAGGTCAAAATTTACTTTACTTTACTACAGTGAAACTTGGTTAACTGGGACTTGGATAAGTGAGAAACCTCTATAACTGGAACTCATACTGGGGTCCCATGAGACAGATTTGGATATCTGAGACACATTTAACCAGGTTTCACTATATTTACATTTTTATAAGACAGTCCCCCAAAAACGCCCACCCATCGACACTTCCTAGTGTTTAGCTGGAAAGAAGAAGTGGCGGAACAAACTCCCCAGCATACATCTGTCTGTTAGGTTGGTTAGAAGAACCAGACTCGATACAATAGCAAGGTGTCAGTTAAATTTAAGATTTACTAAAGACACAATCAGTAATAAACAAAAGTATATGACAATAAACAATGTAAACATAAAATAATAAATACATAACATAACAGAAGCATAACAGTAAACTAATTTCGGAGAAAGAACATAAATAACAAACATTGTCTTGTGTTCAACTCAGCGACCAACTATTCTTATTATCTAAATTCTAAGTAGTCGTTAATAGAATAGTAAGCTTTTAAACAAAGATTAGATTTAACTTTGGCTTTAAACGCATTTAATTGATATTTGTACTGGGTGTAATTTTACTGATTTTATGTTATTTTTTTCTATTTTGTGGTATCGCGTCTTAAAGTATCGTATTGGACGAGTCTATAATGTTACCACAAGAAGTGATTAATAAATAAATCGCAGTAGTAAGTTTTGGATACGTTACTCAACTTGAAAGTTCGTGGCCAAACAATAACAGTCACACGGGTCGATGTCTAAGGTTAACTGGTAAATAAGATATGGGTCATTAGGGCAGTCTCTGGTCGAAAGGCCAAAACTACCGTACCATGTGGATTAAAGGCGCCTAATAAATCGTATCAGAATGTTCCTCTGGGATTCTGATTCTTGGTACCAGGAAGCCTAAAATGGCGGCTTTAGCAGAATCATATGAATTACGGTACGGACAATAATATGAATTACGTTAGAATTCGTAGAATGGGCTCAAAGTCATAATATTAACTGCGTCTCTGCCCATTTTAAGATTTTTTACGATTAATATTATTATCCTATTATGATTTTGCTAAAGTGGTAATTTTAGGCCTCCCGTCTCTGAGAGGCTTGCAAATATTGAAAGCCAACATCGGATTTCACGAAATTAGAAAATTACCATGGACTGTTCCAAAAGTATCAGATAAAAGTGGAAGCGTACCATGCTCATCTTACCCTGAAGGGAATTCGTCTGGTTTCAGGAGTACTTATAATTACAACGGAAAAAACGATAATAAAAAAGAAAATTTTTTCAAAAGAGAAAATTCGTGTGGCAAAATAAGGAGCTAATATGCACCCCATCAGTTTGCGGAGGGCTGTCCCTTTTATTTATATTTTGATTAGCTCTGTCCTCAAAACAAGCTTGAGGTCAAGAGTAAGCCCATTTAGTAATAAAAAAGTAGGTACCTTTATAACAAACCATACCCGAGTTTACGAGAAAACTGTTTGGTAATAGCTCTAGTCCTGTCCTATATTAACTAACTAGAGGGTCCCAGACTCGTATATATGTGCTTAGAATATGGATGAAGGACGGAGGTACCTACTAGGTTCAGTCGGATTAGTGAGCTCAGTCAATATTGTTATTAGTAGACAGGACACACTGCTGTCAATGCTCTAGACGTAATCCCGTGGACGCCATTTACGATCCTCACAGACGGGGTAAGGAAGATCTATCGTTACCGACAACCCGCACGAATATACCTACAGGAGTATAGGTATATAGGCTATATTCGTAGTCCTAAATCTAGGTTACCTATGATATTATATGAGAGATATGAGACCTAATTGCAGGGGAAAGATGGTCATCGATCAAGTAGGTAGCTTAGGTAGCTTCTGAATTAAGACACTTCTCCCTTTATCTATATCTATACTAATGTAAAATGAGGAAAGATTTGTATTTTTGTATGTAACGACTAAACATAAAAACTACTGCACCGATTTGAAAAATTCTTTCACCGTTGGGAAGCTACACTATATCCCCTGGATGACATAGGCTACTTTTTATCACGCTAGTAATTACATAAAAATAATATAAATCAACCAAAGGGAATATTTTTTCCACCATAATTTTCAGTTCAATAAATAAATAATGTGTTCCAGGGACAGAAAGATGATTATGATGAAATAAATAATGTATTCTCGGTAGACATTCTATTGCTATACAAAGGTAAAGACTTATCAATCACGCATTAGATATTCCAAGAACACAAAGAAACATATTATTTACTTTCAATGCCTATTTGGCATTATTTTCCGACTGCCAGGTCGGTAGGCCCGATAAAGGAGTTAATAAAAATCCTAAGGTCAGGTACATAATACCACAAAAAAAAACGTTTTAAGTACCTATCGAGAATTACTTTTTAATCTCCCATCTAAAAAGAAACAAACTGTACCTTTGTGTACAAGACTAACCATAAATGTGAGGTTAATGGGGTAATAAAAAGGAATTTAATGAATAATAAACAAACAACCAAATGGTTTTAGTTAATTTTTACCTTGGGAAAAGAGATAACTGCGATATTCCCATTTCTACCCTTTTTTGAAGTACTTGCTTATAGTGTACAAGAACCCTACATAGCTATACTTAGCTTCTTACGTAATCAAGTACATGAAACGGCCAAATGAAGACTGCACCTATTTACTCTAACTGCGGTACTCAGAGATACTTAATGATTACTTAAGCCGCCACTTAGTAAAGATTTGTCATACTTTTGTATGACAAAACTGTCAAAATCTTTACTAAGTGATGGTCTAAGTACTCATTAAAGCTCTCTGAGTGCGGCAGTAAAGTACATTCAGAAGAATTAATAACCATACATAACATTACGCATGTGATCCCCGAAGGGTAAAGCAGAGATCTAATAATAGACACCTACATTTCGTCAGGCATGTCCAAGTCCCATGTCGGCGTGGCCTATTGCGATAAACCGAGCATTATCCATACTCCGTGGCTGCCTCTGAGAAATATCTGAAATTCTTATGTTCGGTAGTCGCGTTTACAACTACTGAATCAACGAGGAAGTTTAAGAACCTACACTACCTCAAATTAGCAACTCTATTTGTGGTGTTTCAAACTTCGTTTGAAATACTGTTAGAATAAAGTTCTAATCAGCTTGCACTACAAAGCGGTTGTTACGTCTTTCGCTGCGGCCGAATAGTGCGAAATTAGTGGTATTTTGCGATTTACAAAAAAGCTATTGATTGGACTAAAAAGTAAAACGCTGTGATTTTAGTATGTTGCTTGTAGAATTATTTGGCAAAAAAATCAGAACGATGAGATGTATTTTATGGTTTTTACTCGTTAAAAGAAATTTTTAGACCTATCTTCGTGATTTTTTTCTATCGAGCAATGTTAGTTGTATTATGTTTTCACAACACTATGTTACTAGCATATATCCTGAAGAATCTATAATATAAAAATGAATCGCAAAATGTGTTGGTAAGCGCATAACTCAACAACGCCTGGATCGATTTGGCTAATTTTGGTCTTAAATTATTTGTGGAAGTCCAGAGAAGGTTTATACGGTGAGAAAGTGGTTGATAGGTAGGCAGGGTAGTAGGTAGGTAGGGTAGTAAGTAGGTAGGGTAGTAAGTAGGATCGGATCTGGATGAAATTTGGCACAGAGGTAGATTATAGTCTGGAATAACACATGGGCTATAAATTATCCCCATAATAAATAAAGGGGGTGAGCAGTATTGCATTATCCATAATCCTCAACTGTTTTACAGCTTGATACTGGAAATACGAAATAACGCAAGGGACATCGAGCGTGCCCCAAATAAATTGGGGTATTGGCAGAAAAATGATGAATGCTTGACTTTATTCCAATACATTTGGGGTCGACGCAGCATTCAATTCATTGCTCTTCTTCTTCCAAATCTTCTCTAATACTCGTCATCTCATCAGACATCTCTTCTCTTTGCCACAGTTGTGATTCAATATATTGAAAATTTAAGTTCATATTTAAAAAATAATATTTCCTCAAAATGAACCAGGTTCTAGAATTTAGGAACAATAGCAATAAAATGGAGCAGACCTTTACAAAGCGGTGCCTACGCGTTGCGTTTCCGACATAGTTTATTTTTTATCCGGTGAAAAAAAAGAAAAGGTAGGTGGTACAGTACGAAGTGTATATTTTTTTTAGACGGCGTTTTTAGCGTATATTTTTTTTACACGTTAGAAGTAAGACGAAAGTGTGCGCTGTTGATGCACTACTATTTATTACTCAATAATTATTATTACTATTTATTACTATTTAAGACTCTGCGTAAACATTCGGATGACAGCCGCGAGGAGATCTTGAGTTCACGCAATATGGAGACGTTGGTCCGGAATGCTGTCCAGGGGATACGGAGCATCTTCCTCCAGCACCACATCTCAAAGGCGTCAATGCGTTTACGGTCTGCAGCTTTCAGTGTCCAAGTCTCAGCGCCATAAGAAAAGATCGAGAAAACTAGAGTCCGTACCAGATTGGTTTTAGTTTTTACGGAAATGTTGCGATCTCTCCAAATTTTTCCAAGCTGAGACATGGCGCTCTTAGCCATGCCAATTCTCCTGCGTACTTCCTTCTCGCACGAACCATCGTTGCTGATGTTGGAACCCAGGTATATAAAATTGTCCACTGTTTCTAGGCCTAACGCGCCAGTGAGTTCCAACTTCCCAGATCTATCCACCACCATGACCTTGGTTTTGGACCTGTTTATATGGAAAGTCCCATCTCCTCGCTAATCCGCTCCATTTGGTCCAGAAGTGACCATTTCAGACTCGTTTGCTGCAAGAAGAGTTGTGTCATCGGCGTAACGTAAATTGGTGATTTTCACACCACCAATTGTTATGCCTCCCTCCCAATTCTCACAGGTACGTCTCACAATGTACTCTCCATAGGCGTTGAATAGAATGGGCGACAAAATGCAACCTTGCCGTACTCCTTGGTGGAATTTAAAGGGTTTTGAGATGGTTTTATCGACTCTTACGACCCCCTGACTTGACTCATACAAGGCTATATTATGTAAACACTATTATATTTGGAAAAAAAGTACACTGAAAAATGAAACAGAACTTTTTACCAATAAAAAATCGATGAAAAGAAAGACTGAAAACCTGATAGTCTGAATAAGTTCCTAAATTAATGCATGAGGGATCAACGAAGATCAATCAAGCTACTATCATTTCACGCTATACCTACGTATTGAAACCATAACGATTTTTTTTAATTTATCAGACTCGTCGGTTTAACTTTTAGTTACACTTTTAATTTTAGTTGGTACTGCAGGTTTTCACCCATACCTTGTCGATGTTCCACACATTCGTACGAAGCGTTTTGCTAAATCTTTCATTATTCGTACAGCCAAGAAGTGGAACACCCTGCCTGCGTCGGTCTTCCCGAGTTCATATAACCCCAATCTATTTAAGTCGCGAGTAAATAGGCTTCTTCTGGGTAAGCTCGTACCATCGTCGACCTCATCTCTGCCCTTAGGGCAAGATTGAGGTCAAGAGTAAGCCCATTTAATATATAAAAAAAAAAGTTATTTCTTTTTTCTAGTTTCATGCTGTTTAGAGTGAATAACAGGTGTTACCGCGCACGCCTTTAATCCCCAACGGGTTTGGCAGAGGTATCCTAATAGTACTCCCACACTTGGCCAGTTATGTTTAAGTCCTATGTACAGGATGCGAGCCTTTTGCCATAAACCGGGCACAAATCCTGACTGCGGCTTCTACAGAGAAATTCCTGATGGAATAACCCAATAACTCTACCCGACCTGGGAATCGAAACCTCGCGGTCCTCATGCTCAGCAGTTGCAGGCTGTATCCATTGAAGGGTACAAGTACATACATATAGGTAAATCAAGTTATCAGAGTTTTAAAATACACGAAAAAGGGCTATAACAAAACTGGGGCGTTTTCGGCCGTACTTTCAACCCTCTGGGAAAGTTACAAATATTGGTGCCGGTCCGAAAGTCAGACCAATTTTTCAAATTTGATAATTGTAAAGTGTTTTAGAGATATTTGCAAAAAAACCAAACCCCATTTTTTTGTTTCAGTTAATTGTATTTAACTTTTGCAATTTAAGGAAGTGGCTCTTGATTTACATTTACACGCTATTCCGAATCGAATGACACCTCGTTCATATTTATCGGAGGCGGAGAAAAATATTTAACCAAAAAGCACTTGTTTTTTGGATAGTGCCTCCCCAGAAAAAAACCCTGGATCCGCTCTTGTCTTCATTCATGAATTAGGTAATACGTAGTTTTATAGGATGCTTGCTTGACAAGTTTGCATTATTGCGTGATGACCTTTAAACTTTTTTGATAATAGTGGGGGCTATCATAACTTCACAGAATTGCGTGCGGAGAAAAGCCTTGAAAAATTATGATCACGCATGTCGCAAATTCGAAAATAGCAATGATACAATGTTGACCTACGTAATACGCTAATTGGATATGACCTTTAAGGCGGGGTTGCAGTACTTTTCAAGATTTTTGAACCTATAAAAATCGAACTAAATACGAGTTTTTTAATAAATAAAAATCATTACATAAAAATTGAACATACTCTCTAGTAAATCGTACAGATAGAAACGCGATTTAGAATGATCGGCTCGATACTTTTTTTACCCGACTGCGGCGAAGCCCAAAAGGAGGGTTATTTATCAAACATGACTCTAAATCACAATTTCAAACGTGTACTGCTAAGACATTTCATCATGAATTTATATAAAAGTTATATCAATAGATAGAACTTTTATTCTGAAGTAAATGTTGAAAACATATTGTATAATTTCTTTATACTTTTTCTCCAAGAAGCAAAAAAACAGTCAAAATTGAGGCATTTTATAGCTCGCGCGGCAGGGCGGGGGTGAGGTCCTGCGTACATAAAAACAAAGTACTGCAACCTCGCCTTAAGCAACCTTTTATCAATTATCGCACCCCCGGTTGGGCTATCCAAAGGGTTGTTTTAATATTAAAAAGATACATTATATGTTCGGTAGGTAGCTATTGAAATCCCGACACACGGTGTGTTGCGTTAATAATAATTTATAATTAAAATATTTCAGTGCAGTATAGAGCGATATTTCATTAATTTAATAAAGTAATATCGAGAAAGCAATCAAAGCAGCGGTGTCCCGTGCCATCTGATAGTATGTATTTTATTTTATTTATACACTAGCGGACGTCCCGCGGTTTCACCCGCGTAGATCCCGTTCCCGTGGGAATACAGGGATAAAAAGTAGCTTATGACACTCAGCAATAATGTGGCTTTCTATTGGTCAAAGAATTTTTTAAATCGGTTCAGTAGATCCCGAGATTACCCCTTACAATTTAACAAATATACAAACACACAAACTTTACCTCTTTATAATATTGGTATAGATGTATGTCACCGCGCTTTGGGGAACACAAGATTTAACTAAATTTTTAACAGATGAAGCTTTTTGACTTTCGAAGTCTAACGTTCGTTCTGTTGTCCAACTAAATCCTAGTCACTCAATTGTATTGTTTTTTTTGCATACAAATAAAAACGTTCATAATTTATTTATTATGATTCCCTTTAAAGGGAAGAAGCCTGTGTCCCAGCAGTGGGAACATTAAGTATAGACTGATTATGCTATGCTAATCAATACAGACAAAAATTTGACAAAGAACTATGTGCGACGTTAAAAATCTTTCAGAATGCACCTTGCGTCTCTATGCAGGTACTTATACAGCTCGAAATTTTATTGTGGCTTCGATTCTTGTGTTCTTGTTGTTAATAGGCGACTCTTACTATTATGGCGCTTTTCATAATATTGATAACGTAAACATCCTTTGACTTATTTATGAAGCAATGGATTAGGAACTTCTTTGAAAAACCTTCGGGTGTTGATAACAACAAACACAACTACAACATCCTACAACAACGTTAACATCTACCAACAAAGTGCTTAACAGTTAGGCAGACGTATTATTTTTTTTGTAATGTGTAGGATGTCACCACGTATACCTACCTAAACACTTTTACCTTTTTTTTAGTTCTTTGAAATAACCTAACATTTTCGTGTATTTTTAACAGCAACACACTGAAGTAGCATAAACACTAGTTCCTTCGAAGAGACATTTTCAGTGAAACTAAATCATCTCTAAAACTTACCTGATTATTCGGGAACGTTCCATCCTTATCGATAGCGTTGACCTGCGTCACCTTGGTCCCGATGGGCTCTCCCTCCAGCACCGTCTCCTGTTCCCTCTCCGTGAAGAGAGGGATCTCGTCGTTCACGTCCTCCAGCATGATGTACACCGTCGCTTCTGAAGCCAGTTGTTGGGCACCGTTGTTCTGGGTATAGAGTTCAAAGTTGTAAAATGGGTCCTAGTGTCATTAGAATTAGGTCGGTGTTATGGGGGCGAACCTGGGAGCCGTTGACTAAACAATACACTGAATTAATTCAAATCAATTTTGTTAGAAAACAACTTAACAATCAAATAATTATCTTTAAAATAATTGTAGGGCGGATTCAGAATAGGGTAGGTATTTTCGGCTTTATAATCACATGTAAGCGCGTGTAGGTGTTCCGGTGATAAACGCGAAATTCGTATCAGCGCTGATAAGCTCGTACAAACGTACGCTCCGAGACATTACTCCCAGTAGCAGTTCGAGTGACTACAATCGGAATAAATACGTTCACATGAAAACGCTTTCATGCGCGTGAGCCAATACGAGCTTATACGCGCAAAACCGCTAGTCTGAAATCACTCAGAGGTCACTACACTGTGTACTACGTCAGTGAGGCTGTGAAATTGAAAAACTTTTATGATTAAACTCCAATTTCACAGAATCGTTTGTACCTAATTATGTGGGTTAGCAAAATAAATTGGATTTAATGTCTACGAAATTCTATATTAGTTCCAACCACAGAATTATGTAGCAACCCAATATAGAGGCCTAAATCCGAACGCATTTTACAAAGCAAATATTTGAATAACTCGGAACATAGCTGACTGATAAATTGTTCTGGGAATCTACGAAGCAGAAAATTAAATTTAATAAGACAAAAGACCATAATAACCCAATTTCATTACGTCGTTATGGTTCACTGTTTTATTATTCACACAGAGGTATGGGTTTTTAATACCGTGAGGTAAATATAAACGGTAAAGGCTCACCTCGACTCGGATCGTAAGATTATATTCCTTAATGCTCTCATAGTCGAGTGGATGATTAACTTTTATATCAGCCCAAGTAAATCCGTTGTCGGCCCTTTGTTGTAAATAGAATGTGTGGAATTTGTTAGTCTGGGCCGTGGAGCCGGGCATCAACCGGTAAAACACGGTCGGGTTGTTCTCAATACCCGAACTGAAAACATATAACACGTTATAATAACAGTTTTCTATATCTATAATATTGAAATAATAGTCACGGAACAAAAACCACTACTTTATGCACAAGACGACATCAAATATTGCAAATGTTTAAATAATTGGTGTAAGAAGACCCTTAACGAGGCCGAAAGGCATTTATTTTCCCCGTCATTGTGTTTTTTATTTTGTTTTGGACCATACTTGGGAATCAGTTACGGATATATTGGAGGTCAAAGCTCCAACTGTAATATTTTAATTTTACTTTAAATACCTACCTTCAGGAACCCTGTACCTACTATTCAATGCACAGTGTTTCGAGATCATTACATTAAGTTCTACAAATAAACCGCGATTTTTCACCCCATAAAAAGTCGATTCCCAGCAATACTTATTGCGTTGAGTTATTTAGTTTGATATACAGAATTATTGGTTAAAGGCTTCGTGAAGAGTCCGTTTACACCTTGTAATTGAATTTAAATAAACAAACTAAACAATGAACGAATGCTTTAAAGGGACAAACAATTAAAGGCTATTTAATTCTTTTTACTAAACACAAAAAATAAAATAAACAGCTGATAATTCCGGTAATTCTTCTACAGTTTGGTAAATCAGTATTTTCTTGAGTAAACCTCAAAGGAATTCTAAAATAACTGGAGAATAGTTAAACTCCGCTAAAAGTAACTTTCATTCGATGAGTTGGTAAATAGTTCAAAAGTCGAGCTAGCCTCCAAATTGTTTGAATACCTTAAAAGATTAGATAGAATATTTCGTACAATATTTTGCGTAGAGGATATATTTCTACTCGTACAAAACTCTGTTTGCTTAGAAGTTTTTCTGATCAATATTGCGATCATAGAAAAGCTAAACCAACTGTGAAACACAACTGATGTATTTAGCTAAAAGTAAACACCGATCACAATGCAATTTAATTTAGTTGCAATCGAACCATTAACAAAAGGTATTAATTGACGCACTAATTGATCAAAAGCGAAAGTGAAACCCATACCACCCCATACTCGCACTAGGCAATATTGTGCATAAAAGGGCAACTACACTACACCTATTGTTTCAGACTCTGTCTGTATTTTACAAATTGAAACCTATTTTAACGAAGTGAGCTAACTGAATTCCGTGCTCATACCGAATTTATTCATTTAGATGAAAAGTCAGTCGGATGAAATTGATAGCTAACGTAATAAATGTAGGTACTCATCATTACCAAACTGTAAATGAATTACCCTTAAGCTTTTGCACTTTTTGAGCCCGTCACTGATTATGTAACAGTCTCAAATGCAAAAAATATATAAAATTTAGAATGGCTCCCATTCATGCCTCAATGCGAGGTGCAACTGATGTTTCGCGCACTCAATTCGAGGCGCGCGGTCGAGGCTGCCTCGACTTGAGGCGACTTTTAAAATTAGTAAGGTGAGTTAGTAATGGTTTCGTCTTTGTGTATTTAAATATTGTGAGTTTTGAAATGTGTGTTGTTTAGGACGAACAGATAGACCATAGAGGTGTGAACCAAACTTGCCATCGACCAACACTCAGTGATTGATGCACTATGATTTTGGACTAATATTGCATACCAGTTAAATTAAATAATAATTAATAGCCCGTGGCACATAAGTGATGCACATACATTTATTTAATTGAAACATAAATAGTTTTCTACCTCAAATACTTACTTAAAACACTATAGGTTTCATTTTTTTTTAATAATTATGATATTAAGTATGTTAGCTGACATCATTAGGTAATTATTTTCTTTATGTACCTACTATTCAAACTTAAAAACTTTTCTAATGGAAACAATAATTATGAGTTTTGATGATTGCAACGAATTTTAGTTGGTACTTATTACAAAAATCGGCTTTGATGAAATATTTTTTAAGTACTTTCACGACTTTTTTTGTACTTCAAGATCAAATTCAGAAACTTTCCTATTTTTTTTTTATATCTTTTACTAACAATTTGTTTGATTGAAACTAGGAAATTCATCATCTGCCTAGCCTTTTCTGAAACTATGTTGGGGTCAGTTTTCATTCTATGGATGCATCTGAATTTGATTGAAACTTGAAAGTTATAGTAAGATTGATTGAGACAAAATAAAATCCTAGGTCAACAACACCAAAAAAAGATATGCAAATCGTCAAGCACTATTTCAATCCATTGAAATGAACTTCTTAATCAAATAAAAATAAATGAATGAACTGCCTACAACCAATCTACAACTAAAACATTTTAAAGTATTTCTGAACATGCTACTTCGACCCGTACATTAAAATCTCTTATTTTTAGTGAAAACTTTGATATAACTCATAATGCACTGATGCCTCAGCCTACATGCAATACGATACACAGACTTTATTATTAGAAAGTACCCATTTGATACCTCTCACAATATTGTTCAAAAACATCTATTTTATTTCAATTTACATCAGATAAACCGCGCGTCTTACTTGAAAGCTTGTAGGCAGACATAAACTATATCTACGAAAGGTTCTTTTGACCGACTGCAGGTAAGCCTCAAAAGAGAATTATGTTCTTAAGCAAAATTAAGCAATCTTCAATCGATGACCTCCTAATAGATGTTTTTGTACAATACAAACACAGTGTTCCCCGTTCCACGTAAGCAGTGAGCCCTTCTAAATGCACGCTGGTGAATCACGAGTCCGCGTGTGCCATAACGATGCATTGGATGTTTACGGACAATGACATAACACCGTAGTCAGATCACCAAGTGAGAGGCAAACGATACTGAGCCGCGCGCCGCACCTGCGAAGATAACCCTCCGAGCTTACCGCATCAGAACAAACCTTCTTGTGCGGACTAACCACCACAACGAACAGCACTAATCAAGGTTTAAACTCATGCGGTAATTCAGACGGTCAACGTAAGAAAATAACGTTCGGTAACGCTTTCTCTTCTGTTTCAAACATTAAAGCTTTGGCATTGAAGTTTCCACGTTTGAAAGCAAAAGCAATGGCGCCAGCGGACGCCACCTTCTACGATGAAAAGTGTCGCACCCTAAAGATCACCCGACGACTAAGCTTGTTATTACTGACACTGGAGTCCGAATATCTTCCCGGATTCTAGTATCAGCATTACAAGCAAAGCGTGACGCTGATTGCAGGCGCAACACGGCTGAGCGCGGGCGCGCGGCGAGCACACTGCGTGCAGGTGACGGGGCTGCGTGCGGTGCCCGTGCCGAACAGTTACCCACGCACCTTGCTTTCACGGACACCACTTTGGCACCCACGGGCAAATTCTCTCGAATGTAGATCGGGCCGTACACCGTGTGGTCCCACACGGGGGGATTGTTCGCGCGATCCACTACGTCTATCTGGACCTCCACGGTTCTGGACAAGGGCGGGAAACCCTTGTCTTGAGCCATAGCCTCCAACTTGTACGTTTCTCGCTATCGGGGAAAGAGTCGATGGAAACAGACAAAACCACGTCGTTAGTAGTGTTAAGTAGTGGAGGAGCGGCGGGCCCGGAGGCCCGCTGCGCCTTATACCAACCTGGCTTTCACACTGGTCACTACGGTACCCACTGTGACATTCTCTTTGATGTGAACGGGGCCATACGTGGTCATGTCCCAGATGGGGGGCTTATTGTTCCTGTCTACCACGTCTAATTCAACGTCCACGTCTGCGGAGGAGGGCGGGTCGCCTCTGTCGGAGGCGCGCACGCGCAGTCGGTACCTGTCCCGCTACAGATACACGGGTCAGAGGTCAGCGGGGAGAAACAAAACATAACACAACTAAAATATAAACACATAAGTACTCGTCGCTAATAAACAATTAAAATAATTAAATAATAAACTGAAGTACGGTCCACTTCCACATTATTGGCTGTTTGCAAATGTTTTATTTCACAGTATAATGTGCTAAAAAGTAAAAGCTTACACTCATCTTCTCACATTCAGTAAGCCAAAATAAAATATAGAGGAATAAGGTTCTATAGAGATAATAGTTATAACATTACGTTCGCTCACGTCGTCTGCTCCCACTCACAGAGTCACAGCACAGGCACTGTCGTACTTACAGTAGAGAACATTCCTTATTGTTGTAGTCAATATTAGATGGTGCAAGAAATAAATTGGAAATAAAATGTTGATCATATTTTACAAGTTTCATCTGTACAATAAGGAGAAAGTCAAACTGTACATTATAGGTATAAGGTACTTTTTACAGTAATCAAACTAAACTAATTTTAAAAATAAAAAAAAACGTAACGAAAAGCAGGCAAATGCATGCAGCTCTGCATACAAGACATGGCGGAAAGGTCAGGTTGTCATATTAATGGTTTGGTGACCTCTTAGATACTACAACGAAACGACACTCATTGAAATGAATATATTACAAACGATGGACGTTACGTTAAACTGTACAAATTTGGAATCGCGAACGTTGCCCCTTTCACAGAAGGAATATGTCACAACTGGCCAGATGGCCAAACTGCCTTGTGGGCAATCTGACCATCTCAATTATTTAACTAGGTAATATTATACAAATTATATTAATAGCACTGCTGTCCTGGAAAAAATCACAATTATCATGATATCACTATTGTATGATGTTACATTGCATGAGTAGTCGTCTACAGCACAGTGATGAACACAGCCGGGGTCGAACCGGCCGGCGCGCGGCGGCGGTAACTACTTATCGCTCCGCAAAATAAAACAGATTAGTAACAAAACATGTACAAAATATATATAATACTGATAGGTATGTTAAAAGCGTAAGCTTCTCAAATCAATTAATCGATAATTTACAAAAAAAACTTTGAAACTAGTTTGTGCGAAATATACAGAAGTGCTGTTACAGAAACTGTACATGTTTTAGAACTAAACATAGGTTCAAACGGTGAAATATTTACAGCAGTATAATTTCTGGTACAAGGTTAGTATTATACACAAGTTGTATTCATCTGTAAGATAGTTAATGCAAGACGGTGCTGCGGAAATAAATCTTAACGAAGATTTAGTGCGGAGCCGACGTTGGCGGCAACTCAAACTAATTGTGCTGCAAGAAGAACAAGCCCCCGACGGCTGCGGGGCCCGCGGGCGCCCGCACTGCCGTTCAATGGACAACTACTCCTCACAGCCAGGATTTCCCCCTCTCCACAGCAATTTACAGCAGCGGTTAATTTAGAACTATTTACAGTTAAATGAACTTAAAGTATGTGCCAATTGAATCCTAAGGCCTGTAGGTAGCACTCATCCACCAAACTTTGTAGTAAAGTTGATCCCTTTCATCCATCAATCTTATCAAATGCTCTCACCACGTGATCAGTGTGAAGTTATAATATAACAGCATACTTACGTCGAGTGGCTTCTTTAGGACGATCCAGCCCGATTCTGGCTGGATTTCGAAATACTCAATATCTGCCGGGTTATAGGGTGCGCTCAATGTGTAAACAATGGCCCCGTTATTGTCGGCATCCTCGTCGGATGCAGATACTCTCAATATATTCGTGCCTATGCTGGCGTCTTGTTTTACATTCTCCACATATTTCTGCAAGACACATTACAATGACAGTCAACAATCGCGATGGATCGCTGAAATTCATGCAAACAAAAATCTAGTTGTGATATCATGCAATTTTGTGCTTAAATCTACGGTTATATATGTACACTATTGCGCTTACTTGTCTGTCGAATAGTGGGGGGTTGTCGTTTACATCGGTGATCTCAACAGTGAACGAGCAGACACCTTCCAAGGAAGGTTCTCCCTGATCTGTTGCCTTTACCGTCACAGATACAAATTTACCGTCGTCACCTTCTCTGTCGAACACTTTGTTAGTCGATACTTCACCGGTTTCTTCGTCAACTGTGAATTTGGTGCCTTTCTGATTTGGTTGTTGTACTATTGAGTATTTGACTTGGCCATTGACGCCTTTATCTTCGTCCGTAGCGTGAACTTTTATTACAGGACTACCGTTTGGAGCGCCTTCTTCTACTTTTGGGAAGTAAGTAGGACAGTCTTTGAATATGGGTTTGTTGTCGTTAACGTCCGTGATGAACACGACGACGACGGCAGTAGACGTGTGTATCGTAGCGTCTCCGTTAACACAGCAGGCGCCATCGTCCATAGCCGTGACATTGAGTTCGTATTTGTCTCTGTCGAGTGATATCGCCTTGTTGTGTAGTCGGATGACACCAGTGATTTCTTCTATTACGAATTGGCCGGAGCTGGTGCCACCACCGACAAAGCCGAACCGCACGTTGTCACCATCTTTGTCAGAAGCGACGACCGTCGTGACTAGAGTGTTGGGCCCGGCATTTTCATCAACGTTGGGAGTATACACTTGTTGTGAGAACTTGGGTTCCTCGTCATTCTTGTTCTTAGTATAAATTCTGACGGTGGCCGTTCCAGTTTTGGCTGGTTCTCCCTTGTCTTTGGCTGTGACTGAAAACTCGTAGTAGGCGTTATTGTTGTCAGCATCCAGTTGCTTGTTGTTTGTGATGATTCCGTTTGAATCCACGCTGAAGTGGTCATCTGTAATTAGGTGCATTTCGATTAGTTAGTAACATAAAAAGAATGAAAGAACTTTCGCAACTGTTTCGCTTTATATGCAACTACCAACATGTGTTTGTTAACCCTAGTCGCAAGGATACAAAATTTATATTTTTGAGTTTTTTTATATATAATAGTGTATACATGTACAAAAAAATAAAATAAAAAATCTAGTAGGTATGTGTAACTTTTGGAAAAACATACGTTAAGAATACTCAACATTGTGACGTATTGAGAAAATTAGGTAGTAAAATGAACGTTGAGTATTTTCAACGTTGCGATATACGTAGGTTTTTGAGATTTTTATAAAATAAACACTTATTTACAATTATCATACATTCATTATAAAAAAATACAATTGAAAAAGACATTAGAAGGACAATCAGTCATTATGTATTATAACAAGTGCGAGTCGGACTCGCGGACGAAGGGTTCCGTGCCATTATCTATAATTTGGCAAAAAAAAAACACGTTTATTGTATGGGAGCCCCCTTAAATATTTATTTTATTCTGGCTTTTAGAAACTGCTGATAGAGAGGCACCTGAAATACATAATCTGTGAAAATTTCAACCGTTTGACTATCACGGTTCATGAGATACGGACGACGGTGACAGGTGGACAGACCACTCCACTCCTCTTCAATTGCGATTCGCAGCTTTGGAAGCCTTGTTACAGCAGGTATTCGGGCTCCAACCCGACCTGTTTTAGGTCATCCCATACCTAAGTGTTCTGTCGTATTAAGGTCCGGGCTTCGAGCTGGCCAGTCCATCGAACAAATGTTGATGTCGCTTAGATACTGGGTTATCACATGAGCAACATAAGGGCGTCTGTTATCATGCATGAACTGCATAGTATACCCGATATATCCTATCTAAGGTACCACATAGTCTGCGAGGATTACCGTAATGTAGCGACGAAAAGTCAATCTACGAGTACGGCCTGTCGGTTCCATAAAAACCAACGCAGTATGTGTGGTTATCGAGATGCCGCCCCATTACCGATTCTCCTCAGCAACGCCTCAGCAAAGCAACAGTTTCCTCGATGCAACTCTGTGAATAACGTTCTCCAGGGCGACGATAACTCTCTGACGTCAATCACTTAAATGTAGACTCACCGTGGGTCTCATCATTAAAGAGTACATTACCCCACTGCTCTAACGTCCAATCCCTATGCTCTCGAGCAAATTCAAGTCGTGATCCACGATGGGCTACCGTTCATGCTGGGCCTGTTGCAGCTCTCTTTGGAGACAGATTACATTCAGCAAGTCTTATTTTCACGATATCTGAACTTGTGGCCACTTTGCGTTCGTCACGCAGGCTTTGTTGGACTTGAACTGCGTTGTGGCGAGGCTCATTTCCAGACCTATCAAGGTGCAAGTCGTTCAGTGAAGAAGGGCATGACCTAGATTGGGTGCTCCAATCAGAGTTTCCACGTTCTTTCGTCTTGTCTTCAATCTATACTAATATTATAAAGCTGAAGAGTTTGTTTGTTTGTTTGTTTGTTTGAACGCGGTAAACTCAGGAACTGCTCGTTGGAATTTTAAAATTATTTTTGTGTTGGATAGTCCATTTATCGAGGAAGGCTATAGGCTATATAACATCACGCTACGGCTAATAGGAGCGGAGCAGAAATGAAAAATGTTACAAAAACGGGAAAAGGTATTTCCTTTTTGAGAGCTTCCGCTGCGTGCGCTGCGAAAACGGTTTAAGTTACGCAAATATCATGTAAGAAGGAATTGTTCCTCTTTAAAATTTCTAAAAAAAGTCCGCGACAGCATATATCTATCTTTTAAGATTGACTCACTGTAACCTTTTTTTACTATTAAACAGTTAGGTTAAAAATAATTATTTTTTGCGAAGCTTATTTAACCCATATGGTATTAATCTATATCTAAATAAATGTGTTTGTTAGAAGGAAAATTTAATATAGAATATTTGAGCCCTTTACTCTAAACAGTTTAAACAAATATCTTAGAAGATATCGCAATGTAAAAATATCCGCGCGGCAAAATAATTCGAGCGTCGCAATGTAGGGAGATTCTTTCCGGGAAATTCAAATTCGAAATATTTACTGCATCATAATGTTTACAAGTACAGAGTGTTATCGTATATGTATTTAACAGTAAGAGATACCTATAGTAATTCACAATTCACACTAAACTAATAAAATAAAGAAGAAAGATAAGATTTTTTGTTTGTTACGATTTAGCTTAATTTATGTCGGATAGTCGATATATCGAGAAAGGTCATAAGCTATATTTATGTGACGCAGACGAAGTTGCGTGGGTCAGCAAGTTAAATATAACTTCATCGTCGTAATCCATCAGATATTAGCGTTTGTAGTACTGCTACTATCTGATAGAGAATTCTCTGGAGGTACTAGTGCCATAATTTATCTTGTTTTTTGCGATATTGGCTTATACTGAACCAAGCAAAAAAAAACATGTTAAACTACACTCAAAGCATAACAAAACATCAATATCTATCTTCTATATACTTATAATAAATCTGTAGAGAGGTCAATTCTGTACATGATATATATTTTCAAAATAACTATCAGGGGGTAATTAGTGATCGATACTGATGCCAAAAATGCAATCAGTAAAATTTTTGTCTGTCTGTCTGTCTGTCTGTCCTCCTGTCTGTATGTTCCTTATAGAAACAAAAACTACTCGACGGATTTTAACGATACTTGGTACAATTATTCTTCATACTCCTGGGGAGGTTATACTTTTCATCACGCTACAATCAATAGGAGCAGAGCAGTGAAGGGAAATGTTGGGAAAACGGGAGAAGTTGCTCCATTTTTTAAGCTTCCGTCGCGTGTGCAGCCTTAATGGTTAAAGCTACATAGAAATCATTTATGACGGAAATGTTCTACATAAAATTATCTAAAAAATATCCCATAACATCATATGTCTATATTTTATGGTTGACTCACAATAACACGTGTAACTCCCGATAGCTTAGCAGTTCGGAGCTTTCTGATTATACAGGGTGGAATTTTGTTATGCCACATGGAGGGAAAGTACTCTTAATACTGCAGATAGAAAATTTTACTCAAAGGAAACATTCCTTTATTTTTGAATAGAAAGCAAACTGCATTCAAAGATTTTCGAAAATTCTCTTCTCCCACACCCGGGAATCGAAGCGGCTAAAATCTGAAAAAATTATACCCTGTACTTTTATTGCATCGATCGTTAGGGTCAATTTTAAGGATGAAATCTCTCTAACAAACATGATCAATTAAATGAAAGGAAAACCTGCCTACCTGCGAGATCGCCAGATCTCACCCCATTAGATTTTTTTGGTGGGGATATGTAAAAAATCAAATTTACATGAATACTTATGCGAATGACAACGAGTTGAGAGTTGAAGTTCAGAATACGATTTATAATATTCACCACAACACTTTATTAAAGGTTACTAGAAAAATTTGTGTATCCAAGAGAATGGAGCTCATATCGAGCAACTAATTAGTTAGTTTACCATTTTTTGTAAATAATTAAATTAATTTAAGATTTCCTGGTTTTCTTTTCATTTAATTTATCATGTTTGTTAGAGAGATTTCATCCTTATAATTGACCCTAACGATCGATGCAATAAAAGTACAGGGTATATTTTTTCCAGATTTTAGCCGGTTCGATTCCCGGGTGTGGGAGAAGAGAATTTTCGAAAAATTTTGAATGCAGTTTGCTTTCTATTCAAAAATAAAGGAATGTTTCCTTTGAGTAAAATTTACGTACTCAAAACGCTTTTTGTTACGTAAGAAAATATGGACGTCCCGACTTATTTATTACTGTAAAGTAACTACCAAGCCCAAGTGGGATGAAATCACTCGGGAGCTTCTTGAGGGTCAAGCACCGCATGACCGCCATGATATTATCGCAAGAGTTTTTCTTTTAAAATTAAATTCAATGATAGATCTACTTACCAAAGATAACAGTTTTAGTATAACGCGGACGAAGTCGCGGGCAAAAGCTAGTATATAATAAAATGTTAATAAATACATGCTAAGTTAATCGTTAGTACAGCCGCAATGTTGAACATGCTCAACATACATCTTACGAAGTAATTCACCTTTATGAACGCTGTGCTCGTAAAATAATGAAGTTCTTTGTAAACATAATAATGAAATGGCTTACTAAAAATGAAATGCCGGTGTCCCACTAACAGAAAAAATCTTAATCTATACTAATATTATAAAGCTGAAGAGTTTGTTTGTTTGTTTGTTTGTTTGAACGCGGTAAACTCAGGAACTGTTGGTTAGAATTTTAAAATTCTTTTTGTGTTGGATAGTCCATTTATCGAGGAAGGCTATAGGCTATATAACATCACGCTACGGCTAATAGGAGCGGAGCATATATGAAAAATGTTACAAAAACGGGAAAAGGTATTTCCTTTTTGAGAGCTTCCGCTGCGTACGCTGCGAAAACGGTATAAGTTACGCAAATATCATGTACTAGCTGACCCACGCAACTTCGTCTGCGTCACATAAATATAGCTTATAACCTTTCTCGATATATCGACTATCCGACATAAATTAAGCTAAATCGTAACAAACAAAAAACTAAATGTGGCACTCGGAGACTGCCGCGGTAAAGCTATTGCATAGCATTTTTTATCAACAGCAAATAATTAATTATTTAATTTGACAACCTCAGTTGACAACCTTGTTATTTTCCGTAACCATAGCAACCTGGTTGAATACTGAATCCTGAATATTTTTGTTAGGGAATCTCTGGATTCGCTCTCCACGCTCAAGGCCCGCGATAGAAGCTATGCAATAGCTTAAAAATCTTATCTTTCTTCTTTATTATAATAGATGGTTTAGATTAGCTTAGATTATATTAAAGTGTGAATTACTATAGGTATCTCTTACTGTTAAATACATATACGATAAGACTCTGTAGGTACTTGTAAACATTATGATGCAGTAAATATTTTGAATTTGAATTTCCCGGAAAGAATCTCCCTACATTGCGACGCGCGAATTATTTTGCCGCGCGGATATTTTTACATTGCGATATCTTCTAAGATATTTGTTTAAACTGGTTAGAGTAAAAGGCACAAATATTCTATATTAAATTTTCCTTCTAACAAACACATTTATTATAAAAAGTTGCAAATTTTTGAGCAATATTTTTTTGAAGTGAACGCTCAACGTTGCGAGCTAAAGGGTTAACCGTCTAAAATGATTTATATAAACTAACTGTTTTTGGTCTAAATGAAATACTGACTAACATGAAAACAAAGGTAATGTAAACCAAAAGAAAGAAAGCGTAAACAGTAAAGATTACAAAACGCATATGTTCACGTTCTAGGAATATTGAGAAACGTGGTACGTGATAATTATTACGCAATGTTACTGCTGTAACTGCGAATAAATGAAGGATATCTCAAAATTATTAAAACAGAAACTTCTATTTCCATCTACCTGTCCCTAAATTACTTAAAAGATGCATAAAAGGGTCCATAAATCATCATTATACACCTGCGCGAAAAGTACAAAGGTCAACGACCTCTATGTAATTTTTTGTAACAGCGCCACCTAGGAAAAAGTTAAAGTTTCAAGAAATTTCTCAAGAGTACACTAGAGGGCGCTAGTAGTTACTCCACTGAAGCTTATGTTCTGAGGAGCGTTATTTTGAGGTATTTACCTGAAACTAAGTATTCGATTTCGGCGTTCTTTCCGGAGTCAGCATCCATGGCTTTGACCTTGAGTATGCTGGTGCCCAGTGGAATGTCTTCGTCGACGTTGTGCGCCTGGTAGTCCGGTAGCTCAAACTTCGGCGCGTTGTCGTTTACGTCCGTCACTCGAATGGTTAGCTGTGGAAAGTTAAAAATAAAATGAGTACAGACTCATTTTCTAAAGTCTTCGATAAGGTTTTTTGACATTTAGGCTCAGCACAATAACATAACATCACGCCTGTAAGGCAAGAAGACCCCCAAGTGTAAGGCAAAGGTGTAGGTACCTAACAGTACCCAGTTATGTTTTAAGTCCTATGTAATACGCTCAGTAATTAATTTAAAATGCACATGATTAGTAACATAAAGTAGGTACGTATCTATTTGAGACTAAAATCAAACAAAACAAAATCTAGTGGTACTTCCAAGGTGTATAAAGCAAAAATGGTTTTGTGCTTACCTCAACAGAAGTAGAAAATCCACCAGAATCTTCAGTTGCAGTCACCACTAAGGAGTACACATGGGGTTGCCGAAGGTCTTCAAAGTCCAATTCCTTGGCCAGCTTCACGATTCCTGACGTTGGTCCAATGTTGAAGGTACCAGCTCCTTGACCCTGAGCTTTCAGGGTGTAGCGAATCTCGCGGTCAGCGAACGACTTGGCTTTAACTGATATTATGCTGGAATTAGAGAAATTAGTATTTCAGTAAGAGATAAATACATCACGCCATCACCTGTCGAAATGAACGGAAGAACAGGGACTCTCGTTTTAATGTTGCTTCCGTAATTCGTGTTTTTTTTATAAGATAACTAGGTATCAAGGCTGAAGTTTCATACCATCAGACATCATCATCTGCCTAGCCTATTCCCAACTAGTGCAGAATACCTACCAGTATTTTACACGGAGCGACTGCCTACCTGACTTCCACAACATCCATAGCATCAGTACTATTGAGCCTAACTAGTAACAGCTGAATTCCTCATCTTTATAAATCATGCAGCTACAGCACCGAATTACAGGCAGATTACACGCTCGAATAAATCCACAGCAAATAAGAACATTAAACACGATTGATTAACTTCACTACCCGATGGCCGAATATCGAATTTAATAGCGACCTGAGCCTCATAATAACAGAGAGCCATTAAACTTGCTATTACCATAAAATTACCGAACAATTAAGTAATAAAACACCAAGTTTGTTTATTCCAATCATACCGCGAGATGAGCAGACTGACCTAGTTTCTGTTTTTAAACGGACATGTGGCCGTTAGTGAAATTTTCACAATTGAATGTGTCAACACGAACGATCGCTGTATTAATTAGGGACGAATCACAGAGCAACATGTTGTGTTCGGAGATAGTCGGGAGGACTTCGCGTGATTGTTATACGACTTCAATTGATTAATGGAAGATATGTCTTCCGTCTCAAGACAAAGGCGTGAAAGAATGCGGTTGTAAAAACTATGTCTGTGTATGGTTTCCGAAGAATAAGCACAATATGCATGCATAGTCCCCAAGAATCCTTCTAGGTCTACTGACTTTATTTATTTAGGTGCGATGTGAGTACTCGAATAAAAGCTAAAACAAACACTAGCTTCACTGAATAAATCATCCCAAAAAACAAGGTTGTTGACAGATACTGAATCTGTTATATATTGAAACCAACAAATAACAAGAAGAGACAAAACTGTAAGTAACCCATCCACTAGCAAGGCCGAGTAATCTATTACACTTTATTCACAACTTGCCGGAAAAATAAACAAATACAAGTGATTTGTTTTCGCTTTCACACATTAAATCTACCCGTATTATTCTTATTTTATTATTTCACATTCTTCCGTCAAAAGAACTGACAGGTATTAAAAGTATTTCAGAGCTCCTAGAACAACGCTTCTGTTTTCCCAAGAGATTTTTGCTTTTGCACGTTTTCTATGAAATAGTTTCTTAAGTTCTCGGTTTCTTGCTGATAATGATCAAATTACATAGTTTACGCCACAGAAGAGATATAAAAGAGGTAGAGTAAGAGGAGAGTAGAGAGAGGTAGAGGTAAGAGTGGCAAACTCGCGATCTAAGTGAATGCGGAAAGCGGTTTATTTATTTGTACGCGTAATTTGTTGCGTATGGCTTGCTTGTCGTGGATATACTTAGAGAGTGGGAGACAAGCGGCGACACGCGATCTAATACAAATCAGGAACTATTTCCTTTCTTACCTCTTTTATCTGTTCTGCGGTTTTTTTTTTTTAAAGATAAATATTTTTTTACGCTAAGCCTTCAATCCAATACATCAATCCTTGTTTGTCATTGTTTATACAGGACCCATTACGTTTTGTTTTATTTTTAATATTTTCATGTTTACTTTTTTGTGTAATTTTGTTTTGTTTTAATACACTTTTTTATTCCATGTGGGAGTAATTAATACATTTCGTTCTTTTATGACTTTGAAGTTCGCACAAAACATAGGTACCATAAACAAAACGTTACTAAAGTATTATAATCATCTTACTCTGAATCTTTCTTCTGGTTCTCAGCGATTTCAGCTTCATAGCTAGGCAGATAGAACTGTGGAGCTCGCTTGCCGCCAACAATACTCAACCGCTCTTCAGGCGTAGACTGGAACCTTCTCTCATCAACACGGCCGTTCTGAAATAAGTGGAAAATAGCAATGAATCGCTAGTGTCTACTATACGGACAATCCAAAAATTCTTCTACCATTTGGATTTTTTGATTGACAAGCGCCAAATACAGAAATATCATAACATAACATCACGCCTGTAATCCCCGAAGGGCTTACCAGAGGTGAACCGAATCGTACGACCACATTTAGCCAGTTATAATTAGGTCCCATGAAATACGAACTGGACAGAAATCCAACAAAGGACGTCATGCGCACCAGTCGCAGTTGGGTCCTCTAAACCACAGAACAGATAAAAGAGGTCTCTAAACCGACGAGGCAGTTAACCAGTACAAAAATATTCTCTCTTTAATAATAAAAACTTTTCGTTTGGAAAAGCTGTCTTTTATTTTTCATTTTCATGTTAATAAACTAAGATAATTGTGTCTATAAAAGTATCACTATTAAAGCTACACACATCTGTGAATAAGATTTGGTTATTCCCCAGATAATGAAACGTGAATTAAAACTTCAAGTATAATCTCGACCTAATTTACATGCCCTGCCTCATGTTTCTCTTTCATCTGTTCAGAAATTATTTTGTGGGGGCGTATTAATTTCCGAATCTAAAACTCCGAATGTAAAGCTGAAAAGTCAAGAAAAGCTAAAGATCTTGTCATATAGGTTCCATTTGCTGAAAGAAGGCGGTTAAATAAATGAATAAATAAATGTAAATAAATGTTAGTAAATGCCTTGAGGGTGGGAAATCATCAAAACCGCTCTAGGGCAGAGCAAAAGGGAGTGTCAGACTTCTACCGACTAAAAAGCACCCATGTTCCTTCTTAGCCCTTTATGTCGAGGCCGCGGGGTATCTCTTGTGAACAACCCGCAGTCCACTATATTAATGCCTTAAGACACAATGTAAGACTATAATGGATGACTGGTAATTAGTGACCGATTTATGTTCGCCTAACTGGTCAAAATGTACTGAACAGCAGATTTTTTTTTCGTGATTTCAGGTTTGGTCCCATAGTAAAAGTTGTTTGTTATCATGAGTACAAACACGTGTTTAAGTATCTGTCACTAATTACCAGTCACCCTATTATATAGGTATAGGTACTCGTACGGTCAGCATCAGAAGTAGCTGAACATTTCGGAATTTTAGTTCTTTGATGTACAAGACTCTAGCTAATATTTTTAATGTTTCAGAACAATATTCGTTAAAATATTTCTTACTCTTCGATAACATGTTAGTAATGAGTAATATCTAACAAGTTTTTATTAAAAAACCTGCTATGAAACTTTGAGTAGTGTTAATCTACTTCTGATGCTGACCGTACTAGGTAGGTACCTATTTGATTTTCTCTGAAACTAGCTGAATTTACGCAGCGCGATATCTCAGGGGATAACACCTGTCCCCTGACAGAGGAACCGAAACATAGGTATACTAATTATAATTCTGTCCCCAATACAAATTATCAAGATTTCAACTGTAATCTAACTTAATCGAGTACCAATATTCCAGACAACTTATATTATATAGGTCACATCGTGTTTCCAAACCCATAATGTAGTCTGAGTTGCTACGCCACTCAAGAACCTCTTAAAATTATTGGTATAGGTATAATGTTACCAATTTTATATTCACTTTATCTTTCAGCAGCTATAAAAACCTAGTACCAGGTGGATATTTTTAAAGGATAAACCCGTTTCAGTTTCAATAAAGTTTTTCAAAGTAGAAAACTGTTCAAGTTAAGACATTTATTTTATCGATAAAGAAAATCGGAAAAACTATTCAGTTCATCTAAAGACTTCTTCGACATCTAAAGAAAGTACCTCGGTAGGTACCGCTAGTAAAGCTTCACCATAAAGTAGTATGGTGAGTGCATGACTCATAAAATGTTGTGTCATAAAATATTAAATTACTTAATTAGGTCAAGCAGGCATGGTTTCTTTCTGCGAAGAAGCGGCAATGAAGTCGACTGAACTTCGCGTCGCTACGATACGTGGAAAACAAGGAAAATAAGTATTAGGAGTCTTATTTAATTTAGTAGAGTACTTGAAATGTTTAATGTTATAAACAAGAAATTACAGACGGTAGATAGACCTATTTGTTGTCAGCATACTGATTATCTGATATAATTTGACTACAGCGATATTTGCAATTCGAAGTAATTTTCAACTAATAAACAAAGAAATAATCACACCATTTTAATTTTTAATGAGTCCACATCACTGCGAATATTAATTGGATTTAATATAATCAGACTCGCCAATGTTTCGCCAATATTTTAATTAATGGATTGTATGATTGTACGCAGGAACCGTTAATTAGGTTTATGAAATGTGTGGGCACTGACCTGATCCTCAGCCTTGACGTACAGCACGTATTCCATGTCGAGCTGGAAGGGGTCGGTCCCCCTCGTGCGCACCACGCCTGACCTCTCATCGACCTCGAACCTGCCTCCAGTCCTGTCTCTGACGATGAAGTAGTGGATGTTGTGGTCTGTGTCAGGGTCCCTGGCCTGTAGAGTGAAGACTGGCGTGTTCGGAGCTGCGTTAAGCTGCACCACCGTCTGCATCGGCAGCGGCCGGTTGATGAAGTAAGGAGGCTCATCATTAACATCCTTAACGTGAATTATAACTCTCTGATTGTCCGTATCTGAAAAACCACAATGTCAATGTCAAAGAGACTCGAAATACGCATTACCAAGTCAAGTAGTGTTTGTCTGAAGGCCTCTTGGCAAAACTATCTAATTATTAAGCTATCTGAAGTGTACTTGAGGGGTATTAAACCGCAGGAATTAATTAAGCAAGCAAATGTGAAATGGGTGTTAGTTTCTAGTCGAATTTTGGACTCACTCTTGTGAAAGTTATCATAAATTTTCATGTAAAATACAGACATCTCGGCTAATCCTGTTAAAACACGGGCATATGTACATAATATGAAATGCATGAATCAACACGAGGGTTTTCAGTGAAAAAAAAACCCTTGATAAAAGGTAACAGGGGTGTTGCAGCCAGTATTGCGGCGCGGCTGTGTATGTTAAAAGATAGTGCCCACTTTTTCTCTTGTGTGCGGACGATTCACTGGTTTACACTGGCGACACGGCGGAGAACCCGCTTATCACGTCGTGGAGACAGTTTCATGCGGTTTGGAGCGAGTTTTACGTTGTGATTTTATAGCGGGTACACTGGGTTAGGTGATACATATTTTATGGTATGCACCCTATGCACCAGCATGTTTAAATTCTACAGTAGAGCGTCTGGTCTACGGAAGATATATACCTAAAACTACGGAAAAGAAATGCGATTAAAATGCGCATTTTGATAATTTACTTAAGGCGGGGTTGCAGTACTTTTTATGATTTTTGAACCTATAAAAATCGAACTAATTACGAGTTTTTTATTAAATAAAAATCATTACATAAAAATTGAACATACTCTCTAGTAAATCGTAAAGATAGAAACGCGATTTAGAATGATCGGCTCGATACTTTTTTTTATCAAACATGACTCTAAATCACAATTTCAAACGTGTACTGCTAAGACATTTCATCATGAATTTATATAAAAGTTATATCAATAGATACAACTTTTTATTCTGAAGGAAATGTTGAAAACATATTGTATAATTTATTTATAGTTTTTCTCCAAGAAGCAAAAAACAGTCAAAATTTAGGCATTATATCGCTCGCGCGGCAGGGCGGAGGGTGAGGTCGTGCGTACATAAAAACAAAGTACTGCAACCTCGCCTTAAGTAAATGTTAAACATACTACTTATATAAAGGATAATAATTATTTGATACAGGTTAAACTTACATTTGAGCGCAACTGTTTGGTTAGCATGAAAAATAAATAAAATATCACATTAGTAACCTTCACCTTCTAGTAAGTCATGATAAACACACATAATATCAATTAGTATCTAGCTAGTAACATCATGAAGCAATAAAATGATATTGAGAATCGCCACTTCACACATAAGTAGTTTAAACTTCTAATATAATAAAATTCTAATATTATAAAGTCTGATGGTAGTCCACAGAACTATGACGTGTGTTCGTAGGTAAGGCTTTATTTAATAATCACTCCTGCTTCCTGGTTAGGAAAGCCGCTTATTTTAAATAAAAGATGCATGCTTTATTTCCAACAAACCACTTCAACCCTAAAGTATTAATAAATTAATTCAGAGGGCGCCACTTGTCAGCTGTCTAATAAAACATAAGAGTAGGGTCATAATAACGCTACCAACATCAGAATACAAACAGCGCATTATTATCAAACATAGCCTCTAATGCTGCTGTAGCCATGCGGTATCCTTTTTGTCCGATGGGATTTTACCAAATCCTCCGTATAAATACGCAGTTTGCTCTAATCCCATTCCGCGGTACCATTTAGGGTTTAGTTGGTAGTTTCACAGACAACCGAACATTACAATACACTGACCTTAGCATTGTCTTTCTAAGATTGTATCGTGACGAGAACAACCTTATTTATGTTACTGTTTAGATGGACTTAACGATTTACATTACAAAAGTTGTATTTATTTGTTTTTTTTTTAAGTCAAGCCTACCTTTCAACCTATAACCTACGCACTGACCTTTCAATATTGAGTAGGTGACTGTTTTTCAAAAGAGATTAGGGTAACCTCTAAGTATACCTATAGATCTCGTTAAAATAATAACATTCAGGACCATATCGTATATTTCATTTTATTCGTTATTTTTATGTTGCTTTAACATCTTTTACGTGCCGACCTACTTTGATATATTTATATTTATTTTAGTGTGACGTTAAAGAACTTCAAGATGAGCAGATGACATTGCGGCCATTGCGGGTATACCCTGGATGAGGCTGGCACAAGAACGTGGAGATTGGCACAAGCAAAGAGAGGCCTATACCCAGCTGTGGGGTAAGACGGGCTGAGGATGATAACGATGATGCCGATGCCGGAGTTCCTCAGGGGTCTGTTCTCTCCGCGACACTTTTCCTGCTGCACATCAATGACCTCCTTGTTCCTGGCATTGTTGGGTACGCAGATGACAGCACTGTCATGGAGAGTTATACATCCAGCGCAAAAGCCAGTGGTGATGAAGTACGTTCATTAAGAGAGGCCATGGTAGAGCGAACGAATTCAGCCTTAAGACTTGTCTCCGAGTGAGGTGACGAGAATCTGGTAGATTTCAACGCCACCAAAACGCAAGTGTGTCTGTTCACCGCCAAAAGGAGTCCGTTTAGTCTGGCCCCTACTTTCCGGAGTGCGTCTGCACAAGTTACTGACAGTCTCGAGCACGAAGAACAACAAGGGCACGAAGTTGAGCGCGAATCTGAACTTCGGCGCCTACATCAAGTCGAAAGCTCAAACTGCGGCGAAAAAGCTGGGCATCCTGAACAAGGTTAAGCGGTACTTCAAGCCTGGACAGCTTTCAGTATTATATAAAGCTCAAGTCCGGTCTGGCATGGAGTATTGCTGTCACCTTTGGGATGGCTCAGCCAAATACCAGCTTGCCACACTTGATTCTGTAGAGCGCAGAGCCAGGAGGCTAATTGGTGACGATAAGCTGCTTATCAAGCTACATAGCCTGGCCCACCGTCGCAAAGTCGCATGTCTGTCGGTCTTCTACAGACTGTACTTCGGAGAGTGTGCGCAAGAGCTCCACGAGCTGATCCCACCATCTCCCTTCTTCCATCGGGAGACTAGACGTACTGCAGGGTATCACCGATACCTAGTCGACATTCCACACATTCGAACGAAGCGCTTTGCTGGGTCCTTTATTATGCGCACAGCCAAGGAGTGGAATTCCCTGCCTGCGTCGGTTTTTCCGAGTTCATATAACCCTAATCTGTTTAAGTCGCGAGTAAACAGGCTTCTACTGGGTAAGCTCGTTCCATTGTCGACATCATCTCTGCCCTCAGGGCAAGATTGAAGTCAAGAGCAGCCCCATTTATAATAAAAAAATAAATAAAAAAAATGATGAATATAGGACTTCTAGAAATAACGAATTTCATACTCTACCTGGGCTAGTCGTTTTCCCTCGAATCTGAACCCTAGACCAACAAAACAACGATATAATCACGATCGGCTTGGGAAAATTTTATTTGAAAGATGACCTCTTGTTCCATTAAGGATCTAGCTATGCCAATCGTTTTTGTTATGAAAGAAGTAGCGTCCACCAAACTACTCTACACAATATTAAAATACCATAACTCTTTTGGCAAACATAACTAGAGCATGAAAGAGCGACACCCGCGAAACTACACCGGGCTTTTCAGAATTTAGGTAGCGAAAATCAACAACAACATGCCTCCCTTTGACGTGGAATCAGATTAATCAAGGCCCTTTATTATAATGCCATTCCTTTAATACCGCAACATACAAAACACTATCACATAATTTAAGTAACTCTTGACAACAGGAGGGAATAACCAACTAAGGGAACGTTTGTGGAGTTCCCCACAAACTCTGGAGCAATGCCAAATATCTCAAGCATATGTAGTATACGAGACTATTGATATATAGCAACGTGGTATTTGTTTTGAATGTGTGCCACCTCAAATCTATTCGCTTTTTATTTACTCTCCAAACGTGCGCCTCCGAACCCAAACGGACAAACCAATACTGTGTTTTGTTCCGTTTGTTCACCGCTATACGTTTACGTCCACTGAACAAACAAACCTATAAGCTAATTTAGTAACAAGAACAATATATTGTTAGCCTTTGCTTGGTAGAATTTCTAAGTAATCACAAATTCCAATAGGTACTAAGTTATCGAAGACGTCTTGACAGTAAGTGCCTGAAACTCTGAATCAAACTCCGTTGACCCGACCCCTACCCTTAGTCTTGGCGTCTCGCCAATCGCTGATAATAACAGTCCATGCCAAGATAAAAACCGCTTTTCAAAAGATAGTTTTGTCAACTTGGAAGCAATTTGTTAAAACTGCGAAAACGTTACAATTCAGAACGTGAAGACAATCGACAGACAGAGTCAATAAAGCTTTCAATTGCACTTCTGGTTTGTCACGGTTGAATTGAAATAATATCGAACATTCAATTTTCATTCCTTGATTGTTGAGAGAACAGAGGCATAAATGACACTCGTCGGAAACCGTGAAATATAGCAGGTTTTAACACGGCGGAGTGCAGGTGTGAGGTAGGCAGGCGGCAGGCTAGCAGGTGGCAGGCGGGGAGGCGGCCCAGCCCCATCCCCGACGCGACCCACGTACGGCGCATGCGTACACTACGCCAGCGTGTTTTCCTCGTGACCATGCACAACTCGGCTACAACTCAACTCTCCGTCTACACTACTCTGCAACGCCACACTTCTTTCATAATAATTGCCCGCAACTGCTACTGTAACGAAGTAGTCAGACCTCACTAACCAATCACATTTCCATAGCGACCAAACAAGCAAATATTTTTTTAAACATTACACGATACGGCTATCCATAACGATATTACAGACTTTAATGGAAATGAAAGGTTCATAACGAAAGTGCGGATCGATTAATATACTAAGTACACTTTTATCAAAGTTGTTGAATCAGTGTGCACTACAAACGAAATTTATTCAGTCTGAGCAGAAATGCGCATGCAAAGTGGGTATTACTTGTAAAGCGCTCAATATGAGCGCAATGCTGCACGAGTGCACGAGCCGACAATGAACCGCTGAAACTTTAATAAGTTGGCCGAGGTGTCAGTGCTACGCCGCTACGCCGAGTAGCGTAGTAATGACAACCTTGATCTACGTGCATCACTTTTTCATTGACTCATTGTCTACCGGGACTCGTTAGCTCAGTTAGCTCACCGACCGACCCTGCCGTCCATCTCGAATTGAACTTTTTTCACCGCGGTTTTCACTAGTCGACATATTTAAATTGATATGCAAAATGAATGTGTCGCTCAATGTTTTCTATTTTAAAACAGTTACGTGTTTTTGCGCTACCAACAAAATACGTGTCAGCGAGGCTTAAACCAGGATTTGTGTGTTGGGATTAAATATTGTAATGTGTGTTATAATTGAAACACAATAGCACACACGATGTGGTTCTACGTGTGATTTGCTAATAAATATTGTTCCGTCGTAGGATACATGCCCTTAAAAGCCTATTAGTAATTGCTCAAAGGGGCATGTTAGTTCTAGTCTTCACTAGACCTCGTGAAAGGTTTGACGACATCAACACTACTCACTAGACACATTCATACCACTTAGAGCCACGCCTCTATTGAGTTTAGAGCTTCAATATTAAATCGAGACAATACTTGAGGCAATTGAGTGAGTATCCTACTCAATTGAGAGCAACAAGCCACAACTATTACTTAGATAGTTGAAGCAACACAAATCTTATCATTGGTTTAGTATACTACGTCGTCTTTTGGCAATAAATGTGGTCATAAAGAATATTTATTTGGACACTAACTTTTGCCAGCGGCTTCGCCCGCGGGAAAATGAAGATTTTCCATACAATCCCCTATTTAAATCCCTTAGGGGTTGAATTTCGAAAAATCCTCCCTTATTCCTTGTCTACATTATAAAGGGAAGCTCTGTGCAAAATTTCAGCTTTCTAGGTCCAAGGGTTTGGGCTGGGCGTTGATGAGTCAGTCAGGACTTCTCTTTTTATTAATATAGATAATTGACTATTTCAAAGAACTCTTATAACCATCTGTTAAAGAGTAATAAGAAGGAAAAACAAATAAAACAGATAAAAAGACATTAATAAAAGCAAATGGTATCTACTTTCAGGATAGAGTAGAGATATACATATTTATTATGGTGATAAAAAATAAGATTCAGTTATAACAGGAAAAGGTGAAAACTTATAAACATGAGAAGATAAATTGAAAAATATGCAAGAAAATAACATTTACATTCTAGACGAGGAAAACGCAAAGCTTCAAACAGCTTTTGTTAAACGCTTTCGAGGCACTGAAGCTGAAAAGAGGCGTGAACTCGTCAAATTTCTACGACAATAAGTCTTAAATCTTTTAATGAAAATTTAGATAAAAAGGAACAAATCACACAAACAAAACTCGTAATCTCTGTCGGTTTAGCTAAGGTCTAATGAAAGCCAGAACGTTTCTTAAAACCACCACTGAATTATAAATGTAAGGATTAAACAGTAACGAGTTGATAAATTGTAGTTTGCAGTTTCATGGGCGACTTAAGCCTTTTTAATCTCCAGGACCTTTTCTTCGGTTGACTTTTATGTGATGAGCTGTAGTACGCACTACGACCAATCATGCAATACAGGACCCGTTTATGTGTTGTGGATATCTCAATTTACGGGAAACCTGTACAAAGCGAGGCCGTGGTATATTGCAAATATAAATCATGATGTGTCGCTGTGTGCACAGCGCTTTAAATTAATTCGTGTGTACTTTTGTTTTAGACCGAGATGAGCGTGGGAAGTCGAAACTCGCCATTACTTCTATTTTGCAAGGGACATCGTATAATTTAGGGTCTCCCTGTGTCAACTTTAGCTTAAAACCACAAAATGAAGTTGAAAGGCCTTTGTTCAACAGTGGGCTGCGACAAGCTCTAAACAACAACGGTAAATAACCCTCCAATTGTGGAAAATTAGATTTTAAGTGTAGAAGTCCCCTATCTTAATACTTACCATAATATTTATGTGGCGATTTATCACTGGTGATAAGGTGGATATTACAATAATTTAGGCACGTAATGACTTAATGGTCAGCCATTGTTTCATGTTTCCACAATTTCACAATGAGGTAAATTAACTCGAATTCAGTTACAAACTACGCCACTACGGTCACCCGAACAGCTCAACGAAACATCATGTTTCAAAAATATGAGTCGTCAAAAGCGCATTATTCAATATTTCCTGAAATTCTGTTGAACATTTTCAGAAACTAGTTCAACGTCGCGTGTCGGTATATCTACTTCGTCGTGTATTTTTATACAATTCACATGCTAGTTTTAAATATTAAATTCCTGCATATTTCATGCAGGTAGATATGTATTGTAAACCTATTATAGCATGTCATGCATATTTTATGGCGGCAAACCAATGCATTTGAAATCAGTTTGATACGATGCGAAACTCTCGATGTGGAAGTGGCGATTTCTCTACCTGTCATAGTTTCCATTACCAATTGAAGAAACGGATTCGATGTTTACCTGAAAGAAGAAAATTGAAAGCGTTAGTAATCAGTTAATGTAACGTTCCGTGAGATATTTTCCTGTTTTCAAAAGGACTGTACAAACATTTCTGTACATTTGCGTAATAAGTCGCTACGTTAGCATAATTTAAATCAGGCGTCTTCGTGTCAACGTGGCTACGGTTGGCTCGCTACCTGCGTTATTTTCTAGGACAGAACAAATTAAAGGAATACGTTTCATTAAACAAACACATTTTTATTCTTCAAGAATTATTTATCTTCATCAGGAATTGTTCAGTAGCATCCACGGAGTCTGAATTTATTACACTAGGTGTTGCCAGCGGCTTCGCCCGCTACAACTCGAAAATTAGTGCACGGGAAGATAAAATCGGGATAAAAACTATCCTATGTGTTAATCGTTATAATCTATCTGTGTACCTATCCAAATCCGTTTAGAAGTTTTTGCGTGAAAGAGTAACAAACATCCATAAGTACATACATACAAACTTTCGCGTTTATAATACATATTAGTAGGATGGGACTTGAACATAACTGGCGAAATGTGGGTGTAAGAATGGGTACAGTACACCTCTACCTAACTCTTCGGGGATAGCAGGCGTGATGTTATGTATTGTTTATCTTATCATTAAACGTTCAATTATTCTATAATTCTAAAATCATCATGGATTTGTTGGTTTTTCTCACTCTGAAAGCGATAAAATTATTTATAACTATGTCCGGCCAACACACATAGTTGCGCCATATGTCATAATTGCGCTACACTCTCATTTAACTAATATAGAGGTGACACGGTTTTGTTGAGTTTCACGAGAATGTTATGCCCCTCCGTCAATTTGTCGACCCTCGAGTGATCATTCATTATTAACAGAGAGCCAAAATAATGCCGGGGCGCCATTTAAAATTCTGCTAACCTTTCTATCGTCTGTTTTCGAAAATTCATATTCATATGTCAAAGAGAGGCAAGACAGCATATTGCATTCAACGTCCTTCCTGAGTGATGAATATTCAAGGATATTCGCCTTTTATTGTGTGTGCCAGCCGCCGGGGCCTCATAACCGGCTCTCTCTTGTAATATCCTGGTAAAGGTTCCTTCCATCCTTACACTATAACTTTCCGGGCAGATAAAATGCAAGGTGTGAAAGGTATATAATTTCTGTGAGTTATCATGACAAAAGGCAGTATTTAGTATGGCTGTCGCAGATGTAGATTATATTAAAACCGATACGAAACCGCCATTGTGCTAATAGGTTAAAAATGCCGCAACCGCTATTAAATTGCACATAGCACGGTCAGTGAACTAAAACATTGTACACCGAGTGGTCGTTCCGTCCACAATTATGAATGTGGCACATGCCATTCTGGAGCGATAGAACGGAATCCTCGCTGAAATTGGCACTGTCGACAGAGCTGCTAATTAATGTTTAGCTTTAGCAGATGTGTGAGTGAATGATCGGAAAGACTAGCTAATAATAGCGTATAGCCTATAGCATAATAAACTGTGCGTATAGGTTGAGGATGGGCAGGGTTAAGAAGGAACAGCTGCGAATTATGTGGAGGCTTTTAAATGCATCTTTTAAAACCACTACAAGTTACATTTCACATCTGGTTTTGACGTAATATTCGAGAAAACAACCAAAATATTACAAAAGTTTCCGAAAGCACTATCGGTATTCCTTTTGACATTTAGGATGTTTACGGAAGATGGAAACAATCGGAAACTAACTAAGTAACAATAGCAAGCGTTACCGTAAACAATAATAATCGCTTTTTAGGTTTCGTATCAAGAAATAAATCAGAGCTGAAACAATATTTGTGTAATTTTCCTATTGATTTACGAATAAAAATTCGTAATTTGTCGAGTCATTATTGGAAATGCCTATAATATAAGTTAAGCATTGCGTGAGGCGGTCAATTTGTTGGGTCATTTGAGGGCGCCAGTGTGGAATACGGGCTAGCTATAAGGGCAATTAAAACTGCTTTGTAGGGCTTCATTAACCCACGTTACGAGCCTCCACAGCTTTCAAAAATGACGATTATTATTTTCGTGCTACACTTTCGACAAAAATTCGTGCACTTACTTTTCTAATTATCGGTTTGTACTAAAAGTCCTCTAATTTATTTATACTGTTAATAGTAGCGGCTGAGTGCTTTGCGGCGACTCTTAATTCAAATACATAAACAATGAAATCAGTAATCATTCATCGTAATCAATTGTGGTCATTAATATTTACGAATCACTTCGAATTTCTCAAGTGGATGATAACTACGATTATCAGAATTTGACCTTGGGCATGTAGGCATACATAATTAGAAAAATATTAACATAATTAAGTGTTTACTTGACCGGGGACGCGGTCACCTTAAAGATAATGTAATCAATTAAATCCTCACAATTTTAAGCTAGGTTTTTTAGCTTTAATGTAGAGTCATTACCCTTCTAGACGTATTTACCGTTTTAGCAGACGTTATTCAGAATATTCATCCACATTATTCCACATCAACATGTATTCACGAATCTGTCTAAGTAGAAAGTATGTATTTGATTAAGGCAAGAGCATGCATGGCTATTAGACTAACAATATCAAGCAATCTGCGAGGGAGGCCTATATTTAGCAGTCGGTAACCGCTAAATGTAGGGGCTGCATATAAACATTAATGAGCTGGTGCGAAATTAACATACTAATTTGATTATTTCGCCTGATCTAAATAGCTAACATTACCGTATAAGCTTGGTCTTAAACCAGCCAGCCTTTCATGTTGTTTTTCGAAGTAAACATAATACTGATATCAGTGTACAAGATTCGCAATAAAATAAGCAATCATTGGTCCGGAATTGAAAGCTTTCGACTCAAAGATTAAACGAAAATGGGCGACATCATTTCAGGTGCTATTCAGAGTCCGGGAGGGAATCCACATCGCATTATAGCCAATGACGTATTATATATACATCATTGATTATAGCAATAAAGCTTAGCTCTCTGTGTTCACTGCCCACCACCTCAACTTTAATGCGCGTATCTTTTATCTGATTTGTTTAAGACCTAAGTAAGGCTGCCGACCAGCGGCTTATTTTCTATTTTTTTAAGTAAAAAATAATTTAATAAAACACTGAACTTGTTTCACCAGCTGAATAAATCTTCGTGGAATTTCCGTTCAAACCTTCACTGAAATTAAAGCCTTATTGAGAATAAACGAGAAAATGGCCGAGATTGTTGCCAAAGGCTACGAGCGAGTCGAGGGTCCGCACCACCCAATTTTGTGAAAATGAAGCGGAGTTAGGAGAGGGAGTAAGTCAGTACACATCCCCTAAATGAAAGATCGAGCTGCGAAATCTTATTTATTCTCTAAACGACACGTAATTGACAAGTCGATCCAAACCAAAGTCGGGCTTCAAATACAACCATACCCCGGAGTCACGAGGGAGTGCTGCACCGCTTTACTCATAGAGAAACTTTAATGTGCTGTATAACTTTGTTTCTATATTCCTAAATGTTACTAAAATTGAACCAACCTGACTTACTTTCAGAGCGGGGCGAACGAACTTTACAACTTATACAAGCCACAAAAAGTAATGTTTTCTCCTACGGCGTAACATTGTGAGAGCGCGCCAAGGGTATCGTGCATGCAGATCTTTATATTGATTTCCAAGAGATGTCGTCGGATATCCATCGTATCGTAGAGAGCTTTGTAATAACGAGCGCGGACGGAGAGCTTACTTTTTAGGTAAGGACACGCGCCGAATTCATTCCGTCTGAAACCTTTGTTATATAAGCACTACATCATCGTCGCCGTATCTTCTCGAATATTGTGACAGGCAGGTATAACAAATAAACAAACGGTGTGATACTTACTTAATGGAAAAATACAAGTATGAAACGTCAGTTACGACTGAAGCACACGCCATTATGTGAAAGGGCACAAAACAGCGATTCCGGACAATGGGCAGGCCCACGCACGTCACATCAAACAAAAAGGTTCCCGTAGAAAATATTTACAGAAGAGTTACACATTGTGTGTGTCCATGTAACAAAGAGCACATTAGTTCGAGATGAGCTATCGTAAAAACTATGTAGCTGAGTAATGAGTACGTACACAGAGTACCTATTAATACTCCGACACCTTACCGTCTGGTCCATTTATCGTAACTGCTGAGTGGTGCGTCACTTTAAGACTTTAACGCCCAAATACTCAAACGTCACTCAATTATAAGTAACCCTCAAAACTCCTGCTATCTCTGCCACTCTGCGTTAAAGTAACAAAGACAGCACGAGATTTAAGTGCAACTTAAAATTGAGTGACGTTTGAGTATTTGGCCGTAAGTGGTCTAGCGCCCAGTCTCCCAGACCAGTGTAGAAGCCAAACATATACTATCTTTATTTGTCTGGGTTTAGCCTATCACAACAATATTTTCATTACGCGAAGGTACACCTTAGCTAAACTCTAACCCCTAGTTCTAATAGGAATGTAGTTAGCTTGTTTTAGGACATATATGGTACCAAAACACAAAGGTTAAAATAATTGGTAACACTTTACCAATTATTTTAGGCTAAAAGGCGTAGTTAAGAGACAAATAATAATAGGTATATTCTATGAAAGCCTCCACGAGTATTGATTTAAAGTGCCCTAATTAAATTTTACTTAACCAACAAAAATCTATTTAAACCAGTGCTAGAAGCAATAGAAATGATAAAGGTAGATTTCAATAAAAAAAAAAAATCTCTTGAAATTCCCGACGTTCTAAGATTCCCGTTCCCGAAGTTTTAGAATTCCTCTTACATTTTGGACATCAAGTCTTAATTCTGGACTTGTCCGGAGAATTCCGGACGTATGACAGCCAAAACTTTTTCCAGCGTCACCAATTTTCTTATACCGACCTAACTAACCCTCATTCTTTTCCCCTCACTTTACTACACATATAAGATAGCTAGATTAAATATATTCTGAAATATACCCGAAAATATTATAACCAGTGGAGCGAACCCACTAACACCGTCTAGGTAATATAACGTAATAAGGGTAAAATTACGGCAGTATGCGGTAGAGCAAACTAACGTTTTCCATTTGGTACCACTTAGTGTTGACAAACTTTGTGGCGATGAGCACACGAACGACAAGCTCCAGGCACACCATTACGTCGATATCGATATGTCCTCAAGAGACAACGGTAGAGAAACATTCAGATCCACACTACCTATCGATAGCGTATCGATAGGTGCCGATGCACTTGTATATTTCAGTGACAATTGCATCGGAGTAGGAATGTATCGAGAGGACTTCAGCAGTACAGTGTGAATTGACACTTACACAGTAATGCAGTGTTCAATTGTTTACGTTGCAGATATTTCTGCTGGTGGATAGTTTATTTTCATAATAAATATGTGGGTATGAGAATGTCTGACCGAAAGAGGAATCAATAATTTTTCCAGACGTAAGTTTTTCTTCACGTTGTTGATCTCTTTGCATTGAAATTTTCAAAGAGCGTTAGCTATTTTCAATTTAGTCTTAAAAATTCAACATTCAATTCAATATTCATAAACTTCTTGGTAGAAAAGTCCCCAAAGATGACATGAAGATTGGAGCAAATGCGCTTAGATAGAGCGGAAAGCTAATGGTCTAGAGACAAAAAAGAAGAAAATAATGATCAGATCTCGTACGTTCCCGGCACGAAAAGACTATATTCCCATCCGTTATACCTGATAGCTTATAGGAAAGTCCACAGAGCCGTACAACGAGGCGGCTGCCGCATGCCGTGACGGCACGTGCCGACGGCGCGCGACTAATGAAACACACCGGTCTACTAATACCAGCAGCCGTTTATTATCCCCTAGTACCTGTGCGGTGTGCCTGCGATATACCTGTAATAACGGTCTTCTGGGAAACTCCTCCGCTACTGCTAACTAATAGCTTTAAATTATTGTCCTATGAATACTGTACGCAAGCTGCACTTAATGGCGATCTGTTTATATTATTTTGTGATTAATTAATTTCTCAACTATGGTTTTAACTAATCCATTTTCTAAAGTGTGTTGTATCAAATTGAAAACATAATTACAGTTGCCTCTACAAATAATTTTAGACAAGAATAGACGTCTTCGTTACTAAACACGGCTAAAATGATTAAATTCAATTCAGTCTAGTCTAGACTGAGTAACTTTATCTTTTAATCAAAAATATCGAATAGAGCTTCAATAAAAAACCACGCGATCCGTTACATGAAAATTCAAAGGCCATTCAGTATTGGTAAATAGCTTGGATAGCATAACGTGAATTATTTCGAACTGCGGGAAATTGGTTCACTCGCGAAAACTCGCGCTGTACACGATGGGACACTTTCATTACTGCGATGTCCGGGGCCACCGGTTCAATGTCCGGTCCACTCTATTTTTAACACACCCTACCCTAGCTGGACGGTACACAGCATTGCACATGTGTACGTTCGAACAATGCCCTCGTTCCAATACTAAACTTTGACCTTTTGCGAGAAGAAAATCTCGTTACAATCGCAATAAAAAAATTACGAGAATAAACAAGCTTCACACGATCCCCTCCAGTGACTAAACTAATTAGCATTTGCAGTCACGTATCCGAGTAGGTAACTCTGTTAATGAAGCCATTCAAGTCATTAGCCAGAAGCTCGCTACACACCCTGTAGCCTGCACTGTCCACTTAAGTTAAAGTTACTCATGAAAAATGTACCTAATGCGTCTTTAAAGTTTTCTATTCTGTTCTACATAAAAGTTACGGCTGCCTTGCAGAGGTAAAGCGCAGCGGTGGAGCGAGTTACTTAAATTCTTCTCAAGTAGGATTAAAGAAAAAAATATTATGATGAGATTATGAAAGTTTCAGCGTTATAGTAACTGTATCATGTCCACCTGAGTACCTGTAATGAAATGACAGATAGCGCGCAGAGGATGAACTACCAAACCATTGTCTGCAGGATCCCTTAATCCTGATACATTACAGTATAATTATAAGGTGTAAATTAATTATTTTGCGGCATTTTGCCTCGTGTCATAAGAGGCGACTATGGGATTATGGCAGGCCGGCAGGAGGGCAGCGTGTATCTGTGGGATAAAAACATCATACTGTGACCAGCAATCTGCTCACCTAACGACGCGATTATAGTATTATCCTGTTAAAATTGTTGTTTACGAATGCTTTTCATAATTTAAGGTATTATTTTTGATGGAGGAGGCGGAACTGTGTCATTATCAGAAGGCGAAAAAGCAGGCCACTTAGAAGATGTTTTATTGAGTTAGACAAAACAAACGAACGATGGTTAATGTTAGCCATGGATCGAAATAATTTAACAGGGGAAGGTTCAGTAGTGGGATGGTGCAGCCTGACAGTTAATTAGTACAAAGATATCTATAATTTCTTAAAGCGAAGTAAATTAATCAGATTAAAGATGGAAGATACGAAGAACATTTACGACTCTAAAAACAATCATATATTCCAGCCACCGCAAAATTAACATTAATGTATTCCGCAATTTAACTTGAGGATATAGGAAGAAGAAATTATAAGAGCGTAAATAATAGTGTAAGATAAGCAATTTGTCTAGTAAGGGAAGCGAATGCAAAAGTTCGCCCTCGCTCGCGGCTCGCTGAAATCAATAATTTCGTCTCCGCGCCCTCGGTTCGCTCCCACCGAGCATTCTTCAGATTTTCTTCCAAATCTTATTTATAAATAAGTAAACGGTTTTATAATAACTGATGAATTTATTAAATGGGTATTTTCATTTACAGAGAAGTTTTCATTATTTATGATAGCAATCAGAATGATTTAGTTTATTTAAAATAAACTAACAACAAACTTTAAAAGGACAAGGGCATGTCCGCTGGTAATGTGCCTACAACACTGGTGGTGTTGCCAAGTTGTATAGCAATTTTTGATAATAATTCAACTGGAAACCAGATTTTCAAATTACTTAGAGTCAAACGCGCAGCAGTGCTAACAATTTCATATTGACAGTGTACCTACTATATCAACGAAAAGTGTCTACTCATAAAACTAAGTCACTCAAAAACTAATTCACAGAATTGGTTTTATCGATTATAATACCTTGTATTAAGCAATGTCCACAGAGAATAGTTGGATATTTTTTGTCCAATTTTGATGGGCGACAATCGGCAATTGTGTCAAAAAACTACAACCGTTAGTTATTTACGCTCAGATCAATTTCCCATTGCTGGGTTCAAGCAAGAAGCATTGCAACAGTACATAGCCGTTGGAGGAAAAGTTAGTTGAAGTTTTTTCAAATTATAAATATATTGTGGTTTTTACAAAAACCTGTAGAAAATCTTAATTATTTAAACGTAAGCCCCATTGCACCACAAATTGTTAAACATCATTATGTCTCCATTACCTTCAAACGATGGACAGAATGGAACGGTATTTTAAAAACATTTAACGCTAAGTGGATTTAAATATATAAGGACCAATAGGAAGTTTTTTAAAAGTAATTACGTAGAATTGAGGACTAAATTATTCCTCGACTAAATATTTTTAAATGCAGAGCAAACGACAATGACTTTTTCAGACATTTTTATATTCACTTCCACGGTTTTCTATAAGCAATGTCTCCGACATTACCTAGATATTTTCATTTGCAGGCGGTATCTTCCCTCGGTTTGTGGAACACTATCTCCCTCTCATAATAACGCGGTCCCAGCTCATTCAGCGCAAACAAATAATTTACACGAAGTTATAATTAATGTTGGCCCTACAACAATACGTTATACATCAAAAGTTTAATTATATGTTTGTGTTTACTATCGTTATAATTAGTAAACAGTTAACTGACGCACAAGCAAATGTTTAAGGAAATTGTTGGGCAAGTTATTTGTTCCTTTCAGTTTTCGGTGCACGTGAAACGTTTTCTTCAACTTTCATAAATTTCCAATCCAAGGAGTTCCAGTATATTTTGGCACTAGATTATTAGGCATAGTTGCACCAAAAAAGTAGTTAAAGTTAAAGTTTGTGTCAAATTTGACAGTACTTTATGGGGTATAGAAAAATTATTTATTTATTTATGCACACACAAAATACAAAAAAAAAGGATAAAAACGTAACAAATAGAAGAGCACAAAGGTACTGCTTATTTAATTATATGTATATACAATTTTTTTTTACAAATACAAAACTGAAGTTTTGATGTTTGTTTGACGTGTCATTTGACACAAACTTTAACTTTAACTACTTTTTTGGTGCAACTCAGCCTAAATGTGCTGTCGGTGTCATAAATCGGCAGCCGTCTGTGTGCCGTCACACGTACCATTTAGCGTTCGGAACACGCCCGCAACGGGTAACAAAACACACGACCAACGAGAAACTTAGTAAACTCATCAGATGGGCCCCCGAGCACGCGCGCTAGCTTTACTTGCGAGAAAACTTTCTTAAATTGCACCAACTTGCCGGTACCTATCATAGCCAGAGTTTGGAGCAGCTTGCTAACGTGTATTTGCACTACAAACCGCTTTTTACTTACCTATTCCCAAACTGCAAATGCTTTAATCATTCCGCACCAAAAAGTAAAACGCCTTTTGCGCTAAGCCGAAACGATAAATTATGCTCAGTCAGGATATTTGAAAAACTCTACAAATACGTAAAATATAAAACGCAAACAGACGTTCCTAAATAAATGTGTATCTCGCACGAGCTCGGAGTCCGGAGCCCCATACATCGCGGTACTTGTGTCGAGTTCCCGTCCCTCACAGGCGAGACGTCTCAAAAGGGTGTTTTAAAAGAATGCGTGCACTGACGCCGAGGGATACCGTTCCAACCTCTCTTACACTACAAAATCACTCCCCATTTTCATATACCGTACCCTTTCAGGTACCAACTCGCACCACTTCTAAATAACATGAATACGCAACGTAACCACCAAAGAAATGGGTAAAAGCAACATTTTCACATTTAGGGTCTTTAGAAACTCGTGGCCTTAATATTATAAGACGTTATCAACATAATTTGTTTAATAACAGCGAAAAATGAGGACGGCAAAATGAAGATGCATTTTCACCCACTTTGCCGGTGAGATGGAGGCAATTTACTTGGAAAGGATTTTACATGGGCGAAAAGCACAGCCGAGGACAAAGCGGAGGTAATAAACCTTGTTCCAACGGAACGAAAATATAAACAAGGGTTTACTTATGTAAGTGCTTCAGCTTCAACAGACGCGCGCTCAAAGTTCGTGTGAAACAGAGGTTATAAATGTAACGCGTTTTCAAATATAAGGTACGGCTAAAGCAATCGACATTTCTACACTAATTTTAGAGGAAAGACTTGTATGTTTGTAACAAATACACTCAACAACTACTGAACTGATTTAAACAATTATTTCACCATTAGAATGCTACATTATCCCCAAGTAACATAGGTTATAGGTATCTATCCATATTTATAAAAAGAAAAGTCCTTTCTGACTGACTGACAGAAAGGTGAAAATTTGCAGAGTTTTCCTTTATAACGTAGACAAGGAATAAGAAGGATTTTTAGAAATTCAACCCCTAAAGGAGTTAATTAGGAGATGAAACTTCGTATGAAAAATCGACATATTCGACAGCAAAAGCTAGTTTATTACAAGTTTCAAAAATAAATGTTCACCCGTTCGAAGCTAGGACGGGCCGCTAGTAATCCATACAATGAATCCATATGAAGAAAAATCGAAGTCAATTTTCCTGAAGTGTAAACACTGACGTAAGAATGAAGCTTTCAATTTAGCTGGGACAATGAAGTAGAAACTAAAAATATTGTTATGAAGGAACCGTAAAAGGACGTTATAAAAAAATGTGATAGTATTTTCACTTGAGCGTCTAACGGTCTAACATACAAAGAAAGATACTCGTGCATTAACATTTACGATCACCTAAAAAATAAGGTGCCTTTCGCACAAAAGAATATCAAATTATATTTTAAGCTTGTAGGTCTGAGAATTGTATGAGATACAAATTGCAGCTAGATTCGCCCAGGGACTGTGCCACAAAGTATAATAATAATAATAATAATAATATTCCACAACTATCACACAACGCCATCTAGTCCCAAGCTAAGCAGAGCTTGTGTTATGGGTACTAGACAACTGATAAACATACTTATATATTTCTAAATACATACATATTATAGATAAATTACACCCAGACACAGAACAAATGATCGTGCTCATCACACAAACATTTGTCCTGGGTGGGAATCGAACCCACGACCTCCGGCATAGCAGTTAGGGTCACTAACCACTAGACCAACAGGCCAGTCAGTATCGCATTAAGTTTACTAGCTCTTATCACTGCTACCAACTTTATTGCGAAAACCCAGTTTCAAAGTATTATAGCTGAACTTTTATTACGCGGTCATTTTGAATGTTATGTACAATTTCTACAAAATGAACTCAATTATGCAACAAAAGAATATCATGTATTTTCATATTAAAGTACTGTGTTTCAGTAACGACGGGTTTTAAAGGTAATGAAGCAAGCAAAGCTAATAAAGTTTTAATGAAATACGAGTAATATAATTATTCATGTTTTGTTTTATTAAAAGGTTCATTATTTTAGCGTTGTGCCTGTCGAATGACCGATGACACAATAATTATGTTCTTTGTAATGACTATGGTTGGTTTCAGGATGTTTTTGCTTTTTCAGTACATCTACATACAACATAAGTGAACAATGTATGTTAGAACTATACGGCTATAACAGCACTACAAAACAGAGTCATCTTCATCGGTCGATCCTTTTCCCTATTACTTATGTTGTGTATATATATATATGTATATGTATTTTACATGGAGCGACTGCCTGTCTAACCTCCACAACCCAGATTATCTATATCTATATATATACATATAATAAAACAGTAAAAAAACTGTGTCTGTACATTGAATATTATATTTAAAAAAAAAAAAATTGAGGGGGGTTTAGAAATAGTAATAGAGCACGAATCGAAAAAAAAAGTCTGTCTGTTTGTCTGTGTGTCCGTTTGTTTGTACACGCTAATCTTCGGAACTACTCGACGGATTTGAATGTTTTTTTTTTGTTGTATAGATATTAAGTCTGGCCAACATATAGGCTATAATTTATCTTGGAAACTTGAATACCTGATGCAGAACCGCAACAGACCAGCTTAACTATAAGAGATACAAAAATGGTACCGTAGCAAAAATTGTTCCACGTGATGGGCATTTTCTGCAAAGAGAATAAATTCGAAGATCTGGAACACCTGATGTGGAACTCGAAGAGCCCAGCTACACTACAACGTATATAGGAATGACGTCTTAGCAAGAGTTGTTCAGCCTGATAAGCACTCTCTGTTGTCGTATAAAATTTGAAGATTTGGAACAGCTGATGTGGAAATCAAAGCTATCACTAATTTCACTGTCACTCAATCAACGAGACAGTCACTCATCAAAATTTCCACGTGAACGAAGTCGCGGGCATCAGCTAGTACTAGATAATACGATACCCGTTGGTAAGACAGGTTGTCAGACTTTCAGGTCACTGACTACCTGTAACGACTGCCAAAGATCTATATATGGCAGCCGGGACCAAAGGAAACTCAGGATGCAATGGGCGGTCACCCATCCACAGACCAACTTAGGCAAGCGCGGCTTAACCTAAAGTTCGACCCGAGTGGGTGGAGTTATTATTATATAAGCCAGCACGAGCTCTTTTGCAGGAGAAGGCCGGATGTAGCTGAATACCAATATTTTACAAGGAGCAACTACTTATCTGACCACTATAACACAGAGTGAAATGCCTAAAACTAGTAGAAGCTAACCAAGTGGTGACCAAGCTCCACGAGTCCCAAATAAACTAATTTACCAAGGCAACAATGGCCGCCAATCAAAACTCCGCTACTTGTAAACCGCTAACGAAATTTTAACTCACCGCCGACTAACTACAAAGTTTCACAAATGAGCAAAATAACAAGTGGCTGTTACGACAGCTAACAATGAAACTAGGGTAAGATAAACCTTTTACTACTGTTTAAAAGGTTTTCTTTGAGCGTCATTCTCCTGCCTTTATCCTAATTTATATGGGGTCGGCCGCGTGCCACCTTCATGGAGTTCATGCATACATAATAATTTACCATCCTATGACTCAATTCCATTTCTAGCCTTTATCATCTTTTACAGTATACATCCATCGCTTCTTTGGTCTTCCCTTACTCTTATAGCCAGTCCTCAAGGCATTTTCTCATTCCTTCGCATCACATTCCCAACTACGTCCTCTTCCCATTATATTTATTGAAGTCCTCGCTTAAATATTATATTACTAAGTACATGTATATTCAAACTTTTCAAGAGAAACATAATCCATTGAAAAGCTGCCTTGGACCTAAGGAAGTCGCAAAAAATTGTCCTGTCTAAAAATGGTGTGGGCGAATGGACCATTATTATAATAATCCAAGTTGTATCTGATTTTGTTTCTAATTATAAATCTACCTTTGACAAGAACGGTGCCTAGATCTGCTACCTGCGTGAATTCAATCAACTAGGAGCCAGGAATAGAATCTCCAATTTAATAAAGTTTATTACTTTGTGATTGCTTTCAGCGAAATCTGGGTTTGACTGTTTCATCACAACACAACACTTAGCAGTGTTAATTTCTACAGTATACTTATCGATATAACGCTCACAATGGGTGTTCCACCGCTGATTCCGTGCGATATTGTCGATGTGACACTACCATTTGGTGACCCTATTCCCCTCACAATACAACCTGCCCGGAGCGCAAGCTACCAACTACAAAACGAGGGTCGCGACCGCCAATAATAAAATCGTTATTATTGATTTTACTGTCGAGAACAATCAATTCGTAAACCGTGCCGCCGTCACGGCTAAATCGACGGTATCCGCCCGGCTCCCCGGACTATCTATACTAATAAAGACGCGAGTCTGTACAGTGACGATAATCCCAAAACTCCTGAGCCAACTTTAATTAAAAGCTACACTGGCGCTCTTTCTTTTCCTAGTCTACGTGTAATTGCATACAGATTAGGACACAGAGTACGATAACAAAAAAACATGTTATCATCCTTACCGCAGAGTGAAAAATATTTTTGCAAAGATATTCAATTTATTCTAGAAGGGGACAAGTATGCTCTCCTTTCTAGTAGAGCTGTTTCCATGTGTCGCATCCCCACTGTGGCAGCTAGCAGTACTGCCACGGGCTACCCCATGCAAGGACTGCAATGCGGAACCAGAACTATATATCATTTTTAGAACGCGAAACGGTCGCATTAAATCGTTCCTATTGTTAAAATAGTATTTTATGACAAGCTTAACGAAGCGTGATGTCGTATATACCAATTTTACCAAAGTAAATGACGGATTAAAAATTGGTTTTGTTGGCAAAACCGGTAAGATTATTGAATCGACGCATTTTAAAATTTAAAGGGAAGTTATTTTTTTCCCAAAGAGATTAAATACAGGGTGCTTCCGAAACCAAATCAAATAAAAATGTTTCTATTGCCGGTCTATTGTGTATATTGTATACCCAAACAATAAAATAGTCAACTTTCTCCAAATTGCTTTACTACACACATTACCACATGCGGGGATAAAAGTAATAGCAATACGTATTATTACTGTTCTTATATGGCATTATTTCACATGCGGATGAATTTCCGCGAAGGCTTTCAGAATATAAAAGTCCGCCCTTCGGCCCCAGCACCACCCGCATACGAGATACGTTACTTAGATCGCGTGCGTTCGACAATATTTCTTGAGGAATGCGTCGATATATCACCGCGGGACTCCCCTCGATAACGCGCCTCCTAGTTTCCGCTGAATGGACGAAACAGGGGTTAACATCTCACAATTTTATTTATTTGGTTAGGAAAACTTCGTTTGGCAATACGCCTGACGGAAGTAACGGACTTAAGATCAATCACAAATATATTTTGTTTCTGTAGATAATAATATTAAGTACTCAAAACTTGTACTTGGCACTACTAGGTTATTATTATTACTCACTTTTGGAGTCGGTGCTGTGTTACGTTTTCTAAAGATAAACTTAAGTTTAAAAATATTGAGCCACTACGGAAACGTTAAACTGCATATTTTGTAATACTTAATGAATATGAAACTGCGGACAACAAAACTGCAGACTGTCACGTCGATAGGATGCGCTTACGATAACTATGTGTCAACAGAATGCTCTCCCTTTCGATAAATCACACCCCAATCCCCAAAAGATGCGAGTCACCCACCATGGATGAAGTCACCCCGACCGTGCACATTGTACGTCATAATCTTTTACTAGTTTGCAAAAATGTTGACACATTTCAAATGTGTCATAATTATTTACATAGATGACAAACTTCCACATACGCTTTTTAAACCCATCCTGTATAATCCCCTCGTTTCTCAACCAATCCTCAACAACTTGGCGGAAGGAGCAAAAAATATCTCTCATTTCCTGAAAACATTGCAAATTTTTAACGTCCAAACTTGGGCAATTGCTAAACCAGTATAAAACAGTTTGAGAAATTTATGTATATTCAAACTTATTTCATTAATGTTTCAAAATAAGTTCAATCTAAGTTGAAATAAAGAAGGAAGCTAACAAAAAGCTTTAGGTAATATATCTGAGCAACCCGTCTAGATCTTCCGATAGGCCATCTAAAGCTAGGCTGCCCTAATCAAGTACCATTGGAAGGGATAGGGTTCCGTGCGATGGGAACATTCAGCAAATCCTCCAGCTAGATTAACTACCGCTGTGCATGGGATTCGGTACTATCTAGCCCGGCTTTTCGACATTCGTTATTGAATACATCCTATTTCGACTTTATCTCTTCTCTTAGATTTATGTCAGTACTGAAAAATAAAATACAGATACATAGAAATGATTGTTTTTTAACGATACTGCAGTCTGAATCATAACAAGTACATTTTGTTTAATGAAATGAGAGCTAAATCCGTGGCTTTGTTACTTATCCCTAAAATGAGAGAAACATAATCAATAATAACAAACGTAATTTTCGATACACAGTTCAGCCCCCTTACAAAGGGGGTGTTTGTGATCGGATCCATCTCGGGGGGATGAATAGGCAGGCTAAAAATAACGCCATTAATCCCTTGAAGGATTAAGGGAATCTAGAACGTACGATAATACTCTTCGAAATTAGTTTTAATGGATGACTGAGCAAAAAATTCCATTGGCCCATTACCGCGTTACAAAACGAGCTTTTCTTCTCCGAGATAAGGCGTACAAATAAGGAGGAAAAGAGTGGAACTAACCAATAAGTTAATAGACTTGGTATCGCTACTACAAGATCGTCCCGACTCTCGAGTCCGATTGAACTGAGGCGCCTCTCCACTACCAGACGCTCGAAGCAAAATGGAGCGGTATCAATCAACCAATAAGCCGCTAATCTTATAAAGATGTAAACTTAGAGCTCTTTCATTTGTGGATGTTGAGTATGTTTACCCAGCGGCTCTCAATTCACCCGCTTTGATGTGGAGTCACCCTAAACGCGGGATGTTATGTCTTATTCGATTCACGTCATGAACGGCGAGCTACATTCGCGATTCGAGATAAAACTTATATTAGGAGAACTTACTATCTTCCTACGTTACGTTTTGATGGGTCTATTTACGTCCAAGTTATGGTTTGCCTGAAAGGATGTTTTCAATGGCCAGTGCTTAAGGCTTCTTCGGGAAGATAAAACGGACTGCCATAAAATAAAAACTGTTGGGTAAACATAAAAAAAATTGAACAAGGGTGACTCGGTCCTAGTCACCCCTGTGATTAGCGTTCCGTGACTGTAATATGATAAATTATATACTTTTCTTTTCTTCCATAATTATCTCAATATTTAATAGGACTCCCTACTTACAACTGTGATTAGTGCTGTGATTAGTTAAATCTAAAGGTGGCTTTTATGAATTTTATTTTAAAATTAAATGTGAACAAAAACTTACGCAATATTTCGTCATTGAACAATGAAAAGTGAATTTAAATTGTACAACAAAACATTATAAAAGGGTCGCGTCACTCCATTCAAGGCCATTATTAATTAGGGCGTCCATAAATTTTGCATTCAAAAACGGACAAAAGCAATCAACTTAATAAAGCCGTCGCGTAAGATCTTAATGAAAACGGGACGTGATAAAAGATAAAGATACTGGAGTAGATGTGTCTCAGAGGTCTTCGATACTCTGTCGATAAACGGGAGGAAATATCGTAGCTAGCCAAGCCACCCTTGAAATCGCTTCCCCGTCGCATGGACGGCTAAGGGGTGGGGGTATGGGAGCGGGGCAGGGGCACAATGCCGCGGCCGTTGACACGAATCTCCCGCACTATGTTTATGTATCCCATTGGATTTTTTCCCTACGCGTTTACCGTGAACGGCTGCTCACGAATGGACCGTTTTGTTTTTGGATTTGAACACAAACAAACCTATCGAATTGGTTGCAGCGTTCGAATTTGTTGGGTGGGTAGTTACTTTTTTATGCCGTTGAGAATTCAGGAATGTCAACACAATAACATAATAAAAAAAAAATATTTACCCTTCGAAGAAAAGATGACATTAATAGTAACATAGAACAAAGCATAGGTACTACATTATAGTACCTACCTATTACATTTTATCCAGGTGCTAACTTCTCATCGCCCTTCCATTTCGATCGGAAAGGAGATACTACTGTATGATCAATATCATTTACATTCAGTATTCTCACTTTCCAAAAGAAAACATAGAAAATGCAAGCACGTCTGTCATGGGTAAATGATACGCAAAGACGATACGTAAATATGCTGAGAGGAAATTGAGCGTAACTAGAGAAACTAGTACACAAACGACGACCGATCAAACTATACAAAACCAGTGTATGCGGATATCTCATTGTATGGGAAATCTTTACAAAGCGAGGTCATGTTATACTGGACTTGTATAACTGGATGTGACGCCGTAATGTACGTAATTCACACAATACATAGATTAAATCAAATGTTGCAGTAACGCAAGCACATTAAACCCTGCCATGGCTATTCACTGGAAGTCATTATTATGATAAGTTAATAACATCAAACGCGTTGAGTGTCGGTCGCGGACACAGCCCAACGTCTACCGACGTTTACCGACGTCAGTCAGTCGTCACGTCATCAGACGTTTGTTTATTTTTAATCCAGCAATATCAGCGCTTGCAATAAACGCCTCTCTGGCTATACTCGTAAGTACACAGATACTCTACCAAGAATTGAGAGTTATCACTAAAACATTAGGTTCCTTTCAGTGTTATTTTTTTAAGTAGTTTATCATTTTAATTATATTATTATAAACATGACACAAAGTCATAACTACTGCTATACCATTAAAAGTAATATTTCATGGTCACTCTACAATAAGACTAATTTTATTGAGCACACATCATAAAATTTAAATTATTTTCACAAATTAATTGAAGCCGCATTTAAAATATTGTTTGTAACATAACGCCTATAATACCCGAATTGTTAAGCAGAGGTGTACAAACACATTTTGCGTAATGGGGCGCGAGCCTATTTGCTATCAAACGGGCACAAATCTCCGTAGCTGCTACTGAGAAATTCCTTAAAGGTAACAATTTGCCCGACCCGAGAATCGACCCCGGAACTCATGCTCAGCACTCGCGATATTAGTTAATATTTTACAAAAATTTAGTCATAAATTTTACAATACTCACAATTCTATTCAGTGTATTTCATAATAAGCAACGATTAAAAAGGAATCCCGCAAACGTTTGATGTAAAACATTAGTGTTATGAAACTCCGGTACCTTCACACACGTTGATTCTATCCGAGTTCGGACGAATAGACCGTAACAATCCAATCTCACTGGAGATCTAGGGCAACTAAAAATTACTAGCCTAATTCTTTTCGGCTAACGTGGGTGCCGACTGCCGACTGCCGCGGGCCCGCGTACTAAAAATCGCATGCAACTCTCAAATTGACATGGTTCAATTCTTTCATATCCACAGTTAGGATAACGTGTTATTTTCCGTAGAACCAAACAATAGGGATTTAGAAATTGTGTAAAATTGACAAAAATGGTTGCAATTTTTTTCAATAAAACAGAAATGTCAAGAGTAACAATGATTCGTCATAGAGTAAAGAAATTATAGCAGACATTCCAACTCGAAGTTCACATCGTAAAAAATAACAAATGAAATAAACATTATTTAAGGGTCACTTAAAGGGATCGAGGTCCCCATGATTAATTAGTAAGAATTAAATAATTGGACAAGACTTGGTGTATTTGTAGTATGGACAGCGACAGTGTACTGTGGGTGGCGCCCGGCCTATTAAAATGTAACATCAGTCATCATCACATCACTGTGTTTACTCTATTTATAGCACAATTATTTTGTCTCTCCAAATGAACAATACCTAAGTACAACACGTAACTGTTTATTTGTCAGAGCCTCATGAAAGCCTTTGAATAGGGTTCTGACGTTACCTAGTACACTTTGCCCACGCATCTTGTGCTATTGTTCCGAACTTGATACAGAACTTCTAAGTTTCCAACCGCCACCCTTCCTTGAGTGTCATTCATGTTTAATTATCTATAACGTAATTGTAGACTGTACACGTATATCCTTTCTGCACAGTTTCAACGTTCAACAAGCTTATACTTCGAAGAGAAAATTATATTTGAACTAAAACTTTGGCTTTACAAGAGTGTATGGAATCCTTTTCATTGAACGTACTCAGTTAATAAATAAGACGTAGATATAAAAGGACGCCTTTGAATTTCTTTTTTCTTTAATATCAAGTTCTTTTGTAAAGTTCTCTTGTCGACTTGCTTTGTTTTCATTTGTGAAATTGTAATCCATTGTTTCGTGTTTTTAATTTTTTACTGTTAGTACAGAATTATATTTTCACTTCTCTCGCTCTAAAATACTACTATTATACTGCACAGATATATTTGGAATTAAGGATATCATAACTAGTTTTTAAGTATTATGTGTACTTTTCATAACTTCTAGAAGCACAACAAAAAAAAAATAACACAGACAGTTTCCATATACCCCTCATCAAAAGGCATTGCATGGATAATTCATCTCATTCATGAATATGAATAGCCTGTAGACACAGGTGCAATACAACTTCTTCATAGAACTTGTGTACATAGACAGAGCGTAGATTAACTACTCGAGGTGCGAACTACCCAACTTAAACGTACGATGCATATATTATACAGATAATCCCAAAAGTTTTACACTTAGCTACATCTTGTAATATCGAAATTACGAAATTTAGCAGAACCGAGGATTGAAAGATACATAATGATATCATTAAGTATGAACACGAATGTGTGTCATATAAAATAGAAGCAACGTTTTAAGATCTACAGATAGATCATCTCAGCTACAATTTACAATTAAATGCCCTCACGATGTAAGTCTTAATTCTGAACAAAGCGAAGTGGCGAGTTATCACAGCTCCTGATCGTCTAGGCGGTCACGATCTTACTATTGTGGGAACTGAACTAAACAACATCGGGCCTAATACGTCACGAAAATACGTTTCTTTTACTGGGAACCAGTGAAAGAGCCGCAATGAATTGAGTGATTTACTACGAAAAAGGGATTGTTTATTTTCTAAGCCTGACGTTGTTTCCCTATCAGAGGAAATGTTACCTAATCTTTGTCCTTGAATACCCATTGTTGTGATATCACGAATTATTGCTACATAACATAACAGCACACCTGTTACTCGTATCCCCTAAGAGTTAGGCAGTGGTGAACCTAAGAGTACACGAGTACACCTACATTTCGCCAGTTATGTCATCAACCGGGTACAAATCCAGACTCTGTAGCTGTTACTGAGAAATTTCTGAAGTTACCTTCAGAAATTTCTAATAACACTTTGCCCAACCCGGGATTCGAGCCCAGGACCACATCCTCAGCAGTCGTGCTTGCGACCACTAGACTAACGAGCTGTTGACTTAGTGCTAGTACCTACTATATAAATTTCATAAATTTAATAGGCTCCTTTGACTTCTAACGACGGTTTAATGGAAACTGACGTTATCTAGAACCCCACTCATCAGAGAAGTCCCTTCCCTTTCTCGATTGTGCGTTTAACATCGAGAATTTGCGTCGTGTAAATCACCACAACAGTTAATATCGATCGCCTGAGTTTCCATGTGACCACACCGTTACACACGCCCGGCCGCGCATGGTAATTGAGCCGCTCACTTCCTTCCGGAGACCTGCCCGCTCTGATGACCATTGATACGCACAAAACGGGAATTTATAAACAAACATTTTTTGTACTTTGCAATTTATGGTTATGCTCATGAAATGGTGCTTTGGTGTTTCATTTACGGTTTTAGTTACTTTTGCTATGCTTAGATAGGGCCTTTTGGCCTCGTAGGACCAATTTTAGTTGAATGCATGTCTTACTTAGTTTTAAGCTTTTCTTGTGTTATTTTTTTGGTTTATTGTTATTTTTGTCGTCTGCTAGGATAATAAATAAGTTTTCTTTCTTTCATTTGCACATTCTAAGTAGCAAACGTTGATGATGCTTCAAATAATTATACCAGATGCTGAACTTAATATCAACATTTCACACGTAGTATCCCACCTCTGCAACTCAACTCAAAGCAGATGATAAGGGCCACCCAAAGGAAGTAACGCCCCGTGACGTGTCATGGGTTCGCAATCGCAACACAATACGACCTTCTACAAATCTTAGAAGGATCCCGAATTCCAGAATATATTAGAAACGGCCTTTTATAAAACACTTCCACCGAATTTTATTACGACTGCTTCGAAAGTCGATCGATTTACTAGTAAATTAGCCAGGGTGTAATTGTATACAGAGTATTTACATCAGAATTAATCACATTAAAGGGCGTTGAGCGTGTTTTAGGACCGAATTAGTACAGGATTGAATACATTTCAGGTGTATATAGCTGTATTCAACTCAGGCTTGTATATTTGTATCGGAATCCGAGATCGTTTGAACAGTGCTGCAACAGCTTAGTCGAGACGATCAAAATAGTAACAGATAGATTGTGTCGCAGTCTCGCCCAGATTATACTAACTACGTAAAGGTGTTTCTCCATGTCTGTGTCTCAATCGATTCGTGCCTCAGTTTTGTCTGGAACAGTTTCTATATTTATCCGCTAAAACACTGTATCTTGCATTTGCATGAAACGTGTTAGATTTACTTGAATGGATTATTATTTAAGCACGGATTCAGTGAATCTCAGTATTTTTCGACGGCATGTAGAGCCAAGTCGGAGGACTATGGGCGGCACAAAAACTCCGAGACCGGGTTAGGTGCTAACGAAAAATACACAAAAGAAGTAAATCCAGAGCATTTTTGGGAGGATTTAAAGTTTATTTTCTTAGACAAGAGTTTTGGAGTACTGACAGCTTTTAAATGAATGCTACAATCAAGTTCGTCAACCTTAGTACCTAGCCCATAAATGCATAATAACCACGTCCAATTACTCTATTCGCGCTGCTCTACGCCTTTTGGCATACCATCGACAATATAGATTTGTTATGGACTACGCTTATTGAACGTGTCTATATATAGTACCTCTGCGCGCTTGAAGAAAAGTGGTGTCAGGTTGTAGCAATTGTTCTCTCGTCTACATGTGCCGCCACCCGCCCCGATCGATGTCTGACCCCGTGCTATGTCGCTCTCGCCTTTAGCACCGCCTCTTTTGACGGGTCACAGGATTCTTCACTCATTCCCTACTAGCACTCATAAATCAAAGAAATTGCTTTTCTTTGCAAACAGTTCACAAAAATATTACTAACTCTATGGATTTTACAATTCAGTAAACGAAATCCATTTGGATGAACATGTTTTCAATTCAAAAGTTTTCTAATCTGATTTGTTACCAAACTTGGATGATACAGAATCGATTGGAATAAAACATCTTACCACTGTGTACATTTCCATATTGAAGCAATCATAGTCACACAATTCAATTTATTCAAGTTCCATTTCCGCTTCTCGCCCACTAACACAGCCGCTCATCCATCTACACCAAGTCTTCTCACAAAAAAATAAACGAAAGCTCATTGCTCGATGAATACGTAATAGGCTTGTGCTCTCACGGTATTGTTCGAGAGGATAATGTTCAAGGGATAAAGCCAATATGGGAGTATCTGTCCCATGCCTGCGGTGCAAGGGTAATAAATTATTTGTAGTTGTGATTTAAAATCCTTGATAGTAAAATTACTTGCACTCTTGCACTTTATAGTGAATAACGAGCGTTAAAATTGAAAGCTCTATGTTTACTTTGGTTAGTTAAATACCTACAGCTTATATTTCAATTAATTAAATGTAATAAATATGACGTAGATTTCAGTGAAAAGGAAGTAGAAAATGACGAATTATTGATATCATTCGTCATTGTATTTGTCAGGTTACGAACAACAATAATGTACCACAAGTACCGCTTAAAAATTATAACATCCCGCGTAAAAATACGGTCCCAGTAAATACGGAAAATTTATGACACTACCTAGTAAGATAATACAAGCTCATAAAATATTCTTATACACGTTCACAAAAAACATAGCGCCTAATACTGCCTACGTGTCGCTTCTGTTTATTCAACGGGCTGACTAATCTATGAGCGTAAGCGCGCACGTGTGCCGCGGAGAGTACGGCGCGCGGCCGAACGCATTGTTTGGAATTTCATACAATACGGGGCGTAAATATTTCGACAAACCTCTAAAAAGGGAGCGCCTATAAAAGAAAAGAACAAGAACCGATATCCGTTGTGAACGGTACAAGAGCAAATTGATGCTGTTGTGTCAACAATCTCACTTTAAAAAGGCAAGTTAAGTAGGTACTTTATTACAAATGGATATTAATGAAAATAACTTCCGGAGAAAGGTTAAAGTAAAAAGCAATACCTACGTAAAAAGTTGTAGATCGATAGAACCAGAGTCCCAGACAAAAGAAAAAAACAAATTAGACAAACAAACAACACCGAGCGTAGTTTTTAAAATAGTAAGTAGCAAGCTACCAAGTATAGAAAACTTATAGCAGAAAGCGTAAAAGAAAGACACAACACCGTTCCACAAAAGTCGTGTTTGTTCATTCCAGAAATCTGCGGGTGCAATGACGCAGCAGGGCCAGCCGCGCTTGTGCGACAAAACGCAATAAAAAGTCGTCGAGGGCGTCTCACACGTGCATCCGTTCGCCACTGTGCGAAGTTATTTATAATAATGCACCGAACTACGACCTTCCACGCATACCATGGCTTGGGGATTTAACATCAACTTAGAAAGCAGATAAGCAGATGGTGAGATTTTTAATGTTGACTAATATAGCTTTTTTGTGCAAAACCTTACTATTTTCATGTAAATTAATCTTAATTTTATGTATCTATGCACGTTTACAGATAATGATTCTTCACGAGCTTTTACATTAATTACGAACGATAATTACTTCCTAAGTACGACTTCAAGAAGGAAATTAAAAACGTGATGAAGAGCACATTATTATACTTTGCTGTATTCTCTTTCCTGTAGCGAATACTTAGCTTTACAGTTTTACTTGGGTATGTATGTGGGGCAATCAATAATAATAATAATAATAATATAATAATAATATTCCACAACTATCACACAACGCCATCTAGTCCCAAGCTAAGCAGAGCTTGTGTTATGGGTACTAGACAACTGATAAACATACTTATATATTTCTAAATACATACATATTATAGATAAATTACACCCAGACACAGAACAAATGATCGTGCTCATCACACAAACATTTGTCCTGGGTGGGAATCGAACCCACGACCTCCGGCATAGCAGTTAGGGTCACTAACCACTAGACCAACAGGCCAGTCGTTATAAGTATGTAAAATTATTTCTGAAAATGCATTTAAATATTTCTGCGTATCCTCTCTGCGCCCGTGAAGTATCGACAGATCGCAACTAATAAAAATTACCTAGTATAAATTATTCAAATATAGTCAACCATTTAATTAAATACTTTTCCAATCTCTCATGTTAATGAACAGTTCGACGGCTCCGAACCACGTGTGACTTAGAAGCGTGACTAAACGACCTTAACGCCCGGCGAGCTTCGATTTAATGACCAAACGTGTCGAGTTATTAAAAATCATCTTCATTTAAGCTTATAAGATAAACATTTTTTATTTACCCGCCTCCGGTCGTCCCGGCTTAATTATGATATCAAAAGTTGCATCGTCAGCTTTATCTATCCCGTGCAGGGGACGTATCTCCCTCTCGCTCCAAACGCAGGATGAGCCTGGCCCACATTGCATCGCCAGCATTGACGATTAAACACGTTTCTATGCGCGGGCTCGTATTTTTATGTAACGGCCATAGAATACCAGATCCTCAGAGAACAACAGAGCACTAAACGAGCCCGCCTGCATTTCAACTCGACGCTATCACAAGCCGTGAGAGTTGAGCAGGATGATGCGGCAAAACATCTTTCGATATCAATCTAAAAGATATGTAATTAAACTTGTATATGTCGGATTTCTAAATAATATAGACGAGTGTGTCAGCGCTCTATTAGCAGGCACGGTAACGTTCGGAATGCACGTGATGATGCGGCTACAATATCTCCGAAGGTTCGGTTCAGTGAAGGGCGTGAGAACGTCGCTCGGGCTCGTAAGCCGCGTGCACGCAAATGAAGTGCAATTTCGCCTGAGGGATTGCGGCTGAGATGCTCGCGAGTGCCGAGCGCGTCTGGCGATGACTGTGCGGAGCTCCGGTCACGAATTGCATTGTTGCAGATAATTTCATTAGGTACTCTATTACGCCCTCAGATACTCTCCAAAGTAATGCTGACTTGAACAGAATAGACCGCGGGAATACTGCTTAGTTTCATCCAACACACTGAACAATGTACGCCCCTACACTCTTGAACAATTGCCAGTAGTATTCTCTAGTTAAACTTAATGCTGTTTCAATTTAACGCAATTAATCAACACTTGCAACGCTGCAGCTGCAACAAAAGGAAATGGGAGGAAGTTTTTCACTGCCTGCATTTCAATGTTTTACTGTGGATTAGAAAGCGTTACGTTACAATTAAAGATTGAAACCATTGCGTGCATTATCTTCGAGAGCACCATCGATCGAGAATATCTCCGTAACGTGTCGGGTTAAAAGGTCGTCTAAGCTACGTTTATTATTCCTTTCCTATCGTTGAATTGCTAACAATTTCCTGTCGGTGTAAAAACGAGGCAATAAAGAATAAGTATTTGGGATTCTATATTGCAAAATCTCGATAGGTTGATCGGTTACATCCATATAAGAAAAACTACACTCCTTATTGGTCATGTTCGTTGTGCACTAGTTCGAAGTGATGTGGGAACCAATTCTCTTGACCAGTAGTTAAGGTTCTTGTCTTTTCTAGTGGTTCCACTTAGCGCGTCTCTCGAATGTTTCCTAAGAAATCTCGAGAAAAAGGAGTCCTTAGTATGAAGGGTCTTATTTAATCATTTCTAATAGTTCCACCTTGCGCTTTGCGGAATGGAAGACAATAAAGATAATTTGTTTCTGTGTAGTTTCGTAAGCCAAGGTTTTAGCGGTTAGTTATTGTAATGTTTGCAATAAGATGGGCTATTATTAAGCTGTCACAGCTTATTCACAATAGCAAACCGAAACGAACGCACCCAGAAACTATGAGAGCATGAAGATAAGGAAGTAATAAGCAATAAACATTTACCGATTGGAATAGTCGATATCATAAACCAATACTAAAAATATAACGAACCATCTAACCAGGCCCGTAACAGTAGGTGTCAGGACCCCTGCGGATTCTGAATTTCGATCGCGTGTTAGACTAATGTTTCGGAATGCATTTTAACAGATGAAATAGTGAAGCTAAACATAATTTTAATAAATCAAATGGCTTTGGATCGATAACTTGCATTTGAATTTGATTGGAAAGACTCGAGCGCTGCATGGCATCCAGCGTATCTACATAACCAAAACAAATTTTAGAATGTTCGTAATGTTTCGTGACCACCGCAACCCGTGTCGAAACTAGAACCTCACACCAAGTTAGCAATTGAGGTTTATTATAATCGGCTACGAATCAGATAAATTGTATGTGCACGACAGCAGCGGAAACCCGTTAATTTTCAGCATCACCTGCGAGTGCCAGTCGCGAATCAGAACAGGCGTCGGGCGAGATAACGAAGTGTTGAACAAAGTCGACATTTGCTGAAACTATGATTGCGCCAATTAAGCGGCCAGTAATCCCAAAACAGTGCGCGTACTGCGACATGTCGGCCTGTCGCACTACTCACACTCTGCACAATTAATCAAGAGGTTTATGTCGCACAAAATGTGAATTAAAAGGGCAAACGTGTTCCATAATCATTCAAGATGATGAATGGACCGTTTCAGCCATATGGCTGTTCGTAGAATTATGCATGATAAGATTGAAATCAGAAGTTTTTGTAGTTTCCGCCTCTGACTTTTATGGAATTTTCCAGCTAACATGCACGCGTTAAACTCCAAACTGGTTATTTTTGTCAACTGAGATTAATTTATCTAAAAATGTAAAATGATGTTAAACTAAAGCTTTGATCTAGAAAATGAAAGACCTTCTAAAATAGTAAATTAAAAGCAAGTAATAATTTAACGGACAACCTAGGAAAATACCTCTAAAACGTGGTAACAATTAAAAAGCATGCATGTAGCGGCGTAACTAACATTTAAAGATTAAATTGATAGTAATTAGACGTGGACATTTATAAGAACGGATGGCAGTTATTATTTTTTACCCGGAGTTGTGCAAGAAACGAGTAGTCAGTATAGGAACTTTCTCACGGCTATTTCCGTGAGTAATTTTTACACATTCATGTTTGTGGACAAACCGACACGTAATTTAATCCAATCCATTTGTTAGCTGTATTTTATGGATCGATGGTGATGGCGGCGAGGGTCAGTACGGTGTTATGCCCCTTACGATATTTCCCATGGGTGTCAAGGAGTCTGCTGATAATTGCGCCCAGATCCCAGAGGTGCTGTAAATCTTAATAAAGCCACCGAACGTAGACCCCAATCTGCCGTCTATCCTTAATAAATTAAACGCGCGCTCGCATACCTCCGCGAACTGCGGGATAACACAGCATCTATCGTTGAACTATGGAATCTATGAATTACTTTAACCCACTTAGTTAAAATCGACAGATCGCTGGTGAATGTGTTTACATATAGCGTGAAGAAGAACCGATATTTAGGTAAAGTCTCATCTCATTTTAGAGCTTAATGGAACGCTACCATAATGTATTTTTATATGAAATCAAGAAAGCGACCTAATTATGTGGTAGAAACAAAGCGCCGGGCGTGATATAATAAAGATCCCCATATGGCCAGTGTTGGCTATTATTAGAAGCAACTGCAGTGTATCGGTCGTTCTGTTTGCGTCAGACGCCGAACCCAGTGCGTGAACCTGCCACACCTCTAGTACTAGAGGTGTCTCACTTGACTTGACGCAGTTGACGCACACTTGATACCACACCACACCACACGCTGATGTGACATTACGGATAAGTTTTATGTCAAACCCATCAAAAACCACAGGCGCCTTCGCGTGTGCTTGACAAACATTCATGTAAGTACCCACTCGAGCGACTAACTGTATGTTTTGATAATGACTGTCTATTGGACACGTCACATTAGTTTACAATATGTTGATATGTTTTGAATTTTGATACGGTTTGATATTTTTTCTCAAAACACTTTCACCGTGTGAGTAAAACACTTCTCTGTGCTGTATCGAGTCTCGTATGGATTGTTCCTATAAACAAGGTAACTTATAAAACAAACTACGTTTCCAAGACTAGCAATTGTACGTACAACCCCATACATGTTCGCACATAAAGTTGCTCGTATGTAACAGAGGATTGGAACGTTCAAGTTGAGAGCGTCTTGTTGCAGGGCCACCCCATTCTTGGTAGGGGGGTGAACTTTAAGCCGTCTGGTACAAACTGTGAATGTCAATCGTGGATGTGTTTGGAGAGGTCTCGAGAGCGGCCATTGCGAAACCGAACAATGCGGAATGAAGTGCATGCACGACCGCATTGCACGCTCACAGTGCGAAACTCGCGTCTCACCTCCTGCCACACCCCGATAGCACACAGCTTCATGTTATATAACCGAAGTGTGTTTTATCAGCACAAATAAAACTTTCTAACAAGCTCTTTTAGCTGCAGGCGTAGCGAATGTGCACTAAACTAACTTTGCACGGCGGCAAAAATGTTTAACAAAATATTGTAGAAAGTCGCTGAAATGTGGGAATGAAAATATGTATTATACCAGCACTAAAAACGAGTGGCAAAAATTAAAAGCTAGTCCAAAATGAAGCGCAGGTACTGAACTGGCTGATAAAAATGAAATAATGAACAAACTTCATGAACAAAGAAACTTTTCAACAGATGCAAAAAACTACATCAAAGCACCAAATAAGAAAGTAGGTACCTACCTACGTATATAGCAATAACTGAAGAACCAAATCTTTAATCAAATAAACAAAACATGCACCATGAAACCTATCTCACAGCTAAATAAGCAAAATAAACACTATGTACATTCCTAGTACGACATTTGAAGGTGCCGAGGTCATGTGAACACTCATAGTAATAAGCACAACCATCGTACAACGTTGTAAAATGACACGCCTGTTAATGCCTTTATGCTTGCGTGTTGCCCGATCCGATGTACCCCGGACCACGAGGTACTCCTACGATTGATAGCCGAACATCACACACCGCGATCCGATTGACGGAGATCTATTGCGACATTAATCAACTATAATCGTTAGTTGAGAGAGCATCGAACACCAAAATTCTACGTGTAGTAACCTCTGATTTACGAGCACGTTTACGTGAAATCGATATCACGAGACAAATTTGACAGCGCTTCAGCCGAAGGACAAATTAGGGGTCGTTTAGTGATAAGATTAGAAAGGACCAAGTTCGTACTGTTTCATTCTCACAGGTCGACAGAAGGGTAATTAATATCCTTTGAGATCAGTCCCGTATCTTTATGCAAAAGAGACGTTACGCAAACGTGATTGTTATCGTTTTAAACTCAAATGCGGTCCACCAATTTATTACGCGGCTAACAAATTGTGATAATGTAACATTGGTTGAGCGTGTAAACGCATCGCGGTCGCTCATCGTTTAGGTGGACGAGCAAATGACCGCAATCAAATCACAATCAGAGTGAAAGCCTATAAATGGGCAGGTTGAGATCGCAGTACTCTCGCACCGACGCCTCTGCTGTTTACCAATGCGTTAGATGTAATTATAGGAGAGATGTGTGCGCATCACTCACGATCACGACTCTCCGTACACGCTGTACCAATAACTACACATAACAACATCTAACACCTATTGATGTGTTAAAACATTTGTCCAAGGTGCCGTGGCGTGTCCGCTACCGTTCGTACTACTCGCCGTCGTTCGACCCAAGTAAGTTGCCCAAACAAATAAATCAAAGTATGTTTAAGTAATGTTACGAAAAGAAAGCAATTAAACAAATATTTTAGGGCCTAAGTATGCCAAAAACATTCTTTAGAAAAATGAGGGCCAAGCGTTTGTTAAAAATACATATAACCCTCTCAACTGAATGGCTCTAGTTCTAACAACAATAAAATATGGAACCCCAGAAATAATCAGGGTCGACCACAGCGTCCACAATACACAACGGAGACTTATTTTGATTAAAATAAATGAGAGGGGGGTGCGCAAATTTTATTAACGGCTCACCGTCTGGCCCTAGCTATAGACCCTTCAGAAGAAAAGAAAATTACGCCAACATTATTTGATTGAGATATTGTATGTTTGCAAAGACAAATGTTTGTCAAACAAGCACTGTGAACACTTACAAATTAAATTCAGTGGAAAGTGGATTAAATGATAGCAAACAAATAAAAGAAAAAACTTTCACATGACCTCAACCAACGTTTGCATCGTTCTAATTAAAACTATTAGCGTTTATTAACAGTCAAGATGCATCCTCATAAAGAGACCGTGAAAAAACAAAAAAGTTACGAGAGCAGATGTGGTGTGCGGTGATCATGGCTTTGGGGTCGGCCATAGGAAGTGCGCATACGTAATTGCGGCGAGTGGTCACAATGAGGGGAATTGGCCAGTAATGGCCAGTGCGATTGTTGTGCGAGCGACGCCCGCACCCATCCCCATTGATTGAATGACGACTGAATTTAACAAACAAAGCACCACAAACGGCCCGTAACCAATCCGTGATGGGCTATTGCTATTGCCATTCATTCATTACAATGCATCAAAATACTATTCGCGATTCAATTCTGGTACGTTTGCTCTACAGAATGATATAGGTAGTTGTTTGCGGGCACGAGATTCTTGAACCAGTCTTTTCCTGTGGCGACACATGGGACGTATAATCTGAAGCAGACTAGACCGGTGTCTAAATCGTCTCCCGACGGCCCTGTCCGGATGTGCCAATTCCTAACCAACGACCGACGGCGCGCCTGACGTACGTCACACCAGCTACCGTATTCAATTATCGATTCGACTTGACACTATTGCAGAGCAAACCTGCTTAAACTCGATATCCGATATAACTGATACTACACCTATACTCGGAAACCTAATTCTGAAAGCGACGTGAAAATGGTTCACCTTTTCGAATTCATTCGAGTATAATTTTGCCGTTACTGTTTGACTGAATATTTACGTAAACGTCATTCATTAATATTTAGAATATTGAAAACTCAGAATTTGATTGACCACATTCCCCAGAAATCAATTCTCTCGAAAAAAAAACTGATTCCAATCATAAAATTCCATAATATACCTAGCGTTACAAATTACTTAACATCTCAATAAATACATTTCTGTAAACGACAAAATAGTTATATTGTACTTTGGAAATGACGATATCATTGTGGACGAACCGAAATGAACTACAAATAATAAAGTGAGTGACTGACCGACCGGCGACCGCACTAACTGTGGCACTGACAGACCGTTTGATACACCATGCTTTATGAAAGTAATAACAATTGCAGCAAAAAAACTATAGAAAAATGCCGGAAAATGTTCGCTTTTTGTTGGTGAATTGAAGGACCATGATGAGCAATTGCAAAAAAGATATCTATAACTGTCTGTGTTCCTCAAAATAGCAAGCAACATACCCTGTAGGACCAGAAGAAGATAGTGGGGTAAGTTAGACTGCTGCAATTAGAACTGGTCCTTTGCAGTCCCAGATAATTGGAGTAAGGAGGCCTTACCTTCCAGTGGAACAGCACAAGTTTGTAATAAAAAGTTGATAACCAAAACCTAACTACGACATTAATAAGGTAACAAAAAATGTACACAAGACATTGATGGACTTCGCGTAACACTGGTCAAGTGGTCAGTTTCCCTCACTCGTCAGTTTATGTCGTTGATTAGTCAGTTTCGCTGATTGGTCAGTTGTATGAATTCGACAGTTGCGTCACCTCGACAGTTTCCGTAATTTGCCAGTTCCTTCGATTCATCAGTTGGGTTTACTAAACTCGTGGAAAAATTTAGACTTGCATAATTATATTCCGGACTTCTTCTTCTTATCGTGTGGGCAGTAACGTCTTTATGGACCCCACACACCCAGTGTCAGAGTTTCTAGATATAGAGACTATAATTATAACGTAACTCATAAAATAAAAATAATAAAAAAGCGGGCTTAGTTGCTCGCTGCATCCTGATAATTGATATCTCTTGGGACTGAACGTTCCTTCTTCGTTGCACTGCGCCATCCCTCATGCAGGATTAAAATGCCAGTCGGGCTCATGGCGCACCTGGGCGGCTAGGCTGCTTATTGCTTGAAAAATATACCACCGATTTACAACACCCATATGAAACAACTACTTTACATATTGAAAAATATTCTTCAACGGGACACTTTACCATTTTTCACTTCAATGATTTTTGCAAAACCAATTCAGACCTCTCGAAGGTAAAAGTGAATGAGGGTTCCGAAAACACTTCAAAGTGTTTGTCGATTAGTTCAAAGAGAAGCGTTACTGGAGAAGAGTAGAGAATTAATTTGCCAATAGAGCACGCTTTCAGTAGACAAAGGTGCTTTGACGAGGCTCCCTCGAGTACTTCGTCACGAACCGACTTGTGGTGCGGGCCGTTGCATGAAATTGTTTCATCGACGCCTTTACTTAGTTTAATATGGTGCTTGAAATATAAAAGATCCATTAACTAAAACCACACACGTTACAAAGGATCTAAAATTGGTTTAAAAATTTCAAAGGGTCTCACAGGTGAGTAAAGAAATCCTGCAATCTCACTATTATATAATTGAAACAACTATCCACATAATAATGATAATGATTAGATTCCTGGCGAGGTCCGGGGCACGGGGTACTTCGCCCGCGGCTCGGATAGCCCACCCACCTCGGATGTGCCCCAATGATGTAATTAAACAAAACCCTTTCGGATTTATTTTGATAATGTCCGATAACACTCGGCTGGACCACGGTGTATAAACTGATGCTCTACTTTGATTTTTTATCTATAAATTGTTTTATTTTAATTAACGGATTCGATGTTGTTGGTTCGAAGTTCTTTTGAGAGGTAGTTGTTATTTCAACAGTAATCGTTTACGCCATTGCTTTTACCAAAACAGTTCCTAATTTAAATGTGCTCTAGATTAAATAAAAACATAACACATTAAGTGAAGATTCCACATCTACGGCAATTGTCACGAATTACGATGCGTAGAATCGGAAATGAAGCGGAGCGGAGCAACCGGGCCGTGCGACAGGTCCCCGATTATCCACGCATTCAGCACGGTGAACGGTGGCAGCGTGGTCACAATACAACCTGCTACCATTCCACCTGACAGCCATTGTACCTAATGGGCATTCCACACGCGCCGGACACTCGTGCCATCGCTAATTTGCGACAGATGAGGCGCGGACTTTATTTATAGAATCTAATCTGTCTAGGATGCCTGAGTGTGAGGCCCTAGAGTTTAGTCCGAGAGTAACGAACTCAGTTGTTGCTGTAGAGACCCTTCTGTTACACGAGAGTGCACGAATATCTTCAGCTGAATTAAATTATCCAAGGCGAGCGCATCTTACTGCAAAATATATTCTACTATGAATTGTTATTGTAGTTGGGTCTCTATTCGGAAACAAATTTGCATAATGAATGAACCGGGTGCTGTCCAGGCTTTTTATTTATTTCAGTTCCCAGTCAACATGTGCACAGCAGTAAAATGAACAACACAAAATCACTGCTATATATTTCTTTCAAAATAAACAATGAGAGTACGAAATGATCATTGTTTCATGGAATTCGGTAGAATTTTGACACATAAAATACGTTGGTCAATATGTTGCTCAATTCAATAAAACGGTACAAAACACAAAAAATAAAAGAGAGTATTGAAAAATTGTAAACAAAAATGTTTGAGAGGCGGCAACTGAATACAAATCACGTTATTAGGTACAATCATTAGGTAAAAGGGCTTTTCCTAAGGCTAGACACGTTTCGACAGAGTAAACAATTAGGTAGTCGTGATGGGAGCGACGGAGGCTGTCGGTGGCTCGTGAGTGCTCGTGACCGGGTTGGACCGCGGACCTGACCACGGGCGTCATGCTCCACTGCGCCATTCGATCCGACAGGTGCATGCAGCACGTATACTATATATTTACTACATTAATTTCTTTATTTTTAATTCAAAAATCAATCGCTTCTAACTTGTCTCGTAATGCTGTCATCAAAGCAAAAATGCAGTGTGTCATCATGACTAACTTCTCGTGCTCAATATCCGAGCTTACGTTCAAGCTTTTGAGATGGTTCAATCTTGTCAAATAAGTTTACTTCAGGCACAGGCAGTCATAAAGTGCTTATAATACCAACTTATCCTGAGTGATGATAAGTGTGTACAATTAATAAGAGAGGCAACATGAAACGTCACAAAAGCTTTGTCACAGTAACAAGATAAGTAACATCAAGTAACATGTAATTAAACATCGTCATTAGTGAATGAAAGCGAACATTAACAGAATTTTAAAGCCGTCGTGTAGACCGTATAATACACACCCGCGTACCCTTCCTACCCCATTTTTTCCCTATCATTATCTCAATTTGCCCTTGATAGAGACATTGAAGAGATGGATAGATGGATAAAAAATGGAACGACTTGGACGAAAAAATATTAAATTGCGTTACACCTTTTCTTTTGGAGGCGATATCTAATCGCCGGCGATGTCTAATGCTTTGAGAATTGTTCAATAAATTAGGAGCTTTTTGTTTGACTCATGAAGTCATCATCTTTCATTCTTTACTAGTTTATTGAATTTTGCGTTATGAATATTACTAGACTCGATCTAAAATATCTCCTCCTTTGTTATCTGTTTCGAAAAGATTTATAGTGTCCTAGAAAATAATGCCTTTAACAAGTCAAAAGATTTTGCTAACATTGCGACATTTATTATTAGATTACGTTTATGCTTTCGAAGTACATACAGTCATCATTATTAATAATTTCGAAACTTACCTCCATTTCCAGCGTTGGTGATAGTCACCCAGAAGTCGATGGTCTTCTCAGGTCCCAATTCCTCATAGTCCCACTTCTTTTTAACTTTCACCACACCACTTGGTTCAACGGTAACCCACGGATTTTCGTCCCGAATTTTAAAGGTCTCGCGATCAGTCTCTTTTTCTAACGTAAAAACTGCACGTCCCTCTACTTCACCATCTGCCTCAGTAAACTCAATTCTTTTTGTTGGTCTTACAGCCCGTGTTACTCGACGCTTCTCACGATGAAGAACGGGCAGATCTCTTTGGTCACGAATTATAAAGTCCAGGAAGACTGGTATTGGTCGACTTTTACGTTGTGGGAAGCCAGTATCGTGAGCAACCACTCTTAGTTCAGCTTCATGGCCATCAGGTTCACCTGCTAATATAAGTTCTCCAGTCTGGGGAACTATAACCGCCAAATTGCTTGGTGATTCTAGAGAATAGTACACTCGATCTCCATCAGCATCCTCTGCTTGAACTTGTCCAATGTTAGAAAATCTTTGCCAGTGTGCAGTGCCATTTGGACCATTTTGATCAACAGTTCCATTCACAGAAAAATAGTAGGAGTCCTGGTCAAAACACGGCTCATGATCATTTTCATTACCCACATCTATCCGGACTGCTAGGTTAGCTTTATTCGCTCCATGGATGTCTGTTGCTTGGATGACTAATTCATACAAATTCTTGTCTTCAGCGTCTAAAGGTTTAGTAGCTATCATTTCAACATCACCATCAGTTACGACCGATTTAACTTCAGAATTAGTTCCAGTTTTTCCTTTTTGTCGTAATGAAAATATAGAATCTTCATTTCCTTTTATAATTTTATAAGCTAGAGGACCCACATCAATTAGAGCCGTAGCTCTTATAGGTAGGAGGTCCACGACAGTACCCGGTGGAGCATTTTCTGAGATTTCTCCTATCAATCCGTTGGTAGCGGTGAAATGTAGCATCTGCCGTCGATCCATTACTAGGAGATGAATGGCATGAGCTGCACTGCTGTAAGGAGTTTGCTCTAGAATTGCTAGATTCACGGGTTGATTGAGTAGGGGTGTTAGATCAGCGGTGGTCATGAGTAGGCCGTCATCAAGAAGAGTGAAGTAGGGCGCGAACTCAGGATCTAGGAGCGTGTATCTAGAGTGGTTGCCTATGAAGTGTCTGACGGCGTGCCCGGGACGCACGTCGTGCGGCAGCAAGGTGAGCGCGCGCGTTTGCAGCACGACGCTGAGCGCGCAGAGCAGCGCGCCGCCCGCCAGCACTGAGCGCGCCATAGCTCTTATCGGAGATATCGTCTAACTATCCCGACATTTCACCTACAACAAACAAACATTTAATTTATTTACTTACTTATTAAAAAGTGTTATTAAATTACCTACTTCTACATACACTATTACTATTAATACATAATTATTACTAATTAAACAAGGTCTAGTAGTATATGTACTGCAGTAGACATATTTCGAGCAAATAATGATGATGGCTCAAAATGGAAAGCAATCATGCTTTGATCGACCTAATTCTTCTCGGCGACTGTAACTTTATGATTAGGAACGGCCCTAAAGGAAATCGGGAATCCATTTATGGATAAAACGAGGTAATCGAAGTTGATAGAATCAAAATGACAGTGCACTTTTATATTATGCAGTTCTTAATCCTAAATTACCGTGATCACGTGGTGAACTTTGGGTGCTTTTAATCAATCTAAGGACTTAACATTAATCTGAAACTCCAAAGTAATTAGGTATGCCGAATCCCGAATAACGCAATGATGGAATAACGTGGATTTGTTAACACATGACCGATACACCCGAAAAAAGAATTTGATCAGCAGCATTACAGTGCGATCAAATTATCTTGGCAGCTCTGAACATAGGCTTTGCGAAATTTTACGCATGTAAACTTGGGAATAAAACTGTTATTGCCAGATAAACCAATACTTAAACGATCAGAAAATATCTAATTTAAACAGTGAGAAATACAAATAAAATAAATATCATAACACTTTTATACATTCGTTGTAACAAAATGACCTGCACGAAGTTCGGAGCTGCCAAGATAATTTGATCGCACTGTACCAATCGATCGTTGCATCCAATATTAGGGGTGATGTTTTTTTCACATAACGGGTTCAATGCCCTTATCCCAGCTATAAAATCTTAATTGCAATTTTAATGTTACCGTAAAGTGTTTTAGATTGAGCACTTTTCTGTTCAGCTATGTTCAGGTATTTCTAATAGCTTCAGTTTCTTGGCTTGGCGGCAAGAGTTTCGTTGACAAGAAAAGATTGTGTTGAATGCTTTAAAGACAAAACAAAATACAGAACCTATAACCAAATTAAAGTTAATTTTGAATTATCATAATTCTAAATGAAATTAATATTTTGTCGTATAAACGATCCTAGTGAACGAAGTGTGCACCTTATTTACACGCAGACTGTGCGGGATAGATGAATCTAGAGGATCGCGTTTTACTAACTTTTAATTTATATAGTAGGTAGGTACCATAAATTTGTTTGATCGATATCAATCAAGCAAGCAAGGAGCTTTAGGGTTCATTGAGATATGTACTGAGAAATACCTTGGATATATAGATATACGTGCAGTATTAGGTACCTACTCATGAATCTTAAAACAACCCTTGTTTTAGTCTGCTAAAATCGTGAAGATTTTTGTTGATCTAAAATGAAATGAATGTCTGAATCATGTGATAGTGTGTTGTTTAGCGGGCTAGCGCATGTTGTACGACTTGTACGCGACGAAGACGTCGTCGCCGTCGACGGGGACGGCGGGCGGCATCGACGTAGGGCGGCGAGGCGGGGCGCACACATGCGGAGCTTTATTTAGGCGGCGGGCGAACGCCGGCGTCTCGCGACCCGCCGCCGCCGCCGATCAATACCCTCGCTGCGCCGTCGCGCGACGCTCAACGAGCGAATCTCAACTCTACACGCGCTCCCGTTCACGACAAACCATCAAAAATTCACACACTCATTTTACTGAATAAAAGCACCCGCTATTTCCACGAAACTTCACGAATCTCCAAACGATTAATGAAAAGAACCGCTGATAACACTATATAAATGCACTATTCAGATTTCAGACGATTAATGAGCAACTATATGTGGTATTATATTCATTTCCACCGCATTTTATTTGATTAGAAGATGCACTGCACTTAATTAATTGGCTACTAACAATGCAATATGATTTGCTTATCAGAAACAAACCTAACGTAACGCGTAAACATGTGGTTTGAATGTAAACAATTTAATGAAATACCACCAAATTCATATAAATCACTCTCGATTCACAATAAAGCTAATATTAATTAATGATTTTGAGTAATTTCAATAGACAATCTACGTACTTGGTGAAAAACGCAAGAATTTTATATCGATATCGTAGCGTTTGACAGATGCGCGCCGATAAACGAGACACAGACCGAGCGCAACGACGTCGAAATGCGACTGGCTGATGGCGGCCGCGGCGCGCGCGCGTATCGAGCGCTCTCCGCCCGACCCCCGCCACCCTCGCTTCTACAACCCCTGATTGTCCCGCCCGGCTACTGAAGCTTTTTGGTTCTTAGCTTTTACCCCTCCGCAGCTCTGCGTGCCTCGCTATTACGGGCATTACTGCATGCACTACGCGTGGTTAATTTCTATTTAATTCTTTCATTATGTATTAGCAGTTTCAATATTATTAACTGATCTTTTACCGATTGGCAATTGTATTTGATGAATGAAAGGCAAATCTTGTAAATTCTTATTGATGATAATATAATTATTAGTAGAGTGCAGGTTCTTTTGATTTTGGGCCCACTCCCAACTGCGTCGCTATACCTATAGGTTTATTTCAATGCAGAGCCGATCCAGTACCTACCTAGTGCGTGTTCACGTACGCGCGACGCGACGCGCGACGCGATTGGCGATTAAATTCAAACATATGGCGGTGTATGAGTGCGTTCACGGAGAAGCGATTTTATACGCGATTATTTGAATTTGAGGCGGTGCCCGCGGCGGCGCCCGCGGCGATTATCGCGGCGGCGCCCGCGACGATTATCGCGGCGGCGCCCGCGGCGATTATCGCGGCGGCGCCCGCGGCGATTATCGCGGCGACGCACGCAGCGGCAATTCTCGATGAAGCGATACCCGCGATGAAACTTTTTTTCTGATTCATGGTTTTCGGGGTTGCTGATTATGAAAATGAGTTCAAAATGAAAATCCAAGATGGCGCCGAAAAAATTTTTAGTTTTTCCATCATGGGTGTCGTAAGTCGTTTATATGGTTTTCGGGGTCGCTGATTACAAAAATGAGGTCAAAATTAAGACCAAGATGGCGGCCAAGAAAATTTTTGGTTTTACCGTCATGGGTGTGGTTTTCATGGTTTTTGGGGTCGCTGATTACGAAAATGAGGTCAAAAGGAAAATCAAAGATGGCGGCCAGGATTTTTTTTGGTTTTTCCGTCATGGGTGTGGTTTTCATGGTTTTTCGGGTCGCTGATTACGAAAATGAGGTCAAAATGAAAATCCAAGATGGCGGCCAGGAATTTTTTTGGTTTTTCCGTCATGGGTGTGGTTTTCATGGTTTTTGGGGTCGCTGATTACGAAAATAAGCTCAAAATGAAAATCCAAGATGGCGGCCAAGGAAATTTTTGGTTTTTCCGTCATGGGTGTCGTTTTCATGGTTTTTGGGGTCGCTGATTACGAAAATGAGGTCAAAATGAAAATCCAAGATGGCGGCCAGGAAAATTTTAGTTTTTCCGTCATGGGTGTCGTTTTCATGGTTTTTGGGGTCGCTGATTACGAAAATGAGGTCAAAATGAAAATCCAAGATGGCGGCCAAGGAATTTTTTGGTTTTTCCGTCATGGGTGTGGTTTTCATGGTTTTTGGGGTCGCTGATTACGAAAATGAAGTCAAAATGAAAATCCAAGATGGCGGCCAGGATTTTTTTTGGTTTTTCCGTCATGGGTGTGGTTTTCATGGTTTTTGGGGTCGCTGATTACGAAAATAACCTCAAAATGAAAATCCAATATGGCGGCCAGGAAAATTTTAGTTTTTCCGTCATGGGTGTCGTTTTCATGGTTTTTGGGGTCGCTGATTACGAAAATGAGGTCAAAATGAAAATTCAAGATGGCGGCCAGGGAAATTTTTGGTCTTTCCATCATGGGTGTCATTTTCATGGTTTTCGGAGTCGCTGATTACGAAAATGAGCTCAAAATTTAAATCCAAGATGGCGGCTAGGAAAATTTTAGGTTTTTCCGTCATGGGTGTCGTTTAAATGGTTTTCGGGGTCGCTGATTACGAAAATGCAGTTAAAATGAAAATCCAAGATGGCGGCCATGACGGAAAAACTAAAATTTTCCTGGCCGCCATCTTTGATTTTCATTTTGACCTCATTTTCGTAATCAGCGACCCCAAAAACCATGAAAACGACACCCATGACGGAAAAACCAAAAATTTTCCTAGCCGCCATCTTGGATTTTAATTTTGAGCTCATTTTCGTAATCAGCGACCCCAAAAACCATGAAAACCACACCCATGACGGAAAAAACTAAAATTTCCATGGCCGCCATCTTGAATTTTCATTTTGACCTCATTTTCGTAATCAGCGACCCCAAAAACCATGAAAACGACACCCATGACGAAAAAACCTAAAATTTTCCTGGCCGCCATCTTGGATTTTCATTTTGACCTCATTTTCGTAATCAGCGACCCCAGAAACCATGAAAACGACACCCATGACGGAAAAACCAAAAATTTTCCTAGCCGCCATCTTGGATTTTAATTTTGAGCTCATTTACGTCATCAGCGACCACAAAAACCAAGAAAACCACACCCATGACGGAAAAACCAAAAATTTTCCTGGCTGCCATCTTGGATTTTCTATTTGACCTCATTTTCGTAATCAGCGACCCCAAAAACCATGAAAACGACACCCATGACGGAAAAACTAAAATTTTCCTGGCCGCCATCTTGGATTTTAATTTTGAGCTTATTTTCGTAATCAGCGACCCCAAAAACCATGAAAACCACACCCATGACGGAAAAAACAAAAATTTCCATGGCCGCCATCTTGAATTTTCATTTTGACCTCATTTTCGTAATCAGCGACCCCAAAAACCATGAAAACGACACCCATGACGAAAAAACCTAAAATTTTCCTGGCCGCCATCTTGGATTTTCATTTTGACCTCATTTTCATAATCAGCGACCCCGAAAACCATTAAAACGACACCCATGACGGAAAAACCAAAAATTTTCGTCGGCGCCATCTTGGATTTTCATTCTCATTTTTGTAATCAGCGACCCCAAAAACACTACTTTATCAGCAATACCTAAAACTAGTCGGTTTGATTGAGAACGCCGCGTGCTTTGCTACCCGCTTGAAAAGTCGCCGCGATAATCGCGGCGGCCGTCGCCGCGGGCGCCGCCGCGGGCACCGCCCCGCGTCTGTATGAACAGCGTAGTACATTGCCATACGTTTGTGTTTGCGCGTGCGATGATATCTGCCGCTGCACGCATCGCGTGTCCGTGAACACAAAAATCGCACGACGCGCCGCTCGTCGCGTCGCAGGTCGCGCCGCGCGTCGCGTCGCGCGTACGTGAACACGCACTAAGGATCTTATTTCGGCCAAGTCTAACCGATAGTGAACCTACTCAAACATTTCGTAGCTATGAAAAAACACTAGAACACTATATATGTGTGTTTCTTTGCGATCCGGTAATCGAACTCTATACCATTCAGCAACCGCACTCGCGACTACTATAGAGCGACGGCTACTAACCTAGTCGTTGAATCCTCCTGACCGTTTTCGGTCACGGTGGCCAATCTTAGCGGAGATTAGCCATCGGCACGACCGGAAAGATCAGGCGCAGGACCAACAGACCAAAGGGGTATTTATACCGCCAACTTCCAAACTCCGGGCTTAAGTACTTATTGGGCAAAATGTAATCTAACTACTGATTACTAACTACGCCTACAAAAAGTAGTTAGCAATCATAACTACTAACTACATAAAGTAATCGAAAAATGTAGTTAAAAATTTTTAACTACTAACTACAAATTGTAGTTGCAATCACGATTACTTGATTACTTTTTACTAAAACTACATTTAATAAAATGATGTAGCCATGGACCTATAAAAAAGCTAAAATCTATAATCCTTGCATTTGATTATTCATAAAAATAAACATAGATAAGTGCAATAAACTGTTTTTTTTTATGCAGCCTTATTCCAAAACATATTTATATATTACCTACTACACATTACATGTTTATTTCATTGCAAAATATAAGTTCGTAAAAGTTAAATAATCAGAGTTACAACTACTCGATTGCAGCAATCAAACTAACAACTTAACTCTAAGTAGTTATGATTACATGTAACTTAACTACATGTAGTTAACTACTTTTAATCGTAGTTAGTAACCAGATTACAAAATTGTAGTTAACTGGGCCCTACACTAGCTACTGCTGAGAATTTCTAATGAAAAACCCAATGGCACTTTTTGCCCGACCCGGGAAACGAACTCAGGACAATCGTGAATGAAATGCGTCCACAGCTGTATATATGTAATTATGTACACTAGGCTTTTCCTAAAGAAATTTTAAAGAATACGACACGATCGCGGATCGTGCGTTCAAAAGTCAAAGTCAAAAGTCAAAAAGTCAAAAATATTTATTTCAAGTAGGCCAGTAACAGGCACTTTTGAATAGTCGAATTAAACTAACTGCGGCACTCAGAGATATCCAACGATTACTCAAGCCGCCACCCAGCAAAGGCCTGACATAGTTTTGTATGACAAAACTGCCAAAAACCCTTACCAAGCGACGGCCCAAACAACCACCGAAGCTCTCCGAGTGCGGCAGCAAACTACTGAACTACTGAAGCTAAATAAACTAAGCTACAGTCCCAGTCACAAGGCATAATAACTCGTGAGTGTACTGTAGTTGCCAATTCCAAAGCGTTGGTCTCATGAGAAGAATGGCAAGAAACTTCATGGACACTCTTTTAAAATCGTTTGGGTTTACAATATGTTCAAGGTACAAACATAATCTTGGTATAATACACACATGAAGACTATGCAGATTAGTGTTTGAGATGGTCTTTTGAAGAAAGCACCACACAGATTTGATTGGACCCGTCCAGTCAGTGCAAGCATTTGTCAGTTATCGTGGAGCTCGACTTATAACTCAAGGAGATCAACGTCACGACGAACAATACCAAAGAAAGGACATTTGGGTGGGTCGCTTAAAGTACTCAAACTGCCAAACAATCGTTAAAAATAAATAAAAACTCACACGGTCCTCACGTTCACAATATGAAAATAATAAAATACATGAAGATCATGCAGATTAGTGTCTGAGATGGTCTTTTGAATAAAGCACCACACAGATTTGAGTGGACCCGTCCAGTCAGTGCAAGCATTTGTCAGTTATCGTGGAGCTCGACTTATAACTCAAGGAGCTCAACGTCACGACGAACAATACCAAAGAAAGGACATTTGGGTGGGTCGCTTATAGTACTCAAACTGCCAGACAATAGTTAAAATTAGAGAAAGACCCACATGGTCCTCACATTCACAATATAAAAATAATAAAATATTTGTCATATTAAATAATCATATCAAGTTATTAAATGTCAATATACACAAAACTAAATAAAAAATTAAATTAAATATTTAACATGTAAATATTGGTCAAAAAAATAATATCATACTTGAAAAAGTAAACAATGTCATGTGTGTAAAGAAAATTCATAAAATGTCAAATTGTAAAAAAATAATATAAAATAGGTATAAAGTCAATTCAATTTCGATTCAAATTGGAGCAGTTCAATCCCAAGCTTTTTTGTCCTCTAAATAATCTTTAACAGTATAAAATCCTTTCTGGCAAAGTTTACGTTTTATAAAGGATTTGAATTTATTAAGGCTTAAATTTTGAATGTGGCTTGGTAGTTTATTATAAAAGCGAATACATTGGCATCTGAAAGATCCACCTATTTTCTTGAGCCTTGTTGTGGGTACAATATATTTATGTCTATTTCTTGTATTTATATTGTGAATATCACTATATTTCTTAAACAGCTTTATATTTTTGTGAGCATACAAAAGATTTTCATAAATAAACTGAGAAGGAACAGTCATTACATTAATTTCCTTAAATTTTTCTCTGAGAGAGTGTCTTGGACTCAATTTATAAATTGATCTAACCGCCCGTTTTTGCAAAACAAAAATGGTCTGAATATCAGCGGCATTCCCCCACAATAAAATGCCGTACGACATTATGCTATGAAAATAACTGAAGTAAACTAATCGGGCTGTCTCTACATTGGTTAAATTACGAATTTTTCTAACTGCGTATGCTGCAGAGCTCAGCTTTTTTGACAATTTATCTATATGAGGCCCCCACTGAAGCTTAGCGTCTAAAGTTAAGCCCAAGAACACCGTGCTATCTTCAGGGTTCAACTCTTCGCCCTTTACCAACACACAAGTCTTCACCTGCCTAACGTGAGGTAGTGTAAACTTAATGCATTTGGTTTTTTTTTCATTAAGAAGCAAATTATTAGCGTTAAACCAATGCACCACTTTCGAAATAGCGCTATTTACATCGTCAACAACCAGCTGTTGTCGTTTAAGTTTAAATAAAAGCGAAGTGTCATCCGCAAATAGCACTACATCGTGGTTATCCTTTATGAGGTGAGGCAAATCATTAATATAAATAAGAAACAAGAAAGGGCCAAGAATCGAGCCCTGTGGGACTCCCATTATTATAATAGATCCGGGTGATCTTTTTCCGTTCACGTCAACGCTTTGGATCCTATTACTCAGGTATGAGATAAGAAGATCCAGAGCGCTGTTTCGTATTCCGTAGTGGCGGAGCTTCCTGATTAAGGTTTCATGAAGGACGCAATCAAATGCCTTGGATAAATCGCAAAAAATGCCCAAAGCATCACATTTATCTTCCCATGCATTATAAATATGTCCTAAAAGTTCGACACCGGCATCAGTAGTTGAGCGACCCTTCGTAAAACCGAACTGTTTATTGTGCAATAATTTGTGTTTATTAAAAAATGTTTGTAATTGGTCTAAAATTAATTTCTCAAAAACTTTACTGAAAGTAGGCAGCACTGAAATAGGTCTATAATTTGTGGGGTCTGATGTACTGCCTGCCTTAAATAAAGGAATAATTTTACTATTTTTCATAAGGTCAGGAAACTCGCCACAATCAATACAATTATTAAAAATAGAAGCTAAGGTAGGTGCTACAATATCAATAATAGACTTGGCAACTTCTACAGAGTTACCCCACAGATCCGCAGTTTTCTTAACATTTAAGGTGTGAAATGTTTTTAATATATCTCTACATGTGACATGTTCAAAATGAAATTCTGAGTCGCAAGCCTTAACATTTTCCTTTAGCAAAGATTCGGCAACAGTAGGTGACGAGTTTAAGGATTTCGTCGTTGAAACGGGAATGTCAGAAAAGAAACTTTCGAAAGCCGCGGCGACATCCGAATCTGATTTAATTACTTTGTCATTAATTGTTAAGCTGTAGTCACTATTACGTTTACTAGACTTTCCCGTTTCATTATTAATAATATTCCAAGTAGTTTTAACAATATTATTGCTGTTTCTAATTTTGGAGCTCAAATAATGTGACTTAGCAATATGACACACTTTTTTAAACAGTTTTGAATAATTTTTAACATATAAATTAAATTCGGCAGTATTTACAAAAACTCTTTCACTATACAGCTCATAAAGCCTTGTTCTACTCTTGTGAATACCCATGGTAGCCCAGTCACTAAAAGATGCGTTACAATTTACTGAGATAGTCTTGGGAATGAAAGTGGAATTAAATTGCTTACAATACATATCAAAAAATTCATCATATTGATGATGAGGATTGTCAGTAGACAATAATGGTAAATTGTTTATTAGTTTATTTTTAAATGTTTCCAAGTATCTTACAGTTTTTGGGTTAACAGTGATATCCTTTTTAGCCACTTTGATTTTTTGGTTATCAATGGTAATCATTTGACCGCAATGATCAGAGTCTAGAGCATTTATAATTTCTTTATGGATAGGAATAACATCAGTATAAATATTGTCTAAACATGTGGCACAAGTAGGCGTTATTCTTGTAGGCTCCAAAAATAGGTTTACGAGATTGTAGGACTGAAACAGACTCATAATTTTACTACAAGAACTTGAGTTTTCTAATAAATTTACATTAAAATCACCGCAAGTGATAATGGACTTGTTTGTGTTACAAATCTTGTGTAACACTTCATCCATTACCTTCTCAAAGCAGTCATACAATCCCGAGGGGGGCCTGTACACACTTAATATAATAAACTGCTCCAATTCTATACAAGCTATTTCAATAATGCGTTCAACAGATAGGCTCACTATGTCCTTTCGGTCTTTAAATTTAATCTGATTATTTACTAAAATCAGTGATCCACCATGAATGGCATTAACTCTGTTGAATGTGCTACCAACCTGGTGATTACTAAAACTAATCATGAACTGGTGGCTTTGAAGCCAGTGTTCTGTAATACAAAGAATATCAATATTATTAAAATTCAAAAATAGTTCTAATTCTAAGTCTTTGTTCCTCAGTCCTTGAATGTTCTGATGCACCAGGTTGATGGTATTTGTTTTTAAGCTCTTTTTATTAGACATAGTTTTGTGAGATTGTACATGATTGCTAGAGTTTGCCTCTATTGTCCTATTCTCTAATTTAAATGATTTACAATGTCAATATTATGCACTGAATTTCTCACTGGATTATTCAACATGTCATGATTCCCGCTTTCACTAATACTGTGCTAATACGCGCAATGTTCCTAATTTCTCATTCAGTCTCCGCTCGACTCAGTGCAGAAAGGATTAACTCGCGACAAGTGTTATTGGGTTTAAACCAAACCTCGGGTTTACAGACCATCAGCCAACCCACAATTTAAAAAAATCTTAAATGATATTTAAAAGCGACCACTCTACGAGTATTCCAGATAGCCTGGACTGCACCAAAGCGGTGACGTACGGAGATGGAAGAGGGCAGAGAAGATGCTTGGGAGCTCTGGTTCACCGAAGCTAAGCACTTTACTGTCTTGACGGGAGCAGAAATGTGTTAACAGGCTAGACGCCTTTTTTTTTTTTTTTTTTGCTGGGTGGAAAATCATCGAATGACCCCCCCCGCTCTTGGGCAGAGCGAAGGGGAGTGTCAGACTTCTACTGACTAAAAACCGAACCCAGTGACGCCTGGTTTAACAACAGCCGCCCTCCGCTCGTGTCTCCTCTGTGCACTTATGTCGAGTGTGGTGGCTGGCCTCATAAAAATATGAGACATCTCTCCTCTCTAAAGTTAAGCGATTTAAGAAGTGTGAAGTTCTGTTGTTGGTTTGCAACATATCTCTCCTCTCTGCTTCGGTGTACAATGCTTGCCAAGGCCAGTTCCTTTTTTTTTGGAGCATAGGTCATCAAATGACTCCTCCCGCTCTAGCCGGAGCGGAAGGGAGTGCAAGACTTCTACTGACTAAAAACAATACACCCATGTTCCTTCTTAGCCCTTTGTCCGGGGCTGCGGTATCTCTTTCGAACAACCCGCAGCCCCGGGCTGTTAGTTCTTGAATGTCATTTGTCTCACCAAATCTTTTTTTTTTTTTGTAAATGTTGCCTCACACTAGGAATTTCTCCTGTATCGTGGGTGGGTTCACAAACATTTAAACTGACATACACAAATACCCAGACCTGGAACAACTATCTGTAGGTCTTACAAATATTTGTTCGGATCGAACCCGCGACACGCAGCGCGGCAGTCCATTGCTTGAGCAACTGCGCCAACCGTGCCGTCAATCTATACTTTATTACAGAATGAAACAAATAAAACAAAAAAATAATGGAAACAATTATTATATTAAAACAGTAATTTTACAGACTAGTATAAAAATAGCCAAAGCTAGCACTGAGCAATATCATTTGTGACTTAATAAAAATAGTAAATAAAAATATTTTTTTCATATCAATATAAGTAATAGCTGTTATACATAAACTCTATAATATAAGACAGTTCTAGGCATTTGCACTGTGTGCATAAATTGTGGTAACTTAGTTACCATGAAGCTATAACTAAATATGATGGGTAAACTGCTTGGGGGCGACGCTATCATTTGTATTCTTGTATCTGATTTCTTTGATAGTCAGTTGCTTCCCTTGATGTATTCTTTGAAGATGACTCCTCATATCATAAGACCGTGAGAAAGACCGATGACACACAGGGCATTGTGTCTTCCCTGCATGTGAATCCTTGTGCAATGTCAATGAAGTGGGATGCTTGAATCCTTTTGGACACAGTTGGCAGCGGAACTTAGCCAGTTCTGATTCTGTAAAAAAAAAATTGATTATGTGTAAACAGGAAAGACAATTCAGGGATTACATTCAAAATATAGTACATATAATAAAATAGGTAGAGTGATTCAAGAGGAAGGTTTATATGGAGTACATTGCATTAGTGCAAAACCGGGGCAGGTTGCTAGTTCTAAATATTTAATTTTAGTCTAATGTTTACAGGTTATAATATCCTGCCTTTACCCAATCTTTTAATATTGTAGCTTTGTTATTTCACATAAATACATGCTAGAGGGAGACACAATAATTTAACACGATTATGTTTACTCTCTATTCGCATTTTTCTTTAGACATTTTATAAACCAATGACTTAGTTTTAGTAAATAATATCTTGTGATCAAAATACAATAGCTTAATAGAGAAAATAACACAGCTTAAGTCTTGGTTAATGAATAAATCTTATACCGAAACATGATGGAAACAGTTTTATAACATTCAATTTGATTTCACTCAATTCAATAGAATGTATTTATTATAGTACCTACTTATTACACTTTTATAAGCCTGTTTATTGAATAATTAACTAATATTAGAAATTGTATACTGTGAATGGTGCATACCGGAATTGCTCTTTTCTGAGAAATCTTCAACTGAAGTTGTCTGTGTATCAACTTGCATTTCTTCACTACTAGTAGATGGTGCGGTTCTCATTGCTAATTTAACACTGTCATCAGACTTTGAAGTTTCAGGTTGCATTTCAGCAATACCATTCTCTTGTTCTGGTATACTTTTGTTTGGGTTGCTTGTCATTGTGATAGGTTGTGGAATGTACTCTTCTCTAGAACTCTGCATTGTAGCTAAGTTAATTGGCTCATCAGACAACACAGGCACAATATCCTCAGTCATTCTACTTGATTTAGAACTTAAATCTAAAGAGGTGTTATCTGTGATCCTCAACAGACTCTTAGATGATTCATCCTCCATGTTATCAGTCAAACCCTTAACTTCTAAGAGCTCAGCAGTTATAAGGAATGATTCCAATTGTTCCTGGAATATGTTCACCTCACCATGGTACATAAAATTGATGATCGCATTCAGGTCCTCGAACTTGAAGTTTCTGAATATAATCACAGGATGTTGACATGGGTTCTCTTTGAATATCTGCTTGAAGTAACTACTACAAGCAGATAACAACATTTTGTGTGCTTTGATTTTGCCTCCATCGCAGCACAGCGTGACATCCACTAGATCATTTTCAAAACGGAGAACATTGAACGCTTCTGTTACGTGAGATACGTAATTATTCCAGCGTAAAGAGAACTGCGGTGCATTATTCATTCTACAACAGATATTCTACAAAGCCACTGCTGAAATAGCGAAAACACCTAATCTACTAATGGGTTTATCACTTTGTTAAGATAATCGACCGGATTTGATAAAGGTCAGGTAATATTTTCGATGTTTCGACTAAAGAATCCGAGTTTCTCTTTCATTTACACAAAAATTGGTTGTCAATACGAATGTCAATAAGTTTACAATCTGTCATTTGTTTCGTGGGTAAAGCTTCTTGCCAACCCTAAAATTTAAATCGAAGATCGCTATTCACAAAACCGAAGCCGACTGTTAGATTCGATTGTGATTCGAGATGAAGATAATATCAAGCCTGCCGACAGCAGATAGCTGTCGGAAGTGCAATTGAACCAAAAATGAAAGTGTTTTATCTAAAAAGGCCTTACTTATTTGAAGTAAGTCTAAATATTGTATGATAAGCCTAGTACTATTGTTTTGACCAGTGACCACTGCATACATATTACACAATTTGGTGGTTTTATACATAAATTATATAACTTGTAAATATGTAAATCTCGTATATAAATAATAATTGTAGTCTTTGTCTTGTGAATTATTTGGATGGATGTGCCAGGTTCGGCCATCCAGGGACCGTTAGTGAGCCGCTTAACAATAGAACCCGCAGATAATATTCATAACTAAGTCAATAAAACAAACAATCTAAATGAAACAAACAATCCATGACGATGGTTACATTATCTCTTTAACAAATAGTACTTCGGGGATCTTACAGCGCGTGGCCATAGCCAGAATTACGACGCCAACATGTACTAAACCATAAACAAGAATCGGACCTCGAAATTCGAATTTTATTCACTATGATGACGGCCACTGGAATAGTTGTGAATAGGCTGATATTTTGAGCTTTCAGCGAGGTCGGCGTTACCAGTTCAACAACCTGAAATAGGGCTACTATATTTAAGGACGGCATCAAATTATCGTTAAATGATTTATCGATAATCTATTAGTATGTGTGTTCAAATCTCAGACCAACAAAAAAAGGAAGACAGCGCGCCACGAACATCAAAAGTGAAGTCAACTTTTTATCTATGTGTGTAGACAATGTCTCGTGAAGTCGTGACGTACTAGGAGAAATGCGTGTGGTTTTAGTGTAGGTGTGTGCGTGAGCTTGTATGTTTACTTGCTATAGGCGTGTGGTTTTGTGACTTCACTGTTGGTGTTCGCGGCGCGCTGTCTTCCTTTTTTTCTTGGTCTGAGGTTCAAATAAGTGAATAAAGAATTATGGAAGTGAGTAAACTATTTTGGTAATTTCATTGTTCACAAGTTAGTTATTTTGAAAGATTAGGGGGCACCATAATATTGAAACCAAGTTGAAACTTTTTTGTAAAGTTCATTTCACGAAAAAAGTCCCGCAGACGCAGCGCTGTATTTGCGCGACATAATGTTGCTATCTCTCTCTCTCTCTCGCCATATCTCCCCATCTGTCAAATTTATAGTTCCACAATTGTCCGCGGGACTTCTATTCTATTCTATTTTTATTTAATGGCAATTAATAAAGCCGATGTCGACTATTCTGCCAATGTCCAGTGAGTTGGAAAAACAAGTGTGGAAAAATAAAAACATAAAAAATACGAGAAAGAACTACAACCAAGGTCGCAAATTACATTCTTCGACACCAAAGGGACTTCTTTCGTGAAATGGACTTTACCGAATTTTGGGTTTGACAGTTTGACACTGACAGTTTTGTGTTGTGCTATGACGGCACTTTATTTTGAGAAGTATTGATTACAGCATTGTGCTTCGAGTATTAATTTATATTCCCAAAAACTGAAGATCTCGAAGAGAAGTAAGCCGAATTAAACAAAATCTATTTCAAATTAAAATGGTAAGTTGGTAATGATTACAATCAGTTTTGTGGGAGGTTACAATGAAATCAGCAACACAAAGCAATGATTTCATGATAAGATTAATAATTATTTGTAATTTATAGCACGGCCGGGTAAAGGTTCGGACTACTGAAGAAGAAAAGGCGAGAAAACAAAAAGAACGCGAAGAGAAACTTAAGATTTACAAACATGCTATGGAAACTATTTTTCGTAAGGTACGCATTGTAAAATGTATTGATTTTTTGTTTAAAAAATTGGTCATAATCACTAAATTGTTTTCTCAGAGGGATGAAGGTAAACTAGATAAGGATCTGTTGGCGTTGACTGGAAAAGTTTTGTCATCCAACCCAGATATTTATACCCTTTGGAATATAAGACGGGAAATACTCATAATTTTCAGGTAACTTATCCTTTAATCATTTTGTAACTGCTTGTCTATCATTATTGAAATGGTGATAAGACTTTCTAGGGCTATCACAATATTTTTTTGTAACATTTATCAATCGTCTATATAATTAAGTTTCATGCCTTGTATTTTTGGTTGCTTTTCCATGCACTTAGAGAAAACCAGCTCTATAGACCAAGCCGTATTGACTGCATAATGTTAAAAACACCTAAGAAACAAGCTATGTAGGAACTATTTCAGAAACTAGATTATCCAATACTATCTCATTGCAATAATTTCAGAAAAAATGATGAGTATGAAGGTGAGATGTCGCAGTTGTATGATGCTGAATTGCATTTAACTGAGTCTTGTTTGAAAGTAAACCCAAAGTCGTACTGTACCTGGTTCCAGAGGGAATGGGTACTTACTACTAGGGCAGACCCCAACTGGGAAAAAGAACTAACTTTATGCAATATGTATCTGAAGTTGGATGAAAGAAATTGTAAGTATTTATGCCAAATTCTGTAATGCTCTGACAGGCAAGCACACATCTAACCTAGCCTTTTGTCAGGGATTGTGAGGGTGGTACAGTTAGTAGCAAAAAATGTAAACACTGAAAAGGTCATTCAATTCTCTAGAATTTGTGTTTCATTAAGAAGCACCCAGTGTATGGTTTGTGACAACTTTATTAAGTTCCCACAAAAAACTAAACAAACTTTGCCATAATATTGTATTCAATATTATGGCACAAATATTGTAGACAATTTTATGAGTTCTGGTCAAAGTCATCATCTTTTTGAGGCTTACTGTAGTTTAACCAAATACAGCTGAATAGATAACCAAGTAAAGGATAAAGATGAAGGTGTTGTATAAATTAGAACATGGTAAATATTCTAAAATAATGGTGGACCTGTTGAACTCATATGGTCTGGTATTTTTCTGCAATGAATACCTCATGTTATGTTATCCTCAAATGAGAGGTACTATGGGTACACACGGCTACACATCAAGCTATACAAAACCAGTATAATCTGATCGTTAATTGTGCGAAAAGATCTAGTAAAGTGAGGCCAAGATTAACTGGTTTTGTATAGCTTGATGTGTAGCCGTGTGTACAAAGAGACTTCATAGTTTTCAACTCAAAAAATTGTTGATCACACTATTTTTACCCGACTACGGCGAAGCCAAAAGGAAGGGTAATGATTTTGGCAGTCTATGTATGTATGTATGTTCCACCGTAGCGCCTAAACTACTGAACGGATTTTAATAAATTAGGTATCAATAGATTCGTAAGAATAGCCCGGGTGTCATAGGCTATATAATTTTTATAAATTCTTTTTACGACGTAATTTAAATGTCAAAAACTTACCTCAAAAAATATTAAATTGAGATAATCATAGCAAGTTTGGTATCAAATGAAAGGTCTTGGCGAGCACATTACAAATATGTATTATATTATAGTTTAAGTACACACAAAAATAAAATTCAAATAAAAAAATTATGTTCAAAAATCTAAAACCCGACCACTAACAAAATCGCGGTCATAAAAGTAGAAAACAAGAAAATAATTCTTGTCTGATATTCTTCGTAGTCGCATGCCACCTTGCTAATGGCAATTAGCAGCTGACTTCTGTATCAATGAGAACACCATGAAGGAGCATCAGGTATCAGTGGCATGCGACTACGAAGAATATCAGACAAGAATTATTTTCTTGTTTTCTACTTTTAAGACCGCGATTTTATTAGTAGTCGGGTTTTAGATTTTTGAACTTAATTTTTTTATTAGCTGTTAATTTGTTGCCAGAATTGAACTATACATAAACTTTTCAACAATAAGAGATACAAATACTGATATAATTTTTGTAATATGTTTCAGTTCACACCTGGGATTATAGGAGATTCGTAGTCAAGCAATTCCAGCCATCATTGAAAGATGAATTTGACTTCACAACGGAAAAACTATTAGAGAATTTCTCTAACTATTCTGCATGGCACTACAGGAGTAAATTGCTTGTTGAGCTCTATCCTGATGTAGAAGGTTTGGTAGAAATACATTCTTTTACCAAGAATTCGGTACATGTTCTAGACCAACAAGTATTGAAAATGTTCAGTGATTATAAAAAAAAAACTGGCCAAGTGCAAGTTGGACTTGCACATGAAGGGTTTCATACCATTGTGGTAGATATTGAGAGATTTTCCATGGTATTTCAGCATAAAACATAGACTTCTTAGAGGATTTCCTCAATAAGCGTTGAACTAATTTCTGTTTTTTTTTTTAAATTTTATTTCGCTCTGCAATTTCATAGATAATGGTCAGACAGACAGACACACAAGTGATCCTATAAGAGTTCCGTTTTTTCCTTTTGAGGTATAGAACCCTAAAAACTAGTGTTCCGTATTTTTACCCGACTGCGGCGAAGCCCAAAAGGAGGGTTATAGCTTAAAAATATGCTGTTGGGAGGTACAATCATTACAAGTACTGAATTCCTGGTAAACATTTGTGTCAAATTGTCCATGCATAAAAAAGGTTGCCAGTTTCTTTGATCTTGAAAATTTTCCTAAGGGTACTCTTAGTTGGAAGGGCCCCGGAAAGGCCGACGCCCGTCGGGGCTGCGAGTTGTTCACAAGAGATACCGCGGCCTTGACATAAAGGGCTAAGGGAGGAACATGGGTAGTTTTTAGTCAGTAGAAATCTGACACTCCCTTTCGCTCTGCCCAAGAGTGGGAGGGGTTATTTGATGATTTTCCAACCGCCAAAAAAAAGAGGGTACTTTAAGTAGTAGGTAGCTTATATTATTTCCATGAAATATATATTTTTCTTTTCAGGTGGGCGCCCAATAGAGGATAGTCATCATAAACAGGAGTTGAAAATGGTACTGAGTGCTGCATTCACTGATCCGGATGACACCAGTGCATGGTTTTATCAAAGATGGCTGTTAGGTAAATAATATTTTATCTGAATTTTGATGATTTAATAGCATGCATTAATATGCAGCATTGCATGTAAGCATCAAGACTTATTCTTTTTTTCTTTATCACTGTGATCCTCAGACCAAGAAAAAAAGGAAGACAGCGCGCCGCGAACACCAACAGTGAAGTCACAAAACCACACGCCTATAGCAAGTAAACATACAAGCTCACGCACACACCTACACTAAAACCACACGCATTTCTCCTAGTACGTCACGACTTCACGAGACATTGTCTACACACATAGATAAAAAGTTGACTTCACTTTTGATGTTCGTGGCGCGCTGTCTTCCTTTTTTTGTTGGTCTGAGCTGTGATCATCAAGATTAATGATTAGAATGTAGATTTTTGTTTTAAATATATCAAATGAGTCTGCTCTTGACCTCAATCATGCCCTGAGGACAGAGATGAGGTCAAGGTTAATTATTGTTTGATAATCAATTTAAAATCACCCTACTATTAAATTACAATTAATCCCTCAAGCTTGCGCTTATAAAGTAAAAAATATAGCAATATTTGTGCCTGGGCATATTTTTTATGCTTGTCTTTTGAATTTGTCCGTTAAGTTAATAATTCAACAACATTCTGCTTTACAGGAGCTGTTAAAAAAGTTACAAAAGTTGCAGTTTATGTATTGTCGCCGCATGAAAGCACGGTGGCATTTACTCAGCCCACCAGTATGTCATTCGTGACTTCAAACACGCGCCTGTTCTTCAACAATGAATTAGTCGCCGGAAGTTGGAGGTCTTTTTCAAATAACGAATATGATGTTATGTGGTTTTTCAGTCCTAAAGCAGATATCACTGAGGGATTGGATGTAAAGGTAATTTCAATACCTAATAAAACTCTTTATTGGATGGAAGATAAAAAAACGAACTTTATTGTTATCTTAAATTTTACAGTTGGAGTTTGACAGTGATGATGGAAAGACACAAACAATTATTGGTGTTAAACACAATTTAAATACTTATATTGGTAAAGGTGACATCAGTTTTGAGAAAAAGTACTCAAAGCCAGTTATTGAGGAACTGAAGAAACAGCTAGATTCCTGTCGTCAATTGCTGGCAATGGAACCTGACAATAAATGTAATTATAATAACTTTTCTTTCATCAGTCATGTTTTACAGACAACACAAACACAATATCAAGATATTAACAAAATGGTTTTTTTATTTCAGGGACACTTCTTACCACAACAACATTTCTTCATTGTATTGATGCGAAGCAGTATCACAAGGAAGTTGTAGAAAATTTATATAAATTGAAAACTGTAGATAATTATCGGGCTGGTTACTATGACGATTTAATTACTAAATGGAGTATAGAAGATCAACTTATACAGGATTGGGAAAAAGATAGTCTTGACTTCAAAATTAAGTTTGATCATAAAATGATTATTATACCCCATATGCAATACTGCAGTCACTATGAAAATGTTGATTTATCTAATCTGGGCTTAACATCAATAAGTTTGCCCTCTTTAGAATATCTTATACACTGTAAGGTAAAGATTTTTCATTTAATTATTATACAAGTATCAACTCTACTTCTGTTATTTTAAAGATTTTATGTAATGTTTTGCCAGGTTATATATCAATTTCTTTTATCCTTTCAGAAATTATCTTTAGAGAACAATCAACTGACAACGTTAAAAGATTTTCCTGATTTAAATCTAACGGAATTAAATATAAAAGGGAACAATGATTTACGCAAAGAAGAAGTGGGTGAATTTATAAAATGTAGCCGCTATACAGTGATTTTTTGAAGAATTTATTACATCATTTGGTGGTAATGATAATTAAAATAAGTTTAATAATTAAAACCTTAAACTAAATGATTACAGTCATAAAATAATCAGATTACTTAACCTTTGCTACACTGAACGCAGTTACGATGTTAAAGAAACAAGTAAAAGCTTTGGACACCCACTACTGCCCAAAAAACAATGTTTGAGTGCTGTATTTTATGAGTTTTGCAACTGAATGCCCATGTCATTTCATTTGAGGCCCACACTATTCAAAATGCAGTTCTGTTACTGACAGTTCCTCTAACTGCGTTCAGTGTTGTGAAGATACTTTAACCTACATTTTGCATTACAAAGTGGATGGTCAAAAATACATATATGGGATGGAATCATTGGTGCACAAATGATTAACACATTTTCAGTAAATTATTCTGAAACTCCATACATAGTTTTTTATATCTGCTCTTCCTACAATAGTGCAATACATAGATGGTCAAAATTTATGGACCAACTGATTTTAGACACAGAATCCAAAAGGTTTCTTTCTTCCAGCAGTGTAAACACGATTCCAATTCTAGTAAGATTACAGATTAAATGTCAATAACATAGCTTATATTATTTTTGTCAATAATATAGGTAATAACTGTAAGACAGTTATTACCTATATTATTGGAACAAAATAAAATGTGTGTTTTACATACAACAAAACAAATTAATAATATATTTTACTACCATAATTATAAAGCAGTATTTAACAAACCTATTTCAAACGACCTTAAGCTCTATTTCTGTTTATTTTTTATGTAAATATTATGTTGAAATGATCATTCATTTAATTTTTGTAAGTACTGTAATTATTAAAAGTATATAAATTATAACTTTCTTTGTAAGATTATTGTTTTCTGTAAGTACATGTTATTTCGAGATTGTTTAGTAGCAATGGATTGTAACAAAAAACAATTTATATTATTTGCATTCAAAGTTTCAACAACTTACAAACTAATTGGTGAAAATAATTTACTTCTATTTATTATTATTTAACAGTTACTGCAAAATATTTGCCCATAGTAATGTAATTTTTAGTTGCATTCCACTAGTCGAGCCCGCCTTACAATAAGCTTTCGTCAAGTGTGTTTAGATATTTATTATATTTGTGTGCTTCTATAAAGTATGTAAGTAACAAATGTAGTAAATATGTTCGAGGCCATCTTTTCCAAATTTTTTTTTGGACAAATGTAACAATACTCTATCTATGTTATCAAGATATTTTATTATGCTTAGAAAAATATATTTATCGTGGTTTAGTAACTAGTAGTTTATATTGTTGCACACAAGTCTTTAACAAACCTTGAACATCCCTATCCTATATTTCAAAAAAGGAAGTTGAAATAACAATGGGAAAAAGCGTCCCCACCCTTGTAGCACTTTCTCCTATAATAATATATCAAATGAAAGAGCGTAAAAATTACATAATTTTACTGTATGGCAAAAAAGTTATTCACAAAGTCCTTTTTTTTATTGCTTTCATTTTGATTCGTTACCACTGTTTGTATTAGATCTTTTAAACTACGCTTTTCCAGCCATCGATAGTGATTTAAGAGGAAGGTTTTATATGTAGCACATTGCACTCGTGCGAAGCCGGGTAGAGTCGCTAGTAAAAAATAAAATCAAAAAATATATTTCTTAATTGGTGAATAACTTTTTCCTCAATAGTTCACATATTTACTGCCATACAATAAAATGATGTATGTATTTTGTACGCTCTTCCTGTATAGGAGAAAATGCTACAAGGGTGGGGACAGGGTCCATACAAATTTTCCCATTGTTCTTTAAATAAATTAGATGGGATTTATTGAAATGCTGTGACACTTCCAAATAATGACAGGGCTTTAATTTCTGTAATGTAATTTTTATTTTCTATATACATAAATGTAGAAGTTAATTCACATGGAAATAAACTAATAGGAAATAATAAATGACTTCATATTTTGTTTGTTTCAAGAAAACTTACCAAATTTTAAGCTTTTTAAAGTTAAACACAACTTCAGAAACAGGTTTCAACAATATATCTCCATCCCAAAATAATTTTCCACATGCTTCACATAAAATTGCTGATTTGCTTAGAGCAGATAGTTGACAAGCATTATGTATGTCAATGGCAACCCCCTTATTTGTTGTTAACTTACTTCTTGTGTAAACTTCTGGTTGATACAAATCTTCATCACAATCTGAATCACTTAGAAAATTGTCACAATATGCAGTATCATCATCATCATACCCACCACCATATTTGTCTGCTTGATCAACATCGCCAGGTTTCAACATTGTTTGGTATTCAGTACACATTATCACAACTTCATCTGAATTTAGTTTTCTAAAATCTTTGCTATTACAATTAATACAAAAGCTGAAAAGATTGTCTTGTTCCACTTTTATGTTAAAATTATTAAATATTTTTCGCAACTGTTGTACAACAGTGTCTTTCCCAACTTCTAATATAGAACTTTGTGGAAAGTTAGTATTTGGAGTATGTTTTAGTTTACACAAAAGAACCTGGCGTTCTTGTGATATTGCTAGATTTATCACATCATGCCATAACATAGTTGATGGTATCACAATTGTGTCTATTCCACAATATCTTAAATAAGGCATCAAATTGGATAATGCAGGCTCCACCAAAAACTTCACCTCATGAACTGATTTTGATTGCACCATAGGTACACCAGTCTGAAACCTGTCTACAACTTTAGGTTTCTTTGTGCATTTCTTTTTGCTTTCTAACATAACATCATTGCATATTTCCTCAAAATTAATTTGTTGCTCTAAACATAGTTTCTGAAGATATTCATATATTTGTATAAGCACATGAGCGTCTAGAGCAGCATACAATATTTGTGTATTTCTTAACGGCCTTAATTCCCAATTTGAGCATTGCTCAGATTTTTCAAGGGGTAACCCAAAACATGACTGTACTAGACAGCTGAGGCTGTTTCCCCCATTGTCACTGTTACCAGGTAAGGAAAGTCCATTGGTGAGAAGACTCTTCCATAGAGTGCCAAGATCTAGTAGTCCTTCACCTTGCACTTTAATGTTTCCCAATCCTACCAGACTTGATTTCATTTCTTTTAGGTCTTGTTCAAGTCCAAAACCTACTTTAATTATCTCTGCATTATCCAGAAAAGATTTGTGGAAAGTGTACCAAAAGCTTGCATATCCAGGTTTGTTCAATATTAGAGTGTCTATTAGATAAACTCTGCTGTTAGTGGCAAGTTGTATTAATGCTACTTGAGACTGTGTAGCTCCAAATGAAGGCTTCCATTCACAATCAATACTTACAACACTATTTTTTACAACATCTGATATCATCAGGTCATAGAATTTTTCTCCTGTGTCTATCAGTGTAATCTGATCTTCAAGTAAACAAAACTTGTAATACTCATGAGGACTTTGTGGAGGACTATCATTTTTATCCCAATTCACTTCTGCAGGTACATCATTTATAGATATGTCTTTGAGCGCTAATGGTAAGTCGTTCTCAGCCATATTTAAGTATGAAGCCCACTTTAGAGCTTCATTGCGGTCATAATCAACTAACATTTCAATGAACTCTTGGCCTGAGCCAGCATTTTGCTTTAGTGAATCTTTCACTAAGTCTTCCCATACAGATGAGCTAACATTATGTTCTTGATATTTTTGATGTATTAAATATCTTAATCCACCGGTTGTGCGATTTTTGCTGAGATTCTTACATGTCTCTATAGGAATGTTAAACTTATTGCATAAACGAGCCACTAGTTTTCCAAGTGGCTTGTAATGTACTTTATCATATCTGACATGAGAAATCTTATTATCATGGATGTAATGTTGTACATAGTCTTTAATACTAACTGTCTTGTCTAGTAATTTATCCAAAAAAATTAAGAGTGGTTTTACCTGGCTAGGGCATTCATTTAAATACTCATCAATTAGATTTGACTTGTCTTGCAGAATCAATGGAAACACAAGATCTTGAACTGGTATTTCATCAAACAATTCCATTGATATTACAATTTGAGATGCTTGTTTACAATTGTCCTTACTGACCATATCTTTCACTATAGGTAGAATTTGGTCTTTAATTGTAGATATTCTGTATGTTTTGACAATCAGACACAGAAAATGTTGATTCCTCTGTTGTGTCGCTACATGGAATGCTGGTAGTTTTAAATCATCATCTGGTAGAATCTCACTACTTTCAGACCACTTCAATAAAGTCTCCATAATGAAATAGGGTAAAGTTTTTGGCTTGCAATCTTTGTAATCATCACATTTAATAACAAAAGCTAAAGCTAATCTGTATCTTTCTTCTGCATTCTGTAGAAATGATTCGATGTGAATCTCTATTGCAGGACTTCTCTTCCATGTTTTCCAAGTCACTTTTAGTTGCTCTAACCATATTTTGGAATTTTCATCAAGATCTACGTTAAGTCCTATAGACCGCAATGACTCTTCAATCGATGGTACTATTTTAATGGATTGGTTCTCACCGACTAGTTTATTAATATCCATTGTATGTCTTGAACTTTAAAAACAGTTTACTTGCATTAGAATCAGCAGTCCTTACATGACAGCTTTATTTGGAAATGTTGATGACACCAAGTGTTTCTATCTATTGAACATAATTAATAGTAGCACAACATAATTAACTATTTATTATTGCAGTTTATTGGAACACCTAAATCTATCGTCAAAATACCCTATTCTCTCTAGTTTGTATTTTTTAGTGTTCTGTCAAGTTGACAATAAATTATATGAATTTGTGTCAGTGCACAGACTACATATAGGGTGCGTTCCGAATTATGCTGTAATCGATTTAAGCGTCCTTAAACCCGTACCGAATTACTGTGAGCGCGATATCGATGTCCCTTGCCCTTGAATCGTCATAGATGACGTCATGACATGCGCCATCTTGCGATTACACCGACCATGCCCCAATTAGGGCCGCGTTCCGTATTACAAAATAATCGCTCACAGCGCTCACGTCTATATTTTGCGTTCCGAATTAGATATCACGATTATGACAGCTATGAGCTGTCATCAATTCGGAACGCTCGTAAACGCGTTTACAGTGCTCACTCGTCACGTGATAACAAAAACATAACCTGCATGAGAGAAATTCGTCGCCCGTTAGGCTCGTCTTGTATATTTACTTGAATACTCATGGTTATGAGACTCCAAAGAGATTTCAAAGAACTAATTGAATGTATTTGTGCGACTCCAGCCAGTGAACCTCAGCTGTGAACACACACACACACCCAGACACACACACACACGCATCAGACATCTGTCATTTTTTACTTTGATTTTGACAGCGCTCACGGTGATATTTATTTGGGGCATGGTCGGTGTAATCGCAAGATGGCGCATGTCATGACGTCATCTATGACGATTCAAGGGACATCGATATCGCGCTCACAGTAATTCGGTACGGGTTTATGGACGCTCAAATCGATTACAGCGTAATTCGGAACCATGAAGATATAGATAAATATGGAGGCCACACTTAGAACAAAAGTTTGAGTCAAATACCTACGATTCTCTATCTCACTCTCTGTGGGCTGACCTCTCTTTCTAAGGTGGATGATAGTATTGCTATCTCGTTATTAAAATCTCCTTATTCATTTTTAAAAAGAGTCACCACACAAATGTAATCAGAAGTTAAATACTGTCAAATAATGTGCCAATAAATAAAAAGCTAAACTAAGGTTACTGAAATTAAAATTCCACAATAGTATGTCACGAATGCTTGACAAGGTTGGCGAATCAGTGAATTATTTTCCCATTTCCTAAGGATGTGGTAATGTGGCAACATTGGCCCCACATGTCAACATAAATCGTACCAATATGGCGGTTGTTTACTTTGCGGTTCACAGTTTCGTTTGAGATATTTGCCTGTAATCAAAGTTATAATTGAGAAAATGGTGCAAACTTGTGTAGTGCGTGGTTGTGGTAGTACGTGGTGTCCAGGAGGCGATATAAGATTTCACGCGTAAGTGTTTAAATCGGGATTTTTGACACTGAATAATTGTAAACATATTTCTGCATATTTCTTTGTATTTTCAATTAATTACTTCATAAAAGCTTGACCTATGATTTAGTCAATGATAACTTAGATAACTATGTAAAGACCAAACAGTTTTACATTGAATTTCATGGACTTTCTGCAATTTTATTTGTTTTTGTTTATATGGAGTCATACTGAAGTAGTGTGACCACATTGGGGATATATCTGGGACTTTCCGTGGGACCTTCATTAATTATATAGTCATTATCATACTCGCTTTATTACATTTTATTACTTTTTTCACACACCGTGTTATTTCTGTTAGTTCTTTGAAATAACATAACATTTTCGTGAATTTTTAACAGTAGTCAAATAGCTAATTACTATTTAAATAATACAGTAAATGTAATGAATAATATAAAATTATGTTCTGATTTCACACTCTTCTGGTTTTAGGTCAACAGCGAAGCCCAGGTCTCTACGAAGATTGATAGGGGCGTACAGGTGTAAATAAAATCAACTGAAGAAAAAATACTGCAGAAGAAATCTAAGATTCTTAAGCAAAGAGTTTTACGACAGACTAAAAAAATCAGGACATGTCTTCGTTAAATATTATAATAAAATGATTTTAATTTAGAAAGTGTTTTTGTTTCTTTTTGATTACCGTTCCTATTATAGCCCCGTATTTAGATGAAAATACATAATATTAAAAATTCCACAGTGGTAAAAAACCTTAACACTGACTTACCCAGAAATCTTTAAAAAAAATCATCTTATATTATGTATCATTTTCATTAGTCTACAAAATAAAAGAAACATCTAATTTCTTTTTTGCGATTTCATGATTTTATAGTAAGAGTTGTACTGGGCAAAAATCTCTCCCAAATCCTTCCAGATTATTATCTTGAGCCACCCCACCAGCCCTTGCGGTAGGCAACCACCGTGGTCGTGTCACCACCTCTTCTGTCATTATGATTTACTAGCTTTGATTAATTGCGCGTGATAATGGCGATTTTCCATACAAACTTTCATCCCCTATTTAACTCCCTTAGGGGTTGAATTTCAAAAAATCCTTCCTTATTCCTTGTCTAGATTATAAAGGGAACCTCTGTGCAAAATTTCAGCTTTCTAGGTCCAAGGGTTTGGGCTGGGCGTTGATGAGTCAGTCTGTCAGGACTTCTCTTTTTATTTATATAGATAGATAGAAGATCATTAATTTCGTATTGCTACAGGAACTAAACTTTTATACTGGCCATGGTCAATATTCTATTTCTGTGCGAAATTACGTACGTATACGACCTAAGACTTTTTTGCGTGATTGAAAATGACAAACTGCCAAAAAAAATCAGGAACTTTCACACTGTAAGCAAAGAGCTTCTTTCGTAATTTATCATTGGCATCTTTCATCAATCTAGAAGTGAACAGAGATGTGGATATATTAATTTAATCAAACACAAGTTATGAAAAGGAACTACGTAATGTCCTAGGTAAAATAAAATAAAGGTTACCCTACTTAGAAAGAGAGGGTCAGCCCACAGAGAGCGAGATAGCGATGCATAAGTTTTGCTTCAAGTAGGTATTCGAAGTGTGGTCTCCATATTTATCTATAACTTCATGTTCGGAACGCACCCTAAATATCACCGTGAGCGCTGTCAAAATCAAAGTAAAAAATGACAGATGTCTGATGCGTGTGTGTGTGTCTGGGTGTGTGTGTGTTCACAGCTGAGGTTCACTGGCTGGAGTCGCACAAATACATTCAATTAGTTCTTTGAAATCTCTTTGGAGTCTCGTAACCATGAGTATTCAAGTAAATATACAAGACGAACTTAACGGGCGACGAATTTCTCTCATGCAGGTTATGTTTTTGTTATCACGTGACGAGTGAGCACTGTAAACGCGTTTACGAGCGTTCCGAATTGATGACAGCTCTTAGCTGTCATAATCGTAATATTTATTTCGGAACGCAAAATATAGACGTGAGCGCTGTGAGCGATTATTTTGTAATACGGAACGCGCCATAGCTACTACGTCAGTCAGTTGTGTCAGTGCCAGACGTGCCACTGTGCCAGTGGCCCAGTGGTGTCATTTCATCATTTGACTCATTTGCCAGGGATACCTACTTCAGTGCGACAAACGTATCATCGAATATCCTATAAACATAAATCTGAATGATTTAATCAATTGATTAGAAATTACTTATCCTATTGCTTTTTAGGGTTCCGTACCTTAAAAGGAAAAAACAGGACCCTTACCTTGTGGTATTTCGCTATTCTAAACCACGTATTTTATTTATTTCACTGAGTGAGCTGTAGTGTTCTTAACTAATTCACACTTACCACACATTTTACCATATTATACTTACACTTCGCATCTATCACATGTTTTATTGGTTTTTGCATTACTATTCTGCGAATCGGTCTAAAACGATTCGTTTCCTTCTAAACTAACTAAAATAAAAATAAATAATTTTCATATTTTTCATTGTTAGGAACTTATGACACTTATGTCAAACTGTCAATAATTTTTCTTTTAAATTTTCTGTCATAGTTTCTTACTAGCTGTCTGAAGGTTACTTTTGAGTTATGTAATTTAAATTCTTTTTATCAATATGTTGGCTCAAATATTGTATTTTATAACTTACATTGCTCAGATATTGTATTATATAACTTACATATAATTAATTAACACGCTCTCAGAATTCTACGAAAAGGTTTTGGTTTGAATATTACTAGTGTAGTCGAATTAGCAAAATGGTTGGACGGAATTCGTGTAGTTGTAGTTTTTTGTGGAATCATTAGAAGACATGAATATAAGTTTCCTCTAAGTTTGCACCATTCTTGTTATGTACGGAACATGATTTAATATTAGGTGTTAAACACAAGTCCCATTATTTTGAAATTTTATTAATAACTAATTGTGGTAAGTTTAGATATATGTAGATACCCCTTTGGTGTATAATTACTTTTCACCAAAACAGTGTGAGGTGTATGAATAACTAATTAATTATTATTTTTAATTTGCGGCTCAAGGGAAATTCAGCCTGTTGGTGCAAACTCGTAATATGCTTTTTAAAGCATCATGAACACCCAGTTATTTTAGCACCCTTTTGCACCCCTAGGAAACCAGGATTTTACAATATTTGTAAATTGTACTTCGGGGCAAATTAGTGTAGTCATGGATTTTTTAATATGTAATGCATTCTAAGTATACTACATTCGCACCCCATAAAAATAAGAAATATATAGCCGGAAGTTTATACAGAGCTAGCGTACGATGTATAATATACCTACGGTCGAAGCAGACGCGGGCGGGCGGCGGGAGTATAGTAAGCGTGGTGCGTGGAGTGCTATGCGTTCGCGTTTCGTTTAGATCATTGTTGTGGCAAAAAGCGATCCGTGCGCTACGCAAAATAAATTATCATTTCCTCTTATTTTTATCTGACTACGGCAAAGCCAAAGGAGGGTTATGATTTTGACTGGCTATGTATGTATGTTTGTATGCATGTATGTATGTATGTGTGTATCTTCATCTGTTCCCTCATATCTTCTAATCTACTTATCGGAACTCGACATATGAGGTATCGTTAGAACCGTCTTAATTTTCCGCTGAACATAGGCTACGTGACGTGTCACAAAAAGCGATTTGGCGCCCTCTAGCGGACAAAAAGCAAGGTTTAAAAAATAAAAATGGAGATAAATACGCCGTGTATGGTATCATTTGAAAAGGCCTCACTTGTACATTTGCAAAATATTGTTCAAATTTAAAATCACGCCCTCTAGCGGACAAAAAGTCAAGAGTAAAAAAAAAATTAACACCAAAATTGTTTAAATAAAAAAAAGTAAAAAACTAAAACCCGACAACGACAAAAAAAACGACGCTGAAAAAGTATGAAACAAGATTTTCAGGATAGAACAAAAAGAAAAGCCGTAGTCACACGTTATAGGTACCAACCTAAACACTTTAATACCGTGTGACTACGGCTTTTCTTTTTGTTCTATCCTGAAAATCTTGTTTTTGTCGTAGTCGGGTTTTTATTAACTGTGTTTGTTCAATAAATGTGAAAAATGGATTATGAACTGTATGGCATTGTTTGTAGTGAAAGTTTACTGAGTGGAGATGATGCTGTTGACCAAGTCCGTGAGAAAGGTAAGATCATTTGGACGTAGTTAAGTAGAAAGGACTCAATCCACAATAAGTCACTTTTGAGTTGTGGGCGTTTGAAGTTTCAGCTCTAATTGCTCTAAGAATAAGTTACATTTTTCAAAATTTTTGCTCCTTGTCAATAAGAAGATAGTTTATATTTTATTTGGCCATCAAAGTAGTGATATATTTTGCAATAGATTTCGAGATATTAAGTGAAATGTGGGTTGAGTCCTTACAATTAAACTTAAGTTTGTAAAGACAGGTAATTTTTTTTACTTTCTCAGAATGGACTTAAATCTACCCATCGATTAGAAAATAAATTATTTAAAAAAAAATACAAGAATTATTTTAAAAGAGTTATTATATTATATATTTATTGACCTTAATCATAATGTTTGCAAAATCACGTAAAAACACCATCATTAAGATTAAAGAAATTGAAAAAACGGCGCAAAAATCAGCGCTAATATCAATTTCCGCCATCCTCCAAGTCCAAGTCAAGAGTTGGCCCGTATCCATCAACATCCTCGTTGATACAGCTATTTCCCCAAAAGTTATTTTATATGCCGAGTCCGACTGAGCAAGTGGGCTGTTTATATTGTCGTCCGAGTTCGTTGAGACAGAACGTTGATACTTTTTTTGCTCCTCAATTTTTAAATAGAAATAGTGGTATTTAGTGAACTTTAGAACATTAAATTACTATTGCCTTAAAGCCAGTGAACTGACACATCGATCTGTGAAAGTTTTGTTGTGATACGTCTGAGTGAAGCAAAGTTATAGTAAAAATAAACAGTGAGAAAAAAAAACCAAACATTCGAAAAGAATCTAACGGCCGGCGGGGTCACTGACCTACGACAGCGCGGAGCGCGCTCGAATCCCTACTCCTCGCCGTCACCTGAGTGAGTATGACTCAGTGGACATAGCGAGCATCAATTTCGGCACGTCGTGTAGTGCAATCGGTGGCGTGAAGGAATAACGCTACGACCACTACCCAGAGTGGCGCAGGTTCAAATCTCACTGCAACAGAACACTTTTTGTGACTTATGAATTTATCTGTCTTCATTTATTTGAATTGACCTCAAATTTACTAAAGTGTGTGAGAACCACAAACGACAAAATGAATTTCTTCGAAAATATAACTATGCGCCGTACGCGTACTAAATCCGATTCCAATACCGTCACTAACGACACAATAAGTAATAATACATTCGAAGATACTGTTTCAAGCCTACCCGACATATCCAATGATGACTTTAATGAAGCAAAGCAAGAACAACAAAAGCTAAAGGAACAAATTGACAAGCTTGTATTAGATTTAAGTAGCGCACATCAAGAAATCGAGTCTCTTTCTTTGGAAAATAGCAACCTTAGACAATTAAACTCAGACTTGCAAAGGAAAAATGAACTATTCACAAAACTTAACAGTCCATTTAAAAAACCCAAAAAGTCTACTCCCATGAAAAAATGCTTAAATAAGAACAAAAGTTCACAAACAGAACCTTTAGTTATTCCGAATCAGGAAAAAGAAAAGGAGTCACACAGGAACGAGATTCCAAAGATTGCCAAGCAAACCCGTCACAACCATTCGGTAATACCTACGATTGGGCAAGGAACAACACAAAATATACATGTTAACAAAACTAAACTGAAAAATAACTTATGTATATTGAGTACTAATAAAACCAACAAGAATATATTATCGCTGGCAGAAGAGTACTTTCAAGACACTTATCATATATGTCATTATCTAACACCAAATGTTAGTATTATGCAACTTTTACGAGATATACAGACAAAACTTAGAAATTACACAATTAATGATTTCTGTATTATCATGATAGGCGAAGAGGATTTTAAAACCACAAAATGTTACTATGATATAATAACGTATATGAAAAACGCATTACAGGACATAAAGAACACAAATATAATTATTACTTTACCGACATTCAAATATAACAATGACTATAACATTTTATATAACTCAAGAGTGGAAATGTTCAACAACATGCTTTATATGGACATCATCACGCATCAATACGCATATACTTTGGACTCAAATTTGAACTTAAGTTACGAGCAGTCTGCCTACACACGATTGGGAGCCTTAAAGAACCACACCATGAGAACTATTTTTGAGGACCTATTCAACCTTCAATTGGAAATTCTAGAAGAAAATACACTCAACGCACACAAAGAACCAAAAGAACAGTTTTTTCTCGAATAAATATATTAACATTTTACACCAAAACATTGCAGGTTTAATAAATAAAGCAAATGCCCTTACGGTATGCTTAAATGAACTATCTGATGTAAATATAAATGTGGATATTATATGCATTACCGAACACTTCATCATGAAGGGTCATGAAAACCAATTATGTATGCCAAATTACAGTTTGGCTGCATGTTATAGTAGACAGGAAAAGAAGAGAGGAGGAGCATGTATTATTGTTAATAATTGTCACCAATGGAGAGAATTACCTCAAATATCCAAAATGTCATCACCTGGGGTTTTCGAGTGTTGTGCTATTGAGCTTATTAATCATAAAGTTATAATCGTATGTATCTATAGAGTACCAAACGCTGGGAATTTGAATGATTGTTTTAATAAACTTGAGAATTTGCTAAAAGATGTATCTATGAGGCATTCCAAAAATGTGGTAATTGCGGGTGATTTTAACATAGATATTTTAAAACCGAATAACATAACAGTTACATTAGAGTGTCTGCTACTGAATTTCAACCTAAAACTTGCTCTTAAACAGCCCACTCGGATGGCTAGTGGGACATGCATAGACAATTTTGCGCATAATTTTAGGAAGGGTTGTAAGACAGATGTTTTGGAGTTTGCATTATCAGACCATACAGCACAGCTACTTCAATGTCCACTTCCCAATGTATGCAGTATAAAATCCTGGTATATAACTAGAAGAGATTACAGTAAAGAAAATATATTGAAATTTAAAAATAGTATGAACAGTCTCAAATTTTCGGAGATCTATCTTACTGAGGATCCTAACGTAGCTTACAACGAATTCATCGATACATTTAAATTATTTTACGACTTATGTTTTCCGTGCAAAGAAATAAAAGTCAACATAATAAATAAACCGAAATGGCTATCACGTGGCGTTAAATTATGCAGTAGAAAAAAAAGGGAACTGTTGTGGCAATCCAGGCTGAAGCCTAACCACGAAAATAAAAAGAAATTCATTACTTATTCTAGACTATATCATAAAATTATAAATCTGACACAAAGAGCTCAAAATAACCATAAAATACAGCAATCCAAAAATAAATCAAAAACTACATGGCAAGTAATTAATGAGACAAAGTATAATATCCCTAAACAACAAATTGAGAAATTAAAAATTGGCAATAAAATTGTACACAAACCGTTGGAGATCGCTGGTGCCTTCAATGACTTTTTCATTGACAAAATACATCCAAAAATAGATGCAGAATTTAAACCGAAATCTTGCGTTTCATCCATGTCACACAATTCAATGTTTATGGCACCCAGCACACCACACGATTTACATAAGATAATAATGTCTCTAAAAAACACTGGCAGTGTAGGCTTTGATGGAATCGCCACAAAGGTACTGAAGTCAGTGTCTACCGAGATATGCGGCCATCTAAGTCACATACTCAACCTCATTGTTTGTACTGGTATCTATCCAGATAGTTTAAAAACATCTATAATTAAACCTTTATTTAAAAAAGAAGATAGAGAGTTGATGGAATATTATAGGCCAGTTTCCCTCATACCGGTTATTTCAAAGATATTTGAGAAATATATCTACAGAGAAATGTATAATTTTATGGAAAAAAATAATATACTCTGTGAAGAACAAAAAGGATTCAGACAGCACAGAACCATTAATATGGCAATTTTTGACTTTTTGCTTACTATTATTAAAAACATGGATAAACGATCCCCCATATGTGCTATATTCTGTGATATGACGCAGGCGTTTGATTATGTCCATTACAATACATTATTAAACAAATTAGAAGCCTACGGTATTAGAGGTAACGTGCTTGAACTTATAAAATCGTATTTAGGAAATAGAACGCAAATAACCGAAGTTAGCCGCATCAATATAGCCAAAAAACATGAAGAGATAGCACGATCAGGAGAGCGTAAAATCTCATACGGTGTGCCACAAGGGACTGTTATGGGCCCGTTTTTGTTTATATTGTATGTTAATGACATGCCCAAGTCCCTTGAACAACCTATGACCATGTTTGCAGATGATAGCACAGTGACGATCCCTTGTAAAAGCGCAATAACATATGAAAATGACATTAATAATTCTCTTGACTCACTAATTAAATGGCTTGACATGAATAATTTAATTATAAATTTAGATAAGACAAAGATAATGCACTTTAGACAGCGTACTCCCGTCGTAACTAATCTTCATATTCATTACAAAAATGACGATATAAAGGAAGCGAGTGTCACAAAATTTTTGGGATTACAAATAGATTCCAGCTTAAATTGGAAAGCACACATAGAGATGATGTGTAAAAAACTGAGTTCATCTGCATATGTTTTATATAGATTATCCTCCATAGTGGATACCAAAACACGTCTCACAGCGTACTACGGCATAGTGGAATCTCACCTGCGCTACGGCATCATTTTTTGGGGGAACTCAACTGACAGAGACATAGCATTTAAGGCCCAAAAAAGATGTCTCCGGTCATTATTTAAACTTAAAACCACAGACAGCTGCAGGCCCTATTTTAAGCAATACAATGTCTTGACACTTCCGTGTATTTATATTTTAGAAGTAGCGATGTTTGTAAAGCAAAATCCAAACCGGTTTGAACGCCTTGCTGATGTATTCCCAAGGAATAGGCGCGACAATAGTAAGCTCTGTCAAGTATCATGCCAAACCACATTGATGCGCAAGAGTGTTTACTGCATGGCCCCAACAATTTTCAACAAATTACCAAGAAGTTGGAAGGATTTAAATACGGCGCAATTTAAAAGTAGACTGCGTAATTTTCTAATAGATAAAACGTACTACAATGTAACTGAGTTCCTAACGGAGAAAAAAATTGACTAATTTTAATGATATTTATTATAAGTAATCTACATTTGACATTTTATTATAGACTTAGTTTGACATTAAATTCTGAATGCTTTATTTTTCATTTATTGTGTAATTTTATTTAATTGTATGATTTAAATTTAAACTATAAATGTATTTTAATATTTCAATGTTTTTGCTGTTTCGTTAATTTATTGTTGTTTTAATTTTGAGTTGGACATTATTATTATTATTTTTTTTTTTTTATAGTTTTTACTTAATTGAGTTATTAATTTTGAATGTTTGACTATTTTTAACAATTATTTATATGCAATTGTAATTTTATTAGAATATTTGTACGCCGTCAACGGCAGGACATAGCGTTCACTAATAATATTGACATCTGTACTTTCTTTTTACCTATGTTCTACAAATAAAATATTTGAATTTGAATTTGAATTTGAATGCGTCAAAGTCTTCGGGTATTAAAGTAAACATAGATCTGATATCTTCAAGCTTTGCTTGAGGAATAATAATAATAATAATAGTATTCCACAACTATCACACAACGCCATCTAGTCCCAAGCTAAGCAGAGCTTGTGTTATGGGTACTAGACAACTGATAAACATACTTATATATTTCTAAATACATACATATTATAGATAAATTACACCCAGACACAGAACAAATGATCGTGCTCATCACACAAACATTTGTCCTGGGTGGGAATCGAACCCACGACCTCCGGCATAGCAGTTAGGGTCACTAACCACTAGACCAACAGGCCAGTCGTTAGGAATGACTTTTCCCTGGGGCCAAAACACTAATTATAATGAGCTGGCAACACTAAAGTTAATAGACGTCTTTAAATTTTGTTCCTCCGATTTTATAAAAAATCAAGTCTACAAAATATTATCAAGAAAATGAAACCAAATAAAAGAAAACTGCAGAAAAGAAAAACTAAATGACATATATGTCATCCCTATAAAAAGACCAAAAATGATTTGAAGACCGATGAAAGAATTATGATGTATTATGTTAACAAGATGTATGTATTATTATGTTGACAAGATTAGCGTTATCGTGAGTGCTGTGACACCGGCCGCGGCAGTCGCGTCTAGCTTGAGTGACGAGTATTTCTCTCCGTCCCCGACACCATCACCAGTTTGTCGACGAAGAGGACGCCGACTGCCCGGACGGCTTAGGACCTCGAGGCCCACCAGCTTCTGATAGGGTCCTAGCTCCCGGCGGAAGTGTACAGAGCATGCGATGGACGTAATCCATCAACGAGAATGTCATGCGCTCATATTTTGGGGTTAAAAAGGGAGGAAACAACCTGAGCGCGTACCATATCGGATGTCGGCAAATCCAGAGGAATAGTGAGCCGATAAAGATAGAGCGAGGTATATTTCAGGGCGACAGTTTCAGTCTACTTTGGTTCTGCTTAGTCTTGAATCCTCTTAGCACGCTGCTGAAGGAGGCTGTCAGGTCTCGGCTATCGGTTGAAGAGAGGTGGTCGGGTTATAGCTCACCTCCTGTACATGGATGACTTGAAACTCTTTAAATTGCCTTCAACGATTTGCAACTGCAGCTACTGAGGGTCACTGAAATTTTTAGTAGCGCCATCAGGATAGAATTCGGTGTGGACAAATGTGCGGTCATGCATGTCAAACGAGGGGAGATTCTGGAATCTGTGGGAACCACGTTTACGGATTTCATAAATCTTAGAATCCTCTCAGAAACCGAAAGAAGAAGCGCTGGGTATCAATATTGATGACATGAAACTATAAAGGAGCGTTTCTTTGGCCGCCTGAGAAAAGTATCTAATAGTCTTTTAACAGGCGGAAATAAGGTGCGTGCCTTCAACCGATGGGTCATGCCAGATTCGTACATTGTTAACGACATATCGAATGCATCACCCACGTTCTGTGGTTATGAGACTGTATATCCCACGGAAGTGTGGAGGTCGAGGCTTCTATATGCTAAGACTCTCCACAATCGTGAGATATATGCAGTCTCAGGGAATGTTTCCTGGAAACCGACGTGGGGATGCATCGAGGGTATGTCGCGGTGGACAAGGGCCTTACCACGTTCTCCTTGGGTAAAGAGAACTGGCGCAACCCTGTAGTGCTTGACACTAACGACCGCATGGAGGTATGGCAGAGTAAGGAACTTCACGGACGCTTCTTCCGAGCCCTGCACGGGCCCGATGTAGACTTTCTGGCTACGTTCCGGGGACCTACCGAAGGTTTTGTCTGTGCAATTATGGATGAAGTTATGGTGATGAATAACTACCGGAGATTTATTGTGAAGGACGGCACGGTTGACATAATATGTCAGACATGTTACCGTTCGGGCTAATTAATCCGTTACATTATCTCTGAGTGTTCGTTCTCGTCTGGCTAACGGAAAGTACTTGCATGGACACAACCTTGTCGCCAGGATTATTCATCAGCAACCTGCTCTGAAAGACAACCTTGTGGAATCGGAAGTACCGTACAGGTATGTGCCCAACCCAGTTCTCGAAAATGGCAATATCACACTATACTGGGATCAATCCATCATCACTGACGGGGCTATTGTAGCTAATAAGCCTGAAATCTGGTGGTGGATTGTTGACATAACGGTCCCGCATGATGAGAACCTCGTAAAGGCCGAGAAAGATAAGCAAATCAAGTATCTTGACTTGGCTCGCGAAGTTGTCAACATGTGGGATGTGAACACAGAAATCATTGTGCCGATGTTGTTTCAGCCAATGGCTTAATTGCCAAGAGCCTCCACCAACACCTGAGGAGACTCTCGTTAGACGGCTGGATCAAGGGCTTGATACAGAAAGCGGTACTCCTGGACACGGCTCGTTTTGTTAGGAATTTCCTCTCTCTGGAGGCCTGACCGCCAGTAGCTTGGACCCTGTTCCCGATACCGGTGGGCTACATTTTTTTTATTTTTAAATCTTTTTTAGAAATATTTAAAAATGTAAAAAATATGTGTAATAATAGATAAAGGGAATAATATTAATAATTACTAATACTATGCACACAAATGTTTTAAGTCGTTTTAATTAAATTAAAAGTATTTGTATCAGCATTACATCTATTCCTTACAAACTACTCAGTCTGCTTGAGTCGATTTAGGTTATTTAATATTAAATGTGCTGTTCATCAAAAGCTGTTTTTCTGAAATATCTCAAGTGTTTTGAGTCGTTTCTGATAGATTTACAGTAGTTCCAACATTTTTAATGTATCTACGTATGTGATATCACGTACAAAATGTTAGGAGTCTCCACTAATTTTTTAACTCTGTTCCTACATATATTCAGCCTATTCCGATCACTGATTATTATGATTCACGACTTTGCTCGGGTCAGTCAGTATTAGAATATTATATTGTACCTATGATGTCACGTCACAGGAGTACCCTCAGGTCAAATAAAAAAGTACAGATGGAACTTTGCAAACAAAATGTTTTATAAAAAACATCTGTGTGTGCGTTTCGATTGACGCTGCGCGCGGCAAGGGGTAATTTCTTAGTAGTTTTGTAACATCTTAATAGCCACAGCTCTTTTCGCCTTTTTCTTGAGAGCATCATACTCATTCTTCTTTTCAGTCTTCAAACTTGCACTCTCATTTCCAACACTCTGCCATTCTTTGAACTTCTTATTTTTTCCTTCAACACATTCTGTATCTCTGTCGACCACCACCATGTATCTCTGTCTATCGTGCCCCTTTCTTTTGTCTCTTCCAAAATATCTTTTGCTGCACTCCTAATACACCCAGCCATTTCATTCCAACATCCATTTACACTTCGGTCATTCATATCACTCATTTTATCCACAACTCGTTCTGTTAATTTCTTCGCACAATCAGACTCCTCTAGCATATGAGCTGTCAGATATAAAAAGTATTCTACATCTTATACCAAACGACGCAAAAGATTTCTACAAAACCTTGACAAGTGCAAACATAGAAGACGATATCGATGGCTTTACTGGGCCTATCGATTTTGAGGTAGAAGGCGATGAAAATAATACTGATGGGTTCTTGCTTCCATTGTTCTGTAATACTTGTATTGAAAATTATTCAATCTATACTTATAATAAATCTGTAGAGAGGTCAATTCTGTACATTATATATATTTTCAAAATAACTATCAGGGGGTAATTAGTGATCGATACTGATGCCAAAAATGCAATCAGTAAAATTTTTGTCTGTCTGTCTGTCTGTCTGTCTGTCTGTCCTCCTGTCTGTATGTTCCTTATAGAAACAAAAACTACTCGACGGATTTTAACGAAACTTGGTACAATTATTCTTCATACTCCTGGGGAGGTTATAGTATACTTTTCATCACGCTACTATCAATAGGAGCAGAGCAGTGAAGGGAAATGTTGGGAAAACGGGAGAATTGCTCCATTTTTTAAGCTTCCGTCGCGTGTGCAGCCTTAATGGTTAAAGCTACATAGAAATCATTTATGACGGAAATGTTCTACATAAAATTATCTAAAAAAATATCCCACAACAGCATAATAATATGTCTATCTTTTATGGTTGACTCACAATAACACGTGTAACTCCCGATAGCTTAGCAGTTCGGAGCTTTCTGATTATATTTGTTTACTCTTACGTTTTTATTACTCTCACTCATCCCTAATTAAAAGTTAATATTATTACCTATTCAATAAAAAAATAATCATAGTAATCGGTATAGAAACAACAGACTTATACATGAAAAATACGCTAATAAGCCATCGCGCCGTCGTCGCCGTCGCGCGTGAATACTGAATCATGCCATAAGGATTATTTTTGTGTAACGGTTGCCGCGCTCGACGCGGGTCGTGGCTGTTGATGCGTTCAGAGCGTTCGACCTTATTGACAGACAATAATTGATTTTAACAAACAATGCTTATCAGCGCGACTTTTAGTCTTTAAATAGTTTATTTGAATTTCTTTTGTTGTTATTTTATAAAATAGGTATTAGTTGTTTTAGTAGTGTTTAAATATTCGTCCTTCAAATTACAAATTATTAATAGTTTGCATTTTATTTCCTTGGTGAAGTAGTAGTAGAAGTAGTACCTACGCATGGTTTTTTAGATACCGATAGGTAAGTTTTGGCTAATTTATGTTCAATTTTATTTTTGTATTATGTAGGTAAAAGCGTAGATACTTTTATTAATTATAGTAGATAAAGGTATTTATTTGTAAGTAAAGTAGGTATAGGTAGATGGTATTGCACAGGCGTTTCAGTTTTATTTTCATTTCTTTTTTTGTTGTAAGTTGTACATATTTCTGGGTATAATTCTATTAGAATATTTTAGTTTAAATAGGCACTTAGATTTTAAGTGTAAGGTAGCTATAGTTAGGACCTCTATCGTAAGGTAACTGACAGCCTTTTCGTTACCGTCGATTAAAAATAAAATACACAATGCCACCTAAAAAACGCCACTGAACCGTGAGGAAGGACATTGGTAAGTACTTTTTTACGAAAAACGACGGAAACGCGGACGAAGTCGCGGGCAAAAGCTAGTAACTAATAAATGGCATTAAAAAGTATATTTTATAAAGAATTACTTTTATTTATAGAAATATCACAGCAATGAAATCTTACGTCCATTTTGCAAGAAGGAACTAAGCAACAAAATATGTTTTTGCTAGAAAGAACCAACCGGGTTTTTAACGATTTACTGTATACTATAACTTCATAAAATGTATAAATCTGATATTCCTAGATAGCCTACAGTATCCCACATAAGTTCAACAAGTATTCATTCATTAATATACTAAGTATGCATTTTGCACACTCTGTTTACAAAAGTTTAATTTTCTCGAAAGTAACCTGCTGTGGGCCAACCCACAGCAGGTTACTTTCGAGAAAATGAAACTTTACTTACTTTACTTATCTCTTCTTGTTAGTTTATTATTCCGTGTCGCGCGCTTGTCACTTCCATGGCGTATTTATTCAGTGGCAATTACTACAATACTAAAAAAATGTATGTTCCATACAAAAATGCCAATTTTTTAAAGGGTGCAAATTTAAAGGAGACCAAATTAATATGATTGTGATGATTTTCAAAACAATCAAAATTTCCCCCGAAGTACAGCGGCAGACATGCGTGAAAAACTAATTTCCATATGTCACAATAAGGTGCAAAATCAATAATGTATTTAGGTCAAAATGTCTAACCGTTTCCTCAGTTTACAAAACTACACAATTTTCCCCACAGCCGCAATGACCAAAAAACACTTTTATTTTTTTTTATTTTTTTTCTGTCTCTGCGTTGGTCTGATTAAAATAAATAAAATGTAATAATGTAGACTGAGGTGTAATAAAGCGTATAAAAAATTACGCTGAGTACATCTGTGTTCTCTGGTTAGTTATGACTAATTAATAGTTTTCACCCCCTTCCGTAGGGGTGGTAAAAGCAATTTGTTTTTTATACTCGATCTTTAACTCATACAAATCCATCACAAACGTTTTTGCCTCTCCGGAGAATTTAATCCAATCTTTATTAAAAAATGGCCTAATTTGACTACACTATACTGGCTGTTCTGAATACTGGCAAGTTGCATTTCTAAGACAATTATGAAGTCACTATTTGAAATTCTGAAAAATGAACTGAAAATGACAAGCTGTGGATCTCTAAAAGCTGAAATGATTTCACACGCGAGGACTTTTATTCTGGATCTGGTCGAAGAAACATCTTCTTACTAAACTCTAAGTCTTCACTGAGTGAGTCTGTGCTGCTGCTGGTTCATTGAGTCACAGATATTATAATACTTCGATTGAGTGAACGGAACGGTGCCGAGCGAGACGTTACGCTGCCGCCAAGAGGACCACCAAAACTTCTACCCGAGTGACCGGTGTCGAGCGAGACGCTACGCGGACGCCAAGAGGACCTCCAATTCTTCTTCCCGAGTGACCTGTACTGCCGTGACAGAGGATCTACTCTTGTGGACAAACTAAAGCTGACATCCTTCTCATAAAACCTCCCTCCTCCCTTCTGAGAGTGTGCTAGGTTAAGTATATTTTTATAACTTGTTTTGTATTTTTTACTCCTCCCTATTATAATGTTCAAGTCTACAACTTCTTATTTCATTCTAAATCAGTAGATTTGTTACAACCTCTATGATCACTCGAAAACCTTGCTTGACAAAAAAGTCTAGAAACGGAACTAGTTTTTTTGTTTGCTGGCAACAATTAAAAACTTATGACGTTTGGTGTAAACAAAGTTCGAAAGTTAGAATTTTATTGTGCCCTAAAAACGTGATTAAAGCAACATAAAGTAATAAAATATGAATAAAACCATCCGAAGTGCTGGCAGAGCGTTAATTTACAAGGAATATAGGCGATGTTTGGCAGAAAAAGAGGCCAAAACCATTCTCTCCGATCTCAACGATGTTTACATAAGAACCGCTGAAATGACAGGTATGTAACTGTTTGTTTTATTGTTTTTAGATGAATTAAGTGTTAATTTATGAACCCCATCGTGTTTTGACTTGCTTGCATACGAAATAAGTGGAATTTTTAACAATAATCATCGAGCACATAGGTTATGTTTACATTTTGACATTACCTTGGTATAGCGCGCCAGATTAATCTTGATACTTGAGTGGCGTACTGTGCACTATGTGAATTTTTAACGCTTTCTTAATTGCATGCCCAGGTCAAAATTTTCCAGTTTCTTCAAATTCACAGAGGAGCTGGGACGACATAATCTGCAAATTGTCTCACGACAATCTTTTGAGCTGTAGTACAGGTTCTGCGCGTGCTAGGCTTTTGGCCGTGGGTGCGCATGAGGCCGGCTACTGGCTTCACGCGTACCCTTCGTCAAATACTGGAACATTTCTTGAGCCTGACACGCTTGAATCGCAACCTGTCTACGGCTTGGGGTTCCGGTCTGCGCTCCTCATAAATGTCCCTGTGGCAGTGATGTCGACAGGCTAGGACATCACGGACTGTCATGCCAAAAAAGTGCAGGCCGCTTCTCGAGACATGCCGCACTTAACGACATCATACGCCGGTCCCTTGCCACCGTCAACGTGCCAAGTCTACTTGAGCCGACTGGTATTGCAAGAGACGATGGCAAGAGACCGGATGGTATGAGTTTGATTCCATGGAAGATGGGCCGGGTGCTGGTATGGGATGCAACCTGTTCAGACACGCTGGCCCCTTCCCATCTACTTGGAACCAGCATCAGAGCTGGTGCGGCTTGTGAAGCGGCTGAAAAAGGTAAATTATCAAAATACAGTGGTCTAGGCTCCGAATATGATTTTGTCCCATTCGGTGTCGAGACACTTGGTCCGTGGGGTCCTACCGCTATAAGGCTTTTTAAGGAAATTACGAAAAGGTTGCTCGACGTCACAGTAGACCGAAGAGCTGGCAGCTACCTCGGACAAAGAATTAGTCTAGCTATTCAAAGGGGGAACGCTGCCAGTATCTTCGGAACCTTGCCTAAAGGGACTCCTTTTAATAATATATTTTAGTTACTATGGTTTTTAGTTTTAGGTTCTTTGTTCTAGTATATATTTTGTTATTTAAAACATTAAATTAAACCACGAAGTGTAAAACACAGAATAAATACATGTACCATAATATATTTTTATATCATTCATGTTGAGATGGTATATTATGTGAGAACTATGTAGCAAGACGTGCAAGTTATTTAAATTCGATTACTACATAACTTTATTGTTGAATGTGATTTCAAGGTGATAACTGTTTGTTATATCAGAATTACAAATGTACCAAAAACGTAATATTTTTTATTTGTTATTTATTAACAATATTAACAATATGTTCCGTGTGGTGTCGGACGTAAAGAATAGCACCATCCCATATCTTCCCGTGGGTGTCGTAAGAGGCGACTAAGGGACTTACCAGAGAATGGGCAGCAGCGTTCTCTGTGTCTTTGTAACAACCATACTGCGATCGCCAACCCGCCTGCCAAGCGTGACGATTATGGCAAACCCCCCCAAAAATGCCTGGGGGAGGCCTATGTCCAGCAGTGGACGTCTTTTGGCTGAAATGATGATTAACAATATAAATTAATATTTCATGTAAATCACATAATAGAATCAAAACGCATTTTTTTATGTATATTTATTTATTCACTTTAGGTAAATCAGTAAGCACCATAAGAAGAGTCGTCCTGGAAGGAGATCGAAACAAAGGCGTATTTTCTACACCCGGAAAACATAGAAAAGGTCGTCCCAAAACAGAGTTGGATAACTTCGACTTAATTGCCATCAGACAAAAAGTGCAATTTTGGAATATGCGGCTAAACTCTAGCCAAGACTCCGATGACATGGAGGGTGTGGAATATTTGAAGGAAGATATAATAGAATAAATTACAATAACATTATTTCTACGCATTTTTTTAATCCCAGAAAATTTAAAGAACAGTGCTACTAACATATATTTATTTTTAGGTAGTTACATGAGGAGAATAAATTTTGGTTCAACTAAATGATACTTATTGATTTTAATAAATAAATTATATGTATAAAAGAAATTGGAATAAAAGTATCAAGACGATAGGTTGGTACTTCGATCAATAATTATTGATCGAAGGGTTGGTACGCTATACGGTCACAACGGGCTGCCATAATAATATGAACAGCACAGTGGCGCCCCCCGAATTTTCTACTCTTTTTTGTGTACATTGTTTTTCTTTTTTTGGTAGTAGTATTATTGAGTAGTATAGTGATATTCGATGAAAGGTTTTCGAAGAAACGATATTCGATGATCATGAAGGTATAGATAAATATGGAGACCACACTTCGAATACCTACTTGAAGCAATACTTACAGCTTGGCAAAAAAGAGTAGAAAATCCGGGGGGCGCCACTGTGCTGTTCATATGGCAGCCCGTTAGGACCGTATCGCGTAACAAACTATCGTTTTGATACTTTTATTACTATTTTTTTATACTTAAAATTTATTTATTGAACCAGAATTTATTCTCTTCATGTAACTACCTAAAAATTAATATATGTTAGTAGCACTGTTTTTTAAATTTTCTGGGATTAAAAAAAGGCGTAGAAATAATTATTGTAATTTATTCTAATAAATCTTCCAACTCTTTTTTGGGACGACCTTTTCTATGTTTTCCGGGTGTAGAAAATACGCCTTTGTTTCGATCTCCTTCCAGGACAACTCTTCTTATGGTGCTTACTGATTTACCTAAAGTGAATAAATAAATATACATAAAAAAATGCATTTTGCTTTAATAAATAACAAATTAAAAATAATACATTTTTGGTACATGTAATTCTAATGATATAACAAACAGTTATCACTTTGAAATCACATTCAACAATAAAGTTATGTAAAAATCGAATTTAAATTCACTTATTGCACAGTACGCCACTTAAGTATCAACATTAATCTTACACGCTATACCAAGGTAATGTCAGACAAAATGTAAACATAACCTATGTGCTCGATGATTATTGTTCAAAATTCCACTTATTTCGTATGCAAGCAAGTCAAAACAGAATGGGGTTCATAAATTAACACTTAATTCATCCAAAAACAATAAAACAAACAGTTACGTACCTGTCATTTCAGCGGTTCTTATGTAAACATCGTTGAGATCGGAGAGAATGGTTTTGGCCTCTTTTTCTGCCAAACATCGCCTATAAACCTTATAAATTATCGCTCTGCCAGCACTTCGGATGGTTTTATTCATTTTGTATTACTCTACGTTGCTTTAATCACGTTTTTAGGGCACAATTATAAATTTAATAAACTTTCGAACTTTGTTTACACCAAACGTCATAAGTTTTTAATTGTTGCCAGCAAACAAAAAAATTAGTTCCGTTTCTAGACTTTTTTGCCAAGCTGTATGCATCGCTATCTCGCTCTCTGTGGTCTGACCCTCTCTAAGTAGGGTAACCTTTATTTTATTTTACCTAGGACATTACGTAGTTCCATTTCATAACTTGTTTGATTAATAGTGGAGTGCCGTAAGACGTAAATATTGTAAAATCTCGGAATCCAGGACCGGTCAATGAATCTTCATAAAAACTTTTGGACTGCATTGTTAAAAGCCCAAATAAAAAAGTTAAAAAAAAAAATTTACGCGCTCGTCATTTATTTTTTTTCTACCACAATTTACTGAAAAACATAGCTTGTGCCTGCGGCTTAACCCACTACAACTCGAAAATTATTCCACGGGAAGATAAAATCGGGATAAAAGCTATCCTATGTGTTAATCCATGTTATGAACTATCTGTACACCAAATTTTATCCAAATCCGTTCAGTAGTTTTTGCGTGTAAGAGTAACAAACATACACCCTCACAAACTTTCGCCTCTATAATATTACTAGCTGTTGCCAGCGGCTTCATCCGCTACAACTCGAAAATTATCCCACGGGAAGATAAAATCGGGATAAAAACTATGTGTTAATACAAATGATATCCTATGTGTTAATACAAGATGTCAGCCAACTCCATACCAAATTTTATTAAAATCGCTCAAGCCGTTCAGACGTGAAGAAGTAACAAACATATTTAAACACACTCACAAACTTTTGCATTTTTTTACACATTTTTTTTTTGTTATAACTCGTTATTTTTTGCGAAATATTAATAAATTAACATTAAAGTTACTATGCAAATATTATTTATTAGCTTTAAACATTTTTTTCTCTTGTCCCTCTCATCACATCACACTATTTTTTTTGTTTTGGGTAGTTCGAAACTTCGAAAGTCATCAAATAACCCCTCCAGCTCTTGGGCAGAGCGAAAGGGAGTGTCAGACTTCTACTGACAAAAAACCACCCATATTCCTTCTCAGCCTTTTAAGTCGAGGCTGCGGTATCTTTGTGTCCAATTTGCAGCCCTGGCTGGCCCCTCCCATGTTGCTGACATTCTTCGAGGCGCGCGTGGAACACGAACGCGCCGTCGACACGGCCTATCGTCGACAGACGGCGAGCTAGCCCATTACTCACCGTCCACAGGCCCGCGTCTACGGTGGCCGGACCATCACGTGGCCCCAGAAGCCCGGAGCGCCTCGCGCGACGGCTAGGTCAAAAGGTTATCTCCCTCACACGTCTCGCCACCTCCTTCGCTAGCATCACTGCTTCGCAGAAGGAGGCGACTGCGTCCCATTACTCCTCGCCTCGGATCATGGCTTGCACCAGGGCCGGACGCGAGAGGTCGCCGCCGCCGCCGATCGCCGCTACGAGGACACGGCGGGGCTCCGCCCAAGCGGGGCAGACTTCCACAGTGTGCTCCACCGTGGCCTCCGGCCGATCCTCACAATGGCGACATCCGGTAGTCTCCTCCCGCCTGATTCGGTGCATGTACCTCCCGAAGCAACGTGTCCGGTGAGGACCTGCGTCAGACGGATGGTGAGGGCACCGCGGCGCCTTTCCAGCCACTCCTCAAAGAGGGGATTTACCGCCACTGTCATGCACTGGCGTGCCCAGCAGGGCTATTGTGTATCTTCTAATGACAGTGGATAACTTATAATGTCTATTAAATAACTGTCAAATGGTGAGTTTTTAAGAAAAAAATGTACCAAACCATAACCAATTTACAGTTAATCTATGGACATTTCTGATAGCCACTGACGTTAAAAAGATACGCAATAGGGGTGCTGATCACATCACACTTCACACTAATACTATACAGTACTTAAGTTTGTAAGGGTGTATGTTTGTTACTCTTTCACACAAAAACTACTGAACGGATTTGGATAAAATTTGGTATACAGATAGTTTATAAGCTGGATTAACACAAAGGATAGTTTTTATCCCGATTTTATCTTCTCGTGGGATAATTTTCGAGTTGTAGTGGGTTAAGCCGCTGGCACAAGCTAGTTTTTCAGTACATTGTGGGAATAAAAAAAAAATTACGAGCGCGCAATTTTTTTTTTAACTTTACTATTTGGGCTTTTAACAATGCATTCCAAAAGTTTTTATGAAAATTCATTGACCGGTCCTGGATTCCGAGGTATAAGTCTTACGGCACTCCACTATAAATTAATATATCCACATCTCTGTTCACTTCTTCTAGATTGATGAAAGATGCCAATAATAAATTACGAAAGAAGCTGTTTGCTTACAGTGTGAAAGTTCCTGATTTTTTTTTTGCTTTTTGTCATTTTTAATCACGCAAAAAAGTCCTAGGTCGTATACGTACGTAATTTCGCACAGAAATAGAATATAGATCATGACCAGTACAAAAGTTTAGTTCCTGTAGCTATACGAAATTAATGATCTTCTATCTATATAAATAAAAAGAGTCCTGACTGACTGACTCATCAACGCCTAGCCCAAACCCTTGGATCTAGAAAGCTGAAATTTTGCACAGAGGTTCCCTTTATAATCTAGACAAGGAAAAAGGAAGGATTTTTCGAAATTCAACCCCTAAGGGAGTTAAATAAGAAAATCGTCATTTTCACGAGGCCGAAGCTGCTGGCAAATGCTAGTAGATCATAATGACATAGGAAGAGGTGGTGACACGACCACGGTGGTTGCCTACCGCAAGGGCTGGTGAGGTGGCTCAAGATAAGGAATCTGAAAGGATTTGGGAGAGATTTTTGGCCAGCACAACTTTTACTATGAAATCATAAAATCGCAAAAAAGAAATTAGATGTTTCATTTATTTTGTAGACTAATGAAAATGATACACATAAAATGATTTTTATTAAAGATTTCTGGGTAAGTCAGTGTTAAGGTTTTTTACCACTGTGGAATTTTTAATATTATGTATTTTCATCTAAATACGGGGCTATAATAGGAACGGTAATACATGTATAAAACCTCAAAAAGAAACAAAAACACTTTCTATTAAAATCATTTTATTATATTATTTTCGTGTCGTAAAACTTTTTGCTTAAGGCTGATGTTCCAGGGTAGCCCGCGAAATTCAAATTTTCTTACGTTTTTAGCGATATGCAGGCCAGTGCTAGTTTGTATGTTAGTGAAAATATGATTCGCGGCTGTAAGACGTATGCAGTTACAGAATTATAATCATCAAAATCATCATTACAACCCTCCAAGTTCATGTAACTCTCAAGAATGACCTTTTGATGAAATAATCATCGCTAAAAACGTAAGAAAATTTGAATTTCGCGGGCTACCCTGGAACATCCACCTTAAGAATCTTAGATGTCTTCTGCAGTATTTTTTCTTTAGTTGATTTTATTTACACCTGTACGCCCCTATCAATCTTCGTAGAGACCTGGGCTTCGCTGTTGACCTAAAACCGGAAGAGTGTGAAATCAGAACAAAATTTTATATTATTCATTACTTTGACTGTATTATTTAAATAGTAATTGGCTATTTGACTACTGTTAAAAATTCACGAAAATGTTATGTTATTTCAAAGAACTAACCGAAATAACACAGTGTGTGAAAAAAGTAATAAAGCGAGTATGATAATGACTGTAGGGTCTGACTATGAAGATATGTGTTCTGTGCTATGAAGGTCCCACGGAAAGTCCCAGATATATACCCAATATGGTCACACTACTTCAGTATGACTCCATATAAAAAACCAAAACAAATAAAATTGCAGCAAGTCCATGAAATTCAATGTAAAACTGTTTGGTCTTTACATAGTTATCTAAGTTATCATTGACTAAATCATAGGTCAAGCTTTTTATGAAGTAATTAATTGAAAATACAAAGAAATATGCAGAAATATGTTTACAATTATTCAGTGTCAAAAATCACGATTTAAACACTTACGCGTGAAATCTTCTATCACCTCCTGGACACCACGTACTACCACAACCACGCACTAGACAAGTTTACACCATTTTTTCAATTATAACTTTGATTACAGGAAAATATCTCAAACGAAACTGTGAACCGCAAAGTAAACGATTCTAGCCTTTCCGACATCTAAAACTGCTAGAATAATATACAAATTAGTTAATATAGGAATTAGGCGTAGATTGTAAGTTTTGCATGTAAAGTGTTCCTTCCTATGAGGGTGACATGTTCGATATGTGAACAAACCCTCTGTAATAAATAAAGATTAAAAAACAATAATAGGTATAAATAATTAGGTATTATTAGTGTAATTACACACCAAAATAATTATTCATTCAAAAAAAAGGTAGCACTCCGGGAGTGCCGGCAGAAGTGAAAACTTCAATATTAACTTTCAAACTCGCGTCAGGGTCACGTGATGCTGATCGAAAAATCTTACGCTTTTTCGATCAGCATCACGTGACCCTGACGCGAGTTTGAAAGTTTTTACCCATACAAAAAAGTGCTCAGCGCCGCTAAAGAAGTTTTCACTTCAAAATTTGAACAAAAATAACGATAAGTTTGATCTTCGAATTTCGCGCGATGTACAATATGTTCTGTGTTTAGAGTGCTTCGAAAACTCGTGTAACGTCATTTTTACCGAAAAGTGACGTCACAAGCCCCATTTATGATCTTGGACGCGTTTTATTATTCGTAAATTTTTAATAATGTGATAAAACCATAAAACAATAAAAACACGTATCCTTTTTTCTTCGATATCTAACTGTCGCGGACGGAAAGGACTAAACTGACTGAATCATATTGTTTTTGGTCAGGAAACATCCATAACCACCAACAGCGGTGCAGACGCGTTCTTAAGCCTTAAGGTGGATGTTGTCATGATGTCTCCAAGTTCATGTAACTTTCAAGAATGAGTATTTCATCAAAAAGTCATTCTTGAAAGTTACATGAATTTTTGAAGTGAAAACTTCTTTAGCGGCGCTGAGCACTTTTTTTTGTATGGGTAAAAACTTTCAAACTCGCGTCAGGGTCACGTGACCCTGACGCGAGTTTGAAAGTTAATATTGAAGTTTTCACTTCTGCCGGCACTCCCGGAGTGCTACCTTTTTTTTTTTTTATTTTTTTTTTTATTTTAATATAAAGGGCTTTGTCGCACATGCGATTATGCCGCCCTGGTTGGTTTTACAAATTTTAACACTCAGTCAATATGTGATGAACATCATCAACGAAATTATTACAAAAATCACACTATCTGTTGTTGATTTTGCCATAAGGTATAAAAACTTAACACAATATTATGTGTCCGGAACGAAGTCTGAAGGCAATAACAGTGTCACTTCTATTCAACAACTGGTTATCTATCCACGGTGAGTTCAAGGGATGCGGCTGGATCGTTAATTTATTTAATTTCGGATTGAGGAGATTTTTTTTTCTGTTTTTTCTTATTGTTTCTCTTAATTGTTTCTTCTTCTTCCTCCATCTGTGGTATATTGCCTCCTTGGTTGGTTATGGGTTCCTTAGTTGGTAAATGGCGAGCTGTTTTTTGGGCGTAGGTAGTTTTCGACTGTAGCACAGGTGACATAGGTGTAGTTGAGGTCATAGTAGGTGCTTGCGAAACTTTGTTAACATGAACTTGGAGGGTTGTAATGATGATTTTGATGAATATAATTCTGAAACTGCATACGTCTTACACCCGCGAATCATATTTGCACTATCATACAACCTAGCACTGGCCTGCAAATCGCTAAATCGTAAGAAAATTTGAATTTCGCGGGCTACCCTGGAACATCAACCTTAACTCTTTGTCAATTTTTGACAAGGATGACAGAACAAATTATTTATCTGTTCTGTGCGTTCCAAATTGTAAAATATATATAAGGCATGATGTAAAGAGGTAGAAGAGAGGTTATACAGCAATTTTTATGTGTAAGAAAGAGAACAAGAAAACATGCAATGCTAAAGATAAACCGTTCAACAATACTTGAATGGGGTACAGTGACTATTGTTTTTGCAAGTTCTACGAGTTGGTTGATTTATGAAAGAAACTAAATTATTGTGTGATTTGTGTGAATCGTGTTGATCATCTTCTCATCAAATAAACACTATTATTTATTAATTAGTTTCCATCAAATATAAAAATGGAGCTTTCTGCAGAAGGTAAAACTCCGGAGTACATGGAATTGGCTGGAATCAAATTCAAGCTTAGTTTGCCCCAGCTAAAAGATGATCCGAAGCTGAAGGAACAACTCTTGCAAGGAATCAAGAATGGAAATATGGCTCCATATTACAAAGAGGTTTGTACTGACCTTGGATGGAAATTCGATCAGAAGTTATTTGATGATATGGCAAAGGAAAACTTGGACAGGTTAGGCAAGTTCCAAGAAGATGATTCAGAAACACCTGTTTGGCAAGATCGGTAAGCTTTTAGTACTTTTCTTTGTTAAAGAATTTGCAACTGTAAAGTTCAGGAAACTCACATTTCATAACAATGATAACCATCATTACATTACTACAGTAATACAAACACATGATAGTCAAAAATAATTTATTGTTGCGAATGCCTTAAAAAGTAACATAATGATGAGTCCAGTTAAAATAAAATAAACCTAAAATGTTACAGAATGGACTACCTCTGCTCAATTGGAGACAAGGAAGCGGCGACAGCACTGGCCATCTCAAAGTATGAAGATGCCACATTGACTACCAACAGGCGTCTGGATGCTGTGTTTGCTCTGTTCAGGATTGCTTATTTCCATGGCTGCAATGTTAAAGAAATGGGGAAGAATATAAATAAGGTATGCTAATATTTATTTCATGATTTAGCTGATATTTTCATGTAACTTGGTATGAAACTTAGGGTTGATGGCTCAAAACTCAAGGGCTGATGTGGAATGTGGATGATACCTGGAAGTCTTTTGGCTTCTTCAAACTGTTTGCCAGAACAGTTATTGTGGCTGCCAGGTTGTGTGTTTGTATATTAACTTTGTCTTTGATACTGATCTCTAAAAAAACCACAATAATGACAAAATATTAATCGATTACTAAAATACTGATGATGAATGTATCTTAGGACGTGGCATTCTGATGTATCTGCCACCGGCACTGAGTGTCGGGGTCGGGGGATTGCTTCCCACACAAACAAATATTCAAAATATTTGTTGTATTTTGTATGACCTACAAATATTTATTCCAGTTGTGACTTGTGAGTTTAATGTTTGTAAATGCATTCGTAACACAGGAGAAATTCCTGGTTTTCTCAACAACACAACAATAAAAAACTAAAAAAAAATGCAAGGAAATATTATCATGAAGTTAATTGGTTTTGTACTAGACAAGTAACTGAAAATCCAATCTTTTATCTTTTGTAAATTCTATTACATTTATGGGTCAACCTGTTCTGCTAACTTTATAAATCTCATGACTTTTTCAGGCTCATGAGCTTGTTGACAAGGGAGGAGACTGGCGCTCCAGGAATAAGCTGAAGGCATATGAAGCTATCTATTGTCTGGCAGTCAGAGATTACAGCAAGGCAGCGGACTTGTTCATTGACTGTGTCTCAACATTTGAATCTTATGAACTGGTTGATTTTGGTGAGTTCTCTTGATAAATCACCTTATGCCATATTCTTCTATTTATTTTGTGGGTAGTAAGGTCTAATGACTCCATACACCCTAGTGTCAGAGTTTCTAAACCGCCTCAAAGGCCTCACATGGCTTATACATGCCTTCTGAAGCACAGAATCATCTTTTTATCAGACAATCAGGTGATTCGAGCATGCAATATCCTAGCCAAATTCGGGCAAAACATTTTCATAACAGCTTGATAGGGAGTGAAAGAGATAAAGATTTCAATATGTTTTATGTGAATGTTTTTCTAGTGAGAATACATAGTAATTAAAAAATGCTTGCCCCAATATTCAACAAGTTTTTATTTTTGCATTTGATTTGATTATCAAAAGATTGTTCAGGTTTGTTCATTACATCAAAGAAAGAGTGAACCTGTTAAAACACAGTCTGTATCGAAACCTACTGTACACACGGCAACACATTAAGCGAAACATGTCCAGTATAACTTGGCATCGCTTTGTCCTTACATAGTATAAAACAAAGTCGCTATTTTTGTCTGTTTGTTTGTCTGTATGCTTAAATCTTTAAAACTACGCAACGGATTTTGATGCGGTTTTTTTTAATAGATAGAGTGATTCAAGAGGAAGGTTTTAGTATATAATTTGAAATTTTGAACGACATCCACGCGGGTGAAGCCGCGGGCATCAGCTAGTTATAAATAAAGCGATTTCCCATACAATATGAGATGAGCAAGAGAGGAGGCCTGTGTCCCAGCAGTGGGAACATTAATAGGCTGTTGATGAAGAGATGAGGAAAACCTGGTCTTGTATAGGTTGATTGATCCTCGTACATACTAACTTATTGTAAACTGAGATAATAGCATTTATTTTGATTTTATACTCGCATCTCTAACTCTATTTTTACATTACAGGTACAATCATCCAATACTGCGTGCTAGCCTGCGCCCTGGCCCTGGAGCGCCACGCTCTTCAGTCAGCCCTGAGGCGCCAGGGGGCTGCCGTGCAGGCCCTCCGCTCTCGTTTCCCAGAGCTCAGAGAACTGGTTGAGTCCCTACATGAGTGCCGTTATGCTGACTTCTTGAAGAGTCTTGCTTGGGTACTGTATTCAATTATATTGCAATTGTTGCTCTGATGTATGTAAATAGAATTTTTCGTAGGTATTTTTAATAATACTGTAAATATACGATATAACTGGGACAAAAACAAACAGTCATTTTTGTCAGCAGTTGACATTTTATTCCACTGCGTCTTCGGTCTAGTAGTCGCAACAGCGACTTTTGAGCCTGAGGTCCTGGGTTCTCGGGTTGGGCAAAGTGTTGTTGGGTTTTTCCATCAGAAACCTCTTCGTCGTAGCTACGAAGTCTGGATTTGTGCCCATTTGATGGCAATAGGCTCTTCCCAAATTACAGGCGTGATGTCATGATGAAGATGTTGTAACTTTGAATTATTATTTACATTTCAATTCTCTCTTACAGGTAGAGACTCAGATCTGCGTAGACCCAGTATTCAGACCCCACTACCAGCATTACGTCCGCGAGGCGCGTATTAAAGCGTATGTTCAGCTCCTACGCGCGTACCGCTCGCTCAGCCTCGACAACATCGCTGATACATTCGGCGTCTCCCGCGATTTTGTTGAGGAAGAAATCTCCAAGTAAGTACTAATTCTAATGTACTCTAGGTTAGTTTAGTATATGGTGAGGTTCGTATCAAGGCGTATGTCCAGTTCCTACGCGCGTACCGCTCGCTTAGCCTCGTCAACATCGCTTATACATTCGTTGTTTCCTGGGAATTGCTTGAGGAAGAGATCTAAGTAACTGCTATTTCTAAAATACTCGAGTTTGTTCCTGGTTAGAGGAACGCGTGCCGTTGGGGTCGATCTTCAGGTTGAGTGGGTGACTACCAATTACATGCCGAGTTACTCCGTGCCTCTTATACCACGTTAAGGTTGATGTGACAAGGTAACCCGCAAAATTCGAATTTTCTTACGTTTTTTGCAAATTGCCGGTCAGCGTCAAACTGTCAAGTCGTACGTTAAATGAAATACATCTCAAGAATGCCGTTTTCATCAAATAGTCACTCAAGAGACCTCTAAGAACTGAGACGATTGTATTGGTGATTTTAATAATTATTACTCAGTAATTAAACATTTGCTATTGCCGCGAATCCTATTTTATTTAACATACGACTTGATACTGACCGGGAAATTGCAATAGTCGCGGGGTACCTTGCAGGCGCGGATCCAGCCCTCAAAAAAGGTTGTGGGCACAGTCATCCGAAAATTGGCCAAGTGCGAGTTGGAGTATGAACTCGCTCATGATCGATATAGTGACAGAAATATTTTTGAAAATTGATAGTTCTCTGAAATAAAACGTGCATGGGCGCCGACACTTTTATTTTGGAGAGAGAGGGTGGGGCGTGTATCTTTAGTTTCGTCTTTCGAATTTGTGTGTCATAAATAAGGCAGGTTTTAAAAATAAGCGTAGTGAGCTCCTAAAAGTCAGTACCCAGTTTTAATTTAAGAGGTTTTCTTACTGTCTGAAATTGTGTCTTGTCAGGAGTTACTAAAACAGCTAATAGTAAAAGAATTGCGAGAGCGAGCGGAGCGAGCTCAAAAAATTTTCACGTAAAGAATTGATTTTTCACGGGGTTGAGAATAAAAAGCACTGGTAAACTTTGTAGACACGAGACAGGATGTATTTAGATTTTTTTTTGCGTTCTGCCTCGGATAGTTAGGTTGATCGCTTCGATTTCGGGGGAAGGTGAAGAGATTCCTTGAGATGAGTTAGAATTTCAAATGTCAAGATTAAGGCAACACAGGAGTGAGTGGAGCAAGCTGGCTCTCAAAAGGATTAGGTTCTAAGGCGCAAGCCTCTGAAACCGCTTTTGATAATAACAGGATGCAGGAGCGAGAGAAGAGCTTCAAAATTTAAGCATCCCGCCTCCGACCCATAGATTGGGTTCTTTTTGTTTATTCATACAGAGAAGACAACAAAACTAAACGTCAACTTATAAAGGGCAAAATGCAATAGCGAGCGAGGCGAGCTTACAATATTTGGTTCCTGCCTTGGAATGGTAAGTCTCTGTTGTGCAGAAAATTAATAATTTATCAAATTTACAAAAAATAGCAATTTTCTGAAGATCTTGGGGGGGTCATACCCCCTGGGACTGCGAAAATGTGACGTCACAAGTCAATTAGGGTTGTGGGCATGCCCATAGTGCCCACAACGGTGGATCCGCGCCTGGTACCTTGTCGCCTTCACCTTAACCGACTCATTGCCACCATCATTTTCGTGCATACTTTAGCCAGGCCAAGAACATTGTAGCATTGGCCTGCGTGGAGGATGGCGCACCTAGCGCGTCATTGGCCCCCTGTGATGTTTTATGCGTATTTCTCCGTTATCTTGCGTCGATCTGCTAAAATCTTTTTTTTAAATCTGTTTTTAAAGTAATTTCGATGTGACGCGCTAGGTGCGTCACGCGCTTCCCGTGATGTTTGCTCATAGGCGCGTCATGAGCAATGAATCGGTTAAGCTGTCGTTAGTTCCAGTTGTCATTTGTAGATCTTTGTCAGTTGTTACAGGTCAGTTAAAGTATTAGTAGGAACAGTGGGTTTTTAGTCGGTTAGAGTCCGACATAACCCCCGCTCGCCCCAGGCGGAGGGTATCCATGAGGATTTTCCCACTCAAAAAAAAAAAAAGGTCAGTTAAAGTCCGAAAGACTGACAACCGGTCTTACCAAGGGATATCGTATTACAAAGTACTAACTGGGTTGTGGTGGTCATATAGGTAGTCGCTACATTTAAAATACTGGTTACACTATATACGGTTAGACAGGAAACCGACCCTGGAAGAGGTTAGGTAGATGATGATGAATCCAGGTCTGGACCTAAAAGGTTGACGTATAATATGGATTGATGTTTGTCGACATCAGTCACAGTTTGATTACATCTCGTTCTCCAAATCATTTTAATATTAATAGAGTAACCATGGAGTTTTTCGTTGCCGATTCTTCTCCATAGAAAACCACCCATCCGAACCTTTTCTCGACGTTTTGTAATTACCCATTTAGACCTATGTGAAATAAAATATTTTGATTGATTTTGATCTTTTTTCTAACATCTTTTTTCTTCATTTCTAGCTTCACCGCAGCAGGTCGTCTGCAATGCCGTATCGACGCGGTCGCGGGCTGCGTGGTGACGGGCGCGGGGCGCGGCGCGGACGCCGACCGCTCGCAGCTGTACCAGGCTACCATACGCGAAGGGGACTTGCTGCTCAACCGCGTCAAGAAACTAGCCAGTGTCATCAACTTCTAACTGTCATGTGTGCTTGGTAACATTATTAGAATATAACGTTTTTAAGTAATTATTTGTAGTTTGTTTTATTAGACTGTAGTTTTACCTGCAATGTAGATTTTCTATTTTGAGTTTGAGAAGAACTAGCTTCAGAAACTTTCCATGGTACTTCTTGAAGTATTATAGTACAGTATAATCCCGATTATCCGGGTCAATTAAAACCAGAGGTATTCCGGTTAATCGAAAATCCGGATAATTGACTTCTAAGTTAAATCAAACAATATTAATATTTTTTTTAATAGATAGTGTTTCACATACGTCATTTAGACAATAGCGTATAAAATACTGTAATTAGAGCCGTGAACACGTTCCCACAGTTCGGATAATCGAGGTTCGGATAATCGGGATTCAAGGAAAGGTACGGTACCGATATCACCGCAAATTAAGTATCACCGAACAATCCACAAGAATATATTGTTGGGATGGATGTCAGTCGTGACCTACATAGTAATCCACCACAAGCTACCACCTTATGGACAGGCTGGCATTTCCATCCAGGTATAAGCTTATGCTCCTATTCTTTATTTCTTTTCTTTTTTTTTAAATCATAGACACACATTAGGAATTTTTCCTGTATCGTGGGTGCTTTCACAGACATTTAAACTCGCAAATACCCAGACTCAAACAACTATCTGTAGGCCATTCAAATATTTGTTCCGTGCGGGATCAAACCCGCGATATGTAGCGCAGCAGTCAACTGCTTGAGCCACTGCGCCAACCGTGCGTGTTTTGTTCGTGCTTACACGAGTAAACCAGGAGAGCACAAAGAAAAACTTAGGCCGCAAATTCGAAGACGGGTTTCTTACACCGTGCAGCGGGGTGTTAAATAGAACCGGCCATGAAACCTCCGAATTTGCGGCCTTAGGCGTCAGTTTTGCTTATTATATGTAAGGTTTCATCTCCTACTGGATATGGCTTAATTATGATCTCTGTTGCGGTGACTCTTGCTTGGTCGATAGCTCGTATTTAGACGGTTGAAAGACTGCTCGAATTCGGCACCTGATGCATTTATTACACTACAAGTAGTTTGAATAAAGTGGCACCATGAATCCGCAGGTGGCCGTTAGTCCGAATTCCAGTGGCAGTGGCAAAATTTCGTAGTAGACAATATGATTGTTTTCGGGTAAGAAAACATTTCGGACAAACTTTACTTACCAAACAGCTTTGTTTTTTTTCGGTTTCGTTTTATGATGTCTAATCATAAAAAAGCTCAAGACAGTTTTTGTCTTCATCTAACAAAAACAGTAAATTACTTGATTTAAAATAGGTAAAAAATAAAAAGGTAGGTGGAAGGTAAAGGAATAACAAAAAAGAAAGTAATAATTATCAGTATAATAATTGTTTTTTAAATAATTTGAATACTTTTTGGACATTTACATAAACATTTAATAATTTACAATGATTATTTATACTGACATGACATGACACCATCATATTCATGACTAATACTACTCTCTAAGATCTATTTGCAACTTGATATAATAATTAGCTCGTAGGTGCTATGAGAATTTATTCTAGACAACTAAACTGGCGCGCGAGACCTATCGCCTCGCAAGCGTTCATTTAATACTAAGAGTGTATGCATGATTTATAATTTATAAATAATTTAGTAGGACATTTATACACAGATAACTAGTTTCGAAAGTAAAAAATACATATACATATAATCCTTTAAAAAATAATTAAATTTATTAGCAACTGGACTACGGCGTCTACTAACAAGCATTGAGAAAATGCATATTTGGAAAGAAATGTAATATAAATGTGTGTACATAGTCGTGGTCAGTCTGCGTACAGTGCGGTGATACTACATAGTATATAACCGTTAAGTACCTAGTCAACGTCTTCAGAACACCAGTCGCTCACATTTTTACAAAGATATGTTGAAGTATTCTAAAGCAATATAATAGCTATGACTCTAAATACTTATTAACTATAGACCTCAAATGCAAATACTTTTAATTTACATGATATGAATATGTCATTAACTTCTGTTACTATTAAATGTATTGTAATACAATATTGAATACCTAAAGACAATAGATGCATACGTAGTAGAATTTACAGGAATTACTTTTTCGGTATTTTCTTACAATGTGCAATATGTATAATTGTACGGAATAAGTATTAATTTACATTTATGAATTTCATTGACAGACAGAATAATTCTATTGTTATCAAAGGAAACTATTACTCGTTACAACTCGGGTTTGTCAGTAATATCAATCATTTGGAATGTGGCAAAAGACAAAATCATGCATATTGCACTCTAGTTGTAGTCGTACAACGTAATATAATAATATAATATTTTTTTATTAAATTCAAGTTTATAGCTACTCGTTCATTACAATACTATTATACAAATTATGTACATTTAATTTAAAAAGATATAGTTTTATGAAAATTATTTAATTTTTGGGATAATTTATATTTAATTTTTGATGTCATAGCACATTCGACTGCATCTACGAGACGTGATCGTGTCCGCCGATCGCTTGCGCCACGTCGGACGCAGTCTCCGAATGTGCACTATCACAGAGTAATGACATAAACGTGGAGCTCGCGACGAGCCCCCGATTGCCCCAGGCCCGTACTCGTGCATAATAAGTTACTTAGAGTAATACTAGGCGTAATAACACGTGGAATAACAACGGTACATAGCGCTACACCTCGCACATAATTACGCTACATCAGCTCGCCTCGTCGAACGAACGGTCCGCACTCACTAGACTCTAACTCTTTGTACAATATGGACACGACGTCGCGCGGCCGTCGCGGCCGGTCCCGCGCCCCGCGCAGGCCGGACAAGTGGAATGTACTGCGCCGGCTCCCGGCACCTACACCGTCAGCCCCTCCGTGCGCGCGGGCGGCTGCAGCGGAGCCAGCGGGTGCGGGTGCGGGTGGTGCGGCGCGGGGGGCGACTGCTGGGCCGCGGGGGGCGCGTGTGCGCCGTGCGGGGGCTGCGACCGGTAGTCGTTGTCCTCGCGCATCTGCCGGCTGCGCTCCGCCAGCTCGCGGCCTCGCTCGGCCAGCTCGCGCATGGCGGCCTGCCGCTCGTCGCCGCCCTCCAGTGAAGGCGGTCGCTCGAGGGGTGATGCGGCGCCCGGTCGTGCTCCCCCGAATGCTCCAAAACCGAGAAGTCCTGGGAATTTTCCGGCTACACCGTTCTGACCCGCGCTCTGCTGTATTACTGATATTTCATTCAGCTGTTGACAAACAAACACAAGTGTTGTAGAACTTGGATAAAAACAAGAGCATTGAAGTAGACTATCTCTTTTTCTGTCAATCGTTGGTGTGGCTTACCTTCTGCTGCATGCCGTTGAGGAAGGGCGCGGGCAGGTAGGGGTAGAAGAGGTCGGGGCGACGCAGCAGGTCGTGCGGCTCGTGCAGCGGACGCGGCGGCAACTCCAGCGACATGCGCCGTCCGCGCCGCGACGCGCCGCCGCTCCACATGTGCGTACCCATGTGCACCTGCGGACAACATCACTTCAATTAGTTTTGCTGTAGGTACCGATGTTGCAGGAATAAAGTCCATGCTGACTGAAAAGGAGCCTACTATCATACTATGTGAGCACAAGCCAGTACTCCTGTAATATCTCAGAATGGTACATTCTCAAATTCTTTCGTAGGCAGGTACTCGAAGCATATTTACTTACCTAAACCTGTTTTCGAATGATGCCTTATAAGAATTGGGAGCTCTTTGCTACTTACGCTCTTATGAAGCAGTATAGATGGAGTTGGCACAGTTTAGGAACTGAAACAAGTTAAACAGGATTGTTACGAAACTTACCTTGAGGTTACCCTTCGTTGTGAAGGCCTTCTGGCAGACGGCGCATCGGAAGGGCTTGTCCCCGGTGTGCGTACGCATGTGGATCTGTAGCGCGGACGATGAGGAGAAGTTCTTGCGGCATACTCCGCACAAGTGCTTGGACGACGTCGGCGGTGGGGGGTGTGTCGGCCCGCTGGGTACTGCGGAATAAACGAACAATTAGATTTGGATCTTACACAGGAAGTTAGAGGAAAAAACAACTAAAATATGAAAATACTTGGCTTTCAAGTCTTGGAACTTACCACTGGGCCGTTTGGGCATCGGCGGCATATCAATAGGTGGGGGGTGAGTCATTTGTGGCGGGGGGTGCGCAGGCGGCGATCGTTTCAGGTCGAGTTTGTCGGGCGACGAGCGCCGGTCGGGGCTCGGGTCCCGCCCATCATCAGCTCCACTCGAGCTCTTGTCGAACCCGGGCGGCACGTCGCGGATCTTGTGCGTTAGCATGTGCTGCTTCATGTTGCCCTGGGGACGATACAAACAACTTATTGTAAATAACAGCCAAACGAACTAAAAGCTAAAGTGTGTAAGCGTAATCTAAATCAAATCAGATTTTTTGTTACTCTTTTATTAGCAATAAGTGTACCTAACAACGTTAAGCGCAACAGAAAGATAATTTAATGTGTTAATTATGTTACTATTCTTGTTTAAGCGTTGCGTAACTGATATATATTTAAAACTGTTTTTTATAATGAATTAAGTGGAAACGAATCTCAATGTCAAATGCGTCACAAAAATAAGAAGGTAGGTACACGCGTTAAAAGTTAATCTTAAAATAACTGAACAAAAGAACGGACTGTATATCAGGAGCGCTTAAACTTTGGCTGGTTAATTGACTTTAGAAGAGATTAAAGAGGGAGAATTTCATGCAAAACTATGTAAGCAAAAATAAAAAACGCTCTTGATATGGTCGCTCCTCGGCCAGGCGTCACTCTCGCATACCGGGTAAACGAAGGCGTTCCAGAGGTCCAAAGCAGTGGCGTGCGGGGGGCGGGGTGCGCGCGCGCGCCTACCGCACCGGCAACCGCCGCCACTGCTCTGGAACCACAAATACACAGGCGTTACACACGCACCACACGCACACAGCACCGTGGGACAAATACACACAGTTATAGGTACACACTAGGGCTTCAAACCATTTCCAATCATGTAAACAATGTTTTGAAACGCTTCAGGTTTTCAATTGGACCATTGAGTCAACTTTAAAGCATCGTTTCATGATTTTATTTACGTGATTGGAAATTGTGAAAAAAAGTGTAAGGGAATTAACATAATATCACAAAGATACCAACAGTAATAATTGAAAATATCAAACTAAGTACAGCGGGGGGCTACTCTAAAAGACTACCGGACAAAGAATGACAGATTTTGACCATAAAATAAACATCAAGAAGAGGTCACATAAATAAAACAATAAATACTAAGAAAAAAAACATCGTGATGGTTTTCACAAGTTCCTGATGTAACAGTAATACCTAATCTAACCCACTATGTGAATAATTAATATCCGTAATTATAACGGGTACAAATCTCGAAAAGTTATGATTAAACGATCAAAAAAACCAAAATTGTTGGCTTTTTAACTAACATAGAGTTCCACATTTTCCGACATTTCCACATTTAAAATAAAAAAAGGTATTTTCATTTATTTTAACTGTTGTGAACAGTTCCTAATGATTTGAAAACATATAAAATAATGAAACTGTTAAAATAATAAATGTAACATTAAGTAAATATCGACATTAATAACATAAATTAATTAGAAACTGTGGTGTTAATATTAATACAAAAGATGGAGATTTATTTTAAAATATGAGGCCACCATATCTATTGAATATTATTTAAGTAGCCAATTCATATTCTCCGATGATATTTTATTAATAAGTATATTGGGGAAGCATTAAATAAAATTATATTTTATTTATATATTCATAAATTTTGTAACTGTCGGCAGGTATATTTTCATATTTTTTGGTGTTTTTAAGAAATATATAATCGACTTCTTTTCGTATTGATGTTATTTCCATATTATTTACTCGGTTTAGGCCCAGTACCTAAGTTTTGCACGTATAAAATGATTCTGTATTATCGTGTTATTTTTTAGTAATCTGTGTAACCGACGATTGATTTGAATTATTTGATCGCGCTCTTAGTAAATGGTGGCTCACTATTTTCTAAAACCTGAACTTTTAAAACCAAAATTAAAATCTTATAATAAGTATCCAAGTAAAGGCAATTTAGGTTGGTACTAAGTTATTAAATAAAGTTGAGACCAACACTTATAGAATAAGTAATTACAGGTACATAAAGTCATAAACGGTTTTACGCTAGTGAATATATAAAACTGTATTACTTACGTAAAAGCTTCAATTTAACTTTACTTGTTAGGTATTTATCGCGTCACGTCACATTGTAATAACATTCTTTTGGATTTTAAGTAGATAATATTTTTTAACGATTTTACCGATCACTTCAGCAGAAGTTAATTAATTTTACAATGCAGCAAAACATCCCGCGTTATCCTTCGATCAATAATAGTACTAGATTAGGCATCAGGAACAAAACTAAGTCGCTCAAGTGGCCACGTTTGCACACATGTAAACATCTACCTAACATCTTAGAAAAAAGTTCAATATTATTAACAACTTCAGATAATTATAAACCTTAACACTTAAACATAACGTTTAATTATCATTGTAAAGTATATTTATTTAAGCCCTTTCATCGGAGAAAGATTAGAAGCAAAACATTTTAAATGTCGCTCCAAAGTAAAAAGTCATCAGTACAAAAATATTCATTCTAAAATGAAACTTAAACTCTAAGCAATACGGTTAAAAGCATTTTGTGTACAATGTCGTGCTTATTCTATTTATATTCTGATTTAATTATATTTACAGTTTAATTATGGTTAAATATTATGAAAAAGCACATAATGATATTAAATTACCGAAAAAAAGATATTCCTTCCAAAACCTTGGTGTTACGGTGGTTATTTACGCAGTTTTTGAACGCATACTGCGGTATTTTGACGTCTTAATGTTGGCTATGATTGGACCATACTAATTTGAAATAAGACCACAAATACGTTTGTGGTCTTATATTTCGGGCCGTTTTTGAAGCGCTTATCGGGAATCTAGTACATTATTGATCGAAGGCGTTACCCGTGAAAAAAGTGCTCCGTTTGATTTTGTATTGATCATCATCAAACTATGCTTGATGACTAATATTTTTAGTAGTAAGTACCTACTTCAACAAGAAACTGAACAATAAGAACCTAACTCATCGATAAACCGGTTTTGTAGTATTTAGATATCTTTACTACTATAATTTTCTTTAAATTTGGTGTACCTAGTTGGGTACGTAAATGCAATAACTCTACAATATATGACTTCGCATTCTTAGCATCTGGGTCATTATTTCTGTGCCGTGGCGGTTAATAACTTGGCCTGTTCTTACATTAGTTTAGCGGTTATAAATCGCTAAATTGCTACTGAATTTATTAAGCTGTTCGACGACGTATAAGCTAGGGAATATGGATTTATTTAATTGCTGATCTGAGTTCCAAAGAACATATAATAGCTGGTGACTTTGCTTGTATCTCGAAATAGATCGTGTCTTTCGATGAAGAAACATTGCATTATTATTTGAAAATCTTTCCAATTCCGATGCGTTGGCTATTTATCTATAAGAAAAACAATTAAATATCGAGCGTTTCTCATTATAAGGACATAAACGCGTTTAAAGAAAACTTGACGGCGGAATTTCAATTGCCGTATTTATAGGACATAACTTTAAATATTGTCAAAAACATGAGGTTTACAGTGGGTATCGGTTATAAATTCAGTTTTATATGCATAAATACAATGGGGTATGAAATATGGGTGTTTTTATTTACAACCAACAAGCATTATTTAGCTCTTTTAGTGACGTTATTCGAGTCAATAAACTTAGTGAGACAGTGAGACTGTACCTACATGTAGTAGGTACAAGAAGATTGGAATAATCGATAAATAGTTTGGCGCGTGAACTTTCGTCGGTGCAGTGTCCCCGACACTTATTGTAATTTTAAATGTGTTCGTAAGCAGTTGGTTCAGGCACTAGCGGTTAACGCCTAGGGACGCCATCTTTAAAATCACTAACCTGGGCCGACCAGATCTGCACCCTGGATTTTAAACACTTTGAGTTGAAAACGTTTAACTTAATTTACCGATTAGAATTTTACATTTCTCTCATTGATTTCATGATTTTCTGAACGGCTTTCTTGAGAAAATTAATATCATATCTGATATTGTGAAAGCTCCTGTACAACGAAAAAACCAATTCGTATTTCTAAAATGAGTTGTAGCTACCGTCCCTATTTTTGTATAAAGCTTGTTTCCCTGCTGACCTATTGTTGGATGATTGACACGTTTTTTATTATCATGCCGTATTCATAATAAAAAGCTTCGTCCCCCGTATCCGTACCGGTCATTGAGTGCAACCCCAGAATAACTCGCCCACGGTCGATATGAGGTCTGAATATAAAACTCGGTCAAGGCTTTGGACAGAATTGGGACTTTTGTTCTAAAACGATAGATCCCATTTCTATTATAAAGCTAGCACCTCTCTGGGCTTTCAAATGGAAAATGTACGTATTTATAACTTCATGTTTTGTTAAGAAGGGAGGCCCACTTTTAGAAGAGACCTAAACCAAAAAGGTTTATGTTTCTTTTGTGGCTTTCTAAGTTTTCCAAGTGTTCGTGAATGGTATCCCGAGTCAAATGCGTGCTTAGGTTTGTTAGCATATTGTCAGTTGTTTAACTTGGTGTAGGAACAAGTGCGTCGGTCCACTCGGGCCTCCGAAGACGACATACTGCAATAACCGAGGCATTCGCAACTATGCGTAGGACGTGACAGGTTGCAGGCTTGTCTCTCACTACCATCTCACGAACCAGTTTCCTCCACTTCAACGTTACGGCATACCGACATACGACGCCCCATTTAAACGCATTTCTTTCTCGTACATTCCTAAACATTCTAATGATTAAAAATTCGATTTGGGACCCTAATTTTCTTACAAAGTATAAATAAATGTTAAGTGGACCGTCTCGGTCCTCACCGTCAGTTAGCTCGCTGACAACTACCTACTGATGGTTTGGCGTTACAATTTTAATATTTAAACTGTTGTTTGTTTTTTAAACCCCAGTAATTTGCAAGACACGCGGCGCCAAAATGTGCATCACAATTGTCTTTGTTTTCTTACGATAGTGAGTCAGCAGGTGCTTAGTGTTTTCAATTTTCCACTAGCAGAGTGGGAATTATAGAGGTTCAGGGGACTTTTTCTCAATACATTATTAAATAAAAATAAATAAAATAAAATTTATTGTGTCAAATACAAAATATGGTTTACAATTGTTGTGTTCGGAATCTTCTTTTAGACAAATAATGCCTGTAGTAGAAGACTCCGCCCCTCCCTATTTTGTACAGCGTGATAATTAACACAATATATTTAAAATATTAAAGTTAAATTAAAAAGTTAAAAATAAGAAATTAAAAAGAGAGTATACTTAGAGATTGTGTGTGTGTGTATGAGCGTGTCTGTCAGTATACCTAAGTGGGTGTGTATTATTAAATCAGTCAAGTTTTGTCTCATTGATATTTTACACGAACGTTGTTTATATAGACTATGTGACCAAGATAGGGTCGCATTAGGAAGATAAACTGATAATTTTTAACATTATATACGTTGGAGTTAAAGGGATTGTTTTTGTGTGCAAATTCAAACGAAATTCACTTCTGAAAGCTATGATATTCAGGACCTCAGGATTTAGGCTATCTGATAGAGAGGATATGAAAAACTTACTATGACAGAAAAGTTTTTTCCGCAGTCGATGGGTTTGATCGCTAACAGTTGGAAAATGTTCAACTTATCGAAGTTATACAAAGTTAAACTGACATCTTATATTTGAAGTCAATCGTTCAATAGGACTGCTTATCAAAATGTAACTCAATAGGAATCTAGTTTTGCTAAATTGTCAATTAAGTATAATGATAATTTATCGTATTGCACGCTAATACCTAATGTCAACCTGTCATCGGTAACTATAAAGCATTAAAAGTATGAGTCAGACTAAGGAGTGGTCATATTGGGAGTAACATCACTCATTTTGTGACCAATAGGAATTGTTAGGTATTTAATGATTTATTTTGTCATGTTGCACCATTTTACTCGGAAAATCGTTTTCAGTTTAAAAGCAGTAGCTAGAAATGTGAATTTGAATAGGAGGCAACAAAATCGTGCGTTCAACTGAATGTAAGGTTTCGACGAATTTAATTTTCATTAGTTTATCGTTCTTGCTTAGTTTTAAAAAGAAGAGAAAAGATACTTGTTTAATGTAGATAATTAAGAGCTATTTTAGTTCAACCGGAGCTTACTTCTGATCCATTCGAGAACGTTCGTGAAAAAAATAACAAGTAAAAGAGCATTTATACATGTACGAAAAGTAACATACGAGTATCATGTATATTTATTGCGTTTCGTAGGAAGGCTAGGAACTTATCTGGGCTTGTGGGTCACTACAAATGTAAATCATAGATACGTTGGTACTTAAGCCTTGCTATATTTATCAGAAGAACTTAATTAAGCCAACCGCAGTACGCAAGATGCCTTTGTAAGGTTTTAAACTTTTAACCTCGGCGCCATCGTAAATAACCTATATTTTATTGATAAGATCCCTGGTCACTTTCGGTAACATACGAAAAATGTTACTTTGTCAAGCATAAATAATCTTTTTATGACGAGAAGCGTAGGTAAAGGCTCAAGGATTTATAAGCAATAAATATTTTACGACATGAATTAATATTCCGATCGTTTTCCGTGACGTTGTTTTTATGACTTATCATTTTTGTGGCGCGACGCGATGGAGCGTCGCAAGCGCAGCTTTACACTACACGCTTGAAATATTGGCCGAACCCAGTATAAAACTTGTATCATCATAAAAATGCTTTTAACAGCCTTTATTTATTATCTAAAATATTGAATTAATTCATTTTGTCCATATCTACCTGCTAATAAATGTTTCACATTATAATTTCGTTGTTTGTATAAAATATATTTAAAAAACAGTTTTTCTCAGGCGTTCATTAGTAAGTTTTAAGTGCGAACATTCAGATTGCTGAAGTGCAATTAAACGGTTACAATAATATGTTAAAACGATAAGATGACACGTACGTTATAATAAAATGAGGAGCTGAACGTTCGCATATTATTTGGTAATGACCAGTATTCAAGTAGCAAATTAGTGTTAATGGAGATAACGAAATATCATTAATAATCATACATTTAAATAATATTGCATTTACTTGCTCCTGTCTCAAGCTATTAATTTTGGAAACTGGTTAAAAATACGGAAGACATCTTATCAGCTGTAGCAAAACGTTACGGCTTAGAACTCAAATCATGTAATTTTTAGACGCGGAAATAACGCATGAATCCCCATATATTTTCATTTATGTGCATTTTAACGGAAGCCTATTCAGAAATCTTTGCGGTTAGCGTGCATCTTGCGGTCTGTGCCTCTTTCTTTGATACAAAGTCAGTTACTTGAGCTGCTCTTAGGCTTCATCTTACTAATTGAGATGTTAACTGTGGTTTAACTATAAAAAGAAAAGACAACACAGGAAAAGGCACGTTACTCCGGGAAAAATGTGGGTAGGAATACATTTTACGTCGATTAATGTACTTGGTGCCCCATACGATATGCAAAATAAGTTTTATCGCAAAGTAATAAATTAATGACATGACGTACAGTTCAATTTGCGATTATCTATAAGGCAGCGAAGTTGGATAATAAACAAAGTTTAATTATCTGTAGATGGAAACGATGTTTAATGTGGCCGGCACACGGCTAACAAGTGGTTGCATTTGTGCTGATATGAGACGCAGTACTGTACAGACTGACATTAATACAAAGGTAGAGTTTTTAATTATAAACCATTCATAAAACGTTGAATGTGATCAATAAGGCAGTACATAGTTTTGATTAAATCGGAACAAACGAGCCTACAAGTTTGCGCAGTTAGTCGTCAATTACTCGGCGAGCCGGCAACAGCTCGGATGCGAGGCGACGCGCGACGGAGGAAGACAACAGCTAAAACTAATGCGAACTAGAGGCGCCGACTAGCGACTTGTAATTACTGCCTGCAAAATTAATGCACTGAAACTTGGATGAAATGAAACCGGCGCATGAAGTTAGTCGCGCACAGCGTCGCTTGTCGATGTCTCGCCTTCAACTTGGAATACGATGCCCGGCTTGCAGCGGCAGCGTGTTATTTATCAAACGCGAACTATATGCGTCCTGTCGCCGTTATACTACACCAATAGTTAGGTACCCTATCTAACTAACTACCTACTGCTTGTATACAAATACAGGTTAGGGACTGCAGACACTTCAACAATAAAACAGCAAAGGAAAAAGCACGCGATATATTTAATTTTAAGAAAAATATTAACAGAAACGAGTTTAAATCCCGAGTAATAAATTAAAATATTTTAGTATTTTAAATCGTTTGTTTTAGGCGGTTCAAGCTAAATATGCAATTTATCTAAAGTAGTTACCTATTTAAGTATAATTGAGGACCCAGGAAAGAAATCTACCTAGATGTTTAATCCTACTGCGATGCAAGGAAACAGAAAGTTATACATATTATTAACCTACTTGTACATAGATAGAAACGTATACTAGGGCTGTATTTTAAATTTGAATAGATTTTATTATCAATGAATTTCTTTAGATGTAGTGAAAATTAGTGGAAATGTCGTAAACACGTATGTCTAGCTATTTGTGTAACAATAAAGTATGAACTGGCTGAAAGCCAAAGTCACTCAATCTGAGCTACGAGTATGTACGTGACTATTACATGATAGTCATATCACGGCATTGTTAGACACAGATACATCGGGCAATAAGAAGGATCGAATACACTGTTGGTACCTAAGTTAATTCAGATCATTTAACTTCAAAACAGAGATATAAATATCAAAGGGATAAATCTAGGGTCTAATAAGAAGTGTTGGAGACAAACCTTTGTGGAGAATCCGCGGTCGCAGACGGTGCACTTAAAGGGTCGCTCCTTGGTGTGGCTCCGGTAATGTATCTCCAGAGCGGAGTTGCAGGCGAACGTCTTGTAGCAGAGGTTACAGGTCGTGTTGCCGCGCACTGCACACAAATAAACCCATCGTTCAATGCGGTTTCCTTGTCACTCATTGTACAACAGTCGGAACGCACGATTACACTGTGTTATTATATCAATGAGAGTTACTGCTTCCACATTTAGTTTTGGTCGGTGACTTTGACGTGTATTCGAGCGCCCGGTGATTTATTTATTAGTGGTGGGCGAGGATCAAAACAAGGAAATGGAAATGCGGGCGACCGGGGCGGACGAAAATATAAGATCCCGCTATCGCATACCTGCGGGAGGGAACGCGAGTCCGAGCGGGCTGAAGGGCGATCCTCCGAGCGCGCCCAGCGCGGCGATAGGCGTGGGCGGCGACGGCAGCGGCGAGTGCAGCGGCAGCCGCGGCGGCGTCGACAGCGTCGACATGGTGGGCGACGGTGGCGAGGCCCGCGCGCTCCGCCCGCTCTCCGAACCTGTCGCCGATGGGAGGGAAGCCGTTGTGGTGATGGTTTTTATTTCGCTTTCGGACGCCGAAGCGCAGACGGAGAGCGGCGAAGTTCGACGATCTTTCATATCTAAGTCGTCGTCGAACTCCCGAATAGCGGGCTCGCGCTCGTCCCGGCCGCTCTCATCGTCGGTCCCGCGGGAGTCCGCCCGTCGGTCGCCGGGAGTGGTCGGAGTGGGGAACTGCGGGCGCGGGAAGGGGCGCTGAGCTTGATAGTCGCTGACGTCTGACCCGTTACTCAGTGATGGAAAACCCTCAATTTCGATACTTCTCATTTGATCGTAAGGGATGTGGGCGCGTTCGCCCGTGTGAAGTCGTATATGTTGGTGTAATATGGTAGGATCCGAAAATTTCTTATGGCAAACTGGACACTGATGTAACATTTGAACTGGAGGTTTAATGCGATGAACGCCCATATGGGTTTTCAAATTGCCTTTAGTCGTAAAAGAACGGCCGCACAATTTACATCGGAAAGGTCTCTCGCCTGTGTGCGTACGATAATGCATTTGCAACGCACTTTTGCAAGAGAGAACTCTGTGGCATACTATACATTCGTTGGGATCGGACACTTTATTGTCAATATTATCAACTAACTGCTGAAGCTTTGATGTTTCGGAAGTTTTGGTAATCTCTATTAAACTTTCCCATGAGTTGTCGTTGCTACCTGGGCGGGGCAGAAGTGAATTGTAAAACATTGGATCACGTGCCAGATCTGTATCAACGACATGCTGAACAGAGTTCGGAAAAGGAGTTAAACTACCTGAGGACATACTGCTGGGAGACTGGGGGAATAGAGGAAACGAAGGAAAAGTACGCAGACCCGTTGCTATTGAAATTGGCCCAGATATCGGTGAATTCTTACTTGAGAGATTTTCCGGTTGGTCTGGATCGGGCTTCACATGAGGACTCTCTCTGCCGATTTGTTCTTCATTGCTATATTTTGAGTCCATGCTGCAGTCGTCGTAGGGCGAAGTTGAAGGGTATCTGTCTTGTTCTTGATCCTGTGTGGCATCATTTTCATCAGGTTCTCGCTTAGGAGATACGCGATCAACGTCTTCAAAACTGGAATCTCGATGACAATCATCGTCTTGTGGTTCAGACTTCACGTCGGGTGCTGATCGAGAAGGGCTCGGCGCGGATGGTTTACTGAGATCAGCCGGAGCATCTTGTTCCTCTCGCATTACAAACAGTGGATGAGGCGGTAGAGGTTTGTCTACAAGCGGACGAGGCGGCAGTAAGTCGTGGTGTGGGGGTCTGTACAACGGCAAGCTTGGCGGAAAAGGAGCTGGCCCACCCGGATTGAATTGAAGTGGATGTGGTGGCATGCCAGGAATTGGCCCCGGCGACAACTGTGCTAACAGCGGGGGATGGTATTTATCCAAATGCTCTGGTACTGGATTGGGATTCATCTTGACATGCGGAAACTTTGATGTGTGTCTTTGGAAATGTACTTTGAGATTCCCTTTGGTTGTAAATCGTGATCCACATACATTACATTTAAAAGGTCGTTCACCTGTGTGTGATCGAATGTGGATTTGTAGCGCCGAATCGCTTCCAAACACTTTGCCGCAGTAACGGCAGCGATGCTTGAAAAATGGCTCATTTCTTCCTCCAGATTTTCCATCATAAGGTGACATTTTTCCCGATTTACGGAAAGCGAGTTCATCGGCAAGATTATTGGCTAGTAGGCCTTGTGATGCATTGTCTAACACTTCTTGTGCTCTCTTTTGTAGCATTTCAAGCGTATTCGGTTCGTTGAGAGATGGTGGTGGGTCGTTGTTTGTGATTATTGAAGACGCTAACGATGAAGAAATGGAGCTGTAGGGTGGATGGGACATCATCGGTGGAGATGAGATCGGGAGTTTAGGAACGGAGATGGGTTCCGTCTTAGGGTTGAGATGCGAATGGGTTGACGGTAAGCTTTGACTAGTGGGAGGAGGGGGTGCGACAGGAGTAGGCTCCCGTGGCGGACGAGGCGGCGACGGCGATCGAGCGGCAGGTATCGGCACCGGCTCGGGTTCACTCGGCGGCGGGCTCGGGGGCTGGTCATCTTTTCGCCGCGTTAATGACAGCTGGTTTTGTAATTGGCGTATTAATTGTAGCTGAAACACTTGTTGGTGTTGTAGCGTAAATAACGTGCTTTGTAAAACGGCTAGCTCATGTAACGCCGCTTCGTTATCTGCGTTGTTCGCCATTGTAGTCGCAGCGAATTGCGCTACGGCAACTTTAGTATTTTGTAAAGCTTCGAGCGTGACATGGCCGGCCACCGGGAAGGGCAGGCCGACCGGCGGCACGTCGGCTTCAGGCACTTCTCCCTCGCCATCTTCGAGGCTGTTATTATTCTCCGCATCTTGTCGATGCCGTCGGACTTGTTCTAATCGTTTGTTAGGGCCATCCATTTCTTCGTCGCCTGAAACGACCATTTCCTCTGGATCGGAGTGCATTCTCTCCTCGCCCATTTGCAACGCTTTCTCATCGCACAGTCGCTTGTGGTATAGGAACTCGTGCAGGTTCTCGAACTGTTCCTGACAGCGCGGGCACATGTGCGCCTCAGGCCGGTCTCTCGTCTCATCAGACACATGATTGATTTCTTCATCTGAACACGATCCCGAACTTTCACCTAGAACAAAGGAATAATACGTTAATACTATATCCTTGAAGCACACAATATCATGAAATGAGTGTTCATCCTTTGTTGATGAAAGAAAATCTATAAAATCTTTGAAGTGCCAAGTTTAACTGACTTTATAGAGATGTGATTTATATGTTAAGCAAATTGTTGCTATTTGTATTATCGAGGGCATTACTAATAAGTGTAAATGGGAAGGTACTTAGTGTTAACTACTTTAATAAGCGATGTGTGTTTATGAATAAGTAGGTATGAGAGTTACTGATGATAAATGATTGATAAATTTTACAAACCCAAACACAGAACCCCTTCAGTAGATATTTCTTATCTAAGTATTTATTAAATAAACAGATTATCTAGAGGCAATGATTGAGTTGTTGTTAATCTATTCACGTAGGTTTTAGCTTAGGCCTAAGTCACCTGCCACAACATTTATATCTAAACTATGTATTTTATACAAACTAATAGGTACCTATTTAGAATCTATTGTATTGGATTAACAATCCGGCAAGTCATTTGATTAAATATAAACTGAAGGAATTCAAAAAATGTATCGTAACATTCCAGTAAAATGTAGCTTATTTTATAAACGTAAAAGGAAAAGATGACTGATATACTATCAGGGGAGCGTCCCAAACGGTGGTTTGTTTGATGTGCACGTCCCTTTTCGAGGTAGAAAACTGCTGTCACAAGATTTTACTGAATTCCCACGTGAATATAAAATTCGGAATAGTCAAGTTGCGACGCGGAAGAGCGGAGTATTTTCTTTATACACGAGATGACATGATATGGGTATAATATTATTTCATACGGATGACATGTTTCAAACAAAGTTATAATAAAAAGCATTCACATGTAAGTAGTAGGGTAATGTTGATTTCAAGAAATAGTCACACATAGTACTATTAAAGTAGTCAATAATAAAAATCTTTTTGCTTTTATAAACCAGTATTTCATTAAATTAAACAATAAACAGTGCGATAAAACATCTAGTATTCATTATTATTTTCGCGCCTACATTTGTAGTTGCCGGCTACTCAACAATAGATGTCGCTAGTAGTAGCTTGTCACGGCGCCCCGAAAGCGTGTCTAGTACGAACTTTGTGACAATAGACACGGGAAGGGTAGAAAGCTAAAAATATCACGATAGAACATTCGCATCGACATGAAACTTTTGTTTAGAAGTTTTGCTTCGTGAATATGACTGTTTGTCTGTTATTATAATTATCGTATTTTGTTTGAATTTAAAGTATATTTCTTACTTTGTTTGAATTTAAAGTATATTTCTTATTTTGGTTAAATACAATAGCGTTATTAGCATAGTTTAACTTACGTTATGCTTATAGTTGGATTTAAATTTGGAAAATTCTGTTGTTAAATAAAATTATACCTCGGATTTAAAATAAATGAAAACTGTTTACTTAAAACTTTTTGATATTTCTATCGTCTCATCACCGACAAAACTTGGAAAGATACCTAATAGATTTCTATATCTTTTTATTGTATCGGATACAGCTAAGATGACATTCTTTTATAACAAGCTGTTTTTACTAAGAAATATCAATAGGTCTGCAAGTTAGAACCAAAAAGAGTTCGTGTGTCCGAAGATTAAAAGCAAAAAGAGCCGTCTCTATTAGTTTTGAGCTTTCAAAAGTTTATTTAATTTTTCTAGTATTCCGTATTTTAGATTGATATTATGGAAAGGAAACAATGTTGATACTTGTAGGGAGGGCTAGCTTTAATGGTAAAATTGATATTTGAATATCAGCTTACTTATCCCAAATAAATTAGGATAAGGGCGCATTATGATGAATACGGTATTCACCGTAGTTTAAAAAAATATGTGTCTATAAAACAACGTAGTTTGAAAGCCATGATATAATTACGGTGTCAATAGGGGATCGGACTGACTCAAAAAAATATGATTCTGTTTAGTCCGTCAGTTAGATTATCGAAAAATATTGGATACGTGTTTTTTGTTTTATCAAATCAATAAAAATTGACGAAGATAAAGCGCGTCAAAGATCATGGAGTGGGGCTTGAAACGTCAATTGAAGGTACAAAATGTACTACCATATGACGTCACACGAGTTTTCGAAGCACTGTATCGTCTTCATTTTTTGTTTACGTGAAAACAGAAAAAATACGTGGTTAATATTTTTTGGAAATCTATCTGACGGACTAATTAGTTTTTTTCTGTCCGATCCCCTATTCTGTAATCTATCAATGCGTTGATGCATTGAGATGCAATGTGGAATGTTTTCCGTAAAGCTCTGGATTGGTGCCCTGAAACAGTGACACGGTTTCGCGGCACACCACGAAGGAGATGGCGGGACGAACTGGATGTCTTCCTTGAGAATTGGAGACACGTTGCACAGAATAGTGACCGTTTGGAAGAAATGGAGGCAGGACTTTACTCAGCAGTGGGACAATATTTATATAAATTTATCTTAAATATCATAATAATATCATAATTATTTCATTTACTGATACATAAAACCTACCGCTCCGGGCGGCACTAGACTTATTTTTATAACGACGGAAGGATTTTTGATAAAAGGGTTATACTGGAGATGAAAGCTTAATTTTTGCCCATCGGGTTCTACTCGGGTTTTTTAAAAGACAATTCTGATATAATAATAGCCTACGAGTATCTTCCCTAAATCAACATAACATCACGCCACTAATCCCCGAAGGGCTAGGCAGAGGTACACCAGTTATGTTTAAGTCCCATGAAATACGGTGGGCCTATAGAGAGGCCTATAGCCATCACAAATCCAGACTTCGTGGCTGCAACTGAGATGTTTATAAATGATACCAAACACGGCGTGTTTATCTCCATTTTTATTTTTTAAGCCTTACTTTTTGACCGCTAGAGGGCGCCAAATCGCTTTTTGTTCAGCGGAAAATTAAGACGGTTCTAACGATACCTCTTAAGTCGAGTTCCGATAAGTAGATTAGAAGCTATGAGGGAACAGATGAAGATCAGCCAGTCAAAATCATAACCCTCCTTTGGCTTTGCCGTAGTCGGGTAAAAAAGGAAAGCCCAATCACACTTCAGCCGACCTGAGAATCGAATCCAGGACTCCATGCTCAGCAGTAGCACGACCACTAGACCAACGATATAATTTGATTGAATAGTTTCTATAGGTACTTATTAGAACCGTGTTTTCAGTATAATTACCTGTATTTTTGTCCCGGATACGGAAAGTGACAGTTACACTTTCATAGTTACATTAATATGTATGTTCTTAACATATTATAATAATGCTCCTTTATAAAGTATCAAAATGTAAATAGTACTGAATACAATAGAATAGGTACCTATATGAATGGAATAAGTGCATTACCTATTTAGAAAGTTTTTTTGGTACTTTATCTACCTAAGTATACATGAAACCATTTTGAAAAAACAGATCTATATTTGTGGTCGAATTGGAAAGTAGAATGATTTTGGAGAGAGATACTTATGTTTTGCAATTTTGATGCAGTTAGGTACTTGAAGAAAATAGCCACAGATTAAGGTACCAAGTAGATGGAGTCCATGCAGGGACACCTTTATATTTGACGGTAGCTAGTTTTAGGTAGTTGCCTGATACTTGCTCAACAATTGACTGAAATAACTTAGTTATTGATTGACAAACGACTAAGTTCAGATATTGTTGGGTACAAGTAGAGGTGAATTTAACAATAACAACGATATTCTGATTAAATAGATTATGTAGAAATAGCAGTTTTATGATATATTATCAAGAATTACGCTCATTTAAACCGATGCAATTCGATTCGTTTAACTTTGTTTTTCAGCCAGTTCGGTTAACCTGTGACATTTGAGAAGTACCAACATAAGTAATACATTTGATTTAATTGTATTTGTCAGTTGCTGTACAGTTTATGTATCAACAAATCTACATATACCTGGGTCAGATAATTCTACTTTGTGAAAAACACAATGTTAACTTTTAAGTTAACTATTATAATAAAGTGCGTTATAATATAATGAACTCATCTAACTTCGTGATAAAGGCATTTGTGCACTCGTACAGCCCTATGATACCGCTCAAACCAAATATCACCGAATTAGGCGAATCACAAAATTAGATGAGTTCACCCTACCTAGGTGGTGAAACATTAAGGTATATATATTTATCTACACTTAGGTATTAGGAACTTTGATTACATTACTTTTGAACAAAATTTCCGATTAAGAAAAGAAAACAATGTCTAAATAAAAAAATACCTTAAAATCCACTGTATTTAAAGAATTTGGTTCCAATTGACCCTGTAGAGTTAAATTGTGAACTGAACTAAATTGATCCCCGTATCACGAAAGTAATACTACTACGACTAGGGACTCTAGTCTGAAAATAAAAGATTTTATTTTTTTCATACGTTTACCAAACGGGTCAAGGATACACAAGGAGCTAAAAGGTGTATTCAGCATTAACAGCGCTTATCGCTTGTTTAAGGCTCACGTATGCGTTCACGCACCTAATAATAATTAGCAGCTTATTAACAGCACGGCGACTCTTAACCATATCACGACGTTCACGACTCATCGATACATTATAAGTTTATGCGGAAGCATAATTCAGTTCAAGACTTTCTTAATTAGCCACACAGGTGTGTGTGCATTTACAAAAATTACCAATAAACAAAATAAAGTGTGTACATAAGTAACTACCTCCCGCATATTAATTTATCGAGATTCCAAAACTCGACCCGGTCCACCACTTACTGGCCCTACTAGGTATATTGTTAAATTAAAGATTTCCAAATATATTTGGTGCATAAATTAGCTTATCAGTAACATATACTTTCACCGTTTTAATATTTTAAATGTATCTATCTATCTATCTATACAAATAAAAAGAGAAGTCCTGACTGACTGACTGACTCATCAACGCCCAGCCCAAACCCTTGGACCTAGAAAGCTGAAATTTTGCACAGAGGTTCCTTTTATAATGTAGACAAGGAATAAGGAAGGATTTTTCGAAATTCAACCCCTAAGGGAGTTAAATAAGGGATGAAAGTTTGTATGGAAAATCGACATTTTCACGCGGGCGAAGCCGCTGGCAAAAGCTAGTCTTTTACCGTTATTACCTGCCAATGTCACTCGGCCGATGTCTGGTGCACACTTTTGAATATTCGTTTCATAAAACGCATTTTTTGTGGAAGTTTGTGGTGTTTTGAAAAGCGGACGGATAAGTGAACACCGACACAAAACATGATATAATCCGGGATAATGTTGCGGCGGAGGATTAAATAACTCATTTGTAGCGAGATGCCGGTGCGTTTAATAGTTGCTTGTAAGAAGAAGGATTAGTGGTATCTGTTTGTTGGTATTTGACAGTGCTCCGGTGAGCGGAGAGCGCGAGGACTCAAAGAGGCTGCGACGCGCGCCACCGCGCGCCGCCGCGTTACGCACAAGTTGAAAAAAAAGGCTTTAGTGTGCCGTTGCGGATATTCATTGGCCGACATTGTCCAACATTTCCACAAAGCAAACTTATCAATATTGAGCTTCCCTTTTCGTTTTGAAGAAACATGTTTACAATTATTCCGAGAGCGTTGGACTGCCAAACATTCCGCCGCAGCATCGGACTCGGTGTAACGTGTTTATGAACAAGAAGTGTTGTTAATGTTATTACAATCGCCATTAAATATGTCGATGCTAATTAATCAACTGACAGAAAGTCTATAATTTATACATCAACAGTAATTATTATTCATCATTCAAGGTAAATGAACGGCGATATGCATAGTGATCTTTCATTTTAGTCCGAATTAGAACCGGCTTAGATATTTAACGAGTTTTGTTTTTAATTTATTAGTCGATCAAACAAATAGAGAATAATAAGTATTTCATAAGAATATGAATAGGTTATTTCAATCGTTAGCAGATAGAATGTCTGTAATAAATATTTTATAGAGCACTCGTAAAACCAGCAATGAGATAAACCGACCATAGACTAGCGGCCGCTATCATAAAAATTGACAACGTGTCATTCTGCTCTATAGAGACATTCTTTTTGAATCAGTAATGGCCGATTAAAATTATATCAGTGCGTTAATGACGCATTTTAAGCAAAACCGTGAAAGTATGTATAATCAGACTTTTAATCGTTTCATTTATTTATGTAATAAGTTAAACTCAGAATATACTTCTGAGTTTAACTTTTTTTAGCCTTTAAATTCCAAAAGCATAATGAAAAAGCATAATGAAGTTCCAAAATTGCTTTCAAATACAGCAATTTTGGAACTTTTAGCTAAGTTAGCTTTAAGTAGAGATATGCTTAATTGATTAAACTCTAAAAAGAAATTAGTAATTTGTATTTCTAATCCTGTGATAGAAATACAATTAGGTATTTTTACATTTTATGAATACCTTGTCATAAATATGACAATGATAATTCACATTAAACATGCAATTGGCTAGAATTTTATAAAGAAATCAAAACGGCCCATTTCTAAAAGTTCAGTTAAACCAGGAAGTCAGGCCGGAAGTGAGAGAGGAAGGGGGAAAATCGGAAAACGATTGTTTAACATTAAAATTCTCACGCCTAAAGGAAAAAGCTATTAAAAAATTGAATTGGACTTTGATATAGGCCAGGTAGGTCGATAATAGAAACATTGTTATTCACCCGCTTTGTAAGAAGACAATATTATTTTGAAGATAACATTACCAGAATACATTTACTGAAAATACACCTAATAAAACTTTCAAATGATTGCCATATTGACCCTTCGCTACGTTCGGTATTATAAATAGTTGTAAATAACAATGTCGTATATAAATACTGTTTACAAAGTTATTATTTTCAGAACGTCATGCTAAAGTGAATTATGAACTGTGAAATCATTAAAACGACGGACATCACCGCGGGGCGCTACGGTAATGTGCTATAAAAATTATATTAGACATGCAAATGTACCTAATTATTGTGTCTTTATTAGACAAATATAAGACATTTATGATGGACAAGTTATTAAGTTGTATCATGTTTGTATTATCTTTGTAAGTTACACTAATAAAATAAACTATTAGTTCTGTCTAAATCGGTCTATGTCTATCCGTAGGACTCTCCCAAATTCTTTCATCAATACTTACAATCTAAAAAACACAATCTTGCTAGATAGAAAAATATTAAATTTAATGAGCTTTTGGGGAAAATAAATGGGTCCTCAAATGTATCCATTAAAAGATGGCAGATTACCCTTAGAGTTATTCTTTCTAATATTATATCTCTGATAGCCGTTAGATATGAATATTTTGGAAACCAACAAAAAAATTATAAATGCCAATGAATTAAGGTATTCATCTGTGTCAATGGATTTTATGTGGCGAATGTTTTAATATCATTAAAAAACCATAAAATGTGATATTATTTAAAAATATGTAAGAAAAATAAAACTAAAAAATATGTGTTGTGTAAACAGAGAAAAGTTCTTGATACAGGTGCTCCGGGCCGTCGCAAAACACACACATGATGTATCCTTGAGAATGAGATAAATATTTGTGATCCTCTGAAGACCTTCACTACCATGAATCTTTGATTTACTACTAAATAGCTGCCTAATCCATCAAACTGAGAAGCCACTAAGCAACATTTCCATAATTGTCACTAAATTAATAATAAAAACTACAATCTAACTGCAATAAAATCGTCCTACAATAAATAAAACTAAAATATTGTTTAAAGAAACAGTAAAAATGACATCGTAAATTATATTATAAATAGTGATTCAATGAAATCTGTCCAGATTATTAATAGTTGTAGTCATAAAGTTGGACATGGTGGCTAATAGTTTTAATGCAACAGAATAGCCTACAAATAAATGCTAAGCTACAATAAGCTTTCTATTTATACCCGTGGTAATAAACATTTTGAAATTCGACCTATTGGTTGGTCGTAACCGTTTTTTAATTGGACCATTTAAGATATTTAGCGCGCGGCAGTGTGATAGCCAAGTTCGCTACAATGTAACCGGCACTACACACAAACTATTTATTTTTACATCTTTCTCTTCCTGGAAAATGTAAACTTTTCCGGTCTGTTTATTTTTTTCCGGTAATTAAAGAGATTCCTTGAAAGTTTAATGAGTTTATGTAAAAGAAAATAAACACAATTTTTAGACTGGGTTTACAAGTGCGTTAATTAAATAAATACATTTTGAAATAATCATGTTACTTTGGACCAAATTTATTTCACTGTATTTTAACTGATTTTAAAAATGCACTTTTTACAAATATTGTAACAAACTTTAACACTTCATCAAGCGTTAAAAGTTTCCAAAAAGCTTTTGTGGTGAACTAAATAATAAAGCTCTACATACCTCCCTAACAAGTTATGTTTCCTTTCAACTATCTACAATATTATTGTCAAGTGTGAAAATTCACTGCACTGTTTACTCACCCCGCTGGTGACGAATTTTAGTGCTCACTTTCTGGTGTATGCCAAATTTTATCGTCGCTAACTGAATCATTTTATCGGTACGAATATCAAATCATGGATTCAACAATAACGTATCGACAAAAACACATGTGTATCCTCCTCAGAGTGGGGTCACAGGTCGGCAGGGTGAGATGTGGCGGAGACGTCGTGTGTGATGTGGTGAGATGTCGGAGTGGAGGGTTAAGTACCGATGGAGACGCGGCGGACGCAGGAGGGCTTGACGCGCGGCATGGTGGCGCGCTGGCGGCTCAGGGCCGGCGCATGGCAGGCGGCTGTACGGCTGCTCGCACTGCCTGCGGCCTGGCGGCTGCACTCACGGGACACTCGCGCGGCGCCGGCTACTCGGCTCGGACGAAGTACACTGTGCGGAGCGGACGCGGCGTGTGACCGAGCGCACCACTCGCCATCTGAAGCGGGACTGAGCGCGAGGCGGCGGCGGGCGGCGGGCGGCGGCGCGCGCGCGCACCAGGTACACGGTTATGACAGGGAGGCGGGGCCGCGCCCGGCTCATAAATCAAACTTCGCCCATTCGCACGCGCTACACGGGCCCCCCTCCTCCATATTCCATATTCGGGGCGGGGCATATTTTCATAATCATAACGCCTCATATTCATAAGCGACATGTGGTCGCGAGGCCGTTGGCGGTGTGCGGCGTGGCGGTGGGCGGCGCTGACGCCCGCTAGATGGCGGCCGCCGTCGCCCCGCGAAGCCTCCCACACCACACACTAATTGAACTTGCACGTCATAACTTTTTGTTTGTATTCAATAATTATTAAATGGCTTTTTAAATTGTTCAGAGATAAGTTCTTGGTAATTTACGAGCATGAAAACTAGTTGTGTAACTTTGTTAATAACTTACTAATCGATTTGCATTTATAAAATATTTATTTTGCTATTGTTGTTTTAATGAACTTAGCAATTTTGTATTTTTTGCTTTACATTTCTACATGTACAATTACTCATTAAGGGGTTTCAGAATAATTTACAGAGTGCATGAATAATAAAATAAATAAACTTTGACTGGTTAGGTTACACGTGCCATTAAAGCATCTAATTAATTATAATTAATAACTCATAAATTAAACGGACTTACGTTTTTAAATTTTTGCTTTTGTACATCATTACCTACTGGAAAAAAATAGTGTGTGGGTAGGTAGACCTAATTCAACAAGTAGACATAAGTGGGTGTTTACTCTTGTCTTACGCTTCTTTGAGATGTCTCTAACAGAAATAATATGTCTTTCTTATGTCATTTTATTAATAACTGCGGCATCATCTCAAGTCATTGTGATGTCAGCACCTCATTATCAAATCTCCGCAGCCTACTTCCTCGTTAAAACAAGATCATAAAAAAAGCAGAATAATAATTAAAAAGCATCACAGCAGGACTCAAAGTTACAGACTCATTCTCTCCCACAAAACGTGGGTAAGCGTACAAAATCCTTGCTACCGACATCCGTAACTAGAGCCATTCACCGCCCGATTTTAATTTCTGAAACAAATTTACGAGGAGTCGTTATGAAAAAGCGAATGCCGGGAGCCATGTCAATCGCTTTGTGTGCTTTAAATTAAATATAACGAATACGTGTGACTAGTGTAACTCGGCCGTCCGATATTAATGTGATCGAAGCAATTTAGTCGATTCTGCCAGTCATCGGATCGGCATCGACTAAGCTCGACACTCGATACTATTTCCTTCATGTCATTTGCCTTGAATGTGAGGGTGGATATTTTTTTTTAATTAACGAAACTATGCTGCGGGGCTGGGATTATTTTGTTGTCGGTACACTACTGGTTTTTTGTTCGGCACGTTGATTTGATTTGTTCTTTGATTGTGCTGGATTAATAGTTAGTTGATGTAAGTGAATAAAATTGTGTTTTGCTGAAGAAAGATTTGCTAACTACTAAGTCAGTTGTTTGTCTGGCTGTAAGACTGTTTTCCTTAAGTTTTTAAACTTTGCCCACTTTAAGACTCTGTTAAAGGATACCTTACAATGAAGCTAGATATGCTATGTGTATGCTGGTAAAGTCAAAATTAATATCTATAGATATTCGCCTTATTTCCATCACCGCACAAAACAAGACAGCAAAAACAATTTCAGCATAATGATAGAATGTGCCCATAGAAGACAAATATTTACGTACACAACTATATCCCTCTGTTAATCTACGTTTGTTCTAAACCCCATTAAATTAGCGACATGGCATCTCCCCTTTTGACTTACGAAATCCCACATTATAATAAAAGGAACGTATTAGATATTTCAGGAGCACATTAACCGCACTATAATTGCCATTAAAAATAATTAGCCGGGAGCTATGTTGTTGTTTTTAACCTCAGTCGACTAAATAATTCCTGTTTATGATGACACCTAATCCCTTATGAATTTAATGTGAGTTCCCTGAACGGCACTATGGAGGTGTTATTTCAGATCCATCAGTGCGGCAGTTAAACAGAAATAGCACCAGTAACACAAGTCACATACGATTTAAATACACAAATTTTTGAAAACGTCTGTTTATTTAAGCTAAAGCACGCGTCGCTCGTCGGCCCGCCTCCCAAACGCTCTTGTCTTACGTTCATTTTATTTGTTAGTGTTACAACATGTTACACATTACGATAAATTCATAAAAATAACCTTTTAAATACACACTACCTGTTCATTATCGTTGAGCTACTTTTTACCGCTAACAGGTGTCGAGTGTGCGGAAAAGTGGAATTAGTTAGAGCGGCATAATGTAGGTTTATGTTAGGTAAAACAGGGGTGAAATTTTTAAATTGACCGTCAAAATGATGGCGGTATAAATGAGCAGTGGGTGTGAATGGCGGTTTATGAAAGTGGCGTAGCGGTTACGTAGCAATTGTGTAGCGTGGCGTAGCGGTGCCGTAGCAATTGTGTAGCGTGGCGTAGCGGTGCCGTAGCAGTGGCGTAGCACTCGCGTAGCATGGCGTAGCAGCGGTGTAGCACTAGTGTAGCATGGGATAGCGTTGTTGTAGCGTGGCGCAACGCTGTTGTGGCGGTGATGTGGCGGTGGACGAGCCACGCCAGCGAGGGACGCGACTCGGACGCGTTCATAAATTTGAATATGGAAGTGAGTTCTAATGGTGTCGCTGTTTATTTTTACTGCACCCCCCGAGCCGTACGCCCGAATGCGACGCCGAATTTATTTCCATGCATTTTAATATCTCCCTCTGAATAGCTATTGCCATTTTCACGCGGTTTTATTGCAAACTCTATAGTCGTGTTTTGTTCTTTGTTTTGTTAGGCCCGCTTTACGATCGAGTGCGATGGACAATATCGGTCGATGAAGCCTCGTAAGGTTTCGAGGGAGCATCGAGTGTAATTAGCGCCGGCCGGAACGCTCATTGAGGCGATAATAAGAGTGTACTGTAATCATGTAAATTTCCTCGTTTATGAAGCGAATTTCTGAAGGAATACCGAGTCGAGTATGTCAGTATTAAGTCATTAAAAGTGGACATTGATTGATTGGAGCTTGTGCAAAGGGCACGCATCGCGGAAACGCACGCAACTCTCGTGTCGAAACACTTGAGTTTGTTCATTCACTTGTTTACACTCCAGTGAAGCGTAACTCATATTTCCTTTTGTACAGACAACCATCTAATCGCATGAATGAAATAGCCGCCTCTGGTGGACTGGGGATGGACTTTGAGAGCTTTTAAGTGCCCCCTCGCTTTTGATTCAGCACTTGAACGTATTGCTGATTTGGTTAATTGCTTTATGTTTCAATGTCTAGATGAGTCAAATTGTATTATTCACTTTTTTATCACATCTGTTTACTTTAGGCGTGAAAGTTCTTTCTTACATACCTACATAATGTCACATGGCTTTTTTTTTAATGTAAGTAGATATAACAACACCCTACCTGCTACGAACCTTTGATTCATATTTTCAATTTTAAGAAATAAATTCGGAATTAAAAGGGTATGTAATATTAAAGTTGTGCAGTTTTAAATAGCGATAAGATATCATATTTCTAAAGCAGAAGACTGCAAGTTCCATACTAAGTTGCTTCCACAAGTATGCGAAGTTATAAGAAGACGTGCGTGTCAAGTCATTATTATGTCCTGCCTCAGACATTGAGATGAAATTTTAATACCGTATATTATACAGAAAAATATTGTCGACGCAGCTCGTTTACAAACAACACTTAACTTGTCAAAATGATGGCTGTATGAGAACAGTTCGTTGCCTCAAAATAATGCGCTTTGGCATATTTTACTGAACACCATAATTATGGTTTGTTACTAACAGTGAGTTTCATCTTTATCAGTTTTTTTAATACACTTGTTGGCCTTCAAATATGCGAATATTCAAGACTTTGAAACTACGAATTTAATTACAGCAGTTTATGTATATGTAGATATATGGCGTTTAATATGTAAGAACGGTGAGTAAATATGCATTCAGAGAACCTGTTCTGAACGATTACACGGCCGTTTGTTTTGTTTGCATTATGGTGTCAATGCTAGCACACTTTGTTCTCTTTAAATAAAGTTGTAACCATACGTTGTGACATGCCACATATTAATGATATTCTAATGGGAAGTATCAGTCGTTCTGATATTGATCTCGCAATAGAACCATTAATCTTTATTGTTTACTTATGTAAATATGTACACACGGTACATACATAATGTTATATTTGTAATCTTTGCTGATTGATGTTAGCGCCGCTTAGTTCTTCTCGACTAGCAACTTTATGGAATACTAGAAGTAATCATAATATTTCACTGTTTCAAAACAAATGACTAAGTATCTGTATTCTTTCTATACCACTCATTAATTTGATTGACGTCTTTGAGACTAACATTTGACACTATTTAAGTTTTCCTAATCTTCCATATCAGCTTGTAACACGTTCATAACAGAAGATAAGTCATTCGAAGTCACAACGTCGCGCGTCGGATGTGTCCGAGCTTTAAAGGGATAAGTAGTGTACAAGTCAAAATATAAATCTTGCGTGGGGTGTGTGGCAGTGTGGCGCGGGTGGTGTCTCTGCTGAAATATAAAAGTGTTCGGGGGCACTCAACGGCCGGACGCTCATATTTTGTTATTTTATTTATATTAAAAGTAATGGTTCGCCGCGAGCCATAATGCTCTAGATGGTTTTTGCGCATTTTTCTCTTTTCTGTGTGTCGTATATTTTCACTTAAATGACGTAGGTACGTGACCGTCGCCGCTGTTCGTTTGGATCGTGCTTTATGTAACGACCCTAACGTATGGGGAGCTTAATAAAATTACATTATTTAGTAGCAATTGCTCATTAGGAACAGATTCCTATTTCAGTTAATGGGGGCCAGAAACTGATAAGTTAATGGTATTTCAGGAATAGGAGACTGTTCTTACTTACTTTTATTTAGATTTAGGTAGATACATTACAGGTTCCATATTCAAGCATGTTACAACTGCATGCGACTCGATAGGCATGGATGGTATCAGATCCATTTGTAAAACTTACCCCTTGGAATTAACACTGCTATTGCTTCCCCATCACGTAAAGGATCATGAGCGATAATCACTTAAGTACAAAGGTAACACCTTCGGATATCCTACCTACATAGTTACAAGATTCGTTGTATACCTAAATAATTCTATTTAATTACCTTCACTTACATAGTGTTCTTTCTTCAGGGAAGGTCTCAAAAATACAATGTTAAAGTACAAAGCACGGCCTGATTTATTAGTGCATAAGCACACATTAATGTTAACAAAGTGTATCGAGCGGCGAGCGGTGTGTGGTAGTGTGTGCTAGTGTGTCGAGCTGTGCCGTAGACGTGCTACACCGACATAGCGCCGTCAATTTACCTACCATAGTTTTATGCTATCATAAACAAGAAATACAGACATCTTCACTATAATGTAATGTAGGAAAACGGTGGGCGCCGTGCGAACCGAAAACGGGCAAGCGTCCTCGAGACGTGACCGTATGGCGGTTGTCGTAGAGGTGATATTCGTGGGTCGTGCGGCGTGCTAGCAAGTGCGGGTTGGCAGCAATCTGCACAAGCAGCGCGAGGTGAGCGCGAGGTGCTGTGGTGGCGCGGGCGGGCGCGCCAATGTGCACCCTGCGTCACCGTCGCAAGGACCAGGTCGGCGCGGCACGGCGCGGCGCTGCGCGTCGGCGGCGTCGCTCTTCCGGGGAAGGCACTATCTCGGGTGCAGCGGGGAGGCGACACCCCCTCGTAAATAACGCGCGCTGGCGAGCCGGCGAAGCACCCGTGCCAGATTCTACAGCTAGAAACAGTTAAACGCTCATAATTTCGTGCTGGTTAAGCTTATCTTTGTCTCGTGTAGGAAATTTCGCTGTGCCGTCCCCCTCGCGCGTTTTCGTGGACATATTTTATTTGTTGCAACACAACGTTCAGTCGCGTCCGGGGCCAAAGTTATAATTGTAGTTCGACATACCAGTGCAGCTTCTGCATAAAGTTGCCCAGCGACGTTTACATTGTTGAAATAACTTTATCTGGTTAATGTTTTAAGTTTACTCACTTTGATTTATTCCAAACTCTCAGCTAGATTAACGATGCTTATTGCAGCGTTATTAGTTTATTGGTGTAGCATTATTTATTATTATTATTCTGGACACACTTTCATGTTTGTGATATCTAAACGTGTTATGGTTATCTACTTACACTGAAAAAGTAGAAATGATAGTCGATTCACAAGTCACAGGGGCGGCATAGTTGCGTGGTGTCAACTAGGTGTTGGCTGGTTAACTTCACATAAACATTTATGCATAACTAGAGTGTCGTATAAGTTTTCGCATAGATGTACGGTGAAAAGGCATTCGAGCATGGTGCGATAGTGCGCCGAGGGTGCTGGGGTGGGTACAGGCGGCAGTGGGGGGCACGGAGGGGGAGTGGGGGGTGTTAAGCTGGTATCATCCCGCCTTATCGCGGCGCGGCGGTTTCATAATAATTTTAATACTCCGGGCGGCAACCCGCGGATTTCCGGCGCATACTTTTATAAGCGGTTTTGGTTCCCCGACGAGCCAAGAGCCGGGTGTCACCCTCGCGTGCATGCCTTCAATCTCCACTCAGTGAGTTGCCGCTGAATACACCCGCGGGAATCTTTTTACTTTTCTTTTGACGTTTATTGCCACGTTTTTTGGCTTGTTTACGTTGTTTGTATAGTCAGATTTAATTTGTTAAATAGGTGCTCTTTATTAGATTTCTCTGGTGACGGTTAGTGTAATTTTTATTTCGTTTGGGGGATTCTTGGAGAACTTGAATTATTTAGATTTACAGCATGTTCGCACTGACAGCTCTGGGAATAAAAAAATCCTTGTAACGTGTCTATCTTTATCAGCAGAAGCAGAAATAATAAATAATCTCTTAGTTATCCCAACTATCATTTGTCGTATTAGCGATATTAGGGCAAAAAGCCCCTTAATTACGGCCACTGGATAGCGTTATGCGAGATCAGCCAATTTGCCAAAATGGATATAACAAATGACAGGAGTAATAGAGGCGCTTGAGTGTAACATTAATAGAGAGACAGGTAGAGCCGGGGGGCGGCACTAACGACCGTTTTTATCCAGGGCGGGCGGATGATGGATGGACCTACTTCCGGCCGCGACGTCCGCACTTCCGCCGTTCCTTTTGTATATTTATCAACATTAATTTCAATGTGCTACAAGATATATTTGCCTGTTTTACTAACGGATTTTTCAGGGATTGCACGAGTGTACGAGTACGTCGTGGAATTCTAATGGAGTATTTCTATCAAGCTAATAAGTAGCGTAAGAAAGTCTGAGTCAGATATTTTTATCTGTTTAACTGGCTGGATATTTTAAGCATAAACAATCGAATTAAGTGTAATTCAAATTCATTAGTGTTGCGAGTTATTTTGGTTCGCATATACAAGTACGAGTGCGCAAAAATAGCCGGATAACACGGCTAATGATGACGGACACGGCTAACGGTTGCTTTATTGTGGGCTCTCCCTATTTAACATGACAACATTATATCGCGAATGAATGCGGACAAAAGTCGGACAGAGATTTACGAAAAGGGAGATTTAGAGAGAATGAGTAATATTCGTGACACCTTTTTATCATGAGCTCTTGTGATCGATGTTTAATCTCGAAGGATTTTTAAATTATTAAATGTATTTTTTTTGCATTCACTTTTTTTTCCAGCAGATGGTTGGGATATAAAACAGGAAATGAGTACATACGAGAAAGTCTGAAAGTGGCCCCGGTGACTGAAAAGTTGTGTGGAAATCGGTTGTAGTGGTATGCCCGCGGAGGAATGAGGAAAATGTCGTGAGAAAAGTTTTGAAATATGAATTAGGATGGGTGTTCTTAGTAGCGGAAGACCAAAGAAACGATTAATGAACTGTGTTAAAAATGATATGGTAAGAAAGGAGGTGTCTCATGAGATGACGAGAAACAGAGAAGTGTGACCACAAATGAATTTGGATAAGGGCAAGAGAAATTATGATGATGATGATGGTTGGACGTGCGCGAAGTAAAATACGTTATAGGTAGGGTTGCCAACCCTACTATATAATATAGTATCCTACTATTTTAAGGGACCAAATACTATATTTCTAAAAATTATATATTGTAGGCGAAACTACTATATTTCAATTCCTGCAACATCAGCGTTCACAGAACGCATATATTCTGTTATGAAGACTAAATGGAGAGACGAGCGCAACAGGGCCACTTTAAATTTAATAAAATCTGAATTAATGGTGTTTATTATTAGTCATATGAATGCTTTTTTTAAAAAAAAAAGGTAGCACTCCGGGAGTGTCGGCAGAAGTGAAAACTTCAATATTAACTTTCAAACTCGCGTCAGGGTCACGTGATGCTGATCGAAAAATCGTAAGATTTTTCGATCAGCATCACGTGACCCTGACGCGAGTTTGAACCCATACAAAAAAACAAAAAAAAATTGGTTGCCTGTAAAGTCGGTATACGGGCGAAAGTTTTACGTGACAACGACTTTGAGTGGTAAAATAATTTTAATGTGAATATTATATTATATTTCACTTTAAATGTCTGTCTCTCTCGCTCTTAGGCGGGCTAACCATGCCCGAGTGGAAGGGACGCGTGCCTCTCACTCGCTCTCATTGTGAGCGCATAACGTGAGCGGAGCGTAACGCAGTTTCTTGAAGTGTCACCCGGCAAACCAATTTATAAGACGTTGTCACGTCAAAAAAGTGCTCAGCGCCGCTAAAGAAGTTTTCACTTCAATAAAAAATTAATTTTTAAGGCCATTTAAGGCGCAGAGTAGCAAAAAATATTTATTTAAAAAATAAAGTACATATTTTTAACCAATATATAATATTTTTTTTGTACTATTTTCTTTTTAATTTTTTGCCATCTACTAACTATATTTTTTAAGGTAATAACTTCAAAAATACTATAATTGATAGAAAAAAAGTTGGTAACCCTAGTTATAGGTACTATAGTTTTCGACCATCCTTTGAGACCTCCTTGAGAAAACATGCATGCTTCAGCATGAGGTCATGCAAGTAATAGGATGTATCATCTTCTTCCTGCCTTTGTTATTTCTACTTGGGGTCGCCACAACACGTTTTCTTCTTCCATTTTCCCCTGTCGCACGTCACCGCATCATTTACTCCTTTCCCTTTCATATCATTCCTCACACAATCCATCCATCTTTTCTTTGGCCTCAGTCTCCCTCTCCATCCATCAACATTAATATCCATCACTTTTTTGATCACATGTTTTTATCCCTCCTCATTCATCACATACAGCAAGTAGTAGGAGGTACCTATGTTACTTATAAGATAAACTTTTCAAATAACTTTATTACCAACGACTAGTTTAGTTTACTAAAATTTTAATTTGCAATCAATTACTTAGTGTGATCTTTGTATTTTTTTGTGAAATAAATGCATTTTACATTTCATTTTTAAAACGTTTAATTTATATTCATAAGTACATAATGTCGTGTATCTACTATTTTTTATTATGTACCTTCCCACATATATGTGAATGTAAAGCAATAACGAAGATTGTTAACAAATTGTAACATAAACATAAAGATAGGTGGCGTGCACGTCGCTTACTACCTAACAAACCAGTTTTCTCAAATAACATTTCAAGATAGATTTTATCAAGTGATTACTACAAACTCCGAGCAAAGGCATAAAGTCCCTGATAGTGCCCCTATGATTAATTCAATTATGCAATCATAAAACTTACACAAACATGCTTTTGTATCACTCACTGAGATAACGACGCTCGTTTACCCTAACAAGGATCTAAGTGAGTACTACACTGCCTACCTTCTCGTGAAAATGATCAACATTTACGACAGGACGAATGTGTGAATAAAAAAGAGTAAGAAAATATTGCTGTTCTCTACTTTTGCTATGAATACTATACTCTTTTAAAGTATGTCACTCGTTATGGTAGAGTTTTAAGCGGCATCTTTCCTGTACTATATCTTTCATTTCTTATTATCTTTTATATTTCATAGCTTTGGGTGCTGACTACCTTTCTGTAACTGAAAAGATGTTGTATCACATCTACATCTAAATACAATCTACACAAAGCAAGTGGCTAGGTGGTCCCATCATCGAGTATATTTATGTCTGAATACATATAACTCGACCTATTCTTATTGTAAGCCGGTTGGGACTATCTTGTCCAAAGGCTTATTCCAATGTGTGACTTTCATAACTCATGCGCGAAACAAACAAACTATAAAACAGTTTAAATAGCAATTTATGCAAATAACCAAATGAATTTATATTCGCGTTCATAACACGGTTTACATCGTGCGCCCTACGACTACGTACGTACATCTACAAACGACTTAATTGAATTTATAGGCACGTCGTCAAATGAATATGAGTAGTACACTCGCAATGTTTTCTATACTTAATGATGACTTATTAAGTATTCGCTGCGCCTCTGTAGAACGGTGAGAACCTCGTAACATAAATTTTGCGTATTATCTACGTTGACAAACGTGCATTATGAAATTATAATGTCGTGATTGATATGCGGCAGCGCGCCTGCTGCCCGTCCGCGACAGTGGGACGTGTGAGCCGGTGTCCACACGTACCTTATTGTACTAAATACTTGAGCGATGGACCTAGCGCCACCGTGTACCGCCGGGGCCGGGACTCAGATCACTGCCAACTTTATTGCTCCTTTGCTCCAAATACCAATGCTTTATGGACATATTTACACTTATAAATAGACACCAACTTTATTCTGTGAATAGAAACTACGTCATACATCAAACATAACAAGTGCATCCGCGTACAGACAGATTACTAAACACCCGCATATTTTTACACCTGCACTCACACTGATCGATAGAAAACATGTAATCTCTTATATTAACCTACTTACGAGTAATGAAAAAAAATGAACAGTTGAAACGCTCACGAATTGTATCACTCTGTCGAATAATGAGGTCGAAAAGTCACAACAAATGTGAGAAAAGTTTCGATTATAAAGTATATTTAGAGCATTACGAAGAAGTGTATGATCTACTTACACATACATTGACGTAGTTTCGTGGATAGATTCGCGCGAGTCGAAATAAAGCGAGCCAATCAATATTAACACGCCGCAAACAGCGTAAATTGTTGCCTAATGCCATACACGCACACAACCGCGCGGCCCGTCCGTGAACTAGCGCCTACACTAGCCAGGGTGCTCCCTTCGTAGCGCGAGGAAAATACTTTTCCTATTTCAGCGTAACGTTCAGTTTGTGCGTGTCTGTATTTAGAACTGTGACGTCAGATGTTGGGTTGGCATTTCATCTGATTCAGATTGCGGTCTTGCAGGAGTTTTAAAGGTAACTGGTGAGGGAATGACTTATTTTTGCTCGTCTTCAAATGGCAGGCACTGATTTATTTGTAAAACTACAACGTTATGAGGCAGTTGGAGCCTGTGCTCCAACTGCCTCATAACGTTGTAGTTATACGCAATGCATACAGGATGATACAGTACACCTGTGTGTACTGTATCATCCTGTATGCATTGCGTATTACATTTACACAAGAAGCGGGCGCACACGCGCGCACCTCGTGTCGGTACTCACGCATCACGCACACAGGCCGCGCCGGCCGGCCTGTAATAACTCGGAACCACAATAAATCAATGTGATTAATGTCATTAAGCACTGTGTGCCGGCCTCTCTATATTCCGTCAATATGCACTGTTTTACGACATGCCGCGCCACGATAATTAGTCAGCTTTGTTAGGACCGTTGACGAATGTTATGTCCCGTCCAAACGCTACGTAGAGATATTAGAGCAATAAAAATATGTATACGAGCACCATCTGCGGCTCCAACGTACGAGCAAACTACGTCGAGACACCGATGTGACATGGTAGATGAGATCAAAGAGAATTTACAACGGAGCGTTCATAAACACGTCACTTGCGCAAAAAATGATCTCTGCTATTTCTCAAACTGTGAACAGTCGGCACGCGGAGATTGATAACTATTACCATTTCTTGGTCAGATTCCCGAGACGCATGTTTATCATACGTCCGTTTGATGGATAGGCCGTAATTATTACGATTAGAACGGCATCGCAAATCATGGGAACGGCGAGGACAGGCTGCACTAGTTGACATCGTTATCGCGCTTCAGATCTCGATTGTTGCTCTGAGCTCTGGGACCATACAGTTGTGTCTGTTGCGTTCGGAACGCGTGACCAGTTTCATACTTTATTTCATCTCTTGTTCACGGCGCATGATCAGTGCGCGATGCGTGGCTGCACTGTTGCCAATGTTTCCAGCATCGACTCGGTGGCCCATTTAGATCTACGATACTGCAATTTGCTGACGGACAGGAGTCGCGCGTCGCCCGCTGTGACTTGATGGCAGGAATGTCTTGAGCACTGAACGTGCTCGCTCAGCTGATTGTCCTAAATTGATTGTGTTCCGACATTATTCAATTCTATCACACACGCCCAACTTTGGAAACTGTGTTTTTTGACTGACAGCTGTATCTTACCTTCTTTTTGCTGTGATACACTTTATTTTTATCTAAATGTTATCTAAACCGGGAAGCTATGTAATATTATGTAGGTAGACTGAAAGTCCAATGTCCGAGAATAAACAAATGAAAATTACATTAAACATCTACTGTACGAGCAAAGAAATTATTCCAATTTCAGTGAACAAATTGCTACATTATTCAATAGTTCATTGGTTTTATATCCACGCATTAGCGCGAAGAGTTATAAATAATGAGGTACACCGACATTGCGCTGGTTACATGCCCTCACACTTTTGGTTTCGATATTTCGGTTTCAAAGGCAACCTGGCAAAAATAGATTTGAATTGGTAACATAGTCTTAATGTGGCGAGGTGAGGTGGCGGTGCTATTGTGGCGGCGGTCAGGATGCCGATGACCATTTCGGTTGCACGCTTGTGCTGCAAAGTTCGCAATCAAATAAATATTTCGGCACAATTAAGAAAACGCCGACGAGGGTAGCACTCGTGACAATCGGCTAACAGTGTGCCGTGGAGCTTCCATTACGTCTCGATTTATTTGGTCGTGACGCTAACTTAGGGAAATAATAGAATTTCTAAAGCTAAGTAGGCTCTTTAAGATACGTGATGATTTGCTGATTAGTATTAATGACTTATAAAACTTGGTTGCCAATTTGTAATAAGGCAAATTTTTGAACGCGCAAAATGATGTCATGAGCTTTGTAAATATTTGGAACATTAATTTGAATCGGAACTTCCAGTACCACCTAGTCAAGTCGTTAGTGAGCACACAGCATCCTCTCTACGCATCTCTCCGTGCGTGCTCTCCGCTCTGCCCACATCCGCTGAAGTATTTTGTTTATTGCTAATGCGATTTTATTTTTTATTGCTTTTTATTTATCTTTATTCAGCGATTGCGGTTTATTGTATTAAAATAAATAAGAATTCTTGACTTTTTAATTTTATTCGAGCCGAAGTACACGACAGTGCCGCGAGGAGAGAAAGAAATAAATTTTAATAAGCGTTTCTTTTTTAAGGCGTGATTCTTCAGTTAAAAGCGATTTATTTTTTATATAAACTTGAAGATAAACCGTATTCATTAGAGATCGACTGGAAAGGGCCTAAAATAAAAATAAACGTGGTCAAGTTGGTGTAGTCGCTGAGTTATTGTCGTTAATCAGCCCCTCTTCTGAAGGCATGTTGATTGGAGGCCAGTTTGGCGCTTATGGATGAGCAGCATTGTTCTCTTTATTAACATTTGGATTAATTATACCGATCATATAGAGGCATTCTTTGTATTTACTTGCCGCTTTGCACCTTTCATTTCTTAGAGATATCACTTCAAGTCTGGATCTTGATACACTTGTGTTAAGGTCCCAACTCCTGGGCTCAGTACCTTAACCTCTCATTTTCTAGACTAAGTTGTCTATAAGTAAAAAGCTTAAGCTGGTAGTGTGATTCTATTCGTGATCAAATTCACTACCATTTAATTATTTACCAAGGAATCTGAAACAAACGATGAAATAGAAAACAATTGTTGTTTATAAATTATTAAGAAACGTAAATCAGAGGGTGCAGTTGTGTTCGTACAAAATGGCCACTAACATAATCGAGGTGTATTTCTTCGAATTTGTTCACGTCTACGTCCAATCGTGTGTTACCCAACGGAAGTACATAAATAATGTTTATCGATCGATCATCGCCGAGCCAGAGTGACGCACTCGTTAGATTTATGCCTTCATTGTCAGAGCCGTAAACTAGATCTCCATAAAAAGGGACATTTCCTATTTAAAATTTATATTAAAAGACAATGGTTAACAAAAAGTGGGCGCCTCCTCGCGAAGCAGCCCGGCTGCGCGTGCGCTCCACGGCGCCAACTGCCAAATCTCTATCGGACGCGCGTAAATTACGCCTTTTTACCTGGATTCCTGTTTTGACATATTTAAGGCATTAGTAATAATTATGAGTGCTCCGGCCGGCCAGTAATGCCTGTGTGCCAGCCAGTCAGTTTTGACACTATCTTAATGACGGACGTCGGGTGACAATAAATATTGAATCGTTATCGCTCACCTATCCGAGGTTGCGTCACTTGGGTTTAAATCCTAAAATAGACCCCCCAAATGGTTGAATCTCACAGTTTTGTTGAATAACTACTTCAAGCACTTTCCGTTTTCAGTATAATATGTAACAACCGTAGAAGTATCGAAACTGGGTGATGACATTAGGTGGCTAATTGCAAGTATTGGGGTGAGTGCAGAGGTCAGCGAGGGTCGCGCACATCTGCCGTGTTTGTCCACCCACGCGCAGTTAACGAGCGTCGTCCAATAGTTTTAATTGCAACCCGATATCTGCACTTTTATGTCATTGCAAACAGTGGAAAGATTTGCTATTAGAGCGAACATTCGCGAGACTAATGAGATAGTATTGTTCAATGTGAATCATTCACACTCACTTTTGTGAAAAACAACTCTAAGATGTCAATCAATTTCAAATAAATTCTTCAACATGACAATAGTTAGAAGTACCTGACCTAACTAAAAGCTCAGCAGTTAAAAAAAACTGGATATCCGAAAAAGCGATCATGTGTGTCGGGTGGTATGAATAAATCAGATATAGCGAGACTGGCGTAGGCGCCTGCCCGGAGAGCGGCGCGGGGTGATCTCCCCGCCGAGTTATAAAACCTCTCAAAAGGTGAACTGAAAGATTCGTGCGTAAATATTAAGGGTTTACGATGGCTCATTCAGTCATTAGAGTGCGTCTTTTGTTTATAACCGCGTCGTAGACTTGTCGCTATTCCGAGATAAGATCTGTCTCGTCGGGTCGTCATTATTTATGTGAAATTTTGACAAAACAGCACTTTAAGGGCAGCAGACACACACTAAAATACTATTATTTATGGCAAGTGTGGTCTGCCATAAATTACCCTTCATCGAATTAAGACAAAAGCTAGTGCCGATAAGGCGCGCGATTAGGGCTCGCCTTATTGTTCTGACGAATGCGGCACTGATATAGCCAATATTTTTCCACTTTTACGACTTCAATACGAGATTGCTTTGTTCGTGTAGCGAGCAAACTCTTGGGTACTTATGAAATTTATAATGTCTATTGGAAGTATTCCTCCGTCTATCTAATATAAATGTGTACAAATAAAATTACGATAAATAAACAACGGAAAGCTTTGGACATGTCGGGCGGATATAAAATTTATAACCCTTAATAGGCTATGGAGGGAAGGGTGGATGAAATACGGTTAATGATAAATCCGCAAATGAGATTTGCCGGACGTCTGGCCACTCAAAACTGTCGCTCTATTGTCAGTGGACACTCTCACCTTACATTACACGGATCAACTAAATATGGCGTGTTCATTCAAGTACACAGGGTGTTGTCTTTAAAATATTTTTATTTATTTTATGCTAAAATCTATTTTCCTGTAGAAACAAATCTGGTTGGTTTTGTTATCGATTATGTTAAGTATGGTAAATAATCTAAATCTGACAATAAAACACTTAAGACAATGTTTTATTGTTCGATTTAGATTATTTCATAATTAACAATGCTAATTCGAGAATTTGTTTCTTTAAATTGAGATAAAGATAGCGTTTCGGACTTCAATGTGAGTCTCAAAGTTTGAATTTATGATAACGTTATAATAGAAGATTTTTTTAAGGATAATTAATACCTAACATAAATGATAGCTGCGAACAAGTGGACTTGTATGGTATGGCTAACTTTAAATTGCCGAATGAACCATAATAATATTTGATTCGCATTCCCATTATGTATGCTTGGTATGGATGGGGTTATCAACTTTTAAAATAACATTTTTATGAAAGTATTAGATACGTTTTCGTGAAAAGGGATGAAAATAACGCTTATTTTTTTTTCTAATATCTTAATACGTGCTATCTTTATTTTTGTAATTGGTCACAGTAGCTTCTCTTCAAGTTAAAAAAAAACTTCAAAATTTGGTAAATTGTTTCCAAATGGTTAATAACCGATCAGCCTGTAGTCTGTCAGTGGTGTAGGTGGTGATGATCCAGATGGACGCGGGTCAGCAGCTGCGCGGTAATTAAGAGGTGGCTGGAAGTGGCATGCGCCGGCGCACAATGCGGTTCAATTGAATGAGAATAATCTTTGCACCCACGCGTCTTTTGTGAGCGTGGGTGGACCGATGACCGGTGCGTGCACCATCGGAAAGAGGCTCTACTTTGCGTTTTTCAGTTTTGTTCTAGTTTTCTTTTGTCTCGTTTTGCCTGACCTTTACTTCGAGTAAGGCGTATAAATAGACATTGTTTTAATGTCCGTTTACTACTGTCAAATTAGTACGAATAAAATGTAGCCACTTCGATTCGTATCTATAATTCTATCTGGGTAATTCCATCTTACGGCATCGACATTATTTATATTGTTGATTTGCGTTAATATGAACAGCATGCTATTGTCATTTCGAATGCTATCTATACCTACGTCTGACATTTACACCATTTATAGGTACTCAGTTATGTTAAATGGCATGCAGCTTACGACCACATTCGCATTTAAATTCTGAAGTTAATCAATATTAGCAACGCGGTTTCGCAAACACATTCGTATCGTAATGACATAAATTAAAATGTACAACATGAATAATTACTCAAACACACACACAAATTATTGACATGAAATTGTCATAGCAAAGTAGAGCATATTCTATGCCGGAGTCGCATCGGACAAAAGCAAACAATTATTGCAAAAATTGCTTTAATGATAAATTGGTGACCATTTCTAATGGCCGCTGGGCAATGAGTGATTCGACCCGGAATCGAACCCGTGCAGTCATAACGTCCTTCACATACAATGACGCTCTCTCGATGATTTATATCTTAATTGTGCTCAATACCGACATTCCGTTGAAGGCGGTTTTTATATTATACTCATAATTCTTTGGGATTTCATTCGATAATTCAATTTTGTTGGACATCGATTCACCTGGTATCTTATTGGTATATCGCTAATATATTAGAGGTAATAATATTCTAGATAAGTATTTAGTATTTCCTGTCGTAAAGGATACATTAGGCACAATAAAAAGTTACATCGAGTTAACCTTTATGGGGTTTGTCATCATGGGTTTTTGTTTTTTTTTTTTATGATGGGAATGTGCTTTTGTACGATCCCGGTTTGACGTTATTATTGTCTGATGAAATAATCGTCTCACCGACATTTATCAATAGATAAATGTGAAAAAATGCTAAAATGATGGTGCAAAATTACAGTATTTCTATCAAATAAGTATTAAACAAAAAACGAGAAAAGTATGAAACTACAGGGCAGCATTTTCACACTCTAGATGTGTATTAATAAATAAATAAATATTTAGTTATATTAACAGTACGAACTGTTAATATAACTAAATATACTTAAAAGAGAGAATTTAGGAAAGACTCTAAATTCTCTCTTTTAAAATCCAAAAAAAAAACTATTTAAAAATATTAAAAAAAAAACAATATTCCAATGTTATTACAATCATAACATATAATTATGCTAAACAACATCCATATTATTAACTTTATTACGACGCAACGGAAATAAATATCTGCGACTCGACTTCCAAATAGCGAATTCAAATCAGGAAACAGCAACATTTCATGTCATGTATGAATAACTGCAAATAGATATTAGTGTCTATTGTCAATAAAAGTAGTAAAGAAAACTAATAGCGGCTCCTTTGCTACGTTACGACTATTTTACCGTTTTTACGTTAAATCAGGGCTCACGAACCGTTGGTCTACTCCGACACTGAGAGTTTTTATTACCTGTAGCTTTACTTCCGTGATTGCTTTCTGAACGCTTTTTTGTTTGCTATTTAACATCTCGAAGTGCACTATTAGAACAATTTGTTTTGGTTTTATTTCTTCTATTGATGTTTCTGTTGCTAATTTGTAGTGTAACTGTTAAAACAATGATTTGCAATACGATATTTCAGGGTAACTGAAAATGTTGAGTATGTACGTATTTCTGAAATATGAACTTTAACCTTTTTTTGCAAAACTTGCTTGATAGGAAATCCAAAAATGTTTGCGACGTCTGGCACTGCCAGAGGCGCGTGGGGTTCGTCTTACTATCGGTATCAATATGGGGGAGTAACTCTAATATTAAAGTTATTTATTGTAAATCGCTTCCTTTGCCTCCTTGCGAGCAATATCAGTGTTTTCGTAGCTCGTTCAAACAGCACGGTAGCATGTGGTTTGTTTGTGAAAACTGTGTAGGTAGTTTACGGAAAAATGTAAAATGTATCTGTATCTGCCGATCTATATCAATAAAAAAGCTGTTGATAAATAAATATTCATAGAAACAGTAGACTAGAATGTCATAAAATCGGTGCCAAAAATAAATAAAAAACGCAGATAATTATTTTGATTTAAAGGAATGACTATAAAAAACGATGAGATTTGCAATCCCGTTTGACAGTGTGAATATAGTTTATTAGAGTATCAAGGACGCGACAGTAAGCAGACGTTCGTAGCGGTGACAATACAAACGCGAGGGGACCTTGTTTGCCCGCCGCGGTATGAATAAAGATATTCCCGTTATTTGTAGTACAGATGTCATGTAATTTCATTGTGTCGCACAATATTTAGTGTAAACACGCGGGGCGAATCCCGGGACCTCTCCGACTAGATAACATCTCATAGTTCGGATGCATGCCGCGTATCGCACAATAAAAACACATTTTTATGTCACAAGAAAAAATATTTCTGCCTTGCTAATAAGGGATTTGTACGCGATTATTTGCGATAATATAAAAGAGATTAAGGCCCGTTACCATAAATACGTTAAAATTGGGTCACACGACAATGCGAATGCTTTCATCGGTTTTGACAAAATTTCTTTACCAATTTTATCCGATGATGGGATAAGGGTAACTGTGATTTTTTTCTTGATTTCCTTGAATACATTGCAAAATAATAAGTAAGTAGTGAAGACACATATTATTATTACAAAATTATAAGGCATTTAAATGTTTTGTTCATGTCTTAACAATCAAGATATTCTGCTTCTTAGTTAGCGTTGTAAATCAGATGCTTTACTTAATTATTGATTGAGATCCTGACTCACGAAATTCTATATAACAAAGGCTCTCTACATTAGTACGCAGAAACAAGTTTCAAACAAATATAAATATTTGATTGTCATTTAAATTTTACTCATGTGTCAACGATAGAAAGCCTCCATATATTGTGAATAATTTATCACTCTGTCTATCCAACTCCTAAATTGAACTAATATCTGAACTCGCCTATTCGCAACTTAAATTGGCACATTACCTTTTGAAATGAAACCGTGTAAATTATTTATGCCACGCTCCTGTCGCTGTGAAATTTCCAGCCCACAGAGAAACATCGATATGGTGTTAATAAAATCATGTCAGTCATAGGCAATCGGGACAAGCAAACATGAGCCCTCCATTAAATGATAATCCTGCCAATTTATCGGCAGAGCAAAAAATATACGGCATTGTGTTGCGACTTGTCGAACATGAAAATTATTTTATATAAACACATTGAGTATTCGTGACGCTCCCCGCTCGCCACGCCACGCTCGCAGATTACTCGGATCCCCCATCTTCCTCACTCGTCATCTGCTGACATATTTTTTAAAATGGGGTGACGGGTAATGGAATAATAATAAACTGGAATTTACTTTTTGGTCATCGTACTGAATCAAAAACAGAAAGGGGTGTGAACATATTGCTCGTTGTAGATTGTTTTCATTGTCGTCCAACGGACCAATACTGTATAATCAACGGTCGGAATGAAATGGAATTCAGAGTCTGAGCTATTTGTCGCATGTTTGACATCAATAACAGGGTTCGTCGCGCATTAGAGCCACCATATGTCGGTCATATCAAATTTATTTCTATTATTTTATTGGTTTGGTCGCCGATGATTGCCTTCATTACCTTTATTGAAAGTCACTGAGTGAATTTGAATTTATGGTCAGCGATATGGGTGATACCGTGATAGCTGAACGACTATAACAAAGTGAACGAAGTAATAAAGGTAATAAATTGACTTCACGAGGCTCTACATATCGTCCACTATTATTTAGCTACACGCCATTAAGAACCTTTAGGTACAAAGCCCCAATATTATACATTACTTAGCTAATAACTTGGATACACATTTGGTGTTACTGCGTTAGGTATGTACCGCGTCGTTAAAAGACATTCGGTGTGCTGTCGCAAACTCGCAACAAAGTGTAACTATATTAAGAGGGACACAATAGCTCCATCAACTGTATGAGCTTAAAATCATCCATTTAAATAACGTTTTTAAATAAATACTGCGTAGATAATAGGAACAATGCAATATTTTGTCAACTGCCGACTGCGGCCCGCGGAGAGTGCACCACTGCGTGAAGCGGAAAATCCTCGGGACATTTGAGGACATTTTTTGTGGGATAATATCCGCACGACATTGTCAACCGGCTATTTAATACATCAAGTAACACAATACTTTAAATACGACTAGATTTGTGCAAAATTTGAAATTGTTACGCACAGTGATTTTGTATTACACGATTGGATTAATATGTCCATGCTTCGACCGAATGCCGGGAATTATTGTCATAGGCTTTGTTGTATGTTGAAAGCGGGTACCTAATAACGTTAAATAGATACCTGTTTGTCGTTTTGCAAAGCGAAAAAAGGCAACGCCTTTCAGTCGCAATGATAATTGTCTTGCATATTTAGATATCATTAACATAAACGTGGCAAACACAAAAGTTAACGGCACATAAAATAAATAATAAAGGCAATAAAATTATGGATTTTCATTTTTTGTTTATTCTTTGAGTTAAGACGTTTCCACCCTCGTACATTTACTAAATTGAATAGCTCCGGTGAGTCCCGATGGCAGTAATTCTCTATTGAGACGCAATAAAACAAGATATGACAAAAATATCCGATTTCATAAAGCTTTGGTTTCGTGACACGTAATATTATATTATTTAAGGGACATTATTCCGCCTTTTGTTTGTGGTTCCTTTCCATGTTTTATGTCACCAAATGAGTCGGTATACACTACACGAAATTATTTTCCCACTTAATTTACACAAGTTTTATTTTAAGATTAAATCAGGTATCGAGTTTCATATGGTTCGATATCTGTAAGTTCGATTCGTTTTGCGTTTTTGAAAAGACATTTTAACACTTTTACAAAATTGTTCACTCGTTAAAATTGTATACGACGCTAGGGACGTGCCGATCCAAAAATTTAGAAAGTACATAATTTACAATAAAAAGTTGATAGCTTTAGAACATAAACACAATAGTCGTGCTGTGTGTAAAGCGTTTGTTTGTAAGCAGGTACTTGTACGTAATATGACAAGAGAAATTATTGGTAAAGAGGGCTTGGCTTCAATGAAAAGGAAATATCTCGACAATTATGAAGAATTAGTGCGGTTGACAATGGCGACATATTTTTTGTAAAGCTTTCATGTGAGGCTCAAACAAAGCTCACAATACAACCTTCTATATTTGGTACGGTTTAATTAATTATACAAATGTACAATAGACGTTTAATCTTTTGAAGTCGGATTAATCAATAGTTATGGAAGAACAAGCTTCGAAGATCAAGGAGAGATTTTATTTTTTAAGCTTGGATTAAAGTCTTGTAGACACTTTGAGGTTTAGTTTTAGTAACTTATTAAAGAATTAGGTTGTAACATAGATATGTATGAAAAAATATTAACCCACAATGTACCTAACTAATTAATATTTGCCAATATAGATTTCATTACAGATATTTCAGAAGTTTCTTTGATTTTGAATCACTTGGTACCCCATCCGTATCCGGCTAAAGAGCTTTGTGACTTCATTTAGCACTTACGATAAAGAAACTCTACTTTATTCGACAAATCATAAAAGTAACAGACCTTTATTATACTCTTCAAGTGTACCCTTATACTTGTTACTAAGCTAAACGGATATTTGACACAGAGGTGATTTATTTTTAGATGACGATAGCCAGTGCAAAATGCATTCTAGATTTTGTTAAAATCATTAGCCTTAACGGATTTCAGTTTTAATAGCAGATAACATATTATGTATCTACTTTACTTCGGGTTGTCGAAGGGGCACTTGTTTAAAACTGGGGAACTTTCCGAGTAGTGTGCTCGTGGTACATATCAAACACTTGTTCAGTTTTAATAGCAGATAAATTAATTTATCTACATTACTTCGACATTGTCGAAGGGGTACTTGATACTCTCAAGGATGATGAATCTCATTCTTATCGTTGTGCCTCGTTGTTTCTCTTTACTCGGTTTTGGTAGATTGGTTCAATAAACACTTAGATCTTCCTAGTTTTATGTTGAAGAGCTCCAACTATTCTTAGTGTGTGCTAACGTTATAATAAGCGTGTGCTACATGAAAATTCTCGCATGCTTCGATCGCTAATGGTATAGGGCAAGATATAGCGCTGGCTTGTTAGTTTGGCTCCTTACAACTTGTTATAAGGGCGGTGTAAACACGCGTGACGGCGGTATCACGTCATCAGACACGCGAACACGCTGCGCGATCACTCCTCATCCCTATAATACAATTATAAATGCGAAACTGGCCGCGTTTGTTTATTTGTCAGTAAATCACGCGAAACCGGAGGATTTGCGAGTCGCGAGTTGAGAGGTATGGTCGGAGATGTCGTTACAGCATGAGGGATGTGGATCTCAAATCAATATTTGTTTTTATGGTTGTGTGATTACAAGTTTGAAATGTTCCGTGACTAGTAAGACAGAGTTGAGCGTTCTAACTTGGGATAATTGATTATGACTTGAAATCGTTTTTTTTGTTTGGCATATTTTGTTTTTATTTTTTGTATTGTGAAAAATGTATTCGTAACTATCTGACTATTTGTGACGAATTGCTGTTAAGCTGCATCCTTCATGTCAAAGCATGATGCACCTTGTACATACTGCCTCGTGCCCACTAAGATAAATTTTCTTCAAACAGGTAGAACCATTTCAAACTGCGACCGTTAATAGTTTCGCTACATTTATTCTTCAGGTAGCTCTTATCTTCAAGTGAGCCTTTTTTATAAAGGTATACCTAGATTAATTGATATAATTAGGCCATTATAGGTACATACGATGAAACTCGTGCTAACAAGCCGCAGTAAGCGCAATGAAATGGTTCCTTGCATCTGTATTGCAGAATGCTAAAAATGACGAAAAAATCGATATTTATGTAGGTGAGGCAGTTAGTTGCGTGCACAGGCTGCGTGCGGCGGGCACATTCGACTTCGTGCATCACTTCGCCACCCTAATTAATATAAGATCTCAATTAAATTGCGACACATAACGAGGAGCGGAATTTTTACACACACGCTTAATATATGGCCAGCGTTTTGTCTCAGAATAAGGCAATATCCAGTCAGAATCTGAGAACTCGTTTGTCCATGTCACATGCGACTTTATACAAATAGAATAAAATGTATTTTAAAATTTTATGATCCAGAGATAAAGCTGTGAAAGTACTATCGTGTTTTAATCAAGATTAATTAATGCGATCTTTTAAACTTTATTACGCAAAGAATGGAAAAATAAAGAGTTTAACACTAGTTAGAAATGCTATCGGATTTGCGGCTATATTTTTAGATTTGGTGATGTAAACCTCATTAGAACTTATGTATCGGGTCGTTTGCGACTTATACGCGGAGCTGTCTCGATAGTAATTATACCTGGACTTTTCTATAATCACACTTTTTCTAATATAAAAGATGTTACTTATTAATTATTTAAAAACACACCGCCCATTAATTTTCTACTGCTTGAGCTTAATTGACATCGTTTTTATTATGACTGAACAAATAAAATATTCAGGGTCTGAGTTATTAATGTTCAGTTTTCCCTTTAATGGTGTCCACGGTTAGTTTATTCGGGCCGGTGTCGTCGACGCAAGGTCCTGACCAAGTTTTGAATCGTAATAATTTCGGTTCAGATTACAGATGCTGATAGGGCGTCATCTCACCTCTCGCCAGGGTCAGACTTGGGAGATTTTTGATTCATTATGGATTTGTCGTTTTCCTGCTGATTCGTTCGAAAGATAAGTTGGTATGTTCCGAGGTTCTGAGTTGGTTTAAGGATAACTATTGAAAACGAAAAGAAAGAAGGATGATCTTTTCAGAAATATTGATATCTGAAAAGAGTTATTCATCCTTCTTTCTTTTCGTTCTCAATAGTTTTTCTGGATAAAACATCAACTTTCACAGATTCGTATGAAATTCTAATTTCATTTTCTAAGTTGGAGGCCCAAAGTGCATAAAAAAAACCTAACTGACGCTTTTCTCGAAGGTGCTTGACATCGAATTTTCCGGGAAAAACACGTGCTGATTGTTTGCTTAGTGAAGTTCATTCAAGTTAATATTTTCCTTATGTTCAGTGACACCCAAGTCCACACCTGTAGTGGCAGTGGTAGAAGGCCACACGCGGTCGCGCGGTGCAGGCGAGCGAGGGGGGAGGGCGCGGGCGCGGGGCGCGGTTCATTCATGTTGTTAGATCCGACCGCTCATAACTTAACTCCTAATTTATTCGTCTCCACTTAGAATCCAGTTTTGGTGCAACCTTCTTTGTAGCACCTTGATTTTTACTATGACTTTTATTAAAACTCTATTTTGTACATAAATTAAGGTATCGTTAGTCCAATGTGGTTAATTTATAGCTGTACAAAACTACAACCTAAAGTTCACTAATTAGAAGTTGATTACTTTCCACACGCAGTTGTGCAATTAAAAAATGTCGACTCGTAATTTAACCTAGCAATGGCTTATTCCAGAAATACGTGTCTCATAATTCAGAACGAACCTGCCAAAAGGCATCTAAATAGACATGTCCCCAACGCTCAGATATCTGCTATTCCTCGCAGCACGCACTATAACTTAACACCTGTACATAAACATGTACATAAAATAGAGTAAAGGCCCTTAGCGTAAACAACGCTTGTCCAACTATCCATTCATAAAGTCTTTTATAAGATAAATAAACACTTTGTAACGTAACAATGAAACAGTATGGGCCGATCGAAAATATCAGATTTCTTTCCAATCGTCAAAATGTTCGACGACTACAAGTTTGAATCAAAGATTTTTTTCTCCGATATTTATGTTTGTCTTTAATTTTTACTCCTGCGCCGATGTCCATTTAATATTGGACGGGGACAGTGTTAACGATCACTATATAAAATTTTATTTCAACGCATCTCGCCTTGCTTTTTGTGTATTCAACACGTCGTTGATTTTACTTTTTATAAATGACTTGTGAGTAACGTCGTATACTTATGGTTGTATTTCTTGTATTGGATAATGTGCCCGTTTGTTTAATTAAAGTGCCTGATTATAAGCTTAGATATTGGAAATAAAAAGTAATGTAATGATTTTGGGGGAAATATTTAGATTAGGTAGCACTTTATATATGGGAAGGTAGCCTCTGTCCTGATTTAGTGAGGATAGTGAATGAAGGTGGTGTGGGGAGGAAAGTGTGGTTTTTATTTGTGGTAATGATCCAAGCTTCCGGTTTCTGTTAGTTAGGCTTATTAATACGAGTATGTAAGTATTATTAATGCGAAAGTTTTTGAGTGTTTTTTTTGTGAATGTCATCTCGCAGTTTAACCTAGAGGAGGTTGACTACTGCTTAACTGGACAATCGCTGGCTCGAGCGAGTGACGGGGAGTACTGGGTTTCGCAACGGGCTTCGTCGGCGAGATAACTGGGTTTGGATAAAATTTGAGGGAGGGTGCTCTATCTTATAGGCACGTTGGTCTAACGACTGCTGACTGCCGAGTCACGTTCCATTTCATAGTCGTGTGAACTGTTATTTCAGTAACAGTGACAAACAAACCGGGAATCCGTTTAGTGTCCGGGGCAATAGCGCGAGGTGTGGTGTACTCAACACTTCTCCCCAACTATTTAAAAAAAAAATAAAAAAATCAAAAACATTTATTTCAAGTAGGTCAGTTACAGGCACTTTTGAATAGTCGAATTAAACTAACTGCGGCACTCAGAGATATCCAACGATTACTCAAGCCGCCACCCAGCAAAGGCCTGACATAGTTTTGTATGACAAAACTGCCAAAAACCCTTACCAAGCGACGGCCCAAGCAACCACTGAAGCTCTCCGAGTGCGGCAGTAGACTACTAAACTAATGAAGCTAAATAAACTAAGCTACAGTCCCAGTCACAAGGCATAATAACTCGTGAGTGTACTGTGGTTGCCCATTCCAAAGCGTTGGTCTCATGAGAAGAATGGCAAGAAACTTCATGAACACTCTTTTAAAATCGTTTGGGTTTACAATAATTATGTTCAAGGTACACACATGAAGACTATGCAGATTAGTGTTTGAGATGGTCTTTTGGGGTAAGATGGCGTGATGGTTGGCTAAGATGGCTAAGTAACATTGCCCAAGGTCAAGAATTCAAGCCTCTTCGATACTGAAGCTAGTCTGGTCTAACAAAATATGAGCGGACTAGGAGACTGGAACATTCTAGCATTACCAGACTCTATTTACTTATCAAAATCATATTTATAACATCACATCTCTCACGCCCACATGTCGCCAGTTCGGGGCAAGCCTATTACCATCAACTGGGTACAGATCCAGACTCCGTCACTGCTACTGAGAAATTCCTGCTGGAAAAACCCAATAACACTTTGCAAGACGCGGGACTCAAACCCTCACGCTCAGCCAGTTTTGCCATCGAAGTTTCAAGCTCCCCACCAGAATCGACCTCTAAAACCACCAGAAATCCACTAAAAAAATCGCACCTACTTAAAAAATCGCTAAATTTTCCACTAACTTTTTTTCTGGCAGATTTTTGGTCTTTGCTAAAGGAAATAATATTTTTTTGAAACGTTTATTAAAGCAATAACATGAAAATTACATATAATGTAACAATAGTAGTTTATGCGACTGTGCATAATGAAGGGCATTACAACACAAGTGTGGGTTTAAGAAACGAGCCGAAGGCGAGTTTCTTAATAGCATCACACGAGTGTTGTAATGCCTAATTATGTATAGTTGCATACACTACTTTATCTACCCAAATATCATAAGGGCTCTATGATGGGTTTAGGAACCATAGGGAAATGACCAGCATTGTTACCAGTGTAATGCAATAAAAAATAAACAGGTTATTAGTTGCATTCGTCGCTGCATTTACGATATCTGAGTCACTATCACCAATTTTCGACAGAAATAAAGAACTTATCAGAAAAATTTTCTACTCGTAACTGGAAATAAAAAGCTAACGAACAAATGACAGCTCGAGATGGCGGCGTTTCGGATATCTGTAATTTTTTTAAAATCTTAAGCAAACGAACAAAGTCACTATTCTTGTGTCACTCGAGATCAAAATGTCGTGCGATTTATAATTAAAATCATACTGAATTGGGGTTTCGTATCGATAGGTATCTGTTTTAATGTAGATACTAGAATAGCACACTCACTTGAATTTGACACCTGTTCCAAATTTAAACTCATAACCCACTGTTTTCAGTAGGTTATGAGCTCATTACGGTTCTGTTTATTTCTGCTGGTTGGTAATGCTGGTCATTGTCTATGGTTTTTGAACGCATTAGAGAGGGTTTATGATATTTGGGTAGATAAAACACTTTAACTTCAACTCTCTATTAATTCATGGCTTTTGTCGAAGAACAAAATATTTAATAAAACCTATATTTTTACAAGATGTCAATCAAATTATATTATTAAGTTATCTTCAGATGAGTCGTTTCCGTCCGTATCATCATCGTTAATTTCGGACTAATACGACTCTTTGGTACCAATAAATTCCACTAGAAAAATCCACTAGCCACTAAAACCGATATTTGTCCGCTAAAAGGTAAGTCAAAACCACCAGATTTAGTGGAAAATCCACTAAGTTGGCAACACTGCTCAGCAGTCGTGCAGACACCCACTAAACCAACAAGGCAGGACTGCCTTGGTTACTTATCAAAATGATCTTTCTTCTGACTTTTAAGACCTTTTCAAGAAATTATTAATCAGGTATTATTGCTCTAGTTAGCTAACAGGGACAAAATAGCGTAGGATGTTCATATTAGCCAGGTAAATACAAGTTTCAGGTCTTAACAATTATTTAGAAGCCATATCAAAACATGGCCGTCACAAGTCAGTATAACAAAATTATCGTCTAATCCCTTCGATTTTAGTAACTATCAATTTACTAGAAATTATTTATCAAAAATAGATATCTTAAGTATCTTAGCAGACTATGTCCGGATTTATAACAGTATAAATTAATTTGATTTAAAAGCCAAGCACGTTTCTGAAACAGATAAACAATTATTCTACAATCGATCGTATTTAATACTGCGTTCGTTTAAACTGGATTTGCCGCCCACGCCAATAAACAATTTCCATTTTAATTAATGAAATAGTTTCTTGCTTCCATATTCATATAAATTGTCTTAATGTCTTAAATTAATATTGGGAGCTGAGTAAACATTCGGTTGCGTGGGACGACGAATGCTTATGAGAATTAGGTGAGTTTTACAAAACACGTTAATTTTTTTATTTGGAAAGTTAGAAAGGTAACGCTTTATATGGTTTAGTTGGTGTGGAATAAGGTTCTTTGGCGTTTGTTTTGTATGATCTGTGTGGCTTATCGTGAGGTTTTGGCATCTTTTCCTGTTAGCTACTAGAAGTATTTCATGAAGTTACAGTCATTCCTTACTGTGTAATTTATAGGTCTCTATGTTTGTAGATGGTTGAAATAAGTTAGCTAGCGAAACTTAACAAACGTGGCGGATTTTGATTGTGAATTTAGATTTTGATTGTTGATTTTGTCATCTTTGAATATTTATACCAATCCAGGCTAACTGAAGTGTCACAAGCTAATTTATTCTGAACCTGTGTGAAGCATAGAGCCGTACCAAACATGCATCAATAACGATGGGAAGTTCAAAACAACAGAAATCTGCATACACGTTAAAATCGCGTGGTCAATAAATCATTCCAATATCGTGTTAAGTGAGTGAGACACATAAAAGCAGCAGCAACAAAGGTCGCGAAGATTTGTGCGAGCTATCTGCGGCGAGCGCGCATTCGTGTAGGCCGATACGCGGCGCACCGGCCGCGCGGCCGCTCAGCCAGCGCATGCACCGCTCCGCGTCGCGCCCGACCCGCGCGCCGCGCCGACATCTACACACATTAAATATATCCATTTAATGATTACAATTTCTCGTTATAATTTATTTAGGACGAAGCATAACAAGTTTTCGAATCAAATATGTCGCCCATAAAGATGCTGACTCCTAGGGTTGGACTCCCAAACCTGTTAATTCTACAATGATCTTTTGTCCGATGCGACTCGACGATGAAATGGTCTCTCGTATCATGGATGTAAGAATTAAAACCGGTCGTTACGTCTCAGACTAGAATGATCGTTTTGAAACGACTCGACCGCGCCTCGCCAGGAGTTAAAGGGTTTCATGAGCGTGTGCCGGCGATAAATGAAATATTTCTTCTTCAGAATAAATTAAAGTCCATAATCCAATTCCGCCGAGTCGCCGTAAGACCGTTCTTATCGAGTCCTTAGAGGGGAACGGATAGATCGAGATCGGCCAGAGAGTGTGAATGAGAGCATTACGATCAAAAAGGGAGGCGGCGGGCGAGGAGAGTGAAGAGGCTGTTGGATAATTCTTTATTCTTTATGAATATGTGAGCTCGTTATCTGTGGGCTGACGTGGCCCGAGACATTCGCGGCGGCGGCTGTGTGCGTGGCGGTGTGTGGCGCACACTGGTGCGTGCGGCCTGCGGAGCCCTAGTGCTGCCACTAAATAATACATAGGTATCGACAGCGCCGTCTGCGAAGAGCGGCGGGTACACGACCGGATCAACATACGGCATCGACGCCAGATTGAACGATAGTTCCCGAGGAACTGGTTATCGTTATGGGCCGACTGGCGGATGAAATTTATTGGCAGCGCGTTGGAGAAATGTAGCGAGCGGAAGGGGCTTGCGATTTTAATTAGGTAATGAATGTCGATGCAGATCTGCATATCGATTTAACGGCTAGATTTATCCATTCGTTCTATGTCCGTGTTTCAAACTCTAACTAAAACCCCAATTTAACGATTTGTACAAATAGATGGATAAATTTATTGTTTGCTGCAGAGCACGCGGACAGAATGAAATTCCATTATTTATATTGGTTGGTAATAGTGTCCAACAAAATGGACCTATTTTTAATGAAATACCTAGTTAGTATTCCTATCGCTTATGATCCGTTACTCTGAGACTAGGTTCATTAGATTTACCTCCATTACAAAAAATCTTTTGAGGTTCAGTAAAGATCCACTAACCGTCTGTAAGTAGCAGGTAGGTACAACAAGTTCGAAATCAGAACACTCTCTGAAGATCTGGTTCGAAGAAGAAATCAATCACCAATTAAGTATACTTTCATCTGGCGGTATGAACAATACAGTAAATGCATAAGACCCAACATCCCCAAAAAGTATTGAAATCAACTTCAAATAACAAACTACCTAAGCGCATCCCAAAGCGTAGTGACCTAAGTTAAAAATACCCGCCCAACTTTGTGATGCTACATATATTCTTTGCAATTTGTTTCTTTTAAAAGCTTAAATGATAAAAATAAATGGAACAAAAGTATGAAAGGGGATCTTTTGGACGGCACATTTCTCTTCAAAATTGACGTTTTTCAGAAGCGGTCGGTTTTTAACGTTTTAATTAGGGGCGCACATTACGGCACACCATCACGCTCTCCCCTCGCTCTTTGCCTCACATTTTTGTATATTTCCGTCTATTTGGGGAAAATTTTATTTTTCGACCACTGTGTGCTATTTTTGTGACGCGTGCACCCGGCGCGCGGTCTCCATGTTAAATCTCTGTGGGAAACTTGTATAACATTCATTCCTATCTATGCGTATTATAACAACTCATGTTTTTTTATTTACAAATAATAAATATCCGCGTCTTCACGTTTTTACGTCTGGCGACGCGAGTGGGCTGTCATATCACAATTCATAGATTGCAGTCCCAGATTTTTTTGAATATATTTTAATGCTCTCGTAAAAACGTTAAATGATGAGCATAGATAATAAAGTCGGGATCAGCAGAGTTTTAAAACGTTATTAATGTGCATCCAGCAGGAAACGAACGCTGTGACGGATAGTGCATGGTGACGACTGACACTTTCCTTCTGTTTGGTAAAAAATAAGTTTGATTCTTTCTTGAGTACCACTCTGTCATCAGTGAAAACATTAAACTTGTTAAAATGTTACTATTCATTTTTACATGTTTTTAAATGAAGTTAGGTTTAAGAATCTTTTCAATCAAGTCATGAGTAACTTTTTAAGTGTAAAACAATTTTTTTTTTTTATTGTGTGGTTAATACTAAACCTGGTGACAGAGCTTTTGTGCCGCCCATGGCTCTCTCACCTGCAGTGCAAGTACGAACTTTGCATCGATAAGACATCGAGATCGTTATCGTTGTCAGTTTTATCGAGCTTGTTATCGAATTTGGAAGTACGTAACACGCGTCGACAAGATTTATCGTGGGCGGAATCGAATTGCTAAGGATCGACAGTCAATTGGCAACACTGATGACGTCCAAAGACAAAACCACAGATTACTATATTAGTACTACGACAGAACATTTAAGGTGGGATTTCAGTGGCACGACTAATATCTGAGAAATCTATAAAATCCTTTTTTTCATAGATGTTCGGCATTGTAAACAATGTTTAAGGGTTTATTTCAGAGAACCTACTAGTATTTACCGAAATTGCCGTTTATTTTAGTAAAAATACAGAATATATTCCATCTTCTTAGCGTCGTCGTGTTTACCTTTGCCAAAAAAAAATTTAATTGTCGTTGACACTGTTGACAGATGACATTACTTTCTAGTTTCTTGAGAAAGATCTAAATAACGTCGTGTTTGATCACAATACAATTTTATTTTTAGCTTTTAAAACCTTAATTATTAGTGTTCTTGGGTTCTCCGAGATGGCTGAATCAGCAAGGTACGTATTTTTATAGGTTCATTCAATAAGATTTAAGTTTCTCTAGATTTGTCATTAAAATCTTGGGACTACTCTGTAACTAAGAAAACCGTCATTCATAGGTCAGTTAATTTTGCTGAAAAACCAGCAAATCAAGGATTCCAGTGCTAAATTCAATTCAACCAACTACAATATTTTATTATCATCTTTTAGCATTCCACATCACAGTGGTATGTTCGCTACTGGAAATTGGTTTTGGTCAGTGTGTAGTCTGGGCACTATGAAAGTTCCTAGTTTGTGAGAAGACCATATTATAATTGTGTTCTGGAGAGCCAACTTCTGGTGTGGGCAAAATAGGTGTCAGCAAATAGGGTTCTATTACATATGGAATCACCTGAAACAAAAAACTAATAAATAATATTATTTTTCAGAAAACAGCAGACTGGATACTCAGTGTCTGAAGAGGTGGAGGGTGAAGATGATAATTTGTAAACTCAAACGCATTTATTTCAATCAGACCATCGGCCCTTTTGAATGGCAAAAAAAGCTAAGCTACAGTCACAGTCACGAGGCATAATAACTTGAGAAAGTACTGTGGTTGGTTGGTTATACTTTTCTTTTAATAATAAAACAAATGTTTTTTAATGTGTTGTTGTCATTTATTTGTAATTTACCATTTCAAAATACTATGTATACCCATATGAGGGGTCATCAGGATTGTTGTTACAGGGTGTAAGTAACAATTGCAATATGGGTGCAATCAACACAACCAAGGCAATCTGGTATTCCGAATTTGTGCTGGAATCCTTCCACGATGGCCCTCCTTTCAGCTGCAGTTCCTAGGAAGTTCACGTAGGTGTGGAAGAGGCGGCGAACTATTGCCCTCAACACTTCTCGCACAACTTTGCTTACGGTTTTTTGGCCAAGGGCAAGAAAATACTAGGTACTTACCACAATATGGACAGGGAGTCCAGTGGATCGTGTCCTCCGTACGTCTACCTCTATTCCTTAAATTAAAATGACTGCCACTTCTCGAGTCACCCAAAAGAGACGAACAAAACAGTCCTCTGGAAGTTCCAGAGGATTGTTTGGATCTCTGAGACGTCGCTTCCGAATACGCATCACGTTGTGATGGTGCTGCCGTTCTTCCTCATCACCCAGCAATAAAAGTTCTAAATCCATTCAAAAAATAAGTAGTGTTCGATAGGCTTAACGGGCTTTTACAAGGTGTCGATAAATTATCGAGATCGACAGCGTAAATTGTCGATCTCAACTGTCAAAATGTCGTTTCGTACTTGCATTTTCGATAAAATCGTTTAAATTTTAGAGTATAACTACCGATCGTTATAATATTATTTACGTACTTGCGACATCGATTCGATTCGATAAAAGCTCTTTTTATCGAGAATAACTGTCAGATTTATCGAATCGAGTGCTACGTACTTGCACTGCTGGCTTTACATGCCATCGAAAAATATCTCTCCGGCATGCTGGCAGCAGTAAGGCTAGCAGCAATGATAGCCTAGTAGTGTGACCGTCAGTGACAAGTCATAGATCTTAAGTTCGATCCCCAGGTCGCACCGCTGCGCGCTGGTTGCCGCATTCATGTGTGTATTGTTTACTTATCACTTGCTTCGGTAAAGGAAAACATCGTGAGGACAATAATAAATTGCAGGATATTTCGTCACATGGCTTAAATCTTTAGCAATAGGTACAACGTTACGCTCTGAAACAAAAGTAGATTCACGCATAACATCAGCTTTAGCACAACTACCTTCATAAACATGATACTGACGTCACATGAACTACAGTAGGTAAAGGTAGCTTTGTTAGTCCTTTACTAAGATAAGGGACTGAAATAACCCCATATATTTATCAAAGTTCAGTCGATCGCGCATGAGTTCATTTTGAACAAGATCAGTATAAGCTGGCCTCTCAATCTACTGAAATTCCGTAATACACTAGGTCAGGTCGAGGTACTATGACATGGGAAGGATGTAGACATTCTACATTTGTGCGATGGTCTATAAAAGGATAATAAAAACAACATCTAAGAGGGAAAAGAGCAGCAATTTTCTATACAAATATATTCCCCTTTTTTCTTCCTGAATAGCGTAATCAATTTTTCATAAAGTCAAGACGCGTCCTTTTCTTCAACAACTAATAAATAAGTAGGTAATCAAAATATGACCCTCCAAAATGACAAAAGCTGCCCCATTTTTACGGCCCTGAAAAGACAAATTCGAAAAGTTTTTAACACAAATAAATTGATAGGAACCTAGACAAACTTTTCTTAAAAATTAAGTTCAATAATAATTGAAACAGCTCAGTTTTAAAGGAAAAAAAGGGAAATACGAAACGTCGATTTCGTCAAAAGTGTGTTGTCTAAACTGCACAACACACTTTCAGGCACAACAAACGATGGCAATAGTTTCATCAAACACATATTTTTCGAAATTCCTCACAGCATCATCAAGCACAAGCATCCATGGTGAAAATAGAGATTAAGGAAGGAATGATTAAATTGTACTTACCTAATTAAATCTTAAATAAGACACGAAATTGTGTCTAGACTGCAGTTAAAGTTAGGAGTATTCTAAACCTCTTTCTTTGTCAACTTTACCTAAAACATAATAACTATCAATACCAACTGTAGATCTCTAAGTATTCCCATACAAATTTACCTTACTATACAATATCTACGTAACAACATGTTAAGATATGTCGATATTGTTGAGTCGCGTCACGTCACGTCATTTGTCGTCGTTAGCGATGACGCATGACGGCGCTGACCCTACCGGTGACCCGCTCCATCACTCTTCCATCAACGCTGACGCTCTGACGCTCTGATGACGACACTGACTCTCAGCTTGTGACAGCTTTGATGTGTATTTTGAGATTCTGAATAGGATTTGGTAATTTTTGGGGTGTATTTACGGCTAGGTTAATTGGCTGGTTGGTGTAGTTAAGCTTCATAAATATAAATAAATAATATCATACGTTGTCTGATGAAATAACCTACCTATACAGTTATGGTAACCAAAAAGTATTCCAGTAATTCATCATCAGCCTATAATGTTTCCACTGCAGGGACTCATGGCCTTCGCTCTAGGAGAGGGATGGGCTATAATCCACCACGCGGGCCCAGTGTGGATTGGCAGATGTCACATGTCTTCGAATTTTTTGGTTCTAAGACATGCCGGTTTCCTCACGATGTTTTCCTTCACCGTTTTGAGAGCAGCGGTGATGAAATAAATTACACAAAGTAATGTGCCTGCCTGGGTTCGATTCGAACCCACGACCTACTGTTCGTAAGTCGGGGCCGACACCACTGGGCCACCGCTGCTCTCATGCGATGCATGATGAAATAACCTACCTATAAAGTTATGGAAATCAAAAAGTATTCCAGTAATTATGCCTTTTTTTCACTACAGAAAATCCACCGATACAACCATCAGCTAAGTACGGTTTATTTTTGTAAAACCTTTGAAATCATTCACGTTGCATAGTTCTCGTTACACTTGTTGTTGGTTGTCAGGGTTTCAGTTCATGATAAATGGCAAAGCTCTGTGAGCAGTTGCTAGCCTATTATGGTCCCACTCATAAGTAAGGGACTACTTCCACTCCTGCGACCGTTCTTGAACCCGCGCTTCCTAAACTAACAAAGTGAAACAAAGAAACAAACCTCTTTAGATTTCACTTTCTTGAAATTATCCATGTTTCTCAAATTGTGGATAATTATTAATAGATATGTCAATTTCTTCTCAGACAAGTCTGAGCAGGTGACAAAACAAATATTCCCAGTGAACAACAGCTTTCTTTTCTGAGAAACGTTTACACAGTTAACATTTTTGCAAAGCGTGTATACCTCCCACCGCGATGCGTGCACAAATGCCAAAAATCTATATTTGTATAACGATCCTGTATTGAGTAACGACGACTGCCATTCACAGAATATTTTCTAAAACTGATTTATGGCGATATGCAACCGAACAATCGTCCCGTTTCGACTTATGATGGCACGGACTGAGGTTTACAGCTACCCTTTCAGTGCGGCTCGAGACAAACCCTTTCAGAAACGGGGTAATAAACTTTTATTATTATATTTGCAATACCCGAAGAAACAATTGTGTCCTGCACCCCGTCGTTACTCGCTGTAGCAGCCAACCAATTAGTCATGAGCACAAAAAACTTGAATTTATTCAAAATTAGACCCAAAAAAATGACACGTTTACAAAATTTATGGCACAACCGATGGTCATAAGCATTTTTTGGCTATTGCTTAGAATGTTAATAAAATTTTAACACTTTGGAAGGACGTCTTTATTATCTTAAATTCTGCGGAAAGATACCTACACAAACTCAGCTGTATCTATTTAAATATTTGAAGTAGAGCCAGGTACACGACTTGACTTTATGTTTTTTACTGGAAGCTTGATGAACTTCAAACCTTTAAGCGCAACTGTAAACATGACACGTAAAACAAGTGGTCTAGTTTGTAGTCGGGGTGTCGTGTCGGTGTCAGTCGGTGTATGTGACTTGAGTGACACGGTAGTCGCGGCACGCGTGCTCAGACATCTGATATGATATCATACTATTCCTGTAGACGCGCGCCCCCTCGCGGGATGCACCGCACTGCGCCCGAGTGCGTGCAAATGGTGCGTGGAGAGGTGTGACGCAGACTCAGTGTACCTTCCACCCTCGTTACCACGTCGTGCTCACCAGCTAAAACTGACATCTGTAGAGTCGCGCTCAACTTCACACCAATTTCGTATTAACACACAGATCCAAACTTGTAATTAACATTCCTTGTCGTACGTATATTTTTCAATGTATTTTTGTACTGCTAAGAGCACGCACAGGTTTACTATGTAAATATTACGCCGTCAAGATATTTTCACTCAAAAAGTATGTTTAGCATGTTACAGAATGTGAGCAGTAGCAACTCCATCGACTTGTTTTTCAGTCGTTTAGCAGAACCAAAAATTTATTTAATTTGTCGCATTATGCAAACCGAGACATGCCTTTCATTATTCTTGTCGTTTCGATTCCATATCCGAGTGAAATAAGTTTTTGTGACGACCGACACGCTCCAGCGGTGGTGCTGTGGTACATTGTTCCCGGGAGCCTGCGGTTTTAAACAATTTCCATATCGACGTACACACCAGCTAAATACTTTATAATAATAGTCGCAAACATTTTTTATTGCGTAAAATCTTGAAATAAGTGAAAGTGACGTCGTGTGCGGACCCAACGCTCTGTCATTCTAAATCACCGTCTTTGTTATGCTAATGTCAGGCGATTTTACAACATTTCGGCAAAAGGGCTGCAAGTGAAGTCATTGTCACCACTTCTGGCCAGCTTCGTATGCTAAACGTTCTCAGAATTTTGAATACTTTTGTTTTCGTTTAAGAAAAGTAGAAGGATGGTATTTGTATGCAGATTATATTATTGAGTTTATGATGATACGATGGGCGATGGGGTGGTGTGTGGCGGGCGGGCGCGGGTTGCGCGGGTGCGCGGGCGCAGGCTCGACGGCGGGCGGTAGCGTCGCCCAGCCCGTCTAATGAGCAAGCGTGTTCGCCTCAATTGCACACAGCACTCTTATTCACCGGCAATTTATTTCATTTTTGCCTCTGATCGCGCCTTATTGAGCGTCTTTTTATCTTATTGCCTTCGTGGGGTCTATAATACGCATCCTGTTACTTGCAAATGAGACACACACCGAACATGTTAGTGTTGCCTCGCTCATGATGTCGCTACGAATAATTAAAATTTCTTAATGCAGTTTTTTATTTAATTCAAACGAACTTCATGGGAATCTTTTGAGATATTTTGCTTTGTTGCGCATAAACTTTTGCTTTATTTAAGATACCCTTTATTGCTAAAGTTATTTCGAAACAACGGTACAGCATCTTATAAATCAAAGAATTCATTTGAAATTCAATTTAGTGTGACTGTAATGTATTGGCGAGTTATGGCTTATTGAGGATATGAAGACATTTCTCGAGGCAATAGGTAGTGTTATGAGTAGAAGAGTCATTATTATAATAACAATCTCTGAATCGTTGCCAAGTGCTTGTCGGATACGAGCCGGTGGGAGTGGGTTGCTCCGGCGACCATTCCTACTGAAAATACAAACAATAAATTTTTGTTACGATACATAAATCATACATTTTTAAAGCATGTCAACGATTTCCTCGACCTAAAAAATGTGTAGGTACCTACAAAATTCAGACAATTTTCTTTCGTTTCAGTAGCAGTTAAGCATTGTAGTGCCAAATACTTGCAAACTAAGTCTTTCATATTCCTTTTCATAACGATATCAGCCACTAAAGTTTCATAATAATAATTGAATGTGTTCTTGTTTACTTAATAAACAAAAAGTCTACACCCATTGGGACGACGTCATTTTTGCTTGTTTTTGTAACATTTTATTACGTTTGGAAGACTGGGGTAGAACCGTAAATTAAATGAAAGATCCGTCAGTTCGGGAAGAAGTAAATCAAGACGGACGGATTGCCCCTAATAAAAATTATAAGAGGCACAATGCCTCGAATGTGAGCCGAGACCGTCAGGAGCTGTAAAATCTTGCTATGTTTGTTTATGGTGCACTAAAATATGTTATAAACTAGATAAGTATAATCTAAATAAACTAACGTATAATTAGTATCATGATATTTGTGTAAGGTTCTCTCGACATGACCCTCTAGGGCTGTTTTATTAAGGAAGACTTAATGATTTCTTGCCCAAACATATAAATAAACTTTATTTATTATAAGAACTTCGAGACTAAATATTAACAAAACAAAAGGTTTTAATAGCAAATATGGCGTGGAGAGAACAAATAAACGCTCGGTAATATTTCTTTGTTCGGGCGACCAATGGTGCGCGGCTGACGTTGACATGTCTTGCTGAGCTTTTTGTGATGCTCTTATTATATTTTTTGGAGGCACTTTTTGGAAGATCTCATTTGTTGGTCCAATACCTGGTCGTAAATCTGTGGGCAAGTATGAGAATGAATATGCAGGTGTGCCAACCCTTCTGCCATACTTATACAATGCAATATGTATACGAAGATTTATATAAATTAGGTACAATGGCGTGCTCGACTGCGATCGTTCGACAATAACTAATAAACTCAAGTCAAAACACAGCTATTTATCACACACATATCTTACAAGAGCATTATATACGTTTTACAGCCTTGCCTATTATTACGTTACATAAATATGTGAAGAACGCGGATTTGCCATATATTTCTTAGTAGACAGTTTCTACTCATAGACAGACGCTATTTCAAAAATAGACTATTTTCGTCCGTTTACTTTTGTATTTAGAAGAAGATGCCCCATTTATTACATTCACAAAATGTAAATGAACGCTTTCGAGGTACTCGTTTACGTGAGAATATTTGTATTTATTTTATTTATGGCGAGCTGAGCGCGAGGGCGATGTGTTTAAATATCTGTAGATTTTAAATACGAGCTCAGATGGAGTAACTCAGGAATCCATTAGGTTAATATCTGTTATCTTTTGTATAGATTAGTCTTTGAATTCGTTAGTGAGTGAAATTAATTTGTCGAATTTATATCTTTGTGGAGTAGCTTTAACGAATTGAAATTCTTTGGAAATTGTAATGACTCGACGGTGTTCATTTTTTTAATGGAAGAAAGAATATTTTTTTAACACATGATTTAGGGAATGATTAATTACTTTAATAATAAGGAAAACTGAAAAAAAAATCATAAGGTTTTCGACTTTCGTGTATTAAACTGCGTGGTAGTGGAAATATTTGACGAGGGCATTCATTAGTTCATCTTGTGTGGCAGAAGCGAGCGCCCATTAGACGGCGACGAAAACTTATTGTACGTTTCGCCTATTTCATTATATCTTATTTTAACAGGTATTTAGGTAGTTTCAGTAGTAAACAAAACATGTTGACATAAATTGACACACATTAACTTCATAATTCTAAAGAAAAATGTGAAAATATTATTTCAGCTTGGAATTTTTGAGGGTTATTGACTTTTTTATGTGCTGGAACCCATGTTCTAAATAATATTAGCGAATGGAGTAGGTGTATGATGTTTTCCAGGAAAAAAACGCCTTGTCACCAACAGTCATGTCAATTTCGATTTTACAACACGTTAATTTATGATATTCTTTTTTGCAGTTTTGTGAGACATGTCTGTATTTTCAGAATCAATCAGTTTTCCCGGTAATAGGCAACTAAACACGCACTTTTCCATAGCCAAATTCTTGAAACTTACTCAGTAATTCGCTATTGAGTACACTCAAAAACATGCTAGGCGCCTCTAGTAGATAGTGTGCACATTTCACTGTTTGTTTTGTATCAACATATATGCCCTATGTTGATACAAAACAAACAGTGAAATGTGCACACTATCCGTGGTTTACCCCGCACCACTGAATAAGAGCATGACTCATTAGAATGTGCTTGAATTATCGCTTTATAAGATGTTCTTTCTGATGTCAACTTTAAAATTTACGAACGTAAATTATTGTCGTATGTTCGTGACGATTACACACGTGCTAACGAATTTATGTCTCATCTTGTCTTTGCGTACTTTTCGAACATTATTATCGTCGGAAATCAGTATTTTCGGTTGTTTATTGAATTTCAAAAGAACTGTGAAAGAGGATTTGGTGATGTTTATAAAGTAGTAATGAGGAACGAAACAGCCTCGAAGCTGGGTTATTATAGCTTTGAGTTCATTCCGAGCGTCAGCGTGTCACCAGATGGGCAGTATACAACATTTGGGTGACTTCCATTGCAAAATGTAAGCCTTTTAAATTGAAACAAAACACACGAATGTTTTAGAATGCGGTAGGGTTCCACAAGTATTTACTTTACCTATATTTATGACCAAACATCTGCAAATTCGTATGTAAATTTCAATAAATCAGTTTACTGTTTGTTCATACGTTAGAAATGAAAGGAGCCGAACAGTTTATTTATTTACAGTTGCAAGTGGGAGTCGGTATGAATCTAACATTAATACCTGTTATACCTCCCATACACACAGTTCTGACACGCGTACATCAACACGCCTCGGGTCCGTCTGCCACTTCGTAAAACATAAATATTATCGTGGAGAAGGCCGTTCCCGATCGAACTTATTTTTCCGTCTGCCGACAGTTATTTCATATAAATTAATGGCGCGAGTCGTCACGGCGCAGACGCCGAGCTCTATTTATAAACTGACGAATGAGACGCGCCGAGCGCACGCGCACGCGTCTCGTCATATTCCAATTACAAATAGCTGTCATCGTCTGTACATGCCCAAGATGTTCTGTTTCTTGTATTCCGACTAACTATATCTTTCAATTTCACATTTCAAATTAAAATTAAACTTAGTAAACATTGTTTTCATTTCACGTGTGGGCGATTCCGGCGCTGCGTGAGAGTGAAACGGAAAATTCAACTACGCGTAGATACGTATGTGTATGTGGAAGACGTCGGTCGTAAAAAATAAAATTATGAATTATGATATTTGGAGCATCGAGCGTCTCTGTTCGTCTTCGGAACAACGCGTTCGCGTGAACGAGACGCAGGGCGGCGGCGCGGCGCGCTGCGTCGTCGGAAGGGTTATTATGTATGAATTATGATGACGCCGCGGCTCCGACGGCGGTAATATCGTTATGAATATGCTGAGCTCTGCTCGCCCATTGGTTTACAGCATATCCGCCTCGAATGCGAGGGAACGCCTCTGGTGGCCTTTTTTATTCCTGTATTGACATTCAGTTATGCACATTGCGAGTGGCGATGCACAAACTGTAATATTTTGCCTGGTACAGAGATAAGTCGAACGAGCGAGCGGTCCGCCCGAACATTTGGGATGCAAATACGCCTGACTGTCGTATGTAAACGAACTTATGCTACTCATGCGGTATAGGCTCCCGCTATGAGGCCCACTCAGACGTTTCCTGCATTATATCAATTTGCATTTCAGCTGCAATACTTACACGAATTGAATATGTACGTATAGACATGGCGTTTGTTATCATATTGGTAGAGCAGCGTGTTCGTTTACCTACTTGTTTCACAATGTCGCTGGATGGGTACATCACATATTGGTTTTTAAAACTGAAATAAAGAACCAGCTATCCATGTATTCGTTTATGTTTATATTATTTCATGATATGAACTTGCTAAGGGACTTCTACGTAACAAGTAACAGATTTTGACAAATCTATTCTTGTTAGACTTACATGTAGAGCACTTTAAGCACGATATTATTACAATATTCCTATTTTCCAATTAATATCCTACTCGAAACTCAACTCTTAGGTACTTATTCGTATATTGTCGAAATAGATTCTTTGCCTATACCTTTTCAGGGTCTACCTACGCCGAAATACGCTGAAAGCGAATCTAGTAGAAGCGTTTGCCCTTTTTCAGGCGACGGCTCGACGTTCAGTTGAGTTGCACCGACTAGACTACTACTCTTTCAGCAACAACATATCACAAATATTTTTGTATTATGATGATGGATATTAATGTTGGTGGATGGAGTGGGCGAAGAAGGCTAAAGAGAAGGTGAATGGATTTTGTGAGGAATGATATGAAAGAGAAAGGAGTAAAGAGAGTAGGAGTTCGGTCATTTGTTTGTTTTATTAGCTGTAAGTCCTCCATATAGTAAATAAATGATACCGTGACATGCGGACACGGAGAATGGAAGGAGAAAACGTGTTGCGCCGACCCCAAATAGATTGGGACTAGGGCAGGAAGATGATGATCGTAATTATTTTGCGAAGGCAATTGTACCTATCACAAATTACTAATTTACTTCATACGCATCTGACGTTTCAGCTGGAAAATACTTAAATATAAATTGCTGAAAAAATTGTCCTAATATTTCATACAACATTTCCGCGATACAACACAAAAATACATTTACCCTAGAAAACGTTACGTAGTAGTACAATGAACTCTAAAATTCAGTGCCAACGTGTGATCGCGTTGATCCGGTTACTCAGGAATTGCACAGTTGCCGGCAAACTTCCAAAATGAACCGCGGTACGCACTGCCTGATGTATTGTGCCAAATTGCAATCTTGCATACTTATCTTACTTAGTGTTGTGATAATCTAATAGGCTTTCTATTATTCTATTATTATTGGCTCATTCTATTAGAACCTTAACATATCTGGTAATATATAATAAGACTGGCAAAGACCGAATCGGATATGCGGACCTGACTCCCAACCTTCACTTATAGTTGGAGAGGCACTTGAAGAGAGATCATATCTGGCGAAATATGGGTAAACTAGCTACTATATCTAGATGCACCCCGTCGGGGATTACATGCGTGATGTTATGTTGCACCTACGCGTTTTGTTATGACTAAGCTTACTACTCCATGGATGAATCTGTTTTGTCTATTTTTTCCTTGTAGGATACCTAATAGGAACAACACTGAAAAAGTTACACGGTCGTAATTTATGTAGTTGTATTTTTTTCTAATAGGTGTGAGCACATAAAAACAGAATAACATCATTGATTGACTTAGGAAAGAAGCCAAATATAAGAAAAATGTAATTCATGTAACAGAAATTATCGCTTGTTATTAGAAAAATAGTCACAAATCTTTTTCAATGCGCAGTATACACAGTTTATTGATGATCTAAAACCTTTTTTCAGCGCTGACAGGATATAAACAAGTCATACACATAAATATAGACAAATGACGTGATTATCATTCATTGAAAAGAATCTGCGAACAGTAAAAGCGGACGTGTTAACAGTGAACACGACGATTGCAAGTTTATACAAATAAACGACGCCGAAATAAAATCAAACGCTATTTATTTCATCAATGTCATTGCCAAATGGACGATCGGAACACGTAACAACGCTGTAAGTAGGATGAGCACCATTTCGTAAATAATGCCGCACTTCCCGAATAGAAATACCCATTACCTAACAATATTTCTAGCAAGAACCTAAATCTAATTGTATAAACCATTGCAAGATTGTTTCTGCATTTGAATCAGAAATTGAATTTATGGTAGGCAAACTGAAATAGAATAGTCAAGGCAAGCAAATGTTTGAGATAATTTCCTCGATATTTAGGTAGAGACATCGAGTTACTCTAGTTGTTGTAAACCGCGCCATGTTTTCCCATATTTCGTCGGTATCGATATCGTAACGTTATCGAGCTGTGTGAAAATACTCGAACAGCGCTAAAACCCCCGTAGCAAGTGTTTCTGTGGAGTCGCGGACAACTGCGCTAAGATGCGAGTGGCGCGGTATGACTAGATAAGCGGACATTATGGTATCGAGGGCAGGATATATTTCCGTGTGTTGGGTAAAGTGGGTTGCTCGACCCGATGCGTGGCTCGTGGCATTCACCTTGTTGGCGTGGGGCCAATCAGCCCCGCGGCTGGTCGCCACCTCGCCGGTCGCCGGTCGCCACCCGTGTCCCTGCCGGCTGCTACCGGTGTGCCGCACGCTGGAATTAAGAAGCGTGTTTATTGGAATGCTATGTGCTTGTTCGCTTCTAATACATTAGTCAGCGTGTGAGCGTCCTAATTTCGCCACTAATAAATCACAGATTGTTTGTAAAACGGTTGCGGGAACTTTTAAATTTTCTGTTACGTTTGATGATTTATACAATGAGTCTTATTAGTGTCGGCTACGATTTTATTGTAACGTTTTCCGTTCGCGCCAGTGTTTGTGGGTCAAGCAGAGTTGCCTACGTGTCAATCACTATGATGTATGCTTGGCATCCGATGTATCTACTTTGAGTATTGTGCCAATATTTCCAGACGATGTTTTCCTTACCTATAATAACATAAAACAGATTCCAATACTACAATTCCTCACTGTGCATGATTCAATTTACTAGATATCTGCGAACCAGATCGGACACAAGACTCCACACCACAATCATGAGCAAGTCCAATATTGGACACATCAAAGCTATCGCCATTCCTATCCCAACAGGAAGTTTTCATTCTAATTAGATTTCTCGTAACATCCAACATGTAATGAGTATATTAATTGCGCTGGAATAGTTTCTCAGTAAAGTTGGCAAGCTTAAACTAGACTGTATGTATATAGGTTCGTAAGTTACAAGTGAATACGTTAATGAATCTCAGTGCCTAAGGGCATCCACCATGACGAACAAATTACATGGCACGAAACAAATTTTGATTCGATAAACACTATCTACAAGCGCAGGTACTTAATTCTGTTATTTACTACTAAGTAAAGCTATGCTCATTCATTAGGGGCATATAAAACGAAGTAGGTGTGCACACCTATGGAACATAAAAATAATGTTACTTTCTTATTGGAATTAATTTGTCTATCTATGCTGTGGTTGGCTATTAGCTAGCTGGCTACTTTCATGTGAAACCTGTGATTTTGTCAAATTACAATACAAAGGCGTCATTGAGGAGGGTAATTAATAAAAAGCATTGCGGTCAAAATAATTATCCATTGTTGGGCGCGCTGAGCCCGGCCCCCGGCCCCAGGCCGGCGCGGGAGCATGCTCTTAGTTTGGCAAGCTATTAATTAACCGAGTACTTGTAATCTTTCCAAGAAGTAATTATGCATATTATTTTTATTGCTCCATACAAATAATCCGGTTTAATGGAGTATTGTTTTATTTAATAAAATCTTATTTTTCTGTTGCATCATGCCTGAATTTGATGTTGCATTAAACAGGTTACCTAAAAGAATATGAGAATGCAAAAGGGGGTAATGGCTACCCTGAAAGAGTGAAGGTGGAATGGTATTGACATCAATTTTGCATTAGTCATAACGTTTAGTTGGCTACAAAGTTTCCTTTGCTACGAGCTCACTATTCATTAAAATTTTAGAGCCGTTTGCATGTTGAAAGTCCCTTTAAAAGCGAATAATTTTAGCATGCAAAACAAAATAGAGATAATTATACAAAGTAGGCTTAAATAGATGCGATTAGATAATACATGTTGTTGTTGTATCTGTGTTGATCCATTGCCGGCCGTAATGAATGTTTTCATGTGACCGACTGTCGTTTAATGCAATGTAATTAATTTTACCGTAATCATCGGTCTCGCTTCTTTACGAGGAATACGCAACCGCTCATAGTTAAATGTAATTAATATAAAAATAGCTTTCAATAAAGAACAATAGAGGACAGGAATTTCTTTTGATAGGGAACAAATTGTAATGGCCTGATAAGAGATCAGCTACACGTAGATATTTACTTAGCTATCATCCTATTAGCTTTAGTCATCTGCTTCATTACATCTTGTGCAGATTAACAGCTGATACTCAATAACTTTCAGATGAACAGGAATTTAATTTAACGCAGCAAAAATGTCGTTAATTTAATGAATGTAATGTAACAGCTGTAAATTGTTTTTGTTACCAGCGCCGGTCATACAACGTGGGCATGTGGACCAACACCTTATTGTACTAATTTTAAATAAGTAACGAAATAGATACGCACAGTAACAAGGCACGCATGTTTTCAATGAGTCTGCTTAATTATGTTACTCGGTTTCGAATTTGTAATTTTATGCGGCAAGTGCTCGGAACGATTCAACTAGGGCGATGTTCTGTCGGAAGTTAGCAAATTATCACTGGCTCGTAAAATTAACGCTTCTTATCGATCGAGAAATGATTTCAGAGTTAAAGGTACCACACGAAATTGTACACATTGCGTGTGCGTTCAGGAATCAAAGTCGCGCAACACAGCGCTCGACAACTCGAAACTTATTTAAAAGGTAACAAAATGTTTTCAATTTTATTGCTGATTTTATGTTGAATTCTTTAAACATGTTGGGTAGGGTGCGTGCGTACGTGTTGACACCCACACCAGCGCGCGACGCGTTACGTTAAGCGGTAAGTTGCTTTCGGCTAAACGCAGTAGAGTGCAAAACCGGCGACGACTCACCGGGAATCTGAAATTTGCCTGCTGGAAGTGGCAGTTCCGAGATAAGATCTCACGATGCCGCAATAAAAAGCGTTCGTACCTCGTCCGTTGTGTAATGTGCATTCAAATTGCATTGTGCGAGAACTAATTCGCCTTAGGCCGATTCGCATGTTACGATAAACACATGCTTCGATTAAGTGTTACGCTAATGTCCCGTGCTTATTACCTACTCGAGTCTTGCGCCCCAAACCGATTGCGTTACACTTCTGTTGTTATCATGTGTCTACCCCCCACAGTACCCACCTGACACCCCTTTCCACTTAAAAACGAAAGTAAAACTAAACGAAATAACAGATACGACGTAAAATCGTTTTATTTAACTGCGACTAATTTTGAAGGTTTCAGGAACAATACATATAAGTCCAAGAAGCAGAAATATGTAGACAATTTAGATAAGGTTGATGTGAACGTTATTGTGCTTACGAGGGCATTTTGAAGAGACAAACGTGGCGCACGAGATAAGGGTATGACAAAAGCTATTGTTCTCTCCACCAATTACTCGCGGCTCGCGAATTACCTAAGCCTCATATATAAATTAAGCAGCGGCAAACAGCGGAAAGATTTCTCTAGTTATACGCCAACACAACAATTATTCGTAAATCACTTTACTATATGTTGAAATTTACGAGAGCTCGTTCGCTGAACCGCCGACCCCGACTTTACCGTTCGCCTGCTTGCACGCAAATACTAACTGATGGTCGAGCCGGTTAAGGTTTACTTTGTTATTGTTTCCCCCGCGGCTCTACGGAACATGAAATTCTGTAGCAAAAGAGAATATGCATGGCGATTTCGTGATGAATATTCATTTCCTACGGGGCATGAAATTTATTGTGTTTTACATTTATATTCAACTCAGCTGTCTTATGTAACGGTAGCGACGCGGGATTAGCGAATTGTGAACGTTCACATTACGATTGTGTCGCACGATTCTCATTCGTGAGCGGTTAATTTTAACCGTCCTTAATAAATTAATGAAAACTCCGCGTGACTTTCTAATGACGTATATTTGCAATTGTTTACCGTTATCGGATAACAGTAGCGAAATCATTATTTAGTGACCGCGCGCACATGGTAATGTGTACTGCATAAAGTTGACGAAATGTTTCAATAGTTGGTGGGACTGAGATGCGCGGTGATTGATGTGCGGTTATAAGTGGTGTGTCGGCGCGGCGCGCTAGGCTGCTAGGCCGCCGGCCGCTCCGCCAGGCCAACATCGACAGGCCGGTAGGCCGGTCTGGGCACAGGGCAGGTGCTCAAATTATTTGACATTTGAAATAAAATTTAGGGCGTAGTTAGTCATCGGCGATCGAACTCTACGATCGACACACTTGGCACCTGTCGAATATTTAGCGCATAAATCCATAGCAACGGCTCGATCGCGCCGTTCGCTTGATGGATTCTGAGCTATATTTAATCAACGCGGGCGCGACACGCCGCCGCATTGTTCTCTCGATTGGATTGCTGAAGCGTCTATCGATACTTATTTTATGAGGTGTCGACGGAGATTCATTATAGCTAAAGCAATCAAATAATTATTGAAACATTCGATTAATGTTAATCTGCACGAATGCTTCACTTATGCATGATGCTTGCAAGAAGTGAAGGGCTATGTGCGATATTCATGTTTAACATTATAGCCGTAGCGGTACGGCGCGTAACTAGCGGCGTGGGGCGGGCGGGAGGTCGGCGGAGGGCGGGCGGCCAGCGCGTGATTGCAGTGGTCGCGTCAAACAATTGATTAGTCGCATAAACTCGGTTTGGCGCGCGCTAACGATGCATCATCCCGACTGATAATTAAATTGTAAATTAGCTAAGCCGATGCTAGTTCACCGCCATGCCGCGTGCCGGCGCTGCAGCGTTGCGGTCGACGCCAAGCGCCTAATCCACACTCGCGGTTTGACGTTTATTGATACTTTTCATGTTATTACCAATATTCAGTTTGGTTTACGACGGTACCCTAAACCAACTAGCGCATACGACAAATACTGTTTCCGCTTCAATAAATATGTTTAAATCGAACTATAAATAAATCTATGTATCCATAAATGCACAAATTCGTTTGAAGCAAGGTTCGCACGCGTTGATTGCGAAAAATTCAATCTTGTTTCATGGAAATTTAATTTAACATACAAAATGAAAAGCTCTCGTTGGATATGAATTGATGTCGGCTCACTGACTGTTCGCTGTTCGCCTGTGTTTGTGGACGATACTGCTTTGTGTGCATATTGTAATCAATTGTCGAATTGTATCAATTTGAATTCACAATTTGCAATTTTGACGCGAATTTCATTAATTTGTTAACGGAATATAATTATAGATTGTTCAGCTTATGTTGATAATGTTGATATGTTTTGGATTTAGTTGTGGAAATGTTTGACATGAATTAAATTACTGTCGTCCATTCTGAGTATTTACTTTCAATGATTAATTATATTACTGGTCACGTCACGTCATTGTCACGTCAATATCAAGATAATTATTTTCTTTGCTAATTATTATGGTCATTATCAACGCTTAAGCTCTTTTATTTTGTCACGTAAAATCAACATTATCCTATCAACATAAATTTTGTTTTGGATCGATTGTTGATCTACATATTTACTTTTTGAAAGTTCCACGCTACTCAATTAGTTATGTAGAAAGGTCAGATTAGGACCGATATCTATCGATAAATCTTAAAAAATTAATGTAATATTTACTGTCTAACTTGGCAATGCAAAGATCCTAACATTCATACACTTTTATTTTGAGAGGGGACTGCAACCATCACGGAATCACTTTTACATAATTCTTATAATTTGAATAATGTTTAAGACGTTGCATTGGCTAGCAAGTCATTTGGTCTGATAATAAAAAGTCAGCAATAGATAGTTCCTTTTATTGGAGAATATGTAAATTTTGTCATTATTATTCTAATTAAAGTAAAATATATATTTCATCAACGAAACTGCTATTTTATTTCTTTTACTCCTATTTACGTCATTGATTTTTGTTAATTATGAATTCTCGGTACCGGTTAACGAGGCGACATTTGGAGGTGTTCTATGTCCAGCAGTGGACGTCCTTCGACTAAAATGATGATGTTGATGAATTCTTTATAATCTATATATTCTATATAACGGATGTTCTACATACACACAGACACACATCACATCTGCTGGGCTTCCCGTGAAAGTCAACTTTTTTTGTTGGTATCAATGATAAGTAAACATCATTTGAAATCTTGATTTTTTTTTATCGAATCACTAACAGGTATAATCCTCAAAATGTATAAGTTAACTTACTCCAAGATTACAACAATGGTTGCTTCATGACATCAACGTACCAATTCATCGTTCATCTCCAGCCGTCAGTTAACATTGTAGCACCGATTAAGTTACACAAATAAGCTGGTCGTGCAAATCACTGGTGTTCGTGCAACTATCCGTCACATACCTGCATCGGGCGTCGCTGCATCGCACATAAAATATATTTATAGCAGTTCGTCGCACCTACCACAGCTCACAGGGAGAATTCGCGTGCCGATGCCTTGTCAATAATCGTTAATAGATATTTCAGAAGACAATGCAATCGGCTAAGTATAGCCCCCGTGACTAACGTCCCGTCAACCCAGCGGTACACGCATGCTCAACTCTGTTAATCTTATTATGGCAACAGAATTTATTTGCTATGCCATGGAATTTGTTTGACACCTAACGTTTCATTTCACTGTCTATTTGTATAGGTTTAGGAAAATAGTTTCTGGGGGATAAGAATAGGTTTCTATGGCTCTTTAGGTGTTGTGCTACGTGACTTTAGGGGCTTACGTGACTTGTTGACTTAATTAGTAACCTGTACTCTGATACAAATACTTACTGAACAAGTGAGTGAGCATCATCATCACCTAGCTAGTCTTTTCTCAACTATGTTGGGGTAGGTTTTCAGCCTGATAGCTGATAGATGTAGCTGAATACCAGTATTTTACATGGAAGGACTGCCCATTTGACCTCCACAACCCAATTAGTATTGAGTAACCAGTCAGATTTTCCGTATGGTGTCGGACGCAAAGAATAGCACCATCCCATATCTTCCCGTGGGTGTCGTAAAAGGCGACTAAGGGATGTACCAGAGAATGGGCAGCAGCGTTCTCTGTGCTTTTTGTATCGATCGTACTGCGATCGCCAACCCGCCTGCCAAGCGTGGCGATTATGGCAAACCCCCCCTAAGCAAAAATGACACTTAGGGGAGGCCTATGTCCAGCAGTGGACGTCTTTCGGCTGATATGATGATGATGATGAACCAGTCAGATTTTCGGGGCACTGACTAACAAGAGTAATAAAGGAGCAGCATAAAATATGAAAGTGTTAGAAGAACCGGTGCAACTATCAGGATATTGGCAAGTGCCATCATAACTCATAAGTATTTAAATTTTCTATTTAGTTAATTAGTATTTAGTTGTATAGTATTTAGTTAAATAATATTAAGATTAGACTAAGCGATTGTCTCAACATGTCATCGAAGGTCAGGTATACTCCTAATATTTAATTATCTATTTTTAGATTAAGATAAGTTGTGATAGAAAAAATCGCGGACCCATATGCCGGCAGCCGTCGGAAGTCGTAACTCACAGTTATGAAGCGAACGACACCAGTTTCATAAACATTGTTTTTCTTCGTTTCGCCCCTAATATTTATATTTATCAATCCATCTACACATTTATTTATAGTCCAAAATAGCGAGCATCCGAGGGTGCCCTGGGGGCGCGCCGTCATTACGATTTATTGTTTTCTTTGGTCATAGTTTGGGGTCTTTCCTACAAGAGTCCTTAGACGGATTTTAAGATTACTTATTGTTGACCAAAAACTGGCTAAGGTCCCCCACGAGTGTATTAAAGAAGCTTCAAAATTTATTGTTTCCCTCTCGCGTTAGTGCGTTTTTCATAAAAGTTGTTCGATTCGAGTAAAACAAACACTGGTGGTTTAATTGTATCTATATTTTCTGTTCTTGTAAACTAAGTACCTACATGTGGTTTGCGTAGGCACGTCCAAAAATAATACAATCGATATCAGAGCCCAGTTTGAATTTTTGTCACCTGTGTGGTTCTATTTTCGGAGGCAATATTTCACCTATATTTTATTTTTATAAGCTTACTGCGTGAGTGTTGTCTATTTTTGAAGTTCGCGCATGTGGGCTCGATAGTCAAAATATTCTTGGGATTATAAATTGCTGTAGTAAGAGAGGGTCTGAACAAGTAATAATATTGTTATTTATCTATAATGTGTGAACGTTTATTTTTCGTCGTAATGAATCGCCACGGCCCTAGTGCGACATCTGGTGTGGAACACAAGCAGGCGCGCGTGCGCAGATCATCGCTGCCGACCTTTGCTTTGCTGAACTTTGCAGGTGTTAGATATGAGAATCCGATCTAGCTCACTAACTAAATTAGAAAATATAAATGTTGACGGTACGATGATCGAATGGTAAAGTGTTATTAGTATCATTAGTGCAAATTCTTATAATGGTAGAGACCTATGGTTGATAATATAATATTCATGTTCTGAACCATTTTTTAGGTTGATAGCTATCGAAACTGAAAGAACAGAAGACATCAAGCTGATTATTGTAAATCATACGCCTATGTTCAGATTTGGATTATGATTTATGATAACTTCATTCATAAAAAAGTCGCTGTAGCTCTACCACTCGCTCACACACACAAACGTCCCATCTCTCAATATGTGTACAAATATTTTACGTGCAGTTATGGCTGCAGGCAGGGGCCAAATGTCTATTATTTAGTGCACACTATTTTTGTCTCTCCACAAACAAAAGCCCCGGAAACGCAAAATTGTTGATGTCAAAAATTCTATTTGACTCGTGCTACTGTGTCTGCACCTCAGTGCACTGACTTGTAGCACTGACGTGAAATTTGATACTTTTTGATGACTATTTTAAAATATTTTGTAATGTTAAGATTTAATGTGGAACTAATCTATACAGTTGGTTTACATTATTAGTTATTTATTACATTTCACTAGAATTATACCTAATGACTCATTTGTTATTAAGAATCTGATGAACACACATGTTTTAGTTCCAGGAAAAGTTGTGCAGGGCATCCATATAAGAAAAACTCGAATGTAAATAACATAACAACGAGGTTCATTAATAGAAACATGGCTCATCAAGTATCAAGAATCCCAATCGCGTTATAATACAGCAGCTTCTCAATACTTGACATATTTATGTACAGTGTAGGTGCAACGCACGGGACATATGGCGCACCAATTTATGAAGCCGAGGGCCCATTACCATTTTAAATATTATTTTTAGGGAATTTCGTGTCAGATCTCACTCGTCGGCGGTCCGTATATTAAGAGATGTGATCCTCTGATTAAGTCAGCCCGATATTTGTGAACGCCAGTGTGTTAGGATTTTCTGTTAATTAAGGGAACATATAGCTATAATATGACTTCATTATGTCATAGATATTGGTTTATTTTTGTAGAAAAGTAAAGGAATATAATTAGGTACCTATGTGCACCTAATTGTATTTTTACGTAAATGCCAATGTTACTAGGTGTATTTAATTTATTCTAATAAGATGTGTGACTTGACATTCCGATTTCCTAATATGTAATATTCATAAATATTAATATGCATCACGATTATTTTGGTAACCTGACGTTCTGTGTTTTATTCGTAGGCGCGTAGCAACGGCGTAGCAAAGACCTTATTCTACCTAAAGATTGTGACATCCATAGAATATCTCAAAGTATACACATTTTATGACGTGTAAGGGTTTTGTTTGGCTTCACATGTTGACGCTTCACAAGCAATTAATAGTTTACCAGAACGGCTATGAATGGTGCAGTTGTGGACTCGTGTAAAACAAACAAAGCTGGGTCAACCGCGCCATTAAACTTTATGAAACGGAAGCCGTCACCCGGCGCATGTGCAGCCGCCACTCTCCGATCTGTCAGTAGCAGCTATCGGCGCGTGCGCGCACCTCCCGTACTACGTACATCCTTCACTAAATAGTTATTTATCTCGCATTTCATTACAAATTTGATCCGCTCAGACCAATAGCTTACAACTCTACCTACACGTTTACACTTCTGTCTCTAACTGTACCTGAAATGTAAAAGTGTTTCATATCTAATTAAATGCACTGCTACTTGCACGTTTAAACATAGAACTGTATAGCCGCTGTTTGCATATAACAATCGTTTGCATAATATAACGCTCTAATTCCTTCCTATTCACAAAATGAATGAGGTCATTTCATCATTCGGATTGCATCTTCACAATCTGATCCAGTAAGAAAAGCCGCAGGTATGAGTAATCTGTTCTGTCAGTTGATTTCTTTATTCTAAAATATGATAAAGCACCTGAATCCAATCGTGTATTGTGAGGTGGTGCGCAGTCGCTCGTGACGCGGGCAGCGCCGCCGGACATTGTGGTAGCTGCGACACCTTGTACACTCATTGTACACTCCCAACAAAAACTGTCACAATGTTGTTACAAGTTCACATTATGATAAATTGTTTGTGCCCACCATTTTTTGGGTGACTCGTAACATCTTATTGGAACGTTGTTATTTATGAAGTGGAATTTGTCAACCTGTTTCCTTGTATTATCATGGCATTAAGAGAATATTTTTTGTCTTATGAGAATTTGTAAGTAAGTACAATCATCAGTCGCGTATGACGTTCTCACAGTACATTTATTATTCGGTACGGTGTCGTATCAAATGACTTCATAAGCACGTTGTAATCGATTGTACTTAACGAATAATAAACGAGCACAATATCAAACGGAAATATCGGGTTCGTCGCCGCCATTATATTCGTAATAAAAAGGTCACAATGTCACATCGTTTATTTATTTTAACCAATGAAGTAACGTTGGGGAGGTATTTGTTATTTGATTGTATTAGTAAATTTTGACTACCATCCGATTTAAATACATGTAATCGAATGTCTGTGAATTCCAAAGGGTCAAGCAGAGTTGTTTAACACGCACTGTCGACGAGGAGGGAATCAGGTCCCAAGTGATAGAGGGCGAGCCAATTGCCCTTTAGCGTCCGCAATTCCAATCTCTGCTGTATCTGAGATTTTTCTAACAGAAAAATTCAATTACTTTTGCCTCACCGAATGGTTAAGAATCAAACGTAGAATTTTAATGTTTGCGGCAGTGTCTGCTAAAACAAGAGTCGTAAGTAGACAATTAAATACGGAGACTTTAGAGTCTAATTTGTTAGAAGACAATTAAGTAAAGTGACTTAGGAATCTATGATGGCAAATGTCAAAAGAAGCCATGTCAGACATGACGTGACACCAGTTGGTCACAGACACCTGACCGCTCCGCTCACACGAAGACAGGAGCAACGTTAAACGCATCTCTATGAACTAACCTCATGTAAGTCCTAGCTGTCCCACATAAAATATAACACATACAAAAACCCTTTCATAAATAAATAATACCGCACACGGCACACTACTACAAAAATAAATCTCAAATACGAAATTCCCTTTTGACGGAATGCTGAGTATAACCGTAGCCAAAGGAAATATAAATGCTGTCCAAAGGCGAATATGCGGCAATCCCTCACACAAGTGGGTAAGACGACTTGAATTTTTAATGTTACACTCAGACCGTTGCAAACCGTAACAGTTTTCTTGTCATTGGTGGAGTGGAGATGTGAGATAAATTTTGCAGAGTGGCCCCATCTTTTCGTCTGACATCAATCTTTAATGTGAACACGGGGTACACTCTATACGTGGCGTGTCTAATACTATTTGTGTACAAAGTATGAAGCTTTTACTTTGAGAGCTGACATACTGAAGTCCATCGGTCCAAGCCAAAATGATATTGGATTTTAATAAGCGTGAACCAAGGGTAGCTGTTCGAATTGATAGACAAACTAACCGATTGTGTGTCTCTGTAATTGTTGTAACCATCAAACAAGAAGGTAGAAACCGCTCACCTTGAAATCGTCAATTAACTTCCTCAAAGCCGGCGATAATAATGACAAGACTAAAACAATAGTTGTATTAGTTTTTATTTTTCGCCTGTATCGAAGGCCATGTTCAACAATACACAAAACAAAGTTGGAGCATTCGTCTCGCCATATAATTTCAGTAATCAAACGCCACGTCACTACGAGGCGCGGTCCGGAATCGATTAAGCGTTCCATTTCCGGTGTTTTTATAGGGAATAATTATTGGAAAACTGATCAAACAATCAAGGACTGCTAGTTTCCGTCGTTCTACTAAGATATCATAAAGAAAGAAATCGCCTCATAGAGCTGTGGATAATCTGTGGATACACTCAGCTGTGACCGCTTCCTCGATAGATTTTTATTTCTTCTTTGATAATTTGTTTTTACATTGAACGTGACGGTATAGTTTTTCCTTATCGCTGAGCGTGGTCGTCGTCTTGTTGGAGTTCGGAGCACGGCGCGGTGGCGGCCTGCGCGGGCGCACCTGTCCGCTACTCCAAATGAAAGCACCGGTGCTGGTGGTTTAATTATTATCTTGTTTTTGTACGATTTAATATTGCGACTAGGGAAGTAGATCACCTCGTTGATTACGAAAATCTTTTTGCTATAGTTTTTAAACTGTGTCTAGTGGAGCGTTTCGTTATTTTTCGATCCGTCATTTATGCTCAGTCTTCATGGATATGAAAGTATTTCATAAACATAATTATGAAACCTGACTTTTAGTTTGTTGAACAAGTAAAAAAGGATTATGTAATCAGGTGTCTAAACTGTTTTATTCTGTGACGAACTGGCTTAAGATGATTGCGTTAATGCATATAATTTATCATTATGTTATTTATTATAATAAAAGTCGGAATGTGAGATGAAGTGGTCGAACCGTGCGCTGTGTTAGGGCTGACACTAATGTTTTTTTCACGTAGATATATTTTTAATTTAATCATCGCTATTAATGTAAACTTGCATATCAGTATCTCATAGCTCTTCCACATCCTGTGTAATATAACTCTATAGTTCTCCTGTTGAATCGTTAATGGCCATGCTATAGGCAATTAATGCAAAGTCATAACTGCAAGGTATCTGCTGACATGTAGATGACATGTCAATAGCTATGACTTTTGTGGAAGTTGCGACTTATGCCAATAGGCACTTGATGCAACGTTGGAGCTGTATTCCCAAGACTTAGCCATTATTTACATGTTGCTAAAAAGTGATGGCAATATTTTTCTTGTACTACTAGGCTAGTTACCTCTCTTTCTCGCATTAAAACGATGATGGTTTTAACACGTCCAGTATACGGCCCCTTTTTTTTTTTTTTTGGTGGTTGGAAAATCATCGAATAACCCCCCCCCCCCCCCCCCCCGCTCTTGGGCAGAGCGAAGGGGAGTGTCAGACTTCTACCTTCTCCTTCTTCGCCCTTGTGTCGGAGCCGCGTTAACCTTTCGACAATCCACAGGCCCGACGGGAGTATACGGCCCCATAATGTAGTCATTGAGTGACGACCACGAACACGCTGCTAATGGACTATTAACCTCAAGCCACTAATTATTAATATTTTATTTTTATGGGCGCCTCTTTCCACATTTTAACGACCACTTTCCGGTTCTCGTATACAGTTGATATTTTGAAATGTTAATATTTGCTTAGCGTTGATTGAAAGGTCAACGGTGTTGTCAACGGTATTGCTTTAACCAGCGCTATTAGTTCGGGCCGAGATAAAGTTACAAAATCATCTCGTATTATGTTTCCATAGAGTGGATGACGTGCGTTTTTGTTATTAATATTAATTTTCATATTTTATCATGTGTATCGAGTATGAAATATGATATTTTATGACAGCAATAAAAATTTTATACAAATATTAATTTGTATGCTGTCATAACACTATTAACAAATTGGTCATAATTTTAGAAACAGGAGATGGAACGATCAGTTAACATAATTTTGTTTGACAATATTAAACACATGTCTTAAATCATTTTCGTGTATGATCCGTCAAACTTATCCCGAATGTCAAGGGTTGACAGCAGTTCGTGGCATCCGCTCCGGACGACGGATAAACCATCACAAAGTAGGGCAACTCTAACGTTACATGCAATATACGTTTTGTGTCGACCACATAGAGCTCGAATTGTTTGTTACCCATAAATCACACATATTGCTTTTCTAGTAGCGGATAACTTCACTGACACTTTTCAAAAAGCTTAAAATCATAGTTTGTTACTCTGAATCGCGACTTCGTTTGTTACATTTAGGGTTGCTTTTTGTCTGCATATCGATATCATAACTCGAACAACGGAAGGAATAGCTCAGTGTGTGGCTGTGCATTTGTGTTATTAAATGATTTATGAAGCAGGATTACCGGGAGTATGGTTAGTTAAACAATTTTAGGGGTTATTAGTATAGATATTGAGTTTGAAGTTGTTTGTGGAGTGAGCTTGTTAATCATGCACGGTAGCCGTGTGTTGATCTCGGTGTAATTGAGTTAACTGACGCACTGATGACTTATTTGACAGAGTGAGTCGTCTGTTTTACCGTTGTGTGTTATTATAATCTACGGGGGATTAGCTGTGTTTATTATTTGTGCGCTACGGTTTATACACTGGCTTTTAATTAGGTGCTTACTATTAACTGTGAAATTGAGCTGATCGATGTTTGACATGCATCACTGATCGCTAATTAAACATTTGTGATTTGATTAAATCAGGTCCAGGTTGTTTACAACTAAGTAGGCAAAGTTAATTAATTGCCATTTCTACCGATGCTAGGTTTGCAGATCATGAAAAACAATGTCCGACTGTTAAATGTGGCGTTAATAAGTTATCTGATATTGGTTTCCACATATCCCGCTATCGATTCATCTGTGGCGCATTATGTTTCCACATCGAGATATCAAATTGATAAGTGAGGCACATTCGCAGCGGGTGCCGGCGGGGGGCGGCTCGGGCGCGCGGGGGCGGTCGAGGCATTATGAAATTGGCCGTACGTTAGATGCCGTTACTTCCGATAAAATATAACCTGCCCGCCTGCTCATATCTGTCGGAGGAACTCCTAGCGTTTCCTACTTTCCTAGTACACTCACGTCCGAACCAACCATCATTTTAGCTAATCAATAACACGTCAAATAGCTTAACGTGTTTAATAGTTATGACAGAACAGGTTTAGCCGCGTGTGATTTATTTGTACAGATAAGATACAGAAAATGAGTTTTCACTGAAATGCGACGTTACGTTACGAGGTGAAAGTTAACGTTATTCAAATTAGTAAATGATGTCCACGTGTGTCGGCTAAACCCATTAAACAAACATGTCATCTTCATGGGAACCGAATATATTGGTTGCGACACTTTTGTCCATGGACGCTTGTATCGACATAATTATGGTATCGAATTCTGAACGTTGGAATGTTCCATATTGTTTGATCAGCTGTTAACGTTGTATGACATGACCTACATAGCTCAGGGGTAGAGCGTATGATTTGGGTTGCGCGTTCGATCCCTTGAGCGAAATCTGTGTTAACCTACTACGGGAGGACACTCGTTTGTTTTCAACCCTCGACCAAAAAAGAGGGCTGTTATAAGTTTGAAGTGAGTGTTGTGGCACCATAACTCCCGAACGAATGAACTGATTTTCATTATTTTAATAATACATGTAATATGTGATCCACTATGATCCTATTCGATCTTTTTAAACATTTGGCTTTGTTTATTATGAAATTTAGAGAATTGTAGCATGTACATTTCCTTATGGTGTATTTAGTACCTATCATCGTTTGAGTTACCTTAGATTACCTGAGTCAATAATCCACCAGTTCAGTTTAATTATGTTAAGCCAAACCAATTCCTAATGTCACGTGTATCATGTAAGCTCCACACCATTTTACTATTATAACCACAGTTAACTAATGTAGCTAATTAGTTTGATCTAGTAGATGTGAATAAACAGAGTGTATCGTAGAATGCTTAGCCTCGCTCGCAAGAAGGCTTGCTATCTCGTAATGAATAAGACTCAATTCAGTGGGCTGAGTGGTATCTCTCACAACATCAGATGTGCACCACTATATCGTAGGGGTAGCAGGCAAGGGGGAGGGGGGGGGTGTAGGGGGGGGGGGCACAGATACTCGGCGTAAGGTCAGAGATTTATGTTCTCATAACGCGCCGTTCCTCGCCAACGAAACGTTCAAACGTATTGATTTCATTTCCAACATTCATTTTTAAATAGTTCTGCTCTTTAACCGCCACCAAGCACCTCTACAAGTTATGTTTGCTCACCTCAACTACACTCAAGCACAGAATTTGCTATGAACCGACCCATAATCAACATCTCAGCTTTAAAAATAATTTATAACACAAGCTCCTTAAGAGAATGGAATAATACTTATGTTGGTGCTTAATAGGTACTAAAAACACAAAACTGACCCGACATCAAGGCAATAAAATTATAAAATTAAATAATATTAAATTAATATAAAGTGGGCTATAAAACAAAAATGTATTCGTTCACAGATTCTTCTTGGAATGCGGCTTTGAGATAAGAGATGTAGCTCAGATGCTAATAACAGATAAAAAATATGAATTATTTAAACAAATATAACGATGGATTTTTAATTAATAGAAGACTTAATTAGGCAGTTATCTGTCATAGTAAAAGGGACATAGGTAGGCTGGTTTATGGGATTCTTAATAAAATTTAACTTAATGGACATTTTTTTCACTTAATAAGTCGTTTACATAATAATAAAACAACAACATAATTTTCATAACTTTCTATCGTATTTTTATTATGGTTAAAAAACAGGTTGTATCAGGTTGTTTGCTGTTGTCTTTGAATTTTCCCTAACTTTAACCGCGAAAAAGACTTCAATTTGAATGAAATTTACGGTTTCCGTGACACTCCGTCGGGGCTACGGTTTGTTTGAAAGAGATACCGCAGTCTGACACTCCTCTGACGCTCAACCCAGAGCGGGACGAGTCATTTGGTGTATTCACACCCCCCAACAAAAAAAAAAGATTTCCGTGACATTCAAATACACGTACAGATAAGTCTGTAACTTATTATTTTCAAGCTACTGCTTTATTTCAGTGCGGGTCCGATTATTTATTTATTTAACGTAACAAGCACTAAGTACAGATGTGAACTTCATGCCATAAGCATTTTCTACCAGTCATCCTTTGGGTGATGCAGAGACAAGCAGTGTCTAGTCTGAGGCCCACAGGTCTGAGACACAGTTAGATTCTATTAGCGATACTAAAATACCTACATGTAAAGAAGGGATTATAAGCTACCGAAAAGTTTCCGTCAGTCTTTTTTAAAGTTTTTGCAAGTGGGTGGGTTGAAGGGGAAGCTATCCCGTCGGGGCTGTGGCCTGCTCGAAATAGATACCACGGCCTCGACACAAAGGGCTAAGAAGGAACATGGTTGGTTTTTAGCCAGTAGAAGTCTGACACTCCCTACCGCTCTGCCCAGAGCGGGAGGAGTCATTTGATGATGTCCCAACCTCCCAAAAAAAAAGTAGGGTGGGCTGAAGGGGGAAGCTTCTTCTTCATCATCTTGCTGACTGTTTTGTTCAATGTTGGCCACAGCATACTCTTTGCATATACGAGTAAAGAAAAACATCATCTTTCTGCCCTTGTCCCAAGTTACTTGGGGTCGGCATAATACGTTTTTTACTTCCATTTACCTCTGTCAAACGTAACCAGAAAATAATCTTATTTAGAACCAACTATAACCCGCGTAGAGGTTATAAGTATTCCCTCGGAAGTGTTATACTATGCTATACTTTTTAATAAATATATTTTTAATATTATGTACTTTTTAATAGGATCTTCATCAAAATCACACAGCCGTTAAAGCCTTAAAAGGTTCTTTCTTCACAGATAGACAGATTGAGTTAATTCTGTATTAATGATATTAGTATGGATGGATATTATTATATGGATTGTTATATCCATACTATTGTATACCTATATTAACTAGCATAGCTTTAACAGGGCACAAGTCGGGCCGCACAGGTGCCGTTGACACCAAATCGTTTTGTCTTCAAGCCATTGGTGGGCTCCTATCGCAAGTAACTAAAAAGGTGTCGTTAGTAATGGTTTTTGAAACATCATAAAGATGTCATGGTGGCTGTTACCTGATTGTGGCTATCTCTGGGCGTAATAGGGCGCGCGTAAAGTTAGCCGCCGATACCGTGGACGCGGGCCTTAAGGAATCTTCACAATGGACACATGCTTTGAATATGCAGACAAATTTAACAAATATGTTTTCAATTATAAATAAAATTTGTTTGTTTTACTGGACTTATTCCAGAAATTACTATGACATAAAGTAAAAAATATCGATGTTTTGGCAAATACTAAATATCGGGAAAAGCAGGATTGGGTCGCTATTGTGTTTCAAATATAACCATCACTATCCATATTTCTCTCATAATCACTTTTGGCGATTTTTATGTGTTCTTTTACCGTGAACATCGGCCGTTATGGCCGTCGCTCAGTCAATGCACGCCTGAACGAGTTTGAAAGTAATAAAATATAATTGATAAATCCAGCTTGTCAGGTATCCGTGTACAATATTTCAACAATTTGGTTGCTGGTTAACCCGATAATTCACCATCATCAGCAAAAAATAAAACAAATTTTTACGTAGCGCAGTGAAAGTTTCGGAAAAAAGTAATAGTTTCAATTTAGTAGATTATTGCACTTAAAACAGATTTTATTTAAATTGTCATCCTAGACCCAACCTAAAATCAACAAAATTATTGGTATTATCATTTGTAGCGTTACTCAATCAAATGCGATTATAATTTAAAGTGTAAGTTTTTAAACTGACATGGTCACTGACACTACTATTAATATCATAAACGGGATATTTACCATGTTTGATTGTTGTTTCGAGTTCCCCGAAACAACAATCAAACATGGTAAATATCCCGTTTATGATATTAATAGTAATTTAAAGTGTGACATAATATTTTGCTTTTTTACCACAACATAAAAACAGTTGACAATGAACGTTATTATATCTTCATTTTGTCCGCAACGAGGTAAAAAACATACCGTCGTTTTACTGAAAGAAAATATTCCGTGAGTCACTAGTGTTGCTGTCTGTATACAACTTTTTAATCACTTCATAAGTCACTAGCAGAGCATTGTCGACGCTTATCTGGTAATTTTTGATAGCCACCACACACTTAACACTTGGAATTGTTTCGGATAGTTGTTTATTTATTTTAATGGCACCTTGGCCCTTGAAAGAGCATTCCACTAATCAAGGGAAGTGCACTCTCAAATGAATATGATGTGCCGTAAAACTAATTGAGAGTTATATTCCGGATAAACCCGTGGTGTAGTGTATTACTGGGTTGTATGTGGTTGTGGTACTTCCTCACGAATATAACTTACTCTACTTTAAAGAAGACACGTTAGTTCGCATCAACATGTGCCTTGCTTTTTCCCAACTATTTTGGGGTCGGTTCACTGTCTAACCGGATGCGGCTGAATATTAGTAAATTAAATGGAGCGGCTGCCTATCTGACCTCCACAACCCAGTTAGTACTAGGCATTGATATAAAAACTAAAGATACGGTCGTCCGAACATTTTGCTCGATGCGTTCCCCATAAAGAGAAACACTAACGTCATCTATAACAACTAATCAGGCTGCTCGTAAACGTAACCTTGTATGAGCGGCGTGGCGTGGTATTATCGAGGTATAAAGAAATTAAATAAAGCTTTCATTAAAATGTTAATAAAAAAATGTTAAATTTTAATTTTTAATTTTATTTTTCTTTTAAACTTCAGTTTAGTCAAGACCTATTTGGGACCAAATTCGAGGCGTCATTTTATCATACGGTCCGCCCAGTCCTTACGCAGTAATATATAAGTCAATGGTACTAGGTAATAATTATGGTACCCTTTGTTAAGATGGGACCTGGGTTAAGACCTGTTACGACTGTCAAAAATCTGGCATATGCCAGCCGAGACTAAAGGCTTAACGTGCTTTCCGAGGTATGGAGGAAACTCGGTATGTAAAGACATGTTAGTTTCTGACACAAAACAAGTGTAGTTAAAATCATAAAAGCAAAATTCAGTTCCATGAATAAGCCCCGTAATATTTGTAACAATGCTAGCAATAACACAATATTGATCAGTCGAATCCCCCAACAATATTTATGCTTGATTGCCCATTACTATCGACAAGCGGAAATTTTAATTTATGCGCTAGAGAGACTGTTTGTTTTTATGTCATCGCTATTTTTTGCAGTAAAAACGTCGCTTCAATCGATCAAGGAAGTTACGAAAAATTTACTTTTGACTAAATAATAGACAAAGTGTGATCGAAGACCGGCGACTCAAAGAGCCGACCGATATCTATCAACAACTCGCTTGATCGGCCGCTGGATGTTACCTCATAATAACAATCTATACAAGTGGATCACCAGTGATTTGAAAAGCGTCATTCAGCTGATAACCGAAACCAATAAATTTCATACTGCAATAATTGGCTACGCCCGGAATTCTAATCTGCGCAGAGTGACTGAGCAGAATCCAAGCACTGTATTGCAGACTTTTTTCTTTCAATTAAAGCCTTTTATCTTCCGGATGATTTACGATGCCTTCGATAACATTCGGTTTAGGGAAATGAAACATGCTTAATTTGTTATCGATGTCGTTATTAAAACGTGAATACGTACGTACCCGAATATTTTTTGTTGTTCCAACGTTTCGTATAATTATTTTTGTTGGTTTATAATGAAGAGTCGGCGATAACAATATCGATTGTTCATGGATCGAGCGGAAGTGGAAATTTGAACCTTGTCATGGCGAGGCTCCGACAACCGTGACTGAACCCACAGCGTTTCACCTCACATTTGCTTTTTATATTGTTCTCCGGTTCAATAGCTGACCTAGCAGTTCACTTGGCTGCCTGACGTCTATAAGAAAACTAATTGTTCATTATGGTTTTCTGTTTTGGTATTTCCGTCAATATATTCTTGCTTCGTATTGTTCTAACACACACATACCTAGCTGAGCTTGTCAATGCAGTCATCGTTGTAGTAAAATGAGCGGCTCGCAAGCGTGTCGGCGCGACTGCTATCGAGATCTGAGTGTTCCGAGAACAGAGAGTCTGCTACCAAATATCATGACTGTCGTCTTACAAATGAGAAAATTTCGCTCTAATTATTTATGAATGTGTTATCGTCATATCTCCGGAGCTCACGATCCAGCCTCCGTGCGCACGACACGAGCAAAACCGCAATTAGCAAATGTGGCTTTCTTTGTTCTCGCTCGCACGTTTCGCCTTCGTTTCGTATCTATTACTATAAGTATGTATTGCGGGAAGAGTAGTCGACGATCGTTAATAAACCTCCATTACTTTCATTAAGGGATATCTGCGGACAGTCGCCGTATCGAGATGTCGGCCGGCCGTCATGCCATCGACACATAACGAAATTAAACGCGATGACGCTATCGAAGCGCGCGCATCGAGCGTTCGCTGCTCGTTCTTCGCCGCTATCCGCGCGCGCACTTAATTGCAAAATGCCAATGAATGTCGATAATATATTTTAATCGCGACACCGAGCACTGAACGCGACGTCATCTACGTAATCCTAAATCTCGTTATGGACACGACTCGAATACCTAGGCATCTGTTATAAATTACGTTTCAGATTATCGTATGATCCAATCGTAAATTAAGACAAGATACATAATTAAGGCGAATAAATAAAATGGTTGGCATTTCGACGGGAGCACGTTCGATTCTGCCTCGCGATATACTCTCCATTTTGAGCTATCAGCCCTTTTAATAAAGTGTAGTTTGATTCGTTACATTTAATTGCGATTCAATCGCCAACAATATTGAAGGAGTCGAGGAGTGCGGGGGCGAGCCCGGCTCTGAATGTCACGACAAGATTTTTAATTACGTAAAAGATATCATCTAAGAACTGCGTCCCATACTATACAAGAGACATCGCGAAATTACAATTCAATAATTATATTTGCAGCAGAGGTTCCAGAAGTATTTTTAATTAGTGACAGCTTTACTACACGTTAACACGAAAATACCGGACAGTGAGTAAGGTGCGTCGCACGTGCGCCGAGCACGGCGGCTGAGCGGGCGCGGCCGGTGCGGAGCCGGCGCGGGGCCGGTGCAGCGCCGGAGCCAGCCCGGCCCGCTCGGGCCAGCCCAATATGATCCCGGTTTATTTTCGTTCTTCTAATGCGTCTTCGCTGTCGTCCGGAGGACAATTAAAAATACAAAAAGTGAAACGTTTGTTTCAGACGTTCATTGTCTCCGTTATTAATAAATTCATTTTACTGAGTTGAAGTCGACGTGTATTTTATTCGCTTTAAGTGGTTTCACATTGTTTTATATTTATGTGCGGTTATTTCTGGTACAGACATTATAATGCAGTTTGTGGGGGAAGATGTAAAACGGCTCACTCTTGCTCCATTAGGGATATTTGAAACTTTGAGAGTGCACTCATAAATTCGCTTTTGTTGGTAATAACCTGGCTACTAAGAATAGAATCTATTGTTATTATATTTTACTTTACTTAACTGACTAAATACGTCGCGTCGCCTCGTCTCATAGGATAAAAATAGTTTTATGATCCGAACCAGCCGAAGTGCTAAGACGTTGTATTACTCGTAGGTATATTTATTACAATTTACTTTAATTGTTCCCCGTTTACTTTGTTGTGCAAATCATTTTGGTACTTGTTTAACATTCCTGGACAATATACCTTTGGAGTAATATCGGTTAAAGGTAGTCTTTTGTTATCATTAGAGTTTCATGTGCGTGGGTGCGCTAACGCCACCCAAAAGCAATGCACGCTACGAAATCGCTACGTGCTCATCGTTTTTTGCATTTTATTTCTATCAAACTCCAAAAAGTTTTAACTATTATTTTATCTACTGAATTGTACTTTTGTACAAGTCTTTTTTTAAATAAAAAGTTACACACGACGCTAACAAGCAGTTAACAAGCGGTTCTGCAGGGCTTGTGAAGCGACTTCGCCGCTGCTACGTAACCTACCGTAGCGCCTACGCTGCTACAATGTCGTGGTACTGCTTTTGCTACAATGCTACGCGACTCTTGCGTAGCGGCTCCAGAGCTGCTACGCAAGGCCAACTTAGAGGTACCGTTGCTACTGCTGCTACGAGCGGCAATACGACGGTAAAGAAGCGGCTGCGTTGCTTCTACGCGCCATTTCAGTAGTGATTCCGCAGGTACGGCTATGCAGTGGTCCGAGTTCGTACTCAAAGCGCACTGTAGCTGTCACACGTAGTGTCATGCAGCCAGATATTTCTGGAATGTGTTCCTGACTCGACGTCGTAGCTACGCCTACGGCGTAGACTACGAGTCATCATCATTTCAGCCGAAAGACGTCTACTGCTGGGCATAGGCCTCCTCAAACTGTCGCCACAATGATGGGTCTCATGCATCACACAAACAGTGAATCTCCGCAATGTTCACCAGGTCATTGATCCACCTAGTGGGAGGCCTTCTAATGCAACATCTTCGGTTCGGACAGATTCACGTTCACCACTCCAGAATTTTACAGCCCCATCTGCCTTTCCGCTCTGCTAGCAATGTGTCCTACCCACGACTACTTTAAATTACTACTTATCTAATAATACATAATGAGATAAACAATCTAGCATTACATTCTTAATACCAATGCATAATTTTCTGCAGCCCATATTTTTTTCATTTATAAAACACGCGTCAGCACTGAGATTGACGTTCTGTAAGTATAAAGATTTTTGTGTTTATGCTTTTTGAGTTGGGGATACAATACAGAAAAAACTACAAGAGAATCTGTAATAATAGTAAACCCCAAATCTGAAAGAAACCGTGGTTTGTTAAAACCGGACGTTTCAGAAGTTTCAGGAAACTGGTTAACCAAGAGAGTGTCAAGTTACTTTAACGTATACGTGAATAACTGATCACAAATACCAATACATTTTCATGTTACAAACAAACTTTTTAAATCCAGTATCCTGTTACTAATTATACTAGTATTTGTAGATTTTTCACTTTTGAATTTACACAAACATAACTTAACATTACGCCTATGATTCCCAAACGGTTAGGCATACCTATTTGTTCCCAGTGAATGTCAATAACTCGCCCACTTCAACAGCTTCATCGCATTGGTTAATTCTGTAATGCTGCTATAATTAGTATTAAATAAATAAATATCTAGCGAAATGTTAGTGCGTGCAATGGGGTAGGTAAAACTTTAAATAATTTCATGAGTCATTAATTAATTATATTTCATATTTGTTGAAACATCGTTTCTCAGTTACCTTCTTGTAATCGGAGAGACATCAAAGTTGAGTTTGTTTTAATATGATATGAAAACGAAAAAAGAAAAATTAATTATTTAATTAATTTTTCTTTTTCGCACAGTGAAGGTTTTTGGTTGGGATGGCTATTTAAATATATTTTTTTTTACACCATGTCATCCACGCAAACGACCACTAAGAGTAAGACCATCGCGGTGGACACACGACAAGTAAACATATATATTTCTTGTATTTTTCCAAAATATTAAGTTTTGATGAAAAGGTTGTCTATTTCTCATCAATTTTCTAAAAAACTTAACAATATAGATATTAATACTAATTATTTGTTCGTTAATATTCTCTTTTTTTTGGGTGAAATATCACATTTTAAGGTAAAACTCATTGTAACACTATTAAAACATTGTGCTAGTGGATGCTTTGAATAGTAAATGGGTCATGGAGGTAATTTAAGTAAGGGAATGTGGGGGGAAATCGGACAGGGGGTAAAACCAGATAGTCGCTATTACATTACTCCGCGTACAGCTGGGTCGCTCTAGCTAGCGGTGAAATACGTGCGTACTCTTACTCAGTGCAGTTACAAATGACAGTGACGGTAACATCTCAGTGCGTGCGTCTATAAACGAAAATTGTAAACAAAGGTAAGTTATCTAATATTATGACGTTTTTAAATTGTTTAATACATATTAAACCTTATAAAACGGTACTTTTTGTTGTTGAGTTTAAACATAATCTTTGTTAGTATTATGATTTTAAACATCGCACCTGTGGGGTACAAGCGGACGGGGTGATTTCGGATACCCGGTTTCAAGGTATTGCGGGCGCTTGACTAATTCCTCTGTTTATTTTTTTTTTACAGATTGCCAGCGTCAACATAATGTGTTAAAAGTCAAATAAGAAAAAGAACATCGCAAAATGAAAACAAAGAACTCTGATTATTTGGTTTGTAGCGAAAAGTACAGTCAAACTAAACAAACTACCACGGATGAGTTGATTGTCTCAAATGGGCTCTCGAAAGTTGCATCAGTTGTTCTGAGCAAGAATTATTATTTTTGTATGCAAAAACTGTGATAATATGATTATTTAGTTTTTTTATTAGTATCTGTATTTACCCCTTGAATAAAAACGCCTATCCGGTTTGACCAATAGGTATGGGGTGAATTCGTATTTATCATTTTTAATAAAAATATTTATATTTTGTAGTTAGTAAGATTGATCTCAAATATTTTTTTGCCAAAGTTATACCAAAGGTATACTTAAACATTTGTACCATTGATTACCTCAATAAATAATATAGTGATTTGTTTATTGTGTCTTCTTCTTAACTATCCGGTGTCCCCCCCACCTTCCCCTAGCGTGATAACCTGAAAAACTAAAGGGTATTAAAAAAAACCGCTGTGAAAAATTTTGAACTTTGGCCCCCAGTATCTCTGTAACTAGAACAAAAAAAATATCGCATTGATAGGGAAAACAAGTGCCTTTCAGCTTCGTTAAGGATACTTTTACAACCTTTATATTCGAAATTAATTTATTTAATTTATAGTTAATATAAATGCATCTGTTTCAGTTGTGGTAATTTGGTGATATTAACACGTGTACCAAATTTCAACTGAAACGGATCAGATTTGGAGTAAATCAGATAGACAGACTGGCACACGACTGATCCAATAAGGGTTACATTTTTTATTCGTCCGAAATAGTCTGAATACTACTACTGGACATTAAAAATACGATGATGACTATTGTAAAAGAATTAAAGGGCGTCAAATTCGTCTACATCACTGTCAACGGTAAAAGTGCCCAGAAGGCTGGCAGGATTGACAAGTAGGATGGCAATGCTCTAATAGTACACCCATACGTCGCCAGTTATGTTTAAGCATTGCCACGTAGGATGGCATTGTTCTAATATTACATCCATATATCACCAGTTTTGTTTAAGCATTGCCACGTAGGATGGCATTGCTCTAATAGTATATCCATATATCACCAGTTTTGTTTAAGCATTGCCACGTAAGATAGCATTGCTCTAATAGTATATCCATATATCACCAGTTTTGTTTAAGCATAGCCACGTAGGAAGGCATTGCTCTAATAGTATATCCATATATCACCAGTTATGTTTAAGCATTGACGTAGGATGGCATGGCAGCCAAACAGTGGCTCTGGTCACGCGAAGAGTAGTAGACCAACCGCTTAGTGATATCCCGGAAACTCGTATTTTACTTAGACAATGCGGGTTATAAAAAGTACATTTCCTTTACTAAAATAAAATGTAAAAGTATGTCACGATGAAATATGAGGCTATTTTATCTTAAACAGTCGCTAGGAGTACGAAGCACGTCCTCTGTCTACCAGCAGTGCATTTACTTTACTGCTCTGATATTTTACAGGTAGTGCTCTTAACATACTCGTACGTCCCGCTTTTATAGTGCGCACTACGCCTTATGGTCTAATGTCACGTGATTCACTGATTCCGCTCGCCACTTCTCAAATGTACCCATTTTTAGACTAAAAGGAAAATTATTGCGCAAATGGAACGTTTAAAGTACTCAGTTTTACTGCCCGAAAAAAACCTGACTTTCAATTTTACGAAGTGCTGAAATGATACTCTAGAAATAAGACGGTATATTGCTCATTAACTGTCAAGAAATAAGTACTAATTCTAATTATTTTATTAGTACCATCATAATATCTGCGAGTACTCGAAAAGTTGGACATAAACGCAGTCTATATTCACACGCAAAGCCTATAGAAATTCCTCATAAATTTTCCATTAAAAAAGATAGAGAGGCTCCGCAACAAAGTGAAACAAGATCCACTCCACTAATCCGACAAAAGCGAGCCTTGTTACCCTTCAAATTTATTTATAAGAAAACTCTCGGACAAGTCGTTAATACCTATAAAGTAGGGGCGAGAGAGGCGCGAGCGAGTTTATAACTCACGTACCGAACTTTACTCGCCGACACATAAAATAATAGGTGTAAAAACTTACACGGGAATGTACTCAGTGAGCGGACGAGCCGCGAGATGGACGGCGTCGGCAGGACCCGCCTCGCTACACATCCATGTACCCGCCGCCTAATACCGCGAAATATTATCCGACCACCAACCTTTAGCTAGGCACTTACCTATTTTATGAAAACGCTTTATCTGTATCAGTTGAATACTACAGCAACCTTGCGATTGTGGCCTATTGATGTCTTTCTGTTAATTCAGAAGTATATGCTCAAATTCGCGTCAGGCATTCAAGTTTTTTCTGCTTTCTGGAGAGTTTATGATATTGATTAATTATCAATGCTTCATTTGATTTGTCTTAATGTTTGACTACATTTCTACATTTAATATTTGATGTCTTAATGTGTTTGAGAAGACCCGACATTCAGATAGATCAGCGTATATATCTGGTAAACTCTGGTCGTCATACATTGTTCCTTTGGTAAATTAATTTAAAAAGTCAAAGAGATATTGTCAGCTGTCATCATCGATATGATCATGATCAGTCTTCACAACCTTGCCAACACATTAAGTATATCGTCTACCGCGCTGAAGGATTATTATTATCCCCCGTTTGAATCGACATGCTGCAGGTTGCATTGGTTTTGCTAACGATGTAAATATTAATTAAATAAATGCAGTATATGTAAAGTACCACTTGTTGCAACGGATATCCTTAAAAACTGAACTCAACGAACTTTGATAAATAAAATAAAACAAATTGTCGTCGTGGAATATCTAATTTAAATACTGCGTCTGTAAATAAATTAATATTATCGTTCAAAAAGATATCACTGACTGAAAAAACTTATTAATTTGTTGAGTAGAGCCTTCCAAAAGGTTCGTTTCGAAACTTTAATCAGTACAATAGGGCCTGCATAAGAAACATATTATCTTGCATAAATCATGTTAATGAGCACCTTTCGAGCATTTCGTATCGCCATTAATTCAGATATCACTGCGGAAACAAACGTCGGTTTATCCTGCCATCTGTGGCGCATGCGCGCACCGGTAATCGTTAACCCCGAGGTGATATTATTTTGAATATCCATTTCCTTTTACATTATTATTCAAATCATCCTTAAGCGGGGGTTCTAGAGTTCAGTTTACATAATTTTGTGTTGTTGTTATTGTTTCCTAAGCATAAGATGTATGACACGAATTTGAATTCGGAACAGATACTGTAGTGAAGCCGCGGGCGACGGGCACGTGCGTACGCGCACCTTGCACAACATTCGGCCTTTACACATAAAATTAAGTAGTATTTTATTTATAGTGCATTGTTGTATGCTATTTATAGTGATATCATGGGCTCGGGCACTTGTAGGCATCTTCTTAATGCCCTATTTACTTAAGTAAACACCTTTTTCGCACCTCTGATCTTGAACACGTCTGCGCATTTTATACGGTGTACAATTACGAAAGTATTACACGACCAGCTCTTTATTTCACTGTCTTTATTTTGTCGAATCAAAGTTGACAATGTTATTTAAATAAACAATGTCGTCTCAGCGCATGTGCGAAGCCGCGCTGCTTTATTTATGTACATGTGTAAATATTATGTAGAAAAGCTCATTTTTAGCATTCATGCGAACCTGTTATCCTTCCAGTGACCGAGGTCAATCAGCAACTATATCCAAACTATAAATTTCATTTAATAAGACACAAATGCAACTTTGTGCTCGTTTTTGAATCGCCAACCAAAGAAATTTAAATAAAACACTTTTATCAGATTCGACAGGTGGAGGCAGAGTCGCTCTTGTTCTTTTTAACTTCGCTGTAGGTTAAGGATTAGCTAGAAACTAATCGGTTCCCGATACGGAAGGGGAAGTCTTCTACTCGTTACATGATCTATGACTAGACGATGCAATTCCTTATTCGGCCATTAATATTCGGAACGTTCACGAACATTTTAATTCCTCCTTTGATCTTCTGAATGTTAACTATCCGTGTTAATTATGTAACATCAAATAGTTTTCTTTTTAGGAGCAGTTCAAAAGTTTTACGACTTTTGATATTCTAATTTAATGCAGTTGTCAAAATGTTTTTGAACTTATAAGTAACTAGCTGACCCACGCAACTTCGTCTGCGTCACATAAATATAGCTTATAACCTTTCTCGATTTATCGACTATCCGACATAAATTAAGCTAAATCGTAACATACAAAAAATCTTATCTTTCTTCTTTATTACAATAGTTTAGATGGTTTAGATTAGCTTAGATTATATTAAAGTGTGAATTACTATAGGTATCTCTTACTGATAAATACGTATACGATAACACTCTGTACTTGTAAACATTATGATGCAGTAAATATTTTGAATTTGAATTTCCCGGAAAGAATCTCCCTACATTGCGACGCGCGAATTATTTTGCCGCGCGGATATTTTTACATTGCGATATCTTCTAAGATATTTGTTTAAACTGTTTAGAGTAAAGGACACAAATATTCTATAATAAATTTTCCTTCTAACAAACACATTTATTTAGATATAGATTAATACCATATGGGTAAAATAAGCTTCGCAAAAAATAATTATTTTTAACCTAACAGTTTAATAGTAAAAAAGGTTACAGTGAGTCAATCTTAAAAGATAGATATATGCTGTCACGAACTTTTTTTTTGAAATTTTAAAGAGGAACAATTCCTTCATACATGATATTTGCGTAACTTAAACCGTTTTCGCAGCGCACGCAGCGGAAGCTTTCAAAAAGGAAATACCTTTTCCCGTTTTTGTAACATTTTTCATTTATGCTCCGCTCCTATTAGCCGTAGCGTGATGTTATATAGCCTATAGCCTTCCTCGATAAATGGACTAACCAACACAAAAAGAATTTTAAAATTCCAACCAGCAGTTCCTGAGTTTACCGCGTTCAAACAAACAAACAAACAAACAAACAAACAAACTCTTCAGCTTTATAATATTAGTATAGATTGCCTATATATTTTAATATATGGACTATGTCACTGTTATCGACTGTGACGTTATTTAATCGATTGTCAAGCTTGGAAAAGCATAGCTGAATATTCGTCGTCTATTCAGTATCTTTGGCCTAATTGAAATTCATATTTCAATTAAATCGATCACAATCGGCACAATCGATTTCGTATCATCATTAATCCGAAATCGACTGATAATATCGATCACTGTTTTCATTTTCCATACGGTTGCTCATTTCAAACTTTAAGCTAATCATATTATCCACATGGTTACTTACGCATCATCTTGTCACCCGTTCGTGTCCTCACATTCCCACACTAGCACAAGTGAACTTTCCTCATAATCAGCATAACCGAAGGTGACAGTGCTGCAGTTCACACAGACCATCGACAACTACCGCTGCGCCGGCGCAGATTAATATTCATCATGTCTTAATCAGGAGCTGGCAGCCCACCCACGTCTGCACAACGCTTACCATTTCCACCACCATCGGGTTACCATCGTCATACTAATTTCACAAACCTGGCAACGCTATGTGCAATAAATATTTAAGATTAATCTGATTGGGCCGCGGCTACATGTTAGAATACTAATGCTGCCAGTATAAAGCAATGTCTAATTGTGTTGGAATTTCTCTTTTAATTCGCTGTGTATAGATTTTAGCTGTAGGTTAATTAGTATAATTAGCATGCACGTGAAGGACCTGCTAATGTGACATCATTAAGAAGATGTGTGAACTAAATACTATGAATTACAATGAGGTTTCTGCATTACAGTTGTTAACTCTTTCCTCAAGTGTCATCAGACAGTATTTTCGAATGTTACCGCCAATATGCAACCAATGATATCAAGGAGATGATGAAAGATGAGACGGTCCTGTGTTTTTCTTGGACAAAAGTATCAAATTATGAACGATCACTAATTAATTCACCGGTTGTGGGTGGGGCTGGGCCTAACTAACTGTTTGTTAGACTTAGATTAGAGTAAACAATATAAATGTCATAATGATAATAGTGTTCTTCAATTATTCCTTAACAAAACGAACAGTAACCATACTAACCATGCTTTATATTCTAAAAACATTGCATGTATCGCTGTACCGAACCCACGTTTAACCAAATTTCGAGCTACGCAAATACTAAGCGTATTCAACAAGGGGTATTAGCTAGAGATTCGTTAGACTTATGCACCTATCGAGTTACAAATTGTATATCTAAGATCGATACCGGCGTAATGAAGAGGGCTTAGCATTTAAATACATTTGCATATTAGACTGCGTTCGCTCTATCACAAAGCTAGCTATGCATTGGACTAACGTACACTGACACTGACTGACCAACCGACAACTTCAGTTACCATTCAACGATAAGTTGCAAATATAGCATTGTGTTTTACAGAATATATTATGTAGTAGAAGATACCTACACAAATGTTTATATTTAGATATAGAAATTTGTAAGAGTGACGCACTTGACCTGTGAACTTTTTTGCTATACCTAATAGAAAAAATGTAAAAATACGATTTTTATATATGTATCAGTATCAATTGCTATTTAAACTGAAATAATAGCACGCGTATGCATGACGTAGGTAATGCAAAAACACAACAACAATAAGTAATAAACCAGCAAATCCTAATAAAATAAATTAAGTTGATGTGATGAGACATAAAAGTATAAAGAAGTCATTTAATTATAAGTTAAATAAGATAAATCGAGCACTTAATGATGTGCCTGTTCGACTGTATCGCGCACTATTAATTATGCAGTTGCTAGTATGAGAGACGTTTGCATACTTATATTGCTGACATTTCCCGACCTTTCAGTTGTAGGAAAGTGGAAACTTTCAAGTTTTATAAGACAGGCAATAAATTAACTTTGTATGTGGCAATTAAAAGGTTTAATGACGAACCTAATTATAATTTGTGATAATTGTTGTATAATTACTTAATGTATAATATAAAACTCGTTCGTTTATGAAAATATATCAACTCTTTGCAATTCAAGCGTCCATTTTGTGGGACAGGTCAATTTTTTCCGTACAAATCAGAACAGCATGTATCAGTCGCATATGTTTGGCGTAGACACGTATCTACACAACGTATGGTCGTCGTCCGCACGGATAGTGGAGGCAGCTAGGTCGCAGCGATGCGCGGCTCGATAGCGACACCAATTAATATGCAATGTCGAAGCACTCGTAAACTAGTCACGAACATATGCCAATACGCTGGTGCAGTTAGGCAAACGCTATTTGTATAATTCGGACGATTTACTTGCCGAGCGCCATCTTGGACCACGCACACCGCCATGTGTTCACGTCATTTTCGGATTTCTTCCCTCTCTAATTGAAAAGGAAATACGGAAAGTTACGTCGTATGCCAGGCGGAATAATATTAACATTAGTATGAATAATAAAGACGTTTAGTTACCTCGTTTTATTAGATTCTCTTTTAAAAGTGTAGTAGTAGGTGATTTAGAAGATTAATAGACAAAAGATGTTAGAGGTATCAATATATCAACGCGCTACTATATTTTCGGTACGCACGAAATTCTCAGAGCATTAGTTAATCCATCCATTCATACATTATAACTATTTGGTGTACCAAGTATTTAGAGAGATTTATGTTTCCAGATTTTTCGTGCGCTGTATGACGTACTACTAAGTAAACGTTTTTTCTTCATTTTCCACAAGTTTTTTCCGAGAATTTTACATTTTTTTTTTTTTGTGTTAATATAAGTGTACAAATACGGTATAATAAGGTCAGATAGGCAGTCGCTCCATGTAAAATACTGGTATTCAGCTGCATCCGGTTAGACTGGAAGCCGACCCCAATATAGTTGGGAAAAGGCTAGGCAGATGATGATAAGTGTACAAATACGTTAACAAAAGAGATAGACTTCTCTGTAAGGTCACACGATAAAATCGCGAATCACCACATAATAATAATTGGGTTGCTACCTATGCTTTATATCACAATTTTCCCCTACAGCAGCATATTACAATGATCTTCACGTATCTAACAAACTATTAACAAGGACCCAATAATACATTAAAGCTTGTAATCACAGATAGAGCTGCAGAGAAGCAGTGTGCGAGCCTTATGGTAATGCCGTATCACACATCGGCGCAGTCGCCGCCGGCGCCCCCTATCGGCGTCATCGCGCAGGCGCCGGCGCCCCTACCCCCCCCACCATCCTACTGTCATAAGCAGCTAAACTTCATTATCAATTACAAGTTATTCATGCCCATATCGGTGATTGGAACTTACCATTCGATAGATGCCTCTCATGCGAAGCCGAGGCGCTGAGCATAATAATTTTCAATTAAAACCACATTAGCGTTGTTTCAGCGGAAGCAATTCTTGTTCATTCATAGGAAACTATTAATATTGGTATGATATATTGCTACAATAACTTAATCATAAATTCATAACACTAGTCAACTAAAAACACTTTTCGTACGTAACATGAAAACTATATTGTCTAGTCATGTTTAGCGTAACTAAAAGAAATGGTATTAATAAAACATCACGCCTGTAATCCCCGAAGGGTTAGGCAGATGTTGTACCTAATACTAGACTCACGTTGTCATCCCATGTTATACTGGGCGAGCCTATTGTCATCAACCGGCTCAGCTTCCGAGCGGAGGACACGGTGGAGCACACTGTGGAGGTGTGCCCTGCTTGGGCGGAGCCCCGTCGTGTTCTCGTAGCGGCGATCGGCGGCGGCGACCTCTCGCGTTCGGCCCTGGTGCAAGCCATGGTCCGGGGCGAGGAGGAATGGGACGCCGTCGCCTCCTTCTGCGAAGCAGTGATGCTAGCGAAGGAGGTGGCGGTACGAGAGAGGGAGAGAACCTCTCAACGTCCCAGCCGCCGCAGAAGGCGCGGAAGGCGCTCCGGGCGTCGGGGGCCACGTGATGGCTTCCGGCCACCGTAGACGCGGGACTGTGGACGGTGAGTAATGGGCTAGCTCGCCGTCCGGCCGTCGTCATGACGGCAACAGACCGTGTCGGCGGCGCGTTCGTGTTCCACGCGCGCCTCAAAGAGATGTCAGCAAGGAGGGGCCCGCAAGGGCCGACGCCCGTCGGGGCCGCGGATTTTAGTACTAGATGACGTGGCCTCGGCACAAGGGCAAAGAAGGAACATGGGTTCGGTTTTTAGTCAGTAGAAGTCTGACACTCCCCTTCGCTCTGCCCAAGAGCGGGGGGGGGGGGGTCATTTGATGACTTTCCATCCACCAAAAAAAAAAAGGCTGCTACTGAGAAATTCCTCATGGAAAAACCCAACAATACTTTGCCCGACCTAGGAGTAGAACCTAGGAACTCTTGCGCAGAAGTCACACTTGCGACCACTATACCAACGAGGCACTTTTATTATAATGTTATTATTGTCTTTGTAAATTTCTAATTGAAGTTATGTTATGGTATTGCAGTATTAATATCAATGCCTCCTATGATTTTCTTTTGTAATTTTCTTCAGGGAACTCTTGTTGTAATGTCCAACAGTAATCTACGAGCATAATAATGTGGACTGTACTGGCCCTGATATCACGACACTATCCATTGCTTTCGAAATTTTTCACGAGTCCAAGTGTTATATATAAAATTGTAAAAATAGTAAAAATACATCGTCAAGTTGTGAGGAACCCCTGTAAGGTATTTTTTGTATTTCAATTATTTCAATAAACAATTTCAATTTCAACCCATGTTTTGTCTTATTGTCTGTTGGCAAAGTCAAAATAATGTTCGTAAAACTTAATTATTACAAATTGCTTCGTTGAGTTTTAAAATCTGGGGGCACGGCAGTGCCCCCGCCAAGTCGAGCAATAAAGCGGCACGGCCGTACCATCCTTTTCTCGAAACAGTTCAGGCCATTTTCGACCCCCTATAACTTCGTTGTCGATGAAACTAGAGACCTGAATTTTTAGTAACCAATTAGGCATTGTATAAGCACAGTATATTTCAAATTTCATTCAATTTGAACCAGTAGTTTAAGAATTATAACTAATCAAAGTTCCTTAATTTTGTCACTCACTCACTGACTGACTCACTGACCGATCATCAAAACTCTAAGGCACTTCTAGCAGACCTAGAAACTTCAAATTTAGAATACAATTAGTGTTTAGTGTATAAACCAAGGAACATCTTAAAAAAATATGCAATTTCAGTCTAGTTTTCTAGATACACTAACTGCATAAATAACTTTGTAATCCCATATAAATGTATAGGATTACAAAGTTAAAGTTACATTTTCAGTGAATGAATTTCACCGATTGGTCTGAAATTTTGCACGTATATGTATAATGCCTAACAATGCAATATTATGATGACATGGAGCTGATCTGATGATGGAGCTGGAAGGTGGCCATAGGAACTCCGTTATAAAACGACGCAAACCCATCGAATTTGGACTCGTTTGATTTGTCTTGAACATTAGTTTGTCTTTAGATTATGTCCTGGGTCTGATGATGGAGCTGGAAATTGGCCACAGGAACTCTATTCTTGAATGTCATAACCCCATCGAGTTTGGACTCGTTTGATTCGTCTTGACAAGTACTTTGTCTAAGATTGCTTCCAAGGTCTGATGATGGAGCTGAAAGGTGGCCATAGGAACCCCCTTATAAAACGACGCAACTCCATCGAGTTTGGACTCGTTTGATTCGTTTTGTCGAGTATTTTAGCAGTTCTTTAAATTGATGACTATGACTGTCCAAGTTCGAATAAAACTAGTGTTGTTGATTCATTAAACGTGTCTACAAAAAGAAATGAGATCCCACTAAAAACAAAACTTGTAAAAAAAAGCCAAGTCGTACAACTGTTTTCTTCTACCGTAAAAAGTAGTGAGATCCATGTAATACCAAGTCAAGTTATTTATTCAGTCTAATAAAAGATTGACTTGGCCATCGTATCATATTGGCCAATGCAATGGCGAATAGCCATAAGAATGGCCTGTATAACATTGGCGAATGCGATGCGATGGCCAAGTCAATCTTTTATTAGACTGAATAAATAACTTGACTTGGTATTACATGGATCTCACTACTTTTTACGGTAGAAGAAAACAGTTGTACGACTTGGCTTTTTTTACAAGTTTTGTTTTTAGTGGTTAATTTTTTCACAAATGTAACGAATCTTAGGACCAATAGATTTTTTTTTGACATTATGAATCACTAACTCAGGAACATTAAATGTAACTACGCTCTTTAAATAATAATACTTTGTATGTGAAAATGTAAGTCGAAGTGAAAAATCTTCATCAACAACGTTTCTTACAAAATGTTGTTACGCAGTGTATCAATAATTAAGAAAGTTAGTAATTATTTAAGAAAACATGTAAAACAAAAGCCGCCAGCCGAAAAATATCGGAAAAGTAAAAGAAAAGTGCCGTGTAACGGTACGTTCGTACAGTCTACAGATAAACATAGTCGTGGCGCAAACCGAAGCCAAGTATAGCAGGTAGGCTTCACTCGCTGACGTTAAAGCTCGGAACGCACAGCATAATAATTAGTCATTAGAAAGTAGGCAGCTAGGGACAGGGGTGGGAGGCGGGAGGCAGGGGGCGGGGCTCGTCTGTTTCAGCTTATCTGAAATTACATCTTTTATGGGTATCCGCGATTATTCCGCGCTGCAGCGACTTGCGGCGCGTTAGTACCGCCTGGCAAACAACTCCGCATTACCATTGGTGTTCTACATAATCCCTACTATTGCTTTTTATTACATTGTCTCTACTTTCACTGCTCATTTATATTTTTTTTACTATAGCATTAGATTTAATGACAATGTTACCATTAAGCCCCCGTTTTGTCAACCGCTTCTTCTCAGCAAAGAACCGACAAAACGAAGCCTCCTGTTAAGTTTTAAATCTTGTTACCATTTCTCGTACTCGCGTCTACATACAAACCGTAATTTATGCGCGGTACTATAAGACAAGAATCTGGTAAATTCTAATATCCTTGTTTGTTATACAAAAGCGCTGCTTACAACAACAGACAAACAATTCAGTGGAGCTAACTTGAATTCATAATCAAGTAATTTATGTGCACGGCGAATAAATTAGCCGCTCGAGCCCGCGCGCCGCCCATAACTTACCCCAATAAATTGCCCAAAGCGGGCCAACTTCATTTTATCTCCAAATACTAATAAGTACTCGTACTACCTACGTACGCGGTTACGCGGCCGACTCGGCCTTTATTACGATTTTATATTTTAGCATTCAGTTCATTCCTACTCGATATGAGCGTTTTATGATGGCGATACGCGATCGACACCCGATAAGCGGCGATCGGCTGTAAACCGCTGTAAGTACGCGGAAAACTTCACGAAAATGTGACTTACAAGTGCTTTAAATAGAATTACCATTATTGTATTACATTTTTAGTGCTTTGAATATTCCGAACAGATGGAGCGGCCGGGAAGTTATGGAAACGAATTTGTTCCTTGTGCACGACGAGCATTAAACAAATTTTCGTGAGCCTCCCCGCGAGCCTTACACCGTTTGTAACCCTGTTCGTGAACTCACGTATCAGGTAGCACCTGCTTTGCATAAGGCGTCATGTCGAGAACCCCACGTTTAAAGTGTAAATTTTGCGATTAAAGTATAAAATTGTGCATAAACACTTTGAACAAAATGCGTCCCGATAAGAACAATAAATATACGAAGGCAATTTTATGTTACAGAAGGTCGATCCAAGGTGACCTTAATATAATGCCGAAACTATTTCATTGAGGTACTTACCTACATATTATTAACTACCCACTGGTGGTTATCTATACAGCTACTATACGTAAAGACACGATGACAAATTGGTATTGTGAATATATTTGTACCGAACATCGAGATCGAATGTCTAATGCATAGTTAATGCACTTCTGTTGGGTTTGCAAACAGCACTGAAGATTCTAAATCCTGAAGAGAGCCGTGAGAGCACCGTCTACGTTTACTATTTCTGAAATCTTTTAGCGTTTATTTATACATATGAAACATGACAAATAAATAATTAAATAAGTCTTGTACGTCTGAAAGTTAAAAATAAAAAGGGCGATTTATATTTACATTATTCAAGCACTTTCCACCCCAACAAAAGTTGTCATGGTGTCCAAATCGTCCAATAGAGTCGACAATAAAATTAACATACGCTTCGGCGAGGTGTCACGCCGCAGGAAGTATAGTGTAATTTGTAAGCTTTGTGATTAATAAAGTGTACTAAGTGCGGCCCCAATAGGACAGATTAGCGGCCACTTTATCACATCTATTCCGAGTTAACGTCGCGTGACGGATCTCGTTTGAAACTCATAAAGAGTCCAAAGCAAAATATACTCGTAGATAACGCTTACTTTACGTCTCGGGCCCTTTTCCACTTGCCAAGTTTACGTCAAGTCGGCCGGAGGGTAAACTCACAAGTTTATTTAAGTTTACTACTATTTTATAATTAAATTTCCACTTTATAATCGAGTCAGTGAACGAGTTACGATACCTTTCAGTGTTAGTCTAGGAAATCCTTTCACTTCATGTTTTCCATAATGACATCGGCTAAGTGTGAATATCATTTTTTCAATCAAATTTCTTAAATCTCATTAGTGAATTAATAAAGCATGTTCTCCAAGTAAACTAAATGGTTTGTATAATTCGATGTGTGTTAAGTTAATTGTAAGAAAAAAAAACGGTTTGTAGTGAGTCGTACACAGTGGAAAACACACTTGTCTAGCTCACATTTGGACAGATTGATGGAATTGCGTCGGTCGTATACGTAGAACAAATGCTTATAAAATAGCTTTATCAGATTTAGCTGTGACCTTTCGTTACTAATAACAACCTTATAAAAATATACGCAGACGTCTGCGAACCGTTAATTATTCGCTTAATTGTGAGTCCGACATTGTATCAGATATTTAGATCAAAATGTTGCAGGTAGATGTTTTATTGTACGTGAAAGATTAAAGCATCTTTTGCATTTATATCGTGGCTACATATTTCATTTATAAAAAGCCATAATACTTAGTGTAGACAAAGCATTATTTTATCAGCGGGAATAAGTCACGTTCCGGCCGGTATCTCCCGCAGACTCACATTATGAAGGTGTTTACTAAGGATTATGGATACTTTGAATTTACATAACATTTTCTGTCATTTGCTTATCGCTCACATGACAATTCTCGTGCATTATACATGAATATATTTGACAAGTTTTAGCAAAAGACGGCGTGGAATAGGAATCCAAGAATGTGTGCGCGAAAGCCGGCTGCGAGAGAACGTAGCGCTCGCTCGGGGCTCGAGTATTGCGATGAGCATTTGAATAATCGCGCTGTGTTCAAAGCGGGGTATTATATGATAATAATTTCACGCGCGAGCGCCTCCCGGCGGGTGCCAGCCCCCCAACCCCCCATCCCCCGCCACGGCACGTCGCCTCCCTGGAATGTGTGAAAAAAATTACCAGCACCATAGATAATAACTGAATACAATTCATCGGCAGCGACTGGACGCAACAAATTTAACGCCGATATCGACTACATTATTAGTAGCCGCGATAGTAGCCCTCTGTTGGCTGTAATTAATTGACTCTACAAACGTTAAAAATTAGTGAAGTGTTAAAATATGGTAGGGTTGCGTCCCCCGCGCACCGGTCAGCCCTCCGTTACCCATAACATAGGTATGACATATTGTGATGTAACCAAATGTTATTTTAATCTTGAACTCTGACATTTCGTTATCATAAAATGTTTAATACATTCCTGAATTATTAAGCTGGCAGTAAAATTAAAAATTAATTAAAAATGTTTTCATTCATTCATGTAGTAAGGAATGTATTCAACAATGAGTAAGTAACACAAGTACTTACACATGTAAAATGTTAAGAAACATGCATAAATTGACGTACGATTACTGTAGCGTTTAAAAGGTGTGAAGTGAAATGTGTTAAGTTGTTATATGGAGGTATCATAAAATTATAACGCATAATTACATTACATAATGGGCGTCGTAAAATTAGTAATTCATAACAGTGTTGTTTTTAGATGGTGTATCGGTCGCGGAGCGCTGGCTTGGTAATATTAATATGTTGGGTAAACGAGCGGAGCACGGTGAGTGAGCACGTATGGGAACCGGGCGGTAGTCGCTACGGGAATGCTTTCACGCATAGTTTTCGTAACATGTGTTTAGGATTGTATCTGTGGTGCTATCTACTTATCTAGGTTTTTTAATGAATTGAAATAAGATTTATGTTTTACAAAACATTTATAAGCTTCGTTAGTATATTTTATTTTCGCGAAAAGCTTAAGGTACACTCATAAAGGCCAATATAAAAGTGTTGACTTCTCAAATCATCATTATCATCTGCCTAGCCTTTTCCAAATGATGTTAGAGTCGACTTCCAGTCTAACCGAATTCAGCTAAATATAAGTATTATTAGCCTATCTCATGACCTCCACAGCCCACCTAGCACCTTCTGGGTAAATTCTGACATACAGCCTTATCAAGGGGTATCTACTCCCCTTGGTAAAACTGTTTATCAGACTTTCAGGCCACTGACTACTTAAACACGAATCCTCTAAAAGTAATGAGAACGCCTAAATCACACCCTGCGTGTACCTTTTTGAAGAGGACATATGAACATATAATAAGCAAATGCGTTTTTTTTTTAAATATTTTGTTTTTCTTTCCTACCAACCAGTTTCATATCAACAAACAAATGACTAAAGCAAACAAAGTAAAGCTAATAAAATACGGGTGTCATAATACCACTCAAAGCTCACCTGTACGTTACAATTTCACGGTTCAGAGAGAATACTACTTTAGTTGATAAATATTTGTCTGCCCACTGATAAGCCGCTAACTATGGATAATTTATACACTTCCTTTTAAAACGATAATGGTTAGCTTTTGTGGTAGTTATACGCATTTAAAAAGCGAATAACTATAAACCTATAATTAACTACAACTTCATGCACCAGTAAATGTAGACATTAATTTCCACACTAGTTTATCTATTTGGGCGCACAACCCGCCTTTATCTGTCATCGTTCTCCACATTTTCAGTACAAGACAAGCGTAATTGGTAAATTATCTCCAACAGATATCATTTTAAAGGTTACTAGAACAAGGTATATTTTCCTATGGCAACAAATGACCATGCATGGCGTTTCAGAAACAGTCGAATGCGGGTGGAAGGCGACTTAAGTATTGCGTTTACTCGAAATTATTTTAATATGCAAATAAGAAAATGTGAAGGAGAATTGTGTTTCGACGTTGTTGGTAAAGTCGGTTACGCAGACGTATTCTTTAAATTAATGGCAGTGCGAGATTAGAGTACTGCTAACTGCTTTACATGGAGCGGGCTTACACGCCGGGCGCGCTCGTTTGTTCCGAGAAACAGACAAATGAAAGCACATAATTACTAGGCCGCCCCGTTCTAAATGCAACAAGGATTAGAATTTACATGAGCGCGTTAACAAGCACGCGTATGGCATTTATGACTTTGATATTTAAATACATGGATATGCTGCATAGAGCAGGATATCGGCTTCTCACTGTGCCCTGCATCGGGAACATGTGTCCTACTGCTATTGTTACTCGTTATCTTCAGATCTCGAACGAAGAATTAGATCCAACGATAATGATTTACAACTTTACAGGAACAATAGATAGAGCAACTGATCGTCTAGATCCCAACATAAGCGATAGCCTTAGATATTAAAGACAGTTTGAACAAACCTTTAGAAAATATGTTCAGATTAAAATTACATTTGAACCACAACGAATTTCCGGAAAATGTCACTGATTTAGGGAAAAGTAAGTGAGAGCTATCTCAGATGATCATATTAATTTGCACGTATATTATAATAAGCATTATCCATATTGAAAACAGGTCCGCATCACTGGTGGGGTCGGCTGCTGACATTTCTGCATGAAAAGCAACACGAATGCCAACGGCCGAGATGACGAAGAACAAAATTCAGTTCCTAATTCGGATTCGTACAATAATTAAACGGAGGTATTCTTTCAATGTTGATCCAATTAGCGTGTGTCTGGTCAGTAGGGCGGCACGGAGCAATGCCTCGCCGTCAGCAAGCCGCGAATATGAAGTGATGGATGAACTCCCAGCCTGCTTTACATACAATGGAAAAATGGTAAAATAAACCCCACACCCGACACGTTACTATGAACTCTAATTAAAACAGCTATGCCAGTTTATGCCGTTTTGTTACGAATACAACTTCCCATTTCTCGATGTATTGTGAAACATTTGAGTGATATTTATGACCTTGTGAACCAACCGTGTAAATTTTTATAGTTATTCACTTTTATCGGCGCTTTTAGCAGTTACTGCGACTTGTTTGGGTAATATGTATGCAAATGAGTTTATTTTCTGCTTCTACTTCCATCTAGTTTTTAAATTTTGCAAACTTCAATGTTCTTACCTAATTTGAAACAGATGATAACTAATTGTCTATAATATGTACATACATTTTCCTACTACCTATGTAAAACCAACTGAGGAAAAATGTTTAGTTATGCATCACCATCACTTTGTAAGTAGCTAATTTATGATCTCGGAAAATATTATGACGTTACACTCAAGATAGCTCCTATTGTGTATTGTAATTGCCCTTACAGGCACATAACGTGAACAAATAAGTAGGTGCCTAGGTGTATTATATCTATATTATTACACACATATTGTATAAATCTGTTCTGTATTTGATAGAGGTACGCTTCAGCGTTTTTCTCGTCAGGAATCGAAGCGTAATTATAGTCGGCGCACCGATTAACATCTGTCGACTATTAAATAAACTCAGATTATAAGGGTTCAATCAATGTAAGTAATTATTCTTATCCGTCGGATGTTCTCAAAGCGGCTGGCTCGTCTGCAGAATAATTTTCTCATGATTCGCGAGGAAATCAAACTGCCCCGCAGCCTACCCGTTTATTAGGCAGTCACATTGACGAGACTGCCTAATGTACATCACTACGACTCTACCATGTAATTTATTGCGCTTATGTAAGCGTTGCGGAGGTTTCCTTATACATGGTTTTGTACTCCATAATACGTAATAGAATTGCTATAATAATGCGGAAATGGTGGAAATATCGCCTCCATGAATTTGATTCCGATAGGTGCTTAGTACAAAAATGCTTTGTCCAGATTCGTCATTCTAGTTTACCGTAGCGTACGTTGCTGAACAAACAAAATGAGTCAGCTATTGCTAGGACATTCCTGATCAATCAGTTTCAATCGTAATAGGGTGTTACGGGGATGAGTGTGTGAACGGCGGTACGCTGTCGGCTCCGGTGCTCTTGTAAAAAGCGCTGATGCTAACAGAACGATTATAATATATTAGTTGGTCTTTAATTGCGCCGATATAATTACGGCAGTGCGGGGCGCATACGTGACAATATCCTGACCGCTCAGCCACCGTCGGCGCAATATTAAGAGGAATAACTCGAGTGAGCCGATCGAATGTTTCGCGATAATGAGCGGCGGCCGCGATCGAAGTGTCATTAGGAAGTCGTAACCGGCGATGTGCGCCCTCAAGTTATGTTAACCTTCGAGCACCGAGCAGATTAATCTTCATAATTACACGCATTCAGTGGCTCAGTATGGAGAGTGTTAGTTATAACTCATTTGTTTTTGCAAAGCGTATTGGGACGGGTAATGGCCAAAATGAGTTTCTTTCGTCGTGGGTTGTGCTTTTAATTGGCGTTTGAAGAATTATGTTTAACTTAGCGAATTGTAATTAACATAATGTTCTCTACGGTATTAGTTTCTCGGTGAGCAGATCTCCTAAGTTATACTTAGAAGGTTATCTAATATCTCCAACAAATGAAGACTATCCGATGTCCCATGAGGCTAAGATAATTGGAATCAAAGGGAAAATCATTTTCATTTGAATAATTATATTCAACGAAAATGATTTTCCTGCCAATCCAATTTACATTCTAATTATGAAACCCTGTAACCGTAAATGAGCACTATTTCATTAACATGTATACAATGTAGCCACGCAATCTTGTTCTCATGGTTAATAATACTTGTGAAACAATTTTGTGTCCGTGGTTCAAAGGAACGACATTAGACGTGATCAGTCGTTGTCGGCGCGAGGAAACGGGGTAATTTCCTAATGATTCAATGAGGTGATACTTACCCGTCGTGGGAATCAAACCTACACTTGTGAGGTTAACTTAAAGGGATCGTAGCGACCGAAGCAGCAGCACACCATTATACTTCGTATCTCTCCCGAAGATGATTACAGTTTACATGCAGCAGTACGAGAGTTGATGCTGTCCTTATCACACTTTTTAGAGAATTTATTTTTAAATAAATTAAAAAAATAGGATAAAAAGTAGTGTATTGACTATTTCCCCCCACTGTAGTGCAAGCCGCCATTGCGCTGCGACGACAATCCTTGACTCATTACGTGATTTCGTGTTGTCCGACTCACACAAAACTTTGTTTCGTCCGGAAATAACTGTAATTTCGTTACACGATGGGAAAAATAAAGCGATCTTGTCGGGACGATAGTGACAGTGTCGAAAATTTACAAAAAAAAGTGAAAAAACGAAGAAGAATCTCCTCATCGTCATCGGAAAGTGAACCAGCGGTATCTTCTTCGCATTCTCTGTCGGAGGATTTAACTACTATGGCCGCCGAATGTGTTGATACCTGGTCTGCACCCACCAACTTATATATCCCGACGTATATCGTGTGTGGATACTATGGCCGCCGAATGTGTTGATACCGGCACCCACCAACTTATATATCCCGACGTATATCGTGTGTGGATGCATGCCAAAGTTACAAATGCCATAAAATGATTTTATTCATTGTGATATCCCGACGTTTATCGTGTGTGGATACTATGGCCGCCGGGCGCCGAATGTGTTGATACCTGCACCCACCAACTTATATATCCCGACGTGTATCGTGTGTGGATACTATGGCCGCCGAATGTGTTGATACCGGCACCCACCAACTTATATATCCCGACGTATATCGTGTGTGGATGCATGCCAAAGTTACAAATGCCATAAAATGATTTTATTCATTGTGATATCCCGACGTTTATCGTGTGTGGATACTATGGCCGCCGAATGTGTTGATACCTGCACCCACCAACGTAAGTAAATGGAGAAATACCCACAAATGTTGATTTAATTTCCCGCCTTTAAGATTGTTCTCAAAAAATAAATTCATTGTGTTATGCCGACGTTTATCGTGTGTGCATTGTATGTATGACCATTATGTGTCTAACTACCCACCAATTTTAATATCCCGACGTATTTATATCGTGTGTGGATGCCTAATGCCAAGTTGCAAGTACCTTATAATGATTTTATTCTTTGTGTTACGCCGACGTCAAGCGTGTGTGGATAAAGTCAAGTACCTACCTACCTACCTATTTATGGCGGGTGACTTATGATTATATTTTACTCCTTGGTAGGTGAGATCCCAAATAATGAGGCACCATAAGAAGGAAAATAAACGGTTGGTGAAAATCCTGATGAACTAGACCCGGATATTTTACAATTGTTGGGCTCAGACCCTACACTAAATAAAGCATTTGGAGACAATTTACACAAAGATTTGACAACGCGGTGGAAACACATCTTAATTAACGGTCTGACTAAAAAATCCGTTCAGTAGTTTAGGCGCTACGGTGGAACATACATACATACATAAATACATACATACATAGACTGCCAAAATCATTACCCTTCCTTTTGGCTTCGCCGTAGTCGGGTAAAAAGGAAAACGTTGTTATCCTAAAACAATATCTGGCTGCTGAAAATTGTATTCACATGAAAGCACCCATGCTAAGCACACAGTGAGTAAAAACAAAATCAAATGGCCAGCTGTTTCTCAGCAATCTGCAAAGCACAGCTTTAACTCTAATCGTAAACATACCACAAGACATTATTAAGACACTCGGTGATAATGCAGGGCGACTAACGAGCAACGCAAACCACAGAGAATCTCTGTCTAGAAGATTCACTGTTACAATCCGAGTAAACGAAAAAGGGATGTAGTAAAAAACGCTACAAAAGATGATTATCTATTCGGTTCTAATTTGCCTGATAATCTACCCAGGCTACAAAACGACTACCTACCTCAGAATTTTATTAAGATTCACCGCAAATAATGCGAGATTCAATCAGCAGCGCAATCAGTCGAGTACTACGTATCGTCTAAACGGTCCTTTAAACGCATGGGGGGTGCCGCGTGCGGGCACCAGCCGCCGAGTCGCGAGCCGCCTCCGCCGCCGCGGGATCACCGCCGCCGCCGCACCGCGCACAGACGGCCACGCGTGCACGGGTGGCCAACCACGCAGCCTGACGCCGCTAATCACCTCGGCACAGGTAGACAACAATATTCCAATAGCTGGCTGGTTACAGCATTACTTTAATGAATACATACTCATTACAAAGGATAAAACTATCCTTTCTTGAATTAAAAAATACCTTTTATTAATTTGTGAACCACATCAGCCTGACATACCAAAAAGGTTATTCATGGTCACAGAAAATAACATAATTGATAATTGTTATTCTGAGCTATAATCAGGTTTTATTTCTCAATGACTAGCTGTTGCCAGCGGCTTCGCCACCTCAAACTCAAAAATTATCCCACGGGAAGATAAAATCGGGATTAAAACTATCTTATGTGTTAATTCAGGTTATAAACTATCTGTGTACCAAATTTTATCGAAATGCGTTCAGTAGTTTTTGCGTGAGGAACTAACAAACATACACACTTACAAACTTTCGCCTTTATAATATTAGTGTGATGTATTTCACCTTCACCTTTGTTTACAGTACCTAAGCCTAACGGGAAACATTTCCTTAATTTAAAAGGATTAACTAAATCCGTTCATGTTGACCACTTTAAAATGGGACACTACCGCACAGTTATAAATCAAAATTGTTTTATGGCAAATATAGACTTAAAAGACGCGTATATTTTTGGTTGCAGTTGCCCAAAGCGAGATTATTTAGGTACCTAAGTCTTACTTGGAACTTAAAAAGATTTACCTACTAATCAATTATTTGAGCTTAACGTTTTGCCGCTTGGACTCTGTACCGCACCCGTACCCTACGAAGTATTATAATATCTGTGCCTACGTATTCACTAAATTAACAAAACCTGTACTGAATTATTTACGTTCACTGGGGTATTTATCAGTAAACTATAATATGATTTTTTATGCATCGGTTAACCTGTCATAATAACGTCGAAGCGACAAAAGAATTATTATAAAGATAAGGATTTTGAATCAACACTGACAAAAGTAAAATTTATCCAAGTAAAAAGTGCCTGTTCTGTGCAAGCAACATGCCCAAAACATTACCGAAAAGGGAACCTGATAGACTTATAGGTCTGTTAACATCAGCATGCTCCGCCATTCAATACGGCTGGGTATACACAAAGGTTCTAGGAAGAGCAAAATCTCTGGCACTAAACTATTCTAATAATTACAATAAACACATATAAATATCATAAATACTTTTGAGTTACTGGCAACTTTTTATGGTCTAAAAATCTTTACTTCACACAATGGTGTGAAGATACTCAGAATAGACAATACTATAGCAATTGCTAATATAGATACAGAATCGGAATAGCAGATTACGCATTTAATAAAGTAACACTTTCACTCGGTATTCCACAGTTCGACTTATTTGCAAATAGCCAGAATCATAAATGTTACAGATGTACTTCCTGGAAATTGGATCCAAATTCCGAAATTATTGTTATTATTTATTGTTGTTGGAGGAGCCTTGCTTGCCTAGGGCGGTCTGTGGATGGGTGACCGCCCGACATACCGAGTTTCCTCCGTGCCTCGGAAAGCACGTTAAGCTGTTGGTCCCGGCTGCCATATATATAGTCTTTGGCAGTCGTTACAGGTAGTCAGTGACCTGAAATTCTGACATCCAGTCTTACCAAAGGGTATCGTATTACCTAGTATTAACTGGGTTGTGGAGGTCAGATAGGCAGTCGCTCCATGTAAAATACTGGTATTCAGCTGCATCCGGTTAGACTGGAAGCCGACCCCAATATAGTTGGGAAAAGGCTAGGCAGATGATATTTATTGTTGATTAGTATATTTTTTATGCTTTTACTCCTTTTAGTCTTATCTCAAAAGTTTTCATAAAATTAAAAATGACAAGCAGAAGGGATTATAGTACTACCATATTGACCAATACAGCCTTGGCACCCAGTGCGGTTAAAATTACTTATTTCGAAAGTACTTTATTTTAATCCTGACAAAAATCTACTGTGTTTTACTTTCAAGGGGGAGTATCCTCTCTACTCGGATCTTACTCTGATGGCAGGGAATTTATCCGGCAGTCACTATTAATGCGCGGAACCCAAAGCATCTCTCAATATATTGATGGCCTCTCTCTCCATAAACGCGCTGAAGCAATATAATACTGCACTAAACTCAAATAGTGGCTAATGGTGTGGTGTAATGGTAAAGGTTTAGATTACTGTGATTCCCACACTATTCAATTAATAGAATTCTTGACTTAGCTAGTTAATTCGGGTGTTACAGCACACTTAATAGTTCTGCAATATCAATATTGTTAGGTCAGGAAATTTAAAAAGGTTTTTCAAAGAGGTCTATTGTTTAAACCAAAATTCCACACCTGGAATCACAATCTTGTATAAAGTTATTAAACCAATTAAATACTTTCCTAATGATTCAATTACACTAAAAGATTTTATTAAAAACTGTAACTCTTTTAGCACTAGCATCTGCACAGAGAAATCAAACTTTAAGCCTAATAAAAATAAAAAATATTACTTTTGATTCAGACAAAATTATAATTAAAATCGAAGATTTAATATAAACCGGCCAGGTACCATTGATTCTGTTGCCATATATTAGAAAAAACCCTAACGTTTTCCCAGCTTTAACCTTCAAACACTATATAGATAAAACTGTTTGCTTACGTGTCATGTGTCAAGAAGATTCTTTATTTTGTAGTTATCAAACCACATAAGAAAGTGGGTTCTCAAACTTTTTCTCACTGGGTAAAACAAGTTCTAGAAAAAAGTGGCATAGATGTAAAATTGTATGGGACACACAGTACAAGGCACGCATCTGCGTCTGCTCACAGAGCAGGTGTCAATCTGGAAGTTATTCGAAAGGCCGCAGGCTGGAGTGAATTTTCCCAATTCCCATGTATTCCAAAAACACTATAATAAGAATGTACCTCCCCATAACTAAACTGAATTTGTAGATGCACTCTTTAGATGATTATTTATTATTGTTGTACCTTAGTTTTATGATTATTACAAACAAATATAATTAGCATTACGTTTCAGTAATTAAAACGTAATAAATAGCATAATATTTTATCGATCGCTTTATTGTCAATTTTTTTCGATGCTCTAAACATCTGCATGTAAACTGTAATCATCTTCGGGAGAGATACGAAGTATAATTAAGAATCAAACGAACTTACCTAGTGAAGTTTGATATCTAATTATACGAGTGTCTCTCCCGAAGATGATTACACTCCCTCCCTCCCTGATAATCCCGAGACCTATCGAAAAAATCGAACTCTAAAAAATGAGTCAAGGATTGTCGTCGCAGCGCAATGGCGGCTTGCACTACAGTGGGGGGAAATAGTCAATACACTACTTTTTATCCTATTTTTTTAATTTATTTAAAAATAAATTCTCTAAAAAGTGTGATAAGGACAGCATCAACTCTCGTACTGCTGCATGTAAACTGTAATCATCTTCGGGAGAGACACTCGTATAATTAGATATCAAACTTCACTAGGTAAGTTCGTTTGATTCTTAATTATAATAGAGCCCGGAGACATTAGCCTGATAATTGTGTTTGTATGGTAATTAAGATTGACGTATTTAATTGTGTACATTCCGATTCCAAAAACATTGAATACATCAACATACACGGATAAAATTATGAATTAATCCTGATAGGGCGGCACCTCTCAGTCGCGCGACATACTTCGCCAGATAAGGGAAAAGCGTCGCTGGCTTATAAATGACTCTTTATTAAACGTGAAAGGAGCGACGTCGGCTAATGGGCCGATCATGCGCTCCCATTAAAGATTATTTAATATTCAAAAGCGGCCGACGATAAATCACGATCGCCTGCCATGCTTCTTTGACTACACCCTGCACTTTTGTTCAGACGTATCATTCTGTATTCTCTTTTATCTGTACATATGTACTTAATTATTTTTTATAAATTAATACTTAGGTACATAAAAGGAATTTTATGTGGTGTGGCGTTTATTACCGTTGAAATGAAGGTGGATTGAAGTAAAACACGTCTTAAAATGGCCATAGTGTAACGTAAATGGTATCAGAAGCTGTTATGAGCGTAAAAGTGTCGCAAATTGGCGTCCGGCGTCAGCTAGTTATGCTTGCTGGTTGTTGAGCTGCCGTGTGTGGCCGCCGATAGCATCGGAATATCTCTCCGGGAATGCCTTCAATCGTATAAGGCAGCGTACGATGCCATAACACTTGTTCCATCTGATGTTAACAGCGCTAACGGCTGCTCGGTCGCAGCGCGCTTTAGCGGCCGGTAATATTAACTCAACCAATGATCCATTCACGTCTCGTCCTTTATAGTGCAACAGTTTTTCAAGTTGTCCATGCATTGTTTTTGTATGTAATGAACACTTCGAAACATGGGCTTTTTGTTGTTCAGTCGCATTCTTATAATTAGAATTGCAGAATTGCCTATTTGCCGTACACAATCTTGTTCTGATAAAATCTGCGCGCACGAAGTACGCAAGAAAACGAAAGCCAGTTTCGAATAAATTGATTGTCATACAAGTTATACCTTCGGCTGAGGATAGCCTTTTCTATTTTTGGGGACAAATGGCAAAACAATAATTCGTACCCTTGCGCGACTGAGCTAATAACAATAAAATAGAAAGTCGATCACGAAAGCGGCCCGGCGACTGGTTCAATCAACGCGAGTCAGATTTATTTTTATGAAAATTGGCATAAAATCGGGCGGGTCAGCGGGGGCGCAGTGGACCCGCGGGACCGCACGCCCGACCGTTTACTGCATATCGTTTCCTACGAGCGCTCGCCGGCCGCCTCTTCTCTCGGAAATATTGCCAGCGGTCATAACTTTTTATATGCACCGATGACATTGCAGAAAGTGGCGACTGTCTCGACGATACATTAGAGCTGTTGAATACCCTACAGAATTATATTGTGATTGTGAAAATTCCGTTTCTCAACTTATTGCGTAGCAATCACGACCATTTGAAGTTTTACCGCAAAATTGTTTCAAATATGTGAAATTCATGCATATTACGAAAAACTCAACTAACATTAGAGTTTATTTAATCTTAAACCATTAAATTAGCATTCTGTTATAAGTAGACCAGATTCAAAATGGTCCAAGTTTGTCACACTACCGGATTCACTGTCACACTATATAGCACAGCTCTATCGTCGCTGCCCGCACAATGTCTGTGTGGTGTTGATGTGTCAAGCGGTGTCGAACTCGTAAAGACGTTTCTCTATTATCGTCTACTCAACTTCGCAGCCCTTACCTTGGGGTCCAGATCATTTCAATGTGTCGTCAAACGATATACGATTAGATGCACATCAAATCACGTTTTGTCAATATCAATGCGTCTGTTCAATCAGGATTTCTGAAGGAGCTTAGTAGATCTATGTGTGCAGTTTGTATCTGTGATGGGATTAGACACATCAGGGGCATATGTCGTTTGTGGAAAGCTATTTCTAGGCAAAACTATTATGCGTTTTGGATACACTTTGTTTAGCCAGTGTTAAGTTTAAGGCGGAAAGTAATACAGATATACTAGCTAAATATAGGTGTTCGTGAGGTGTTCTCAAAGTATAAAAAATCAAGATTTTGCTACACCTTTCTTGTTTTCTTCTGCAATGGCTTCCCCTGAATAGGGTTTGGTTTGACGTTTGTCTGTCAGTCCTTAGTTGTTTTGCTCGTCAAATCTCTGGTTTTGTCTGACATCGCATTAGAATCCGTGACATTTTGAGGTGGTTCTAACGGGGTGTGTTTGATGCCGGTCTGTAGTCTGTACTATTAGAAGAATCTAAAAATAATCATAAATTGTTTTACAAGTATTATTTTTTCTGGAAAACAATAACATTGGGTGGGTTTCTTCTTTATTTCTTCCTTTTCGTGTGGTTATTGCCTAACCTAGTGTAGAGTTTGTATGCCATCTATCTTCCCTCTGACTTGGCTTTACATGCCATCGAGAAATACCTCTCAGTCATGCTGGTTTCGTCACGATGTTATCCTACACTGAAACAAGTGATAATTACGATTTGATACGAAAAATCTAAAGAAATGTGTCTTGGGTTCAAACTCGAGACCTATACCTTGGCAGTCCGACGGACACACCATTAAGGTATCACTTTTATAGGTACAAAATTTACAATGATTTTCTATAGTTCTATCATTAAGCCTTGAAAATTGCCAGTTTTTACGAAAAGTAAAAAATAACAGAATTTATGAAAGAACTAAGCTATCGTAGTTTCAAAAGCCTAAACCCTATTTTCTTGCAATTATATTTTATTGTAACAGCTATTACAAGAAGAGAATACAAAACATAATTATAAATATCATAGAAACATCCAATTTCCCACTCAGTTGTCGAAAATAGTTGATAACAATAAAATGGCATGCACGAAACAAAGCACGACATAAACTTTTACGTGGCACATAAATCTGAAAGTTATTCTCACGGGATGATAAGGTGGGGACCGCGGGATCGCCGGGATCGCGGGATTGTGACGGGCAGGGGCCCGCACTAACTTGTAGAGCTCGCTGTTGCAAATGATAAGTAATATTTTATTGATAGTGTCAAATAATGTTTGATATTTTTATATGAGGGGTGATCAGTGAACTGTCTGGTGTTGATTTAGCAATCAATGGTTCGATGTTTGTCGTTTTGTTCGGTTTATAGTTTGGGAAAAGTATTAGTGGGTTTATTCTGTGTGCTCCAGTTTTACGTTTGATTTTGCTAGACTTCTTAAAGTTTTCCTAGATCAATTAATATACTAATATTACAGAGGAAAGATTTGTTTATTTCAACGACTAAACCGATTTCAAAAAATGTGTCTCCGTTAGAATGCTACATTATCCCTGAATAACAGACTATATTTATTAGAAGTTAAAACAATTAAAGTTTACCCGTGCGAAGCCGGGACGAGCCACTAGTACTTTATAAAATGAATAGATGAAGTTTATCGGCAAAGGCTTACAGAACTGGATAAAATCTGACTTTGGTCAATATATTGAAAAGGAAACTCTTTTCATATCAAGAAATATGATATTCATTCGTAGATAAAATCACGTATTCCCAGGGGCAGTCGCGTTCGTCAACAAAACGAAACTTTCATTGAGTCAATCTAGTGTAAAATATTCACTATTGGGGTGGTGAGTCTGACGAGGATGCCACAAGCGGGTGTTTTGACAGGCTGGCATATGACGTCACCTGGGATATGGATAGGTGCTCAAAATAGGATTGATCACCGTCAAGACAGAAGTTTTATTATATTTAGAGAACTTTGTAGAATTCAAGTTCACGGTTAATAAGCTATCATTTGTAATTCTAGCCGTTTAAAATCTTATTCTTAGTCAGCTACGTCACAAAATACCTTAACACGCGTATCTAGCTTAGCTTTGTCATAAAAGCCACTCGTCTAGGAACGTGTCATATATTCAATAACACTCCCCTGATGCCGGCGGCTAAACCCAAATTTTCAATCTTGACAGTTATCATTTTACCAAAGCAAACTCCCATAATATTTGCTCTCCGGGTGTGAGCCGAGACTCTTCGAATTTCATATTTATTCGCGGAAGCAAACAGCAAGCCCGCACCCACACCGGCGGAACTGATATTATTGTGCATTCCGTATAATATTGTTTGCTATTTGGCACATTCTCTGTTTGTTTTCGTCTCTCATATGAAAGGGGAGCTATAGACGTGCAAACAGATGGGTGACACGCGCACTCTTCAATCTTTTGTACCGGGAAATGCTATTAGTTTCAAAGTTGAAATGTAAATTTTATTTGCATTTTATTTTGTGACATTAGTTGTAATTTCCAGTAGTGGGATGTCTCAGACATGTTGTAGAGAAAGCATAAAGCGTTAAATCACTATACGTGATCATAGGAGCGCAAACATAGTGTACGTTCGGAATATGAAAGCGAGCAATCCATTAAGTCGGAGCGGCATGAATGGCGGCCGGAGTCTCGGAGACGCGACTGCCTCTGATAACCCATAATACGCTGATATTTTTGCTTTGCTCATATGTTGGAAGTAATGGCTCGTGCCTGTTAGCTGACTGTGGATACGCGACACAGCATCTCTCGACATCTTTTTCAACAATACATTTCAGTCAAAATTGTATTACGCTTTTTGCTAAATACATAGTGTACACTTTTTTGTCGAAGCATTTTTTTATTTACTTATGACAAGGCTCTAAACTCATACTGTTGCATAAATACTGCTCAAAATTCAACTCATAATTATTAATTTAAAAAATAAATAAAAATACATTACTTGGAGAATGTTGCATTATGAGGTTACTACCCGACTAAATGGCTCCGAATAACTTGAATTATTTTAAAATAATTATAGCCTTATCCACATTAAGATTCAACAAGAATTGTAAACCATAATATATTATATTTGGCATATAAAAGGCTCGCTTATCTAAGGGGTTTGACTGGAAACGAACATAAAGGGTGATCCTCTGTGACAAATACCGTGATATACCGCGCGACAGTCGTAAGGGAAATATTTTTATAAGATGAAACATTATTATTTTTGGGGGCGCGCAGGGATCAGAAGTCGCTTCGATGGATTTGGCAATGTTCCTGCGTTCATACGCTGTGTCAGCCAACACTGTTTTGTGGCTTTGATTGCACCCCACCCATCTGTAGTTTGTTTTCAGGTAATGTTACCGTTAAGCACAAATCATTGTTTCATTTGCTTTCATATCGTTGGCCTATTTTACGTCGAATTCGTAAGTAACAAAACACACAATCGAATGATACGAACCAGAGCAGTGACGACAGGAAACGGTTAAACGTTTAAAGCTGTTAATAAAACAAATTAATGCGCGTTAACCCTAAAATTGGACAAGTTCAATGCAGAGGTCGTTACCACTATAGGAAATTTATCCCTGGCAAGTATTAACACTGAAATCCGTTCGTTGTATTCGGTGTCATTAAAGTTATGTGGTGGTGGTGTGGAAAAGTGTGTTTTATGCGTTGGTGGGTTAGGGCGGGATTGTGTTGCGGGGCGAGGCGACAGCCAATCAAAACATACAAGGAGCATATTGATTCCGAGAAGTGTCGCTGTTAACGTGGAGGCTGAAGCTGAATACATTAGCCGGCGGCGTAATGAAGTCTCGTTGCTTGTAAACAAACAGCACGGGGAGCGTCGGGAGCGCGTGGCCCGGGGCGCGCGCGCACCACTCGCTTACAGGAATTCTATTTCCACGACAAGCGTCATGTGTTAATTAACTGCTCGCACCTACGATACTGAGATATCGTCTTCGATCCTGCTGTTGTTATTAGCAGTCGGAGGCTTATTGCTTACCCTCTGTTCCGGTACATGTCTTTATTGAGCCTCTATCTCCTGCCTAATATTGTTCTTGTAACACATCTAGATGTAATCCGTACATGTCCCATATAGTATGAGGATGTGTTTATTTGGACTTGAATGTAGTCACTATCTAAGGTTGAAAGTAAAAATTGGCTCTCAACCATAGAACCAATTTTTCGTAGACACTTCGTAGCAAAGCGCTACGAAGGTAATCTTGACCCTAGGACGGTAAGGTTATTTGTAATAGATATCAATAAGACCTGGATTTTAACTTTTGTTTACGTAAATAGCAGACCATAACTAAATTAATATAACGGACATTTCTCGAATATTTTTAACAAAAGCTTCACTGACACCAAAATGTGTGTGACATGGAACGAAGCATTCACTCAAGTCAACGACACATGCTCATAGTCATTCAAGTTACGGGTGTTCCACATACAAAAATAAACAAGATTATTAAAGAGAAGCTCTTCAGAAACCACATAAAGTGAAGCGCCAGCTGCCGCTCACCGCGCCTTTATGATGAAAGAGGTGATCCCGCTACTCGCTGGCCGCTACCCGCCGGCCACTGTATCACGTTTCCTGTTATGACTTCAGTTTTTAATAGGTCTTTGTTAAAACCATTTTATTATAAAGAAGCGCTAACAACTCTAAATGCGTCCCTCAAGAATTTTTGTAAATACGCCGCATGGTACTCGTACGTTGACGTTTTATTGTCTATTCTTATTCTTTTCTTTATGAATGTTCACACATTGTTTATGGTTGTCGAGATGGCGGAACGGGATGAGATCGGGTGAATAGAATGCAGCCTCGAATTATATATTACCCGCACTCTTACTAGCCGCCTGATAGCCAATATTGTATTTATCACTTGTAACACGATATTTATTTCGATATAAACAAGCATGGTGTAAGTAAAGTCGTAAAGAAAATAGACGCAAAATCGCAGCAGCTTTTGTACCAGAATGAAATTGGAAATTTGACGATGTCTGACAACTGTCCATAACTTTAACATAAACAAATTTATACGAGACCAATAATTTAGTGCGATGACCTGGGACGTCGCCATAACCCGTAGCCGCGTACGATACGTATTTCCTATGACATACTCGTATCATGCAAATGGAAAAGCGCGACGAATGGCTCATAAACTTTGCTATTTGTTCTGTTTACGATAACCGCGGTTTTATAAAATTTTATTACGTGTTGGAGGAATTTCGCGTTTTCTGCATGTCGGCGTCGCTGTCGCGTTGTCGTCACGTAGTCGCGTCGTGTCGCGCGACGCTCGCACCAAATCCGTCTGCGGTCTCGATAACAGGTGGGCTGGTTACCGTAATATCGGCTATCATACGCTCCAATTTTATTTTGTCGATGAATGTTTTGTGTTAATGACGTTTATGTTATCTTAAATTAGTTTTGAGCCGTGTAAAGCGTGTTGTCACAAGTACTTCTGAAAGTAAATTGTAGGACATACCGTCCTACGTTTAGCTAAAGAATTAGTATCCCTTAGTGCTAACTAATAAAATCGAAAGTCGCAAAGCACTCCAAAAGCTCTATAATTTACAGAAGTCGGCAATTTTCGGTTGCCCAATTGAAACAGAAACATTGCTAGATAATTAATTTAAGATACAACAAATTAAAATAATCACAAAGATATTTAAAGGTTTGAGGGCACAAGTCATTGTAATAAAACTGGACGACGCGCACTTTTGTATCATGAATTCGTGACACACTGACATTAATGCGAATCTACACTTAATTTCCACTAAAATACATGTTTTAGTGGTTCATTATTTAATAGTTCCTCAACTTCTGTTTGAATTTTAACAATTGAATAGAAAATATTGCAATAATACGAGAGTCACGACATGTTGGCGAGAATTAGTCATTCTGGCAGCGAGTCAAGCGAGGCAAATTAAATTATAGCTTCATTCTAAGATTTCGACTATTGTTTTAAGATGATCATCAAGATCCCATAGGTGCAGTTAATTGTGAATTGTCACATTCTCCATTTTGAAGGAACGCGATTAAAAATTTTCATTTAAAACAATTTGTTGAGATTAAGATCACGCTGAGAAATATTATGTTGTTAACATTCCGTCCGAGATGATGTTGATTTTTGGCACAGAAAAAAATGTTATGTGTGGCAATTTTATAGTCGTCAAGACAAGAGTCATATTATGAGGACGCATAATTGATTAGTAGGACAGCTGTTGTGGGTTTTCGTCGTATGCGACCACTTAACATTGTTCTACAATAATAGTATACCTGCGCTATTATAATTTCTCAACAAAAAACTTACAAACATTGTAAGGGGTGGCACACGCATGAAGAATGCTCTGAATACGCTTTCGGCAAAAAACTTTTTCCATACACTTCTTCCGATACATAAATTCGAACCCAGATTGCTACTTACATGATAATATACAATTTCCATCGAATTGTTTTATGGGAAACGAGAATATTTCTGACTACGATGATGAAAAAACATGCTTATTGAATATGTTTGCTCCGCAACTATATTTTGTCGGTCTTATTGATCTCCTTCGAGATTAGCATATGAACCAGAAATATTTTTATGTGAGTATCATTTCCTTCGTCTAGCCAATTTGTTTAGGACGGAACCATTTCTCTTATCTCTAGAAAAAAATACTGTGTCAGTAGAAAATGAGAAGAACATCTTTCTCCGTTGAATAATATTATAAAACGATCTATTTGTGATATTATAGATAGTATGGATGTAGCAACTTAATAGGTTTATGTAGTGACTTGATGTGAATACAGATTTATGACACGACGAGCAAAGTAACTCATGAAGGAAGGACTTGTTTGTATTACGAGCGCTCAGCTAATAAACACGTCTTAATTTCTCGTTGAATAGTGGCCTATTAAAATAAAGTTTTAAAATATGGAACGCCAGATTTTATTTACGTCGTACAATTTATGGCGTATGGATGCGTGACGTGGTCGGTGGCGCGGGCGCAGGAGAAACGCGCGGTGCGGCCGATGCGCGCGCGCATCTCCGACATGCGTATGACACAGCGCTGACGGTTATATTTTCCAGACGATTTATTACATTATAAGAGTGGCGGTGCGTGCCGTTAATACGCTCTCAGATACATAAATAGTAGTGATTTTATTTTGATGTCTTACAAGACAAGCGACGACGTGTATAATTGTTGAGACGTGTCTCTTAATACCCCTTGCCTATTCTTAGTCATAACTGTCTGTGAACGATACTTTATAACTTACCGTTCAAAGTTGTGAACGGTTGTGACGTACGAGTATGCTCCTCGTTTAATGAACGAGTGCGCTTTCATTTGGGTGTTACTTATTCAGTGAAACTGTTTTATGTGGGTTCGCTCACAAATCAGACGGTTCATTGCGCGTTATTTTCTCGACACAATCGTCGACACCTCATTGTTTTGAGTTTTTCCGGCGAAGCTAAATCAGGCACTTAATTGAAATAATATCACGTTAGTGGCCGCATAAAGACATTACCGAGCGCCGAGAACAAAAGCTGAATTTTGTGTTGAAATCACAAAATATTGTAATGTGAGATATATACGGATAATTATGTGTATAGTTGAGTCATTCTGCTGAAAAGAGGACGATGGTTTCAACAGGAATTACAATTAAGTACCAAATGTTATACCTGAGATTACTTTCGAAAGTATATTGACAAAAATAATTACCTACACCATTTCAAAAAATGCTCTTGTGTTTCAACAAGGATTTAAAATTATAACATTTCAGTGTACAATATAGAGTAAATTCTTCCTCTTCACATGACGCGACAATAATAGCTTCTCTTATTATTTTTATTTATTTAATAGGCTCACTAACAAAACTAAGTACCTTTTTAAAAGTAATGTTACCCCATACAACTGCCAGATCGTCTCGTACTATTCAAACTCAGTCGTTAACTCAACCAATCTTGTTATACGTCTGCATTCACTTAAAGCTCCTCCAACTTATTTCAAAAGAAAAAAAAAACGTCTGAAAACAAAAAACTTCACACTATTTGATTAGTTCGAAAGCAGGACACTCCCTTAAAACAAAGAATGGAAGTCTGATGGATAAGAAATCATAGCAGACGCTCGTAAACGGCGTGTGGGGTGGCAAAGCATATTTCATATCGCGTAATGGAGAATTTACAGGCTGTCAGAGTGAAATGACTCCCAGCGGCGCGGCGCGGACCGTACGCCGCGGAGCTATAGCGTGCGAGAAACATGCTGTAACTGAAATCTTTGTTTTGTAAGTGTTAGTATTATACTTTGTAGAACTAAGCTTTTGTGAAAAAGACTAGATTTTGTTAGTATGTTAATATTAGTTTCGAGATTTCATGATTGACGTTTTATATGCGTGACTGTAGCGTTTTACGAGACGTCTACGCCACTTAACCGACCTCTACGAAGTTCAAAAACAGGGCTACGAATAACTACGCGAAGCTAACGAGGACCTATGAAGTACTATGAGACCCCAAATTCTTCACGCAAGTTCTACGCAGCTCCGCAAGACGTCTCTAAAGGCCAACGTGACGTTTACGTAGCGTGTACGCAGGGTTTGCAGGCTCTACGTACGTGAAGCAATTTTGTAAGTATTTCTGATTCCACTAATTATTAAAAGACTTCGACTTGAATTATATAACAGCAGGTACTTTTAAAATTCTACAGTTAAGTTTTATTAGGAGTGTAAGCTAGAGATAGTTCACTAATGCTGGTGTGGAGTGCGACCGTCACACGGACACTTCCCCGGGCGTCCGGTGCGCGATCACCATTATTATTTATACCCTCAGAAAAGTACATTTATAACAATATTACGCCGGACCGCGCCCGCCCTCGGAAAATGATTTTCCCATTTTCTGAAGATTGCAGGTGTATTATATTTCATGATCGTTATTTATGGTGAGACTTTTATTACAAATGCGTGCAATGTCTCTATCCGTTTTTTATTGCCGCCGAATTATTTGATGGAATTCTTATTTTGTGACAAATACAGATAGGACTATTTATTGGCTATCTTTTGTGATATGTGTATCGGATAAGAACTCGGTTATTGCTTTTCGCCTTTGCGTTTTATTATTGACAGCGCTTTTTATTCTTGTTGCTCTCGTCGTAATAAAATCTGTTTGATGTGAGACAAGAATGTTCGTGGTGTTTATTTAGAGTTTGTTCTTTGCAAAGGTGTCGAGACAACACCCTTTTGCGATTCATAATTTTGCAAACGGCGGAGTATTCTCAGGAGATGGATATATCCGTCAGACGCGGCACCCTCAGTGAGCGCGGCCGAAGTCCGAGGCGTTACGAGGCTCCCGGGACCCGCCGGCCGCCGATCAACTCTGTCCATAACCAATAATCGTAAATAAACGCAGCTCGATCCGCGCCTTCCTATTCCTCCATGTAACTCACAGAAATTATAACGAAAATCGCACGAGAATTGCTACAAAAGTTTCCGAACCCCGGGGAACTCGACGATAGATCCTCTAGTATTTTCTTTTTGTAAGTACAGAAATGCCTTCGGTGGCCGGTCAAATGGAATGTTAGTAATAGCAACTTAGCAAGTAATATTTATATTACCGAAGAATAGGATGACTAAAGCCTTATAATAAAATATCTTGCAGCGATTGGTCGAGTTGACTATCGTTTATTTTTACCTGAAGCTCGCGATCCCGCGCATCTCTCCCTATTAAATTTTGTTTGCATTTATTTTAAAGGTGCGACGCTCGAGAAGACGTGGTATGTGAAAAATTACACCTCAGCCCAATATTTATGGGTGATATTCGGCAGCGGTTCCTTTGTGAGATGAGGGTGTATAAATAACACCTCTTATCGCGTGGGAGCCTACCCTTAAATGGGATTTATTTTAATTATATTTATCAGTAATGCTCATTGAAAACATTTTGTGCCTTTTGAAATCTCAGTCTGATCATTATGAGATCATGACTGATAAAGAGTAAGATTATGACAAAAGATAATTATGTTAGAGCAGAAGTGAGTCGTACTTGGTATTTTTAGAAAAAAAAGGCACTGAAACTCTTTTTACTCGAAGCATCCAGCTGAATCGCGTTCAGTTCCATGACTTTTAAGTACGTTTAGTTATTCTAGTGAGAAACTGTATAAGTTATGGAAACGGGGAGCAACGTCAGTTATTTTTACCGGCACATAATCGCCGAGTATGACCATAAATTAGTTCTATATTTGGTGGCACGTTGTTTTGCATACAGACAGTCAGACAAGCCGTCTGCACATGCGTGCGACATCAATCTCAATTCCGAAATATTTTTCCGTCTGCGGCGCAATGAGGCGCGCCTGAGTCGCATTTGTCGCAAGTGTAGTGTAAATATGCAAATTTTTCGTAATTTCCTTATAAAGCAGTGTTTTAAAATGTAGTGTTTAATTAAAAATCTTGTTTTGGACTAAAATGTACTAAAAGTTTAAATTATTTAAATTAGTGTTGTGACTTTTCGGGCGTCTGCCTGCGATTATGCTAGATTTGTGCCTTCTGCCTGGTTATTCGATTAGATTTTTTGTTTCGAGCATATTATTTGAATCGTTGTTTTTGCATATTTAAACAGTAATGATGAATCATTAGGCACAGATCAGAAAAAAAATTAGTTTTTTTTCAGTTTTTTTTATTAAATCCTAGTCTGAACATGGCTCTTTATTGCAAAAAAAGTACAAAGTTCTCATTTACTTACAATATAATAATGGTTTTATAGGTGGATAGGTTGTGTGATTATTACCCACTTAGGTGCAGGATGGGGCAGGCCGTCATGTGAGTAGTTTCCACGTAACATCTTCGAGACGGATGGTCGGGGCTTACGCACCGGAATAATGTCTCGATTACTCTCCCACTGCTTTGCAAGTTATCAGCGACCAGCGATATTTACAACTATAGGCATAGTACTAGGTACATAATGCCTGTAGTTAAAAGGAAGCACTTTCTATTCTGATAATATAAGCTTTGTCTACGGCTCTCTAAGGCTATGTGAGAAAATGTTGCGTTCTGCTTATAGATACTCTTCCTCTTCTGTAATGAAAGTTAGTCGGTTCTTGTCGTCTTAGACAAATTTTATAAAAATGTTTTTTGGTTGATATTAGTAATCATTGATTAATCTTATTAATACTTAACAGGATTCACTCATTAGTGGTGAACAGTAAATCAATAACTCGTTTAAAGCCATTATAGCCCGTAGACGCTGGTCGCTCGTGACTTACGCCAGAACTTTATCAGCTGACTAGTGGGGCGACCGCGGCGAGGGGAAAATGATTGACGGCGTCGAGAAATTTCATTTTGCGGCTTGTTGAGGGCCTCTCTCAAGATTCGACGTTTCCACTGTCAAACCTGATTGCCTTCTCGAGTATCTTTGTGTTGTTGCTCTTAAGTTACACTTCATTTCATCCATTTTGTGCTATTAACCACGAATGATCGGTCATTCGAGGATTTCATGCGGTGCAGTGCGATGGTGAATTTTTTATGCGATTTCAACTCAAATGAATATTAAGTGGAGTGCTCACTTCGAACGCACACTTATTCCACTAGGCTTCCATAAATTGAGATAAGTACTCGCTACTTTGTATTTGTTTAAGTTATGCGAATACAATCTTTCAAATACAAATATTCTTTGGGACCAACTTGTAAACAAATCCCGATACGACCTTTTTGTGCTCATTCAAATGTCATATAATTTTGCATACAATATTTTCTTAGGGCGAAATGAGAACAAGTCGGTGACAGGGGAATTTAATAATGACAAAATAATACAAGGTAAGTTTAAGGGCAGCCCTTTCTGCTGTCCGTCATACGGACCGCTATTCATGCACATAATATTTCTGAGATATTTGCCGACCGCCTAACGACTGACTAATTTATTTACGCACAACTATTTTTAACTTTATCCATAAAGATGGACTGGGCGATTCAGTCAACACAATGCAGCAGCGAACACCTGCAAATATACTGGAGGCACACTGATCCACGTGGACACTCTACGTTTATTATTTTCCTGAATACTAACTATTGCTTCATAAAACCATTCAAATAATAATCGAATTGATTCAATACAATGGAAAGAGTTTCTCCGAGTTAATCGCAGACACGATGACAAATGCATATCGTTTCATCTCGAGCCCGGAGATTAATGTGCGAGAGAGGCCGAGCGCGCTAGACAAAACCTGCCGCCTGCGCGAACGCAACCAACTATTCACTAATTCGACCCGCGACTGCATCGTAAGCGCTCATACCACATCCATACTGCGCTTGTAACCAATGCCGCTTATTATTTATCTGTCAACTAAACACAAATTGACAGACGCAACTTAGGTGCCAAATAAACAGCATATTAGACCTTTTGTTGAGCCGTTTAGAGTCTCTATCTCCGTAGCTCTATCGGCCATTAAGACGTTATTAAATTTGTCAGCGCGACCCGCAGAGACAATAATGACGTGATCTACATGTAAGAACTATAGTTTGATCTAAAATTAAGTGAGATGAAAGAGAATTTATATTTGATACAAAAAATATCAGTAAAGTATCGAGCATTGTCTGAGTGCGGCGCTTTGTGGGGACAGAACAGAACTATGGTAACACAGAGCATTCCGCTCGATTAACGTCATAAATGAGAGAAATGTCGGATCAAAAGAATAGCAGGTGTGCCCTATTATTATAATTTGTCATTTGTTCTCTCAACATCCTTTTGTCATTTTGTTCACCATAGCGCGATTATTAACATTGTGCGCTGTTTTTTCTTCCATTTTGATGACTAATTTGAGGTGTATCATTAAAATTATCACGGCCTTACCACTCTGTAATGAACATTGTGTTGGCAAATGTGTCAATTAAGAGTAGTTTATAGCACATCACTGATGAACTTTGGAAAATTGATAATTATAATTGCAAAGCTAAATATGGCGTTTTATTGGTATGTGTGATCCTTTCTATATCTTATGTTTGATCACCTCATTGGTCTGCAGTTTACAAGTATGGCTTTAGTCTGATAACACTTCTGAGATCCTGAGTTTATTATTGCCAAGGTGAAGAATCTTTGTGTACCTTTTTGTAACTAACATGGCAGACTTTCTGAACTTGTCTCTAGACGTTAATGGAGGCCATATTCGAGCTCTTGGTAATGGAAACACTAATTTTCTACTATTCGAGGAAAATTGCTTATGCTTATTTGTCTAAGCAAGTGTTTGTTTTCAATGGAATTTTGTAATAGATTTGCTCTAGCTATAAAATAACATTAGCTGGGATTAGAAAAGCATCAAGTGTGGCGAAAATAGGGGAGGCCTATACCCAGCAGTGCGTGATTCCAGGCTGATATGATGATGCTGATGATGATGATGAAAGTATCAAACTTAAATAAACAAAATGTCACCACCTACAATGATGTCACATTACAAACTCAAAAAAGAACTGACCTCACATTCTTTAATAAAGTAATATTATTATGATAAAGGTATCCTCAAGCAATAAAAAACAACGACTGATATATTGTTATTAGTTGGCTTCAAATCGTTTTATTATTGTTTCCGAAATGAAACAAACTTTTGGGACCGTTAACTGAATAACAATGACCAAATATAATCCAAATCTAAACGCCACAGCTTAGCTGACGGAATATAAATGTGGGGCCTGCGCCTGCGCCTTGTGAACCGACGACGTGATGCGTCGTTATTAACACAAGCCTGCATTAATGAACACATAAATATTATACTTTCACATACCTACGTACCTGGCACACGGTAAGTACCGTGTCTAACACATAAGCTAAGCGGATCCGTGCGCCCGCGCAGGCTCGCCATCACGTATTCGCATACAGCCGAATTATTTCGAAACCATAATTCGTTTACAACTGTTACATTTTTATGTGCGTGGCGTAAAAATTCTCGACGGGCGGAGCAGCACTTATACCTTATTAGTGACGTTTTATCGTTTAAAATTATACAATTTTATCTGTATGGCGTATGTTTTATTGAAATCGAGATAATTAATCGACAATTACGATGCTGGACGTTATAACGCAGGTATACCGCTGTGCGCGGTGCCCGCCGACGCTGCTTAGGAACTAAATGTTGCTTATAAATCGCCTGCCCGCTCCCAGTGCGCTCACTCGCTACACAAATATTGACATTTATGCACATATTGCTCCATATACGTTTTTTATGATTGTAAAATATGAAGCTAGAGCGCTACGTTTGTTCGACGCTTTAGGTCGATACACTCCGTAAATAGTCATAAACATTAGCATAAATTGAATGTTTCTCGTTGTAAATACAAATTATTTGGATGTTTAGTTAAAAGACGTCTTTGTTTATGTTGCTCAATTTATGGTTAAATGACAAGAGGTTCCCGAATACGTATTAAACTATACAAAATGAATTGTCGTAGTGTAGTAAAGTTGTCTATGCAGCTATATTACTGCCAAAGTTAAACATCTTACAATTTGATGTGCAATTAATCCTGTTTGTTTCATGCAATTACCAGTACCAACCTCGTTCACAAGTAACACTGGTTTCTAGAGCACAAAAAAGAATTGTATGGCGCGTTTGTCATTAGCAGTTAACATTTCTTACGGCAGATATTTGTCGCAAGTAAGCTTATCTGTTAAGAGATAACATTGATTGAGTTCGTGACTGCGTATCGTCATCTACTCGTCAAACAGAGCTTTCCTAGAAGCGGCAGTTTCCCACGTGGTGGGCGGCGCGGGCGCGGGCGGCGTGTGCCCCGCGCACCGATCTGATAACATCCCTCTAGACAACATCCAGTTGCTTTATCTTCAGACGTGGGATCAATTCAGCTCGCAGAATTATCGCAGCATTGCCTTTGCCTAATTGGACATTTCCTTGTATGCCATCTACCTCCGATATAGCATTTTAATTTACTCACCGACATTTTATTGAACAGGAAAAATATAAAACGCTAAATATAAACACGAAGATATGTTTATGGAAACTATTGTCGCGTTTTTAAAATGACGCGACGGTATAACAACAGAAATATAAAAGTCTTTATATCACAATTAATCACCACTTAGTGGAAGCTGAATACTTTATATTGAAGTGTTGAAGTGTGGACTGTAAGATGGGGGCGATAAGGTATTGTTTTGTGAACGGCCGATCGTGTCATATGCGGTAGCAGGAAATACCGCAGTGGAGTCGTGTCAACAAAAAATCTAAAAGCTCGCATTATGCTGTTAGCTGCGATTTAACACATTTCATATTTGAGACGACTGCTGTTGTCTTAGGCACTTAATTTTATCACATAATTTATAGAGCGGCTTAACGGACAGACTTAGAACATGTATTCGAGTGCCAGGATTAATCGACACTATTAAGTACTTTTTAAGCCTATTGTTTTTAAACGATATTTCGGGATTTAATGAGATCCTTTCTCTAGCTAGATACTGGTTCATTTATTTTATGGATTTGTTATAATTTGTTGCAGCTACTCATAGATTCCTATGAGTGACGCACATGCCCTTGCAAAACTGATGGATAGCCCACCAGATATAGTCCACGTGTCCCAAAATCTAAATTAGATTAACATAGAAATTCAATGGATCATAAAATATTTATGAAAGTACCTTTGCACCTATCAATAACTCTGAATTAGAAACAGTAACAAACAAGTGACAACATGACATTTACAAACCGAATTGAAAATAATAATATAACAATGTTGACGTGAGTCGCATTAAAAATGTATAAAGGCGATCTCTTTTTAATATTTATCAATTTATTATAGTACTGACTTGTATGAATATGAAATACTGTCATGTGAGACTAATTCATTGGGCTGACACTGACGCTATCTTATTATTGATGTTTTTAGGATCATTATAGTCCTATTTTATGTAAACAAAAAGAAGTAAAAGTACTTGAAATACTTTATGATAAAACTATTATCACCAATAGTTTTATCAACATCATGAAGTTACCTAAATGGAAGTAAAATACTAACGAAAAATAGAAAAAAGATGGAAATAAATGATCGATTAATGACTGACAAATCGAACAAAACAAATAATTTAAAAATTTGAATTGATTTTTTTGGATTTAAATCCATTTTTTTAGTACTGATACCTTTTCTTGGGTTTGTTTTGTTTGATGTTTGGTGTTTACATCAATAATAAATAACGTAGTGAAGTAAAGCAGCACTTTACCTAATTGCAAGTGAAACTTTTAAGACTCTTTTTTTCAGTTTCGTTTCTTCTTATTAGAATAAAAAGTTCAGGCGAATTCCGTTGAAAATTGTTGTAATTTTCATTGGGATTGTAGTAAGCTTCCTTGAATCCAATACAGTTTTGGTCGACTTTCCCATCAACGTTATTATTGACTTAAAGTCACTTTTTTAGACTCTCTGTTTTCAGGGAATTCAAATGAAGTATTTTGTTAAAAAAATCAGAAAATTAAGACAAAATAAAACTATTTCATGAAAGTTTAACAGCATCATTTTAAACCTACCTAAAATTCTAAATTCACCATCGATTACCAGATACCATAAATAGACTAGGTACATCAGATCACACAATGTACAACAACCCTGAAACAAACGTGTCATTCTTTGTCATAGAGTAAGTAATAAGTGTTGCCATATACGGCTACAAAAAATGCGTGGAAACAACAGCTCGTCATACCCTACATCGCAATTTGTAAAAATAATAAGTTTACATTTTTATTTACCGTTTTAACAATGTTGATAGTAAGTGGTTTCTGTCAATGGAGGTTGTAAGCCTTTTATTTTACAGGAAGGTGTACAGCTCATCAGGTGAACTGTGGTGGCCTATGATCCAGTGGTAAGCACGTTACTTGTTACGTAATCACTACTCCCTAACGCTAAAGAAAAACATCATGAGATAGCCGTTCTAGACACAAAAAATACGAAGACATGCGACATCTTCAAACACGCAATGGGCCCGCGTGGGGATATAGCCCATTCCCTCTCATATGAGGTCCGTGTCCCAGCAGTGGGAATATTACCTATAGGCTAGTTCTTCTATAGGTTATGGTCATCTTTTTTGTAGTATGTAGAGGCATGATATTATGACCCCCTGTATCCTTTTCTGGGAAGAGCTAAATTAGGACTACAGGTGTATGCTACCCATTTATTATGTCATTAATTTTTTTACTGTCACATTTCATACACACCAAACTATTCGCAATAATTAACATCACCTAATTAATCCACAATATAACTGTTTTAGCGTCACAGGAATTTATGAAGGGCGCATCAAATACCTACATGACTGGTTTGTATCTAATGATGATAAATTATAGTTTAAAACATGGCTATTCAAGGTGTCCTAATAAATTAATCTTTCTTCTGTCACACTACACTGAAACGGCAATTAAACTGTCGAGCAGAATTACCACACAATGTGTCGAGTATATCATGAGATGACGTCCGAGGGGCATGCTGCGAACTGAGGACTAACTATCCGTCATACACAAGTATGCTGTACTGTTCACAGGATGTTTCAACATAAATGGAAAAGTAGTAGTGAATCAGAAGTTAGTGCAATCTAATAAACGATGGTTAACCAGTACTCATTCTTATTCTTATTCTTTATTGCACACATAAAATAACAAATATAAACATAAATTACAAAGCTTATGTACAAAGGCGAGCTTAACCCAGAATTGGGTTTTCTTACAGCAAACCTAATCTCGAAAGTGAGATTTGCAATTGAGGATACACTTAATGTATGTGCATTGGCGACTGGCGACTGTGTAAGTCCAAGACTGTAAACCTATATAATATTATAAGAAATGTTGCACACAGAAGCTGTTGGTAAACCTAATAATAAATAAATAAATAAATAAAGGTGTGAAAAATTACCTATCTAACCCCCATAACCCAGATAATACTGGATAATACGATATATGCCTTAGCAAGTCTAGTTGTCCGACTTTTGGGCCACTGACTAACTGTAACGATTGTCAAAGATGTACAAATGACAGCGGCTTAAATTGATTTCCGAGCCATGGCAGATAATCGGTATGTAACCGGTGGTTACCCATCTACGACCAACCCAAGCAAGCGAGGCTTCACTGGAAGATCAACCCCCAGCGGCTGATGTAAAGTAACCATGAGCTCGTCTTCTTTCTTTCGTCTTTTGGCTCAACTGATGAGTAAAAACTATTTATGCACGAAACGAAAAGTTTACATACAAATCAGGTTATAGGAAGCAACCCTTGTTATTTTCCAAACCGCTTGTAATATTTCCAGCTACACTACAAAGCGCCTTCGTAATTACAACAGCTGAAATTTATAACCGTATTCCGCATTTCGCCATTTTCAAACATAGGAATTCGTTTAAAATTGCTTCAGCCACCTACAAGATTCCTGAGGCTGAAATATGTTATTTGGTTCATTCTGCCAACAATTGTTGATGCATCTGATATATTTTAAAACATTAGCATATTTCAGTATTAGTCATAATATTGAAAGGGCACTGAAATTATAAATGGGCTGCTGATTGACATCAGTGACGTGTCCCTAACATGCGCAACACGCTGTTACTGGTGCTTTTAGCTCAGACATTTCTATTTTTTTTTTTCAAATTCAAATCGTTTATTGCAATCCATAATGTACATTTTTACAGGTGGTAGAAAATAATTTCAGACACAATTATGGACCCTGTCGGGCACAGCAATATGTGGTGGTATAGTTATGTGGTGGTTGCCATCTATTGTTAGTTTCACCTGCAAGACATATAAAAGTACGATAATACTTAACGCTACTGACGAAACGCATCACAATCCATCACCGATGCAATCTTTATTTTTTCCTTCACGCTTCATAATGTACTGTTCTCGACAATTACTGATAAAAGCTTGAATGATAAGTATCGTTTCAGTTAGCATACAATACGTGATAGATCAGCCTGTACCGCGTGCGGGCGGCCGCGTGCGCCCGCGCACCACTATGACAGCGGTTATGAAGCCGCGACGGAATGCGTTTAATGAGCACTGCACTAACTTATACACAACACGTTCATTTACGCTTTTTGGAATTTTCATTCACTCCCCCTCGTTTGCTATGAAAAAGAAAGCGTTAAATTAATTAGCGGCAAAATGCCTGCACAATGATCTACGACCACTGGAAGATTTATATGAACCACTGGCTCTATGGCTTTGTAATTAATTATTATTGTATTCGTGTTTCGTGTGTTATGTTGTAGGCACGCTAACATTCTCATATCTGGTAAATAAATAAAAGGGACATATGGAAATATGAAAGGGAAATAAATTGTTATTTTATCAACCTGGTCTGTGAAACGAATTGAGCCGGATGCATGAATACAGTTTTCCATAATATTTAGATGTAGTTCATCACAAGTAAAAAATGTTTAACGAACTATAAAATAATATCGATGGGTCCGTAGAAATAATAAATCCATTTATAATGCCTGATGTATGATACAGAATTAGAAACAAAAAATCAATAAAGCAGCTACAGCGCCCGGTTGAAAACTGAAATTAAATTCAAATTATTTGAAATACATTCACTTTTGAATTTAGAACAGAAAGAGACCTTGCCGTGTGAGTAAAATAAAAATCTTTATGGTGATCTCTCTTATCTAAATTCGGTTCAGATTCATAATAAAATGATGTTCATGCATTTGTAAAAGAATGTCGTAACATGATTTTCAAAATGTCACGTTGGCGACAACGAGGCGGCAGCCTGTCAGATAGTCAATATTAAACTTATTACATTTTCATTATTCACCATGTCAGTAGCCAACAAATGTACGTATATTTTCTGCAAATATTTATTTGTTTATATTCGAAGGTCGGGAAAATCGTTGATGTTATCCACATTGACAGTGACGGGCCGGACTTTGCATTTAATTAGGCGTTATATGGGTTTACTGTTGGCACCTACACTTCTGCTGAATCCTTTAAAAACAATCGAGATGTTATTAGTAGGTAACTACATTTCAGAACCTAGCCCCCGAATATTAATTCCGAACGTGATTTAAGATAAGAGCTTTTAGTGAAACACGCTACAAAATATATTTTTACAAAAACATAAACTGACCTCGTTATGCTTGTAAAAATATTATCATTCGATCGTCCTCACCAAAATTTACAACCTTTTGGTTGCGAAATGTGATAAAGCTTATTAAAAATATTTTATTTTTATTCGTAATTAAGTTATACATTTTTAAACAGACCTGCTGTAGCCGTTGGTCCTGGCTGCCACATATAGATCTTTGGCAGTCGTTATAGGTTGTCAGTGGTCCGAAAGTTTGACACCAGTCTTACCTAAGGGTATCGTATTACCTACAATTAACTGGGTTGTGGAGGTCAGATAGGTAGTCGCTCCATGTAAAATACTGGTATTCAGCTGCAGCCAATTAGACTGGGAGCGATCCCCAACTTTTGGGAAAAGGCTAGGCAGATAATGTTGACGAAACAGACCTGCTAGCTGTGTTCAGCAAATAACATTATCGATGACCTATAAAATTACTTACAAATGGGATGTGAAAAAAGTCGACACAGTTCTATTTCAGTACATCTACAAACTGAATTGATTAATTTCACTCACAGCGCTACACGCGAGCTTTAATCAAAATTTCATTTCAGTTTATATCCAGCGTAGTTTAATATTAAACTCAGTTAACAATCTGTGAGGCTTTAAATTATGCATTCGCAACATCTATTCTGTGCTGTATCTAGTGATTTTGGTAGACTCATGCATGTTACATATACATACTTAGCTGTTGTTTTAAGCTGATTTGGTATTGGTGGATAATCTGGATATTATGTCACCTGCAAGTGCTCACGCAATTCATAGAAACTGAGTAAGGGAAAGTTGTTACGATGTACGAGGGTATTGGTAATACAACTAGCCAATAATTTGCGGTGGAGTGAAATCGGCATGTAAGTTGAGAAAACGTCATAACAACGCGCCTGAATCCTGATCTTCCCGGACGATCTGGCTACAGAGGTGAATCCTTATTTCACAAGACCTACATCAAATTCATAGAGGTTAAGTTGAGAGATTATTTATTAATTATTTTGCATATTTTTTTTTATTGCTGAATTAAGTAATTTACACTAACATTATTATTACTGTAACGCTAATATTTTTCAAGAGTTCAAGACCATAAGTACTCGGCCTGCTGTGCAGTGGACTCCGATTCGCTGAACAGTGTAGAGAAAAAAAAAAAGTAGTTAAAAAACTAAAAAACCCGACTGAAAAAACCGAAAAGCAAAAAACAAGCACATTTTAAATTAAACAAAACTTGGAAGCAGGCGGGGTCCATTCTATTTTTAACCGACTTCCAAAAAAAGGAGGAGGTTATCAATTCGACTGTATTTTTTTTTTTTTTTTTTTTTTTTATGTTTGTTCACTCATAACTTGCGACTGGGTGAACTGATTTTCATGATTCTTTTTTCATTTGAAAGCTGGTGCTTCCCGTGTGGTCCCATTGTCACCATTTCAATATCTGATGATGGGATCTTGTAGAAATCGGGGGAACTCTTCAATAAATAACAGCAGATTAACCGCGATTGTTGCTATAGCATATCTAAGCATTGTTTACGCCATCACACAACATAATATTACGCCTGTACTCACTACAAAGGTTATAAAAACTATTTTGTGAAGATCTGATGAAGAACTTCGGAGATAGGCAACGGAACTCCTCAATAAATGATAGCTAATGGACTGGGATTGCTGAAATCTCATATTGTCTGTCTATTGTTTACACCAGTTCCTAACATAACATCACGCCGGTGCGTTGTGAAGGGGTAAGCACATGTGAAACACTAAAAAGTGAAAAATAAAAACTTTTTTACAAAAAATAAAACCGACTTCGACAAAAAAAAACACTCAAAAGTGAAAAATAAACTTGAGAAGAAAAATCAGTTTCTGAAGTCGGTGACAAAAAAATGAAATCAAAGAAACAAAAGTCACCGACTTCAGTAACTGATTTTTCTTCTCAAGTTTATTTTTCACTTTTGAGTGTTTTTTTTTGTCGAAGTCGGTTTTATTTTTTGTAAAAAAGTTTTTTCATTTTTTCTTTTCAATATTCAAATGAACCCCGCCTGCTTCCAAGTTTTGTTTAATTTAAAATGTGCTTGTTTTTTGCTTTTCGGTTTTTTCAGTCGGGTTTTTAGTTTTTTAACTACTTTTTTTTTATTTCCAGCTTTTTAGTTCTTGTGTGTTTGTTCTTTCGTTGGTCGCGTAAAAGTCTTCGCAGATGATTAAACTTTTGTGCTTGTTTAGATAGGATTTTCCACTTTTAATATTTTTTAAACATGTAAGTGTTATATATTTTTGTAATCTCCTCTTAAAACCCTTTATTTTGATACCCTACTCGATGGTATAGAAAAAAATTTTTTTTTTGAACTCTGCGATTTGGCCCCCAAAATCTGCAATTTTTCTTTGTTTTTTAATTTTAATGCAGCCTATAACACTCGCGCTATCAAGACGAATCTAATGACGTATATTTCATTCAAATCGGTTCATCCGTTTATGAGTTATGAGGGAACAAAGAAACGGACATACATACATACATACATACATACATACATACACGTCAAACACATAACCCTCCTTTTGGGCTTCGCCGCAGTCGGGTAAAAACAGTTATCCGTCTATTTTTGGGAGCAAACCCATCACCAAACGATTGTTATTCGAATTACAATACTTGTACTGAATAAAAAACGAGGCATCATGGCGATTTTTATGTAAAATCTTAGATATTCAAATATGCGTGACAGGAGATTTCTAGCTTTGAATGTCTTTAAGGAGCCAATGGGTATCAAGTGCAGTCGTCATCAGTCATGCTCAAACTATATTAAAATATACCGTATTTTTTGTACGTTTGCTTTGCACTATGGTATATTTTAAAGTTGCCACATTATCAAAGTATAATCAGCTTAGAATGTTCCCACTGCTGGGACGCAGGCCTTCTTTCTATGACAGGGAATGCACCTTGCGGGCGCAGTGCAGGTTGGAAGACTATGTCACATGTTTTCCAGATTCTAAGACATGAAAGTTTCCTCACGATATTTTCTTTCACCATTTTGAAAGCAGTGGTGATGAAATACAATACACAAAGTAATGCACCTGCCTGGGTTGGAACTCACTGCTTAGGTACTGCTCTTAAGTCGAGGCTGCCACCACCGGGTATCAAAAGCTAACCAATATTATTTAAGTAGGTAAGGATATGATAAGTAACTGATTATTTATTGTAGGGCAAGTTTAATAAATATATCTACATACTTAGTTTAATTCAGAGTTGTAAAAACACGTGTACATAACACGTGTTTTTCTGAAAGTTTGACTGAACTCTTCTACTTTCTTTTGAGGCAGTTTTACTGAAACTTGACCCGTGTTCTACTAATATTTTTCTAAATACTCTTCGACTGAAGTTATATCACATCAAGCTTTTGAAAGAGACTGTCACAGAAATATGAATATACAAGTAGTAGTCTGACATTAAACACGTTTTGCTGACGTGCGTCACGTAACTGTAAAATAACCTTAATTACCTACGTAAAATGAGCTAGTGTAATTACTGCATCGCGGTGACTAAGATTAGTGAAAGGAATCGTCAACAGATCTAGGTACTTATAATTTATAAAAAGTAAATCTAATGTACTCTACGCATTTTAACATAACAACTCTGCATGCACCTTGTTTATTATATCTTCGGCACGCAGTAGTACGTACATGCGTCAGTAGATTTATTGGAAAAATAATCAAGAAACAGTTAGGTGTAACAGATCCACGTAGTCGTACACTACTATATGACATGTTATTTGAAAATGATGGAATTTTTCCATGAATAATTCCTGCCTCAGATATTCTTGGTAGAGGCTATCGATAACAGTTCTAGACAAAGTATTCACACGCATATGTTCGACAAGAATAAATGTTCCCATAGCGTCGAAGTAGACAAATTATGTGCAATATCAATACGTTATGACGCAAACAAGGATATTGTTGTAGATGGAGCAGTGCCCGCTGCCCGCAGCTCACGTACCTCCATCTACGTCTAGAATGCTAATCACGTTACCATTCGTCCGAACACATCCACGATCAAATTGACTCCGTGACAATGTAACGAGAGCTCCCTCCCCCCCTCGCGGACCCACCACCAGGCCAACCACAGCATACGATGAGGGAACGTCTACGGCTCATCACAATGTGGATGCTCTGTACGTAGGCCTGCGACCGAGTTTACATGACACGCACTAGTTTTATTACCCTCATGTTTCTAAATGGCCCTCATTTCGTTTCAAACAAATTATTTATATTTTACTACATGGACAGATCGTTTCCCAATCAACTGTTGACCTAAAAAGCATTTGTGTAACGCAGTCAAGCGTTGACAAATTATGTAGACGGCATCGATGCGCCCGCGCCGCGAATTGTCATACAGAGGACGTACGCACGCACATGCGATATATTAACACTTTGTTACCAAAATGGTTCTAAAGTTAGAAGCAAGAGCGGCTTCCAAAATATACATGACGAATATCTATGTCGATGATATTGAATACAATGTGTATAATGTCAAATGCCCTATTATAATTTACATGTATAATGCATTGGAATAAGTAGGCAAGAGGAAATTGAAAACAATGACTTTAAATTTGATTAGATTAGGTCATTTTAAATTAGAGTACCTAAAATAGCACACGCACCAGTTTGTGTATCATATCCAACTTGTGTTAAACAATGAGGCTATCCACAAAAGGGGCATTGAATTTATCTGCCCACGCGAGGCCCAGTGAACCTCATCAATATCAATTAAATTAATAAAATGGTTATAAAATGTTCCAATGACAATAAATATCCACTATTATTGGTCGTACTGTAATTCGTATCTAATTGATTGTTTACTTCAAATAGCTCCAAAACAATGAGTGAATCATACCATGCACAGGGTGCGCTCTAAACACGAGTCATCAGGAATAAATAAATCTTGAAAAATGTATTCCACGCCTGTTGTAATCTATAATGAAGTCACTAAGGAAAAGAAAAACCTATGAAATGTTCGTCGAATTAAAACATTAAAGAAATTAATGTATTATTAAGAAGAAACGACTCATAAATTATGTTGTAACACAATAGATTTGTTAAAGCACTCTGTGGTTGTGCTATTTTTTTTCTGTAATATATCACAATGCACAATATGGCCGATTTCAGAGGCGATGACTGAAGCCATTAACGCTTAATATATTCTAGTAGACACTAATGTTGCCAACAGGCATACGACAATGTGTCAGGACAGAACGTCGATGTCCACGACGACCGCGATAAGTGGGGTCACCTTTAATTTCATCATTCACAAAATAATCATATGTTTGGATTAACAAGAACTATGTAAACACATCAACAAAAGTGAAATATCACAAAGGTAAGACAAAGGTCACAAAATAAAGTAAACTTGCAATATTTGTTGTGTTCCTCGAGTATTTGGACACTCTGTTGTGTCCGGGAGTTGCCTGCGCCGGCGCAGCTGTTAAGATGTTGATTTACGTGGGTATAGAGCGCGGCCAATTATCTTATTAGTGGCCAATTTATCGTTCGTCACATTAACATATGGATGGGACATGTTCGAGGGAAACAGCTTACAATAGAAAACGAATCCCGTCAATACAACTCACCATGCACCATAATAGAAGTTGAATAAATATTCTGTATTATCGTTTTATAAATTGCTTTAGAAAGCTTTATTTAACCATACATTATTTCAGTTTTATATAACTTAAGTTGATAGAATCTTAAAATAAACGGAACACGATAAAGCATATCTATACCTGTGTACTTCCAACCACACCTTTGTAATTTTCATTTAAATAGGGCGACCTAAAAGCATCGAGTGCTCGACCTAATTATTATCAGTGTTGATCGTCATCATAAAAAATAAAACGTAATGTTGGCAGCGGGTAAGTTGGAGTGGCTGGTTCCGTTCCGTGATGGGTATCACCAATAATTCGCTTATTCCACTATCTGCGGGTCAATATTTTCTCATGAAGCGCGACGTTTTGTCACACAAAATAACGTGTTTTATCGCCCAACGCTGCTCGCTAAATGTTTTACGGCAATAACAATAAAGAAAAACAAAAGCATATTGTCTCTTCTTCCCGTGCATATTTTCTTTCGAAAAAGAATGACATTGGTGCTGTTTTATTAATATTTATTCGTCGTGTCCAAAATACTTCAGCCAGTCGAATACCACCTCGAGTATTTAGTACCAATTTATTAACGGGATTTCCATGGCTGCTCCATGGTGTCGGTGGCGATAAACTCTGTCAATACGCTGGAGTCTGGACATACCTGGCTTATCTTGTAAAGTTTCACTTCGTTAATTCGACCTGAAACTCTATTTTCCTCCTGAAAGTAGGCAGCTAATAGTTATTATTTTACATACCTTTATAAAGTTAGTTTTAAGTTCCTATCATACGTACGTAGTAGCTTGCTAAGTTACCAAGTTTGCTTATTAACAGAACGTATTTTAAAAATATTCTTTAATTTTTATGAGCTAAGAGGGCAGTAATTCCGCGAAGTCATATGTTCCTAATAATAATTTCATATCGTTGCGGGAGCGCGCGCTCAGTGACCGTAATGCGCGGAACAAATGGCCCTCTGTGCACTTCTGTGAACCTTTCCATTTGTGCCGCACCGACCACTACCAACAGACCTTATTTACTCATAACACACTAAATAATTCCATATTACTACATTCAAACATTGACTCCACAGGGGCCGAATTACGTAATCACTTTTTATTGTAATACAATATTTACATACAATACATACTTTACGCGTAATTTATTTATTCATATCTTTCAAAAGGCAATAGACGATTTAATTGTCTATCGATTGACAAATAAATAATGTAATCATATAAAACAATAAGAAATATTCATTGGTTCATTCGAAAGGCAATGATAGAGCGTTTAACAATATGGAAATTTAATAAAACTTTGACCGTACATATTTACATATGTAATAAACGCACGTACACGAAATTTAAAGGAAGAATATCATAACTGTTTCAATGAAATATGACCGAAATATGTTTGATATTCAAATAGCAGAGGGAGCTTCCGCTGGGAAATAGTGGGAACCCCGTGGGCCGGTCGCCGCTCGCAGCGGTGTCCGCGGACTCTCACAAATACTCGTATTTTACGGCTACAACCGAACTGAATAATAACACGCTACATTAGTTTCCCATTATGCCTTCGAGACAATAAAATTTGCCCAATTTTACGATCACATTAATAATTTTATGAATGGAAGCAAACGGTTTAAATCTTTAAATGCGATGAAATGAATAAAAAGCGTTTCCGACGGGGCGATGGAGGTCGTCTCCTTGTAAATGAAAGGTGTTAAAAAGTAATAAGGTATTGGGTATATTCCTACCGCGTTGTTATACAGAGAGGTTATGGTGCCGGGGTTGATGTGAAGGGGTGACGTAGGAGGCGCGGGCCGCGGCGACGGAAGGCGGCTAGTTCCCAGGGTATCACTTGCACGAACACCGGACGCTCTGGCCGCTCACTAAGAGGTACCTCTGCACAGTTTCATTCGATACATGACTTATCGATTCTTTAAAAAAAAACCTGAAAAATTATCGATGAACTTTGATTGAATGACCTGTATACATTACAGTGTTCCTTTCTAATACATGTATTTAACACAATTATATACGAGTAACAAAATAAGTTTATACCTAATTCGTGGGTACAGAGAGGTCAAATAGCTAATAAAATAACATTGTCAGTCGGAACATTTACCTGTACGCATTTATTGTGACTGAAATCTGAAAAGTCGATACCTATCGATATTTTGCTATCGAAATCCATTCGATTACAAAATATCGAAACAGCCCTTCACTAGCTCATCGCGGTGAACTTTAAGGATGTGCAAGTGGAGTATACGTCTCTATCAAGTTACGCGAAATGTAACCACAAAATCAGCGGCGGCCGCAAAACAACGGAAGCCACCGCCGAGGGGCCGACGAGCCCTACTCTCTCACGTACCTGTGACTTATTAACATACACTCAGAAATCACTACGTCTACCATCTGACAGCCCATAAACTGTTCAAGTTTCTATTACTTTTAAATATCCATTATTCACCCCCCCCCCCTGTCAAACCTACATACAGATATTTTTATTTTATTGCAGTTTATAAATTGAATCCATTCTTGCATAAAACAAACACTAATTCAGTATCTGAGCCAAATTGCAGTCATAAAAGTGAAGACCATTTATAGCATTATTCGAAGGCATATCGAAACCGTGCTTTCTATACCGAATTACACTGCAGTGCAGTGGAATTGACATACAGAGGGGTGCTATAAATTATTTCGAAAGCAATCAGTATAAGTCACTTTGAACAGTGTTTGTTTTAATCCACGTTTATAAGAGTAACATGTAAAATGAAATTTGTAAGATTTTTTTATTTCAGAAAAAAAAACACTCATTTTGGTTCGTATTCGAATATTTTTATTGGAATACGAAACCAAAACCAACTTTGGAAAAAAATCCCGAACGTTCATCATATCCATTAGGCGACGTAACATTTTTGCGCTCCAAATCGCAAATTCGCAATGCAATATCCTATCGAAATGTTTGCCCACCTTTTTGGCACGAAGTGTATGTGAGGAGTTATAGGTTTCATTTGTGGGCGATAGACGACAATTTTCAATTTTCTTGCGCGTGCGTCCCATTTGAATATTTTAATTTGGGGGGCGGCGCGACTATTTCAATTTATTTTATGAGTCCCGAACCCAGAAGGGGTTCGCGCGACGCTCGCACCGTTTCTGATTAGTAAATATTTGATAGCTTTATTGCTCGACCTGATATATTTATACATGCTTTTAAAATAAACTTGGCTTAGAACTGTTTATCTGTAAGCCCTATAGGAATTTATCGTTTTAAGCAAGGGACAGTTTTTACAGTGAAGGATTAATTTAGACTTTTTTCGTTTGTTTATTTGCACTAGGTAATTATTATAGAAATTGACTTATTGTCTTGAAATTTAATTTAAATAATATTCCATGTGTTGTTTCTTCACAACACACTATTATTGTCCTTACAAAGGATTTCTATAGACAAGATTCAGTTTATGGCATTAACTTATTGAATCAAATTATTCGTTTGGTTGATCATTAAAGGCCTCATAGATGGCTGTTTGATTGCATCAGTTCAGTATACCTTAAGGTATGTGTGTGTGTGCACCGCGGGCCGCCAGTGCAGGGGCAGAGCCGCCAGTGTTTAACCTCACATAGCTATGTTTCATCTAATAGAATTGCGAGCTTGTTATCTGCTCAGATTAAAATATTCAGTATTTGAGTGATTTCACGTGCGAGTGAGCGGCAAAGGGTTGACTAGTCGTTTCACCCGCTTTGAACACTTGTGGGGAAAGCCGCGCGGGGTTGCGAGCCTACCTATCTATTTTGCATATGAGGAAGTGTCGTTCTGAAGTAACTACCTACTACAGATATCAATTTAACAGTTTATCGTAAATAAAATGATTTCAGTCACTTGATTAATTCTTTAATTACCGTTGAATTATGAACGCACTCAAATGTCACGAGATATCGTTAACCTAATTATCGAAGGTGAAAATAATTGGGAATATTTAATAGGCGCGGGCGTTGCATCAAACGGCAATGAAGCCGCAACACTCGCACAAACAAATGAATTGTCGATTTTCACTGGCTTTTTCCGGCGTCTGGCTCCATGAATAATTCCATTTATATAATGGCATCGACCGCATCAAATATTTCATTCTGAGTTTTGCATATTTAATAGTGACAAAAACAATGTCCGGGGATATTTTACAGGATATACGAACCGCTCGTTTCCTTTGCAAATGTCATTTGTTTTCCATAATAAATCAATTATTTTAATCGGAAAGCTTTTAAGTCAATCGTTACAGTACTGTCTATTTGTTTTACTATGCTGCAGTAAAAAGTAGAAAGCATGGCTTGTATTTCCACGTTTTTCCATCTGAATGGGAATGGTTGTGTTGTGTCACGGCGATCCTATATAAACAAGCGGATGCTGTCGACAGTTAAATATTGCACTCCACCCATGAAGATCTAATTTTATGAGTGAAATTAGTTATTCACCTGTTGTTGCCATTTATTATAGAGAACACAATGCGAGCGGCAGCGAAGCGCGCCGCCCGCTGCCGCACCCACCATTATTTGCGGATAACTACATCAAAATCGGCTCGCGTGGGCACAACAAGGCGACACCGCCGCCGCCGTACTACCGCGGACTAGCCACAGCCACTACACAAAGCATTATGTCTTCTTCACTTCTATTAGTTATTGCTCCGTCATGCCATCCAAACTTCAGTAACTGCGTAAAGCGTGCTTAATTTGAACACTCAGTGATTGGATAATAGGCAGATAAGTTTTGAAAACCAAAAAAAGCATCTCACCACCGCATCAATTTAGATTTTCGTTTTAGCTTAGATGGGTAAGTTTTTATAATTTTTGAAGTGGTCGATTGGTTTCGTCCATATAATTCGTGGGGTACGTGACCATCATTTTTTTTTATTGTATTGATAGTGCGATAGCGCAACGATCCCGCTGCGTGATGATATTCCATTCAAACAGGTTCACTATTTGAGATCGATTTTGGTCATCATCGTCACGTACTTAATGGTAGTTAGTGGACTCCTCATATAATGCCGTCTACCACACTAATATTATGGTTACCTACCTAGTTTATGAGCACCTTTTGATTTCCGAAGAGTGTCTACAATCTACACCTAGTTAATGACATAAATAAAAACGTAATAAAATAAAAGAGATGTTGGTATGATTGTCTCAGACAAGTTTAATCTTTAATTTAACCGTCGACATATAATCGAACCGCAGGCGATACTCATCCGTGACTAATCGATTACACCGCGCTACTGGGCAGCCCGCGCTTCACTCATAAACCATTCTTAAAAACCTTTACAAACAATAACTTACTTTAACTTAACACAATAAGAACCTCTTTTACCTATCAACTTTCTGAATTATATTAACCATAGTGAACAAGCAATTATAATTTTAGTCTTAAGCTATCGATACCTGATAATTTACAATTAAGAGTAGGATATAAATCGTGTTTAACAAATCGTTTTATGTTGTTATGACGCCAGATGAGTGCAAATCGAAAAATTATCATTATTAAGCGGATATTTTATATCCAATAAGCATTTAAAATTTTCATGGTGACTACATCGCATAGCGCATCGTTTATGGTGCCTGTAAATGAATAAGCCTAGTTGTTCATTGCAATTTTTTATCAGATGTTTAATTCTACATGCCATACTTCACAGCAATAAAGAGGATGCTTTGTTTTTTGTGTATCACAGTTGGTTTCGTTGCCAATATGAATCACACCAGATTTTTTCTTTATCTGAGAGTATAGGATCTGAATTGTGTTTTCCGAGAAGAGCAAACGTTGTTGAGGAGACGCGGGAGCCGCGGCACAGTAGCACGTATCTCGATGGGCGACAATTTGACGGACGAATCGAATCCAGTCAATAAGTTGAGCACAATGAGCCTAAATGCCGAACTGTCTCGCTTCGCCACTACGCGTGACCATTAGTGCTCCTCCAGAACAATCTTGATGCTTGCAGCATTCGAATAGGAACATTTGCTTTCAATTAAGGCTTTGCGACGGCGATGCTTTTTTGTATTCTGTTCTGCACTTGGTGCACAATATGGCTAATGTCTGCTATGGTAGTTCTTATAAGGAGTTGCAACGTTAAATAGTTGTAAAGAAAATAAATTTTAGTCGGGGTCACTTACAACGTGAAAAACTTTAAGTATTGTTTATTAGCAGCAGCATATTATATGTTTTTTTTTATAAACACGAAGATATTGTTGTGATTGTAAGTGGGTTATGAATTAGCGTGCGTCTCTACAATGTGAATGAAATGTAGAGACAGATTATTACCATGTTTACCTAATATAATTAGGTATTATCAGATTGTGTCTTTTGAACAAATTATAAGGTGTGTTTTTAGGAGCTCTGGTGGCGGCCCCTACTTACGAACAGTGAGTCGTGGGTTCTAACCCCGTCAGGCGCATTACTTTGTGTAATTTATTTCATCACCACTGCTCTCAAAACGGTGAAGGAAAACATCGTGAGGAAACCGACATATCTTAGAACCAAAATAATCGAAGATATGTGACATCTACCAATCCGCACTGGGCCCGCGTGGTTGATTTTAGCCCATCCTTCTCCTAGAGAGGAGGCCTGAGTCCCTGCAGTGGGAACATTATAGGCTGATGATGATGATGAAGGTGTTTTTTGTAAATAATGCCAAATAAACTCAATTTTGTTTCTTTCTTTCATTCTTTCTATTGATGATTAATTCACACATATCAGCATTTTGAACTCAAACTATAAAACATCTATTTTATAATGGGGCAAGTATCAATTTCTCTCGATCACAGTTTGTGTATTGGTAGCTAAAGAAAAGTTATTATTTTCTGAACTATGGTCATTAAAATTTCTGATTAACAACGTTTGATCCGTGTCGATAAGATGACGATGCAAGTCCTTCTCATATTGTCCTTTTTCTTCGAGCCGTTACTAAATGTTTATACATTTTTTATGCCGTATAGAAAGATATTAAAATATTATGCTCCTAAATATCAGGAATGCATCGACACTTCTTTTATTTCACTCACGATAATAACTTTTTAAATTATGTTTTTTTTTGTGTCGTGGACGAATTTTTGGAAAACATATTTTTTATGATGCAGGTGCAAGATATGATGGTGGTTGTAACGAATAAGGCAATATGATGTATAAAGGTTGGTAAGAAGATACGGACAAAATTATTTAAGTAACTTCTGTTTTTGTTTGGTCTCATATCTTTGAATGCACCACAAGAGACGAAATCATCACAAGTTTTCTTATGCATTTTTGTCTATAATTTTATTTTTAATTTTTTTATTTATTTGGAGATCAATTAAAAAATTATTTTCTTCATTAAGTATCTACGGTCTAAAAGGCCTTATCTATGGCCAAAATGGCATACTAATGCTGTGCTATTTTGTTCATACAACGCATAAGCTCTCTATACGATCAGTGCACAAATAAATAACTTCCTTCCAGACTAGTGTGATCAGCATGAGCCTGATGCCGATGTATTTTGACAGTTTGCTTACAGATACCTACTCAAGTCATATTATGCGTGATACAAACTTTTCTGAACTTATCACTGGAAGTAGAACTACGAAACTACAATAAACATAACAAGAGCACCTACACAAGTGGAAACCGAGTTTTTCAAAGCATTTTCTATGTTTCACTGCGGTTTTGAACATGATTTACCAGAATATTTCGGTATTTCGGTAGATCATAGCAATAATTTTAGGATTTTACATCATCGTGAACTATTTCATTGTCAATCGCCAACGGTCTGTCAATTTATTTCTGTTCCGATATTTTAAAACAAATGCTATTGGTTAAACTGTACTTGCCTGGCCGCCTGGGTAGGTCCGTGGATGGTTGACCAACTGACCAGCCATTACATACCGAGTTTTTTCTGTGCCTCGGAAAGCAAGAGGGCTTTAGGCAGAGGTACATCTCTACCTAACAAGTATACCCGCATTTAGTCAGTTATGTTTTACCGAGTTTTCTCCGTGCCTCGGAAAGCACGTTAAGCTGTTGGTCCCGGCTGTCATATATAGATCTTTGGCAGTCGTTACAGGTAGTCAGTGACCTGGAAATCTGACAACCAGTCTTACCAAAGGGTATCGTATTACCCAGTATAAACTGGGTTGTGGAGGTCAGATAGGCAGTCGCTCCATGTAAAATACTGGTATTCAGCTGCATCCGGTTAGACTGGAAGCCGACCCCAATATACTTAGTTGGGAAAAGGCTAGGCAGATGATGAGTCAGTTATGTTTTAGTCCCATATGATAGGGACTGGGCCTAATAGCCGGGGCCTATTGCAATCCATCGGGCCCAAATCCAGACTCCGCGGCTGGTATTGAGTAATTCATAATTGAAAATCCAATAACACTTGGCCCGGCACGGGAATCGAACCCAGGACCTCATGCTCAGGCCTACGAGGCAGTCGTTTACTTAAGTAAACTTTAAAACAACTAAGTACTGTACAGGCTGTAAACATACAAGTTTAAACGTTGATATTTGTATAATTTCCTACTAAATATGAGTATTAAACTTCATAGTATTATAACCGGATGAACATTCGCTGTCGTACACTTGGCCGGTCTTGTTGATTCTTATCAGGCGTTAAAATGTATCCAAATTACTGCAGCGGAATCCGAGAGATTTAGCCTTAATATGAATAGGTGTGTAGGTACATTAAGAGCGGTCCACATGTCGTGTTTGTGCGTTTAGGGCAAGGTCCACAATAAGAGCCCCACCTCGCCGCGTGCGGCACGAGTCCGGTATAGAAACGAACCATTCGTCATCCATTATTCACGGCCTAAATTGCACAACTTTAGAGCGCCATTTCTAAATGACATCTAAATCTGTTACTGTATTAACATTGTGAATAAAATTCATACAATCAATCTACATAAATGTCCGTGAGCGTCCGTCCATTAGTCAGCTGGAGCACAAAGGGCACACGCTCGTCTCGTAAATCAGTCGCATGTACTCGTATTGAGAGTTGAGACTGCTTGCCCAAATCGCTCTCAATAACCGATGTATGCGCAGCCCGCGCCGCCTCGCGCGTCCCCGACCGACGCCGCCAATGCTGAACTTTCCAGCCATTAACGACCCCTTACGAATAACATTTGTCATTAGACGGAGGTCACGTCAAAGCTTCAATCTTGAACTGCTTTTAATAAAATTTGATAATGGTAATTAACTCCGCCATTGTCGGTCCCAAGCCCGAATGAAAAAGGAGGAGGGTTGGTGTGGAGGAGACCTACCCATGCCGGAAAATAGTCAACGCCGAGCATCGGGCGGCGGTAATTAGCCCGACAACCCCGGAAGGACCTAGCGTCCTCTGGGCGGTAACCAGCGACCGTGAGGAACTAAATACCCTCAAAAAGGCTGACGCGGAAGGACGTGGGAACCCACCGTGTTTATCTTCCCATGAAAACCCCCCTTATGAATTCTGAGACTATGAGAATGAGTATGTTGGGCGACCCGACTAACCATCGGCGCCACCCAGTATCCGGGCTGGATGGTGTGAAATTGGCGACCGAAGCTTCCCCTGGGGTAAATCGACAGGCTCCAGAAGGAATAGATGCTACTGTTGATGGCACAACAACCAAATTCGAGAAGATCTCAATACGAACTCATCATCGTATTGGCGCTTGGAACGTCCGAGGTCTGCTAATGGCGGGTAAGCTGACTATCGTAGAGAGAGAAATGGAATCACATAGCATCTCCATACTAGGCGTCAGTGAAACACACATGCGTGGTAATGGCCACTTCACCACTGCGACTGGTAACACCATGTACTTCTCGGGATGCGAAGATTCGAGTAGGAATGGGGTCGGAATCATATTGCCGCCACATATGAACAAATACGTCCTCGGTTATAACCCGGTGTCTGACAGAATCCTGACAATGAAGCTGAACACCAAACCGTGTGTACTAAATATCGTACTAATATACGCACCGACAGCACAAGCTCAAGATCAGGTAATTGATGACTTTTATGGGAAACTGGAGGAAACATTGAACTCAATCCCTGGCCGGGAAATTAAAATGATCCTTGGTGACTGGAATGCCAAAGTCGGTAGTACACTTGCTGATGATCATATCAGAGGTATAGTGGGAAAATTTGGACTTGGCACTAGGAATGAACGAGGTGAAAAACTGATCGAGTTCTGTATAGACAGAAATCTCAGCATTATGAACACGTACTTCCAACATCATCCAAGGCGTCTGTACACATGGAGATCTCCAGGCGATAGGCACAGAAATCAAATTGACTACATCATCCTAGATACCCGCTGGAGATCCTCAGTTTCTAATGTGAAGACCTTTCCTGGTGCAGAGTGCTGCTCTGACCATAACCTTCTCGTAGCCAATTTCTCGTTGCGCCTTAAGGCACCTAGACGCCAACCACGTAAGCCCAGAGCTTTGGATCCCTCTGAACAACCAATCTTCCGTGAAGCGCTAGAGGCGAAACTGAACGATTGTCCAACGCATGAACACGCAAATGCTGATACACTGTGGAAACACCTGAAAGGTCATATCAACGACGCGTTGGACCAGGTTCTTATGAAGAAGCAGCCAGAGCAGAGGAAACAATGCTGGCTCTCGGATCACTCGTGGGAGCTCATTCAGCGCAGGAAAGCCTTAAAAACCAGGAGTCTGCAGGATCGTGCAATTATGGCTGAATACTCCGAGCTTAGCAGAGCCATCCAAAGCAGTTGCCGTCACGACAGGAACAACTTCATTGTGGGCATCTGCTGCGACATAGAAAGACATTCCAATAAGCTGCAAACTGCAGACCTTTTTAAGAAAGTTAGAGTCCTTTCCAAGCAGTTCAAAGCTAAGTCATGGGTCATTGAAGACAGCGATGGTACTGTACTACACGAGCTCGATCGCATTGCCGAGAGATGGCGTGTCTACTGTGAGCAGTTGTATACAGGTCCCCATTCAACGCCTGAAGCTACCCCAGACTGGAGGAATTTAGAACTGGAGCCCATGATTCTGCGCTCTGAAATATCTGCTGCTCTACAGTCCCTCAAAAACCAGAAGGCGCCAGGAAGCGACCAAATAACAGCAGAAGTACTTAGGGCTATGGGTGACTTGGGTGTAGAGTCATTGTTCCGAATCTGCTCACACATATGGCAAAACGGTGAATGGCCGCAGGACTGGTCGGAATCCGTAATTCTTCCGCTGCACAAGAAAGGGTCAACCAAGAGCTGCGGCAACTACCGAACTTTGTCCCTCATTGTACATGCCAGCAAAATCTTGCTCCATATTCTCAACAACCGCATCCGCTACTACCTGGACTGGCAAATTCCGCAGGAGCAAGCAGGTTTCGTGAAGGGCAGGGGCACTCGAGAGCAGATTCTCAATGTCAGGCAGCTCGTTGAGAAGGCATACGAGTTTGATACGCCAGTGGTCATGTGTTTCATCGACTACAGTAAAGCTTTTGACTGTGTCAGCTGGAGTTGTTTGTGGAATGTCCTGCAGGATCTTGGAGTACCAAACCATCTCATCGCCCTACTTCGTACCTTGTATGAGTCAAGTCAGGGGGTCGTAAGAGTCGACAAAAAAATCTCAAAACCCTTTAAATTCCACCAAGGAGTACGGCAAGGTTGCATTTTGTCGCCCATTCTATTTAACGCCTATGGAGAGTACATTGTGAGACGTACCTGTGAGAATTGGGAGGGAGGCATAACAGTTGGTGGTGTGAAAATCACCAATTTACGTTACGCCGATGACACAACTCTTCTTGCAGCAAACGAGTCTGAAATGGTCGCACTTCTGGACCAAATGGAGCGGATTAGCGAGGAGATGGGACTTTCCATAAACAGGTCCAAAACCAAGGTCATGGTGGTGGATAGATCTGGGAAGTTGGAACTCACTGGCGCGTTGGGCCTAGAAACAGTGGACAATTTTATATACCTGGGTTCCAACATTAGCAACGATGGTTCGTGCGAGAAGGAAGTACGCAGGAGAATTGGCATGGCTAAGAGCGCCATGTCCCAGCTTGGAAAAATTTGGAGAGATCGCAACATTTCCGTAAAAACTAAAACCAATCTGGTACGGACTCTAGTTTTCTCGATCTTTTCTTATGGCGCTGAGACTTGGACACTGAAAGCTGCAGACCGTAAACGCATTGACGCCTTTGAGATGTGGTGCTGGAGGAAGATGCTCCGTATCCCCTGGACAGCATTCCGGACTAACGTCTCAATATTGCGTGAACTCAAGATCTCCTCGCGGCTGTCATCCGAATGTTTACGCAGAGTCCTGGAATACTTCGGTCACATTGCAAGGAAAGACAGTGGCAACCTCGAGAAACTCATCGTGACCGGCAAAGTAGACGGGAAAAGGCCTCGTGGACGCAGCCCAATACGTTGGTCCGACCAGATCCGCACCGCGCTCAACTCTACGTTTCATAATGCCCTCCACACCGCCCGAGACAGAAATAGATGGAGGAAAATCGTACGGGAGAAAGTGATATCGAAGGGAGGTCACGACCCTCATCACTGAGGAATACGACGCAAGGAGGAGGGAATTTACAAACACCGGTTCGGATTATTCCAATGAGGTATTAAATCTAATAATCGAGTAAGTACTTAATCAATTACAATTACAGGTAGGTACTTATTTCATAATTTTAGCGTAAAGTGTGAAACGCATGACCTCTTCACATACATGTAAGTGACGTTGTGCAACTTGTGGCAGCTTATAACGTGGCGTCCCACTGTGAGCGGGTAGCGTCTGATTCAATGAGAGATGAATGAAGAGATCAATTTGTTAACGTGGAGTGTGTAATTATTCAAAGTGCATATTAAACACACCCTAATCGGTTATTAAGATATTAAATATGAGACGTGTTGTCGTGTCGGGGCGGGCGCGTGGCCCGGTACTCAGCAGGGGGCCGCCGACGCAGCGGGGCGCGCTACCGTCCGCACTCGCCCGCTCGCCGCTCCGCGCTCCGTGTTGCTTCGGTGCTAACTAATTGTTATGCTCGACCCCCGCTACTGCCTGACACCTTACAGCACTATGATAAATGTTTGCTAATGCCTCCTAACTCACGCTGTCACTCCCTACTACAAAAAAACCGGAACTCTATAAAAGTAACCGCTCCGTTTCAATTTCCATACTTACCAGTGCAAAGTTTTATATTAATTTAATAAAACGAAAAAAGACAAATAAACGTAAATATCCTTTCTTAAGACACACCCTATCCATAAAGCATAAAATAATAGATATAGTGGAGTATCAAGTTACATCAAACCGCTTTAAAAAGAGGCTTATCTCGTTATCTGTTAAATATTGTCGCCACATCTCAGGCGGCGCGGGCGCACGCACAAGAGGTGACGAAGTCAACTTTGAAACTCAACGTATTAAAATAACGATGGGAATAAAATAAAAGAGTACTTATTTATGCATAATAATGTTTTCGGGTGAATAAAAATGAGGGGATCCGTACAAATATCTAAATAAAAGAGTGTAACATCATAAAGCGGCCTGGCCGGGCCGGGTCGGGCCAGGCCGGCTGGCGGGCCGGGCCGGCCGCTAGATGCCGCCGACTGATTGTACCCCGCGTACACCGCGCATCATTTATATCATTTCATTGCGGCTGTTTATACATTTCATTCATAAGCCAGATTGTCCTATCATAAAACCTAACTTTATATTGCGTTTTATTATAATTCCTTTGAAGGCTGTTTGCATTCATTTTTACTTATTTTGCAAAAAAAGGAAAGATCGAAGCTAAGAGAGAAGCATTTATATTTGTACACAGAACTCAGAACTCAGAAGTTATATTTACTCGTAAACATATTTCACAGGAAATGAAGAAAATATTTACATTGGCATGACAAGTTGTCGAAGTGTTCTTGTCCTTAACGTGTAGAAATTAAAATATGAATATAAACACAGGGTAATATTGTGAACGGCGATCGTATTGATTATTTTTTATTTTAATAAGCCGTTGTCGTGTTTGTGTCGCCGCTGTCCGCCCCGCGCCCCGCTCCCCGCTACCGCGCCCGCCTCTGCCGAAGCTCGCACGTTGCTTCTTATTTATTGACCTATTAGAGATAACATTAAGATCAAGATGCACGGCCAAGGACCTTTGTTATAAAAATGTCTGCTTCATTATTCTTAAAAAAATTAACGCGAGGATTAATGTGGAATGGACAAGAAGGACTTATTTTAATTGTGCTATAAATATAACGAAATGTTATTGTGGTTAGTGCTTATTTTTTAATACGGCATAATATAAGAATAAAATGAAGATCAAAAACCTAAATTCATACGAATAATTCTACGGTGTGGTAATAAAGACAATATACAAAATGACCTATTATCCATTTATGGGCTAAACATGCCTATCTATAAGATTAACGTAATGACACCATGTCCAAAGGTGAAACTCCGAGTCTCCGACCCGATCTCTATTAAGAATGTGTAACGTTCAGTTAGTTCACAAAATAAGGTCCACGTTATTGTCATCGTAGGCAAACAGATGGCGGCGTCCTCTCGTTATAATTTTTCCCAGATTTTTTAATCCACGTAATTTAAATCAATACTCATTATAGCGTTTCAAAGGACCGTCATCACGAATTTTAACACAGAAACAAAGAACTTGTTTTATAATCTGATTTTTAAAGGCATTTTAAGTTTTATGGCTCTCGTAGCTTGATAAATAATCAGAAATGTCGACACGGTTCCATAACGAAAATCCTTTTTAAATGTGCAGTATATTGAAATAACTTTATCGATAAGCATCTATACTTTATATCTGGAAAGGAAAAAGGTCGTAGATTCGACACAATACAATCACGAACAGATGTTTATGTTTGACTGTTCTAAACTTAGCGGAGCAATTTAGATCTGTTTATTATCACGGCTGAAGTGTTGAATAAGTTTTGAAGTTGTAACACCAATCAAGTTTCCGTGGTGGAGTATCGTGACTGTAGGATAGCCGAGCGGCGGCGACGGGGCGCGAACTTATAGGTAACGGAAGTTGGCAATAAGCCGGAGACGTTTAACACCCGTTTATGACTTGATATCGACGTTATAAAAATGTAAATAAGTCATTATGGAGGTTATAGGCACAGTTCTCATCGCCACTGTCGGGCGCCGCGCGCCGGCTAGATTTCGCGATCTCCATAACATCTTCGTTCTTGCTAACCGGCAACATCTTCGTGGGGGGTCCTCAGGTCTCTATTTTACAAACCGGCCACAGTCATATTGATTTAATACGAGCTTAATTTATTTACGTCGTTATCATAAGTTGTGTGGTTATGAAAGTGTTCACCAGTTTGGGAAATGCGCCGCATAGCTTGACACCTGATTTAGATTGATTAAAAGTATTAAACTTTACTACCGGACCATAACCTGTTTGCTTGCTGTACGGTATTTAATTAATTAATAGTGAACAGGGAATGATGCGGGAAGCATCACCTACCGGTATGGGCGTTAAATCCCATGAAACAGCTCGCGGCTACAAAATATTACGAGCTGGTATATAATTTCTGCACTTATTCCGTTTAATGTAATTAATAATTCAGTCAAGTACATAAGGGGTTTGATAATTATTACCTTTTTAAGCTTGTCTTCATTTTATTGGGAAATCAAATACTTAAGAACATAACATCACGCCTGTAATCCTCAAAGGGATAGTCAGAGGGTACCAGAGGCGTATTAGGTTTCGCCAGTTATATTTAAATCCCATGTAATAGGGGGCGAACCTATTGCCCCCATGCAAATAACAGACTTCGTAGCTGCTACTGAGACATTCCTGATAGAAAAGCTCAGTAGCACTTTGCCCGACCCGGGAAATGAAGCAAGAACCTCAGGTTCAGCAGTCACGTTTGCGACCACTAGACTAACGAGGCAGTCATCTATATAAATAAAAAGAGAAGTCCTGACTGACTGACTCATCACCGCCCAGCCCAAACCCTTAGACCTAGAAAGCTGAAATTTTGCATAGAGGTTCCCTTTATAATGTAGACAAGGAATAAGGAAGGATTTTTCGAAATTCAACCCCTAAGGGAGTTAAACAGGGAATGAAAGTTTGTATGGAAAATCGTCATTTTCACGCGGGCGAAGCCGCTGGCAAAAGCTAGTAATACATAAGAAATGACCTATGAGATTCGTTATCATAGATTTTAAAACATTAGTAGGGAAAATGGCTGCTTTACTGTTTTAAATTTCAACCCCGTGAATACAAAAGAAAGGTAATAAAAGTAGCGTAATAAATATCCAAGAAAGTTGTGTTAATTTCTTCTTTACACGGAGTAGATTAGGCACCAGGCGCAATCGACAAAACTTCCTTGTTTTTAATTTTCTTTAAAACATCCACTTTTTTACTTTTTATTTTCAGTGAATAGGTGGAAAGCTTTCTCACTTCCAGCAAGGTTATTTTTCTCGACGGATGTAAATCGTAATACCATTTTGAACTTTATACTCTTTGTCTGAAGCTTTATTATCTAGAAACAAAACATTCCTCTTTTACTTTTTAATTGCTAAGTAGACGGCTAACTTTATCGACTGCTTCAATTGTTTTTAGGAATTCGTATCCCTAATTCATCTAGACTGTATTTGAAAAGCTTTTATCCTTTACACAATGCCTGTTTAATTACTTGACTCACAGTACGAGGGGTGGTGAATGCGGACTGGATGCGCATTATAATGATGGCTGAAGTATTTTGACGTTGTAAAATGATACATTGAACGATAGCTTTTCGTGCTAGGACAATGTTGGGGTATCGTTTCGCTACATTCCCGATCATGGGAACATTACCGATGGCCGCGCAATCGGCGGGCGCGCACCGCGGGCAGGCCAGCCGCTCGCCTTATCACTCCGCGGCCCATTGTGCGCCGCGGCTTATTCCTGACATTCGCAATATTCCATGCGGTTCGACAAATACTCTCTAGATTACAGTAGGATGATTAGAATGTTTAGTACTACCGACAATATTCATTCGTTCCGAACCGACTCGTTCCCTGATTTATACAGAGATCATTTCGTAGAAAGTTCCGCTGTATTGCCGACTCATAACTTTGTCGTTATAAAATGAATAAAACTATCGAGATGATCGGCGCCCATTCCTCATCGCGAGGAATTATGACACAAAAAATAAATGATATGAATGATTACGACCGAGATTCTCGGGACGCCTTTGTGGGTGTATCGTAAAAACTGATCCTGTTATAGTTTGCGAAAGCAATTAAGTTGTAAAACTTAGTGGTCTCTACTGTCTTAATGAAATATTCCACTTTGATTATTAATGTCGGCCATTTATTGGAGTGCAATATAAATCGGATAAAATAAATATTATGCTAAGGCATCATTTTTATTTCGTTTTGAACAATATTAAATTCCTCCTAAAGGTAATTAATGTAGATGTGGATATAAAACCGAATGAAAAACAGACCCTTTTGAACGCTCAATGAGAAGGCACTGTCTGTATGGCACAAATACTTAGATATAGGAATGATATCATTGTTATAAGGAAACTCATTTACTCTATCCAAAGGGGAGAGGGTGAAATGGCAACTGCACTCTAAATTAGGATTAGATATTTATTGTTCATTACCGGGTGAACTGAAAGGAAGTAATCAACAGAAGATTCATGTCTATATTCTTGAGCTGTCAGTCGTTGATATTCTTATTAATAACAGGTTATATGATTTTATAAATATGCATGTTTATGGCTCGTTTCTACTACCTGTAACTAAGATTCGAATCTCAAATTAAGCATCATAAACAAATAATAGAGGATGAATTAATGAATTTCGTGGACAGTCCAATTTATACACACAAAAACACCATAATAAAATAATCATACACATTAATTAGGTAGGAAATTGATTACTTACCGTCGAAATTCAGCAGGGGTGGTCCAATTAGCAATTATTTAGGAATAAAATGTAGTATTCGAGTACAATTCAGTTTGAATTATTGAAAGGTAACGTAATATTAATAAATTTTCCTCGAGTACGCGGCTTGTATGTATAATGTATGACGAACGAACATGACATGTCTCTTGCTAATTAATGTAAGCACTGCGCAGGAGTTAATTAATTGTCGGCTACCCATGTAGCGCATGAAACATTTATAAAATTCATAACAGAGCTAATTATGAAACATGGCCGCGCCTGCGCTTTGCGCCACCCGCGGGGCGCGCCTGCGCTGCGCCCGCGTCGATCTCCACTTTAGTAAAAACTAACAATTCTCCACTGACCTTTCTTGTTTATTAAATTACTGTTGTACATACTCTATAGATATTCCCACCACGATCATAAATCGACTTTGTACTTGAATTAAATATTAAAATCTCGAGAAAAAACTGTACTGCGTAGGAGTCTTAAATACCGGGTTTTTTATCTACTTATTTCGATTCACACAATATTTTATATCGGTTTATAACTTGTAAGTTGTTTTTTTGAAAACCATTATTGTCTAATTTTAGCCTTTAAACTAACCTAAAACAAAGAAGTAGAATGTTGGACGCCTTATCGTGAATGGTTAAAGGCAAGTGAATCCAATCATGTTAAAGCTATAACACCATCTAAATTGGTAGTCAACATCATCTGTTTAGCCTTTTTCCAAAAAACTTGAGGTCGGCTTCCATCGAATCGGATGCAGCTGGATACCAGAATTTAAATGGCCTATCCGATTCTCTCTTCCACCACCAATATATGATTTAATGTATCATGAATATACCCCTGTGGCGACTGTTATTTAAACGGCCTACGGCCTCAATATCTCCAATTCTCCATTATACCTAGGAAGGTATTTGGGTACAGACCGCGGCCCATAAAGCTACTACAATTTGTCAAATTTCTTTAATAGATTTTCAACTCTTTCGCTAAAGCATTAGGTTTAAGGTTGATTGGGAAAAGTGGACAGCTTCGGGTAGCTTTGTTGGCGTCTTTACCATTATACCTTGGAAACATTAACAAAATAAGCTTTTAATCCACAATACCTTCGTAACTGAAAAATTATAGAAGCACAATCAATTAAATAAGTATCTACAACCAAAATAAAATGGTAATTTTTTCAGGAAACACTGAACACCTACATAGTACTTTTATCTATAGATTGGAGGGTGGGAAATCATCAAATGACTCCTCCCGCTCTGCGCAGAGCGGTAGAGAGTGTCAGACTTCTACTGACTGAAATCCCCGCACTTATTGAAGAGAGTGAGTGTGTGTTAACTATATATAATACTAGCACTTCACCCGCGACTTCGTCCGTTATTATTTTGAAAATATAATAGATCCTCGGTGAAGATGCACCTAGCTGTCTAACGGTGTAAGAATTTTTTAAATTGGTCTAGTAGTTTTAGAGTTAAATCGGAACAAACAAACAAATCTTTCCTCTTTATAAGTTTAGACTTAGATTTCTACCTACTTCTGCCAAGCTTTTTCTCATCATCATCTACCAATCCTTTTGCCAATTACATTGGGGTCGGCTTACAATCTAGCTAGATGCTGCTGAATACCAGTATTTTACAAGGAGCAACTGCCTATCTGACCTCCACAAACCAGTTAGTACTGGGTAAAACTAAAACTGGCTAAAATTATTTGTCAGACTTTTGGCTACTGACTACATGTAACGTCTGTGAAGGATAACTGACAACCAGCCGGGACCAACGACTTAACATGATTTCCGAGGTATACTGAGGAAACTCGGTATGTAATTTCAATGGACCAACCTAGGCAAGCGCCGCTTAACCTGAAGATCGACCTGAGCGGCTGTTATTATTTAGCCACGAGCTAAATGATAAATTTTGTTTATTTTGTAAATAGGTTTTTACAAACACTTTAACAAGTCACTTTTTTTAACTAGAACTCTATCTACTTAGCTAAGTGATCAATATAAAATTTTAAATCGAGATCAAACAGACCGACTGAATTAAATCAATCAACCAAAGCCACCGAATTCTGAAACTTAACTTGCAATGGAATATGTAGTGATTTTTTTGGAAAGTCGGTATATTTGTCTTGTCCATGTTTATGGAGTAAATCAGACAGGAAGTAGCAATGCAAGTCTTATGTCTACACAAAGTGTACAAGTACAAGTGATTACTTTTTTATTTGTCTAATATTCATTGCTAAGAGGGTTCTATGTTCTGTATCTATGGACAAAATGACCCATCGTTTTGTCCATAGATATACATAACATACATTAATTGACATTTTGTTCATACAAAGCTTCCAACCAAACTATACAGTTATGAAATAAATACCTAGGTACTTAATTTTGTTTGTTTTGTCTGCTGACCATGATAGGTCGGGTAAAGTGATATAGGGGTTTTTCCATTAGGAATTACTCAGTAGCAGCTAGATTATACCCCGGTTGATGACAATCGCCCCCTATTACATGTGACGTTGACTGTTGGACTAAATCATTAACGTCATAAAGTAACTAAGAAAATATTTAATATTATAATAAATATTTTACGACACAACTCCAACTCTCTGAAAAATGATAACCAAATAAATCAGTGAAAGCAGAACGATAGGCAGACATTTCGATATCGTAAATACCGTCGGGACTTAACAAAACGCAGTCAAAACCATAAAATTTCCTTGATGTAAAACAAGTAGTTACAAGCCATCTGCAACATCGGCACGTATATGGCGGTTGTTTAATATTAATCAGCAAATTAGTATGACTAAACTAACGAAATCAATTAACTCATTTTTTTGCATCAAAACTCGTTTTGTTCAAAGCCGTTCCAGGATTTCGCGGTGACAATCAAGTTCCGCTGTCAGTGATAAAACAATACAATGTCGTGTCGTGTAAATATTTAATTCATTCTTTAAATGTCATTACAATACTTAAACATACTTACATGTGAATATAAAGGACGAACATAATACGTTTATGGTGTTCTTTGGATGAATTCCATGACATTTTACGGCACTGATTCTTTTGGAGGAAGAACTTGGTAAAAGAGGTACCACCATGTTATTTTTTTTAACAATACCTGTTTTCCTGTATGTTGGTATTATATCAGCTACTAAAAGACATCTATCATGATCTACATCTATTATTATCAATGATTTCGATAGATGGAAAAATCACCTGCTTAAGTAAAGTATACCTACAGGTTGTTAACGAACCCTTCACGGAGCCGTCAACCAAGAATTGTGTAAACTAAGTTACCCTACGCAAAAATTATTACTGGGAAACGACTTTTTTTTGGGGTGAAAAATCACATATTAGTGTAAAACTGAACGTAGCACTCTTAAAATATTGTGCTAGTGGATGCTTTGAATAGTAAATCGGTCATGGAGGTAATTTAAGTTAAGTTGTAACCTGAAAAACTAGTAACCATGTATTAAAAAAAACAACAGTGAAAAATTAGGAACTTTGACTTCCAATATTTCCGTAACTAGGGGGTTTCCAGGTAATGGTATGGGAGAACAAATGCCATTCGACTTCGTTAAGGGTAGTTTTACAGTCTTTATGTTTAGAGGAGACACGCAAAACTAATAATATAACATCATCACGCCTCTTACCACCGAAGGGTAAGGCAGAGGTCAAGAGGAAATTTCGCCAGAGTAAAGGTTTTGACAGTTATTGTATGACAAAACTGTCAAAACCTCTAATAAGTGATGGCCTAACTAATCATTAAAGCTCTATGAGTGCGGCAGTAAGTCCCATTTAATAGATGGCGAGCCTATTAAACAAATCCAGACGCTAAAATCAATATTCATTCAAAACAACACGAATTGATTTCACGATTTGTCCATTGATTTGAACGGCGCTGACAACATTAATTTGATCATTTTTCGTTTTTGGAAAACATTACAGTTTATGCTTAGGTATTTAATCTAATTACAAATACGACTAAACAAAAATAGATTTAGACTATTAGAGTGTTTCTGAAATCGAATTGATATTGTGTGTTTCTAACTACCTACAACACAAACATAATTGGTCAAATTAATATATGTATCTCATTAATATCATTTTTATAGTATTATCTGGGTTGTGGAGGTCAGATAGGCAGTCGCTCCATGTAAAATACTGGTATTCAGCTTCATCCGGTTAGACTGGAAGCCGACCCCAATATACTTGGGAAAAGGCTAGACAGATGATGAATATCATTTTTGTGTAGGATGAGTATTTTGCCTGAAATAAAACATAATTTTTTCATTAAAACAGTTGTTCAGTTTAACTATAATTTCTGAAAAAGTTTAAAAGTGTAAGCAGCAACAAGTCGGTTTAAAAATAAACGAAAATGGTAATATTGTAAAATATTTATTGAAATCACCTTTGTTACTGAATGGTAATGGATATTGCTATTTTTTCTAGTTTAATAAAGAAAAACATCCATCGTTCAATAGAGCAATATCATCATTTCAGCCAAAAGACGTCCACTGCTGGACATAGGCCTCCCCCAGGCGTCGCCACATTGACCGGTCCCGTGCGTCTCTCATCCAGCGGGTTCCTGCAACCTTGACCAGGTCATCGGTCCACCTAGTGGGAGGCCTTCCAACGCAACGTCTTCCGGTTCGCGGTCGCCATTCCAGAACTTTTCGGCCCCATCGGCCATCCGTTCTGCGAGCAATGTGCCCTGCCCATTGCCACTTAAGTCTGGCGATTCTTCGGGCTACGTCGGTAACCTTGGTTCTCATGCGGATGTCCTCATTTCTGATTCGATCACGCAAGGAAACTCCGAGCATAGCCCTCTCCATTGCCCTTTGGGTGACTTTGAGCTTTCTGATAAGGCCCATTGTGAGCGACCACGTTTCGGTCCCGTACGTAATCACTGGCAACACACACTGGTCATAGACTTTCGTCTTGAGACACTGGGGTATGTTGGACGAGAAGATACTGCGCAGCTTCCCGAACGCTGCCCAGCCGAGTCGGATTCGACGATTGACCTCTTTCTCGAAGTTGGATCTACCCAACTGGACCGTTTGTCCCAGGTAGACATAATCGTCCACAACTTCGAGCGTAGAGTCTCCGATCTTGATAGGAGTGGGTGTTACATGAACATTCGACATAACCTTGGTTTTGTCCATGTTCATTTTAAGACCCACTCTTTCGGAAGCTCTACTGAGGTCATCGAGCATTTTACTGAGGTCTTCCATGGTCTCAGCCATGACCACTATATCGTCGGCAAACCGAAGGTGAGTGATGTACTCGCCGTTGACATTGATGCCAAGTCCTTTCCAATCCAGAACCTTGAAGACATCCTCCAATGCAGCGGTAAACAGTTTCGGAGATATGACGTCTCCCTGTCTCACACCGCGCTGCAGAAGGATAGGTTCCGTGGTCTGGTCCTGAAGTCGGACTGACATGGTGGCGTTTTTGTACAAACACTTCAACACCTCGATGTACCGGTAGTCGATTTGGCACCGTTGGAGAGACTGCAGTACAGCCCAAGTCTCGATCGAATCGAAGGCTTTCTCGTAGTCCACAAACGCTAAACAGAGAGGCAGGTTATACTCTTCGGTCTTCTGTATAACTTGCCGCAGCGTATGTATGTGGTCTACGGTACTGAAGCCTTTTCGGAATCCGGCTTGTTCGGGAGGCTGGAAATCGTCGAACCTGCGTGCGAGACGATTCGTGATGACTCTTGAAAACAACTTGTAGACATGGCTTAGAAGTGAGATGGGCCTATAGTTCTTCAACCGGGCATTGTCACCCTTTTTGAAGAAGAGCACCACCACACCCCTGCACCAAGCCTGTGGCGTTTTCCCCTCGAGTATGACGGAATCAAACAACTTCTGAAGGGCCTTAAGGACCGGTTTGCCACCCGCCTTCAGCAGTTCGGCCGTAATTCCAGAGAGCAATATATTGACAAGTAAAAGTAACAAAAGAATACAATAATAGACACAAGGCGTGAAAAACTAAAGTATAATAGTAGATTATTAACCAAGGGGATAAAGCAGCCCGTCGGGGCTGTGGTTTGTCGAAAGGTTAACGTGGCTCCGACACAGGGGCGAAGAAGGAACATGGGTTTGGTTTTTAGTCAGTAGAAGTCTGACACTCCCCTTCGCTCTGCCCAAGAGCGGGGGATGATTTTCGATGATTTTCCACCCACCAATAAAAAAAAGAAAAAAAAAGGGGATAAAGCAGTGTCTTCTGTCGCGATTTAAATCGCGAGCGTAACGAAGGACTCGAGGTTTACTCCCGAGCGTAGCGAGGGTGTTAAAAACTTAAGCTTTATCACCGAGGAAAATACTCTACTTTTCGTTTGCGAAAAAATTAACACAATAATAATATGAGATAAGCATTTATTAAATAATGACAATTAATAGTAAAAGTTAACATTCGAAACATTGGTCCAATTATTGATAGAAATCACATTCTCCCCCTAGAGGATGAATGAAATTCAGTACAATTTTCTTTTTCCAAATTTAAATCACATTCTCCCCCTAGAGGATGAATGAAATCCAGTACAATTTTCTTTCCCTGTTTTTAACAGATTAAAAATGACTATTGTTAAGTTCGCTTTTTGTGGCAAAGAATGTCATTTTTTTGAGCAAGTGATACGAAAAAACATAAACAATATAAAGAAGGCTCCTATCGGCCACAACCTTTATTCTTATTTGTATTCCTTTCTTCCTTTTTATATTAAGTGCGTACATAAATTGTTAGCACAAACATCACGCATGTAATCCGCAATAGGTTAGGTAGAGGTGTATTAATAATAGTACACCAATATTTCGCCAGTTATATTTAAGTCAGATGATATAGGGGTCGAGCCTATAAACCCTCAACTCCTCAACCGGGCATCAAACATAAATAGTTAAATAAATATTTTTAGGTACAAGACGACCAATAAATAGGGACAAGCGTAACATTTGTATCCGGCTTCGCTGTAGTAACGTAGAATCAAAACAAACGTGACGGAATGGCTCGCTGTTGACCGTATACGCAGATAAACCGATAAATTCTAAATACAAAGGCAGATCACGTCACTAGTAACGGTTTTCATATTACGGTTATTCTGCTTCTGGATAAAATTTGGAAATTTGGAAACCGTAGCGATGGCAAAAAAGTTCGCGTGCCGGGTCGCACTTGGCTCTGGACAAACATCACGCGCTTTACTTCTTTTTCTTTAAACCATGATTCTAATATTTGCTGGTTGTTGCGTCTCCGGGACCTGTTAAATAATTTTGAAAGAAATACAATTTTTAGGCATCACTTTTTATACTCTACATTATTTTGATCTCAGTCTTATTTATTAAGTTCATCATCATCCTCCAGCCCTTGTCTGTGCTACTTGGGGTCGGGGAAACACGTCATTTTCTTCAATTCGGTTAATCGTCACGCTATCATTTAAGTATCATATAATTTCTCACACAATTCATTCATCTTTCTTTGGTCTTCCTCTCCCTCTTCACTCTTCAGCCATCAACATTGATATTCATCACTACTACTCACTTTGAATCACATACGATTAAGGTGTTGGATATAATAAGATTAGATCCTGTTTTGATCTGCTACAAAGCAAGTTCTTCCTTATTTCAGGTTTCAAGTTCCTAGTTTCATGTGGAAATCAAAGAAGTCACCAAACGTCAGTTTGCCTGCAGCTTTTTAACAAACATGACAGATTGTAAAAGAAAAAACAAACGAGGGAAATTAATACTGAGAGGGAAATTATTAAACGTAAGTAAGTAAGGTAAGTACCTAATATCCGTATTTATAGTCAAGTTAAAGTAATTACTACTTAACGTATGCAAATATTTTTATGCAATGGGCAAGAATTTAAACGAAGTTAGAACCGTCAATGAAAGCAAAACTAAGAATTCGAACGTTTGATAGTTCTAACATTAAGGAATTACTGAACTACAGAGAAAAAATCGTATCTTAAACAATGACATTTACTCAAGTAATAGTAATGACTTGTTTATAAATACGGGTGAGTGTTTAGAATATTATAAAGTCTGATTTTAATTCTATGAACTGGAACCTCACTAAAACACGTGTTTAGTTTTTGAACTGGATAGAAGAAAATAGCTATTTATTAAACTCATAAATCTACCATCCTACCATTTTCCCCTAAAGTTTATTTCTTCCGTTCTCCTCTGTCAACCGTCACGTTATCATTTATACTCCTTTTTCTTTCATATCATTCCTCACATAATCCATCCATTGTTTCCTTGGACTTTCTCTCCCTCTCCATCCATCTACATTAACATGCATCACTCTTTTCAACATCAACAGCCTTAATGTTCCCACTGCAGGGACTCAGGCCTCCTCTCTAAGAGAGGGATGGGCTATATAATCTACCACGCGGGCGGGATGTCACATGTCTTCGAATTTTTGGTTCTAAGACATGCCGGTTTCCTCACGATGTTTTCCTTCACCGTTTTGGGAGCAGTGGTGATGAAATAAATTACACAAAGTAATGCGCCTGACGGGTTCGAACCCACGACTCACTGTTCGTGAGTCGGGGCCGCCACCACTGGGCCACCACTGCTCAATCACTCTTTTAGTCGGACGTGATTCGTCTTTTTATAACATATCCATACTAAGACTGTCGATTCCCTTTCAACTTTTATGAATTTCTTAGACCATCATCATCTGCCTAGCCTTTCCCCTATGTTGGGGTCGGCTTCCAGTCTAACCGGATGCAGCTGATAACCAGTATTTTACCTTTTTTATGAATTTCTTAGACCAATCTGCTGCTGCAGCATAACAAAAATTAAGTGCTTTAGCATGTCAATAAGACAGAAGAATTAATTAGGTAATACCTCTGTTAATATTTATTGTTAATTTGATGATAGTAATGTTATCATACCAAACCGCCAAAAGTAGAGAGATTTAGAAGAATCCTACACTCAGCATTAGGTGGCCTAAAGTTAAAGAAGAAGAATGCACATTATGCATAAGTGACACAATGTGACTGTTTGAACTATGTACGTATTATTTATAATATGAGTGTGGGATATGATTTTATTTTTATTTATAAGGTCTTCCTTACGATTATATTTCAAGGAATCTACATAAATGTGGAAAATCTGTTAAGTTCAAAGAGTAATTCACTGATGATGTGAAGATTTTCTTCGAAATTGCAATCTGAGTAGAAATGGCGAATTTTCGACTGTGTAGAGTACTGTAGAGCGTGCATTTAAAGTAATTAATATAGGTATCTCTGGTAGGTTCTTCTATCCATTAGCTATCTATAACATTCTAAACCAGTCCAAGAGTTTATAAAATATGTATGATAGCACTTCGACCACGACTTCGTTCGCAAAAAGTGTGATAGTTCGGCTAATAGGCACGATATAAAAATAATACCCACGAATAATGTAGTATTTTATCAATGCATTTTTTTTAGAACTGGATCGTCAGTTCCGGAGATTACTACATACATACAACAAATTTTACTTCTTTATAATAATAGTACAGAATAAGCAACAGACCATTGTGGATAAGGATAACTAATTTACAAAGATTAGTTGACACAATTATAAAAGAAACAGGTGAAGAGTATGTCAACAAAAACCTGAAACCCAAAGTCTACGCACGATTTAAATATCAATCACCGATTGAATAGTCTATCGTTCCAATCTTGTAACAATCGCACCCAAAAACAAGACAACTTTACCCAAGTGCCCAAACTAACGGACTTCAAGCACAATAAAAAGATGCAGTTGAAGCGTGCGAATTCAAAAGTTTATCTCACCTTACTATAACGACAAGGACGGCGAACTTGCCACCTCTCTCGCCAGCCATGAGTTTTGCATAGTGGCCAGTGGACACCTTACATCAAAACAAGTGAGGTCTTGAGCGAGCGGGGGGCGCGGGGTCTGCGGGGCGCAAGGCGAGGGGGCAGGGGGGCGTGGGGCGGGCCTGGGGCGTGCGGTGCAGCCTGCCGCGCTGACCCCACGCCTTGAACGATGCACTCTGCAACACTGCACTACTTGCACCTCGTCACAACAGACAACACACGACTACAAGTCAAAAGAAAATTCTAAGTCAAACACGATTAGGTAGGTATGTTATGATAACAATTTATCATTCAAGTTAATGGCAATTTGACAAAATGATAACAATCAGTTCAAAATGTACCGTTGTCAAAACTCTTGTTTACAGAATATTTTTCTCAATGAAATTCGCCACAAATGTCCTGAAGGAACTGTAGTCGTAATAAATGCGAGTGGTTACAGTAAGACACGAGTAGGTAACGCCATCTCTCGGCCGGTAGCAGAACTATGCATCGTTAAGTTGAAAACTTTTACAAGCTCTCAAGTGTTACGACTACACTAATCGTTTTAATTATGTAAATTAAATATAAATAACACATAGTTTCATACGAACCTCATATAAGTTTATTTTAAAGTTATTTTATCTTTGTTTGGCCTTGTTAAGTCAATAGAACTTCTATTATTTTTTATTTCCACACTATTTTCTTTTATGTTCGATTAATAATTGGTTAACAACGGATGAGACAAACATTTCTTTTTTTTTACTGTGCAGGAATGCAGTTTGTTTACAACTATGACGATGCACATTTACAATTAGTAATTGTAACATCCGCGGATACGGTGTAATTTAGGTACATGCAAATACATCGACATTATTACAAAAATGAACATCCTGTCGCGGCGATCGATTTGCATATTTTTTAATAATATCAGGAAAAAATAACAAAAGCGGCCTTTGTGAAACGGACGACAGACAATTGTTAGGATTTCCGGAGCAAATGTAAATTATTCATAAAATTTAATCAGGACGGTCTCATAATCTATCGTGATGATAATTATAGTATTATTATGAGTACAATGAATTTATGGCGGTGTCAGCCTTTATTATACGCGTCACGTGATAGTCATCTTTATGGGCAAGTTTCCCAACATCATTGTTAAGCAATTATAGTACCTGAATTGTGCTGATTAGTGCCTACTATTGAAATCAGGAGTTCAATATGCATGGAGGTATGCATGCTGCATGGATGACATGTCTCGTCTTTTCCCATGTAAGGTATGTCAGCTCTGAGTAATCATTTATTATTCTAATCGTATGTATTGATGTTAAGATGTTTCTGCCGTCCGGGATTATTGCCATAATGATTTCTCTTGACATACCTTTGATACAAACATGATCATCTGGGTCCAACTAGTCTTACTATAGGGTAGCGTATTACATAGTATCTGGGTTGTGGAGGTCAGTTAGACAGTCATTAGATGCACAATACTGGTATTCAGCTGTATCCAGCTACACTAGAAACAGCCCCACAATGCCCAAAGCTAGGTAGGCTGATCTTCTGTGCCCTATTATTTAACCAATCCATGCTTCAAGTACTCATACCAGTTGATTGAAACTTAACGTCTTGAGGAACTCTTACACTGACAGTCATTTTAATAAACGAACCATACCAGCTACTAATCACGTTCCTGCGTTGTTGTTCACAAGCGCTATTGTTAAGCATCAGGTCCCGTGTTCAGTTCTCTGGCCGGGCAAAGCTTTTTTGGGATTTTCCCTCAGTACCTATGTCTCTTCAAAATGTTACATGGAACTTATATAATGCATAACTTGAGGATTACAGACGTTAGCTGGGGTATTTTATTTGTGGAAGGAGCTTAAAACAAAACGAATTGCAGGACGGAGTTACTTAACTTTTAAATTTAGTTTTTTCAGAAGAATGAGGTGGCAAATGAACCTAAATTTATTCAAAGAAAGTCTGCTGCTGGACTTGGCCTTTTCGCAATTACCTAAACCAAAGCATTCAGTTCTCTGGCTTCTTCCTTCTGCATCCAGTCCATTCCAGCGGCCGTCAGGGCCAATAGATCTGAACTTCTTATGCGCACAGGTCCTTTATTATGCGCACAGCTAAGGAGTGGAATTCCCTGCCTGCGTCGGTTTTTCCGAGTTCATATAACCCTAATCTGTTTAAGTCGCGAGTAAACAGGCTTCTACTGGGTAAGCTCGTTCCATCGTCGACATCATCCCTGCCCTTAGGGCAAGATTGAAGTCAAGAGCAAGCCCATTTATAATAAAAAAATTAAAAAAACTGAGGTGAGATTAAATAAGCACCTCAGAACGAATAGTGTGAGAACTAGACACGCATTTATTATGACAGATATAATATTTATGTCTCCCTTCGGGGGTGCGGGTTGTTCGAAAGAGATACTGCGGTTTCGGCACAAAGGGCTATAAGAAGGAACATGGGTGGTTTTTAGTTAGATAGAAGTCTGACACTCCCTACCGCTCTGCCCAGCGGAGGAGTCATTTGATGATTTACCCCCAAAAAAAAAGGTCTTTATGTAGTGTAAGACATCATCGGTTGCGGTTGTCACAACTATACGAAAGTCATCATCATTATTTTTTCACAACTGTGGGGAGCTTCAGCCTATCTGATGTCCAAAACCTACTTAGTAGGTACAAGGTATTACGATTTCCCTTGGTAAGACTAGTTGTCAGACTTCCGGGCAACTGATCACCCTTAACGCCTGTCAAAGATCTACAAATGTTATTAGCTAGAATCAACAGTGGCGACCACAAGAAAAGCGCCGAGACAATGAAGCTCGACGAAGGGATTATTCCCAATAGTCCCCTCTAGCCCTGTCCTCCGGGGTGACAGCTGAGAATTGTCTTCCCAGTTGTCACCGGGGTGACAATTTGTGCCGACTGTTCCCTTTGAAAACTGACTAGAGGGGAGAAATGGGAAGTCTGTTTCTCAGTTGTCACCGGGGGGGGGGGGGGGGGGGGGGTGTGACGTTCCAAAAAATATTAACTATTAAGTAAGTAAATAAAAATGTCAATCAAGTTATATAGAATCAAATACAAAAAAAAAACATTATGTTTCCTATAATAGGTACAATCACAGATTATTATAATAATATGACAGTTTGTGATTATATTACCTCTGACTTTTCATAACTAACAAATAGGTACACATTCTACCGACACTCAAGCGTTAAACATTATCTTTGTGTCAAATAGCTATTAATTTTAAGGTCTGAGAACACAACACACCGCCTCTATTATAATAAGTAATAAATTAAAATATAACATGAACAGAGTAACAAACAGTGTAGGCAGGGTTATGCGCAAGTAGATGTTATCGCCGGCGTCACCTGAACGGAAGCGAGACGGTGTCACTAACACAAAAACCACATTAGTACCCCAATTATAATTACATTGTTATTTATGCACGTTGATCTATCAAAGTTTACAAACAAGGGGGCTATCTCTAAGTATATCACATTATGTTGAGTGAAAACAGAACCATTCGTAGTTATCATTTCAAGTATTTCTTATTTATTTATATTCTCACCATTCAAAATATAGAAAATCCGAATTCTGTGCGTTATAAGAATTCTCTGAAGTCGGTATTAAAAATTTCCCAAACATGTTATTGGGTGAGCAACGAAAGAGCTAGATAAACTCGTCCAGATGTTTCAACGCCAAATTATTTCTTGAACAGTAAATCTTATTTGAAATAAAGTATCCGTGTATTATAAACACCTGCGTCTGAATAAACATACATGCAGGTAAATCAGAATGGTAAATGACTAACTGTAATATAAATATCTGAAATAGTAAAACTAGTAACATGCGTTCGAATCAAACAATCTTTCAGACGCTTCCACAAAGCTTAGCATTTTAAAATGAATCCGGTGAAGATCGTAAAATATTCGATAAACAGGGCGTGTATGTTTGCTTTCGCCGAGTTTAACATTGCTATTAAACAGTCGTGAAATGGACAGAAATAATCGGGTCGATCCGTTATATCGCATCATTCGTATGACGCGGGCGTCGGCAAACGCTGCCCATTGCTATGCTGTGAGGTGCTCCTGCGACTCTGCGATCACACGATTACTTTATTCCTCAAAACTTATACGCAGACAGCTACGTATGTACCTACCATTATTTTACAGCTGATTTCGTTACAAAAGGACCTTCGGGTCAGTAAGCTCTTAATGCCCAATTACTCACTGCATCCTATGTTAAACTTATTGTCTTAGAAGCGCGAGCGTAATGATGTAGAGTGCGCGTGTGTGATTATTAGGCAGTTTTGGCAGTGACGCGATGACGTGGCGACGTCGGCATGACTCGTGGCGGTGGCGGTGCTCAGTCGCGATCTTTGTGAATGTTTGATGGCGGTAGCTGCGCTGCGTCCCCGCACCAGACGGCTTTGTTTTTGTGAGTCGCGACGCGCGCCTGCCGGCCGGCCTTTCGCCGCCGATTCTTTAAATCGACCGAAACAATACTGGGAACTAGGACATTTCGCATCAAACACATACCTGCCTACTTTGAAGATGACGTATGTCCGTACACGACTACGCCTGCTTTTGTTTGCAAATTAACGTTAATGTAAGTAACCGTGCTCGTGCAACGCTACAGCTAGACATAGAGGGATGTGAACGGCCGGCTGATAGTTTCCGCCGATCGGTGTCATATAAAAAGGACATGTACTAAACATGAATGACTCCTGGCAAGATGGGATGTATCGCATAGTAGTGAACGTTTTAATCGCGTGATTCAGTTGCGCATTAGGAGCGCGGCGGGGCGAGGCGAGGCGGGGCGGGCGCGCGGCCGCTCGGTGCCTCCCGCGGCGCTGCGCCTGCTCCGCTACTTTTTATCCGTGCATGCTCGGCTCGTGTCTTTTTCGCTCTTCCCGATTGGAATTCGTTGAGGGATCGCCGCTGCCGGTGGCAGACGTCTTGTGACATGTCAGCGGCGGTACGTGCACTGCGTACAAGGCAATTAACCAGTCATCTCACTCGAATCCACCAGTCGGGCGGAATCTCCTCGCAGCTCGAGAGATGTTTCTGAGGAGGCTCGTCTTTATTCAAGGAACTACCGTGAAAATACTTCGACACAGAAATCGTTAATTGATCGCGTTAATTGTCCTTTTTTGGAACAACATCTTGTAAGTATTTCACTTGTAGGTTTTTTAGCGCAATAAAGTATTGGACAAACATCCGCCCATCCGCAACGCACTTAAGTGAATCGCTTTTTGTTACTCGTTCAGTTGTAAATGCTCCACCTACATATCTCCATGTGACGTGATTGTATAGAAAATCTAGGTAAACGTACGACATCACATTTATGCAAATGTTTATTGTTGAGCACCTACTCGTACGAAATTCCAACACCATTGCGTGATCTGAAACACAATCTGACATTTTCCTTGTGAACCGAAAGACGAACCTTTAAAAAGTGCTCCTCCAGTCCTTGCTATTCGGGTGGTAGCATAACAATGACAGTTCTTACAATAGAAACTTATGTTTGACAAAAGGAAAGAACGAACTTCGACGGAGCGTGTGAATGAAAATAAAAGAGAAAATAATGGAGACAAATCACGGCGACCAACTTAGATACAGCGAACCAAGTGTTTCTAATTCATTGACTTGATCCTACTCGTGCAGGCGGCTTGACGACGTACAATATTTATAAATGCTAAATTATAATAATATCACGCTTGTAATCCCAAAAGGGTTTGGCAGAGGTATACCTTATAGTACAACCACATTTCGCCAGTTATGTCCAAGTCCCATATAAAAGGAGCCTATTCCCATCAACCGGGTATAAATATACTAAATTATTCTAAAAATTAATTACTAACTTAGTACATGAACCTTCCGAGTTTTAACCATTTAAAGCAGTTAATAATTAAACAGAACTGTATACAACTGGAGACATGTATTCAGGAGACAGAGCTAATTAACAACAAGACGTGACATAACAATGAAAAACACAATATCAGAAATGGAATGAATACAATGTTAAATTGTATTTATTAGAGTTTATTATTATCGCTTTTTGAACAATAAGTATGTTTGTATAGACAATTATGGTAAAGCCTGGTAAAGGTGTCGCGGAGGTGCAGAGCCGACTACTACATGTGTTACCGACTTGCATAATGGATGGCCCAGGGCTATCCGTGCGGCGCAACTTGCTAACTTAAATATATTCTAGCTGTACTGTTCACCTATTGAGTTTACCCCAAATAGCTCTTATTGCTATCTAGAACTGTTTTGGAAATCTGGAACTATTCTTACTAACGGAAGAGCAGTAGAACAAGACAAAATTATTTCTAGAAATTTGGTGGTAATATTCTGCAGTCACTTTTGGTTCCCTAGTTGAGAAAGCAATTCCTTAGCCTGCCTAAAAATTGTGGTTGTAGGCATGATGAGAAGTTCATACTCTAGCATTTTAATGGCAAGCTAACTATATTAGGGAAATTGATTGCTTTACAAATTGACAACTTAAGTATAACAGACTGTCATTCTTATACAGTCGTTTGTGACGACGTAAGTGGTGTCAATTTGCTTAACAATTAATATACTGACTACACATAGATTTTAACAGCTATTCAAATGACTAGAAAGTATGAAGTAAATAATTAAATAATCACTGTCTGTGCCAACATATATTCATTTGAATACGTAAATTGTAGGTACTAAGGTTACCTCGGTTCCACTATCACGTTGTAATTGTAAGCATGGTCACGAGCTGCTTATCATATCATTAATATTAATCTCAACTTATTTGAGAACACAAAAATATGAAAGAATATTTTGGTGAAGACGCGAATATGCGGCCATAATATTAAAAATAATAAAAAATGCGTCCGTCGAATGCCCCGGTGGTAGCCCTTGGAATAACAGAAAGAAGCCGCTTGCCTTTCCATTGAATCAAATTCATATATTTTGAGATTCAGTCGCCAATTTCATTTGTACCGATAGGAAAAAAGTTTTCAATAAAATGCAAGTGAGAAGTAAGATATTTTTGTACGTCAACTGTTATGATTCGCAATAATTTGATACCACAAATGCATTACACATCATTGCAACTATGGAAAACTGAAGGTTTATTGTCAATACGGAATATTTAAAATGCAAAAAATGTTTTTTTATATGGCTACCATATTAGTCAAGTTTATCCATAAACTGCATGCACAACCGTAAATAATAAATACGCTAAGTGCATAAAGTTTGACGTCCAGCTGAGAACGGGATGAACATTGTACTAGGCAATGACACATATTGTTCTGACGGTACATTCCTTGGATTGTTTTATTGGATTATGCGGCGAGGCCGCGAAGCAGCTATAACTATTCAGTGTCGTCTTTTGTGTTATGGAAAAACTTGTTCTTGAACCCATGTAGTGTGAAAGTCTCGTTTATTTGTGCAGTTTAATGTTACATATGTACACATATTATCGGGTGCGCGGCGCGGCTGTCAGCCAGCGCTTGCGCCCGCGCACCGCACCGCGACACTGCGCACACGCCGCGCGTTGTTAGCACGGACAATGCCGAGCTCACAGATCCTTCATCATTACCTACTGTTTTGATTTTTCACCTTCGTTACGAATCTACTTTCCATTTTTGGGTGCGTAACATGTTGAAAAGTGGACCTGGGATGTGTTTAGATTTTTACATACCTACATATAACAGGTTTAAATGATGAGATGAGACGGAAGCTGGTACATTTTTGGTCAGTACCTAATCCCATTTTGTGAAGCACATCCAATAAATAAAATAGGATTTGTAGAAATTTTTGCTGTGATGGGATGCAATGCAATTGTGCAGGTATCCTAAAAACCTAGAAGTAACGTTTTTGGTAATTTATTGTGATTTTAGGTTTCATTGGTATATTAAAATAGGGAATGAAGTTATATAATACTCCCGTAATCGAGGTTAAATAATTACAAACACATTTATCAGATTTTTTTTTCGTCAAATCGTTCTCCTATGGGTAAAACGGGGGATATTAGTTTGTATGAAAAGTCTAAAATTTACGCGATGAAAGTAGCTAGCTGACAAGTGCTAGTTAATAATGCATAGGGTAGCAAGTATCAACAACAGAGCTCAGCAGTCACAGAGACAATCAGCTATGATAGTTGCCGGACACGTTAGGGATAGGTGCACAGATAATATTGACATTCAAAATAAATTATGAAATAAGTTGATACTCCCAAATGTTACCTACTATTTAATTGCAAAGCAAACGGAACCCTGCGAAACCTTATTCAGTCGGTCGTCGACTAATGTTTATTTGGACATATTTATGGCTATAGTTCCGCTTTTTGTGCAGATGGAAATATGTGTGGCGGATCGCACGTCTGCGTGAGATTTCGGACACCTCTCCGCTTACTAAATTTAATATCGTCGGCTTTTACGCCGACGACGAACCAAAAAAAAAACTATGAAATCGCCATTGTGTCGGCGACACGAACGGCAGTTCGCGCCTACCGGCCACTCATGAAAATTATTTTGTTTTTATCGCAAAATGTATGTTTATGATAACACCTGTTTCGCTGATGCCTCCGCGATCGGTGTCAGTCGAAGCTTGTCTCGATTTTTTGCCAATTTAAGGACTATAAAGACGCCCGCATCGCCAGCTAATTTTAACCACTGTTCACCGAATTACGCATTCGTTTGCTCTCGTTCGAGGGACGGAAGTCTCCCTGCTTCACAAGTGTTACGTTTGACATCAAATGAAGCTGCAGTTATTCGATTTTATACATTCACATTTTTTGTACCCACCTTCGCAATAGATGAAGCTTGTCACTTCGGGCGATTATCTGGTGAACAAATACATATTTAGATGAAGATAATAAATTCATATTTATTAACAAATCAATCGCATAAATCTTAGTTTATGTCAACTATAATGATGCGGTTGTCAAAGGACAGCCGCCGCGACCACAGTCCAGCTTTTTGCATAATTACGTCGATGGAATGCCGTCCCTTTAATATGATAACAAAGAAAGATGACCGACTATATGATTGTTGAAATTTATAGCCATCCTCAGCAGAAGATGTTAGCCGCTGATTGCGCGAACTATGGAGTCTTGGGAGCCATTGCTCCATTCTTGATATTCCAGCCGCCAGTATATTTGTGTCATATTTGCATGAGTTCATTTTTACAGACAATGTTAGTACGAGTACCAAGTTCATTTGTTGTAACTTTACAATATTCCACTTAGACTAAACATAGGTTTTATATTAACTTCATGGTAATCGTGAATGTTGTAAAGAGCGCAGACATAGATTAGGTGCGCAAGAGTGAATATGTCTATTGGCCTGTTCGAATTGATAAACAACATGAAATCAAAGATAGCGAAACCCTTCTTAGCGTAGACCACGAGTTATATATTTTCGTAACGCAATCCATAAGAAACGCTACAATAATCGTACATTTCTCTTGACAATGTTCCTTTGAATAAAGAGAGTTAAGGCGAACAGATACAATGTCGAAGATTTGTTTACTCAGCGCTAAGAGGCCAGCATTGCGTGATTACCTCTTCGGTGCGACTGCTTGAAAAATAGACTTTCCTGCGCAGAAATATAAGGAGAAATTTTCTGTATTGCAAACACGACTCTGTATCTATGCGCAGATAGCGCACCGGCTCGCAGCCGCTCTTGTGGGCTTAAATTAGTACGTACTCAAATGTCATCGTTCACTATGATATCGCAATCAAAATTGACGTGGGAAATATGCTCGTTTGAGACTGAGGGCACACAGCTGATGTCTATAAATTGTACAATAAATTATATCAATCGCTCTGTTAGATACCGACGTTGCATAATTCAATCATAATGCTGTCAAAGTATGCGCGGCTGCCCTTACTGCGTCGGTAAGCGCAGATTATGAGTGAATGTCTTTAAACTGTGAATACCTATGATGAGCGGCAATAATACATTATGGCTCGACTAGTAAATGAATATGTGAAGTAAAAAGTGGTTTGTACATGTCATAATAACTGGAAAAGCTAAAGCAATCAAACAGGTAGCTCACAGTATGCAGTGTCCGGGTGCGCATACGGGATGCGAGCACTCTCCGCGCTCCATCACCACCACGGCACCACCTTTCTGTTTTAATACCCAGTTTTTATACACTACACTCACCTGCATTAATTTAGCTGAGTAGATCAAATATCTAACTAAACTTGTCAATAACAGTACCGAGGTAACTGTCAGTGAATTAACACGAGCTGATCCGCCAAGCTGTGTTGGCAAAACGAATGAATGAAGCCATGAACATTATTTGGAAAAATCTAGGTAGGGCACTGCCAATGTTTACACTAGAAAAGATTCTCACTTAATTTGGCGAAGTACATAGACAGATTACAACGACTTGAAATCTACATATGCAATTCTTTTAACGATTGCATCAGTAGAAAATAAGAAACAAATGAATTTAGAAGCGTGCATGCGACAAGACATATATTTTACTTTACTGGTACAATATATTTGTTATGTATCGCGATCTGAATAATCCCAGAGGCCTCATGATTGTATTCTCTTATAAAGAGCCAGTACTTGCCTTACAAAATTGACATCCAAATCAGATTAATCCAATCAATGGAAATTTATGACGCACCGGGGAACGAGCTCCGTACCATTGAGAGATCGGCGCAGGCCTTGCTAATCAGCCCTCGACCAACAAACTATAACCTACCTGTTGCTTGTGCCGCATCTTTATCCTGTTCCAAATGGTCTCAAACGAAGACATCTTTAAATTAATTAAGTAGGTTCACGTATAAACCCCTAAGTACTTTGAATTTTGGAATAATAAATAATTATATAAATATTCAAAATCAATATTCACTCATCATAATGCTTGATGCGGTAGCGGCATGGACGACATTGTCACACTATGCCTTTCGGTTTAAAAATTATTCGGAAATTTGCCAACGTCTTCGAAAATCACACAACGTGTGTTTTTGCGGCAATTACAGAGACGTGCGGAGCGGTCGCCTTCTTTGCAAACATGTCTTTGATTTATATGTCTGCTTTCGGCTCTCGAGATGAGAGTAAAATATGAGCCGACCCATCAAATATTCAGCCTTTTTGGGACGCGGGAGCGACTCTTAATGCTCATTATAATAAAAATACGATAGTTCATACTGAAATATATAACGTACATGTTGCCTACGTTGGTATGTCAGTCCCATTTTGGAAGTTAGCAAATCCTTATTTGTGGATTGAACAGTTTTGATACTGTCATTAAATAACTTAATGTTATGTTGCTTTTGAATGCATCAAATACAAAAAGGGTAAGAAACTCAAGAAAATTAACTCGTAGATGTAAATTATTAATTTTACGAAGGTCACATCGACTATAGAATTTTCAGTTTCCACATTACTTTACTATATTTAGTAACTTTTCTTTCATATTTGGTTAGTCATCGATTAACTGTAAGCAAATTATAGAAAACCTCAGCCAAAGAAAACGCGAATCCCAAAAACGAAAAATGTTATTTCAAGTATCTAGACAGTTCGGTCTGTTGTAGACAAGTTGGTTATATTTCATCAGGACTTGTTGTCACATGATCCGCGGGGAGATTCATCTTTAATTGGGTGAACCGGGCCATTCTGCTCCTTTACATTGTGGACCTTTATTAGAAGCCTGCCTGGGACAATGTCATACCTACCTGTACGAACCTTCGTGAATCAGGTTATTCTTTAAGATCGAAACATATTAGTATGTATTTTTAGTGCGAAATGCGTCTGTTAAGTGATGAATTTGGAATTTCAATGAACACTGCGGTAAGTATTTATTTTATTTCGTTGATTTTAAGTAAACTTACGAAGTATTTAGAAGAAGCCCAATTAGAGGTTTCCACTCAAATAAAACTGTTTTGTTTAAATTATATCGGAAGCTGTTAAAGGGGGTGGGGTTTATAACAGTTGATATCTTAATCCTACTTAATTTTACATTCCGTGCTGTGATTGTCACCTAAGTGCAGAACTTGAGTACACGTCTTTGAATTCGGAGTTGTAGGTGAGTCTTATAACCGAGAGATATAGATTATCAGGAATCGAACCTTTACTGTCTAAACGTCCAGACTACAAGTGCAGAGTTACTCTTCCTGAACGTGTTCGGTTATGACGGCCAGTGTGCGCGAAAACTCAGGTTCACTCTCTTTTTTTACCCGACTGCAAGGAAAGGGTTAAGTTTTTCGGGACCATCTTTGTTTGTAATATTCTTTATTCCCTCATATCTTCCAAACCACTCGTTGGATTTATTTTTCACTCTCATTAGCCCGATACAACCTAACTTGCTTTTTGAGACAAAGGATAGTACCTCCAACTTCCAAACTCCGATCTGTTACTGAGATTTGGTCAATGGGAAAACTCAATAACACCTTGTCTGACCTCGGAATCCACGCAATTCACGCTTGCAGAGTTATGGAGGCACTAAATGTTTTTTAGGAAATGCTTATAGCTAAATGTACTTGGTTATTAATAAATAACGAATTTGAATAGTAAATATAGTTCAGAACCATGGAAGTCCAAACTATCTGTTTGCCTATTATAAGATTGTAAATAATTACCCATATTCACACAAGGCATCATGGTCAATGCATGGCTACGTCAAGTGTCGTCCATTACGGCGCTGTCATCGGTGAGTTGTGACGCGCAATTAAAATCAATATTTATGGCCTTATTAGAACATATAAATCAGAAGCTGACATTTTTCAACATGATGGCCGCTGCCACTCTTCAAATAAATCATGAGAAGTTATGTGATGGCAAATGTCAATATACTCGAGACTCGACATACCTTCAATGGAAACCACGTCGGGGTTTTAAGATTCTATTGGTGATTAAAGTTATTAAGCAAAGAACCTACTAGAACTGCTTGCGACTCTGTGTGTTGATGTCAAAGTTCTACTAGATCTAAGTACTTGTAAATGGACCTTGTTTAGTCAAAAAGTCATAGGTTGAATCATAGTTAAATAAGTATCCCACGAATTTAGCCATGTGGCTGCATTTTTATACTGTATAAAACTTAGTGATGTAATTTTTTCAAATAATACCGGCTGATTCACTACTTGGGCGCTCACTTTAAAAAAGTTCCAATCATGGGCCCGTACAGTACGCCAAGCCCTTCGATCAGAAAGGCATACTAAATTATAGATGCAACTTCTATGGTTACGACAAGTTTGCAGAAGTCGGAGTATTCTAACAAGTTAGCTTTGTAATTTACTATTAAAGCATCAAGTTATTCATCGTTACATGGAAAATATGCCGTGAAAAATTAATTGATTCCAAATCTAGTAACGACCGGTGGTCAAGCTGAGAAGGTAAAAGAGTACGCAATGGGCCATAGATCACTTGTACTAGTTTTTTATCTTAACGATATTACTATGTTGGTGCTGTTGCGTATTGCAGGTATGAAGCGGTTTTGAAGATGAGTTAAAATTGCATAAAACATGCAACGTTTTTTTTTCAACGTTCCATATTAGACATACCTATAATGTATGAAAGTTGTGATTACGAACATAACTTTTTCATGAGTTCTTACTGCAGTAGATCTTCATTAGGTTAAATACGGTGGGTAAAATAGCAGCTAATTTCTCACGCAATAAGACGGAACCCTGAAGTTAATGCCACAGAGAGGAGAGCGCGCAAAACGTCAAAGATTCTTAACTAGGACGAGTTAAACGTATGACGGTTGTAAATTTCATGTCGCTTATTCAATTAAGAGTCGTGGATTGAATGACATAAAACTTCTGAGATAGTGCAATAAAATACTTGGCAATTACGGGTCAGCAAGCAGAGGCTCAGTGCTTGCCGCGGCCTGACGCACACGCCACTGACACCGGGTTTACTCGCGTCTCCCGCCGCCACTCCGCCAGAACCGCCATTGTGATTTTGAATGTTCACTTACAAAAATATACGACAACCAGCCGCAGATACTTGCGTGCTCATCTCAGGATAAAGAGGAGAGTTGTGTTACGTGCTTTACGCCTAATAAAACACATTTGTTTGAGCTTTACATTAGAATAACATTTACCTAGCACTACATCATTATAGGTACTTACCGTGTGTGCCTTTTTATTAGGAACTTGGTCATAAATCACTCAATTGTAGCTTAGAAAATAATCTCGACACTTGTCTTTGATAACGGAAATTTAGTGTATTATAATTCTGCAATACAAGGCCCGTACATAAAATCAAGAGCAAATCAACACGTCTCAAAAATCCCCGTCAACTATTTCCTTGTTATTCTCAATAAGACCATTGTATGGAAATCTCAACATAATGATAATCATTAAATTTCAGTCATGATGGCGCTCATCAAACTGACGTTAAGTTATGATGATTCTCGGTATCGACAAAAACATATCGATGGAGCCTCATTATTAAGTTTAATTATGACAGTTCGCCATATATGAATGGTTTACTTGATCGTGTCTGCGGCCAACGGACTCAAAAAACAGGCATGCGTCCCATAACAGTTCTCCTATATAGAGCAACTTGACAGCTTACAAAAAAGCTTTATTGTACCCACCTACATTATCTTAGACACAGCGATGTCAACGACTTCTGATAACAATGCAAGATAATGCAGTACTTTTTGCATACAGATGCGTTAGCGGAGAAATCGGGCTGAATATGGACAATCATGTCGTTTAACTGATCAGTTTGCACATTAGCCTATTATGCGTCGCTATGTCGCAAGGCGTTGCATACATTAGTATATTCGTACATTTCGTCTTCTAGTTTTTATCGATTCTTATGTCCAAATGTGTAGTAAGGACCTGGGCGGCTCGGACGACCATGTTTAATTGCAGCTATTAGAACAGATGGCTTATTCATTTGTAGAGCAGTCGGTCGTTGCGCTCATGTCGTAAACTGGCGATTCGTTCCCGTTCTGATGTTATTGTAGCGTTTTGTCTATGCTCTGCCATTTTATTGGGCCATTTTGTTGTTTCTCTGCTGAAGTTCTAAACGTGCATGCATCACTGTTTATGTTTTACTCATAGTGGCCGTTTCATCTCTGTTATATGTTAAGAACTACAATACGGAGTGAATCGATGCCCGTAAATACTTGGAAATAGAAAATCAGGTACCGCGAAAAAAGACTCGACAAAAACGTTACAGTTTTAATCGAAGTCTGATTTTATGGAATTGAAACGGCATGTATTTAATGCGGTGACTAAGTAAAACGAATTTGAGTTTAAAAAAATATTAGTCTGTGTTCAATTTATAATGGGTGGCTAATAAGCTAATAAGGAGTATCATAAGTAAAGTTAGCATACGAATAAACAGTTAATAGGCTCCGTTTTAATTTAACTGGCATCAAGTTTTTTTTGGCAACTGAATTTGTATCTAAGCGGTGAATTTGTTTGTATGCTACTCAGAACCATAGACACCATTTATAGTGTGTGACCAAGGTTAACCCGATAATGCAATAAAAGAAATGAAAAAAATTTTTGTTGGTAACATAATTATTAACTACATAAATATTGACTAGTTACTACTGGCGACTACTAATGTTTGCAGGGTGGCCCTGCTAACATTAGTAGTCGCCAAGTAATTATTTATAGTACCTCACCTAATTTATTTGCTAGCTTAACGCAACTGCCAGTTTTTAGTTTTTAAAACTCTTTTATTTTTTAAACTAATTTAAATTAATAGTCGCGAAAATATTTAACCGCTAAGTACCAAGTTAATCTATTAGTTGCAAACATTTAGTCGCCTTTTAAGAGTCACAATCAGAATTAGTCACTTAGAAAATAAATAAGCCAATTGAAACTATTGAAATGTGTTTTTTTTTCGTTTGATTTAGGTGTACATAAAACTTTCTAAAATATACTAAGTTTTAAAATTTGGAATTGATTAACGATCAGCGAGGGACTGTTTTTAAACTCGATTCAAGCCGAAGAATTTTCTCAATTACCGAAATATTACATAATTATTTTGTAAGACCAGTTATCTTTGCGTCATAAGATTTTCTAAAATCAGTAGCAGTAGCTGAGTCTATTATCTGTACATAAAACAAAAGGTGTTTAACAATGATTTAGATCGTAATTCTAGTGTCCCAGAGGGATAATATTTTAGCTGGAGGACTGCTGACAACAAGGTATGTTTCGTCGTTCAAAACAACTCAATTAGCATTTTCATTGTGGCTAATTGTATAGTGATAAGGACATGTAAGCACTGTCACACCTCGTCAATGTAGACACGACGAGGGGGACAGCGTTCAACAGTAGCTGACCAGTTTTTGTTGTAAGGTTAATTTTTTTAATTTTTTATAGTGGGCCTTCCACAAATTGACTGATGACCAGGAAATGGTCACGGAAACCTTCTGGATACGTGAGGCAAGTGTCAGGTCCAGTTAATTGACGTTTCTTACAGAAACCTATGAGAAGAAGTTTTTGGTTGAAATGATGATAAATACTCTCCGAGTTTGCGAAAGGTGTCAATTAGTTAGAAGATAAACTGAAATAGCAGATCTATAAATATTTCTTCTATAGATCTTTCAATCTTACTCATGAACATGCACCCCGCGCGTTCACCCGCTCTGAATAAATGAACAACAACTCAGGAGTGTAGGTTGTCATCATTATACTACATTTAAATGTCAAAACGTACATAATAAGTGTTGCACTTTGCATGAACATGTCCACGACCTATTCGAATTCAATTTTGCTTACGTGAGTGGTAAAAATAAATAAAGGCGAGTGAAGGTATGATACGAGCCGGGTTGCGAGTTATTGGTCCCCGTGCGCCGCGGCGGTCGTTCAATTTCTCTAATTAATTAACGATCCCTTAGATAACACACGCTGACAACCTTATTTGTGGCGAACAAATCTTTCAAACATAAATTTTAGTGTACACGCTCTAAACTTGTAAACTCTATGCACGTCTAGGTATCTACATGTACGAGGCCCGTAAAAGATAAATTTATTATCCTAGCTAGGTAACCGCACTCCACCGTTACTGATAAACTGATAATTCACACAAACTATATCACACGATCACGGAGCCTAGTGTCGCCAATCACATATTTAGGTATTCCTTAAATGTAATTGTTGTATTATCTATGCCATCAATATTGTCGATAGCAAGAGAGTCTATTAGAGTCTATGGTCCTAGCTCTCTGGGGCGGCCGGCCATCTTGAATTCTGGACACTGGGCTCGGGAACATGGTTGTATTCTAACCTAGTTATAAAAATATACGAATTCTAATTCAGCAAGAGTTTTATTACATGGTGGCAGCGGTAAAAAATATAATAAAATGGTTAACGAAGATACAAAGACATCAGACAGTCTGGGTGGTGTAAAGGTATCTACTCCGGGCCCCTTCAATTTCATTCCAAATGAATGGGCGAAATACAAAACCCGTTTTGAACGCTTCATGAGCTTAGCGGGCTATGACAAAAAGGCAGACCAGGACAAAATAAACTGCCTCATATACTGCATGGGAGAAAAGGCTGAAGATATAATTGTGCAATTCGGTGCCGAAGAAAACTATGGAAATTTAATGAAAAAGTTTGACGATTTTTTTGCGCCTAAACGAAACGTAATCTATGAGCGTTTTAAATTTAACGCCAGAGTTCAACTACATGGGGAAAGATTTGATGACTTTGTCACAGAGGTACACAAGTTGGCAGAGCATTGTGAATATGGGGTAATCAAATCCGATCTTATACGCGACAGAATTGTAGTAGGCATGGAAGACAAAAACCAAAGCGACAGAATGCTATTAAAACCGAATTTAACACTAGAGGAAGCCATACAAATGGGCAAACAAGCTGAAATTCAAAGCGAAGAAACAAAGAAAATGAGGGCTGCAAGTGCTGCAACGACAGAATTAATGAAAATTGATAAAAGAAAACCTACAGGGAACTGCTGGTTCTGTGGAAAAGAGCGGCATCCGCGAGAAAAATGTCCAGCGGCAAAAGCTGTGTGTCATAAATGTCAACGAGTGGGTCACTTTGCAAAAATGTGTCGGTCAAAGATGGTAAAAATGATTAATGATGAAGCTAAAGATTGTGAGGTTTGTATGGTACATAGTGGCAAATATATGGTAAATGTTAGCATATTTCATTCTGACAAATTTGTTGATAAAGTGAATTTTCTAATTGATACAGGAGCAGATATAAGTGCCATACCACAACATGTAGCAGTCAAGGCCAAACTTCCGCTGGTAAAATCTGTAGATTGCATAAAAGGGCCAGATGGGACCAGATTGCAAGTTTTAGGGACAGTGCAACTAAAATTACAGTACAAAGACAGGATGTCTGAAGGTAAAGTTTATGTCATTAAAGATCTTAGTTCAGCTATATTGGGTAGGCCATCAATTGATAGTATGGATATATTAAAAGTTTGTGCTATTTCAATATCATGTCAGAACAGTGAGTCATGCTCAAATGTGTTAGTGGAAGAAGAGTTCCCCAGCATTTTCAACGAATTAGGGGTTTTTAAAGATAAGTTTCACATAAAGTTGGTTAGTAATCCAAAGCCATATGTGCAAGCAACGCCTCGTAGTGTATCAATTCCTCTGTTACCCAAAGTGAAGGAAGAATTAGACAGATTGCAAAGATTAGGTATTATTAGTCAAATTGAGGAACCTACGGATTTTGTTTCACCCATTGTGGTAGTTTTTAGGAATGACAAACTTCGAATTTGTGGAGACTATACGCAGGTTAATAAAAATATTTTAAGGCCAGTTTTTCCAATTCCAAAGGTGCAAAATACTTTAAGTAGGTTAAAGGGAGCAAAATATTTTTCTAAAATCGATGCTACTTCAGGATTTCATCAAATTTGCCGTGATGAGGAGTCTAGAAAACTGACTACTATTATAACACCATTTGGTAGATACATATACAACCGTCTTCCCTTTGGACTTAATTGCGCTCCTGAATATTTCAGCATGAAGTTCTCAAATCTATTTAGTGACCTGAATGTAGCAATACATATGGATGATATTTTAATTTTCCAACCTAGTAAGGAATCCCATGACCAAATGCTCAGAGAAGTATTGAAAAGACTGCATAACGAAGGCATAACAATAAATAAAAGTAAATGTGTATTTGGGGTCAAAGAAGTTTGTTACTTAGGGCACATAATTAACCAGGAGGGAGTTAAAGTAGATCCAGACAGAATTACAGCCATCAGTGAGTTTAAAAGTCCATCAAATAAAAAAGAGCTACTTCAGTTTTTAGGTATGGTTAATTTTGTAGGTAGGTATATACCTAACAAATCTCACATACTTGCGCCATTACATGAACTTTTAAAAGAAGATAGAATGTTTATCTGGGGGCACCCTCAAATACAAGCATTTCAATCTATTAAAGACAATCTCCAAATAGCTCCCACCTTAGCACATTTTGACCCCAGTTTAAATATAATTGTTTCAGCAGATAGTAGTTCATTTGGATTAGGAGCAGTTCTGCTGCAAGAAGATAAAAAAGGGCAAAAATCAGTAGTCATGTATGCTAGTAGAACCCTAACAGAAGCAGAAAAACATTATGCACAAATCGAAAAGGAATGCTTGGCTCTTACATGGGCGGCTGAAAAATTTAGGGATTATATAATAGGAATTCCAGTTACAATAGAAACGGACCATAAACCGTTATTGCAAATATTACACACAAAACAATTTGATGACCTAAGTCCACGACTTTTAAGACTCAGATTAAAATTAACCCGTTTTGATTATAAAGTCAAGTATATTCCTGGCAAAGAATTAGTGGTTGCAGATGCTTTGTCCAGGCGACCACTGCCTTTGTCTCCTAGTACAAATAGTGGAAACGATTTACAATTTAATTTAAATGCACTTATTAGTGAAACTGTACCCGATGATTTGTTAAACAAAATTATGACAGAGCAAAGATGTTGTAACATTTGCAATCAATTAAAACAATTTACAGCTCATGGTTGGCCTGCTAAACATCTGTTAGGTATATTTCAACCATATTATCAGTACAGAGACAACTTCTCAGTTGAAGGAGATCTTCTCTTACTTAATTCAAGGATATTCATACCAGAAAAAATGCATAAAGAAATATTAAACAAAATTCACGAAGGTCATTTAGGGATCTCAAGATGTAGGGAACGAGCAAAACAGTCAGTCTGGTGGTTAGGGTTATCAAAACAAATTGAGGAAAAAGTAAAGACTTGCTCAAAATGCATAGAAACTTCACAAAATCATAAAGAAACCATGGTATTAGATCCACCACCAGATAGACCTTGGCAGAAAATAAGTATTGACTTGTTTAAATATTTAAACCATTGGTATCTAGTTGCAATGGATTACTACTCTAGATATTTAGAAGTTTTTAAGTTGCATGATTTGACTGAAGATAGTGTAATAATTAAGTGCAAGGAAATGTTTTCTAGATATGGTATCCCAGAAGTAGTGCGCTCTGATTGTGGTACACAATTTAAAACAAAATTCAATTATTTTGCAAAGGAATATGGGTTCAAATCGATTACTAGTAGTCCGTATTATGCTCAAAGTAATGGCCTAGCAGAATCTGCAGTAAAGATTGCAAAAAATCTTCTTACTAAAAATGAGGATATTTACCTGGCATTACTAGTTTACAGAAACACACCCTCGGAAACAGGTTACAGTCCAGCTGAATTAATGTATAACCGAAAACTCAGAGATAATCTTCCTATAATACCAAGTAAACTTAACAACCCTGTAGTCCTGAGTCAAGAATTAAAACAAAAGCATTTATTAAAGAAACATAAGGAGATAAGTTATTATAATAGGAGACATAGAGCAATAGACTTGCCAGAATTGGAGGTAAATGATAGGGTATGGCTTACTGATCTGAAGATATACGGCACAATTATGTTTAAATGCAAAGAACCGCGATCATATATGGTGAAAACGGAAAGAGGGAACTTTAGAAGAAATAGATGGCATTTAAAGTTGGCACCTAACACAAATATTTTACCAGCGGAAGGAAGGTATGTTTCAAATGATAATGTTATTTCTTGGGAAGATTATTGTAAGGCCCCTACTGCTCTTTCAGATCCGATAGAATCCAATTCCACAGAATTGGAGGAACGGTGCCATTCCAATGTTAGTAGTCCGGAAGGAATCAGATCTGAAAGCAATAGTGTAGCCAGACCTAGACGATTTGTAAGTAGGCCTAAACATCTAGATGATTATGTGTGTGAATAGTTTGTCGATTATTTGTGTGTTTAGATTAGTAGTTGTTGTAAAACTAAATAATTTAGTACTTAAAAGATTTTTTTTGCTTGTCTTGTAATAAAGGGGAGATGTTGTATTATCTATGCCATCAATATTGTCGATAGCAAGAGAGTCTATTAGAGTCTATGGTCCTAGCTCTCTGGGGCGGCCGGCCATCTTGAATTCTGGACACTGGGCTCGGGAACATGGTTGTATTCTAACCTAGTTATAAAAATATACGAATTCTAATTCAGCAAGAGTTTTATTACAGTAATCTTTACCAATCCACATTGCATGATAGGTTTATAGCGCTATTCGCAACAATGTATCCGCGTTTAGAAAAGTGCGTAATTGAATATTCACACGGCGTGTATCCGACCGTTCTCGCACTAAATATTCGTGAAAGATTCACCCAACTATTTACATTTGTCACATAAATAAAAGAAGCATGCGGTCTCATTAGGCGACAGCACGCCTTGCCGCACCGCGCCGCTGCCGCAGAACACCGCGCCGTGCCGCGCCGCCGCCGAGCACGCCGCACGCCGCGCGCCGCTACCGTGTCCCACTCCTCACCAATAACGTGTATTTGTCAGGAAATTTCCACATAATTGCTCAGAGCTCAGGCGACTCTGATTATTTTATTCATTCTTTTCCTTAGGGTTAGAAGGGTTAGCACGATTCGATACTTAGAAAGATGCACTGAGAAATCAGATGAGAGCCGGAATTAATTCGTTAAACTACTTTACGTTTTTTTTCTGTGGCTTTCTTTATCAACTTATAACTTTTTGGTTTAATATTGTTGTTCAGGTTAAGTGGTTGAGGACAAAGCTCTAAGATTCTATTAAAGTGTATAATTTATTTTGGGTTTGCACTATCAGAGCAGCGTCCGTGGGTCCCGGCCGAGGGTCGTGGGCAGGCTGGCGCCGCTATCACTGCTGGTATAATAAGCATCGGTCAATTTGTTCACAGCCTGCCCTTATCTTTTATGAAGATTTTTTGTCATCCTATTTTTCACTACAGACAAAGTTATGAGGTTTTAAGAGAGGTATGCTTTTATTGCAGTAATTAAGATATGAAGTTATATTAGGGCTTTTAACGTGAACGAGATTTATTCGAACCGTATATTTTTTATGTTCATAACTTTTCTTTCCTGGCCATTTGACTTCTATCTACGAATTTAATGACTCGCTTGATGAATTTATTACTTGACTTAAATTAATACGATGTGCATATTCGATTGAAGTGCGCGCGTGGTCAAAGAGCTTAAAAAAAGAAAGCACTTTCGATTGCCGGTGCTTATAGTAAACGAACGTGACAAATATAAAGCACTGGAAATAGGAAAGTTATTCCAATTTCCACATAGTTGGGCGAGCTGACTACGGCTCATTGCGACGGTCAACGGATCCCTTCTCAGTGTCGCAAACATGTCACAACCGAATTCGTGACAGTAAACAGTCGACCAGTCCTATCAGCATGCAAAGGATGATATTATCGACAGTAGGCATTATAAATCTGAACCGCGGTCAGCTACCATTATTGACATGGTTCTGTTTACGACCTTAGGAACTGGTAGTCGCGAACTGACCGCGAGAGCCCCCCACCGTCCAGTGATGGGTACATAGAAATGAGATAACGGTACATTATGACTACAGACTGTCCTAAGCACGTCAGTTAACAGTTCAACATTACTGTACTTTATTCATTTTATTTGCCAGTTATGTTCTGACCTGTTTCTCGTTCCACTGAGTCTTTATTTGTAGCTCCGGCAGCACTGAAACGCTGGAAAAAAAAATGGCCAAGTGCAAGTCGGACTTGCACATCAAGGGTTCCGTATCATGACTTCCTATAGGTTTTCCTGTAATCTTCTATTTTTTCCAGAATTTTAGGCACAGTAGTTTCGGAGATTAGGAGGGGGGGGGGTGGTCGGACAGACAGACAGACAGACACACGAACGAGTGATCCTATAAGGGTTCCGTTTTTTTCCTTTTGAGGTACGGAACTCTAAAAAAATAGGATCAGCACTTCGCAAAGAACCTTTGGAAAGAGGTAGGTAGGTAGTTATTGCTTTTACTTTTTATAAGGTAATATTTAAATCGACACTTACTTGTATGCTCTGATTTTCAGTAAATAAGTAGTATAATTCATACCTTTGTTTTTTTTTTTTTTTTTGTTGGGTGGAAAATCATCAAATGACCCCCCCCCCCCCCGCTCTTGTGCAGAGCGAAGGGGAGTGTCAGACTTCTACTGACTAAAAACCGAACCCATGTTCCTTCTTTGCCCTTGCGCCGAGGCCACGTAATCTAGTACAAAAATCCGCGGCCCCGACGGGCGTCGGCCCTTGCGGGCCCCCCCTTGTCATCTCTTTGAGGCGCGCGTGGAACACGAACGCGCCGCCGACACGGTCTGTTGCCGTCATGACGACGGCCGGACGGCGAGCTAGCCCATTACTCACCGTCCACAGGCCCGCGTCTACGGTGGCCGGAAGCCATCACGTGGCCCCCGACGCCCGGAGCGCCTTCCGCGCCTTCCGCGGCGGCTGGGACGTTGAGAGGTTCGCTCCCTCTCTCGTTCCGCCACCTCCTTCGCTAGCATCACTGCTTCGCAGAAGGAGGCGACGGCGTCCCATTCCTCCTCGCCCCGGACCATGGCTTGCACCAGGGCCGGACGCGAGAGGTCGCCGCCGCCGATCGCCGCTACGAGAACACGGTGGGGCTTCGCCCAAGCAGGGCACACCTCCACAGTGTGCTCCACCGTGTCCTCCGGTCGATCCTCGCAGTGGAAGCATCCAGGCGTTTCCTCCCGCCTGATTCGGTGCAGGTACCTCCCGAAACATCCGTGTCCGGTGAGGACCTGCGTCAGACGGAAGGTGAGGGCGCCGTGGCTCCTCTCTAGCCACTCCTCAAAGAGGGGACTTACCGCCACTATCGTGGCGTGCCCTGTATAATTCATACCTTAAAGTTTCAGTTAACACTTAGCGCTCTATCTTATGATTTCATTATTTTGTTTTATCGTCATCAAGAATAATAGTAAAACCCGACTAATAACAAAATCGCGGTCTTAAAAGTAGAAAACAAGAAAATAATTCTTGTCTGCTATTCTTCGTAGTCGCATGCCACTGATACCTGATGCTCCTTCATGGCGTTCTCATTGATACAGAAGTCGGCTGCTAATTGCCATAAGCAAGGTGGCATGCGACTACGAAGAATATCAGACAAGAATTTTTTTCTTGTTTTCTACTTTTAAGACCGCGATTTTGTTAGTAGTCGGGTTTTAGATTTTTAAACTTAATTTTTTTATTTGAATTTTATTTTTGTGTGTACTTAAACTATAATATATACTACATATTTGTAATGTGCTCGCCAAGACCTTTCATTTGATACCAAACTTGCTATGATTATCTCAATTTAATATTTTTGAGGTAACTTTTAGACATTTCAATTCCGTCATAAAAAGAATTTATAAAATTTATATAGCCTATGACACCCGGGTTATTCTTACGAATCTCTTGACACCTAATTTATTAAAATCCATTCAGTAGTTTAGGCGCTACGGTGGAACATACGTACATACATACATAGACTGCCAAAATCATTACCCTTCCTTTTGGCTTCGCCGTAGTCGGGTAAAAACTATAACCAACTTTCGTTACTGATTGTCCTTTAGATGTAAGCAGAAGATCCAAAAAGACTCACGTAGTTGGAATTCAGAACATGAATAATTATGAGCTCAAATTTTCTCATAATAAAAACACTCCCATGACAATAAAATATGCTTCGAGACAATGATTGAAAGTACGCTTCAGGAATAAAAATATAGTCGTTAATAATTCTCATAGCGGTTGACTTATCATTGCTTAAATAACTTGACAATAGGTACGAACTAATAAGATATTCTATAAACATTGTGACGGCGCGCAATACAGACGCCGAACGACGATTCCGTGAAGTCGTTTGGAAAGCAGGCTGTGATTTGCAAGGTCACGCGTATAACACGGATGTTCCCGATATTGAAATGTACAGACGTGCTTTATTCACCTACATATGAACACATGCAACTTGAAAAGATCCAAGCCAAGTACTCATCTCTTTATTAAAATAAACCTTATATGCATCACGGAAGTCATCGTTTCGTTCGGTGAAAAGTCGCCGCTTGAACGTTGCCCAATGCGACAGTAGTATGAGAATCAAATACTCATATTGAATACGAAGCAGACAAACGGTACGACACTTCGTATGGTAAATTCCGTATTGCGAATTATTAAATTATTTATGCCGCATATCGCGGTGCGCCGACTACCGATCGCTGAACCACAATATCGGGAATCCCTGTTCGCTACTAATGCAATAATTTGGCGTATTTTGCAATCGCGTATTGAATATTGAATAGTTGGTAAATAGTTTATGTTCTGAACGTGGATTTCAGAGTACGTGATCCGGCGCGGCGGCTCGTTGTGAAATTGCACGACACACGGATAACATACGTTAACAAGTGGTCGTTTCGAATAAAATTTTATGTTCTCGTTGTGTTTAGATTTATAACAGATACGCGATGGATCTCTCGATATGGGGTGCATTACGGCACTGCGACACATTCGCCTCTGCGACCTGCGAGGGTGTTCAAACGACAGACCGCTAAACTCTACGACGCGACGTACGTCTTTGCAATATTATTTTACTGCTGAAATACCTATTATAACTTTATTGCGAATGAGCACGACATGCTATTGCGACCCACGAATTAGTCGAAACGTGGTTATAATGTAGGAATAAACGTGGATCATATCAACGTTAACACTCAACTAAAGGTGTTCATAGACACGAGAATGACATTTAATCCATGAGCTATGTGCCTCAAGATTTCTAAGCGACCTTACCTCAAAGTCAGATCGATTACAGCATGGATAACTCGGATGATTGACTCTGTCCATAACACAGTCAAGATGCAGCGTTGCAGCCTGTAAAGTTTTACTCTAACTCGAGATCTCACTGAAGGTCTTTGATAGTTCCAGCCAAAGTTTTTCCTCAAGCAAACTTTCTGGTCCGCAATTTTGCTGACTGGGGGTATCATCATTATAGGAGGTCATGGCAGGCTCGGGACACTGCATCTTAATGTACTGATTCGTAGGCCCTGTATTTTTTACTCCCTTTTGATAGCGCGGACGAATGTCGTTGTTAGTTTTATGATTATGGGGCGGTTTGTGTCCAGCGGTTGGGCATCTTTCGACTAACATGATTCGTTAGTTACTAGTAAGAAACCCTCAAAAAGCTTCAAATTGACCTTTCCTCGTCACAAGCCGTTACACAGACATGAACTTGTTGACACATGGATTCGTTGACAACTACTATAAGCTTCAACAAACTATATTAAGTATCCTAAATTAAATCACACTTTTGACGTAACAATAAGCAGGTAGTGTCAACACGATATGTCCTCACAATGATAACGGAGGATATCGCGTGCGTACAATCGCAGACCAAGTAGAAATGATTTAATTTGTTCGTGGAGTGGCTCCGAGGGAGTCGAGGAGTCGCGGTTATAGACCCGTGCCAGCTATCATTTGTAGTTATTTTGAAGACAAAATACAGACAATACACAGAATGTCGAGTTGAAACCAAGACTACTTTTTCCTAGTTCGTATGAAAGAGACATTTAAAATAAAAACAAATCTAGACTTATTTAATTTTACAAGGAGGTATGACAGTCCCTGTTATGTTCACGAAAACTTGCTATTGAGCTATTTATGTACTTCTCAAAATAAATCATTTTGTTTCACTACAGGCCAACAGTAACAAAGTAACGCGCAACCTAGCAGCAATAATACCAAAGGAAAAATATACGATCTTGTAACAGGTAATAGTAAACCCCAATGATACCGTAGCATCTCTGAGCTAGATGTTTACACGCCTTCGAACTTTGCAGGAAAACTCACCAAATTAAGCGTAGCCAAATGTAAAACAAGTACATAGATGTTTCACACACTACAAACAGTCGTTTGATGTTGAAACACACAATTGGGTCCGAGATCCATCTGATCTGAGGGAGCTCGGACCCCACAGCTCTGAGTCGGAATACAGCCAAGTGTTTCGTCGACTCTTTACATGACCAGAGGGCTCGCCCATTTTTGGCCAAGAAACCAGCATTGCCATCCAACGTGGTAGGGCAGCATTCTGGGCACCCTTCCCGTTAACAGAGATGTTGACAATTTTTTTGTCAGCCTAAAATTGTTTCCCCCTCTTGATGCTTGCATGTAAACCATCTTCATTCTCTTGCCCTTGTCTGATTGGCGCAGCATACTTATTCTTCTTCTTCTTCCATACGTCTTCTCGTTACTTTTCATCTTATCTGACACCGCCTTTCTTGCCATATTCTCCTTTATACTGTCTAACCATCGTTTCACATTTGTATTAATAGTTAAAGTATTAAGGTAAATTCAGAAGTATTGTGTAATATCTGCACGTTGGCGTTGCATTGCGTGACCCGACTCCCCAGTGTTGACTTAATGGAGTGCTCGTGAACAAATTTAAAACACGCCTTGTTATGACTTACATGATTTATAATTACGCGCCTGTGATTGTTAGGCAAACACGAAACACTTTAATATTATGAGGGTCGTTTACATGCTCGACTTCAAATTGTTTCACATAAGTATAATATGTAGGTATAGTTATTTAAATTGTTTTCCTTGTGACGTTATGTTATGACATATTGTAACACTTGTTTAGTTTGGCCTACTAAGATAACATCACGCCTGTATTCTCTGACGGGTAGGCAGAGGTATACCTAATAGTACTCCTACATTTACCTAGTTTCGTTTAAGTTCCATGTCATAGGTGGCGAGCCAATTGTCATCAACAGGCCACAAATCCAGACTCTTCGGCTGCTACAGAAAAAACTCATGAAAAAACCCAATTACACCTTGGCCGACCCGGGAATGGAACCCAGAACCTCATCAGCGCTCAGCAGTGCGACCACAAGATCAACGAAGCAGTCAGTCGTCAAAACTATTTGATTAGGCATGACTTTAACACATCAACTAAGTTTTTTAAATTAGGTAGGTACTATCCCAAGAAAATTAAGAGAAAATCTAGGTAGATGATGAATGTCTCTCTAAATTATATTTCTGACCGAAAAAATCAGTATATTACTAAAATTTTAATCTTAAAAATAAACAAACCCTGACTAATAAAATAATAAAATATCTTAGGGTCTCGCAGAGTTAACCCCGAGGCCAAAGCGCGGGCGGCTTGGGGCTTCGTAATTGAAAAATAAAAGGCCGTAATAATAGAATTTACATTACGTTCTTTCCAATGACATGCCGTCTGTCTTTGTCAGGCATTGCCTTCAAATACACAAGTATTATTATATCTACAATAATAGACACACACCCCATTGTAGATGCCCTCTTTTTTATAACATATATAATAGTACCTAAGTACCTAATACTTTTCCATGGCATTCGAGAGCACGCATGGACATCAGATTTTAAATAATTTCTATTTTTTTTATATAATAAAATCTTAAACAACTTATCTATACGGTACTGTACGGTGAGGCATGTTGTATTGTGGTGTGCCTCATCAGCGAAGACAACACACCATGCATATTTTTCATATTATTATAAACTAGCTGACCCACGCAACTTCGTCTGCGTCACATAAATATAGCTTATAACCTTACTCGATATCGACCATCTGACATAAATTAAGCTAAATCGTAACAAACAAAAAATCTTATCTTTCCTCTTTATTATAATAGTTCAGATGGTTTAGATTAGCTTAGATTATATTAAAGTGTGAATTACTATAGGTGTCTCTTACTGTTAAATATACTATAACACTCTATACTTGTAAACATTATGATGCAGTAAATATTTTGAATTTGAATTTCCCGGAGGCCAGCCAGAACCCCCCGTACCTACATTGCGACGCGCGAAATATTTTGCCGCGCGGATATTTTTACATTGCGATATCTTCTAAGATATTTGTTTAAACTGGATAGAGTAAAGAACACAAATATTCTATATTAAATTTCCGTTCTAACAATCACATTTATTTAGATATAGATCAATACCATATGGGTTAAATAAGCTTCGCAAAAAATAATTCTTTTTAACCTAACAGTTTAACAGTAAAAAAAGGTTACAGTGAGTCAATCTTAAAAGATAGATATATGCTGTCGCGGACTTTTTTTTAGAACTTTTAAAGAGGAATAATTCCTTCATACATGATATTAGCGTAACTTAAACCGTTTTCGCAGCGCACTCAGCGGAAGCTCTCAAAAAGGAAATACCTTTTCCCGTTTTTGTAACATTTTTCATTTATGCTCCGCTCCTATTAGCCGTAGCGTGATGTTATATATAGCATATAGCCTTCCTCGTTAAATGGACTATCCAACACAAAAATAATTTTTCAATTCCAACCAGCAGTTTCTGAGTTTACCGCGTTCAAACAAACAAACAAACAAACAAACTCTTCAGCTTTATAATATTAGTATAGATATTAATATATTAATATTATAAATTATAAATATAAATTATAAATGTACCTTAATTATGATAAAATATATCCCCTGAGGTAAATCAAAGTAAGCTAGCATTTTCCATCACATACCGAAACGAAGTTCCCAAACATTTGTATGCAGATATTACGGTAAACTAGGATTGTTTCGTGCATCGCCCGACATTTCCGTACAATAGATTGGCGAGGCGTGGTACAGCTAGTTAGCCGTAAAGTGAGATGTAAATATGTGCAAGCGCAGGGGTCACACATTTACTATCCTGCATTGTAGCGGGAAACGTGCCAACAAACAACCACCGACATTTTGTGGAATTTTACCTTCTTAGACACTTTAACTGCTAAGGACGGTTACGTCATAAATCAATTAATTTCTCCTTCTTTTTCTTCTTCTTCCTCAACCTTTGGCCACCTAAAACTGAGTATAGATCTCTTCCACATCTCTCCACTTTTGGCGATTTTGTGTCTTGGCCATCCAGTTTCCTCCGGGCACTTTAATGACATCGTCTGTCCACCTAGTTGGTAACCCGGTTGGTTGGTAGTTATAACTACTTGTACCTACTACCACAACAAATCACGCCTTATATTACGGCTGCATGAATAATCTTCACAACGAGTGATAGGACATAATCAATACGGACAGTCGACATAATAAAATGATTACAACGTCTGTGATCAGAAACAAGTATTATCTTAGATGTTTCACTGTCAATTACTTATTTGTACGGCAACATTTTAGCCGCAGATAGACTCATTAAGTCTCCTACTCACTGGTTTAGAACTCAAATATAATCGTTTACAGGCACATGGCACGGGAGGCGGTCTTATCCGATTGGGAAAATTGATAAACTTGAATGAAAATCTAAATCGAGAATCTAAGTTTATATTCTGTGCGCTGCTTTACGAGATTTATGAGTACACAGACATAGATTAGCCTAACGACATATAAATAGAAACCACTGTGGCTAGCACCACTATAATAATTGCCTACTCGCATTTTATCCGTACTATCATCTGCGAATCAATCAAGTCTGATCCGTAGTGTCTTACCGAGAAAATTTATAGCGTCTTCTCCTACAGGTATTTGCATATTATCTTAATGATGAAGAACCACCTCTTGGCCACTTATCGCCTTATATTCCAATTAATGTTGGAAATATGCGGCAGCTTCTCGCGAGCCGTGTTTTATTAACCTTTCATAATGTAGGCCCTTTATCGCTTATATTATATCTCCTTCATGTGTTTCACTTTTGCAAAGTATACTTTAGTTTTCATTAATCGCTTGCATTCGGTTAAAGTATGCCTGTGATATTTATGCGAAATACTTTCAACCTGCTGATGTCATTGGGACTAAATGTGGTGCATTCCTAAGTAAATCATATCAACATATATATTCCAACTGCTGAGACACTGAGGCCAGCGCTCGCTGAGAGAGTGGACCGCACATAATCCACCAGGAGGACTGAGTTGGTAGTTGATTTGTGCGGGTTGTTGAAGTGCCTTCAAATTTAGGCTTATGGTAAACAAAATGTGATCGATGACTAAATCTAAGAGCGAAAATGAATCATCCAATAACTTTCAAGAAGGTTATAACCAGGTTTCATTAGCGGCCTTATTCGCGTAGCGTTACAAACATACCAATAAAATATACTTTTATCTGGCAAGTAAGTATGCAAACTGTGTGTAAGGGTGGCGAAGAGGTCCATAATTATTCTGAGCGGCATACGTGTGCAATGGTGTAAATAATAGTCGCAGGCGCATCGCCCGCTCCCGTAGCATACACCTAATTAACCCGGGACGTGACATGCCCGAGATATAAATTTAAAATCTGCTCGAAACCTCCAAGAAAAATAAATACTTAGACTTCTGTGGAGTATAAAACAAATAAACCAGAACGACGTAAGTACTCTGAGAATGTGACCTATGTGATTCAATGTGGAATTTATTAATGTAGCAGTTTCAAAATACTTATTAATATATTAGAAGTATTTTTTTATACCCGATGATAATTAAAATACTTACGCCTATGTCAAATGTAATCTATGAAAAACTTTTGGGATAGTATCTGCCTACGTTTACGTTTCCAGGATCTATATACAAATAAAAACTCATTTTAGTTGTACCTCAAAGTCAAAGTCAAAGTCAAAAATATTTATTTCAAGTAGGCCAGTAACAGGCACTTTTGAATAGTCGAATTAAACTAACTGCGGCACTCAGAGATATCCAACGATTACTCAAGCCGCCACCCAGCAAAGGCCTGACATAGTTTTGTATGACAAAACCGCCAAAAGCCCTCACCAAGCGACGGCCCAAGCAACCACTGAAGCTCTCCGAGTGCGGCAGTAAACTACTGAACTACTGAAGCTAAATAAACTAAGCTACAGTCCCAGTCACAAGGCATAATAACTCGTGAGTGTACTGTAGTTGCCAATTCCAAAGCGTTCGTTGGTCTCATGAGAAGAATGGCAAGAAACTTCATGGACACTCTTTTAAAATCGTTTGGGTTTACAATATGTTCAAGGTACAAACATAATCTTGGTATAATACACACATGAAGACTATGCAGATTAGTGTTTGAGATGGTCTTTTGAAGAAAGCACCACACAGATTTGAGTGGATCCGTCCAGTCAGTGCAAGCATTTGTCAGTTATCGTGGAGCTCGACTTAGTACTCAAGGAGCTCAACGCCACGACGATCAATACCAAAGAAAGGACATTTGGGTGGGTCGCTTAAAGTACTCAAACTGCCAAACAATCGTTAAAATTAAATAAAAAACCCACACGGTCCACACATTTACAATATAAAAATAATAAAATACATGAAGATCATGCAGATTAGTGTCTGAGATGGTCCTACTTATCAATATCTTCTTTTGTTTATTTTTCATCGTTGTCAATCAACAGTGATAATAAATAATAAATATCTGTTAGATGTTAATCAATCATTTAAAAAAACTAAGAAAACAGTGCTAAGTCTTGTTCGTATTTTAAAAAACTTCAAAAAATGGAGGCAATCTATCTAAAGGTTATTGAAATAATATGTATTGTCACAGGTACTGTCAACAATTCAATACTTTGATGCCAATCAACTTTTTGCCCTTTTAAAATGTGACAACGGACGCATTTCGTTTCTGTCGTCGATCTCTCAACCATATGCGAGGAATCGACTTTATGGCGTATAGAAGATTTTGCATGCAATTTCAAGTTTTGGGCTACAGGTTGTTGTTTTATATTTTTATTTTTTTTTTATTTACTTCTGTCGTGTCTACTGCTGGACAAAGAAATTTTAATAATGTACATTATTATTACGACTAAGGAGTGAAGATAGCTAAACAGAGATGCACGTTTTCACTCTATGCCCAGATAATACCTACTAACCATGAATTTATTTTTAAAATCACTATATAATTATGAAACAACGTCCTCCACCGCGTCTGTCTGTATGTTCGCGATAAACTCAAGAACTATTGCACCGATTTTCATCAATGGATAGAGTGGTTCTCGCTCGAAGAAGGTTTTAGTATATAATTTGTCAAATTACGACATCCACGCGGGCGAAACTGCAGGCATCAGCTAGTGGTAGATAATCTATCTATATCTATACTAATATTATAAAGCTGAAGAGTTTGTTTGTTTGTTTGTTTGTTTGTTTGTTTGTTTGAACGCGGTAAACTCAGAAACTGCTGTTTGGAATTGAAAAATTCTTTTTGTGTTGGATAGTCCATTTATCGAGGAAGGCTATAAGCTATATAACATCACGCTCCGGCTAATAGGAGCGGAGCATAAATGAAAAATGTTACAAAAACGGGAAAAGGTATTTCCTTTTTGAGAGCTTCCGCTGCGTGCGCTGCGAAAACGGTTTAAGTTACGCTAATGTCATGTATGAAGGAATTGTTCCTCTTTAAAAGTTCTAAAAAAAAGTCCGCGACAGCATATATCTATCTTTTAAGATTGACTCACTGTAACCTTTTTTTACAGTTAAACTGTTAGGTTAAAAAGAATTATTTTTTGCGAAGCTTATTTAACCCATATGGTATTAATCTATATCTAAATAAATGTGTTTGTTAGAACGGAAATTTAATATAGAATATTTGTGACCTTTACTCTATACAGTTTAAACAAATATCTTAGAAGATATCGCAATGTAAAAATATCCGCGCGGCAAAATATTTCGCGCGTCGCAATGTAGGTACGGGGGATTCTGGCTGGCCTCCGGGAAATTCGAATTCAAAATATTTACTGCATCATAATGTTTACAAGTTTAGAGTGTTATAGTATATTTAACAGTAAGAGATACCTATAGTAATTCACACTTTAATACGATATTTAGTCTTACTTTAATTATTTAATACAGATAATTAATCTAAACCATCTGAACTATTATAATAAAGACGAAAGATAAATTTTTTTGTTTGTTACGATTTAGCTTAATTTATGTCGGATAGTCGATATCGAGAAAGGTTATAAGCTATATTTATGTGACGCAGACGAAGTTGCGTGGGTCAGCTAGTTATATCAATAAAAGAAGACCAATCCTACTTCGATATTTAAACACTGTGCTAGTCGGACATTGTTAATAGTTCCTATTATAATTGGGGGAGGCCTATGTCCAGCGGTGGACGTCTTTCGGCTGAAATGATGATGATGATAATTGGTACTATACACATAAAAGAATTGTAGAGTCAGTTTGTAATTTCAAAATAATAGTTTTTTACTAAATGCATGACTGAATCAAAACAAAATGTTTTAAAAAGGATAAATGTTTTCCCTCCAGTTCAAGGGTATGTTTTCTCAATTTCAAGGGTTTGTTTCCCTTAATTAATAATTTAATAACATCTAGGCGACGTGGTAGACCTCGAAGGAGATGGCGGGACGAACTTGACAGAACCAACGACCAGTGGTCCACATTGGCCCTGGATCGTGAAAATCATGGGGAGAGGCCTTTGCCCTGCAGCATTGGAATGACACAGGCTAACAGTAACTTCTAGTTACAATTAAAAAATGTGTTCTTTAATTTATCAAAACTGTGTGGTTTATAACTAAAAAGGGTAAAAAAAAAATTTTCCGTCTTCCAAAAAGAGACTAAAATAACTTTACTTACGAAATTTTTTTTTGCAGATTTTTTTTTTTCATCTTTCTGTTTGTTCCGGATTATCCACGAAACGGCTGGACTGATTTTGATCCAGTCAAAATAGCCAAAATATATAAATAGTCAAACTAGGAGTAACTTAGGCCATTCTGTTTAGGAAAAACTAAAAAACCCGACTGAAAAACTGAAAAGATAAACACATAGGTAACCCTCCTTTTGGGCTTCGCCGCAGTTGAAAAAAATATTTAGGGTTAGGTGCAAAACAATTAAATACCTTGAAGTTTTTAACAAAATCCGATTTAAATAGGGAAAGTTATACAATTTTTTATAATATTTTCATGCGGTTGAAGGTCATGGGGGTACAGCTAGTTAATAATAAGGATATATTCTCTTTTTCTTCCTTATTTTGTGGCTTTACAATTTTTCACTTTCGTTGGTCCACTGCATTTTGATGCGTGATAATCTGAGTGAACTAGATGACACCCTGTATACACGAATGCGATCCATTCTGGCAGTTGTATGGTGAACATAGTAGCAGCTACCGATCATCGAGTGAAATATATAAATCGAAGCGTTATCATCTTCGGCGATCACCACAGACGGCTGCGGCGGGTAGCCGAGACGTGAAATAAATATCCATTTCCATACTCAAATGTAGGCAGAGTGCAGAGAGGGCGCTGCGACCACCGCGCACCGCACCCGCCGACTGATCTATAACTCCTTATTATTATTTGAATGAGATCTATTGATCCGCGAGGTGTGGAACCCGCAATCCGCTCCGACGACGATCATTTTGTTCGACTGGAACGACCGCTTTTGAACTAACTTGACGTTACAATGGCGGCCACTGACGGCAATGATTTAAAATCTGTTAACAGGACGGTTCTCTTTTTAACGATTGGTATACAATTTCCATAAAAGGTTTTCCAGATTATCTCTGTGTTCGAAATACATTTCACATAATAAGGCATAACACGTCACTATGTTAAAATAGCCGTGGTTCCCTTAGCTAGTTCTAAAATAATTGAAACGTGGCCCCAGTGTGCACAATGACGAACAGAAAAGCGCTATGCCAGAGTGGGACCACGACTCCACCTGCGTGGGAATCGACAACAGTGTCACACGACTTATATCTATTCAGAATCGTAACCTGTTCTGATGATACTCTGATTCATGAATTGGCAGAGAGGACATCAGAACGATGTCCGCGTCTGATAGTGATTGTGGATACAAGCCTTCACAAAACACATTCACAACGGCCACTTCTGTGACTCCCAAATGCAACAGATGATGACTGAATGACAATGATACTCGCAAGAGAAATCCTATATCGTTAATTTTATCTATGGGAATATCTAAGACTATATAGATTTTCTATGGTAGTTTAATTGTAACAACTTTTGTTTATGTACCCTGTTCACAAAATAAATGCATTATAATTTGAGTTTTAATTTAGAGTCAACATGGAAATATTTGAAACTAATGGATACAGGTCGATATTTTATACGGATTCTAGAATAGCGTAGAACATATGTATAAATACTTAAAAAATATATAAGTATTGTCGCAGGCAATCAAAACGTCTTCAGCGAGCAGGGTGAGTGCGTCGTTTGGTACAATCGCGACTTCTGACTTTAGCACGAGGTTCAATTCCCGGCTTGGGCAAACTAATATTGGGTTGTTCCATCAAGATTTCCCAGTAGCAGCTACAGTGTCTGGATTTGTGCCCGGCTGATGGCAATAGGCTCGCCCCGTTTTACATGGGACGTAATCATAAGTAGCGAAATAGGTGGACTATTAGGTACACCTCTACCTAACCCTTTAGGGATAACGATCGTGATGTTATGTTTCAAGCAGTTTGAATAAATATTGCTTCATATGAACTAGAAGTAGGGATAATTCTACTAAAAACTTTATAGCTTCATTAATTATTATCAAAACAAATAAAAATTACCTAAGTAACATTTATTACTATTTTTCATTAATATACCGCATGCGCAATAAAACTGCTACCTATTTAATTTCTTTTGTTTTATTATCCACGTGCCAAACACTTAATTAAAATATATACAAGGTGGAGACGACAGTTAATACAAAACACTGGCAATATTACTTCATAGGAATATTTTTAAACCAAAATAACACTCTCTTTTTTGGGGCAGTCGTGTAAAAAATCTAACATTGAGCTTAAAAAAAATACTTCTTTCGAACGTATAAACAAATAAAGCATACTGTTCACAAAATAGAACACCATATAAAAATACTAACCTGAAGTATCATCAGCCTATAATTTGTGCCCACTACAGGGCCTCCTTTCTAGGAGAGGGATGGGCTTATAATCCACCACGCGGGCCCAGTGCGGGTTGGTAGATGTCACAAATGTCTTCGATTTTTTTGGTTTTAAGACATACCGGTTTCCTCAGGATGTTTTTCTTCACCGTTTTGAGAGCAGCGGTGATGGAATAAATTACACTAAGTAATACGCCTGTCTGGGTTCGGACCCACGACTTACTGTTCGTAAGCCACCACTGGGCCACCGCTGCTCTTGCTCACCGCACCTGAAGTATAATTTGTATCATTCGCACCTGAAAACGATTTTGGCAAAGGTTTTTATGGTAGCGACTTATTGTGTTTTGTATTTTTCCCGATGCGGCGGTCGTTAACTTATCGATGCTAGCTAGATCTTATCAACTTCTATCTATCTATCGTATATCTACAGGGTTACTGGTAACTCGACGTATTCCTTGCAGGACTTCATACTAGGGTTAAAATGCAATAAAATTAAGCCACCGAATGTTCCCCCGAAATCTATCTATCTTCTATATGTATAAAAGCGAAAGGTCACTCACTCACTCACTCACTGATTCATCACGAAATCTCGAAAACCGCTGGACGTACAAAGATGATTTTTGGCAGGGAGGTAGTTTATGGTTAGTAGACGTCCGCTAAGAACGGATTTTGCGACAGGGCCGGATTAGGGTGGTCTAAGGGCCCTCGCAAGTTTGTATGAAACTCCTTCATTTTTTGTGCTACAATCTAGATTTTTGGCAGATACGTAGTTTATAGTCAGTGGGCGTCTGCTATGAATTAATTTTGCGACAGGGCCGGATTAGGGTGGTCTAAGGGCCCTCACAAGTTTTTATGAAAGTCCTTAATTTTTCGTGCTATAATCTTGATTTTTGGCAGAGACGTAGTTTATAGTCAGTAGGCATCCGCTATAAATTAGTTTTGTGACAGGGCCGGATTAGGGTGGTCAAAGGCCCCTCGCAAGTTTGTTTGAAAGTCCTTCATTTTTTGTGCTACAATCTTGATTTTTGGCAGAGACGTAGTTAATAGGCAGTAGACGTCTGCTTAGAACCGATTTTGTGACAGGGCCGGATTAGGGAGGTCTAAGGGCTCTCGCCAGTTTGTCTGAAAGTCTTTAATTTTTTGTGCCACAATCTTCATTTTTGGCAGGGACGTAGTTTAAAGTTAGTAGACGTCTGCTTAGAACAGATTTTGAGACAGGGCCGGATTAGAGAGGTCTAAGGGCTCTCGCCAGTTTGTATGAAAGTCCTTCATTTTTTGAGCTACAAAGTTGATTTTTGAGACGGACGTAGTTTATAGTTAGTAGACGTCTGCTAAGTACAGGTTTTGTGGCAGGGCCGGATTAGAGAGGTTTAAGGGCGCTCGCAAGTTTGTTTAAAAGTCCATCATTTTGTGTGCTACTAACTTGAATTTTGGCAGGGACGTAGTAGGTGAGTAGAAGTTTGCTAAGAACCGATTTTGCGACAGGGCCGGACTAGGAAGGTCTAATGGCTCACGCGAGTTTGTATGACAGTCCTTTTTTTGTGCTACAATTTTGGCAGGAAGGTACTTTATAGTTAGTAGACGTTGACTAAGAACGGATTTAGCGAGTTTATCAACATGGCCAGAATAAGGAGGTCTGAGGGCTTTCACATGTTTGTAAAAATGTACTGTTTTTTTTTTTGTACTAACAACCTGAAATTTAACAAGTCTAGAGTTTAGGAGTAGGAGATCTAAGCTAAGTTTGTAAGGAAGACCTGGACTAAGGGCTCCCGTAAGTCCATATGAAATCCTTGGCTTTTTGTACCTGAAAATTGGCAGAGAGATAGAATATAGTTAAGACATTTCAGGTAGGAATAGATTTTACGACAGGGCTGGTTTAAGGGAATATAATCGCTTCGATTGGCATTTGGCATTCGATTTGACATAGTACCATCCACAGGCAGTCCAGACAAGAGAGTCAAAATTTCTACGCGAACGAAGTCGCGGGCAACTGCTAGTATATTATATAAAAGGAGAACTGACTGACTGACATATCAACGTACAGCCGAAACTACTGGGGCTAGGAATGTGAAATTTTGCACACGGCTTCCTATTATAATGTAGGGGAGCACTAAGAAGGGGTTTTTGGAAATTCAACCCCTAAGGGAGTTAAATAGGGGATGAAAGTTTGTATGGAAAATCGTCATTTTTGTAGTTAAACCGACATCCACGCGGGCGAAACCGTGGGCAAAAGCTAGTTCAGTATATTTTGAAATATTTAATTTATTAAAAGAGTAATTCCAAATTAAATCATTATTTTGAAGCCTACCTATTTAAAAATTATTTACAGCGTGGCCGCACTGAAATTTAAGTTATAATCATAGTTAAAGACTTTTGCTAATAAATAAAAGTTAAAAAATGTATTAAACTTTGGCAAACAGACGGACATAAGAATTTTTTGTTTTGTAAATTTTGTCATTACTTTTTAAAAATATCTTATGGCTAAATGAAAAAAATCTACGCAGGATGTAGAAAATATCCTTGTCGTAAGTTGTTAATAGCTGTTAATCTGGAGTTTCTCTAAATAAAAATCTAACCAACTCAAAAACTACTGAATTTCGGTGGAATATTTAGTTGCTTAATTTGTTGATGGCGTCCTACAAGGAATACGTCGAGTAACCAGTAACCCTGTACCTATATAAATATGACTTGAAAACTAGTTTCTTCGGTCACTTCAAACGATAGTTTGTGTAAACTGTATTTTGCGTGAAAAGTTGTTCAAGTCTTGAATGTTGCAGTTTTTAGGGTTCCTTAGTCAACCCTTATAGTTTTGTCATGTTCGTCTGTCTGTCTGTCCGTCCGTCCGTCCGCACAATATCGGGTTGTGTTTGGGCGTGTGAAAAAAAACATGGTAGTTTTGCATATATTGGGGAAAAGTCTTTTCGCATTATATTAACGAAAATTAAAGGAAAACTATCACAGTGAAGTAGGCTTCACAAGTTTTAAACTTATAAATGTACTTGTATACAATATTTTCCTGTACATAATGTATGGGAGCGCAGGTTTTAAAACTGCAAATGTAAGTTTGTTTTATTTTTACAATAAAAATCATCGTTCGGAGGCTGGTAGTCAGGGTGGTTAATCAGTTTAGGAAGGTCACATATTTTGATGGGTAACTACGGAACTCTACATTGTGCGTGGTCCGACATGCAATTGGCCGGTTTACTAATTTTATTGAAAATGTAGATATGTGAGTAGAGTGATTAAAATTTATATATAATCGACTTCTTTTTTGTATGCAGACTGGGAATGTACGCAGCTTAATTTAGTGCCGTATTATTGTCGCTACTCTCATAATAATAATAATAATATATATGACATAACATAACCTCACGCCTGTAATCCACGTAGGGTTGACAGAGGTGTACCTAATAGTATGCCCACGCTTCGTCACATGTACGAGTACTAGGCGCTTTTGCAATGGACCGGGCACAAATTGGGCACTGCTACTGAGAAATTACTCATGGAAAAACACTTTGCCCAACCCTAGACTAACGAGGCAGTCGTCGTATATGATAAAATATATATATACGTCGATTAATAATTGTGAACCACCTCCTTGTTTTCGTCGATTTAATATTTTTTGACGAAACCCAGAGAGACAAGCTGTTTGCCTCATATCTCCATTATTTATAATACTATGTCAAAAGAAGAACCGCGTTTTAACGATGTTCTTCTTTTGACTCAGTCTACCCTTTCTAACGTCGACTAGTTACTCGTATTTTGTTAGTTACGGGTCAGATCCGTTTATGACCACGTCTCGTGCAGCTGAATGTGCTAGATGACCACACTTACTTAGGGCGGGTCAGTTTACACCGTCGGTCTACTAAGGTCTAAGGTATGATTTTGCTAGGATCCTTCTAGGGTTTAAACTCGCAGCTTTGGGCATGTGAAATGGATCAGCAAAGAATGAGCTACCGCGACAGCTAATTGAGTGCAGATATACGCATCCTTCCAAGTATGCGTTTGTCAGCTCTTGTTTGCCTAATTTAAGCCGTGGCGAAGTAGCTGCATCGTTCAATAAAACGGACGCATCATTTTGATCAAACACATGTTATTCAGATTGACCTTCGGCATAGTTAGTTGAAGGAGTGCTCACACTCGACCCGAGTGTCGGGCCAGCCCGTGCCAATCATCGGTGATAATATAATGGGTCCGGTGCAGGAAACGCAGTTATTCGCAACGAGCCTCGCGCATGGGGGCTTTTAATCAACACTTTATTGTTTAATGACCCCTCGTCCCCGTCTAAATTAAAAGGGTGACGGCTCAAACCCTATTGACGGATGCGTTATATGTGTGCGGAGTTAGTTGAATATTTGATGATAGATAATAGCGATGCGTCAACTAACTACATACCTAAGTATAAGTCGAGGATTTCACACATTGTGTTTTCAGCAACTGTACGTGTGTGGGTAACTCTTGAAATAATTGCAATTTGATTCATAACAGATTTCTGCCGAAAACATCCTTTCGTTTTTATAATATTAGTTTTTATTGAGTAAGAAATAAAGAGTTTCTTGTTAGAAAAATTTCCAACTTCCAACTCACTAAATTTCCAACTCACTAAAGCCTAATAATTATTATGATCGAATTGATCCATGATCCATGTCATCACGTGATCCATGCAGCCCACAGATTTCCTTCTAGTGTCCCAACATGTCAAGATTTAGTTTTTTTTTTTCTGACGTTTCTTTTGTTTCAGCATTGTTGCCAAAAACACATTCGGATAATTTTACATATCTCAACGGCACACCTGTAATCCCCGGTGAGATGTACCCATTAGTACATACACCCACTATTTTACTCTGTTATTTTTACTGTTTCAAGGGTTCGATAAGTCAACCATGTACATATGTGATTAGTAAATATGAGTGCAGATTAAAGTAAGTAGCACAAGTAATGCGAGCGCCGACGCGTCGCGTGCCTCCCACTGCTTCAAACGTCTCGCCTACGAAAACTTTGGAGATACATTTTTCAACAAAACACAGTAAAATTAAATGGCAACTTTAAAATACGTGATGGGTAGGTTATCGACTCTATGGATATCTAAATGAAGATCGTATGTGCAACAGAAATGCTATCCAAATCCAAACTTGTACTTCGTACCTACTCATACTGGTTGCGGTAAATGTAGATAGGTAGGTACTTAAAATAATGAGTATACAAGATTTAAAAAAAAAACATTATTTTCAGGTTACCCCATATTAAAATTCCATATTAATATTAAAGTTACGAGACACGAGATAAATACAAATCTATTGAACAGTTATTTGAAAATTAAAATAAAAACAATAGTGAAAATAAAATACTAATAAATACAATGTCAGTAAAATTAGATTTAATAGACACGATATACTGATTGTGGCTATAGTACTCGTAAATCTTAAATTTAACTGACACTTTGCTATTGTATCGAGTCTGGTTCATCTAACCAACCTAACAGACAGATGTGTGCTGGGAAGTTTGTTCCGCCACTTCTTCTTTCCAGCTAAACACTAGGAATTGTCGATGGGCGTTTTGGGAGACTGTCTTATAAAAATGTAAATACACACATCAACACGGTCTAGGGATATTTCATACTCAATTAAATAACTCGAAAAGTACTGGCCGCATTGGAATCTTTAATACACCGATTTGTTTGACGAGGGCGGAGATGTTACGAGCTGTGGGAATGCTGGAAGCTGGATCTGTTCAGCGTAATGTTGCTGAGGCCATAGGGACCCATCAAAATGTAATTTCAAGATTGTGGACACGCTATCGTGCCACAGGTGAAGTAGCGGAGAGGCACCGGGGGCCAAGTCGCATCACTACCCCCAGACAACCAAATGCAACGGCGACTCAATTGGTCCAAAGGCTGCGAGTGGAACACCAAGTGCTTGTGAGTGACCAAACTGTAAGAAGGCGACTGCATGAAAGCAATCTACGCTGTCGTATACCACTCCGGGTCCCACCTTTACGGAGAGGCAATCGTGGACGACGATTAGAATGGGTTCGGAACCACGTGGACTGGGGCCGTGAGCAATGGTCCAATGTGCTGTTCACGGATGAATTCAGGTTCGGCTTCCATCCAGATTCACGAAGGACGCTTGTTTGGCGAGTTCCTGGACGATGGAGCCGTCTCCAGAACCCTCAGGAAGTTCACCCATACCAAGGAGGAACAATTATGGTTTGGGCAGGAATTCGTCTTGGAGGACGGACGGATCTCGTTTGGGTGCGGGGCAATATGACGGCAGAACGATACGTCCAACAGGTGCTGGAGCCCGTAATCTTGCCCCACAGAACACAAATGGGGCAAGATTTTCTGCTCATGCACGACAATGCCCGGGCACACACGGCGAGAACGGTAGCAGCTTGGTTACATACACATAATGTTAGGGCCTTAGACTGGCCTGCTCAATCACCATTTCAGCCGATAGACGTCCACTGCTGGACATAGGCCTCCCCTAAGTGTAATTTTTGCTTAGAGGGGGTTTGCCATAATCGCCACGCTTGGCAGGCGGGTTGGCGATCGCAGTACGGTCGATACAAAAAGCACAGAGAACGCTGCTGCGCATTCTCTGGTACATCCCTTAGTCGCCTCTTACGACACCCACGGGAAGATATGGGATGGTGCTATTCTTTGCGTCCGACACCATACGGAACACACCTGCTCAATCGCCAGATCTAAATCCCATTGAGCATGCGTGGGATATGCTGCAAAGAAGAGCTCTGAAGGAAGTTCCTGAAAATTTGGCTACAGAAGATCAACTTTTTGCGCACCTCAGAAGGACATGGGACAATATTCCGCAGCAAGACATTGACAACCTTGTTCTGAGCATGCCGAATCGTTGCCGATGTGTTATGAACATCATGAGCGCTTTCTCAGACTACTAACTTCAAGTTTTTAAACACAAATTAAATGATTTTTCTATTTTTTTCAGCTTTTACTCACAAATTAAAAGTTAATTCATATAAGGTTTCCGTCTATGCTTCATTTTTTTTTCCATAAAATCCTGAAATTTTAATCAGTACCTTTTTTTTTTTTTTTTTTTTGGTGGGTGGAAAATCATCGAATGACCCCCCCCCCCCCCGCTCTTGGGCAGAGCGAAGGGGAGTGTCAGACTTCTACTGACTAAAAACCGAACCCATGTTCCTTCTTTGCCCTTGCCATGTTCCTTGTTTGCCACGTCATCTAGTACTAAAATCCGCGGCCCCGACGGGCGTCGGCCCTTGCGGGCCCCTCCTTGCTGACATTAAATCAGTACCTTAACCATTATTAAAAAATGGTAGAATATTAAATAACGTATATTTTAAATATATGTACCTACATGTCATATAAATAATTAACACATTGATAGTAATTCGCTTTTTTTAAAATATCCCTAGACCGTGTTGATGTGTGTAGTAAAGTGAAGTAAATTTTGACGTTCGAAAAGTGCTGATTATCAGCCTAGTTTGAATAAATGACTTTTTCATCCCTTCAATTCGAAAAGTGTCGTTTTGTTCCTCTATAAGTGCGAGCAAAGTAGCTCTTTTCTCCATTAGACTTTTTAGCGGGCAGTAATGAGATTTGAATTTAGAACATGAATCGTTCATTGAAATCGAACGCAAATTGTATTGTGTTGGCTGTACGGTGCGAGGAGACGCGGTAACTAAATTAAAAAAAAAAACAGAAGCGCGCGCGGCGCGATTTAGTTCCCTGTTCTAATAATCGGTACGGACTTTATTGTATTTTGTGCAAAAAAAAATGAGCTGAGTTCTGAAAGTGATAGTGCATTAACTCCTGAAACAATAAAAATAGAAGCTAATAACGTCATACAAAACTTAATCCCTACGAAATCCCGGGAGAAATATTTAAAGGCATACGACAATTTCTTAATAAGGAGTAGAAGGTTGTTTAGTAACGTGTTGTCTTAATAAGGACGTAAAGCTGGACACATATTCGTAATTAATATGTCTGATGGATTTAAACGTGTCGTCACTCTATTTTTATTAAACAATAATATTACAATAAAATATGAGGTGCCTTTTATTTTCTCATAGAGAGTGATGAAAAGTCGAGTGTATCACTCGGGTGCAAAATATATTTTGGGCTCGGGCGACGTACTTTGAATCCCTCGCTACGTTCAGGATTCTACTAAAGAATCCCTCACTACGTTCGGGATTCTACTCTAGAATCCCTCACTTCGCTCTGGATTCAAAAAAGCGCCCTCGCCGTAAAAATATTATTTTGCTCCCTTATGATACAATCTACTATTTCATCCCTTCAATTCGAAAAGTGTCGTTTTGTTCCTCTTTAAGTGCGAGCAAAGTAGCTCTTTTCTCCATTAGACTTTTTAGCGGGCAGTAATGAGATTTGAATTTAGAACATGAATCGTTCATTGAAATCGAACGCAAATTGTATTGTGTTGGCTGTATGGTGCGAGGAGACGCGGTAACTAAATTAAAAAAAAAAACAAAAGTGCGCGATTTACTTCCCTGTTCTAATAATCGGTACGGACTTTATTGTATTTTGTGCAAAAAAATGAGCTCTACGTCGAGTTCTGAAAGTGATAGTGCATTAACTCCTGAAACAATAAAAATAGAAGCTAATAACGTCATACAAAACTTAATCCCTACGAAATCCCGGGAGAAATATTTAAAGGCATACAACAATTTCTTAATATGGAGTAGAAGGTTGTTTAGTAACTTGTTGTCTTAATAAGGACGTAATACTGGACACTTATTCGTAATTAATATTATGTCTGATGGATTTAAACGTGTCGTCACTCTATTTTTATTAAATAATAATATTACAATAAAATATGAGGCGCCTTTTATTTTCTCATAGAGGGTGATGAAAAGTCGAGTGTATCACTCGGGTGCAAAATATATTTTGAGCTCGGGCGACGTACTTTGAATCCCTCGCTACGTTCAGGATTCTACTAAAGAATCCCTCACTACGTTCGGGATTCTACTCTAGAATCCCTCACTTCGCTCTGGATTCAAAAAAGCGCCCTCGCCGTAAAAATATTATTTTGCTCCCTTGTGATACAATCTACTATTGATTTTGATTATTATTTACATGGTTGTATTCTTTCAGGTTATCTAGTTGAGCTGATTGTGGAAGATAGGTACTACTCCTCAACGGTTAGGAGTTGAAAGCTAAGTAATATAATAATATAAGAGTATCTTGAAGGTTAAGGGTTTATTGGTTGAATATTAAACGCATAGTAAATATTTGTATAGGATATTACAACAAAAAGTGAAAAAAAAACCTCTACAATATTGATCTGAAATACAAATTAAAAAAAACTCATAGGAAACGCAACTGCGCAAAAAAACGATTTTAGTTTTTTTCGAGATATGAAATGGTGGAAGTTGACGACAAAGTAAACACTAATTTCCTTTCTATCTCGCTTTTTGGGAGTCTATGCACCCAAACCAAAGGAAACCGGAACCTCATGTATTTTGAGACCACCTACTTACTACTTACTTTATGTCTACAACGCAGAGTAGCATCTTATCGGTCACCATTCATCATTCTCTTGCCCTTATCCCAATTCATTTGACATTTTTTTGACAATACTCACATCATCGCTATACCAAACGTTTCATATTATGTTTGATTTTAATTTATTTTTTATAACAGACACAACTCCATAGTTTTCACGTGTAGTATTAGAGGCATTTGATCCCTGACTTTTAATGCTTCACCCCCGGCATTAAAATTATGTGTATATTTGTATCACGATCGCAATTGTAGGGCCTCGACGAGTCGTACACGGGGAAACGTACACCGCTCGTCAAGGTCTTCGCCATCCACTTAATGTATTATGATGTATCAAGTTTACAACATTATGGCCCGCCATGTTCTTTCACTTCAATAATGCGATTCAATAAAACAACAGATATTCAAAGATCACGGTTACTAAACATTTATATTTGATAACAAAAATAGCAATCCGCCCTTGGCGTTAATTACGCGAAACCTGATATCACTCTTATTTTAATGACGAGCCCTAAATTATTGCGCTCTGCAAAATTCTTAATTATATCTCTTAAATTTCTAAGTAAAATTTAGCCTAGAGCGTCAGTAGGACAGCAAAATGATATGTTTGTAAACAACGAAAATTTTACCGTTAGGCGTTAATTAATACTCTGTGATAACAGTCTACCTGCTTGACTGAATGGTGCTCTCTATAGACTAGTGATTCAACCATTTATTTTTAGATATATTTTGTAAAATAATACGGTTTATGTGATAAGGTTCCGTACACACAGCATTACTCTGTACGACATTTTTGTTTAATTCTGGGATGACATGGTAGTTCCATACTGCATTTGAGTACGATTTTTTTTTACTGTTTTTCCTTACCTACTTACTTAAAAGTTTGATTTATTGTGGTATTTTGATGTATCTCGTGCAAACATAATTAAACGAAAATTTTATTTATTTACTCGATAAATGCACAAATAACATATCTACATAAATGTCGTAACAAGTATAGCTTTACCGACACGTCATGCAGGGAATATTAATTACACAGTTCATAAAAGTAACGTTAAACGCTTAGGTAATGTGTTAAAAGGATCCCATCACCCCTCCAATTAGTCGGATAATGACGGTGTTCAAGTTATTAAATTAATAAGGGGAGGTCGGGTGACGGTGAGTCGGTCTCCGCCGTGTCAGGTGGCCGCCTGCTCTGCTGTCTCACAAGCCCGCACAATATGACGGGACACACTCCTTCATTTAAAATTAAAAACCCGCTCATCCTCAAGCTCAATAGATGTACAACTAAGAGTTCTATCACAAAATTGAAATTCACTAAAAGAGCTCTTACGGAGCGAGCAATTACCGTAAAAGGTCTTAAGCATGAATGTTATGACGGCGCTTATGAAAAGTATTTCACTCCTAGCATAACGAACCACCTGCCTTTGAGTATTTCAATGCTCACCACACAATAAATTTTAGGGCGAAAAGGTCTATGGATTTCTTTGCCTTTCGCAATTACTTTTTGTTTTGTATTCCTGTCGAAATTATACAACTCGTATTTACTTACTTAGATCCTTTTTGACATGATGATAATTTGGAGGGAAGAAGTCGAATTTAATAGCAAGTTAAATGATGTTACGTGTCCTGATTGGAAAATGTATGCTTATTCAGGTCGAGCGCGGCCTGCGCCCTCCCCAACCCTCCGCACGGCTGATTTGAAATGAATGGTAATAATAGCCGAGCATCCCGTTCGCATCGTTTTGTATGATTATTCCAGATTAATTATTTGTTGGAATTTTGCTGGCTAATTTTTTGGAACGAGATTTTTCCGCTTTGCCTGACGTTTTAATTCTAACTCGTCATGGGGAGAAGATTAAATACACTATAGGTATGTCGGAATGTAGGTACCACCTCATAAAGATGAGTGACCATGTTTAGGGGAGGACATATACGATCTGTGTGCTTACTCTCGAATATAATTCCGATAGATCGACATTGGAATTGTCAGTCAAACGTCAACAATTGGCTGAACTCACTGAGTCTAGCCAATCCCTGACGTTTAACTCAACCAACTGACGTTTGACCAATGTCGATCTATTATATTCCAGAGTAAGCACCCAGATCAATATGAACGTTACGTGTCGATTCGTTCGCCATAACTTAATAATAACTCAACATAACTTTAACTCATTACCAAATGTAGAGGCCAAAAATAAATTAAGTGTAAATTAGCAATGATACAAAAAACATAACATTGTTTTTTGCGTCATTGCTGTCAAAGCATTGCAATTGATAAATAGCACCCTCCTTTTGGGCTTCGCCGCAGTCGGGTAAAAAAAAACATACCTACATAAGTAATCTGATTAGGCGTTTTTCCCAACTATGTTGGGATCGGTCGATATGATATTTGGCATTAAGTATTTTATACGTAGCTACCTACGTAAGTACTTATATGTTTGTATTATGTCGATCGATAGTGATGCTTGATATCAGTATTGAATCACGTCGCAGCTCGACAGCGGTCCCAGAGGCCCCTGACTGATGCGAATATCAAATCGTCGTCACCCCCTGATTCCATTATTATCGTCCATTAGACGAGAACTTGCTGGAAAACTCAGTAATAGAACAAAACGTCCAACATGATGTTTTATATAGAATTATAGACTCATAGACAGGTATAAAAATCAGATAGGTATTTTGGGTACTTTTTGGGTAGCAGAAAACTAAAAACACATCATTAACTGCGCCATTTTCTTTATTTGTCATTGATTCTGCTTTGTTTCGTATTTGCAAATGAAACTCGTTCGTATCAAAGCACACAAGATGCTATTTTTGTTCAGCAAGCAAGCGATGTTTGTGCTCTCGGTTGGCCTCTCCCAAGGGGCCTGAGCTGGCACATTCTGACGACTGAACTAAGTAGAAAGATAGAACAGAATTAAGTCGGCCAATTATCCCGTATTGGATTTATTGGTAATCTCTGCACGAATGGGCGCGAGGGTGCGAAGCGAACCAACTTTTGATGATGCCTTTATCGGCATTATGAGCAAAGTTGTTGCAATTTTTATGTAGGTGGATTTATTGTTTGCTTTTCTCTCTTGTTTCGCCCTCGGTTGTGAGCAGACAGATAAAAGCGAATCCAGAAGCGTTTTACTACAAATAAATCAATCTTCAATCAAAGTATTCTCGTCCGGCTTAGCTGACTTATCTTCGTTAGCCTGCGCGTTGTTTAGTTTATGCAATTGTTTTGTTCTGCTTCTCTTCTCTTTGTATATTTTTATTTCCAGTTGTAGAACTAAGTCAATAACAGGCCGCATACTAAGTTCTTGTTCTACGGTGACCAAAACAACATAATTTTCGGACACAACAGTATAATGATTCACCTCTTATAACAGGGGGCTTAAAGGATCTTTGGTTAGTCTACTATTTATTATTTTAGTAGAAAACCCCTACCTACCTAACTTTCCATCGTAATTACTTCCTCTCGTTTAGCTCAGCCTCGAATGATGAAATGTAATGAAACATCACACAGGACCAGTGGATATGGCGAGACAAGGGATTTGATAGATATTTTAAACACGGTCTTATTTAAACAGGATGGAAGAGACAGGGACGCACAACGGCCTGATTTTATACCTTAAAACTAAGGTATTAGTAGACCCCTGGTCCCCTAACAGTGGGGGGGGGGGGTAATTATGCAGTAATTTAAGAACTTGAGTCAACCTCAACCTCAGGGTGGAAAATAAATCTGTGATACCTACATAGAAGGCTAAGAGAACAATCTTGGAAAAGATGAAAACAGGTTAACAGGCATAGAATAATACATTTGTTGTGTACTAGCTGATGCACGCGGCTTTGCCCGCGTGGATGTCAAAATCTTGACAAATTATACCTATACTAAAACCTTACTCAAGAACCGTTCTATCCATTGGTGAAAACAGCATTTAAATCGGTGCACCAATTTTTGAGTTTATCGCGAACGGGCAGACAGACGCGGCCTCGGACTCTGTATATTTATAATATATTAGCGGACCTGGCAGACGTCGTCCTGCCTGAACAGCAGCGCCACCTATCGGGTCCAATTGGAAATCTAAACCATTCTCGAATGAATACACGTAATTATACTAACTTACATACACTTGAATACATACAAAAATTTTGATCAAAAACATTATCAAAAACGGTCCAGCTGTTTAGGAGGACTTCAGTGACAAACACACGTACAGAAGAATTTATAGATCGAGTAATTATTTCATGACAAATGAGACGCATTTTTTGCAAGGGAATAAAAAATAGTAATAAAACTCTATGTTTCACAATAGCTGAATAAATATACAGTAGTGTTGCTTTGGTGTTCACCTTCGAGTCTTGTCCCAAAAACTCTGGTTGTTCTGAATATATTTCTCAAGGCAGTTTCACTCTTGTCCCAAAATTGACTACGAATATTTCTCTGAAAGTGTCAATCCGTATAAAAGAAATTGATATATCGATGTAAAAGCAAAAATATGTATGTTTTCAAAGTATTAGTAAAAAATCTTAGTGATACGTCATAGACGTCAAACCCAAGCATTGCCTCTCGGGTATTCCATAAAAAGTTGGGTACTCACCCTTGTTATTGTACACTACTCAACCAAGTCTAGGGAGAATGCCAACCATAACAAATGTTTTCAAAATATTCTTAATAAAAGTAATATTCACCAATATTTTAAATATTGGTTAAACCTTGAAACTACATTGAACCTAATTAGGGCAAATAAGTAACCGTGCTCTATTTTAATTGTTAATATATTTTATTGTACACTAGCTTTTTCCCGCTATTTCGCCCGTATAAATAGAAGTCGAAAATGGTTCTAATAGGATTTCTTTGTTTGTTTTTTTATTTTGGAATCCTGTTAGAACCATTTTCGATTTTGATCATATAGGTAATAGGGAATCGGACTGACTCAAAAAAATAGAATTCTGTTTCGTCCGTCAGTTAGATTATCGAAAAATATTGGATACGTGTTTTTTGTTTTATCAAATCAATACAAATTGACGAAGATAAAGCGCGTCAAAGATCATGGAGTGGGGCTTGAAAAGTCACTTGAAGGTACCAAATGTACTATCATATGACGTCACACGAGTTTTCGAAGCATTATATCGTCTTCATTTTTTGTTTACGTGAAAAAAGAAAAAAAAAATGTGGTCAATATTTTTTGCAAATCTATCGACGGACTAATTAGTTTTTTTTTGTCCGATCCCCTATTGTCTCTAGTAGCGCATGTTCACCTCACCTGCAATTAAGTTTCATTTGTGTTAAACCATATAAATTGTTATGTTAAAATGTTACAATACTTATTTAAAAATATAACAATTTTTATTAACCGACTTCCAAATAGGCGGAGGTTCTCAATTCGACTGTGTTTTTTTTTATGTTTGTTATAGGATATCTCCGTCATTAATAAACCGATTTTTTAAATTCTTTTTGTATTCGAAAGAGTATATGAGGTCCCATTGTCCCAAGCCCCAAGTCAGTCTGATGATGGGATCTCAGGTAAAACTAGGGTAAGCCTCAAATTTTATAGACACTTTTAAGGCGAGGTTGCAGTACTTTGTTTTTATGTACGCACGACCTCGCCCCCCGCCCTGCCGCGCGAGCGGTATAATCCCTAAATTTTGACTGTTTTTTGCTTCTTGGAGAAAAACTATAAAGAAATTATACAATCTGTTTTCACCATTTACTTCAGAATAAAAAGTTCTATCTACTGATATAACTTTCATATAAATTCATGATGAAATGTCTTAGCAGTACACGTTTGAAATTGTGATTTAGAGTCATGTTTGATAAAAAAAAGTATCAAGCCGATCATTATAAATCGCGTTTTTATCTTTACGATTTACTAGAGAGTATGTTAAATTTTTATGGAATGATTTTTATTTACTAAAAAACTCGTATTTAGTTCGATTTTTATAGGTTCAAAAATCTTAAAATTACTGCAACCCCGCCTTAACGTTTTTCACATATTAATGCTGTTCATGTATTTGCGTCTGATAATCATAATCTCATGTGGATGCACTTATGATGGAAGACCGTCTCTTCAACGGTTAGAAGTTGGAGGATAATTCTATAATAAAATATTATGGGGACGTATATATGTAATTATGTAGGTTGTATTCTCTTAGGTTATTTAGGTGAGCTGATTATGCAAGGTACTACTTCTCAATGGTTAAGAGTTGAAGATATTTGAAATGCATACTAAATCGATTTACATACTTACAAGTAAAAATTGAAAAATATTTTTATTTTATGCAAAAAAAAACCGACTTCAAAAACACAAAAAAAGGAAAAATTTACTTCAGAAGAAAAATCTGCTTCTGAAGTCGGTGGCAAAAAAAACGAAATCAAAACAAACAAATGCCACCGACTTCAGAAGCTGGTCTTTTTAACCGACTTCAAAAAAAGGAGGAGGTTATCAATTCGACTGTATTTTTTTTTTTTTTTAATGTTTGTTCGCTCATAACTTGCGACTGGGTGAACTGATTTTCATGATTCTTTTTTCATTTGAAAGCTGGTGCTTCCCGTGTGGTCCCATTGTCACCATTTCAATATCTGATGATGGGATCTTGTAGAAATCGGGGGAACTCTTCAATAAATAACAGCAGATTAACCACGATTGTTGCTATAGCATATCTAAGCATTGTTTACGCCATCACACAACATAATATCACGCCTGTACTCACTACAAAGGTTATAAAAACTATTTTGTGAAGATCTGATGAAGAACTTCGGAGATAGGCAACGGAACCACAGATTACCTCAATAAATGATAGCAAATGGACTGGGATTGCTGAAATCTCATATTGTCTGTCTATTGTTTACACCAGTTCATAACATAACATCACGCCGGTACGTTGTGAAGGGGTAAGCACATGTGAACCACTAAAAAGTGAAAAATAAAAACGTTTTTACAAAAAATAAAACCGACTTCAAAAAAAAAACACTCAAAAGTGAAAAATAAACTTGAGAAGAAAAATCAGTTTCTGAAGTCGGTGACAAAAAAATGAAATCAAAGAAACAAAAGTCACCGACTTCAGAAACTGATTTTTCTTCTCAAGTTTATTTTTCACTTTTGAGTGTTTTTTTTTTTGAAGTCGGTTTTATTTTTTGTAAAAACGTTTTTTTTCTGAAGTTTATATTAATTCACCTTTGATATTTTTGTTCTTTTTTCACTTTCTTGTGTTTTTGAAGCCAGTTATTTTAGTGTAGGAAATTGAAGGTGAAATAAACACGAAAATAAAATAAAATTTTGTTATATTAGGTACTTCAGAATATGTAGATATGTATTGGATAAAAAGCCTTACTACTTGACACCATGTCTGCTAAGTAATTGACATCGTCGCTTGTTTCCTTCGGGTAGTCCCAGTTATTGTGTAAGGCTCCAGACCTCCCGTCGGGGCTGCGGGTTGTTCGAAAGAGATACCGCGGCTTTAACACAAAGGGCTAAGAAGGAACATGGGTGGTTTTTAGTCAGTAGATGTCTGACACTCCCTTCCGCTCCGCCCAGAGCGGGAAGAGCCATTCGATGATTTCCAACACTCAAAAAAAAATAAGGTTCAAACCTCAATAATAACAATGTTAAATTTTATGTAATTGACACAGTTTGGTGTTGGTACTAAAGATTTTGATTTAATTTAATTAAGAATTGTAAAATAAATGAGAAAGTATCCGGTTACTTTGCAAATATTCATGTTTTTTTTTTAAATTTATTGATATTTATAATTAAGCTCCAGCATCAGCATCTCCGGCCCCAGCATCTCCAGCCCCAGCATCTCTGGCCCCAGTATCTCCAGCCCCAGCATCTCCGGCCCCAGCATCTCCACCACCAGCATCTCCAGCCCCAGCATCTCCGGCTCCAGCATCTCCACCACCAGCATCTCCAGCCCCAGCATCTCCGGCTCCAGCATCTCCACCACCAGCATCTCCAGCCCCAGCATCTCCGGCTCCAGCATCTCCACCACCAGCATCTCCAGCCCCAGCATCTCCGGCTCCAGCATCTCCACCACCAGCATCTCCAGCCCCAGCATCTCCGGCTCCAGCATCTCCACCACCAGCATCTCCAGCACCAGCATCTCCGGCTCCAGCATCTCCACCACCAGCATCTCCAGTGCCAGCATCTCCGGCTCCAGCATCTCCACCACCAGCATCTCCAGCCCCAGCATCTCCGGCCCCAGCATCTCCAGCCCCAGCATCTCCGGCCCCAGCATCTCCACCACCAGCATCTCCAGCACCAGCATCTCCGGCTCCAGCATCTCCACCACCAGCATCTCCAGCTCCAGCATCTCCAGCCCCAGCATCTCCACCACCAGCATCTTCGGCCCCAGCATCTCCAGCCCCAGCATCTCCGGCCCCAGCATCTCCACCACCAGCATCTCCAGCCCCAGCATCTCCGGCTCCAGCATCTCCACCACCAGCATCTCCAGCCCCAGCATCTCCGGCTCCAGCATCTCCACCACCAGCATCTCCAGCACCAGCATCTCCAGCATCATCTCCGGCCCCAGCATCTCCAGCCCCAGCATCTCCGGCCCCAGCCTCTCCGGCCCCAGCATCTCCGGCCCCAGCATCTCCGGTTTCAGCATCACCAGCACCAGCATCTCCGGCCCCATTACCTCCAGCCCCAGCATCTTCAGCCCCAGAATCACCAGACCCAGCATTTCCGTTCCCAGAACCTCCGCTCCCATCATCTCCGCTCCCACCTCCACTGCCATCATCTCCGCTCCCAGAACCTCCACTCCCATCATCTCCGCTTCCAGCATCTCCGTTTTCGATATCTTTGGTCTCAGCATCTCCGTTTTCGACATCTTTGGTCTCAGCATCTCCGTTTTCGACATCTTTGGTCTCAGCATCTCCGTTTTCGGCATCTTTGGTCTCAGCATCTCCGTTTTCGGCATCTTTGGTCTCAGCATCTCCGTTTTCGACATCTTTGGTCTCAGCATCTCCGTTTTCGGCATCTTTGGTCTCAGCATCTTCTTTTTCTGTTTCATTTGGTTTAGATTCTTCATGTGACTCAGATTCAGTATCCGTCTCAACAATATTAAGAGTATCAAAATCAGCATTAGCTACATTACTAAAATCTGAATCTTTCTTTGTTGTTTGTTTTGATGTGAGTTTAGCCCAGGCGTATGGTACGGTGGTAGTCGGTAGTTTTCTAGTTGATGATTTATCATTGCCGTATAATTGGCCTTTCACTTTGTCTCTAAAACAAGTACAACGGCAAGTTTCATCAGAAGATGCAATGTCAAAACCACGTGCAAGGCATGTACTCACACATAAAAAAGCTTTATTGAAGTCCGAGCATTTATAGGTTCTGTGGTGGCCATAACGTAGCATTGACGTTTCGTTGAAGTCTGAAATAATTGAATCACAATCAGTACTACATCCAAATGTATCCAAATAAATACGAAATTACAAAACAAGTAAATAAATAGAGAAGGTAGGACGGTAGATCTACTGTTAAGGTTTCTAAACAAACTACAACTGGGTGCTCGAAAATAGTACATTTTGATACAAGTACGGAAAGTTTGTTATTGCATAACGAAGTGTAATAACAATTTCCCACTTGCATCATACGACGTTTTTTTTATAGTAAATAGGATACACTCAAAAAGTATTCGTACTTTCTACGATGACATCGTCCCAATCACGAGCAGGGCCAACGAAGTTTTGCAAATGGTGGCGATGTGTTTCTGTGTGATTTCTCATCATCATTATTTCAGCAGAGCAGTGGTGGCCCAGTGGTTGCGGCCCCGACTTACGAACAGTAAATCGTGGGCTCAAACCCAGGCCGGCGCATTACTTTGTGTAATTCATTTCATCACCACTGCTCTTAAAACGGTGAAAGAAAACATCGTGAGGAAACTTCTTGAAAAAAAAATGTCTTAGAACCATAAATTCGAAGATATTTGACATCTACCAACCCGCACTCACTGGGCCCGCGTGGTGGATTATGGCCCATCCCTCTCCTAGAGAGGAGGCCTGAGTCCCTGCAGTGGGAACATTATAGACTGATGATGATGATGATTATTTCAGCCGAAAGACGTCCACTGCTGGACATAGGTCTCCCCCAAGTGTCGCCACATTGACCGGTCCCGTGCGTCTCGCATCCAACGGATCCCTGCAACCTTCACCAGGTCATCGGTCCACCTAGTGAGAGGCCTTCCAACACAACGTATTCCGGTTCGCGGTCGCCACTCCAGAACTATCGGCCCCATCGGTCATTTGTTCTGCGACCAACACCATCCTGGGACTGCCGGTCACACTCTCGGAAGTAGGGCAAGTTGCTGGATTTCAGAATTATCGTGTCCTCCCCCTCTCTTCGGACTTAAGATAATCCCACAATACTCCATCGCAACCTGTTCAAATCCTCTTCGAGTTCCGTTATCTTCTCGTCAGTCCGGAGTGAACGCGTGTTGTATGTTGCCAGGTCAAGTCGTCGGTATGTTTTGGATTAACCGGATCTTTTCCCTTGCCACGCCGCTACCTCGACTGTTACCGTAGTCGAAGGTAGACGGGCTGAAGGGTACTAAGGGCCTGTTTTGTGCGCTCATTTTCATTTGGGAGGGTTTGCCATAATCGTCACGCTTGGTAGACGGGTTGTCAAGCGCAGTAAGGTCATATCAAAGCACAGCAGAATGCTGCTGCCCATTCTCTGGTACGTCCCTTGGTCGCCTCTTACGACACCCACGGGTAGATATGTGATGGTGCTATTTTTTACGTCCGACACCATACGGAACACGTTTCTACGTGTAGATCTTGTAAACTACGCAAAGGATTTTAATGCAGTTTTCAGCAATAGACAGAGTGATTCAAGAGGATGGTTTTGTATGGATCACATTGTACAGTCGAACAAGCTAATAAGTATACAGGGTAGAGATCTTTATAATTTTATAACACTGAAAATATTGATTGTAATTTGGTTTTCTCAAGTGTTTCGCATTAAGCAACTGATGTCAAACGATGTATCCTAAACCGCTGTATGCTAAAATTATTTGTATAATCTTAAAATTAAATACAAGTTAGCTGGCTGTATACTTAATAGCTTGTTCGACTGTACCCGTGCAAAGGGTGGGGCGGGTCGTCGTCTTTCGGCTGAAATAATGATGATGAAAAATTAATAGGGACGATGTCATCGCAAAAAATACGAATTACCTTTTGAGTCTAAAAAATTAAATTAAAAAAATCATTTCTCTATAGGTGATAACTTTTATTTCCAATTATACACACACAGTAAACGTGTGAATAATTGGAGATAAAAGTTATTCACCTATAAAGAAGTGATTTTTTTATTTAATTATTAGAAGAAAAAAATGGATTTAAAAAAAAACTGGCCAAGTATGAGTCGGACTCGCACATGAAGGGTTCCGTACTATCGTAGTAGGAGCCCCCTTTAATTTGTATTATTTGTTATTAAAGCGGCAACAGAAATACACATTTTGTGATAAGTTTGTTTTTCATCTTCTTTTCTTTCTCTCTTCGCAGCCAGTTGTAAAGAGGTATGGTTTTGATACATTTATATACGTTCATAATGTACATTTTTTATTTATATATCAAATTAAAACTAATTCTATTCTGTTTATTATGATATACGGTTGCTTAATTAAATCTGGCCGCAAATGAAGGGTAGCTGTCTGTTAAAGTTGTTAATGCACTGGCTTTAAGGCGTCGTACAGCTGGCAATCGCTATCCTCGTCTGACTAGTGATGTTATGCGCCAACTCTCTTTCACTCTACTTTAAATTTTTACCATCTTTAACAACCAGCAACCCTCATTTGCGAATGAAAAGAAATGCGAATGAGATAGTGGACGCGCTACTAAGATGACTTAAATATCTTTAAAAATAAAATAGTATATTAATCGACTGGAGTTACTCTGTTTCGGCTCCAGAACGTATATTAGCTCTATCCACTTCCACAATGGCTCTTAGTTTCGTTTTCTTCTATAGTTTTTATTTTCAAAAAAATTTCAATCTTAATATTTACTTACTTCATTAGAGACACAATTAAATAGTTTTTTTCTTGTTAATTACTTACTGTTCCTTTCCTTTGAGTGAATTGTTATAATGAAACATTTTAATAAAACAAAATGTACCATATATACGACTCCCCACATATTTATTCATCCAAATAATTCACGTACAATATGTTTTTGTCAGCTCTTTTTAATACCTAATAAGTACCTACTAATTAATTATAAAATTAATGTTGTATAAAATTATTTTCATTTTTAATTGAATACTTTAGTGCCAGCTGTTGATAACCTTATCAGTTCTGCAAAAAATGGTACCTAGTACCCACTTACCCACGTCTCTCCAGCCACATGTATTATCAATCTAGACACGCGGTGGCATGTCAAGCCAAGTTTAAGCTTACAGAACTTGCGAGCAGCACCGTGTGTGCACACGAATCATTAAGAGCTTCTTTTAACCCCTTTTTTATTTTAGACTTTGGGAAATCATCAAATTAATGTCAAATTATGATTCTTCTCGCTCTGGGCAGAGCGGTGGGAGTGTCAGACTTCCACTGATCAAAAGCCACCCATGTTCCTTCTCAGCCCTTTGTGTCGAGGCCGCCAGCCGCGATATATCTTTCGAACAACCCGCAGCCCCGACGGCGGGAACAAAGAACCTCCTATAGTTTCGTCAAATCTGTCTGTTCGTACATACCATAGCACAAAGACTCTTAGTACTAAAAAGCTGTAATTTGGCATGAATATATACAAATGAGTTCCACCGATAAAGCCATAAAATAAAATGTCGAAATCTTTTTTGGTATCTCCAGTAAGTACCCTACACAATATTCAAATGATGAATGGTTTTTTTTCTCGCGAAGCCCATTGTGTGGGATGTCGTTGGATAGGTCTTCAAAAATATTGTTAGTCTACTTAAGCTCTTTTAAGGCTGAGTTGCACCAAAAAAGTAGTTAAAGTTAAAGTTTGTGTCAAATTTGACAGTACTTTAAGGGGTATAGAAAAATTATTTATTTATTTATGCACACACAAAATACAAAAAAAAAAAGGTAGCACTCCGGGAGTGCCGGCAGAAGTGAAAACTTCAATATTTACTCGCGTCAGCATCACGTGACCCTGACGCGAGTTTGAAAGTTTTTACCCATATAAAAAAAGTGCTCAGCGCCGCTAAAGAAGTTTTCACTTCAAAAAAGGATAAAAACGTAACAAATAGAAGAGCACAAAGGTACTGCTTATTTAATTATATGTATATACAAAATTTTTTTTGCAAACATTCAAACAAAGGAAGTACCTATTATAAACTCTTTTGCAAAAAAAACGGGCACTTCATATTTTTTTCTCTACTTCAATGAAGAAGGACAAGTAAGAGGTTTTATTAATTTGACGATGTATTGGCATGTTATTTGAAGAATCCTGGCATGATTCTGTACGTTCCAAATTTAAATTTTGAAATTAACAAAAGGAAAATAATGATTATTGTAGATTATTGTAAAATTGCTTTACTAATGGCGCGAATTGCTGAAACGATTTTATTACTGATTACTAAAATTTTAAAACTTTTTGGATATTTTCTGCAAATTAAACAATTTTATCTTTCTTTTTACATTAAATACCACTTTTTGACATGAGTGATAAAGCGATAAGGGCCGGTAAAATTATAGCCCTACTTGAAGAAGGTTGTTCGCAAACTTACGTGTCTCAGCGGCTAAATGTGAGTCGTTCAACTGTCCAGAGGACTTGGCAACGGTATCAAGAGACCGGTTCGGTCAAAAGAAAACCCGGTTCGGGAAGAAAACGACGCACATAACCAAGAGATGACCGCTTTTTGGTGAGTCAGGCCTTGCGGAATTGTAAGGCGTCAAGTGTGGACCTGAAGAAGAGCCTTGAAGAAGTAAGAGGAGTAGAAGTTAGCTTGTGGACCGTCAGGAGGAGGCTTTTGGCTGCCAATATCAGGAGTTACCGCCCGGCTCGGGGACCTAAATTACTCCGTGAGCACCGTGTTGCTCGACTTCAGTTTGCTCGAAACTGTGCTTCATGGACTCTGGAGGACTGGAATAAAGTATTGTTTTCTGATGAAGCTAGAATCTCTTTGTGTGGAGAGGACCGACGCCGGCGAGTGCTACGAAGACCACGGGAACGCTATGCGGAAGTGTGTTTCGAAGAAATCACTCCTTATGGCGGAGGCTCCGTTATGTTTTGGGCAGCAATTAATTCGACGGGGCGTACGGAGTTAGTTCTCATAGAAAATGGAACATTAAATGCACACCGGTACATAATGGAAGTCCTAATTCCATATGCACAACCCGCATTGACTGCACTTGGGGAAGATTCCATTTTTATGGACGACAATGCTCGCTCGCACCGTTCTGGCGACGTGGAAGCGTACATGCAAGAAGTTGGGATCCGTCGTTTAGATTGGCCAGCTCGAAGTCCTGACCTCAATCCAATTGAGCATGTCTGGGATGTTCTAAAGAGACGGGTAAGATCAGTGCAACATGCTCCACAAAACATCAGGGAGCTAAAAAGAGTCATTGCAGAAGAGTGGGAACGTATTCCTCAAAACGTCATTAAAAACATCGTGGAAAGCATGCCCAGAAGGATTCAAGCTGTGATTTTGGCAAGAGGAGGTCACACTCGATAATAGGTTATTACATTTGTAACTTTATTTAATTAAACAAAGTAAAAAAATCTTCTTGTCTTTATTGCCGACCACTTCTTATTGTTTGGCCGTGTACATCAGTTTTAAAGAATTCATAGATTTTTTTTTAAATTGCCACAGTTCACTTCACGCGTATTAATTTACATGATTTTATGTATACAGACTACGTCAAACAATTAAATTTCATTGAATTAACTCAAATCGACCTTGGAACGTAAATTTCCTAAGGTGCCCGTTTTTTTTGCAAAGGAGTGTATATATATTATTAAGTAGCTACAGCCTGTGATACAAGATTTCATTATCTTAGTACAGGCATCTTACATTATTATACCTATATTTTTAGTTTTAAGATTCATATTGTATTTTAGCTTTTTAGGTTTTTGAATAAAGATTTATTATTATTATTATTATATTTATTGCTTTGTCTTTAGCACGTATTATTTTTTGGTTGAGCAATTACCTACGATGAATATCCTTGTTACGCCTTAAGCAATGCAATCGTATAGTCAGCCACCAAGCTACGTTTTTAGAGACTCGAAATCTGGGCAAGAAACATTCGTCGTTCCATGTGGAAAAACGATCGGCTCTAGGTAATCACACTTTTCTTTTCATCGCTTTCGTCATCAGAACTGGTTTCTGCGAGTATTTCTTGGAGCAGGGACATGATGTCTAAAGGTTATATTCAACGCGTTTCACAATAAAATTGACAGACAATTTAACACAAACTATAACACTAACCAGCGGAAAGTGAGCGGTTGCAGTTACTGTTAAAGGTATGACGTCATTTAACTATTTGTCAAATGGCGCAACTCATTGTTGGCCTAACCGATACAAAACTGAAGTTTTGATGTTTGTTTGACGTGTCATTTGACACAAACTTTAACTTTAACTACTTTTTTGGTGCAACTCAGCCTTAGATTACGGGGCCGCGGATTCCCGTCGGGGCCGCGGATTTTTGTACGAAATGACGTGGCCTCGGCGCAAGGGCAAAGAAGGAACATGGGTTCGGTTTTTAGTCAGAAGAAGTCTGACACTCCCCTTCGCCCTGCCCAAGAGCGGAGGGGGGTCATTTGATGATTTTCCACCCACCACAAAAAAAAAAAAAAGGGATCCGTTTGTGAAATATTAAGCTTTAAAAAGATTTCTTTTGTTACACTCAAGTGTGACTCGTTTATTGCACGTGGTCCACCTGGGTGTACTATGGGCAATTATTTTTGCCCGTGGTCCACCTGGGCGTACCACGGGAAATTATTTTTGCCCGTGGTTCACCTGGGTGATAATAAAATATGACCTATATGATATATATGGGTGATATATACCTTAATTAAAGAAGGTGAAGGTACTTGAATCCTAGTGTACACGGTGTGGTAACGTTGAGTTACACCATGTTCTGTTTCAACTGTTACACATTGGGAGAAAATTTCCCGTTAAGTCACACTGTAACTCATTTTAAGATTTTTTCCTATTGAGGATCTCTGTAACTCTACAAAACGGTTTGTTAACAAGTAAGAGATACCAGAAACATGAAGTAGGTAGTACCTATATACCTTTCTAATACCACTCATTTATTTAGATATGTGAAACCAGCATAGTATAGTCTAATAAACTACAAGGAGACCAGAATGGTGAAGAAGAAGTGTACAATAACCTCCTTCATGTTTCAGACCTCCTGGTAGTTTGAGAGACTTTATTATCTTGTTTCTCATCTTCTACCTACTTGTTCTTGCCTTCCCAAAATTATTTAAATACATACCACCTGGAATCTATGCTAGCCTAGTACTTTTGCTGGGTTATATTCACACAAGACAATTTCAGTTAGCTTGGAGAGATTAAATTAATTTCGTTAATATTAATTGTTTGTTGCCTAACGTATAATGAAGTACCAATAAATACATTACAACATAATGTTGTAATGTATTTATTTTATTTCACACTGGCTTTACAATTTATAATCACTATTGTTCTTTCGTAATACTACGATATAAACATAATTATGGACATGCAGGTGGACCACGGGCAAAAATAATTGCCCGCAGTACACCCAGGTGGACTAGGCGGGTGGACCACGGGCAATAAACGGTGTGACCGTTACCTAAACCACCTAAACGTTTTGTGTAATGTTACCGGAAATGTATGAAACCTAGGAATTGTACACAATCCCTAGGAAATACATATATACATTTCCAAGCCTGCTTAGGAAATGTGTAAAATAATGTTTCAAAGATTTCTTAATACACATATTTCCTGGGAAATGTATGTATTTCCTAAGAATTGTATACAATTCCGAGATGATACTAGGAAATATATAAAAAAGTCTCTTCCAGGCCCAGTCGACGGAGCCCCGCTTTGCGGGGCTCCTACTTCTGGTTGGTTTGAAAAAAAAAATAACCACGAAGGGTCCCATCCCTTCTAACCTAACCTGTCCGAGTCGGGGTGCCCCAAGTCCCGAGCTGGCTTCGCTCGCTCTTGCATCCAAGTTTTCCTAGTAGCGGGTTCGCAGGGTATGTCGGGTCTCAGTACATACTCAGAGGAAGGAGGAGGACTATCCCCGCTATACTTACAAACAGCAAGAATTTTATACATTTCCGATTGCTAGGTATTTAGGAAATGTACCTATAGATTTCCAAGGAAAAGTGCATATTACGAATTATATCATAGATTTCCTATCTATTTTAGGAATTGTACACATTCCTAGGAATTGCAAACAATGACGGATTACACACTTTTCTGTTAACATTTATTTGTCACAGGCAAAACTCTTAATCAGTCAAAACTATTATATCAAATTATTAGGTGGTTTCTGTTTTATTTTTCTACTAAATTATAATAACCCAAATGTCTGTAGGAAACTTATTAGGTTTGTTAGGTTTTTTTTTGACCCTTTGGATAACCTTGTACGATAGCTAACATTTATTTCATTAGAATAAACGCGTTTTAACGCAATAAGGGTTTTGACTGAAACCAGTCAAAAGTAGTTTTGACTGATTAAGAGTTTTGCCTGTAACATATACAAAATTATAACGAAATTAAAAAAAATATTTTTGTCAATTACTTTCTTATTTTATATTAGATACATACATATTATACACCGTTAGAAGCGTATTTCTAAGTAGCAATACATGTTTTTAATAGTTTTATAATAAACTGAATGTAGGAGGAGATATAAGCATATAAGTAACTTTTGAATATAAAAATATTTTTGAAATTATACTAAATATGGATTAAAGATAAAGATAATTTATTTGTTCAAAACATGAGTATACACAACACATGGCATGCAAGATGTTACATCATTATTATAGCAGACAGTCATGTTTTGCCTGAATGGCGTACAAATAAGAGAAGCAGGACGCTAGACAGCATCAATTAACTTTAAAATTGCCCATTATACACATTTATAATTAATCATTCAAATTAGAGCATTACTTGAAATTAGCCGGTACAATAAAATAATGTCCTAAGCTCATCATAATAATAATAAAAAAAAAAAGTAAAGCCACCATAAGTCAAAAAAAAATTGTATTAATCATGTTTGACAATAAAACTTTCAGGAACACAATAAAAATCGCTACGCAATTTAATAAAGTAACTAAAATGCTATCTTAAACTTATCACAAATCAAAGTTTTTCTCAAAATAACCAATAACAATCTTCGAAACTGCTGTAAAATAATCATCAATTATTTTTTGAGTTCTATTCAAACAATGATAATGTAATAATAAAACTAGCGAACTTAATTATCAACACTAACGTAAGTTTTTCGCAATATAAAATAATACAAAGGCTTTTAAACGGGCACCAGGCACCAACCTTCCTCTAATATAGGGGATGCGTGAGTCGCACGTTGTCACCATTCTATTCATCCTGAGTTGATCCAGTACGTTACATCCCGGTGTACTTCCCCATGCCCTTGGACAAGCGACCCGAGGTACCAGGAGTTGGAGCAGATCGGTCGAGGCGTTCTGGCAAGAGTTATAGGCACAGGACTAGAGAGACTGCGGAAATCGCAAAACAAGTATTCTGTTTTCTACTCAATTTCAGGACAACATTCTCCAGCCTTGGCCACTACACCTCCAATCTGCTCTGTACCTTTTGGCCACTCTCGGCAACCAGCACAATGTCATTGGCAAACAGGAAACACCCATACATACTCGTATGCGTCGAAAAAAGGTCTGCTATCGGATTACAACGACCACATTCTTAAATCTCTTTAAATAAGTCAGAGGATCCAGGTTCAGGAGAAAATTACTGTAGTCTGCTTTGACAGCTGCACAGGACAGAAGGCTTAGATTTAAAATAAAGTCTTCATCCGGATCTATATCACTTGAAGCTAAGTCTTGCCTAATTAGAAAATCTTTAACACAATCGTCGGAAGAAAAATCTGAGCTAGAGTTGGTCGAACTTGTAGACTCAGAAGCGTCGCTATTAAAATCGCTTTCTGGAACGTTTGATTTTAAACATGCATCATCAAGTAGAGACAAATCGAGACTGTGCTGACTGTTAGGAACAGAATTATTATCAAAAGTATCAAACTGAGGTATATCTCGTTCTTCCAACATTGAATAGTCAGTTTGCGGAGGTGTCCTTAAGTGATTTCGAAACACTATCCTGCGAAAATTGTTACACCGACGACTATACATCGAAGCCTTGATAATGCGATATTATGTTTAAACTGCGGCTGTTTTGTTCGATGTTTCTTAAAACCTATAACCTTACATTGAACCTTTGTTTCTCCGACGTTTGTTTGTTCTATGTAACATAAAAAATATTTAGCCAACATTTTTTCAATTCAACACAGTCATTTATCTTTGAAATATAGTTACATCCCAGATGCAATTAAATATTCCTAATAGATAATACTTTACTTTACTTTTATTAATATTTACACAGAACGACTGAAATGTCATAATGTCACGTTATGAAAGTTCTCAAAACCAAAACAAACAATTATTATTATTGCATTGTCCGTTCGTATATATCGTATAACGTTACATAGAACAAACAAACGTTTTAAAAATCAAAGGTTCGATGTATGGTTATCGGTTTTAAGAAACATCGAACAAAAGGCCGTAGTTTAAACATAACATCGCATTTTCAAGGCTTCGATGTATAGTCATCGGTGTAACAATTTTTGCAGGATAGTGTTTCAAAGTCACATATAGGTAGAACCCGTTTGCGGATGCTGTGTTATTCTTGTACTCATTCTGTAAAAAAACAATCAATAATAATATCCTCCTTTTCAAAAAAATCCCGTCGTCATGGTTCAAAACGAGCCTGGCGTTTCTAAAATTACTAAAATTAAATTAAACTTCATTTACTTAACGTTAATACTTACGGAATAATACGTAAAAAAAGTAGTTAAAAAACTAAAAAACCCGACTGAAAAAACTGAAAAGCAAAAAACAAGCACATTTTAAATTAAACAAAACTTGGAAGCAGGCGGGGTCCATTCTATTTTCATTTTTTCTTTTCATAATTTAATATTCAAATGAACCCCGCCTGTTTCCAAGTTTTGTTTAATTTAAAATGTGCTTGTTTTTTGCTTTTCAGTTTTTTCAGTCGGGTTTTTTAGTTTTTTAACTACTTTTTTTATTTCCTACTTTTTAGTTCTTTTGGTTTTGTTCTTTCGTTGGTCGCGTAAAATAATAATTCTTCGCAGATGATTTAACTTTTGTGCTTGTTTATAGGATTTCTCACTTTGAATTTCTTTTAAACATATAAGTGTTATATATTTTTGTAATCTCCTTTTAAAACCCTTTATTTTGATACCCTACTCGATGGTATTGGAAAAAAAATGTTTTTGAACTCCGCGATTTGGCCCCCAAAATCCGCAAGTTTTCTTTGTTTTTTAATTTTAATGTACCCTATAACTCGCGCCATCAAGACGAATCTAACGACGTATATTTCATTCAAATCGGTTCATCCGTTTATGAGTTATGAGGGAACAAAGAAACGGACATACATACATACATACATACACGTCAAACACAACCCTCCTTTTGGGCTTCGCCGCAGTCGGGTAAAAACATACCTAATTTTTTTTTAATTACAATGACAATGCTTTGCACAATAAATTCGAAAGTGACATTGTCTCTAAACATGACCTTATCGATTTAATAGATAGGTTAATCCTATCTATTGAAACAATTCTGTTTATAAAAAACTAGATAAGTGTATTCTTGACTATGGCCCTTTTGGCTTAGAATGATAATAATAGAAAGTATTTTTTTATATTCAAAATTAACCTATTTTGGAATACCGTCCTTCATATTAAATAACTTAAATGCAAAACGAACACATTGTCTTATACGTTTATTTTGATTAAAAAATATTAAGCTCATTTAAGTATTATTTTCTGTGCAAAACAACCATTTTTGGAATATGGTTCTTTTGATTTAAAACTAGTCTTACTTGCGTGAATCCTTTATTCAAAACTAAAATATTCCGAAATATGGCCGTCTTCTATATAAAATTAATGAGTAGCACGGATTACATTTCGAGATATAGCACTTTTGATCCAAATATAATTGCCTTCAGTTCGGTTCTCGACGCACATCTCAGAATGTGGTGGTTTAGATCATAATTCGCGCGTTAAAAATGAAAATTCAAAACTAACGGTTGTGTTGTTTTTGTAACTTAACATGCAAAATCAATGGGTGTCTTTTTAAATATAAAAATATGAAGCAAAAACATTTTCACAATTTTCTGATTTGTGGTAGTTTTGAATTTAAGCAGATTATTATGATCGCTATTATGTTTCATATTAAGATTCATATCATGATTCATATTACGATTCATATTATGATTCATATTATGATTCATATTATGATTCATATTATGATTCATATTATGATTCATATTATGATTCATATTATGATTCATATTACGATTCATATTACGATTCATATTTTGATCTACATACGATTCATATTTTGATCCGCATTATGATTAATATCATCCATATTCCATACTATGATTCATATTACGATTTATGTTACGATTCATATTACGATTTATATTACAATTCATATTACAATTCATATTTTAATTCATATTTCAATTCATATTCTTATTATGATTCATATTATGATTCATATTATGATTCATATCATGATTCATATCATGATCATATTACCATTCACATTATGATCCCTATTATGTTTCATATTACGATTCATATCATGATAGTGCGTCTGTTGGGTAACGCCGTGGTTTCCCAAGCAAGACTTTAAGAACAGCCCGTTGGGCCCGTTCGAGTTCGAGGAAGAAAGACTTGGCCGCGCTACACCAGACGCCTACACAGTACTGTAGCAGCAATTGACAAAGAGATAGGTACACTTTTATACACAAGCCTTTCGGGGCACTGGCTCGTAGGGATTTAAATATATAAATAAACTTACGGACTTTTTTGGAGAGTGTCGAGATATGTTCCTTGAAGGACAAATTCTGGTCAATTGTGACACCTAAGTATTTGGTCAGTTTAACTCTATTTATATAATTGCAAGAGCAATTTGTATCATGACAGTTAATGCTGTGAACTTTTAAGTGTTCAATGTCTGGACAGCAGGTACAATTGATGTGAAATGTTATGAAATTAGTTTTTATAGATTATGATACGTCTTCCATTTACACCACGCTTTAGTTTTATTTTTAAATATGTGTATCAATGAAGGCGAAAACCAGACAGGATATCTAGAAGACTTGACGGATGCTAAGGGGACATGATCTCTAATAACTCTGAAAACAACTTCATAAAATATATATGAGGCGGCGGGAAACCCTCTGGAGAGACGCTGTTCCTAAATATCAATGGGCCCCGCCTTATTGTCGTCGCCTTAGATTCCTTTTCGTGGCAGATAGATCAATGGGTAGTTGAAATCACACACATTACTTGACTCAAACACCAAACGTTTATTTACATTGCTCCATTTACAGGCACTTATAAACTTTGCGGTTTGAATCGCCCATTCGAATACATGGTTGATCTTTTTGGAGAAGAATAGGCAAAGAAACTCCTATACACTGTTTTAAATCATGTTACAATTATCATTTGCACTAATTAACATTAATCACATCAAAAACCACTTTTATTTTCTTGAATTGCAAATTATTTGCTAAACGCGACTCAAGCTTAGCTACGTCTCAACTTTTCGTCGCATGCGTCTGTAGTCTAGCGGAAGTACCACAAAATCAATAATAACCTAAATAACCTAATAATGACCTAATTAGTTAAAACTAACAATCATTACTAAATACTTCACAATTGATTCTATTAATTATTTAACAATAAAACAATACCAATATTAATGTAAAAGCGTAATTAAACGTTAATGTCTAATTTATAGGTTCATTCCTTTTTACAACAAAATGTTAATAAACCATTTCCGGTTGTTGTTTGGTCAATGGGTTTTCTACTAATTGCTTAACACGAATAGCTCTATACAATGATCTTATGACTTTTAAGTTTATAATTACCTATAGAAATTGATTCAGTTGTAGTTTCAGATTATAAATTGAGTTATTGACCATTACAATCGTATTCGCCGCCATCTTCACAACATTGTGCACTGACGTCTCATAGACAGCCTAATTTTAAGTGTGGCAATCATTAAAATCCCAATATTCATAAAACATTAGCTTATCTTAATTTTAACTATAGTTCTTAGTTAGAGACTTCTGTTTAATAAATTACTATTCGAGATAAGAGCATTTAATTACATTTCATCTATGTGGTGGTTCAATGATGGTTGTTCAATGGTGAGTCAATAGATGGCACTGTCGCTCACTTTCGACCTTTGTAATGATTGTACTAAGATCTCTGAGATGGCAGGTACATCAATATTATAAGCTGGTAATGAGATTAAACAATCATCTTAGCAGATAGACATTCTTGCGGCGACACGGCCATTCTGATCGGCGGTGCGCGCTCTGCACCTGACGTTGCCGTCCGCTCGTCCATCCGTTGCCGTATGTGTAGTCTCGTGGTTGTTATCTGAAATAGTGGAGATAAATTTTGTCTGCAGATTATTGTTGCTTTTATTATCCTACAATGTTCATTGAATAGTAGGATTTGGTAACAGGAAGGTTCATTCAATAAGGAAACCTTGTCATAGATCTGACAGTCAATGCTTTTTTTGTATCACCTTGCTAGGCATACATGCACAGATACAGACATACAGCTGTTTGCAATTTTTATTTGAGTTTACGGATGCTTAATAAGCAATTGTTGCCTGAATGATTCAATTACATTAATTGAATTGAGTTGATTGATATTGTTTGATCAGCTTCAAGCTGAATAGAATATTGTTTGATCAGCTACTAGTTGTATAGAATATTGTTTGATCAGCTACTAGCTGTATAGAATATTGTTTGATTAGCTACTAGCTAAATAGAATATTGTTGGCAAAATTATTTAACAACATTAATTGAATTTATTGATATTGTTTGATCAGCTGTTTGCTTTTTCAGCAAACAGATAATATTATTGTTGTAGAAGCAACAACAATACTCATTAAATTGTTAACCTTACTATGACTTGACTTTGCAACCTTGTAATAGGTCTACTGTCTACTAAATTCGTTTTAAATAAAATTATTGATAGCTTTAGCCATTGTGATTTGTATTTGGTAAATGTAGTGTGAGTAGTATGTTTTTATTTGTTCATTCTCACGGGAAGGTAATGCTCTGTGATAGACACAAAGTCTTGGATTTGACAGGATAAAAGGATAGGATCAGGAACACCGCTCTGTGATAGACACAAAGTCTTTGATTTGACAGGATTAAAGGATAAGGAGTTTAGGACCATTGCTCCGTGACAGGCACGAAGTCTTTGATTTGACAGGATATAAGGAACCAGGCTCTGGGCGTTTAGTACGCCGTGGACCCAGCAGGATAACATGAGAGTATTATTTTATCAGTCGCCTCCATGGCTTCTGATAGATAATTTGTTTTGTTGGTTCATTATCAGTCACCTCCACGGCTTCTGATAGATCATTTGTTGTGTGTGTTCATTATCAGTCACCTCCATGGCTTCTGATAGATAATTTGTTATGTGTGTTCATTATCAGTCACCTCCACGGCTTCTGAGATAGATCATTTGTTGTGTGTGTTCATTATCAGTCGCCTCCACGGCTTCTGATAGATAATTTGATGTGTTTGTTCTTTACCAGTTGCCTCCACGGCTGCTGATAGATTATTTGTGATTCATTGTAAGTATTACTTATTGAGCTAGTTGTTTCCTCCACGGATACTAATAGCTTTTTGTGAGTGTTATTATTTTTTACTTCATTAATTACTGTATGTACTAAAACTTTGTTATTGTTAATAGTTGTTGCTTACAACTGGCAGGATTGCAATAACATTAATGATACTCATCACACATGAGCATCATGTAGGTTGACTTGGCTATTGTATTGAGCCTTTTGACACAACATTTTTGGTATCAGCGGTGTAGTGTAAGTAGTTTGAAAACTCCTCACCTTTTATGTAAACTTATTTATGCTGACGTCTCATAGACAGCCTAATTTTAAGTGTGGCAATCATTAAAATCCCAATATTCATAAAACATTAGCTTATCTTAATTTTAACTATAGTTCTTAGTTAGAGACTTCTGTTTAATAAATTACTATTCGAGTTATGGAGCATTTAATTACATTTCATCTATGTGGTGGTTCAATGATGGTTGTTCAATGGTGAGTCAATAGATGGCACTGTCGCTTACTTTCGACCTTTGTAATGATTGTACTAAGATCTCTGAGATGGCAGGTACATCAATATTATAAGCTGGTAATGAGATTAAACAATGATCTTAGCAGATAGACATTCTTGCGGCGACATATTTATAGGCCATAATATATATGGTAATAATATATAGATAGGCCTGTAGTTATCAGGACAGTCGTTTTCGCCCTTCTTGTGAATTGGCGTTACGGCTGCCACCTTCCAGCAGCTAGGAAATGTACCCGATGACATGCTCAAGTTACAGATGTGCGTTAGAGGGTTGAGTATGAACGGTTTAATGTTCTTGAGAAGGAGAGGGTGAATCCCGTCAGAGCCAGGTGCACTGTCGTCTTTCATATTAGTTATAAGATTTTCGATTTCACAATTGTCTGTTGGCCGAAAGAACAGAGAGTCTTTGGATCGGTTTATGAGATTGGCGTTGCAAAGCTCACTCTCTGTAGTCTGGAGTTTTCTTAAAATGTTAAGTGCCAAGCGCTTACCTACTGACGCAAAATGGGTGTTGTAGTAATTTATTACTGAAGAACTATTTTCTTCAGGTTTTAGGAGATGTCGATTGTCGTGATTTTTTCTAGGAAAATCACAAATGTCTTTGATGACTCGCCAGAGCTTTTTGGGTTGGTTACTGTGATTCTCTAACTCTTTACCCTCAACGATTCATATTTCAATTCATGTTACGATTCATATTATGATTCATATTACGATTCATATAATGATCCCTATTACGATTCATATTACGATTCTTATTACAATTCATATAACGATTCATATAACGATTCATATTACGATTCATATTACAATTAATATTACGATTCATATTACAATTCATATTACCTACGATTCATATTACGATTCATATTACGATTCATATTACGATTCATATTACCTACGATTCATATTACGATTCATATTACGATTCATATTACGATTCATATTACGATTCATATTACGATTCATATTACGATTCATATAACGATTCATATAACTATTCTTATTACAATTCATATAACGATTCTTATTACAATTCATATAACGATTCATATAACGATTCATATTACGATTCATATTACAATTAATATTACGATTCATATTACAATTCATGTAACGTTTCATATTACAATTCATATTACCTACGATTCATATTACGATTCATATTACGATTCATATTACGATTCATATTACGATTCATATTACGATTCATATTACGATTCATCTGTTCCGAGTGCTACTCAAACGTCCAGTGATATAGCCACCTGTCCTTCGACACTGTATCCAATGAGGCTGTACGGCAGGGAATGGGACGCCGCCGCCGTCGCCTCCTTCTGCGAAGCAGTGATGCTAGCGAAGGAGGTGGCGGAACGAGAGAGGGAGAGAACCTCTCAACGTCCCAGCCACCGCGGAAGGCGCTCCGGGCGTCGGGGGTCACGCGATGACCTCCGGCCACCGCTAGACGCGGGCCTGTGGACGGTGAGTAACGGGCTAGCTCGCCGTCCGGCCGTCGTCATGACGGCAACAGACCGTGTCGGCGGCGCGTACGTGTTCCACGCGCGCCTCAAAGAGATGTCAGCAATATGGAAGGGGCCCGCAAGGGCCGACGCCCGTCGGGGCTGTGGTTTGTCGAAAGGTTAACGCGGCTCCACAAGGGCGAAGAAGGAACATGGGTTTGGTTTTTAGTCAGTAGAAGTCTGACACTCCCCTTCGCTCTGCCCAAGAGTGGGGGGGGGGGTTATTCGATGATTTTTTACCCACCAAAAAAAAAAAAAAGGCTGTACGGCAGGAGTGTATGATTAATATTCACAATATCGGTAAGGTTACATATTTCTATGGGCAACTACGGAACCGTACATTGTGCTTGGTCCAACCTGCACTTGGCCGTTTTTTTTTAAATCCAAACATATTATTCAGTTACTTACATATATAACTTCTTATATCTAAGAGTAAAGTCGATTTTCGTATTTATTACGACTTTCTTCACGTGGTAATGTGTATGTGATAGACTGCCGCGTTGGTTGAGTGGTCGTGCGACTACTAAGCATGAGGTCCTGGGTTCGATTCCCGAGTCAAGCGTAATGTGGTTATTCCATCAAGAATTTTTCAGGAGCAGCAGCGGTGTCTGAATTTATGCCTGGTTGATAGCAATAGGTTCGCCCCCTACTACATGGGACTTACACCAAACTGGCAAAATGTGGGTGTAGGTACGATTAGGTACACCTCTGTCTAACCCTTCGCGAATTCCAGGCGTGATGTCATGTTATGTGTGAGAACTAAAGGTCTAATCGTGCAAAATTCGGGTACTTGAATCAACCGACTTAAGACTGTGTGAAAAGCATTGCTTGCCACTATTTAGGTTTGGTCCTGGGTTTTATTTCTTGATTGTTAATATAAAAGACAATTAAATATTAAACTAAGCAAGTGGTGCAAGTAATTAGAACGCCCTCTCCTTAAGCAGCTCCTATAAATAAAAATGGTGGTTTTTATAATATTACTGCCCAGCTGTGTGTGCAGCCTGGTGCCGTGCATCAACGTTTCTCATCAGCAGAACTATAACGCCAATGGCTACTATGCCACGTTCGTATCGGGTTCGATTCACGCACGGATTTTTTTGTTGATTAAATCTCTTTTGTAATGTTTTGAAAAACTTTTTTTTATGCGATTTCTCACTTTAAAATTCTTTTAGACGAATAAGTTATTATCTTTAAACCCTTTCTTTTGATAGGTACCCCACTCGATGGTAACGGAAGAAAAAGTTCTCGAACTGAAGGGTATGGCACTCAACTCCGATTTTTTTTTGTTTTAAAATTTTGTTGCGCCACCAAGACAAATGTAACGCCGCCGTACATAATATCTTATCCCAATCCGTTAATCATCTGGCATCGCCGCAGTCAGGTAAAAATGCAAAAAAAAAGCCGAAAATTGAAAATATCATAATTATCTTATTCAAACCAACTTTCGTTTAAGTTCTTTTAATATAACCACATTTTACAGAATTTAAAATTAAAATTAGAGGGTACACAATTTCTACTTCCAATTTCTTCTTTTGGCTTTTAAAGCGAAAGTATTCTAAGAACCTCTATGTCAGTTTTAAAGATCTGTCGATAGGTACCTACCCGCACACAGGTAAAGAAGTAGAAAAAAGTATACAATCTATTAATAGCTATTATGCAACTGGCTTCAGTTGTATAAGGTACATATCGCTGAAACTGGAAATGGTGAAGTTTAAAACTAGTAACTTCTCATCACTTTTGCGTAGCATTTCATAGAACGGCACAGTTGGCGCAGTGGCTGAGAGATTGGACTGCTGCGCTGCGTGTCGCGGGTTCGATCCCCGCACGGAACATATATTTGTATTACCTACAGATAGTTGTTCTGGGTCTGGGTAGTTGTGTATGTGAGTTTAAATGTTTGTAAACGCACCCACGATACAGGAGACATTCCTAGTGTGGGGCAACGTTTTTTAAAAAGAAAGAAAGAAAAGAAGACATTTGCTGTTCTCATATTTGAAATGTGTGGTGCCAGCAGTCATTATATCACGCCATTTTACGGACGGACGGACAGAGATACGTAGTATATATACGTAAGGTATAGGACGAAACTATGAGAGTTCCGCTTTCTGCCATTTGAACACTTAATCTTAAAATAGTATGTACCTTTATTAACTTTTCCTTTATTAACTCCTTAGTCTGTTTAAATCCTAAACCTCAATCAGATAATACATGGACCTAGCGAAAAACTGTGGCGCCGCTGATCAATTAGTTCTCAGTAATAAACAAAGCAAATACGTTAGTTATGAAAAGAATTCGGCTGCCGCCAGATTTCTTCTGCCACATCAATCAAAATCATACTGATAATTAAATCATCATTTGGGTGGCCATAGAGAAGTTAGTTCTCAGAAATTCGTCTCCGACCAAAGTCGTCCTCCGATGTCATTATCACATTCCTGATTTATTAATTAGACCCTGGATGCCAAGTAAAATGATACTACTTCGTTTATGGGAAGGTAGGAACCTATAGTTTGCCTACCAAACTATTGGTAGGAAAAACCACAAAGATAATAGACGAATAGGTATTCCCTGGTGAAATTGTTAAGACAACTCTATCTAACTATGAAATAAATGAAGATGAGGCGATGCTTTTGAAGGCCAAATCAATAATATTATCCTCTATATTTGTATTAGTCTGTTATCATAACTAACTGGTATCTAATTGATCAACCAATCTTGGGGTAATTTAATGTACCTACTTAGATCATTATTTACCGGAAACCCTCAAAATTAAAATATACTTTACGAAGGATTACATAAGAATTGATTAAATAACAATTTAATTACTACTCTTAATTACTTACAGAAAATTAAGCGATATAGCAATAACTGAGTAAACTCAATTTCATTCATGTTTTATGTTTAAACACATACTTCTTCATTATTCGTGAGACGGCACTTGTTTCATTATTGATCATAAACATAGAAAATTCTGGGTTGAAGATAAAAATGAATGACCGTATCTCAATGGCATTATTGTTATTGGCTGCATCCGTAATTTCATTTCAGAATGAAGATGGAGGTTAGTATTCAAACTTTTTTTACTAACAATAATTTTATTCCCCTAGCATACTTTTTACCCGACAACGGAGGGTAATGATTTTGCCAGTCTATGTATGTATGTTTGTATGTTCCACCTTAGTGCCGAATCTAATGAACGGATTTTAATAAATGAGGTGTCAATAGATTTTGTAAGAATAGCCCGGGTGGCATAGGCTATATAAATTTTATCAATTCTTTTTATGACGACATTTAAATGTAAAACTCTATCATCGAAAAAAAAAGTAAAAAACTAAAACCCGACTACGACAAAAAAAACGACACTGAAAAAGTATGAAACAAGATTTTCAGGATAGAACAAAAAGAAAAGCCGTAGTCACACGGTATTAAAGTGTTTATGTTGGTACCTATAACGTGTGACTACGGCTTTTCTTTTTGTTCTATTGAAGTTGAAGTTAGAACCGTCAATAAAAGCGAACCTAAGAATTCTAACCTTTGACAGTTCTAACATAAAAGAATTACTAAACTCAGAGCAAAAATCGTATCTTAAACAATGACTTTTACTCAAGTTATCACTATGACTTGTTTATAGATACCTACCGGTGTAATAAGAGACGGAATGATCTAATATGCATTTCTAATGTAACCTCTAAATAGTAATATGTCGTTTCGTTATAAATATTTGTTCTGCGTTTTTCAGGGTTCCGTAGTCAATATGGAACCCTTGTAGTTTCGCCATGTCCGTCTGTCTGTCTGTCCGTCCGTACTATATCTCAGAGACTATTAGTACTAGAAATCTGTAATTTGGCTTTAGTATGCTAATGAGTTACGCCGACAAAGTGCTAAATTAAAATTATGAAAATTTTTTTTTAGGGTATCTACATTAAAGTGGGGATGATTTTTTTTCACACGAATACTTTTGTGTGGGGTATCGATGGATAGGTATTTAAAAAAGTATTGCGAGTTTGCTCAAAGAGTTTTTCGATTAAGGGATTCGTTTGTGAAATATTAACCTTTAAAGTGCAAATTTTTGTTAGACTCAAGTGTGCCAACCTAAACCCTATACGTATACGGGTTATGTTTGGGCGTGTGAAAAAAAATATGGTAGTAGTATATAAAACGAAAATAAAATAAAAACTTTCACAGTTAGGTAGACTTTACAAGTTTACGAGTAATTTATAAAATGTACTTGTTGAAATATTTTCCTATAAATAATTTATGGGAGCGCTGGTCTCAAAACTAAATCGTATCCTAAACAATGACTTTTACTCAAGTTATCACTATGACTTGTTTATAGATACCTACCGGTGTAATAAGAGACGGATGATCTAATATGCATTTCTAATGTCATTAGAAATGCATGATCTAATATGCATTTCTAATGTCATTAGAAATGCATATTAGATCATTCCGTCTCATTACACCGGTAGGTATCTATAAACAAGTCATAGTGATAACTTGAGTAAAAGTCATTGTTTAGGATACGATTTAGTTTTGTAACCTCTAAATAGTAATATGTCGTTTCGTTATAAATATTTGTTCTGCGTTTTTCAGGGTTTCGTAGTCAATATGGAACCCTTGTAGTTTCGCCATGTCCGTCTGTCTGTCTGTCCGTCCGTACTATATCTCAGAGACTATTAGTACTAGAAAGCTGTAATTTGGCTTTAGTATGCAAATGAGTTACGCCGACAAAGTAGGTTGATTGGGAAGCTAGCTCGCCGTCCGTCCATCTTATGACGACGACAGGCCGTGTCGACGCGACGGCGTGTTCGTGTTCCACGCGCGCGTCAAAGAGATGTCAGCAATATGGGAGGGGCCCGCAAGGTCTGACGCCCGTCGGGGTTGCGGGTTGTTCACAAGATACCGCGGCCTCGACATATAGGGCTAAGAAGAACATGGGTGGTTTTTAGTCAGTCTGACACTCCTTTCGCTCTGCCCAAGAGCGAAAGATTGATATATTGATATATTATTTGAGCGGAAGATTTGATATGTTTCCTGTTAAAGTTAGTATCAAAATAATGTTCTTTATAATAAACAATTATTTGCTACACCTCATCTCATAATTGTCTATTAAAAGAAAAAAAAAAACGTGTGGCACTCGGAGACTGCCGCGGTAAATCTATTGCATAGCATTTTTTATCAACTTATGCAATAATAGGTATAAATAATTAGGTATTAATAGTGTAATTACACACCAAAATAATTATTCATTCAAAAAATTTGAACAAAAATAACGATATTAAGAGTTTGATCTTCGAATTTCGCGCGATGTACATTATATAAATCAAAACTAACCTTCATAGACTAACTAAGCTAGTAAGAAACTCTATGACAGAAAATTTAAAAGAAAAAGTATTGACAGCCTGACGTAAGTGTCATAACATTGAAAAATATTTAAATTATTTATTTTATTTTAGATATTTTATAAGAAAACGAATCGTTTTAGACCGATTCGCAGAATAGTAATGCAAAAACCAATAAAACTTATGATAGATGCGTACTAATAATAAAATGAATGTATATAGAGTACTCACTCCTCACTCATTTTCTTTCACAATTTTTTCGTGACTTTCTTCATTAATAAATGCACTTTGTTTATTCATATTTAAAACACTTTGTACACAAATTATACGAGTAAGAATATTTTAGAAGGAGAAAGCAAAGAGACAAACAATTATTTAATTTGACAACCTCAGTTGCCAACCTTGTTATTTTCCGTAACCATAGCAACCTGGTTGAGTACTGAATCCTGAATATTTTTGTTTGGAAATCTCTGGATTCGCAGCTCCACGCTCAACTCAAGGCCCGCGATAGAATCTATGCAATAGATTAATAAAGTTAGTCTATGATCAACCTTCAAGCGTGTTTTAATAGGTTATGGGCCCAGTCCCACTTTTAACAAATTATTAGAAGTTATTCAGTGCAAAAGTTTTCTAAAAGTGAATTATTTCGACGTCGGGTTACCTAGTTAATGTGCCGAAACTCAAAGGTCGTGATAATTACGATGATTGGGCGTTCGCAACAAGTAATTTTTTGCTGCTCGAAGGCATTGACTTGGAGAACCTTCCCGTGGGAATCAGTGAAGCTGAGATGAAAAAAGCCAAAGCCAAACTCGTCATGACTATTGACTCTTCATTATACGCGCATATCAAGAGTGAGACTACAGTAATCGGTGTATGGAATAAATTGAAACAATTGTTCGATGACACCGGGTACCAACGAAAAATCAGTTTGCTTCGAACGTTAATTTCGATTAGCCTCGAAAACTGTGATTCGATCATCGATGACAAGCTACGTATCTCAAATAGTCGAAACTGCGCAGAAATTGAAGGGGACAGGATTTGAAATCACAGACGAGTGGATTGGATCTTGGATCATTACTTTTGGCGGGACTTTCAGATAAGTTTTCACCTATGATAATGGCAATCGAGCATTCAGGTATCGCCATTAGCTCTGACGTCATTAAGACAAAATTGCTCGATATGTGTGAGGAGGTTGGTACTACTAAAAAGATTCTGCATTTTGGTCCAAACAACAGCGGTGGAAAAGTGGCAGCACTAACCGTGGTGTGAAATCGCAAACGTCAACGTCAAATAATGACAGAAATCACAGTGCAAGTTCAAATGGCGGTAAACAAATAAAATGTTACAATTGCAAGAAAATAGGTAATTTTAAAAATAAGTGTCCCGAACTAAAAAACAAAGAAAACCTTAAATGCTTTTAATGCTGCATTTTTTAACGGAAATTTTGGTACACAAGACTGGTACGTCGATTCGGGTGCAAGTGCACACATGACGGCAAGTCGAGATTGTTTACAGCTAAATAGACCCGTGCATGAAAACAAAGAAATAGTAGTTGCAAATCAAATGACTGTGCTTGTTGTGAGTGTTGGTGAAACACAGATAACAACGAATGTAAATGGATTATATTACTTAAAAGTTTAATAGAAACGCCGAAGCCAATTCGTTTTAGTGGCTTCGGCGTCCGCAAAATTTCTAGTGTAAGCTTACGTTCCTGTCGTCTGTCCACAACACTGAAAAGCTAACCAGGAAAATATTAACCCTCTCCCTGGTTGACTCGGAAGTGCCGTGCTTGTCCGATGCAGAGAGCGCCTGGAGAATGGCTTGCCCGAACACGGATCGGCCCGAGAACCCATTTTTCCAGAGACAGTGGGATTAGCCGCTCTGCAGGTTGGTACGGAATAACCTTATTAATACGTCTACCAATACTGCTGAGCGTGCACGCCTGTTGGCTGTGGGTGAGTGGGAGTCGGGCCTCTGGCTTCAAGCACTACCGTCACCTAAAATAGGCACTATGCTAGGTGACACAACCTTCTGGCTCGCTACATGTTTGCGTTTGTGTGCTCCTTGTGGGGCTCCACATCGCTGTCAATGTGGTGAAGTAGTCGACAGCCTCATACACCATGGCCTTTCCTGCAGTAAGAGCGCAGGTCGACTTGCGCGGCACGCCAGTATTAATGATCTTATCCGTCGTGCGTAGCGATTTTGGAACCCAATGGGCTGGCACGCGTCGATGGGAAGAGACCAGATGGTACCACCATAATGCCATGGAAGTTGGGTAGGCCTTTGGTGTGGGACGCAACTTGCGTCGACACCCTTGCGCCATTCCATCTTCCTAGCACGGTGAGCTGTGCTGGGGCGGCTGCTGCAGGTGCTGAAAACCTCAAACGGCACAAATACAATAACTTAATTGGTAGTTATGTGTTTGAGCAGTTTGGGGTTGAAACACTGGGGCAATTGCCAAGCGGTTGGTCGACTCTTCACGTGACTGGGACTGGAATATTTTTTGGGCAAAGAATCAGCATTGCCATCCAACGTCACAATGCTGCCAGTCTTCTGGAAACTTTTCCTGTTGACAGCGGTGTGGACGAATTTTTTGACGCCCTGTATGTAGTTCTACCCTTTTTGATACTTGTATATATTTTATTATAATTTTAGTTCTGTAAATTGTAGTTTGTAAATATTGTAATAAAAGTTTTAGTTTATTACATAACAATTATGAGTAACTGTCAGTCAGTCAACGACCCTGTTCTTGCGGTCTAGTCTACGACCGCAAGAACAGGGTCGTTGACTGACTAAAACAAATATGATTCTGTTTAGTCCGTCAGTTAGATCGTCGAAAAATATCGGATACGTGTTTTTTGTTATATGAAATTAATAAAACTTGACGAACATAAAGCTTGTGAAAGATCATGGAGAGGGGGCTTTTGACGTCATAGTCTGGTAAAAATGGACCAAACTGTGACGTTGCACGACTTTTCGAAGCACTGTATCGTCTTCATTTTTTGTTTACGTGAAAAAATAAAAAATACGCGTTCAATATTTTTTGGAAATCTATATGACGAAGTAATTAGATTTTTTTTGTCAACTACCGCAATCTAAACTTATATAATATGTTGACTAAAACTATAATCGGGGGGCACGGCAGTGCCCCCGCCGAGTCGAGCGCGAAGCAAACACTGCCGTACCATCCTTTACTGGAACCATTTCGCCGCATTTCCAGGCCCCTATTTGAGGACCTCTGGATAAGACCAGAACGCTGAAATTTTCGTCATCCAGTAAGCTATAAAATCACACTTAAAATATAAAGTTTCAAGTCTGTAGGTCATTTAGTTCCGAAGTTAAGCGAAAGCAAAGTTTCGCATTTATGACACTCACTCACTCATGATCATCAAAATAGAACTAGTACTTCCCATAAACTCAGGGAGCTGAAATTTGGTACCGAGTGAGGGTTTAATGGCCACATAAAGGGAAAACTATAAAAAGTAGGATAATCGAAAATTAAAAAAAAAACTGCTACAAAAAAAAATGTTTTAAATAAGAAAATCTAATAAAATAAATCAATATGCCCACGTTTCTACAAAAAGAAGTGAAATCCCAACAAAAACATTATGTAAAAAACTAGCCAAGTCTCGATGGAGCTGCTTGTTTATCTCTAAAAAGTAATGAAATCTAAACAAAGTCGTGCCAAGTCTAAGGTTCCTTATTGCGATTTCTTTATTATTATAAACTCTTTTGCAAAAAAAACGGGCACTTCATATTTTTTTCTCTACTTCAATGAAGAAGGACAAGTAAGAGGTTTTATTAATTTGACGATGTATTGGCATGTTATTTGAAGAATCCTGGCATGATTCTGTACGTTCCAAATTTAAATTTTGAAATTAACAAAAGGAAAATAATGATTCTTGTAGATCATTGTAAAATTGCTTTACTAATGGCGCGAATTGCTGAAACGATTTTATTACTGATTACTAAAATTTTAAAACTTTTTGGATATTTTCTGCAAATTAAACAATTTTATCTTTCTTTTTACATTAAATACCACTTTTTGACATGAGTGATAAAGCGATAAGGGCCGGTAAAATTATAGCCCTACTTGAAGAAGGTTGTTCGCAAACTTACGTGTCTCAGCGGCTAAATGTGAGTCGTTCAACTGTCCAGAGGACTTGGCAACGGTATCAAGAGACCGGTTCGGTCAAAAGAAGACCCGGTTCGAGAAGAAAACGACGCACAGAACCAAGAGATGACCGCTTTTTGGTGAGTCAGGCCTTGCGGAATCGTAAGGCGACAAGTGTGGACCTGAAGAAGAGCCTTGAAGAAGTAAGAGGAGTAGAAGTTAGCTTGTGGACCGTCAGGAGGAGGCTTTTGGCTGCCAATATCAGGAGTTACCGCCCGGCTCGGGGACCTAAATTACTCCGTGAGCACCGTGTTGCTCGACTTCAGTTTGCTCGAAATTGTGCTTCATGGACTCTGGAGGACTGGAATAAAGTATTGTTTTCTGATGAAGCTAGAATCTCTTTGTGTGGAGAGGACCGACGCCGGCGAGTGCTACGAAGACCACGGGAACGCTATGCGGAAGTGTGTTTCGAAGAAATCACTCCTTATGGCGGAGGCTCCGTTATGTTTTGGGCAGCAATTAATTCGACGGGGCGTACGGAGTTAGTTCTCATGGAAAATGGAACATTAAATGCACACCGGTACATAATGGAAGTCCTAATTCCATATGCACAACCCGCATTGACTGCACTTGGGGAAGATTCCATTTTTATGGACGACAATGCTCGCCCGCACCGTTCTGGCGACGTGGAAGCGTACATGCAAGAAGTTGGGATCCGTCGTTTAGATTGGCCAGCTCGAAGTCCTGACCTCAATCCAATTGAGCATGTCTGAGATGTTCTAAAGAGACGGGTAAGATCAGTGCAACATGCTCCACAAAACATCAGGGAGCTAAAAAGAGTCATTGCAGAAGAGTGGGAATGTATTCCTCAAAACGTCATTAAAAACATCGTGGAAAGCATGCCCAGAAGGATTCAAGCTGTGATTTTGGCAAGAGGAGGTCACACTCGTTATTAGGTTATTACATTTGTAACTTTATTTAATTAAACAAAGTAAAAAAATCTTCTTGTCTTTATTGCCGACCACTTCTTATTGTTTGGCCGTGTACATCGGTTTTAAAGAATTCATAGATTTTTTTTTAAAATTGCCACAGTTCACTTCACGCGTATTAATTTACACGATTATAAGTATACAGACTACGTCAAACAATTAAATTTCATTGGATTAACTCAAATCGACCTTAGAACGTAAATTTCCTAAGGTGCCCGTTTTTTTTGCAAAGGAGTGTAGTTAAGGTTGTGTGACTTGGCCGTTGAACATTCTTTATACGTTAGTGGGTACAAGTCAATTTTGTTTATACGTAACTAGCTGATGCCCGCGGCTTCACCCACGTGGATGTCGTTCAAATTATATACTAAAACCTTCCTCTTGAATCACTCTATCTATTAAAAAAAACCGCAACAAAATCCGTTGCGTAGTTTTAAAGATTTAAGCATACAGACAAACAAACAAAAATAGCGACTTTGTTTTATACTATGTACAGTGCGATCAAATTATCTTGGCAGCTCTGAACTTCGTGCAGGTCATTTTGTTACAACGAATGTATAAAAGTGTTATGATATTTATTTTATTTATATTTCTCACTGTTTAAATTAGATATTTTCTGATCGTTTAAGTATTGGTTTATCTGGCAATAACAGTTTTATTCCCAAGTTTACATGCGTAAAATTTCGCAAAGCCTATGTTCAGAGCTGCCAAGATAATTTGATCGCACTGTAAGGATGTTAAATCTGTTGTTACTACCTATGTTTGTTAAGCGAGATAATAACCCATACTGGTATTGGTTATTGGACGCCAAGAAGAAAAAGTAGCAGAACTAAACGAAACGAACAACGGCCAAGTCACACAACATTAACTATAATAATAAAGAAATTGCATTAAGGAACCTTAGACTTGGCACGACTTTGTTAAGATTTCATTACTTTTTAGAGATAAACAAGCAGCTCCATCGAGACTTGGCTAGTTTTTTACAGAATGTTTTTGTTGGGATTTCACTTCTTTTTGTAGAAACGTGGGCATATTGATTTATTTTATTAGATTTTCTTATTTAAAACATTTTTTTTTGTAGCAGTTTTTTTTTTAATTTTCGATTATCCTACTTTTTATAGTTTTCCCTTTATGTGGCCATTAAACCCTCACTCGGTACCAAATTTCAGCTCCCTGAGTTTATGGGAAGTACTAGTTCTATTTTGATGATCATGAGTGAGTGAGTGTCATAAATGCGAAACTTTGCTTTCGCTTAACTTCGGAACTAAATGACCTACAGACTTGAAACTTTATATTTTAAGTGTGATTTTATAGCTTACTGGATGACGAAAATTTCAGCGTTCTGGTCTTATCCAGAGGTCCTCAAATAGGGGCCTGGAAATGCGGCGAAATGGTTCCAGTAAAGGATGGTACGGCAGTGTTTGCTTCGCGCTGGACTCGGCGGGGGCACTGCCGTGCCCCCCGATTATAGTTTTAGTCAACATATTATATAAGTTTAGATTGCGGTAGTTTACAAAAAAAATCTAATTACTCCGTCAGATAGATTTCCAAAAAATATTGAACGCGTATTTTTTATTTTTTCACGTAAACAAAAAATGAAGACGATACAGTGCTTCGAAAAGTCGTGCAACGTCACAGTTTGGTCCATTTTTACCAGACTATGACGTCAAAAGCCCCCTCTCCATGATCTTTCACAAGCTTTATGTTCGTCAAGTTTTATTAATTTCATAAAACAAAAAACACGTATCCGATATTTTTCGACGATCTAACTGACGGACTAAACAGAATCATATTTGTTTTAGTCAGTCAACGACCCTGTTCTTGCGGTCTAGTCTACTAGTTACTCATAATTATTATGTAATAAACTAAAACTTTTATTACAATATTTACAAACTACAATTTACGGAACTAAAATTATAATAAAATATATACAAGTATCAAAAAGGGTAGAACTACATACAGGGCGTCAAAAAATTCGTCCACACCGCTGTCAACAGGAAAAGTGTCCAGAAGACTGGCAGCATTGTGACGTTGGATGGCAATGCTGATTCTTTGCCCAAAAAATATTCCAGTCCCAGTCACGTGAAGAGTCGACCAACCGCTTGGCAATTGCCCCAGTGTTTCAACCCCAAACTGCTCAAACACATAACTACCAATTAAGTTATTGTATTTGCGCCGTTTGAGGTTTTCAGCACCTGCAGCAGCCGCCCCAGCACAGCTCACCGTGCTAGGAAGATGGAATGGCGCAAGGGTGTCGACGCAAGTTGCGTCCCACACCAAAGGCCTACGCAACTTCCATGGCATTATGGTGGTACCATCTGGTCTCTTCCCATCGACGCGTGCCAGCCCATTGGGTTCCAAAATCGCTAGCACACCGGCGGTGACCAGAGCACGACGGATAAGATCATTAATACTGGCGTGCCGCGCAAGTCGACCTGCGCTCTTACTGCAGGAAAGGCCATGGTGTATGAGGCTGTCGACTACTTCACCACATTGACAGCGATGTGGAGCCCCACAAGGAGCACACAAACGCAAACATGTAGCGAGCCAGAAGGTTGTGTCACCTAGCATAGTGCCTATTTTAGGTGACGGTAGTGCTTGAAGCCAGAGGCCCGACTCCCACTCACCCACAGCCAGCAGCAATGCACGCTCAGCAGTATTGGTAGACGTATTAATAAGGTTATTCCCATTGATGTATTATAACCCTAGATGCACAGTCACGAACAAAACAAACAGTCGAAGCTGTCGCCAAACACTCACCAATACACGCACTACTACATAAGTAGTTATCGTTACACTATAAACATATTTTTTTGCAAATTCAACCTTACGCAGATTCCTTAAAGTTGTTTTTACAATGCAGTTATAAAAAGCAATAATAATTTCACGACTGAAGTAAGCCGGTAGGACAAGGTATGGAGTGGAGACGAATAGGTACTTTTTATGTTTTTTTTATACTTAATTATTATTTTAACAGTTAGTTAAATTGTGTTTTAAACACATAATTTTAGTTTTATCTAAGGGTAAATGTTTTTAGTTAGGATCTGACTGTGTTAGTGTACGTGTAGTCGTGTATAATCAATGAAACAAGTATTATCCATTCGAATCATTTATTTACATTTTTGGTTTAAAGGTATTAGTAGAACATTATTATCGAAACTAAGTAGTTATTAAGTTTAAGGTGTCAAAAACGAAGTCAAATTGACGACCTCTTCTCCTTTTGAAATCCAATTAAAAACTAATATAATATGTAACGTATACATAATTGTTAAAAACATAAAACAAAAAACTTATTGATTAAAAAAACACAAATAAACACAATAAAAAAAAATCGACTCCATTCGATACGAACAGGGTCATTTGTATAATGCGACTAAAAGAAAAGACTTGTAATACATCGTTCTTACGCTAACAAAGCGACCATTGAAATATGCCGTATTATACTCGGACCGTTTAGTAAAGTTCTGAGAGAAATTAAATCAAAATCACGTATTGATTCCAATATTATGCCATAAACGCAACAAAAATAAATTAATAAACATTTTTACTTACCAAAAATACGATATCCCATGCTTTTTGACGCTGTATTTTTGCAAATTCTCAGCGAACACTTCGGCATTTTGTACGACCGTGCAGAGACGCGAGCGACGCGAGACTATTTGAAATGAGTTCACGATTTGTAATTTTGCACTCATTTTAAGCGGACGGTTTTGAGACGCGAAGTGTGTATCTTGGGTTTTAATACATCAATGGTTATTCCGTACCAACCTGCAGAGCGGCTAATCCCACTGTCTCTGGAAAAATGGGTTCTCGGGCCGATCCGTGTTCGGGCAAGCCATTCTCCAGGCGCTCTCTGCATCGGACAAGCACGGCACTTCCGAGTCAACCAGGGAGAGGGTTAATATTTTCCTGGTTAGCTTTTCAGTGTTGTGGACAGACGACAGGAACGTAAGCTTACACTAGAAATTTTGCGGACGCCGAAGCCACTAAAACGAATTGGCTTCGGCGTTTCTATTAAACTTTTAAGTAATATAATCCATTTACATTCGTTGTTATCTGTGTTTCACCAACACTCACAACAAGCACAGTCATTTGATTTGCAACTACTATTTCTTTGTTTTCATGCACGGGTCTATTTAGCTGTAAACAATCTCGACTTGCCGTCATGTGTGCACTTGCACCCGAATCGACGTACCAGTCTTGTGTACACACGGCTACACATCAAGCTATACAAAACCAGTTAATCTTGGCCTCACTTTACTAGATCTTTTCGCACAATGAACGATCAGATTATACTGGTTTTGTATAGCTTGATGTGTAGCTGTGTATACCAAAATTTCCGTTAGAAAATGCAGCACTAAAAGCATTTAAGGTTTTCTTTGTTTTTTAGTTCGGGACACTTATTTTTAAAATTACCTATTTTCTTGCAATTGTAACATTTTATTTGTTTACCGCCATTTGAACTTGCACTGTGATTTCTGTCATTATTTGACGTTGACGTTTGCGATTTCACACCACGGTTAGTGTTGCCACTTTTCCACCGCTGTTGTTTGAACCAAAATGCAGAATCTTTTTAGTAGTACCAACCTCCTCACACATATCGAGCAATTTTGTCTTAATGACGTCAGCGCTAATGGCGATACCTGAATGTTCGATCGCCATTATCATAGGTGAAAACTTATCTGAGAGTCCCGCCAAAAGTAATGATCCAAGATCCAATCCACTCGTCTGTGATTTCAAATCCTGTCCCCTTCAATTTCTGCGCAGTTTCGACTATTTGAGATACGTAGCTTGTCATCGAATCACAGTTTTCGAGGCGAATTGAAATTAACGTTTGAAGCAAACTGATTTTTCGTTGGTACCCGGTGTCATCGAACAATTGTTTCAATTTATTCCATACACCGATTACTATAGTCTCACTCTTGATATGCGCGTATAATGAAGAGTCAATAGTCATGACGAGTTTGGCTTTGGCTTTTTTCATCTCAGCTTCACTGATTCCCACGGGAAGGTTCTCCAAGTCAATGCCTTCGAGCAGCAAAAAATTACTTGTTGCGAACGCCCAATCATCGTAATTTTCACGACCTTTGAGTTTCGGCACATTAACTAGGTAACCCGACGTCGACATAATTCACTTTTAGAAAACTTTTGCACTGAATAACTTCTAATAATTTGTTAAAAGTGGTACTGGGCCCATAACCTATAACACGCTTGAAGGTTGATCATAGACTAACTTTATTTTTTCTTCTAATAGACAATTATGAGATGAGGTATAGCAAATAGTTGTTTATTATAAAGAACATTATTTTGTAACTTTAACAGGAAACATATCAAATCTTCCGCTCAAATAATATATCAATATATCAATCTTTCGCTCTTGGGCAGAGCGAAAGGAGTGTCAGACTGACTAAAAACCACCCATGTTCTTCTTAGCCCTATATGTCGAGGCCGCGGTATCTTGTGAACAACCCCCAATCCCCCCTGAAAATCCCCCCTAGGGGGGAAAAGTGGAGTCGAAAAGAAACAACGTCCAGAAATCCCCCCTGAGGGAATCAAACTTTTTTGACCATTCACAAGTTTTATTTTTTTACTAACCCATATTGTCCCACTGCTGGGCAGAGGCAAGTTAAAATCGCTTTATATTTATTGAAGTTTAAATACTGAAATTGGCAGACATGTTATAGTCTAATGAAATGTTTTTTTTTTAATTATATTAAAAATAATAATATTGAGGAGCTCGTGGCTTAATAAGAACTGCCACTCGGGTCGATCTTTAGGTAAAGCTGTGCTTGCCTAGGTCGGTCTGTGGATGGGTGACCGCCCGACATACCGAGTTTCCTCCGTGCCTCGGAAAGCACGTTAAGCTGTTGGTTCCGGCTGCCATATATATAGATCTTTGGCAGTCGTTACAGGTAGTCAGTGACCTGAAATTCTGACATCCAGTCTTACCAAAGGGTATCGTATTACCTAGTATTAACTGAGTTGTGGAGGTCAGATAGGCAGTCGCCCCATGTAAAATACTGGTATTCAGCTGCATCCGGTTAGACTGGAAGCCGACCCCAATATAGTTGGGAAAAGGCTAGGCAGATGATGATTAAAAATAATAATATAACTATATTATTAAGTTAACTTTTGTTATAGTTTATTTGGTAGTTTGTGGGACTTTACCATCTATGTTTAAAAAAAAAAAAAAAACATTCCAGTTTTCAATACCTCTTTCCTACTTCTGATCTCCTGGTAGTTTGTGGGACTTTACCACTTATACTTCTAAAAAAAAAAACTTTAATTCCCGTTTTCAATACCTCCTGCCTACTTCTGATGTCCTGGTAGTTTCATCTATGCTTTTTTTTAAAAAAAATTCAATCCAGTTTTCAATAACTCTTTTCCTACTTCTCCTGGTAGTTTGTGGTGGGACTTTACCATCTATGCTTTTTTTTTAACTTTCATTCCAGTTTTCAATACCTCCTGCCTACTGCTGATGTCCTGGTAGTTTGTGGGACTTTACTATCCTTTTTTTCTCATCTCCTACTTGTCCTCGCTAATGCCGTTTGAAAATGTAACCATAAGGGGGAAAAGTGGAATAACTCAAAATGATAAGGGGGATTTTCGGAATGATTTTACATTTGAGTTCAGTTTTCCACCCCAAAGTATTCTCTCAGGGGGGATTTGTGGAATAACTCAAAATGCCAAGGGGACTTTCTGGACATGTCTTACATCCGAGTCCAGTTTTCCCCCCTGAGGGGGATTTTCTCAGGGGGGAAAAGTGGAATAAGCCGTCAGACCTTGCGGGCCCCTCCCATATTGCTGACATCTCTTTGAAGCGCGCGTGGAACACGAACACGCCGTCGCGTCGACACGGCCTGTCGTCGTCATAAGATGGACGGACGGCGAGCTAGCTTCCCAATCAACCTACTTTGTCGGCGTAACTCATTTGCATACTAAAGCCAAATTACAGCTTTCTAGTACTAATAGTCTCTGAGATATAGTACGGACGGACAGACAGACAGACGGACATGGCGAAACTACAAGGGTTCCATATTGACTACGGAACCCTGAAAAACGCAGAACAAATATTTATAACGAAACGACATATTACTATTTAGAGGTTACATTAGAAATGCATATTAGATCATTCCGTCTCTTATTACACCGGTAGGTATCTATAAACAAGTCATAGTGATAACTTGAGTAAAAGTCATTGTTTAAGATACGATTTTTGCTCTGAGTTTAGTAATTCTTTTATGTTAGAACTGTCAAAGGTTAGAATTCTTAGGTTTGCTTTCATTGACGGTTCTAACTTCGTTTGAATTCTTGTCCATTGCATAAAAATGTTTGCATAAGTATTACTTAAATTCAAGTAATTACTTTAACTTGACTATAGATACGGATGTTAGTATTGTAGTATCATCACTACATTTTATAAAACAAAGTCCTCCGCCGCGTCTGTCTGTTCGCGATTAACTCAAAAACTACTGCCCGATTTTCATACTGTTTTAACCAATGGTTAGGTTTTAGTAGGTATATAATCAGTAAATAAAGCCGCGGACATCAGCTAGTTATTAATATTTAAGTGAAAATGTATGTTTAGAAGTAAATTGTGTTGTTATGATTTCCATATGTTTTCTTAAACATAAAAAAAGTAGAAAACTAAAACCCGACTACGACAAACACTTGGTGTTATTTTTTTTTTTTACTCTTGACTTTTTGTCCGCTAGAGGGCGTGATTTTAAATTAGAGCAATATTTTGGAAATGTACAAGTGAGGCCCTTTCAAATGATACCAAACACGGCGTATTTATCTCACTTTTTTATTTTTTAAGCCTTCCTTTTTGTCCGCTAGAGGGCGACTAATCGCTTTTTGTGACAAATCCTATGTTCAGCGGACAATTAAGACGGTTCTAACTGTACGTCATAAGTCGAGTTCCGATAAGTAGATTGGAAGCTATGAGGGAACAGATGAAGATACTCACATACATACATACATAAATCATACATAGCCAGTCAAAATCATAACCCTCCTTTGGCTTTGCCGTAGTCGGGTAAAAATATACTCGATCGATACCGAGTCATCTCTGAAAATTGGTCTTAGTAAGTTTACCCTGTCCAAGTTAAGATACTAACGGAAATTTTAGCAAAACGTTGATATTTTTAGTTGTATACACGCCTTTTTCAAGCTGTTTTCAGCGTAAATCGACAGGAGTGGTGCTCCGCATGCTCCCCGAACATATCAAATTGACCTGACGCCCGAAAAAATTTAAAATTTTTCAAAATTTTACATCAATTTATTTAATAATTAATTCAAATCAAAAGTTTTATCTGCTTTAATAATTTTAAATAGTTTCAGGCATACTTACCCTCCATCCCTGCGCTTTTGGCCGCGTTCCGTGGTCCTGGGTTCAGACTGGGGGTTGTTTTCTAAATTTTTTGCCCCAAAAAGGCTTTTTAGGGAAAACCCAAAATTTTTCTTCCCGACCACCTACTTTTTATTAGTTATTCGGCTAGCCCGCGCGGAGCCCGTTCTCTGGACGATAGCTGAAGGGAGAACGAGAGTCTTGGGCCAAAATATTTTTATTTTCGTTTATTATTCTAAGCGCGTAATCGACCCGAAAGAACCATTTTGTGTCGTTTTGACGTCTTTCTAACGCGTATATCGACGTTATTAAATTTTTGACATAATATTTTTATATTGTAATTTTATTATTAGGACGTAGTCTTAAACAGGACTATTTATATTAGTTAATATACATGTTGGAAATAACTAATAAGAGATAAAGTTTAACAACGGTTTATTATCCGGTAAAGGTTTTACAAAAAAGAAAGCACACAAGTGACACACGTTGTCACATCAAACTAAAGACTACATTTATGGTATTGCATCCAGCTTTGAGGTTTATTTCAACATCCTCCCTTAAACTCAAATCAACCCCATCTTGGAAGCACAGTATGCTAGTTTAGAATATGGAGTCGCTTTAGTGAGTGCATCAGCTACCATCAAGTCTGTCTGCACATACTGCACATCAATGGCCCCTTTATCAACTTTATCGCGTACAAAGTGGTGTCTCACATCAATGTGCTTCGTCCTGGAATGGTAACTATCGGATTCTGAAATCAGCCCATTTTTCATAGGGAGTTACCACAGCCAACACCCGTGATGGTGATCTGTTTATGACGTAGGCTGCAGTACTGACCGCCTAAGCCCATAAATGTTTATTCAGCTTTGCTCCAAATAACATGCATTTTGCACGCTCCACCAACGACCGATTCATCCGCTCTGCCAGCCCGTTGTGCTCAGGAGTGTACGGAGTACTGGTCTGAAGTTTGATGCCGGAAGCTGAATTAAAACAGCGGGTTCTTTTCCTTTTGGCTTGGCATTGTTGTTTCTTCAATAAATTGACCTGTTTCTTCGTTACTATTTAGCAACAAATTGACCTTTCCCATACTTTCCACGGGTAGCAGTGTCTCACTGGCTACAGTTATGGTTGATATCGGTGGACTTGTGACATCATACATCCAGTGACATCTATTTGTCATATGCATGAAGGCACCTGAGCCCATATACCACAGGTCCGGATTTACTTCTTCTTTAAATTGAAACACCGATTTAATATCCAATTTGTTCTTGAGAAAATATACATATACTTTACGGGAATAGTCATCTATGAAAGTTATGAAGTATTTCACACCACCAGCAGATAGTGTCTCCATCGGACCACATAGATCTGTACTATTTCTAAATGTTCTTTTGCTCTTGAACCAGAATATGGAAACGGTAATCGTGTTTGTTTTGCATTGTAAATTACGCTGAAGACTCGGAAACTTTCACTTCCTGTAAAAGTTTTGTCTTGACAAAAACTGATGATATTTTCATGCCGGAACTTTCCAGACACATGATCATTGGTTTATAATTTGGCTCCAATTCTATTCTATTCTATTCTAATTATCCGGTAAACCCGTCAACATGAGTGTTCCCAACCATTCATCATCAACTTGAAAACCGATATTTCGTAATTTGTATGCGGTACTCAAAATCTTATTCACATATTCTTCGACAGTTGTGCAATTATCCAGTGTCGTATTGATTAAATCACGCAATAAGCCGACTTTTCTTGATAACCCGGAGTCCTCGAAAGCATTTTGCAGGTTCATCCATACTTCTTTAGCTGACTTTGCATTTTCAATATGGACGTAGTTTATTGGTTCCACCAACAAAATAATTTTAGACTTGGCCTTCACATCTTTCTTGGAGTCGACTTTGGTGCCAGGATCAGGATCGACACATTCCCACAAATCTTCATGTTCGAGATAAGATTTTACCGCAAACTTCCATGTCGAAAAAATTTTCTCGACCGGCTAATTTCTCAATTTGAATGTTTGACGTAGCTATTTTTCTCGAAACGATTTTCGATGAAGTTACGAAATATTATAACAACTGTGCTATACTTTATGATAATAAATATTAAACTTTGAATCTATTAGGTATACGGACTGGGCCCATAACCTGTTGGAAATAACTATTACTAGATAAAGTTTAACAACGGTTTATTATCCGGTAAAGGTTTTACAAAACAGAAAGCACACAAGTGACACACGTTGTCACATCAAACTAAAAACTACATTTTTGGTATTGCATCCAGCTTTGAGGTTTATTTCAACAATACATCTGGGGGCACGGCAGTGCCCCCGCCAAGTCGAGCAATAAAGCGGCATATATATTTTTGACCCAATCCCCTCTTTACAGGGATTTCGGGTGGTTTGTGTCCCCCCATAACTTAGCTTATCCGGGCAATGTTCGGCTTGAGGACACCAGTGACGAAGGAGAAGGCCGTCGCGGAGAGAGTGGACGGGCAGGCCCCTCCGAGCAGCGCAATAGTGGAGAGTGGGAGGCGGAGAAATCCAAATCGGGCCAACCCCGGAAAACCCCAACACCTACGAAAAACATACCCGTCACCACTCCCCCAAAGAAATCTCCCCCCAAGCTCGGCTCCAGGACCGTCACAAAGCAGCCCGCGAAAGCCCTGGAGAGCTCGCCTCGAGAATCGCCACCCGTGAAGTATCTTAACAGAACCACGGAGGCAAAGGCGTGTCTCTCCAGTGCCAAACTCCAAATGGATAGTTCCCGAAACCTGAAAAAGGAGATTAAGGACGCGCTGGTGAAAGCAGTCGACCGGCTTTACCAGCTCGTCAAGGAAGGGGAAAGGGAGAGGGTACAGGCACCCGTGGAAGCGGTCGGACTCGATTGCGCCCTTAAAGACCTGACACCGGCCCCCGCTGCTCCGACAGAGCTCATGAAGCAGCTTATGGAAAACCTCCAGCAGCATAACAAGGCGCTGGAGGAATGCCAGCTCCACACACGGGCTCTGTCGGAGCACCTCCAACAGGCACCTCGCTTTGTCGCAGGCCAGGGACCCTCGTTTGCGGAGATGGCCGCCGTCACGAAGCAGCACCACCAAGAACCTCTTCACTCGGTGATTGTCTCATCAGTCGATGACAAAGACACCGGGGAAGACGTTGTTGCAAAGCTAAGGACGGCAGTAGATGCCAGAAATGAGGGCACCAGGGTGGAGCGGCTGCGCAAAGTAAGGGACCAAAAGGTGGTGGTCGGCTTCAGGACCAGGGAGGAGCTATCCCGGGTGGCTGAGAGGATTAAAAAGGCCGGAAATTTAACGGTGGAAGAGGTGAAGAACAAAGATCCTCTCCTCATTGCCAAAGATGTCCTCTCGTGCCACTCGGACGAGCAAATAATAGAGGCAATTAAACGCCAAAATGGCCACCTGATCGGGGATGTTCCTACGGCCGATCTGAGAATGGGGGTGGCATACCGCCGCAGGACAAGAAACCTCCACATGTGCCACGTCATCCTGCGGGTGTCCCCTACAGTGTGGCAGAGGCTGACGCAGGCGGGTCGTGTGCACATCGACCTGCAGCGGGTGCGTGTGCTGGACCAGTCACCGCTGATCCAGTGCACGCGCTGTCTGCGCTACGGTCACGGTCGCAAGCTGTGCACAGAAACTGCTGACCTCTGCACACATTGCGAGGACCCCCACATGAGGGCGGACTGCCCCTCGCGGCTTGCTGCGGAAGTGCCCAAATGCCGAAACTGCGTATTAGCAAAAATGGGACAGACCGAGCATAACGCCTTCGACAGCGAGTGCCCAATTCGTGCCAAGTGGGACGCATTGGCGCGGCTGTCGGTGGCGTACTGCTAAGGGCAAGCCAGCAGAAACAAGAGGAGACTCATCCAGGGATTCCCGAACACACTCGAGAGCGTCTAAGAATTACCAGGTAATCCAAGCGAATCTGCAGAGGAAGAACTTAGCAACCCAAGAGCTCATGCTTGTTGCTAGTGAGCGGAGGGTTGCGTTCGCACTGCTCCAGGAGCCGTATGTGGGTGGGGTTAAAAGGATGCGAGACTACCGGGGAGCTAGAGTGTACCAGTGCGCTGAACAAGGAGAAGGAACTGTGAAGGCGGCAATAGTCGTCTTCGACCATGACCTTGACGTCTCGCAGTGTCCGAAACTCACCACCAATAACATCGTGGTGGTGAGGATCCGTACCAGCGCCTGGGAAATCGCAGTAGTCTCCTTCTACTTCGAACCAGACCAGCCCATACAACCATACCTGGAGCACCTCATGCGGATTCGCGAGGAAATAGGCCCCACTAGGATTATAATTGGCGGTGACGCCAACGCCAAGAGCACCTGGTGGGGCAGCCTGGTAACCGACAGCAAGGGAGAGGAAATGTCGGGAACCCTGGAGGAAACGTGCTTGCAGGTACTCAACGTCGTCAACACCCCGACCTTCGACACCGTCAGAGGTAACACCTTGTACAGCAGCTTCGTTGATGTCACAGCGTGCTCAACGGATCTGCTGGACTTGGTGGAGGACTGGCGGGTCGAGGAAGGTCTCACGAGCTCGGACCACAACGGTATTGTTTTCAAAATTAACTTATCAAAAGCAAAAGGCAACAATATAAACAGGACCACTAGAATCTACAACACAAAGAAGGCAAATTGGAGTCAATTTCATGCGAAACTGGCACAATTAAACGCAGAGACTAACATAGATTCTAGTGGATTCAAAAGCATTAGTAACATCACAGATCTAGACGTAAAAATAAACACATATATAGAAAATATAACTTCAACCTGTGAAGAAACATTAATTAAAATAAAAAACAATACCAAGCTTAACATACCGTGGTGGTCCAAGGAGCTCGCTAAGCTGATGTCGGAGGAGAATACCAAAAGACGCCGCATCAGGTGCGCAGCACCCAAACGGAGGCAACACGTCGTCGATGAGTCATCATCATCATTTCAGCCAAAAGACGTCCACTGCTGGACATAGGCCTCCCCCAGGCATTTTTGGGGGGGTTTGCCATAATCGCCACGCTTGGCAGGCGGGTTGGCGATCGCAGTATGGTTGTTACAAAGACACAGAGAACGCTGCTGCCCATTCTCTGGTAAGTCCCTTAGTCGCCTCTTACGACACCCACGGGAAGATATGGGATGGTGCTATTCTTTACGTCCGACACCACACGGAATCCATCCACGGCCACCAATCCACCACTCCACCAATCCACGGCTCGTCGATGAGTACCTGCAAGCAAAAGAAAAATATGAGTCCTTAGCCCAAAAGGCTCAGACGGAAGGGTGGAAGGGCTTCTGTGAGAAACAGACTAGGGAGGGGATGTGGGAGGGAATTTACAGGGTCATAGGACGGACCGCCAAAAGACAAGAGGACTTGCCGTTGGTGAAGGATGGAGTGCCACTGAATGCACAGGAATCGGCACAATTACTGGCCGAGACCTTCTACCCCGAGGACCTAGAGGAGGGAGAGACGGCTGACCACCGTCGGATACGTGAAGCGGCCAGTCGTGTAAACGAGTGGACGCATGATGAACACCATGACCAGCCGTTTACACTTCTGGAGCTGAAAACCGCGGTGGAAAGCTTCAACCCCAAGAAGGCACCCAGGGCAGACGGTCTCACAGCCGATATCTGTGCCCGGGCCATATTTCAGGACCCAGGGGCGTTCCTTGCACTGGCCAACAAGTGCCTGGAGCACGGACACTTCCCTGGGGCCTGGAAAGTGGCCACGGTGGTAGTCGTCCGAAAGCCCGGCAAAGATTCCTACACCACCCCTAAGTCGTACAGACCAATCGGTCTCCTGCCAGTCCTAGGCAAAATCTTGGAGAAAATGCTGGTAACAAGACTCAAGTGGCACCTGATACCGTGGCTCAGTACTCGCCAGTTTGGTTTTATGCCCCAGAGGAGCACCGAGGACTCCCTCTACACCATGATACAACACATCAAAGGAAAGCTAAGTGAGAAGAAGCTGATCACTGTTGTATCACTGGACATAGAGGGAGCTTTCGATAGCGCGTAGTGGCCGGCCATTAGGACCAGACTGGCTGAGGAAAACTGCCCGGTCAATATCAGGCGCATGATGGACAGTTAGTTGACTGGCAGGAGCGTCCGAGTTAGGTACGCAGGCGCGGAGTGCCAAAGGCACGAACAAGGGGTGTGTGCAAGGGTCCATTGGCGGTCCGATCCTGTGGAACGTGATTTTCGACCCTCTGTTGAAAGGTCTTAGGAATGTCTAAGGAAATAAAAATACTGGGGCTCACCGTCGACCACCAGCTCACTTTTAACACCCGCGTCGCCAACGTGTGCCGGAAGGCTGTAAATATCTACAAACAGCTGGCACGGGCGACAAAAGTGAGCTGGGGCCTTCATCCGGAGATCATACGCGTCATCTACACGGCAGCGGTTGAACCGATCATTATGTACGCCGCAAGCGCTTGGGCACCTGCCGCCAAAAAAGTAGGGGTAATCAAACAGCTCAACGTGGTCCAGAGAGGGTTTGCCCAAAAGTTGTGCAAAACCTACCGCACGGTCTCCCTAAACTCGGCACTGGTGCTGGCTGGGATACTGCCACTTGACCTTCGTATCCGGGAAGTGGCGGCACTATACAAGGCTAAGAGGGGGGTGCCCCAGCCCGTGCTTGGAGGCAGGGAGATTGAGCGGATGGCTCCAGCAGCGGAGGCCCCGCACCCTGCGGACCGCGTCACCCTGGAGTTCGGAAGCCTGGTAGACGAGGAACAATACAACAACCACAGCAACTTTGCTGTGCGCATATTCACAGACGGCAGCAAGATTGAGGGCAGAGTTGGGGCCGCGTTATCCTTGTGGCATGGCGCCACCGAAACTAAGGCCCTCAAGCTTGCCTTGCCGTCTTACTGTACCGTCTACCAGGCTGAACTTCTGGCCCTGCAAAGAGCGGCGGAACGAGCGAGCCGACCAACTTGCAAAGGAAGCTGCCTTGGAGTCGAAAAAGAAGCCGGACTACGACCTGTGCCCCGTGTCATTCGTCAGGCGGCATATCCGTATGGAGTCGCTTGGCGAATGGAACCACAGGTATCGGCAAGAGGAGACCGCGAGCGTCACTAAAATGTTCTTCCCTGATGTGGGGTATGAGATGACTTGTTTGGCCCCCGTGTTTATCGGGAATTTGAATCTTCTACTTTTTAATCTTTATCAAACACTCACTCACTTTTTTTCACTGAATGATAGATGCCTACAAAATTGTGAGAAAGATACAACCCATCGGTATTGTTACACAGATTTTCACGGGGCACGGTGGGTTCTCCGAATACTTACACCGTTTCAAGTGTAAGGAGAACCCATCGTGCTTATGTGAGCCCGATGCCGTAAAGTCGGTCGCCCACATCCTTACGGAATGCCCAGCATATGAAAAAGAAAGATACGATGCAGAGCGAACATTGGAGGCAACATTATCAAAAAACAGCATACAAAACATATTGTCAGACAAAAAATTAAGAAATATATTATTAGATTATTGCCTAGTAGTGGCATCAAAGGTCATAAAAAGGAACAAAGTCACTTGAAAACTTGTGTTTTTCCAAATATGGAATTCTCTTCTAGAAAAGATATTTAGATTAAGCACAGAATAAAACAAGAATTAAACTAAACCAAAAATTACAAGAATTAAATAAAAAACTAATATCAAACAAATTTAGACGAAACTTTTAAAAAAATAACATAAACAATCAAAACGCTGTTAAAAACGAAAAGCCTAACAAGGACCCTGTCCTAGCCAGGGCGACACGAGCAGAGCAGGAGTGTGGTTTTAGCCGGTTCGAGTCCGGCACTACCTCGACTATCTCACAGCCTGTGAGGTAGTCGAGGTGTCCGTGGGGATTTCCCACTCCTGCCAAAACAAACAAAAAAAAAAAAAAAAGTTAAGATACTGCTTAACCTTTTTTGACGTGATAACGTCTTATAATTCGATGGCCGGCTGCACGAACGAAAAAAGATGACGTCATGAGTCGTTACCTCGCTCTGAGGCGTTACCTCGCTCTGAGGCGTTACCTCGCTCTGAGGCGTTCCATAGCAACGGCGTGTTAATTGTCGTTCCATAGCAACGGCGTGTTAATTGTTTGTTTATAGCAATGTAAGTGCTGTATTTTCTTATGACGTTGTCACGTTCAAGTATCGCCAGTAAACCGACTTTACAGACAACCGATTTTTTTTTTGTCGGGTGGGAAATCATCCAATAACCCATAATAATAAGGGAGTGTCAGACTTCTACTGACTAAAAACCACCCATTTTCCTTCTTAGCCCTTTATGTCGAGGCCGCGGTATCTCTTGCGAACAATTACCAGTCCCGACGGGGTACTGCTTAGCCTGACAGAGTATGCACCACCTTTAATTATTGAACTTTACCAAAATACCTTTTTTACAGGTAATAAAAGCGCTCGAAAATTTGGTAAAAATCAAATGTCAAAAAATTGCGATCATCCTATAACCTTTATTTGTATACAAGAATGCAAAAGCAGAGGTTTTGATATATCTAAACTGGATAAACGTTGTCGATGTAGTTGTCATAAGACGAAGACCACACCAATAGTACCATTCTCTACGTGGCGCACGAAGGGTACCAGAAAAACCGTGCCGACAACTCGAAAACCTGGAATATATGATGTGGTTGGTACGCTGTACACCACTAGAGCTCGAACAAAAAGTAGAAAGACAACTACCACTGCTAAGGCTAAAAAGACAACTACCACTCCTAAGGCTAAAAAGACAACTACCACTCCTAAGGCTAAAAAGACAACTACCACTCCTAAGGCTAAAAAGACAACTACAACTGCTAAAGCTAAAAAGACAACTACTACTGCTAAGGCTAAAAAGACAACTACCACTAAGGCAACAACCACTACCACTACGACTGAAATGACAACTGCCGCTGCTACGACTGAAGAGACAACTGCCGCAACTGATAAATCAGTAACAGTTACAACTGCTCCGACTGATAAATCAGTTATAACTGCTCCGACTGAAGAATCAGTTACAACTGCTCCGACTGATAAATCAGTTGTAACTGCTCCGACTGAAGAATCAGTTACAACTGCTCCGACTGATAAATCAGTTGTAACTGCTCCGACTGAAGAATCAGTTACAACTGCTCCGACTGATAAATCAGTTATAACTGCTCCGACTGAAGAATCAGTTCTAAATGCTCCGAGTGAATAATCAGTTACAACTGCTCCGACTGAAAACCCAACTGTACTGAAAACTAGTGCTGTTCGGGATATCCGTATAAGTCTCCATATCCGCGGATATCCGCGCGAAATAAGGTCCGTGTCCGTATCCGTATCCGTCACTTTTCTCGCGGACTTTTTATGAATCTTTTATTAATTTTCAAATGCAATTGACAGGATAAAATGCTCCATAATAACTTAGATTATGTGAATAGTAGTAAAATTTAAAAAAAAAAAAGTTTATTTTTTATTTCTTAAAATCAAATATTTGCCTCACCTTTAATTGCAAACATAATTTCTAGTAAGTTACCACGAAACCTATCCTGCCTGTCGGTTCGGTGGACGTGACGTAAACTATCGTTTCAAGGCCACGCGCCGACACCGATTGAGTGAGTAAATAAAGATCCGTATCCGTGTCCGTATCCGCAGATTATGACCCTAAATATCCGTATCCGGATCCGTGTCCGCGGTTATCCATTTTTGACGATCCGGCACATCACTACTGGTAACTCAACCCAAAGTTGAAGTTGAAAAAAATGAATTTCAAGATCCAATTAATTAGGAAATAGGGTAGTTAACAAAAAATAATTAATTATTCCGTCAGTTAGTTTTCCAAAAAATTTTGAACACGTATTTTTTCTTTTTTTACGTAAACAAAAAATGAAGACGATACAGTGCTTCGAAAAGTCATGCGACGTCACAGTTTGATCCATTTTTACCAGACTGTGACGTCAAAAGCCCCCACTCCATGAGCTTTGACAAGCTTTATTTTCGTCAATTTTTATTAATTTTATAAAACAAAAAACACGTATCCAGTATTTTTCGATAACCCAACTGACGGACTAAACAGAACCATTTTTTTTTTAAAAGCCGGTGTTGATGAAGTACGTTCATTAAGAGAGGCCATGGTAGAGCGAACGAATTCAGCCTTAAGACTTGTCTCCGAGTGGGGTGACGAGAATCTGGTTGATTTCAACGCCACCAAAACGCAAGTGTGTCTGTTCACCGCCAAAAGGAGTCCGTTTAATCTGGCCCCTACTTTCCGGAGTGCGTCTGTACAAGTTACTGACAGTCTCGAGCTTCTTGGCAAGAAGTTGAGCGCGAGTCTGAACTTCGGCGCCTACATCGAGTCAAAAGCTCAAACTGCGGCAAAGAAGCTGGGCATCCTAAACAAGGTTAAGCGGTACTTCAAGCCTGGACAGATTTCAGTATTATATAAAGCCCAAGTCCGATCCGGCGTGGAGTATCTGTCACCTTTGGGATGGCTCAGCCAAATCGGGGGGCACGGTAGTGCCCCCGCCGAGTCGAGCGCGAAGCAAACACTGCCGTACCATCCTTTACTGGAACCATTTCGCCGCGTTTTCAGGCCCCTATTTGAGAACTTCTGGATAAGACCAGAACGCTGAAATTTTCGTCATCCAGTAAGCTATAAAATCACACTTAAAATAAAAAGTTTCAAGTCTGTAGGTCATTTAGTTCCGAAGTTAAGCGAAAGCAAAGTTTCGCATTTATGACACTCACTCACTCAAGATCATCAAAATAGAACTAGTACTTCCCATAAACTCAGGGAGCTGAAATTTGGTACAGAGTGAGGGTTTAATGGCCACATAAATGGAAAACTATAAAAAGTAGGATTTTCGAAAATTAAAAAAAAAATACTACTCACTTCAAAGAAAAATGTTTTAAATAAGAAAATCTAATAAAATAAATCAATATGTCGCCCGCCCACGTTTCTACAAAAAGAAGTGAAATCCCAACAAAAACATTCTGTAAAAAACTAGCCAAGTCTCGATGGAGCTGCTTGTTTATCTCTAAAAAGTAATGAAATCTAAACAAAGTCGAGCCAAGTCTAACGTTCCTTAATGCGATTTCTTTATTATTATAGTTAATGTTGTGTGACTTGGCCGGTAGTAAGGAACCTTAGACTTGGCTCGACTTTGTCTAGATTTCATTACTTTTTAGAGATAAACAAGCAGCTCCATCGAGACTTGGCTAGTTGTTTACAGAATGTTTTTGTTGGGATACCATTTGATACCAACTTACCACACTTGACTCTGTAGAGCGCAGAGTCAGAAGGCTAATTGCTGACGATAAGCTGGTTGTCAAGCTACATAGCCTGACCCACCGTCGCAAAGTCGCATGTACTACACATGTGTTACTAGTTACGGCTACACCTGAAGTACTTCTAAGAATCTAAAATACTTGATATAATAAAAGTAGAAGTTACTAATTCCGAAGAGTTATTTGAAAAGTCTAAAACTAAAAGAGGTTCTCTATTGTGTCACCTAACTTTTTATCCATAATTTAAAATGCCATAACTTTTTTTGTCCTAATCATCATTTGTCCGAATGATAACTTACCCGAACTAAATATCACATAATATCACATGCCATAAAATTGAAATCCCTAAATATAATATGTCCTAAATCCATTTGTAATAAATATTACAATCAATAATATACGAAAGACATAAAATCGTTTTCCATTAAAGTTTTAAGTCCTAAATTAAAATAACATAATGTTTACTTATCATAATAATATTATTAGAACAAAGTATTACAAAGCTTTTGGTCACGTCACTCATACATGCAACGCATGTACTCCGTGACGCGCGCTCGCTTCGCTCGCATATTAAATAACACTAATATCTTCTGTCCCCGAAGTGCCGGGCCTCCGCCGGCCTCCTTCGTCGGCCTACGGCCCGGTGCCCATGCCGCCCATAAAGAATACTGTCGCGAGACGGTGATTCATCCACTTAGCGGACGACTAGCAACAGCCTATAATTTTGGTTATTCATCCGGCTAATCGGACGACTAATTAATTTTATTCATCCGCTAATCGGACGATTAGACACTTCGAATTTTTTTTAGGACTATTAAATTTATTATAAACGAACATTCGGAATAATACACATTAGGTAAAGCAATAGTTAGGACATATTAATTTAGGTCATGTAAAATTAGGAGATTCAATTATTATAATAATCGATATTAAGACAGAATACTTTTAGAACTAAATATAATTATGTTAAACAAAATTTCGGCAATTTGAACATTATGGTTAATGAAATTTATGGCAAACGTGTTATGGATACTGATTTTCGGACAAACAATTTTAGGAGAAGTAAGGGAGTACCTACTTCTCTATTGTATCACCTAACTTTTTTATCCATAATTTAAAATGCCATAACTTTTTTTGTCCTAATCATCATTTGTCCGAATGATAACTTACCCGAACTAAATATCACATTATATCACATGCCATAAAATTGAAATCCCTAAATATAATATGTCCTAAATCCATTTGTCATAAATATTACAATCAATAATATACGAAAGACAAAACGACGCTGAAAAAGTATGAAACAAGATTTTCAGGATAGAACAAAAAGAAAAGCCGTAGTCACACGGTATTAAAGTGTTTAGGTTGGTACCTATTACGTGTGACTACGGCTTTTCTTTTTGTTCTATCCTGAAAATCTTGTTTCATACTTTTTCAGCGTCGTTTTTTTTTTGTCGTAGTCGGGTTTTAGTTTTTTACTTTTTTATTAAACAATTTTGGTGTTAATTTTTTTTTTTACTTTTGACTTTTTGTCCGCTAGAGGGCGTGATTTTAAATTTGAACAATATTTTGGATATGCACAAGTGAGGCCCTTTCAAATGATACCAAACACGGTGTATTTATCTCCATTTTTATTTTTTAAGCCTTACTTTTTGTCCGCTAGAGGGCGCCAAATCGCTTTTTGTGAAACGTCACGTAGCCTATGTTCAGCGGAAAATTAAGACGGTTCTAACGATACCTCATATGTCGAGTTCCGTTAAGTAGATTAGAAGCTATGAGGGAACAGATGAAGATACACACATACATACATACATACAAACATACATACATACATACATACATACATAGCCAGTCAAAATCATAACCCTCCTTTGGCTTTGCCGTAGTCGGGTAATAAAATCGTTTTCCATAAAAGTTTTAAGTCCTAAATTAAAATAACATAATGTTCATAGCATTCGCGATCCGGAGGTTCGTCGCTTGTAGTCGACATATTATAAATTACGGATTTCAATCTAAAACGTAATTATATCGTTAACAGTAAAAGAAATAACAGGCGACAAATACGGCAAATTTATGACGAGGTACCCACACACCCAAAAAATAAATGTACTCACCGAATGCCAACGAAATTAACTTATTACCAATAAAACCGACGTTAAAATGCCAGAAAAACTTACTACACGAGCACTCAACACTAAATCACACAATTGGAAACAAATCACAAGCCGAGAATTAAACGCAAAACACAACAATCGTAATTAAAAAGCAGGAGCAAAGCCAGTACACACGGCTACACATCAAGCTATACAAAACCAGTTAATCTTGGCCTCACTTTACTAGATCTTTTCGCACAATGAACGATCAGATTATACTAGTTTTGTATAGCTTGATGTGTAGCCGTGTGTACAAACCGCGCGCAATGACGGCCGGAGGGAAGTGTCTTACCACTAACTTATTTCAATCGATGAAAGGTTTTATTTTAAATTAGCAAAAGAAAGTCGGCAGCCTATCAGCCACACTGGCCCATCGAGCATCCGGCCCATCGAGCATTTGCCCGAATTGCCCTATGGCCAGTCTGGGCCTGCAGTTTGTTGCAGAAGTGATAAAGTGAGTTTGTGTTTCATTTAGTGGATTAAGTTAAGTTTAAGTCTTAGTGGACTGTTAGTAAATTTAGCTGATTGTTATTTTAGTCAATTATATTTATGAAATGTTAATGATTTTTTGTTGTGAATTGTTTTTTAAATAAATTTCTACTTATATCTATATATATAAAAGCGAAAGGTCACTAATTCATTCACTCATTCTCGAAAACCGCTGAACGTATAAAGATGACTTTTGGCAGGGAGGTAAGACGCCCGCTAACGGTACGTCCGCTAAGACCGGATTTTGCGACAGGGCCGGATTAGGGTGGTCTAAGGGCCCTCGCAAGTTTGTATGAAAGTCCTTTATTTTGTGTGCTAAAATCTATATTTTGGCAGTGACGTAGTTTATAGTCAGTAGACGTCTGCTATGAATTAAATTTGCGACAGGGCCGGATAAGGGAGGTCAAAAGGCTCTCACAAGTTTGTCTGAAAGTCTTTCATTTTTTTTGCAATAATCTTGATTTTTTCAGGGACGGAGTTTATGGTGAATAGAAGTTTGCTAAGAACAGATTTTGCATTAGGGTCGGATTAGGGAGGCCTAAAGGCTCTCACAAGTTTGTCTGTAAGTCCTTCATTTTTTGTGTAACACTCTTGAATTTTGGCGGGGACGTAGTTTATGGTGAGTAGAAGTACAACATTACTAATATTTTTAATAAATACATGTATAAACTCAAATTTTGACTTATTAAACGCCAAGCGTTCTTCCTCCTCTCTCCTACTTTTATCTATGCTGTGCCCGACAGGGTCCATAATTGAGACTGTACGGTACGGTACGCAATAAAGAATTGAGAATTGAGTTGAATTAAGTTTGCTAAGAACAGATTTTGCGACATGGTCGGATTAGGGAACTCTAAAGGCGCTCTCTACCAGGCTGATTTTCCACAAGAATATAAATGAAATCCTTAGCTTTTTGGAGCCGAAAATTGATAGAGAGATAGAATATAGCTAAGGCAGTATGTGTAGGAACAGATTTTACGACAGGGCCAGTTTAAGGGAATATATAATCGCTTCGATTGGCATTTGTCATTCGATTTGGCATAGAACATCCAGAGGCAGGCCTACACATACATACCTACACGTCAAAATTTCCTAGCGAACGAAGTCGCGGGCAACAGCTAGTAGCTTATACATATTATGTAATATGGAATAGTAATTGAATATTTTTATTTTTACTCCTCTTTGCACATAATTCAAAAATAAATTTAAAAGTGGGATTCAGATTATGAAATATTTGATCTGAGATGAAATATATACCTAACAGTTCATTAAAAATTCCATCGATTGATGTATTACTATAGATTGGGCATCTATATCATCAACAACAACATGACATTTGACGAAGATGGCGGCAATTCGGTATGTAAAGTATTTTTCAGGTATTTTTTTTTATATTTTTTTTTCGTAAAACATTTAATTTTAAGCCACTAATTTTAAGCTTTTTTTTTTCAAGTAGGTAACAGTTTTTTTTTTAATATTTTTTTAAAGTATTATTCGTGATGACGTCATTTCATAGACTAAATAGCTTTAAGTCTTTGTCACGTTTTCAGTACATACAAAAAACACATAGATAACTTCAAACTTGACATTGCCAACAGCTGACACTTGACAAATACGATTTTTTATTTTGTTGCGAAATGTGAATGCTGTGATCGTGGCTGTGATGTCCTACGATTTTTAGCAAATTTATGTTCTGTCCATTATCCGTGCTGCATATCCGTGAGAAATTAAGGCAGCGCGCGATTCGTCCTTAACTAGCATGTAGCATTGACACTGACACTGACGGACTGACGGTATGATAGACTAACAATAGTTTTTTTTTTTAATTTATCTTGAAAAGCATGAAGGAAGTAGTCTATTCAGGATACGTTATGACGTCATTTAGAGGTCAAATGAAAGTCAAATGGTTACAAGTATTATTGCGAAAATAAACACAATCTTGTGATATAGAGAGCTAAAAATAGAAAAATAAGATATAAGACCCCTAAAATCTCTAAATGGTTTTGGAATCAGCGTAGGTTAATTTTTACTTTAATATCGAATTAATGTTATTAGTCGCGTAAAATACTTTTTAATGTTCTTTTTGGCAAGAAGCAAGTCCGTGTTACAAAAGTATTTGTAACCAATATAATAAAAAACAGCTAATGAATTATCTTGGTATGCCCGATACTCTAGTTGCATGTAGTTGTTGTCTAGTTGTATTCCCTTAAATATAAAAAAATAAAGTTTTCTTAACTATAAAAAAATCAGTCAACTCTTTGTAACTCTTTTCTCATATTTTTTATGTTAAAACATGTAACAACGTATAATTCAAAACAATTATAAATCCCATTTCAAACTGACATGTCTTTCTGGGGTAAGACTAAGATGTCTTGTCTACGGGAGCGTTACGAAATCGAATCAACTGGGAAACGCAAGATACAAATCTCAAAACAAAACCAAAATGAAAACCTAGCCTATGCTGTAGGTCGCGTTTAATAGATCTTGCAAGATCGTAGTTCTGCACGTAGTTGGTAATTCTTGTAATTTTACCTTTTATGGCGGCACGGGTCGTACGCAACTTTTCTATTTCTTCCATCTTGTGTTGTATGGAACCACGAGATTATAAAATATAATTTAATGTACAATTGTAACTTTGTAAGATGCTTGTGAGCTGTAATGCTGAAAAGATGTTTCTTGTAGATACTGTTGTAATTATAACTCGATTCACGTTTCACAATTTGCGACGAAGGAGTCAGTCGATAAAAACTTTATTTCCGGAAAAAGTAGCAAAACACCCGGAAACACTCCACAGATTTGGTATAGCCGATGATAATAGGATACACCTAGGTTTAACCAAGGGTGTGTGGCTACAGCTATGTATTTCTAGCCGCTATGATGGAGGCTAAACTTAGTTCTTACCAAAGTGAAGTTGGACACACCTAGGTTTTACTTAAAATTTCGAACACGTATTCCTCTTATGACGTAGGCATCACCAAAGGAAACAATTTTCAAAATTCAACCCCAAGGGGGTGGTATAGCCCCACCGGGGGTGATCCCACGTTGCCGTCGCGGTGGGGCTTATGTGTCTCAGTGATCCTTGGAGCTGTGCTGGTACATATACTCATACCGGATGATGTTAACAGTGTTCGGGTCCTCGGGTGGTGTGCTTGGCGGAGGAAGGAATCCTGCTTACTGTTCTCTTGTTCGCGTCTGCCCATCAGACGTGACTGTGAGAGCAGTGAGCAGGCGAAGGGAGAGAGGTTGGGAGGAGGAAGGGACTATACCCATAAAAAGGAACAATAACATGGAAAAGACTCACGAAACAGTATCCGCCACGTCTCCTTCGGAGGCGTCATGCCCCTCGTATTCTGGGGGGCAACGTAAGTCCCTAACCGCTTGCCAGTGCCAACATGACCCCAGGAGGCTCCCGATCCTAAAGTGTTGGGATCGGTACTGCTGAGATTGTGCCTGACAAAGTGTCGGGTGAGCGCGGCGCGAAGGCTCCCACCAAACTCTGGAGCTCGCTTGAGCGTCGGGTAGATGCAGGGTTGGACTCTAACTCCGTGTCTGGTGTCAGTTCGGCCAGCTACGTACGCGAGGATCCGGGGGCTGCTGCGGGGAACGTGGAGCGTTTCAGCAAGCGGCTCATACCGGAGGACCAGGAGTCTATGTCCAACGGTGAGTTGGCCTCGGCACGGACGGTTCTAAGACATGCCGGTTTCCTCACGATGTTTTCCTTCACCGTTTTGAGAGCAGTAGTGATGAAATAAATTACACAAAGTATTGCACCTGCCTGAGTTCGAACCCAGGCCGGCTTACTGTTCGTCAGTCAGGGCCGCAACCACTGAGCACCACTGCCCTTCATTTAGTAATTAAGTATTGGTTTATTCCTTCCGTTGGCCGATTTCTTTATGTAAAAACGATCGTAAACTTTAGTTGTTTATGTGTTAGCGAGCAATAAAATAGGCATTGAGCGGAGAAAGACGGGCATCTGAGAGTAAAGGTGACACAGGTCCCCTCGGTTTACGCCAACTACGGTACAAATTGCGATATTAAGCACAAGGCGTGATGAAAAAACACTAGCTGAATATAAATTAGGTAGGAGCAGCTCTATAATCAATATAAACGATGGTAAAGAAGATAAGAAACATCCAGTAGGAAACAAATTTCACGGGAACCTAAAAACACGTGGAACTGCAACGGTTTACATTTTTTGTTTTCAGCATGTATAAGCCTTCCTTATTAAGCCTTTTTTGAATCAACACCGACTTAATTAACTCGACCAACAATGAGTAGGTATTGAAAGAAGATAAGAACTTTGTACAAACTGAATATTTACCGACTACTTATGTCTCGTTAGGGTTCCGTAGTCAACTAGGAACCCTTATAGTTTCGCCATGTCTGTCTGTCCGTCCGTCCGTCCGTCCTCGCTTAATCTCTGTGACCGTTAGTACTAGAAAGCTGAAATTTGGTACCAATATGTGTATCAATCACGCCGACAAAATAGTAAAATAAAAATTGGAAAAAAATGTTTTATTAGGGTAGCCTCCCTATATGTAAAGTGAGAAGTGATTTTTTTTTTTATTTCAACCCAAACGTGTGATATATTGTTGGAAAGGTATTTAAAAATGAATAGGGGTTTACGAAAATCATTTTTTGATAATGTCAATAATTTCGGAAATAATCGCTCCAAAAGTAAAAAACAATGCGTCCCCCCCCCTCTAACTTTTGAACCATAAGTTTAGAAAATATGAAAAAAATCTGAAAAGTAGAACTTTATAAGGACTTTCTAGGAAAATTATTTTGAACTTGGATGGAAACAACAGATGGAAACAGCAGTTAACCAATATAATTTGGTCCCTGAATCGTATGAGCGCCTATACAATCTAGAGGTCAAGTTTCATTGGTTCTTTGAAGAAATTGTATAAATTATAGCATACCGTTTTGGTACGGAACCCTTCATGTGCGAGTCCGACTTGCACTTGGCCAGTTTTTATTTTTTTAATACGAACACAACCGACTGGTATTGCTCGTTAAATTGAAACAAAAAAAAGTCTCCATTAAGACCTCAAAATGCCTACCGTTCTTCAATTCATGAAACGCCTTTCCAAGCGCTTCTTTGATACTGCAGTCAAGCATAGGAATCCTGTGGTCGTATCGGGCGGCCGATGCCATCGCGTTCGCGTATAAGCATGACCCGCCGTCCGCGGCATACTCTTAGCACTCCAGACGACCCTATCACTGTCCTTCAGGAAAGTAGCAATTTGTCATTTAGTTTATAAGTTATTTGCCCCTGGCCTTAAACTCGAGGCATCCACAGGGATTTGATTTGCAAAAAAAAATTCGGTGCGATACGAGTGTCTAGTGCGATATAAGTGTTCAGTAGAGTTGAAGTGATTGTGTATAAGTGTTTTGTGATCAATAAAGTTATTCCGTGTGTTTAATTGGTAGTGTTTTTATTTATACCATACCCAGCTCGTAACACTATTAACTTACACGTTTCGATCAGAAAAACTGAAGACTTTTTCATACATTAGGTAATTATATGAGAACGATTATTCTCATCATCAATCGTTGACCATCCCGTAAGACCTTAATAATTTATTTAAATATAGACGTTGCCCCACACTAGGAATTGTGGGTGCGATTACAAACATTTAAACTCACATACACAGACACCCAGACCCGAAACAACTATCTGTTGGGCATACAAATATTTGTTCCGTGCAGGGATGGAATCCGCGACACGCAACGCAGCAGTCGAATCACTCAGCCACTGTACCAACCGTGTCGTCCATAATGGAGTGTGCTTTTCAAATTGATCTGGCCAGGTGCAGGGTACCTATCTGCCCCTGCTATTGTTTTCGGTACAGTACTTCCAAAATTAGGCAAATCATGAAATAAAATGATCAACGTAGTTTTGTACTGTTATGCCTTAGTAAAATAGTTATAGCCGTGATAAAGGCGTATCCTAAGGATATAGCCCGTAAGTCCCGGAAAACAGTAATTCAAAAACGATTTATACCTACTTACTTGAATAATCTAGTGAAATAATGATATTACTCCAAATGGATCACCAAAATTAAAACCCCATTTATTGTGAAACTATAACGAATTTTTTACATTTTGCTATCCTAAACTAAAGCATAGTCAACGTAGCCCATCTAAGCAGGGCCGGCAGTCTCGACAGAGATAACGACAAAATCGCTAACTTTCGATTGCTAATTACCAACGAATAAATTCGGTTGCAATATTGATGCTTGCGAGAAACGCATCTTGGATGTAGAGACTTGCTTTACTTGCAAGCATCATTATTGCAACCGAATTTATTCGTTAGTAATTAAGGATTGAAAGTTAGCGATTTTGTCGTTATCTCTGTCGAGACTGCCGGCCCTTGGCTCTTATTTACGCAACACGTTGAGGATGGCAGGGCTTAGAGAGCGAGCAAAGCGAGCGAATTAAGGTCCTACTAGTCTAAGTTGGGGTGCCGCAAGTCCAGAACTCGCTTCGCTCGGTCTTGCATCAAATTATAATACTGATACTTAATTCTATTCAAATGATTCTAATTTGCTTTCATATTACTCTCTCTTCCGAGATGTAACTATGCCATGTCGACAATGATCTTACTGCGACATTTTGTGTCTTACTGACACAGACAAGCAAAATCGAAGACGTATCCTCTTTAATCTTTCACTCGCATGGCAAAGTCAGGTAGTTCCAAAAAAAGTGTAGAATTGTAAACACGAAATTGAATTTAATTCCGATACATAAATTTTACTTAGCGTTTGTCTCCCTCGGATCAAGCGGGAAAATAAACAAATGTTAATTAAATTTGTTTGTGCGAAACTAAGTCGCCAACAGCCTTTTAATTATTTGTTTCTCATTTCACTGCCTTGCGTTATATAACCAAAAAATCTTATTATTAAGCTATTGCATAGCTTCTATCGCGGGCCTTGAGCGTGGAGAGCAAATCCAGAAATTCCCTAACGAAAATATTCAAGATTCAGTATTCAACCAGGTTGCTATGGTTACGGAAAATAACAAGGTTGTCAACTGAGGTTGTCAAATTAAATAATTAATTATTTGCTGTTGATAAAAATGCTATGAGCTTTACCGCGGCAGTCTCCGAGTGCCACATTTAGTTTTTTTGGTTGTATTGGAAGTTTGGAACAGCTAATTCAGATTTTGCCCATATCTTACGGTTTTACCATCCTCAAAAGTTTGAGGCGGGGAACGGCCAACTCTACACACTCTATGACTTACGTACTATACTGTGCCTACTACAGCCACAGAATGCGCGAAACGCAAAAACGAATTAAAACATGACCATTACCACGTACTAAGTATTACCAGTACCACCTTCTTTAACCGACTTCTTTCCGGAGGTTCTCAATAGGGAATATTAATGTTTTTCTTTTTTGTCTTAAATTAATAGTTTACTATTTTATAACGTAGAAAAAAATATTAATGGGCTTCAAAATACTCTAGATATTTAAAAAAATTAAATTTAAGACTTTTAAAAAATTTAAGCAGTTCAAACGCCGCCATTTTGCGCGCGCTTTGCGTGACGTCACATGACACGTCCAGTGGGTGTTTCACAGAACATCTACATACCATAACGGGATACAATGTCGTGTCAGATGACGTCACATTTCGTTCGAACAATGGTGGCGCGTTTTGGAAGTTTGAATTTCGCTCCCTTATTTTGCACTTTTTGAATATTATTTTAGGGGTTTAAATAATCAGTAAATAAAAAAAAATCCTTTTCATTATAATATTACGATATTAAGTATTCGAGAAAAAATATTTTAGGCCATTTCAAATTTTATGCATATTCCCTATTCGACTGGTATGTTTTTTTCTATGTAGTGCACCGATTACGCCGAGATTTATAAACCGATTTACGTGATTCTTTTTTAGTTTGATACGGAATAGTTGCCATTTGGTCCCATAAAAATTTAACATAGTTTGGCCCAGTACTTTTCATTTTATGATCATTTTTTTTTAAATTTACGAACATTTTTCGTTTGTGTGTTGGCGAATAACTTCGTCGTTTATGAACCAATTTGAATGATTCTTTTTTTTATTTTAAAGGAGATATTTCAAGGGTGGTCAAAAACTTTAAAAAAAAAGTTTTTTTTAGGAAACGGTTTAAGATACTGATGAATTCATATCAAGAATTATGTAGAGTGACAGTAGAAATGGAAAAATAAAAATCATAACTACTTGCTAGAAACAAAACAACTTAAAAAAAAAGCCAAGTTTAAAATAACTTTAAGGGCTGGACCCTCCCGCAACCGATTTATTGGGCGCCAGAGGTGTAGTAGCTACGCGATTACGTAAAAAAAATCTTTATAAAGAATTAAGAAAGTTATTAGCAAAAATAAGCTGAAGTTCCCTTCGGCATGACCTTATTAAATATATTGATGGCAATAAAAAGAGCCTAATTGATTGTTTGGGAGATTAATTGTAGTAAGTTACAAAAACGGAGGCTACTTTGCATATTTATTTATGGTGCTTATTTATGAAAAAAAAAAAAAAAATTTTTTTACGTGAAGGGGACATGATTGACATGACATGACTCTAGATTGCGTGGATTAATATAATTATATATATTTTTCTTTTAATCCGGTGATGGTTGCAGAAAAAATTGTTCTAATGTATTTTAAAAAAAGGCCAATTCACGTACCTATATCCACGCCTTAAGCTTCTGGAATCAGTGGTAAAAAAGTGAAACATAACAAACTGACTGAAAAAACTGCAAAGGAAAAAACAAGCAAATTTTGAATTAAACAAAACTTGGAAGCAGGCGGGGTTCATTTGAATATTAAATTTTTTTTTTTTTTTTTAGCATACTTTGTGTCCCACTGCTTAGCAAAGGCCTCCCCTTTCTCTTTCCATATGTCTCTATCATGGGCGATCTCTGGCCATGTTAGCCCCGCAAACATGATCAGAATATTAAATTATGAAATGAAAATAGAATCCCGCCTACTTCCAAGTTTTCCAGTCGGATTTTTTAGTGTTTTAACTACTTTTTTTATTTCCAACTTTTTAGTTCTTTTGTGTTTGTTCTTTCGTTGGTCGAGTAAAATTCTTCGCAGATTTTATTTTTTAATGAGTTCTGCAACTTGGCAATCTGTGTCAACACAATAAGCCATTCAGATGAAGTATCTAGATTCTTGTCTTGTCAGCAGAAGGAATTCCTATGAATCCCTTTCATCGGTATCCCCAATTCAAAATTAGAATTGGCATGACTACAATTAAAATCTTAGAAATAATGTAGGTTTAACAAAATTCGATGCCTGTACTAGGTTAGACCTGTATCACAGGCGGCATGTTTCTACTAATTACTATTTGGACAAATAGATACCATAACAACAATATAGCAAAAATGGAATAAGTTTGTATGAGTTAATATATAATTATGATAACACTAATTAATGTACCTACTTAAACGCTAATGTAAGATATGAACAAAAATAATTGAAGTCGTATAATGTAAATAAAAGGAAAAACAATTTGTAGCACATACTTTAAAATACTAATATTATGATCGTCAATACATTGTTGTTGCGGGCGACAATTTACTTAAATAGCGAGAATCAACGGAATTCAGACCAAGAGTAAATATATCTGAGTTCCGCTATTTTTCTAGTAGGGCATTCAGCCTCTCCGGTTTTGTGGTCACTGGGCTTTTTGAAGTTATGAGAGAACAAGGAAACGGACATACATACATATACACGTCAAACACATAACTCTCCCTTTGGGCTTCGCCGCAGTCGGAAAAAAGAACGAAAGTCATAATTTAAGAGGTGCAAGAACTTTTTTTACATTATTAAGACTTCGATTAAGGAGTAAAAGATATCTAGAAACGTGGGTAAAACAATATTTTAATACTTAGTAACAATAACTATAATCGAACCAATACAATGCACGTAATTAATGACTTTCGAAATGAGTTAAAACAACAGAAATAACGTCTTTTTATGTTTATTATGTTTACACAAAAATGCTTTGTGTGGGGTGTTTTACGGTTTTTGGTTCAACCGATTTGTTTACAAATCAAAATAGATTATAGCCAGTTTTTCCCGTTATTAGTAGCTATAAATCATGGTACATCCGTAGCGACTGCTCCTTTATATAAGATCTAAAGTGAAGAATACCAAAAATGCCGATTGTTTTGAAAAAAGGTTTTTATGTGGTTGTAAGTTTCTAGCCACGTTTGAAACGGTTCGCCGGTTTGGCTAGGTTTAGGTAGTCGAATAATTATAATGTGTCACTACAAGTTACGACTTGACCAAAAAGTCGTATTACTTTCTTATTATCGTGTGGTTATCACCTTTAACCTGGTGTAAGAGTTTTTATGCCGCCAATGGGCTTCTGACTTGGCTATATGTCGTCGAGAAATATCTCTCAGAGTTCCTGGTTTCGCTTCGTATTCTATCGCTAAAAGACACATCGCAAGCGTATCATACATAACATAACAAATCGACCATCTCGAATATCCCCATTTATGAAGTTGAAATAACTTTTTTGCAAACTTTTTTTCAGAAGAAAAATCAGCTTATGAAGTCGGTGACATTTGTTTGTTTGATTTGGTTTTTTTGCCACCGACTTCATAAACTGATTTTTCTTCTGAAGTTTATTTTGTACTTTTTGGTGTTTTTGAAGTCCGTCCTTTTTTTTTTGCAAAAAAGTTTTTTTTATTTTTAGTTGTAATCTATATAAAACTGAAACCCGTTTTCCGTTGTCACGACATAGCATGAAAACGGCTGAACGGATTTAGCTGAAAATTGGTAGGGAGGTAGCTAAGAACCAGGAGAAGGACATATATAGGATACTTTTTTTTTTAGGTAGTGTAGTAGGTAGGTAGGTAGGGTAGTAGGTAGGGTAGTAGGTAGGGTAGTAGGTAGGGTAGTAGGTAGGGTAGTAGGTAGGGTAGTAGGTAGGGTGGAGGCGCTACACCGGGGGGTCACTCTGCTGCCGCGGCACATTGCTGCGCGGCGGACAGACCTCCGGTGCGTCACGATCACCTTCCGTCTGACGCAGGTCCTCACCGGACACGGATGTTTCGGGAGGTACCTGCACCGAATTAGGCGGGAGGAAACGCCCGGATGCTTCCACTGCGAGGATCGACCGGAGGACACGGTGGAGCACACTGTGGAGGTGTGCCCTGCTTGGGCGGAGCCCCGCCGTGTTCTCGTAGCGGCGATTGGCGGCGGCGACCACTCGCGTCCGGCCCTGGTGCAAGCCATGGTCCGGGGCGAGGAGGAATGGGACGCCGTCGCCTCCTTCTGCGAAGCAGTGATGCTAGCGAAGGAGGTGGCGGAACGAGAGAGGGAGCGATCCTCTCAACGTCCCAGCCGCCGCGGAAGGCGCGGAAGGCGCTCCGGGCGTCGGGGGCCACGTGATGGCTTCCGGCCACCGTAGACGCGGGCCTGTGGACGGTGAGTAATGGGCTAGCTCGCCGTCCGGCCGTCGTCATGACGGCAACAGACCGTGTCGGCGGCGCGTTCGTGTTCCACGCGCGCCTCAAAGAGATGTCAGCAAGGGGGGGCCCGCAAGGGCCGACGCCCGTCGGGGCCGCGGATTTTTGTACTAGATTACGTGGCCTCGGCGCAAGGGCAAAGAAGGAACCAAGGAAGGGAAGGGAAGGGTCCTTTCTCCTCTTCTTTTCTCCGTTTTCATTAACGCTGTCACCAAGGTATTAATGTCACATTATCATCTCTATGCAGACGACCTGCAACTTTATCGACATTTTAAACTTGAAGAGCTTCCTGGAGCTATCGATGCCATCAATAATGATCTTCAAAACATCAGACAGTGGGCTAAAAGTTTTGGACTGTTAGTTAACCCAACAAAATCACAAGCTCTCATTATTGGTGGCAGATACTTCGTCAATTTACTTAATCATCAGTCCCTCCCTCCTGTTTTGTACGATGGTATCGCTATAGCCTACTCCAAGAAAGTTAAGGACTTAGGTGTATTCTTGGACTGCAACCTATCCTAGCATGGTCACATTGCTGAAGTAAGCAGGAGGATGTTTTGGTCGTATCGGTCTCTTAAGCGTCTTCAGAAGTTCCTGCCATTTGAAACTAAAATTACTCTTGCTCAGTCTCTCCTTCTACCACTTCTAGACTATGCTGATGTATGTTTTCTTGATGCGACTGAGGAACTTCTTAATAAGCTCGAACGTCTGCAGAATTTGTGTATCCGCTTCATTTTCGGGCTTCGTAAGTACGACCACGTGTCGGAGTTTCGGAAGCAACTGAAGTGGCTACCTATTCGGCAGCGTCGAGATTCTCACATTCTTTCTTTTCTGTTTTCCATTCTTCACAATCCTAAAGCTCCTTCGTATCTTCGGGAACGCTTTGAGTATCTCGTTCCCAGAGGTAAACCTTGTCGCTCATCATCATCTCTTCTCCTTCGTTTCCCTCCTCACTCCTCAAGTCGGTATGATGGATCATTCACTGTTCGTGCGGTGCGCCTTTGGAATTCACTTCCACACTCCTTGCGGGATAGCCCTTCGTTAGAGGTGTTCAAGAAGGGAATAAAGGAACATTTCCTGACATGAGCAGTAAGTATGTATGTATATATAGGATTTTATAGGTATGTATATATATATACTATATGTATTATACGTATATGATATTGTATGTATGTAGTTTAGTTTATAAGTCTTTTTAATTTAAGTAACATAGTTTAATGTTAATGCACATAAGTACATTAAGTGTTCCTCCTCTTTTGCAAATCTCGCTAGCGAAATTAGGTTTGCTGTAAGAAAACCCAATTCTGGGTTAAGCTCGCCTTTGTACTAAATGAAAATATGTGAAATATTTACTATGAAACCTAACCCTTAACCTTCAAAATTCCCTTATTATTGCTTTCAGGATTGAGCAGCAGTACCTTCCATCATAAGCTCATCAACATGAAGTGATGACTGCTAGATGCGAATACTTGAATAGCGTCAGAAAAAACAACCGACTTCAAAAACACCAAAAAGAGAAAAATAAACTTAACAAGAAAAATCAGCTTCTGAAGTCGGTGACTTTTGTTTGTTTAACTTCATGTTTTTGGTGTTTTTGAAGTCGGTTGTTTTTTTTGCAAAAAAGTTTTTTTTATTTTTTCATTTTTGGTTGTAATAAGTACCTTTAGATATATATATATATATATATCCTATACAAATATTTACTATGCATTTAACATTCAACCAAGAAACCTAACCCTTAACCTTCAAGATTCAACTATTTTTGCTTTCAACTCTTAACCGTTGAGGAGTGGTACTACTCCTCAACGGTTAAGAGCATGAAGACAAGTGATGACTGCTAGATGCGAATACTTGAATAGCGTCAGAAAAAAGCACAAAACACGTCATACGTGTCTATGTAATTCATTTAAAATAACTAAAAAAATGTGTATTATACACATCTGCATACCCCCTCAGAGCATACAGGCGTGATGTTAAGTCATGATAATGTATATTCAATAAACATCCAAGCGATTCCAGCAATTACGACAGATTTGCCGTCTATTTTTGAAGAGTTCCATTGTGTATCTCCGAAGATCAGCACCAGATCTTCACCAAATTAAAATGGGACCACCTCAGGAGTATACTCTTTCAAATAAAAAAATTTTGAGAATCGGTCCACAAATGGGGGAGAAATCAGGTAACATACATAAAAAAAAAAAAAAAAAATAAAAAAAAAAAAAATACATACACACGAACATATAACCTCCTCCTTTTTCGAAGTCGGTTAAAAAGGACGAAACACGTTATACGTACCTATGAAATTTGAGGGTTGCCCTCGATTTCTCTGGGATTCCATCACCAGGTCCTGGTTTCCATATACCTGGGTACCACCCTTGAAATATCTCCGTTCCAATAAAAAAAAACATCAAAATTGGTTCATAAACGACGAAGTTATTCGCGAACACACACAAACGAAAAATGTTCGTAAATTAAAAAAAAATGATCATAAAATGAAAAGTACTGGGCCAAACCATGCCAATTTTTTATGGGACTAAATGGCAACTATTCCGCATCAAACTAAAAAAAGAAGTACGTAAATCGGATTATAAATCGCAGCGTAATCGATGCATACATTAAAAAAAAAACATACCAATCGAATTGAGAACCTCCTCCTTTTTGGGAAGTCGGTTAAAAACTGGCCAAGTGCAAGTCGGACTCGCACATGAAGGGTTCCGTTCCGTACCATTGTAGATATTGAGAGATTTTCCATGTTATTTTAGCACCATAGACTTCTTGTTTTCCTGTAATCTATAAGTGTTGTATTAATTTCTGTATTTTATCAAAATTGTAGTCTCAGTAGTTTTGGAGATAATGGGTGGGGGGGGGAACATTCCTATGTTCGGACAGACAGACAGGCACACGAGTGAACCTATAAGCCATAAAAGTTCACTCGTGTGATTTCCAAACTGGGTTCCGTAGAATAGTCATAAAGGTTCCGTAGAAAATTGTTTATTATTAGCTCATAAATAATACCACGGTTACAACAATTAATCTGAAAATATGCGATGAGAAGAATTTTTCTGGACACAGGCATGTGTGGAGAAGGACAACACAATGTTTTCCGCTAACTTCCTATATAAGAAAATGTTTGGAACTACCAACATTTGGTAAATCTCATGATATTATTATCTTTGTCCGTAATCGTACAAAGATATCAAAGAAACCCTAAAAACCATGCAATCTAAGTGAAACTGAATGTACCCGTCATTAAAATCTTCCGTATCACATTATTCTGCGCAAGGGTCGGGGCCATAATAAATTCCGTATTATACACATGACGTGCGTATTAAAATAAACATAGGTATTAACGATAACCTCGCAATGTGTGCACACCAGCATTATGAGGAACTGTGAGGAGTTTGAAAAATAGGTATAAGAAGAAACTATAAAGGAGTAAGAATTGTAGCAGGTGGGTGGCGTTCTGAGGTGTATGGTAGTTGGTAGCGCGACTGTAGAATATGAGGTCCCGCCCGAGTCCCATTCCCATGTCCGGCAAAGTGTCATGAGGTTTTTCCGTCAGTTAATCAATTGCAGCCACGTAGTTTTATGTCGCATACCTCTGTCTGAACCTTCGGGGATTACAGATGAAAAATTGTTATATTATTTTGGATAATTCCAAAATCTTATCTGAAGTCAGGGCTTAATAATATGGGCCTTCTGTATAACTGTGTCACAGTGAAATGACATTTTACAATATCAATAGAGCCAGAAGCTCACAAACTGTCCCGGGGTCCCTACGGAGAGGACCACCCTATCCTAGGGTGCAAGTGTATAATTTAGATGACACATTGTCGCCAAATACACTCACTTTCATTCACTACGTCAATTTTATCTTGCAACTCTGGTTGTTCAAATACTTTCCGTCATTAAAAACAAATTAGTTTTTTTTTTACTAAGCTATTTTTCTAATTTTTTGTGTAGGGATAAATATTCAAAAATAACCTTCTTTCATTTTTAGGGTTCCGTAGTCAAAGAACGTCCAAGAAGGTAAGGTAAGGTACGAGAGTACGAATGGGACGCGTCGCCTCTTTCTGTAAAGCAGTAATGCTAAAAAAGGAGGTGGTGGAACATGAGTCTGAAAGGGAGAGAACCTCTCGTCCCAGCCGCGGTGGGAGACGCTCTGGGCGTCGGGATGGCTTCCAGCCACCGTAGGCGTGGGTACACCGTACGTCCATCTTATGACGACGACAGGCCGTGTCGACAGCGCATTCGTGTTCCACGCGCTCCTCAAAGAGATGTCAACAACATTGTAGGGGCCGACGCCTGCCGGGCTGCGGGTTGTTCGAATGGGATACCGCGGCTCTGGACACAAAGGGCTAAGAAGGAACATGGGTGGTTTTTCAGTCAGTAGAAGTCAGACTACTACTTTCACAATGAAAAAAACCGGCGAAGTGCATGTCGGACCACGCACTATGTAGGGTTTCGTAGTTGCCCATCAAAATATGAGAAGTTACTAAACTGATTAAAAATCATCGTTCGGAGACAGGTAGACAACCTGTCTCCGAACTATGTTTTTTATTGTAAAAGTAAAAGAAACTTACATTTGCAGTTTTCAGACCTGCGCTCCTATTCATTATGTCATCATCTTCCTGCCCTTATCCATCTCATTTGGGGTCGGTGCAACACGTTTTGTTCTTCCATTCGTCCCTGTCAGTCGTCACGTTATCATTTATTCCCTTTTCCTTCATATCACACCTCATCACCACACCCTATTCGCTTAATTTTTTTATTACATTTAGTACAGCATGAGCCATTACTACTAAATTAAGTAAAATCCTTTTACCCGGTCTTCTCTCAGAACCACAGACATTCTAACATTATCGTCTTCCATTTGTCAGTAAACATGTCCAGTCCAGGTTGGTCTTCACGAGCGCGTTGAGCATGATCGCACAAAAGTCTGATTCACCCAAAATATTCTAAAAAGCACTCACTTCATTTGCTAAATTATTAAAATTAATAACAACATAATGAACCTATCTATAGGCATCAAACAACAAATGTTCTGAATCACCCCGCCTACTTTTCTGAGAACCGTTTAATTCCAGAGAATTCCCAAATCGCGCTTATAATTTATAATAACAGGGAGGTCCCTTAACGAAGAGACCGTTTTGTAGATAGGTATCTATCAAATTACGCCACCTTCCCCCTTGCAAGCGCCCATTGTTGTCTAACACGGAAAATATTCATTTGAATATTTACTTAACATGGATAATATTTTAATCTTCCCCTTTGAATTATACGCTTTCCAACGGAGACATTTTCACGCCCCTTACGGCAAAAGGGTGTAACAGTTAAGCTTCGTGCAGTCTATTATAATCCTTTGTGGGAACAAAAATAACGATTTAAGGCTTAAATTCACTTGGCAAATCAAGCAATATCAATTTAACAAGATATTCCTTTTGTTAATATTCGCACACGCTTTATCAAATTCTCTAGCGGGGGTGACAATAAGCCGCTGTAAGTACTCTTCTGACATATGGATAAAAGCTTTCATTTCAGTCTCAGCGCTTTGGACTGTGATATAAGGAGATAAGTACTTTTAATACATTTGGTATGCATATAGAGGTATTACAGTTCCTATTTCTTGTGTTTAGGTTTATTATTATACTAGCTCTTACCCGCGGCTGCGCCCGCGTGGATATGTCGATTTTCTATACAAACTTTGCCCCCCTTTTTCACCTCCATGGGGATTGAATTTTGGAAAATCCGTCCTTAGTGGATACCTACGTCATAAGGGGAATACGTGTGCGAAATTTTACATTTCTAGCTCTAAGGCCTGTGCGTTGGCCTGTGCGTTTATCCTCAGTCAATCAGCTTTGCCTTTTATAGGCATGTATACAGGGTGGTGCCGACAATACGGCAATAAATAAAACCACTGTTAGTTCTAATTCACAGGAACATTTTTAAACTATCAAATAAATCCTAATATAAAAATTGAAAAAATTGGTTTACTAACATTAGGAATAATTTGAACCGATAACGTGTGGAAATAAAATGTAACAAACGAATTTGGCAAAGACATTTAGGTAGGTTGGTGCCGACGATACGGCAACGATTTCGGTGTAAGGATTTATTTGATAGTTTAAAAATGTTCCTATAAACTAGAACTACCAGTGGTTTCATTTATTGTCGTCACAACCCTGTATATAGATAGGTAGATAGTATAGAAATATAGTTAGATATAGATTGAAATATATCAAAACAACTTTAATAGGTATAAATGTTACAGCTAAAGATGGGACTCAAAGTAAACTTAAGGTTAGCCGGTTAAACTGCACATTAGCCATAACGCTATCAGCTAATAGATAAGTAAGAATTCGATCCAATTTCAATAATATTGCAATAGTAATAGTTTCAAATTGTGACCAACACTTGCAGTCATCGGTTCCGCTCATCCAGCTGCTACCTGCATCACTGCACGATCATCGCTCCACCGTCTTCAGTTAGGTACAACTCCAATTAATACTTTAATATACTCCGATGAGGTACTTTGAATTTATGGACCCCGAATTGTAAGTGTCCAAGTATCGTCTTTAAGACTCTGCTAAGTAGTACGGGAAGAATATACACAGAAGTCCAAACAACGGACAGCTTAGTTAAATGTTGAATTAGCCTTTCGTATCGAAGTGAATTTTACAGAACTGCAAGATTTTGCCAAGCAATCTCGAAAACCCAACGATCACCATCATGTACAATCGATTAGTTCCGGAGTGATTCATCATCAGCCTATAATGTTCACACTGCAGGGACTCAGGCCTCCTCTCTAGGAGAGGGATGGGCTATGATCTACCACGCGGGCCCAGTGCGGATTGGTAGATGTCACATGTCTTCGAATTTTTTGGTTCTAAGACATGCCGGTTTCCTCAAGATGTTTTCCTTCATCGTTTTGAGAGCAGTGGTGGTGAAATTAATTACACAAAGTAATGCGCCTGACGGGGTTCGAACCCACGACTCACTGTTCGTAAGTCGGGGCCGCCACCACTGGGCCACCACTGCTCTTACCGGGGTGATTGCAACTATAAAAAACTTGCCTTAAATTACATTAACTTCACCTGGCTAATCTTTTTCCCAAATTTCGTTGGGTTCGGCTTTCAGTCTAACCGGAGGCAGCTGAGTATTTTACATAAAGCGACTGCCTATCTGACCTTCACAACCCTGGGTAAAGCGATACCCCTTAGAAGGACTGGATTTCAGATGTTTGGCTTCTGATTACTCGTAACGACTGTTAAAGGTCTACAAATGACAGCAGAGACTAGAGTCGTAACGTGCTATGCGAGGCACGGAGGAAACTCGGTATGTATGATGGTCACCCTTCCCTTAGCTTTGAAGGTTGACCCGTGGATATCGATCACATTGACATGTTAATTTTGATAGCTGTGAAAATACAAATGAAATAATTTTAGGTACCTACTTCAAAATCTATTATAAGTAAAGAACAAGTATTCGCACTTCAGACTTCATTGCACGTCTGTCGGCACCAGTGTTGTCAAATTATTATATCACAAATTCATAAGTCTATTGTGAAAACTGTTTCGAGACAACTGGCTTTGAGACGCCCTCCTAGCAAAAAATATCGGGCTCGGGGTCCTGCCCTCGTCTGTTTAATAACATAATAGCACAATTCCCTCGCCGCATGATTCAATTTGGATTTCCTCCAGCCTCCCCCGTGTAGTCTAAAAAATGACAACTTCATTATATTGTTCGCGCTCCCGAGGGCGACTTGTTTGCCAGAAGGATTATAATGATTAATTCCGTAAAATATTAATACACATCACACCCGCGCTGCACACTATGGCACTTTATAAACGGCTTATTGAAATTAAGTAACACAAGTGCGCTTTTGTTCACGACTATTATTTGTTAACTAAGTGGTACCTACATTGGTCTTGCATGTTATTAATTTTCAGACTTGAAATTTTGGAAAAATTGGTTTCGAACTACTTCGACACCATACCTATACCTAACTAAAAAAAACATTTTTCTATTTCTAAAACAACGAGTCAGCAATTCTTGAGTTTTTAAGACTTTTAGAGGTAAGTTACAACATATAGAAATGGCATGACCAGTTTTCTTCCGAGCCTTTGTCTGCGCTGAATAAAAACGTCATCTCTCTCCCCGAGGAATTTAATTTAGAGTAATGGAAGTGTTATATTGACTTAACAGGCCAGAAGCTCCCCCTCGCACAGTTACAGTTATTAAAATGGAGAAATTTATTATTAGCATTTCTACGTCACACTATTTACATTTTAATTTTATTTGTTCTGTGATTTCATTAGGCACGGCTTAATGTGTTTATTCAATAAAATTTCTTACTAATATAACGATTGAGTGCATTTGAAGGAACGTGCAATATAAACTGCAATTAATCAAATGTAGTTGAGCTTAGAGCTTTGCAATATTATGCCATAGCTTTCAATAAAGATAATTACTTCGATATGTCTAGTTTTTCTTGTATCCACTATGGTAGCAATCCAAATAGACTTTTAGGTGGTTTTTGTTGGTAAATGCCACGTTTTTAACCTAAAAGGAGGAGGTTCTCTATTCGTGTGTATGTTTTTTTTTATGTTTGTCCTCTGATACTTAATTTCGTCAATTGTAGACCAATTTTTGAAATTCTTTTTGTATTCGAAAGTGTTTACTCCCGAAATGGTCCCTTTGTCACCAAGTCGGGATCTAATGATGAGATCCCAGGGAAATCGTGGGAAACCCTAAATTGCACTCATTGCACTCATTACGTTGTCTATATATTTTCTAAAGCTGTTCAAGTATTTGCGTCTGATAATTATAATCTCATGTGGATGCGCTGATGATAGAAGATACAAATCGTCAACTGTTAGGAGTTCAAAGAGAACTCCTTCAAAATGATAGTACCTATAGACCGACAGTTGTATCATTTCAGGCTATTAGGTTGAACCGATATGGAAAATTCTTTTTTTGTTGGATACAACATATCCCAAGGGTGGTACCATAATAAGGAAATCAGCATCTGATGATGGCATCTCAGAGAAATCGAGGGCAACCCTCAAATTTTATAGGCATGTATTACGTGTTTTGTGATTTTTCTAAAGCTATTCTAGTATTCGCATCTAGCAGTAATTATTTCATGTTGATGAGCTGATGATGGAAGGTATAACTCCTTAACGGTTCGGAGTTGTGGAGAATAATTCTTTAATAAAATATTATGGGGACTTATTTATGGTTGTATACTTTCAGATTATCTAGGTGAGCTGATTATGGAAGGTGCTACTCCTCAACGGTTAGGAGTTACTCCTTAAGGATTAGGTTAATTGGTTGAATGTTAAATGCATAGTAAATATTTTCATAGGATATTACAACAAAAAATGGAAAAAAATTGCAAAAAATACTACTCCTGAAGTCAGTGGCAAAGAAATCGAAGAAACAAATGGCATCGACTTCAGAAGCAGATTTTTCTTCTGAAGCTTATTTTCCACTTTTTTTGTTTTTGTGTTTTTGAAATCAGTTTCTTTAAGCATATAAAAGTTTTTTAAGTTAGTAGTTATCTAAAATGTTGATCATATCTAATCATAAGCATATGACGGCACGGTTGGCGCAGTGGCTAAGCGATTGGACTGCTGCGCTGCGTGTCGCGGGTTCGATCCCCGCACGGAACAAATATTTGTATGGCCTTCAGATAGTTGTTTCGGGTCTGGGTATTTGTGTATGTGACCTATGTTTGTGAACGCCCCCACGATACAGGAGAAATTCCTAGTGTGGGGCAACGTTTTTTAAAAGAAAAGAAAGAAATATACGTTATTAGGTAAGCTTAGTTCCTTATAGACTTATCAAGTTATCACCCCACAATGTAACAAGGGGATATTTTTTAAACCATGTTACGAGATGCGCTACACACTTGCACTGTGACCCTGAGTATATCATTTATAGACCTTTTGTCGCCGAAATTATATTTACAAAAGTGAGCAGACAATTTCACGCTCTCTTCCCCGCACCCCAAACATGTGGACTCTAATCAACGGCGCATTCGTCCTAATGTAGATACGACTTAGCACTGTAAATATTTTAAGAGATGCTAGTTATTAGATGCATAACACATTAACAATTTGATAAGATGCTATTAAATATTTAACTAATTAACCTAACCAAAATATTCTCAGAAACATCAACAGTAAATTCAACTTTTCCAACAAAAAAATATGTTTTTCAAATGATTGCATAAGATCCGTATCAAAGTAGCAAATTCGACGAAAATCCACGTCCACACGTTTCTAACAATTTACCCCTCGCCAAAAAAGGGTGAGCACACATGAGCGTGAAGGATTGTCCACATGTTCGGTGGGGACCCCACGGCGAGATGAGCCCAGCATCGCTCTCCCGATCAGTTTATCTGAAGCTCATCAAATTATTTAATCTTCGCGCCTGTCATTTCACTAACACGCTCAATGTATCACTCTGATTTTCCATCGTTATCACGTTGTCTATCGACAATTCGAATCCTCTGTACTTAGAAATAAGGTGTTTGTTTCTGTTTCATCATCATCAACTCTCGCTCTTATCCTAATTAATTTGTGGTCGGTGTCGCGTGTTTTCTTCTTCCATCTTCTCTATTGCTCGTCATCTATTCAGACACCTCGTTTTGTATTTGATGAGTAATGCTTCGAGATAATAATCAGATGTTCAGCATAATGATAACATTAAGTCATGACGTAACATTCGCATGAAACTAATCGACCCTACAGCCATAAGAGTCACGTGACCCTTTTCCTGATATTGACAAGCAGATAAATTGTGTGATCAAAGCTCGCAAACGTAGAGAAAATGTTGGAACGAGGGCGGGCCGCAGTTCCTCCATGAGTAGAAGACATGATCGAGCGGAAGCGGAAGCAGTGACAGTCGGCGAGAGGAAACGATGCATGGCGCCGGACGTACCCACTTCCTGTGCGTGTTGCTTTCACTTATCCCAGCGGGGCGCGATAATATTGCCCCGGGATATGTCATAATATTACACAATGTATGTTTATCCATCTTTCTACTTACTTGGAGGTGGATGAAGGGTCGCCTTAATCATCATTTCAATCACTGTTGAGTATACCGTATACCTAGATAGGCCTCTCCTTTCTTCTCTCATACTTTTCGGCTCTGTGTCCCTCATCTGTTTCCCGAGATTTTGAGGATAGCATTTACCTAACGCGGCGACCCCGTTTTCTTTGACTTAACCAACAATGCGAAAACCCTAACCCATTTGCCACCTTCTCGTCTGGCCTAGGTTTTGCCCAAATCCACTTGAGGTGCATCACCCCGTCCCCGCCGTCGTAGCTTAGACTTTCATCCGACGCGGCGACGACGGATTCAGTGTGACGCACTCGATCTGGGTTCATGCTGGCATATCATTCAATTCATTGTTGTTGACTAAGGAATACAATCCTGACTATCCGTAATCCAAAAATCTGGATATCCGCACATTTTTACTCGACTTCCAAATCCGGATTCGAAAATTGAATCCGGATTTTCGGAATAATAAGAAATTCGTGTTACAATGTTTCATCTCCACAATTTGCATGAATTCTTCAACTATCTAAGACAGAATAGAAGAAGTGGTTTGCAGAACTGTAGGAAACCGTTTTAATCGTACAGAAGTGTCTGTTGATTCACATGAAACTACATCCAGAGAACATAAGTCTTCTGATCAACAAAAATCACATGATTTGATTTTCCTGTGTTTTTATTATTAACCCATGTACACAATAGGGTATTTCACCCAAAAAAACTAATTAGTCCGTCTGTTAGATTATCGAAAAATATTAGAAACGTGTTTTTTGGTTTTTAAAATAAATAAAAATTGACGGAAATAAAACGTGTCAAAGATCATGAGTGGGGGCTTTTGACATCACTTTGTGAGTAAAAAAGTACTAACCTTGTGACGTCACACGACTTGACACGAGTTTTCGAAGCACTGTATCGTCTTCATCTTTTGTTTACGTGAAAAAAGAAAAAATACGTGTCCTTTATTTTTTGAAAATCTATCTGACGGACTAATTAGATTTTTTTGGTGAAATACCCTATTATAAGAAACAGATTTGTTTATTTTCATGAAAAACCTCGTAAAATCCGGATGGATTATCCGGATTTTACGAGGTTTTGATTGGAACAACAACTCCTTTTTAAAAATTCGGATTTTAATACTGAACGGATTTGCATTTCCTATTATTGACTTATTTTACTACTCATACACGCAAAAAATACTGTACGATTTTGATGAAATATGACACAAAAATAGTTAATAACCGGATACGGATACACAGAACATATTGAATAGGTACATTTTTATGAGTAAGTACTTAGTACGATCTCTTGGGATTAGGATAATACCTAGCTCCACGATGGCGAAGCCGGTAGCATCAGCTAGTAGATAGTATAATCCTTTCCTGGTGAAAAATCCATTCCTGATGATCAAAAATGCTCCCAATTTAGAATGATGTCCCTAAGTTGTATGTAACAATCCAAGAAAAATAATATACGAATGTATAAGCGCAACACAACATCCACTTATTTTAGATTGATCCAATTTCACGATAACCAACAGAACAATGACTGATAACAGATCTAATAATTGTAACTGACATAAAACCACAAAAAGCGTTCTTGTTGGAAATTATCAAGAAAGCAATTTAAAAACCAAATTGTTTGTTTCATCGCGTGCTACCGAAATTAATTTATTTTAGTGTTGATTTATTTTGAAGGGTCTTAACAGTTATTAAATAATGTAAAACGATACACTCTAGCGATTGTTGGAATCTATAATTTAAGAGATTAAATAACACACGCCTATTTTACTGCGAAGAGTTAGGCAGAGCGGTCTGTACGTACACCTACATACCAATATTTCGCTAGTCATTAGCCAAAAAGCAATAGGCTCAACTACTACTTACTAATCTACTAGTAGCACTTGCGACTACTAAACTAGCCAAATATCACCTCGACGTAAAAGCCTACTACGAGAAACAAGCTATATAAATAGCAAATGTGAACCTTCTTGGCAAAAAAATCACTCAAAGAAAATGAATAGTTAATGTTCCAATTTTACAAATAGTTTGAGTCAGGTACAGGAACACAATTATGCAATGCAATGAGCAGAACTGACGCGCTTGAGTGACTGACACCGAGTGCTCACTCCGACAGCATCCGACTGATGGCACCCGGGGCCTGACGCGAAATAACACCAAGATTTAACTTAACTTATAAATTAAAGATCAATGCAACGTTTTCTATGGTATTGAAAATATCATCAGATGATGATAATATCATAGAAAAGGCTAGGCAGATGCCTAGCTATTATTGATACGACATTGAAAACAAAATCAATGTTATCCAACTTATAGTAAATGTAAGTCAATCGTAACGAACACAAGACAGCATCGTTCTTTATGTTTTTTTTATTTTTTATATTAGGTATTTGTAACCTCTGATAAATCATAGGCCATATGTATAAGGTATGTGGAAAACTCAAAGTCACATAATGAAAAATTCCCGCTCCTATTACATCACTCGCTATATACTCGCATATCTACTACTCGCAGTCATCTGGTACAGCGCATTGGTCACGACGCAGATAAAATTAGAGGAAACATCATTACAGGCACTATCATTATTGTTTTATTTGCAAAATTGCTTGCTCCACTTAATGCCGGGGTTCGCTATTCACACGGCTCCAGCCATTGGCGTGTACCTACTTAACGACGACTCTTTGACGTGACAAGCCCCACTTCTAATGTACTTGCGATGGTACGTAATTGTTCAGTCAATTGTGAATTATATAAATCGTATGGTTTCTATACGTAACTGTAATAAATGCACTCTGTAAACTGTGTAATAGATAGCGAGTGCGAAGATTGTCTGTAACAATCAATTTTGCATCGACCATAATATTAATTTTCTCGTTGCTCGGTCTTGTGGACGCAAGTGTGGCAGATAAATTCGTGGTTTTGGTTTTCAAATCAAGTAAACTAATAATATTCAGTTTTCTAGTCAAGGAATTTCTCAGTACCTACTTATAGAACTCTTTCTGAGACACGACAGTAACAATTTTTCATAATTTTGAGTAGCTGTCATAAACTCGGATCCGGGTGGCAGGCAGGTCTGGGCACGGCACGATCAGGATAGATAACGCGATGCACGCGCCTCGCAACCCAATGAGATCTGAAACGGGTGAAACATTCAAATTGCAAACCGCCCGCGCCCGCCCGTATCAAATGTTGTTTTATAGCTAATTCCCAAATTCGGTTATGGCCTATAAACGATCCGCTGGAATAATTTAAATGCGAACCCGCCTGTATAATGTGCGTACTTTACCCCGAAATTAGGCATTTGTATGTGAAATGCGTTTTGTAATAGGATTCTCGGACGACTTTTATTTCTTGTTCGCGGTGAATCCACGAGTGGGTGATATTCGCTCCAATATTCTAATATAATACCATGACAGAAAAATAATAATGTAGGACTAGTTAACCAAGACGAGACATGCTCTTCAATAATGCATTAAATCTTAAAAAATGTATTCAAAACTAAGTTCAAGGCAAATTGACGCCTTTTAAAACTTTTTCTCCTGACCATGTTAGCAATAACTTCATAAAAATGCGAAAGCGTTTGCGTAAAGCTACGTAGGTAAGTATAACGTTGAACAAGTGAAACACATTAGTGGTGGTCCAGTACCTTTCTTCAATTTAAAACGTTTTAAATATAATAAAAGAGCTGCTTTTAAAAGGTTTTCTCTTGTTTCGACGCTAATTTCAAGGCGAACATTTCCGCCCATTCAATATGAACGATTGTAAGTGGACTGACTCCATTTTGCAACAATTGAACATACTCTTTGTAACGTTTGTACTGTTTGTTGTTTACTTTCTTTAGTAAACTATACTACTTATATTGGAAAGAACGTGGATGAAAAAGTACAACGATTGATATTGTTTAGTATTCAATCGTTATAACATCTACAGAAAATGTATTTTAAGGTGAAAAAAAAACACGAAGAGCTGAGAAGAAACATGGGTGAGTTTTAGTCAGTAGAAGTCTGACACTCCGTTCCACTCCGCCTAGAGCTAGAAGGAAGAATAGGTGAAAAAATATTAATATGTTTTATACGTATGTAGAAAAAACATAGAAATACTCATGTGAACAGAAATCGGAAAACTCGAGTTTTTAAACCGGTAAATGAATGAAGTTAGTCGGGCTACATACAGTGTAAGTACCTGCAAGCGAACCACATTACATTATTATCAGATAACACTGCGGACGACTGATATCACTGTTCAAATTCTATTTGCCGGATTATTAGACACATTATCCGAATACATTCTCTGATCAATATAACGGTGTCCTAATGGACGAAATTTAATCACGACAAATCGAATGCCACCTATTTATGAAGTCGAATGACTAAACAGCTTTTTAATACGATTCACACGTTAGCAGTTATAGTTAGTTAAGTTTTTGTATCGACACATTTCACGGTGAGATGTATTGAACTCTTATTATATTAAATGTGATGCCACATACCAGCCACTGATGGGATCTATTATTGTTGATCCACGGATGAATATTCAATCATCACGCTACTTCACTTCCACTTGATGGATTCTGTGTGGTTATAAAAAACACAGCATTTGTTACACTATTTAGCGCTTATAACATTTTTGAAATTGGATCTTACAAACATCGGTAACATAGCAGAATTTCTTTGTGCCTGTTAATCGGCAGTAACGATGTTGACCGTAGTCTCTACCTTTCTTTAAACAAAAGAAGACGATGTGATTGTACTCACAGAAACAAAAGAAAAGAAACTTAAAAATAATCACAGAACGAAAGCACCTTAATTACAAGGCGCCTTTGACTAATCTATAGAAAACACAGAAAATCAATGTATCGGTGGAGTAGCCGGTGCTTTCCTCGCAGGATAGAATGAGTGCAAAGTGCATACAAAATCGTGATGTAGCCTTTTAATCGGTTTCACGTTCCTTCCCGCGTTAGTTTTTGTATTCAAGTTTCACTTCGCCAATCTGCGGGTTTACTGTCCGACCGGGACTCCTCGCCTTTCACACGTATGAAAATATGCCATCGGTGAATAGCATAGAATTCATTTCCGAAGATAGGTATAGAAGGCTCGGTCACGGCAAATGCTGCACTAATAAGATAAAGAGGCGGACCCATTTTGTTTTGCAGCAAACTCACTCCAATTTACGCGGTCCGGTGGCCATTAGCATAAGTCCGGAGCAAAGCGTGATGTGCGCGATTCCTCGTCGGTCGGCGTGACGCGGCACGGCGCGAGTGCAGTCTCGCAGCGCCCGCGCAGTGCCCGCGCAGCGCCGCCGCTGTGTAATTGCGGCCGCGCGACACATTTGTTTACTATTGTAAGCCGTGAAGATGCCATCTGCATCGCTTGCGACACTCCGCCGACTCCTTCAAATTAGCTCACTAAACGCTCCCACTTACTTTACTTTGCTATATACAGCTTTTTCAACACCAGCTAATTCTATTTTAGCAATATGTCGTAATATATTTTATGCAAATCTTTTGCCAGTGTAATTAAAGTGATCTATGTGTAATATTTAGAAATCAACATCTACATAGAGTTGATTTACATAGGAATTCCTTAAGTTGGCTGTCAATATGGCAAGAGACGCATATCAAAATCCAACCACGATTGTAAATAATTACGTTTATGCGAACATGGCCGATTCATGTCCTAATAAAATACATTGACAAGTCGCAGCTGCCTTATAATCTAATAAACTCAGTGAGTGACGCAAATCATAAACTGTGAATAGTTGTCGGTCTAGTTATTCTCTTTAATATGGTAGTGGCAGGTCGTGATGTGTGGATGTTGACAGCCTCGAAGTGCGTTTCAATTTCTTAATGAATTCACATCTCGGTTTATTCTTGAAGCAAATACGCTAAGTACTTGTACTTAGCAGACTACTTGCATAACTGCTTCTCCACAACTTGAGCTATTCTACTAAGTTTCACCGGATGGGTTTCTTGTCAGACATGCGCGACTATTGGCATAGAAATAGAAACACCCAATACGCAAAGTTGTGCGTAATTATGATATTTTCTGGAGAGTTGTGTTCCTGTTGTTGTTGTTGTTCCACTCACTTAACATTGAAAACTTTTGTTAATATTTCGAACCTATATCTGGAGTGAGTACTAATCACCAAATATTTCTTCTTGGCTTCTGCGAGATGGAACAACGCAACATCACTCCTGCCCGCAATCCACTCGCGAACAGGTATCGATTTAACGGGTTAAAAGGATTCCTAGTTTTCTTACACTGCAAGTCAAATCATCTGAGCTGAAAACTTTGACCAGAGAGTAAATTTATTTATTGTTCGGCTGTCGATGCGTTCTAAAAAAATAATTACAAAATAGCAAATTACCGAAAAGGGTTTCCCTTAAATAGTTTAACTTTGGTATCAAATGGGTTATTTTCGTGGGCTCGCGGGCAAACAAATTGTCAAAAATCAATAAATATGTAAAAAAAAACGGTGATGCTTAAAGTATTAGGTACTTAGTTACTCAAGACGAAGACTACAGACATAGTTGCATTAATATTGATTTAAACCTCTCCATTCTCGATACCTAGAGTTATTTGTAGTATGTGTTATATTTATAAGGTGTGGCAAGCTGCCTAGGGCTTACGTAAGTCATTAGTGTCTTACTCATATTGAACCTCTTTATTCGGGGTGGATTTGGCCTGTCTAGAATTAAAAACTCTGCAATTAGATATGTGGGTCTAGAGTCTAGACCCACATATCTAATTGCAGAGTTTTTAATTAGGGGATTTAATTAGGGGATTATTTAAGGGATATGCAGGGGTGTACCCATTAGTGTCTAGACTCTAGACACTAATGGGTACACCCCTGCATATCCCTTCGGGGAAGGCAACGGAGTGATGTTTATAAATACAGGCCAATAGGCCATCGATAAATCAATGGTGATATTTAAATATTACAAAAACCGCTCATGCTGCTACTTACAACATTTTCTTTTCATAGACGTATTGGTCTGCACGTATAAGCATATTGTACGTAAAATACGCGCTCTAGAAGTGGAGTTGCAGACACTAGCCCATTGTACACACGGCTACACATCAAGCTATACAAAACCAGTATAATCTGATCGTTCGTTGTGCGAAAAGATCTAGTAAAGTGAGGTCAAGATTAACTGGTTTTGTATAGCTTGATGTGTAGCCGTGTGTACTTATGCTTTTACTTTACTGTACGGAGGTATTTATGAAATCAATAACAGCAACAAAGTTAATTAAAACAATCCTTTTACTGGTACACATTATTTCAATTTATTCCATTAAAAATGTTGTACTAAAATCTACTTCACTGTTTGGATCGAATAAACCTTTAAAAGTTTGTTTTAAATAGAACAAAATTGTAACTTTAGCATTAGACAACCCTGTGCTGAGTGCGAGTACCGGCGCACGCGCTCACTTGCGAGCCATCATTAGAATGTAGCATCTCGAGCGATTTTCCTACTTTAGATACGGTAATGGTCGTAAAAACAGCCACTAAGGAAAAACGCACCGCATAAAAATATTGTATCCTTACTGCCTATAAGCCGTAGCCATTTCTGAAAATCATACGGAGCGAATAGCAAAAGCGAGTTGGTGCACATATTTTGCCTTACACAGTCGCGGTTAACGAATGCAAGGAGGATTTTAATGCTTCTAATGTGATTCTCGCAATATACACTTATGTACCGCTTATAATGCTTGCATAAACAACTCGTTTATTTTTATACTTACGCATGTGCTGCACTGTGTTTAAGTAGAGTACGAAGACTTCACATTGTAGGTACTTGTTATGATAATGACGAAATATAATGGTTAATAACAATGTTGATTTCAGGTATTTTCTTAATTATTTCAGCAGAGATTAAGTTATCTTCAAATCAAAATACGAACCTTATTACTTGTTTTTGCAAAAACTACTCGGTGTGTGGCATGCGATGCGATCATGCGACTCGGACAGGTGTATTCGACACCTAGGTTTCTACGCAAAATACTCCCTTTAAAAAAAGTTTACTCTATAAAGTACCTGCCTACTTAGGTTGCTAATTGAAGAGTAGGTTTATTAGGCTTTATTATTTTACTGTCCGCACAAGCAATATAGTTGATAATTAAATAGGTGGTTGCATAACGGTACACCATAACTAAATAGCTCAAGCTCATTATAACTGCAAACGTGTCTATGAGACATACAAACATCATCCTATAAAAATAGAAAATGAATATGATTTTAACATTGAATACTTGTTATCTCCGTTATATGACGTCCCGTTTGCGGACAGCCACATCGGATGCAAGAAAAACGACAAAAAGTCGTATTTCGAAGTACCGCCAAATCGGGATAGGATCATTAGATCGATACCATAACCGACACATCCTGAATAGGTAGGTGGTGAAGCGTGCCCGCTGCGGCGGCTGTGGCGCGCGTCTCTCACCCGCTATGCGCAATTTTTGTTCGTTCATCTTCTGACTTTACTCACTTTATACATTTTTTCGGTCGCATTCAAAAGGCAGCCGCTCTTGTTTCAACTTCACAACAAGTCAGGACTAAGCACAGATGAGGCACAAAATACACTGAACGTGAAAACTTCCCTTGAATAGATGATAATGGGCTGTAATGGTTTCACCTTATACGACCATCCCAACCACTTTGCTTTTTAATACCGCTTCGAGGAACGACCGCCTTTAGCTTAAGAACTTTAAAAAAAAAACCTGCACAAATTGCTGTAATTATGGTAGGTACCTTCACAAGAAAGTGTAAAACATGTTATTCATTTTAACACATTTATTAAATAGCAATTATATCACAGCTCACGTGATTAAATCTCTTTGTATTATAGTCACGGCGGACGATTTACAATAAATCGTTAGCAGCGGAACATGTGTCACTTGTTAAAAACTAAAATAATAATTAGTTTAAATGAAGAAGTGGCGTGAGAACGTGCGGGGTGGGCGACGCGGCCCGGTGGTGGTCGGCATACAAATTGAAACTGTCGGATCGGCCGATCGGTGGCCGCCGCAGCACCGCCGCCCGCGCCGCTACCCTCACGGAAGCGATTACCCTAGCTAAGACAATGGCCGACAAGACATGCATCCATTACCACTTTTAAACCATTCTGTGACATGGTGGTTACTCTTTGAAATATGTTCGATTTCAACGGATTAGAGTTCATAGCATTAGATCCTTAAATTATCAACCACTCTTTCTTTCTTTGAAATTATTGCTTTGCTAACCCACAAGAACAGTCCGTTGTAAACCAGATCCAATCATGATAATATTTACAATTGCTAGGATATCAGTTTCTAGTAAAAAAAAAATACCAAGTGAGTCAATGTAAGAAACGACTTTCCAATCGTTAATATTTTGAAACAGCTCTCGTATCATCAGCTGTACAAAATCAAAAAGTAATTTGATATTCTGTCAACAATAAGTGCAATATTTGTGTGCAAGGGTTGCGGTGCGGGCGACAGCGACGCGGCGACGCGCGACGCGAGACAAACAAACGACATACATCGAAATGTACTCGCGACGCGCACCCCTGCGACTTTGCGCTTAACCCTATGCAAAATAAAACACTCGATTGACATCTCTTTGAAATTTGTAAAATATTCAGACGGCTTAAACTTTAAATGGGGGGGTTAACGATCAACTGAAAGGATTACATTACGTTATAAATGTCGTTGACTTAGGCTGAAGAGAAGAGAATATATTTTAAGCTTGTCTTAGCATGGTCTCAGTACAAAACACGAAAAATATTGCTAAGTACTACTTCTTATCGCGTAAATATATTTATTTAAGAAAACTAACTATATATATTAATTAAAAAACTAAACTAAGTATGGAGACATTCAATCATGGGAAGTGTAAGAATGTCTGAAATTGTGATAAATGTATGGTGAATCATCATCATGATTTCATGACACAAACTTTTACATGATTCAGGATCTACATGATTCTGAAATCAAAGTGTCAAAATTCGTTCAGATAATATTACAGAAAAATTGCATATACAGCACCTACAGTATCATTTTTTTAGGGTTCCGTAGTCAACTAGGAACCCTTATAGTTTCGCCATGTCTGTCTGTCCGTCCGTTCGTCCGTCCTCGCTTAATCTCTGTGACCGTTAGCACTAGAAAGCTGAAATATGGTACCAATATGTGTATCAATCACGCCGACAAAGTGGTGAAATAAAAATTGGAAAAAAATGTTTTATTAGGGTAGCCCCCCTATATGTAAAGTGGGTGGTGATTTTTTTTTTTATTTCAACCCAAACGTGTGATATATTGTTGGAAAGGTATTTAAAAATGAATAGGGGTTTACTAAAATAATTTTTTGATAATGTCAATAATTTCGGAAATAATCGCTCCAAAAGTAAAAAACAATGCGTCCCCTCTAACTTTTGAACCATAAGTTTAGAAAATATGAAAAAAATCTGAAAAGTAGAACTTTATAAGGACTTTCTAGGAAAATTATTTTGAACTTGGATGGAAACAACAGATGGAAACAGCAGTTAACCAATATAATTTGGTCCCTGAATCGTATGAGCGCCTATACAATCCAGAGGTCAAGTTTCATTGGTTCTTTGAAGAAATTGTATAAATTATAGCATACCGTTTTGGTACGGAACCCTTCATGTGCGAGTCCGACTTGCACTTGGCCAGTTTTTTCTATTAACGACGAAAATTTTGTCACAATAACTTTTGAGCCATTTACCTACCTACCTATAACATGATCTATTAGGTCTTTACCTATGAAATTGGAGATTTGTATGAGAATTTTAAAATATAAAAATTTTGGTATTTTTTTATTTCAGCTAATCAAAGTACTGGCCCAAATGATCTATACAATTTTGCCATTTTGATGGCAGTTTGTTTATCCCTTTACTGTAGAAGTCTGCCGGACGGGAGGCGATGAAGTCAGCGAAAGCGTTTTGTACTGCCTCTCGGGAGTCGAATTTTTTTCCACTTAAAAAAATATCTAAATTTTGAAAAAAGTAGAAATCTGTTGGGGCAACGTCCGGTGAGTACGGTGGGTGACGGAGAGCTTCCAACTGTAACTCTTGTAGCTTTGCGATGGTCTTTCGTGAAGTGTGAGCTCGAACGTCATCGTGGAGAAGCAATGGGGAAGAACGATTCACTAGTCTTGGTTGTTGAATTGCGAGCTTCTCCATCATTGTTTGCAATTCTATATAGTAGTATAATAGACATCTGCCGTCACTGTTGTGCCATTCGGTAAGAAGCTGTGGTGTACAAGTGGTCCACCAGACAGTCACCATCATCTTCCTATGAGTAATCTTTTTTGTAGCGCACTGATTATGTGATGTACCCGGGTCCACCCACTGAGACGGACGCTTTCGGTTGTCGTACAGGATCCACTTTTCATCGCAGGTAACAATTTGATTAAGAATTTCATCGTTTCTATGCCGATTCAGAGTGCTATGCATGCTTCGACGCGTAAATCTCACTGTTGGTCGCTTAGTTCGCGTAGCACGCACTTATCTAGATTTTTTATCTTTCCAATTTGACGCAAGTGCCTCAATGGTGTTTTGACACTAACTCCAAGGCCTGCAGTAAGCTCAGCTTTTGATTGAGTTGGATCTGCTTCCACTATCGCCTTCAATTCGTCGTTGTCGACAATGTTTACCGGCCAACCGCGAGGCTCGTTCTTCGACTAAAAATTTCCAGATTGAAAACGATTGAACCAGTAATGGACCGTGTTTAAGCAAGCAGTGTTAAGCCCGTATACACGTCGTTAATGTTTCGTGTTGTTTGCGCAGCGGTATTTCTACGTATGAACAGCTCATATTCAAAAATTGTACGAATTAGCATTTTATCCATGGCGCCATGCTCCGCAGGTCAAACGTCGGTTCAATATCAAAATCCTATCGCGGTGCTCTTCATTGAGTGTCGAGGTGGGCCGACAATTTTAAACTACCACAATGTCACAAAAACAAAAAACTATCAAAAAACAAATGACTGAATTTGAAATTAAAATAACACGTCTTTCGAATAAAATTTACTTGAATTTCGAATTACGCGCCAATCCACAGATAATTAAATCTGAAAATGCCGGTTATAGAATCTCCAATTAATTTCAGCTCAAAAGTTGTCAACAAGACATAATCACAAATAATCATATTGCTAAGCTTCATCAAAGATGGCCGGTTTATCTGTTTATGATGATTAGGCGGCGGGTGGTTGCCTGGCAACGGGGTGGCAGTGGTCAGCCGGGGAGGCACGGTTCCTCATACTCGAATCATTGGTGCGAGCACGGGCCCCGGCCGGCAATTATTCTCCTCGTACTAGCCCGTGTTAACTTTAATGTTACTTTACATGTTTCAGCTGCTTCACAACGCTTTACATACATCTGTCCACTTTAATTATGTTCAGTTTCGCAAAACTTGATAAGTACTAAAGTTTTATTACTCATTGTACCTGCTTAATTAGTGGCTCCTGCTTTTTTACTGTGAGCTAGAGTATTTCATATTAAATGGAATTGGAAATGATATAAATCAACATTCACATTATAAATCTATACCTACAAATAAACAAAATTAAAGTGTCTGTTGGTATTTTCGAAATAACAGGTTTTTTCTGAATGCATACGAAAGTATATACGATACTGAAAACAAAAAGCTTCTTTTACTTTTTGTTTGTCTGTCGTCTGTCTATTTGTTGCGACTAATCTCCGAAACGGCTAGACTGACAGGACTTTTACTATCAGATAGCTAGTGTTACAAGGAGTAACTTAGGTTTTATTTTAGACAAAAATGAGGTTTACGTGTAAAAAAAACTTGGAAATTGTTAATAATAGGTATCCGACATCATGATCATCATCAGCCCTGATGTTCCCACTGCAGGGACTCAGGTCTCCTTTCTTGGAGAGGGGTGGGCTATAATCCAACACGCAGGCCCAGTGCGGGTTGGTAGATGTCACATGTCATCAAGTTTTTTGGTTCTAAGACATGCCGGTTTCCTCACGATGTTTTCCTTCACCGTTTGAGAGCAGTGGTGATGAAATAAATTACACAAAGTAATGCGCGTGACTGGGTTCGAACCCACGACTCACTGTTCGTAAGTCGGGGCCGCCACCACTGGGCCACCACTGCTCTGCTGAAGACATCATACACTTAGCATAAATAAACCATCTATTGTAGTCAAATCCACGAGTTACTGTCTAACTCTATTTGTTCCATTAAACGTATAAAAACTTAAAAAGTCGTACGAGTAACTTGCTTTCTCATCGAGACTTTTCACCAATTCCGACTCATTTATGCTTTAAATGAACGAATTCACTGAGCAGATCCTTATCGGAGCCCACGGTCAAGGGGCCTCATCCGATTCTATTCCGACACTAAATAGCCAATGGTTTATTTTGAGGTGGCGAGCTTTTTAAAATGCCATCCGATTCTCTGAGAAATTTTCTCGTTATAAGGATTTGGAACTTTAATTAAATAGTCCCGTTTAAAGTTTTCTTATTGTGACAATATTATAGGATCCTATAGGTTACTGCTATACTGTGTGATTATAAATAATACCCTATGCCTTAGATAGACGTTTACTAATAATAAAACACAACGTTTCTCTGTCTGTTCATATTGTGTTTATAATCCTAGAAAAATCTACCTATTAGTTGTGTAGGAATTTGTTTTTAGGGTTCCGTAGTCAACATGGAACCGTTATTGTTTCGCCATGTAAGTCCGTCTATCCGCATATTAGATCAAAGACTAGAAAAACTTCTACAGATTAGTGGGCACAAAGTGGTAAAATAAAATCTCAAAAACAATTATTTCATTCTCGCGTATCCCATAGTGTGAGATGTGGTTGAATAGGTCTTTAAAATTTTTTAGCATTAAAGTGCTTGCACACTTGAGTCTAAGAATCCCCCCTTTCCACCTTACCAGCTAAATCGTTGTGTTTATGCATGTGAAAAAATTCACATTCATTAATATAACGAAATTAAAAGGAAAACTATCACAGCCAAGTAGACTTTACAAGTTTACGAGTAAAAGTAACTTGTAAAATGTACTTGTACAAAATAAAAATATTTTGTACAAGTACAGTAGTTAAAATGTACTTGTACAAAATAAAAATATTTTGTACAAGTACATTATACAAGTAACAAGTAGGTACGTAAACATATTGGGAGCACATTTATTTAAACTGCAAATGTGAGTTTGTTTTTTATTATTAGGTACAATAAAAATCATCATTCGGAGGCACATCCGCATATTTTGATGACTAACTACGGAACCCTATATTGTGCGTTGCCCGACACGCACTTGGTCGGTTTTTTGACATCTGTTCTTAAGTAAAATCTAACTCCTTGCCAAATTAGATATTATTGAAAGCCGGGCTAGAGTAGGTACGGTTCAAAGGAGCAAGATAAAGTTAAGTTGCCCATTTATTTTTGGTCTAACTGACCTCTTTAGACAGTCCAGACGAATCATATAGGTACCTACATGTTAACATGAATGCAAAAAAATCATAATATTATGCTGATTTAATGATTTTGATTAAAAGTAACATTGACTTAATTGGGATCCATGTATACGCTAACGTTTTTTTCATAATTATTTGAAAAATATGATTGATTAAAAATAACTTTTGTTTTGAAAACGTACAGATGAAAGTCAACTTTTCGTAGGATCTTTAGTAGGTACCTAGGTTTTTAAGTATTAGGTGTTTCCTGAATATTTATATGTTTTTTACCTTAAACTAATAATTTAACTCTATCAATAAGAAGTCAACTGATTGATAATATTAACGTCAACAAAAAAAAACTCTTCGTACTAAAAGATATGGCTACCACAAAAGATATATTACTAATAATCACATTTCAACCGTTTCGTATACCATTTTTGCCCGATCACCCATAACCATAAAATTGTTCATCAAATGTTCAAAAATTTCTAATATCACAACGTTTAAAATACAATAAACTATCGCACTATCAAGAGTGCATTCAACTCTAACACAGTACTATTATTAAACGGAATTCGATTTAAAGCCGAACCCTCCTCGTCGTTTGTGAAATTGACATTTATTCTTCGTTTTTCATTGTTGCTGCAGTCGGTTTCGATCTATTGTTAATTAGCTTAAACGGCCCATGCGCTGTGCCATGCCAAACAAAACCTGTCGAGTGCCAGTACAACGCTAGATCGTGATACTCGTTACTGCTACGCAACGCTAATTTCTCACTTTAACTCGTGTTATTCATATCTCACCAATTATTCATTTTTTAATAAAATAATTCTATGAATATGATTTAAGTATGCCTTTAATAATTCATTATTCTTGACAGTAAAGTTAGTTGGAGATTGGCGCCACTGCGCTACGTCAAATCGGAAAACTACAACTCTGTAGCAATCCGCTACACAGTACACACTATACTCCTAGCGCCACCTGTTGTCGAATAGATTAATGAATGGGCAGAAAATAAACTTTGTTCGGCTTTAAATGAGTTTTCGCGTTTTTAATGATAGTTTCCAATTGGAATATTTTATGATGATTAAAGTATGGTCTAAGATTGATTAATTTAGATAAACTAAGATGTGTTTTGCCTAGCAACGAGAAATACTTAGGTAATCTCTGTACAACTTTTATGAAAAATAAATTTTCTATTTCCACTTTCATAGCAATCGGGAAAAGTGGGTAGTATAAGAACTTAGAGCTAGGAGACAAATGCAAATAATAATGAATAGGTCAATTGTGACCATAATAACTGTAGTTTTAATTTCTGTCCTATAATTAATGAGTTTTTATCTATGTGGGTTTGCAGAGGAGTCTACAAGGCTAGGGACAGTGAAACTGAGAAAAACACTCAAACCATTAAATACCAAGTTAAAACCACTAGATAGGTACACAATGTAACAATGTAGATAGACGTATCGACATAGGAGGCAACGTTATTACATACGCGAGTTATTCGGTCCCCATCAGGCGCGAGTGCCTCGATTAAAGCAGTAAATACTTTGAGATTAATTATCTCGTAAACAGTCGCAGGCGCGTCGCGACTCAAATCGCTCACCTACACCGTGAGCGCGATACAAATTCAACTTTTCCAATTAAATTTCGTGAGGCATTAATAATTATTTAGGTACATCAATTTGTTTCGTCGCGAGGCGCCTCTACTGCTAGCTCACGGAAGTCGCTACACAGTGTGCAACGTGCTGGGATGGGTCTTGAGATATTTCGTGTTTGCTTTAGGACTGGAGTATCGTTATTAAACATTGACAACGCTCTATCTTCACATGATTTGGAGTAAAGATGTTATAAAGTCTGATCCAGATAAGAGTTGACTTAATGGGAGAGATTTGTTTAAATAAGTCTGTCATTAGTATTACGTACTAACTCGAATTCCCATTATTCGAAGCATGGTGGTGGTTTAGTGAAGAATTACTTTTCAGTCGTTGGGTTAGTCATAATTTTAGCAGTTAACTTATAAGAGCAGTAAGTACCATAAGTTAATGATGTAGCAATGAATTCAACAGCTTTATTAAATATCTTCAGAAATATCACCGAAAGCCATCCACGATGCCGCCATTCCAACAGAATCCTAACTTTGGAATTAATTAAATTAAACTTGAAAATGAAATATTAACACTTTAACGTATAAAATTTAATACCGTTAAGTTATAACGTGATTATTCAACTCCTCGGCAATTTCCAAAAACATCTAGAAAATTAAATTCGCGAGCGGAGGCTGCCAGGCTCCTTTGAGCCCAGCTTCCGCTTTTGTGCGAGCGAGGCGCCACTTCGCACTGTGAAATTAATTTTCTTCGTCTTTATGTAATTTAATTATAAACATTTCAATATGGCGCTCGGGGAATTTCCGCTCGGGAGAGAAGTTAAATAGAAACGTTTGATACTTATCTCCTAATACACTTCTGGGATGATTGCGCGATTTGAACGAAATTAATTATTTTATTTGCTAAAGAGAATGATTACAGCTATCATTATAGCTACCTACCTATCCGTTAAATTCCTCCTTGAACACGTAATTCAATAAAATTCGCTGTTTTCGTCTCATATTTTCAGGAGTTCGGCGAGTAGTCAGTTTTTCTCTTTTGTGTGTATTAGGTAGTAACCATTAGAATACTGGCAAGCTGATATGATTCAAAGAAAACAACTTTGTATTATTATAAGACAAGTACCTACTTAGTCTATAGCTTAGTAGGTATAGCTACACGAAGTTAATCTTTACAAACCATACTTAGACAATGGTCTATTGAAAGTGGAACTAAGTCTTGATAAACTACTATCAATAAAATTATCATATCGAACCCGATACGGTCAGTGGATAATAATTGTGGGTGTGTGATAACGCTTCTGCCCACTACTCGGCGAATTATACGCGATATAAAATTATCTGAACTAGTTTATCTGGTTCAGTGGTTTACCCTTAACTTTCAGGCAAATAATGTTCAGTTATTGCCAGGAAAACGTAGCACAAATAGTAAGACACCTGTATTAATTAGTAGGTGGAACATACCTCTCTATCATCAACCATCACTATTAGAAATCACAAATGGTTTTCAATAAACTTCCTCGAAAACTGACTCTTATCGTACTACCTTTGCTTTGCAGTAACTATACCTACTAATAGAATGAAAACAATTAAATTACTGTAGCATATAACCGTAATTACATTTAACGTACTTATATTTTCATATAATATTACGTACCATACGTATAATCGTCTCTATTTTATAATTATTTGTACCTACATCAATTGGCAATTACTTGCTTGTATGTAATGATTACCTATTTTTACGAATAAATGATTCTGATTCTGGTAGAGGTACAACGTGGCAATTCTGCCCGTCAGTCTCTTTGGTATATAACTAGCTGACAGCGCTGAGGAAATGTTGTGCCTTTTTATTTTAGTTTATTTAATCGTTTTTAAGTGTAATAATATAATAGTTAGTTTATTAAATAAAGTTTAGTAATGTTTTAAAAAAAATTCAACAAAGTTCTAATGAAACAATTAAATTTAATTACTTATACTTTTTGTTTTGATTGCATAGGTAATTGAAATATTTCCACCAAGGACAGTGGGTGCTCGTTGAATACATTTTTATTGAATAGCAGTCACTCAATGAGATTCCATCTGCAAAATTAAAAGTATCTATTTGTGTGGAGTGTTAACAGATGCCACTAGCGTTCGTGCAATTTTGCTCTTAAACCGTTCACGCTCCGGCGACGAGAGGCGACATCAAACATACGCGCTGCCTGCAAACCTTTTGCCAGCTTATCTCCCATTCACTATCTTCACAAAATATCTACAACCGGTCCCATTGTTCGATGTTTATTAAATTTCATTTTACGTTTATACAACAACACTTTTGTCGGCCGCTTTTTGTACCGATTTGGGACATTTTACGGGTGGATTAGCTCGTGACGTGTACTTATGTCGAGGCCGGCAGCGATGTCTTTTTATGCGTCTCCCGTATTATGGTTTGGTATTACGCGTATTATGTCATAACAGTGAGGTACTCGACGCACTCGCTCATACTTTTTTGTCGCTCTATTTTATTTAAAATTGAATCTCAGTTGACAATAACACTGTAAACATCCTGTCTTTTTGTACAATATTAATAATACGGACGATTTCGGATAAAAGCCGATGAAGTACACGCACTCAAATTCAGAGATGGGACGGGGACAGCAGGTACCGTGGCATTTTGTCATTTATGTTAATTATGTAGAGTCGGGTTTATTCAAATTAAAAACACACGCTGTAACATTATGAAATTTACTTTCTCGGTAAGGTCTATGTAAGGTACTACTTTCCTTATCTAAATTTAGATACATCAGAAGTTTATCCTTAAAAAATACGCTAACCCATCCAAGATCCAACCCCGAAACAACACCTTAGATTAAACAATCCGGCCCTACGCTGGCACTAAAAGCAATAAGACTTACAACTCCGCCCCTACCAAAACAATCCTGTATCTCGGTGTCTTCACTAATGGCGCAAGTTCGACAGTCGAAGTTAGTTGGAGTGTTCTACGGCTGCAATAAAGATAAATCCAGCAATAATATGTTCGGTTGGCCTTACGTGTAGGTTGGCTTGGGCACGAAATTGAATTTGCATGGAGTCTTAAGTCGACACCGATTGAGACGCTGCCTCATCCGGTGGACAATTACGAGTTCACCAACTGTTAGGGTACGGCGCGATTACGCACCGAAGCCTGTTGAGCCCCACTCTCTAATTGTTTTGGCAGACCTAACAGCACTTCGATACGAACGTGATTTCGGAGTTCAGAGGGTAGGCTACAGAACGTGTTGCCTTCGTTCTCGAACCTACGTTGTGTAACTAAAGCAGACTTCTAACATTTGTATAGTGAACATGCTGTATATCACACAGGGACATACAGAGTCACATTCGCGTAAAATGTAATACGTGAGCGGCAATCTTCGTCAGTGGAAGGCGCACTAATCCAGACGCCAGAGGGCCAGTACCGTATGAAAGGACGTTCCTTATCCCTTGATCCCGTTGTTTACCAGACATTAAACAGATAACAAGTCCGCGCCCTGATACCGTCTGAGCAGATTAAAGCCCCGGTGGCCGTAATCCGAACTTCGATTAATTTCATCCAATACTTAGTCAGGGAATGCTTAATTGTTCGTACTGTAAATTGTTATTTATGTAGGTATAATGTACTTAAAACCTGAAAAAAAGATTCAAGTTTATGCTTCATTTGGGATGACACTCTTGAGTGTGTCATTGATCTTGACGAATGTCGTACCTTGCTATCTTGTTCTAAATGCTTACTCGGTAGTTAAAGCAACTGATAACTTCATGAAAATTAGGAAATCACGAGGAATTAGATAGATTTTTTTATCGTCCATGGAGCATAATCGTGTGGATTCACAAATTTAAATTTTCTTCAAAACCGAACATTCAAAATTATTATTAGTGTAACATACCTTAAACTTTACTTCATAGGTACTTCGATCATTATTTAATGTAGGAAGTCATACGGTAACCTATTAAACAATCAAATTAATGAAGTCTCAGAACATGAATGAAGTCGCGAAGATGAGAGTTTGCTGCAAGAACGTGACTAGGCGCTGGCGACCGCTGATACTACAATGGATATCACTACCATATATACTGTCAACAAAAGCGTGCTTACTACTATAATAAGTTTATTTTCCTGCTCCAGTTTGTAATTGATCGAGTTTTTTCCTAAAACGGAATTTCAAATATGAAATGGCTACACGAAATTATAAACAATTTAGGCAATCACCAAGGTCATGCGATTGGTCGACTCTTTACGTAACCAGAGGGATGCCATATTTTTTGGGCAAACAACCAGCATTGCTAACCCACGTGGCAATGCTGCCAGAGTTTTGGGAACTTTTCCTATTGTCAGCGATGTGGACAATTTTTACCCACGACGGTACGGAGACCCTATATGCGTTTGGGGTGAGAGGTTGTTTGTGTGTTTGTGCAAATACATGTTGCCATTTTTCTCCAAAACTACTAGTCCGATTTTGATGCAGTTTTCAGTTATGGGTTCGGGTTTGATTGGTGCATGTTCTTAGATAGGTGTTACGGTGACAACTCACCAGGGGGCGCTGCAGCAAACATTTTTTGTGCAAATCAAAGTTGCCATTTTTCTCCAAAACTACAAGTCCGATTTTGATTCAGTTTTCAGTTATGGGTTTAGGTTTAATTGGTGCATGTTCTTAGATAAAAACATAAAAGTAAAAAGTTTAAGTTTGTCCCTCTCCTAGAGAAGAGGCCTGAGTCCCTGCAGTGGGAACATTATAATAGGCTGATGATGATGATGATGAAAATGTTTAAAATAAAAAGCAAAATTAAAAATTTTGAAAAAACCCACGACGGTTAAAAATTAATTGAAAAAAGGATAAAATAACATAAAACACCCGCCTTAAAAAAACCCAAGAATGTCCGTCGGGAGCTGAACATTGCAAAACTAGTTCATTTAATTTGGCAGCCCCCGACGGACATTCTTGGGTTTTTAAGGCGGGTGTTTTATGTTATTTTATCCTTTTTTCAATTAATTTTTAACCGTCGTGGGTTTTTACTTAATTTTTAATTTTGCTTTTTTTTGGAGTCCTTTTGATACTTGTACATATTTTACTATGATTATAGATCTGTAGGGTATTGTAGGTCCCGTCGGGGCTGCGGATTATCGTAAGGCATAACGCGGCCTCGGCACAAGGGCGAAGAAGGAACATGGGTTTGGTTTTTAGTCAGTAGAAGTCTGACACTCCCCTTCGCTCTGCCCAAGAGCGGGGGGGGGGGGTTATTCGATGATTTTCCAAAAAAAAAAGGGTAAGTATTGTAGGTAATAGGTATTACGTACTAGATACTACTATAGATATTAGGTACATTTTACATTTTTATGAAATTCACATGAAAAATGTAAGTAATTATTACCTACCTAATTACCTAAATAGTTTTTTTTCATTCGAATTTCATTTAAAATTTCTGGTCTTGAATGAATTTAAGTAACTTAAACCATAATGATAGCGGTTTTATACGTATGTAGGTGTTGTTCGTTCAAATCAGTACATGTCACCACCATGATCACTTTATTTGTATGTATTTTGTACAGCAAAGGGTGGCTCATAGAGAGAAATCAGTGTAGCAATAGATGCGTCATGCATTCTACAAATACGGCCAGCCGTGCATGAAATGACGCCGCAATGATACCCCTGCACCCTTGCACCCTTGGTGAGTCAAATAGATCATGGACATGTGCCTGGTGTTAGGAATATTTTGTGCCAACATTGGATCAAATATTTGTCCTATGTGCCAAAGTAGCAATTTTTACACGGAAAAAAATTAAAATTATGTAGGTCAGACTAGGTAATTTTCTTAGTTAGCCATAGCAATTTTAACTCAGGTGAATGCGACAAGGTAGCCTTTTTATCAAATAGTCACTCAAGAGACTTTAATGAACTGGGACGGTTGTATTTGTGATTTTAATCACTATTACTCAGTAAAGTCACATTTGTTACGGTCGCGAATCCTATTTTCTGTAACATACAACCTGACGCTGATCGGTAAATTGCAAAAAACGTAAGAAAATTCAAAATTTCTTGGGCTACCTTGTCGCATTCACCTTAACATTAACTAGCAAGTAGGATGCAGCTCACTCAACCAGAATAGTTTGAACATAATAAGAAAGGTTTTTTTAACCAACTAAATTATACTAATAAGACCTGGGAGTACCACGCCTCATAAATCTCAGTCTCAGAATACAGACTTTCTGTATTCTGAGATCTCAGTACATCATTAAATTATTACTAGGTAATTAGAGATATTTCAAAAGTTAATTGAATTTTGTAACTAGTTATGCGAAGAATAATTTTAAAATGTATTAATCTGGTACCTACATCAAACAAAAAAAAGCAGTTAAAACAAAGTAGAGTTGCTTATAAATAACGTGTATTTTTAATTAATATGTCAAACACGTATTGCTTCAAAAGCTACCATCAGAACGCCCTACATAGAGTAAACATTGAATTAGATGATTACATACATCTGATACTGATATGCGATTCTCTTGTCAACTGGGGTTCTATTTAGTTTTTGGATAAATTGCATGACATCATTCTTTGTAAAGAATTTTCTTTTTGATTTTCTAAATAAACTATGATGTCCCAGATATAACTAACTAGCAAAATGAATGAATCCCGCGACCTTCGCGCCCACTGAAATTTTTATGAAATTATTTTACTACTTAAGTTTCTTTATACAATTCAATCATGATTCGAAAAACACGTTACGCCATCTATTATCACCAGAACTTTATTGTTGTTTTCCTCGGGAACTGTACCTACTTTTTTTCGGTATGTACTCGTAAATATACCTATGTCCGTTTCTGTACACTTGACAACGTAAAATCAGATACAATTTCAGGATAATCGTTTTAGTTGTTTAGACGTGAAAAGGTAACAAAAAAACTTACTTTCGCATTTCGTCATCTTCATCTTTAAGGAGTACGGTATTGCTGCGTTTGTAAATATTTTCGATCATCGAAAAAGGCTCTGAGAAAAGGGTAGATAAATCACAGAATAATCAAAACATATTTTCTAAATAAACAATGTGTTACCAACAAGAATTTAAGATTCCAGACAAAGATTCCATTGATTAATGTATTTAGGTGTCTCTCTGAATATTTGAGTTCACCAACAAAGTCTAATTGGTATTGATTCATTAATATTCAGTTTGAATATAGTCCAGGCCTATCTAATTAGTGCGGTACAAACCAACAAGACGTATTCCAATATTTGTGTTGAACGTCGTAAATCACATTTACGGCAAGTAACAAGACGAGAGGCCAGGTATGTTTGTGGACGGATAAAATGTAGTTTGGTCTCATCGGATTCAAGTCATGCACTCGCCGACAACGGTAACCACACACGATACTCACTACTCAGCCGCTCCACATACAAATGTCACACAGCCTTTTGCATATTACGTCACACAATGCTGAGCTGACTGGCATTTTTTGAACAATACAGAGATAATTAATTAACTTGACAGTATTTAAAGCTCGAATTGACGATTATTATTTCAATTGTCGAGAGAAGTTATAATAAAATTAAATCAAAATGTTCTTCTTCTCACCAACTGGCAAGAAGAAGCACACCGTCGTAAAAAAGTGGAAGGAATGGGGGGGAAGCCTTTGCTCTCAGAAGTGGGACAATACGGAATAACTAAAAAAAAATGTTATATTATACCGAAATCAAAGTTTCTCTAACTTCCAAATTGCAAAGAGAATTCATAAACAGCAAACGACGATAGTGTCTATGGTCATCGTAGCTTAGATAAAGGTGAACAATCCGGCTCAGACAGTTGGATAACTGGGTGGAACTCTGGATCTCTGCTCGCTCATTGCTTCTGGATGCCCTGCCTTTGACGACCATTCAGTTCTGTCGAGTAAACACTCGACAGAACTGAATGGTGGCCAATGACAGCAATTCAGCTAACTTGAACAATCAGTTTGTAGGATCTAGAAAATTGTCATGAAAACCGAACATTTGATCCTAAACTTAAAACGTTATGAGATAAAAACAACCGACTTCAAAAACACCGAAAAGAGAAAAATAAACTTAAGAGGAAAAATCTGCTTCTGAAGTCGGTGACTTTTGTTTGTTTGACTTCATGTTTTTGCCACCGACTTCAGAAGCAGATTTTTCTTCTTAAGTTTATTTTTCTCTTTTTGGTGTTTTTGAAGTCGGTTGTTTTTTTTTGCAAAAAAGTTTTTTTATTTTTTTCATTTTTAGTTGTAATAAGTACCTATATAACCTATATATCCTATACAAATATTTACTATGCATTTAACATTCAACCAAGAAACCTAACCCTTAACCTTCAAGATTCAACTATTTTTGCTTTCAACTCGGAGTGGTACTACTCCTCAACGGTTAAGAGCATGAAGACAAGTGATGACGAATAGGTACGTGTCTATGAAATTCATATATAACAACTAAAAAAATGTGTATTGTACACATCTGCATAACCCCTCAGAGCATACAGGCGTGATGTTGATAAACATCCAAGCGATTCCAGCAATTACGACAGATTTGCCGTCCATTTTTAAAGAGTTCCATTGTATATCTCCGAAGATCAGCACCAGATCTTCACCAAATTAAAATGGGACCACCTCAGGAGTATACTCTTTCAAATAAAAAAAGAATTTTGAGAATCGGTCCACAAATGGGGGAGAAATCAGGTAACATACATAAAAAAAAAAAAAAAATACATACACACGAACATATAACCTCCTCCTTTTTCGAAGTCGGTTAAAAACCGTGGTTAAAGAACATAACATCAAGCAAATACATCTCTGACAGTATTATTTATAAGTAATGTAACTTCTAAACCGCAGTCACCCGAATGACTAACTGAGAGACGAAGTCTCAATCTGCAAACACAAATATAAAGCTAATTAAAAAGTTTCAAACTAAATTATGAGAGGGGTTGCGCCGATGGACTCCGTACCAAGATTGTCCACGAGATTTAATCAAAGGGGTGTTATCGTCAGGAATGTGAACTGGTTAGACGAAAACTTGTCGCGCACTCGCGACGATACGGGGGTACAGTGTCGTGGTACAGGAAGAAGTGTTTGCTCGAGACGGCTGTGACAACAAACATCGGTGTCACACTCAGAGAATTACAAATTTATATTAGATATTCATAACAGGCGCCAAGATTTGTTCATTTCGTAAATCCCAGCACAATAACAGTTACTTAATACTGGCACACGAAACAGTTACAAGTAACAAGTAGGCTTGCTACACTGAATGATTTGTCCGATGTCGACCTCGCAGAGGTCAGTGGCGGTACATTTTTATTGATCGCTCATATATTTTTGAGTTGAATTGAAGCGGAGCTATAAAAACAAAGAGCATACGATCCCTTCAGACTATTAATTCAAGTCAAAGCTAAAATGCGACAAAGGCGAGTCAGCTCATAAAATTTATAGGCGATCGAATGAGATAATATGGTCGACGTTAAGAGCAGCTTAGACAGTTTGAAAATTTAAATGTGAAGTAAGTTTTGCGAGATTGCGCGGTATAAATCAGCGCGCGAGCGGGAGAGCGGGCGGAGCGGCGCGGCGCGGCTTGGCGCGGCGAGGCGCGGGCGCTCGTCAGCCCGCTGCGGCGATAAATCCGACACTCCCTCGGGCTTCTTAACCGTTCTCCATCTTCATGTACACACCAACATCGACGCTCCGCATGCCCCAAGTCCCGAGTCTCGACCTAATACCTAAGCACACATTTTTTATGCAACGTCCACAGTGCGATTTTATATCACTGGATTCGTTTAACGTTTATGACTGTGCTGTTTTGTTATTGATGAAATACCTCCGGTACATTAACAAAATACCAGTACATAGCGTCAAGCAGACAAGGATAATCTTGTTTTAAATTGCCTTGCGACATTCATTTAAATAGCAAACAAGTTTTTAACATTTCTCACTTATCCCATCTGTCAACTTGTAGCGTCCAAAGTATTTTCCGCGAACTTCGCCCTAATTCTTTTTCACGCTACATTTCAAGAATCTTATTTTTGTAATTACAAAAATGTCTAGTACGCCGACGTTATCCTTAATTGCTGGACATAAAAATTCCATTTAAATTTCCCTTTTAACGATCGGGGAGAAGTGTCTAATTGTATAATACACTCGTTTGCGTATTTTTATTGTTGGTACAATAATTAGAACATAACGCGACTTCGCCCTTTTTAAGCAGGTTTGTAATTAAACTTTTCTTAGGAGTTGTAAAAGAATATTGCGAGATGCGAGCGTATCTTTAAGCAGGGGTGCTAGTGCCGGCCAGGCGAGGGGGTGGGCCGGTTATTTAAGAAATGGAAAGAAAAGCAATTTACTGCTTATCAGCGGAAGTAGCGGGCCGCGGGTCACTCGGATAAAAAATGTAGCTACCTACTGTTGAGACTGCGACATGGCTACTACTTGTGCGCGGACGCTCCTGCAACCCGCTTCCTGTTTCATTCACCGACACATAATGTAATGTATTTAACGAAGAAAATAACTTGTAGCCATCCTTTTCCAAAATGGTGTACAGTATCTCAAATGAAAAATAGATTAATCTGAAAGTTACTCTATTATAAGTTGTTGGACGAGTTAAAGTAAAATTAGCTTAAGTCGACAAATTCCTCTCATAGCTTAACGACTACGAGACTCTCAAGTAAGTTCTCCTTGGGTCCAAGACGTACTATGTATGTGTGGTATTTGTGAGATATTTCAGCGAAACCGGCTTATTTTTATTAGTTCATGATAACTTATACGAATAAGTAATCATTTCGTTTTCATTAATTAAAATATAGCACCGTAGGTAAAGGACCACTCATCTGCTCCATCCTAGGCCTAAGCTGTACTAAGAAAATGGACCGAAAGAGTCACAAATATCCAAAATTCCTTTCCAATATGTACTCCTGAACTTAGTGCTACGTTTTTAAAGAACAACATTAAGGCCCGATGTAGAGATCTTAGCGTCCGCGCAAACCGAAGGTTTTGTCTGTGTAATAATGACGGAATTATGATGACGAAAAACTAGGGGAAATACATTGTGAAGGGTGGCACGTCAGAAACAGCACGACAATCAGAAGTGCCATACTATGAGAAAGCGATGATGGTAATATCACGATATATTATAGTCACTGAATCTTTTCATTTTTCTATTTGAAAGAAAAGAAAGAAAATTGTGTTTATTTGGCAAAAATACCTAAAAATTAACAAAAACAAATTCAAAATTACACTTCACTTCACCTCATCTCACCTTCACCTTCTTCTTTTTTCACTTTCTGACATTTTATGAATTTTCATAACATACACAATATGTACCTTTTTAAGTACGATGTTTTTTTATGAATATTTAACCTTGTTAAATATATTTTTTTTATTTAGTTACTGTGAACGGTGACATTTCATAATTTGACATGAATATTAGGATTGTTAAATATTTGTTATGTTTTATTTATGCTGGTGCCCGCGACTTCGTTCACGTGGAAATTTTGATGAGTGACTGTCTCGTTGATTGAGTGACAGTGAAATTAGTGATAGCTTTGATTTCCACATCAGCTGTTCCAGATCTTTAAATTTTATACGACAACAGAGAGTGCTTATCAGGCTGAACAACTCTTGCTAAGACGTCATTCCTATATATGTTATAGTGTAGCTGGGCTCTTGGACTTCCACATCAGCTGTTCCAGATCTTCAAATTTTATACGACAACAGAGAGTGCTCATCAGGTTGAACAATTCTTGCTAAGACGTCATTCCTATATATGTTACAGTGTAGCTGGGCTCTTGGAGTTCCACATCAGGTGTTCCAGATCTTCGAATTTATTGTCTTTGCAGAAAATGCTCATCACGTGGAACAATTTTTGATATGGTACCATTTTTGTATCTCTTATAGTTAAGCTGGTCTGTTGCGGTTCTGCATCAGGTATTCAAGTTTCCAAGATAAATTATAGCCTATATGTTGGCCAGACTTAATATCTATACAACAGAAAAAAACCATTCAGATCCGTCGAGAAGTTTCGAAGATTAGCGTGTACAAACAAACAGACAAACAGACACACAGACAGACTTTTTTTTTTCGATTCGTGCTCTATTACTGTTTCTAAACCCCCCTTAATTATTTTTTTTTTTTAATATATTCAATGTACAGACACAGTTTTCTTACTGTTTTATTATATGTAATATATTATTATATGTATATATAGATATAGATAGATTGTGAAATGTTTTTCATGAATATTTATTTTTGAAGTATTATTAACTTGGTTTAATTATTGTGAATGTGAGGACCATTTGGGTATTTTTTTTCTTTCTCTTTTATTTGTCTTTTCCCTTTAGTTTGAAAGTTGGTCTGGCAGTTGGAGTACTAATAGTGACCTACCCAAATGTCGTTTCTTTGGTATTGTTGGTGGTGACGTTGAGCTCCTTGAGTTATAAGTCGAGCTCCACGATAACTGACAAATGCTTGCTCTGACTGGATAGCTCCACTCAAATCCGTGTGGTGTTTTCTTCAAAATACCATCTCCGAATACTTATCTGCATAGTCTTCGTGTGAATATACAAAGATTATAATGTCAGGACCTTAAAAGAGACTATGACCTCTGAGTTTGTTTCGGACGATTCTTCTCAAAGTAGTCAGACACTTACGAAACACCGGCGCCATTTAGTTTAAAAAAAGTGTTGACCCGACTGTTGTTTTCAATAAGTCTGATATTGTGGTGATAGATCGATTGGAGCATCGCGCTATGATGTTGATAATTATAGCGGTCCCGCTTGATGAGTACCTCGTGAAAGCTGAGAAAGATAAGCAATTCAAGTATATGGCTCGTGACTCGTGAGGTACAGCAGTACTTCTGTACACGGCGCGGCGCGTGGCATTAGATGATTAGAAGGTTGCTCTCTAAAGAGTCACCGGTAGCTCGGACCCTGTTTCCGATGCAGGCTACTTGAAAGAAGGTACTGTCTTATTTATTTATTTGTTTAACAAGTAATTGTTTGCAACAATTATGTAATAATATTACGTACCTAATTTTATTTTGATGGGTAAGTAAATATTTACACAATCTTATTTGAAACTGTTTTTCCTATCCGACTTCTCCTTGTTGAAAGCTTGCTTGCTTCTTCTTCTTGTTTAAAGTAGAATATTTCCTTTTAATTACTAATTGAAAATTCAATTCATAAGTTGTGCAATACTTAAAAATCTTGGCAGTAGACAACTAGACATCCCTAAACTAATAAATAAAAACTTTTGTTTCAATTAAATCCACACATTTCCCATTTCCCATTCGACAATAGTTGAAACTGTCCCTTTTTTCACAACACAATAGAGCATTGTAACGGTGCGTCAAAAATTTGCAATGATTAGTTGGGGCGAATCTATTTTTACTTAAGGGTAGGGTGGCAGGGTGACAGGGTGGCGGGTCGTGACCCCGACAAATATTTGGCTATCAATGGGACAGTCATCCTGTTATTGTAATCGATGGACTATGTTTGCACACATCATATTCATGGGAGTTTATCATATTGAAGTTTGCTACTGTTTGCTTTTACATTTCGATTTTTTCAATGTTATTAATATTTTGATACTGTGCCTGAGACTTTAGGTTTTAAAGCAGGGTTCGAAATAGGGTAGTTGAATGACTAAAAAAATATGATTTTGTTTATCGTCTGTTAGATTAGCGAAAAATATTGGATACCAAATTAATAAAAATTTACGAAAATAAAACGTGTCAAAGATCGTGAGTGAGGGCTGGTGACGTCACTTTCTGGTAAAAAAATGTATCAAACTGCTTTTTCTGTTTTATAGCACTCTTATTCAGTCCAAACACTCTTTGTTTGGTCCTAGATAGTGAAATAATAACAACCAAAACTAAACACACAAGTGTATAAATATCTGTTTGTTGATTGAAAGAGAATGTTTGTGACCGTTTTATTTTGAGTCTACACTAAACGCGTTTGGATATGCGCTGAAACAGGAAATCCCGGTCACACGTGAAGTGACATTGATGATATAACGCTTTTTTGATTGAAAAGATAATTATCTTTTCAATTATTATCAAGATAATTAATATCAACGATAATTAACACTTCGAACCTAGTTTTAAAGTATCAAGTGATATTGTTACAAGATGACGAAGCCGAAAACTGACTCGTATAGAATAACTTAAATGTGGATTTAATAAAAAAATATACTCTGAATCTGAATGTGAATATTTTTTTTAAAGAATTATTAGAATGTTCTGCAATAATAATATGATATTTTATGATGTAGTTCATCTTCAATGAGAAGTCGTTTAGAGAAATGCTTTATGAAACGCTAAAAAATCAAACATTCCTGTAAAAAAAACGACCCTAATTTCGACTATCTGTAAATAAGTTCTATTAATCACTACCTACATAAAGGACCTAAATAAAATAAACTATCCCCTTTTATAATAAATGTAAAATAGAGGCGATATCCTGATCGATTCGATCGGAGGAGGTCTCGGCTAATGTTTATTAACTGTATAAATTATACAAAAGACAAATTTACGCTCAATCACTTATACCCAATATAAATTCCGGCAATGTTCTTTGAAACGCTGTGTCAACCTATCCATCAGTGTAAAAATTCCCTGTTGATCCCCTTAATTTAATCAAAAGATCGCTTTAGCTGGTCATGGACAAGAAAAAACGGCATGACGTAACGTAACGACGACACGGTGATATAAAATTTTCATCGAACGGAAGACGGGAGGGAGCCGCGGCAGGTGGAGGGGGGGGGGGGGGGGTAGGGCGGACCTCCTGGTGTAATATCCAAGTCGATCCGGGTAACCAATAAATTACAATTTGACACAAACAAAACCCCACTGCTGCACGTTGCTGAGAATTATTTATTAGATATACACAACGATGAACCGCTCTTGTCGATTAATATAAACAAGGAGTACCTGGGTGAGCTATGTTGTATTCGGTGATGGTTTACTTGTAAACCTATTTATATACTGTAATGCCTTCACACTATCCCATATGAAATCAGGACGCATCTATTTACACATGATATATATGATAAACAAATGGAAACACATCAAATTGTTATGGAAGCTTCCTCAAGACATGTAAAATGATAGTCATGCGAGTGATCTGCTCTCCTCCTCTAAGAGGTGACCCTCCCTCCTCCGAGTAATAAAATTTGCATACTTTTAATCAAGGCGCGTGTTGTGGAGAAGTTTCCCAATAACGGAACGCCGTGATCGATTCGATGCCCAGTCGAGTCGTTTTTGCATTTATAAGGCCCTTCGTTATGTAACGTGGACGACGTTGAGACAAATGTGTGCTTAGAAATAAGATAGGAAAGATTTTTTTTCAGTTTTAACAAATTTTGGATTTTAGGTGCCATGGATAATACGTTATTATTTTGAACATTACTTTGCTCAATATGGTAACGTAATTCACGAATTTATTGTTTATTCTCAAGTTTAAAAATAAATTAAACTAAAAGTAATAATAACTCGATCAAATGTCACAGTTTCTTGTAAAGTTTGATCGACTTGGGGTTGCGCGGTACAAAAGAATTTAACGTATTCTTTGGCGTGCACTCTCAATGAAGCTGTGTAAATAATGTTACTAATACCGACTCGCCTTCAATGTTGTAAGAGGATTCCCGTAGCGCAGTTTGCAATAAATTAGCTGGCTTCTAATATAAAACGACAAAACCCCGACAGAGCGTCACGGTCCCGCCGCCGCCCCGCAGCCGCCCCGCAGTCGTCCCGCCGCCGCGCCGCTGCCTCCGCCTGTCCATCTCCGCTCCGCATTAATCGTGTTTAGTTAGCGGATATTGGCGGCGGAAATTCAAATGCAATCAAATGAAAATAGAATTCGTAAAAAAGCAAAGAAAACAAACCGACAGGCGTCAGTCTAGCGGGAGCGCGCCGCCCGCCCTCGGCCGCCGACCGCCCAGCGCCGCGCACCGCACGCTGACCGTACTTACACGATTTTAAATTGTACATATCTGAAATTCCGATCTGTCGCACAGCCACCCCGCGCTATGAAATGAAACAAAATAAAAGTGGAACGACACGGCACGCTCGGAAAAAATCAAAATCGAAATTAAAAATAAAAGGTTTTTTCGACGCGGCGAGGGAGGCGGATGCAATGTTTGCGGCCGTCATTCGATGCAGTGCGCAATAAAAACACGCGCTCGACTTCTACATATAAATATGTGTGGCAGGATTGATTGGAATTGAATATGTGTGGGTGGGGGCCGGAGCCCGGGGCCCGGGGCCGGGTGGTGCAGGAATCGAAGGTGAGCGCCGCTAAGACTGTAATCGGTTTTGCCCGGGGCCGCCAGCGCTCCACCACCGCTCACAATTAAACTTTGTTTGTACATGTGTCGCTCGAGATTAGCCGCAATGCTCTTTTTAAGTGGACCAGCTGCAGCCCCGCATGCAATTTAAGAATGTAGAACACAATTTCGACAATTAGACGTTAGGCTAAACGTTGCCGTTTGTTTTCACACTAACTTTCGTGTGCAGTTAATACTGGTAAAAATACTGGTTCCTATTAATAATGGTATTCTCCACCACCACAACAGGGTACATGTAGCAATCGCGGTAAATGTTTTAAAGATGTAAATGTGAGCACAGGGCTGCTCGGCGGCGGCGGGGCGGTAGAGACGCGGCGGCACATAAATCATCGGGAGGGGCGCTGATTGCCTTCAATTATGGCATTAACTTTCATGCCTAATTCTATATTGCTACTTTGCTAGTTATTACCGTGCTCCCCCGATGCGGTCAAGTATTACGCTATTTATTGAGTCAGCCACTCATTTTGAACAGGGAATATCGTTGAACTAATTTGTGAATTTATGGTTTTGTATTTATGAGTGTTGCACTTGTATTTATTTTATTTACAGGATTTTAGGGATCCAACTGTACTATTAACATGTTTATTGTCTGAAAAAATAATACAATACAACTCGTAACGGCTATCAAAAGTCAGGCCGGAATTTTCAGAGTTCCCTTTTTTTCTAAACACGATCAAGGTTGCAATATCAATCGGCAAGTTCTGCACGTTATCGTTACAGAAACCCCAAGATTACTATCAAACAATCATAAGCATATTGTATTATTTTGACATAGGTCGAGTATCTATCAATCTCTACAAGTAACCACACACTAACGACAGCTCCTTATCGCATGAGGTATAGGTACACAGCTTCATTTTTTCACCCCAAAACTGTTCTACTAAGGAGGCCAGAGTACCTCCCGACGCAAGGAGTTCAATCGATCAATCACTCTCAGCATAACAGTTACAACCGTGAAATCTTCAGGGGCAAGACAAAGATAATTCCCGTTTAACTTCCGTTTCCAACTTATCGAATAATTTAACTGAACATTTATTTTTGCGCGCTCATCAATCAAGCCAGCTCGCGCTTCGCCGATAAGCCTCGCCTCGACGCCGAGAAATGACTAGGCATTACATAAATCCCCTCGGATGATGAAAAGTGAAGTGTAACAGATAAGAACCTACAAAAAGTTACGATGAGAAATGAATCGCGATTTATATCCGCCTCGCTCCACGCTCGCAGTCGCACCCGAGTTGCGGTCGCGGCTTTCCTTTTCAGTGGCTTTACAGTTTTGAGGTTCTATGTAATACTTTTAGGAGAGGTCATAAGTACGTAAATGCATATAGTGTTCGTAATGTAAACAGATAACGCATTTATCTTGTTATAATCCTGGGTCACTGCTAAATTTAATCTCTTGTTTTGGGCACCTAAGTACTTATTAATGTAGTTTACTAAGTTTCTATAGAAGGATTATCTTTGAAATATGAAACGACTTCCCCATACTTCTTGACCTTATCAAAAACTCCTATATTTTATGTTTACCTATAACGGTTTTATTGTCTACGTTAAAAACATGAGCCAAAAAAAGCTTCACAAAAAGCCAAAGTTTAATCTAAACTTTTCTCCGGGCAGCCATTATTAAGATAAACAGTACAATACATAAGCCTATCTCGACATTTATTTTATCACGGGTTCACATCACGCGCCGCTATTCCCTGTTATGATACGGCCCGTACCTGAGTGGAGCTGAAAGAAAAGCTATAAACCTGTTCGAAGCGTTTCTTCCGGCGCGCCGGAGCGTCGCGTACGCGCGCCGACTGGCAAGCAGCGCCCCCGCGCCCGCGCCGCCACCACCCCCCGCACCCCCGCATACAACCCGCCGACACCCCCCACATCTGCCGACCATATTTTCCACTTTATGTGTGACAGTTGAGGTAATATCGAGACTCTCGCCGCTCTCTGATTGGACGAAAAATACACATTAAAGGAACCTGCCGGTTGCGAGCGAGCGATTCGAAGCTGTATTCCCGTGGAAAATGTCGGAAAATATTGTATTATGGGGGTGGAAAATTGCCACCCTCCCGCCCGCTCGCTCGACTCCGACAAAAACTGTCGAGTATTTGTTTTTGATGAAAACGATTTATTATTCTACGTGGGTTGGAGGCAATAAAGATAAGCCGGCGAGGTGCCGGAGCCTTATTACGGCTAACCCTCGCCTTTGTTTCCTTATAAAGAATAATAAATGAGGCCGCACGCTTATTTACCAACTTCCTTAATTATTTATTTATGCGAAAACGTTGTTGATATTTGTTAAATGCATAAGTTCATGAAATTCGTAATGGCTCGTTGAAATTAATTATTTTGCAAGTTCGTTATCGAGTTTGAATAAATTAGCTTTATTTATATTTGCACAGTTTAGTGTGTGACATCGATGCTAATAAATCATGAACAGTAAATCCCGGCTGCGACATGCCGGCAGATAGCAATCGCCATAACGCTAAATCCGCAATTTGCATTAACACCCCAATGCGCACACTCTCACGATGTGTGGACAATAGTCACGATTTTGCGATATAAGATTATATGACGATAAGAAAGTAATCTTTTCACGCTAAGAATAATAAAAAATAGGAAAATAAACATGCCAAAGTAACTACAATGTTCACAGAGAAATAACAAACTTATAATAATCATCTTGCAAATAAAAACATAAACAAACAAAAATAAAACAGCTCATTTGTATGAACATATTATTAAACTACCGGAGACAAAGTTGTCACGCGTAACATTTATTTCCACAGTATAATAATAATGAAGCATCCGTGTTGAGTGCGAGCCCCCCGCGGTGCGCACGCGCCGCTAAACAAGCCATTTAGTCAGATTTATTAATTTCATCGCGGACATGTGGCTACCGTGTCAGACATTTTGCTTGTTTATATCATCTGTCGTGTTTATTAACCAAGCTTTTTTGGGGTTATAATAAAGTAGTTTTTTTGTGGGTTATTTTTATGGGTTTCTGTCACTTTGATGATAAAAGATTTAAGTACAATAGGTTTTTTTATAAATAACGGCAATTGTACATAATTTCTTGAATAATTGAAAACAATACTGTACTACCTAAACCCGGTTGTTCAATTGAGTATTTGACTTTACCTGTAAAGTCACTGCATTTTTAAAGAAAATAAAGAATGTATGAAAAGCATAGTCAAATAAATTATACTTACACAAAAACGATCATAATAACAGAAATACATTACTGGGCTGACAAATTTGTGTACACAAATTGGTTGTACAGCGCCTCCCGTGTCCCTGCCTGGGCGACGTTTAAAAATTTAAATATCGACAACGGACCCCTCCTAAATTAAATGAACGCACATCTGAAAAATGCTCCACCGGGCTCGGCTCTAAAACGCAGATTTTCCGTACTTTTGAGTGCCATTTACGACGTTTTAGTTGTGAGTCGGTATCTATGAGGATGTTTTATGCTGTAAGAAACAATAAAAAAAAGATTTTAAGAAATGTGATTTCAGACTTTCCAATCCTTTGAACTGAACGACAAATATCCTTGACTTCGATAATAGGTAGATAATGTAGATATCAGCAAACTACTGATTCACGATTTTGTTAAATCTCCCTACACAATATTATTTTTAGAATTAATAGTCATTCACAATTTAAGCTAAAGGGAAAATAAATATTTTATTTTCTTTATAAAGAAAAAGTAAACGAAAATATTTACTTCCACGAATTTCAATTACGAATTTCAACATTCGTTTATTAAAAAAAAAAACATAAAATTTTTCGTAAGCGTAGGTCGCCTCGTAGCGCGTAGCACACGTAGCAGGTTTCGTAGCACGTCTAGGATTTCCGATAAATATACGCAGTGTGAAAAAACTCGAGTGTGGAATGAGTAGATAAACACAGAGCATACAACTATTTGCCTAAAATATATTATTACTATTTAGCAATTAGCATTAGGACATAAAGCGGTCCACAGCACCCCTAAATGACGCGTAGCGGATGCGGTGTAAGTTAACTCGTACTATTTAACCATCCGTTCATACAGCCGCGATGAAACAACACCCTCGCAGCCCTACGACTCGAAAGAGACAAAAATATAGAAAATATAAAGAAAGAAAGAGATAATCGCACACTCATCGGAGCATAACTCATAAATAAAATACAATATGGTGAGCAAAACATTGAATTATGCTGGTATTATGTCGCATTTGGCCTTTGTGAATTAGTCACTGCATATCAGTGGGGGAGCAGATTGAATGTTTGTCGCTGATGTCAACCGACCGTACCGATTCGTGGATTTATTACTTTTGTATCGAACTCATCATATTTATTGACGGAAAATTACATAAATTGAGACTCATTAAAAAGTTCTCAGCTTTCAATCAAAGTTCGTACATGTGCCAGTCAGCATAAGTAGATAAATTAAAATTCAAAATACTGGTAAAATTCAATTACAAAGAAACTTTTAGTAAATCATTAGATACTTCTGTTGGCAGCAACCTCTCAGTCAAAACAAACAAAATCATGGAAACAAAAACACTAGTAAGAACCCCTGTGCCGATATTTTGAAGACAGTTGATAGTGATATTGGAAACACTTCAATTTATAAACAGAATGCTCGGCTGCTAAGCTATAAAGGGGAAAACGACGCGCCCGATTCAGCGAAATCATAGAAAAGCACATAAATTGGTGCGCATTAACATTTCCTTTATCCTACGTGTCGGCGTATGACGGGGGCACCGCCGCACCGCGCCGCGCCGCGCCGGGGCCGCCCAAGACAATAAATTTACATATTTCACCCCTCAAACAGACCTTTTTTGCCATTCCGCAGAATTACGCACATATGGGAATATTCTGTTGAATACATCAGCAGTAAGGAGAGATACTCTCAGAATAAAATTATCTTCCACGACGCCACATTTGGAGATAAAGAGCCGCCACGTTTTGACGCTTTTGATACAGATGACTGTTTTTCCGAGTTACTCGAAAATAGACTTAACTAACATTGAAGCGCCTGGAATAAATGAGATAATCATTTTCGTACCTGTGCAAATTGTTAGAAAAATATAACGAGTAGATACTACAGCTCTCAATGGATGTTGCTATAATTAATCTCTTAATTCAATTTGACTACATTGCGCTATGGGGCGTCAGGTATATACAAATTCACATATGGAAATGTAATTTTGCGGTGGAAGCACCCTTCAAAGGGTCAAATCAAAATCATTTTCACAGTCCAGTGAAGCAATGTACGGTCGGCAACGTACCGCTACAAGCGTGTACTTTATGTCCGCACACTCTTATACTGTTGCACACTTGTACCAATATTTGAGTTTTAATTATATTGGAACTATCGAATTTAACTACGTTCTTGTCACTAATGTACTAGAAAATAATGTTTGCTCTGCCAGCTTCTTCAAATAAATGGATGGAGGGCTTATCATAATAACTTTTCCAACGTTAATTTAGGCAATAGTACTCGTAACTCAAAAGAAAGTTACTAAGAAGACCAGAAATAAACATTAGATATAAAAAAAAAAAACCAACCAAACGGCCTTGTAAGAAAACCCTTAAAAAAATAGTTAAAATAACTCCACATTGTCATAACATAGCCGCATTAGTAACAAAGGGATCCGCATTGCTACACCCTTTACATAAATGGGTACTTGAATACGACTACAGTTTGACCCGCACTTAGGTATTATGCACAATCGTATTACCTACCAACGCCGAAATAGGAGGTTGCTTTATAGAATGTAGCGAGAGAGTGGACGGCCGGACGAGGCAGACGGACGACACTAATACTCATTAGAATTACATGGCGGAACGGTCCGGTGGCGCGGCGGTACGGCGTGCGGCCCGGCGCGGTACCGGCGCGGTGCCGCTTCCGAACCGTGCTCGTACCCACACAGACGTACCAGCATTTACATTTGTCTCACCAAGTGCCTCACGTGCGGATACTCAACGTGTACCTGTAATAATTAATTTTATTGTAAGTATCTACGAAGAGTTACAACAAATTTTATAATAAATACGTACACGTTTGGAGACATTGAAGTAGGTCCATACTGACGTACTTTTACCTATCAGAAAAATGCATTTGTTTAAAATCTAGAAAATCATAAGTCTACAAGTACTTCAACCACTTTTCAAGTTTTTTTTTCGAAGAGTAAGAGTTTTCGCATTTTCTATTTTGTTTTTGTATCTGCCAACTGCTCATGTACTTCAAATAAATCTTTCAATAAAGATATAAGAAAATAGATGAGAATTATTTTTTTGCTCGTTCAATTAATTTATAATTTATTTTCTAAACATTAAAGTAAGACTATACTAAATATATAAACAAAACTAACCTAAATCTTTTAGTTTTTTTAAATTAATGTATACCTTAAGATTAATATAACCAACTATTCATATTTGTGTTAGAAAGAAACTCTCTTCCTGTAACGATAATGTTTCAGTGTACATTCAGTCCTTCAACTTATGCATTTTTTTTTTGTAAATTGTAACTTGATTTTTCTCACAAGGTATGTAATTTAATTCGATTTTTTTTCAGTAATTTGATAAAAAATATAAATAAGAATGCATGTACCAACTCTTTCCGTTTGACAATAACAAGAAACCGCTGACATCGAACATTAATCATCGGATAATAATTAACAGTTTACAACCATGTGAAAATTGTTAAGGTGCAGTGTGCGACTGTGCGTGAAACAAAGTTGTGTTTAGCCGTAACAGCTTTCTTGACTTGATTCGACATCTTAAGACGAAAGGGAACATATTTCCTGTTGTGTATTGTGTTGCTATATGTATAGATTGTTAGGAAATATCACATTCTGTGCACGAATTCCACCACAATCGATAAGAGAGATGACCGCTGGGCGCGAGGAGGTGCGGGGGGGGGCGCGGGGGCGAGCAATGGGGAGACTGTTATTTGATTAGTCTTACCGAGAATGAGCTCGCCTCTACTTAATGGGGTGAGGGCTTGTAACCGGACCACGTATAATTTTCACTACTCCGCGCGAGGAAGACAAAAGCTCAAAACCACTTATCTAGAAACAATAAAACGATTCACGGCGGAACGTAAGAGCAAACCCGAAAGGCGTTCATCCCATCATCGCTTAATAGACACGCATTTCGACATAAATGAGTTTCGCTTTAAATTAATTAGTAGCACATTTTCCATTATAAGGACAAATGTAAAAGCGACCGCTTAATAGCGCGGTGGAAAACTCGCTAGTTTTCGCTCGCGAGAATAGGGCCGGAGAGAAATTGCGGATAGACATAATCAGTCTTCTGGCTTTGAGGCCGCCCCGGCCCCCTAATGTGGCACACACCTCTCCTGCTGATGAATACGCTTTACACATTCGCCTCACGACTGATTGAATTCAATATCAACATTGTAATTAAAGCTCCCTATTAAGTATTTTGTTTATGACAACGACTTCGCCGGATTAACAATAATCTGCTTCCAAAATGTATTCAGAACATTAAGTTTATTTAAACCTCAACCTGTCTCAAGTTAGCAACCAAATGTCTATAGTTAACTACTACAAGAAAAGTTTTGAAGCAAACGGGAGGTCGGTTTGTGAGGACGGTCCGTAATGACCCTGTCCGATCTTACAAAAGGCAATTACAATAAAGTTCCATTCGCACATGGTCGTTAACTGGACGATATATCTTGGATTCCCTCAGTCAAGTCGGCTTTCGCACTCGTTTCATCTTACCGCCTTGACACACGACCTCACATGACTATTTTAATTTTTAATTGTCCTTTAACCATTGTGTCTTGGACAAATCCTCAACTGCTTCATCTAAAGAAAGTTACAAGTGTTAATTAAAATTAGGTACTTGAAATTCGACGCAATTAGTGACAAGAAATTAGACGCGTTATTAAAATATAACGAGTTATGAACGGTGTGAACATTAACAAGACAGCGGTAAGCACGTGTGACGTGTGCAGGTAATGCGAGGCGCCGAGGAGGTGGCGGAGTCCTGCCGCCCCGCGCGAGGCGCATGTTACTGCCTCGGAGCGCACACTTTACGAGCGGGGGATTAACCCGTGTAACGAGATTCATTAATTCTTGTCGTTAAAATTTGTCGTTCTCGATTAATAAGGAAGTCCCAGGCGGCGGGACGTTATTATCAGCGGACCGCAGCCGGGTGTCGCCGGCGTCGTCGTCGCCAGGGGCTCGCCGCGAAACTTCCCACTCCGCCCGCTTTATTTACACTATCGAGTAAATTAAACTCGCGCTCGAGTGTCGGAGAAAACTTTAACAGAACTTTGTGTGTAATAAGTGGTGCAACAACACGAGTGGAAGAGCAAACGTCGGACGCGGTCTCCGCTCCGCACTTCTCTACCACTTAACTCTTTGGGACATATTTATTCGACCCTCCGGCGACCACTGCGGAGCTTACCCTCCCGGGCCCCTCTGAAATTAACGTAACGAATCAAAGCGGCCATTAAATAGTACCTGAACCATTCTTACGTACAATCTGCGCCAATAGGGTTGTTGACTAATTTTTGGAATCGCTTTTATTTTATAGATAGACCCTATTTATATACAAAAAAAATATTATCTGAAAAATTATGACATATTTTATTAATAAAAAACGTAAATAAAAATAGTTTAAAAAATTCGCGCTAAAAACGCTCTAAACTGTCAAGTGGCTGTGATGACGTCACGGGCCGAGGCCGTTTTGTAAAGTAAACTTTACGTTCTGTCAAATTTCACTGATCTTGTTTCAGTTCGGTTAAGAATATACTTTTAAAAAGCTCTAAAATGAATACTATTTACAAATGTTGTGCAGTGCCGATGTGTATAAGTACGTCAATCAGTACGCCACAAAAACTTTTCATAAGCGTGCCAAAAAGGGCAGATATAAGGAGAAAATGGTTAACAATGGCTAGAAGACATCCATCATCATTGTCAACAACAAGTACCAGTTATTTTTGTGAATATCACTTCGATGTAAATTCTAAATATACTGTAAATAACAAAATTAAATCAATGTATTTATGTTCCAAAATTATCGTTTATGACTTGTTTGTTAATGTTATTGTTTGTTTACTGGGCCTCTTGCAGGTACCTACTTAACTATTGTTTAAAAATCTAATTTCAGCTTCAAAATGATATGGAAAATTATATACAATATACTATAATGGGTGCAGTATCTCGAATAAAGATAAGACCTGGTTGTTTACCTACAAAGTTTGCTTGCCAACCTATGAGAACTGCTACTAGTACTTCAACTTCTACTGATGTATGTCGACCAGTCGCTGCAAAAAGGCAAAGACTAGCATTAATAAAAGAATGTGAAGAAGAGATAAGGACAGCTACTTTTCAACAAAGTGAAAATATAAATATTGAAGTTCTATGTCAAGACGAAGGTTGGTATTTATGAAAAATAGTATAAAATAATGTACCATCATTAACCGCTGGAAACTTTTCTAATCATATTCTGAGTAACCGTGTATATAGTTGATGAAACCCAGAAATGATACCTTTAGATGTAAGGCAAACCAAAGGCCCAATTTAATTTCTCAATTTATGTGTGATCTTCCTAAGTAAGAACTAATTAAAAAGTATTTTTTTAAGGTCCACTCGATGAAGAACAAAAAGTATCAAAAATTGACAAAGCAGCCCAGGTATATATTACAGCCAAATATCGCAGTAAACCTACACAGACTGTAACTAAATCAACTACAAAGCAAACCTCTCCAATAAAGTTTTCTAGCAAATGTGTCTCCACTTCTCCATTTAAAGTTTCGGAATTAAAGTCATTTATAAAGCAACAACCACTTCGCTCCAGTGTAACAAGCCACTTAAGTAATGATGACAAATCGGACAGTGATATATCATTATACACTCCATCTGTAGCACCCATGGTTATAACTTCTTCGGACACAAGTATTTATCAACCAGAAATTAAGAAAGATAATTTAAAATGTATGGCAGAACATACTGTAGACAAAATAAAAAAACGACCACAGTTCTATGTTGGTATACCAAAAGAATGTTATTTTTTAATAAATATTATAAATGAGCATACTGGTATTCCTGAGCATCATATATTATTGTGCCTAAAGAAAATTCGTTTGAATAACAAGTTTTCTGAACTTGCTGATGAATTTGACATTAGTACTTCATATGCATGTAAAATTTTTAAAGAAAATATTCCAAAAATTGCTCAAATTATGAGACCTTTTATTGTTAAATTAGACAAGTCTTCTATCAAAAGATGTTTGCCCATAGCTTTTAGAAAAAATTACTCTGATGTAACATGTATAATAGACTGTCTGGAAATTGAAATTGAAAAGCCTGGTAAAGCCTTAAATCAGGCTTTAACTTGGTCAGAATACAAAAAAGCCAACACCATAAAATACCTGATTTCTAGCACACCAAATGGACTTGTGAATTATATTACCCAGGGATATGGAGGAAGAATTACTGATACATGTCTGGTAGAAAATTGTGATTTTCTTAGCTGTTTACCTAGTGGGTCACATGTTATGGCTGACCGAGGATTTAAACACATTGAACCACTATTACTTGGGGTTGGGTGTAAACTAACAAGGCCTCCAAGCATTGTATCCGGTAATAAATTATCTAAGGCAGAAGCTAGGGAGACAAAAAAAATTGCTAGTTTGCGGATTCATATTGAAAGAGTAATTAGACGCATCAGGGAGTTTTCTTTTTTGAAGCCTCATGCTTGTATAAACCATTCTCTTATAGGGAAATTGGATGATGTTATAGTAATAGCTTGTGGTCTTATAAATTTGCAAAACTCATTAATTAATAAGTAATTCATGTACCCAAAGTACATTGTAGTGTATTAGTAGTATATTGAGTATTCCATTTGTGTGTATTATTGTGTAATTGTGTATAAAAATAATTAAGTTTACATATTGTAACTTAGTGAAGATACCAAGTGTAAAAACTGAAACCGATTTGTATTACTCTCTAAAGAATCCACAATGTTTATGTAAGTTATTTGATATTATGCTATCTATAATTCTGATTACCTTATGGTTTATTTTGCTTATTGTTTATGTACACTGATAAATTGCTATAACTTGAGACAGTCAAGGATGTCAGGTTGTCCTTGTATATTACTTTAAAAGATGTTCCCGTGGAGTTTCTTGTCCATTCTTCTCCACAAAGTACCTAGGGACCTAGTGAATGGAATAGAGTTTGAGTTTGACAAGACCAAAATAAATAAAATTAATGGTCTTGTCCTTTGTGGTTTTATTTCATAACAACCCTGTTCCCTACACACTTGTTTAGAGATACTTTCAAACACATGAAATAAGGAGTAATTATCTTGACACTCAGTTTATTAATTGGTAAATATTAATACAATACATATAGATTTACATACACTTTCAAAACACACACACTTTCAATTCATGTAACAAATAATGTAAAACTGGAAATAAAACACTGAAATGCATTCAATATTTTTATTTAAAATTAATCACTTTCTGTGGTATTATATAATAAAGGGTAGATATTTGTTTTCCAAAACAATAATAAAGATTTTAATAAAGTTTTTACATAATCTTCATTATAATCCACTAATATGATTTTAACTTCATTATTATTTTGGAAGTTATCACATGCAACACAAAAGTAACATTTTTTATATCCAGAAACATACATTTGAATTTGCATCTGGTCATAACATTTGTTTGAGGGTTTCCCATTTTTTATATAATTTTTCATGGTTTTCTCACTATTGGGGCATTTAATTTCTATGATATACTGGTCTTCTATTCCATCTGGTGAGCCAGCAATCATAGGAAAGTCTCTGCTAATAAAAATACCACATTTTTGGAATTTTTTTTCTAACATAATTTCTACTGTTTTTAGAACTTTTGATTCTAAAATCTTGCCACGCTTTATAGCTGGAGTTTCAGGAATTTTGCCACCCATAATCAAGGCAACTAAGGTACCATCAGGTGTTTTGCAGGTTTTAACTTCATAAGCTTTGGAAGCCGTTATTCTGCCAAACCTTAATTCATGCCACAAGTTGCTGTCAGCCTGGTTCCTTGTGTTTTTTTCAACTTTTTTTAGTAATTCAACAGTAAATAAACCACATATTTTCTTTATGAAGTCTTCACTGCATGGTTCTCTATAGTTCTGCACTAACTGGTACATAGAGAGCCCTTGTAGGTCATTGATATTGTTTTGCACATACCTTAATAATTCACAGTTTTGAATACCATGCACGGTAGCCTGTTCCACAAATTTATTAAAAACACTGGCATCTGAAGTAGTTGAATAGTTGTTATTCCCTTTGGATAACTCTGTAGTTGTTACAAATTTCAGTGTTGTTCCCACTTTGGATAGCTGAGACTTTTTCCAGTAGCATTCGACCTGAGTACAAGACGGCTCTTCACTTCTTCGATGCAGCCACATTAAAAAAGCCACAGCATGTTTGCACCCACCCGCTGATGCAGCACAATCGTGGCATTGTGCACTAACAACAACACTGTTTTTTTCATCTATAATGATAGTGACTGCATATGGTTTAGCCCGAACTTTGTGTTCAGGGCACACTCGACACTTTACTGTACAAATATTTGTATCTCTCTTCAACTGCACGTAACCTACGGCATCATCGCCATAAGATTCCTTTGAAGATCTGGAAGAAACAAAATAGGAACGTAAATAAACCAGTTACACTAAAAATTTGCATAACCTTACTTTTTATTTTGTTGATGCTAAATGACAAGTTTACTATTTCCTATGTATATTAAGCGGATTCATACAAAATGAGTAAGTAAGCAAGTCTCTTTCATTCATATAAATAGGTATATCACTTTAAAAATACTTACAAAGACATTTTTACGTTTCGAAACTCCGACGCACAAAAATTCGTGTTTGTAGCAAAGAAACTTGCCACCATCAAAGAATCAATTTTCGGTAAGTTAGAACCATTTCCTTTCATAAATCCAGTCTCCATTGTGTTATGATTTCGTAGGTACAAGTAGTAATTTTAATGAGTTATTTGAAGAAAATCGTTCACCGCTGCTGATACTTTTTCCTTCGATATGACAGATACATCAGGGCCCTGTTTAATAAAACTTACAAATTGTAAATTGTAAATGTAGGCTACAAGTTACAATTCTACAAGTTTCTGTTTAATAAAAACTACAAGTTACAATTTTACCATGGTGGAAAACTGACAAATTTGTAGACTTGTAGCTACAATTCTACATATTTCTGTTTAATAAACATTTTCTCTCTACTGGTGACAATTTACAAATTTGTAGGGAAAACTGTTTTATTGAACGCATAATTGTAGCTACAAGTTTACATATTTGTAAATTGTAGAAAAATTTCGACAGGTGGACTCACCGTGTGTCAGAAACTTACAATTTTGTACCTCAATTAAATAAGTGAAGAAATTTTATTGTTATTCTCTAAAAAATGGTTGAAATAGTGATGATGAATATTATGAGTGAACGGTAAAGGTGATTTTTTTTTATTTTTTATTTTTTTATTTTTCTTTACTTTTGAATCGTCAAATTTTATGTTTAATGAAAAAAAAAAAAATACCGGCGAATATTTTATAACGAAGATAGGACATGATCTTAAATTCGATTTTAAGAGAAATGCAGCTCTTACATCCACTCGGCAAATTTATTATAAATCAAACAAATATTAAAGAATTTAAACCAAATTCTAAATGTATAAGATTTATGAAATTACTCTCGATTTAAGAATCTTCAACAAAACTTACATTTTTATGTAAAATTGTAACTTACAATTACATATTTGTAGCTACAAACTTGTCATAAAAATCTACAGGCGTTTTTTACAATTGTAAACGTTTATTAAACAGCATTTACAAGTGTACAATTTGTAAAATTTTTACTTGTAGAATTTTTACAAATTGTAAGGTTTATTAAACGGCACTTGTAAGAAATTTTTACAATTATGTCAGTTATCTACAAAATTGTAGACTTGTAAGTTTTATTAAATAGGGCCCAGCTTGTTTCTCGGATCGTGACGTCATCGCGCTCTGATTGGTGTTCGTAGTCACGTGATAATGGGCATGAAATAACCCAATTTAAAATAATTTTATTTAATTATAGACAAAAAATTAGTTTCTTTAATGATTAATTTAGGATTTTAAAAACTATCATTGATTTTTGAAACATACATTTATATGAATTTGTAATATGTGTCAACAACCCTATTACGTTATGAATGCTCGCCGCAACCTCGATCGATCGGTTACGTGCGCTTATAAATTTTTGATCGGTCTCGGAAACGAATCGAAACAAAGAAAGTACACGGGTCCGTTATTAGCGTCCGTTTCCTCTATCTGTTTGTATGTAATTTTTAATGCGGGGTCAATCAGGGAGCTATATCGTAGATCTCCGTCGGGCCGAGACCGTAACGATAATGAATCGGCACTGTAAGAGCGCCGGACCGCACTCACGAATTATTAATTGCTGTGTACGCGCACCACAATGTTACTCTTATTATTAAATACCACCTTCTGCCGCCTGCTGTTCAGTGCAGACTAGACGGAGGTGAATAGCCACCACGTGCTCGTCATTAATAACGGAATGCAGAATTAGATTCAATCCTCGGGCAAGATTTAAATTCAAGATTAAGGCTTGGTCAACGTTGTAAGCGGTTTCAATTACATGACATTACTAATGCATAAAGAACATGTTCTGTGTTCACACCGGCCGCATTTCCTTGTCCTTTAAGATGACCCTCCCCTTGTGGAGGCAGCGGGCTTGTCCACTATTTGTTTTACCTACCTGCGACCCTCGTACAACTGTCCACTAAGTGTTGATTGCTTGTAAACAGCGGTTCTAAGCATTCAACTATTTACTTTTCACAAAATCTTACAGGAATGTAATTTTGTTTGTGGTGTTATCATGAACCCCTTGCTATTTTTAGATAACAAGAGTCAGAAGCTTGCGTCATAAGTTTATTGTGCGATTCGAATCCCATGCGTGGAAGGAATTGATAAGGCGCGCTCGAACCTTTGCGTCTATTGCTTGAAATTTATTGCTGTTTTGGGTTTTTATTGTTCCGTTTTACGGCCTCCTCGTGTATAAATCGTACAGATAGAAGATGAATTCCGCGCTAAAGCGACCGCTACCGACATTACATACCATATAATATATTTGGGCGATACCTTATGTCCTCGTATAAATACAAACAGTCAGAGGTAAAGTAACTATCCAGGTTAGTTTATTTATGCGACACTACCCATATTGAAGGCGAGCTGTTTGAACAGAGCCTTTATTTTCGTCTAAATGCCCAGTAGTTTCTACGGACGGAGGACGATTTTCATAGAGGTCCATCACGACGACCCAAGCGTGTGCGATATATCACACGAAATTATGCTTGGGCTGCGTTCCTACGGCGAGCGCGACAGAGACGGCGCACGAGACTCGCTGACCCTCAGCTCATAATGTACGGTCCGGTTAGGTACACGACTTACGGGAAATAGGTATGTATGTAACCCCGGAGCCCGCGCCCGCACCCCGTGCATGAAATGCTTATTATACGCGGCACGTAGGCCGCCACCCCGCGCCTGCCTTGCTCGCTCGCACCACCTGCTGCCGGCACCAGACAGGGACGCACGACCGATATTATAGCAAATCGAGGATTGTTATGTCCGGTCCGCCAGAGGTCGGCGTAATATATGGCCACGGTATTCCGGGCACATATATTAACACAGAACTCGCCTCATACGAAAAGATCTTACGCGATGGAAACAAATGGTAAGGAAAATTTTGGCGGTGAAATTCATTGAGATGGAACCAGCAAAAACAGGAGGAAAAATTACTGTAATTTTTCTGGCTGATCTGACTAGTGTTTTGCTCGCAGTTTAGAAACGAGGGCTGTAAATCATCATAGATTCGAATCTCCAATAACACTTCTAATACAACAAAAGTTGGTATTGGTAGAAAACACCCTCAAGAAAGTTTGGTAGGTAGAGTCGTAAGATAATCTATTAAATAATAATGGGGATGTGTGGTCAAGAGGATGATGGTGCGGGGAGGTTGGGCAAATGAAGAATGATGAGCAGTTGCATCGAGGGGCGCGGGTGGTGCAGCCGGTATGACACGTCGCGCTAAGTGACTGATCACCCATCGCAACATACTACCTACATACATTTTAACTTTTCTAAGTTTATAAACTATACCTACCTATTCTTTGTAACGAAAAAATAAATATGTGTTTTAGAAAAAGTTTTCCTTTATTTTCACGGAGTTACGATTTTTCCATGTTTAAATATTGTTCTTTATGTTTTTCCATTTTCTACCACTTATATTTATCTTTCATAAATGTTTTTTACTCGACTACAATGTTTGTTCCGGAATTCTGTCTGCTTATAAGTACAATCACGCCCTTGCGATAAATGTCTATAGGGGCGCAGTCACCCGCACCACCTAAACGAATTTAAATAAAATCGGATATTAAAATCTCCAGGCGATCTCACAAAAATATACCTATGTCAGGAGAGATTTGAGCGGAATAAAAATTCCTCAAGCTCGTCGCATTATCGAGGGGCGGGTCTCCTGTTTTCTTTTATGGCTGTCGTAAGGTATAATCTTCAAGAAAAATGCGATATTTAAATGAAGTGAATTCCTTGAAGGGGATTTCCTTAATACCCGAATTTTTCAGTTGCAATTTCATTTGTTAATTCAGTGAGGTTGGGTGTAATCGCATTGGGGTGACAGAAGAACATCTGTCATTTTAATTTCCGTTTTAACAATTTTGGACCGTTCGGATTATGCCGTAGTACTCATTTTGTTGAGGATTCAAGAAAAAATAACTATTTGGTGTTATCTTTTGACACGACACCCCAGTGTCACCTCTTGTCGCGTACAGTATAAACATTACTGCGTACAGTATACACATACAGAGGCGGTGCGGTGCGGGCGCGTGAGCAGACCCCGGCGCGCGCGCATCAGCCCTGACACGTGCGCGCCACGCGTCACACGTCTCTAATTGCCCTACTATAGAGATTGTGACAATATTGGACAATCCAGTGAAAATAACACCCGAATATTGTATAGCGTATCGCGTGAGCCGACAATAATCTCTCATTTTAATAGATAAGTGGAGGCGGGGTCATGTGATTTGTTACTGACTACTCTCATAATACCACTGGCTTTACTTGCGTTTGTTTAACCCTCCCTAAGGTATTTAAAGCATAATGTTATATGCTTATAATTCAGATAGACCTTCCAAAATTAATTTTCACCGTGAATCATTACATGCAGACACAGATCTTGGTGGTTTTTGGACGGCTCCATTCTTCTCCGCTTTGGTAAAAATCTTCTAGAAACACTTTGTAAAATTAACCAAATTATTCGAAACATCCATTCTTATGACCATAACTGACCGAGCGTGGTTGCAAGCCACCTTACCAATTCATTTTAAAGAGACCGGCGTTCCCAAATTCTTCTTTTGTTAACTTATTTATTTTAGGAAAGCTTACAGTCTAATAACTATAATATAACTTACCTGTTTCTGTCTTCTATCCACATCACTGAAAAACTAACAAGGAAATTTTTCTCTTCCTGGTGGATTTGGAAGTGCCGTGTTTGACTTACGTAGAAGATGACTGGAAAGTGACCTGCCTGGATGCGGATCGGCCCGAGGACCCGTTTTCCCAAAGACAGTAGGATGAACCACCCTGAAGGTTGGTACAAAATAACCTTAATAATACGTCTACCAATACTGCTGAGCATGTCCACCGGCTGGCTGAAGGTGAGTGGGAGTCGGGCACTACTATCACCTAATATAGGCACTATGCTAGGTGAACCAACCTTCCGGCTCGCTTCATGTCTGAAAGCGCTAGGGTCATGGGTCCGAGAGCCCGCCAAGTATTCCGGGAGATTGACTAGCGGCTGGTCGACTCTCCACGTAATCAGAGAGCTGATCTATTTTTTTCCCAGAGAATCAGCCGGCCATATTTTATTATGATTAAAGATGTGTAAATTATTAATAGTTTGTAAATAATGGAAATAAAAATCGTTATGACGTTTTTACATACAAAAGACGTTATCAGTACAGTTTCAAAGCAAAATAACATGAAAAAATAAAGTGAAGGCGGTCCTCGGTCGGTGGCCATTTCATTAAAATTAAAAGAAGTTAAGTCGCGACACAAGACAAACTGCCGCCTAGAGAAATAAAGAGAGCAAAGCAAATGAGAAGAACTCATTTGGGCGGCCACTGAATTGTGTTCGAGAGGATAATAAAAAGGGAAGCCATCAGTGACACGCACAATAAGCATCAACCTCAAGAATATCATAGATAACGGCTCGGAGCCGCCGCCGCAGGGACCTCATTAGGAGGCCGCAGGGAAATTAAAAAGAAAGCAAGATCTCGGACTCGATTGCGACCCGAGAAAAACGAGCGGCCTTCCTCTCATAACATTACATACAGCCTCCGTCGATTTTCCGGACGATTATTATTTTGTGGTGCGTAAGACTTGCCCGGAAAAGTAGTTAATGACAGAACAGAGGGCGAAGGCGCACAGGCGCAGCATAAATCAGTCTGGAGCAGAGATGAATGTAATTACCGTGCCGGACGGGACAAATCGGATCTGCGAGCGGCCTCGTTTGCCGCTGAATGCCGCCTAGCGCCGCATGCACACGGTGTCTGCGACTAGGCGGCTCATACTCGTACTCTAGCCGCTCCTAGCTATTTATGAAAATGTAACATGTTACTGGAATTGCTTGTTCTGTAGAACTTCCTTTGTGTAATACTTTGTATCATAAGAATCTTTAAATCTTAGTACATGGTGAATGTTCAAGCATAAAAACGTATATAAAAGAAGTTAAAATAACAATTAATTGCCCCTTTATAAGAACGACTTCCAAGTCTTTCGAACTGACTCGATTTGCTAGGAAGAAATCTATAGAAATCTTACATTTATGCAAAACAAAGGCAATCAAGGCCCGGGCGAACAGAAGAAATGAGCTTCATTAAACGACGGAATGAAAACTTTAATAATGTAAGATGCAAAAAACTCGACAAAAAATACTTAAGAAAATCTGACGACATAAAGGCTGGTGTAACCGGGGACTCGCCGTAAAATCATTAAGATGCTAATAAAAACTTCCTTTTGTAACACAGAGACGAACTCAGGGAGCGACGAGAAAAAATATTCAAATAAAAACTCAATCGAGAGAGTGGAATGGGAAGCGGTACCATGATTATTCTTCAAAACATAATGAAGAGAATTAATGTAAATATTCTTTTTGCTTAGAACTTTCCGCCCTCCGGAAAGTTTTATTTTACGGCGCGTCGTTTAACAGCCGTCCCTTATTGACATTCAATTCGGGGGAAATTGATTTATGAAGATTGTTGCCTTAATTGTAGAAACGATTTTTTTTGCAACGATTGTAATCTGTAAAATATTTGGGGAGTTGAATAAATCAGTGATCGTGAAGTGCAACGGTTTAGATTCGTGTTGGTATTAGCATGTTTATGTGTAGCAGAGTGTTTTAGTAGAACAATGGGTGTGCATTGTTGCATTATTGAGTAGGCAGTGACAGCTCGGAGCAGGGCCGGGCAGGGCCGAGCCTGGCCGAGGTTGGCCGAGGTCGAGGGCTGCAGCTGCACTGTCATTACACTGTCATGCGAATGGCACACGACAAGCGGAACAAATGCACACCATTTCATTCATTGCCTTTATTAAATATCAATGACTTCATTTTTTATTCCGCTTCATGAATATTTTACGAGAAATGTAATTTTTATTTAGAGCTCGGCCAACACAAGTTGAATGCTTTGTTTGTGCTCAATTAAACTCCAAGTAGATCAACGAACGGGTCTCAAAACATATAGGCCCTACTCAAGCATAAAGTAAGCACATCCCTTTTACTGGACAGTATTTTTCGGGATTTGGAACAAAATATCCGTAAATAATTGGAATCTCTCCAGAGGAGTCGTCGTGGAAGGGTCCACACAAGGTCCGGCACCTTTTTACGGTCGATAAAAATAATAAGTCGGTGCTCCCGCTTGCCTCCCCCCCCTCGCCCTACCTACCCGCGCCCCCTACGGACACAGACGTAAGAATCCCGCCCACATTCGGACACCGCTCATTTTTTGTTCGTAGCACTTTTCATTTGTCTCCAAGAACCGAAGTGAACACATATACAAACAATCGTTTTATTTCTGGACCCACAACAATACACATTTATTTATTCGAGTCGTCGAGGCGGCGTCGTAGACACAAGCTACTCGTACCAACAGACATTAGGCCAAGTTACACACATTAAAAGTTCCCGAATCGACACCTAATATGCAATCACATACTTTATACAAAATTTATCGTACCTATTACAAGATTCGCATTAAACTACCCAGAAAATCTTTAACCTAAGCTTTAAGCTTATAAAAGCTCGGCGCTAATGGCCGGATACCGGAAATTGCGCTCTCATATATCTCCCAACAGATTTATGAAAGTACCCACACATGAGCCGATGTCACTTGGCGCACACGCGTCACACCGCCGAGGAGGAACGTAGTCTACACACACGCTCACATGGCACCGTTAAACTTTGACACTTATTAATTTAAAGGATCGTTAATTCTGGAGGGTACCAAGTAGTAGTGATATGAAGCTAAACTAAATTAAAGTAATGATCGAAAAACTATTTAGTTTATGGGATAGTTATAAACTAATGGCCATTAGGGTTCCATTTAAAGTCACTAATAATTTCAGCATTAAAAATAATCCGACTTAAAAAAAATGCTATGGCAATCTCGGTGGGCTACTAATGCTACGCTCGTAGCACTGCGCTACACCGTAGCCGCGTAGCACATAATCCGCGTCCAGCGGCGTAGTCTCACGCCTCTCGTAGCCGCTGATATGACTCTAGTGGTATTTCCCCTCTAGACATATTTGTGTTCGTTGCTTTCCCTGTCATGCTTAATGCATCTGTCAGATCTGCATACATATTTAACAGTAATCTGCTTTACACGCTGCCCTGGCTTGACACAATACATTTCACTGTTAAACAAGACGGTTATTGTTTAGTAATATTTATTTAGTGATGCATTTATTTATTTCTTGGAATCGTGTCAAGTAAAACGTTATTAACAGTTCAAATAGAGGAAAGACAGAAGTACTAAACAGCTATCCCAACACCCTAAGTCAATTGTGAAAAGAATATTAGGTATATTCGCAAGTGGGGGCTGTTTTTTTAGGATCGTAATCTTTTCCGCGTATCCCGTCTCAGCCCTTGCCGACACGTACCGGCCATTGTGACGCGGAATACGTCTTCCGCGGCGCTTCTTATATGAGCGTTACAAGTGCTTTCTAAATAATCTAAGTCCAGTCGAAGAGAGCGTATTGTATTGACACAGTGGAGTGGTGGCCGGCCGTATAATGCGGGCCGTGTGTGTGCGGCGCGTCCGTGCACGGTGCGCGTGTGTGCGTCCACGCTTGATAGAATAAGCAAGTCGTCCGGCGCCGAGGGGGGGAGGGACCGCCGCCCCCTTAAGTATCTTGAAGACTGGACCTCCACCACCCCCAGCCCACTACACGTCTTCTGTAGCACTTCCCGTAGCCACATCGGACTCTAATGGGCATTTATGTTATGTTGTAAACTTACTTTTATTACAATATATTGATGGTCATTATTTGTAACCATAGTTTGGTCACTAGGATTTTTTACTTTTGCTTAAAACCCTTAAGGCTTTTTGTGCGCTTCATTTGATTATTTATAAGCTAAGAACAAAACTAATTGTACAGTCTAAACAATAAATCCTTTTAAAAAGGTTGCTTTTATTCCTAAAATAGTATTTCCTACTAGACATTATGCAGGTAACTAAATTCAATAATAAAACCCACCTCCCCTACTAAATGCAGTAAACTGACTTTTAAATTCGTGCCATATAGTCGAGAGAAAATAAGCAGTATGCACGAGTACGAGGCACTAGTTTATTAAGTTGCTTAAAATGTCAGCAAGAGCGTGCGAGCGGAGCGCGGCGCGGCGTACGAGCAAATCATATTAACCGGCGCTGGCTGCTCGCCTCGCCTGCACTTCACGACCCGTCGCTAATCCTCTACAACCTGGATGCACATATTGTTACATTGCCATTTTGATTAGGAACACGGTGGTTTTTTTTTGCGATTTTTCTTGGCGGCCAAAAAATTATCTTTGTATCTAGAGTGATTCTCATGTTCTTCTTCTACGTGCTGTTGATACAACAGCATTTTATTTTTGCTGGCCCAAAACTTAACCACGAATTTTCGTGATAAAGATAATTAACAAACAAAGATGAGAAATACAGAACAAAACTTACCAAGTCATATCCAGTAAAAAAGGTTTCACTATTCGACTTCATCTACCCGAAACCAACGAAATATCACAAAAGTTGACTCGAAAATACGCAAAGCATGTACAGAAAAACAAAAAAATAAAAGCGTTTAAACAGAACGTAACCAACAGTAGGTACATAAGGTGCTCGAGCCAAAAGTTATGTCGGAATACTTCTAACGGGCGGGCTGCTATGAGTAGATTTACAATAAATACACCAAACAAAGAAAAAGGAATCTCGCTGCGGGGAAAACTTCGGCTTTGTACTCCACTACACTGTTAAGGTGAAGTGCTCTCTCTATACGTAAAATATGTGGGTATCTGTGTGCTATCTATGCCATCTATTGTTGGAATGCCATTATAAACGTATGTTTACACTACATTTTACTTTACTTTAAAGTAAATAATCCTCTAACTGTGTACAAGTATTTTCATTTATACCTTTGCTGTTTCCTTCTCACGTAAGTACACTTTAAATTCTCGATAGATGTCTAAAGTTAATTAGTAGTCAGAGGTAAATTAATCGCAAAAGACAAAACGGATTATAATTAATTATTTAGCTGATATGCACAGGGACAGCACCTCGGTTTATAAACTATAAAACTACGTGTACACTCTAATTTCCAGCCAGAAACAACATTATTTGCTCATCAATCAAACCCAAAGATTTTCCCCAACTCACACTAACCGATTAATAAGGACAGAAACCAACAGAAGCTGTCGAATCCAGGTGACTAATTGTGCGCGTTCAAAGAGTATCACCGTCTGCAGTGATTCTTCAGCAAGGGTTGAGTGCCGTCGGCAGAACATGCCTGAGGCCGCCACCTGCCTCCGATATAATTGGACTTCAAAACTCGGCGGTGGCGGATCCCCAATACTTCCGCCTGGCTGGATCCCTTCCCTCCTATTTATTTTGTCTGCGTTGTCTTTGGCGCTGTCACGGCTCTGCCTTTTGAACGGTTTTCAATCCGACGCATTATATTGACGGTATCAATTCCCTTCACATAATGTACTGATCAGTCACCGACGTATAGCTGCTTTGTAAGAGGTTTCGTTTATTTTTATTGGATTTGGTGCTCTGTAATGATCTTAGTGTTTTACGTTACTTTTTTATTGTTTCGTTTTCAGGTCTAGACACATAATTTCGCTTCTTTGATAATGATAACTTTATGTGTGATAATGCTTTAGAGATTAGAGAAAATCTTTTATCAACATTATCATTAATTTAGTTATTAAATAGCCTGTACACGGTTACAAAGGCGGGATGAAGCTTGGATGACCCAACCTCTTGATCTCAGGTCACTGACCTGAGATAGCAGGACAATAGTGTTCTGTTAAATCGTAGGTACAGTACGTCAGTAATCATCATAACAGTTCAAGACTTTATGGGTAATTTGAGAAATTCATTTCGCAGCATTCAACAACAACAAAAAAATCTCCATTGAAAAAACCTACAAACAAGTTCCTATTTCTATTTCGGAAAACAACACGACCCAATATACAAAGACACCTGAAAGACATCGCATTACGTATTCTCGGTCTTAGCGTCATCTCCTTGATTTAAAACGAAATACCTACCCAAAATCAGCTCATGCAAATAGAAGTGTCGTTTCGGCCACTCGAGTAGCAAATCAAGAAAGAAACCCCGACCGGCGGTCGAGCGTCGTTCACGCCTCAATCAACTGCCAGTTACGAGCCTTTGTACAACGAGTGCCCCTCAGCCTTACCACACAAACTTCAACGTCTCCAAAACATTCAATGTGATAAGACGATTAAACACAATGTTTCATTTTAATTGAACTAACCTAAAGCAAGTACTTCAACAAAAGTAATTAATATAGAAAGTTGTCTTGTCAATAAAGAGAATGGAGCTTTCATATGTGTGTGCTTTCTATGTAACATGTATTACACATATATGCGTCAACATAATATAAATCATCAAATGGTGGGGTATACCCACTCCAAGAGTCCAGAGAAGAAACGTCAGACGTGCACGACGGACTGCAAGCGACTTGAGATCGACATTCCAAATATGAAAATAAAAAGAAAATAAGCTCTCCCTGACCGTTCCTCCAATCGCGCACCTCGCTTTTATTACATCCATAAATTCATCATATCGCAGCGGCGGCGGCGCTCGCCATTGGCCGCGTGAGGAGGACAGAGGGTGCCTCTCGCTCGCACCTCCTTCATATTAATATTGAATTTTTCTCGACCCCCGCCCGCCACCCTCGCGGGAGGCTCTACACTCGCTCGCCCCCGTATTGTTGTTATCTTTAATGTTGTGGAAAACGCGTTTTCTTGTGTCGTTAACTTTTATATTGCACGAGTGATACTTTTACGGGTTTGATACATAACTTATACCGGAGCTTTTAGCAGTATACGTTACATACCTATCTTGGTATCTTTATATTACGTTATTATAGATTAGTCCTACTTGAATTGGCATAACGATATCTTACAATTTGCGAACCATTAACTCAAAGCTTGAAGCATCCATCCCACCCAATTATAATAAAGTAGGAACATTAATTTATTAAACGAGGCTAACTCGTATAATTAATAATTCAAAACGTATCAAGTTGGCATCATGAACACTTTACATTGTCTTATTGTTTCATGTTACCAAAATCAAAACAGAAACAAAGAACATAATAAATTAATCACTTCGGAAAGGGGTTGGAGTTCTCCCCTTTACTGTTTTCCTTTGCTGCATTGTCTGTCTGCCAAAATTAAAAAAGAGGAAACAACCGTCCTGTATTTAAACGACGACGATGACCTTTCCGACTTTTAAACTCATTATTCCCTTGACGTTCTCATCTAGGTAGAATTGCAGAAATTAACGTCCTTAATTATGCATTTAAGGCAGGAAAACACTTTGTACTAATAATATGATGGTATCTCCAGAGATACCATCATATTATTCACAGCTTATGCCCACGCATAAGCTGTGAAAAGTGGACAATTATAAGCACTATACTTAGACTTTATGCTCAAGATTATCTTGTCCCCTACAATTCTCTGGTCCACCAAGCATACATTCGTTACTTATTAAGTAATCAATATCTATATTCGTTACCTAGTCCAGTTAACTAAGTTGTCTATAAATCTTTATTCTCCAATATGAACAAACGTAACGCATTGGTACTCATTTAAAAAGTTTCCACTTTAAGTGAAAACTAAACTACCATCTAAGTAACAAATACCCAACTCTATAACTTTTTATTTCGATATAGAAAAGAAAATACATGGAATCTTTTTAAATTCCCTCCCTTATATTTCAAAGCTCAAAAGAAATCGCTAGCAATATCTGTCTGAAAAATATATCGGATTGCTTTGTCGCAGCTTTGGAAATCGAAATCTATTTTCCTTCAAATCTAAGTGAATCCCGTGCGGATTGGAAATGTACCCTTTACCTACCGCCGGGCGAGGCAATTGATATTCCAACAATACAATGTATGAATAAAATATAAACTGAGTTCCTATCAGGCGTGTTCGTAGCGATCGCTGTATGGATTTTGAAGAAATCTCTACATCATTTGCCGTAAACAACACTGGAGATTTGAATAACACAAGCGTCTGTTAATAATTAATACATTTATACAGGTTCTTGTTTCGTTTTGTCCAGACAAGTAATACCACTAGACGGAATATCAATCGGTTTCGTAGGATATGTTTGGCTACAAGGCTTTGAGAGGAATGTTCGGTTCGTGTACTAAACAATGACATTGTTTGCTCACCGAGATTGAAGACGAACTGAAGATATCTTGTATTATTTTTGTCTCGTCCCTTCTTGAGGATCGACCTGAATTCTGGATTAAGAATTTGTAGGCAACGGCATAACACTGAAGAGCTGTAAAACAATTATATATAATATAGTCAAAATATTTATACCTATAATATTAAAAAAAGTGAAAAGTTGTACTTGTTTTTTCAATTACATATACCTATCCACTTACAAGAACATACAAAATTAATTAAGAAAACTTTAGTAGCCTTTTATTGCGAGGTACATACACACATTATTTTAATGAAGTCTCCACGTGGACGTGTCGTTTCAGGACAACCTCATAGATGGTGCAATTTTTTGACGTACAGTGAACAACAAAAGTTAACTAAAATATCAGTTCCATTACTTACCTTAATCATGATATTGTATTGAACACAATATGAATAAAGGACACGAAAAGTCGTTAAAATTAAAAATAATAGCCTATGACATACCTAACGCTAAAATATCAAATAATTTTGCCTCAATTTTGATGTTTCGTAAAGTAACTGTGTGTTAGTAGGACTTTACCTGTTTTCTATTTGGGTAAAACACATAAACGACCTAATATAATTTAATATATTAAATTAAACGCGTTTATACACTTAAATAACTTTAATAAAACTACGACGTACTAATAAAGGTGGTATAGGTAGGTCGGTATCGTAATTTTCTTTATTGTTCCTTACCACGACGGGTAGTAACAAATCCAGAGGGTTATTCTGAGTTCCGACACTATTCTTGTATCACTTCACTTAATGACAATGAATTAGTATGTGGCGTTTAGATAGTATTCGTTAGTAATAATACTAGCCTTCCTAATTATTGTAAATTGTTCGGTTTGGTAAATCTTCATTGATAAAAAACAAAATATTATGTAGAAACATGTTTTTAGGAGCCTCTGCTAAACCAGTTTTTGAATACATTCTGGCTTCCAGAAGTACCTCTGCATCTGCTTGTTTCTGTTACAATATTATAAAGAACTCGTCGGTTTGAAAAAAAAAACACCGACACCATGTAGTTTGTACAAATATGGGTTATTTAAAAACCTACTTTAAAAAAACATTATTTATCATTTACCACAACTGAAACAGTGGTCGCTGTTGTACCAACTAAGGGTCTTTGCCCTCAGTTGTGATACACCTCATTCAGGCAGTCATATAGTCATTGCTTTTCCGAGTGAAATGTAACCTACCTACATTTCCATACTAAATATCTCTCAAAGACAAAAGCCATTATACACAATTTTTTTTTAAACTAAGTTTTAAATTGATTCATGGCAATGTTCCATCTTTCCGAAATATAGTTATATCAAAGTAGGTATAGTTAGAAGACAGATTTTCAAAAGAATAGATATTTATCATCGCTATTTAAAGAGTCAGCAGATGCTCACAGCATTAAACAATTTTAATACCAACATGAGCACATTAACAATCCACACTTAAACTGTTCTCCCAAATGTATGGAAAACGTTCAGAATAATCCTGCGTGGAGGTTATTCGCGTCCCCTACTCATTTAGCTGTCGGAGAGTTATTTAATACCGCTAGTGACCCCCGGCCCGTTCTCGCCTGGACTCTAAATGTATTGAACACATCTGCCGGACACAAGACGCACTGCCGCCCAGATAAATTAAATAATTTGAATTTATTTCCTTCGTATTACGTTTTCATGTTATTTTATGGTGTAAGTTACTTTCTTTTATATTTTATATGATAAATTAAACAGCAAGTAAAGTTTAATACTTCCAACACAATTTAACATTTCGAAGTGAGGAATCGATTCAATTAAATAATACTATTTCTATATTTGACGTACTTTTTACAGTTTAAGTTACATTTCCCTGAGTAATAAAAAAAGTAATGTGAAAAGTAAGACGTTTCTGTCAAAGCATGCATGGGTTGCTCTAACGTATTGAATACAACGTCAAAACGTTCCACCGATGCATGATTGATAGAGTCAGAAGTTGGTCGAGGGTACTGCTTAGAATAAGCACGCATCCGTATCCGTAATCTTTCAACATCTTAAATAAAATAGTCCGGAGTAGTGTTGTATGGCCGGTATCTTATGAATTAAATATGAGCGCTTTATTCGATTCCCGAGTCCCTCGATATCTGATAATAAAAAAGAAATTTATCGCACACATACGAGAAGCAGAGGCCGAGTCTCATCGGCCGCTATTTTTTACGGCGTCGGCGTCCTTCCATCGACAATCACTTCATAGCGACCCCTGTCCGAACGTTCGATGACAGAATTATTTATCAGTTTGAAAAATGACGGGAAATTGAATGTAGTCGCAATGTTTACAACGCATTTTCTGTCCAGTGTCCTCGGGGGCTCCTTCCCTCGCGTTCCGATGTCCACTTTTCAAAGAGACCGCTCGGACGAGGGTCGAAAAAGTGTCCCCAGAGTAAAAAATAAAAAAATATATTGTATCTTCGTTCAACAAATGTTACATTACCCGTATACAGCAAATTACAAAGACAACGTCGTTGAGATGAAACGAGAGCGCTGCGGAGGTAGACGCGATACTTTATTCATTTCGTGTCTATAATTGTTTTGCGCTCGGGGACGACATTACGCTATGACGCAATCTATTTGAGTGAGTCGCGCCATGTGTCCACCCGCGACCCGTGGCCCGTGTACTGTGTATAGTGTGCAGGGTTCCGACTTCTATTATGATTTGAACTGTTTATTATGGGACCCGTTACAGAGTGTTATTCCCTGTTTTCCATTAGAAAAAGAGATTCGTGGTGTGGTTGCCGCGGAAAATTTGTGGTGGTGTGTATGAAGACCAGTAATTGTCATGAATTGTTTCGAGGAAATCGAGTACTACTGATCTGATCTGCCAAATTACATTCAAAGAATTTCTTGAATAGGTATAAATTTATTTCTAAAGTTATACAAGTTGACGCCGACAATACGAAAAGAAATGAAAAAAATTGTAATACTGGATCATAGAAATATCTGTAAACTATAAAAAAAGTAACATCGAAATAAAAAAAAACATAAAACTGTTAACAAAATATAACATCATTTACAAATACTAACCTTAGGAATATATTGGCATCTGAAAATCAAATGTAACTAATTATGGCAAAGGTTTTTGAAGTCGCGACTCATCGCGAGTTGGCTACATGTGGTCAGTGCTAGCATAATCTACATCATGTGTAAAATGCTTAAAAGGAAAAATAATGTGCTGTGATTAAACTACTAGATATATTTTCATGTTTGTTTTTTGTAGGTAGACTGGGAGAACATCATGACTTCATGAGGTATACGTAGCTTAAATTTATTGTTGTATTGAATTAAGCCTACATTTACTAATACCAATGTATTCTATATAATCACCAAAAAGCCAGTTCTTGCACGCTGCTGCATATGGCAAGGTAAGGCAGCGACTTTATATTTTTAGCATTTACCACTGTCTAATTTTTGCATTATTATAAAATAAAAAAACCGGCCAAGAGCGTGTCGGGCCACGCTCAGTGTAGGGTTCCGTAGTAATAATTCTCTTTTTGTTTGAAAAAGATACGTTCAGGATAATAAAATATGTAAACGAAGTTAAAAAAAATGTTTGCATATACGATTATACTACAAACTTAGTCCAGAAATTATTTTGTACAACTTTTTGTCTTTTTTGTACAAAAACTGTTTCCATCCAAGTTCAAAATGATTTTCCTAGAAAGTCCTTATAAAGTTCTACTTTTCAGATTTTTTTCATATTTTCTAAACTTATGGTTCAAAAGTTAGAGGGGGGGGGACACATTGTTTTTTACTTTTGGAGCGATTATTTCCGAAACTATTGACATTATCAAAAAATGATTTTAGTAAACCCCTATTCATTTTTAAATACCTTTCCAACAATATATCACACGTTAGGGTTGAAATTAAAGAAAAAATCACTTCCCACTTTACATATAGGGGGGCTACCCTAATAAAACATTTTTTTCCAATTTTTATTTTACCACTTTGTCGGCGTGATTAATACACATATTTGTACCAAATTTCAGCTTTCTAGTGCTAACGGTCACAGAGATTAAGCGAGGACAGACGGACGGACAGACAGACATGGCGAAACTATAAGGGTTCCTAGTTGACTACGGAACCCTAAAAATCATAGACAAATCAGAGTTTTTGAAAAACTTTGCTGTTTTTCAAAAACTCTGATTTTGAAATCACACGAATATACACCAGGTGATGAATGAATTCACACAATACTTCGCTTAAAAGTACATTAAAGTACCAGCCATTGTCTTATTATAATGAAGTTTTATATCGGCGTTACGATCTCGACACATAAGGGACAGGTACAAATGTGTATATTGAGTTTATACTTTATTACCTGTATGTACCTAGCCATGTGTGTGCGTGTATGTGTTATAGCAGCCATGGCCGCTCGTAAAAATGTTTTATTCACCCCATACGGCGTCGTAAAAGGCGTAATAACGCGAGGAGGTATCGTGGAAGCAATTACCGATCTGTTATAGTTTGTTACAAAGGCGCTTGTTTATTATCGTTTTATTATCAACTCATTTGCTGAACAAGGACGCTGTTTAATTCAATACGCTTTTATTACAACGAATTCTAAACAATTAGGAAGTAAGACTCAGTTTATTATAAACAGTATGATTTTATAAAGAACTAGATTTGTGATCTGTTGTGGAATTGTTCGGTAATTAAAAAAAAAACAAAAGAAGAAAAAATCTGAGCCAGTCTCTGGCAACGTTCGTACTAAGAAGGTTGAATGGTATTAAATCAGAATTATCGCTAGGCTCGACAAAGTCGCAGATGAAAGTTGCGCAACAAATCCTTATCTACGTTTCAGGTCACGATTCTGCAAAATCGACGAAAATAAAATCAAACGTTCCTCCGCTCAGTCGAAATGGAGAATGTGATATTGGAGAGAGCGTCGCTGAAATGTCATCATAAGACCGAGGCTGACGACCAGCGCGGGGCACGCCGATTCGTGTGAACTCAGCTTTATTTTGTGTTATGAAATTCGAACTATTATTTTCAGTAAACAACAAAATCCAACCAAAAATAAAGAAAATAAAGTGACTTGAACACGTATTGGGATTTTACCTTTAGAATGTCTTGCAAAACATTAGTTACTTAACTACTATTATAAATGCGAAAGTTTGTACGGACATTGTTGTTACTTCTGAATGAAATTTGGCACAGTGATAAATTAAATTCTGAAATAGCTTATAAGCAATTTTCTTCCTCACACATACACATCATATTTTAATTATGAAAACCAACTAACTGTCACCTCATTTTCTTAATAGCAACATTTCATAAACCTTTTAAGTTGTATTTGGTTTCTACATCATAGATTTAGAATATCATTTTCACACACACTTTTCTTGTGAATTTGAGGAAAATGTGTAAAATTGATCTCAAGGCGAAACAAACATCGCAGGATATGAACTTTGATCCCCTGGGTATAATAGGTGCCTACCCTCTGACTTTGTCGTCGAGGTTTCTTTTCAATCATACAAACAATTTGTTTATCGAAAACATATAGAAAAGAAAATATGGTTAGTGAATTTATATTATATTTCCCTTCGTGATTTTGATCAAGAACATGAATGATCTTTTTTTGTAATTTTAAACTTTATGAAACTTTTAGGAAGTTTCCTAATATCGACACAATAATCAATTATTACGCGTGTAGCAAAATCAATACTTAAATTACCTTAGGTATATTAAGACCACATTATAGTCCAAATTTTTTAATAAGTTTATGTATTATTGCGAACATGCAACAAAGTTCTTAGGTAATTAATAATTTATAATTTAGAAAACAAATATCGTCCAAAAATGTTATATATAAAGAAAATTTATTGTCTTTGTCATAAAGAAGCACGTATATAAAAAGTGGCCCGTACCTGATAGGTACAAACGAGATGCTCACCCCATTATATTCATAACTGTATATCATAAGCCCGCCCGCCCTACGCGGAAAACTGTCGGCTGCACTTCCCTGCCCGCCTACAATATCATAACGAGCAGGGATTGGCCGATATGAGTTGATATAATATCATAACGCGTTAGGATTGGGTGAGGAGCCGTGGCGCTCGCCCCTCCGCCCTCGCGGCGCCCTACGCCTCTCGTTAAAGGTTAGTGCACCGTAGTAGATGGTCTGCGTCGTTATAATAAGTTTTACGTCGTGTGCCGTCCTGCGCGCCTCAATAAATATGCCGGGCGGCCGCTGGCCCCCCGCCCGCCCGAGTATGAGCGGTAGGAAATGCCGACCGCCGACCGCCCGAGCCGGATCAATAATAATACTCGCCCATATCTGCAGTGGACTAGATCTGCTTGAGAAAGCGTCTCCCCGCGCCCCCCGGGGCCTCCGCGCCGCCGCTACACAAACAATATAAATCATTTTCCGAGCTGAACCCGCGGCCACACGCAACCCGCATCCGGCCCGCTCCGGCCCGCTCCGGCCGCACACCCGCCGAACACTTCCCGCTACATTTGTTTTTCCTTTTCTGCCAACTGTACTGTTTTCGTCGTTATGATTCATAACAAAAAACGCATATTTATTTGTTGGATCTTGAAGTCAATAACATGGTCATCCATCTTAGTCCTGAAACAAATTAGTAATAAATCTTAATAAATCAATTTGTCGTTTTTTCTAAGGAAACGGACTCTATGTTTTGTTTTAGTGATATTGATAGCTGTAAAATTGTTGTTTTATATAAACCAATTGTTAATAGAAATACTTTGATCCATAAAAATGGGGACCCAACGATACATGAATCAATTTAAAGTTTGATCTGTTTACATGCACAAGTGAATGCAATACAAAAACTTCTCTATAGCACTTTTTAACATAGAGCAGCAACGGGTTAAAGTTTGTAGCAGTTTGTGAATGTTAACAGGTGGTTAAGCCATCACTTTCCAACACCATTAAGTAGCTTCGAGTGATTTCCTTTGAACTGCTGATGTGTGGTACCTAATACGAGATACTGTACCATTTATATTATGTATAGTTCAGTCAAAGGTCAAGTTAGTAGCGAAACAATAGGGGATCGGACTGGGTCAAAATAATATGATTCTGTTTAGTCCGTAAGTTAGATTATCGAAAAATATTGAATACGTGTTTTTTGTTTTATCAAATCAATAAAAAATTACGAAGATAAAACGCGTCAAAAATCTTGGAGTGGGGCTTGAAACGTCACTTGTGTCGTCAAAATGTATTATGACGTTTTCGAAGCACTGTATCGTCTTCATTTTAAGTTTACGTGAAAAAAGAAAAAATACGTGTCCAATAATTTTTGGAAATCTATCTGACGGACTAATTAGTTTTTTTTTGTCCGATCCCCTATTGCGTCCGTCACTGATTCTTTTAATAGGCTCTAGAAAACCTTTTGTATAATGTATTCTTTTAAATACAGTATGAAGATGGTAACTGCACGGTATCGGTACGTCAAGAAGAAGTTTTGTGGTTATACACACTTCCCAATAGTATGTTTAATCTTGTTCAATTTCATTGTTACCAAAACCTATATTTATATTAGCAGTTACAAATATCACAGAAACGGCACTAGTTCCACCTCAATCAACCAGAAAAAACACTTCTGATCGATAACAGCGTTTCTGTATACATCCGGCCAAAAAAAATGACCAGTTGAAACAAAAACATAAAGGCTTGTAGTAGTGCGCGCGTGCTCGTAAAGACACAATTTTGTGGTGGACGCTACACACATAACTTGCGCCCGGTGTCGCCCGCCCGATATTGTCGGCCTCCTGTTTACTGCTGGCTTATTTTTTATGTACAAAAAATTACAGCAGGAACTTCTATGTAAGCCTGAATATACGTTGTACCTTTTAGAACGTAAATTAAAGTGTATCATGATATAACATTGACATCGTTTTTTATCTCAAACCTGAAATTTAAGTTTTTTTATTGTAGAGTTAATACCTATTCAAGAAGGCTCATACAATATGCTCATATTAATAAATTGAAATTCATTTACAAAATACGACACGTATCTTGCGATTCCAAACTCGTGTTAGATATCATGCAAGCTACGTTATGTGCGGCCATATGTCGATCTAGTTGATGGCAATACAGAGCAAGCGGACTTTGTACAATTTATCAAATTGAGTTACCGAGGGGCAATATCGCAGAGCGAACGCAATATTGCAGCGCGTGACCGCGTCTGCAATACGCGCTCAATACATCGGCCGGCGCCGGGCCGGCACGTCCGCCGCCCGCCCCCGCCCGTCTTCAGGCACCCCAGCCCCCGCCCGCCCAACTGACCACCTAGATATTTAGCTAACAATGCCTCGCCGCGAGCAACGGCAACCTCCGGCGTGCGCCGTCCCGCTCGTGCGGCAGCCGCGCGCGCCCGTCCGACAGGGACCTCGCCTCCGGTCATCGCTATATTTATTGGCGACGCTCATAAGTACGCGGGTCAGGTTATAAGTTCTACGAAATGAATGGCCGAGGCACGTAGGAGGCGAGCGCCCGCGCGCTTAACAAGAAAGCACCTCCACCAGAAACTTGGCAGGGGGGCCGTCACCCCACGGACGCTGGCGTTATAATTAAAAAACAAAAGAATACAGAGCCACTCAGCCTCTTGCCCGCCGACGCTGCTCGTTCGACTTTCATGCGAAAAAATGCAACGACTGACAATTAAATACTAAAGAAGAATGGAGAATTCTACAAAATTAGGAACTTTCTTTATCGGAGACGCTTCAACTGTAATTGGGTTTTATGAATTCCTCGAGACTTTGTTTTAAGTGGCTCACAAATAGAATGCACTCGACCATTAGCATATTTAAAGAAGGACATGGCACTTACACTCCACGGCTATAAAATCTTAATTAAAAAGTTGGGCTGGAGTATCTTCTTGGTAGATAGGCTTTGATGAAAAGTTTCAGGTATTCGGTACCGTACGTGTTGTTAGTATTGTTACCGGTTATGGTAATCATTTTTGATTTACCTCACCCTCCTGATTTATGATGATTACGAAAACATGATCTTCATTTACGTATATTCTGCAATCTTTCACCGTTTGAAAAATCATTTAGAATAATTTTCTCAAGTGGTTTACATATTCATTCAGCTAAGAGCGGGACCGAACCGCAAGCATCGGACACGGAGCACATTAATCTTATAAATAAAGCATCAGACCCATGTGTTGTGAGGCGGTCATCACAGCTCATGCGGACCGCTCCTATTACAAATACCATTACGGAGTTCGCAGATGACCGCACGGTTTTATAATGCGAAGGCACCGTCGTCCTGCCCCCCGCACTCCACGAACCACCCCGCGCCCCTCACTCGCTCCCTTGACCATCGACCGACAATTGTAAATGGCACATAAAATAAATGAATGTGCAGCGGGACTCGCCTCTGCAGCAGACAATATAAATTACGACCGGACGATTATATTCCGGCGGGAATGAAACGTTTTCCTTCAGATATACACTTTACATTGCGCGCCGCGCCGGGAAGCCTCTCCGAATAAATTCACGGCTGCCCACCGCCCGCTCTCGTTAGCCGTGCGTGTAATTACCTACTGTTTTTAGGAACTACTTTGATTAGACTTATTACTGTACACAAATGGGTTCTGTCTCGCTTCTCGTATTTATCTTGAGACCGACTGAAGTTGTTTTCGGAAAATTCAGAACCAAAATTTAAAAGTTTGGTTTTATCTGAAATTCAATCAGGCCCACTGAATATTTTTATATTAGGGCTTATGGCTTCCTAAAGTCTATGAATATTTACAGCTCCCCCATGGTTTTCAAATCAAATAACAAAAGAAAGCGGTTTAATGGAAAACATCGATCTGTTGTTGCCATTGGCGCTAATTTTAATTTATGGTATTAGGGCGCCTGATCGCGAGTCGATCTCAGCAAGCGCTGTTGTTAATTACAATTTATCTTCTTATCGGATATTTACAAACTAATTTAATACACACTGATCATGCACAGCATGCACTGACAATAATCATGGGGTGAATGAATTTGTAATCTTGACAATTATGTTATAGAGAAAATTAATCGGCGAAGAAAATAACTTCAGCGATAGCAACAAACCGAATAGAAACTTTTGCCGGTCACTCTTTTGAGAGACTTATAGTTAACCCTTAAATTATTACAAGCATTAACCAACAACATTAAACGCAGCAGGTAAAACTGTAACTGGAACTGGAAATTACCTTTCTACAGACATTGACAAAACTAAATAGACTAATCACGAACGGAATGAGTCATCCGATATCGCAGACCAGTCATTTGGTCAGTGTCGCAAAACTAATGACACATAATGACGGCGGCCGTGGGCCGGGGGGGTGGCGGACAGGCAACTCGACGCTGCCACCACGTCGCAGGAAACTAGTCCGTAACGCAGGAGCTAGAAAGCCCCTGTGACTGTACTCTGCACAGTCAAGGTCTGTTAGTTGTCTCTCCGGGAGGTCTTGTCGTCCCTGCACTCGCGACCGTCGATGACCACCTAACCACCCCAGCCGCAGCTAATTGGGGTCGTCTACCAACCACGCACCCATCATTTTGATATTTTAAACTACTACACAGAACCGAATGGCCACCACTGCGCTATTACGCTACAGGTTACGGTTAGGACTAATCAATCTAACGCGTTCAAATCTTTTTGACATTGACTGCCCGGTTTACGGTCAACTTAACGGGTAAGACTTTAAACGGCTCTAATTCTCAATGATATAGACTAAGAGATATCAATGTTTTGTGAGCTATTATATGGAAATAGATATCTATGATCACTCATATTCTCATCATTGTATTCAATCAAACTACGAAGTAAACATTTAGGCCAAGAAGCACAAACATCAACATAGAAACATTAAACATTCTTATCCGGGTTTATGGAAGCACAAACCCAGTTTACTGCATGGATGGATCCACTGCACCGATTACATTCAGAATTATGCGTGTGCACGTACGCAGAAAATAACACTTAATACCACCTTATTGTGGGCCCGTTACGGCTGCCACGAGAAATAGAACCAGACTTACTAACACCGATCACTGCATTACTAATGTATGGCCGTGATCGTAACTTGAACTTAACTTCCTGACAGAATTACTTGTTCCTGCTTGATCAATAAATATTTACAAAGATATAAATAAACTTGTTTTGGAATATCTCTAAAGCAACTCTAGAAACTAGGCTAGACTATTAAAGAATTATGTCTACCTCATATCTAAACACTGCACTGTACCATGTTTTAATGTGAATAATAATCAATTCAATTATTTTTATAGTACCTACAATAATTTACGTTAACTAATGCGTTGTGTGCTATAATTATCTTACTGTAATATAATTAATTAGTGCACTTACACGTTTGAAATCGTATTGCCATCCCAATCTGAACATCAATAATCTCATATTTGCTGGGAAATTGTAGAGTTCCAGTTTACTGAGCAATTTCAAATGCACTTGGATTTCAATAATTCCATTAACAACTGGACGCGTGCGCGGCCACTTACTTTCACTTCAGTACATTTTCCACACAACACATAAATTTCACTCTCCTATCGTGCACAACAAAAATAAATTCATATTAATACGGCACTGTCATAGTTAGCATCATTTCATGATTTTTCTTTCAGATCTGAAAACTAGTTAGGTACTTGCTTAGATTTTCTGTTGTAAGTTGAATATAAAGACAGGTGTGAGATATAAGTAAAACTGAATTCTGTTTATATAAAGTTTTCAATTGTTAATGTTTATTTAACTCGTTTCAGAACGTAAACTATGTTAATATAATACATTATGTACTAAGGTAATAAAAGAACATCGATATCAGTTAGGTATGAGGCACGGGCTCGGATCGCGCTCCGTACGTGCATGGGGCCAGAAATGAAATTGATGAACTTTTCTCGCAGCAATAATGGCTTTGGCACGTACCAACATAATTCCGGCAAAACTTCCTCACATAACCCCCACCCACCGCCAGGGTTGTTCAACACATGTCTAATCAAACCACCTTCAATTGAAATTCAATCAGAATTTCAATAGAAACCAATCGCAGGGGAATTTCATTTCTGTGCTGATATTAAGATAGAAAAGTAACGAAAGTAAGGTGTACGAAGTAGTAATCCGATATCAGCACATAGTATCAGGAGTAACACGAGTGGAGCGAACCGTAACAGAGTGAAAGTGTCTTCTGTAATGTGCTCGGATTAGTGGGAATATGTGCTGCACCCCTAGCACGTGTCACTGCCACAGTTTTGCTGGTCTACTTACTTATGCTACTATGCAAAATATAGATTTAGTTAAATAAAGTTAATTTCAGCTAAATAATCATAGCAGTCTTTTTTACAGCGAGGATTAAATTTCCATTCTATGGAAATCTGGAAAATGTTTCAGTAAGATTTCATCGTATTTCCCTTTAAAATATATCCAGGTTTAAATAAAGCTACTCATAAATCCGCCTAAATAAAAAAATAAGGACTACACCTTATACCTAATAGTAGTATCCTCTGTCTGCGATAATGATCCCAATAGTATTATGAGTATGACAAGGAAATAAGTACCTTTTTTTTTGGGGGTCCGTACGGTTGGGAAGTCGTCAAATAACCCCTCCCGCTCTGGGCAGAGCGAAAGGGAGTGTCAGACTTCTACTGACGAAAAACCACCTATGTTCCTTCTTAGCCCTTTGTGTCGAGGCTGCGGTATCTCTTTCGAACAACCCGCAGCCCCAACGAGACAAGGAAATACCTCACTTAGTAATGCAAAATAGAAGATATCTCATTGTTTCATTTTTTTATATCCGTTTTTAATAAATGTTGTAATTCAACCTTTTCCATTACAGGACAGCCCTAGAGCAGTGGACATCGGCAGCGGGTGAAGGCGAAGAAGGGAGCGCACATCCAATATAAGAAGAGAACAAAATAGGTTTATGTCGAATACTTTGACCATTCGCCCGTAAAGTAACTTCGCTGTACGAGTGACGCCCGCAGCCTCGCCCGGTGTTTACTTACACAAACCTATGAACATTCACAAAATGCATTACTCATCTAGATTGCTAAATGCTCTGAAATGTTACGACTTTAGCTACGACATTATTAATTCTGTTTATACATAACGTAGAGGCCAGTATGTTTACAAGTATATGTGTGCATTAGCTAGCTTCCATTTAGCACACAATTTGCATTAGCACCTAAATCAGTAATCTATAGAGACATCACTTGAATTGTTAGCCTAATTCGAGATGTAGACAGCCATCAAGTATTGAGGGCTGGCAGATGGGTGGGTGGTGGACAGCGACACCTGAACCCACTGCTAAGGTAAGTAAGCCGGTAATATTAGCTCAGGCGGCGACTGCTGGCGGAGTGACGTCCCTGGAGGATCGCCGCTCCTGACAGCTGTTACATTGATCATGAATGTGCGGATACTAACTTATACCTACTACGCTTCACTGTTTAAACGTTGACGTCTACTGGATTGTATACATACGCCCGAAAACTGTGGCTGTATAGATCACTCAGTTCATACGATGGCGGCAGCTAAACACAAATCAAAGTCATCGCATGACCAGCTCAGTTTGTCAAATAAACATACAAGCTAAAAACTAATCAAGTAAGGCTCACAATTCCTGATACAGGAATGAAGCGAGCGCTACCGCCGCTGCACCGCTTAATCAGCGTTGGTCCGCCCGCCCTATATTTGCGTATGCAAAGAGACGCCAGCCGCATTAACGATGCCATATAGCCAGCGTAGCGTGCAGCGATTGGGCAAACACATATCTGCATTATAAACAGCGTCCGGGCTCACAAACGTGCGCTGTGGTCGGCCTTTACCGGCGCACGGCTAATCAACGGGCTGACCTTCCGCAGCCGAACAAACGCCACACCACACTCCGCTGTTCCTCTGCCTGTAAAATGTTCCACTATCTAGCTAGTTAGTTCCATGCACACACGGCTTCGTCATTCATTAACACATTATTTATTCGGCTCTAACGAACTAATCGATCGTGTAAGTAGCGCTAGCTCGCCTAATAAATACAAGCTACGATGCAGAGATGATAATAAAATAACTATGCACTGTAACAGTATTCGTGCATGTGCAGTGAATCGATTAAAACTTTCTACTTTCCACGTTCATAGCCGTAGCGCCCACATTAACGGAAAATCTAGACACATTTCTCGGACTCCTCTCCACTAGAGCGTGTAAAGAAAGCGGCCTTTAGCAATCATTAAAACACCATATCTCTTACAAAAAAGTGATTTATAAGCACGTTCATTTATGCTCATCGTATCAACATCGTTTATAAGATCAAACACGCAGTTTGATCATTGTTCGCACATAATGAAAAGATCAAAAGACTCGTCAAACTAATTACATTGCATATCGCAAACTAACTACCTCCTATGGGTAGCAAACGAAATCTGTTATTGGGTAGTATCATTTGTGTTTTTCACTAGATTAATGTAGATCTCACAGATCAGTAAAAATTGTTCGCGATTTTAGGTGACTAATCATCACATCCAGATGATCATAAAAAAGATAATTAATAGGTCTGTCTGCAAAATGAAACCAAACTGAGTGTAACATTTTTTATTACCTCTTACATCACTTTAATAAATTAATTAACATTAAACATACAACTGTAGTCACGAATAAATAAATTACATTAAATAATTTACTGACATAGATTGGAAAACGAGATGGACGACCGTTTGGTCTCAGAAGGGTGTCCGCTGAGGACGGTACTTTGGTTTGAGGTTATTTTGTGTGTTGGCGCGGTGGAGTCGCCGGCTTGGTGAGCTGGGGCCGGGTTGTGGGTGCGGCGGGGCCAGGGCGCCGGCTCCCGACGAGGAGACGAAGGCTACACGCTCGCCGTCGTCTGCTCGCCGTAGAAGTACGGATCCACCGCGCCTGCTTTCGCTGGCCTCACCACATACAGGTTCCGCCTTCGAATTAAATACTAGAATTGAAATATTTTGAATTAAAATATGAAGCAAAAGCCAAAAGCCTGCTGAAAAAAACATCTTCATCGAACATCTAAATAATTTTCATGAAATCTGTGAAACCAACTGTCATTCTCCATTCTGTTTCAAATAAATGAGGCAAAGCTAGGAAAGCTAATTAATTTCTAAAGTCTTTTATAACCATATTGACCACATCAAAGATCCTACAATATTTTCCTCACCTGTGGTGTCCATCTGCATGCACTTGGAAGGTAGTTTCAGCGGGAGCTCCGTCGTGACTGAACAGTTTCTTCAGGGCGATGATACCAGCAATAGTCAAAGCAACCTTACTGGCGATGAGTGCTTTGCCGGCAATTGCTGCTAGAGTCTTTAGGGCCATTCCTCCCACAATCGTCACGGTTGTGAAAATACCGAGTAACAGGTAAGGTAGTACCTTCTTACCTAAAATGAGAAAATATAAAACATGTTAAATGGCACTATAACTGAACTCCCACTCATATGCTCTAGAATACAAAATATTTACCTCTACCCCTGCCTTCCGTTACCAAATCCATTGAAATTGTATGTGTGCTCATCAATTGTTCGAACCTTGTGCGCAACAGGGTATCCAGCTTATCTTCTGTGGACATACCAGGGAAGAAGCGCGGCTCCGCCACCGCGGAGGGTGAGTCAGCTTGCTTCACCAACGACAGCCCATCGGCGAGCTGAACGCTCTCCTGTACAGCACAAACAGAAACATCATTACACTACTGATATCACTCAAACATTTGCCAAAACTCGTCATTACACTAAACACACTACAGCATCACCTGTTCCACTGCTCTTGTAAGTGCCATTAAGGCCTTGCCCTTTAAACACATTGACATGTGCTTTTGCGAACTGCAATCGTCGTAAAGTTTCTGTAGAACATTGAGCTCGCCTGTCCACCACCACGAGCTGTCCTCAGCTCTTCCACTGTCAATTTCGTTCTGTGCAGAATCGTCGACCTCCATCCTTCGGGATCTTCGAGGCCCGTGCACATTGCCCGCGGCGACTACCACACAGATAACTGATACAACGTATATCCGGAAAGCGGTACACATGTTCGTTTTTGTCACACACAGCACTAAAACTATAACTGAACGTGTATGAGGGTGGTCCAGTAGCGACTGCCTGGCGGTGGCGCGGGTGAGAGCTTATAACCGTGCGCCACTTGGCCGTCGAGCACCACCAAACATCCGCTATTCCGCACTAATTCTCCGCACGCGCACTTATGTAACTGAACTTGAAAATGATCGAGAACCATTTTCCAAGCCAATTTCTCCGATAAAATGCACGGCAAAAAGCAAGACACATATCTGTTACCAATTGCAACGAGTGCTGTGCCTACTTCACGTTCATGTGTGTTAAAAAGCGTAATTACGAGCTACATGCGTGCGTTGTGAACACCATTCAGTCCCACATTTCATTCGCAAGAGACCGATTTCAGTTGATTAGTTGCCGTTGAATCTGAGGCGGTGGAAAATATTTCAGTCTCTATGAACGCGTGTGCAGGGTGCAAGGTAGCGTTGTGCTAGCGTCAGGTGAACTGTATCGGCCTTGCACTCAGGCGCTGAGCTATCGTAAACTAGCGTTGAAGTCGCTACAGTTATAAGGAACCACGACTATACACAATTTACAGGAAAGTAAAAGCGGTGCCGAGTCGTGTCGGTGAAGGTGTGATTTATACTTGGTTTTCATCATTTAATTATATTTATTTATATTTATTAGCTACGTGGTATATCACATAATTCATATTTATTTAATCTGAACGTGAATGGCCTCATTATGTAAGCCATATTAATGAAAGGTTTTACACTACGTCCAACTACGACCACAGAACTCAGCAACAGTTCATAGGTACAGTATAGATACCCAGGGCCCATTTTCCCATAAAACATTCCCATAAAACTGACTTCTCGCTATGCTATAGTGCTCTTATGACTTTTATCTTCCATTTCTTACGATTTCATGAACAGAGATGCAGAACTAGGTTATATTTCTTACTGTTCATACTAGCAACCTATAAGTGCAGTTCTCAATAAACTGCTATCAATAGTGCATTAAATCTAAACCTAAAACCCATGACAACCAATATTAATTATGATATTTAATTAGACATTAAGAGGTTATTTAGAAATAGGGGAGAGCGGGGCTAAAAGTGCCGGGGGTAAATTGTGCCGACGCGAATATCTCGAAAACAAAAAGAGGTAGTTATACGATCGTATTGTGTCGCGTAATGCCTAACAGTCGGGCACGCGCGGCTGCCATTTTAGTTGCGTCTGCGACGCGGACCGAGTGGCAGTGCATGTGAGGGTCGTCCAGCGCCACCTCAGTAAATATTTTCGTTTCGATACTTTTTGGTCGCAAGCTAGCTTTTTTCGTGCTTTTTATATGAGAGTTTTAGTAAAATGTTTGTTATTTATCCTAGTTTGCTATGCAGTGTAATTTTAATGCTTTGAGCAGAGTGATTTTTATATGTGAGACAAAATTTCAAACTCTCGCTCACGGGGTAAAATGTGCCGTTCATGTGGGGCTGCTTGTGCCGCGGCACAACCAACCCCGACTTAGGGGTTGGTTGTGAAATCTATATGATATTTTGTAATATAGTCCTTAGAGACTGATATTTTTAAAAAAAATATTGATCTCATTCGCATTTTTAATAATTGATCGCATTCGCATAAAAATAAGTACAAACTTTGATTTAAAATACGTTTTTAAGTTTGAAATAATTACATAAGTAAGGGTAATTTGTTTTTTTAAATTATAATACTTAGAAACTGTTGATTTATGGTAAAAATTATAACAAATAAATATATTATTATAAAATTGATGTCTTTTAAATTCTAAATTAATTTTGATTTATGTAAAACACCTAGCATTATCAACGGCACAACCGACCCCAGCTACGGCACAACTTGCCCCAAAGTGGGGTTGGTAGTGCCTTGCCGCCGCTGTGTAAAAAAAACACTTCTTCTTAAAAACTATGAAAAATGTGCAAAATCTGTAGGTAAATTCGTATTATAGACTAAATTTGGCTTAGGATGAACCACTACTTTCAGACATAGTACTTGTTTTATCCGAATCATATAAGGATTTGTCAAAATCGGCACGTTCAGCCCCGCTCTCCCCTACTTGGAAACCATAACAGTCTGGGTTTTAGGTACGATTACAAGTTTCTTCGTTATAGACTGATGTGTTGCCCATTTCTAATTTTTAACCGACTTCAAAAAAAGGAGGAAAAAGTATTACCTACACCTTTAAAATCACGAACAATTACCGGGCCGATTTTCCTACATTCTTTTTTTATTCGTTTGAGGAAACCCGCGCGGAGCTCTCATATAATAATAATAATAGTTTATTTTCCAATAACTTAATACTATTTTACAATGCAATGTGGCAACAATTTCAGTGAGAGCAAAGAGATTAGCGTCTGTAGCCGAACTAGGCATAGCCTGTATTTCAGCTATCAGCACCATTCCCCTCGAGTATTTAAAATTATTAAAATACAAGAATAGGTGCCAAGTAATAGAGACTATTATAAATTAAGTAAAAAAAATAGATAACTTTTTATCAACTTTAAGATTTATATTATAAAACCATAGAAGGTAGACTATGGGGCATAAAATGGCCTAATAGGATTCGGCAAAAAATTCGTATTTTACGAATTGCGTTAAAATTCGTAAAATGGTCACATACTATAGATTGTCACTTTGTGACCATTTTAGACCCCCAACTGTCTTGTATGGATCACAATGTTGACACAAAAGGGATGCATCATCATCATCATCATTTCAGCCAAAAGACGTCCACTGCTGGACATAGGCCTCCCCCAGGCGTCGCCACATTGACCGGTCCCGTGCGTCTCTCATCCAGCGGGTTCCTGCAACCTTGACCAGGTCATCGGTCCACCTAGTGGGAGGCCTTCCAACGCAACGTCTTCCGGTTCGCGGTCGCCATTCCAGAACTTTTCGGCCCCATCGGCCATCCGTTCTGCGAGCAATGTGCCCTGCCCATTGCCACTTAAGTCTGGCGATTCTTCGGGCTACGTCGGTAACCTTGGTTCTCATGCGGATGTCCTCATTTCTGATTCGATCACGCAAGGAAACTCCGAGCATAGCCCTCTCCATTGCCCTTTGGGTGACTTTGAGCTTTCTGATGAGGCCCATTGTGAGCGTCCACGTTTCGGTCCCGTATGTAATCACTGGCAACACACACTGGTCATAGACTTTCGTCTTGAGACACTGGGGTAAGTTGGACGAGAAGATACCGCGCAACTTCCCGAACGCTGCCCAGCGTAAGTTTTTTTTTTAAAGTAGATACCACCACTAGACTTATAATCGGTTGTCTTCGTATGTTATGAGGAGGGATTAGGAAATGCCGTAAACAAAGTTTTGGGTATGAACAAAATAAATTAGGTTATGAGCAGGAGAATGATGCTGGAGTAGTTCATGAGTTAGCAGGTCTTCCTCTACCAGCTTGTCCTACGAAAGCAAAAGGGAATCGCAGTTTAAGATTCTTTAATAGGTATGATTTTTTTCCTGGTCTATGTTGGTGTGAAATAAATTCATTAATTGTAGTTTTTAAATTCATTAATTAATTTTCAAAAAAGAAACAGCAATAAAATCAACGAATTAAACAAAGACTCCGACTTCCGAAAAAATAAAAATATTTTAGACATTTTAAGGTTTTTTGGGAAGTCGATTTTTTTTTTTCAAACAAGATTTTTTAGGCTATCTAAGTACCTACCTTCAAACATCTCAATTTTCTCAAGAAGGTCTGTACCTAAATGATTACTGAAATCGGTTTTCTGCTTGGAGGCCCTAATCAGCTAAAGCATCAACTTGTCTTTCGTCGGTACCAGGTAGGTAAGTGTTACAAGTTTGCAACACAGTAGGCACCTAAGGACCTACCTACTTGGACATTAATGCACCGGCCACGCGTCAATTGAGAAATTATACCTCATGATACTAATTGCTCAGCAAGGTTTAAGTAAGTAGTCAATTATCTTGATCAGTAAAAAGTGCTGCGATATCATAAATACTTACAGGTATGATTAAGTGATTTGACTTCGCACTTAAGTAGGTTTTCCACCAAAGCGGAGACGAGCGGAGCGGAGAGGAGATGTGCGGAAATCGACCAATATATCACATTAGTTATTTACATCTGGTCTTTCGCCCTTCCTGTGATTGGTCGAATTTGGCACATCTCTTCTCCCCTTATACCCTTTTTTTTGGGGGGTGGGAAATCATCAAATAACTCATCCTGCTCTTGGGTAGAGCGGAAGGGAGTGTCAGACTTCTACTGACTAAAAACCACCCATGTTCCTGCTTCGCCCTTGTGCCGAGGCCGCGTTATCTCTTTCGATAATCCGCAGCCCCGGCCTTATACCCTCAGTCGGAAATATGAAGGATAATTACAGAACTGTACATTATGTGTTAGATTGTTACCTTTACAATGTTTAAATTTCCTCAAGTTACAATCCGCAATTGATATAAATTTCATAGATTCAGTACTTCCGTTGTTACATTAATAGGAAAAAGAAAGCTTATGCGTGTGCAGCGCAGTTGTATTTGACACGAATAGGCAAACAGAACTGTTTCATCGGCTCTTCCACAGTATTATTGATTGCGATCACTTTGGTGGGTTTTATTCGGTTTTATGCTTGTTATGTAGGAGGCGATATCGCTTGCAACAGAAGTAGGTGCCTAGGGGTCGTGAAACGTTTTACCAACAGTCGATTGGTCCATGAACCATTGGTCAACATTATCTTTAAACCATTAACTTTTGATCCAAAGAACTTTTCACCCACGAACGTTTCGCCAACAGAACCCTACGTCAGTGAATGCATGTTTTGACCAATAACTATTCACCCAAAGAACAATTTGTCGTCGTCCGATTAGCTAAAATTATAATACGACCGTCTCGCGGCAGTATGACTTTATGGGCGGCATGGGCACCGGGCCGTAGGCCGACGAAGGAGGCCGGCGGAGGCCCGGCACTTCGGGGACAGAAGATATTAGTGTTATATATATATGCGAGCGAAGCAAGCGCGCGTCATGGAGTACATGCGTTGCATGTACGAGTGAGTGACAGTTGGCCAATTGTTCTTTGGGTGAATAGTTATTGGTCAAAACATTCTGTTGGTTAAGCATTCACTGACGCAGGGTTCTGTTGGCGAAACGTTCGTGGGTGAAAAGTTCTTTGGATCAAAAGTTAATGGTTTAAAGATAATGTTGAACAATGGTTCATGGACCAATCGACTGTTGGTAATACGTTACAGACTCGTGCCTAGGTGCTTAAGTAGGTAACTTTAATTAAATTAAATGGGCACCTACTAAAAATCAAAGCTTGTTTATTTTCCGCAACTTTCCATTACGCACGACGCACTTCTCACTCAACATTGGCGGACGGAGAAAATGTGTGGGAAAATCTGGTAAATTGGCACCTCCGAGATATTGCCATTTTCTCTCAGGCAAGGGTGTCGATGTTTAGTGGTTACAAAAGTCCTTGAAAAGATCATACAGGGTGGAAGGACATACACGGTTACCACGTATGTAGGTAGGTTAGGTTGGCCTATAATTTATAGGTAGGCACCTATAAATTGCCAATGAACCAACCACCAATGAGCCAAGTTCAACTTTTGAAACCACTTAATACCTACCTATATAGGTAAAAGTAGCTGAAAATACTTACATACGTGGGTCTGACAGGAGATACCGGTATAGGTAGGTACACCTTCAGTGCCGGGAGCCCTCCTGGAGGGCTCACTCAAGTCGTGCTAAGGCCTATGCCTACCTACGCCATAAATGTAGGTTTTTCTTTGCGAAAACAGCATCAAATAATGTAGAATAAAAACAGTTGAGTATTAACAAGATTAATAAGAATACGCGTCGGTTTGAAATTAAAAGCACTTTTCATAGTGTCATGAAAATTGGCCCTGAATGAATTGGCCATGTTTTTCCAATAAAACGAAAAAAAAACTAAAAATATGAAAAAAACGCGAAGTTTTTCATGTTTTAAATACGTTCTTAGTTTATTTTATACTAGCTGATACCCGCGGATTCGCCCACTTTAATATCGGTTATCGCTATAAATTATATACTAAAACCTTCCTCGAGAACCACTCTATCCATTAGTGATGACAGTAGCAGTTTTTGAGTATATCACGAACAGACAGACACGCCGAAGGACTTTATCTTATAATATGTAGTGATAATATGCTTTAATTTCAAATCAAAATCAAAAGTCATTTATTCAAACTAGGCTGATAATCAGTCAAAAATTTACTTTACTTTACTATTTACATTTTTATAAGACAGTCCCCCAAAACGCCCACCCATCGACACTTCCTAGTGTTTAGCTGGAAAGAAGAAGTGGCGGAACAAACTCCCCAGCACACATCTGTCTGTTAGGTTGGTTAGAAGAACCAGACTCGATACAATAGCAAGGTGTCAGTTAAATTTAAGATTTACTACAGACACAATCAGTAATACTTAAACAAAAGTTTATAACAATGAACAATGTAAAAATAAAATAATAAATACATAACTTATCAGTAAACTAATTTTGGAGAAAGAACATAAATAACAAACATTGTCTTAAGTGTTCAACTCAGCGACCAACTATTCTGATCATCTAAGTAGTCGTTAATAGAATAGTACGCTTTTAAACAAAGATTAGATTTAACTTTGGCTTTAAACGCATTAAATGGCAAGTCTAGAAAAGAAGATGGCAGTATAATATAAAATGTAATCCCGAGCCCTACGAATGAATTATGAACTTTGTGAAGCCGGTGAAAAGGAGCGCGCAGTTTATGCTTATTTTCAGTGTTAAAGTTGTGGATATCACTGTTTTTAGTGTACAGGTGGATATTTTGTCTAATATATAAAATGTTGGCAAAGATGTACTGAGAAGCAACCGTGAGAATACCAATCTCCTTAAAAATCTCTAAGGGAAACTCGGGCACCCAGCTGATAAATTGCACGAACCGCTCGCTTCTGCAGAACAAATATATTTTGAATATCAGCAGCTTTGCCCCACAGCAGAATACCGTAGGACATAACGCTGTGAAAATAACTAAAGTAGACTAACCGCGCTGTATCAACGTCAGTGTATTGTCTTACTTTTTAACCGACTTCCCAAAAAGGAGGAGGTTCTCAATTCGATCGGTATTTTTTTTTTTTTATGTATGGACACCGATTACGCAACGATTTATGATCCGATTTTCGTGATTCTTTTTTATTTTGATGCAAAATGGTTGCCATTTGGTCCCATAAAAATTTAGTATAGTTTGGACGAGTACTTTTCATTTTATGAACATTTTTCGTTTATGTGTGTTCGCGAATAACTTCGTCGTTTATGAACCAATTTTGATGATTCTTTTTTTATTATGAAGGAGATATTTCAAGGGTGGTACCATGGTATAGATACCAGGACCTGGTGATGAAATCCCAGAGAAATCGAGGGTAACCCTCAAATTTCATAGGCACGTATTACGTGTTTCGTGTTTTTCGCACGCATCTAGCAGTCATCACTTCATGTTGATGAGCTGATGATGGAAGGTACTAGGTACTCCTCAAAGGTTAGGAGTTGAAAGCAATAATAAGGGTATCTTAAAGGATTAGGGGTAGGTTTCTTAGTCGAATGTTATATGTGTAGTAAATATTTCTACAACTAAAAATGAAAAAATAAAAAAAACTTTTTTACAAAAAAAACAACCGACTTCAAAAACACCAAAAAGTGAAAAATAAATATCAGAAGAAAAATCAGCTTCTGAAGTCGGTGGCAAAAAAACGAAATGAAACAAACCAATGTCACCGACTTCAGAAGCTGATTTTTCTTCTGAAGTTTATTTTTTTTATATTTATTTGGGATTAGAGACATTAGAGTAAACAAGAACCCTGAGTAGGTATTGCTATCAATATGATTACCTACCCTTCTTTTTGGCTTCGCCGTAGTCGTTAAAAATTTGAGAACCACTAATTACTGTTTCCGCGTCTAACCGCGTCAAAGAATAGAATACTTAGGCCTTACTTAGGCCAAATGCAGGAATTCAGTGTCGCAACCGCAATGACAAGCGACCGCAATAATTTTGGATCCATGTATTAACCATCTTATTTCATAGGATATAATTCTACTTTATGTGTGTTTGTCACTGAACTCCTCCTAAACGACTGGACCGATTTGAATGATTTTTTTGTATGCGTTTGGGTGACGCCTTGGATGGTTTAGATTCACAAATCAGTCCCGCAGATGGCGCTGCAGTCGGTCAGGACAACCACTGTAGGGTCAGCTAGTCCTACTAATATTATAAACGCGAAAGTTTGCAAGTATGTATGGATGTTTGTTACTCTTTCACGCAAAAACGGCTAAACGGATTTGCATAGGAACACAGATAGTTTATAACCTGGATTAACACTGATAGTTTTTATCCCGATTTTATCTTCCCGTGGTATAATTTTCGAGTTAAAGCGGGCGAAGCCGCTGGCAACAACTAGTCTACTATAAATTCAAAAGCTTCTCTAGATCTTGGACTGCCAGCAGACAGCATATGACCAGTTCTGCGCTGCTATCACCGACTATCACTCGCCAACCGACCATACTTTGTTTTTTACAATAAGAATGGCGCGAATCTGAAGACGTGTAGTCCCGCTGCCATCGTTGACAAATCATCATGTTCAAAACTGAAACTGCAGCTGCACTGGTGTCTGCATTTATTGTCCACCACGACGCAACAGCCAAGTGTTGTGTGTCATCGCGCTTGGAATAAATTATTGTGCCTAGGGGCGTAAAGCAGCTGCTCTACCACCAGTACCAGCCGAATCGATGATGTCCGTCAGAGTAACAATGTAGAGGAAAATATCACAAAATCTTTCCACAACCTCAAATTATTCTTAAAATAGAAAAAAAACTTAGAACTAACAGAACCTGCGCTGCAAGAGTGAAATCGAAAATTTAAGCCACCCCAGACAAGTCACGGTTTCAGTCTATTTATTCAGAAATACTAGCGGTCCGTCCCGGCTTCACACGGGTGGACATTTTTTTGTAAATCTAAACCATTCTCTAACCTACCTGAACGCACACAATTTTTTTTATCGAAATCGGTCCAGCCGTTTAGGAGTTCAGTGACATGTTACACACGTACACACGGCTACACATCAAGCTATAAAAACCAGTTAATCTTGGCCTCACTTTACTAGATCTTTTCGCACAATGAACGATCATATTATACTGGTTTTGTATAGCTTGATGTGTAGCCGTGTGTACAGTAGAGTTAAATATAACTAGTGACCCGCCCCGGCTTCGCACGGATACAAAAAAGATACTAAAACCTTCCTTGAATCACTCTATCTATTAAAAATACCCGCATCAAAATCCGTTGCGTAGTTTTAAAGATCTAAGCATACATAGGGAGGGACAGACAGCCGGAAGAGACTTTGTTTTATACCTACTACTTAGGTAGTGATAGGGATAGTGAAGAAGAAGATTTATGTTAGAAAAGAGGTGGTTCATGAGATGACTAGTAGTAAACAATTAAAGAAGAAAAATACATGCTGCTTAATCCCTAAATACATTGGAATAAGGGCAGGAGAATGATGATTCCGAATTAGATGTTACTAAGGCCCGTAATCCACCAAAGCGGAGAGGAGCGGAGACGAGAGGAGATGTGCGGAAATCGGCCAATCACATTAGTTAAAACTTACATCTGGTCTTTCGCCTTTCCTGTGATTGGTCGAATTTGGCACATCTCCTCTCCGCTCTGCTCGTCTCCGCTTTGGTGGATTACGGGCCTTAGTTATGTTACGGAGCCATTTAAAAAATAGTAATAACTAGGCTTCAAGAGCGAGCGGAACGAGCTTAACGCCGCCGCCGTTTGAAATTGGTCGAGTCGACCAAAGTTTAACTCTCTTTGGACTGGACAGGTTACAAGTGTTTCGAATCGTCATACAATAAAAAAAATAAGTTCAAAAATCTAAAACCCGGCTACTAACAAAATCGCCGTCCTATAAGTAGAAAACAAGAAAATAATTCTTGTCTGATATTCTTCGTAGTCGCATGCCACTGATACCTGATGCTCCTTCATGGCGTTCTCATTGATACAGAAGTCAGCTGCTAATTGCCATTAGAAAGGTGGCATGCGACTACGAAGAATATCAGACAAGAATTATTTTCTTGTTTTCTACTTTTAAGACCGCGATTTCGTTAGTAGTCGGGTTTTAGATTTTTGAACTTAATTTCTTTATTTGAATTTTATTTTTGTGTGTACATAAACTATAATATACTTAATACATATTTGTAATGTGCTCGCCAGGACCTTTCATTTGATACCAAACTTGCTATGATACTCAATTTAGTATTTTTTGTGGTAAGTTATTGACATTTAAATTCCGTCGTAAAAAGAATTTATAAAATTTATATAGCCTATGTCACCCGGGCTATTCTTACGAATCTATTGACACCTAATTTTTCCTAACCTAATTATTCAAATCCGTTCAGTAGTTTAGGCGCTGCGCTGGAACATACATACACATACATCATCATCATCATCATCATCCACAGCCTGAACTCACCCACTGCTGGGTATAGGCCTCCCTTTTCCTGTGCCATTCCCCACGGTCCTGACACACACACATACATAGACTGCCAAAATCATTGCCCTTCCTTTTGGCTTCGCCGTAGTCGGGTAAAAATAATGAACCTTCAATTGCTTTCCGCATTGCACTTTTTATGACATTTAAACACATTATTCCACATCTATATTTTCCGAAATGAGAAGAAAACACGAAATATTTAAATAAAAAAAAAGGATCCGGGTTTTGGATATTTCTAGTCGATTTTGTGAAAACAAAACGTAAGAAGTACTGTCACTGTCATTTGATTTGTCAATTGTGACATTTAACAAGCCACCTCAGGCCACCTGTGCAACCAAAACAGAACGCTATAAAAGTTTCAAAACATTAACAACTTAATTCCTTTCCTGTTTAATACAATATGAAAGGTGAAAGTGAAAAGGACCCTAGCGATCTCAAATTTTACGGAAGTGACCCAGGCGCTGTAAAATTTGGAAACTTTATAAACTATTACTCATTCCACGATGCCAGCGAAAGGATCAAGAATCTTCAACCACAAATGTTTCCAGTGCCAGTAGACAACCAGCTCGTATGCCTAGACGTCGGGTGCAACACGGGAGAACTTTCTATGGCTCTTTATGTGTACTTAAAAACTATTTACCCAGATTGTGAAATCCATATGTTAGCTGTGGACATTGATTCCAACCTAATAGAAAGGGCCAACGAATCCAATGAGTATCCCAATATAAAGTATTTAACTTGTAATATCATGGATCTAAATGACAGACTTCATATCCAAAACTATCTGGACTCTTGTAAACACATAGCTTTTGATTTAACATTTTGTTTTTCAGTAACTATGTGGATACATCTGAACAATGGCGATGAAGGATTACTGGAATTTTTGGACTTTATGAAATCTATTTCTAGAACAATCATAGTTGAGTCACAACCATGGAGATGCTACAGAAGTGCCCAAAGACGGGTCAAGAAATCTGGCACCTCTTTTAATCTGTTTGAGACTTTGAAAATAAAAAGTAATGTAGAATCAGTTATTGAAAAAACTTTATCAGAAGACTCCCACTCAAAAATTTATGAATCCCCAGTTTCTTCTTGGAGTAGGAAGGTTCAAAGCTTTCATTCCAAATAAACTCATCATAGCTTAGCACTTATGATTTATGTTCGTTATCGAGAATATAACAGCTATAAAATAACAGAGAAACATCATAATTATTACATGCTGCAGGATCTACAGTACATAAAAGTGTATTATTTATAATCTTACAATAGTTACTCCTTAGAAACAATGATACCCTGATGTTCTCAATACAAATATTACTGTTTTATTTAAATGACATTGAAATAAAAATGTATCTATTATGTAGGTAGACGCATGCACATCAAGCCACTCAAAACTGTCACATCTTCACAATCAACCTTTAACCTAATGCGTTGGCGATAAAGTTGCAAATCCATTTAAGAAATTGTACAGATTGTAGTAGCTTGATGGATGTGATGACATCTATACAATATTACTGTATCTGATTCAGAAACACAATTAAGCCTCAATCATTACTAAAAAGTTTACAAATTAAATGAATTACAAATAAAAGTATTAAACATATTTTAATTGTTTTATTCTAAGTTGTGACTTCCTCTGTGCTTGATTCAAACTCCAGTTTTACATCCCCTCCTAATCCATCTGTGTCCATCTCTGTTTCTTGAGCATTTAACATGTTCAGTGTCACCTGGAAATTAAAACAAAATTACTTGAACATGCTTTGCATGTTTATTTTTAGGAACAAGAACCAATTACATTTGTCAAGGACACAGTAATAGTAAAACATTGTGGGTTGCAGACTAAAATCTAAGCTTAGTTAGCTTTTTAAACTTAGTTCAGTTAAGCAAAAAATAATGGAGGTTTTAAACTTAGTTCAGCTTAGTAACAAACTGCATCAGTTGTGCAAATAGCTGATGCAGTGAGTGAACTAAAATATGAAAAGCTAAGTTTTGTATACACAGCTAAGCTAAGCCCCTTCCACCAGCCCTGGCACCTTCAAATTGAACTTCAGGACACTGACATTTCACTTAGTTCTTGCATGGGACATATTTTTAGTTTAGCATAGCTGGCTTAGTTGAGCTTTGGTATCGCCTTAGTTTTCAGTTCACGAACTGCATAAAAAAGGCTTTAGGCATGCCAACAAAAAATTTTCATCCATGTCCTAATCACCTATCAAAATTTTTAGTAAAAGTAAACTGATTGATTTATCAAAAGCAAAATATTTGATAACAATTAACAAAGCCTTAACTTTCATTGTGCAAGTTGAAAATAAAACCTTTTGGTTTTATTGTAAACCTAACAATAAAACCTATTGTTACAATAAAATTCATGATATACACCTGTATTCCTGGAGCTTGTGGAGGAATAGGCAGAAGTGTCATCATCATCATTCACAGCTCGACTGCACCCAATGCTGGAAATAGGCCTCTCTTTGCTTGTGTCAAGTTCTTGTGAACAAGAAGTGTGTACTACACCCATATTTCTTTAGTTACATACCTATGTGCAAATCTTATGTATTACATAGTAAACCTACTAACAGATACGATAATAAAGTAAATCAAGACCTGTTGGGACAAAGGTGCTGTGTGGATATTATGTTGATTGTGAGCTGGTATACTAATGGCTGAAGTTCTTTCTTCTGTCAATTTCTTCTTTACAGGAGTTTTGGGCTGCTGGCTGAAATTGAGAAAAAATAAACAAAAACAATATAAATTATTCAAAACACAAACTTATCATACAATATAGTTTAACTGGGCTTTAGTCCGCACTTAGCCTCTTGATTGGGTCATAATGTGTGAACTGTCATACATTATGTACCATCCATCTAACCATACACAAATTATTTTTAACATCAGGAAATCAAAATTACAGTGCTGCATGAATTATTGCAGTCACTGCAGTTCAATACCAAAATATCTAGAGGTAGACAAACATCTAAACGATTTAGACTCCAGATAAGTTTCAAGTTACCCATACCAACAAATGGTCTGAGAGGTTACCATGCGATCATTTAGATACTTTAAGCTTACCCGAGGTTTGGTTCTCCAATTGGATGTAAAGTCATAGCTAAATCTGCTAACTTATTAAACGCGGCTCCGGCCTCAGTAAATATTTCCCCGACCTGAAATCATTTGTATACCTATCCGAATAAGTAAATGGGTAAATAATGAACGCAAATAACTGTTTTATGAACTCCTCTGAAGTTGCTTAGTAATATTTTCGCTGGTTACCTTCGCTGCTGAACTTGCTGCAGAATTATTCATATTTTAAGTTTAGAATCCAAGCTTATTCTGGCCTTTTAATACTTAACTTATATTTTTAATTTGTAAACATACTACTGCCGCTGTAAACATCAAAACAGAACGTCAACGTCAAAAATGCCAATTTTGTAGACAGAATGACACTGACATTGCGGTGCTGCCATACAATAATATAATTATGGTAATTATTACGACGACCCGTCGGCGTCGTTGTTCAGAATAAAAGAGTGTAGTTTAAAAAAAAAATAGTATATTGCTTCAAAGGAGATGGCTAAATGACTGCCTCTAGCAATTAAAGGATTCCCACACTGACTCGTAGTATAATATATAAACAATAATACATGAATTAGTGTTAAACATTGTCTCGCAGGGTTCAAGGGACGAACCGGGTGTAAGTTTTTAGCGGCAGATCATATAGTTCACAGAGGCTCGTTTATAGCCTCCTAAATATTTTTGTTTACTACTAACTTTTTTCAATATATGAATTGTTTTTTTTTATTATATTAGCAAAAGAAAGTCGGCGGCCAATCAGCCACACCGGCCCATCGGGCATTTGCCTGAATTGCCGCGGTAAACAGCTTCGGAGTTATGACATCTCCCTGTCTCATACCTGGCTACAGACAGATACAGAAGGATAGGTTCCGAGGTTTGAAAACTCTGTACGACATCATTCCACAGTAATAATTACAAAAAGAAAACTATCGTGGTCGGTAACATAGTTATTATTGTGACTGATTCCGGTTTCTACATATCGATATAACTTTTTTTGGATGCACATTTTAGTTCCGCTGTCATACAATAAAATGTTAAGATGACTTTTTTTTTTTTGGTAAGGGCCACTCGCAGTTCATCTCTCAGAGAGGATGGTATACTGCTTAACCGGACGACTATGGCCCTTCGATTGAAATACAATTTTAAGTGCTACAAGGGTGGGGACGGTGTCCATGTACATTTTTGGGCATTGTTCGTTTAGAAGTCATTTTTTCCTAGATAAATTAGAAATATTGACGGTCAGACGACCATGGTGTGGATGAGCCTTCATGACCTATGAAGGCACAGAACACATATACTCTACTCGTCTGCCTCTGCTGTTGTAAATGTATTGTTTGTGGCACTTTCCGCACTTTTTGGTTCGTTATGTTTATGAATAGATAATCTGTGGTTTATGAAGTATGAATGAACAGTTAGGTTAGACTTGGAGGTTAACAAGAATTGAAAACTTAAATGTTAAAACCGTATATTAATATTCTGTATTTAAGAAACCCACGTGTGCTATTAAGATACGACATTCATCCAGAACAAAGTAGCTAGGTACAAGAAAGTTCTCAAGAGTTTTCTACAAAATTATTTTATTAAATCGTAGACGTACCTTCTTACTGAACTCAAAAATGAATAGACCCCCACAACCACGTATGATGAACAACTTTCTTCGCGGTTCCATGCCGCACAACCATCAATGGCGACCAAACCAAGGTCCTCGACCACCACCTCGATTTTCAAGGAATAATCCACATTATGGGCCACCTGTTATGAGAACTGAAAACAGTGATTTACACTGGTGTGAGTCATGTGATAGAGGCTTCCCTACAACAGATCTTCTCCAGCAACATATGCAACAGCACCGGGTAACATTATTTTGTATTATGTACTAAGATTTATTTGTTATGCTGGGAACAAGGCTGTGTTTCCCCTTCCAATACATGTTGTTAACATCTCAGGGAGCCAACATCTCGCCATCTCGCCTTGAGTCTTGAAACATGTGTGTATTATATTTGCAAGGACAAGCAACAATTACAGGAAAATTAGGATGAGAATGTGTGGTATAATATTACTTATATAAAATGTTTCATTGTTTCAGACATGTAACATAGACGGTTGTCAGTTTACTGCCCATCCAAAAGTTATAACAAAACATATACAAAATACACACTCAAATGGCTTGTTCAAAAAAATTGCTAACTTAAACAATCCTGAAGCTATACAGAAATGGCGAGAAGAAAGGAAAAAGAAGTTCCCTACTAAAAGTAACATAGAGAAAAAAAATGCAGAGTCCAAAGAAAAAATTGAAAGAGGTGAAAAGATGGCATTGCAGCGTGACTATAGGAATGACAAACGTGGATCTACAGGTTGAATATTATTTTAAAAACATAATTTCTAATAGTAATTTTGACATTTAACAGTGTGTTTTATCTTTTAATTTGTCATTCACAGCACAAGGACCCAATTTAAAGAGAAAACATAGTTTTGATAAAAATAATCAGAATCAGAGGATGGCCAGACAAAACTTCAAAACATCTTCTCCATTAGCAACAAATAGCCAACCAGCAAAGAAAAAACCTAGAGTTGTACCTAGTGCACCTGCTACGTCTGAAAAGAATAAGCTGAAACCATTTGCTGGTATTGTCAATATTGAGATGGATCAAAATGCAGAAGATATTTCTGAACCATTAGAACATAGTATTGGTTTAATTGAGGATGATGATGAAGAAGCTCTAGTGATTCCCAAACAAACAACAGACACTCAAAAGCCAGTGCTTTGCGGAGCCCTAACATCACTAATTTGTGATTATGGAACATCAGATGAAGAATCTGAGGAAAATGAAGTAATCAATAAAGCATCAGTTATACAACCATGTCACAAACCAGTAGAACCTCCAAAAAGTGATAACAGTAAAATAAATATACCAGTAGATGATAAAGCTGAATTAGTAGAGAACAAGGAAAGTAATGATGAAGGTCCAGAAGAAATCAAAATTATAAAAACGAATGTAGAATATGATACTGCTCCAGAAATAATGCCAGTTGATGATAAAGCTAAATTAGTAGAGAACAAGGAAAGTGATGATGAAGGTCCAGAAGAAGTAAAAATTGTCAAAACAGATGTAGAACTTGATACTGCTCTAGAAACAATTATAAAAACCAGTAAAATAAATATACCAGGTGATGACAAAGCTAAATTAGAAGAGAACAAAGAAAGTGATGATGAAGGTCCAGAAGAGGTAAAAATTGTAAAAACGAATGTAGAACTTGATACCGCTCCAGAAACAATTATAAAAACCAGTACAATAAATATACCAGTTGATGATAAAGCTAAATTAGAAGAGAACAAAGAAAGTGATGATGAAGGTCCAGAAGAGGTAAAAATTGTAAAAACGAATGTAGAAGTTGATACTGCTCCAGACACAATTATAAAAACCAAAGAAAAACCTGTGAAAAATATAATGCCGCCAAGAAAACCAGAAAGACAAAAATACAATTTCAAAAGGAAAATACCATCAACACTGCTTCAAAAACTACTACATAATGAAATTAGAAAAGAACGTAATATTGTTTTACAATGTATAAGATATATTCAAAAATGCAATTATTTTCAGAAGCAAAACCAATAAAATGATGTTCCTTATTATATTCGTTTTTACCTACTGATACTCGTTTACCTGTACAAGAATCTTTTGGCGCGTGGCCAAGTTCGGAACTAGCACTTTAATCTTGTTCCTTAGTAGACTACCAGTACCCCACTGGCTGGCATTCGACCGCCTGAAATTATTAACAAAATATAACATCCATTCCCTATATTTATTTGGATCGGATTTTGTTAACAATTAAAAGGATTTAATATTTTTAAATCTTATAAATCTCGTTTTGATCTTCCAAAATAAAAGTAGCCTACGTTACTCCTCTTACATCAGCTGTTTGCCACTAAAAGTCCCGTAAAAATCCCGAATCATGATCCGCCAGACGTCGGCGATCGGCGGCGGCGACCTCTCGTGCAAGCCATGGTCCGGGGCGAAGAGGAATGGGACGCCGTCGCCTCCTTTTGCGAAGCAGTGATGCTAGCGAATGAGGTGGCGGAACGTGAGAGGGAGAGAACCTCTCGTCCCAGCCGCCGCGGGAGACGCTCCGGGCGCCGGGGGCCACGTGATGACTTCCGGCCACTGTAGACGCGGGCCTGTGGATGGTGAGTAACGGGCTAGCTCGCCGTCCGGCCGTCGTCATGACGGCAACAGACCGTGTCGGCGGCGCGTTTGTGTTCCACGCGCGCCTCAAAGAGATGTCAGCAACATGGAAGGGGCGACGTCCGTCGGGGCTGTGGATTATCGAAAGGATAACGCGGCTCCGACACAAGGGCGAAGAAGGAACATGGTTTGGTTATTAGTCAGTAGAAGTCTGACACTCCCCTTCGCTCTGCCCAGGGGGGGGGGGGGTTATTCGATGATTTTCCACCCACCAAAAAAAAAAAAAGGGCCGCCAGACGTCACGTATTTTCTGACGAAAGAAATGTGGACGATTGGGTAGCGTTGGTATAATTATACTAAGAACGCATGCCTACCTGCTAGCATGCATAGATGGCCAATTTTCAGGTATCGGGTACTCAAGGTACATACAAAAATCACGTATTTTCTCAAAGTTGTTTTTTACGTGTTTTAGGCAATATCCTTAAAAATAAGTCGCCAATACTCCAAGACACTTTCCGTCGGCCCTATTGCTTAACACATTCGACTCCATCCCCATTTCATAGAACTCATGTGCCATCCCGCCATACATATTGCAAGTGGACCTTCCAGGGGGGTCACTGGCATTACGTTTGGGAAAATGTGAGCCCTCCTGGAGGGCTCTCGGCATTAGGTTTAAGTTATAAAACCAAAAACTAAGTGGTGCTCAACATTTCTATGTGTTTTTATGGTTTTTCGAGGAATATTAAATAATCCGCAAATATTAGAATCGTTGGGATTACTCGTTCCAGACAGGAGGCTACGGTTGGGACCGAGGGAGGGGCTGTTTAGAGTTCCGGCAACGCGTACCAACTTATTAAAGTTTGCGCCTGTGATTCGTGCATTGAGAATACTGAATAGTGTGTCTCGGCGTTTGGACATATTTTCTTGTTCCTTGGCGGAATTCCAGAGGGAGACACTAAGTATGTTGTCCACTGTATAACTGTGATAATTGGTATTGTAACTAATGACTACTTTTGTTAACTTGGGTCTTACCTGTCACAACAAATGTATGTGTAAATCAATAAATAAATAAATTTTGTGGTTTTTTTTAAATCTTGTAGAATCTTTCGTTGGTCTCGTGTTCACAACCGCGACTGGTGATCGTGATATCGTGGGTTCGATTCCCGGGTCGGGCAGTGTTATTGGGTTTTTCCATCAGGAATTTCTAGTAGAAGCCACGGAGTCTGGATTTGTGCTCGATTGATGGCAATAGGGTCCCCCCCTATTATGTGGGACTTAATCATAATTGGCGAAATGTGGGTGTACCTACTATTTGGTACACCTCTGCGCAACCCTTCGGGGATTACAGGCGTGATGTTATGTTATAATCAGTTAAATTAAATTATCTAGCGATACTCCACACATATGTGATGGGTATCGATATCTGACCTCCACAGTCCACAACCCAGTTAGTACTACTGGGTAATGCGATCACCTGTCAAGTCCTGACCACCAGTCTTACCAAAAGTAAGACTGTAACCTACTAGTGCAGACCATAACCTACTAGTCTTACCTTTGGTAAGACTGGTTGTAGTGCTGTCTTACTAGTCTTACCTTTGATAAAACTGGTAGCAGACCAGTCTAACGTTTGGTAAGACTGGTTGCAGACTAGTCCTAGTAGTGTTATCTTTGGTAAGACTGGTTGCTGACCAGTCTACTAGTCTTACCTTTGGTAAGACTGGTTGCAGACCAGTCTTCCTTGTCTTATCGTATGACTGTTTGCAGACCAGTCTTACTAGTCGTATCTTTGGTAAGACTGGTTGCACACCAGTCTTACCGATCGTATCACTCAGTTGTCGTCTAACTGGGTTGTGAAGGTCAGATAGCTAGGTAGTCGATTCATGTAACGTACTACAACCGAACTGCATCCGGCAAGACTGGAAGCCGAGCCCAATCCAATCAATCCTCCAACCAGCCCGCGAAATTCAAATTTTCTTTAGTTTTTTGCAATTTGCAGGCCAGTGATAGGTTGTATGTTGATGAACATTTGATTCGCGGCTGTAAGACATATGTCGCGAGGGCTATTGGTTTTATTTCTTTTATGTATATTATATTCTAGTCATCTCAAAGTTCACAAAGTGATTGGTTTTATGGTAACCATATATAAATGTACTGCTTCGCTTTAATCCCAACGCCTCACGATATAATAGAGGTACTCACCTTTGTAACTCCCCTTCGGTTGTGTAAGTATCTCGCAACCCAGTCTCTTATCTCCGGTCCGCAAGGGCACCGGAGTGTTATTCCTCCAGCTTCTCAGGAGTCAATAGGATATCTGTAAATTTTAAGTACCCATGAATCTTTGGGCTAAGTATTACCTATCTGTCTTCGTTGATGAAGCCTTTTATAGCAGTCATCCATTTACCATACCTATGATGAGGTTTGTTCTCATCACTAATGTTTGTGACACGTATGTGCTAATCAGATACTGGATTCTTTCCACGTCTGTTGAAGCACGCATTTCGTGACACTTAAGTGCTTATCAGATACTGGATTCTTTCCACGTCTGATATTAAGCATGCATCTCAGAACGACTTCGGCCCCAATGCCTCTTCGTCTGAAATGCTTCCCTCTGGCATTACCTATATAAAGGTGATATAGTGTAATTAAACGTCCGTCGACGTTGCGTGTCCGACGGCACACGACTTCGTAGGCGGTGGGGGGTGGATTTATAAGGGAGGGCTTGCCCAAGACCCTTCCTATGGCTATAAACCCTAAGCGCTTTATGTCCGGACGAGCAGCTAGCATGTGGTCGCTGTTACGCCCTCAGCCCAACGCTGAAGGCACGACCCACACATTTAAGTTTAGTCTCAAACTATTCGAACAGGTACAAACAAGTACCTCCACACATATTGTAATATCCATTAACTATATTGTTTAGACCAACAGATAAATAATACTTAGCTTTACAGGAGGCCCGCGACACGGATGACAGGAATCTCCATGAACTCCAGGCACTGAATTTACTTCACTTGAAGTTACATTAGTTACTCAGACTGAATATGTCATGGCGACCATTTTAGCGGGAATGGCTGGCGTCGTTTTGGCGCAGCGTCAGGTTGTCAATACTGATTTAGTGTTGCTATTTACATTTTAGTGTTGTGCAATTATATTTACATTTTTTAGGTTTGGAACATCGCGATTTCATCTTTCGCGACACTCCCGACGACGACATAAGTTACATGTGTTCCATCAAGTCTCGCGTCCACTCTCGGATCTTCTCTCGAGCCTTCATGGACGCGTCTCTCACTTCTCTCACTTCGGGAGTTTGAGTTATTTCATTTGTATCAGTGCTTTGAGGTATGCTATCATTATTGTGTTCTTCATCAAGAATTGTTGGTTCATCATTTTCTGAGGTAAGTGTTCTCTGAGTTATTTTCTTTTCTATCTCTTCTCTGTTTATGTGGTTTTCTGTTTCAGGTTTGTCAACGGGTTCTGCGGTTTGTGGAGTTGTGGATATTTCTTCGGTAAGAATGTTTGAGTCGAGTTCTTCTAGCAGAGGTAAGTTATCCCATGCTGGTGTAACATCTTCCTTTTCAAACTCAAATATAACCCTTTCTTTTCCAGATATATCTTCTTCAACCTCCAACGGATAAAGATGTGCGATGGAACGAGTGAATTCCGTATCATTCACCTTTACTCGCGCCACTCTGCATTGACCGTCGGCTCCTTTCAACAAAGATATAATTTTTCCAACTTTCCAGTTTTCTCGGTTCTTCGTATCTCCTTTAATCTGGACGATATCTCCTAGTTTTGGAATTTCTAATTTTGTTATCCTTGGTTCTTTAAGAGAGTGTCGGTATCTCTCCCTTAGACTTGGTAGGTACTGGTCGACGAACATTCTCTTAAACTCTTTCAGCATGTTCTTTCCACGTTTCCAACCTTCTACTAGATTCTGTTTTGTTACTGTGCCTTCTTGTGGAAGTTCTGCATCTGAAGGTGTTGTCACGATGCATTTATTCAAGGTTAGAAAATCTGATGGTTTGAGAATATCCTCTAGATCAGAACCTACACACGTCAGTGGGCGTGTGTTTAATATTGCTTCTATCTCTTTTATGATTGTACTTAGTTGATTATCTGACAATAAACTTTTCGTCAGAGTTCTCTTGAGACAGTGTTTAACTAGTCCAACAAGCCTCTCATAGAAACCTCCATGCCATGGTGCTAATTGTGGAATGAATTTCCATTCTATGTTATTAGTGATGCAATAGTTGCTTGACAGTATTTCTGCAGTTAATTTAAATTGTAGTGCGTTATCTGAAACTATTCTTGTTGGTATTCCTCTGCAAGATATAAATCTTCGTAGTGCTAATAGACATTCCTCAGCCGTCAGATCCTTAACGACTTCCAAGTGTATAGCACGTACTGCTAGACATGTATAAAGACATATCCATCTTTTTTCTGATTTATTACTTGTCTTTACTTGAAGAGGACCCAAATAATCTATTCCGGTATATGTAAAAGGTGAACTATAGTTCACTCTTTCCTTAGGAAGCGCTGGAGTAGTTGGTAATTTGAATGGACCTCCTCCATGTTTGACACAATTTGTGCATTTTCCCAATATTTTCTTTACTTGGCTTCTTCCTTGGGGAATCCAATACGATAATCTGATCAAGCTTAAGGTGTGGTTGACCCCTACATGATAGTTTTTCTTATGTGTTTCTAGGATCATTGTGTTAGTGAAATCACAATCCTTTGGGATTAGTATTGGATATCTTTTATCGTAAGACCAATCAGCGTTTTGTAATCTTCCTTTACAACGTAAGATACCGTCTATGTCAGTAAATACTCCTAAGTTTCGTTGTAGGTTAGTATCTTTACCTTCTACTTCCTCCGGGAAATGTTCTTTTTGAATCCTTTTGATCTTTTGTGTATGTGATAGTGTATCTTCCTCACAGTGTTCTGTGGAGCTGTTTCGTGATTCTTCATCTGATTGATTTTTCCGTTCCTGGTCCTTTGAGATCTTCTCTCCACTCGTGAGATCCTCCCCAACAGGAAACGAAAAGTCATGTTCCACAGAAGAACATGTGTGAGTTACTGCGACTTCGGTTTCATTAAGTAAAGAAACTTCGGCTCTACAACCTTTCGGCCAAGTTCTGGAGTCTTCCAGTAGAAAACTTGGTCCGGATAGCCATTTCTGCTTGTCTTCCATAAAACTCGTGGGTCTAGTAGCCACGTCTGCTGGATTCAATCCTGTTGGAACATATCTAACTGTTACTGGTGTATTTCCCTTTATTTCTTCTATCCTCCTTGCAACGAATGGTGGTAGTAGTTTGTTGCCGTAATACCAATCAATCACTATTTGACTATCTGTCCATATAGTGCTTTCTGTAAATTCAAAGTCTAGGAACTTGATTACGTACTTCAGTAACCGGCTTCCTATTAGAACACCTAATAGTTCAAGTCTTGGAATTTTTAAATTGTCTTGATCCTTGATGGGTACCACTCGTGACTTTCCTATCACCAAGCTCAGTTCTTTTCCATTGGAAATGTATACAACTGCCGCATAAGCTTTGGTTGATGCATCTGTAAAAACGTGCAGCCTGATATTGTCATCACCAGCTTGTTTGAAGTATTTCCTTGGTAAAACAATGTTTTTTGTGTCTTCCAGCTGTTCTCTAATAATTTGCCACTCATTGGTCAATTCTTCTGGTAATGGGGTATCCCATTTGAATTTATGTATCCACAGATTTTGTAGTAAAAGTTTTGCTGGTAACAAATTTGGTGCAGCATATCCGCATGGATCGTAAATTGACGCTATGTTTTTTAGTATTTCTCTCTTGGTAGTGGCTTCTGTAGTCTTTCTTGGTCTTAATCTGATCGTATCTTCTCCTGTGTTCCAATTCAGTCCTAATACTTTAACTTCTACGTCTCTGCAGACATCCGATGAAGCAATGCTTTCTGAGAATCGTTTGGAATTTGAGCTCCATTCTCTGAGATTCATTGAAATCTCTTCAAATGTGATCTTACACGACTCATACATCTCTGTTGCTTCTTGTACGGAATCTACTCCTGTGACAAGGTTATCGACGTAGATGTCATACACAATGCGTTTTAGAATTTCCTCCTTGGAACGCAGTAGATGATGTTTCAAAGTAGCGTTTAGAAGAAATGGACTTGATATTACTCCAAATCCTCCGTGGCCGCTCCTTTTATGTCTTTCAACCATAAGAATCGAGTTACGTCTTTGTCCTTTGCGTGTAGTGCTATCTGTAGAAAAGCCTTTTCTACGTCTGCTGTTATTCCTATTTGACGCGACCTAAACCTTAACAACATTCCGGTCAAGTCTTCTAGCATAAGTGGTCCGCAGTGTAAGCATTCATTTAAACTTTTGCTATTCTTGGTCTTTGCTGAAGCGTCATAGACTATGCGAGTTGGTTTGCCCGGATGACTAACACCGTGATGTGGTAGGTAGTGTATAGGATGATCTACATCTTCGACTCCCTTTTCATTGTCCGGTACCCTTTCAATTATTTCTTTTGCTAATTGTTCTTTTAATGTAGTATCATACGCTGTTAGTGAATCGAAATTTAAACGTTTGAGTAGATTGACTAGTCTGCCTATGGCTAGGCCGTAATTAGTTTCTAAATTAGGTGGGTAATCTATCCATGGCCAACTAACAGTGTATCTGTTATTTACTAGTTCTATTGTATCATTGAATTGGTTGATTACTTCTTCGTCCCTAGTCAATTTTGGTGAATCACATATTCCAATTTGATTGATGATGATTGATGATTCTAGTTCCATTAGGCATTGAGTGCTAATTAAACCGGCTTCTTTTTAATAGCATTATTTGCATCTAAAATTCTATATTGCCTTCTAAATTACTAAGTCAGTACGTTTAAATTGTAATTACTTATGCCACATTCACTAAGCATGAAAATTTAATTAAAATTGTCATCAAATATTATTTAACAGCCACTAATAGTACGTAGATACTACTGTCGTGTCATCAAAAGGCTTAAATATAGAAGTTCAGAGCATCTAATGACCTAAATATCGAAGTTCAGAGTATCGAATATCCTAAAGATCGATATTTCTTTACATGTTGTGCTAAAACTTAAGTTATCGACAGAATCACTAGAACTTTATTTTTATCGGATAACTAGACAATAATTGTGAAAGCAACTTGGAAATAGCGTTGGTTACAGTTTCAACCTAACTTAACCTATTTCCCACAGTTTACAATGACGAATCATACAGTCTGCCTGTGACTAGTCAATTAGACAATGGTGAAAACATTTCTGTAACTAGTAGGTAATTTTAACGTAAATACAATAATCTAAAATGTAATAAAAGTTGATATTTTGAACTTGGGTATAACAACTTTAGGTATTTTTGTGCTTGACCTCCTCGGTTTTATTTATGCAATTCTTATAACAAAGTGCTCTGTTATGATGGCCAACTTTGTTACAGTGTACACATTTAATTGACCTTTTGCAATCTTTTACTTGATGATTTTTGCTTAGGCAGGCAAAGCAGTGATCCTTTATTTTTTCTTTCCTTTCTTCCACAGTTGCAACCACCTTGCATTGATCGTTGAAGTGCGATCCTTGGCAAAAAATGCATTGAAATTTCCTTTTCTTTTTCATGGGCCTGTCTCTTTTACTTCCTTGTTCTTGAGGTCTTCTTTTTGTGGAATTACTATTGTAGTTACTGTTTTTATGGAATGGTTTTTTCTCACTAAACCTTTCTTCTCTTTTATTTCCTGGGCGGGTTTGACTTGAATCGTGGTTTTCAGAATTCTTGTGATTTCTGTTGGGTTTTACGGATTTTCCCTTCTTGTTGTGTGAGCTTGTGTGTAACGTCTGAGTGATATATTCTTCCAGATTTTCGGAAGTGATCCTATTTGCGTCTTCCCTAGCAGCTATTATGGTTTCCAGATGTTGACGAATCTCTTCTATTGACTCGGTTTTTGCCTTTATCCTTTTCAGTTTGATATTCATTTCCGCTAGAACCCCCTCACCGTTTAGTTGTATTTCACTAAAGGAAGTGACCTCTTCCACATAAGATTGCATTTCGTTTAATGATAGACTACTGTTTAACTCAGTTCCGAACCTTTTCACAGTTACCTCTAGCTTACCTAGCACTATTTCTAACTTTTCCGAATTTTCTTTATTAGCATTATCCTTATAGGTGAGTGCTTCTTCGGTTAGTTTAGAGATAGCATTTGATATAGACTCAAGTCGCCTTATCAGAATTTGTTCCATTTTGAAATTCTGAAATAGTATTTTATAATTTTATACCTTGTATCCTAAGTTAAAGATTTACATCATGTATATCCTTAAATTTCCCAATTGCGTGGCGTTCGCAATATAATAAAATTGAAAAAAATAAAATTTGTTTAACACCCTGTATGACCAAAAGTTTATCTAAAACCTTTTATGAACAAAGAACTCTACCAACACCTGACATATAATAGAATTATATTTTATTAATGCCCTGTATATATAACAGAAAGTTTTAATTGTCACCCTATAAAGGACAGAAAAGAAGTTTATTGTCAACCTGTACAGGACAAAAAAAATTGTATTGTCACCCAGTATACAACAAGTTAAAAGCAAGAAATATTTCACTATCTATAGAATACTACATTTTCCATAATAAACTCAGCCCCTGAATTATAATTATGGGTAAGGGAATTTCTCTTGTACCTAAGAGGTTTCCGTATTTACTCAGAATATATTCTTATCACCGTTGCTGGTTGACGGGTAAAACTCTCAGATAACACAGAATATATTCATAATACTGTTGCTGTTTGACAGGTGAAACTGGTTTGTTTTATTATTTTTAATTTTCTGTTATTATTTTTAAAATTTCTATGTCATTCACTCATCCCGTACCGACCCTTCCTTTCAATCTCCTCTGTTAACTACCACACAATTATTTGCACCTTTCAGTTATACCATTTCTCCCACAATTCATTCATCGTTTCTTTGGTGTTCATCTCACTCTCCATCCATCAATCATTTATATGGTTGATGTTCTTGTTAATTACTTATTTATAAACATATTAGGTACCTGCCAACATCACTTGTGTATGCATCCACAAATGATATTAGGGTTCACCTGCATCAACTTAGTACTTAGTTAATTGGTACACTTTAGTAGCCAACATGAAGCAATGCAGTCAGTCAGGGATGATGTGTAAAACATGACAGTAGTTCACACATAAGTTATAACATACAATCCAGTTTCACACATGTCAATTTTATACTCATTTCTTTAAAGTAATTGTTAAAATAAACTTACAATGAGTGTTGATGTGTTTTTCCTTTCTATAGTATCAGTGATCTTTAAATGAGAATAGATGTCAGGTGTAGATGTCAGTGTCACGCATCTGCCTTCATTTGCCCATCTGTATAGAGGGTATTAGGTATAGATAAACAATTTTATGTGAACTCATACACAACAATGCTGTCTTTATGCAAATTTTAATACACCAGGTGTTCATATCACAACTTTACAAAGTTACTCTTTAGTTAGGTACTTATTTAACTAATACAATACTATACAATGACGTCCGAGCCGAATTTCGCTCGTGCGCCCTTGAGCACATGTAGTTTTATCAAAGTATACTTTAAGTAGTTTCTTCTATTATTTGTTACAGCTTATAAATCGTGAAATAGTTTACCTGATAATCTTCTTAATTATTCCCAAGTTATTTTAAGTTTCCTTTTGTTCACTGATAGAAGTAGTTATAACTTTCTTGAAGTTATTTCGCCCAAACAACTCGTGGGTTTCCTTAATATCGATATCACTTTTTCATAGTTAAACGAATTATGTTTACTATGCACACAATACTTAACGGTTTCTAATAATTTTTATTCCTGTAAAACTTAACGAACAAGGAAAATAAGTAAACTTTAGTTTTAACAAAGTTCAGTATGACACACGAGACACTACCGCCATCGCCATTTTGAATCCATCGAAATTTTCAGTCGAATTTCGCAATTTTATCAAAATTGTTTCGTGTGAGAATGCTTAATATGTTATTCAGTAAATTACTTTTGGAATTTACTTGAACTGTGTATAAGGTTTATAGGTTTTAACTCGCTAAAGATAGGATAATCGTATGTTTATTCGAGTCCGCAGCATATTACTTCTTACTTCCGGTCAAAAAAAGTATTAGTCATTCGGCCAAACTTGTTTTATCAAATCCGCGCCAAATTCAAAATCAGAATGTTTAATTGGCTTATAACGTTGCACATCACACGTACACACGCTACATACCCATTCAATTTGCAGTAACTTCGAGAATCTTTCATCTCGGCCTGCTGTTCATCTCAATAAACTTAGATAAATGAACATTTACTCATCATCACCTTGACGTTCTAATTTTGGCGCCTATAGGTGAATTATTATGGACATCCGCTTATTGGACGTTAGTTCCCATCGAATTATATAGAGGTCGCTGCCAACCTAATTTAATACACAAATGTTATTAAGTAAATGAATTTTTATGGACATCCGCTTATGAACATTAGTTCCCATCGGATTATATAGATGTCGCTGCCAACCTGATTTAATACACAAATGTTATTATGTAGATGAATTTTTATGGACATCCGCTTATGAACGTTAGTTCTAATCGAATTATATAGATGTCGCTGCCAACCTGATTTAATACACAAATATTTCTAATATTTAACAATAAGAGTCTGGATTGATTTTATGCCTTGGGATGCTTTAAATGTTACTGTTTTGTAATACCTGAGCATCTCCACCATGTCGCGAGGGCTATTGGTTTTATTTCTTTTATGTATATTATATTCTAGTCATCTCAAAGTTCACAAAGTGATTGGTTTTATGGTAACCATATATAAATGTACTGCTTCGCTTTAATCCCAACGCCTCACGATATAATAGAGGTACTCACCTTTGTAACTCCCCTTCGGTTGTGTAAGTATCTCGCAACCCAGTCTCTTATCTCCGGTCCGCAAGGGCACCGGAGTGTTATTCCTCCAGCTTCTCAGGAGTCAATAGGATATCTGTAAATTTTAAGTACCCATGAATCTTTGGGCTAAGTATTACCTATCTGTCTTCGTTGATGAAGCCTTTTATAGCAGTCATCCATTTACCATACCTATGATGAGGTTTGTTCTCATCACTAATGTTTGTGACACGTATGTGCTAATCAGATACTGGATTCTTTCCACGTCTGTTGAAGCACGCATTTCGTGACACTTAAGTGCTTATCAGATACTGGATTCTTTCCACGTCTGTTATTAAGCATGCATCTCAGAACGACTTCGGCCCCAATGCCTCTTCGTCTGAAATGCTTCCCTCTGGCATTACCTATATAAAGGTGATATAGTGTAATTAAACGTCCGTCGACGTTGCGTGTCCGACGGCACACGACTTCGTAGGCGGTGGGGGGTGGATTTATAAGGGAGGGCTTGCCCAAGACCCTTCCTATGGCTATAAACCCTAAGCGCTTTATGTCCGGACGAGCAGCTAGCATGTGGTCGCTGTTACGCCCTCAGCCCAACGCTGAAGGCACGACCCACACATTTAAGTTTAGTCTCAAACTATTCGAACAGGTACAAACAAGTACCTCCACACATATTGTAATATCCATTAACTATATTGTTTAGACCAACAGATAAATAATACTTAGCTTTACAGGAGGCCCGCGACACGGATGACAGGAATCTCCATGAACTCCAGGCACTGAATTTACTTCACTTGAAGTTACATTAGTTACTCAGACTGAATATGTCATGGCGACCATTTTAGCGGGAATGGCTGGCGTCGTTTTGGCGCAGCGTCAGGTTGTCAATACTGATTTAGTGTTGCTATTTACATTTTAGTGTTGTGCAATTATATTTACATTTTTTAGGTTTGGAACATCGCGATTTCATCTTTCGCGACAACATATGTAGTTACAGAATTATAATCACCAAAATCATTAATACAACCCTTCGAGCTCATAAAGGTTCCGGAATGACTTTGACCTTGTTAAAGGCATTTTTACACCTTGAGCTCGGAGGGTTGTATTAATGATTTTGGTGATTATAATTCTGTAACTACATACGTCTTACATGGAAGACCTCAGTGCAATGCTCGATGACCTCAGTAGAGCTTCCGAAAGAGTGGGTCTTAAAATAAACATGGACAAAACCAAGGTTATGTTGAATGTTCATGTAACACCCACTCCTATCAAGATCGGAGACTCTACGCTCGAAGTTGTGGACGATTATGTCTACCTGGGACAAACGGTCCAGTTGGGTAGATCTAACTTCGAGAAAGAGGTCAATCGTCGAATCCGACTCGGCTGGGCAGCGTTCGGGAAGTTGCGCGGTATCTTCTCGTCCAACTTACCCCAGTGTCTCAAGACGAAAGTCTATGACCAGTGTGTGTTGTCAGTGATTACATACGGGACCGAAACGTGGTCGCTCACAATGGGCCTCACAGAAAGCTCAGTCACCCAAAGGGCAATGGAGAGGGCTATGCTCGGAGTTTTCTTGCGTGATCGAATCAGAAATGAGGACATCCGCATGAGAACCAAGGTTACCGACGTAGCCCGAAGAATCGCCAGACTTAAGTGGCAATGGGCAGGGCACATTGCGCTCGCAGAACGGATGGCCGATGGGGCCGAAAAGTTCTGGAATGGCGACCGCGAACCGGAAGACGTTGCGTTGGAAGGCCTCCCACTAGGTGGACCGATGACCTGGTCAAGGTTGCAGGAACCCGCTGGATGAGAGACGCACGGGACCGGTCAATGTGGCGACGCCTGGGGGAGGCCTATGTCCAGCAGTGGACGTCTTTTGGCTGAAATGATGATGATGATACGTCTTACAGCCGCGAATCAAATGTTCATCAACGTATAACCTATCACTTGCCTGCAAATTGCAAAAAACTTAAGAAAATTTGAATTTCGCGGGCTAACCTGGAACATCAACCTTAAAATAACAGTTATTTCACGCTGATGAATTTAGTTTACATTATCACCTGTGCATACACAGGTGATAATATTATAACCACTCGCTTGCTTCTGGCAACGATTGTTTCCAAAACCAAAACTCTCTCGCTTGCTTTCGGCAACGATCGTTGCCAAAATATATTTTTTGTTAAACAACTCTAAACTCTATTTTAAAGACTGTAAAGTCCTTTCAAAACGCTTTTAAACCATAGATTATTAGATTGTTTATCATTTAGACGCAAGTTTGCAACATCACCCGACGAATTTTTTTTTACAATTACTAAGTGAAGTTTGAGGCCGACATTTTGTGTTTCTTTGTGTCCTTTTATTTTTAATGACGATTTTTTACCACAATCGTTATTGTTTCTTGTTCAATAGTACAAATAACTAGTCTAGTTTATAAAAATGACGAAAAACTATATACCTTTCGCGCAAACTTTTTCACAATTTCACGTTATTCGACAAACCGGCAAAATATGCTCGACCTTAACTTTAGCCTCTTATAAAATATTTTACACTCAACTTTTGTCAAAATAACAAACGTTACTCTTTTCCTTATCTTTTTGTCTACACAAAACAATAAACAAAATTACGCTAGGTCTCTCGTATCGATTGTAAATCAAGTTTTAATGAGGGGCGGCTGCGCCGAGTGTTTAGGTCAAATGTCACGAGCAAAGCTCGACGGTTTTCTTGAAATCGAAAGCAAGCGAGCGGAATGATTTATGTTTATTATTTTTAATCTAGTAAATAAATATAAAAAAGTTGTTTTTTCAGGTTTGAATACAGCGCCATCTTGTATTTGTCTTAGAGATAAATATGAGATGGCGCTGTAAAAAATTCGTGTGTAAGCATAACGAAGTATAAAATTAACAATATCAATTTCATTCAGCGTGAAATAACTGTTTTTACCCTTTGGGTACGCAATACGCAACCCTAAATAGAGAAACCAGAGAGAAACCTATTTGGAAAGTTGACATGGGAAGTGGATGAAATGGGAAATAGTTATTTAGGGAATTACCGTGGGAAAAGGTCGTTGTCGTTTTGAACGAGGAATCAGTGGAAGAGTAAATTAAAAACAGAGTAAGATTAAATCTTATTTTTATTAGTCCACACAGATGTTTAGGACTGGGCAGGAGCCGCTGGTACCGCAGTAGCAGCAGCCGCAGCCTCTTCACGGATACGATCCTTCTTGAGTATTCCCATGAACGCGGCCTTGTCAGCCGGCGTCTGGAAGCGACCATGACCGAACTTGGAGGATGTATCGATGAACTTGAGGTTGATCTTCTCGAGAGCTGCCCTCTTGGTGTGCGTGCGCAGGGACTGAAATAATTCAAACAAAACATTAAACATAGTCAAAAGAATCCAATTAAGTTAAAAACTCAAAATAGAGTTATATTCTTTTACATACCTTTCTCAGGGTAATGACACGCTTTTTGGGTCCCATGCAACAACCCTTGATCATCACAAAGTCATTGTTGACTTCTCCATAGTGGGGGAAACCACCCATGGGTGTGATAGACTTCTCAGACAAATCGTATTCTGTACAAGCATTGTTCTTGATAACCTTGCCATCCTTGGTGTGGATTCCTGAAGGTAAAAGCAAAAAATATTAGTATTACCCTTCTGGTAAAATAACAAAAATCCTGGACATATTGAAATATTAAATGAATTTAATAACTGACCTTGTCCAAGACGGTAGATCTTCTTGTTCATCTCTGTACGGTGGTGGTAGCCCTTCTGACCAGCACGAGCAACAGTGAATGACACTCTTGAAGGATGCCATGCTCCAATACAAGCAACCTTACGCAGACCCTTGTGCGTCTTGCGAGGAAGCTTCTTTGTGTGCCAACGTGAGGTCACACCTGAAAATTATAAATTCAGTTAGTTAAGATAGTCAAAATTTGATACTGGTTAAATAAATTACAATAGAATGATGCTACATACCCTTGTATCCTTTACCCTTGGTGACTCCAATGCAATCAATCATCTCATCCTGAGCAAACACAGAGTCAATGGGAATGGGCTTCTCCAAATGTTCTCTTGCCCACTTGACTTTGTCTTCAATAGTTCCACCGTTGAGTTGGATCTCCATGATGTGAGCTTTCTTTTGACGCTGCTTCAGCAGCTTCATCTGAGTGTGGGCAATAACCCTAACTACACTGCAGTAGCGGATCATTTTCTTGAAGTCCTTCTCAATGGATTTACGTCCGAGCTCATCCTGCCATTTCTTGCTGGACTTAGTGAATGCCTTCTTCTTGCATTTGTACCTAATTGATCAAATCATAAGTTCCTGCTGTAAGAAAAACCAAATGGCCTCATCGTTGAGCGGAGACCAATTGGTAACAATATGCACCTGGCATATTTGAATTTAAACTCTCATTATTAAGAGGAGAGCTATTGCGACAGATTAGTAACATGTAATGATACATTGAATAATTAATTAATCAGGGACCAAATCAAGGAAATCACAATATCATTGTAATTGGCAAATAGAAATGTTTACCAGTTCTTGTAGAAGCGACGGCGGCAGTCCTCAGACATGTGCTCGGCCCAGACTGTGAGCAGAGCGCGAAGACCATGTGGAGTCTCGATGTAACCAACCACGCCGACGGCCACCATGGGAGGCGTCTCGATGATGGTCACAGCCTCTACGATCTCCTTCTTGTTGATCTCTGGAAAGTTAGACATCATTGGGTCAGTGCCTGGTCTAACGGGCGGGTTTGTAATTCATGATTGTTGAATCGGTTTAGAAATTATGATTTATCCTCCTAAATTAATGTGGCACAACATCAAAACAACACGAGAACTTACTTGATCCAGGACGGTCGGGTTCACGAACCACGTGGGTCATACCCGCCTTGTATCCAATGAAGGCGGTAAGGTGGACAGGCTTGCTGGGGTCATCTCTGGGGAATGCCTTCACCTTTCCACGATGACGGCGGGACCTCTTCTTGGGGTAGAATCCCATAGACCCATGGCGGGGCGCCGAAAACTTTCTATGCGACTGAAAACAAACTCAACTTTACTTACTCTGCTAATTGGGATACATTACAATGATATTCGGGCGTAAACATCAGTCCGCCCTAGTAAAATCTTCACATAGAACTCAGGTTCTAACCGTATAATTTAAAGATAGGTAATCATCATTTGTATGTTAACTCTAAAACATGACACGATATCACGCACATTTTTACATAAATAAATCACAATATTAACAAGATTGGTAAATCAAAAGCACTATCAACATCAATCAATCTCTTAAATAAGGTAAGAAAAAGAGATTCAAGAAATATATTCGGATTTTCAATACTAACCATGTTCGGAGACAGTCGCTACAAAAATGGCCGATTGAAAAGGACTTTCTTGAATTCTTGCCGACAGAGCTGTCTTTATTTGGTGTTGCCAACAACATAATTCAATACTCCCACAAAAAAATGTTAAGGTTTGCATAAACTACGCGCTCCTTTTCACTGGCTTCACAAAGTTCATAATTCATTCGTAGGGCTCGGGATAACATTTTATAAACTAATAACTCACTAGAAACTGCCTTAACTCTTCTTTTCTAGACTTGCCATTTAATGTGTTTAAAGCCAAAGTAAAATCTAATCTTTGTTAAGTTTACCATTCTATTAACGACTTCTTAGATGATAAGAATAGTTGGTCGCTGAGTTGAACACAAGACAATGTTTGTTATTTATGTTCTTTCTCCAAAATTAGTTATGTGATAAATGTTTTGTAATTAATAATTTTATTTTTACATTTTGTTTATGTGTCTGTAGTAAATCTTAAATTTAACTGACACCTTGCTATTGTATCGAGTCTGGTTCTTCTAACCAACCTAACAGACAGATGTGTGCTGGGGAGTTTGTTCCGCCACTTCTTCTTTCCAGCTAAACACTAGGAAGTGTCGATGGGTGGGCGTTTTGGGGGAATGTCTTATAAAAATGTAAATAAGTAAAGTAAATTTTGACGTTCGAAAAGTGCTGATATCAGACTAGTTTGAATAAATGACTTTTGATTTGATTTTGCTGTTTACACAGTAATTACTATTACACCGTATACCCCACGAGCATGCAATTATTGAACCAGGATGTAACTAGGTTGCGATTAATCGACGCCAGATAATCAAACACTATTTGATGATATGAGTGACTATTTGATGAAAAACGCGTTCGAGAAACTTATAATATGAACTAAGACGGTTGTATTGGTGATTTTAATTATTAGTACTCAGTGAAGTCACATTTGAAGCGGTCGCGAATCCTATTCAATTTAACATCAATCATTTTGTGATCAGAGAGCTCGGCGTTGCACCACCCAAGCAGAGCAATGCTCGAGGGTGTGAAGCGCCGTGTCTTCGCTGCAGCCGCACTGGTGACATACACACGGGAGTCGCCTCCCGTCTAGCCACTTTGTGCAGGTCTTGATATGCCTTGACAACACCTGTACTAGACGGAAGGTCATTGTCCCGTGTCAGCTCTGTTTGTTTGTCAAACTCCAGTTGTGATGCTGGTGGTCTCGACTAAATAAAACTTTTGTTCGATATGTATGCGCACGGTAAGAGACGGCGACCAAGTGTGTGTCCCCATATGGTCAAGGGCCTAGGCGGTAGGTGGGGCGCTGTGATGACGTAGGATCGTGTGTCGCGATCCCACTGGCCAGCGCGATGTGATGATCCGGAACAGCTCCGTACCCACTTCTCCAGGATTGGCTGGATAGCCCCCACAGTCAAGGGACCTGCACTAGGCATCTCCAGCCTCACCCACCATTCCCGCACGGTGTTTTCTTGGGCATCCTTACGCCATCTTGTGACCTCTTCAGGTGGTAGGCGCCTGCCACTCGCCACCTGCAGGTCTGCGCCATGCTGGTAAACTTCGGTGAGCACTTGCACCTCCAAATCCCATGGGGTGTGCTCGCGAGGGCGAAGCCTGCAATGTCCTAGCCATACTGGAAACAACTTTTACAAAGTATATTTCCCGTGGGAATCGAACGCACGACCACCGGGTCAAGGGGTCACAAGGCAAACGTTTATACCACTCGACTACGGAGGCAGTTATGGAGGATTTTTGAAGTGAAAACTTCTTTAGCGGCGCTGAGCACTTTTTTTTGTATGGGTAAAAACTTTCAAACTCGCGTCAGGGTCACGTGATGCTGATCGAAAAATCAAGTGAAAACTTCTTTAGCGGCGCTGAGCACTTTTTTTTGTATGGGTAAAAACTTTCAAACTCGCGTCAGGGTCACGTGATGCTGATCGTAAGATTTTTCGATCAGCATCACGTGACCCTGACGCGAGTTTGAAATTTAATATTGAAGTTTTCACTTCTGCCGGCACTCCCGGAGTGCTACCTTTTTTTAAATGAAAACTTCTTTAGCGGCGTTGTGCACTTTTTTTGGGATGGGTAAAAAATGTTAAACTCGCGTCAGATGGTCACGTGTCCTGGCCGTAAGATGGCGCAGGGCACTTGCGCGAATTTGCGTGTGTGAAATGTCAAAAAAATTAAATGTTAAGTTGATTTTTCTGGGACAAAAACTTATTAATTAATTATTGTTACTGATTGTTGCTAAATCTATGTGAATGCCTTTTTACTTAGATATTAATTCATATTAAAAAAAACTAAGTGAGTAGGTACCTACCTATACAAATATTTTTATGCAGGTTTTACAAATATGGAATAAGTTCACATATTCCTTCCAGCTTAGTTATCACAACACAATACGTATTTTATTGATTATTTGCGTACTCTCCGAGATACTGAAATCACATATTTTATAAGCTCGAATCGGACAAATTCAAATGTGACCGAAATATAACTTTTTTTCCAATATTGTAAAGACCTACTTAATATAGAACTACGGTTCTATGGACCAAAATTGCCAAACCCTTTTATGGGTGAATGAAAAAAATATATTTTCCCGCAATCAAGGGAAGGAGTTAAATATTAGGTAACACTCACTTCCATAGATTATAAAAGTTTTTTCATAATCTGTGGAAATGGCCTGGCCCCGCCTGGCAAGTCGACTAAAGTTTTAACAGCAAATTATAATGCTAGCTGCAAAACATAGAGGTAAAAACTCTAGAGTAAGCAAAGAGTGAACAACAAACAATTTTGTAAACAGGTCAGGTAGGGAAGCCCCCATTAATTTGTATTATTTTTATAACGTCCTTGGTATTATTTCTTGGTAGAGCGGCAACAGAAAAACATATTTTGTGATAAGTTTGTTTTTCATGGTGTTTGTATGAATGACAAAGTTATATTTGCGGTTTTTTTTCGACGTTTTACAAGTGCCCATGTAGGCCTATGTGAAATTAAATATTTTAACTTTGATTTTTAAAATGTGTTTTATCTCAAAAACTATTTACTATAAATATTGTGCTTACCAAGTTTTTTTTGGAACCCTAATGTCATTTTTCTATAGACATTAAACACCCCACACGAATAGGTTTGATGAAAAAATTTTTTTTTAGTTTCAATTCCATTTATGTATGGTTAAGTTCACCATAATCTTTTGATTTCATTTTTGGATAAAATTGAACGTTGCACAGAATCTACTTATCAAGTTTCAACTGTGTAGTCTTTAAAGTTTCCGAATAAAATGTCTATGACAAACGGACGGATAGACATGACGAATCTATAAGCGTTCCGTTTTTTGCCATTCGGCTACGTAACCCTAAAAATAAGGACAACAAATAGGTGATTTTTACGTTCTTCTCGACTAACTGCTATGGTACAACACTTAATAATTTACTACGAAATGTCAGTGTCAGAACTGTCAGACAGATATATTAGATTGTCAATTTCTAAATCGGAAGGGGCGGGAAACTTCGGTTGCGCGCGGTTGTTTCAAATTCTTGAAATTTAATTTTTATTGTAAAACGGATCAGTTGAGTCTTATCTTTGTATATAATCTTGTTTATTAATTGTATATATAATAATTGTATATATATTTGTAGTAGTGTTCGTAGGTGAATATTTGGTAAGTTTATTTATTGTATGATTAGTCCCTAAGTCCGGGTCGTATGGACGACCCCCCTAATAACTTGCAGGGGGATTTAGGCGGCGGCCTAAATCCCCCCGAGGATGTCGCAAATTATGTGACTATCATGTCACGAAATGATAATATTGTAGATAAAAGTGGCATGGACACTGATGGTTCAGTGGCCACTGACAGTAGTGAAAAATCTTCTAGAAAACGCAGAAAAATCTGTAAAACATGTAAAATACGCAAACGTAGCAGAAAAGGTCATGGCCAGAATGAACTGGGTATCACAGATTGTAACTGTAATCTCCAAGAGACTGTTCTTGAAAATACCCATGGTAACCAAGCGTCGTCCCAACTTGAGTCACAGTCAAAGCCTAGTCAAGCTAGTTTTGAGCCGGTTGGTAGGAAGGAGTACATACATACCGATGTATCTCCTTATTTGATACATGTACAGCGCATCACCGACTTACCTAATAGTGGAACTGTATTACATCCCATTGCGTTTGGAAACTTTATGAAACGGGGAGGATTTAAAAATATAATAAATGGAAGCATTAAAAGGATAGGCCGCAATAAGTGTGCAGTTGCATTTTCAACTTTCCATGATGCAAATGATTTTTTAAAATCTAACTTATTAAATACTAATGGATTCAAAGCCTTTATCCCGACATTCAATGTAACTAGAATGGGTATTGTGCGTGGTGTTCCTTCAGAATGGTCATTTGATGAAATTGAAGCAAATATTTCTACACCTGTTGGGTGTGGAAAGGTCATTAAAATTCGGAGGTTAAATTATAAAGTGCAGATTAACGGTAGTCCAGTTTGGAAACCTTCAGAATCCATTGTTATAACTTTTGATGGACAGATTCTACCAAAGAGAATATTCATGTGCTATAATGCATTAAATGTTGATACATATGTGTATCCCACCATTCAGTGTTTCAGATGCTGTAGGTACGGACATACAAAATTACAATGTAGGGCTACAGAGCCAAGATGTTTTAAATGCGGACAAAATCACTCAGCTGAATCTTGCAGCATTGAGGAGGATTGTGCATCTTGTATAAATTGTTCTGGTTTTCACTTTGCTATAAATAAAGCATGCCCTGAGTTTAAGAGACAAAGAGATATCAAAAACACTATGGCTCATTCATGTATTTCTTATTTGGAGGCTAGTAAGTTGCATCCATCTTCCTCTATGTCTTATGCAGATAAAGTTGCTTCAGGTAGTAAAATTTCTCAATCAGATTCCAAACCCGCATACTTCCAAACTAATGATAATGTAAATAATGGTCCTAGGACAACTTCATATCGAAAAACAGTATTTAAAAAACCACGTCCGCCCCCTAGATCTGCGTCTGGATATGACAGAGCAGCACACAATGCAATAATAAATGAGTTTTTACCAAGTCCCAGTAATGGGTGTGCACTACAGAATAAACCCGAACAAAAAGAAGACCATGAACAGATTATGGATCTAATTAACAGTCTTATTAAGATGTTACAATCACCGTCCAACGTTGCCTCTTCTTTTAATGTACCTCAATTCAATCATAATGGATCACACATCCAAAATAATCCAGTGGAACTGCCGCAGTCTAATAAACAAAAAGAGTGATATTATATTTTTGTTAAATAAATTTGAACCTATTGTCTTTGCTTTAGCAGAGACATGGCTCAAAGCTGATCATATTTTTAAAATCAATGGTTATTTAACCATTAGAGAGGATAGATCTGATGGGTATGGTGGAGTAGCTATACTTATCAAGAATTCTATACCTTTTTCCATCATTACAATTCCACCTCATAATGAGGAAATTTCAATTGTAGCTATAAAAGTGTATAATACTTGTTTTGTCTCTATATACATTCCTCACCCTTCTTCTTCTGTACTTCAAGAGGTGAATAATCTCCTTTCTTTTCTACCAAAGCCACTCTTAATACTGGGGGACTTTAATTGCCACCACCAATCATGGGGTTGTTCAATTTCTAATAGTTATGGGGATGAATTACTCGATATAATAGATGTTCATAACTTATGCATCCTGAATTCTGGTGCACCCACGCGACGTTCCAATCCTAACCAAAACCAAAGCGCTATTGACCTTTCTATCTGTTCTCCTAACCTTGCCTCTTCCCTAACTTGGTACACTCTGTCCTCTACTTTTGGTAGTGACCATTTCCCAATAGTCATCTCTTATCCTCTTTGTAAACCAAATGCACCAATTAGGAGATCAAATCTAAAGCATAAATTACCCCAAAGTACTAGTAGTGACTGGGATAAATTCAAGGACATTGTTGACAGAAAGCTTTGTTCTTTGCCAGTTCTTTCTGATTGTAATGAAAACAGTTGTGCTGAAGCTTTAGAACGCTTATTAATTGCAGCGGCGGATGAGGTTTTTCCGGTAAAAAAGAACAGTATTAGTTCAATTCCGTCGCCTCCCTGGTGGGACTCAGAGTGCACAGAAATGATTAATAAACGTAAAGAGGCTGAATACAATTATAGCGTTGAAATGTCGGATACTAACTACGAAATTCTTACTAACATAATTTTAGAAACTCGCAAACTATTTAAAAAGAAAAAATTTGAATCTTGGCGTAACTTTTGTTTATCTATTTCACCGAATACTCATCCTACGATTGTCTGGCGCAACATTCGTAGATTTAGATCCATCTATAATAACCATTCTACTATCCCTGATTCGTTAGCCAGCGACTTTTTAGATAGATTAGCTCCTCCATGGGTTCCCGAGGCTAACCTAGCTCTCATACCCAATACCCAAAATATTAATTCGTCGCTAGATTGTCCCTTCACTCTCAATGAATTGAAGGTTGTTATTAATAAGACACAGGATTCAGCCCCAGGCTTTGATGGCATACCGTATTCCTTTTTTGCTCATTTAAATGACGACGTTCTCAGTTACTATTTACAGCTTATTAATTCTATTATGATGACAGGAAATGTTCCTCGTGAGTGGAAAGTGGAAACGTCAAATGGTGTTGCCATTCCTTAAACCAAATAAAACTCCTTCTGATGTTTCTTCATACCGTCCCATTGTTTTGTCGTCAATTCTGATGAAATTGGCAGAACACTTAATTAAAAATCGCTTAGAATGGTTTGTTGAAAGTAAGGGTCTCCTGGCAGATTCACAATATGGCTTTAGAAAAGGTAGAAGTACCAGTGACTGTTTAAGCATTTTAACATCGGATATTCGGATTTCATTTTCTAGTAATCAATCCACGGTCGCGGTTTTCCTCGACATTAATTCAGCTTATGATAATGTTGTATTATCAGTTTTACAAAATAAATTAAAAGCCTTACAAGTTCCAATGAACTTGTTGAATTTCATAATTAATATCCTGACTGAACGCTCTGTTAACATGATAATAGGGGATCATAAGGTATCGCATACAGTATGGAGAGGTCTCCCACAAGGTTCTGTGCTCAGCCCCCTTTTATATAATATTTACACTTTTGATTTAGACTCGTCCTTGCCTAATCCTGTTAAAGTTCTTCAATATGCCGATGATTTATTATTATATGCTACAAGTCAGTCTATTGAGCAAGCTAGCTGTTCTATTAATTCTGCTTTATCAGCTTTGGATTCATGGTTACATTTGAACGGTTTGGAGTTATCAACTTCTAAAAGCGCGGCTGTTTTATTCACCCGGAAGAGAAACATTCCCGGAGTTAATCTTTACTATAAAGATTCACCTATTCCAGTCAAAGACAATTTCCGATATTTGGGTGTAATTTTAGACTCTAAATTAAGCAGTGTTCCCCATTGCGATTTTATTGTTAATAAATGCGAAAATCATTTAAATATGCTTAGATGCTTGTCAGGTGTGTGGTGGGGTGCACATCCTTTTTCTTTAAAATTAATCTACAATGCTATAATCAGAAGCACATTAGATTATGGATTATTTATTCTTGAACCGGGTAGTGTGATGGCTTTTAAAAAATTGGACCGCATCCAGTCTAAAGCATTACGAATTATTGCGGGTGCTATGAAGTCGAGTCCCATAAATGCCTTACAGGTTGAATGCGGGGAAGCTCCTTTATATCTTAGAAGACAGTTTCTTTCTGATAATTATTTGTTCCGAATTATTCAGTTCTCAACTCATCCTCTCATTCCTAAACTGAACTCTTTAGTGGCGCTGATTGATTCTTCAGATTACTGGTCCCATAAACGTGCTCCTTGTTTGGTTATTAGCTATAAAAAATACCTTTCTTTATCTTCTCCAATTCACCGTTCCACCAAACTTCCCATATTTAGCAGTAGTTATGACAGTTTACATTTCAATCCCAACATAAAATTTAACTGTACTAGTAAATCTGACCCTGTTTGTCATTTAAGTTTTAACAATTTTCTGGCCGAACATCCGGAATATCACCACATTTTTACGGATGCTTCTAAACGTTCTCCGACGGGATGTGTCGGGATTGGCACATACCACTCGCAATTTAACATCGTTCAAAAAATAAAACTTCCTCCGGAGACTTCCGTTTTTACTGGAGAGTGTTTTGGCATTTTAAAAGCCATTGAATATAGTCGGGTTTGTAAGCTTAAGAAAGTTATAATTTTTTCAGATTGCCAAAGTGCTCTTCTAGCCATCAATAAATCTCCACTTACACATAAATCCCAGTCTCCAATTATTTGTTTAATAAGAGAATTTGCGTACAGAACCATATCTGAGGGTGTCGCGACGTGCAGTCTGCGAATAAAATAGGTAACGAAAGTATAATTATTATTGTCTAAGCGAAACGTGTAACAAACTAGTCAGGCATAACAGCATAGGTAATATACTGGCAACACCGAACCCATAAAGAGTTCACTATAGATAAAGAGTATTTATGGTTTATGGTTATGACGTTTACATAGCATCGTGGTTCTTTACCGCCCTTTTACCGACATGTGCAGACTAGCAAATGTCGATCGTTTGGTTTGATAGTATATCCAGTGAATAAGTACAGTGGTTCGTGTTGGGAAGGATGTTTCCAGCCTAAGTCAGCCCACCTGAGAGATATAAAGCTAAGTGGTTAACGCTAATAAAATAGCGTAGTGATTCCTTACCTAATTGCTCAAATTCTAGATTTCAAACTTAACTAAGATTCTGGTGGCCGAAGGAGTCGGTTACACAAGAGGACCTTCGTGTTGCAAGTCGTTTGATGTTGCAATGCGAAGCGTCATGAAGTAGACTGGGCGAAAGGCCGTGATCAGTCGGTGGGAGAAAGTCGGTGTTGTAATACGAAATCTCCCAACACAAAGAGATCTGCCGTTGTGTGTATTTGAGAGTACATGCAACGGGGATATGTATGTATAACAATGATGGGTACATACAAAGAGTTATTTTACAAGAAATGGATCTGCGGTGCACCCAGAAAATAGTAGGAGGTTGACTGGTAAAAACATACAGTTCCTCTATAATACTTAAACAGCATGGTTAACTGGTAAGAACATACAGTTCCTCTGTAATACTTAAACAGCATACTGCGTAGGAATAGTCCCGCAGTACATGTAACTAAATTAATCTCAGCCAGACATGCAAGGCATTTCTGTGCTGGGACCCCAAAGCTTAACCTAAGACACCAGAAATATTTATATTGGAATATCAAATTATATAGAATGGTAGGAATCAATTTAAATTTAATCAACAGATGGTGGACTACGGGGCGCGACCAGTAAGAACGAACAGCTAATATAGTATGCGAAGCAGACCTCCTTAACCATTGAAGATTGTTCTCGGAAACCCAAATCAATAACAACAGAACCCAGGTACATCTCTATTGACCCACAAAACTTTACATACATAATAAATTAATATCAAATGTCGCGGCTAGCGGCCGCGCCGCGACATTTGGTGGAGATGCTGGGATCCGAGAGTAATAATCAATGATTAACAAATTTATGTACAAGATTAAATTGATAAAATAAATCCGAGTTCTTACTGGTGCTGCCATCTATGAATGTTCTGTGTCAAACTTACTATATCAAAGTTGATAAAATTATTCTAAAAGGCTGAATAGGTTTGATACACGTTTCGCTGATATTACTCTAATAATAAGGAATGTTTCTCAATATAAATATCTCAGCATTAAATATCAAAGGTTTAAAAATGAGTGTTGCTGGATGTTGAGGTGATAAATCTATACGCCTAGATGGCGCCACTTGTTGTTGAAGTGTAAAACAAGTTGACAAGTTTAATTCTGTTTTTGAGAAATAAACTAAGAAATGTTGCTTATTTATTCATTTATGATTTACCTGAGGGATTTAATCATCTAAACTCGTTAGTTAACAAAGATACGACTTCACAAGTCTTTAAACAGATTAATTGTAAAACGGAAGTTAGGAACGAACAAGGAATGATGACCTGTTACACTTGTCAAAGTTGCAACCTCACATCAACCGGAAACAACAAATTTGACAAAACTAAATTCTCTGCATACCGCCATCTTTGTGGTCTGTGTTCTGTGGCGAAGTTAAAAGTTTTCGTTTGGAACTTTGTTTTATAAAAGTTAACGTTGTCAGTGCTTGCGATAACAAAATATCGACAACTTATTTGTTTATCTCGAGTGAAGAATAGAATAAGTGTGCTTTAATGAACACCAAGGTCAGTACAACTAAGATGTGTGTTGATTACGATTTCGAATTTATGTTCACAGTTCTTATGATGCTTTATGTCAAATTGATAAATACTCTGATATGAGTACTAAGATTACATGTAATCAGGTAAATCACACTTCTCTCTCGACGAAATCTCTTCGTATGTTGACGGTCATGAACCGCACCCGCACGACTTTATGTGGCATGTCTGTGAGGCAGCGCCTTTCGGCGCGTCTTATAGGAAAGGACCATGGGCACGTATCGTATTAACACCTACGAGGCTTCACGATATAACTGTCTACATACATTAAAATCAAATAAATTGTTTAGAGAGACTGAGAGACAAGTAGGCACTTATTTAAAACCTGTGTACTCATACTTCCAATCATTTTCTACAGGACCAGGATATTAGACATTGGAAGTAATTGCCACTGAAAGGGGAAAATCAGATTAAACCGCCTACAGACACCTAAAGAATTAACTAGTGAAATTAAGTTATAACTAACAACAACATCCGAAGTGAGTAATAATTTATAATCTCATATCTTGACAATGGACGAGTATCCATAGCTACCACCCTGTTCATAATAAATAAATGCTTGAGTAGGACATCTCCTGCATAGCCATTTGGTCCAAGACTGACTGAACTAAGGCAATAAGAGCTAGGCAGAGGTGTCGCCAATACAAACAAATAAGTAATATAAGAGAGATTATAAGTTCTTGTACTCTAGAAGTACATAGTAGTGTCCGTTAGTTGAAGGCACACCGTATAAGAATAGTGATGTTGTTTAGATACTGGGGCATGCATTATTTATTCTATGATTGATCATGTGGACTTGGTTATTGAACATTTAGATAGAATGCTCCTAGTTCTAAGGTACTATGTAGCATTTACTTGCCTTTACACAAATTACCTAAATAATTCTAAAAGGGGATTATTTCTATGATGGTGAATAAGATTTCCTGAATAGCGAGTTGAATTTCTGAAATTTATTTTCAGGAATGTAATGTGAATTTTTAAATACCCTTTATGTTTGACATGTGATCTATTGCAATTAAATTGAGAGTTTTTGCAAACGAGTACCAATACAGAAATAATATTATACAAAATTATTTCAGAACATAATACAAACATTTTATTTGTTATTCTCAAAATTTTAAATAGGTGGTTATAGTTAAAACAGATAGCCGTGATAGTGTAACATTATATTACAGGACCTCAATATGGAGGAATCCATACTCATCATTCTTCGCGGCCTGTCTGACAAAATAAAAACTCTGTCCGTATGCGCTCGAAATACAATAGGCAAACTCACTAATGAAACAAATGACTTAACCCTGCGTGAGGGAAAGGTTGTATCCTCTAAACTTCATACCTGTCTCCAACGTTTGGAGAGGGAACTAAACAATTATTTCCGACTCGTTAGCGAACCACAAGTAGATGAAATATCTACCATCTCTGCGATACAGCTGGAAGCTGAAGAAAACTGCTGTGAACTTAAAGTAAAGTTGGAAGAATATGAAAACTCAACGACAAATAACAACAAGAATGAAGAACGTTTCTTGTCAGGAAAACTACCAAAATTAGAGTTGCCACAGTTTGAAGGTAATATTCTAGATTGGCACCAATTTTGGGACCAATTTAGTTCCAATATTCACAATCGGAGTTTACCAGACGTTGACAAGCTGCTATACCTAAAGAATTCTTTAAAGGGAGAAGCCAAGGGAGTGATAGACGGGTTAGATATCACAAATAAAAATTATCACATAGCCATACAATCTTTGAAAGATAGGTATGGGAAACAAACACAAGTAATTGATGCATACTATTCCTCACTCTACAGAATAAAACCAGCAAACAAAACCGTATCAGATTGTCGAAGAGTTTTAACTGATATTGATAAACACTTGAGAGTTTTGAATTCCATGGGTGAAAATATTAACCACAACCACTTGAGATTTATGGTAATGGAGAAATTCCCAGAAGACATAATATATGAAATGAAACTGAAAATGAAACAAGAATCGATTGAAGAGATAAAGAACTGTTTAGAAATCATTATTTCAGCACGTGAAGACGCAAACAGATTAACACATGAGAAAAACCTGAATGATAAGGAGTATTACACTGTGAAGACGCTTCACTCAACTGGAAAGGGTGATCATACTAATCAAAAGAAAGAAGAAGACCAAAGAAGACCACAGAAAAGTAATCACGAAAACAAACAGGAAGGAGCTCGATACCATCCAACGCAGAATAAGAGAAACACTTCCCAGAGAAACAACGGGAACAAGTCAAGTTATTCAAGCCATCCTAGAAAAAACCAAAGGAAGGAGGAACCACCCAAAAAGAAGTTTAAATTTCAATGTGTCTTCTGCAAAGAGTCACACTACAATGACGAATGTACTAAATTCAGAGAAATAGAGGAAAGAAAATCCCTATTAAAAAATAGATGCTACCGTTGTTTTAGATTAGGACATTCTTCAGCGGAATGTAGACACAAAGGGAAATGCTTTCATTGCTGTAAAGTAGGTCATAATCGTGCTTTATGTCCTGCTAAATTCTCAATTAAAAAAGAAGAAAAGGTAAAGACAACCAATGTTCTGTACACAAGAGATAAGGGACTCACAGTTCTTCAGACAGCAGTAGTTACAGCAAATAAAGTAGGAGATTTTTCTAAGGAACTTCCATGCAGAGTTCTCTTGGACTCCGGAAGTCAAAGAACGTACATCACGCAGAAATCTGCAAGAAGTCTTAAACTCAAATTTGAAGAAGAAAACACGCTAACTGTGTTTACATTTGGATCAGACACTCCTCAAGAAATAGACAGTCCCGTGGTCAGAGTGCAGTTGAGGACAAGAGCGGGTAAGACAATCACACTACTTGCTAATGTGGTACCGGTGATATCGCATAGTGTTCCATATCCTCATCAGGACCTCAACCACTGGAAGGATAAATCAGAATTAGCTGATGATGGTACTTTACAAGACCAAGTGGACATCCTAATTGGTAACGATTATTACTTCTCACTTATCTCAGAACAGAAAATTAAACTAAGAGAAAATTTGTATATGGTAAAGTCTGACTTCGGATGGATACTAAGCGGAAAATTAGTTTCCAATCCTATTCAAGAACTTTCAGTAATGACATACTTCCAGTCTAATGTAGACATGTTATTCAACGAACCTGACCTGCCACTGATCGAGACCAACATGAAGAGCTTGTGGGAACTTGAATCCATTGGCATAACCGATTCCCCAAGAGAAAATCGAGAGGATGAGGCTGTGAAAAGGTTTAATGAGACTACTGAATATATAGATAACAGGTACTCAGTATCCTGGCCCTGGATTGAGTACCCTCCTGCTCTAAATTTGAATTTTGGATTGGCTTATGGTCGTCTCGTCAGCTTATTGAAGCGGCTAGATACGTCCACATTGTTAGCATATGAAGACACATTGAAGAACCAAATGATGAAGGGAATAATTGAAGTCGTACCTGATCTGAGAGATCAAATAGCACATCCAATTCATTACCTTCCACATCATGGAGTAAAAGTACCTGGTAAACCTATGAGAATCGTCTACGACGCGTCGTCTAAAACAAAAGACAATAAAAGTTTAAACCAATGTTTGTATAGCGGACCAATGATGTTAGAGGACTTGACCGGATTACTTATAAAGTTCAGATGTCAACCAGTAGGTGTATGTGCAGACGTCGAGAAGGCGTTCTTACAGATTGCACTCAATGAACCAGATCGCGATGTAACTCGATTCCTGTGGCTAAAGGATACAAAGAAACCCGCTACAGAAGATAATCTGCTTCATTTAAGATTTACAAGAGTTCCATTCGGCGTTATTTCAAGCCCATTTTTACTTAATGCAACAATCAGATTGCACCTACAAAGTTCGGATAATGAACAAGTCAAGAAATTAACTAAAGATATATACGTTGATAACGTCGTCACTGGAACAAAAACAGTGAAAGAAGCACTTCAACTTTATAAGAATTCCAAGGAAATATTCAACCAACTGTCCATGAATCTTAGAGATTGGTGTTCCAACTCTGAAGAATTTACGAAACAAGTACCTGATTCTTGCAAAGAGGGTAAGATCAAGGTTCTCGGTCTAAACTGGAAATTGAAGGAAGACACACTTCAACTAAAAGATAAAGTTGTTAGTAAACCAGTATTCACAAAAAGAGGTGTCTTAAGAGTCATAGCGTCGATCTATGATCCATGTGGATTTGCGGTACCGTCACTGTTGTCTAGCAAACTGTTCATACAAAATCTATGGAAAGAAAAGGTAAAATGGGATACACCATTTTCTGAGATGCTTAAAACCGATTGGTCAAAGATATGTAACGAATTAGAAGAGGTTCGAGACATATCTTTGCCCAGATGTTACTTCAGAGACGCCACTACAAGCACTTGTCAGATTCACTGCTTCACAGACTCTTCTTCGAAGGCCTATGCAGCTGTAATATACATAGCTAACGGCAAGGAAGTAAAGTTTGTCCTAGGGAAATCAAGGCTGGTTCCTTTGAAGGATCAAGACAATCTAAAAATACCACGATTGGAGTTACTAGGCGTATTAATTGGAACTAGGCTGATCAAATACGTATCACAATTTTTACAGTTTAACATCACAAGTCAAACGTTATGGACCGATAGTCAAATTGTTATCGACTGGTGCAAGTCGGACAAACTTCTCACACCGTTCGTAGCCAGAAGAGTAGAAGAAATTAAACGGAATAAAAACCTAACGATACGACATGTTCCATCGGAACTGAATCCAGCGGATGTTGCTACAAGACCATTCAGCTCTAAAGAAGATAGAGAAAGGTGGCTGACAGGCCCTCAGTTTTTATTACAACATCCAGATTCTTGGCCGTCGGGAATCAAGGAAGTCTCTTCTCTCTTTGCGGGGGAGGGTCTCCCGAAAGAGCTAAAAGAATATACGATGGATACAGAAAATACACTCGATGCAGAAAATCGAGACAGTGCAAGTAACCAAAATAAGATGGATGTAGACACAAGTGAAGAAAAGGGTGACAAGATTACGCAACTTAAGAAGTTACAAGCCGAACACTTTCCAAGAGAACAAGAAGGGAAAGAAACAAGCTTAAAAATTAATCTTGGACTATTTCTGGACGTAGATGGACTTTTACGTTGCAAAGGACGTTTAAAGAATACGGATTGGTCGTATGACCAACGCTATCCAATACTTATTCCAAAGGATTCTGACTACACTAATAAAATCATCAACCAGACTCACAGCGACAATCATCATGTTGGTGTTAACCATACCCTCGCTATAATTCGTCAAACCTTTTGGATTCCACACGGAAAGCGCCAAGTCCAGAAGATTATAAAGAAATGTCCTAGATGTCAGAAACACGGAGGGGGACCGTTCAAACTACCACCAACCCCTGCATTACCCACTGAAAGAGTAAATTACACTTCACCGTTTACATTTACAGGCCTAGACTACATGGGTCCTGTACTAACCAAACATGGAAATGAAACAAATAAACGTTGGATAGCACTTTTCACTTGCCTAGCAGTTAGGGCAGTGCACTTAGAGGTTGTCCAAGATCTCACAGCAGAAGAAGGACTCCATGCTTTGAGAAGAATGGTATCGACAAGAGGAGTGCCACAAATAATTACATCAGATAATGCCACAAATTTTAAGCTCATGTCAGAAATATTAACAAATTCTTATTGTATTAAACACGAAATTCGTTGGAAGTTCATACCCCAACTAGCCCCCTGGTTCGGGGGATTCTATGAGCGATTAATTGGAATAGTAAAAAACTGTATGCGAAGAACATTAGAGAAACACATGTTGACGGATAGTCAATTGGTCACATTAGTTAAAGAAATTGAAGCAACCGTTAATACCAGACCATTAACTTGTGTCGATTCCGAATTGGTACATATTCTAAAACCGTCTGACTTCTTAACTATGGGAAAATGCATAATGATGGAAGGTTCAACCGAAGACTTTCTAGTACAAGGCACTACGACAAAATCCGACCTTATCAAGGCTTGGAAAAGAGGCCTAGTTATCCTCAATGAATTTAAGGACATGTTCACAAATCGATATTTACAAAGTCTGCGTGAACGATATAGACATTCTGTCAAACAACCTAGAATCACGGCAAAATTAATCCCGAAGGTAGGACAAATCGTGCAGATAAAAGGAGATAGTAAAAATCGAGAAGAATGGAAAGTAGGAAAAATTACTTCATTGGTCAAAGGTTCTGACGGACTTTGCAGAGTTGCGAAGGTCGAAGTTAGAAATAAGGAGTTTGTGAGATCCTTAACTCATCTATATCCATTGGAATTGGAGGACAATGAAGAAATAGAATATGACGTGAATGTATCAGAAAGAGAAAGTGAGATACCACAGAATATAACAGTACACGAATTGTTACCATTGGAAGGGAAAGTCATAAATTCAAAGGGTACATCAGATAGTTCTGAAAACGAGAAAGAAAATAGAGAGTCGATAATACCAACGGAAAGGAGTATGTTGGAAGACTTTGATAATGTATCAGAGAGCACGGACAGAGAGAAAATATTGAATCAGATACAAAATGAACCTGAGAAGATAGTTCAAGTAAACAACGAAGTTAGACAAAGAAGAGGCGCGGCCAACAGAGCTCTGGAGAAAATTGCAGAGTGGACGCGTAGCTTACTAACCCTGCTTTAAAACTATTCGGGCGGGAGTGTCGCGACGTGCAGTCTGCGAATAAAATAGGTAACGAAAGTATAATTATTATTGTCTAAGCGAAACGTGTAACAAACTAGTCAGGCATAACAGCATAGGTAATATACTGGCAACACCGAACCCATAAAGAGTTCACTATAGATAAAGAGTATTTATGGTTTATGGTTATGACGTTTACATAGCATCGTGGTTCTTTACCGCCCTTTTACCGACATGTGCAGACTAGCAAATGTCGATCGTTTGGTTTGATAGTATATCCAGTGAATAAGTACAGTGGTTCGTGTTGGGAAGGATGTTTCCAGCCTAAGTCAGCCCACCTGAGAGATATAAAGCTAAGTGGTTAACGCTAATAAAATAGCGTAGTGATTCCTTACCTAATTGCTCAAATTCTAGATTTCAAACTTAACTAAGATTCTGGTGGCCGAAGGAGTCGGTTACACAAGAGGACCTTCGTGTTGCAAGTCGTTTGATGTTGCAATGCGAAGCGTCATGAAGTAGACTGGGCGAAAGGCCGTGATCAGTCGGTGGGAGAAAGTCGGTGTTGTAATACGAAATCTCCCAACACAAAGAGATCTGCCGTTGTGTGTATTTGAGAGTACATGCAACGGGGATATGTATGTATAACAATGATGGGTACATACAAAGAGTTATTTTACAAGAAATGGATCTGCGGTGCACCCAGAAAATAGTAGGAGGTTGACTGGTAAAAACATACAGTTCCTCTATAATACTTAAACAGCATGGTTAACTGGTAAGAACATACAGTTCCTCTGTAATACTTAAACAGCATACTGCGTAGGAATAGTCCCGCAGTACATGTAACTAAATTAATCTCAGCCAGACATGCAAGGCATTTCTGTGCTGGGACCCCAAAGCTTAACCTAAGACACCAGAAATATTTATATTGGAATATCAAATTATATAGAATGGTAGGAATCAATTTAAATTTAATCAACAGATGGTGGACTACGGGGCGCGACCAGTAAGAACGAACAGCTAATATAGTATGCGAAGCAGACCTCCTTAACCATTGAAGATTGTTCTCGGAAACCCAAATCAATAACAACAGAACCCAGGTACATCTCTATTGACCCACAAAACTTTACATACATAATAAATTAATATCAAATGTCGCGGCTAGCGGCCGCGCCGCGACAGAGGGCAATGCCTTGCAATTCGCGTGGGTTCCAGCCCATGCTGGAATCGAGGGCAATGAAGTGGCGAATTCTCTCGCTGGTGAAGCGGTGCAGTGTGGGGACATAGTTCCATACATTAATTTCGGCTCGGATATTGTAAATTTACCTAAAACTTATCTTCTGGACACCTGGAAGGAGGCCTGGGAAATCAGCAGTAGACAAAAAGGTCATTATTTTTCTTTGATCCACCCCGATGTTTCGGAAAAACCGTGGTTTGGCAGGGCTAGGTTTGGCAAGATGGAGACCTCCGTTCTCATACGTATGAGAATTGGTCACGTCTGTTCTCCTGCTCATCTTGCCAAACTTAAAATTATAAATGATCCCAGTTGTTCGTGTGGCACAGATGTGGGCGACTTGAACCACATTGTTTTCTCCTGTCCTCTGTATGACCGTTCTTCCTTTTTCAATGATCTATTGTCTCTCCGTATTCCTTTTCCTACTTCTGTTCTTTCTTTATTATGTACAAATAGTTTACCTGTGTATAAATGTATAGCTTCATTCATTTCCATTAATAATATTAAATTGTAATAAGTATATATAATTTTTTTTTTCTCATCAATTTATTTAGTCTCATCATTCATTATATAGTTAGTAATCTTACTGATCCTATATTCAAAATTCCGTCATAAATAATTTTAATAAATTCCAGTTTCCCTACCTTTTATCCTACAAAATTAAACTAAATAACTTGACATTGGCTAAATGCACAAACCGTGCGAAGCCATAGAAAAAAAAAAAAAAAAAAAAAAAAATTTCTAAATCCTTTGACAGTCACCGAAAATAGAAAATTAATATCATTGAGAAAATTTATCAAATTTGAAAACTCGAACTCTTTTACATACATTACTGAGAATGACTGCTCCTATGGAGAGAATACAAATTCTTGACGATATCGAAAAAGATATAATAACATGTCTTCAATGTGCAGGTAAGTTAGCAACGTTTAGCTCTCGTTATACACCATCATCAGCATCCTCATAGAAACTAAAACAGTGTTTACGAAAAAACGTTCTCGGCTCGGATCCTTTCCTGTTTCATAGATGTGTGATAAATGCTACTTGTATAGCTTGAAATTGTAGCGTTATTTACTTTATTTCAGCTCAAGCACTTTTGGAGTTAAGTAAAGAAAAGTCTGGACAGAAACAAGCAGAAACAAACACATCACAATTTCTGAGAACACTAAGTCAAGTAGAATCAAAACTCAGTGATCAGATTAACTATCTGACTCAAGTGTCTACTGGTCAGCCACATGAAGGCTCTGGTTATGCATCACAGAAAGTGTTGCAAATGGCGTGGCACAGATTAGAGCATGTTCGCTCCTGGGTCAATGAACTGGACCGTCTGAAAGCATCTCACCTGTCTGCTACTAGATCTGTAGCTGGAGGAAATACTCAGAATGGCAGCATGACATCTTCGGGCACCAGCACCTGATATTAACTTTTGTGCAGTTCATGTGTTACTTTAAAGACTTTTTAATAATATATAAGATATTCCATTCTCATTAGACTAGTGTTTTTTATGAAGATATCCTTAAATTTGTAGCTACAGGATGTGTTTGGTTTATCATGTAAAACTGCAACTTTACAAGACTTTAGTGGTACTTACTTTGTATTAGACAACTATCTCTATTTTAATTAGATGTAATAAAATATAGGTACCATTAATTTTTTGAACTGGTAAAGAGTAGTTGAATTATTTATGAAATGATTATTGAATAGAACTTATTTGCCAGTAATGGCGCCCTATATAATTATTATGTTTAAGAGTTCATGGAATTATGGTATGTCACAGTCATACGACGCCCCACGACGCACGCACGGCGCGATGAGAGGGGGAGAAATTCAATTGAGTAGTTGGCAAAACCTGTTAGTCTGTCAGCAATTCTCATAAACCTCAATATTCTTTGTAAAAAAAAACTGTCAATCAGAGAGAAAAGATGACTGCCATCATGTAAATAGGCAAATTCAAATGATAGTTCACAGATTATATTCCCCTGATTCGGCTCAACCGATCGTCAGGCGTCGTATTGATGACTCTAATGACTACATAAGCTCATGCACAAACACATTTAATTAAAAATGTGTGATGAAATCCTAAAATAATCCAAAAGGTAGCTAGGTATAGGAGCTGAGAAAATATAGTGTTTACTAGATTATTTTAACATCATAATAAAAAATCTTCGACTATAAATTAATAATCATGATAATCTAAAGCTAGCCCATAATCATGTTATTATTGTAAAACGTAGCATGACGCCCATATTACCACGAAGTTGAAAGAAAACGTTTGGCACTATATTATTATCATATTTATATCCATTCACTGATAAAGGCTCATGCAACTGCCAAGTCTTGTTGTGCAAAATGTTTGCAACATTTGTTATACAAGTATGTAGCTACAATGAATTAGATACCTAGGATGAATTTAATGGGGAAGTGAATAAATAAGAAAATAATTGCTGATACTTCAATCAAAAATTTATTGCAAATTATATGAAAATCAAAATACACTGAATGCTGAAAAATGAGTTTTAATTATTTCAATACCAAGAGTTTGTGGAGTCATGTTTTGAAATACAAAGGTAACTATGTGATGTTTGATTAGAATTACTTTTATATCTAGCTAAAATCTCTTTACAATTTAACCCATTGAGAAGAACTAGTTCAAATCCCTTAGAATTGAGCAGGTCTTTGCAATGTGCCTTTCATAAAAGGTGGAAGTATAAAAGGCAGGGTTTGAGGAAGAATATATTTTAAAACACAATAATTCAGCTTTTATTCCTTTTGGTCACCAGTGTGGGAAAGTATCAACTCATCACAAAAAACGACATTAACTTGGAATGCTTTTGCCATTAATATAATGACAGCCAATAGGGAATGGTTGATCATAGCTGAGTTTTGCGTTACACCATGTCTGTCATCAATGACTGTAAGAGCATAACATGAAGGCGCCCGGCTGCGAAAGTCTGTCGGAAAAATGTGTTTTGATGTGATTTTAACCACCAATCAGATCATTTTTCGAGAACAGTTTATCACTATGGTACATTGATATACAATCGTTCGAGTGAAACCAGGGTGGTTAGCTAGTAAACTTATAAAGTGTATCAGTCTTCACTGCACTAGTAATTCTTGGCATTGATTCGAAAACGAAAGTAAAATAACCTTGGCAGATTGATTTGACTTTGCATAAATTACCTTTTATCACAAAGTGTTTCCATGTTTACTCTAAGAATCTTTTATACAATTTCAATATGTAAAAATATCAATAATAATTTTGCATCCACTACATCAAATAAACCTACATTTACACATATTTTTGCTAATCTACAATACTTAAAATCATTACACTTTTATGCACATTTACCCTCAACTCATCATTAATTATGAAATTAAACTATACATCAACACATACTTTAAGATGTAATGATTTTGTCAAATTAGGTAATTTATTCTTTCGAAAAGCAAGATTTTGTTTTTGAAAATCACTCAATGCAGGTACTACATCATTTATGTAAAGTAAGTTTTAGCAAACACATGCTATGTTATCAATCCTCAATACTGATGATAACATAATCAGTTTTCTCTTTATAAGCAAAAACTTGACTTTAGATAATCTGTGCCTTTATCTGAATTCACTTTAGTAAGCACACTATCAAGCAAATCTTTGCTAATAAGTTTGTTATTAAGACTATTAGAAAATAAAAAATTACAATATTACAACAATAGATAAATTAACTAATAGTTATAATTAGACATTTAGTGCAGGTCATGAGTTGTGTGGCACAACTATTTGATCACTCCTCTTTTCAGCTCTTTTGACTAGCACTGGCTTTTGTGAATTTTTCTATATCATCTAGTGACCTCTTAGCCTTTGTTGATATATCATCCATTGATCGCCTTGCTGTCGAAGTTATGTCATCAAGAGATTTCTTTGTTTGTGATAATAGCTCATCTGTACTTTTACATGCAGTGCTCGCCAGTTCTTTTATTTCAGAGTCTATTTTCCCAATAACCCATTCAATTGCTTGACGACCTTTACCAGCATTCAGAGATATTTTGTTGGCTAATAAATCCTCCATGTAACTACTGAGTGGTACGCCCTGAAAGAATTATTTAATGTTAGTGTCAATCAATTTAATAAATAATACAAACAGAGACAGTAGTGTAGAGATTCACCAAAACAGAGAGAGGCTTATGCTCAACCCTGACCTCAGCAACAGTTGGGTAAAGACAAAACAGCTTTGAAGTATATTTTATTATTTGATTTTGTACATTTAGGAATCCCAACAGCCTACTGTGTTTTATAAACCATACAACTAGAGATAAGTAGACTGCCCATGGGCAGCAACATTCAATAAAAAAAAGAAGTAAAAGGTATGTTTGCTGCACACTATGAATGGGTTTGGAAGTTACAAAACAGTCAAAAAGAATGTAATAATTCTACTTACTTGTACTGTAACTACGGCTTCTTGTGTCAGCAGAGTTTTAGAAGTGTCCGAGGGATGTGGTGTGTACCGAACAGTCTCATCAACAGCTATGTAACGGCAGAATGACAGGTTCGAAGTTTTCAAAGTCATCTCTCTTTCATTTGGGTCTACCTCTGACTTTTCACTTGCATAGCAAATTTTTGCTGTGCCAATAAGCTGTAAATAAATATTTATTGTTTGTAGGTGCACTTTACTTTTAAAATAACTCACTTATCAAAATTTATGAAAATTATTTGAGGAACTATTTAAAATGAAATTACGAAACTTACTGCTTGCGCCCATTTCGGAAAAAACCACTTGGAACTGACAAGTCTGTGTGTGATTAGAACTCCATCAACCACCTTTCTTTCGACCACATCTGTCCCAATAACTGCTGGGTTCATAGGATTGGGATATTTTCGCCATGCTGCTTGAGCAACTGTCTCCCACGGGTGGCTGTAATTGACGAACAAAGACAAAGATTAATTAATTGACCGATACTAAGTATTGCGAGAATGGAAATTCAAGGTTGCGTCACAATATCAATCGTCACAACTTACTTGAAAGTGTGTTCTGATGTCCAAATCTTCATTTTATTTTATAAATATCTACGAAATAAATAATTGTATTGAGATAATACTAAAATTATCTCACTAAAAGCCTGGTTTTTTCCTTGAACTTCCGTTACATATTATTTAGTCACATTCACAGACAGCCGACCTTTACCCTCCCACTGGAGGTTTGAAGTGACCATTTTCTTAGCAGTGATTCTACTAAATGCAAAAGCCAAGATAAAAAACTACTGTAACCCGAAATTAAAGTCATGTTCTGTTTTTTAGCAGTTATTCCTCATACATAATACTTCACTTTTATTTTCCGCAGCCTTAGGATAAATAATTATTGTAAATGATGCCAAAATATTAAAATTACGCCCCACCGCCATGACTTTTACTGGACTGTTGCATGACTGTAACTTGGTAAATACTTAATTAACAAATCGAATGTTGGCTATAAAAATAGTTTGTCTGGGGTATGGTAGGTAGGTAATGTACATACAAAATTAGCTACAGCCAGCCAATGGCCGAAAGTTGTCAGGAATTCATTCAGTCCGTTAGTTCTGTATTGTTTATACCGATCTTCTGCCCCTTTGGCATTAATTTGGGTGTCTGTTATAAAATGAAAAAAAGTGTTTGGCAACTGGGTGGGGCAGGAGCCGTAAGAGTACTGTGGATTTCGTCATATTCTCCCAGTAGGTTTGGATCCAGCTGACTTGTGGTGGGCCTCATCACCATCTTTATACCTTAACTTACCACTGCGATTAAAGCCTCCTGCTGTCTTATCTAAGTACAAAGTTATTATGTGTAGAATGGAGAACGTGAACGAGGTATGCTTCACCAGTTTTCCACAGTATTCCAAAACCTACTAAATAATGCTAGTTTTCAAGGATGGCAAGTTTTGGACTTGGGATGAGTGCCTGAGTGGGACTGTGGGATGACGTAATGAGGGAGAACGAAAGAAAAGTAGGACTCATGCGAAACTGAAAAATAAAACATACCTACGGGTACTATAATGAATGAAATAAGGTTCTTAAATAATAACTTTGTACATTGAAACAGTTTCATTTGTCAAAAAAATCATGAGTTTCTGGTAATAATACGGGACAGTAAATAAATGTAGACCATGTAGACCCAGCTCTAAGTTCATTTGAAGGTTGACCGGTTTGACATTTTGTTGTTGACAGCTCATGAGTTTGACAGCTACCTGATAAAAGTTAAGCAATTCAAATTTTATTAATTTCGAAAGTGTTTAATTTAGCGAGTTTTAGTTTGCTTCTAAGCAATTATAAGTAAAAATCTCTTATCTTTAAGTTGAATCTGATTATGCTGCTACTGGAGTGCTGACTCGGTAACCTCAAGGGTAATTATTTACTGTTGTGTTTATGTTATAATGATGACATACCGCTTCTCTGATAAAATAAACCTATAAACCGCGTATACCATAACCATTGTAACTCATAACACCTGTACTTTATAAGTACATATACTATTGTGTTTAGAGACTTATTTTTTATTTATTTACTTACTTAAAATTATATTAATTTCTTAGTAAGTGTAAGTATTTTATTAGTATGAACTTTTTAGTAACTACCCACAATCTTTAGGCTTTATCAATACATAGACTGCAGAACTTGGAAGAAGGAAAATGACGACAGAATCTAAAGAAAACGCACTTCGCTACAGGCGAGCGCAAAGTGTTTCCAAAGCAGAAGAAATAACCGAACAGGAGAAGCTAGTTAGAAAACTACAATTGGATAAGCCGTAAGTGACCTATTCATCATTATGGATACCTATAAAAGATTTAAGACCCTTATTTGTATGATCTGTCTGCATTATTTAAGTGCATCTCTTGATTTTATTTAAAAGTTGTTTTATTTTAATATTTGTTTTACAAGCGCTTAAAATGGTCCTATGATCTTGTATCCCTATAGAGTAGAGATTTTACAAAAATCTTGTTCCAGTATTCACACACCAAGAGATTCTCTGTTCTCATGGAGCTCCGAGTTCAACGACTTTACGGGTCTGGTGAATTGGGGCTTCTTGATGCTGTCTATTGGCGGTGTCCGGTTAGGTCTCGAGAATTTCTTGAAGTGAGTATTTTTTAATTTGTAAATGAAATTAGACAACATGTATTTTTGCAAGAGAACCAGTTTTTAACTTATGTTTTTTCTTCTGTTGTTCAGAATGATGAACCAGGTATGTATGGCAACATGATTTAATTTATGATTCACTTTGTTATTTTTTAAATTACTCACTAGATACCAAAGTCTAATAATGATTCAGGTTATAGCATGTGTTACATTTTTATGTAAATATCTCCAATAAATGGACTTTGCTTCTAATGTGTTTGTGTAGCATTGACCAATATCTATTGGTAATTATTGAACTTTGGACAAGGCTAGCACCAAGGTTTCTAATGAAACAAGGAAAAACGAGTATACATTGTCATTTGGTTAAACTTTATCATCAAGGCCATTTTAGAGTTTACCTTCATTTTGGAAATGCCTACCAACTCACTGCCAACGTTAATTTTAAATTCAACTACACTGAAGAGGAAGGAAAATAATCATTTATAAAATCCCAAGTAGCACAAAACTGCATTATTGGATGTCACATAAATCCACATCGGTAACTTTAGCATTAATTGAACACTTATTAGATTTCACTCGAACTGCAAAAGCTGAAAATTACGCTTTCGTCTGTTTATTGACTATATAAACAACCACGGAAGTAACATTGTAATGTTTTGAGCGTTAATATAGGTGTTCAGGTCTGTGTTAATCAGCATCTGGCAATCAATAGTACTTTCAGCTACAATATAACATTTTTGTGGACATAAAGTACATATATTCTGAATGGAAGGCCACAAACATACCCACAAAATGCTTGCATTTTAAAAAAGAACATGTGAACTGCTTTAATGCAATCAATTATTCTGTGACTTCAATTAACAATGAAATATTGCATCTTGCTGAACATAGTTGAACTTTTACGGTGCTAATCAGCTTGCTACACGCAATCTTAAATTAGCACTTATTTAGCCCACATGATCAGTATGGGTGAATTTATATGATGCTAAATTACAGCAAACTGCTATAAATGATATCACATGTAACCTTTGATCCTGGTTGGAGCTGAATACTTGTACTAGCATAGGCAATTAATCTACTAATGCCGTTAAATAAGATCCTGAAAGACGTAGCGCCCAGTATTTTTTTTATTTAGCCTGCACTGTCCTTCTGCTGGGCAAAGGCCTTCCCCAATTCCTTCCAAGAGCTCTTTTCGGATTAATTATGCTGTTTTCACCGATCCCTATTAAACCAATTCGTACAGAGAGTTGGTTCGTTGGGCACAATATTTGCACTACGTGTTACCCACTATTAAGCTTTACATGGATCTGTAGCTGACTTCTCCGACACAAAAGCTACCCGTCGCAGCTTGTTACGTATTTATGTACGAGTGAATTCTTATACAGCACATAGCATTTCATTGTGATTAATGCGGTGCACATTGGATGTCCGCCATTTTTCAGGTGTTAACTTGTTTATTAGGAATAATACTAACTATTTATTTTGGTTTAGTCAACAAAAATAACAACTAGATTCGAAAGGTTACCAATCACTACATAGTATAAAACAAAGTCGCTTTCTCTGTCCCTATGTCCCTTTGTATGCTTAAATCTTTAAAACTACGCAACGGATTTTGATGCGGTTTTTTTTAATAGATAGAGTGATTCAAGAGGAAGGTTTTAATACCTTTTTTGCACCCGTGCGTAGCCGGGGCTGGTAACTAGTTTTTTTTTTAAACTTTGCCCCACACTAGGAATTTCTCCTGTATCGTGGGTGCGTTCACAAACATTTAAACTTACATACACAAATACCCAGACCCGAAACAACTATCTGTAGATCATACAAATATTTGTTCCGTGCGGGGATCGAACCCGCGACACGCAGCGCAGCAGTCCATTGCTTGAGCCACTGCGCCAACCGTGTTATACGCCGTGTGTGTGTTTATAAGTAAACAGCGTATTGTCCAATTAAATTTTAATTAAAAAGAGATTTCCAGCTTTTTTATTGTATCATCAACTTATTTTATTCTATAAATTTTAAGTAAACAGTCATATTTTGAGAGGGCGTGAAATTTTTCACTTATAATCATACCATACTTGACAATAAACTTGCTTTCCCAATCACATTTTACTCATTTTAAAGAAAAAACCAAGGTTTTAGTTACCGAAAACTAATGTTTTACCACGAACCATGGGCTCAAAATGGTTCGCACTCAAACATCACCAAAATAATAAATAAAATTTTTGCTACTTCTGACAATCGTCTGTAGTTTGTGCTGAGTAATAGGTAATTCACATCTAATAATCAGCCATTGTGCTGTATAATAGGTAACACCAAATCTAATAATCAGTCAATGTTCAGCTCTCGGGGTGACTGTTACCTCTTTAAATGCTTAAATAATGCTAATATAATGCAATTAGTTACAGTTATTCAGCTAATCGTTGTTTAACTTGTGCCCAAATCAGAGATATCAGCTGAGACGGCGCCTCTAACGCTTTTATTCAGCAGGCTTGTACAGCTTAGGAATCTAATGTGGACAGTGATTCAGCTATTATACAGCGTTTCTGTGTTACTTGGGATGTTTTTATTTGAAGGCACGTAATTAAGTATTAATAATGGTTTTAATAGTAAGGTAAAATCTGGTACATCACATGACAAGGCATTGTCTTCATCTATGTATGCTGTTTAATACCCAAGATGTCGTTCTTGTGTGATCTAAACTGGCTGTCTAATATTGCCATGGTGATTCTAAATTTCTGAATATTAGGTATTGTTTCACTAAAAATATAAATATAGGACAGCTGTTACTCTGATAAACTTTATTTACAGATATGGATTTCGTGTCAACCCCTTTGAATGGATCATTGTGTTAACAGGTTACAATGAAGGGGACAGAAGCCAATATCCATCAGTTATTTTGATAATTTGTGAGTATTTTGCCTTCAATAACTGTTCTATAGGAGGTGCTCTTCTGGATGAGCTTGTGGCTTAATAATAACTGCCACTCGGGTCGATCTTTAGGTTAAGCCGCACTTGCATAGGTTGGTTTGGATGGGTGACCGCCCAATACATAGCGAGTTTCCTTCGTGCCTCAGAAAGCATGTTGAGCTGTTGGTCCAGGCTGCTATATATTGTAGATAGATCTTTGGCAGTCATTACAGGTAGTCAATGATCTGAAAGTCTGATAACCAGTCTTACAAATGGGTATTGTATTACCTAGTATTAACTGGGTTGTGGAGGTCAGATAGGCAGTCGCTCCATGTAAAATACTGGTATTCAGCAGGAATGGGATAAAAGGGAAGATGGCTAGGCAGATGATGAAGATGTGCTGTTCTACACAATATTTTAAGAATAAGTCCAAATTGTCAGGACTAAGTAAGAAAGTGAGTTGAACTTCACCTCAGTTCAGATTCACTTACTTTTTTGCAATTGGTAGGTTAGTATCAAGTAAGTAGTTTGAAGTAAGGGTTAAGTTGTACTGATGATTTTAATGATAATTAATCATTCCACTTGTTACAATTGCGAAAAAATGACCAACATAAAACTGATAAGTACTTTATATTTTACTTAAATGTATGTTTGTTTTTCAGTCAGCATAGTTCCTGTCGTTGTCGGCCTCCTACTAGAAAAAGGCATAGCTGTTGTAAGTTGTATCAAATCAATCTTTAATGTCCAATTACTGATGTCCTAAACTATTAATGGTGATAATAATGCTTGTTTTTTTTTCTAGAATTTAATACCAGAGAAACTTGGCGTCATACTACAGCTCTCTAACATGTGTTTTATGGTCTTATTACCTATTGCAGTTCTACATGTAAAGGGCGACGATTTTAGTTTCGGTAATTATCCTCCTACTTTCTCAATATCTTTGAAACTTCAATACGATCTAATAATGATAAAGCACACACCATGTTTTTCAAAACTAGTCCCAGCGGTCGGTAATCTCGCAATCAACTGTAGTTTGATGAGTCTGAGAGTTATCGATACTAAGTAATCAACTCTGTAAAGTTTAAAAAAAAAAATTATTTAATTTTGTATAGAAAACAGTCGCCAAGTTTGCTAAGTAATCCTTTTTTTGCAGTTGGAAAATCAACAGTCTGTATGCTCTATTTAATTATTTTCTTAAAACTTTGGAGTTACGTACAAACTAATCATTGGTGTCGTCTTGGTTTGAAAAAGAAGTTTCTGGATAACAAACTCCGGAGGCAGAGTTTATCAGCACCTAATTGGAGTAAGTGCTACATTAATTTTGATGATAAGTTAAAAAGAGTATAAGGTCGATATTGTACCATTTATTCAGAATCTATGTTATATATCTCATAGATTACTACTTGCTTTCCATTACGGCCGCTATAGGCATCGGCGCGTGCACCGTTGTGTTAATGTTAAACTGTGTAGACCAACTTAAATACTTCTTAGGTCGATACTTGTAGAATAATGCACTTGAAGGGTCAGGCAGAGGTGTGGCCTACAGTCAACCGATAAAGACTTGGCTGCTACTGAGGAATTTCTGGTGGGAAAATAAAACACTACCCGACTGTCATAAAGTGCATTATTCATTGTCACAGGCATTGGTTCCGTACGAGATTTACAACACCTGTACCGGTATCTCGGGATCCCGGTAGTAAATTTTTTATTAAGCTCACGCCATTTCTTCAACTTCAGAAAGTGAGATTTACTAACTTTGCTAACTAACCAGAAATTGTCATAACGGCCTTTTTATATTTGACACAGCAGTTAAAAATATGATAAGTATTTGAAAGAATACAGAGTGTAGGCACAGAATACATAATAGTACTACGTAGTGTAGGTAAGGGTTTCCAAGCTCCTGTGCCATGCTCCCGTGTCAACCGTCCCGCTATTATTTACTCCTTTTTCTTTCATTGGATTGTGTAAGCAATAGGGTAGTTGACTGACTAAAAAAAATATGATTCTGTTTAGTCCGTCATCAGTTAGATTATCGAAAAATATTGGATACGTATTTTTTTTTCAACAAATTAATGAAAATTGACGTCACTTTCTGGTAAAAAATGGACCAAACTGTGACGTCACACGACTTTTCGAAGCACTAGTATTGTCTTCATTTTTTAATTAAGTACCTACGTGAAATAAGAAAAAATACGTGTCCAATATTTTTTGAAAATCTATCTTAAGGACTAATTATATATATTTTTGTCAACTACCCTATTATAAGAAAAAAAAAGGAGGAAGAGCGTGTCGGTTGACAGAGGAGAATGGAATAAAAAACGCGTTGCGCTGACCCCAAGTAAAATGGGACAGGGGCAGGAAGATTATGACAGAGTTTAAAGGTTACTGTTAAATTATTACAGATGCACTTATGTCGGCCGAACATGAGCGTAAGTTTAATACAAGTTACTGCGTGCCTTCCTTACATCTTGTTTGTTTCCTTGCTTTTAGAGTGTTTTTTTCTTGTAAATGTGTGTCGAAAACCTATTTCTTTGAGCTTGTAGGTCTAGGTATGCCTTACTTTAGAAATGCTTTGGTTGCAGTATTATTAGAATAGTAGTTTATGCGACTGTGCATAGTGAAGGGCATTACAAGTACAACACAAGTGTGGGCTTAAGAAACGAGCCGAAGGGAGTTTCTTAATAGCATCACACGAGTGTTGTACCTAATGCCTAATTATGTATAGTTGCATACACTACTTTATCTACCCAAATATCATAAGGGCTCTATGATGGGTTCAGGAACCATAGGGAAATGACCAGCATTGTTACCAGTGTAATGCAGTAAAAAATAACGGATAAATGTCAGCTCGAAATGGCGGCGTTTCGGATATCTGTCATTTTTTTTAAATCATAGGCGTTTAAACGAACAAAGTCACTATTTTTGTGTCACTCGAGATCAAAATGTCGTGCGATTTATAATTAAAATCATACTGAATTGGGGTTTCGTATCGATAGGTATCTGTTTTAATGTAGATACTAGAATAGCACACTCACTTGAATTTGACACCTGTTCCAAATTTAAACTCATAACCTACTGTTTTCAGCAGGTTATGAGTTCATTACAGTTCTGTTTATTTCTGCTGGTTGGTAATGCTGGTCATATGGCCTATGGTTTTTGAACGCATTAGAGAGGGTTTATGATATTTGGGTAGATAAACATGTATTACATAGGATTTTAAGGTTTTATATTTGTGATTGCCTTGCTTGTTTGCAAAGAGTTGATACCTACCTACTTCTTGTAGTGTTGTATTCTATTTTTCATAATTTATCGTAGCGTTACGCAACGTTATTGATTCGCTGTTAAACTTTGGCCGCCTATGTTTATCGCATCCTTGTTTTATCTTTATTTGTTTATCTGCTAATCTGAGTGTTGCGTGAAAGGCTTGTTCTAATCGCATTATAAATAAATGTAGATATATTCTAAACGCGAATGTCACCAATGAAACTGAAAACCGAACATTTTAATTGATACGTTACCTTTTTTGTGCAATATTGTCACTGACAGCTCTTGATTACGGTTTAGCCCTTAGCACACGGCGTTTTATAAACCCTCAGACGACGCGCGGATGCGAGATTTGAACGCAACTTAGTTGGAACCTAAGCACACAGTGCAATCGTGAAACACGCGTCGATACAGCGATCCCAAGCCGACCCTTTGTACGCGCTTTTAAACGAGTCTCAAATGTGCTCATCTATAAAAACGCAAAAATCGGCATCTAACGGCGCAGACGACGCGCGTTCCTGAAACACGTGTCGTCTGCGCGTTTAAAATACACCGTGTGCTAGTGGCCTAGTGGCCTTATATTTGCTGATCGCGTTCAGCCTCATTGGTGAAATTCGCCCAACAAACTACATAATAACTAACGATCCATTTCCTACAGAGAGTAAAGAAGACCTAATCAATGATACTCCGGCTGCAGCGAGGCTGACCAAGTATCCTGACAATCTAAATCTAAAAGACTTGTCCTACTTTATGTTGGCCCCTACCCTGTGTTATGAGTTGAATTATCCCCGCACTGCACGGTTAGTTTTTATTGCATCTGTTTTATTTTGTGTGTCAATTTTAATTACTTTTACCTTTTTGTAAATAAGCGCGCTGTGTTTGGTACAGTCGTCAACTAAAGGTAGTTCACAGGTTTTTTTCAACTATATGTTATGAGTACACAGAAATACATTACAAGTATTAGAGAAATCGGTTGCACACGTGAACGACAACAACGAATTTAAAATGCCTTTACGTGCTGTATTTATCAAACATGGATGAAATGGCAAAATATCACTGTCCAGTGACAGCTTGTGAAGTTGTGACCCACGGATGTCCCTCAAAAAGTTAAAGTGAAAATATAAGCCAGTGATTCGACCAGTTGTATAGATCAGAATGCTGGGCAGTGAATAAGGCAGATCAAAAAAGGTAGCTGAAATGAGAATGTTGAGGAGATGGATTATGGAGTGACTAAAATGAGAAAAGTAAGAAATGACCATATAAGAGGAAGTTTGAAAGTAAGTCCTGTTACAGAAAAGATGAAAGGGAGTCGTCGGCCTTGGTATGGATATGTGATGACGTGAGGAGGGATGGAACACAGTTGTGTGACTAAAATACTGATGAATATAAAATGTCGATGGAAAGCCAAAGAAAAGACGGATGGATTGTACGAGGATTAATGAAGAAAACCGTAAATGATAGCGTGACGAATGAAAGAGGAGAAAGGAAGAAAATAACGTGTTGCGCTGACCTGAAATAACATGGGTTATGGACAGGAAGATGATGAATGCATTTACGTTGTAGCTTGCTGCTATATACGAAGTAAAGGCGTTCATCTTAAAAAGCGTTATACAATAAAAGTGTCAACCAACTTTCGTTCCCGACAGTACATAAACCATCAAGTAGCAGATGTGAAAGAAGGCCAATAAGCTCACGTTTTCTTAAGAAACAAACGTGAACGAGTTCACGTGTACTGTAATCGTGATATTATCTCGACAAAATATCAGTCTGTCTCTGCGATATTATTAGTCACGTGTGCTTTTTGTGTTGCGCATGTCAAAATTTGACTGATCGCTGAAGTATAAGTGGAATTTCATATGTTCAAAGTCAAAGTCATGATCTGCGGTAAACAAAGGTTGGACCGATTCGTCTTAGTTTCTGATGTCGTAATGCATAAAATGGAATAGGCCAAGACGACGGGCATTACCACATTCTTGAGGTGAATGGACGATAATTTACTATCTGACTCTAAATATTTTATATGTTGTGCGTAAGCAGGTATTATGTAAAGTTCGAACAATAAACTTAATCTTTTTTACCAACGTAACGAAAATCTTAACGTTGGCAAAAAAAAAAAAACTTTATTTGGTATGCTTTTCAGAATCCGCAAGAGGTTTGTAATCAAAAGGGTGTTGGAGTTGTTCTTCGGTATTAACCTTGCCCTCGCGTTGTTCCAACAATGGATGATACCAACCATCACCAATTCTGTGGACACTTTCAGCACGATGGACCCCATAAGGATCACAGAAAGATTGCTCAAGTTAGCTGTGAGTTCTACATAATTTAATAAATAATAAGTTAACTGGCGGGAAGAGGCGCAACAACGAGGAAAGTGGAAGGAATGGGGGGAGACCTTTGCTCAGGAGTGGGAAGGATTAGGCTAACAAAAAAAAAATAAGTATCCCGCTTACGAAAGTCTTAAAGGCGACTAAGGAATTTTGAGAAATAGTTTCTATACTCATTGTCTGTGATCGGCAACCCCTCTAATCTTGTAACACAGATATAGGGACAGACACTGAAAAGTATACATACTTAGTTTATGAACCGGGAAGTCACTGGTGTTTCTAACTGTCTCGACACAAGAGAAGATGTAGAATTACGTACGCAACCCACCTGGCAAGTGTTTGGTTTGGATATACATAGACCAGTCCGAAACTTAATAGCCGCCTACGTATGATCGCACAGACTGCACGAGATTTGCCGATAGATGATCTGGCAAGTCGACAAAAGAACGTAATGACGGATATTAGTAAGAATTTTATCTTTTGGCGCTGTTTAGTAAATAAATACATCTACTACATGCATTTTGAGCACTAGACTAATCAATGGCTTACATTCAAATGTCTCGTGAGTACAATGGGCACGAGTTCGTTCTGCGCATGTCACTCTCAGACTAGAATAGAAAAAGTATTAAAGTTACTCGTAAGTAGTAGGTACGAAATCACAACTGTATTACAGGAATAAAAAGGTTCAAGGTTCATTATGCTTTGGCTTTCTGAGAAAGTCGCTAAGAGCTCTTCGTGCTGATTTCTTCAGTATTGTCCCAATTTCTGGCTACCTCAATCGAGTATTCGGCGACAACTAAAGCTTATCCTTATATTTCAGGTACCAAACCATCTCATATGGCTATGTTTCTTTTACCTAACCTTCCACTCGTTCTTAAACCTGATGGCTGAGCTGCTGCAGTTCGCAGACCGCAAGTTCTACGCTGACTGGTGGAATGCCAACAACATATCCTTATTCTGGAGTACTTGGAACATGCCAGTACACATGTGGGCTGTGAGACATGTGTACAAACCTATCACTCAAATAGGTTTCAGCAAATTCTACGGCGGAATTGTCGTGTTTGCCATATCTGCATTGTTTCATGAGTATTTGGTGAGTGGTTTTCGAATTCATCTTTTACAAGTTTTTGGACAAAGATTGTGCACGCTAACGCTGAGATAGGTATGGCAATAGACCACGGATAGCGAAGCAGGAGCAGTACAACGGCAATCGTTTGCTAAAAGTATATAGCTGGCATAGAAAAGAATGACAGACCAGGCTTTATGTAAAATTTTCTCGCATTTTTCCACTGGTGTGGTGGTAAAAACTCTGGGTTTACACATTCAAACATTTTATACTTACAACACGTGCTCCTTTCTACTCAAATCAACTAATTCACTCGAAGCTTGTTTTATTTATTCACATCATTAGAATGAAACAAATCAATTATATATATTGTATCAATAATGTTTGAAGTAAAATGAGATACATATTAAATTAATTAAAGCTTAGTTTTTATTTAACCACTGTTACTCTTAAAGAGAGTACCTACCTACTTTTATAGAGAGACCTTTATATAGAGTTTTTATAAAATATCTAAACCACCTTTATTATGTGAACTACCTACAACAACAACAATACATTAATATTCTATTCTATAACCTTTGACATTGTGTGCGCATGCGTGTTCTATATGTACACTATTTTGTTTTTTTTAAATATTTTACTCCATATTTCGTGATAGGTTTTTATAAATTATGAATTTTAGTATCGGTCTTTCATATCTGCCGTGACTGGCCGTGACGGTCAACTTTGGCCTCTGGCCAAACAAACTCTCGCCTCCCGTGACGTCCAACTTTTTAAATTATCTTTTAGGAAGTTGAGAACATCCTTATCATTCCATTTTTTTTTATCATTCTGTAACTAATACCAACTTAAAACTGTTACAGGTGAGTGTCCCACTGCAAATGTTCAGAATTTGGGCGTTCTTGGGTATGATGGCCCAACCTCCGCTCGCCATCATCTCTCGCCACGCCGAGGTCAGACTCGGGCCTCGCTGGGGCAACCTGATGGTGTGGAGCTCCCTGATCCTAGGGCAGCCACTTGCCATCATGATGTATTACCATGACTACGCCATGCTGCATTTTAAACCGGAATAGGCAGTGTAATAATTTAGTTGATATTTTATGTCGAGTACACTAATGGACAAAAGAATTGGGTCATTTTTAAACAATCTATAACTTACATTCCGAATGAAATAATTTTGTAATTATCGAAGAATTTAAATCAGCTACTTTTTTATGAGGCTACAAAAGTATTTAAACATGCTATTTTATTTAAATAAATTAAGCCATTTAGAATTGGTGCAATTCTTTTTTCGTTTCGTATACATCTGGGTTGTTTAGCGTTTTACAAATAACTTTAGTGTGTTAAGGATAAATAATTTAATCAATTGGTGTAAAATAACTCAAGAATTTACCAAACTATGAAAATACAACCTTAGTCGTTAAGAATATTTTTATATAAAATAATATATTTTTAAGGATGAAATGTTTTTGAAAATCATTGTATGTTAGATAGTCAAGTTAAAAAAATGAACAAATCCTTATTTTTGGTGTAGGTGGTCAATGCATTAGTGTTTAGAAATTGGGGCTATAATTAGATTTATTTTGTGGGGCGACTATATCAGATCTACCTGCATTTTGTCAGTTAATTTATAGGATTTGAAAGCATGTTAAAATTTGTGAAGACTGATTGCGCCTAAAGTGGGCTATACATTACAATGTGATATGAAGGCCATGTCTCGAAAGAAAACTATGAATTGATTGTGTTTTGATTCCTATGTACCATTTTTTATTATTATTATTTAAATACTCGGACTTAGGAAGAGGAGACAGGTAAACACAATACAATTCAAATTGAGAAACTCTTTTTTTTGTACAGAATTTCATGTGGGTAGTTTTCAAAGATTTTTGAGAGAATGTTTTACAAATATTTATACCTTTAGTTAAAAAAAAAACACATTTATGAAATACTAAGCATTTAAATGCATTTGTTATGATTGGATTTATATAATACGATATTTAGTATTATTATGCCTATATATTATGAATTTATGATATTTTATATGGTTTTCTATTTTTATAAAAATAAATATAAATTTTGAATGTTACAGCAGTGTTTATTATTAACGTTTTCCGGGGTGAAAAGTCTTTCGTACGCTGAAACATAGTTGCAACATTATTTGGCACACAGTTCTACTCTAGAGCTGGTAGTAACAGTTACAAAAATAGTGCTGCAAAACGTGACAGTTCTTAAAATAGACCACATGTGCTTATGCACGTGAGCGGCGCGTAGCACTGAGTACACGTTCCACAAGAAATATAAATATTTGTGATTTGACCTTGATTATGTCCGGGCAGATAATGTTCGGGCCGCGGTACCGTGATTATTACTTATAGGATAGATAACAAATTAGCTCCGACTGCGACGCGACGTGCGTTCACACTTCAACCTTTGACGCGACGTGCATGTGTTGAGGGCGATGAACTTTATCAGAATTGCCTTGAACGCTAATACGTATTATAGACTGATCTACATTGGATTTACACGACATATTTTCATGACGACGCTACTTTGTCTCGTATAGGTAGGGAACCTATGCGAGACAAAGTAGCGTCGTAAGTCGTATAAAGTGAAATCTAGATAACTGTGAACCTAGCCGTCGATATAATTATTTAATTATTAGAAAATAAAGGCGGATAGAAAACTAATCTACCTATTACATTTCCTGCGACTGCGGGAGTATATGTGTTCTGTGGACTGCGGCCATGTGTCAGGTAATCCCGGAATTCTATTCCGCCGTATCCATACGAATCATTAAAATGATATGAACAGAGCCACCTGTTGTGTTGGGCTTGAACTAGAATCGAGCGCGTTTGACTTGTTTAAAGCAACCGCCCCCAATTCGGTCGCTACTTGTTTTTGGTGCACTGTAATGGCTGAAACAAGAGTTTTTTAGTTTCGTGGGTAGGTGTCACTGGTAGTCGCAAATGTTGGTCGGAAAAACTCAGATTGAAATGTTGGATGTGAATGTTTTCGTTGAGAATAAATAAATGTAAAATGTATGCGTGCACAACATAACATCACGAAAATGTTTGGCGGTCGGGTATGCAGGTACGAGTGGTGGTATTGCATGCGGTGATCTAAGTAATTTTTAGGGTTCCGTAAGTACCACAAAAGGAAAAAACGCAATCCTTGTAAGATCACTTTGCTGTCCGTCTGTCTGACCCTTTTTCTCGGGAAAGCGTGGAGGATCAATCTGAAATTCATATCAAATACTCAGGTTCGACGGAAAAATCGAACTTCATATTCAACGCAATCAAAAGATACAGCCGGTTATGCTGCAAATTTTCGACACTCGCAAGGTAATCAAAACCTAAACGGTACTTCCTGTAAACTCATGGCAGAAACTTGAAATTTGGTGCGAAGCACCCCTACCTATAGCACAGATAAGGGGTATAATAAAGCACATTTAAAAAACTGCAAAAATAACTTTGTCATTCATAACAAACACTATTTTATTTATTTAAGGAAAAACAAACTTACTATGCAAAACAAACTTATCATTTCACAAAATGTGTATTTCTGTTGCCGTTTTAACAACATATTATACAAATTAAAGGGGGCTTCCCTTTAATTATTTATGTATCCCCTACTACCTACGATGGTACGGAACCCTTCATGTGCGAGTCCGACTCGCACTTGTCTTGTTTTTTCATGAAAATGACTAATAATTTACTGAATATAGATATATTGTACCAATAGGTACCTACACCAAAAATCTTCAGAAAAAGAATCACAAATAAATTGAGGTTCCAATCTGCAGTTATGTAAAAAGTCTGAAGATTGTTATGATTTTAGCAAAGAGAAGATTGAAAAACAACCGCTCTGAAATCCATACTTATCTTGATATGAAGAAACAGTTAAACTTGTAGGTTTCTACACACAAATAGTCCGTTTCAGTCAGCTGGATGATTGAAAAGATTGACGAACTGCAGTAGCAATCACTTAAGGTTGATGTTCCAGGGTAGCCCGCGAAATTCATATTTTCTTACGTTTTTAGCGATTTGCAGGCCAGTGCTAGGTTGTATGTTAGTGAAAATATGATTCGCGGCCAAATTCGCGGCTGTAAGACGTATGCAGTTACAGAATTATAATCATCAAAATCATCATTACAACCATTGATGTAACAACCCTCCAAGTTCATGTAACTGTCAAGAATGACCTTTTGATGAAATACTCATTCTTGACAGTTACTGAACTCTTTATGGGAGCCCAGGCAGTTGAAGAAAATTAATGAATGTTTTCGAAGGCTTTCCCAAGTAAATAGTAAAATTTTACCTTTTCAGCCATATTATGTTATGGAGGAACATTTTAAAATCTAAAATAACATGTGTATATCAGATGGTCCAAGTTGACCTGATCAAACTTGTGGGACAAAATTAAACCTAAAACTCATAATTTTGTAAGTCTTTCCATACTCACTCTATTTTACAAATTCTAATTTAGGACATTTGTAGTTTAGTAGTGTGGAAAGCGGATCGTCGACCTATTGAGCCGCGGAGGGAGCGGAATCAATTGATGAAGAGGTTGTGATAGCGAGTCTCGAACGTGTCCCGCCTCTGGGAGCCAACCTCTTACCCGACCGCGCTTCGCCAAACCATTCTTATCACAGTTCGACGGTTCCTGTTGCACGATGATAACAATGACGGGTGTTACTTAAAAGCGGTACCTGTGCTTAATTATTTTGATCAATTGGGATAGAAAATAATTAGACTAAACGCAAAGTTATAAACACTGCAAGGGATCAGCATAGCTTTATTCTGACCCAAAATTCTGTCTATGGAACTCCATATTGCAATGTCCACTTATAAAAAACTAAAACCCGACTACGACAAAAAAAACGACTCTGAAAAAGTATGAAACAAGATTTTCAGGATAGAACAAAAAGAAAAGCCGTAGTCACACGTTATAGGTACCAACCTAAACACTTTAATACCGTGTGACTACGGCTTTTCTTTTTGTTCTATCCTGAAAATCTTGTTTCATACTTTTTCAGAGTCGTTTTTTTTGTCGTAGTCGGGTTTTAGTTTTTTAGTTTTTTTATTTAAACAATTTTGGTGTTAATTTTTTTTTTTACTCTTGAATTTTTGTCCGCTAGAGGGCGTGATTTTAAATTTGAACAATATTTTGGAAATGTACAAGTGAGGCCCTTTCAAATGATACCAAACACGGCGTATTTATCTCCATTTTTATTTTTTAAGCCTTACTTTTTGTCCGCTATATAGGGCGCCAAATCACTTTTCATTACTCATACTCTGAAAGTAGGTCAGAACATGCCTGCGGAGCGGGTTGAAAGTACTACTTTTCAGCCCTAGGGAGAATCGCTTTCTACTGACAGCTGTTAAATTATTTGTTGTAATTGGGAGCAAACCTATTGCCATCAACAAATGTAATTAGGAGCAAGCCTATTGCCATCAGCTGATGTAATTGGGACCAAGCCTGTTGCCATCAACCGATGTAATTAGGAGCAAGCCTATTACCATCGACCGATGTAATTAGGAGCTAGCCTATTGCCATCAACTGATGTAATTGGGGGCAAGCCTATTGCCATCAACCAATCTAATTAGGAGCAAGCCTATTGCCATCAACCGATGTAATTAAGTGCAAGCCTATTGTCATCCACCGATTTGGGTAATTAGGAGCAAGCCTATTGCCATCAACCAATGTAATTAGGAGCAAGCCTATTGCCATCAACTGATGTAATTAGGATCAAGCCTATTGCCATCAACTAATCTAATTAGGATCAAGCCTATTGCCATCAACTAATCTAATTAGGAGCAAGCCTATTGCCATCCACTGATTTAGGTAATTGAGAGCAAGCCTATTCCCATCAACTTTCCTTGTATTCGTAATGAAAAGCACAGTGTTTACTTCGGGTTAAAGACTTATTTAGTCCCTCGAACTATTAGCGCCCTCGCTGCGCTCAGGCGCCAAACCCCGTCTCGGGGACTAAATAAGTTCCTTTCACCCCTAAGGTAACAATGTACTATTTTGTGACACGTCACGTAGCCTATGTTCAGCGGAAAATTAAGACGGTTCTAACGATACCTCATATGTCGAGTTCCGCTAAGTAGATTAGAAGCTATGAGGGAACAGATGAAGATACACACATACATACATACAAACAAACATACATACATACATATATACATAGCCAGTCAAAATCATAACCCTCCTTTGGCTTTGCCGTAGTCGGGTAAAAAATTGTAAAGGCATTGGCTGGGCTTGGAATTAACTAGTAAAAACAAGTCACTATATAAGCACAAGGCGCGCAGTGAGTGTCGCCGTTCAATGGGAATATGCCGATCTGTCACCCCGCTTTGTCCCCTTAGGGTGACGGATAGGAAAATAAAGTTTGATCTGTCCCCCTGTTTGCAATGAGGGGACAGTTCGAACTTTATTCACTCCTTAACGGTTTCATCTGTCCCCCTATTGGTGATACGGGGACAGATGAAACTTATATAATCCTTTTTGTCCCCTACAAAATTTAATATATGAATTCTTAATAGTAATGCCACACATAAGACTAGTGGTTTAGGTTTATAATCATCTGTTTTTAAATAACTTACAAATAATTCTTTTGTTTCTGTATCGATCAGTCACAGTCCCATAAATCACGTAGTAGGTATTCCAGGTATAATAAGTATAACAATCAGTCCTCTGATTTGACTTCATATTACAAATGCTAATTTTTACTAACAATGTTAACTTTTAGATGAGGAAATGTTCCTAATAAGAATGAATGAAGTAAATAAATTCAAGTTTTGACGTTTTCATTCCTGTAAGAGTTATCAAACAAAATAAAAGTTCTGTCTGTGATCTGTATGTCAGTACAGAACAACTCCACTTGTATGTAGTCAGTACTCTAATTAATATCAAAACTTATTTTGCGAATAACTTCTTAAAGATTTAAAGTAAGTCTTATTAACCGACTTCCCAAAAAGGAGGAGGTTCTCAATTCGCAATCGAATTGAGAACCTCCTCCTTTTAAAAATCAGCTTCTGAAGTCGGTGGCAAAAAAGCCAAATCAAACAAACAAATGTCACCGACTTCAGAAGCTGATTTTTCTTCTGAAGATTATTTTTCACTTTTAGGTGTTTTTGAAGTCGATTGTTTTTTTTTGCAAATAAGTTTTTTTATTTTTTAGTTTTTAAGTCCCCTCTTTTAGGAAACGGTAATGAGGCAAAAAAGGGCGCTCGGTCGCCTGCGCCGCTAGCTCGCTGTCGATTGGGGAGGGACGGGGGGCCTTAAAGACGCAGTTTGCATCAAACGGTAACGTCACATTTTTAAATTATTTGCATGGTTCACTCTGTACTGCTGGTTCATTGTTAACCACTCGACTAATATGTACAATACCTACTGTGATTTATCGGACTGTGACTGATTCTATCAATCAATAACAAAACAAAATATTCTTATTATTAGTATGTTTTTTTTTATTGTAATTAAAAAACAGATGATTATATAAACCTAAACCACTAGTCCTATGTGTGGCATTACTTTTAAGAATATAATATGTATATTAAATTCTGTGGGGGACAAACAGGAATAAATAAGTTTCATCTGTCCCCCTATTGGTGATAGGGGGACAGATGAAACCGCTAAGGAGTGAATAAAGTTCGAACTGTCCCCTCATTGCAAACAGGGGGACAGATCAAACTTTTTTTCCTATCCGTCACCCTACGGGGACAAAGCGGGGTGACAGATCGGCATATTCCCATGCTAGTTACCTGTACCTATTGAAATATTTACTGACATAAGTAGATTTAGTCTACTGTGCTTGCCCGCAGCATAAGCATAATTATAGCGTAAAATATTATGTTCTCACTCCTGGGACACAGGCCTTCTATTTATGAGAGGGAATGAATATCGCAAACTTGGTGTCGATTAGTTTAGTACCTAAGTGCCATTCAATTCCTCTTTTTGTTTATTTTTAGTCACCCTTTTAAAAGCAGTAGTGATGAAATTCTTATAGGTCGACGCCGATACCACTTTGCCACCACTGTACTGTACCTTTGCTCGCTCGTAGTGTGTTTTAACTGCTTACACACCCAGCTTCAACTATTTATTGATAAAAGTACCTACCTTATAACAAACTACGTCTCATCATCATCATCCTCGTATAATGTTCCCACTACAGGGACTCAGGCCTCCTCTCTAGGAGATGGATCGGCATCACGATCCGCCACACGGCCCAGTGCGGGTAGGTAAGTAGATGTCACATTATGTCTTCGATTTTTCTGTTTCTAAGACATCCAGCCGGTTTCCTCACGATGTTTTCTGGGTCACCGCTGCCAACTATCACACATCTATCACAAACAAATCAAAAATTAAAAAAAAAACAATTGATACAAACCTACCCGTGAAATAATGTAGAGATCATCTATTTAGTCAACTGTGTAGCTAGAGCTACCGAACGCATGGTGAAATTCAAACTGTAGTTAAATTCAATAATATCCATTCAGCACTAAGAGATAACTATAAGGCTAGGCTAGGCTCTTGACTCTTCAATGATCCTAAATTACACTTTACTGGTTGGTATACTTAGGTTGGACGTTGGTAGGGACATCGGCCCAGTCCGGACGATCAACGTGCTAATATCCAAAACACAATTAATGTACAAAACTCAGCAGAACCATAAGCTGGCAGGCCGTGTTTCAACATTGTTTGATTTGATGAAATAATTGATGTACCTACGCAGTTTCCAAGTGGGCAATTAACAAAGCTAGGCCAAACAGAAGTGGGATACGTGTTAGCTTCGGGTTAATCATGTAATAACATTTGCGGGAGAGGCGGGCGGGTTGCGGGTTGCGGGAGCGACTAACAATGTTGACCGTGGAGTGCAAACAGCGGCGGCAGCGTCAGCTCACGGCCCGGCGCACCCGCTCCGCACTGCCAGTGCCGCAACCCTATCGCTCTAACTACATACTATATTTTATTACCTACCTTTAGACAGCGACTTTGAAAAGATTTTTCAGTATTTCCGCGTATAAATTATTGTGAATTCAGCATAGTTTTCAGTAGGTCCCATATTATTGCTCTAAAAATAAAATGAATAATTGGCGAAATGCGGGTGTATACTCGTAAATGTATTTATACCTACACTTCTGCCAAACCCTTCGGGGATGACGTGATGATAAGTTATTTGTGAAAATAAATTGACTAAGTACATTCAGGTAGTTTTCGGACCGAAAACGAGACTAACCAAATCTGATGATTTTGGCTCAAAAAACCGAAAGCAAAAATAATAAGTATTCGGCCGGAAATCACTGAACCTGTACTTGACCTTAAAACTACAGCAATATTTCCAGGTAAGAGAGACCTAACGATTTGTTTTGTCATTAAGATTTGTTTAAATTTAGTGTTAGGTAGGTACTGTATCTTGAATATAAATAAAAAAAATACGATTTTCTTTAACGACTACCAACAATCAATTTATTAAAATTCCCATACCAAACACTCTAGCACGATCACCGCAGGTACGCATTTAACCTTGCAATTTAAATACAAATCATAACCATTGTCTTGTAATAACAAGCGCATCGTTTCAATTATTAAGGGATAATAGGGAAGGGTTGAATGTTTAGAGTGGCAGGTCACGCTTACCCGGTGATTACATGTAATTCGCGATTATGCTCGATTCCACCTCACCCCTGCTGCTCCCTAGGCGCGCGGTCTGCCACGCGTGAAATCACTTTGTTCTACAGTTAGCCTCCTCGCTGCCCTGCTTCGTATTCATTAATTGGATATGATAATTCATATAAAACAAGAAGACATTTTAATCACTTTTCAATTATTATTTAGTGTCTTCATAATATAAAGTGCGTTATTAAAGAATACATTTAACGAAATATTAAACTTCTGTTCTTAATTTTAGTTATGCAAAATTTATATTTCTCGAGTTATCGGTATCAAGATAGGACAATGTGTAGCTCAATCCACGTAGCCCCGCTACGAAAAAATGTATTGTTGTAGCACAGGTGCTACGAAATTTTCGTATGGGCGCAAAGAAACAATACTTGTGGTAACTTGTTTTATCGAAATTAATTCACTTAAGTACTATAAACTACTACTTACTATATACTTCCGTAGTAAATACCTATCTAAGTAGGTATATCACTGCATCCTCCTTAATCTAACTGAGGGGAAATTTATACACAGTACAAATATACATACTCGTATAATAATAATATGTATATTTGGGTACTGTGCATACATTCGAGTACGTGATATCCATCCTATACGCTACAATATCGAACCTACTCAAGTACACAGTATATTTCGTAATGTATGTCATGTTATTATTATATTATGTTATGATATTATCCTAGTATTAGCGAACTTATGTCAGTGAAAATAAAGGCTGTATGTGTATGCGCGCGTCGCGAATCGTCATTGGGTCGGAGGGCGGAGTTTCGCGCCGCCCTGTGCCGCGGCGGCAGTCCGCTCCAGGCCGGCGTGCGCCCCGCACGGCCCCAATGGTGGAACACGCGCTCGTGGACTGCTCCCAAGCGAGCGCCATGCAGACCCTGCCCCCGCAGCCACACCGCGATGGTGAAGAAGACCACCTCGCCGACGAATACGTGCAGAACTTTGAGCTCGACCACCTTGAAGACCACAATGTTGTGAAACGTGAACCGTTGCGTACTGGCTGGCAAGAGATGGTGGAACCTCCGCCTGCGTGTGCCCGTGCGTGCCGCCCGTGGCCTGATGCGGGCCCCTACCCTCAGCCTCACGTAGCTATCGCTGTGGACCCCAGCACGCCCCCGGAGACCCCGCCAGCCCCTGTTGGACGAAGTCCTTGTCGTGCGGCATTAGTCGACGACGTTCTCTGGCTGCCACACATGCGAGAGCCGCTCGACATGCGCACAGTTCCTTGCGGCAGTTTTGAAGAATGGGACCGCCGCGAGTGGCGCGAGCAGGACCACCACATGCAACAGGTCGGGATGCGACCCGCCAGCTCCTGCTCAGCAATGTCCCCACGAACCGGACCGCATCCATCCTATCAGCCTTCCTCCTGTGGGGACGATCTCATCAGTGATGATTTGCTTATGACGTTAAGCGTACGAGAACTCAACAAACGGCTCCATGGTTTCCCCCGTGATGACGTGACACGACTCAAGCAAAAACGACGCACCCTTAAAAACCGTGGCTACGCGCAAAACTGTCGCAGTAAACGATTACAACAGAGGCAGGAGTTGGAGCTGACGAACCGGTCGCTGCAGGACGAGCTGCACGTGCTGCAGCTGCAGGTGGCACGCGTGACGCACGAGCGCGACGTGCTGAAGCAGCGGCTGGCGCTGGCGGCGCGCGAACACGCCGTGCCGCACGCGCCGCCCACGCCGCACTCCTCGCCTGAGTTCTTCTCGGAGCTGTGACGGCAGGGCGTGGCGCCGCGGCCCGGCGCCACTGCCGCCGCCTCATCCTGCGCCTGGCAGCGCTACTGAGCGCCGTCGCTGGTCTCCGGACCGCGCGGGCTGCTCACAGGGCCGACACTAGTGCTTTTGTTAAGTTTGAAATGTAATTATCATCAGTTCCAGTTCTATAGTTTCTTTTTATTAAGGTGGAACAATGTAGCCGTCGCCCCGTCGTCGGGGCCGGCTCGCAAGCACCGTGTTAAATATATGGTTGTGTCGTAAGATATGCATAGCTTCGTTAATCTATATGTATTATTAAAATTAAAATATATGCATAAGTTAAATGAGTCATGAAAACTGATTAATCGAATAATTGTAAATAGATACATAAATGACGAATATTAACTATAGGAGGATTTGTGTTTTCCTAATAAAACATTTCAGAAAATATTCTTTTATTTATCTATTAACATAATTTCACGAATGAGGTTGAAATATTGTACATAACCGTAAGTCCAGTCAAATGAGCATACAATTTTGGCACTTACTAAATCATGTATCGTATAATATTATTTGAATTTGTAATATAATGACTTTATACACTTAAAGTGACTATTTTTCTCAATAGCAATTAAAACATGGAAGCAAAATCCTATTTGCCAAATAACTCTACATGTTGTCTTCGACACCAGTAGCAAATCATAGGTATTCTAAACCTGAAGGAAATTAAAGAGTAATAATCCTGGTCCTAAGAGACGCTGAAATAAACATTAAAGATCCTTTTATATATTCACTAATACTGAACTGTTGAAAATGACTCAGAAACGAACTCCCAGTGGATGCTGGACTTGTGCACGGTTGATACTAGACTCGCTGAGACTTAAATTAAACTTAATTGGCGAGATTTAGGCGTAGGTACCACAGGTATCTGGTATACCCTGCCTAATCTTCTGGGGAATGCCTAATTAATATTATATTTCCTATTAGAATTTCTGGGTAACTGTGTTGTGGTAAAGAAAAGAAAGTTCTGAGAAAGTCAAGATACCTCATACAATAACTGAACTGAGAGATGACGTTGCTAAAACGTGGGTACAGATGTATACTGAATCTTCTGAATTAAAGTAGGAACGAATATTGGCTACGAATATACGATATTAATACTTATATTTTTTTGAAGTTTTATTTTCTTTATGTAGACAAAGATTGCAACATAAACTAGAACAGTTGTAACTTATGATAACTTCCCCATTATTCGAAAATAATCTTACTAAGGCAAAATTACAGTAAATGTTTTGTTAAAGTTTCTGTTGGATTACAAATACTTTAATCAAAATAAGCTTGAAAAGTACATAGTGAATGTTTTGCACAACTTTGTGCTTGTGTTCTTTTTTGTAAGTAGGTAACCCTAAACTTTTAAAAACTTATTAAGAAGTTTGATAAACTTATTTAAGATTCTATAAAAATATCACGCAGTCTGGATTTGTGCCCCTTTTACATCGGACTTGAACATTACTGGTAAAATGTGGGTGTACTACAGGCGTGATGTTATGTTAAGTAAAGTTTTTTTTCAACATAAAATCTGAGTTTCAATTGGCTACAGATTCAGAGGATAGTTCAATGTTTCACAGAATTTCAAGGCACATTCTTTTTCCAGTAACCCGCAATGTGTTGGCATGGTGGAATCTCATAAGAGTGAAGGCCTGTTTCCCAGCACTATAGGACCGTCATAGGTTGATAATGTTTTAATATGTATTATCGTTTTACTATATCAAAAGTTCGCATACCGAATAAAAAGAAAAATATAAATTATCATTAAAATCGCCTGAATGCATTGAGGTATATGTACACGAAGTACATATACCTCAATGCCTGAATGTTACCTACTTGGAAGTAAAATAATATTTTGTGTCGATTCAACTGAAATCGTAATTATGAGTCCAATGACTCTTGTTAGTGGCTATTGTGCAAGCTTAGGTGAAGTTTGCGACAACATCCATCGCGAACATCGATTGCTCAACAGTTGCAAGAAATTGAGGTCGACACCAGTAGGTAAACTAAGTAAGTACCTATGTATTGTTTATATTAAAATATAATGTATTACATATTATTATTGTTTTATGTACCAATATTAATAATTTTGATCAAATCAATTGCTAATATTGAACATGGAAAAGTTGCCATTAAATTGTTGGATATTCCCAATTAGTATTGACTGCCTCGTTGGCCGAGTGTTCGCAAGCGGGGCTGCTGAATATGTGGCCCTAGTTTTGATTACCGGGTCGGGCAAAGTGTTATTGGGGTTTTCCATCAGGAGTTTCTCAGTAGCTGTCACAGAGTCTGGAGTCTCGGTTGATGGCAGTAGACTCGCCTCCTATTATCTACACTAATATTATAAAGAGGAAAACTTTGTTTGGTTGTAATGAATAGGCTTAAAAACTACTGGACCGTTTTTAAAAATTCTTTCACCATTCGAAAGCTACATTATCCACGAGTAACATAGGCTGCTTTTTATCCCTGTATTCCAACGGGAACGGGGACTACGCGAGTAAAACCGCGGGACGTCCGCTAGTATGGGATAATAGCTAGAGTCCTGGGCCCCGAGTCTGCTATTCAATAGTGTCAGAATGGTCTATCATTGATCTCATAATTGTTGATTGACGACAAGCCAAAAAGTACCTTAAGTCTGTCGACATAGGGTACTTTTTGGCTTGTCGTCTACTTGTCAAAATCAACAATTATGAGATCAATGATAGACCATTCTGACACTATAGAATAACAGACTCGGGGCCCTGTACATAAAATAATTAAAATTCCGAAATGTTCAGCTACTTCTGATGCTGACCGTACACAGGTACTATACACCTTTGACCTCTACCTTACTATTCGAGGATTACAGCTACAGGCGTGAAGTTACGTTTATTATTGACTTCCTAATTAAATGCTAGTTAACCAGAGGGCTGAAGAAATTTCTTGAAAAATGGTAACTAGTTTTTTAACTGGAAGGTTTAGTTTGAGCAAAATTTTTATTTAGAAGAAGTATTGATTAAAGATAGAATATATATAAGAAGTAATGATTAAAGATAAAACAATCCTGTGATTTATGAAATACTTAAGTATATCTTGACTTTATCCAAATTTTTCCGCACAATAAATGGCTTTTTTAAAGTGATATTCTGTTATATTCTTAATCGTGGGTATATATTGCCTCGTGCCGAATGAAAGTAAACAACGATTAAATAATAGTTAAGGATAGATACATCATTATCAATACTAACATTTCAACCATTTAAAATAACCGTTATCGCTATTTATTGCTGAAAATGAATCATGCCCTTACGTAAATCAATGTGATATACTATACACAAACAAGATACATTGTTGCGACTGTTGCAAGTTAGTATTTAACTCGTGCATATTAATTCTGTTATAAAGTCAACTGCCGCGACTACTGAAGTTGAGTTCCCGGTGTTGTTCAGTTTTTTATCTTAATTTTAAAATATTTCTATATACAAATAACATCACGCCTACACATCACATAGCCCGGAGTTAGAAAGTTGGCGTTGTTGTACACAGAACCCTCAGAAACCCTTGATTTTTTTTTTTTGGAGGGTGAGAAATCATCAAATGACTCCTCCCGCTCTGGGCAGAGCGATAAGGAGTGTCAGACTTTTACTGACTAAAAACCCTCCCATATTCCTTCTTAGCTCTTTGTGCCGAGGTCGCGGTATCTCTTTCGAACAACCCGCAACCCCGACGGGGACCCTTAGAGACACTTCGCTTTTGTTTTATTGTTTGAGAGATTGAGATTGAGACTAACACACTCTATTTACACAACACTGCTGATGCCCGCGGCTTCGCCCGCGTAAAATTATGTACGTACTAAAACCTTCCTCGATAACCACTTTCCATTGAGGAAAATAAAATCGGTGCGATAGTTTTTGAGTTTTTCGCGAACAGACAGACAGACACGGCAGAGAACTTTGTTTTATAATAATGTAGTGATGATAGTTATGAGTGAATTTTTTAATGGATGCAACATGCTTATAAGCACTGATAACTTGTTTAGGAGAGAAGGTCACCGTAAGACGTTTACTGAAAACTACCACGCATGCATCACGCATGACGTTTTATACCATGACTTGGGAATTCGAATATGACAGTGAAGGAAGGGAGAGTGAACCTGTGTTTGTCCAGTTTTAATTCAAATCTCCACTAAGATTGGACGATGGCCGAAAATGGTCAGGAAGAAACTAAAACATGAGGTTTTTTCAGATGAATTATTTATTTCCTACCTTTTGCCCACTATTCTAGGTCGCCTTTCAGTCTAACAGAACATCGTAGAACAACACAAAACAATATTAACTATCTGCTATTCATAACCAAAAAATAAAACTCTAAACTGACACTCAGTTAAAACATAATATCGTTGTTGTTGTCTGAATACTTTGTTGATTTGCCATTCCCTGAGTATTTCCTGAGTCCCTGCAGTCCACATATAGGCTGATGATGAAGTGCCATTCCCAGGTCGGCGAAAGTGTTATTGGATTTATTCATCAGGAAGTTCTCATTCGATTGATGGCAATAGGCTAGACCCCTATTACATGGGACATAAACATACCTAACTAGCGAAATGTGGGTGTACCTACCTACTATTAGGTACGAGTTTGCCTGACCCTTTGGGGATTATAGGCATGATGTTATGTGAATTTTTCAGTACCAGTCTGGAGTTGATTTATGGCACAATGTGTGTGTTTATCGTTGAAGATTGATGTGATCTTTAAGTAAACCAGTAGGTACTAACTGGGTTGTGGAGGTCAGATAGGCAGCCGCTATATGTAAAATACTGGTATTCCGGTTAGATCGGAAGCTGACCACAACATAGTTGGAAAAGGCTAGGCAGATGACGATGATAAATAGTTGAATTTAAAAAAAGGTTGAAATAGCAACCATATCTTTTCGAGCAGGTCTTACTCCAATCCACACCCACTGGAGCCTATTGCCATCAACACAAATCCAATCTCCGTGGCTGCTAGTGAGAAATGTGTGTGTTTTGGGTGTATTATTAGGTACTTTGCCTAAAGCATCGGTGATTAGTATTACAGACGTGATGTTATGTTATCTTAGGACCAGTTTTACAGTCAAGTTTAAATCAGTTACAAGAATTAGATCAAGACAAACACTGTCTTTATGAGTTCCGGCGCTTGTTGCACACGATAACAACTTAGTTGCAAGTGCCAAGTACCTACCTAATATACAATACCGTCTCACGGCGACGTTAGTAACTTGACACTGAAGTGTTATTAGAAATGGAGGCGTCGTGTTCTTTGATAACGAAGCGAAATACCAATAATGAGACGGATATAGTGCCCGCTTATTTGTACGAATGAACAAATATTATTGTTATTTGAAATAGAGTCGAATTAATGGCGCGAAGGTGTTGGGAATTAGATTTTATAACTGGTTCGTTACCAAGATAAAGGGTTTTTGACATCAAATTGACATTTTTATATTTTTATTGTATGAATTCCATTACCATGCCACTTATTTCCAATATTATAAATAACTTGTAAACCTAATATTTGCATGCCTATGTGAAGGTAAAATATGGAGAACTTTATTATAAAAAATAACATCTATGTACATTACCCATGTTTGCAAAGAAATAAATTGATTTGATTTGATTTGATTTGATTTGATCGACCGATATCTATAGACCTAACATGATCGACCTAAACATGTGATGTCTTTTTACTTACTTATTATGCGGTAATCATCATCTGCCTAGCCTTTTCCCAACTATGTTGGGGTCAGTTTATTTATTTATTTAAACTTTTCGCACACAAAAAAAAAGGTACAAAGGCGGACTTAATGCCTTAGGCATTCTCTACCAGTCAACCAAGGGTGGTGTTGAGTTTCTAGTCTAACTCTAACCGGATGCAGTTGAATACCAGTATTTTACATGGAGCAACTGCCTATCTGACCTCCACAACGCAGTTAGTACTGGGTAATACGATGGTAACCTTTGGTAAGACTGGTGGTCAGACTTTAAGGCCACGACTACGTGTTGCTACTGTTAAAGATCTACAAATGACCGGGACCAGAAGCACGGAGAAACTTGGTATGTAATGTGTGGTCACCATAGTGGTTACCTACCAGTTATCATACGGTAATGTCAAAACAATTTTAACACATGAGTGGCCTTAGATAAATGGTATCGGTAGGTAAGCGCTCCTAAGCTAAAAAGTTTCACGCTATCAAGACATTAGATATTTTTTTTATGAAGGTGATATTGAAGAACGTTGTCGCTTGGCACGTTTTAATTTTCTCTCCAGTTTACATGTGTAGATAAGTAATAGGTTTATTATTTCAGGTTACTAATCTCGAGAACGAAGCACGAGTATAATTATGATCGAACTTCACGTACAAGTAAGTTCGTTTAATCATCAATTATAATGCAGTGAAAGGAAGGATTACTAGAGTAGCATGATGTCTGTAAAAGTTCAGGTTTTCTGTCATCGATTCGCCCTCGTGAGGAAGATTGGAAATAAGGTGAACTCTAGAAAGCAATTACGTGTTTTATGTACACGGATAATTCTATAAATAATCCAGATGAAATACAAGCCATAGATTTAAAATACTTATAGAGTATTGGGAGTTAATTCATTAATTGTCAGACAAAGATTTTGATTCCGGGCGTTTTCGATTTTCCACACGACTATACTAGTCTAGACTGATCAACAAAGTAGCACTATATAGTACCACATTGTATTAATATGATTTTCTTCGTACTGTCCCGTCTATCGCTCGCAAATATTTGAACGTCTTTGCCATAGATATAGGTGCTGTTTGGGCTGCTGGCTGTATTTTGTTGTTGGTGCCTACCAGCACTGCCATAGCGTTGGTGCATGCAAAGCTGCATAGAATAAGTTAGTGTCCGCCAATGTAACCAACAAGCCAGAAAATTCAATATTTTTTTCTTTATGTTTTACTAGGTACTGTAATTCGATCCGACCTTCATCCACGGCATACCTCTTTGTAGCACGAGAATGTCCTCCTAGCCTAGGACGTCTGGATGTATTTTATGTTAAAATTTCCCAAAAATGTAATTGGTTAATTATCCAACGGCGTCTTTTACCCACCTACCAAACGAAAGTCAAACATGTTCCTTCAAAGATACAGAGAAGAGCACTCTATTCTCTGTACTTTATATTAGATAGAATTATTTCAAACAATGTTTGATAAGGACACTCAATCACGGTACCTACTTCCTGAATAATCATAATTATATAAGCTTTTTATTTAATATTTAATCATGTACATATTTAGTTCAGACATGAACCATTTAGTTGTACATTTATCAAGCAACGTCTGAAGTCCACAAAGTCAGTCTATCTCGTAGCAGAGCTACGGGGCCTACGGGCTACGAGACGCGGCGTAGAGGGACGCGTAGGGCGTGCCCCGTAGCGCCACGCCCCGCCAGAGCGAGACAGCCTGCGCGCCGCCTACCAGCCACGGACTTAACAACGATGCATTTTCATCTGCTCAACATCCCAGATTTACCTATTTTACTTAGGAATAAAGCTTAGATTTGAATGGAAAAGTTTTGTGTGAAGGACAACGTTGGTATATCTATGTAGTTGTAGTGATATGTTCTGAGGGTACAACCATCCTCCGCTCTCGTACCAGCGGCCGCTTATTACGGACCTATAGCGGTACGTAAGTAGAGGCTGTCATGCAAATGGAGGCCTGTTAATGAAGTCGAGGAGAATTATGGGCATTGTTACTGCGGCCCCGGCTATTGTAATGGCCCATTTGGTAGGCGTACATCATAATAATATATGGGACAATTATTTCTACGATGCCATTGGACTGCATTTCTGACCAAGGCTTTTGGTGACTGCTATTTATTTGGCCTGTCGTTCATAAATACCATATATTCTCATAGTTTACGGCATAGCAGTACAGGACGTAAAATATTATCTAGCAAAACTTTTAGAGAATTATGACATTAAGTAATTATATTTCTGCTGCGAATTACACATATCTGCCCTATGAAGGTAGATAATAACAAAAAAATACACACAGCAAGTGTGTATTTTTTTGTTATTATCTATCTATTAAAAAATAGTAGATTATGCACCGAGGGGCTAAAGTTGTGTCTTATGTCACGGGCGTCATATTGAATCTCGAGCGCAATGAAGGATTAAATAATACAAGAATCCTGAATGCAGCGAGGGATTCAAGCTAGCCCAAGGCAAAGACACCTTTAGCCCAGAGGAGGAAACTCTACTTTTTACATCTACTGTGAGAAAATAATAGCCATAGTATGAAAAACAAAGTATTTAATAAATAAACAAACAGTAACAATAACATATTTAGAACTAGTTAGTTATATGCACTTACATATTAATTGAAGTTAATGGTAACATTTGAGACATTAGTCCAGTTGTGCAAAGATAAAGTTAAGTTTTTATGTCTTCGAAAACATGGCAACGATATGAAGCCGTCGTTATGATTTTGTAGGAAATTGAGAATATCATCCACGCGTAGAGGGTATCGAGAATCCCGCCGGGGCCGCGGATTTTAAAACTAGATGACGTGGCCTCGGCGCAAGGGCAAAGGTTTTTAGTCAGTAGAAGTCTGACACTCCCCTTCGCTCTGCCCAAGAGCGGGGGGGTCATTTGATGATTTTCCACCCACCAAAAAAAAAAAAAAAGGGTATCGAGAATAGCTTTCTTCTTTCTGGCACCAAAGGGTGTTTGAGATCTTAATTCAAGAACAACTTATTATTATAATATTATCAAAAGACTCTTCCCGCCCTGGGCAGAGCGGTAGGGAGTGTCAGACTTCTACTGACTAAAAACCACCCATGTTCCTTCTTAGCCCTTTGTGTCGAGGACTCGAGGTTCTTTCAAACAACCCACAGCCCCGACAGGTTCATACAAATTACTTACTTCAGACTTTATTTATCAAACCTGCAAGAAAGTAGGTAACAATTGCATAATATTTCGCCCTAAAATACCGCGTTTTCGTTTCAGGATTAAAAAAAAAAAACAAAAACTATCGCTCCTTGAACACATTCGTAAATGATTACTGTACTTCAATAATTTCGTAATGTTCCGTAAAAAACTAAAAACCTTTTAAGATGAAGGTAGTAAATCTCTAAAATTTTATCAATTCACATTTCATGTGCGTGCTTACCTCCTAGAAGTTTCGGCTTCCTGTCTATATACCGATCTCTGGTGATGATGTTTGAACCCTCTGGTCGTAGTACCGGGTGCGATGTCCGGGCGCCACCGAGCGCTCTTTAGTGATGAGCCAGCATCCTCAGCGCCCGACGCGGCACATTTTTCTAGTGGCAAGGTCGGCTGCTAGCGGTGACGTCACCATTCCATACTTTCTGTTTTCAAACTTAACTTAAAAACAACCATTTTCGTAGTGGTTGTAATGGGAGATGTTGGACGAAGTTGTGTGTGGTGTAATTACCACTATTTTATTTATTAACCAACCGTATGTTAGCTGGGATTTCCTGGCAAAAATGACGAAATTCTATCCACACTTTCATACGCCATTTAACCCCAAATACCCCTATTAGGAATTTCAAAATTCTTCCTAACTGCTTATCTTCATTATTCAGGAGCTCATTTGTGCGAAATTGCGTATGTTTCTAGACACAGCGATGTAGGCTGAGAGCTGCGTTTAGTGAATAAATTACTAAGATGTCGATTAACTGTCAGTTCAATCACCGTTTAACGGCTCTCTCGGATTTTCCAAAGTATGACATGATCTCAGAAAGGCCTCGCACCACTACTTGGAAGAAGCATGTTATTGACTTATTGTGTTGTAGTTTGGGGATATCTAAATTCTTCATTTCACATCTTGTTGCACACGATTTCTGTACTTCTTTCATTTGGTTTTGTTCATTTAGCCGTATATATTTGGCATAGAGGCGTTCCTTCCTATACACCAAACAGAACAAACGTAGAAATTCGTTGTTCGCGCGAAGAGGTAGATAGCCATGGAGATTTTTAATAGAAAAACTTATTTAAATCTATTGGGCAGATTTATGCTGCCGTCCGAACTGTATTCATAGTGATAAGTAGATAATTCCGCAATTTAAAACAAAATCTGAAAGAAGTTAAAAATGTTTCAAGGTTCAACAATCTGAAGTTTGTTATATTTTCTAAGAAGACACCTGTAGGAGAATACTACGGGAATGTATTATGTGAAAGCGCTGATAGAGTACGAGTAAGCGGTAGTATAGGGGAAAGAGGAACGCTTACGCGGAGCTGAGCCAGCACTCTGGCGGCAGGGTCGCCCGCGGTCGATACTCCCGCACTAGGTCGACCGACTCCTACTGATGCCTGCTGTTCAGTATCGAAGATATTCTTTGTATTCGAGAGATATTTTTTGTTATGATAAAAATTGTGAAAATGTTATAAGTATAGGCAAATATTACTGTGTTGCTCCAAAAAATATAAAAGTACTTTAGAAAAATACATAGAACAAAGAAAATCTTTTAAAACAAAGCAATTTACTCCGCATTAAAGGAATAAAACTTTTATTAGCATCCAGGATTCAGGACCAAATAGGTCACATATCAATCAAAGAATTCAACAAAGGAGGTTCAACATTAATCTCTGGGCGAAATAATTCAAAAAAGATTACTTAGCACCATTTGCCAAACAAAAAAGAAAAAAAGAAACAAAATTTTATGGGATTTTGTAATTATTTTCACAAAAAACGACCAGAGTTATAATAAGAAAATTGGGAAGCTTTAATTCAAATGTAATAAACTTATCTTAGGTTCTGTTAAGAATTCAAGATGAACAACACAAATGAAATCGTTTACAAATAAAATAAAATAGACTCTTAATTTATTCAACTCCGGCCGAAATCAATGAAAAAATTCATAAAAGCCATTTGTTAAATAAAAAAGTTAAAAAAACAACAATATTAAATGGCGTTTTTTATTTTCATCACAAATGGCCAGTCTTCTTTTAATAAAATTCTGAAGTAACTCAATGTTAGTTAGAAACCTTTTTGGTTTTAATAAATAAAATTATGCTGGTGTTCTAATTGAAATTATACTATTTTTGATCAAAATTATTCATCTAAGTACGGTTTTCAGGTGTGGAAGGTGCCAGATGTAATTCACCCACACGACTACCTGAGGGCTGTTTGAATCTGAACGTCACCTGCACTGTACTTCAACATTGGGGTTGTGATTCTCGTCAACGGCGGATAAAGCATGCATACATTTTTTTTTGTGAAATTATCAAGTCTCAACATGAGGCCTACAATGAGTCATTTAATGCGAATTAGACTTAGAAGTGGCAGCTTCAAATGCTGTTTTTTATGTAAGTTTACTATCAAGGATTTCTGTTTGTGCCGTACGTGTGACACAGTAAAATCGTTGTACAGCTGTTCGGGTAAACACACCCAGTGCTGAAGCGAGCTGACGCGTGCTGACGGTGGCTAATGGCGCGCAGTCGTCGCAGCAGGGTCGTCACCTCGCTGACACACGTCCTTACTACGTATTACTCAATGTTATACAACCATATCTTATGGCTAAGTATACGTTTTGAAAGAGGTTTTTAAAATGGATATGAAAAAAGAAATTCTCATTGACTTTCAGTACCTCCATCGACAAAGACCTTTGTAAACATCTAGACAAAGGTCTTATTGTAACTGTCTATCACTATCGAACCCATTCACATTCATTTCTATTCTTATAGTCTCAAATAAAGACGGTTCTTCATGAATAAATTAGAAAAGCCAGTATACTGAGCATAGAGAGATCTAGATGAAGTGTGTAGGGAGGGGCGCGGCGCGGGCGGGGGCGCGGATTGCTAACTAGGCACTATTGCCAATCGATAGGTCGTTACTTGAGCTGCCAGCCGCGCCGCCGCCGCCGCCGCTCGCCGGACACGCGCGACTCATCACTTTAGATGCTGCTACGTCAGGTCACTCTCCTTTTCTCGATGTCCTTCAAATTAGCTTTTGTAGGTCAGGTTTTCGTTGGATGAACTCCACGTGGTGTTGTTGACATGACCACAGTTGTGACGCTGCTTCACACGTGAAATATTGATAGTTTACAATTCATCTTTAATTATAGCATAATCGCAGAAATAACACGTTTAAGCTCATTCGGTGACAACGCAAAAGGTTCAAATGACGCATGATCGCTATGGCAGACAAACTTGGTATCCATGTTGTTACTAGCCATGCCATGTCCATTCAGCAAAAGTCTTTGTTTACAAGTCTATAGTTAGACAGAGCTACTTATTCGCTAACTCTATAATCTTATCAACTCAATGGGTTCATGGAAATGACCTGTTAGACGTAAATAAATAGGAGACTGCAAACACAGCGGACTTTCACTTGTGTAAGCTCCAGCGTGCAAGTAATTGTGTCAATATGATGATAGGAGCCAATGAACCGGATGTTTGAAAGTAATTTGATAGCCACAGGTTCTTTTCTTCTGTATTTTAATTCTGATAACATTTGAGTTTCCTTGAAAAGGAGCCAGGTGGTTTTGCAGAGCAGCTGGCTCTTTACTTTCAGTTTGAGATTTTTAGGGAAACGAATCACCCTTAAACTACTAATAGAGTTTTAGAAATTAACATAAGGCTGCTGTTTATACGGACGCACTGAATATTCCTTTAAAATAAAATATTTCGTTGTTCGACATTATTTAACACATTTCCTTCAAATAACAAATATTTGTCAAGAGTCGGGCCGATCCCGCGATACCGCGATAAGGGTGATGCTTATGTTTACTTATGCTAAATCTTGACGAGTACATTTTGCATTCGTCTTCCCGCATGTGTTTTATATTCGTTTACTTCGGTCGGTCGAGCTCGTAATCGCCGCCGTGTTTGCGAGGGGAACTCTGCTGACTGAGCCCCACGAATATATGTCGTAAGATTTAATAGACATGTAATGGATATCTGGATGACGTTTTAAGGATTTGTGCAAACCGAATATGTCATTTCATTTCTGTGTAATTGGAATTTTATTTGCGGGATTTTTGGATCATGCCCTCGTCCTTTCAATATCTTTTATGATAAAGTCGCCAGCACAATGTGAATGTATTGTCATGGCTCTTATTTGTCTACCTACCCGATAGATTGACTTTTATACTATGAAGGTGGTCCAAGTCCTTGAGGACTTGGAATTTCTTATGGGTGTTGTGACTTACCTATAATGATGAGCTGAACTGAGATCTGTTGCTTTTTAAATCACAATGTAGTATACATAGACCTAAATAAAACACGAAATAACACGTAGAACTTAAAAAATACATTCATAACACCTGCCACGTTATGCTAAAGTGTCAAGAGAAGGCATTAAATGTGCGAGGTGTGGCGTCAAAGCCGCAAGCCGCAAGTGAAGCTCTTTGAGACCGTACGTGATTTAAGCATGATTTAAGTGAATTATGCCGCCCTCCAGTCGCGGCGGAGCCCTGCACTCTTTCGAGTCCTGTTTAACGCGTCGCGGGAGCCGCATCAAAGACACTGCCTTCCATCATGTCAAATAGTGTGGAAGGAACTTTGATGGTGTAAGCGATTTTTCTCAATCATATGAAAGTTGATGAGATTTTTTCGGTTGTGAATAGGCATAGGTACAGTCCTACCTACTAGACTGGAGCTTTTGATGCCTAAATATTTATTATAAAAGTAGAGGTGGTGGTTAGATGTAAGTACTTGTAGTAAATTGCATTCTTTATGGAAGTTTCCGTCATTCTGTAATTTATAATTTTATAAATGATGTTTATTTTGCAAATTGGTCTTTCAAACTCTTTTACATGTCATTTTTATTTAAAATAGATCATGGGACAGGTGTTTCGTAATACCTAACTATTCTGGGAAGAAACAGCCGAGACATAATCCTGGTATACTTACACGAGGACTATGCAGATTAATGTCTGGTCTTTTAAAGAGATAAACACACAGATTTCAGTGAACCTGTCCTATCAGTGTAAGCATTTATCAGTTATCGTGTAGCTCCGAGCTACTACCTAGACTTATATCCAAGGAGCTCAACGTCACGACGAACAACACCAAAGAATTTTCCATTTCTCCTCCATTGGAATATTAATACAAGTTCTGTTTCCACAGCGAGTACTGGATATGGCGTGTGATGGGCTCACGCCGTCGGCGCCGCAGGGATCCGCCGCAAACACGATTGTCGTCAAACGAACCGGCAGACCGCGCCCGCTGCACACCTGCCGACTATTTCCATACATTACATGCTGTACTGATGTTTGAGTGAGTCAACTCCTCGCTTAACACACACACACACTCGCATATCTCCGTTTACATCAAGTTCGAAGTGGAAATCGTGGGAGTCCCCGTCACTTCTCCCTCAAATTAGTGTGAACACGTGTTGTGTTTGTGTGTGTGCCACACTTGACGTGTTAGGAGTTGCCTCCAACAGTCATTCTATGTCAAGAGTTGATGCCTGAAGCTCCTTGATCTATGCAAATATGTTGACAACTGTTCAGATAACAATTCAAGTACAATCACCCGCATCTCGGTAGGAGATAAAAGTGAAGTGTTTTCGAATTCGTAGTGATTTCAAGCAGTTACCTCAAACAATATCTAAATCGATTTGACGCTATTGTTTTGAATTTGTTAAATAATTGTCGTTGATTCGCAAAATCTTAATAAGAACAATGAAATGGTTTCAGGTAAAATAATGTATTTAATTAAGGCGAGGTTGCAGTACTTTGTTTTTATGTACGCACGACCTCGCCCCCCGCCCTGCCGCGCGAGCCTAAATTTTGACTGTTTTTTGCTTCTTGGAGAAAAACTATAAAGAAATTATACAATCTGTTTTCACCATTTACTTCAGAATAAAAAGTTCTATCTACTGATATAACTTTCATATAAATTCATGATGAAATGTCTTAGCAGTACACGTTTGAAATTGTGATTTAGAGTCATGTTTGATAAAAAAAAGTATCGAGCCGATCATTCTAAATCGCGTTTCTATCTTTACGATTTACTAGAGAGTATGTTCAATTTTTATGTAATGATTTTTATTTATTAAAAAACTCGTATTTAGTTCGATTTTTATAGGTTCAAAAATCTTAAAATTACTGCAACTCCGCCTTAAGAGAACCGAATCATGCTTCCCTTTCTGAAAACAAAACATAAATAAGTAGATAGGAAAAAAGGTTAATGTAACTTTAAGACTATCTTTTGTTTTTGATGGCAGGGAAATCATCAAATGACTCGTCCCGCTCTGGGCGGAGCGGAAGGGAGTGTCAGACTTCTACTGACTAAAAATCACCCTTGTTCCTTCTTAGCCCTTTGTGTTCCGTGGCCGCGGTATCTCTTTAGAACAACCCGCAACCACGAACAACCCGCAGCCCCAAACTTTAATTTGCGTAGAAAATACACTTTTTTTTCAAACAGGCATGGATGATAAAAGGCCGTTTTGAACAAATTATCTTCAGAATTGAAACTGGACATAAAACAGGGAACTTAATATCTATGTGAAACAATGTAACGTGTTTACATATATATCGGCCGGCACGAAATGGCACGAACAGATCAAATTGCAGGCGACATCCTGTTCGCAGTACTGCCTGAAAATCTATACCGAGAAGCGTGACTAAGTTTCGAAATAACACAATACTTTTATATGAAACTATCGTTTGCCCGAGGTTTCGCTTGCAGTTTTGCCGAAAATTGTCTCATTTGAAAGTATTGCTGAAATATAAACTAGGTATACTTTGTCCACATAATTGTGTACTACTTAAACATTGACTTGCGTGTTTACCCCAGACACAGACTAACATGAAAGACCGTTAGTGCAGAGTGAAGGTACCACCACATACGAGGAGTCGCTCTTGTGGCCTATACCGAGGAGGCAGTATGTCCATTATAGTTTATCATCGGATGAGCAGAGATACGGCGAAGCGTCGCAGTTATATGGGGAAGTTCCAGGAACCTGATCAAAGCAAATTTTTTAAACTAATTAATTAAGAGCTATATTTTCAGTTTGTTATCGAAGACTCTATACTTTCAGTTCAGGTAATCTATTGTAATCTGGACGCTTCGTTCGGTATTCCAGACTATTTTTGTACATTTCTAGTCTATCGACGTGATGGTAGAATTAATTTAGGTTTGCGGCACTCAATCGCATCAACACTTGAAAAAAAAACAACATCACGTGTAGCCTCCTTGTAAGTGTGTCTGCCGACATGTGCCCAGTGTTGCTCATTGTGATTCCACCTGACGTGACAATTTCTTCGTCCCGTATTCCGGAAGCGCGGCCTCAGCGCGTTGCGTAAGTGTGGCAACACTCACAGCCACCGGCGATTGACGTACGACTTCATTTATTTATTAGTAACCACGTATTGTTTTATTTTTAAAATAGGTAATATTACGGCACGCCTACATCCCTATGAAGGGTGGTAGACGTATATATCGCACTGCTAACACAAGACTATAATATCAACTCAAAGAAGTTTTTTTCAGAAATGGTGGAAAACTGACCGATTGTAAAAAAGTGACTGACTGAACGATTGTAAAAAGGTGAACACTGTTTTAAAATTAGTCATATTTGCGGTATATCTCGAGTGAAATACGTTAATCCGTACAAATTAAAAATCACTTTTGAAAATGAAACCTTTGCCGAGAAAATTCTTAATTGCAAAGTATTTTACGAAATGGGTTGGCGCGCACAAAAATCATGGGAAGTTGGAGTATCATATGGGGTAATTAAGGATATAGAACTGGAGCTTACTATGGAGGAATTTGTCAGTAATGTTTCCTGTGATGTGGAAATTTTGTCAGCGAGACGTCTCGACCGAAAATGTAAGGATCCAGATAATATTGTTGATAATGGATGGATTGCAAGTGAGTCTATTCGCGTTTGTTTTAAAGGGGCATTTCTACCCTCGCATGTAAATATATACGGCATGAGAGCAAAAGTTGAGAGATATACATTCCCCGTAACACAATGCTCCAAGTGTTGGAGATATGGCCATGTTGCAAAAATGTGTAAGTCCAGTAAAGTTACTTGTCCTAGATGCGGGGGTAAACATGATCGGTGTGAGAAAACTACGTTTGTGTGTGTAAACTGTAAGGGCAACCATATAGCCCTAGACAAATCGTGTCCGATTTATATCAAAGAGAAAAAGCTCCGCGACTTGATGTTTAAATTTAATTGTACTTATCGTAAAGCTTTGTTGTTATATGTACCCCCATCTCCTTCCCCTATATCTCAGGAACAAAATACTGTTGTGTTTGAGAGGATGAATACCACGCAACAAATTTCGACGCAACAAAATACTTACTTATTGGACGTAAATGAGAATCTTTCTTGTACAACATACGCTGATAAAGTTAAGGCAGATGTCACTTCGTCTAAGCAAAAGCAGACGCATTCGGAACGAGTTACGAGGCAGAAATCAACACAACAACATAAAAAACGTCGGCAGTCTCGGCCGGCCGCTGGCGTTATGGAAAGGGAATCGGATGATTCGTCTATTGTCAGCTTCGATCAATAATAGTACTAGATTAAGCATCAGGAACAAAACTAAGTCGCTCAAGTGGCCACGTTTGCACACATAAACATCTACATAACATCTTAGAAAAAAGTTCAATATTATTAACAACTTCATATGATTATGAACCTTAACACTTAAACATAAGGTTTAATTATCATTGTAAAGTATATTTATTTAAGCCCTTTCATCGGAGAAAGATTAGAAGCAAAACATTTTAAATGTTGCTCCAAAATAAAAAGTCATCAGTACAAAAATATTCATTCTAAAATGAAACTTAAACTCTAAGCAATACGGTTAAAAGCATTTTGTGTACAATGTCGTGCTTATTCTATTGCGGAACTAGCGTTACCTGTTCAAGAACATGGTACAATAGTTGGTGCGTTGTAGCAAACATTGGCCAACCAATTATAATATTCGCTGATTTAATTATATTTACAGTTTAATTATGTTTAAATATTATGAAAAAGCACATAATGATATTAAATTACCGAAAAAAAGATATTCCTTTCAAAACCTTGGTGTTACGGTGGTTATTTACACAGTTTTTGAACGCATACTGCGGCATTTTGACGTCTTAATGTTGGCTATGATTGGACCATACTAATTTGAAATAAGACCACAACTACTTTTGTGGTCTTAAGTTTCGGGCCGTTTTTGAAGCGCTTATCGGGAATCTAGTACATTATTGATCGAAGATTGTCAGCGATTGTGAGCCCGCGTCGTCGCCATCAGAATTACCACGGAAATCTAGTGATCGTCAGAAAAAAGACACTACTTTTGGTAATTTAATGAGTAAAATTATGGAAAGAGTTTTACAGAAAGGTACAATTATGGACAAAATACACAGTGTGATTAAAATAATCGTAGATTGGTTAGTATTAGTTGTGTTTAATAATATGTCGGATAATTCTATGTTAAGTAAACTTTTTAATGGATTGTAATGATAAATTGATTGAGCTAAATATTATACAATGGAATGCACAGAGTCTGAGGCCCAAGTCTTTATTGTTAGAACAATTATTATTTAAAGATAAAATTCATATTGCCGTTATAAGTGAAACCTGGTTCGATCCAGATAGCCATTTTAATGTTAATGGATATAACGTTTTCAGATTAGACCGTGATGACGGATATGGGGGGGTAGCTATTATTGTACATAAATCCATTAAAGCTCAAACTTACAATCTTCAGAATTCTAATTTGGGTATAGAACTTTTGTGCATTAAATTGTTTAATTGTCACCATATTGAGAAAATCATTGCAGTATACTGTCCGTCAACTGTTCGTACTTTACAGAGGGATTGGGATCATATTTTTTCTGTAGTAAATAACAAATCATTAATTCTAGGTGATTTCAATGGCCATCATTCCAACTGGTCATATAAAACCGATCAGCGTGGGTCTCAAATCTTCGATTCAATGATAGATCATAACTTTATATCAATTAATGACGGAAGCCCGACCCGTATAAAATTAGTTAATGATGTTATTCAGCAATCTTCTCCCGATATTTCTTTTATTTCTTCGGATTTAGCTTTAAGTTTTAATTGGAAAGTTACGAATGAATCGTTAGGGAGCGATCATTTAATTATTAAATTATCGACCAGTTTTAATGTTACTAATCATATTATTTGTAAAAGAAATTTTAAAAAATCTAACTGGGAGAAGTATGCCTCGGCCATAGAAAGTGCGATCAATAATTCTATAGCTCCGGAAGATCCTCAGTTGTGTTATGATTTTTTTGAAAAAACCTTACAGAAGGCAGCTGATGCTCATATTCCTCAAATTATTATTCCCCAACATATCAGCAGTAAGTTTAAGCCAAAGCCGTATTGGAATTCCGATTTGTCTAGACTTGTAGCAATACGACGGTTGGCACTAGCAAAGCTTAGACGTAACCCCACACCTCAAAACTATACATCATGGCAGAAAGCAATACAGGAATCCCAACAGCAATTACGTAATGCTAGGTGTGGTTCTTGGAAAACCTTTTGTTCAAGTATCGATGCAACAACCTCTGCTAGTGAAATGTGGCGCAAAATGAGATGGGTAAAAGGCCGTAGATCTCACAATCAACATGTCGATTCTAATTTAGCAGGAAAACTTCTTAAAGATTTAACGCCTGACTACGTGTCCCCCCCCGAGCCTTGTTTTCAATCCAACAATTGCAAATTAGAATCTGTCATCTCTATACAGGAATTGGAAAATTTTATTAAATCAAAAGATACGGCCCCTGGTTGCGACGAAATTTCATTTTCTATGGTCAAACACCTTCCAGACATTGGTAAATTGTTACTACTTTCTATGTACAATAGGTTTTACGACTTAAGTTTTGTCCCAAGTCAATGGCGTCACATTCAGATCATTCCTATCCCTAAGCCGGGGCGCGAATCAGGATTAACATCTTCCCTTCGACCAATCTCCCTGATGTCATGCCTATGTAAAATTTTTCACTCAATTTTAAACAAACGATTGGAATGGTATCTTGAAAATAAATTTATCTTCTCTGATAACACTGTGGGATTCCGCAAATCAAAGTCATGTTTGGATAGTCTTAATAATTTGATAGCAAAGGTCCAGCTTGGGTTTGCCTCTAATCTTACAACAGTTGGCTGTTTTATAGACATCAGTAATGCCTATAACAACGTCGATATTGTGGGTTTGCTCATCATTCTCGACAAACTAAAAGTAGGTCATAAAATATGCTCATATTTGTGGCAGTTCTTAAAAGAGAGAATACTTAAAATTGCTGTTAACAATGTCGAATTTTTGAGATCTACGGGTCGAGGATTGGCTCAAGGAGACCCCCTGTCCCCTTTATTATTTAACATTGCTACTTACAATATTTGCGAAACTATTAAGAACGTTGATATTACTCAGTATGCTGATGATTTTGTCCTATTTAAATCGGGTATTAATGTCAATACAGTAGTCTCAGAGTTGCAGTCTGCAATAATTTCATTTAATTCTTTAGTTACCGATTTAGGTTTAGAAATTTCTCCCACTAAGACTAAAGTTTGTATTTTTAAGAAAGGTATGTTTAGTCAATCCGTTCATCTAAAAGTAAATAATTGTAATCTTTCCGTAGTAAATAGCATTAAGTACCTGGGGATGTGGTTGGATCGGTCTTTAAGGTGGGGGAAACACATTAATGAATCTGTAGAAAAGGTTTTAAAATTTATCAATATTTTAAAAGTTTTAGCAGGTCCTGGTTGGGGTGTTCATCCTAAGCATTTGCGTCGACTTTATATATCTATAATTCGCAGTAGGTTAGACTATGGTAGCTTCCTGTATGATTGTAGTTATAACTGTCATTTATCAAAATTAGACAAAGTACAAAATAAAGCTCTTCGTATAATTGGGGGCTTTATAAGAAGCACTCCCATTCACGTAATGGAGAGTGAATTGAATTTGCCTCCATTAAACATTCGTAGGAAATATTTAGGAAGTAAATATTGTCTAAAATGTATGTCATTTCAGGGGAACATTTCGATTGATTTGATTGAGTCTTTTAATTCTAGCATTAATAATAACCCTCAATACTGGAGACGTAAGAAACAGCCTTTATTAGTAACAATTTACAACACGCTTAAATCTTTTGCTGTTCACTCTGTTAAGTTAGTTGAAATGTTCTCTCTGGATACATGGGTCAGTAATATAAATGTTCATAAAGCCATAAAACATAATATCTCAGTTATAACTAAGCCCAAACGTGATTATGACATCAGTAGAATTAGACAAATGTGTATTCGTTTCATTGCAGAGAATTATGAAGATTACCATAAGGTTTATACAGATGGCTCTAAGACTGTTGCTGGTAGTGGTGCTGCTGTTTGGGATCCACAATTGAGTACAGATGTTAAACTAGCTATAGACTCCCATACCTCTATTATGCACATCGAGTTAATTGCAATAGCAGAAGCTTTATCTTATATTAACTCTATTAATCACGACAAATTTGTCATTCTAACAGACTCTAAGAGTGCTTTGCAACATTTGGCTCGGTGCACCTCGCCCATGCGAGGAGTACCGATAGCCTACACGATTCTGGAGTCTATACATGAGTTGGCCTGTAAGTCAATTGATGTGATTTTACAGTGGATTCCGTCTCACATACTGATTGAGGATAATGAAAGAGCAGATATTTTGGCGAACCAAGCCGTGACAGACGGAATTCCTATAAATGTCTCACCCCTGTACACAGATTACATCACATTTATTAAGCAGCAAGGTATAGATGTGTGGAGTGAACACTTTGACCAGAGATCGACTGAAAAGGGAATATGGTACAAAACCATCCAGCCGCAACTTTCAGTGAATAGTTGGATTGATCATTTGTCTAGTAGGAGTGTTATAGTTATGGCTCTAAGACTTCGTTCCGGTCATATTCCATCGAATAAGTTTGGCTTTCTTATGAAAAAGGTTACTTCTCCCAACTGTGAAGATTGTGGAATAGTCCAAGATGTGCAACATGTTTTGATGGAGTGTGTACGGAATGAGGCTTTGAGATATAGTTTACTTGGAATTACCAAATTGTATGATGTGGGAGTATGTAACGCAATCCTGGCTTGCCCTTTATCGGAACAAGCTCGAATTTTATATAAGTTAGCAGCTTTTGTTTTAAAATAATTTTTGTTAGTTAGTGTTACTGTTAATTTTACAGGGTGACGTTATCGCTCAGCGATAAAACCCTTTAAATAAAGAAAAAAAAAAAAAAAAAAAAAAATTAGTCATAAAATTCCTGCACTATTTCAGTGACGGATTTATTGACACGTAGATAATTAAATTTTACAGATGAAGAATGCGTTATCTCGAAAATCTTTTTTTGAGTTGATACAGTCTTGTGTTAGTAGTGCGATATTATGACTACTATTGGCTACCTACATTGCATCAGTTCAATTCTTGAAGTAATATCGGGCAAACCCTGAAATAAGCAAATCAAATTCAGACATAGGGTGAATTCCCGATACTTAATACTTAGCTTAGCACCTGGGAGATGAATCCCTTTGACCAATATCCTACTTCAACGAAGTAATCATACTTCTAACAATATGTTATGAAGTTTTTAAACTGAGATGGTCACTAACATTATCATTAACACTGAAAATGAGAAATTTACCATGTTGGAACGTATGGGGACTCGAAACAAACTGTAAACATGGTAAATATCCGTTTTTCAGTGCAAATGACAATCTGCTAATGTTTAGCTCTCATCATCATCAGCCTATATTGTTCCCACTGCAGGGACTCAGGCCTCCTCTCTGGGAGAGGGATGGGCTATAATCCACCACGCGGGCCCAGTGCGGATTGGTAGATGTCACATATCTTCGAATTTTTTGGTTCTAAGATATGCCGGTTTCCTCACGATATTTTCCTTCACCGTTTTGAGAGCAGATGGTGATGAAATAAATTACACACTTTAATGCGCCTGCCTGGGTTCGAAACCACGACCAACTGTTTGTAAGTCGGGGCCGCAACCACTGGGCCACCACTGCTCTAGTCGGTCCGGTAATGTTTAGCTCTACTGAGTCCTAATAAAATTACATGATGCCTACTCAAAACAATTAATGATTAAGTTATGATTGATTAGGGGTAGGTATGTTTCATCATCATCATCATCAGCCTATAATGTTCCCACTGCAGGGACTCAGGCCTCCTCTCTAGGAGAGGGATGGGCTATAATCTACCACGCGTGCCCAGTGCGGATTGGTAAATGTCACATGTCTTCGAATTTTTTGGTTCTTATAGACAAGCCGGTTTCCTCACGATGTTTTCCTTCACCGTTTTGAGAGCAGTAGTGATGAAATAAATTACACAAAGTAATGCGCCTGACGGGGTTCGAACCCACGACTCACTGTTCGTAAGTCGGGGCCGCCACCACTGGGCCACCACTGCTCAGTCACAGTCAGTCTGCTTGGTAGGTATGTTTAGGCTTTCGAAAATCGAAAGAAAAAAAAAAGTCAAAAAGAAAGCTTTCCAAGACGAGTTTACGGGAAGACAGAGGCTCTTTCCGTAATAAACTCGTCTTGAAAAGTTTTGACGCATACGCTAACTAGTTGCTCTAAGGCTTTTTGTCTTCGATTTTGTCCAAAACAACCTCAACGGTGACAATCCAAAAAGAGCAGTAAATAAAACTTGATAAATAATAAGATGTTCTTTGTAATAATTTACTTAACAAATAACAAAGTAAATCAAGTGTCGTCTCGGTGTAGATACGCCGCCGACCGGCCGGCCGGTGTCGAGTTCGCAAAAACATGGAGTCGGCGCGATCGCGTTGCACAGGCTCAAGGTGATGGTTTCATAACAATACAAAACATTGATATAGTGACACCAATGGAATCCCTTCACCTAAGTAGGTAGCTTACAATGTAACGTGTAATATTAATCCCGCTTTATCAATATGTATCCGGTGTGCTACGCTGTAAGTGTAAATATTTTTAGTTTATAATTCGTGAGTAGGTACACTGTTCCTGTTATGGAATGAAATAGGAACTTTCAAGTGCAGATTGTATGCGACTATTCTAAGTGTAGCCGAATATACTTGCATTAGCCACTTTTACCTATCAACTTATTCATTTCTGACTAGACGAGACGGTGTAGTTAACCACATTGACTGGTCTTCATCTTAGCGTGCCGATGACAATTTAAATTGCGTCAGCACAATATTTGACGGCGAGTTTACCACTTTCGGTAGCGCCATCAGCTCCTGTGATGTGCAAGCAACAGGACAGGCAGGACGCGATTTCAAGTGTCCCATCGTTTGTGCAAAGTGACTAACATTTTGACACAATATTAAAAACGTGAAAGTTTATAAGTATGTATGTATGGATGGACTATGGATGGATGTTTCTTACTCTTTCACGCAAAAACTACTGAACAGATTTGGATAAAATTTGGTAAGTACACAGATAGTTTATAACCTGGATTAACAAGTAGGAGTTTTTATCCCGATTTTATCTTCCCGTGGGATAATTTTCGAGTTGTAGCGGGCGAAGCCTGGCAACACCTGTAACTAAATATGAACTGAAAATAGAATAAGAGGCCAGTATAGCATATCTTTCCCTAGTTTTGATCTCACTGCCAGGTGCCATGCGGGATCAACATTTGCTCGGTTAAACAGAACCCAGTAAATAAAAGCCAATCAAGACTGTTACTGTACCAATATTTGATTAGAAGAATGACTGATACTAGCTTGGGATTCCATCGGTATTTATGCCTAATAAAGTTTGTTACCCAGATTGATTAAAGTTCATTACGGCCTGAAAATTACAATAATTATGACAAACCCGTAAACCTTCCAAGTCACTTAGTCTAGACCTAATAGCAACAGCCACATCAATTATCTCTATAGTACCTGTATTACAGAAAACAGCTTACTCAGTGAAATGGTTAAACAAATCGGAATGGCTGAGTGATAAATGATCGCGAAACAAGTGTTCAATCAGCGTGCGGTCAGGCCTAGGGCGGAGGGCACAGCCGGCACACCTACCGCGCGGTAATAGCGCCGGGGCTCATTGGGCACAAAACAATTGAGCCCTAATGACCCTCCGCGAAACAGCGTCGACAAAACTATGCGTAACGATCAAATTAACGTTACCGACTGAAAGGTAATTTGATTGTCTATTAACGTTTAGATATGTGCTGCTAAACTGTTAAGTGGTCCATCTTGGAAAATGGTTCTAGAATTTTCCATCAGGAATTTCTTAGTAGCAGCCTAGAGTCTAGGTGGTACCTTAATTACCGATATCACAACCATGCATTCCGATGCACCACCATATGAAAGCCTGCAGACCACAGAATAGATAACTGTTCTGTGCTGCTGCAGACCCACACAAATGAAGCTGGGGCCCAGTGGTGAAGGTGCTCAAAATCTTTATGACTGAAAACATGCTTTCAACCAATTTCAGTATGTAGGTAGGTATAATGCGTGGCTAAAGAAATTGAGAAGAAGAACTTAGTTAATTTAATATTACGGTAAATAGATAGGTATACAAACCTAAACATGAGACCTCAAAATATCATTCGTTAACAATTTAAGTTAAGTATTTAAATTATTATTTATATTTATTTAAGTATGCTAAATAAATAACACACGATTTGCTAAATAATTAGTAAACATTTGCCTACAATTGGAGTAAAATGTTAACGTTGTAATTTTTTATTGCAAGCAATGTTTCTGTTCGTAATTGCAAAATATTAATTTCTTAATTAGGTAAGTGTGCCTCGGGGGCATTCACCTCAGTTAAAAAGGTGCATAATTAAAATATTTTGTGGAAATCTTTTTGTTTCTGAGCGATATGGTTCACGGAATTAAATAATATTGGCACTTACAACGCTAACGTGGTTTATCTTCAGATTAATTAACCTTAACTAAAGGGATAAAAGTTTCCGCCAAATTTGTAACGCTACGTTCATTTTGTGTGTAAACAAAAGAAAGTAGTCAAATTATGAACTTCCCTAGAACTTGTAGCAATTCTATAACTAAGTTCAGAGCTTTCAGTAGTAGGTACCTGTTATCTACTGAATAACCATAACGTAGAATGTGGGTCCAATAGCAAACGACAACATATAATATACCCCGTTTTCACCAGCACCGACTAGAATGTATTTTGTGCTACCACTTAGTGACAGTACATCTTTTGTACATCAGCTGGCAAAAACGTAACCCTTACAGTATCACTTTGTTGTTCGTCTGTCAAAACCATTTTTCTCAGAAACTAGTGGAGGTATCAAATACTCAGCCAATGCTCAGCCAGCTTACTATAATAGTCTGCTACCCAATGGCGCACTGAAAAAAAAAACTGTAAGACGTATTACGTTTAAGTTCCATGTAAAAGGGGTCGAGCTTATTGCCATCAACCGGGCACAAATCCAGGCCCCGTGACTCCTACTGAGGAATTCCTGATGGAAAACTCAATAACACTTTACCCAACCCGGGAATCGAACCCAGGACCTCATACACAGCAGTCGCGCTGGCGACCACTCGAGGAGTCATTCAGATCAACGAGGCATTTAAATTAACGCATATGTACATTATAGTTTACACAGTTGGGTCTTGAATTCTATTCATGGCCATTCATGGCGCTGTGAGTTGAAATTCCAACAGACAGTGATATTTATAATTACGTGACATATTATTATAAACGGACATCAGTATCAGTACCTAATTAATTTAATCATGCACTAAACAAGAGCCACATAAGTGCAAACAACTTTGAAACTTTATCTTCTAAGCTTATACCCAAACTATGTTTTGGCTGTGGTTTTGGTCAGTTTCCAGTGAAACCGTATGCAACTGAATATCAGTATTTGACATAGAATAGAACGCCTGCCTCTCTGACCTCTACAATTCACTGACTGGGTAATACGATACCTACCCCTTGGTAAGAATGTTTTTTTTTTATTTGGGACAAGCCACCACACTATTCCCAAACCACTGTAACTCCTGTAAGCCAGAATCAACGGTGGCGACCACCTCAAAAGTGCCGAGACGAAGTCCCAGAAAAACGATTTAACTGTCTTGGATCCCGCAACGAAATTAATCAGAAAAGAATAGCGGAGGAGTAGGAAAAATTGTTATCAGACTTTCGGCCTTCTGACTTCTCGTTACAACAAACATCTTTGATGAAGCTGTTTTTAAACGTTATTGCAGTTTCTCCTAGTCGATGACAATAGCTACATAATTGATTGTGATGTGACGTGTGCTAACTAAGTAGTCGAGTTAGGTGACAGGCGTTGAGCCGCTACCGGTGGCTAATCCAATCACGTAATTGGACTTAGCTTTATTCAATGACCGGGTAATGAGTACTACGGCTGGCTTCTATTCTATGGGATACTCATTTTATCCGGTTGTTACGTTATATAAGTTCATGGCTGGTATGCTTGAAGGGTTAGGCAGAGGGGTACTTAATTTCACCTTATATTTCTAAATCCCCATGTATGATAGGGGGCGAGGCGAGTCCATTGCTATAAGCTAATAGGTACAAAGATAGGCTCTATCCTGAAGAAATTCCTGATAGAAAGACCCAATAACACTGCCTTACCTTTACTAAAAGATATGTCAGGCCTTTGCTGGGTGGCGGCTTGAGTAATCGTTGGATGTCTCTGAGTGCCGCAGTTAGTTTAATTCGACTATTCAAAAGTGCCTGTAACTGGCCTACTTGAAATAAATGTTTTTGATTTTGATTTGATTTTTACCCGGGAATGGAACTCAAGTACCTGATGCTGATGCAGTAGCGTTTGCGACCCTGTACACCAATGAGGCAGTTCCTATTATGATACTCGTATTAAGCAAATGTTTACTTCTACCTATAACAGAGCAGTTTGACAACCGTTGGTCTGCCGTCGGATACCGGAAAACGCTCGCATGTCGGAACTAGATGGACTACTCGGTGGCTTACGGAGATGTGTGATTTAATACTAAGCAAGTTCTAATGAGACTCCTTGGAATTCATTATGAATTAGTCTACCTACTTTATCTACTAATCTGGGACATACCGTAAGAAATCAGGAGTGAGCAAAATTGTATGAAAATAAAATGAAGAGTTAGGGCTAGGCTTGCTAGATCGGATCTTCTCTATGAAACCAGGTTAATTGATTAAAACATCGTCTTGAGAATAAATGGCATAAAAAGTTTCCAAGCGTGTTTTATACGGTTTCTCCTCTTTTAGAGATAGATTTCTTGAGTTCCTTGAAGTACAGACGAATAAAACTGCCAAATTTTCCCAATCAACCTTGAACCTAATGAAAAAAATGGTTAAAGTTGAAAATCTATAGAAGAAATTTGACAGATGGTAGTAGCTTGATGTGCTGGTGTCTGTACTTAAATCTACTGCCAGTTGACCTTCCTAAACTTATTTTTTTCCAATCATGCGGAAAAATGTCCATTAAAATGCAAAAACGACGATAACAAACGAAATTAGATAAATTAAAGGAATTAGGGATGTTCCGTCATTCGCTGGCAGGAGGCGCGTTGATCACCGCTCGTAGGGCGGGTCACAGTGACACTGACGACTCATTAGCAGCGATCGTGTGCCATGGGGCACATCACTCATCAGTCCAGTTTGACAACCAAGACGACTTATCGAACTCTTTACTGAGATCTAATAGTCATTAATAACAGGGTAAAAAGAAAGGAGTCTTGGTCCTTGAATAGAGATACTGTGAAATGGTTATTTGGTTGTTGTAGTAATTTCGATATTGAGTCTACTAATAAGGTTAAAGTAGGTATCTGGCTATCAATCGCAGTGTTATTATCATTGACATTAATTGAGAATTTTGAAAGCAATCAACATGATTAGAAAAAAACCAGTTTCTTAGAGTTTTTTATGTGGAAAAAACTTTAGTCTAACTAGTCTAATGAACATTGGTTATGTTATGCAAATACCTATATGTAGTTTTAATTCCACGAAAAGATTCAGGCCTGGATGCACATGCAGGAAAAGCAATAATATTAGCATACCATACACCTAAACCTGTATCTCTTAAAATGTAATTTAATGCCATGGATTTTTGCAAAGTAACGCCTGATTCTATTACAGCTTATCTTAACACTATAACTTAGCATTTGATATTGAAACGGGTAATAGTGTTAACAAAGGGTGATCCATCCGCCCATCACATTCAGAGAGCGCCCTGTTTCGCCTGTGCTCACTGACGGTCCAATTGGCTTCGTTTGGACTCATGCATGTCATACTTGAAACTCAGTTATGATGTGCAAGTCCCTGATTTATTCTTGGAAGCAATCAAATGCAAAACTATAAACAGTGACAAAGACATATTATTACATATTATTACACATTTATTCGTAGGATATGGTACAAGGTTGTTACATAAATGGTATGGTTCTCTACACATCCACCGCTAGTCGCGGCATACGAATATTTATATTAGTACTTATGTAATAATTACCTACTAAAATTTAATATTAGTGTTTTAAGTGAACTGTGGAATGCCAATTTATTAACAGTATTAGGTTTAGACTGGACCCGACATGGTTTACTAAATACAGGACCTATCGTCCTAAATAAAATATAAATTACATGCTTTATAGGTACGCATCTGTCTAAACTTCGGGGATTACAAGATTATGTTTATGTAATGTTTTTTTTTCTAGCCTGCTCTTTCCCACTCCCAGGAGTGGAAAGGCAAAGGCCTAAAATATAAAATATTAATATGCATAGAAATAAAGCACACTAAACTGCTAACACTAACAATAAATGTTCTTGTTAGCTCAAACATATTTACAGAATGAAACTGTAATGATCCCAATCCATTACCAAATTATCTTACAAAGTAGCGTAATAAATATAGATATCTGTCTGTATTGATGCAGTGAGCGGAGACAATATTTACTGGGCTACTCCCCTGGTCCTGCCGAACGGAAACTTATAGTTTTCTTGAGGCGCCCGCCGAATAAAATACTGCTGGCCGGGACATAAATCAGATCGCGTCGTGGTCGCAGCCGGCGCGGAGCCCGCGGACCTGACGCCCCGCAGCCCCGCTACATTTTAATAACAGGACTCCGCCATAAATGGTCACTGACAGATTTTATTTCAACTCGTATATTATCTCTCCAGTCGTGCAGACATCTTTTATTAATATTTGTTCTGTAAAATCCTCTTTACCTTTACCTGCTGCTTTATTGGATAGGTATCTAATGGCAGACAGTCGCACTTAGGTACGCTTAACTAGACAGACAGGTATAAAATCTTTTCTTCAGATGAATCCAGATTTCAGTAGAGCTTTGTTTGATCTCTGTGTCGTCTCACACTGAAATCTCTCAATGGCAAGTCAAACTCTACCTAAATTAGTAGTTATCATGGGTTGAAGTTACAAAGCATTTGGGATATTATATGACATCTAGCCATAATCTTATTGAGTAAGTATTTCGTTTCGCGAATACTGAAACATTAAAATACGACAGACGGTACAGTCCGTAATGCTGACTGTACTACAAACTATTGCAAAATTTATCCAAAAAAAAAAACTAAAATTGCGGAAGCTCCTCATAAGTTACAATATGAAGTCTAAAATTATTAATATCGGAAATGGAAAGTTTCAATAAGTGTAGATATGTATCGGTGGCGGCGTGGCGCGATGGCGGTGCGCGGTGGTGTTTTATGGGCAGTTTTAGTGCGCTAGCCGTCGCCGACCATAACGGTGACCGCAAGGGTGTCGGGGGGCACAGCTGTTTTTTACACGTTCTTATACAACCTTTACCTCACAATGCAGGAACTGTGAAAATCTGTGGAGACTTCTTGTAGATATTCTTTCTTTGAGTTGATAGATGATTTGTGTGGCAATAAATGTTTGGTATGAGCAATAGAGATTTTAATTTGCGCTGAATCGCTGATTTATTAATTGGTATCGAAGTATTAGTTTCTTTTGTGTGGCATGCATGCATTAGAATTATATTGGCTCTACTTTTTCTGAAAATACAATAACGTTATCTGTTTCTATCATCAACAATTAATTTACACGTGTAGGCGCAACTTTTTCTTACAATCAGCCAGATCCACGCCTTTCCTGTTCCGAATTGACCGTAGCTATTACAATAAAAATATTAAAAACCGCATAAGTAAGAGGCGGAGGTCGTCGGCAGTTCGGTGCAAATGTCGCCCCGGACACTTACATTATTCCTTAGTGGCCCTGGAGGCCGGCAGCCGGCGGCCGGTCAGGCACGGCGGCGGCCGGTCCGGCGGGGTGGCAGCTCAGCCCCTGCACCTATTATCTCGATACTTTAGATAGTCACCGGGACATTCACGGTCTCCGATCGTTCGCACAAATGACCGGCCATTTGTCCAAATCCGATTAATCATGATTGTGTTTGTGTTGTACCAGTACCTTCTATAAAAATATAATCCCTTCTGGACTTTAATACGCCCAACTCAAGCGGAAACTGATGAGATTCGAAGACGTTGAAAAGGATTGAATTTCGTCAAAGGAAGTCATTATAAACGTCTTATAGATTTCTGATGGATTTTCCATGAATTATATCGGTCTGTCTGGTAGTTCTTGAAAATTAATCTAAGGGATTATTTTACTTCGATAGATATGGATCACATGGAAGACAAACTCGGAATATTGCATATCTGCAAAAACCTAAGAAGGCAGTCTTGATGAACGTCCGGCAGGTAGTCATGAGAGCAATGGGGGAGAAAACCAAAATGGAAATCCTGAATAATTAACTGGGTGAATGTGTGAGGATTCTGTACACATTCGAAATGTTTTGATTCAACACGAGTTAAATTAACTGGGTATTGGTATTTTAGAACAACCTTAGTTTTTCTGTTCGTAGTCATCATCTGCCTAGCTTTTCTCAACTATTTTGGGGTCGGCTTCATGTTCGTAATAAGTACGGAAATTCAGAAAAGTTCGGAATAATGAAAATGTAAAATCCTACACATAGTGCTATAGCAGACAGTGGACAAGAAAAACTTAGTTCTTGTATTTAACCTTCTCTGGTACATAGGTATATAGGTACGATGTCCACATACAATAACATACAAGTAGATACCGAAATGTATTTCAATGCAGGAGTGTGCAACTGGAGACACACAAAGTGCTGACTTAGCTTATAATAAGTAACGCTATATGACACTACTGAGTACTGACGGTAATAAACAATGCAATTCACAGTATTGTTTTGTTGCAATGTTATTTCTTTACCTACGTGTACACATTAAAATATTACAGTAATAATGTGAAATAAATAACTACGACTATGTTCACGCTTTCATACTCCTTAGGGTTAGACAGGGACATTAACATTTCACCTGTATCTACCTAATGTATGAAAAACTCTAATAACCTAAATTAGGTTACATAATCTAACCACACGACACTGGCAATCGAACAAATGAATACATGAGAAACATTTGTGTTTAAGACCACTTGACCAACATCATTGAAATGTAATATTTGTGTATACCGGATAAAAGTTTGTGTACATACCGGATAAAAGTTTGTGTACATACCGGATAAAAGTTTTCCTATACCGTCATCATCTACATAACCTTTTCCCAACTATATTGGCGTCAGGTTCCTGTCTAACAAAAAACTTTATTACAAAAAATAAAACCGACTTCGACAAAAATAAAACACAAAAAAGTGAAAAATAAAAATCAGCTTCTGAAGTCGGTGACTTTTGTTTGTTTGATTTCATGTTTTTGGTGCTTCCCGTGTGGTCCCATTGTCACCATTTCAATATCTGATGATGGGATCTTGTAGAAATCGGGGGAACTCTTCAATAAACAACAGCAGATTAACCGCGATTGTTGCTATAGCATAAATCTAAGCATTGTTTACGCCATCACACAACATATTATCACGCCTGTACTCACTACAAAGGTTATAAAAACTATTTGGTGAAGATCTGATAAAGAACTTCGGAGATAGGCAACGGAACTCCTCAATAAATGATAGCAAATGGACTGAGATTGCTGAAATCTCATGTCTCTCTATTGTTTACACCAGTTCATAACATAACATCACGCCGGTACGTTGTGAAGGGGTAAGCACATGTGAACCACTAAAAAGTGAAAAATAAAAACTTTTTTACAAAAAATAAAACCGACTTCGACAAAAATAAAACACAAAAAAGTGAAAAATAAACTTAAGAAGAAAAATCAGCTTCTGAAGTCGGTGGCAAAAACATGAAATCAAACAAACAAAAGTCACCGACTTCAGAAGCTGATTTTTCTTCTTAAGTTTATTTTTCACTTTTTTGTGTTTTATTTTTGTCGAAGTCGGTTTTATTTTTTGTAAAAAAGTTTTTTTCATGAACATTTAGCTCTAGATAAGGTACACTGATATTCCGTAACTACATATATTAAAGCATCAAACAAAATGAAAGAGGATTACAAAACAAATTCCATGATTCTGATTGAAATGCGCACTATATAAGTTTTCAGTGACAATCAATAGTGCGATTGATGCGTGCAGGGTGCAGGGGACTCCGTTCCGGTCGGTTGTGTATATCGGATGAGCCGATTGGGAAAGATGCCGTTCTGCTCCATTATACCTCGGAATAATCCTCAGAGCCATGCACATTGGCTTGTAGACTTGTACCTCCGGCTTCACTTGAGACCGGATAAAGAGAATATGATATAGAAATGAAATAAAGCTTATAGTGCTATCTAAAAGTTCTGCAAGAGGTACCTAGTATAATGTTTTGTTTTTGTTTGTGGCTGTGATAAAAGTGCATGTTGTATTAGACACACACTAACTTTTAGCTTATTGCATGGAATGGAAAACAGTTTCTAATTAATATTCTATCTGGGTTTCTACTTAGACACTATTCAGAGAAGAGCAAAGGATCTTTAGCATGTGTATCTTTGAGAGTCATTACGGGTAGTAATGATGAGTGGCCTGAGAGTTAGACAACCAGTCTTAACAAGAGGTATCGTATTACCCAGTATTAACTGGGTTGTCGAAGTCAGATAGGTAGTCGTTCCATGTAAAATACTGGTAAGTATTCAGCTGCTTCCGGTTAGACTGTAAGCTGACCCCAACATAGAACTTGGGAAAAGGATTTGCAAAAGATCACTTAGGTTATTAATGTATTTTTGTAGACGCCTAATGGCACATTGCACGACTCACATCACTTTCTTGAAGTTATAATATAAAAGAGCACAAAGAGACTTCCAGATTTAAAATGACATTAACATCATACAGTAACGTGTTCTGGGAGTTGGAGCGCCTCTCTCACGGGCCGCGCTCCGCTGAACCCTGATCCTATCATAACGCAATCGCATATCGCCCACCTTCCTGACACGACAACGTTCCATGTCTAAAACTCACATGTAATCTCAACCTTACGCAGCACGCATTAGATAGAAATTCTACAAGTAGAACAACTTAGTACCTTGTCAAAGGGGTTCTAAAAATGTGCAGATATTTACGTTGATCGCCTTCCAGCAAAGAAGTGGAGTAGATACGTGAACTCGATCAGGGACCATAATAACCTAAAGCTCACGTTATTCCTTCGATAAATGTAACGTATGTATCCGCAGATTGAAAACAATCTTTTCGTGAGTTATTAGATTTTTGGATATCATGTGGGTATAGGTAGAGCTCAATACATTTTTTTCGGCAGAAATGGGAAACGTTCTTATGAGGGGTTGGTGTTTTCATTCATTTTATAGAATCCTCAGTCTTCAGAGTAACATTTTCAGACTTCTCTACGATAACGATAAATGTTTTTTATATATACCATAGAATTGTCATAAGCCGTAGGCCCGTAATCCTTAAATTACTCAGATAGATCATAGAAGATACTACGAGTGGAATAAGTATTTTTTTTTGTAATTTGGCTGTCTTCTAAATAAATAGAACTGATCTTAATTAAAAATATAATTAAAACTGTATACTGGGAATTTTTTCAATACAAGTGCCCGAATTAAGGAAAAAATATAAAAAAGTCCACAAAAACCATAAAATATCCCCCTAAGCTTCCGCTCACCGATAATCCCTTTAGCGAGGGAAAAAACTTCAAAAGTTTGTGCGGGCTTGTGGGGTCCTGAATTTTTGATCTCTATTAAATTGTTTCAAATCGTTTAACTTGTCGCGGCTCAATCAGTGCGCCGCGTGCCGTACCGTGCGACACCACGCCACACCGCGCCACACCACGCAATGCCACGCCACATCACGCCACGCCGCGCTTCTGTTTCACGCTTGCTGCTTCGCATAGTGATGCTGAGATTGCGTTCAGTTTACGCCTCACGCGTACGCGGCGTAACGCCTATGACCGTGACAAACTATGATTTTTCTATTTCTGGAAACACAAGAATGAATTGAGGGCGTATTTGTGAGACCTTTCCACGCACTAATTGTGGGCATGCTTATTTTGAAACATAACGTTAACGTACTGATTTTTTACAAACCCATATTTTGTCAAATAAAATTATAATAAATAAATAAATAATGTCTATTCATTTATAATTTACAAGGGTTAGAGCTGGAGCTGCACGATACAACGTTAACGTTATACCGAAGCGGTAGACAGAAAATACAGCTGATACTGATACAGTAACAAGAATGTAGGAACGTACGATGGTTGAAAACAGCGGATAAGCTGGCATTAGGCGGATAATACTATAATACCCAATGTGTTTTGATTTTATTTTCTGATCATATAAAAGAAAACTACCTGCCTCGTCAGGCTAGTGGTTGCAAGCGCGACTGCTGAGCACGAACTCCTGGGTTCGATGCCCGGGTCGGGCAAAGTGTAATTGGGTTTTTCCATCAGGAATTTCTCAGTACCCATGGAGTCTGAGTTTCGGCCCGGTTGTTGATAATATTATAGGCTCGCCCGCTATTAAATGCGGTTTGAAACATAAGTGAGTGTACTAATAGGTGTCATGTGTAGATGTGTGTTATGTAATATGTAATGTAAACGAAAATGACATAAGTAAGTCTTTATTTAACCTTCGCTAACGATGTTAAGTTTCAAAACAGTATAAAAGTCAGGAGTATATTGTAATCTTAACAGAAATGAGAAACCAATCAATTACTCAGAAGCCAGGCTTTGTTTTTAGATCCGGACAATTATTATTTTATCTGTTATACAATATCGTATGACCATAAATCGTTGATAGTAACGGTAGGTGGAGGGTCCTGCCGCGCATCACGGCAAAACTGATTTATTCACTGGTGATATTTTATAGCGCAGTTTGTTCCGGCCGTTATTGTATTAGGGCGGCTGTTTGTTACATCGCCTTTGCCCTCGCCCCCTGACATAGTACTGCCACGTTTTCTTTTAAACTCTTTAATTGTTTTCTTTGAAAGTTTTTTTTTGTGGTTAGGGAAGGTTAATACGGTTTAAAAGTGGCTTAAGGTTTATGATTGGTTAAATTAGAAAGCGCCAGCCGAAATAAACTATTTAAGGAATCGTAACAATAAAATCTACGTAAGTAGGTAAATAATAGAGCTGAAGATTTCCTTTTAATTTTCTTCCGGTGGTTAATGGAAATAAAATAAATTTAATGAAGCATGAATTTTGATTGTGAATCAGGATTTCGTAGCTTGTAGTTATAGATTGATCAAAACAGAATTTTATTAACTCTTCTTTAGTTCCAAACAATACTTAGGAACGTAAGCACCCACCGTATTAATCTAATAAATACACATCTCTTTTGATTTGTTCTGGCTTCCCCTTTCACCAGTTGACTCCCTTAAAATCGTTTTAAACTTCATAACTGGCGCTCAATAAAAAATAACGTTTCTGACTGTCCCCCAATTTTTTTTTAAATTGCGTGAAATTAAATTTAGAATATACTCTTTATCCCTCCGGAGTCTGACAAATAGGCGAGAGCAGCGGCGCCGCGATTTAGCCATGCTGTAATTGGTTTTTTAATGCGGCTCTCGCGAAGTACCACCTTCCGCTTTATCAAGTGAATACATTATCAAATTGTTAGGCGGTCGACGCGTCCCTCGCGCAATGAATAAGAATCAAAGCGTTGGCGGTTCACACACCGCGCCGACCGCACCGAGGGGTTGCAAATTACTGATTCCGCTTTGCCAATGCGCATTTTAACGGTTGATAAATACAAATTAAACTATAATACTTATTGTTATTGTCCTAGGGAGTCAATCTACTTTTTTGGCTCTATGTTGATTGAAAGTATTGATTTTCTGTTGCGGGATAAAAAAGTAGCGCTCCACTATTTCGCCAAGTTATCTTTTTAACATGTAAAGAACACTACCTTGAGTGATATCGACAGGGGTTCGACTGATAGTGCAGATGGAGGGCGCATTAAATTTGACAAGCGAAGATATTCAAAAAGTATCACTATGAATGGGCGTGCGTTTTCATTGTTGACCTACAAAGCTGACGACACTTTCTTTTGAATGGATAGAAGTCATAACATGACTTACAAAAGGTCTAAAGCGTACAAAGTACTTACAAATAAATCATTACCTGCATGGGTCAGGATAGGGGATGGTTACTTTTTACGCGGTTAGTACGTTTCCAATAAGGTAATTCTAACATTCAAGAGGTCTAAAACTAACAAAACTTTTTTATAAGTGGTGGAGACGGATGGATAATTATTTCCCGTGACGTCTCTGGTCTAACAGCGGAGCTGTGACCTCGTTCCGAGCGCGGAGCATCTCGTGAATCCGGTCACGTCCAACATTACGTCCGATCCTCCGACTGACACTGTGCCTATTGCAGAGAGCTCTGATAACGAGACTATTGCCTACCGACTATCATTCGCCCTCGTAAAATTACGATGTTTTTATGTAGCCTAGAACAAAGTAACATTGTCGCGAGAGGAATGAAGGCTTTATCGTCACGCATTTGTTTGTTTGCAGTTAAACCGTTCGGGTCGAATTTTACTATCGTTCTAAACAAAAAAAAAAACATGTAAAAAGCGTGGCGAAACAGTTATCCCTCACATAAAGATGGCTAATGCAGTTAGTATAGGAAGTCTACTCACACAAGCGGGAGCCTGCCTGCGTGGTTAAGTGGCCCATTCGCGTGCAAACGAGCGCGCACTTTAAAAATAATAAAACCCCTTCAATATCTATGGCGATACTAGAGTTCTTTCAGAGAACAAGTATCTTCGTTACCTACCTTCATTTTGGGGAGCAAAATCTTTAAAGGTTATTTCCTGTTTTTAAGATATTTTAAACTGAACAGTTAGTAATACCAACTCAGCTGAATTTCATACATATAGCCCAGTATCCCGTGTGGTCTAACATCTGTGATTGTATTACAGTGGTTACCCACGGTCGCCAGATGTGTGCACAAGCGATCAACTTACTGACCGAGGAGGTCGCACAGTGTACACACTACCTAACTAACCGTAGCTTCACACCTCTGTATTAGTTTTAACGTGATTTCCAATGTTCTATTGGATTTATTTAGTGTTTGATTTGTGTGGAGTTATTTCATATCTAAGTCTATAAGATATTTACTCGAAAGAATAAAACTTTATCCCTGAATCCCAAAGTGCATTAAATTATTATAAAATACGAAATAGTAACATTTCCACACACATTTCCTTATCTCGAACAAACCCTTTAACAATATCAAGTAAAGACACCTGATTTAAACGGCACGAACAGGAAATAGAAATGTACAAACCTTGTTACTGTAAAAGAAACAAGCCCGTATTTCCCTTATTCGTTCATGTGACACGGCACCTCTATCTAGTTAGAGCGGTGCACACGGGAAAAATGAAATATAGAGGCAATCCAAATAGATTGTTATCTACCCGCGTGTTTACCGGCGACGGCGAGCACGTTCGCGCTAACAAGCGACCCCCGCGCCTTAAAACACGGTGACAGACACCCTTAGCATCATCCCTAAACTGCACGACGATATTTGACAGCCACTGCTCGTGACAGCTGGACACTCACGCTTTTATTCTCTCCTGATAACACAATATAACTATTGTTGACCAAAAAATAAGTGTTCTTAAAAAATATCTGGTATAATGATGCTCTCATAAGAGAAGCGAATACCTTGTGGGCTATCAATTAAAACACCTATAAAATATATTGGTTCCTATCAACAACCATAAAAATTAATGTGGCAGATAGCACGCACCTCCACGGTATTAATTCGTCGACCGTAGCTAAAACTATAAACGTCGGTTAATCCCATGTATCATAGCAGGGTGGTCATTGATTTGCTGCTATCGGATGGCCGCCGTGACTTATTGTCGGTCCCCTCGCGTCTCGCGCCCATTACCTCCGGGACCGGCCTCTGTGGACGAATCAAGTCTTCTAATAACTGCACCTCTAATACACCTCATCTTTCCTTAACGTCCCGCTATTCGTTTTGTGACTAATTGAGCGTAGGCGTTGTAGATTTCAGTTTATTGCCGGTACTATTTCGACTTGCCACGGCAACATGGGTTCACTTTTCTATCGTACCCCTAAATAGACTTGGTGTAAAATTCAATTATTATATTGTAGCAAACCTGTAGGTAGACAAAGCGCGATAAGAGAATTACAAGTCATCATTAGCATAATCCGGCGCGGGCGCAAAACAGATAGCGGTAAGGTGCTTAGGTAAATTAACTAAGCGCGTCTACGACTCCGCTACGGCGTAGCGCGTAGTCCGCGCTCGTAGCGAGAGCTTTATCAGCTTTATTGACGCGACAGTTAAATATTATTTTCACTCAATTACGGTGCATAATTTAGGTAATATTTTTTTATTTGCTTAATAGTTAGAGTGGTTACAGCGAACAACTTTAATTTAAGTATTTGATAAAATTAATTTGTAATAATTGTTTGAATGTAAATGCAGTAGCGTCACTCTCGAAGTTGTCGTTAATATTCCACAGAGTTATCTGTGCTGAACATGTGTAAGTGGACATGGGCGTGTGTAGTTGTGATTGGATTAGGTTCGTGGTGTGTTGACGAGCCCCGCGGGACTTTCGCTCACGACCCACGGCCCACGGCGATGCACTGACACCTCCGACACGCTCCTAATACCACGTCCAGCGTCTCAATATAAACAGAACACACTAGTGAAGGTCATTCACTCGAGTCTCATAAAATTTAACGAAATTGCCGTTTTTTTATTATTCTTTACAGATGATGTCCGTCATAAAGCACGCGCACTACGCTTGGGTTTTAGTACCGTATCAAAGAAAAAAAGTCATGAAGCGTAGCCGGGTAGTGGCCAGTAGTATTGTAGCTATTTAAGAAAATTATTAGGTGCAATTACGCAGCTTGTTGTGCGTGATTGGAATGCTTGCGGAGAGGGCGCCGGCGAGGGTCCGACGACAAATTCTTACAAATTAATACATCTATCTGGGAGCCGCCTCGCGACCGACCGCGATACGTGTGGAATACTTTATTATCCCATCTGAACACTATTGTCTGGAGACAGACTATTAGGGATAAGTAAGTGTTGCTGGACAGTTAAGTGACAGATTCGAATCTTGTTAAAATGCAATGTTTTCTATGTCAGGTGGACGGGGCAAACACTGACAGACGGAAATGCATGCCCGACTAGCACATGAATACAAGAGCTGCAGCCAAGTCATTGCTAATCTGTCATTTTGCGTTTCTGACGTTCTGCGCCCAAACCATTTCAGAGTTATAACTATTTGACTATTATTAGCAATCAATAATAGTCAACTTTCTTGGCAGAAAAATATGACTAGAGATTAAGATAACATTGAATACGGCGTAGAGAAGCATATACGAGCGGATGACAGATGCGACCCAGACTTTAAAATCGAAGAGGACGACGGAACAATTGAGGATAAGAGTGTTGTAGCAGACAATGCCGCAACATCGCGGGGAATTCTATTTCTAATCTGTGAGTATAATCTGCAGCGTCAGCGCGACACTGCAATATGCGTCGCCCCGCACCCCGCACCCCGCGGCCTCACCCCGCAGCCGCTTCACACTCGTTGTTTCGAGAGCAATCGAGGCGCCAATAAAAAAGGCGATCGTCGCCCCGAGCCCGGGCACCGACTTATTTACAGAACACCCTGCCGACGCTATTTATTTTATTGACTGCCATTTGCCCTGACTTTTATCGCTGCCCACTTCCCGGATAAAACAACAGCAGCAGGTAAAGATTGTCCAGCAGTAACTGCCTCCGTGATACGGGGTCGTCGCAGTAATCATGATAACTTTACTCTCCGGCCAATTCTAATAAAAACAGTTCACATTTGCTCAACGATTTCAGTATAAATTGCTTTGCCATTATAGTTCTACGTTTAAATAAAGGTCTTTTAGTTTTACAATGGGGAGTAATAGGGTTATGGTTATTATAAAGGGTCATTACTTTTCTAAAGAATAATTTTAGCCGTAAATCAAATGCTGTTTGTTATTTATTTCAATGTTTTATTTTAATTTTAATGGGAACCAATTACAGTAACGTATCATAGCTACAATTATTTCCTTGCAAGAAAAACTACAATACTTCTTATCAAGTAATGAAATCAAGAAATACTTTGCAGAAATCCATGACATGAAACATGGCATAACATTGCAGATAGATGTTTACATAAATCCAGAAAACGCATAATACAGCTAGTAAAAAATATCGTAACAATAAAAATCACTTACTAGGTAATTTGTTTTATTACGATCGGTGACCGTGGTAGGTCGGCAGCTCGGTTGAGACCGCGAGCAGGCCACCGGGGCAGGCCGCGGCAAGGGGTGACTTCATTTTCCACACATCATTGCATCGGGCCGCAGATTTATTTGCATGCGGGCCGCTGACCAGGATCCATTACAGCCATTATCATGCTATCTGATCAACCGGCACGAGAGTTATGGCGCTCTTGTTTTTCTTAACTACATGAAAAAATGCCAACAAAGGAAAAACTGAATATTTAGGAAACACAACAGAGGGAATTGGTAATAGGACGGGTTATAGCTTCCGGTATATTTCTTTTATTTGGGGTAGTCTCCTTGTAGTCAGTGATCGAGTTATCTATATACACACATCAAAAGTGTCTAGGGATCAACATAATATATTTTTGCAATAACTTTTCTCCTGATTGATATTAATTAAAATTTTCTTTAAGGATTCATCAAATAAAGTGTTTTCGTTTGTCACAGTAACGATAAACCAAGTCACCTTTGCATTAATAAAGAAATTTGCCATTTTCCTAATAAAGGGATTTTTGACATTTGAACCACTAACATTAAAGTTCGAAAAAAAGACTGAGATAACAGTTTTCTTTAAAATTTTATTGGGTAACTTAAACAATTAATAATCCGTGTTTCTACCGCGAACACTAACAACACAAGAACATCGGTTTGGCATACTCAAAATGAGTTCATCCAAATCACGCTGTGGAATGGCCGCCCATGTTCGTTGCAACAACAAAAAAAGGTCTTCTTGCGACTGGATACCCTCCATATTCGGCAGAGCTCTTCTCTGTAGCATATCCCATGCATGCTCAATCGGGTTCAAGTCTGGCGACTGAGCAGGCCAGGGCAGGACATTGATGTTAGCTGCGGCGAGAGTCTGTCTTACAACTCTTGCGGCGTGCGGTCGTGCATTATCATGCATTAACTGAAATAAGGGACCGATTTGCACTTGTAGAGGAACGATGACGTCTGATACAATCGTCTCAGCATAAATTTGAGCGTTGATGTTGCCTCTGATCCAAATCAACTCAGTTCTTCCGCCGATCCAAATACCCGCCCATACCATGATGGTTCCACCACTATAAGAATGGACTTCCTGGCAGGATTTTAATCGCTGTTGGCGTCCAGGGGTTCTCCAGTGTCGTATACGTCTTGTATCCGGTCTCATACCAAAACGAGACTCATCAGAAAAGCACACGAAACGCCATTGTTCTTCTGCCCAATTTCTGTGTTCAAGAGCCCATTGATATCGAATCCTACGATTGTGCATTGCTATAGGTGGTACCCGTAGCGGTCTTCGGGAATGAAGGTTTACTTCATGCAAGCGGTTTCTGACTGTTTGGTCGCTAATTAAGTTCCCTGAAGAGTGATGAAGCCTCAAGGCTAACATCATGGCGGTTATTGTTGGAGCTCTTCGAGTTAAGATTTGAATGTATCGGTCTTGTCTCCGTGTGATGCAGCGATACCGTCCTCCATGGCGCTCAGCCACGGTACCAGTGCTTCGGTAACGTGTCCAAAGTCGACTGATAACACTCTGACTTGTATTCAGAGCTAAAGCCACAGTACGTTGCCGGGAACCAGCTTCTATCATTCCCACGGCTCTGAGCATTTCTTCCCTGCTTAAATGACGTCGCCGCTCCATAATAACGTTGGTTTTAATCAGTAGTAGGGAAACAGTAGCACTAATAATGTCTTCAATGCGTTGTATGTTTTTATAGGGAAAATATTGACAGCTGATTTTCATCTTTTACTCGAATTTGATTGACAGTTCCTGATTCAAATTATGAAATGCACCAAAAAGGATCCATATAAATATATAAAATCATAAATTTTTTTTTAGCTGAAAATTGGTAGGGAGGTAGCTAAGAACCAGGAGAAGGTTCTTTGATACTTTTTTTTTTTTTTTTTAGGTAGGGTAGTAGGTAGGTAGGAAGGGTAGTAGGTAGGTAGGGTAGTAGGTAGGTAGGGTAGTAGGTAGGTAGGGTAGTAGGTAGGTAGGGTAGTAGGTAGGTAGGGTAGTAGGTAGGTAGGGTAGTAGGTAGGTAGGGTAGTAGGTAGGTAGGGTAGTAGGTAGGTAGGGTAGTAGGTAGGTAGGGTAGTAGGTAGGTAGGGTAGTAGGTAGGTAGGGTAGTAGGTAGGTAGGGTAGTAGGTAGGTAGGGTAGTAGGTAGGTAGGGTAGTAGGTAGGTAGGGTAGTAGGTAGGTAGGGTAGTAGGTAGGTAGGGTAGTAGGTAGGTAGGGTAGTAGGTAGGTAGGGTAGTAGGTAGGTAGGGTAGTAGGTAGGTAGGGTAGTAGGTAGGTAGGGTAGTAGGTAGGTAGGGTAGTAGGTAGGTAGGGTAGTTGGTAGGGTAGTAGGTAGGGTAGTAGGTAGGGTAGTAGGTAGGGTAGTAGGTAGGGTAGTAGGTAGGGTAGTAGGTAGGGTAGTAGGTAGGGTAGTAGGAAGGGTAGTAGGTAGGGTAGTAGGTAGGGTAGTAGGTAGGGTAGTAGGTAGGGTAGTAGGTAGGGTAGTAGGTAGGGTAGTAGGTAGGGTAGTAGGTAGGGTAGTAGGTAGGGTAGTAGGTAGGGTAGTAGGTAGGGTATAGGTAGGGTAGTAGGTAGGGTAGTAGGTAGGGTAGTAGATAGGTAGGTAGGAAAAACGCATTGCAACGCATGCGCGGGTTCAGCTAGTATAAAATATTTCTGTTCTTGTTTAGGGTAAATAAAATTAGAATAATAGAGATACTTAGTTGTACTAAACGTATCCAATTTATCACAATGGGAGTAATGAGTGCACTTATCTAATACAGATTAGTTAACGTATCAGAGTCTCGTAAGAAAAGTTGTGGAACAAACTTCTCAAAGTTGACATAAGTCGAGGAAACTTTGTGAGGGCGGGAGGCTATTCGCTGCGTTTCATTCAGATTTATGCCACGCGTCTATGGTAGTTGTTCAATACAGATAATGAACGGGGCGGAAACTATAAATCTGGTAAACTTGCGTAATAGAGAAGAATCGGGAAAGTAAAGTAAACATATAAAGTGTTTAAGCTGGTTAGTTTAGCCGTTCATGTTCTCAGTTCAGCCGTGACGGGCCGGAGCCGCGTGCCATTTGAACCTGCTTAGTGAGGTTTCCGCTTAAGCGTATTAATCTGAAATTAGGTCGCAGTTAACACCGTCATGTTGAGTATTTAAGGGTCAGTGTTCCCGTGTATCTACTTATATTCTGTTGGACAAAATGGTACAAGTCAATTGTTTAGCTTTTGTATGAATGGTACGTTAATTGTAATGTAGAAAGAATCGTTGGGGATTACGTTAAGAAAGTCATCATTATTTCAGCCGAAAAATCTACGGTTGGGACCTAAAAAAAAGTGATTTAGAGAGACAAAAAATCATAGAAAAAAAAATGTTTATTACGTATCATTTTAGCTCAAATTGCTTATCGGGGAGTCTTCATTTAGGCATAAAAAATGCCTGTATTTGAAGGCTCCGAAAAGTTATTTTAATAAAGGTTTTATATAATTTTGCAATGTTTTGATTAATTAAATGAACTTTAGAGTACTGAGCGTGGACGATATATACTGTAGGTCTATACGTTTCCTATTTATGTGCGTATTTGAATCGCACAATAGTTATTATGCAAGCGGGTCACAATAGTAGTGGAGATATGTTTGACCGCGGTTGGGGGCGATTTTATTTTACTGAGCGCTTTATTGGTTCCATATCAATGGCTTAGGGCTGAATTGTTGGTATTGGTATTTAGTACACTTGTCGATGTTGTATCTGCCTTTTTGTATCATTGTGAGCGCAATGTATCTGACATTTTTTATTAAAATCCTCCGAGATCCTGAGAGTGTTGTTCAGGATAGCGAGCAAGTCCTGCTTGTCCTGCAATAGTGAAACGCGGGCCCGAAGTCTCTTTTAGAAGAGACTCGGATAGGAGCTTGTGGCTTAAAAATAACTGACATTCGGGTTGATCTTTAGGTTAAGTCATGCTTTGCCTAGGTTGGTCCGTAGATGGGTGACCATCTCATACCGAGTTTCCTCTGTGCCTCTGAAAGGAAGTTAAGGCGTTGGTCCCGGCTGCCATATATAGATCTTTGGAAGTCGTTACATGTAGTCAATGGCCTAAATCTGACAATCAGTCAGCAGATGGTGAGATTTATTAAAGTTATAGACTGACAGTATGATAGACAACTAGTAACATTTTCGCTTGTTTTGGTAAAATAAGAAAAAGGTTAAGTTGAATTAGCGTAAAGAACTATGTATTTTTTATTCAGTGCACTTACTTTTATCGATAGATCGACTTAACCTACAACACTAGTTGGTCATAGATTCGCGTGGGATGGACGCGACAAATCAAGCCGCGAGCTGCAATGGGGCGGCTCCGCATCGACAGCGCTGATTTATACCGGAGCCGCGTTATCGTACCCGCCGCGTCTCTGCCCTGTTGTGGAGCTACGGGATGCTACGCCGCGCTACGCTATGCTACGTCATGCTACATCGCGCTACACCGTACCTACTACGCAGCGCTACACCATGCTACACCATGCTACATTGCGCTACGTAATTGCTACACTGTTTTCGGCACAAAGTAGGCAATAGTAGGGTAATATGTTGAGTTTTAGATTATTTTTTAATCTTTAATGTAATTTCAACTAGGCAAATTATACAAGAATCGAACCCGAATTAGGGTTTAGTGAGTGAAAAACGACCTTATGACACCAATATTATGTTTCTAATTTATTATAATGAGAATTTAAATAGCAGCTGCACCTTATCGCAAGAGAACCCAAAATCATTAATGAAACTTTTCACAAATGTTTTAAAATTCAAGCGGTCACGCGTGACATTAAATTTTACTTGTATTTGTAGAGGACGTTTAATCGCTTGTTAACGGTCGGTGACCGTGGTAAATCTCTGGTAATCCGGTGTAGAACAAATATAGTTGAGAGGCAGATAAGGTGCGGCCGGCTCGGCCACGGGTCGCTAATGTGCCATTTGTATGATGATGCCGGGTCGCGGCCGAGAGCCGTTCCCTGCGGGATCCTCTATATTTCAAGGCGTGAAAGTGACGTCGCCGGTCACAATAGCTGCTTTAAGTAATGGTGTTAAAGTAGGGCTTGCAGCTTTACGACTATCGAAAGTACCTGGTATAAGTGCATAACGTTATCTGCGTGTTGGAACCCTTAGGACAATACTGGACAATACCTACTAGACAATGACAGCATTTATCTTTTAAAAATACTTCGTTATCATAAGATTATTTGTAGTTTTACCACTCGGCCGTAACGTAATATTATCTAATAGTGCCTAGTTTTCGCAGAACATCTTGTTTGATCAATCATTGATATTGATATTCGTAAAATATTTGAGATCCATTGGATAAAGATTGCTGGTAAAATAATGAGAATCCACAAAAAACTATGGAGGACATAATGCGTTTACATTTTGATACAAGAGAGACTTTGATCGCCGAGGCGTTTTAGAGCCGAGAACTGCAGTAATCAATGTCCACGTGAATCAAACGACGATTTCAATACACTTCTCTCAGTTATCGAATAAGCCAGTCGTTATTTTTCTCAATAATTTCAATAGTGCAGTCACTTACAATGATTTCATTAGGTCGGAAAATAACAATCAAGGAAAAGAGTAACCTTTAAAACGTTTCGTACTAAAGCAGTGTGGACGTGTATCTAAAACCGGGCGCCAGTGTAAACACCAGAGACAATATTTGTTTTGTGCTAAAAAAAATGACCGGCGGAGGTCAGTTAATTTACATGGTAAACGTGCGCTTAGAATGGACCGTCACGCGCGGTCAGTCGCTCACAAGACCAGCTATCAAGGACAGGACGGTAAAGCGCGCCGCAAATTATTTACAACCATTAAATTTTGAATTTTACAGAAACACTTTTAATAAAATCTTGCCTTTTTCGTAAAAGGGTATGACACTCGCATTTTCCATGTAAACAAAAACACGTATTTGAGAGTCTTTGTGTTATTCAGAGGCCTTTTTGCAGAGTCGGAAAATTCCGGAAAATCTGAACAGTATTTTTAATCAGAACGTTTGTCCCCGGATGTTTTTGTGCAAGGCTTTAGGGTTAAGGCTACAATAAATGTTTAATCGATCCGGTTGTAATAGTTTATTTTCGAAAACATTGCATCTTTTCACTTTTAATGATGTGAAACTCATGATGGTGCAATAGAAGTAGTGGGCTGGTGATTGCAAATAGCAGCATCGGTACTCAAATAAGTACTGACTTATTATCCTCTACTGTGTGCAAGTAAACATCAACGACATTAAAGTACGTACTTACGTAATTTAAGTAAACAACAGATAATTTTAGCTCATGATATACCCAACGCACTAACTCGTGTTTAGGTACGTACTTATCATAACCTGGCTAGAATTTTCATCTCATTAGTAGGTGTATAATTTAATGCTCGTAACTGATCATCAGTGTCTACGGCTCATAATGATGTCGGATGGCGATAATTAAATTTAGCCTTGATGGTGTAGCGGATGAGTCGGCTAAAGAGCGCGTCATTAGCGGTTATCACTTCATTCCGGATGAAAAAACTTCAACAGCCCTCGGCTCCTCTCACGTGCGCTTATGATTTATTAATTTTCACCTTCATAAATATGGTGCACGCCTGTATAATGAGTCGACAATATACTTGAAGTGTAGTGGCACCCAGTTAGAATTCTAGGGAAATAGGAATATTCCATGTTGTTTGGGTGGGTTTTCTAAAAAGTGCAGCCTACATGGGGTATTGTACTGGATAACAGGATGGTGGCCGCACCTCCACGTCCTAAGCTCGTATTTTGCGTAAGGAAGGTACGGGGTACCATAATATTGTTTAGGGTAGGAGACCCACTAAAACACTGTAACTATGTTCAACCGCCGTGAACCCCTGAAGTCGACATGCATGTAGAATATACCTATTATAAGTACTTAGCAAAATGGATCATAACAATAGTTCGAAAGTGCCTATAAATTGTTGACTTTCACGTTTTTTTTTGTTATCGACCGAGACGAAAAATCAATATCAAAAGTTTAGTCACGTTCTGCGGTCGAATCATGAATAGGTCAACGACATCCAGTTATTTACATACCTATCTAAGAAGAGCACTGAGAAAACAAACTATTCATAGTAAATAACTATACATGAATATTTTTCAAGTCACCTTTCACTCTGGCTTGGCAAAACTACTGAGAGCAATTTCGGCTAACAGCTGATATACCGACGAACCTTATTTTTTTTCAAATTCTTATTTACGGCCGGTACAAAGATTGATTGGGCTCTCTTTTTAACCGACTTACCAAAAAGGAGGAGGTTCTCAATTCGAGTGGTATGTTTTTTTTTTTTTTTTTCTATGTATGTACACCGATTGCGCCGAGATTTATGATCCGATTTACGTGATTATTTTTTAGTTTGATGCGAAATGGTTGCCATTTGGTCCCATAAAAATTTGACATAATTTGGCCCAGTACTTTTCATATTATGAACATTATTTTGAATTTATGAACATTTTTCGTTAATGTGTGTTCGCGAATAACTTCGTCGTTTATGAACCAATTTTGATAATTATTTTTTATTGGAAAGGAGTTATTTCAAGAGTGGTACCTACCATGATATGGAAATCAGCACCTGGTGATGGGATCCCAGGAAAGTTGAGGGAAACCCTCAAACATAGGCACGTTTTACGTGTTTCGTGCTTTTTCAGACGTTATTCAAATATTCGCATCTAGCAGTCATCACTTCATGTTGATGAGCTGATAATGGAAGGTACTACTCCTCAACGGTTAAGAGTTGAAAGCAAAAATAAGAGAATCTTGAAGGTTAAGGGTTAGGTTTCTTGGTTGAATGATGAATACGTAGTAAATAATATTTGAATAAGATATTACAACTAAAAATGAAAAAATAAAAAAAACTTTTATGCAAAAAAACAACCGTTTTTGAAGTCGGTTGTTTTTTTTGCAAAAAAAGTTTTTGTTTTCTAGCCTCTGCTGACTGGCCTTATTTTTATTGGTGGGTATGTTCTACGTCTCATAATCCACCTAAATTTGTTTATGGTCGCCTACTCACACAATCAAAAGTCACTTAAAAAACCACAACAATATCACGAAATTACAATGATTTCAGCCTGCAGGCAGCAAAAAGTATGCAGAGAGTACAGAATGGTACAGATAGCTATATTATATGTACGGTACGGCGGCACGACAGGATTGCGGAGTCAGCAGCACGCGCGATCGATAGGCACGCATCTCCGCCTGCCTATCGAATAGCTTTTTGTTCCAGCAGCTTTCATCGATGATGGAAATAATTGTTTGTTTTCAGTCGCACATCCTCTAAAAAACTGTCGTAACACGCCAAAACCAAGTTTTGAGAAAAAGGCGGTTTTAATTATTTTCCAATAAACTAATGTTAATGTGACTTTCAGGTTACAGATTTATAGCTTTTTACTGTTTTAATCAACAGAGGATTTAACAAGCTCTTTGCAGAATGTAAAAATATATTTTTCACTTCTCTCGCTCTAAAATTCGTCTTTATGTCGTGCGTAGGCGACATAAAGTCGCGTTTTATGCTCTAGAGCATAAAGTAAAATCTTCGTCGACGATCAAGGTAATCGGCACAGGTAATCGGCCCAACAGCCACAGCAACAACTTCATAGAATAACCTCTTTAATTTAATTCGTTTAGCTAGTATTCTAAGAACAAGGCTTTGCTTTTCATTACGAATACAAGGAAAATTGATGGGAATAGGCTTCCCCCAATTACCTAAATCGCTTGATGGCAATAGGCTTGCTCTTAATTAGGTTGGTTGATGGCAATAGGCTTGCTCCTAATTACATCATTTGATGGGAATAGGCTAACTCTTAATTACATTGATTGATGGCAATAGGCTTGCTCTCAATTACCTAAATCAGTGGATGGCAATAGGCTTGCTCCTAATTACATCGGTTGATGGCAATAGGCTTGCTCCTGATAAGATTGGTTGATAGCAATAGGCTTTTCCTAATTACATCGGTTGATGGCAATAGGCTTGTCCCTAATTACATCAGTTGATGGCAATAGGCTTGCTCCTAATTACATTGGTTGATGGCAATAGGCTTGGTCCCAATTACATCAGTTGATGGCAATAGGCTTGCTCCTAATTACATTGGTTGATGGCAATAGACTTGATCCCAATTACATCAGTTGATGGCAATAGGCTTGCTCAAAATGTTTTTATAACTGAGCAGTATGAGTAACGCTAACGACATAAGTCAGGTGTTATGTCAAGTTTCCTACTGAAAAAAAAAAGTTAATTGGCGGAAACCATAATTATTTTTACAATATTTACAAGTTGCTGTTTCATTTCCTCGCAATCGAAGTGAAAAGTAGAGTGTACAACTCGTCCATAAAACCCATTTTGCTCTCTACTTTATATCCATCCTCGCTCGCAAGCTCGCATCGGATGGATAAACGTCTCGCGCAAAATGGTGCGTTTTATGCACTTGGTGTACAATCTACTATTTGAAATGAATGAAATTTTTTAAATTAAAAAAAAAACTGAAAAATTACCCAAAATGTGACACTTTTTTACATTATATTGTAAAATATTTTATGAAATGAAACACACTGTAACTCAAATAATATTGTTTATTAATAATTTTTTTTTATATTAAATTAACTTTAGGAACTTTTTGAAGCTAATTTAGGAACTTTCACAATAATATAATCAGTCTTAAGGCAAAGTTAAAAAAAATACACTTAGAATCACAGCTATTATTAAATCAACAGACTTAAATAGGATTCCTTAATTACATTTTTAAAATTTAAACATCACAAATTTGTGTAAAAGTTGTCATAGAAATTCGGTTGAGTAATGAATACTCTATAACAAACTTAAGGTCTCTCTTTTTATTTTCTTTTACTTCAGGTTTGCTTCTATAAGCTTTTTTTAGTGAGACATTTTGAGGTATTAACTGTTTTCTTGTGATTTCCGCTTCTTTAAAATCAATATCTTTTTAAGAATATTTAAAGAATATTTTGTTAAATTCACCCTGAATCACTTTTAAAACTTTTATTTCAGAAGTTTTAAAAGTGATTCAGGATTGCAGATTTGCAGACACCAGGCGCCGATCAGTCCTTTCGTTGTGGATTATTTCGCCAAGTTCCCCATTTTGGTGGATCCCCTTCATGGGTTACTGGTGGTCGGCATCGCGAATCTTCCTGTTGCCTTGCAGAAGCTCACCAGTTGTTCGGTAGAGATTTCTGCAAGCCTGTTTTTGTAAACATTCGTCAGATTTTTTTTGCAAAAATTATGTGGAAAAGTGCCACAACACAGATTACTATGATTGAAATAGTGTTATAACCTATGATATGACACTTTTTTACAGTTTAAAAATATCATCTTTTCAAATTAGGATCGAAAAAACAGTATCATATTGTAATACTATAGTTTTCACTACTAAATTAGCAAGTAATGCGAAGAAACTTACCTAAAATATTGTCACAAGACAGTTTATGGCTATTTTTTAGAGCACTGGCACACGTTCACACGACACAAGCTCTGATACGTCACTTTTATGGAGGAGGGAGCGCGCATTCTCGCTCCGTAAAAAACTGACACTAGCTCCATCTAGTAGCTTGTTTTCACACTACAATTATGGCGGTTTTTATGATTGGTAGAAAATGAAAAACGTAATAAGACTGTGTTTTTATCTGTGTTCATAATTTTTTTTGTGTTATGACAGTTTTTTAGAGGATGTGCGATATGTTTTTTTTATACTGTCATATTTTGCCTTACTTATTCATCTAGTCTTGCTGATGATTCGAACTTTTTATAAGTCTTTTGCAACCTTTTGTACTTTCTACATATTTTAACGTATCTTAATCATGTTTAGATATAATTTAAACCTTATTAAAAAGTAATAATAGACGAAATGTAGATGCACTAATGGATACACCTCTGCCTAACCCTTCGAGGATTACAGGCGTGATATTGTTACGAGCTGGGTATGGGATAAATAAAATCACTACCAATTAAACACACGAATTAACTTTATTACTCAATAAACACTTATTCACAATCACTTCAATACTACTGAACGCTTTATCGTACTAGATTTCACTTCGATCCTTTCGTTGTCTCGCTTAAAAGTAGACTGACTCACTTCGTCCTCAATCGGTCCTTTTATACCCAAGCAAACAAAAGACATTCGAGATAATTCTCTATTATTCAAGAAAGCATCCACAAAAAAACATTAACAAAAAAATAAACTTAAAGATAAAAGAACCAACAAAGAAGAAGTTACTTAACGTCGTCGGCATACGGTCGAAATTACAATGACAACTGCCGGCGACTCCCGGCGCCTGACCTTGAATACAATGTAAGTTCTATACCTACTACGGAAATAGGTACCTAAAAGAATGAACTCGTATTTTCTAGGTACTACACAGTTATTAGCGCGGTTTCTCGAAGATTCTAGATGACCGTCGTAACACTGCCCCCTCCTTAGACATGCTCGTCCCGAGCATCATTAGTCCCGTAATATCGCGCCAGTCGGTCCACATGCACAACCTTAGGCGCACCTCGCGGACCCTTCTGTATTCGGTAGGTGACATCGTTGATCCTGGTCACAACTCTGTATGGTCCATCCCATTTTGCTTGCAATTTCGGGGACTTTCCCTTGCTCCGCACTGGGTTATGCAACCATACCAGCGAACTTTCGTCGAAACCACGACTGTTTGCCTTCCGGTCATAACGAGTCTTCATCTTCTCAGACATCTGTTGCCCGGATTGCCTGATATGCTCATACACATCATTTAACTTGTTACGCAGGTCATTCGCGTAATCCGTTACACTGCGTGGGACATCAGGGGGAGTTCCAGTTATTAAATCTGCAGGCAACCGTAATTCCCTTCCAAAGTTCGCGAAGGCTGGAGTTAGAGTCGTACTTTCGTGAACTGCACTCCGATAGGACAGAAGAAACGGCTGTATGTGCTTGTCCCAATCCCTTTGCCTGCTTTCCACGACTTTAGCCAGATATCTCTCCAATGTCTGGTTGAATCGTTCCACCATTCCATCAGATTGTGGGTGGTAAGAGGTGGTCCTGGTTTTGTGTGTACCCATCAATCGACAAGTCTCCTGAAAAACTTGCGATTCAAAATTCCTTCCTTGATCGCTGTGAATTTCTAAGGGTACTCCAAAACGACAGAAGACTTCCTGAACCAATTTATCCGCGACTGTTGTTGCTTCTTGGTTAGGAATGGCGAAGACTTCTGGCCACTTTGTGAAGTAGTCCATGACAACCATGAAGTACTTGTTTCCGCTATCGCTTTCTGGAAATGGTCCCGCAACGTCCAGTGCTATCCGCTCCCAGGGGGCTCCCACGTTGTACACTTTTAATGCACCTCTGCTTCGCGTGTGAGGTCCTTTCACAGCCGCACAGCTGGTACATTTGCGACACCAGTCCTCCACATCATCTCGACAGTGGATCCAGTAAAAGCGCTCTCTGATCTTCAGTAGAGTCCTTTTCACCCCCATATGTCCTCCTGAGCATCCATCATGGTAGAGCCGTAAAACATCCGGTACCTTAGCTTTAGGGACAACCATTTGTAGATGACAGCTGTCCCCTCGAGCGTTTTCCCATTTACGGCACAAGACTCCATCCTGGATCTCCAAACTGTTCCATTGTGCCCAATAACTCTTCGTGATGGAACTCATCGCAGCCACATCACTCCACTTGGGCTTCGGAGCACCAGCTTTGATCCAGTCGAAGATTGGCTTGATGTCCGAGTCATTTTGTTGAGCCTGTTGTAGAGTCTCCTTCCATTCATGGCTGAGATCCGTTCTAAGCATCCTCACGGGCACTACTTCCTTAGTCTCTTGCCTGGCACAGTGCTTGCAGTCTTCAGGACAAGGTCTTCTTGACGAGGCGTCTGCGTTACCGTGAGTTCTCCCACTGCGATGTTCGGTTACAATTACAAAGTCAAACTCTTGCAGTAGTTCAATCCATCTCGCCACTTGCCCCTCTGGATTCTTGAACTGTAATAGCCACTTCAATGCAGCATGGTCAGTTCGTAGCTGGAATTTCCGTCCCAACAAATACTTACTGAAGTGCTGCAATGTCTTCACTACGGCGAGCAGCTCTCTTCTCGTTACGCAGTAATTTCTTTCCGGTTTAGATAAAGACTTGCTGAAGTAGGCTATAACAACCTCCTGATCTCCTTTCCGTTGAGATAACACGCCCCCAATCCCAGTATAACTTGCGTCTGTGTCGACTATAAAGTCATTTTCAGTGTCAGGATATCCCAAAATAGGAGTATTGCACAGACGTCCCTTTAATTCCTGAAATGCGGCGTCGCAGTTCTCATCCCAACAGAATTGTCGCTTTTCCTCAGTGAGTCTGTGTAACTGTAGAGGTTTCGCAATGTCGGCAAAAATTGTTCACAAACCGGCGATAGTAGGAGCACAAACCCAAAAATGCTCTGACCTGTGTCTTGTCTTTCGGAACTGGCCAATCCTTGACGGCGACTACTTTCTCTGGGTCTGTGTGAACACCTTCCCCCGAAACTATGTGTCCTAAAAAGTTCACTTGTTTTCTGAAAAACGAGCACTTTTTCGGACTCAACTTCAGGTTTGCTGTTTGGATCTTTGACAGCACTCGGTTGAGTTTTCTAAGGTGATCTTCAAACGTACGGCCAACAATGATTATGTCGTCTAGGTAGACAAGACATGCGTTCCAAATCAACCCGGCAAGTACTTGCTCCATCAGCCTTTCAAATGTTGCAGGAGCATTGCACAATCCGAAGGGCATAACTTTAAACTGCCACAACCCTTTTCCTGTTGAGAATGCAGTCTTCTCCTTATCCTTGGGGTCTATTTCTACCTGCGAGTAACCACTTTTTAGGTCTAGTGTGGTAAACCACTTCATTCCCGTCAGCGTATCCAGTGTGTCATCGATCCTAGGCAGTGGATAGCTGTCCTTTTTCGTGACGTCGTTCAGTCGTCGATAGTCCACACAGAAGCGCATACTGCCGTCCTTTTTCTTTACCAGGACCACAGGAGAACACCATGGACTGGATGAAGGCTCTATAACCCCATCCTTCACCATACCCTCAATCATGGTTTCCACTTCTTTTTCCCGTGCAACTGGCAGTCTCCTTGGTCGCTGACGGATAGGTAACTCGTTGCCTGTATTAATTCTGTGCTGAACCAGTCCAGTTCTTCCTATGTCAGCATCACCCGTAGAGAAAATACCGGCGTACTGAAGTATCATCTTCTTAGCATTGTCCATTTCTCCTTCACTTAAATGACAGTTTTCAAGAAGCGTTGACACGTCGAATTTGGCACTACTAATTTTGCTTCCGGTAGGTAGATCTTGCAATTGACGCATCCAAGCTACTTCCTCACAAGTGCCGATCAAGGTACCCTTCTTAATCACTTGCTCCTTGTCACTTGGATTCAGGATGCGTACAGCTGAGATGTTGTTGGCCTTTACCAGAGTTCGTGCCATCTTCCAGGAAAACTCATTGTTCAGCCTTTCTATCAAAACACTTCGATCTTTGTGTCCAGAATTCGGTGGTAACTTGACTGGCACGATCGTTTCTGATCTGCGAGGAAGAACAATTTCCTTCAAATAGTACACTTTCCCTGATGGTGCACCTTCCATGAAAACTTCCTCGGAACCACATTTCAATACACCTTGGTCAATGTCGATCTCACAACGATATTTCCGCATGAAGTCCAAGCCCAAGATGCAATCGTCGACTATGTCGGCCACGATGACATTGTGTCGGTAAATTCTATCACCCAATTTTAACTCCACGTCCTTCTTGCCTCGGACGGTTATGTGCTGACCGGTAGCTGTTAATAATTGAACACGGTCGCGGTTATTGAAGTAGCCCCCAAGAAACCTTTTCGCCAGGTGAGAATTGACGACCGTGTGAGAAGCTCCAGTATCCAACGTCAGTTTGCATGGAGTTCCGTTGACTTCGCCGTTGATGGTCAGGCTGTTCCCGTCATGTACTTGTGAGATCGAGATCCTCGGGGCTCTTTCAAAACCAGCCAGCACCCGCCCCCCAGTCCTGGCATTTACTCGTTTCCCTGCTGTGGTTGGGCAGCCACTTCAGCCACTTTTCCTTGCTGAGGTTGGTCTTCCTTTGGTGAGCTGCGCTTAGGACAGCTTGATCGAAGATGACCCCTTTCTCCACAAGTGTAGCACCTAGGGCTGTATCCTTGCGGGCGGTCGCGTACAGGTGACGCTACAACCTCCCTGACCCGGTGCGTACGGTGGTCCTGCCTCACTGCCTCTACTTCTAAGGCATGGGCCAAGGCATCTTTCAGCGTCTCATGATGCCCAAGTCTCACAGCGGCTCTAACCTCCAAGTCGCGTATTCCATCGATGAACGCCTGTACCAGATTTCCATCAATAAGTGCAGGGGCGGACTGGTATGCTTTCCGAACCAGCTTTTCAACTTCCAGGGCCCACTGCTGTAAGTTCTCGGCACTACGTTGAACGCGATCCCTTAGTTTGGCACGAAAAACATGCTCCAGGTGCGCGTCACCATATCTGGACTCTAATGCCTCCAGCAGCTGTTCGTAGGTCACATCCTTGCCGAGGGCCTCAAGAATGTTAAGGGCCTGGTCTCGGAGACCCAAGGTGAGCGCGGTCATGGCTTGCGCTTTGGTCCACCCATTCACTTTCATAACGGCCTCGAATTGGATTTTATAGGCCGACCACGAAGATGTTCCGTCGAATGGAGGCACTTTAAATCCGCGCACCGAAGGGGCAGCAATCAGTGAAGTTACAGACCCGTCTCCAACCTTAATTTCACTTAAGGCCTTCTTCACATCGGCGATCCGAATTTCAGCCTTTGCGATACGGTTGTCGTGCTGCTGTACCTGCTCCTTCATCACGCTCAGCTCTTTCCCAACTGATGCGTGAAGATCCTTTATCAGGAGCATCTGTTCCTCTTGACGGCGAGCCTGTTCCTCCTTGTCTCGTCGCAACTGTTCTTGCAACTGGAGAGCCTGCTCCTCTTGACGACGAGCCTGGTCCTCCTTATCCCGCTGCAACTGCTCCTGTAACTGGCGCCCCTGTTCCTGCAGCAGTGCCATTAAAGCAGACATGTCTGGCACTGCTGATACTGGAGAAACGCCAGATGAGCCAGCGACTGGCTCTGACGTAGGCTGGACACCACCCGGTGTCTGCGTCGGAGAGTCTCCAAATCGCCTTTGGTCCATACCTTGCTGTCGCTGACTCCTCGTACTGATACTATCCGTGTCGTCCTTCGGTAGAATCGGCATTACTTATCCCTCACTTCTGACACCAAATTGTTACGAGCTGGATATGGGATAAATAAAATCACTACCAATTAAACACACGAATTAACTTTATTACTCAATAAACACTTATTCACAATCACTTCAATACTACTGAACGCTTTATCGTACTAGATTTCACTTCGATCCTTTCGTTGTCTCGCTTAAAAGTAGACTGACTCACTTCGTCCTCAATCGGTCCTTTTATACCCAAGCAAACAAAAGACATTCGAGATAATTCTCTATTATTCAAGAAAGCATCCACAAAAAAACATTAACAAAAAAATAAACTTAAAGATAAAAGAACCGACAAGGAAGAAGTTACTTAACGTCGTCGGCATACGGTCGAAATTACAATGACAACTGCCGGCGACTCCCGGCGCCTGACCTTGAATACAATGTAAGTTCTATACCTACTACGGAAATAGGTACCTAAAAGAATGAACTCGTATTTTCTAGGTACTACACAGTTATTAGCGCGGTTTCTCGAAGATTCTAGATGACCGTCGTAACAATATTATGTTATGAAAACGAAAGGTTCACTTTCACTGCAAATAGCTGATTAATATTTCCATTAGAACAAAAATACTGGCCAAGTGCATGTCGGACGACGCTCAATGCAGGGTTCCAGAGCCTATCAAAATATGAGGACTTACTCAACTTATTAACCTCCCTGCCTACCTGCCTCCAACGATATATTTTATTGTAAAAAATTTACAAAAAAAAACTGTTTTAAACGTTCTGTGACTTCTGCCTACTCCCATGGCGTGAGTTTATGAATGTGTATATGTTACCGGAAATGTATGAAACCTAGGAATTGCACTGTGCAATTCCTAGGAAATATATACATTTTCGAGCCTGCTTAGGAAATGTGTAAAATAATGTTTCAAAGATTTCTTAATAAACACATTTCCTAGCAAAATGTATGTATTTCCTAGGAATTGTATACAATTCCGAGATGACAATTATTAGGAAATTTATAAAAAAGTCTTTGTCGCTTTGCGGGGCGGCTTCTACTTCCGAGTGGTTTAAAAATAAATAACCACGAAGGGGCTGGCGGGGCCTATTCGCTCGCTTCACTCGCTCACTCGACCCCACCATCCCCTTCTAACCTAACCTGTCCGAGTCGGGGTGCCCCAAGTCCTGAGCTCGCTTCGCTCGCTCTTGTACTCAGTACATACTCAGAGGAAGGAGGAGGACTATCCCCGCTATATAAGTTTTTAAACTGACATGGTCACTGACACTACTATTAACAGAACACAGAAACAGAAACAGTAAGAAAACATGGTAAATATCGCGTTAATAGTATTAATAGTAGTATCCCCGCTATACTTACAAACAGCAAGAATGTTATACATTTCCGATTGCTACTTAGGAAATGTATAGATTTCCTAGGAAAAGTGCATATTACAAAATATATCATAGATTTCCTATTTTAGGAATTGTACACATTTCCTAGGAATTGTATACAATGACGGATTACACACTTTTCCGTTAAAATATACAGGGTGGAATTTTGTAATGCCACCTGGAGGGAAAGTACTCTTAATACTGCAAATAGAATTTTTGAATAGAAAGCAAACTGCATTCAAAGATTTTCGAAAATTCTCTTCTCCCACACCCGGGAATCGAACCGGCTAAAATCTGAAAAAATATACCCTGTACTTTTATTGCAACGATCGTTAGGGTCGGTGTTGGTGCCTGTCGGTCTTGATATCTCTTTCCATACCACCGCAGAGCTAGATTCACGTTTTTGTTATTTAAAAAATAAGCTTCCATTAAATCAAACTGTTCTTGATGAGCCATTTTCACCGTGAGACAAAATGTGAAATGAGTTGTAAAAACAATCAAATGTGAATAACAACTATAATTATGACAATCTAATTTTCAAATTTTAATCTAACATTCCATATTTAAATTACCTCATACACGCAGCTACGAGTATGTCGCAAACAGAGGTCGCAAAGGAGTCTGCATTACAAAAGATGGATGTTAGTTAAAGATCTATAACTTGACTCATTGAATTTGTAACTTCAGATTTCCTGGTTTTCCTTTCATTTAATTTATCATGTTTGTTAGAGAGATTTCATCCTTATTATTGACCCTAACGATCGATGCAATAAAAGTACAGGCTATAATTTTTTCAGATTTTAGCCGGTTCGATTCGCGGGTGTGGGAGAAGAGAATTTTCGAAAATCTTTGAATGCAGTTTGCTTTCTATTCAAAAATAAAGGAATGTTTCCTTTGAGTAAAATTTTCTATCTGCAGTATTAAGAGTACTTTCCGTCCAGTACAAAATTCCACCCTGTATTTATACTACTACCATGAATTTTTTCACACGCTCAAACACAACCACAACAACAGGTAGAGGTGGTCACACTAGACTTCACTAGAGTCTAACAAATATTTCACAAACGAATCCTTTTTTTTATTGGAGGTTGGGAAATCATCAAATGACTCCTCCCGCTCTGGACAGAGCGGTAGGTAGTGAGTGTCAGACTTCTACTGACTACAAACCACCCATTTTCCTTCTTAGCCCTTTGTGTCGAGGCCGCGGTATCTCTTTCGAACAACCCGCAACCCCGACGGGCCCAAACAAATCCATTAATCGAAAAACAGTTGAAAAAAATCCCCATATTTTTTAAAGACCTTTGCGAGAAAAAAAAGATCATCCCCACCAAGTCTGTCAGTCTGTCTGTCCGTCTGCCTGTCAGTCTGTCTGTCAGTCTGTCTGTCAGTCTGTCTGTCGGTATGTCTGTCAGTCTGTCTGTCAGTATGTCAGTCTGTCAGTCTGTCAGTCTGTCAGTCTGTCAGTCTGTCAGTCTGTCAGTCTGTCAGTCTGTCAGTCTGTCAGTCTGTCAGTCTGTCAGTCTGTCAGTCTGTCAGTCTGTCATTCTGTCATTCTGTCAGTCTGTCAGTCTGTCAGTCTGTCAGTCTGTCAGTCTGTCAGTCTGTCAGTCTGGCAGTCTGTCAGTCTGTCAGTCTGTCAGTCTGTCAGTCTGTCAGTCTGTCTGTCAGTCAGTCTGTCAGTCTATCAGTCTGTCAGTATGTCAGTCTGTCAGTCTGTCAATCTGTCTGTCTGTATGTCACTGACATACAGACTGAAAAAATATTTATTTTACCACTTTGTCAGCGAAACTCATTTATATATTATTACTAGCTTTTGCCAGCGGCTTCGCCCGCGCGAAAATGACGATTTTCAATACAAACTTTCATCCCCTATTTAACACCCTTAGGGGTTCATCATTTCAGCCAAAAGACGTCCACTGCTGGACATAGGCCCTTAGGGGTTGAATTTCGAAATTTCCTTCCTTCTTCCTTGTCTACATTTTATAGGGAATCTCTGTGCAAAATTTCAGCTTTCTAGGTCTAAGGGTTTGGGCTGGGCGTTGATGAGTCAGTCAGTCAGGACTTCTCTTTTTATTTATATATAGATATAAAGGGTGTAATTAAACGTACCCTTAACGCAAACGAAGGGCACATGTTCTCCCCTCTACTGCGATCACTTTTTTGTTGTAGACCATACCTGGGAACCCCCTAGTTTCGGAGATATTGGGGTTCAAAGTTCCAAATTTTTAACAGCTGTTTTTGTAAATACTAGTTTTTCAGGTTATAACTTTAATTAAATTAAGGTAATATTATAGCACTCTTAAGAGTTTTAAGAGTGCTACATTGAGATTTACCGTAAAATGTGTTTTTTGCCCCCAAAAAAATGTAATTTCCCCATTTCCCAGCAGAAATTTTTGCGTAGTTTGATGAGTTTGATATACATAATGCTTGGTTGACGGCTGTGTGATGGGTTACTTTACGTTTACACCCTGTATTCACTGACAAACGGACATGGCGAAACTATTATGGAATTGGGCATTTTAAGAATTAGTCCGTTTTCAAGCTGTTAGGCATTTTAAGAATTAAGCATTTATCGACCAAGCCCAACAAGGCTTACTATGGACCCTAAAAAAAAATTAAGTTCAAAAATCTAAAACCCGACTACTAACAAAATCGCGGTCTTAAAAGTCGAAAACAAGAATATAATTCTTGTCTGATATTCTTCGTAGTCGCATGCCACTGATACCTGATGCTCCTTCATGGCGTTCTCATTGATACAAAAGTTAGCTGCTAATTGCCATTAGCAAGGTGGCATGTGACTACGAAGAATATTAGACAAGAATTATTTTCTTGTTTTCGACTTATAAGACCGCGATTTTGTTAGTAGTCGGGTTTTAGATTTTTGAACTTATTTTTTTTATTTGAATTTAATTTTTGTGTGTATTTAAACTATAATACATATTTGTAATGTGCTCGCCAAGACCTTTCATTTGATACCAAACTTGCTATGATTATCTCAATTTAATATTTTTTTGAGGTAAGTTTTTGACATTTTTGAAGTTTTTGACTGGCCTGTTGGTCTAGTGGTTAGTGACCCTAAATGCTATGCCGGAGGTCGTGGGTTCGATTCCCACCCAGGACAAATGTTTGTGTGATGAGCACGATCATTTGTTCTGTGTCTGGGTGTAATTTATCTATAATATGTATGTATTTAGAAATATATCGTCTGGCGAAAGATCAATTAAGGTAAGGGACAAAATGCAATTTTCCAGTAGGAGCCGACAAAGATTTTTTTCCGGGTTATTTAAACATAACTTTTTTATTTCTAAGGCTATTTATGATCGAATTTCACAGAATTATTTAGTTTATGACGGCTCATTGTTATTGATGATGACCATTTTCATAAACACGATACTTTCAAAGATAGCTGTCCCTTACTTTAATGTAATTTTGACAAGTGATCCCTTATTTTAAATTGGCCCTGATATAGTTTAAGTTTTATTGAGACATTTTAGTGTAAGTGTCAAAAGCAAAACCAACGATGTTTTTTCTTTTAATGTAAATATATTGTGTGAAATTAAACTGACTCACATTTAAGTTAAGTATTTAAAAAATGTATGGAAATTTAAAAAATGTATTGATTGTGACCTTACATCATTTAGATATTCTTATAGGTATTTGAGTAAAACACGTAAAAACAAATGAAATAAACCTTCTCTATATTATTTTAATCAATATCAACCTTACAGAAAATAAAAACATTATTATGTCATCGGTACATAGATATAATTATGTATGTTGGTATTTTGTATGGACCTACCTCATGTAAAAGTTAAAGTTAAACAAATTATCAATTTACATACCTAGCTAATTTTCCTTTCAGTACCTATAGTATAGTGTGTAAGTGCGGATTTCCTTAACTCAAATTTTTACACATCATACGAAAACTGCCCTTTAAAACATACCATACCTTTCTGATTTATTGTACTTTTCTAATATATATTTTTTTAATTTTATTTTATAATTTATACTCGAAAGCATTCGATAGTATCACACACTGCAATCTTTAATGCTCTATTAAACAAAATGTAGAATCAAGATACATACACCTTCTACAGAATATTTATACCAGTAGTACAGCAGCAATAAAATTAGAACGGATAGGTCCAAAATTTTAAATTCTCAAGGGAGTCAAACAGGGCGACCCGCTGCGCTGTCTCCAAAGATAATTACTAGTACCCTGGAACAAGTGTTTAGAAAGTTGGCGACCGCATTGGAAGAGAAAGGTATTTGTATCGGCGAGGCGAGGTTAACAAATCTGAGGTTCGCTGATGATATTGTCCTCTTCTCCCCATCAGCTGCGGAACTGGAAGAGATGCTACAAGAGCCAAGCAACGTAAGCCTTGAGGTTTGACTAAGGATAAACATGTCGAAGACTAAGCTCATGAGCAACAGCTCACCGATCAACGTGCACATAGACGGGGAGAAAATACACTATGTCCAAGAATACTTTTACCTTGGCAAAATAGTCTCATTCCAGGCGAGACAAGACAAAGAAGTTGCAAGACGCGAGGAAAACGCCCGGAAGAGCTATTGGTCAATGAAAGAGCTATTTAAGGGCGACCTACCCATCCCCTTAAAACGTAAGCTAATGGACACAGACTTGGTCTTCGACTAACATCCAGAGGTTCAAACTCAAGGTTTGCCAACGGGCAATGGAGCGCAGCATCATCATTTCAGCCAAAAGACGTCCATTGCTGGACATAGGCCTCCCCCAGGCGTCGCCACATTGACCGGTCCCGTGCGTCTCGCATCCAGCGGTTTCCTGCAACCTTGACCAGGTCATCGGTCCACCTAGTGGGAGGCCTTCCAAAGCAACGTCTTCCGGTTCGCGGTCGCCACTCCAGAACTTTTCGGCCCCATCGGCCATCCGTTCTGCGAGCAATGTGCCCTGCCCATTGCGACTTAAGTCTGACGATTCTTCGGGCTACGTCGGTAACCTTGGTTCTCAAGCGGATGTCCTCATTTCTGATTCGATCACGCAAGGAAACTCCGAGCATAGCCCTCTCCATTGCCCTTTGGGTGACAAGAGCGCAACATACTCAACGTAAAACTTACCGATCGTTTATGGAATACCACACTGCGCTCCAGAACAGAAGCTGCCAAACTAAAATGGGACTGGGCTGGTCATGTCTGCTGGTAAAGCTGTGGGCCAGCATATCTCAGAACTGAAGCCCGGAGACAGCTAGACGGCTGCGCGGCGGAAGACCGAGGAGGAGATGGCGGGATGCATTGGATGGCTTTCTCGTTAACTGGCGGGACGAGGCGCAACAACGAATGGGGGGAGGCCTTTGCTCAGGAGTGGGAAAGATTAGGCTAACAAAAAAAATACATAAAGACTACCTAACAAAGTCGAGAGGAGAGACTAGAACAATGATACCTACTTATTGGCTAGCATGATTTTATTGGCTTTTGAAGTATTCTATAGTATGCGATAGTACCTACTATTAGTTCATTACTTCGTAATAATAATAATTATTATTTAATTAATGGTCTACTTTCATATTATTAAAATAATTTTAGCTTTAATTCTTTATTTAATAATAATTAGCACAATAATAATCATCATCATCTGCCTAGCCTTTTCCCAACTATATTGGGGTCGGCTTCCAGTATAACCGGATGCAGCTGAATACCAGTATTTTACATGGAGCGACTGCCTATCTGACCTCCACAACCCAGTTAATACTAGGTAATACGATAGGTACCCTTTGGTAAGACTGGATGTCAGAATTTCAGGTCACTGACTACCTGTAACGACTGCCAAAGATCTATATTATGGCAGCCGGGACCAACAGCTTAACGTGCTTTCCGAGGCACGGAGGAAACTCGGTATGTCGGGTCACCCATCCACAGACCGACCTAATTAGCACAATAATAATAAGAAGCACTAAATAGAGCTTAGTGTAAAATTTTGTAAAAAATATAATAATTACTAATTATCATTTTAATTGTTTATTTTGAAATCTAATTGGTATAATGGAGACATGGAAACAATTAAAAGTGATAGTATAAGGTAAAAAAGAAAATGTACGTATTGGTTCAAAATTAATCAACGGACAAATCTAAATGTTAATTATTTATAGTTTAAATTATGTCTGTTGTTTTATTAACGTTTAAACGAAATAGTAATGTAAGGGACAAGGACCAAAAAAGACTTAAAGTTAAAATAAAGTAAAGGACATGGGCTTAATAAAAAACGTAAAGTCAAATTAAAGTAACGATATTTAGTTAGAGTTACGGCAATTACGTTAATCGGATTCCATTGTAAGCAGGACTAACTTCAATATGACTGTTTGGAACGAATACATTGACCGTTACCCTAATTTTTGAAAAAAAAATTGCATTGTGGCATTGAAAAATCCTTACTGTAACGGTCATTTTTTTAAAGCTAGATTTTTTTTAAATATAGCATCGGAAAGAGCGTAAAAAACTGAATCGAAGTGCATTTATAACTCATTTTCGAATTTTTGTCCCTTACCTTAATTGATCTTTCGCCAGACGATATAAGTATGTTTATCAGTTGTCTAGTACCCATAACACAAGCTCTGCTTAGCTTGGGACTAGATGGCGTTGTGTGATAGTTGTGGAATATTATTATTATTATTTAAATTCCGTCATAAAATGAATTTATAAAATCTATATAGCCTATGACACCCGGGCTATTTTTACGAATCTATTGACACCTAATTTATTAAAATCCGTTCAGTAGTTTAGGCGCTACGGTGGAACATACATACATACATACATACATAGACTGCCAAAATCATTACCCTTCCTTTTGGCTTCGCCGTAGTCGGGTAAAAAGGAGGCTTGACCACTTTTCGGGATTTACTGCGTCGGAAGTATAGGCACAAGCATAATAAATAAGTAGTAACCAGATTGGTTGCTGTTTATAGAACAATGGATCAACCTTGCAGTAAAGTGAACCTGAAGTGATGTGCAGGAAACAGTATCCAGAGGAGCTATGGTGGTAAATAGCTTTAATCTTCACTTTTCGTGTTAAACCATCAAAGTGTTACACTATCCACTTATTAAAGTGGATAGTGTACTGTAGGTAGGTATAGTATTACCTTAATGGGCATTAATGGGCCTACGGTAAATCTCCGGGTCACAAAACACAAGGGCCCATTAAAATTTGGCCAGTGTCCCAACGCGATACGAAAACAAACTGATCACAGAGAACATTATACTACACAGAGTACATTATAGGTACTATGCAAACTGATATTCTAAACTGTTGTTGGCGTTAGATAAGGTTCCATAAAGTGAATAACGTCATAGTTCATACTAGTATTAGGTACGCAAGACGACCAATCAAGTTAGGCAAAACCAGTTTTTAAGCGGAACCCTCATTGTACGGGAAATACAACAAATTAAAGCGAGGCCATAATATTATGTTATACTGAAAAAGTATTGCTTGATAATATTTATGCCACCGTGTGTACTACAGTCAGCAGTACCAAAATGCCGAACTTAGCAACTGCGATTCCCGGGTCGGGAAAAGTGATATTTGGGTTTTCATCTCGAATTTCTCACTAGCAGCCACGGAGTCTGGATATTATGTGCCCGGTTATTGGCAACAGACTCTCTATTACATGGGGTATACTGAACTGGCGAAATGTGGGTGTACTTGGGTATTACCTTCACCTCTTATCACCTCTGCCTAACCCTTCGGGAATTACAGGCGTGATGTTATGTTATGAAACGAAACGGATAATTATATCAAAGTTGCAATCGTCATAGTTCTCAAAATTCGCGTTTGAACTATAACAAGTGTATGTATTGCATACCTACTTGCTCGTGAGTGACTGTCTTTGCTGTCTGTACCTACCTCAGAGCTAATTGGTAAATAATAGAAGTATAGAAGCATAATAATTCTTGTCTACTAATGGTTTATTTATATACACTTTACCTTCTATGGTAGGACTTTGTGTTACCTACTTCTTAAGTTCTAATTGTGTACTACTGTCATACTGTGTACATGATTGTGTTTCATAAATGTTCTACCTGCTTAGAGGTAGAAATCAGCAATCAGTGACGACAAGTTTTGAGTAGATAAGTACCTAATTATAACGTAACCGTTTTGGAGAGTTATTTCTAAAAACAGAAAGTTAAACTTCTCTTAAAATTATGTACTCAGACCAACAAAAAATGTTGAAGTTTTTTGTTGGTCTGAGAATAGGTTTAATAAATTCACGGCAGTTTAGATAATCTGTGACAAATACTTAGTTGCAAATTATATTTTGAGAGCTATTAATTTTGCAAACATGATACGTTGACCGTAAAATCACGATAGGAAGCAGGAGTACCTATTTATTTAAACTTCTGCTAATCGGTTCTGTGATTTTTATAAACTATTGGACAATCCTCTCTCTTAGAGAATGAGTGTTGCCAGTTTAACCAAAAGCTACTAGATAGTAAATTTGAGTCCCTATAATGCCCGTCACAGTAATGCACATACCAGCAATGCACGACACTGGAATGTACAACACAGGAGTGTACGACACAGTAATTGGCGACATCGCGATGTCGCCAATTACTGGGGTGTACCTTGCTGGTCCGGCCCAAGAATGTACAACACAGGAGTGTACGACACAGTAATCGGCGACATCGCGCGATTGGTTGGCCGACTAGTTGGGCAACTCGAAATTTTGGGACTTGGATACTAGGTAATTGAGCTAGGTAGTGCTGCCGAATTAAATTGTACTCCATGACGTGCGCTCGCTACGCTCGCATATTTTATAACACTAATATCTTCTGTCCCCGAAGTGCCGGGCCTCCGCCGGCCTCCTTCGTCGGCCTACGGCCCGGTGCCCATGCCGCCCATAAAGGATACTGTCGCGAGACGGTCGTATTATAGGAACACGAAGAAAAAAAGAAGGAACCACGGAATTTTCCAGTATTTTATTGTATCACCGGTCCCTATTGTCACATGGCTTTTTACTTTTTTTAATGTGACGTCACTGTTTGTTTTGATTCCAATTCTCGTGCTGTACATTCTTGCCCGGACAATCGAGGTTCGGGCCGAGAATGCACGACATGACAATGTACAACATTGGAATTCAAAACACTTATTACGGCCGAATACTGGAACGACACTCAAATATTTAAGGGCTGCTTAAACGTTTGAGCAGCTCCTAAACTTTAATTTCGTATACACAAACGTCTTTTTTGAGTATCTGTTAAATATAAGTGCTTCTTAAATTAAGTGGTGCTCAAACACCACTCAGTTTAAAAATCGTATACAGGAACGCTACTCAACGTTATTTATCTGTCAAATCAACTGTCAAACTGATTTGAGCAGCCCCTATATCTGAGAGTGGTCGTGAGGTCCCTCAAATCAACTTAAACCTATTAAAACTAAATAAAAAAGTGATAAAAATGTCTTTATCGTCCTTGTCTTTACTTTCGAATCACGAAAGGCCAACTGGGAGCCGCAGAAATGAAGAAATGTTGAACGCTTTTGAAAAGTACAACGAGAGGGAGTTTGTTTCACGGTTCCACATCTCGAAAGAAACTGATTTATATTTGGACTCTGTATTTATTTATTTAAATAAGTAAATAAAGAAATATTATGATAAAATAGAAGAAAAATCAAGTCTACATTTGCTTCGGCAATGTTTTTTTTAGACCTATGTTTGAGGTTTTCATAGAGGTGTCCGAGTTGCTGCCATGTCCTGATGCCGCTCACAGCAACAGCATTATACTGTTGGCACACTGTATCCCAAGCAGCTCGCTTCTTCAAAATTATATTGCCGTTTGTCTCTTTATTTTCTTATATGATTTTTTGATTTCTGAAATATTTAACATATTATTTACAATATGAAACAGTTAGAAATTACACTTAGGATCTGTGAAATGATGAATGTAACACATTCATCATCATGTGCATTATCTGGCAGTATTTATACCTGTAGGAATCTAAAAGTAATTGTACTGTGGCGTAGCTACGTGTTTCAGATGGTACCTAAGTGGTCACAAGTTTCAATGGATAAGTAAGTGCTTGCAACAGATACAGGCAACAGTTGCCCTCAGCTCCTGACTATGTACGAGAATGTTAGAGGCATGGATACTAACAAAATATTACATGCACCAGGCTCTTGCGGCTAAACGAGTGTAAAGTACAGTATTTCATTGTTTATTTATGTACTTACTTTTTTATTAGTTCCAAGAGCATATCTTTCTCAGCAGGTGTATAATTGCATCCACGTTTCTTCATCTTCTCCATCGTGAATCAAATAATAAGTAATAACTTTACATAAACTTCGTAAAATCGCGCGTAAAATGTCAAGTGTGACGTTCCAATCTCGACAATTATGTCAAGAAATTTTCTTTTCTGACGTCTTCTTTCGATATCCATCCGTTTTTTATGTATATAAATACATAATTTCAATCGTAATTCAAACCAAATGTATATTACCCTGTTTTATTTCAACTGATTAAATAATTATAGAAAATAATTGTTCAATGAAGACTGCGTAAAACGAATACGAGACGTAAACTAAATTATTTTGTAACTGAGAACGTGCTGAGATCAATTTTTTAGCAGGATGTTGCCATGATGTAAACATTTGAGGACTGCTTGGCTAATCACGGTTTCAAATTGCTTGAGTGGCGTTTGTGTATACCATTTAAATTTGAGGTATGCTTAAATTTAAGTAGCTTTTAGGTGATTGTGAGATTTGAGTGGCGTTCCAGTATTCGGGCGTTACATTCCTATGTCGCGCGATCTCGTGTCGTGCATTCCTGTGTTGGGCATTGCTGGTTCCCGTAAATTTTACAATTATCAGAGAAAACCATCTTGCATTTTTAACCGACTTCAAAAGGAGGAGGTTCTCAATAAGATTGGTTTTTTTAGGGTTCCGTACCTCAAAGGAAAAAACGGAACCCTTATGGGATCACTCGTGTGTCTGTCTGTCCGTCTGTCACAGCCAATTTACTCCAAATCTAATAGACCGATTAAGTTGTTCGTACACTTATTACCTAGTGTAGGGCAACGATTTAAAAAAAAAACATGTTTTTCCATGACCCAAACACGGACGTATAACGTAAATAAATGAATTTTGAATATGGGAGTCACTTTTGGGGAGCTTAGAAAGTTTATTAAAATTCAACCCATAGGAGAGTAAACAGAAAGTAGGGGTATTTTTCGACATCCACGCGGTTGAAGCCGTTGGGAGTTTATTGTAAAACAAAGTCTGTTCGCGATTAACTTAAAAACGACCACACCAATTTTCATTCTGTTTTCACCAATATCAATTGATACAGTGGTTCTTGAGGAAGGATTAAGTTTATAACAGGGGATCCAACAAAAAATCTAATTAGTCCGTCAGATAGATTTTCAAAAAATATTGATCACCCTTTTTATCTTTTTTGACGTAAACAAAAAAAACTGGCCAAGTGCAAGTCGGACTCGCACATGAAGGGTTCCGTACCAAAACGGTATGCTATAATAATTTATACAATTTCTTCTATGGGCCAATGAAACTTGACCTCTAGATTGTATAGGCGCTCATACGATTCAGGGACCAAATTATATTGGTTAACTGCTGTTTCCATCTGTTGTCAGTCCTTATAAAGTTCTACTTTTCAGATTTTTTTCATATTTTCTAAACTTATGGTTCAAAAGTTAGAGGGGGGGGGGACGCATTGTTTTTTACTTTTGGAGCGATTATTTCCGAAATTATTGACATTATCAAAAAATAATTTTAGTAAACCCCTATTCATTTTTAAATACCTTTCCAACAATATATCACACGTTAGGGTTGAAATTAAAAAAAAAATCACTTCCCACTTTACATATAGGGGGGCTATCCTAATAAAACATTTTTTTCCAATTTTTATTTTACCACTTTGTCGGCGTGATTGATACACATATTGGTACCAAATTTCAGCTTTCTAGTGCTAACGGTCACAGAGATTAAGCGAGGACGGACGGACGGACAGACAGACATGGCGAAACTATAAGGGTTCCTAGTTGACTACGGAACCCTAATGAAGACTCGAGAAGATACAGTGCTTCAAAACCTGGTGCGATGTCACGTGTCATTACATTTTTTACCGACAAGTGACGTCAGAAGCCCCCAATCATTATCTTTAACGCATTTTATGTTTGTAAATTTTTAATTATTTTGATAAAACACGCGTTCACTATTTCTCGATAATATAAATGACGGACTAAACAGAATCATATTTTTTTGAGTCAGTCTAATGATTGTTCGCGATAACCGAGATTCAGGCGGGCGAATCCGGCATCAGCTATAATATAATTTTTAATGAAATAGTTTTTTGTTTCAGGGTTCTCTTTAAATATAACACATCTATTTAACTTTGAAATGAATTTTTCTAATTTTCATTAAAGACTGCTGTCATTTAATATTTTTCAAAATTAACAATTTTTTTTAGATAATCCTGGCAACCCTCGTTCTACGTCAAATGTCAAAATACTGTGATGGATCTGTGAATTGTTTGTTTGTAAGAAAAACTCGTTAGAAAGTATTCCCCAGCCACTAAAAACCTGGATTAAATGCAAATATCGCTCAAGTGCGATATCTTTATTAATCCATATCAAAAGTTTTGCATGCCTTTGTGGCATTATTCATCTAAGTGGTTAGCCTTGAAGTAGATGTCACCTATTAACTTCTACGAGTGTTGTTTATTCTACATTTTAGCTATATTAGTCGCAAATTCACGATTATATGGCTTTGATATTTGACTTATGTCTTACGACGATCCGGAAGAGGCATGTTTTATCTAAGTGTACGGGAGAATGGTGCTGGTTTAGTTGTAATCAGCTGGATTTGCCTGGCTGTTTTGTGCGCCGCATCCACAGCGCCTTGTGATAAGACTCGCAGGGTGTTCACGGACCAGAGCGGCATCATCACCGATGGACCAACTAACTCTAACTACACACAAGTCAGTTACATGTTCTACAGATGTTTGACACAGTAGTGAGTGAAGTGCTAATGAAAGATCTTGTTTTAGGACTCCCATTGTGAGTGGCTCATCAAAGCAGCGAATAAAAGCCAGTACATTACATTAAGTTTTATTCGTATGGGCACAGAATGTTCCTATGACTATGTATTTGTGTATGATGGTGACTCTTTCGATGCACCTTTGCTTGGAAGTTTTAGTGGAAAAACTGAACCCCAGAATGTTACTGCTTCTAGTGGATTTGTAAGTATGGTATCCATTAAGGCTGTGTCTATATAGCAAATGATTTAAATACCTTTTATGATTCTACCTGGTCTTTCAAACTCAAATTGATTGACTTTATTTCACTAAAAATATGTTGTATTTTAGTTACCAAATAATAAGCATTACTTTATTGTTGTAGATGTTAATATTACTGTATAGTGATACAAATTATGTTTTGGATGGATTCCGAGCTACATACGCCATTCACAACTGTCCTAACAACTGCACAGGGCGAGGGCTTTGTGTATCCAACAAATGTTTCTGTATTGGTAACTGGGGTGGCCCAGACTGCAGTGTGGAACTCTGCCCAAATGGCTGCTCTAATAATGGACACTGTAAAGGAGATAGATGTGCTTGCAAAAAAGGGTAAGAATTGATAAAAGGAATATGAGTAATGAAATGCTAATTAATGTTGTTTGTTTGACTGGTATTATCTGAAGCCTAGTGCAATTAAATGACTGCATTATGTTTATGATATGGAAATTAAAATCAATATTGACCTTTAAATGCTTGATATTAAATAACATTGCCCTCTTATATACATGCCTTTGTCTGGCTGCATAAGAGTTTTTATTTTATTTATTAGGGACAAAAACAGGCTAACTGTTGGAGTTTATAAATAAATAATAATTGAACTCAAAAGTGTTTAGGTAGAGTAAAACTATATTAATCTGACCAATGAAATTAAAACTGTTATTGCATGCCATTGCATTGCCATATTATACAACTGATGAGCAACAAATTGAATTAAATTATGAGTATTGCTGGATAAAGAATGGCCGGTATTACCACAGACCTACAGTACTGTATTCTGCAATTAACAGGTAGCTTGGATAAAAGTTGAAAACAATGCTACTATTTTGTTAAGACTTATACTCCATTTACTATAAGATTAGAATTTTAAGTTAACCGTTTTTACAGTCAGTTCAACCGATTGTGAACTCTATTACGTTGACAGCAAGACAAAATGCAGCTGCAGTAAACAGTCGGTATTGTAACATTCTTTTTGCTTTTAATGCCATCCTTATGCCTACGGTTTAGAAGTCAAAATCGGTTGAACGGACTGTAAAAACGGTCAACTTAAAATTCTAATCTTATAGTAAACTAGCTGATGCCCGCGGCTTCACCCGCGTGGATGTCGTTCAAATTATATACTAAAACCTTCCTCTTGAATCACTCTATCTATTAAAAAAAACCGCATCAAAATCCGTTGCGTAGTTTTAAAGATTTAAGCATACAGACAAACAAACAGACAAAAATAGCGACTTTGTTTTATACTATGTAAGGATGGAGTATACATCTATTTATCTGTTGTTTATTTATAATTCCATTTGTTTTTATTTTCTTGCTCAAAGACAATGCAATGCAGACAGATAAATCTGTTTTATTTACAACATTATTAGCCAAGATATTGCAAACATTATCTTAGAATGAATTTTCCTCAAGATGTTTCCTTCCTTCTTTATTTGAATGTCTTCAATTAAGTTTTATTTTATACAGAATATTTAGTTCTTTTTGCAATTTAATGGAAACTGACCTGGCCCCCAATTGATGCAGTGTTATCTCATTAACGCAGGTATTCTGGTGAATCATGTTCTTTAAAGAAAAATGACAAGGAGGGTAATAGCTGGCACTGGCTGTCTCATACAGAAAGTGGAATGACAAAAAGAGCGGCCCATACAGCAGTCTACGTGAACCATACAGATTCACTTTATGTTTTTGGAGGATATGATCTGAACAAAGTATTGGGTTTATTGGAGGTTTACAAGTAAGTTAAAACATCCTTTGACAAAACCACATAAAGGTCAATGTCAAATATGCCATAAAATTAATTAATAATGTTGCGCACACCTTGCCAAGCGACTTAACAAGGTTGATATTTTTTTTAGCAGTGAAAACTGATAAGTTTATGTTGGCCCCAAAGGCGTACCGACATTTGGCGTATTTGTGCGAATACTTTCGATATTTCGTTACAAAATAAACTTTATGCTATTGTAATAAGGTGTTTTTTGCATTACTTAAATAATGCTGTTTTTAGACTATTTTACCAGTAATTGTTCTGATAATGAGGCTATTGACTATTTCAAAAAAACTTGTTTTGAATGTGTTATTTGCTTTATTGATTGACAAGGTAATGTTCCAAGATAAAAAATTATGTATATTACAACTGTCCTGATGACCTAACCATTAAATAAATTTCTTAATGACACTACATCATCACATTTATTCTGTTAATTTATAATACTTCCTTTATTGGACATAATATATTATTGCTTTATAGGTTTTCAACTAGTCAGTGGTATGACGAAAATGGAAAAGTGGTACGTCGCTACCCTACCAATGAAGAGATTGACAAGTCTCTGTTGACTTTATTCACTAAGGTAAGTTGTTAACCTTGAAAAATCGAATGTACCTACACTATGTGTATGAAGTCGGCTTTAATCTGCTTAATAATGATTTTTAACCATTTTTAGGGAAATGTTGACGGCAATTGGCAAATAGGAAACAGGAGCTCATTATTTAATTTACTATTGTCATCATTTACAAATCAAGACAAGACCACACTACCTCTCATGTATTCTCATGCACCTACTCCATATAGCGAAAGCTACTTGCATTTTACTGAGCAACCTGAGGTAGTAAGTAATGTAATGAAACCAAATACGACGAAGCCTGAGCCGCGGTACGGACACTCGGCTTGTGCATTTAGTAGTGGGTTCGTGTTGTACGGCGGTAAGCTCTCTGATGGCACCTTATCTTCTGAACTATGGATGTACGACGCTGTATTAGATATCTGGACTCTGCGGGCTATGAATTCAACATTTACCCCTCCCGGCCTAACTCGCCATACATTGACCGCCGTCAGAGAAGAATTATATCTATTTGGCGGAAGTACAGTGGACGGGGAGTTTTCCTCAAGGTAAGTAATCACTCAATTGACTTGATTCAGATTACATTTGAATGAATAAGTAAGAATTTGTTTCCTTCCTTCTATTGTTTGCAGTATGTACAAAATAAAGCTGGGTGATGTAAACACGGAGACATGGGAAAGAGTGCAAGTGAGAGGCGGCAAGGAACTGGATGTGCGGGTCGTGGCGCATACTGCTGTCTATCATACGCATTCGAATTCTATTTTGGTTTACGGAGGCGTAGTTGCCAGTGTAGCAAGGTACGCTAAGTTTGAACTTTTAATTGCTCTGGTTTTGTTTTACTAGTTCAATTTATCGATTAATTATAGCTGAGCGAGTTGTTGTGTTCAACATTCTTTGTAGATATGAACTCTGTAATCTAACCGAGCTGTCATTTCAGATTTTCTAAGCTCTCAGATAGAATGTTTGCCTTCGATATAGACTACAAACACTGGAGTGAGATTCACTATCCGAGAGCGCATTTACGAGACAATTATGTTCCACGAGAGAGGGCGTTTCACACATCAACTGTCATTGGTATGCAACTATCTTGTTATTTAATTAAAGCTGAAAAGGAAGTTGTCAATTTACCAGACCAGCACCTGCACCTTGCCTTGCAATGACTATACTGTATTGAAAAATAGACTTTAATCTTTATAGTACATAGTATATTTTAAATCGAGTGTCGACTTTTTGTATAATGGTGTACCTTCGATAATTATGTATAGTCCGTCTGCCGTTTTACAGTACTAAATTTTTTAGTGCGGCGCGTAGGTATTTCTGATTTGATTTAAATATGCGAAGTCCTAAAAATCTGTCAGATTGTCTGAATTACGTAACATACTACAAATTGCCATATGTTTTCAGGAAACTACTTGGTCGTATTTGGGGGATATTCTCATCGGCATAACAGGGAGGAAATCTGTTACGATGGCCAAATGTACATCTATCACCTGGGCTGCCATTCTTGGATCCCTCCCGAAGTGTTGGGCAAAGTGAAGCGGTTCTATCCTAAGAAGCAAGGCGTGTTTGCGCACGCGGCTGCCTTGAGGCCTCCATCTACTTTGTTAATTGCAGGAGGGTATCATGGAAATGTCAATGGTGAGTGAGCGTTTATTTGCAAATAAAAAATCGATTGTACAGTGGTCAGAGTCTCATTCTCACCTAACAGACAGATGTGTTGCTGGGGAGTTTGTTCCGCCACTTCTTCCCAGCTAAATAAAACATTAAAAAGTGTCGAAGGTTGAGCGTTTTGGGGGACTGTCTCTTGTTAATAAATCTCTTGTAAAACGTTCGAAAAGTGCTGATTATCAGCCTAGTTTGAATAAATGACTTTTGATTTGATTTTGATTCAGACTGACATACGGATTTCGAGCGATACCCACTTTGTTATTATTTCAGGTGATCTGTTAGCATACATGGTACCCAGTTGGCAGGCCGGGATCATTAACGACGACCCAGAGGCTGCGTGTCGGCGACATCGCTCTCAACCAGAGTGCCTCGCCGACCCCGAGTGTGGTTGGTGCTCTGCTGATGATGTATGTTCACTTTATTATGGTTCTATCTGTTTAACGCTGTGCTATATGTATAGTCGTCCTGAATAACTACATCCCCTCTCCTTTTCTCACTTGAAATAGCTCTAACACGCCGTATTTCGCTTTAGTCGAGTATTTCAGTAGCTTATATTTATTCTCATCTAGTCATCTTAATGAAGAAGTTAACATGGTCACCTTATTTACACTTCGCAGACTTGCTACGGTAGAAGAATAGGAGCCAACTGTACGACGAACCTCCAATCAATCAGATGTGGGGGTATATGCCCAGCGCTGGGCGACTGCCGCTCTTGCCTCATCCACGGCCCGCCGCCCGGCAGACGGAACAGCACCCGCACGCCATTGCCATCCGTCAGCACGAAGCTTGGACTAGACCAGTGTAACTGGTGCGTGCAGAATGCACGGTGCCATCATAAAGATGGTAAGTTTATCTATTACCATAATAAGTTAAACCGCGAAAATTATAAAGCAATCACATAAAATCGGTGTCTTTCGTGAGGACATTCAATAAGCACAACATTTTCAAATCACTATAATTTACTAGTAAACTAGCGATGGCATGCAATGACATGACACAATATCTTAACCACGTGAATGTTCACTTGGTACACTCGCAGGAAAACGTACCTTAGCACTCAAAACGTCTTCTGAATTAAAATAAACAATACTATGTATTACTTTTAGATAATTATGGCGTTTGTGGAGAAGACACGCCCTCAGAAAATCCTGGCTGGTGGGGTTCAACTGGCACGGAAGTGACGACACCTGACCAATGTAAAATACTTGACAAACGACCCGGCCTCACGTTCCTTAGATATCAGCAGCCGGCAGATTGGAACCACCCAGATGGAGTTTCTGTAGTTAATGCGACGACGGTGGACTGGAGTACGGGAGGGGGGAGTAATCGCATATTTAGTGGACCGAGCGAAGCGCGACTCAGAGGCTGGTTGCATATACCACAGTACTGGAACGGGACAGGTGAAACGTTGCACATTTGCGCGGGGTACTCGAACATATCCCTCGCGTTGGGGGACGCTGGCGGGCCGGTCGCCAACCTGACCGCGCAGCCGTCCGCCTGCTCGCTCGTGGACTGGCCGGCGCTGTTTCCCGGACGTCTCGCCGTGGATATGCACGCCAATGATTCATTACACACTGGCTTATATCCATCTCACCACCACGCCAAAATGGAACTACTTCACAACAAATCTCAAGAAAATGCAAAGGTATGTTTGTCTATTGCGCCTTTTATTTTATTAGGGATGGAAGGTAAACTTCGGTTCCATCTTATTATATTGCTCATAATAAAGACACATAAATTGTCCACAGGTGTTCACATTTGAATTTCTAGAGCCTTACTCTGACGGTCAGTGCAAATACGACAACTGCTTGTTATGTCTATCGGACGCCGCGTGCGGCTGGTGCGAGCTCACGAACAAGTGCGAGCCGCGGCACATCGACGAGACCATCTCGTGCGTGACGGACGGCGAGTGGCGCTACCTGACGCTGCAGCCCGCCGCGTGTCCCAACTGCTCCAACTACATCAGCTGTGAGCGCTGCGTCAGCGGGAACTACTGCGAGTGGTGGGCGGACGAGGCAAGGTGTGCGCGGCGCGGGCGAGCTGACGGCGCCGTGACGTCACGCGAGATGTGTCCCGCGCCCTGTCGCCTGCGCGCCGACTGCGAGCACTGCCTGGACGAGCGCGGCCGCTGCGTGTGGTGCGAGGCCACGCACCAGTGCTTCAGCTTCAGCGTCTACACCAGCGAGTACCAGTTCGGGCTGTGCCGCGAGTGGCTGGACCGCGCCTCCTCGCCGCCCGACGAGACAGCACGCAAGTCCGGCCAGTGCAAGTCATGCCGCCGCCACGTGCAGTGCTCGGCGTGCCTGCGCAGTATGGGCTGCGGCTGGTGCTACTCGCACGAGAACCCCATCAACGGTGCCTGCACGGAGGGCGACTTCACACGCTCGCACGCCGACTGCGCCGCCGTGCTCAACGTGACGGCATTCGATGCCGGCTGGGCGTACGCGCAGTGCCCCGACGTCGACGAGTGCGGGCTAGGCTTGCACGACTGTAACGAACACGCCATCTGCAACAATACTCACGGCTCGTACACATGTAGATGTAAACAGGGATATATCGGAGATGGTAAAAAGACCTGTATGCGAACCTGCTATAATAACTGTATCCATGGTTATTGTCTTGGGTCCCCTCATTACAAATGCAACTGTGATTTGGGATGGACGGGCGCGGACTGTTCCATAAACTGTGGTTGTCACAATCACTCCACATGTAAGAACGGCGTGGGTCGGTGTGACGAGTGTCAGGACTGGACGGAGGGAGAGTTCTGTGAGTCGTGCAAGCCCGGCAGCCACGGCAACGCGACTACGGGGCAGGGCTGTCGCCGGTGTGACTGTAACGATCATGGCGACGAGACGCGCGGCGTGTGTGATGTCGCTACCGGGGAGTGCATTTGCAAGGATAACACCGAAGGCTTGAATTGTGAACGATGTAAACCTAAGTTTTATGGTGACCCTCGACATGGCGGCAAATGTTACTATCAGTGTGAGCCCAGAGGAATGTTAAATGCGACACAAACCGAGGGAATCGGTTCTTATAAAACTGACCCAGATATCAAAACGATTGGACCTTCCAAAGAATGTTTATGGATTATATCTGCTGAAGATATTAAGGATGCTATCATACAGTTTACCATAAATTCATCTACGTTTGATGTTCCCTGTGATGAGAATGCAGTATACGTCTATGATGGTCTCGGTGGTGTACCAGACCTGAGTAATAACCAACAGAGTCAGTTATTAGGTGTATTCTGTAACGGCGCGTCTTCGGGTGTCATAGAGGCTCGCAGTGGTAACCTGACGGTGCACTACAAGCAGGGGCAGCCAGAGCAGGGCTTCGAGGGAAGCTACAAGGTGCTAGCGTGTGACGGATATTGTACGTGGCCGAGAGTTTGTAACAAGAGACACTGCGTGTGCCGCGAAGGTTACGGAGGTCCCAACTGTGAAGTAGAGATCTGCCGCAACAACTGCAGCTTGGCGGCCAGCGCTGGTACATGTGACCCTAGCTACGGGAGATGTTTATGTAATGAGGGATTCGGCGGAGACGACTGCTCAATCAGACTAGATAAAACACAACTTGTATTTACAGAGCTTTTCAACTCAGAATATTTATCTGACGGCTTAGATCACTTGAGAAAAACTCTTCCCAGATTTGGTCACACTTTGGTAGCTGATAGGCGCGGGCTGTGGATGTTCGGCGGATATTCTCTTTCTCATGGCCCGTTAAATGACATACGATTTTTTGATACAAAGAACAACACGTGGATGCAAGTAACTCTAGAAGCGACGCCAGACGCCAAGATGCCAGAAGGTCGATATTTCCATGCTGCTGAGATCTATCACTCTAAACAAAATATTTATATTTATGGAGGTCTTAGTTTACAAGAGAAGAGTGGACAGAACAAAACGCTTGGAGACTTTTGGCAGTTCAGCTTGAAAGACCAGAGGTGGAGCAATATCCGTAACAGAGACAAAGATGGTCTGCCGCCCTCACTTGCCGGACACACACTGACTCTACAGAAATATTTGGACTACGAAAGTTTGGTTTTGATTGGAGGATTCTCATTAGAAGAGGGTTTCATGTATGACGTGTGGGAGTTTGATCTAGACAATGAGAAATGGATTAAATTAAAAGATGAAGGCGCAAAGCCATCTGGAATAATTGGTCACAGCACTGTGTACCACGCGCCTTCGCAGAGTCTGTATGTGTATGGAGGGATCTTGTATGCATACAATGGAACAGTTCTTTCTAACAAATTGTTTTCATTCCACTACCCAACAAAGCAATGGAGTGAACTGCCCACGTTTCCTATTTATAACAACTATTATGACAATTTACCACAAGCCACATACTTACATTCAGCGGTGACGACGAATGATTACATGATCATATTCGGTGGAAGAACCGATCCGGAAAATAGATCTGATTCTCTTATAGCTTACATCTATAGCTGCAACCAATGGGTTCGACTTGTCAAAGGTTAGTATTTCTAATTTCGATGGCACATATAAACACCAATTTGAAATTTCGCAAATTGATATGAAAAATATGTTTTCAGGAGTAAGTATCGTGGGTCATCCACCACCACCTACGATAGCTCACGCAATGGCAATCGACATAGACACCGAGAACGAAGGATACATCTACATAATAGGAGGTTGGACAGGCAGCGCTCACTGTCAGGTCACGCGGATATCACTTCCTGAAGACTTATGCTCTCTATGGAGTTCGAATAAGTTTGAGTGCCGCAGTCATATGGGGTGTAGTTTCTGTAATACTGGGAACTACACGAAGTGTTTTTCTGTGGATAAGCCGGGCTGTGACAGTGACAGTGTGTCGGTGAACCCTGGGGCGGCGTGTGATGCGGAGCTGGTGTCCACGCGAGCTTGTGAGAACTTTACCACGTGCACGTCGTGCCTCGCTGCGTGGCCCATGTACCCTGAGGACAAGCCCGCTTGCCGATGGTGCGAGTCCTGCGCCGCAGCTGTCGGTATGTCACCTTCATTCGTAGTTTACTCTGGTCTGTTAAATTCCTTGAACGAATATCAACTTTACGAAAGTGAAAATTAAGTTTTTTTATTTTGGGATGACTGAACTTTTGAAAGGTCATAATAAAGTCGTAGTGCAAAATAAGCCTTTAAAAGACACTTACATTTACTTTTCCAAAAACACGTAACCATAAACATAGTTCGCATAAACATTTTCTGAAATAATTAATTCCTTATCAAATTTTAGGTGAATGCGTGCCTACGGACGAGTCTTGTACTAGCATGAAATGTAACGCCGGCACGACCTACATCAGTAACGTGGACAACTGCCCCGAACTCCGGTGCGCGTCATCCGACTGCGAGAAATGTGTCGGAGCTAAAGAATGTACCTGGACGAGACACGCTGTCAGGGAAGGTAAATTACTTGCATAACTATCGACTTTAGCTTTATGAAGTGTAAGTTGATTTTGGATTGACGGTTTGTTTGTAAAAAGATCTTAAAAGTTGCAATGGAATTAATTTTGTCACATTTGCATTTGGGTTAGTGTGCCCAAAACATGAAAATGAGAGAATATGACTTCAAATATATTAGATCAACTAAGCTCCTCCTTTTTACAGGTCAACTAACACGTATAGCTGAAGAATCGGTAGAACTTTTCAATTGGACATGCGCGTTGATAGAAGAGCCTGGCCGAACGAGTCTCCGCCCGACGAAACACGAAGAATGCCCGAACCGATGCACGATGTTTGACGATTGTCAGTCGTGTCTCAGTACTGACGGGGGTGAGGGAGGGTTCGCGGAGTGCCGTTGGGCTACATACTTGGGGAAATGTATCTCACCTGCGTATCAGCCGGTGTACTGTGCGGGCGGCGTTTGCGGTCTCGTACTGACGAAAGCTGATAAGAGCAAGTGTCCAGCGCCGTGTGACACGTTTGAACAGGTTTGTAGAAATTGTTCTGGTAACATAACATGACATCATACCTGTAATCTTCGAAGGGTCAGGCAGAGGTGTACTTGATAGTAAACCCTCATTTCGCCAGTTATGTTTAAGTCCCATGTAATAGGGGGCGGACCTATAGCCGAGAAATTCCTGATGAACTCAATTACTTGCCCGACCCGGGTTTCGAACCCAGGACTCGATGCTCAGCAGTCGCGCTAGCGACCACTAGGCCAACTATACCAAAATACTAGTCTGACTACAGAGACTACTGTGTTTAAATGACAATGACCTACCCTGAAAGTTTTGACAGTTAAGAAAGGCCGGCTCCACCTAACTTTCTAAAAATGTCATGAAATGTTTATTCTTTTTTTTTTGTAATACTTTGGTATACACAATGAGGGGCACTAGACACATCATTTAGTAGTAGGTATCTATTTTCATAAAAAAAAAAAAAAAAATTAAACTCCATGCACAATAGTGATACATAGGCGGACTTAATGCCACAAGTCATTCTCTCATTATTCCAGTGCTCAGAGTGTCTCCACCACTCCCACTGCGGCTGGTGCGCGCTATCCGGCGCCAACGGCGAGGGCGTGTGCTCCGAGGGTTCCATAGACTCGCCCCTGGACTACTCCACGCGCAGCACCTGCGCCGCTGTGTACACCGCGGCCAACCATGACGACTACTCCAACGAGACCTTCTCGTGGCACTACACCCGCTGCCCGCCGGAGAACGAGTGTGAGAACAATCACCATCAGTGTAAAGCTGAGTCTGAGGTGAGTGTGGACTAAATGAAATCCTTTTTTCTAATTCCACGTTATTTCCGATTCAACAAATAGCTATTTTAATAAGTGTTAATACAGTTAATTTTTTAATGCAGAAAATGACACAAAAATACTCTAGTTTTCCGAAATTATATTCATTGGTTAAGTCCGTTTTACTACCTTGTGTAATATTGTGTACATCTACGCATACCTTTTTTGTGTCAGATGACATAATAATATAGAATTATCCTGAGCGATAGCTGTTTTGCGTGACTGTGAAGCATATTTTCCCCAAGTAATTTTACCTTCTGTGCTTTTTATGTCCGTTATGAACTCTACACACCAAAGCCATGTCGGCGACTTTCGTAGGCGTTCAGTTGGCTTTGATGTGTACCATTATGTTCATTGCCAATAAATGTTTTCTTTTTCCTTTAGGTGTGTCGCGATCTACCGGAAGGCTACGAGTGCGCGTGCGGCGCGGGCCACAAGCGGGCGGGAGGTACGGGCGGGGCGGCGGGTACTTGTGTGGCGGTGTGCTCGCAGGGCTGCGTGCGCGGCGCCTGCGTGCAGCCCGACGTGTGTCGCTGCGAGTTCGGCTACGTCGGCGCCAACTGCACCATACAGTGCCAGTGCAACGGACACTCCGACTGCGAGGGACCGGATAAGCTCGATAGGTGTATCGAGTGCCATAATAACACAATGGTATGTGGTCTGCGTAAATTGTACTAAATTAATAACGTATCTCAATGGCTAATAAGATCCCGATTTGTTAACTAGTTTCACCAAAAAAAAAAAAAAACGATAATATTTTTTTCCCTATCATCTGTGGAGTTACGCGACCTAATTAAATTTGACTTTGAAGATGCCTTAAATTGGATCAAGCTTGAATTATTAATTGCGGGCGTAACATTATATTCTTCCTCTCAATGTGTAACCAATGTTTTCCGTTTATAGGGTGACCAGTGCGAAAAATGTAAGCCGAACTTCGTGGGCGATCCTGTGAACAACGTACAGTGTGTGCCTTGCTCGACGTACTGCCACGGACACACAACTATCTGCACCAGCGAGGTGGACGCAGCCCCTACGTCCCGCGACGTTGGGGGTCCCGCAGACCCCGATGACTACCGCGACGGGGCCGCTAAGGCCCGCTGTGTGCGATGCGCCAACAATACCGATGGACCCCGCTGCGAGCGATGTATTGAGGGATACTTCAGAGGCTCTGATGATTTTAGAGACCCTTGTAGACCGTAAGTTGACACTGTAATATTAAAATCGATATAATACAAAAGTTTTGTAGCTCTGTGCAAGAAACAATTGTTACGACGATATACAAAAAGTTGATTTACACACCTTATTTAGAATTTATTATTTCACGTGTATACTATTTTACGATTACTTTAAATAAGTAAAACAATACTTAACATAAGTTTTAAGCTTTCACGGTTCATAACTATATTTAAAATGTCACTTACGGGATATCATGATGGATCATGGATCATGGCGCTTGCAACAGCGTCGAAATATCGGGAACTCAAAACAAATAATGATCACGGAAGATATCCCGTAAGTGACATTTTAAAATACCGCTTTCTTTCCCGAAAGGTTGACATTCTTGACATATAGGTGTACCCTAATTAAAGAACACCAACATTTAATTTCACCAGTAAAGTTAAATTCCCATTTAAATGGTTTCAGATGCGAATGCCACGGCCACGGCGACACTTGCGACCCGGTCACGGGAGAGAAGTGCAACTGCGGCAATAACACCGAGAGCGACATCTCGTGTCAGACCACCTCGTCCAGTAAGAACTCTGCGCAGGAGTGCTGGCGCTACCAGTGCGTCAAGTGCAAGGACCTCTACATGGGAGACCCCAGGAACGGACACCAGTGCTATAAGACGATTAATATTGAGAACAAACTGTGCTTCGATGGGAAGTCTATTGGTAAGAATTTTACACAAAAAATATTGTAGTGTAGTTAATTCAACATACTAGCCGTTATCTACGGTTTTGCTCCCGTAGTTCTTTGAGTTTTCGTAGTAGAAACAATGCATTATTTATATTTAAATTAGCCTGTATCGCACTTCATCCCATAAACTATCTCTATGTCACGTCACCATTGCTCCGGGAAAAAAAAATACGAACACTGTATATAAAATTAAATGTTTTTACTTCCAGACGAGTGCAAAATCAAGCCACGACCTCTCTACCCTGGTCAAACAGTATTCGTAGCAGTAAACCCAAGATACATGAACGTTGACATTAGAGTGATAGTGGACGTGACTCAGGGGGCCGTCGACTTATACCTCAGCCCGAACGACAGTTCGTTCGTCGTGTCGGTGAACTCCAGTACCGGCGACCATGCCGTAGAACTTGACCCTACGTACCACAAGCATGAGCCGAGTAGGAGGATGCCGTCGTTCGACGAGCATGTACCTGAGGAACCAAGAGTCACGTGGTACTTTGACAAGATTGAGTATACACTCGCGGATTATACGGCGAAGGATCTCGCTACATACGTGACTGTAGATAGGAGGAATATACTACTTCGTGTGAGGAACCTCCGCAACCGATTAGTCCTCACTTTACCTCAAAACGTTCACGATCTAACGCACACTAAGTTCTACATCGTGATTCGCGCTCGTCATACTGATGATGGGGCCGCAAGCTTTGGCGTGATATTCTTCAGACAAGATCAGCTGCACATCGATTTGTTCGTGTTCTTCTCCGTGTTCTTTTCGTGCTTCTTCCTGTTTCTGGCGGCGTGTGTGGTCGCGTGGAAGGCGAAGCAAGCGGCCGATGTACGCCGTGCAAGACGGAGACATGTCGTTGAGGTAAGGAGTTTGATAGTTAGCATTATTATTGATCAAAGGCGTCTCAGAGCTTTATTAGTAGTCAAATTAGAGCATAAAAACGCTCCTCGATTGTATGAGTCTGCTATGAAAAGTGGGATATCATCATTGCAACATTCACACGTTGATTTGTAGTTTTCACAACGTGTAATTTTAGTTGAGAGATAGGTACATTATATCTAATTATTTTTAATAATTAGACTATCTATCTCAACGAGTCAATGAGATAAAAATGAACGCAAATAACAAAAATTTACTGTAACTCAGATGCTGCACATGGCGAAGCGACCCTTCGCGGCGGTGACAGTGATGCTATCGGGCGGCGTGGCGGCTGCGGGCCCGCGTCGACGTCGCGGGTCAGACATGCGACCCATCGCCATTGAGCCCACTGCCGACACACGCGCAGCCGTCACTACTGTGTTCGTTAAGTGAGTGCAGTACATTATTTTATCCTGAACAATTCAATGTCAGTCGTTAATGCCTATGTCTACAAAGATAATAATTGCTTTTTTTTGAGAAATACAAGCTTCCCTATTTGTGTGATCTTGAATCAAAAGAGGACAAGTAATTAACTTAGGCTTTAGGAGCTCTAAAAGACCTTGACGCAAATGATTTGTTTAAATGAAATGCGTAATGTCACAGGTTACCGGGCGGGTCCCGCGTGCCGGTGCGACTGGCGCTGGCGTCGTCGCTGGTGCTGATGACTCGCGCGCCCACCGCCCGCCAGCGCCGCGCGCCGCCCCTGGCGCGGCTGGCGGCGCACACCTAGCCGCCCGCTGCCGCTCCCGTGCACGCGCCCGCGCCCGCTCCCGCGCCCGCCTGAGGGCACACTGCTGCAGCCCGTGTACACACGACCGTTTCTCTAACCGGCTCCGAAAGAACAAGGGCTGCACGTGCAGATAGACGCTCCAACGTTGTTTTCATGTAAAATGTACGTACCGCCTGGTCGCGACTGGCGTGTGAGGGTTGCAGCCGCATCGATGTAAGTGAATTTTCAACCTATTTAGGGCAGGTGTTATAGATTTCTACTATATATGTATATATCGATCGGTGAGTGGTGCGATTGGTCTCCACTTACACAACTGTGTGTGTCTGCTGATTGTCTTCGCTAATCATTGAATCTCGTGAGTGTGCGATGTGTCTCGACGCGAGCAGGAGCCGAAGGTATCAAAGTAGAGCGCAAGCCATGCGCGGGTTGTGAATGACGATATTCGATGATCTGTTGTGTTGTTTATCTCTAAATTTTATTATGTAATGTTGACGCCACATTTTGTTAATGGAATGTTATTGAATGTCTATTTTATGAGTTAGCTTCAGATCTTTATTTACAAGTTTTTAGTAGATGAGTAAAATATTGCAGCTGAGTATTTCTTAGGTACATTAGAAAACTATGTTCCTACGGATAGATGAATCTCTTATATTAAAGATATTATTAGTTATTTAAATTAAATGTCTACGGCAGTTATTTTCTAAATTGATTATATTTTAATGTAATAAAAAGTAGCTTGATTTCTCTCTTGAATCTGAAATTGTACAATGTACTACATAGTTACTTGTTGTGTTGGCTTGCATTTGCTATTTCTTATTTTGCTGAATTTAAACTTGCCAAATAGTACTACCGTAAATATAAATAACTGAGATTATTTTAAGTGCGTAAGTACCTTTCAATTAAAAAGCCAATATTGTGTACAATATGTTAAAAACGCGAAAAATCACGTAACTGCTGGTCACATCTAACAATTTAGTATTACTATACTATTGCTGCTTAACAGAAAAAATGAGAAGATACCTTATGATCACTTTAAGAATGACCGACCCACAAAGACCAGTAATTAAAACAGGTACGTAGGTGAATATTTGCATAAATACGTAAGGTAAATTGTTTAAAATTCGTCAATGTCCATATCCGTCGGTAGAAGCCAAGTTAAATCAGTACCAGCAAACATGAGCTGATGGCAGCTAGTCTATTGTTGTTTGTTTCGATGCGACGACGTAAAGTAGGTCGGTATTTATGTGGTCGACATAAAACGTAAAAAAAAAACAGTAGGTACCTCCTTGCAACAATTTAAAGAAATATGAATATTTTAGAACACGGTATAACAACTTTCGCGTTGTTTTCAACACTTTATTATCACTGTATGTGTGCTGTAATTATTTTGTGAATAGCTCCAATCTTTAAACGCTGTACAGAGATATGTGTACCTACAGCAGTAATTATGATTATTATATTGCTCATTAGTAATCAGCAGTATTGTGTAAATGGATTGATCAATTATTTGATGTGTAAGTAGAATTATATAAAATAATTAGTTATAGTAAGAGAGTACTGAATATTGTTATGGCTACATTATTAAGTTATACATAATCAAATGAATTGTACTTGATCAAAGGTATATACTGAGTCCAAAATACATTCCATTTGTATAACTTTGTACATAAATAATGTATAATAATTGTGTATTACCAAATTTTAGATCAGGTATCAAAGAGCTTTAAGGATATTTATACTAAGAAAGTTTATTGCTCATAATCTTCGATTAGATCTTTCTTGATATACATTTAAATGCATTTATATATTATTTTCTTCTCATGCTGTATACATTTTTGTTAAGAACTGAAGAGGGATTTGTTTATATTGTTTAGTTTACACCTAAGTTGTGGTTGGGTGATGTTTGTAGATTTGAATGCATTTTTGGCATATTTGAAATGGTGATGGAAATAATTACAGTAAAGTTATAATGATTGTCTATTCTATTAGATTGGTAGTTTTAATTCAAATGCTAGCAAGGCTAGCTCAACACTGGCATCTATTTCAAAAGATGAAATACATTATGTATTACCTAATTTCGTCCTATTTTATGCTCAATGGTATAAACCCTATTGAAATTATATCCTTATATTATATGGATTGCCAAAATGACAAGGCATTTTCATTACAAATGCTGTAATACGAGTACATTTAGCATTTTCTTCTTAGTAACACAATTGCTCTCACAGTAACAGCATTGTCCATTTCTATTTATAAAGATTGTAGTTTTTATTCTTTATTGAAATTTAGGTATTGGGTTTACCCTAGAAAAATAAGCATAATTTTATTTGCTCAAAATATTTTTATATTGAACTATGACAGCTCTGTAATGCATTTTTTTATATATTTGTATTCTTTGTTCATAAATTGATATTGTATCAATTCTTTCTTGGTCTCCCTAACTGATGAACATGTTTAGCTAAGTTAAAGCCATCCTTGCTTTTCTTCAGGTGTGATATTATTTTAAGAATTTACTATTTAATTAAAAGATGCCCATTCATATAATGATGTACTGTATTATATGTATAAGTAAGCCATTTGCGGAAAACTGTTTTATTAATATTTTAATGTATTAATTTGGTACATCTGATATTATTACAAGCATTTCGTCTCTGCAAAGAAAGTATATCGGGCAGCTTCATAATGCATTAAGTTAAGGGTGTGTATCAAAGCTTTGTCATTTTCACAAAATTTAAAGATCTTGTAACCACACCACTGTTGTAATAAAATGTCCATGACAACATTTTCAAGGCAATATTTCTTTATTAAATAGAATCTTATGGCAGTATTATGTATAAGCAATATATATATTTTTGTTTAACCTGAATGTATAATAAATGTTTATAAAATAAAATATACTGTTGGTTGTAAATCAAATTCTTTTTACTGTCATTTTAAACATAAAATACAAGTATTTGAAGTAGCAGTTTTATCAATATACATGTTGTGAGTCGACATAATTTGACTAACAAAGATACAACTAAATTACATAATTCATTAAAGAAAACCATAAAATTAATGATATGAACTTAATAATATTAATAATTGAGAAGAGCAACTTAATATTACGAACATGTTAGTTTTAGAATCATTCTATTGATCTTTTTGTGTCAGTAGATGTGTTTTGATTTTTTGTAGCAGTTCTTTTTTCACTGTGTCTGGGACCATCGCCCGGGCACGAGGAGTAACCTTTGTAGCTAGCATGTCAAATGTTATGTTATTACTATCATTTTCTTTGACAACATCTCTGCAAAGCATTCTAACTTGATCTCTCCAACCACATTCTATTAACCGCCTTCTCAAAAGTTCTTTAAATCTGAAATAATAACATTTCTTGTAAAAAATATGATGTAGTTTACATAACTTATTTGCGTAACACCATGGTTATTCGGTAGGTACCTTATATCTACTTATCAGTAGATGTCTAGGCTTATTAGGTCAATAGTAATAATTATGAGAAATAGGATCCAAAAACGACCTTGTGAAAGTCTGAGCAGAGTTTTAAAACAAGATTCAGCCTGATAGCCTAGCTAGTTCCTAGATTTCATTGCCTATTAAATCACTGCGAATATGTTGAACATTTTATTTATTTATTTTATTTATTCATTGATTAGCACATACATTTGTTGTAACAGGTAAGACCCAAGCTAACAAAAGTAGTCATACAAAAATACACAAAACATGTAAAAAGGTGTGTACAAAATGTTGGTACCTTTCCCGGTCTCCAGTTAAAACCAAACGTTGGTGTGCTATGGTGTTGTTTACCGTCATCTTAATCTGAAATAGAGAGTTTACTGACATTACTAATTACACTGAAATTATTGCTTCGGCAAATCGTAAGAATCGTTATCAAGTAGGTAAGTATTATGAATAAATGTGTTTCGTTGCAATGTAAATCGTAATAATTTAAAAAACAATTAACTAGTTTTGCAGATCATACACTATTAATAACAGGTAAATACAAACAGGTATTTCTTGAATCTTTGTGTGTGAGATGATCACAGATGATGGATGACAGTGACATTCGCCACCACAGTGTATATTTTTTTATGAAATGGAGTTGCCATCTCTACATTGTTCACACATTGTTTTTGTGAAGTCTTCACAGTAGATTAAGCTACTATTTATCGGTGTGCCATACGTTCATATCTCATACATGTTGTAGTTGCCTGTGCTATTTGCGATTTTGACAATCTTCCATTCTCTCTTGTTATGCCATCTCAACATTCTCATCTCCACCAGATCACAGAATACATAATAGTACTACGTACAGACAGAAGGGACACTCCCTTCCCCGCGCTCATATTAAATACCGCATCGCATCTCACCCCGCACTTCGAGGTATTCGTCGTCGACACTTGAGCAATGGCTCGCGCTCGTATTAGTCGTCGTTCGGTTTTCGCGACGCAGACCGTTCACCGTTGCACTTTCCGCGCCATTTTTTTTTTAGGCTACGATAACCCTACTAGAGTTTACGCACACATTTGCACGTGCACGTCGTGCACAAACGTTATTTGTTTATGTAGTAGTAATAGGTAATTATTTTGCGGGCGTTGTATGGAGTGTCCGAGGTGTGACCAGATGCAATCGTTTTTCATTCATCTTGTTCCCCAGCATTTTTGGTAGTTTTAAATTTTCCCCTTTTCACAAATCTCTTATTTATCCACAGATGGAGGCAAATATTTTTTATCTGAATAACTTTGTTGACAATCATTTGACTTGACGTAATTTGACAAATGACACTTTACTGCTTTCTGTTGTTGAGTATTTTTGAACATTTTTCAATTTACTCGATGATTAATAGAGTTCAAATTATCTAAATAATTACTCTAAATACCTAATTTCGGTCAGTGGGTCGTCTTAGGGGCGGTTCAGTTGACTAGGTACCTGCAAATAACTTTTCATAATGGCTCACGTTATGGTATGGGATTCAACTGATGAAGATATTTTCGTTTGCGGATCATGTAAAGTTGTTTTTAACTCCTTACAAGTGTTCCTGGATCATAAAAGGTTAAAATGTAACAATATCGTTTTGGAAGAAAAGTCTACGAATGCCCATTTGGTGCAGACACCAATTCGTAGTGAACCCTTTTCTGAAAACATTGGAACACTACATCAAAGCGATGAGCTTACTGACCCAGTAGCGGAACAGATATGGCCTAAAGATCTAACTTGTTCTAGATGCAAGAAAAAATTCAAAAAGCTGAATACCTTGCTGGCCCATTTGAAAACCCACAGTGACAAACCTTACCAGTGTCCTATATGTGGGCGCTGTTTTACTCAAAATTCGCACTTACAGAGACACTTATCATCTCATCTCATGTGGCCAGGTGCTCTCAAAGAAACTACAGCAAGAACACTTGAAGAAGACCTTTTAAGCTACAAATGCCCATATTGCAACTTAACATTGGTAAATTACAGCCAATACAGAGCTCACCAGAAGAACCATTTATCTCTTAAAAAGTTTAAGTGCATTCAAGGGGACTGTATGGAATATTATGATACAGTTGATAGTTTACTTCAGCATGTGTCTGTTTTGCATGAGTTCCCCCTCTATACTTGCCATTTATGCAGCTGTACATTTAGCAACTTGGATGACATTGCAACACACCTACAGAGTCACAGTGATGTGCCTAAAGACAACCAAACAAAATTGAAAGTATATAAATGCTCACAATGTGATGCTAGATTTCGAAAATCAGAGAAATTAAGCCTTCACATGCAAACAGAGAGTCATAATAAAATATGTATCCATTGTAATAAGACATTTGCTAGTGATAAGAGATTACGTCTGCACTTACAAATACACAGGACTTTGAAACCATTTCAGTGCAAAATTTGTAACAGCAGTTTCCACATGAAGAAATATCTGACATCACATATGCTGAAACACGGAAATAGACAGTTCAAATGTTCTGTTTGCAAATATACATTTAAAAGGCCAGATTTGCTTCAAAGGCACATGAAACTACATCAGGCCAGGAAAATGTTGAAGTGTCCTTTTAAAGACGCTTTGGGCTGTAAGAAAGAGTTTAGCCGTAGTGATAAACTAAACAGTCACATAAAGTCTCATACAAAACGATTGGCTCAACATACAACTGCTGTAACTAAAGTAAAGCCTCAGAAAACTGATGCTGTCTAGAATTGTGCAGCCCCTTTACATATACAAAATAATACAAATCAATAATAAATGATAGAAGTAAAGTTGTTAATTATCAAAATATTAATTTCGAAAAAAAATTTTTAGTCATTTGGAATTAACATTTTCAAAAATATCAATGTATTGTAGTTTAAAAGGCATAAGAAATAAACTAAACCATTATTTATTAATATCATTAATTGTCTCTCCTTAAATGATAATGATTTTGTAACACAATATCAATACTACCATTCGGAACATGATGAAATAAAAGCGTCTAGTTAAGCCATGCTATGCACATGAAAGGCTTCTCTCATAGACAGCCAGCTATATCTAATTAAGCAGTAAGTCAGTGGAGCAGGCAGCCTGCTATGTACAGTACACATAGTTCAGGTGACAAGAATAACAAAATTGTGAAATGGATTTCCACATTTCATTTATGTTTCTAGTTGTTGTAACAACTCATCTTGTTTTTTCTGAAGTAAGTGATTGTATTTCTTATGCACTATAAATGATAATATCATGCATGCACTAGAATAATATTTCTTTCTAAACAGATACCTAACAGCTAACTTAATGTATTTTGATTACAATAATATGTGTATCCTATCTTTCAGGCTCGGCAGTTCCGTGTTACTGATCAGGTGTATTTTGATATTAAAACTGAAGACAAACTTCTCGGCCGTGTCGTTATAGGGTTGTTTGGCGACTTAGCTCCAAATGCTGTGAAAAACTTTAAAGTTTTAGCCACAAAAGGCATCAAGGGGAAGTCTTATAAAGGCACCTCATTTAACCGTATAATTAAAAGGTTCATGGTCCAAGGTGAGTGAACTGATTATTAAATTTATTATTTGCAGTATTATAAGGGGCCAGAATGGGTAAAGGTTTCCATACAAGGTTGATTTATATTAACTAAAATATGATTTTCAGGTGGTGATGTAGTAGCAGACGACGGGACGGGCTCCACCAGCATATACGGTGATACATTCAGTGACGAGAACTTAGAGACACAGCATAGTGGAGCAGGCTTTGTGTCCATGGCTAACAAAGGTATCTGTCGTTTTTGTTAAGGATGATGTTAATTGTTTTAGTAACTAGTTTTATTTTATTTTATTATCTTAGGCAAACTTACAGCTAGGTATACAATAGTTTGGTTTTTGAAACAATATGGCCAATTACAAGTTTTCACAAGTAGTTAAAAAATAAACCGGCCAAGTGCGAGTCGGACTCGCGCACCGAGGGTTCCGTACAAACAAAGTTTAAAATTACTTAGAATATTTTTATTATGTGATGTAACTAAAAATTTATGGTTTTCGTAATTTTTCCTTTATCTATGCTATAAGACGTTGCTTCGTACCAAATTTCAAGATTCTGAGTTCACGGGAAGCACCCTGTAGGTTTTGATTCCCTTGCAAGTGTCGAAAATTTGCGGCATAAACGGCTGTATCTTTTGATTGCGTTGGCTTAGAAGTTTGATTTTTTCACAGCTTCAAGGGACAGTAGACCTGAGTAATTGATATTTTCAGCTTCATACCTCCACGCGTTCCTGAGAAAAAGGGTCTTGACAGACGGACGGACGGACAGACGGACAACAAAGTGATCCTATAAGGGTTCCGTTTTTTCCTTTTGAGGTACGGAACCCTAATAATAAAAAAAAAACAGTAAAAACAAAAAGACAGTGATAAGGATCAGTACAAAAATATTAATGAATTGAAAATTAAAAAGAACTAAACGTTACGGGTTGTTGAAGAACTGATTACAAAGCGTCTTCTTCAACTTCGACACACTTGTATTAAAAATATTATTTAAATATGTATTTTAATACTCTTGTATTACTTTTCAGGTCCCAACACTAATGGTTGTCAATTCATCATAACAACTACTGGAACACCCTGGTTGGATAATTTGCATACTGTTGTAGGAAAGGTAATTTTGTTACTACTATTATTTTATTCAAAATATTGCTTTGCGAGACCGCGTGATCAATGGAGCAAAAAAAAATAGTTTAAAAGAACATTAATACTATGAGTCCCTATAATGCCCGTCACAGTAATGCACATACCAGCAATGCACGATACTGGAATGTACAACACAGGAGTGTACGACACAGTAATCGGCGACATCGCGCGATTGGTTGGCCGACTAGTTGGGCAACTCGAAATTTTGGGACTTGGATACTAGGTAATTGAGCTAGGTAGTGCTGCCGAATTAAATTGTACTCCATGACGGGCGCCCGCTACGCTCGCATATTTAAAAACACCAATATCTTCTGTCCCCGAAGTGCCGGGCCTCCGCCGGCCTCCTTCGTCGGCCTACGGCCCGGTGCCCATGCCGCCCATAAAGGATAGTTACTGTCGCGAGACGGTCGTATTATAGGAACACGAAGAAAAAAAGAAGGAACCACGGAATTTTCCAGTATTTTATTGTATCACCCGTCCCTATTGTCACATGGCTTTTTACTTTTTTAATGTGACGTCACTGTTTGTTTTGATTCCAATTCTCGTGCTGTACATTCTTGCCCGGACAATCGAGGTTCGGGCCGAGAATGCACGACATGACAATGTACAACATTGGAATTCAAAACACATTCCTATGTCGCGCGTTCTCGTGTCGTGCATTCCTGTGTTGGGCATTGCTGGTTCCCAATACTATTATCGCTACTTCATACCCACTGATCTTATTTCAGTAAGTCGAGGGCTTAAAATTAAATCATATTTGTCACGTCTTTAATCCCCGGAAAGTAGACGAGGGCGTGACGAAGTTCGTAATTCGATTCTGTCTGGCCTATTTACTGTGCACTGTGTAACAAATTCTTTAACACTCCTAAGTGGTCTTATACATTTGAATCATATCCTGTCTGGACAGTCTGGATGTGTACAGTCACGACTTCACGAGTAGGGGAGAGCGGGGCTAAAAGTGCCGGGGGTAAATTGTGCCGACGCGAATATCTCGAAAACAGAAAGAGATAGATATACGATCGTATTGTGTCGCGTAATGCCTAACAGTCGGGCACTCGCGGCTGCCATTTTAGTTGCGTCTGCGACGAGGACCGGCTGGCAGTGCATGTGAGGGTCGTCCAGCTCCACGTCAGTAAATATTTTCGTTTCGATACTTTTTGGTCGCAAGCTGGCTTTTTTCGTGCTTTTTAAATGAGAGTTTTAGTAAAATGTTTGTTATTTATCCTAGTTTGCTATGCAGTGTAATTTTAATGCTTTGAGCAGAGTGATTTTTATATGTGAGACAAAATTTCAAACTCTCGCACGCGGGGTAAAATGTGCCGTTCATGTGGGGCTGCTTGTGCCGCGGCACAACCAACCCCGACTTAGGGGTTGGTTGTGAAATCTATATGATATTTTGTAATATAGTCCTTAGATACTGATATTTTTAATAATTTTATTGATCTCTTTCGCATTTTTAATAATTGATGGCATTCGCATAAAAATAAGTACAAACTTTGGTTTAAAATATGTTTTTAAGTTTGAAATAATTACATAAGTAAGGGTAATTTGTTTTTTTTTTTAATTTATAATACTTAGAAACTGTTGATTTATAGTAAAAATTATAACAAATAAATATTATTATAAAATTGATGTCTTTTAAATTCTAAATTAATTTTGATTTATGTAAAACACCTAGCATTATCAACGGCACAACCGACCCCAGCTACGGCACAACTTGCCCCAAAGTGGGGTTGGTAGTGCCTTGCCGCCGCTGTGTAAAAAAAACACTTCATCTTAAAAACTATTAAATATGTGCAAAATCTGTAGGTAAATTCGTATTATAGACTAAATTTGGCTTAGGATGAACCACTACTTTCAGACATAGTACTTGTTTTATCCGAATCATATAAGGATTTGTCAAAATCGGCACTTTCAGCCCCGCTCTCCCCTACAGGTAAAAAGAACGCTGTCGGTCAAGCTGCGCGCTAGGCTTTTTATCGGTCTATTTAGTGCCTTGGTGGTATGAGGCAGGGGACGGGGGGGCGGGTTTCTGGTACGCTTTTTGTTCGTTATTCTGTCTAATATATTGTTCAAAGTCAACCTACTAATTGTTGTTGTGCCTGTATGGATGTTTAGGCTAGTTCTCGTGAGGATTGGTGGATTGAAAACACTTCTTGATTGAACTTTACTTCTTATATTTCGTACTATTTCAGCAAGGTAATATTTGCAAGTGTCGCCGCTTAGGGCTGTACCAGAGAGTACAAAAAAGGAAAAATCATAGACAACTTTCTACAATTAATGTTGCCCGACATAGAAAATATAAAAATATAAATATTTGTGTTGGGATGCCAACATGCTGGGGGCCGCAGAGGGTTGTAAAGAACAAGGGTTACATTACAATGGTTAAGTATTGGCTTCATATCAAAATACCGTCCAGCACCTTGGTACTCACAATTTGAAACTTAATAAAATTTATTGAAAATACACAATGTTTTTGTTACACCTTTTCCTAAAAGTAGGATGACAGGATAACTATCTTGAATGGAACAACTTCTTATGTTACACACATAGGTAAATACACCATTAAGTTTAAGAGAAAAAAAAGGAGTATTATTTAAAGGACGATTATAAGAACGGTACACATAGGTAAGAATACCATATTATTTATAAACCTTAACTTATTCTAGGAGGTAGCACATAGCTTTTAACACCTACTTATTCTAAAGGTAGTATACATATACCACTCAGTGATCTTTTGTATACCTTTTTGTTGGGTGTAATGACCTCTACTACACGAATTTTGTCATCTTGACCTGGAAAAACTTTTACAATCCTAGCCATGGGCCAGCTTAGGGGAGGAGAGTTTTGGTCCCTCAGTATAACTAAGGCTCCTACATTTACATTGGGTACACTGTCTCGCCATTTTGGTCGAGACTGAAGAACATTTAAATAATATCTATGCCAAATATTCCAAAAATGCGATTTTACTTTATTACACAACTCCCAAAATTTTAACCTATTGACAGGGACATCTGTTACATCTTTTTCTGGGAAAGTAGTTAATGCACCTCCTACAAGCCAGTGCCCTGGAGTGAGGTAGCTGAAATCGTTTACATCTTGAGCTGTTACAGGTAACAAAGGCCTAGAATTCAAGACAGCTTCTATTTGACACAATATTGTATTTATTTGCTCGTATGTGAGTACATAGTTTTGCATTATTCTTTTTAAATGATACTTCATGCTTTTGACCGCAGCTTCGGCAAGGCCAGCAAACACAGGTGAGTAACTGGGCGTAAAATGGAAAGATATACCTTGCTGCGTTACATAATTTTGCACCTGTGCTTGATGATCTTGTGAGGCTTGAAGGTCGTACAGTCGGACTAATTCGTTCCTTGCGCCCTTGAAGCAACCCCCGTTGTCGCAGAACACGTCTGTGGGTAAGCCACGTCGCGCTATAAAGCGTTTGAAACACGCAAGGAAACCTTCTGTACTAATATCTGATGAAAGCTCGAGATGCACGGCCTTTGTGACGAAGCATACAAATACGCATATGTATCCTTTTGTCTGTATAGCTCGTCTTACTCGCGAATTTTTTACAGCAATAGGTCCCGCAAAATCGATACCTATTTTTTGAAAGGGTCGGCAAGCAGTTACTCTTTCAGGCGGCAAGGAACCCATTAGTTGTTTAGCGCAGTCTGCTTTCATTCTAAAACAAATTAGACATTTATGTATCAACTTTTTTACATGTTTATAACCATTGACAATCCAGTATTTCTGGTTTAAGCTAGATAATAATAACCTAGGTGCAGCATGAAGTAGTCGGATATGCTCGTGGTTCACAATAAGATCAGTGATGCGAGAATCTTTAGGCAGGACAATAGGGTGCTTTTGCGAGAATGAAACAGTTGCATGCTCGATCCTACCTCCTATCCTTAATATCCCTTTGCCGTCCAGAAACGGATGCAAGGGTTTCAATGAACCTTTGATATTTTCGTTTTTTGATAATTTATTTAACTCTTCCTTGAAATGAATGCTCTGTTCACGTTGAATGATTCTATGTAAGGCGGTTTCTAATTCGAGAGAGGATAATGTACTAGAATTTCGTGCATTTTTGTTCTTTAAATTGTGACAAAACCTAAGCACGTATGCCATAATGCGTGTCATTTTATTGAGATCCGAAAACTTATCGAGAAAGACATAAAAATCTTCTTTCGTTTGAGCGAGAAGAGATACCTTAGCGTCAGAGACCGTGAAGCTCTTCTTCAGTTCGGGCAAGTCATCTGTGGAAAGTGGTGGAGTGATTGCTTTAAAATCGTACTTACAGTCTCGTAGAAACTGTGGACCCATCCACCAGGACTCGCAGTGAATCAGATCATCTGGATCAGCTCCTCTGCTTACATAGTCAGCAGGGTTCTCTTTCGTAGACACGTACAGCCAGCGCCATCTAGATGTTCGCTCTCGAATCAACCTCGCTCTGTTCGCAACATAAGCATTGAGTTTCATGGGCTCTGTGGCTATCCATGCTAGTGAGATTTGTGAATCGGAGAATAGATAGACATCATCTATTTTTATTTTGAGGCTCAGCGTATCATAAACTCTGTTTGTCAGCTTTGATAGCAGAAGCATAGCATTTAATTCTAATCGGGGTATGGTTAGTGCCTTATTATCGCGGGGGTTGATTCTAGATTTAGAACAGAGTAGAGAAAGAGAAGCTTTACCTGATTCGTCAACCACCCGAAGGTAGACACAGCAGCCATAACCAGTAGTGCTTGAAGCATCAGCAAAGCCAACGAGTTGCACCGCAATAGCATTGCTAGGAATCTGTATGTTTCTTTGTATAGTAAGGGGTTGCATAGCAGACAATTTCATAGCGAAGGTTAGCCATTCAGACTGCAGTGATTGCGGAAGGACATCATTCCAACCTATTTTTTCGCACCACAGCTTTTGCATGAAAGCCTTTGCTTTCATTATAACAGGAGACATGAAACCAAGAGGATCATAAAACTTTGAGATATAGCTCAGTACTTGCCTTTTGGTAGGTGACTCATATTCAAAGTTTTCAGGGCATGAAAACACAAAGCAATCTCTAGAGACATTGAGTGTAAGCCCTAAAGTTTTCATGTACAAATTATTCTTCTGTAAATCTAAATCATCAAATTGTTGTTTGTCTGGGGATACTCCCTCCAATACTTCTTGACAATTTGAAGCCCACTTGTGGGTGATAAAACTACCTTTACCTAGCAGTTCACACAATTGCCGTTTTGCCTCGATGACAACATTAATATCTGAGTGAGAAAAGCATGCGTCATCAACGTACGTACAGTTCCTTATAATATAAGCCGCTAATGGCAATTCTTGCTCATATTTTGTAGCGAGCTCGTATAAGCAGCGTGTAGCAAGGAAGCTCGAACTTTTTTGGCCGTAAGTGACTGTATTTAACCGAATACACTTAATATTATCATTCACATTACTTCTCCATAGTATATTTTGCAAGCAAGCGTGCGAAGGATTTACGTGCACACAGCGAAACATGCGGCGTATGTCTGTGGAGACAGTAAACTTACCCAAGCGAAACAAAAGCATAATATCGAACAGTTCTTTTTGTATCGTCGGACCATTCAGCAATAGATCGTTTAGCGAAACTTTCTTATCGGTTTGCATAGATGCATCGAAAACGACGCGCGTTTTTGTTGTTTTACTATTCTCATTAATGACAGCATGATGCGGCATGAAATACATAGGTTCCTTTTCAAACTCTAATGAGTTTATATCGATATAGTGCCCATGTCCTAAGTCAATATATTCGTTAATGAATTTCTTGTATTCGGAAAGCAAGTCAGGATTTTTTTGTAACTTTCTTTCAAGACTAAGGAATCTGTAGAAGGCAAACTCAAATGAGTTACCAAGAGAATCATTTATTTCGCTCAATGGTAATTTCAGTGGCAAATCTACCTGAAATTTGTTATTTTCGAGCACAGTTGTGCTTTGAAAAATATTTTCACATAATTCATGTTCAGATAATCTTTCAGAATAAGTTTCAGGAACCTTTTCAGTTTCAAAAAACTGTTGCAAAGTATTGTCGAGATCTGACTTACAATCTAGACATAGAAGTGAGACCTTACTTTTATTATTTTTTGTTTGCTGTGGCAAAGCCCCAGCTATGACGTGTCCAAACCTCGTGTTGACAAAGCATGGTTGCTGGCTCTGCTCCTCAGTAGATCGCGAAGCGGGTAGCTGTATAGAAGCTGGTAGCTCCGGGAGCAGCGCCTGGAAAAATATATCGGCTCCAATCAACATATTGATCTCCGACGGGATGTGAAAATCATCATCAGCTAGCGTCAGTTCTGAAGGTATGGCTAGGGACGTCATATCCACCTTATATTGTGGAATTTTGCATGTTATTTTGTCTAACACGTGACAATTTATGGTTACCCTATATGGTGTGGACAGAGAGAAAACTTCCAGGGGCACAGAATAATTAGATCTATTATTATTGTTGCTGACCCCCACTATGGTTGTTCCGTCCTTGTTTGGAGTGATACCTAGAACTTCTATAACCTTACTTGTTACTAAGGACACCTGTGAAGCGGAGTCCAATATCGCCTTTACATGAACCTCGGTACCATTCTGAGAATAAATTTTTACTTTTACAGTAGGTAGCAAAACCTTGTCAGTATGTGTGCTTGAAATCAGTGCTATCTGAGTTGATGGTGCATCCTCATGAAGCAGTGTGTTGTGAGCTTCCTTACAAACCTTGCACCGGAAATGAAACTTGCACTTGCCGGTGTGAGTGTTGAGACACACATTGCACAGATTATTTTCCTTTGAGACTTTTATTCTTTCTGCAGAAGGCAATATCTTAAATTTATTACATGCAAATAATTTATGGTCATTGGACTTACAGTATGCACAGGAACTTGCTCTCGACGTAGTAGTGACATTCACCACTGCTCTGGCAGGCCTGCCCGTCGTCATCGGCTCAGCATTCTCTAACGCTAAGGCTCTCCTCTCCATGAACAGCAAAAAATCCAACACTGTTGGATCTGTGTCAGTACTTCGCTCAAGTTGATAAGCCCGGGATGTATATGAATCTAGTTTGCGAAACAAAATAGACAATATAATGGGATCCCAAGTTTCAGTGTTTACCTGAAGATTTTTTAGGCTGGATAAACATTGTTTAACAAGTGATACAAACTCTCTCAGATGACTCGGAGAGGATTTGACCAGAGAATTCAAATCAAGCAGTGTGTTTATGTGTTCATTTACTATTTTAAATTTGTGATTGTATCTTTCATCAAGTAGTCTCAACGCTTCCTCATAACTACCAGATTCTAGAGGGAGATTTTTGATGAGATCAAAAGGTTCTTTTTGCAAGAAGGATCTGAGATAATACAGCTTTTGAATGTTGTCAATTGACCTATCTTTGTGAATTATTGCTTTGAACAGGTTAATAAATGGATTGTACTCACTGTATTTCCCACAAAAGGTTTGAATTTCAATTCTAGGTAATTTTGTTCGAAATGCTGGATTTCCTGCATCCGAACTCGGAGTAGCTTTCGCTTTTATGGCCTCATTTATTGCAGACAATATCGTGAAATACTTCGTTTCGCAATCAGCAACGTCCTCATTGTCCTGATCGTCGAGCGCTAAGATTTGCTTATTGTAACCCTCGTACTCGTTAAAGACTTCCGACACCCTTGATCTTTTTGCCTGGAGCGTTGTTAAAGTACTTAAATCTACATCTTGCTCGTTATGCACGAATTGATATAGTCTGGTGAGGGATGCTTTGGCATACCCTCGTGACGCCCTGAGTTGTTTTATCGTTTTGTCGTCTGACATTGTAAATCGCAACACAATCGTCGCTTGCGCACTTTATAGGCGAATATATCTAACACTTTGCAATACTTATAGGAATTCACATATATAACCCGTTATAAATAACTTAAATAAGTACTATTCCGCAAAATAATTAAAAATAACTATTGGAACCGAATTGATTGAACAACAAGTCAACAACAGGAAAACAAAATGGAGTCCGCCCGCGGTGCCCGCTTGCTTGCTTGACGAACCATAAAGTTTCGTGACGCGGTCGTCGTTGATTGGCGGAAATTGCTGTTGTCCAATATGGCTCCGTTGGCGCGGATTGCGTCTTGTCTCGCGTCTCGCTCGCTCGCTCCTCGCTTGCACGTACCTCTTTCTTCTCTGTCTTGCTGTCTTCTCGCTAGGCTTGCTGCGCGCGTTCCAGCGACGTGGCGTGGTGTGACGTGACGTGCGTAGTTTGTCAAAAACAGCACGTTATACGATGACGATGCGAGTTTGGTTAGGTATGAATGAAATCGAACCAAACTTTAGAACGATGCGATGATGTGACGATACTCGATACGTATGGACGTATTAAATTGGACGACTCGTACCTCGCTTGCTTCGCTCGCAGTAAATACGAGAAATCTTGCCAGTTTGTAAGAAGGTGAAGTCCACTCACTTTTTTGGCAGGTCAAACCTGAGCTTCGCCGGCGTCCTGGAGAAGAAACCTTATCCCCCTCGAATTGCAGGACGTATCGTGGGAAGTATCCAAAAAGATTTGTGGCGGGAGGCCGTGTCGCAGGCCAAGCCTGAGCCTCACCGCGCGTGTCTTCTTGCCGATGGATCACCAAATCCTCACCGGTTGCGAAGGACCATATGTTGTTGTGCCTGTATGGATGTTTAGGCTAGTTCTCGTGAGGATTGGTGGATTGAAAACACTTCTTGATTGAACTTTACTTCTTATATTTCGTACTATTTCAGCAAGGTAATATTTGCAAGTGTCGCCGCTTAGGGCTGTACCAGAGAGTACAAAAAAGGAAAAATCATAGACAACTTTCTACAATTAATGTTGCCCGACATAGAAAATATAAAAATATAAATATTTGTGTTGGGATGCCAACACTAATAAGAAATATAAGAAGCCGCAAACGAGAAGCTAGTTCGAAAATAAAACAATAGGCCTAGTACTTTCGTGCGCGAGTGTACCCATGCGCGAACACCGCTTTTCCCTCATTATTCTTTTTATGTGGCGCGAACTTCACCAATATGTAATACACTGCAAAAAATCATTTCTAATAGTATCAGAATCCGACAAGCTCACCGCTGAAAAAATATTCTCCGGTACCAATCTCGACATCGTAACCGGTTCCCGCTTTCTAGGAGGATACATAGGCACAGGAAGTGAAGTTTTCATAAAAAAGAATGTCACCAATTGGATATCCACTGTCGAGAAATTAACTTTAATTTGTAAAGACTCACCTCAAGCTGCATACACTGCCCTTACCAAAGCAGCCCAGTTTAAGTGGTCCTATCTACTACGAGTTTTAAATAATGCAGAAGAACATTTTGAACCTTTAACTAACGCATTGCAAGAAAAATTCTTACCAACGCTAATTGGAGGCGAAATAACAAAACTGGAAGCCCAGCTATTTACCTTTCCAGTCCACAAAGGTGGGCTTGCCATTTCGGACCCTTTTAACACACCAAATCATGCATACCAAATCTCAAAAAAGGGTTCAGCAATACTTTCAACAGCTCTCACCAACTCAAAGGACATAAACCTAGCCGAACATCACAAATCTCTATGCGACGCAAGAAAGGAGGGAAAAAAGGAAAAAGAAACATACGACAATGAAAAACTTGAAAATATTTTCACTAAATTACCACCCAAAAAAAAAGAGCAATAGAAAGATCAATATTAACAAAAATGAAAACAAAAACCTCTACCTGGCTCTCAGTAATACCCACAAGAAAAGACAACTTCGATCTTTCACCCCACGAATTCAGGGACGCGCTAGCTATAAGACATCACCGCACACCAGTCTCCATGCCTGCGTCGTGCGCCGGTTGCGGCAGCGACGAATTTAGCGTGGACCATGCCTTATGCTGCAAGACGGGCGGCCTCATCACACGCAGACACAACGAGATAAGAGACCTTTTCTGTGAACTGTGCCAGCAAACCTGGGGCAACGTCACGAAGGAGCCAGTCATCTCTGAAGGCGACTCAGGACTGCGTGGAGACTTCGCCTGCCGCGGAGTGTGGATTGCCCAGAGGGAGGCGTTATTTGATGTCCGTGTCGTTGACACCGACGCTCCCTCCTACGCATCACGCCCAGTAGCAGCTGTCCTCCGCTCTGCCGAAGAAGAAAAGATAAGGAAGTACTGCGGCCCATGCGAGACGCGTCATGCCACTTTCACCCCCCTGGTGACTTCTGTTGACGGAGTTTTTGCTCCACAAATGACTTCATTCATAGCACACCTTGCCGAAGCACTAGCGGACCGCTGGAGCAGGCCCCTTTCTACAATTACAGGCTGGTTACGTGCGAGAATACAAACAGCCATCATCAGAGCAAGTAGTATGTGCATTCGCGGCACACGTCATAAATGGCAACGGATAAACATCTATGAAGATGGTGCTGCTCTTCCCCACGTCTTGTCATAAACCTTTCCATTAACCTGTCACTTCACCTATTATTAGTTTGTTTTTATTTTATGTATGTTATTTTTAAGTTAGTTGCTTGATAATAAAGTTATACACTGCAACTTTTCAAAGTGATTTTCACCTACCATATTGATTAGCGCTATACGTTTTCACGAACATGGTACCTATTTTGAAAGCCAAACTATTAGAAATCGAAATAGGTCTTAACTCAAAGCAGTGCTCGGGACTAATGAAAGTACACACTACACTAGACAACTTTATAAATACCTACTAATAAACGTCTTTACTCTGTTCAAAGGTTGTAGAGGGCCAGAACGTGGTGCATATGTTGGAGCACACGCCGACGGACGTTGACGACCGGCCGCTACCACATGTATATATCGCCGACTGCGGTGTTGTGCCCACCCCGCAAGCTTTCTACATCTCCGATGATCCTTACGAGTAAGTGGATTTAATTTTATAAGTTATGGCGTTTGTTATTCTAAATCTCCAAAAAAAAATTTTCCTTAGCCTTGTCCCATTGTTGGGCAAAGGCCTCCCCGGTCCACACAAAATACAAAAAAAAAAAAAGCAGTAAATTCGATAGTTGAGAAAAAAAAACACCCGTCCCCTTTGCTGACGGTCCATGGCCCTGAACCGAAACTGCGGAAATGGAGTTGCTTGTAGTCAGCGATAGTAGGTAATTGTTTAGCAAACTCCACTGACTGGCCGCATCCTCAAAGTATAGAATAGCTATATCATAAAACTCTGATTGGACATTGTTATTGTTGTGGTATTATAACAACCACTGTCTTATTTTCAGTCTATGGGCATGGATCAAAGCGTCGGCTGTGCCACTGACCATGTCCTTCTCAATCCTCGGCTTCTTCCAGTGGATGATGAGAAAAATGGAAATATAATAATGCCCTGCTAGTAAGGTAAATCAAATGCTAATGAACCATGTTTTTTATTTTGTTTATTACATACATTTATTGGTCATTACATGGGTGCGAGACTTAATAAACTCAATAATGTTCTAAATGTTTAACTAAGTGACTGTTTGGAATAAAATAATCTATGGCATCTCTGCTTTTTTTTAAACCTATTAAGAAACCGGTACCTACCCCTCCTGGTGTCATGCGTGATGGTGTGAGAATCGACTAAGCCTGCAAAATAAATTCTGAATCTGTTTGAATGGTAAAAAAACTTGACATACTTATCCGTGGCTTAAATTTTCGAGCTTGCTCTTTCTGTATAGTTTTTACCCGACTACGGCAAAGCCAAAGGAGGGTTATGATTTTGACTGGCTATGTATGTATGTTTTTACTCTTATACATAAGTTGACAAAGTAACTCCTGTATCTGCATATGAATGGTGGAAAGAATCTTATCTGGATATTGTGGTTTCGCGTATATACCGCGTAAGGTGTAGGACTTTACCTAGTTGTGATGGGAAAAGGAATATAATAAAAAAAAAAACATGTAAGAAAATTGTTTTTATTCCACAATTTATTATTTGTTTTGATTCATGCTTAGAATAAGTACAAAGTTAATATTAGGTACGTATAAATATGTACAAACGATCTCTGTTTATAAATTAAATCTGCTTCAGTTGATTACAGTACAATACATACAAACAAAGTACTATAATATGTAGGTACCTGCGAATGTCTACCTGTTACTGTGTTAATTTGCAGAATATTCAAAATAGCACATCAATTTGATCACACGAATATTAATAGGTTTTATGTGTTTTACTGTAATCAAGAAATATTTTCTTCCGGCTTTTCTTTACATAAATTACCAACAAAATGTGTCAAACTCGTTGGTAAATTTTGGGCCGACGCAATTTGATTGCCATCGACATGCTAGACAAGTTTGTGTTATTAGATTAGGTCGGGACTCGCACTTCAGGATATCTACACTGCCACATAACAGCAACGTCCTCCATCTAGGTACTAAGCCATTAATCATTAGTCGGCGGAGATGAGCAATGAGCATCTTTGTCGACCATATTAAATTGTTCGTAAGACGCACTACACAAAAAATAGAGCACTTATATAAAATGTTAGTCCTTAGAATGAATGTTGTCAGTATCACTATAGCAGCAGTAGTGCAGTAGCTAGCAGTACGACGACAGGCGCCAGCACATGGTCGTGCGCAGCGTCGGGCACGACACTGGCGTCAGTGCCCGTGTCGGACACCTGCTGCGCCGTGGAGCCGCAGGCGCGCGCACACGAGGGCCACGCGCGGCACACGTCGCACGCACTCGCGCCGAGGGGGGAGAAGAACACGCGTGCGCGGTGACCTGGGGGGGGGGGGGGGGGCAAGATAAGTAATGCTGTTAGTTTACATGATTGAGTAGAAATAAGTAAAAGCATACATAAATTATTTAGTGTTACGCCTAGTATGAGGTGTAGCCAGAGATATGAGATATCTCCTATTTTTCGCACCCGCAGTCTTTAAAGTTATTTTCAGGTTAAGCTGCTCTTGACTGGGTTGATGCGTGGATGGGTGACCATCCATTATATGCCGAGTTTACTGACCCGAAAGTCTGAAAACCAGTCTTACCAAGTTGTATTTCATTTGTGGAAGTCAGTTAGGTCGTTGCTTCATGTAAAACACTGGTATTCCGCTGTAAATCCGACCGAACGACAAAAAGGTTATAGTCCGGGTGCCAGGGTACATTTTTTAATTTGAATACTATCAAGCTAGTTTTTCGTGAGCAGCTTCATTTTGATGAGACGCCCAACGGCCCAACATTTACTGAACAAAAACTCGATTGTGGTAGCTAGCAGAGGAAGCAAGGACATGTCGCCGCGCGGCGCCACCAACGTTACCGACTAGGGTTTAAATTTCAGTCATCTACTTTGCTCGCAATATTGACCATAGGATCTATGATTTCTGTGTCGGTAGATTTAAAAAAAACTTGGCCCACACTAGGAAATTTTCCTGTATCGTGGGTGCGTTTACAAACATGTATATTCACATAGGTACACAAATACCCAGACCCGGAACAACTATCTGTAGGCCATACAAATATTTGTTCTGTGCGGGGGTCGAACCCGCGACACGGAGTGCAGCAGTCCAATCGCTCAGCCACTGCTCCAACCGTTCCGACAATTCTCTGGTAAGAGTCGTTTCTAGTTATCAGTCTTATTTAAAACTAGTATTTGCGTGGCTGCGCGAGCTGCGCGCAGCTCGCGGGTCGTGAAGAGGGGGAGAGGGGGAGCTTTGAAAAATGATTTCGACTAACGCATTGCACCTCTCAATGAATCTGAAAAAAAAAATGTTCCAATGCAGCTCGCGGTACTACCTACCTACACCTACCTACACCTACACCTACCTACTACCTACATACTACCTACCTACTACCTACCTACTACCTACCTACTACCTACCTACTACCTACCTACTACCTACCTACTACCTACCTACTACCTACCTACTACCTACCTACTACCTACCTACTACCTACCTACTACCTACCTACTACCTACCTACTACCTACCTACTACCTACCTACTACCTACCTACTACCTACCTACTACCTACCTACTACCTACCTACTACCTACCTACTACCTACCTACTACCTACCTACTACCTACCTACTACCTACCTACAACCTACCTACACCTACCTACACCTACCTACTACCTACCTACTACCTACCTACACCTACCTACTACCTACCTACACCTACCTACTATCTACCTACCTACACCTACCTACTACCTACCTATCACCTACCTACACATACCTACTACCCACCACCTACCTACTACCTACCTACTACCTCCTACTACCACTAAAAAAACATTACCCTAAAGTTTGCTTGTCGTCGCCCCTGAGTTACGCTTCACCCACTCAACCTTCGTTACGCTAAGGAGGTCGCCGGCTCGCTTCGCTCGCCACCTCCCCCCTTTGCTCCACTCGGTCTCGCAGGTTCGCTCCATTCAAGACCTACCTACCACCGGAAAGCTATCATGACATTATCCCTACGCTACGGGGGTCGCCGGCTCGCTTCGCTCGCCCGCTTCCCCCTTCGCTTTACCGCTGTACCACCACCGGACAGGTTTCGACGCCTACTATAATATTTGTTCAAACACCTAATGGCTATCTCTAACCGTTATGAAGTTACAGCCCTTTTAATTTTAGGGGAGGTTGGGGAGGGGAGGGTATACAAATTTCAACGCCCCTCAAATAGATTTAGGTAAGAATCAAAAATTTTTTCAGGAGTAAAAAAGAGGGGAAGAGGGGGGGGGGTGAAGGGGAGGAGAGGGGGGAGTTTCTAAAAATGATTTCGACTAACGCAATGCCCCTCTATATGAATCTGAAAAAAAATTCGTTCCAAGTCTCTTAACTTTCGAGATACGCCTAAAGGGGGGGTGAAGGGGGGCAAGGGGGTCAAATTTAAAAAATGGTTTTTACTTCCCCGAGCCTACTCTATACGAATCCCTAAAAAAAAACACGTAAAATCTCTTTATTTCCGAGCTCCGCCTAAAGGGGGGGAGAAGGGGGAAAAGGGGGGCCACTTTGAAAAATGGTTTTTACTTAACCGAGCCCCCTCTATACGAATCCCTAAAAAAAAACACGTAAAGTCTCTTTGTTTCCGAGATACGATAGGGAGGGGGGGAAGGGGGGGGAAAAGGGGGGGTTTGGGACTTTTCCCATACTCACGAGAGTTAGTTGTTTACGAATCTGTCAAAATATACCCACCTCCCCATCCACCATCTGGGAGAACAATTCTGTCAATAAGTCAGTGAGTCAGTGGTAATTTAGCTTTATATAGTATAACTAGTATTTGCGTGGCTGCGCGAGCTGCGCGCAGCTCGCGGTACTACCTACCTACACCTACCTACTACCTACCTACACCTACCTACACCTACCTACACCTACCTACACCTACCTACACCTACCTACACCTACCTACACCTACCTACACCTACCTACACCTACCTACACCTACCTACACCTACCTACACCTACCTACACCTACCTACACCTACCTACACCTACCTACACCTACCTACACCTACCAACACCTACCTACACCTACCTACACCTACCTACACCTACCTACACCTACCTACACCTACCTACACCTACCTACACCTACCTACACCTACCTACACCTACCTACACCTACCTACACCTACCTACACCTACCTACACCTACCTACACCTACCTACACCTACCTACACCTACCTACACCTACCTACACCTACCTACACCTACCTACACCTACCTACACCTACCTACACCTACCTACACCTACCTACACCTACCTACACCTACCTACACCTACCTACACCTACCTACACCTACCTACACCTACCTACACCTACCTACACCTACCTACATCTACATGCACCTACCTACACCTACCTACTACCTACCTACACCTACCTACTACCTACCTACTACCTACCACCTACCTAATAACTACCTACACCTACCTACTACCTACCTACACCTACCTACTACCTACCTACACCTACCTACCTACACCTATCACCTACCTACCTACTACCTCCTACTACCACTAAAAAAATATTTCCCTAAAATTTGCTTGTCGTCGCCCCTGAGTAACGCTTCACCCACTCAACCTTCGTTAAGCTAAGGAGGTCGCCGGCTCGCTTCGCTCGCCACCTCCCCCCTTCGCTCCACTCGGTCTCGCAGGTTCGCTCCACTCAGGACCTACCTACCACCGGAAAGCTATCATGACATTATCCCTACGCTAAGGGGGTCGCCGGCTCGCTTCGCTCGCCCGCTCCCCCCTTCGCTTTACCGCTGTACCCCCACCGGACAGGTTTCGACGCCTACTGTAATATTTGTTCAAACACCTAATGGCTATCTCTAACCGTTATGAAGTTACAGCCCTTTTAATTTTAGGGGAGGTTGGGGAGGGGAGGGTATACAAATTTCAACGCCCTCAAATAGATTTAGGTAAGAATAAAAAAAAATTTCAGGAGTAAAAAAAGAGGTGAAGGGGGGGGGGGGGTGAAGGGGGGGAGAGGGTGGAGTTTCTAAAAATGATTTCGACTAACGCAATGCCCCTCTATATGAATCTGAAAAAAAATTCGTTCCAAGTCTCTTAACTTTCGAGATCCGCCTAAAAGGGGGGAGAAGGGGGGCAAGGGGGTCAAATTTTAAAAATGGATTTTACTTCCCCGAGCCTCCTCTATACGAATCCGTAAACAAAACAGAACACGAGTTAAAAAAAGGGGTGAAGAGGGGGGGGGGCGTTGAAGGGGGGAGAGGGGGGAACTTTTAAAAACGATTTCGACTCACGCATTGCCCCTTTCGATGAATCTGAAAAAAAAAATCTTCCAAGTCTCTTAACTTCCGAGATCTGCAAAAGGGGGGTGAAGGGGGGCAAGGGGGTCAAATTTTAAGAATGGATTTTACTTTCCCGAGCCTCCTCTATACGAATCCGTAAACAAAACTGAAAAAGGGGTGAAGAGGGGGGGGTGAAGAGGGGGGGGGTGAAGGGGGGGGGAGGGGAGCTTTGAAAAATGATTTCGATTAACTCATTGCCCCTTTCAATCAATGAATCTGAAAAAAAAAATGTTCCAAGTCTCTTAACTTCCGAGATCCGAAAGGGGGGGGTGAAGGGGGGCAAGGGGGTCAAATTTTAGAAATGGTTTTTATTTCCCCAAGCCTCCTCTATACGAATCTCTAAAAAAAATCACGTAAATTCTCTTTATTTCCGAGATCCGCCTAAAAGGGGGGAGAAGGGGGGCAAGGGGGGCCACTTTGAAAAATGATTTTTACTTTACCGAGCCTCCTCTATACGAATCCGTAAAATAAAAAAAATACGGGTCTCTTACTTTCTGAGATACGATAGGGAGGGGGAAGAAGGGGGGGGAAAAGGGGGGGTTTGGGACTTTTCCCATACTCACGAAAGTTGCCTGTTTACGAATCTGTCAAAATATACCCACCTCCCCATCCACCATCTGGGAGAACAATTCTGTCAATCAGTCAGTGAGTGAGTGAGTGGTAATCGAGCTTTATATAATATAACTAGTATTTGCGTGGCTGCGCGAGCTGCGCGCAGCTCGCGGGGCGTGAAGTGAGGGAGAGGGGGAGCTTTGAAAAATGATTTCGACTAACGCATTGCACCTTTCAATGAAACTGAAAAAAAAAATGTTCCAATGCAGCTCGCGGTACACCTACCTACTACCTACACATACCTACTACCTACCACCTACCTACTACCTACCTACTACCTCCTACTACCACTAAAAAAACATTACCCTAAAGTTTGCTTGTCGTCGCCCCTGAGTTACGCTTCACCCACTCAACCTTCGTTACGCTAAGGAGGTCGCCGGCTCGCTTCGCTCGCCACCTCCCCCCTTCGCTCCACTCGGTCTCGCAGGTTCGCTCCACTCAGGACCTACCTACCACCGGAAAGCTATCATGACATTATCCATACGCTACGGGGGTCGCCGGCTCGCTTCGCTCGCCCGCTCCCCCCTTCGCTTTACCGCTGTACCACCACCGGACAGGTTTCGACGCCTACTATAATATTTGTTCAAACACCTAATGGCTATCTCTAACCGTTATGAAGTTACAGCCCTTTTAATTTTAGGGGAGGTTGGGGAGGGGAGGGTATACAAATTTCAACGCCCCTCAAATAGATTTAGGTAAGAATCAAAAAAATTTTCAGGAGTAAAAAAAGAGGGGAAGAGGGGGGGGGTGAAGGGGGGGAGAGGGGGGAGTTTCTAAAAATGATTTCGACTAACGCAATGCCCCTCTATATGAATCTGAAAAAAAATTCGTTCCAAGTCTCTTAACTTTCGAGATCCGCCTAAAGGGGGGGTGAAGGGGGGCAAGGGGGTCAAATTTAAAAAACGGTTTTTACTTCCCCAAGCCTCCTCTATTCGAATCCTTAAGAAAACACACGTAATGTCTCTTTATTTCCGAGATCCGCCTAAAGGGGGGGAGAAGGGGGAAAAGGGGGGCCACTTTGAAAAAATATTTTTACTTTACCAAGCCTCCTCTATACGAATCCGTAAAAAAAAAAAAATACGGGTCTCTTTGTTTCCGAGATACGATAGGGAGGGGGGAAAAGGGGGGGTTTGGGACTTTTCCCATACTCACGAGAGTTACTTGTTTACGAATCTGTCAAAATATACCCACCTCCCCATTCACCATCTGGGAGAACAATTCTGTCAATCAGTGAGTCAGTCAGTCAGTGGTAGTTTAGCTTTATATAGTATAACTAGTATTTGCGTGGCTGCGCGAGCTGCGCGCAGCTCGCGGGGCGTAAAGTGGGGGAGAGGGGGAGCTTTGAAAAATGATTTCGACTAACGCATTGCACCTCTCAATGAATCGGAAAAAAAAAATGTTCCAATGCAGCTCGCGGTACTACCTACCTACACCTACCTACACCTACCTACACCTACCTACACCTACCTACACCTACCTACTACCTACCTACACCTACCTACACCTACCTACACCTACCTACACCTACCTACACCTACCTACTACCTACCTACACCTACCTACACCTACCTACACCTACCTACACCTACCTACACCTACCTACCTACACCTACCTACTACCTACCTACACCTACCTACACCTACCTACACCTACCTACACCTACCTACCTACACCTACCTACACCTACACCTACACCTACCTGCACCTACCTGCACCTACTACCTACACCTACCTACACATACCTACTACCTACCACCTACCTACTACCTACTACCACTAAAAAAACATTACCCTAAAGTTTGCTTGTCGTCGCCCCTGAGTTACGCTTCACCCACTCAACCTTCGTTACGCTAAGGAGGTCGCCGGCTCGCTCCGCTCGCCACCTCCCCCCTTTGCTCCACTCGGTCTCGCAGGTTCGCTCCACTCAGGACCTACCGACATACCTACCACCAGAAAGCTATTATGACTTTATCCCTACGCTACGGGGGTCGCCGGCTCGCTTCGCTCGCCCGCTCCCCCCTTCGCTTTACCGCTGTAGTACCACCGGACAGGTTTCGACGCATACTATAATATTTGTTCAAACACCTAATGGCTATCTCTAACCGTTATGAAGTTACAGTCCTTTTAATTTTAGGGGAGGTTGGGGAGGGGAGGGTATACAAATTTCAACGCCCCTCAAATAGATTTAGGTAAGAATCAAAAATTTTTTCAGGAGTAAAAAAAGAGATGAAGAGGGGGGGGGGTGAAGGGGGGGATAAGGGGGAGTTTCTAAAAATGATTTCGACTAACGCAATGCCCCTCTATATGAATCTGAAAAAAAAATCGTTCCACGTCTCTTAACTTCCGAGATCCGCCTAAAGGGGGGGTGAAGGGGGGCAAGGGGGTCAAATTTTAAAAATGGTTTAACTTCTCCGAGCCTCCTCTATATGAATCTGAAAAAAAATTCGTTCAAAGTCTCTTAACTTTCGAGATCCGCCTAAAGGGGGGGAGGAGGGGGAAAAGGGGGGCCACTTTGAAAAATGATTTTTACTTTACCGAGCCCCCTCTATACGAATCCCTAAAAAAAAACACGTAAAGTCTCTTTGTTTCCGAGATACGATAGGGAGGGGGGAGAAGGGGGGGGAAAAGGGGGGGTTTCGGACTTTTCCCATACTCACGAGAGTTGCTTGTTTACGAATCTGTCAAAATATACTCACCTCCCCATCCACCATCTGGGAGAACAATTCTGTCAGTCAGTCAGTGAGTGGTAATTAAGCTTTATATAGTATAACTAGTATTTGCGTGGCTGCGCGAGCTGCGCGCAGCTCGCGGGGCGTGAAGAGGGGGAGAGGGGGAGCTTTGAAAAATGATTTCGACTAACGCATTGCACCTCTCAATAAATCTGAAAAAAAAAAATGTTTCAATGCAGCTCGCGGTACTACCTACCCCTACCTACACCTCCCTACACCTACCTACACCTACCTACTACCTACCTACTTCCTACCTACACCTACCTACCTACACCTACCTACTACCTACCTACACTTACCTACTACCTACCTACTACCTACCTACACCTACCTACTACCTACCTACACCTACACCTACCTACTACCTACCTACACCTACCTACTACCTACCTACACCTACCTACACCTACCTACACCTACCTACACCTACCTACACCTACCTACACCTACCTACACCTACCTACACCTACCTACACCTACCTACACCTACCTACACCTACCTACACCTACCTACACCTACCTACACCTACCTACACCTACCTACACCTACCTACACCTACCTACACCTACCTACACCTACCTACACCTACCTACACCTACCTACACCTACCTACACCTACCTACACCTACCTACACCTACCTACACCTACCTACACATACCTACTACCTACCACCTACCTACCTACTACCTCCTACTACCACTAAAAAAACATTACCCTAAGGTTTGCTTGTCGTCGCCCCTGAGTTACGCTTCACCCACTCAACCTTCGTTACGCTAAGGAGGTCGCCGGCTCGCTCCGCTCGCCACCTCCCCCCTTCGCTCCACTCGGTCTCGCAGGTTCGCTCCACTCAGGACCTACCGACCTACCTACCACCGGAAAGCTATCATGACTTTATCCCTACGCTACGGGGGTCGCCGGCTCGCTTCGCTCGCCCGCTCCCCCCTTCGCTTTGCCGCTGTACCCACCACCGGACAGGTTTCGACGCCTACTATAATATTTGTTCAAACACCTAATGGCTATCTCTAACCGTTATGAAGTTACAGTCCTTTTAATTTTAGGGGAGGTTGGGGAGGGGAGGGTATACAAATTTCAACGCCCCTCAAATAGATTTAGGTAAGAATCAAAAATTTTTTCAGGAGTAAAAAAAGAGATGAAGAGGGGGGGGTGAAGGGGGGGAGAGGGGGGAGATTCTAAAAATGATTTCGACTAACGCAATGCCCCTCTATATGAATCTGAAAAAAAATTTGTTCCAAGTCTCTTAACTTCCGAGATCCGCCTAAAGGGGGGGTGAAGGGGGGCAAGGGGGTCAAATTTAAAAAATGGTTTTTACTTCCCCGAGCCTCCTCTATATGAATCTGAAAAAAAATCGTTCCAAGTCTCTTAACTTTCGAGATCCGCTTAAAGGGGGGGTGAAGGGGGGCAAGGGGGGCCACTTTGAAAAATGATTTTTACTTTACCGAGCCTCCTCTATACGAATCCCTAAAAAAAAACACGTAAAGTCTCTTCGTTTCCGAGATACGATAGGGAGGGGGGAGAAGGGGGGGGAAAAGGGGGGGTTTGGGACTTTTCCCATAGTCATGAGAGTTGATTGTTTACGAATCTGTCAAAATATACCCACCTCCCCATCCACCATCTGGGAGAACAATTCTGTCAGTCAGTCAGTGAGTGGTAATTAAGCTTTATATAGTATAATAATAATAACTAGTATTTGCGTGGCTGCGCGAGCTGCGCGCAGCTCGCGGGGCGTGAAGGGGGGGGGAAGGGGGAGCTTTGAAAAATGATTTCGACTAACGCATTGCACCTCTCAATGAATCTGAAAAAAAAAATGTTTCAATGCAGCTCGCGGTACTACCTACCTACACCTACCTACGACTACCTACACCTACCTACACCTACCTACACCTACCTACACCTACCTACTACCTACCTACACCTACCTACACCTACCTACACCTACCAACACCTACCTACACCTACCTACTACCTACCTACACCTACCTACTACCTACCTACTACCTACCTACACCTACCTACTACCTACCTACACCTACCTACTACCTACCTACTACCTACCTACACCTACCTACTACCTACCTATACCTACCTACCTACACCTACCTACACATACCTACTACCTACCACCTACCTACTACCTACCCACTACCTCCTACTACCACTAAAAAAACATAACCCTAAAGTTTGCTTGTCGTCGCCTCTGACCTACCTACCACCGAAAAGCTATCATGACATTATCCCTACGCTACGGGGGTTGCCGGCTCGCTCCGCTCGCCCGCTCCCTCCTTCGCTTTGCCGCTGTACCACCACCGGACAGGTTTCGACGCCTACTATAATATTTGTTCAAACACCTAATGGCTTTCTCTAACCGTTATGAAGTTACAGCCCTTTTAATTTTAGGGGAGGTTGGGGAGGGGAGGGTATACAAATTTCAACGCCCCTCAAATAGATTTAGGTAAGAATCAAAAATTTTTTCAGGAGTAAAAAAAGAGATGAAGAGGGGGGGGGGTGAAGGGGGGGAGAGGGGGGAGTTTATAAAAATGATTTCGACTAACGCAATGCCCCTCTATATGAATCTGAAAAAAAATTCGTTCCAAGCCTCTTAACTTCCGAGATCCGCCTAAAGGGGGGGTGAAGGGGGGCAAGGGGGTCAAATTTAAAAAATGGTTTTTACTTCCCCGAGCCTCCTCTATATGAATCTGAAAAAAAAATCGTTCCAAGTCTCTTAACTTTCGAGATCGCCTAAAAGGGGGGAGAAGGAGGGCAAGGGGGGCCACTTTGAAAAATAATTTTTACTATACCGAGCCTCCTCTATACGAATCCCTAAAAAAAAACACGTAAAGTCTCTTTATTTCCGAGATCCGCCTAAAGGGGGGGTGAAGGGGGGCAAGGGGGTCAAATTCGAAAAATGGTTTTTCCTTCCCCAAGCCTCCTCTATACGAATCCCTAAAAAAAAACAAGTAAAGTCTCTTTGTTTCCGAGATACGATAGGGAGGGGGGAGAAGGGGGGGGGGGAAAGGGGGGGTTTGGCAATTTTCCCATACTCACGAAAGTTGCTTGTTTACGAATCTGTCAAAATATACCCACCTCCCCATCCACCATCTGGGAGAACAATTCTGTCAATCAGTGAGTCAGTCAGTGGTAATTTAGCTTTATATAGTATAACTAGTATTTGCGTGGCTGCGCGAGCTGCGCGCAGCTCGCGGGGCGTGAAGGGGGGGAGAGGAGGAGCTTTGAAAAATGATTTCGACTAACGCATTGCACCTCTCAATGAATCTGAAAAAAAAAATGTTCCAATGCAGCTCGCGGTACTACCTACCTACACCTACCTACTACCTACCTACACCTACCTACACCTACCTACACCTACCTACACCTACCTACACCTACCTACACCTACCTACACCTACCTACACCTACCTACACCTACCTACACCTACCTACACCTACCTACACCTACCTACACCTACCTACACCTACCTACACCTACCTACACCTACCTACACCTACCTACACCTACCTACACCTACCTACACCTACCTACACCTACCTACACCTACCTACACCTACCTACACCTACCTACACCTACCTACACCTACCTACACCTACCTACACCTACCTACACCTACCTACACCTACCTACACCTACCTACACCTACCTACACCTACCTACACCTACCTACACCTACCTACTACCTACCTACTACCTACCTACACCTACCTACACCTACCTACACCTACCTACTACCTACCTAGACTACCTACACCTACCTACTACCTACCTACAGCTACCTACTACCTACCTACACCTACCTACTACCTACCACCTACCTACTACCTACCTACTACCTCCTACTACCACCAAAAAAACATTACCCTAAAGTTTGCTTGTCGTCGCCCCTGAGTTACGCTTCACCCACTCAACCTTCGTTACGCTAAGGAGGTCGCCGGCTCGCTTCGCTCGCCACCTCCCCCCTTCGCTCCACTCGGTCTCGCAGGTTCGCTCCACTCAGGACCTACCTACCACCGGACAGCTATCATGACATTATCCCTACGCTACGGGGGTCGCCGGCTCGCTTCGCTCGCCCGCTCCCCCCTTCGCTTTACCGCTGTACCACCACCGGACAGGTTTCGACGCCTACTATAATATTTGTTCAAACACCTAATGGCTATCTCTAACCGTTATGAAGTTACAGCCCTTTTAATTTTAGGGGAGGTTGGGGAGGGGGGGGTATACAAATTTCAACGCCCCTCAAATAGATTTAGGTAAGAATCAAAAATTTTTTCAGGAGTAAAAAAAGAGGTGAAGAGGGGGGGGGGTGAAGAGGGGGGGGGTGGAGAGGGGGGAGTTTCTAAAAATGATTTCGACTAACGCAATGCCCCTCTATATGAATCTGAAAAAAAAATCGTTCCAAGTCTCTTAACTTACGAGATCCGCCTAAAGGGGGGGGGGGGGGGTTAAGGGGGTCAAATTTGAAAAATGGATTTTACTTCCTTCCGCCTTCTCTATACGAATCCGTAAACAAAACAGAACACGAGTTTTAAAAAAGGGGTGAAAAGGGGGGGGGGGATGAAGGGAGGGAGAGGGGCGAGCTTTGAAAAATGATTTCGACTAACTCTATGCCCCTTTCAATGAATCTGAAAAAAAAAATGTTCCAAGTCTCTTAACTTCCGAGATCCGCCTAAAGGGGGGTGAAGGGGGGCAAGGGGGTCAAATATGAAAAATGGTTTTTACTTTTCCGAGCCTCCTCTATACAAATCCCTAAAAAAAACACAAGTAATGTCTCTTTATTTCCGAGATCCGCCTAAAGAGGGGGTGAAGGGGGGCAAGGGGGTCAAATTTGAAAAATGGTTTTTACTTCCCCAAGCCTCCTCTATACGATTCCCTAAAAAAAAACACGTAAAATCTCTTTGTTTCCGAGATACGATAGGGAGGGGGGAGAAGGGGGGGGAAAAGGGGGGTTTTGGCAATTTTCCCATACTCACGAGAGTTGCTTGTTTACGAATCTGTCAAAATATACCCACCTCCCCATCCACCATCTGGGAGAACAATTCTGTCAATCAGTGAGTCAGTCAGTGGTAATTTAGCTTTATATAGTATAACTAGTATTTGCGTGGCTGCGCGAGCTGCGCGCAGCTCGCGGGGCGTGAAGAGGGAAGAGGGAGCGCTTTGAAAAATGATTTCGACTAACGCATTGCCCCTTTCAATGAATCTGATATACCTACCTAAATACACCTACCTACTACCAACCTACTACCTACCTATTCCTACCTACTACCTACCTACTACCTACCTACTACCTACCTACTACCTACCTACTACCTACCTACACCTACCTACACCTACTTACATCTACCAACACCTACCTACTACCTACCTACACCTACCTACCTACTACCTACCTACACCTACCTACTACCTACCTACACCTACCTACTACCTACCTACACCTACCTACTACCTACCTATACCTACCTACCTACCTACACCTACACCTACCTACACCTACCTACACCTACCTACACATACCTACCACCTACCTACCTACTACCTCCTACTACCACTAAAAAAACATTACCCTAAAGTTTGCTTGTCGTCGCCCCTGAGTTACGCTTCACCCACTCAACCTTCGTTACGCTAAGGAGCTCGCCGGCTCGCTTCGCTCGCCACCTCCCCCCTTCGCTCCACTTGGTCTCGCAGGTTCGCTCCACTCAGGACCTACCTACCACCGGAAAGCTATCATGACATTATCCCTACGCTACGGGGGTCGCCGGCTCGCTTCGCTCGCCCGCTCCCCCCTTCGCTTTGGTTTCGACGCCTACTATAATATTTGTTCAAACACCTAACGGCTATCTCTAACCGTTATGAAGTTACAGCCCTTTTAATTTTAGGGGAGGTTGGGGAGGGGAGGGTATACAAATTTCAACGTCCCTCAAATAGATTTAGGTAAGAATCAATTTTTTTTTCAGGAGTAAAAAAGAGGTGAAGAGGGGGGGGGGTGAAGGGGGTAGGAGGGGGGAGTTTTTAAAAATGATTTCGACTAACGCAATGCCCCTCTATATGAATCTGAAAAAAAAATCGTTCCATATCTCTTAACTTTCGAGATCCGCCTAAAAGGGGGGAGAAGGGGGGCAAGGGGGTCAAATTTGAAAAATGGTTTATACTTCCCCAAGCCTCTTCTATACGAATCCTTAAAAAAAAACACGTAAAATCTCTTTATTTCCGAGATCCGCCTAAAGGGGGGGGTGAAGGGGGGCAAGGGGGTCAAATTTGAAAAATGGTTTTTACTTCCCCGAGCCTCCTCTATATGAATCTGAAAAAAAAATCGTTCCAAGTCTCTTAACTTTCGAGATTCGCCTAAAAGGGGGGAAAAGGGGGGCAAGGGGGGCCACTTTGAAAAATGATTTTTACTTTACCGAGCCCCCTCTATACAAATCTCTAAAAAAAAACACGTAAAGTCTCTTTGTTTCCGAGATAGGATAGGGAGGGGGGAGAAGGGGGGGGAAAAGGGGGGGTTTCGGACTTTTCCCATACTCACGAGAGTTAGTTGTTTACGAATCTGTCAAAATATACCCACCTCCCCATCCACCATCTGGGAGATCAATTCTGTCAGTGAGTCAGTCAGTGGTAATTTAGCTTTATATAGTATAACTAGTATTTGCGTGGCTGCGCGAGCTGCGCGCAGCTCGCGGGTCGTGAAGGGGAGCTTTGAAAAATGATTTCGACTAACACATTGCCCCTAGTATTTGCTCGGTGCTGCTTGCAGCTCGCGGTTTTGTCGTGCTTTTGAGGAGTTTTTGAGTTACCCTTAAATTTTGAGAATCCATAGGAATCCTTAAATGAATTGGAAAATCCATTTGAGTCCAAATGGTCTTTTAAGTAAATCAACTGAACGATTTTTTATTCCTTTATTTGATGTACTTAGTCGGTACAAATAAACTATATAATGTTTGCTCTAATCGTATGCAACATAATTATAGTATAAATAAACCTTAAACTTGATGTCAAAAAGAACCCTAGTCTTCCACTTTTCGAGGAGATCGTGGCTTAATAAGAACTGCCACTCAGGACGATCTTTAGGTAAAGCTGTGCTTGCCTAGGTCGGTCTGTGGATGGGTGACCGCCCGACATACCGAGTTTCCTCCGTGCCTCGGAAAGCACGTTAAGCTGTTGGTCCCGGCTGCCATATATAGATATTTGGCAGTCGTTTCAGGTAGTCAGTGACCTGAAATTCTGATATCCAGTCTTACCAAAGGGTACCTATTGTATTACCTAGTAATAACTGGGTTGTGGAGGTCAGATAGGCAGTCGCTCCATGTAAAATACTGGTATTCAGCTGCATCCGGTTAGACTGGAAACCGACCCCAATATAGTTGGGAAAAGGCTAGGCAGGTGGTGAGTCTTCCACTTTTCAAACTCTAGTGAAATGCCAAATAAAGCCCAGAAGAGACCCGAAAGGTTTCTACTTCATTGAACTCTTAAACGTAGTCCGCCTTATTACAAAACGTAGTTAAACCTGGTTTAACTTAGACTTGGTTTATCTCGCATGACGTCTCACTTCAATAATATTCAAAAGAAAGTGACAGCATGCGAGATAAACCAGGTCTAAGTTAAACCAGGTTTAACTACGTTTTGTAATAAGGCGGAGTAAGTCTAGAGAAGGCCATAAGAAAACCTATTATTGTTTGAATGAACTCGTAAAATTTTTTTAGCGCCATCTATCGTGGTCTTGGGAATTACTATTTTATTTTGAAAAGAAAATTCGTCATTACTAAGTAATAAATCATTATGATAGGCACTTAACCTCTATTACCCAATCGTGGAAAGTTTTCTTACAAAGGTTCACCAAGGTGGACCTCAGGAAGGGGGACTGTGTGTATTTTTTAGTAGTGATGACCAGCTACATGGACCGGACCAGCTATTTGGACCTCTCAAAAGAGCTTAGCAATATTAAATTTATGATGATTCAGTTATCTTATATTTTAACAGTTATGTCAATGGCTGTGCTGTTGATTGAGTAAAATGTATCATGTGAATTTAAGAATAGTATTAAAACCTAAGTTAATCGTAACTAAGTTATTCGAAAAACACATTCGATTCCTAATCGTTTTCAGAGGCGATAGTAAACAAAACTGCTTTATTGATAAATTAAATAAAACTATGTTTTACTTGTTACGATATAAATATAATTTGAAAGAGTTCCATGTTATTTTAACATAAAAAAGTATATTTAGAAAACATAATAAGGCATATAAGGCATCTTCTCCGGTAAGTACATTTGTACATTAATTTCTTAATTATTGATATAGTCTTTTTCGCCCGTGGTCCCGGTCCCTGGAAGGGACCACGAGTATTGTTTTGCCCGTGGTTTCTTCTGGAAATATATACCTACTGCCGAATTAAATTGTACTCCATGACGCGCGCTCGCTTCGCTCGCATATATATATAACACTAATATCTTCTGTCCCCGAAGTGCCGGGCCTCCGCCGGCCTCCTTCGTCGGCCTACGGCCCGGTGCCCATGCCGCCCATAAAGGATACTGTCGCGAGACGGTCGTATTATAGGAACACGAAGAAAAAAAGGGACCACGGCATTTTCCAGGGACTACGGGCGAAAGAATAAAGTAATTTACAATCAAAACATTTTGATAGATTTTTTACTCTGGATGTCGATTGTCGATGCTGATTGTGACCTACTTATTTTAAAACTATTTATTACATGGTTGTTGTTAAGTAGGTATGTAGATGGACTGTTAAATGTGGCGACACCTGCGAAGATGTTCATCTGGTGATGTTCTGCTGCGACATCAGTAATAAAAATAATTCATACTTTGATTTTGACAGATGAAATAGTTGGACAGCTGTCAACGCTGTCATGGACGTTTCTTTGAACGCAGTTAAGATGCGAGGTGGTGCATTTTCATAATCTTTTCCCAATATATAGGTACTATATTGAAAATTTTTAAATACTGCCCATAACACCATTTCTTGGAAGGAGCATAGATAGTAATTTGTACCTTAGTACATGATTTGGCCAAAAAAAAACCTCCTTTAAATTCTAATAAAGTAACATTTTATCCTTTGCAGATAGCTCAACAGTTTCATGTATATTTAGTACATCGTATAAATACTTGTACATATGCATAGAAGCTTTTTAGTAAATAAAGTTATTTGACTACATAAGTACATAATTTCACAATCTCTGAATAATGCTATCTGTCAAGTAAAATCTATGATAATGAAGAATTTATTTAAAGTAGAGATGGAAATATTTTTTATCCATCTGATGGATAGCGACCATGAAATAAGCCCTAAGGCTCCTAGGCTAAGGATTATAGAAGGCTTTATGGGAACCTATCTGCTATTATTATTGTAGCTTTCTATTTCCACTGTCTTCATGTAAAGATACATTTCAAACACAGTTCAGTTTAGATTTAGGTACATATTTCCCCGTTTAGAAAATGCTCTGTGGTACATATTAGGTCTTTACCTATGAAATTGCCGTTCTGCAGTACTGGCCATTTCAAATCAAAATAATGTTTGTTAAAGAAGCTGATGATACACAATCTACGGCTGAATTAGCAGCAGCTTTCGAAGTTAGCGTCAAAACAATATTGGTCGATTTGCGTCAAATTGGCAAGGTAAAAAAGCTTGACAAATGGGTGCCCCACGAACTCAATGATCGCCAGCGCGAAGTACGCGTCGAGACGTGCCTTGCACTGCTCAACAGACACACAAATGAAGGAATTTTGAACCGCATTGTTACCTGCGATGAAAAATGGATGCTGTACGATATCTGTAAGCGCTCAGCAAGTTGTTTGGATCCTGGTTCAGCACCTAAACAATGCCCTAAACGAAAACTTACCCCTAGAAAAGTGATGGTCACTGTTTGGTGGTCTAGCGCCGGTGTGATTCATCACAGCTTCTTACCAAACGGGGTGAGCATTACTGCAGATGTGTACTGTGAAGAACTGAACACAATGATGGAGAAGCTGGCACATCTTTAACCAGCATTGGTCAATCGCTCGTCTCCGCTGCTCCTGCACGACAACGCGCGACCTCATACTGCACAGCAGACGGTCTCCAAGTTGCAAGAACTGGGGTTGGAAGCTCTCCGTCAGCGCCTACAGACTACTACTTTTTCCAGAATTTGGATAACTTCTTGGCGGGAAAAAAATTCAATACCCGAGAGGCAGTACAAAATGCCTTTGAAGAATTCGTTGCCTCCCGACCAGCTGATTTCTTTAAGAAGGGCATCAATAAACTGCCACTGCGTTGGCAAAGATGCATTGATTAAATGGGTGATTACTTCGATTAATACAATTAAAAAATACATGAAAAAAAATCGTTTAAATTTTTTCAAACAAAACGGTAATTTCATAGGTAAAGAGATTATTATGTATATTTCAAATGTGTGTTGGTAAATGTTTTTTGTTTAGCACATATGTACAAGTTAGGTATTAGTACGGAGTGTGGATCCCTTGCGGGTAAAAGTCTCCTCCAAGTTTGTCCACGTAGGTTTTTCTAATGTGTGGTGATCATCCACAACATACAGCGCAAAAGGCAGGGTTCTTATCAATTGAGCCGTAACGCCTGACTGTAGTACAAAGCAAGGATGCATTAGCATCAATAATTATTGTAGATTTATGATTATTATTGTAAATGTGAATGTAAGTTTGTTTGTTACGTTTTCACGCAATGAACTTTGTACACAGATTCTTGGAGGTATTAGAAGTAAACAAAGCGAGCAAAGCCGCGGGTAAAAGCTAGTGAAATAATAAATTTTATGATTTTTCAGCATATAATTGTGTCCCATGCACATCCAATGCCAATGGCTAGGTACCTACCTACATAATTTTGTAAGGTAGGGAGTAGTACCTACCTACTGTTGAAATTGACGGAGGTGGCCTCATTTTAACTTTCCTTTCATCAACAATAGGACAAGTAGGTATGTTACAGCCTCCCCCTGTTGAGATTTCCTCAATATCATCGTGGACAATTTGTGGACCGACTTTATTGTAGTGTCCATAGTTGGGCAGTAGGTAGGTATAGATAAAACATTACAGACAGGAGACGCATTAGTTTATGACTCGTCTTTAAACATAGATGCTCTGTGCTTATTGTGCTTCAACTATTGGTACTCTCCGGCTGAGCTTTCTCTTGTAATTGTGTACCTACCTACATATTTTATTGAGCGATCATTGTTTTTAGTAGGTAGATAGGTATTAAAGCTGTTAGCGAGAGCTCGCCTGCGGAAGTATTCACCATGCTTATTTCTATCGTCAAGCAATATCCTGTTTCGGTTTGAAGGGTGTGGGTGCCGGTGGTTACTTCTGGCACGTAAGGCTTAGCATCTATAAGCCTCAAGTTGATGAACGCAGAGCAGTGCATCGTAGGACACATTCTATAGGTACGTGCCTCAACTGCGAAGCAAAGAGTTACCATTTAATACCAATATTGACCATAATTTGCTTGTTCCGTCAGTTTTAGTAGATAAATCTACAAGTAAAGGTAGGCAGAACCAAATAAGTAGATAGGTACGTAGGTATATCTTTGTTGTCCAAGTCTTAATAAGTTAGGTTACATAATTATCTATAATTATTAAGTATTAATTGTGATGCCCTTATACTTACTTACGTTAGTTGTTATCCCAAGTTTTCACGATGCTCTATTCTAGAAGTAGATTTGTCAATAATTATAATACTTAACCCAGTTTCTCATATAAATAGGTCAGGTAAAGATAACAGTCCTATCTGTATTAGTAGGTTCCTATTAAAAGTACCTGTTTATGTACCTATACCTCAGTCGGATTATTCGTTTGAATGACCTCTTACGGTAAATTTTTGGGAAACTTGGGATTTTTCATCATTTTTCCAAGATGGCCACCACACTGTCCGCCATCTTGTTTTTCTGAAAAGTCATAATTTTTCTGAAATATCGAGGATGCAGGCTACCGACTGGTGTACTTGGTGTTGCCAAGTTTTAAGTTTGGTAGAACACAAGAATTCGCCAAAGTCTGTTCTGATCCGAAAATTCAAGACCCAATGACTCTCGGGGTTGCCAGCTGAAAAGAATGAAAATGGTCAAATGTCATTTGAGGCACCCCATTCTTGGTGTTTATGTAAAAAAAATCCATTCAAAATGTCGTTATTTCCACTATTCATGTTTTTGGGAAAAATCTGGGAAAATACCCTAAAAATGGGGAAAATTTTTGCGTAAGGTAACACTCCACAACAAAGTACACAATCGCTTCATACAACACAATCCGGTCGGGGGATGCCGGCTGTCCCATAAAACGTGTCGAAAATTGGGATTTTTCATCATTTTTACAAGATGGCCGCCACACTGTCCGCCATCTTTTTTTTATAAAAAGTCATAATTTTCCTGAAATCTCAGGGATATAGACCACCAAGCGGTGTACTTGGTGTTGCCAACTTTTGAGTTTGGTAAAACAAACTAATTCGCCAAAGTCGGGTCTGACCAAAAAATTCAAACGCCAATGGCTCTCGGGGTTGCCAGCTGAAAGTGATGAAAATGGTCAAATGTCATTTGGGGGACCCCATTCTTGGTGTTTATGTAAAATTTTCATTCAAAATGTCGTTATTTCTACTTTTCATGTTTTCGGGGAAAATCTGGGAAATTTCCCTAAAAATGGGGAAAATTTTTGCACCAGGCCACACTCCTTGACGAATTACATAACCGGTCCATACAACACAATCCGGTCGGGGGATGCCAGCTGTCCCAATTATCGTGTCGAAAATTGGGATTTTTCAGCCTTTTTACAAGATGGCCGCCATGGAATCCGCCATCTTGTTTTTCTGAAAAGTCATAATTTTCCTGAAATGTCAAGAATATAGGCCACCGATTGGTGTACTTGGTGTTGCCAACTTTCCAGTTTGGTAGAACAAACTAATTCGCCAAAGTCAAAAAGTCCCAAAAATTAAAAAGTTCAATATTTTTTGGGGTTGCCAATTAAAACGAACCAAAATGGTCAAATGTCATTTGGGGGACCCCAATGTTGCCGGCTAGTGAAAGTCTCTATTTAAAATGTCATTATTTCTACTTTTCATGTTTTCGGGGAAAATCTGGAAAAATACCCAAAAAATGGGGAAAATTTTTGCACCAGGCAACACTCGTCAACAAAACACACAACCGCTCCCTACAACTCGAACCCGTCCGATGTTGCCAACTACCCGAAAAATGGATTTGAAAAAAATCGAAAAATCCAACTTTTTACAAAATGGCCGCCGCAGCGTCCTCCATCTTGGATTTTCACAATGTCATAATTTTTCCCAATTGCCATTGAAATTACCAACAAATTGGCAGACTTTTCGTTGGCGGTTTTAGAATTTGGTAGAAGAAAACAATTTGTCAAAGTCGAGTGAAAAAAGTCGACAATTTCAAAACGTCATAGCGCGGCCGCCATCTTGTTTTTTTTTTTTTTTTACTTTTTTTTTTTAATGTTTTTAGATTTCGTATAGGACCTCTGAGTCGAAATTCATCCAAGTCTTTCCCCCACCGAAACCGGAAATGGACTCGCCCACCATCTCGGATTTGAACTTTCCCTATAATTTTCCTCTACTCGATTGGTCAGATTACACATTTTTGCAAAACATACCCCTAACCCATCTCTCACCCATTCCGAGAAACGACATGTCAATCAGTGAGTCAGTGAGTGGCTTTGTAGTTTTATATAACTATAACTAGTATTTGCGTGGCTGCGCGAGCTGCGCGCAGCTCGCGGGTCGTGAAGAGGGGGAGAGGGGGAGCTTTGAAAAATGATTAACGCATTGCACCTCTCAATGAATCTGAAAAAAAAAATGTTCCAATGCAGCTCGCGGTACTACCTACCTACACCTACCTACACCTACCTAAACCTACCTACACCTACCTACACCTACCTACACCTACCTACACCTACCTACTACCTACCTACACCTACCTACACCTACCTACCTACCCCTACCTACTACCTACCTACACCTACCTACTACCTACCTACACCTACCTACACCTACACCTACCTAAACCTACCTACACCTACCTACACCTACCTACACCTACCTACACCTACCTACACCTACCTACACCTACCTACACCTACCTACACCTACCTACACCTACCTACACCTACCTACACCTACCTACACCTACCTACACCTACCTACACCTACCTACACCTACCTACACCTACCTACACCTACCTACACCTACCTACACCTACCTACACCTACCTACACCTACCTACACCTACCTACACCTACCTACACCTACTTACACCTACCTACACCTACCTACACCTACCTACACCTACCTACACCTACCTACACATACCTACTACCTACTACCTACCTACTACCTACTACCACTAAAAAAACAGTACCCTAAAGTTTGCTTGTCGTCGCCCCTGAGTTACGCTTCACCCACTCAACCTTCGTTACGCTAAGGAGGTCGCCGGCTCGCCCCGCTCGCCACCTCCCCCCTTCGCTCCACTCGGTCTCGCAGGTTCGCTCCACTCAGGACCTACCGACCTACCTACCACCGGAAAGCTATCATGACATTATCCCTACGCTACGGGGGTCGCCGGCTCGCTTCGCTCGCCCGCTCCCCCCTTCGCTTTGCCGCTGTACCCACCACCGGACAGGTTTCGACGCCTACTATAATATTTGTTCAAACACCAAATGGCTATCTCTAACCGTTATGAAGTTACAGTCCTTTTAATTTTAGGGGAGGTTGGGGAGGGGAGGGTATACAAATTTCAACGCCCCTCAAATAGATTTAGGTAAGAATCAAAAATTTTTTCAGGAGTAAAAAAAGAGATGAAGAGGGGGGGGGTGAAGGGGGGGAGAGGGGGGAGATTCTAAAAATGATTTCGACTAACGCAATGCCCCTCTATATGAATCTGAAAAAAAATTCGTTCCAAGTCTCTTAACTTCCGAGATCCGCCTAAAGGGGGGGTGAAGGGGGGCAAGGGGGTCAAATTTAAAAAATGGTTTTTACTTCCCCGAGCCTCTTCTATATGAATCTGAAAAAAAAACGGTTCCAAGTCTCTTAACTTTTGAGATCCGCCTAAAAGGGGGGAGAAGGGGGACAAGGGGGGCCACTTTGAAAAATGATTTTTACTTAACAAAGCCCCCTCTATACGAATCCCTAAAAAAAAACACGTAAAGTCTCTTTGTTTTCGAGATACGATAGGGAGGGGGGAGAAAGGGGGGGAAAAGGGGGGGTTTTGGACTTTTCCCATACTCACGAGAGTTGATTGTTTACGAATCTGTCAAAATATACCCACCTCCCCATCCACCATCTGGGAGAACAATTCTGTCAATAAGTCAGTCAGTCAGTGGTAATTTAGCTTTATATAGTATAACTAGCTGATGCCCGCGGCTTCGCCCGCGTGGAAGTCGGTTAAATTATATACTAAAAACCTTCCTCGAGAACTACTTTATCCATTGGTGAAAACATCATGAAAATCGGTGAAGTAGTTTTTGAGTTTTTGAAGCGTACACAAACCAACATAACATTTTTATATATATAGACTAGTATTTGCGTGGCTGCGCGAGCTGCGCGCAGCTCGCGGGGCGTGAAGCGGGGGAGAGCTTTGAAAAATGATTTCGACTAACGCATTGCCCCTTTCAATGAATCTGATATACCTACCTATATACACCTACCTACTACCAACCTACACCTACCTACTACCTACCTACACCTACCTACTACCTACCACCTACCTACACCTTCCTACTAACTACCTACACCTACCTACTACCTACCTACACCGACCTACTACCTACCTACACCTACCTACCTACACCTACCTACTACCTACCTACTACCTACCTACACCTACCTACACCTACCTACACCTACCTACACCTACCTACACCTACCTACACCTACCTACTACCTACCTACCACCTACCTACACCTACCTACTACCTACCTACTACCTACCACCTACCTACACCTACCTACTACCTACCTACACCTACCTACTACCTACCTATCACCTATCACCTACCTACCTACTACCTCCTGCTACCACTAAAAAAAACATTACCCTAAAATTTGCTTGTCGTCGCCCCTGAGTAACGCTTCACCCACTCAACCTTCGTTACGCTAAGGAGGTCGCCGGCTCGCTTCGCTCGCCACCTCCCCCCTTCGCTCCACTCGGTCTCGCAGGTTCGCTCCACTCAGGACCTACCTACCACCGGAAAGCTATCATGATATTATCCCTACGCTACGGGGGTCGCCGGCTCGCTTCGCTCGCCTGCTCCCCCCTTCGCTTTACCGCTGTACCCCCACCGGACAGGTTTCGACGCCTACTGTAATATTTGTTCAAACACCTAATGGCTATCTCTAACCGTTATGAAGTTACATCCCTTTTAAATTTAGGGGAGGTTGGGGAGGGGAGGGGAATGTATACAAATTTCAACGCCCCTCAATAGTTTTATGTAACAATTAATTTTTTTTTCAGTAGTAAAAAAAAGGTGAAGAGGGGGGGGTGAAGGGGGGACAGGAGGGAAGTTTCGAAAAATGATTTGCAATGCCCCTATAAATGAATCTGAAAAAAAAATCGTTCCAAGTCTTTTAACTTCCGAGATCCGCCTAAAGGGGGGGGTGAAGGGGGCAAGAGGGTCAAATATGAAAAATGGTTTATACTTCCCCAAGCCTCTTCTATACGAATTCCTAAAAAAAACACGTAAAATCTCTTTATTTCCTAAATCCGCCTAAAGGGGGGGTGAAGGGGGGCAAGGGGGTCAAATTTGAAAAATGGTTTTTACTTCCCCGAGCCTCCTCTATACGAATCCTTAAAAAAACACACGTAATGTTTCTTTATTTCCGAGATCCGCCTAAAGGGGGAGTGAAGGGGGGCAAGGGGGTTAAATTTGAAAAATGGTTTTTACTTCGCCGGGCCTCCTCTATACGAATCCCTAAAAAAACACACGTAATGTCTCTATATTTCCGAGATACGCCTAAAGGGGGGGTGAAGGGGGGCAAGGGGGTCAAATTTGAAAAATGGTTTTTAATTCCCCGAGCCTCTTCTATACGAATCTCTAAAAAAACACACGTAATGTCTCTTTATTTCCGAGATCCGCCTAAAAGGGGGAAGAAGGGGGGCAAGGAGGGCCACTTTGAAAAATGATTTTTACTTTACCGAGCCTCCTCTATACGAATCCCTAAAAAAAAACACGTAAAGTCTCTTTGTTTCCGAGATACGATAGGGAGGGGGGAGAAGGGGGGGGAAAAGGGGGGGTTTAGGACTTTTCCCATACTCACGAGAGTTGCTTGTTTACGAATCTGTCAAAATATACCCACCTCCCCATCCACCATCTGGGAGAACAATTCTGTCAGTGAGTCAGTCAGTGAGTGGTAATTTAGCTTTATATAGTATAACTAGTATTTGCGTGGCTGCGCGAGCTGCGCGCAGCTCGCGGGGCGTGAAGAGGGGAAGAGGGGGAGCTTTGAAAAATGATTTCGACTAACGCATTGCACCTCTCAATGAATCTGAAAAAAAAAATGTTCCAATGCAGCTCGCGGTACTACCTAATACCTACACCTACCTACTACCTACCTACACCTACCTACTACCTACCTACACCTACCTACTACCTACCTACACCTACCTTATACACCTACCTACACCTACCTACACCTACTTACTACCTACCTACACCTACCTACTACCTATCTACACCTACCTACTACCTACCTACACCTACCTACTACCTACCTACTACCTACCTACACCTACCTACTACCTACCTACACCTACCTACACCTACCTACACCTACCTACACCTACCTACACCTACCTACACCTACCTACACCTACCTACTACCACTAAAAACACATTACACTAAAGTTTGCTTGTCGTCGCCCCTGAGTTACGCTTCACCCACTCAACCTTCGTTACGCTAAGCTAACGCTAAGCTTCGCTCCACTCGGTCTCGCAGGTTCGCTCCACTCAGGACCTAACTACCACCAGAAAGCTATCATGACATTATCCCTACGCAACGGGGGTCGCCGGCTCGCTTCGCTCGCCCGCTCCCTCCTTCGCTTTACCGCTGTACCACCACCGGACAGGTTTCGACGCCTACTATAATATTTGTTCAAACACCTAATGGCTATCTCTAACCGTTATGAAGATACAGCCCTTTTAATTTTAGGGGAGGTTGGGGAGGGGAGGGTATACAAATTTCAACGCCCCTCAAATAGATTTAAGTAAGAATCAAAAAAATTTTCAGGAGTAAAAAAAGAGGTGAAGAGGGGGGGGGGTGAAGGGGGGGAGAGGGGAGAGTTTCTAAAAACGATTTCGACTAACGCAATGCCCCTCTATATGAATCTGAAAAAAAAATTCGTTCCAAGTCTCTTAACTTCCGAGATCCGAAAGGGGGGGGTGAATGGGGGCAAGGGGGTCAAATTTTAAAAATGGTTTTTACTTCCCCAAGCCTCCTCTATACGAATCCCTAAAAAAAACGCGTAAAATCTCTTTATTTTCGAAATCCGCCTAAAGGGGGGGTGAAGGGGGGCAAGGGTGTCAAATTTTAAGAATGGATTTTACTTTCCCGAGCCTCCTCTATACGAATCGGTAAACAAAACTGAAAAAAGAGGTGAAGAGGAGGGGGGGTGAAGGGGGGGAGGGGGGAGGGGAGCTTTGAAAAATGATTTCGATTAACTCATTGCCCCTTTCAATCAATGAATCTGAAACAAAAAATGTTCCAAGTCTCTTAACTTCCGAGATCCGAAAGGGGGGGGTGAAGGGGGGCAAGGGGTCAAATTTTAAAAATGGTTTTTACTTCCCCAAGCCTCCTCTATACGAATCCCTAAAAAAAAATCACGTAAATTCTCTTTATTTCCGAGATCCGCCTAAAAGGGGGAAGAAGGGGGGCAAGGGGGGCCACTTTGAAAAATGATTTTTACTTTACCTTGCCCCCTCTATACGAATCCTTAAAAAAAAACACGTAAAGTCTCTTCGTTTCCGAGATACGATAGGGAGGGGGGAGAAGGGGGGGTAAAAGGGGGGGTTTGGGACTTTTACCATTGTCATGAGAGTTGATTGTTTACGAATCTGTCAAAATATACCCACCTCCCCATCCACCATCTGGGAGAACAATTCTGTCAGTGAGTGAGTGGTAATTTAGCTTTATATAGTATAACTAGTATTTGCGTGGCTGCGCGAGCTGCGCGCAGCTCGCGGGGCGTGAAGAGGGGGAGAGGGGAAGCTTTGAAAAATGATTTCGACTAATGCATTGTCCCTTTCAATGAATCTGAAAAAAAATTGTTCCAAGTCTCTTAACTTTCGAGATCCGCCTAAAGGGGGGGTGAAGGGGGGCAAGAGGTTCAAATTTGAAAAACGGATTTTACTTCCCCGAGCCTCCTCTATATGAATCTCACGTATGACACCACCTACCTACACCTACTTACCACCTACCTACTACCTACCTACACCTACCTACCACCTACCTACACACTACCTACCTACACTTACCTACCTACTACCTACCACCTACCTACACCTACCTACATCTACCTACACCTACCTACACCTACCTACTACCTACCACCTACCTACTACCTACCACCTACCTACTACCCCTACCACCTACCTACTACCTACCTACTACCTACCTACTACCTCCTGCTACCTCTAAAAAACATTACCCTAAAGTTTGCTTGTCGTCGCCCCTGAGTTACGCTTCACCCACTCAACCTTCGTTACGCTAAGGAGGTCGCCGGCTCGCTTCGCTCGCCACCTCCCCCCTTCGCTTCACTCGGTCTCGCAGGTTCGCTCCACTCAGGACCTACCTACCACCGGAAAGCTATCATGACATTATCCCTACGCTGCGGGGGTCGCCGGCTCGCTTCGCTCGCCCGCTCCCCCCTTCGCTTTACCGGTAGCACCATTTTAGTCCCCCGAGCCTCCTCTATACGAATCCGTAAACAAAACAGAAAAAAGGGGTGAAGAGGGGGGGGGGGTGAAAGGGGTGAAGGGGGGGGTAAAGGGAGGGAGAGGGGGGAGCTTTGAAAAATGATTTCGACTAACGCATTGCCCCTTTTAATGAATCTGAAAAAAAAAATGTTCCAAGTCTCTTTACTTCCGAGATCCGAAAGGGGGGGGGTGAAGGGGGGCAAGGGGGTCAAATTTGAAAAATTGTTTACACTTCCCCAAGCCTCCTCTATACGAATCCCTAAAAAAAAACACGTAAATTCTCTTTATTTCCGAGATCCGCCTAAAGGGGGGGGTGAAGGGGGGCAAGGGGGTCAAATTTGAAAAATGGTTTTTACTTCCCCGAGCCTACTCTATACGAATCCCTAAAAAAAAACACGTAAAATTTCTTTATTTCCGAGATCCGCCTAAAGGGGGGGAGAAGGGGGAAAAGGGGGGCCACTTTGAAAAATGATTTTTACATTACCGAGCCCCCTCTATACGAATCCCTAAAAAAAAAACCCGTAAAGTCTCTTTGTTTCCGAGATACGATAGGGAGGGGGGAGAAGGGGGAAGAAAAGGGGGGGTTTGGGACTTTTCTCATACTCACGAGAGTTAGTTGTTTACGAATCTGTCAAAATATACCCACCTCCCCATCCACCATCTGGGAGAACAATTCTGTCAGTCAGTGAGTGGTAATCGAGCTTTATATAATATAACTAGTATTTGCGTGGCTGCGCGAGCTGCGCGCAGCTCGCGGGGCGTGAAGAGGGGGACAGGGGGAGCTTTGAAAAATGATTTCGACTAACGCATTGCACCTCTCAATGAATCTGAAAAAAAAAATGTTCCAACCTACACCTACCTACACCTACCTACACCTACCTACACCTACCTACACCTACCTACACCTACCTACACCTACCTACACCTACCTACACCTACCTACACCTACCTACACCTACCTACACCTACCTACACCTACCTACACCTACCTACACCTACCTACACCTACCTACACCTACCTACACCTACCTACACCTACCTACACCTACCTACACCTACCTACACCTACCTACACCTACCTACACCTACCTACACCTACCTACACCTACCTACACCTACCTACACCTACCTACACCTACCTACACCTACCTACACCTACCTACACCTACCTACACCTACCTACACCTACCTACACCTACCTACACCTACCTACACCTACCTACACCTACCTACACCTACCTACACCTACCTACACCTACCTACACCTACCTACACCTACCTACACCTACCTACACCTACCTACACCTACCTACACCTACCTACACCTACCTACACCTACCTACACCTACCTACACCTACCTACACCTACCTACACCTACCTACACCTACCTACACCTACCTACACCTACCTACACCTACCTACACCTACCTACACCTACCTACACCTACCTACACCTACCTACACCTACCTACACCTACCTACACCTACCTACACCTACCTACACCTACCTACACCTACCTACACCTACCTACACCTACCTACACCTACCTACACCTACCTACACCTACCTACACCTACCTACACCTACCTACACCTACCTACACCTACCTACACCTACCTACACCTACCTACATCTATCTACACCTACCTACACCTACCTACACCTACCTACACCTACCTACACCTACCTACTACCTACCTACACCTACCTTCACCTACCTACACATACCTACTACCTACCACCTACCTACTACCTACCTACTACCTCCTACTACCACTAAAAAAACATTATTCTAAAGTTTGCTTGTCGTCGCCCCTGAGTTACGCTTCACCCACTCAACCTTCGTTACGCTAAGGAGGTCGCCGGCTCGCTTCGCTCGCCCGCTCCCCCCTTTACCACCACCGGCCAGGTTTCGACGCCTACTATAATATTTGTTTAAACACCTAATGGCTATCTCTAACCGTTATGAAGTTACAGCCCTTTTAATTTTAGGGGAGGTTGGGGAGGGGAGGGTATACAAATTTCAATGCCCCTCAAATAGATTTAGGTAAGAATCAAAAAAATTTTCAGGAGTAAAAAAAGAGGGGAAGAGGGGGGGGGGGTGAAGGGGGGGAGAGGGGGGAGTTTCTAAAAATGATTTCTACTAACGCAATGCCCCTCTATATGAATCTGAAAAAAAAAATGTTCCAAGTCTCTTAACTACCGAGATCCGAAAGGGGGGGTGAAGGGGGGGCAAGGGGGTCAAATTTGAATAATGGTTTTTACTTCCCCAAGCCTCCTCTATACGAATCCCTAAAAAAAAAACACGTAAAATCTCTTTATTTTCGAGATCTGCCTAAAGGGGGGGTGAAGGGGGGCAAGGGGGTCAAATTTGAAAATTGGTTTTTATTTCCCCGAGCCTCCTCTATACGAATATGTAAAAAAAAAAAATACGGGTCTCCTAGTTTCCGAGATACAATAGGGAGGGGGGAAAGGGGGGGTTTGGGACTTTTCCCATACTCACGAGAGTTACTTGTTTACGAATCTGTCAAAATATACCCACCTCCCCATCCACCATCTGGGAGAACAATTATGTCAATCAGTGAGTCAGTCAGTCAGTGGTAATTTAGCTTTATACAATAGTATAACTAGTATTTGCGTGGCTGCGCGAGCTGCGCGCAGCTCGCGGGGCGTGAAGGGGGGGGGGGGGAAACTTTGAAAAATGATTTCGACTAACGCATTGTCCCCTTCAATGAATCTGAAAAAAAATTGTTCCAAGTCTCTTAACTTCCGAGATCCGCCTAAAGGGGGGGTGAAGAGGGGCAAGGGGTTCAAATTTGAAAAACGGATTTTACTTCCCCGAGCCTCCTCTATATGAATCTCACGTATGACACCACCAACCTACACCTACTTACCACCTACCTACACCTACCTACTACCTACCTACACCTACCTACACCTACCTACCACCTACCTACACACTACCTACCTACACCTACCTACCTACTACCTACCACCTACCTACACCTACCTACTACCTACCTACACCTACCTACCACCTACCTACTACCTCCTGCTACCACTAAAAAACATTACCCTAAAGTTTGCCTGTCGTCGCCCCTGAGTTACGCTTCACCCACTCAACCTTCGTTACGCTAAGGAGGTCGCCGGCTCGCTTCGCTCGCCACCTCCCCCCTTCGCTCAACTCGGTCTCGCAGGTTCGCTCCACTCAGGACCTACCTACCACCGGAAAGCTATCATGACATTATCCCTACGCTGCGCTTCGCTTTACCGGTAGCACCATTTTAGTCCCCCGAGCCTCCTCTATACGAATCCGTAAACAAAACAGAAAAAAGGGGTGAAGAGGGGGGGGGGGTGAAAGGGGTGAAGAGGGGGGGTGAAGGGAGGGAGAGGGGGGAGCTTTGAAAAATGATTTCGACTAACGCATTGCCCCTTTTTAATAAATCTGAAAAAAAAAATGTTCCAAGTCTCTTAACTTCCGAGATCCGAAGGGGGGGGGGGTGAAGGGGGGCAAGGGGGTCAAATTTGAAAAATTGTTTACACTTCCCCAAGCCTCCTCTATACGAATCCCTAAAAAAAAAACACGTAAATTCTCTTTATTTCCGAGATCCGCCTAAAGGGGGGGTGAAGGGGGGCAAGGGGTCAAATTTGAAAAATGGTTTTTACTTCCCCGAGCCTACTCTATACGAATCCCTAAAAAAAAACGCTTAAAATTTCTTTATTTCCGAGATCCGCCTAAAGGGGGGGAGAAGGGGGAAAAGGGGGGCCACTTTGAAAAATGATTTTTATTTTACCGAGCCCCCTCTATACGAATCCCTAAAAAAAAACACGTAAAGTCTCTTTGTTTCCGAGATACGATAGGGAGGGGGGAGAAGGGGGGGGAAAAGGGGGGGTTTGGGACTTTTTCCATACTCACGAGAGTTTGTTGTTTACGAATCTGTCAAAATATACCCACCTCCCCATCCACCATCTGGGAGAACAATTCTGTCAGTCAGTCAGTGAGTGAGTCAGTGGTAATTTAGCTTTATATAGTATAATAATAAAGCGATACTAACTGGAGTCATAAAGATCCTGTAGCGTGGCCCACGCCGGTCGCTGCCGGGCCACGGGCAGCGCACGAGGCGCGGCCAGCGTGGCGCAGCGCTCGGCTCGCGCGGCGCGCACTGCGGCCAGCACTCGCGCGCCGCCCGCACGCACGCGCGCCCACACCACGTGTCGTACCGCCTGGGGATATTACACTCTGTTATAAATCATAATAGTAGATTTTACAACAAGTGCACAAAACGAACCATTCTCATCCGAGACTTTTAGCAACCCGAGCCGAAGGCGAGGGCTGATAGTAATGTCGAGTATAAAAATGGTTTTGTGGACGAGTTATAAACTCTGCTTTTCACTTCGAATGCGAGGAAATAAAACAGTAGTTTATCATATTTCTTTAATTAAAATCGCTTTTTTTTTAATCTTACGAAATTGATATTAGGCTTGCAGACATATACAGCCTAATAAATTAATTTTGTAACAATAATTTTCATTAATTAATTAAATAACTTACCGTACTTGAATTTAAATTTTAATATCTTTTAAGTCTTAAAAAACACATAAGTCAAATAAATTAAAGTAAATACTATAAAATAACAAATTCTATCTATGAACTTCTTATTGTGTTTGGCTGTATGGGTCATTTTCTTTGCCTTAATAAAGATACATTTGAGTAAATATGTTAATGCCCTTGTGCACAAAATTCGATTTTGTGCAGCCTAATCCTGCACAAATAAGCACTTTCTGAGCATGAGAAGTGAAAAGGTAAGTTACACATTACTTTGAACTGTGAGACACGCCAATTGAAGGCAACCCTGTTGATATTTCAACTCTCGGCGCCAAGCTGGACTTTGAAAATCCTACAGTGTACTTTTTTATTATTTATGCATTCATATAGGTCAGATAGGCAGTCACTCCATGTAAAATACTGGTATACTCAGCTGCATCCGGACTGGAAGCCGACCCCAACATAGTTGAGAAAAGGCTGGGCAGATGATGATCATATTAGGTGTCACTTAGGAGTGTGATTATATTTTCCACAATATCTTAAAATATGACACAGGTGAGGTCATATTGCAAGATGTTGAATAAGTTTTACTGCTCGTACTTACCGTCAATTCTGTGAGTGTGTTTATGTCAGCTAAATATCCCGATGGGAGCTGGACAGTCAGTAACGTCAGCCCACTCTCCGTCTCATTTCCTTGTGCCACGAACCTGTAAATGAGATGAAATTGTTAAGATAATGATAACCAGCTCAAATTACATTTGCAAATCTAGCCAATTTCCAACCAACACAGTTTCGTCGCCAATGTACTGGCTAATAGGTCACTCACTGTTGAGAATCAAGATACCTCTCATTAGGTACTGTACCTACTGCTTGACACTCTTCTTCACAGACCTGGCGACGATCAGAAACTGGTCTCCCTCGTGGACCTACTAGTAGGACAAAATAGTAGGACCACGAGAAAACGGCGTCTTTGATCAGTCCCTTAGGCATTTGCCTCAATTGTAGGTAGGTACATGGATACTATAGGTATGTAGTTTCATTTTATTCCCGTTTCTACTAGCCATAGTTTAAATTAACATAGCACCAAATACATAATTGTTTTGTACTCACCCAAAACAGACTGAAAGTTGCAGCCTATCCTTAGTGGAGACCTGGTCTACTCTCGGGTCGAGCGTGTATCGCGGCCAGGGCGCCGTGACGTTGGTGGCGCCGCGCGCCGACAGACCCAGGAGCCCTAGGCCTCGGCCTTCTGTCACTGCGCTTACTGTCCGGCTGCTGCGAATCTGGAGGGATGAATATATTAGTTTTATGGTCGATTAAGTTCAGGATTAGGGCCGGCCCATTTGCTCCTAAAGGGAACAAGCAATAGTTAGGTACTGTCCGGAAAAGCAGTCACACTTTTTTTTTCTGGTTTGTGGGAAATCGAATGGGGACTGTCAGACTTCCACTGACTAAAGCCCTCCCATGTTCCTATTCTTAGCCCTTTGTGTCGAGGCCGCGGTATCTCTTTCGAACAACCCGCAGCCACGACGGGAAAGTAGTCACCCACAAAAGAGGTTTGACCAATATAAGTAGGAATAATTTGCCGTCAGAAATTCAATTCTAGGAGTCGCTCCAAGTCTGGATTATTGCAATATAACACACACTCATCTATGGCACTGTGCTGTAACCTATAGATTATGATTAGTTTATTTCCAAACCCTCCTTTCATAACTCATTAAAAGTACCTAATCTGCCAATGAGCTGCCAATCTAGTTTTAGATGTTTAGGTACAGTCAGTCAGTGTTAGTAGTATTTAAATACAGACTATTGACATAAATGTCGACTTGTTACCGGTTTCGTTTGTATGACGAGGGCATTGTTCTCTCCGATCTGGAACTGTCTCGCCTCATCGGACCCGGTGACGTTCACCGACACGCGGAACTTCGACGCGGTCTTCACTGTTTCCGCGTACTGCGCCAATGAGTCCATCTGGGCAATAACAGTAAAATATGGTATTAGAGTGGAAAGCTATGGGGAGGCTTTTGCCCAGCCGTGGGACAATAAGGTTAAGAAAAAATATGGTATGTATTATATGTATATGGAATGGCTTAAGAACCTGGTGAAGAATATGGTGGATACCTGGAACCTAATATGTAGACTTATTTAATAACCTAGTAAAAATTACAAGACCGATTATTGTAAGACGTGGAGGTTTCAGGAGGGTTATTTAGGTAACCCTCCTGTATTTCACTAGAACTTACTCCATTCTATTCGCCGTTTTCTCGTGGTCCTACTATTTTGTCCTACTAGTAGGTAGGTCCACGAGGGAGACCAGTTTCTGTTCGTCCTACTATGACATATTGGAGTTATAATCATTTATTTATACCACCTGTATATCTATACATATAATAAAACAGTAAAAAAACTGTGTCTGTACATTGAATATATTTAAAAAATAATTATTGGGGGGGGTTTAGAAGCAGTAAAAGAGAACAAATCCAAAAAAAAAATATGTCTGTTTGTCTGTTTGTTCGTACACGCTAATCTTCGGAACTACTGGACGGATTTGAATATTTTTTTTTTAGTTGAATAGGTATTCAGTCTGGGCAACATATAGGCTATAATTTATCTTGGAAACTTGAACACCTGATGCAGAACTGCAACAGACCAGCTTAACTATAAGAGATACAAAAATGGTAGGTACCATAGCAAAAATTGTTCCACGTGATGAGCATTTTCTGCTTAGAGAATAAATTTGAAGATCTGGAACACCTGATGTGGAACTCCAAGAGCCCAGCTACACTATCCTACTTTCACGCCAGAACGGCTCAACGGATCTGAATGAAATTTGGCACAGAGATTGATTATAGTCTGGAATTACACATTGGCTATATAATATTGCTATAATTACTTAGAGGGGTGAGCAATATTGCATTATGTCCTTAAGCCCCAGCGGTTTGACAGCTGATATCTGTCATACTATTTATATCAATAGAACGGCTATTTCGAACTTTTTATCATCGATGTCAGTAGCGTAACGGTTTGGCGACCTCCCCGTAAAAAAATGTACGTAAGTTCAAATCAGAGCCAGTCTTCTTTTTGTTTTTTTTTAACGTTGTGAGATTTCCAAAAATATTCAACATGTTCGCCAGTTCGATCCCCAGCTCGGTTTTCACTTTTTGTGAGTACTATTTATTTTTATTTTTATGCTTTATGATTTTCAAATCTCTATCATTTTTTTTTAATCAACGTTGCATAGGGGGTCCATAGTAGACGCCCTAGAAAGACATACACTGAATTTATTGCTGATTTTGTACTATACTTAAAGATGTTTTTAACTATTCAAAATAGAGTTAGGTGATTATAATTCTAATCTATTGTTTTCATTTGTCCATGTTAGTTTGTATGGATTATGAAGTCAAATGTGATTAGGGTTTTAGTTTTTGTTTCATTGTAATCCGATACTGATATCCGATAGATATATAATTATGAATTTGAAGAACTTATAATCATTACGAAAGATACATGCAACGACATCTATTGCATCAAGACGGTACTAATAAATAAATGTGTTCAGATAACTTTTAAATAGACCTTTTTAAAAAGTTACGGCACCAATAGGTACTCTTAATTTGTCTAAATGACGCTACTTGGCTATAGTGTGTGTTCACTTTCCATGCATTAATTTTTTGAAGTTTAACTTCATCTTTGATAGATGGCGTTGTTCATAATTGGACACCATTTCCTGAATCACGGTGTGAATATTTTCCGTGAATAGATAACAAAAAAATTACCAATGTACACAGCACAGTAAGAAAAAATCTCAAGTTCATAGCAAAAATGAAATTAAAATTACATTTCTTTGTTCTGTGCGGGAATCAAAAACGGGATCAGCACCACAATCAATCGCCCAGCTGTGCAGCTATTGCGCCAACCGTGCTTTCATATAGCTGTTACTGTGGCTTTCTCGGGTCTTTTTTTGTTTTTTGGGGGGTGGGAAATCATCAAATGACTCCTCCCGCTCTGGGCAGAGTGGTAGGGAGTGTCAGACTTCTACTGACTAAAAACCACCCATGTTCTTTCTTAGCCCTTTGTGTCGGGCAGTCGGGCACGGTATCTCTTTCGAAAAACCCGCAGCGTTGGCGACCCCTGATGCTGACATCTCTTTGAGGGATGTCGTCGTCATAAGATGGACGGACGGGGAGCTAGCCCGCTACTCACCATCCACAGGCCCGCACCTACGGTGGCCGGAAGCCATCACGTAGCCCCCGACGCCCGAAGCGTCTCCCGCGGCGGCTGGGACGAGAGGTTCTCTCCCTCTCATGTTCCGCAACCTCCTTCGCTAGCATCACTGCTTCGCAGAAGGAGGCGACGGCGTCCCATTCCCTCTCGCCCCGGACCATGGCTTGCACCAGGGTCGGGAGAGAGGAGCGAGCGGTCGCCGCCGCCGATCGCCGCTACAAGGTACCGGCAGGGTTCCGCCCAAGCGAACTCCACGGTTTGCTCCACCGTGTCGTCCGGCCGTTCCGGGCAATGGTAGCATCTGGGCGTCTTCTCCCACCTGATTCGGTGCAGGTACCTCCCAAAACTTTGCTTTACTATGGCCAGACTGCACATTCCGTTTATAAGTTGCCGCCGAATCTTGGCCCAACCGGCTCCGGTTACAGTTTTTGGTGATGTTGCATCACCGGTGAGTCCTTTTGTAGCAGTGCAAGTTAAGTATGGGACGAGAGCGCAATATCGCACAAGCATGTATTAAAGGCGTTGAACCGCAGTCTGCAGGACATCCACGGCGACCAAACGCTGATGGGCAGTGTTGTCGTGATATTCGCAGGTGACAGACATTGCCAGTTATTTAGGGGGTACACGGTACACCGGTGGATGAAATAAACGCATGTGTCTAGGCGTCGCCATCACTGTGGTCCATGGTCGAGAAGCTCCATCTTACGTGCAACATCCGCGTCCAACTGTATAACGACCACGAAGCAAGTGTCTTTGTAAATAAGCTGCTTCTAATGGGAAAAATATATTTTCAGAAGAATCCATCCAGTGCCAACAGATAATGAACGTTGATATGCACATTTTTCCAAATTTTGGCTATTGCTATTAAACGGGCAAAAAACAAGACTCTGCGGCCTCTAATGAGAAAACCTTTTGCCCTTCTCGGTAATCAAACCCCAGACCACATGCTCAGTTGCGCTTAGGACCACTCGATAACAGACATCATACTTTCCACGTGAACGAAGTCGCGGGCATCAGCTAGTAATTAATAAATACCTACCTTTGACACTCGTAACAAAAGGAAGAAAAAAACAATAATTTTGTAACAAACTATCGGAGTCAGGAATGTACCTGAATGAGAAAGCCCGGGGAGGATGCTTTGTGGCATAGTCTGCCTATGTACCACTATTGTACATGAAGTTTAAATAAATAAATAATGCCATGTGGTAAGGCGCTCAGACCTTACCCGGCTGAAGCCTCTAATTGCCTAGTTACTCGGAGGAGGTACATAACAAGGAGATATGATAGTAAAGTCTTCCTGTCTTACTCACCACTTCTGGATCAGGATCGTGCGGCAGGTATGCCTGCAGTAGATACCGCACCACGGGCGTGGCTTCTTCCACTAATCTCGCAGCCAACATGGAGCGCAGTCCCCACGCAGCCGTAGTGGCTTCTAAGCTGTTGCCCTTCAGCCAGGGGTTGCGCCACTCGTTGCCTGACAGAGTTCGCGACCAGAATAAGGTGGAACCTGTAAAACAAACTTTACTGAAAAACGAAGACATGTGACATCCAGCGTACGCATTGGTTCCGCGTGGTGGATTGCGTCTTTTTCTTCCCACAGAGAAGAGGCATGTAGGGAAAGTTAGCCTGTTTATTGCTATAACGAGCCCAAAAGCCTTTAAACCGGTTTCAAAAAGAACGAGGTGATCAATTCGTCGGAATCTCTTTTTCATCCCTTCAATTCGAAAAGTGTCGTTTTGTTCCTCTTTAAGTGCGAGCAAAGTAGCTCTTTTCTCCATTAGACTTTTTAGCGGGCAGTAATGAGATTTGAATTTAGAACATGAATCGTTCATTGAAATCGAACCCAAATTGTATTGTGTTGGCTCTTCTGTTGGCTGTACGGTGCGAGGAGACGCGGTAACTAAATTAAAAAAAAAAACAAAAGCGCGCGATTTACTTCCCTGTTCTAATAATCGGTACGGACTTTATTGTATTTTGTGCAAAAAAAATGAGCTCTACGTCGAGTTCTGAAAGTGATAGTGTATTAACTCCTGAAACAATAAAAATAGAAGCTAATAACGTCATACAAAACTTAATCCCTACGAAATCCCGGGAGAAATATTTAAAGGCATACGACAATTTCTTAATACGGAGTAGAAGGTTGTTTAGTAACGTGTTGTCTTAATAAGGACGTAAAACTGGACACATATTCGTAATTAATATGTCTGATGGATTTAAACGTGTCGTCACTCTATTTTTATTAAATAATAATGTTACAATAAAATATGAGGCGCCTTTTATTTTCTCATAGAGGGTGATCAAAAGTCGAGTGTATCACTCGGGTGCAAAATATATTTTGGGCTCGGGCGACGTACTTTGAATCCCTCGCTACGTTCAGGATTCTACTAAAGAATCCCTCACTACGTTCGGGATTCTACTCTAGAATCCCTCACTTCGCTCTGGATTAAAAAAAGCGCCCTCGCCGTAAAAATATTATTTTGCTCCCTTATGATACAATCTACTATTTCATCCCTTCAATTCGAAGTGTCGTTTTGTTCCTCTTTAAGTGCGAGCAAAGTAGCTCTTTTCTCCATTAGACTTTTTAGCGGGCAGTAATGAGATTTGAATTTAGAAAATGAATCGTTCATTGAAATCGAACGCAAATTGTATTTTACTGGCTGTAAGTGTTGGCTGTACGGTGCGAGGAGACGCGTTAACTAAATTAAAAAAAAAAACAAAAGCGCGCGATTTACTTCCCTGTTAAAATAATCGGTACGGACTTTATTGTATTTTGTGCAAAAAAGATGAGTTCTACGTCGAGTTCTGAAAGTGATAGTGCATTAACTCCTGAAACAATATAAATAGAAGCTAATAACGTCATACAAAACTTAATCCCTACGAAATCCGGGGAGAAATATTTAAAGGCATACGACAATTTCTTAATATGGAGTAGAAGGTTTTTTAGTAACGTGTTGTCTTAATAAGGACGTAAAACTGGACACATGTTCGTAATTATTATGTCTGATGGATTTAAACGTGTCGTCACTCTATTTTTATTAAATAATAATATTACAATAAAATATGAGGCGCCTTTTATTTTCTCATAGAGGGTGATGAAAAGTCGAGTGTATCACTCGGGTGCAAAATATATTTTGGGCTCGGGCGACGTACTTTGAATCCCTCGCTACGTTCAGGATTCTACTAAAGAATCCCTCACTACGTTCGGGATTCTACTCTAGAATCCCTCACTTCGCTCTGGATTCAAAAAAGCGCCCTCGCCGTAAAAATATTATTTTACTCCCTTATGATACAATCTACTATTTGCTCCCTTATGATACAATCTACTATTTGCTCCCTTATGATACAATCTACTATTTTCGGTTAGTTTTTGGGCATGATTGTGGTACCTATATGCAGCACTTCTTGTGATTACGAGGTTATTAATACGATAACAGACGTATTTTTATTTAAATTGTACCATGATTGATTCAAGTCCATAAAATCGTGTGACGAAAACGGTGTAATGTATTTATGTGAAAAGATAAGCGTACCTGTAGTATTAGCGTATTTGTCCATCATCTCCAAGGTCTGCGTGAGTTGCGGGTGTCTAGCGACCGCTAATGCTCCTCCGACGAGAGCCAGGGAATACGCGTCCAGCTCCGGAGACAACCCGCGCGCTATGTAGTCTGTAGCCTTGTTGATGTTGTTCTTGTATAAGATATCACTGCCCTGAAATTTTATTGAAGTTAGGGTAGAATCATTCAAAATTTAATTAAATCGCGAAAGTTATAAAGTTCATCATTTCGTAGGATTTTAGCTAGGATCATAAAGTGCTGCCAGTGTTGCGGAATTTTACCACGCAAGTGTATAAGAAAGAGATAACGGATGGGTTTTATTCAGTAAGAGTCTGACACTCCCTTCTGCTTCATCCAGTACAGGAGGAGTCATTTGATGATTTCCGATCGTTAAAATAAAGGATGATTAAGTGGGGCGAGAAACTCTAGTTACACGTTTTAGTATTTCTCCATGCCGCTGCCGTAAGTTTGCCTACCTTAGTCTGGTACAGCGCCACAAGCGCATACGCGGCTAGCGGCAGCGGCGCCTGCGCGTGTGGGGAGCTGCGTGCGGCGGGCGCGGGCGCGGGCCAGCCGCCGTCCGCCCGCTGCCGCCGCGCCAGCCACGCGCCCGCGCGCCGCGCCGCCTCGGGCTCCACGGCGATGTAGCGCGAGCAGCGGGATAACCAGCGGGTTGCTACTGCTGTCATCCTGGGAATATACAATTATAGGAGGTCGAAAATGGCCTGAACTATTTCTAAAAAAGGATGGTACGGCCGTGCCGCTTTATTGCTCGACTTGACGGGGGCACTGCCATGCCCCCGGATGAGATACTCAACTTGCTCATGACAAACTGTATCACCCACAAAATCGCCGCCTGTAGACTTTTTAAAGCGGCCGTTTACAAATTCAAGGGTATTTCGAAACAAATGTCTAAGAATCCTCCTACTAACTACGATTTTTCAAGATAAATCAACAGAGTAACCAATTCTCCAGAGGCTAGTCTGGAACTTACAGGGATAAGTATAAATTGTGTACTACGTTAGATTGAGACCATGAATAACTTGCATTGGTATGAAAAAAAAGACACCAAAATAAACAACTACAACAATAAAAATCGTCTGCTGCAGAAGGTTTGAAATACTTACAATTAATTAGGATAATGCTACTCACCACACATCCCCCTCAGCCTCTGCATCTATTTCAGCCGCAAACGACCCATCAGGTTTTCGATACGCCATTAGTCGTTGATAGCCGGAGGCTGCCAGTTCTCGCGCTTCCTTTGTCGTTGCTACCTCTTCTTGGCCGGAAACCTGTTCACCGGATTTATTTCTTAATAACATAGTTTTACACGTCTGGCGTGTGGGGTTCAAGTATATCAATAATTTGTCCGATTCGTGGACTTCACTAAAGAACACGTATAATCGTCTACCTCAAAGGTCATGAATATGGCTAGCAAATTGGGACTTCAGCTTACTTATTGTGTGAGTTATGTCGACAACTCTGGTTTTCTGTCGGATCCCCCCGTTCCGGATGCGATCCCTCAGAGAGACTCCAAGTATAGCCCTTTCCATTGATTGTTGAGGGACTTTGAATTTATGTATCAACTTTATACCGTGAGTGTCTCAATGACGTAATTGCTTCAGTTTTTGATAAAAGCTTATCACTTTCAAGATGGCTAATAGGTACAAACCTGCAAGTAGTCAAGCAGCACACAAGCCAGTGCAAGTGGCCGCACAGCATGCGCTGGGTCTGCGGCCGGCGCCGGGGGCTCCCGCGCGGCGTGTAGGGCTCCGGACAGCAGGTCGCCCGTAGCTTGCAGGGACGTGGGGCCTGCCTTGATACCCGCACGTACGTCTAGCGTTACGTTGGCTCGTGCGACCCCGCGACGAGCGTCCAGCAGACTCCATGAGAATAGGTCTTCTTCGTAGCCGTCCTGGGTAACATAAATGGTGATTTATTCATTCTTACCTACATCATTTCTTTCTATGGATTTTCAATATCAAAGCCAAAAGCAGGTCGGTCGGTCGGTTGGAATCAGCGCTACAATTCCCAAATACAACGTACCACACACACTTCCGAATAAGATTATGACAGACAGACATATCGAATCGTTTTGTGAACCCTAAAAAGAGGAAAATAAAATCCACCAAACTTTCGCATTTATATTAAGAGTGTAGATGTAAACTAGAATAAAGTATTCAAAATACACAGTTACTAGTAGATTATGTCGCTAACTGCTTCTTTCCTTCGAGAAGTAATTAAATGATTGAATTTTGAATGAATGTTCTTGCTTACCTACCCTCTTTGTGCTTACCAAAATTTTATTAAACAGGAGCAGTTCATTGCAGCTTATACTTATAATTAACATGCTGTACAAAAATAATTAGGTAGGTACAGCTATCCAGAATGACATAAATTGCTGATTGATGTTGGTATGTTTTGGCCATGAGTTGCTGATCAATTAGCTATTTCTGCTCACAGATTATATTTTTCTGCTCACAAAAATACGAATACTATGCTAACCATTTAAATAACACCCTTTTCCTTCACCCCTTTTAGTACCTCCACGCTCGATAGATGGCGCCAGTTACACGCTTAACTACCTATATAAGGCTCGGTATTTCAGTGGGTACTGCACTAACATCTTATCTGTTCGCAGGTGGGGGGCAGCTTTGAGCATTACCAAAGTATTTTTGAAAAAGTCAGAGGTTTTTTCACTGACATTCTATAATACATTTATCTAAGTTCTTAAAAAACTCAATTGTATTACATCATTAAGGACGTGTTTACAAATCTGACGAAAATAAGCAGTTTTTCGGTACTTTATGTGGACAAATGAAACTAAACCAAATGAAACCAATAATTAACACATATAGATTACTCCTTCATCATCAATAATTACTTCTTTTTATTCGAAAATGTTGGTTAATAATATTGTAAAAAAATATTTTCTGTGCGTCTCCGCACAAAATTAGCGATATCATGTTGACTTTAGGTACATTACTCTCTCCTTTATGACATAAATTTATTTATTTAAAAATATTTTACGGAAGTAGACATGTTCAACTCCAAGAATTTCTACAATTGGTATCAAAATATTACAAGCAGAGCCAGAAAAAAAATAACAATCAAAGCTAATTTTTCGGCAATTTTATCGTTATTGCGTGAACTTTAAGCGCTTGACTTAAGGTTCATTTTAGCGGTCACTGTAAATTACGCAAAAATTTGAAATGTAAGACTTAATCTGCGCTCTGCCGCCGTTGTGGGTGGACCCTGTGTCGTATTTTAACTGGATTTCGTGTTGAAAAACTTAGCTCTACGAACACAAAATATTTGTATCTAGTAGTAAAACTAAAAAAAAAACAAAAACCGCGAGAATCCGTAAACGCGTCCTTAATGTCATTGAGGGGTTTAAGGGTGCACTTTATGACTCAATATTTCACAAACGAATCCTATAATCGAGAAAGTGTTTGAGCAAACTCACAATCTTTATCTATCCAACAATACCCCAAACTATGGGCTTCGCAAGAAAAAAACTATCATACCCACTTTTAAGTGTACTGGAGATAACCAAAAAAATATTGTTCGATATTTTATTTTCCACTTTGTCGGCGTAACTCATCTATATAGGTATTCATGCCAAATTACTGTTTTCTAGTACTAAGAGTCTTTGAGCAATAGTGCGTATGGATGGACATGGCGACTATAAGGAACTACGGAACCCTAAAAACCTGTCTTTGGCATATTAACTACTTCCGCATGTGCTCGCAGCATCCACTGCATCCAGTGAATTTTCGTGAACTTGCATTAGGTGCTTGGTAGACGACCTACCTTGACTTGAATGGTCCTGAAGAGCGAGTCGGAGACGCCATTCCCGCTGGCCTCCACAATGACTGGTGCGTCACCGCTACGTACTGCGGTCACCAGGAACGCTGTGCTGATGGAGCCGCGCGCTGGGATTGTGACGCGCACGCGACGGAATAACTCTATCTCTGGGGAAGGTTAGTCTTTGGTTATACTCGTTTCTCCGAAGTTTGATTGGACAGAGTTTTAGAAATAGTCTTGGTACTCCCACATTTTGTTTTCGCCAGATGTGGAGAGTAAGTCATTGCTATCAATCGAGCTGAGTTTATGGATGGTTTACAGAAAAATAAAATGAGGCATCTTAAAATATGAATATTCCAGAGCCAATTTCAAAACTAAGAGTATGAGTTACTCTTAACATAACGCTTTGTCCTAAGAATCGGACTTGAAACCCCATTCTCAGCTACCAGTAGACTTTGCAACCACTAGACATAGATATCCTGTTTCGTCTCCAAGATGAGAGGTCCAATAACAAATCATCACAAATTCTTCACTTACTTTTCGCTGAATCGAGTTCGTTATCGAGGGGTTCGAATTCGAAATATTGGTCGCTGTTGTAGAAAGTGACCTCAACGGACGTGTCGACTGCCAGCGTAGTCTTCAAGATAATCACTGCAGCAATCGTTTCTCCCTGTTGTAAAGTAGCGGGTACTTCTGCAGCCATAGACAACGGCACGGAGGTAGTGAACTTCTGTGGTGAAGCTAACCCGAGGCCTAGCGTTGGGTGCACGGAAAACGCGCCGATAGAGAATTCGCCAGGACTTACTGATGTCCAACGTTCTTTAGCTCCGTTTCCATCGTTGCTGTAGGCAAAACACACATAAGTTAAGGAGAACTTTGAATATAATCGATTTGAATGGTTAATTTGTCCATAAGCTAACATGCTGTAAGTGTTGTGGTACTAGTGGTAGTATAAAGGGGTATAAATGCTAATGGGTACGGCTAGAAACTGCATAATCACAGCTTGATAAATACTTAAAACTGGGCTGCAAGCCGTTTTGAAATGTGATCTCTGCGACCAAAATCATCCTTCGGCTGAATTATAATGATGAAGACGAATCAAACTTACCCAATAGTAAGATTGGCCAGCATCCAGGTAGGCTGCGGGGATACAGTGAGGTAGTATCTCGGCGAGGGTGGCGGAGGTAGTCGGCTGAAGGCGTAGGGACCGGCCTGGGGGGCTCGCGTGCCTGTCTCTAGGGGAGCCGGCGTGGCAGTGGAACCTGGAAAGGACTTGCTTATTTATTCTTTCTCTGTTTACTGAGATTGGATAGGTGATTAATAAGATTGTAGTGATGAGAAAACTCTCAGTACCAAACAAAACAACCTGACTTACCATCTTGGCTACCCTTCACGACGACGCCGTCTGTTAGTATGACAACACCTGCGTTCTGAAAATAAACATTGGCTTATTTATCTTAAAGAAGTTAAGTTTATGGTATAGTAGGCCACCGTACCAGCCGTACGTTCGTTTTGGGCCTGACTTGGTGTGGAGCCGGCCTCACGTAGTGCAGTGTACTTACTTTGAAAACATCAGAAGCAGTGTATCCTCCTAAATCCAAGCCCATTCCGGGAAGATGGTCCTCATTTTTGAATACTGAATATGACAAACCGCTGAAGCTTTCTACCTCGCGCTCAACCTGGAACAAAAGATACACAGCATCGCTATTGGTTTTTTGTTTTTACTGCAATATAAATGGGACCACACCTACGCCAAGTGTGGTATACCTCAGTCTACTTCTGATGATAGGCCTTCTTTACCAGTTTGCCCCTTTATGCACATGACGGAAGTCCGGAAGTCCCACTGCAGGCTTGTAGTCTTATTACCAACACCAATACCTATCTTGGAGCGTTTACTTAGTTGTTTCACTTTTGTAAAATACATGTTTTGTTTAGTTGGTGAATCGGGAGTTACCAAAACACGAATGTTAGGTATCTTTACTTTGACATCTACCAACCCTCACTGGGAGCACGTGGTGGGTTATAGCCCATCCTAGAAAGGAGGCCTGAATCCCTGCAGTGAGAACATTGTGGGCTGATGACGATGAGGTTTCTTACCGTGTGCATATCAAGTCCATTTCCGAGTCCATTATGGCTGGCAAGTCCAGCTTGTATCGCATTGACGTCTCCTGCCAACAACGCGACGTATGCGCCCGCGTCACCAGACACGCGCAGTTCTACCAACGTGTTGGGCTTTGCGTTCACGCCGCCGCTGTTTGATACCGGAGATACGGAGATCTGCGAAGTGATGATGTGTTAGGATTTTAGGAGCCTGAAAGACACTTTGCAAAAAGGTATCTTTTACGCAAATAACACCTTTGAAGTGAAAACGATCTGATATAATTATCTTTCCTGTCATCGCATCGTCAAAAGTTGCAGAAAGACTTACCGTGGTTACCGCGGCCCCGGAACAGAAAGGGCTAAGACGAAATATGGGTAGTTTTTTGTCAGTAGAAGTCGGACACTCCCTTTCGCTCCGTCCAGAGCGGGAGGAGTTGTTTCATGATATCACACCCACCAAAAAAATAAAGATGCTGTCTAGAAGTTTACAACAGTCATATACAGACAAAAAATCTCCGATATTTCCTATCTACAGTCTACTGTTGTACATACATCGTTTTGCAGTAGGTTGCCGTGCGGAGCGTACACGGCGGCAGAGAGCAGGTTGTTGACGTCGAGCCGCGGGTACCACGCTACTAACACGCAGCCTGGAGACATGCGTGACGTCACCGATACTGTCACGTCCACACTGCGACGGGCTGGACTCAACTGTGAACAGAGAAAAAGGTTAGGAGAGAAGTAAGCATCATCTTCGTCAGAATTGCTTTCAAAGCCAAATTAGTTCCCGGTGATAAGCTTGGTCTATATCGGGGGCTTCAAGCCAGAGGGTCGTATACTAGGGGTATTGCTTATACGACCCTCTGGCTTGAAGCTCGCGATATGGAAGGTGTTAACAAAGGCATTTCTTAGAAACGGCCACCAAAGTGCCGGTTGCACTTGCTATATTTGTTTGGCATATTTATAAGGCTTCGAAGAAATACCTTTAATAAAATACTGACCTCCACAGTCTTAGCGACAATGATGTCTCCTCGTCCAATAACAGCGTAGTGCACCATATCCATAGGCTCGGTCGCGGTGATGCGCGCACGCATCTCGTCACCCACGCCAGTGCCGCGCGTCAGGATCTCTGCTGTCAGGAACTGCCCGAACGAGTACTCGCTCCTCTGGACGTTTACTATGCGTTCTGTTACTTCTTTGTATTTTACCTGGAGAAGAATACTTTTTGTCAACATAGCTTAAACATATTTAAAATTTTAAATGTCTTTTCTATCCGTAAAGAGTAGGCCGGGGACCCAGGGTGTCCCTGTGGTATCTTTTTGGCCAGTAGGGGACGACCCATTTAGTAGTATTTTTTTTTGAAATTGCGTCCATTTGATGGCTTGCTTATGTTTTATATCGAAAAACCTAGACGTGATCAAACCCAGACATAGAAAGTTGTCTAGACATTTAACAAAAGTTATCTTACGTACGATCCAATTTGAAATTATATTACGAAATCTTTAATTTACATAAGAACGTAGGACGTTTCGAAACTCTGAGACCACATGGCACCTTAATCATTTATCATGGAACTGGCAAAAATTACAGAAGAATAAAACAAAACCTTACCACTAAGTTGAGCGTGGAGTTGATGTGCGCTCTGTCCGGCACAATGGTGTACGTGGCGATGCCCTTGTTCAGCGCCACGCTGGTGACGTTGACGGGAGCCCCGTCGTCCCACAGGCGCTCCACTGTCACGTCCCCATCCGTGGACATCACTTGCCCAGAGGGATCCACTACTTCAATCTGTCAACAGAGTTATATTATTATAATACTAGGTCCCATTAAAATAGGTGGACAAAATTTCAGAAATCATTCAGACCACCAAAACCCCGCGCGAAAAGATTCTTGGATATATAAATATCCAAGAATCTTTTCGCGCGGGGCTAAAATCGGAAGTAACGCCTCTTTCTTTTTTTTTCAATATAATTCCTCAGAAAAATCAACACTGTCCTCCTGCCATTCACCAAAAGCAGGTTCTTATTATAAAAAACTAGCTGATGCCCGCGGCTTCACCCGCGTGGATGTCGTTCAAATTATATACTAAAACCTTCCTCTTGAATCACTCTATCTATTAAAAAAAACCGCATCAAAATCCGTTGCGTAGTTTTAAAGATTTAAGCATACAGACAAACAGACAGACAAAAATAGCGACTTTGTTTTATACTATGTATGGATATATAAGTTAAAAACGATGATAGTGCCAAAAGAAACATCATTATAATATTCGATTAATTACCTAATGTTTGTAAAGTGAGTGTCTATAAAATAAAACATTTGCGTAGAGCACGCGGCATATAAGTTGAACATGCGCAGTAGTCGTTTTTTAGACGTCCCATACAAATCAAGCAGGGAACCTGCGCAGAACGACGCCATTTTGTTTCAAGTTATTTGCCTAGGACTCTACCTAATAAATTGTTTGCGATGTATTGTGTATGAAAAGCGTTGGTTGTCAACTAAACAAATATCAAAGGAGTGTCGGTGAACCATCGACTGGCCTGTTGGTCTAGTGGTTAGTGACCCTAACTGCTATGCCGGAGGTCGTGGGTTCGATTCCCACCCAGGACAAATGTTTGTGTGATGAGCACGATCATTTGTTCTGTGTCTGGGTGTAATTTATCTATAATATGTATGTATTTAGAAATATATAAGTATGTTTATCAGTTGTCTAGTACCCATAACACAAGCTCTGCTTAGCTTGGGACTAGATGGCGTTGTGTGATAGTTGTGGAATATTATTATATTATATTATTATAACCATCGTAAACCCCAAAAGAATAATGCACAAACACACCAAAAAATTAATACCGTATAAACATGTTTTGGTGTTTTTGTCAGAATATGAAAGACGTCATGCATTACTAGGATTTCCTGTCCCCTGATATGAGTAATGGAGTCCGTTATTTGTTTTATACAAAATCAAACAAATGAACTCAGCTCGGAACAAACATTCTGAAGATTATCACATACTTAGGATAAATATTTATTTAAATGTTCCGAAAACGGGGAACTTCTGTGTCAGTTTTGAAAATTGTAGGTAGGTAGATAGGTACCGTATCGTGTTGTAAGAAAGACTTCTAAGTACTAAATCTACTTTAGAGAATGATTCACACATTTACCTAAATTCGTTGAGTTTAGAAGCGAGTTAAATCCATTAAAACCTTTGGTGACGTAAAACCGATACTTTTGAGTTGTCGTTTGGACAACAATAATTTAAAAACTTGTAATCTTATGTAAATGTAAGAATTACCATAAAAACATCGTTAACTAAGAAGCAAAAAATAAAAGAGACAAGCTGTTAAAAATCATAATAAATTATGCAAAACGCATATTTAGGTACCTGTACAATATAAGGCAGAGTAGGCTTGAAGTGATCAGGAGCTGACACTTTCAGTCTATAAGGAGTCCTCAACAGCAGTATTCTGGACGTAACATTCTGTTTTATCAGCGTATCCTTCTCCTCAATCACAGCTTCCACGACGAGTGGCCTCGCCGCATCCTCAACCAGGTCTAGGTCAGTTTTAAGGTCGAAAGTCACTTGCGCCTGACCATTGATGTCGATGACTTTCCTGGTCGGTGATGCGACTACCGGTTGTAGAACATTGGAGAAGAAGACCGGGTACGACGATATGGTTAGTTCACCACGAACTGGTAGACCGTTGAAGTGCCTGAAAGTTGCGTAATTATGTTAGCGTCTGCGGCTTTGCCCGTGTTTAGGTTGAAAATGATCCCATGGACTACCGGGATAAAAAAGTTTCTATGTATTCACTTAGGTGATGGACTTATGGTATAACTTTTCTCAAACTTCATAGAAAGCCATCAAGGTGTTTAAAGGTAGGTACCAGGTACCAGGTATATAGACTGAGTTACTTTCACATATTTTGTAATATTTAGTATGTGGATTACTTAGCAATCATTTAAACCACTTCTAAATGCAAAGGTCACGGATGCTAATTAGATTCTACGAAGCAAGTAACGGAGGTAACATTCTGATTCACTACGAACCATTACGGTCATAGTAAATAAATAAATACCAAAGTTACCACTATTTTCTGTCAGTGTAAATTATATCTAACACTCTAATATTTTTCAATGAGATCTAAAAATAGTTCGAAGCTTATTCAATAACTGATGTTCAATAAGGTTTTTTATGAAATTATTGCTGGTTGATAGGATTTTACTGATAAAAACTGACAACGTTACGTCTACAAACGGTTCTTGCTTATTTACGTAATAATTATTCTATTGAATTCCAGTGATGAGTTTTTCTGTAACGTAACGAGAAAAGACAGCTTTCGCTGTGGAAATTCCTTTGTTTAGACGATGAGAAAAGTTCATTCCAGTTGACTAAAGAATGCTGGGTTGTTTTTCGCAGCAAATCCAATTAGGTAACTAATAACGAATTCTTGAGAATCCAGTTTTGTAAATAATACAATGACAAAATTCCTATTTAAGAAAATATTACGTGATTCTGGGCAATAACTTGGCCGATGCCGGAATCATTAAATAATAAGCAACTTGTTTTCGTAAAAGTTGGTTGTTGGACATAATTAATCTCAACGACTTGTTTTTTTAATAAAATTATAGAACATTCGCATAAAAAGTAGGTACTTTAGGGGTACCCATATCCACCCAAATCCCCACCACTGGGTGTGGATTTGGGTGGATATGGGGATATGGTGGATATGGTATCACTGGATAATATGGATCGGTGAACACTCCCATTCTCTCATCGAAATTGCAAAAATATATTTACTTAGCGGTAACGTTGATGTCGAATCTGCCATCGGTGAAGAGGACCTCCTTGGGCATGTGTACCTCCATGTTGAACCTCGGCTGCACATAGTCTGCGACCAGCACTTTGCGGGAGTACTTCTGCCCACGGGCCTCCACCTGCACAAGCAAAGTTATGCAAACGTAACACCTATCTTAAAGGTCATCGTAGAGTGGGCGGTCAGTTTTAGAGTTAGGATTTCGAGGCTAATCGCAATTTCCGGAGTAATCTAGCAAAACTTATTTTATTTAAGTTAGTTTCTTAGCTGTTAATCAACTATTTTGAGGAATTGGTCTATGCTTTCTCATTGGAAAATTAAATTATTAAGCTGAAGAAAATTAAATTAATGGACGAATGAAAAATCTATGCAGGCAAATTGTTCAACTTTAAAACACCCAGTGACATCGATCCTAAGTAATACATTAATAAAGTACCGACTAGAGGCTAGAGTTTTTGTATAAATATTATCAAAATTGCTTATACAAATAATTGATCGTACTGAGACAATATAAGGAAGTAACACACTGCGTAATTGTTGTTTTCCTTCTCAGCTAGAATAATTACATATTCATTTATGTATAAACTGCTTTACCCATGTCTTCGAATGGGCGAAAAATTATAAAGCATATTTACTCAGTTCTATCTTTGCATTCAACATTATTATTATTATACAGCCAAATAAAAATGTTAAAAATGAAAGTTAGTGTTGAGTATCCGTTTTTTGCGTAATATGATAGAACAGATATTATCTGCGTGCAATGGATTGAAAACTACAATCATGAAATGATAAAAATTTTAGGATTTATTTTATAAGTAAGAGATACCTTAATATGAGCGGTAGTTGAATATTACCTGTATAGTCCATTCTCCAAGTGCAGGTTCATCAGCTAGAAGTAGCTCCTCAGTGAGTACTCCTCGGTCCAGCTCAGCGCCGGCCCACTGTCTGATAGGCGAGCCTCCAGTGTCCAGCACACTGACATCCACAGTCACCGCCAGCGGCAGCAGGTACCTGCGCAAGCGCACGGGTCAACGACCGCCTCGTAATCACACGTAATCTTACGCGCACGAGTCCGCACGAGCTCTCGTACGATGGCACAGAAAACGAAAGTCTTGTACTTACTACCGAATTCTTCGTTAATGCTCTTTGGATCGCATTTTCCTCGTTAAATGGAACAAGGACACAGGTACTCAACTGCTCAGTGATCGGAAGGTAGTCAAACAATCGATTGATGTGTTACGCATTAATAATTGCGTTAATGTTTTGTGAACTGTAGAGATAATTAAACTTGTGACCTTAGGTGCTTTGTGGAGTCAATCAAGCCTGAAGAGTGCCTATTATATGTGATATAAACATCTATGTTTGGAACTTTGCACAATAAAACGGTCTTTTGATTTTTAAATGACTAAATATTTCGGTTTTTCATAATTATTATGTCGGGGTAGATGCAATGGTTCACAACACTTATTGCATTGCAATTTGCAACAGGTTTACGTGAATATAAATTAGACTCTGGTATCTTTTAAACAGTGTGGGTAGAGCTGAGCCATGAGGTCTACATTCACTTTAGGACGTCGCGTCGGACTGTGCGTTGTTGCTGTTGTGTAAGTTTACAAATAACAGTAAACCCGCTGATAACATCGGTCGCCCGTTTGAAATCAGTATTACTTGGTGTTGTTTGTGCAACTAATTGCAAAGATAAATGTTAAAGTAGATGTGGTACAGCTGTTTAACCATATTTATCTTACTTGTCTAAAGCGATGACCCTAAAGTTAATAGTGTCTCCGGGCTGGTAGACACGTTTGTCGGTCTGCACGAAGACGGCGAAACTGCGCGGTTGGTAGAGCAGCGGCGACGACGAGGAGAATAGCGGGCCCGAGGTTGACCGCGCCACCAGCGAGTACTGCCCCGGTCCAGGGTCACCGATCTACATCAGGTGCAACAGATTTGATCACGTTTTCTTGTGGCAGCATCAATCGGTTGTTGCTCAATAAAACATACAACGGTAACAGGTAATGTGGTCGGTTACAAATGTTGGTAAAATTGATGTGAGGATGTAACATAATCATAACAAATTTGGTTGACCTACTGCACTTCAGAGGTCTGAATTGATTGTGCCTAATCTGACCATGTTACATCTATGTATAATATAATATAGGCCAACCGAAATGTTTACTATCGAAATGGTAAATTCATTTTCATTTCACTAGGTAAGTAATTTTTACGCAATTGAACGAACGCACAGTATAATGACGATCTATTTTAAAGCAGAGTGAACTTACCTCGAGTTCTACAAGCCTGGTGGCAGCAGCAGGGACCTGTACCTCCCGTCCCTTTGTGAACTGCTCACCATTGGCGCGCCGGCCCTCTACGGCGACATACAGGGTGTATGCCCGGGAGCCGCCTGCTATGGCCACCGTGTATGCATTGTACGGACGCAGTAGTCGTGGTCCTAGCACTGATATACTGCGGATTAAATTATGTAAGTGTTGTGATTTTGTTTTGTAATAGGTACTTGTTACAGCATTGAATGAAATTATTATGCACAAACTCAAATAAGTATACCTATTTGTATTAGGTACATGAAAAAAAAAGAAAAGGGCTATAACGATTTCGATTTCTATACAGGGTTTTAGGGGGGCGAAAACTTGATCTTGCTACGTCTCATCTGGAAAAATCGTTTTCTCTGATTTCACCCGAGCAGAACTCTGTCACCCAGATGAATTTCTCTGTTCTGATAACTTTCCGTCATATTCAATGAGTCATTCCTTCATTAAACTTTTGTGCAGATAAATACTGCGTTTAACTACCTTTATAAGTACGTAGATAGATGCAATTAACGGAACCTCATACCGCACAGTTTCTTTAGGGGTCGTAGCATTTACAGACAGTTGCTTTACCTACATAGTGAAGTAAAGGTGAAGTATGTAGTGACCAATAGTAGGTTAGTAAATAAATTTCAAGATCGCTATTATCTCGTCTTAGCATTACAAAATAAAGAAAGTCTCATTGATCAAATCATGCAGTGTAATTCATTCAAATTTAATAATGAAATTCGATGTGTGTGTGTGTGTGATATAATAATTATACAAGGTGTGAACGGACCCTTCACAAAGCGGTCCATCAAACATTCTGTCCATCAAACAAAGTTACTCAAAAATTATAGCTGGGAACTGGGAAAGGTTCTTTTTTTTGGGCTGATAAATTTCGTTTTGCGGTAAGGCTCATTCTAGCGCACCCAAAAGATGATGGGTGCATTGCATATAGTAAAGGGTTCATAGAGGTATTCAAAGAACACTAGTCATAATGGTGTAAATTTGGCCCATAATATCTCCATTACTTAGGTTATGGAGGAAGGTTTCCAGGAATCGTCCAGAACAACAAAAATCTCTCAATGGCGGGGAGAGCAAGTGCCTTTCGGCTTCGTTAAAGGTTTTAACCCATATCATTATAAAAAGTTTATTCGTAAACAAATTCAGTTCTTGTTTTTAAAGACTGTGAAATGAAACTGACACGTAAATTGAATGTAGGTACAGTTTAACTTATAAACCATCGAAGAAACAGTAGGTATGTCTAGCTTTCGAATTATTCATACTTCGAATCAGAAACTTACGCGGAAAATGATTAAATAATGCTTATTTTCCTTTTGACTTTTTTGATAGCATGTTGGTTCATTATGTGCTAGTATCATTTAACAAAGTCATAGATGATGTAGGGATTAATAGTCACATCTTTGGAATTCATATTTACATAATAACGTAATGTAGAAGATTTCATTGTAATACTCACCATTGTACGAGAAGTGGCGCTGTCAATGCTACTACGAAGTAGTATAGAATTATTTTATGAGTCATCTTTCTGAAATTAAGATTATGGGTATGATTACAAAGTTTTAATTAAGTTTCTTGAAACTGGCTTTTGTTTTTCGGTGTGTTCGTAACTCGGATCAATAAAAAAGGTCTCTAATTATCAAGCATACCAAGAACTCAAAATACTTAACGTTGATGATCTGATAAAACATTTTTGTGTTAGTATTTTACCTATTAGGCCGCTCATAACAATACTACCCCACACAGACCAGGATCCAATTTTCCGCTATTCATTCCTTATTTGTTTATAGAATTGTATCCTTGCACATGAGATTTGATTTTTTAACAAAAAGTAGTACAGAACCCCCCCCCCCCCCCCCTCTAGTTCCTATAACGCGTCGTAACTACCCACCCACGCATATGTAGTAACTATTAGGTTTTCAATGAACAAAACATCTTTATATAATATGTTCGCAAATAATTTAAGTTTGTTATTTTAACTTCCTACACTTGTTTACGTTTCCATGAAGGGAATCTTGCCAGTCGCAGCCTTCTGAATGGTCACGCTCTATATGGTGCACATTTAATTGGACTCCATTCATGTAACGTTTAGACATAACTTTTATCTTTATGTATTAGTGAATGATGTTCATTGTTATGTAATAAAAAATAATGATTCGTTATACTTATGTTTTTGCTGTTGGTTTAATAAATTAGATCTATGAAAGTCTCATCGATTCTACTCAATGATGCTGTGCATAATAATATTGATTATGTCACACAGGTATAGTTCCTTGCAACTCATTACCACATGTGACAATAAGATGTGTTCGACAGTCGTGGGTGAGTTATTTGTTCTGAATCATGAATGTATAGAATTCACATATTTGTCATACATATGTACAACTGTGTCCTTGCGTTGCTTCTGACTCACTATGTCAACATTTACGTGGGTGGAACGGAACAGCCTTTTCATCCGATATGGTAAAACAGCTTATTCCCTAGAAGACTTCACCGCCAAAACGAATAGTGATTATTATTTATTTCGTCATGTTAAAAATGGTAAACTGTCGTTTTACGATTTAGATACGGTACTCAATCTGTGCAAAGACACAAGCTCACAAATGAGTGTATTGTGGTAAGAAACTTTCTCTAGGCCCACGACATCGCTCGAGTTGTGCAGTGTTTACCTCCGCAGGCAACAAAACAATCGCTGCAATAACGCTAAGTGCGTGACTCTACATCGTGTCCACCTACTTACTAAAGCTATCTTACCATAAACTTTATATTATCTTGACAATGACGTTTTTAAGTTATCCTATTCATATTAGTAAACACAAAAATGTTTCAACTTGATGTCATTTAAAATCTCGACATTCAACCTGTATATAAATAGAAATTACGTACACACCAAATTAAATGTAGCTTTACGAACTTGGCCGAAGCTCACCTTTTGGGTTCTAAAGTAAGTTGTTCTTGTATCACTTAATTAAATATAACTTATCACTATATCACAGATCGTTTGATTCGGGTGCACATAGTTGTTGGAGCGTGATGGCGCGACACAGTCGGCGCGGGGTGCACTGTACAACTAACAATAAGTGTTGCGGAGTGAGGCGGCGGCGCCTGCGCCTACGCACGCGGGTGGGGCGCCGCGAAGCCTTGCGAAAATCCACCGCCGCAGTACCTGTGCACTGCACCTACTCGCACTGTGCAACGTAGATTGAGGTTTCTTTATTGATGCCAAAACGTTAGAGCAACGGCATACTCAGACGATGATACTACGAGTTTTTTTTATTTCCGTTGACAGGTCTGAGTTTCTAGCTACTTATATACTAATCGGACTGGACAATACTTGACATTTCAATTGATTTTAAGGCAATACCTAACAAATACTAATCTGAAAGGACCTTTGGTTAGCAAGGTCTCAAATTTGTAACAGCAGTAGCTGTAATTAGGCTAAATGCTAATATGCCAGATAGGTATTTAACCGTATTTTTAAGGCAAATGTTGCATAAACTTCTACACGGTTAGTTGCGTTCAGAATATACGCTTTTTTTAGTTTGAACCATAACAACAGGTTGTTTATCACATACAGGACGCGTACATCTCAGATGGTCGATGATATGTTAGAGAAGCTCGATGCGAGTTGGGGCAGTGCATTCCTAGGAACCAGTTTTAGTGCAACACTCCATAATAATTGCTTAGACTGACAGAGTTAGAAATACTATTCAGGCATATTAATGCTCTTATTGTTTGAGACTGCGCAATAACATGTCGCTGAATGCGTATGAGTGGATTATGAAAATGCGCAGATTTTTGCATCAGATTAAGTGTATTTCTACCTCGATATGTGCATCTTTAGAAAATAATTATTTATGAAAATTGCCATTTCATAAATATAATTGGGGCTCTAGTTTATTAATTCCAAATCGAATCGTGGTTTAAATTTTTCGAATAATATTGTCTAATTAAAGACCTCAACGCATACACTATATTTTAGAACCCCAACTGACCTAGGTTGGGCAATAAAAATGCAATTATAGAATATTTTCGCATATTCGAATTAGTTTACATACCTTCCCAAAGAAACAAACCTTTCCTTCTAGAAAAGAATATTCCAAATGTGTTACGAGAGGAAAATTGTCTAACCAAAGTAGGTGAATTCCGTTACATAAGTTATCAAATAGCTAGAAATACTAAACAGGTCGGACCGAAATCGTAACATTCGTGGAAAGGACCACTTGACCTCTAAGTTTTGGACAAGCGAGTCGCGATTATAAAACCTGTTTTGTAATATAATTGGAGCTTCTTTTGCTTCTCATACCTACATTATTGTTTTCTAATGAAGTCTGTCTGGATACCTGTTATTATTAATATTATAAACAGATATACTATGTACTACTTTTTGTAACTATCTGACTAATAAATTGATCATCCTTGCGTATCGGAGCAATGATGACATATTCTTATTACGTAACCTGGTACGAGGCGCTTCTTGGCTTGACGGTGTTATATAAATCATTGATGTTATGTGTTACGTACGAAGTGTTTAATAAGACAGTAATACACATGCATGAAAACAAAAATTATTCAGCTAGAAAAGAATCAATAGGACAAATGTTCGTAGAAGAAGATTCAGGCGGTGTTGAAGTTTTGATCGTTACGTCATTATTATCTGCAGTGTTTAAACGTGCAGCTAGAGTAGCATTATCTGCTAAAGCTGCTGCTAAGGCTCGTTCAAGCTTCGCTGCTCCTGCTCTCTCAGCTTCTAAAGCAGCCCGTGTCTCAGCGAGAGCCTCAACATCAGGATCAATTGTATTCTTAGACAATGTGCTACTATTTAGTTCAGCGAAACGAAGTTGAAGTTCGGCTAGCGTTGCTCTGAGTTTGCTTATTTCCGCTACGACAAAGAAGAAAATTGTTAGTAAATCTGCCTGAGAGAATTTACTACCTAATAGCTTTTCTACTTACCATTAGCAGTTAGTAGTTCCTTGCTCGTGTGTTGCAGTTCGGCAGATGCAAGGCGTCGCTCTCGCGCATGCGCCGCAGCGGCCAGACGTGCGCGCTCCCGAATTTCGGAACCAGCGTTCGCGCACTTTTCTACTCTACGAAGTTCGCTCTCAAGACGAGAAGATTCTCTGTTTTATTGATATCAATATTTATTTTAAGGATCCTGTGGTAGCTCAATTCTACAATACGTCATCTACCAAGAATAGGATGGAGAAAGAAAGTCAAAGACGGATCTTTGACTTTTTGCTTACAATTTTATTATTGTTACCGCATAATTCAGATATCATTTAAGATACTAATAACTATTACGTTCGAAAAACAATATACTTATTTATACTTCTACCTTCGAGCTTCGTCAGTAGCTCTAGAGATGCGCTCCTGCAAGTCTGTGTATTGTCGTTGCAGGGTGCAGTGCGCTGACTGCACCGGCTTCAGTTGCTGCACTTGTCTCTCCAAAGAACCGATCTGTGCTGTCATTTCGCCGCATCGGTCTTCTAATAGCTTTCGCTGCCTTTCCTGATTGACATAGGTATCTATTGTGTGGGTTGTGCTGAGTTCACCATACATGTGACGTAATTACGATTTGCTCTGTAGGTTTTAATTTCATCATAATGATATAGATACATGTACTTATAAGCCTATGAAACAATTAGTTACAAAAACTTATAGCTATGTTGATGCGTGTTTGTTTCAATCGTAATGGCTTAGTCAATACTGGCAAAAGGTACCTATTTTACCTTGTGAATGTGACCAGAAGACTAGAACCTTTAATAAACTCTTATGGCTTCGACGCGGAAAATTATTGACGCCGACAAAGAAAATCGCATTAATTTTACCAACGCTTGTTTTTACACAAGTTCATCGATGAACATATATCTAGTAGGTATGTACTTTCAAGAGCGTATCATAACTAGGTTTATGCGGGTGGGAATTTTCTCACGTCACAAAAGGAGAAAGTGTTAACTGCCGTCCTATCATCGACCTGACAATCTGTTACTACCATGTTTATTGATCATTCATAAGACTATGACCACGTAGACTACGTGACTGATACGGACACGTTAGTTTGAGGACCAAGAGATATCATTTTAACCTTTTGTCCGCCACAGTCAAGTATAGACAACAAATGAAAACGTGTCCAATACGCCACCGACGTCTATAGACGACAAAAACCGTAATTTTTTTTTTACTTTTATCTGCTGTTTAATACAAAATAGCGTCAAATAATATAAAATAATGATTTTGTAGATTTTTGTGCCTTGGCGTGGGAGGTGCGCCATTCGTCTAACGCTCTGGCGTTCAAAAGATTAAGAAGGTCTATCACACTGATTGGTTAAGAAAATTACGAAAAAAAAAGTAAAAAACTAAAACCCGACTACGACAAAAAAAACGACGCTGAAAAAGTATGAAACAAGATTTTCAGGATAGAACAAAAAGAAAAGCCGTAGTCACACGGTATTAAAGTGTTTAGGTTGGTACCTATAACGTGTGACTACGGCTTTTCTTTTTGTTCTATCCTGAAAATCTTGTTTCATACTTTTTCAGCGTCGTTTTTTTTGTCGTAGTCGGGTTTTAGTTTTTTACTTTTTTTTATTTAAACAATTTTGGTGTTACTTTTTTTTTTTTACTCTTGACTTTTTGTCCACTAGAGGGCGTGATTTTAAATTTGAACAATATTTTGGAAATGTACAAGTGAGGCCCTTTCAAATGATACCAAACACGGCGTATTTATCTCCATTTTTATTTTTTAAGCCTTACTTTTTGTCCGCTAGAGGGCGCCAAATCGCTTTTTGTGACACGTCACGTAGCCTATGTTCAGCGGAAAATTAAGACGGTTCTAACGATACCTCATATGTCGAGTTCCGTTAAGTAGATTAGAAGCTATGAGGGAACAGATGAAGATACACACATACATACATACAAACATACATACATACATACATACATACATACATACATACATACATAGCCAGTCAAAATCATAACCCTCCTTTGGCTTTGCCGTAGTCGGGTAAAAAACTATTTCATTTCTCATACTCGGAAAGTAGTGTTGGTTTGATCCGAGTAGCGGGTGGCAAATGCTACTTCCCACCTTAGGGCGGGAAAGACTCATAGTAATTGCTTCCCTCCCTAGGGAGGGAAGCAATTTTAAAAATAGAACTAAATTTGGTGCAGCGGTCGGCCGCAAAAAAATGCTGCGGTGTTGTGAGTGTTTAAACAGCCAGTATGAATTAAAAAAAAATAAACTAAGCGGGTCCGCCCGCGGCAGGGACGCGGTGTGTTCCATATTTAAAATTTTAAATAGACTATATAATTTGGCGGGATACTAACTCTTTAAGCGTTATCGAAATCTCGGTAATAGAACAGAGTACGTAGTTATAGCTTATTAAAAATGAGTTCAAGTGATTCTGAAATGTTGACCCCAGATTCTGTTAGAGACGAAGCCAATACAGTTGTCGAAAATCTTTTGCCAGAAATTTCAAAGGAAAGATACTTAAATACATACAATGACTTTATGAAGTGGCGAGCAGATAAGAAAATAAAATCATTTTCCGAAAGTGTATTTCTTACATACTTCAATGGACTGTCTGGAAAAATAAAGCCTTCTACGCTATGGAGCAGGTATTCAATGCTCAAGAGTACACTAAAAGTAAAACACAATGTCGATTTGAAAAGATTCTTTAATCTAACATCGTTTTTGAAAAGACAGTCTCAGGGGTTCAAGACCAAAAAATCTAAGGTTTTCACCTCTTACGAAGTGGAAACATTTTTAAATGAAGCCCCTGACGAGATTTAGTTGGCAGTGAAGGTAAGTTATAAACGTTTATCTTGGTTGGAGGTCTTTTACTCTAAAATCAAATGACGATCCCAACGACTTGACTCTGTTAAGATACTTACTTAGATAGGATAGGTTTGCATAAAAAGAGGCAATCATATTAACAATCAAACACACTGACCCAGATTGCGTAGGTAAATTAAGAGTTAGATAGGCGTACATTTCTGGAGTAAAAGATCTCTGCTTGTTATTTTATTTACATAGTTAGATACCTAAAAGATTAATAGGTATTAATTAAGAAATTATATTTTTCACAGGTGGTATTAATACTTGGTATAAGCGGCGCCTGCAGAAGCAGTAAACTCACTAATTTAACAATTAACGACTTTGAAAATCACGGCCAGTTATTACTCGTAAAATTAACTAAAACAAAAACAAATATTGAGCGTACGTTTGTTGTACGAGAAGAGTTTACACAAATAGTAAAGAAATATCAAAAAATCAGACCTAATGACATAAAAACGGATCGCTTTTTTCTCAACTACCAAAAGGGAAAATGCTATAAACAAGTGATCGGTAAAAATAAAATCTCAGGTATGCCGAAGCAAATAGCAACATATTTGAATTTGCCAAACTGTGAACAGTATACCGGGCATTGCTACAGAAGAACGTCAGCGACACTATTAGCCGATTCTGGGGCGAACTTGACAATGTTAAAAAGACATGGAGGATGGAAATCCAGCACAGTCGCGGAAGGCTACATTGAGGATTCTGTCCAAAATAAAACTAAAATTTCAAACAAATTAACTGAGACTATAAATTTACGCCCCACTTCGCCTAACTACTTCAAGGGAGTCTGCGCCATGGATTCCACCGTCTAATCAAATAATGGAGGCTCCTACTTTTACAGAAATTCAGCACAGCCAACATAACATATCAAACAGCGTAAATATTCCAAACGAAAATGTAACTTTAAATTTCACAAATTGTTCAAATTTCTCAATTAATTTTAAATAGGTACCATGTTATTATTTTCAATAAAAATTTTAGAAAAACTACTATTTTTTACTTTCCTTATATTCGAAATGAAAAGTAGAGTGCTTAACACGGGTGAAAGACATCAATTCCTTTCGACCCTATTAGTGTAACAATCTACTAATAAGTAACGAGAATAATTACAGATTTGCAGGAAGGAATCAATCAATCAACTCGACCTGTTACAATCCGCTATTGGATTAGACCTCTCCTAATTTGCGGCACAGCAGGCTACAACACCCTGTCCTTAGCCTCTCCTGCATCAGTCTCATCTAGCCACCCTTTTGAGATTTTCATCAATGAAATAGAAAAGATACCCAAACTTTTCCACGCATCGTGATGTTTGACATTCTTACCGTTAAATCCAGATGTATCTTAAGTCCCGTGAGGTGTTCTTGTGTGGTAGCGAGTGCGGTGGTGGCCTTGGTGACGGCTGCAGTGGCGGCGGCGGCTCCGTTGCGGGCCTCCGCCGCAGCCCGCTCGGCTGATGCCCGCGCCGCCTCCGCAGCTTCGGCGCGTGTCGCCTCGGCGCGCAGCGACCCACGCAGACGACTCTCGGAAATCTACGAGGATAATAGAGTTCGAGGACATAGGTACTTATTTTTTTATGGGACAAGCCCGCCACACTATTCCCAAACCACTGTAACTCTAAGCCAAAATCAACAGTGGCGACCACCAGAAAAGTGCTGAGGCCGCCTGAGGCAATGAAGCTCGACGAAATCTTAGAGAAACGATTTTTTTAACTGTCTGGGATCTCGCAACGAAATTAATCAGAAAAGAATAGCGGTGGAGTAGGAAAACATAATTTCGAGGACATATTGTCATTATGCTAAAACATAATCATCACCACTGTCATTCAGTTCAGTCAAAAGACGTTTAGTGCAAGACGAAGATGAACATCACCCCAACAACCTACGTTTATTAGCATTAGATAGTAGCACCCGACATTCGGACAGTGCAAACATGAACCTAGAAATTATGATATCGAAATGTTTTTTAAATCCTCTCGGTTTCCAGCAAGTTTAAATCACTGTTGTTCCTAATTATTTTATCCCATGAATGAACTTCATGCTACATACTATTTTCAATAGGTAGGAAGGCACCCGATTCAGAATGCACAAAGTACTTACTGTGAGGGTTCGAAATTCGCCAATAAGATCCAAAAATTGTTGTTCTAACATTTCAAATTCAGTCGTAACACCCATCATGGAATTTTATAAACAGAAATCCGTGTGGTAATGCAAATTGCAGATTAATTATTTTAGTTTGACGTTCAAACTTTAAAAGCGCGGGAAATGTTTTTTGACACATTTCCAAAGAGAAAAGATTAAAAAAAAACTTTTTGTCGATATCTTGTCACAAAGCAGCGAAAACATTCTTATTTTAAAATTCGGTAATTCCATTTTTGTATTACTAACCAACCTTATAATTAATTAGTAAAGATTACTTTTCATGTCCAGAACCAAATTATTTAATCACAATCCCAGCCCAGAGGCAAAGGTTTATACAATTATTGCTAATGTTTATGTTTTGTTCAAGTTTTGTGGTAAGAATAGATGAAGGAAAATTGAAAAATATTTCCATGACAGTAATAGGATCAATTTATACGGTTATAATAATTGAAATCTGTCAATTACTCCTTAGTGTTTTATAAGGGCAGACAGGCTCTGAGGGGAATATTAAAGAAGGGGGAGTGATGTTTTCCAACGGGAATACTTGGTATATAAAAGACGGTTACTGTTTTTTCCGTTCATTCTGCTTCTATACGAGCTCCACCAGGTAAGTGAAAAATCAAAGAGTTCCTACCTTATTTTTTTTTCAATTGATTGACTGTGGTGAATTCCTGGTGAATTATACAGGGTCAACATATATTAAATCTTTTCCAGTAAGTTTTTAACCGCGTGTAGATTTCTCGTCCGATTTTTTTCATTTAGGTAGGTACTTCTGTTTCTGATCTGTAAACCGTGGTAGATTTTAGGATAGACTCCACGTAAGAAGGTTTAACTTACTGTCATAGCTAAGGGACCTTAAGTGACGCACTTTATAGCAGAATTTTCTTTAAGAAGAGGATCGCTCGAGGCTAAATAATAAAGCCACACAGGTAGATCTCAAAAGTTAAGCAGTGCTTGTCAGGGTTGATTTGTGAATGAGCGATCCATTAGATCCCCAGTTTCCTCCGAGCCTCAGAAAGCTCATTAAGCTGTTGGTCCTGTCTGTCTTTATGTCTTTGGCAGTCGTTGTTCTTCTTGGAGTGGCGATAGCAAATTTACCTAAATTTTGGGCCAAAATTCACCTTTGCGTACTGCGCTTGCTGATGCAGTCATAATATCGTGAAGTGTGTAGGTGTCCGGGCATGCAGCGCAATATGGAAGATGGACCATTGTCTGTGGAGACACGCCGCATACGTACTTGACATCTGAGCCATTTATGACCCCCATCTGAAGACCTGGATTCGGAGTCTATTTAGAGATTTCCAAGTCGGCAAACATGTTCAGGTAATCAGGTTGAAGGCTTCCAAACGGCTCGATGAAGCCGTCAGGAGGCTTAAGTAGCTCCCGCCAGAGATCATGGTAGTCGATAACAGGTTATGGTTATTGGCCCAAAATTGTGGGGATCAAATAGGTAATCACTCACTGTAATATACTGGTACTCAGCTACATCGGTTTAGGCTGGAAGCCGATTCCAAACGAAAAACTAAGCAGATGATGATGTTCGAAAGAGATACCGCGGCTTCGGCACAAGCCCATGGGCTAAGAAGGAACATGGGTGGTTTTTAGTCGGTAGAAGTCTGACACTCCCTACCGCTCTACCCAGAGCGGGAGGAGTCATTTGATGATTTCCCACCGGCCAAAAAAAAACAAAGATGAATTAGTTAAAATATACTTGCACTAAGCTAGATTTTATTATCTTACAGAGATCAACATCTACAAAATGCGGCTAGTTACAGTTGTGGCGATGGCAGTCACGGTGGCGTTGGCGATGCTGGTGCGTTGCTGCGAGGGCGCCAACCTTCACCACTTCGCGCTGCCCGAGGAAGACGAAGAGTTCAGGCACCGGCCTTTATACCGGGAATACAGCATGATAAGGAGACCTGTTCGTGCCGACGACGCCTTCGATGACTATGGACACCTTCGGTTCGGCCGCTCTGATGACTGACGCAGGCGCGCCGCCCACAAAAGACACCTGCCCACCCTCCAGCATAGAGAACGACCGCCAAACAAATCGTGAATTTAACTCCTAACTAACGTACTGGACACTGCTTCCTACTGACAAAGTAATTAGAAAATTTAGATAGTACCTACCTATATTGATAGCAATTGTTTTCCCTTGCCTGTAAATCTGGAAATATGAGTTTATGTTGGATTCAAAATAACTGCGAAGTAATTTTATTAGCTTAATTTATTTTGGAATTCTATACTTGTGAAATATTAAGGGCTGGTTAAATATTTCACACTGACTAACACTTTATTGTATAAAATAATATTGAATTAATGTAAAATTTTATTTGTAAGACCCGATAAAAAAATATTGTACCTACCTATCTATGATTACTTAGTACCTAAAGGTATCGAAGTAAAATAAAAAACATGAGATTATTTCCATGAGTATATTATTACCCAATAAATACATTTTACAACAGTTATTATAATAATAAAATGTGTTACAATGTTTAATAGCGTCACGAACTGCGCACGATGACGAACATTAACGTACCTTCGGTATGCTTTATTTCACTGTTAAGGCATTTCTTCAGCTTCAGCTTAAAGATATTGTCACATCTAATAAATGGAAATGATTTAATTCTAACCGAAAAGCCAACGATTTTATATCTCAGCTTTAAATATTAAGGCAATGATTTCTTTTCCTTACAAGTAATAAAAGCTAGTTGTTTGCATGAATGATAAAACTCATTAAGATGTATTAAAGCTGCATTCGATTTCCTTTGTACACATGATAGTAGCTTGCTCGTGAAACGTTATTTATTTAGAACTCATGCAAGCCTTGTACTATATTAGATTTTATTTCGTTGTACTGGTTATACAATGCATTCGATCATAAGTATAACATTACTGTTCACTTGTCCTTGTTAATTGACTTTGTTATTAACTCATGGTGGGACCTCATATCATAGCATGCACTGGATTTAGTTTTAATAATCTAATATTCATTAGGCACACGTAATATCACTACTCTATATTAAATAATATGAGACTAGTTAGTTCCTTCCCTAAGCTAAGTTATAATTTATATTTATATTATGTATGTAGTTCATCCTAACACACATTTTATGGTTAATTGTACTTGGTGAAAATGAAGCGTATCGTGGAGAACAATCTTCGGAAATAATGTTTAATTAAAAATAAAAGATCACATTGACCAAGTTTCTTATCCAATTGTACAATTTATAGAATGCGACAGATAAATAAAAACATGTATATTTTATATTATAATCGTATGTTACAACAATGACGACGCCTCTTTTATTTCATTCTTAGGTTTTGTGTTATACACTTATCAGTTTGTGAGTATTTCAATAACGCCGATATACTTTAAAATTCCGCCATTCAGTCGCCATTTCACTTATATGATGTCCTTTTTCTGCGAGCTGCCTAGCAGAGCCTGCAAAAAGAAATGAATTTTAGCCTCTTGTATCAAAATATAGTAGGTATCTGTAGACCAGACTAGACGAGAGAATAATCAGGTCTAGGACATGCATGACATCTAGGCTTATAATTACCTTGTTGACAAAATTAACAATGGCAGTGGCAGGTTGTTCAGGCTCCAACTCGGCGAACACGTGACATTGGTTGTCGGCACCCGAAGATGCACGAGCCACGAATGCGAATATTCGCCTGCAAAAATAAAAGGTAGATTGTTGTAGTCGTGTAACTTGGTGCCAGTGCGTCCTAGATTAAATTTCCCGGTCGGCCAAAGTGCTATCGGCTTTTTTACATAAGAAAATTTTCAGTACAATGGCTGACAATAGGCCCTCTTACATGAAAATTAAACATGCCTGTCGAAATGTAGCTGCACGTATTGTCTTCCCTTCGGTGAATAGGAAGTTAGTTACAGCCGTAATTTAATGTTGTAGTTTGGTACTAACTTTTCCAGCTGCGTATTGTTGTCTGTAGTATGCGTGTATCTCCTCTCGTCTGGGTCCAGTCCTGCGTACGACACGCCGGCGGCGGGGTAGTGGCGTCTGAAGAACAGCTTGCGCGCCGCGTCCGTCAGTGTGATGCCGCCGCCGAACACTTTGAAGTGGACTACGTGTGCCGCGCCCTGAGGAACAGAGATGTTGAGATATTTGCAGGTGTAATATAGTTTTATGCAATTGATCACCGAAAGTCCCGAAAGCGAATGTCATACCCCCATAATTTGTGAATAAGTTGAAAAAAGCCTTAGGTGAAAAACATTCATCCCTCCCACTTAGTTCAGTTGCTGGTCATGAAAAAGTTTCTGAAACGTTTCCACTGCTAGGATAGTATGTGTGTCATCAATCTATCATAGAACCAGTACCTACCACTACACCACCAGTACTAATAATTAAGTTTCATCTTTACATTATTAAACTAACCTTCTTGGTAAGTATGTTGGTGACGGCTCTCTTCACGGCCGCGGGTCCGGTCAACGCCTCAGTGTTCTCAGAACCAAGCAGTAGCACGTGACATGCTGCTCCCGTGGCCAGGAGTGCTCGCGCTGCTGCGTTCGCACCGCCACCCGTCCATGGATCTCTGTGGGGTACATGAACATTTACATCTTTTGGACTGCCTTGTTGGTCTAGTGATCGCAACCACGACTGCTGTGTGTGAGATCCTGGGTTCGATTCCCAGGTCGGCCAAAGTGTTTTGGGTTTTTCCATCAAGATTTCTCAGTAACAACCACGGAGTCTTGATGTTTGCCTGGTTGATAGCAATAGGCTCGCTCCCTATTACATGATAGGACTGAAACATTACTGGCGAAATGTGGGTGTACTAATGAGTAACCCTTTGGGGATTACAGGTGTGATGTTATGTTATGTTGTGGGCTGTGTTGGTACGGTCAGCATCAGAAGTAGCTGAACATTTCGGAATTTAAATTCTTTTTCTCAAACATGCTTGGAAATTTGATCATTATTTTGACAACCTTCTTCGAGATAAATCGAAATTGCTGTACTGGCCAGATACATGCGACCAGCGGCCGGCAAAAGTTGTATGAAAATCCATATCTGTCGTGTTTAGCGGCCAAATAAATTACATACTAAACTCATATCTGTCGTGTTATTTAAAAATGGAACGATCTTTTACTCTGAACCATAGCAACCAAGGAGGTGACTTATTAAAGGTTTTATTTAAATTTCGAATTGGCTGAACTCTTCAACGCGTGAAAAATTATTGTTGTATGTGATTTTGAAAAGTAAATTGTATTTAATTTCCTCGCATTATTTGAGAAAAGTACTATACAAGCCTTGGCCACAACTAGGCATTGATGGACTTACGTATGTGTGCCTCGGCTTCGCCTCGGCCCACATTTACACGTTCGTCCATCAATGCCTCTGTTGCTGGCCGCTGCAGTAATGTACTATTATGTACAGGACTCTAGCTATTATTTTTAATGTTTCAGAAGATTATTCGTTGAAAGAGTCCTTACACTCCAATAACATGTAGTAACGAGTAATGTCTACCAAGTTTTTATAAAAGAATCAGCTTCGAAACATTGAGTAATGTTAATATACTTCGGATGCTGACCGTACTTCAGCCGTAAAGTCTACAGTTCTACACCTAACAGGTGCATTAATGCTTCTGGTGTACCTATCCTTACATAGTATAAAACAAAGTCGCTATTTTTGTCTGTCTGTTTGTCTGTATGCTTAAATCTTTAAAACTACGCAACGGATTTTGATGCGGTTTTTTAATAGATAGAGTGATTCAAGAGGAAGGTTTTAGTATATAATTTGAACGACATCCACGCGGGTGAAGCCGCGGGCATCAGCTAGTAATGGCATAAGTTACTCAAATTGCTGAAGGAGCTCTAAACGAATCACAAAACAGAAGATACACTCACCTATCAGGTAATCTAAGCGGCACAGGCAGCGCTAGCGGTGTGACCGTGTGTTGATACACCAGCGCAGACAGCGAGCTGAACACTGGCTCGTCAGGGCAACCGCGCAGGCGCACACCGCGCGCTGTGGGCTCGATGAGGAAGTGGCGCACTCCACCAACGCCACCCGCTCGCACGGCCAGTCCGAACGCGCCCGGGAACGAGTTCGAGTCGCGCACGATGAATGCGCCCTCGTCTAGTTGTAGCAGCGCTGAGACAGCTGTTGGTGATAAATAATCATATTTGTGTGAAAAGATATAATTTTTCTTACATTATCAAGACTTGTGGTTTATCTGGATGTCATGATCATGGCAAGATCCTGTGAAGGCTTATTTATAAACAGACGGATTATTTATCCGCCGGACAGAAATGGCCGCCACAAAATGAATCAATCATTAATTGCCACGTTGTTTTTCTAGTCAATTGGCTACTGCAAATTGCTCGGCAGACTAATAATTCAATAATAATAGGTGTGAGTAAACGCTATGGGAGATACAACTCCAGCCTAAACCAGCCGTCTAATTCCGTCCAATACTGCATATGACCAGCGATTTCTAACAAAAACTCCTTGTTACACGTGTATTGGTTAATCAGTCACTACGCACCATCGTCCCTGGAGATGTTGGGCTTGTACCAGTAGTGGCTGGTATCCCTTGCGAACCTCACTCGGTCCGGAGCCACGTGTTGAGGCTCAGCAGTTCCACTGACACTGGACCGACGAGACCCACTACTGCCATTATACGTCCGGTATTCTGATTCAGGACTCACTTCACGTTCTTTTCTGTAGTTGGAAAAATATAACGTTAGATAAATGGAGAAAAGTGGATTGAAAAATTAAGAATGCCGATTCCATTCATTAATTTAGTGCGTGCGAATTCAGGTCAGGGCCAAAAGCTTCCGATCGATTTATAGGTGGGGCAAGGTTAGTAACGGTGATCTAATTTGTTAGAGAAAGAAAATAAGGTTCTGAAAAGTGTTATTTGGACCAAATATATATTATTTTGATTATAATTGTGTTAATACATATATATGGCTAAAAATTAGGATGTAACCCAAAAAATAACCTTCACTTGTCTAACATTGTCTCTCTCAGCCATGAATATATTAGTAGTTGTGTTACCTCGTATCCTCCAGGTCAAACATATTGTACCTGGTGACGGAGGGCGAGCGCGGGGGGCGCGCGGACAGCGACGGGGTGGGCGTGGGGGGGTACGGGGTGCGCGGGTGTGTGGGGAACGCCGGCGTGCCCGCGTGGGACTCGGTGCGGGACTCCGTCCGGGACTCTGCGCGGGACCAGCTCTCTGCTCGATCCTAGAATAACAAGCTACATTAGAACTTCTCTATTACCCCAAAAGCATAAAGATACCTATCTTATTCGCCAGTCACTGCAGGACTTAACAAAACACCATTATTTTTCCACAACACAGAATGCTGAGACTAGACCTCATCTCTCTGATAAGGAATACCCAGGAAGATTCATTGTAGATTGGTGACTGTAACATCGTTTGAAATGCTGATACTACGACAGGCTAAGATGTATAAAGGCGATGGTTCAGAGCTTAAAGAAAATGTAAACTTACGACGGTATCAGTGTTGGGGGGCTCCGCTAGCGACAGTAATCCAGGCGCGGGAGTACTGTTCGGTGTACTGGTCGTACTCCACTCGCGCATCGTCATCTTTTCGTACATGAACTTTCTAGATGAGGTTCTGTAAACATAACGATAACCATTCTTCAACGAGAAAATTTATTGCAAAGCTGCAAACGTCCAAGTATAATTATGCAAAGCGTCACAACAACAAAAAAAGTCAATACGAGTAGATACATGCAGAAATTGGGCTAACAATGTTGACCTTGAAAACTACTGCAAAGATAATATTTTTTTTAGGTAAGTAAACGGTTTCCAGGTACAAGCCTGTGGCTTTTGTTAGATCATCATCATCGGCCTATAATGTTACCACTGGTGGGACCCAGGCCTCCTCTCTTTGAGAGAGAATGGGCTATATTCAACCACGCAGTCACATTGCGGATTGGTAGATGTCACAGGTCTTCGATTTTTTGGTTTCGCACAATCTTTTCCTTAGCGTTTTTGAGAGCAGTGGTGATGAAATAAATTACACAAAGTAATGCGCCTGCTTGAGTTTGAACCCACGACTTGCTGCTCGTAAGTCTGGGCCATTAGGCCACCACTGCTCGCCATTTTTAGATACTCTTTTATTTATAGTCAAAGTAAAACTACTACTATCCTTCAGATAGTAAATCCTTCTATTATACCTGTCTGGAGCCTGCGGACTGGTGTGTTCAGTCCTGAGAGGGGTGCGCGTGTTCACGTGGAGAGGCACGCTGAAGTCTTCGTCGTCATCAGCGAACGCCGTCGTGTCACTTGTGTAGCCATCCACTCTGCAATCATATAGCCAACGTTAGTAGGGATAATATAAACTGCATATTATTAAAAAAGGGAAACGCATGAAATATGAACTGCACAGCCAAATGCCGGAACAGCTAGAATGTGACTTTCTAGAACATATCGACTTCTTTTTAACAAAGATTGAAAATAGAGAGATGTTCTCACCGATGACTGGCGGAGCGGCGCACTTGTCGGGAGGAAGCAGTATCCCACTCGAGCGGTAGTCGAGCGACTCTTTCCCTGGCCTCTTTCCTCTCGCGCAGTTTCTGCTGCTGCCTCTGTAGCCACGTGAGCCCCGAGCTTCCTTCCACACTGCTCTCGGAACGTCGAGGCTCTCGGGCTCGAGAACTCTCGTGCCAACCGAGGGTACTCGCTGATCGCCATGTTCCATTCTCGGCTGGTGTTTTCCGTGTGGTAGCGCTCGCACTGGCAGGCCGCTCCGCCCATTCAACTTCGCCGTTTAACCATCTGCTGACAAGGTTATTTTCATTGATTACGCTTGATTGACAAGAAACTTTTGGAACAGATCGTATTTAAAAGCCAACCTAGGTCACTAAATAGGAAGGGAATGTTTAACTTAAATAACGGATGTGACTGTTAAAACTTTATTGAAGTTCTGTACTATTTATACAACAAAATATTTTTCATGGCCGTGGTCCGGTTGTTATCTTTGTATTTTTTTTTATAGTTATTTGCGTGTAGGTCTTGAAGGTCCAAGTGATCGTATTATGGCAATGGGAAACCTTGTATCTGCGTGCTAAGAATCTTTAAATAGTGGGTGTCTGTTGAGTAGGTATGGATAACTCTTATTAATACTAAATGAATTTATTTGAATATTAATCGTCTTCCGTTCAGAATGGAATGTTTTTAATCAGCATGTTTTTTACATCTGTTCGCATTAATCACTGGTGATCCCGGATTGAGATAAGTATAAAGACGGGGCAGATTAACAGTAAAACCACATGTTTTAACAGAAAGTTAACTGTTCTAATGAACAGGGAAGTAAAAGGGTAACAAAGCGGTCTTTAATAGAAAGTAAATAGTGTATCGTGCAGTGTGAGGCGGTGCGGCGGTGAGGCGTCGCAGTGTCGTGCCCCGGTCGACACCCGCCCGTTTATGGCCACGTTTATCTCGAAATAGTAACTTGTTTGGGTCATGGCGCGACGCAATCACACACCATCGCTCCAAATCAAATCGAGAATTGCGACTCGACAGTCGACATCGCCTTCCGACGTGCGTCTATCTACGGCGACGTGTTTAACTACTCGATTACATTTGTTGATCATTACATAAAGCTGACGTGAGCAATTACTAGTAGACGAGATGTTATTAAAAATAATATGGGTAATCTATACCAAGTATGGTTAGATTAGAAAGGACTTTTTGAATGCCGTTTGTAAGCTATAAATTATTGGTTTGTTAGCTGTTCTCGGTTCCAAGAATGGTTATGCAGTGTCAGTAATTTGACTGGGAACTTAAGAAGTCATTCATTGAGCAGGCGCCGCATAAATAACTCGCCGTAGACTGGGACTGGGTGAGCTGAAGCTGAGCTCGTTTGCCCGAGCTCAGGCGCGGGCAATGTTGCGGAACGAGTGGATAGATACTCGGCTCGGTTTCAGCCCACGCCTATCGCCGACTCAATTAATGTGACGAACGCTTCCGTTTCTTAATGTACTGCAAATGGATGTTGTCCACTGCTAAATGCCAGTCGAATTTAATTAAAAGATAAATTAGTTAATATTGTTTACTTCTTTTGCGCGACGAGGTCTAATAAGTTTATACTTAGACCTCGACGGTAAACGACGAACATTTACCTAAATAATTGATTATGCTCATCCACTAAAGTATTCTATATTTACATAATTATATGATTCCACAAGAACTATGGTGGACCATAATTAAGTTTTTCTTCTTCTCTTTATTTTAACTCTTAACATTTTACATTCTGAATCGTTGATTAAGTATGTTGTCAAATTCCGGATTGAATGAAGATATATAAGTTACCTGTGTGTATAGGTGTCATGTCAAAAACTGAGTAAAATAAGTAGAGAGTAGACAGAATCAAAAGGTCCTATAGACCTACGTATCTTCGTAATATAATTATCTAGGCCAACTGTTTATCTAGCCTACTACAGTAGCCTCCACCAGTATGCAAAACGGCATAAAATGTAACCGAACACGGACATTATCTGAACCTAGTGAACACAGCTTTATCTGCTCACCATAACAAAAGCATTCACATTAAGTGCTGTGATTACAATGCATTACGACGATATGATTGACAACACAGATATCGGTATCATGTCACTTATCAAAATGTCGATCATTTTGATGTCAGCCTTAGCGCCGACGTGTGCCATTGTTTGCTACAAACAGGTATCATTTACGTGTAGACATATTTTTAGAAAAATAAGTGGTTGCCCTTTTGCGATGTTGACTAATTTGGTAAGTTTCTGCACTATGAAAATGAAAAACGAAACACTGTTAGAATACTTTGACGACACGGTTGGCGCAGTGGCTGAGCGATTGGACTGTTGCGCTGTGTGTCGCGGGTTCGATCCCCGCACGGAACAAATATTTGTATGGCCTACAGATAGTTGTCCCGGGTCTGGGTATTTGTGTATGTGAATTTAAATGTTTGTGAACGCACCCACGATACAGGAGAAATTCCTAGTGTGGGGCAATGTTTTTAAAAAAAAAAAAAAAAGAATACTTAGAGTACATCATCTGCCTATCCTTTTGCCAACTTTGTAGGGGTCGGCTCCCAGTCTAAAGGGGTGCAGCTGAATACTTGTATTTTAAATGACACGACTTCCTATCTGACCTCCACAACTCAGTTATTATTGGGTATTTTTTTATTTTTTTTTATTGGGACAAACCCGCCACACTATTCCCAAACCACTGTAACTCCTGTTAGCCAGAATCAACAGTGGCGACCACAAGAAAAGCGCCGAGACAATGAAGCTCGACGAAGTCCCAGAGAAGCGATTTAACTGTCTTGGATCCCGCAACGAAATTAATCAGAAAAGAATAGCGAACAGGAAAAAACAATTTCCACTATTAAAAAATTCTGAAAATTCTGAATTCTGAAATTCATCTATTTAATATTGGGTAATAATATGATACCCTTTGATAATACTGGTTGTTAGACTTCCGAGCCACTGGCTACCTATAACTACTGTCCAAGGTCTACAAATGACTGCACCAACGGCTTAATGTGGCACGGAGGAAACTCGGAACATCAAAACTGAGCCGAAGATTGATACGAGCAGCTGTTATTATCTCGCCATAAGCTCTTGATGACATTGTTAGAATCAGAAATTCAGAATTGTAAGAATGTTTATGTTGAATCAAATAATATTGCATAACTTCAGGCGGTTCAGACAAAGATGCCAGACATAGCTAGGCGCGAATATTAGTTGGTACAAAGAAGGGCATTATATGCCATAATGAGCCACACGCGCTGTTTATGATAATAACCGTAATTTACTCCTTGTTTCTGTTGTCACGCCGCATCATTATTTATTGTTAACGCATGTCATGGCTGGAATATTGTTATTATAATACTAGCTTTTACCCGCGACTTCGTCCGCGTTTCCGTCGTTTTTCGTAAAAAAATACCATAGTTATGTCCTTCCTTACGGTTCAGTGGTTTTGATGTAACAGACAGATTAACTTTCGTATTTTAGTAGGGAAATATAATATGTCAATCCACAATACTGTTGAAAAATATCGCAATAAGGAACCGCAGAATATTATTATTAATAGCTGTGCCCGCGACTCCGTCAGCGTGTAACTCTTTGTATGTTATTAAGTTAATGTATTGGTAATATTGTTTAGATCACTTTCACACAGAAAGCTCCGAACTGCTAAGCTATCGGGAGTTACACGTGTTATTGTGAGTCAACCATAAAAGATAGACATATATGCTGTTGTGGGATATTTTTTAGATAATTTTATGTAGAACATTTCCGTCATAAATGATTTCTATGTAGCTTTAACCATTAAGGCTGCACACGCGTCGGAAGCTTAAAAAATGGAGCAACTTCTCCCGTTTTCCCAACATTTCCCTTCACTGCTCTGCTTCTATTGATTGTAGCGTGATGAAAAGTATACTATAACCTCCACAGGAGTATGAAGAATAATTATACCAAGTTTCGTTAAAATCCGTTGAGTAGTTTTTGTTTCTATAAGGAACATACAGACAGACAGACAAACAAAAATTTTACTGATTGCATTTTTGGCATCGGTATCGATCACTAATTACCCCCTGATAGTTATTTTGAAAATATATATCATGTACAGAATTGACCTCTCTACAGATTTATTATAAGTATAGATATAGATAGATTATGTGAGGATTACACTATTATGGGAGGACTTCACCATTGGAACTGAGTTAGACCCAGCACATTTAAACCGCGTTCAAGAGCTTTTAATTTCCTAGTTGGGTTACCTGTTGCCTATGTGGTTTGTAAGATGTGCTTTAAAACTATATTTGTATATTATTATAATTATATTACGATTATCTTGTTCTGTATAGAGACACCAAAAGCTGTCGATCGTATTGATAAAAAAATGGTAACACTGTACAATAAAAACATTGTAGCATTTTGAGCAAGTTTTTGTTGTAATCATTGTATATTTACACCCCGCCCACAGAGCCGGCTCCTACGCTTCAATCTATAATTTAACGTTCAACTTCTTTTGTTTGAGCTAAAGTGATTTTATAATGTTTTTATGTTTACTTGACTTATCAATTTAATAGTTTCCTGACGTCAAGATGGCTCTAATCTGTTTTCAAAGAAAATTATTTATCTAAACTTAGATCGTTTGGTTGAGACAAAGAAGAGGCTTACACAGTCGTATGCACTTGCAGTCTTACTTAACACTATCGGTAATGCCAATGTTTTCTATCGAGTTAGTTGAAATATGTATAATATTTATAAAACAGTTACACTTAATGCATAACTATAAAGAAACTTTCCAATACAGGAAAGAGGAGTTTAGTCTCGAGTTACAAATAACAGGTACAGTGGAACAAGCTAATAAGTATACAAGCAGAAATCTTTATAATTCTAGTACACTGAAAATATTGATTGCAATTTTGTATTAAAAAGCGTTTCGCATTAAGCGACTGATGTCTCTAAATGTATCTGTATAATCTTAAAAGTAAATACAAGTTAGCTGGCTGTATACTTATTAGCTAGTTCGACTGTACATACCTAGGTATGTCTTTGTTTTAAACTGGAGTGCTAGATTTAGTGCTTTCGTAAATTTCCATAGAACACATGAACTTTTAAAGTAAATAGGGTTAAATGTTAAGTACACCGCACTATAAAGTACTGCAGGTCTCTTTTTAGCGCAAGTATTTAATAGTACTAGAGCTTTCCCCAAGTCCAGGTAAACGACTGGCGTGTTGAACATTAGTGAAATTAGTACCTTCATTACAGTATATTTTCCCTATCTTGACTGGATTGGGTGACAAATACTCGTACGGTACAAAAAACATTATTTCGACTATTCAAAAGTAACAGTAACTGGCCTAATTTTAATAAATTTTAATTATGATTACTCAAATTTGTCACTTACTATGTTTTTTTAACCTTTTTCTCTCGATTGTGTCCTATTTCTCGCCAATTCAATAACTGCGTTAATTTTTTGTTCGAAATGCGAAATATCATATTTGTTTTACAAAAAAGAACACACTAAGGTTCTTCTCAGACCTAATGCCCGATCCCTGAAACGCCTGATCCACGAAACTCTTTCAGTTCAAATTTTATATCGGTAGAGATGTCTTTGAAGCAGATACCCTCGTTTACTCAATTAATCAGAGCACCGTATATATATTATTAGCTCATGTCTATGTGGTGTAATGGCCGTGATTGGTGCGATGCTATATTTTATTGCTCTTCTTCATTGACAGTGAAGTGGGTCGAGCGGAACGCGGCTAAATGAATTAAGAGGCGACGCACTCTGTTACAGATCGGTTACAAACAATTTGTTACTGATTAAGTTGACAGATACATCGTGTTCCCACGGATGTTACTGATGTTCAACACTCGGCTCTCGGCCCTAGTTTACATGTTTACTGTATCTGGGATTTGGAATATAAAAACTAGGTTTTGCTATAAATATGAGATCGATGTGGTTGTGAATGTAAACACTAAACAGTGTCCACCGTGCAGTGTAGGCGGAGGACGGAGCGACCTCCACGCCTACAACACAGGAACACATGTTTACATGTCTGCCACCAGATCCCTTTATTTTAATTACACTAATATAAAATTTAATGTTTTGCCTTTGACCCCTGTTGGAAATACAAATAATACATACAAAATACGGATGTTTAGTTTAGTTAGATCATACATCCCATTTTTATTTCAGATTATTTAAAATCAACATTTTATTTTAGAAGACATAATGCTTCAAAGTAGAGGATTTCCTTAAGACCTACAGTTAAAGCGAAGGGATAACTGGTTTGGAAGGTTGTCTTTATTTATGTAGAAGTTAGATAAATATTTATACGTTTAATTAACCCGTCTTGACATTTGTTTACAGATATTTAAATATTTATTTGGATATCATATTTTTGGAATAAAGGGACTAACCTGCCATTCCTTATGGGAGAAGCCGCAGGTGGCGCTGCTGCGGTGGTGGTGGTGACATCTTCGTGCGTCAGCTTCCTGAGCGTGCGCGGTGACAGCGGTGTGCGCGGCGAGGGAAGCTCGGGGGTGACGGTGCGCTCGTCGTCATCGTCCTCGATGGGGCGGTAGTTGCGGTCGCCGCCGAGGGCGCGCCGCACCAGCTCGGGGCTGGCCAGGCGGTTGGGCGCGCGCAGCATGCCGGGGCGAAGGCCGGGCGCTCCGTAGGTGAAGGGCGCGGAGTCGGCGCGCGCGTGGTACGGTATGTCGGGCGGTCGGTCGGCGTGCGACTGCGGCGGCGGGTCGGGCAGCGCGCTCACGGTGCGCAGCATGTCCCCCAGCAGCGCGTCGAGCTCGTCAGGCGGGCTGGGTGCGGCGCGCCGCCCCGCAGACGAGATGCCCGAGTCCATGGACGCGCTGAGCGGCGAGGAAGGCCCGCCGCCCGCGCGCACTACCGTGGCGTAGATGGACCCGTCCAGGGGTCCGAACGTATGCGCCGCCTCGGTCCCGTCGCCTGCTTCGCCTCCCGAACCGGAGCCTTCTGCGCTGCCGTTGTTCTCACCTGTACGGAATTCAACTACTCAGAACGAATACTAACATTGCGTGTCGAAGAATAACAGACAGGATATCTTCTCACATAACTTCAATGTGATTAGGTTAGCCTCGGGGCGATGTGTTTAGCGACGGTTTAATTACGAATAGCTTTTAAATTGGATTCGATTCGCTCCAATAAACCGGCGGAGCCTCTTCGCAACGATGTGTATCTATCTGGTTGGCACGTGTATAATTTTCTACTGCACTTTGTACGAGGATAGAATTAATTTAGAAAATTAACATGTAGGTAAGTTACACGACGAGTTCTGTGTTATTATCATATTCACACGTAATAATATCGCTGCAGAACAATTCCCGAGTGTTTAATTAGCCGAGTGCCATCTGGTACAGTAGCGGGTGCAGTTACTGTCACCCCGACAGAGCCAGCACATCCTAAAAAGGACTAAGTTCGCTTCCCGTTAGTGCAGCAGCGGGATGACACCGTTAAGTGTTGTTTGATGAAGTGCCGGTACCACGTCCTACTTATAGATAAGTGTACGTACATAGATAAGTGTACATACGTACTCTAATACGGAAATCATATATTGTAAGTCTGCCATAGAACCGTATAAATAAGCATCTAAGTGAGCTAAAAATAAACGTTGAAGCTGTCTTTGTCACTAATGATATTCGCAACTGATCTCTACATTAAGATAAAATGTAGCCTAGATATTACTCAGAAGAGATGGACTGTAAAGGCAGCAAAATAAAACTCAGTAATGACTAATGACCCTCCGTGATAAGGATAACCCTGTCGTATCAAATCGTCTTAAAATATTCTAAGATGGTCTTACATGATGGTTCAAGGCGATATTGCCAAACGAGGAAACGACCTCCACAGCATATGTACCAACACCTGCTCAATTTACGTCGATGGACTTAAGACGATTGATGCCATATAGGTAAATGATACATTGGAGATACATAATATAAAGTGGATAGTAGGAAAAAACTGACCAGTTGTGTCTATATATTGTCTGCTATGCCGCCGCGCCGGACTTGATTATTAATGCAAGATCGAGTCCACCCACACAATATTTTGACCAGCAACCATTTACGAGATGGCTAGAGATGTTGAAGTGTCAAAGTGTGTAATACTGAATGTAAATAAGGAGGAATGACACGATCACTCGCCTAATTTACATAACGAGCGCGTCTTGTTCGCGTAGCTAACGTTTCGTGACACTTTTGTGATTTTTCCTACTGAACTGTAAACTGCGAAATGTCCGGAGCGCCGGCGGCGGCGCCGCGTCTATGTTCGATTTCGAAACTGAACTAAATGTGTAGTTGTCAATAACGCAATTAGTGTAAAGATATCAACGTCAGCGTCTGGTGACCGTCGCCGTCGGCCGCTGTTAAGGAAGATGCGGTTATTTCTGTGTTGTCAACGAAAATAACGCGTCGGGAGCGAGGGCTAGTGTTACGAAATGTGCAGCGCAGGAAGAGGATGTGCGCCCTAGCGTCGCCTGCGCCGCGTCCCACGATATATCTCACGGCTCACGCACGTGGAGATAAAGAAATCTGTATTCATTAATTACTGACACACATGGCGCTGATCGCAATCCCTAAAAGATTGATAAGATTGTGTAGAGTTGTGATTTTTATCTCACTCCGGGATCTATTTACAGCAAAAGCTTAATTGTATGATGTAAATAATTTGTCTCTGCTGTTAATGCTTTACGGAAAAATAAGCTTTTTAAATTGAAATAGATGTTCGTCAAATCATAAGAATAACAAAAACCGGTGCGGAAGTCTCTATAGTCGAGTTATGATACCCCAAAGCTTTATGATACAATATTTACGACTGCTAAATCTATAAAAGTCACTGGAACATCAAACTAACTCGTGTCCAACAAGATTTTAGTTCGTTAACAATTGAAAATGAGCGTGACCGCGATGCGGTGGAGCCGTGCAGCTTTGGACACGTGCGAGTCACACCCAGTGCTCGTATATCAGAAATGTGCTGGCAGGGAGATATTATACTGTTTGCACAGTGGTGTTTTAACAATGTTGCGATAACCGCTGGTACCTATGAAGGTGAGCGTGTGTTGGTGAGCGCGCAGACGCAGTGATGTCATCAGGCACCACCTTGTAGTTCTGCGAAACTCTAAGCTCTACCGCATAATAATACGGCTCGGCACTGACCGTTGGGCTATCTACGTTCGTTATCCGACGTTAGCTCCGAATTCTAACCAGTTTCGCTCTTTTACCTTTTTTCTGGGTGAGGAATGTAGTTTATTTTGAACAACATTTGCATATTAATGCTCTTATTTTGATCTTAGAACGAATAGCTTTGCGAATTTTTACAGAGTGGTAGCTGATTGGCTTATAAGGAGCTATCGTCAACGTCAACAACAAGATTTTAGGAGCACAGAAGTTCAGCACACTTAGTAACACTTCATAATAATTGGCTGTTTTTAATTATAGAGGAAGTGCTGTAATTAGCTTCGTAAAAGCACTGAGCACAAGCACACGTCTGCCGTATGTACGCGGGTAGTATTGACTGTTCATCAAAACTGAAAGCTCAGGCGATAAAATAATACTGATAGCTATCGCGGCAGGACATGTGTGTGTAATGTCAGGGTAAGCAAGCGCGGATAAACTCCCATCCGATCGATACGATACTATGTGCTTAAGTACGTACAATGTTTAGTGTACACAATGATCAGACGGCTGCAGAGTAGATCGGCTAATGGATGGACAATTTAAGCAAACAAATGCTCAATGAATCAGATCTTTAAATGAACCATGTAATACTCAAACAAATCTGTTGTTAAAAATACATAAGTGTCTTAAACACATCACTCTTAGTTCGCAAAGAGTTACACCATGTACAGTGCGATCAAATTATCTTGGCAGGTCCGAACATAGGCTCTGCGAACTTTTACGCATGTAAACTTGTGAAGAAAACTGTTATTGCCAGATAAACCAATACTTAAACGATAAGAAAATACCTAATTTAAACAGTGAGAAATACAAATAAAATAAATATCATAACACTTTTATACATTAGTTGTAACAAAATGACCTGCACGAAGTTCGGACCTGCCAAGATAATTTGACCGCACTGTACCTACCGACATTGCAGATTGATTAATTCGACATGCGTTCGACAGGACAGCAAGTTCGCAACCTATATTTTTTGCACGCTCGGAGATGACGTCAGGGTAAACATAGCCTTGCGTGTGAATATAAAATTCATTAGGTATGGTATGACATGGCTGACATAAGTACAAGTAGGTACGAATCTTTGACCTCACTACGTGTTGTACCGGACACTCGTAATCTTATTAACTCAACTTTTTTGTCCAATTTATTAACATAGTACTATAAGCCTTGTAAGGAGATAATTTTTTTGTATCTCCGATTGATTAAAAGACGTCAACGGTTCTTGAGTTTTTCTGAGAAACAAAATCAAGATAAGACAACCACGCTGCTTAGGTTACTGACACAGACAGCGATCATGATTATTTATTGCTTGTACACCCGTATGGGCGAACTCGATTCTCGTATCGAATTAAATTGATGTGTGTCGAATGCTGGCCCTAAGGGCAGGCTCTCGGCCCCGAGTCAGTGGACATACATCAGCGATTCTCCTCGCTGGTCAATTAGCGGCCAGGCGCCGGACGAAGCGACTCCAATCTCATTTGTCGTTAGCACTAACACCGCCTATTGTTATCTTTGCTCGAGTCGAGACCCGCTATTGTTAAGATGAAAAGCCGGCTCTAAAGGCACTTTCAATTTATTCCAACACACTCTTCGTAAAGATTTTGACACGCGCAATCAATCATTGCCTCCATATAAGATCCGGAACACTGATTCAATGGAATTACGTTCACTAATTTTGAAGTCATAAAACGGCTTCACTAGCGGCGAAAATTAATGTCACACTCACCTCGATTGTGATTTTGTTAGCGAGCCTCGAAATATCCGAAAGAAATTGTTAAATGCTTTTCTTCAAAGTTTTCATGACAACATTAACTGTTTTAGAACATGTAACGAATTTAGGGCAACTTTTTTATTTTTGGGTTTAGTTTACGAATTTTTTGATTGATGTTTAAAGTTTGTACCGGTAGCGCTCGCTAGGGACGTGCGCGTGCGTGGCGGCTCGCTAGGCGGGCGCGGACGGACTGGGCGGGCGGGCGCCGGTGGACACACATCACTAAAATAGCCGACTGGCCGACACCTGCACCGCACGCGACCTCTCGCTAACCGGTGTAGTTAGGTCGCTTTGTCAACACACATGACACATTTCAGTAACGGGACTTTCAGTTTCACTACAAAGTAGCCTAGTTTACTAATTGGTAACTTGAGATTAACTACACCTTTAGTGGTTTATAATATTTTTCATTAATTTCTGATTAGTATAACTTCTAAAATAACAAATATGTATTAGTTTTTGATAAGTATACCTTGTCGAAATCTTACTGAATGGATATCAATGAACGTACACACACAGGATGTACGCAACGGGCCCCATTTCGGCAAGTTCCCGTCAAAAGGGCTATTACGCAAGTTAGTTGAAGTAGTCAGTCACATTGTTGCCAGTAATGGCAGACGGATGTTCCGCTTCACTTGCCATACCACTGGCACTGGCCACATGTGGGAACCCCTCGTACAAATCTTTAGACAAGCTTTTAATGCTTACAAGAATAGATTATAACTTGCGGATGTTGAACTAATAAAACGCGGTTAGGCGAATCTTGTAGATTTCCTTGTTTTAAGTAAGTGTAAACTTTTGAATGGCCTAACTTTTTACATACTTTCTTATATACCGCTCTCAAAACCATTTACAGTCACCATCATCGTTTTATTAGGTCGTTAATATGTCTGCTACAGAGAGAGAGCCCTACAAAACTTTTTCTTAAAGTAACTTCGTGACATAACATGACTCTTGTAATCCCCCAAGGGTTAGGCACCAATGTACACACGGCTACACATCAAGCTATACAAAACCAGTATAATCTGATCGTTCATTGTGCGAAAAGATCTAGTAAAGTGAGACCAAGATTAACTGGTTTTGTATAGCTTGATGTGTAGCCGTGTGTAGTCATTAGTACACCCACATTTCGCCAGTAATGTTTAAGTGCCATGTAATAAGGGGCGAGATGTTTGCTATCAACCGGGCACAAATCCAGACTCAGTGACTGATACTGAAAAATTCCTGACGGAAAAACCCAATAACACTTTGCCCGACGTGGGAATCAAAGCCACGATTCAACCTATCGACTTTTTCTCAAACACTTCATTTTTCATAATAACAGCGGGGTGCTATTACACATTATATTTAATTTAAAACTAAACTAAAATAAACCAATAACATTAGACACGTAATCGTTAACTCTGACCGACATACTGGTATACTGGTCGAGTCAGTCAGTCAAGGTTGAGCGCATTTTACTGGATTAGCACTCGACTTATTAATTTATGCTTCCCATCCGCGAAATTGCTTCGGGACCACGCCCTTTAGCTCGAGGTTTAGTAATGTATATTATGTATACGTACCTAAGTATAGGTATTGGATATAGATATGATCACTATACCTTCTCATACTTTTCTTTTCTTAAATCAATTATTCTTAATTATTGATCATTTTTGAGCTAATTATTTGGTCTATCGGGTTTTTTTAGGGCTGGTTCGAGGAGGCGCAGGAAAAGAGCTCCTGGAAAGAGTTGGGGAGGCCTTTGTCCGGCAGTGAGACAGTACAGGCTAGTAAAAAAATACGGGTTTTAATAATTTCAGTTATAATTCTGCTCTTCTTTCTTAACAGATCACGTATTCGAATATTTAAGCATGTTTGACTTTGTATAGATACTCATTGACCTACGTTGGTTGATTGGTCTACGAGGTGTCTACGAGGTGTCTACGCGGGTACTACGAGGGGTCTACGAGCGTTTTACAAGGATTGTAGCATAGCTGGTGCAATTTTTTAATTTGCTAAAAACATTCTTACTACAGTAAAGCGTTCTCTAATTTAGTGGCATCTTTGAAGGTCATTTTACATTTTGACTACTGTTGGGTATTCCGCAGTGCCTGTACAGGGTTAATTTAAAAAAAAAACTGTTAAAGTTTTAAAATTAAGATATCTATATTGTGCAAAGGACAGCCCTCCGTAGGCTGATGAAGTGAATTCAGTACTCATCATACTAAGATAAATAACAATAATTAAATTAATTTATTTTCTCCTCACAAGTTACTTAATGCTAGGGTTACATTGGAACACGAACACGAAATTAACTTTGTGACAGAATGGTGCTTGAAGTGTAGTCCTCCTTACCGATTTCGGCAACGGCGACCCTTACAAGCTATTTCCTAGCGTGTGCCCTCATATGGCTGGCCAGACCGAATTTACTTTTAAATACCCGGTCGCAGCTAAAGCAGTAGAGTTGACCGGCTGAGTTGTAGGTATAGGTGTAGGAGGGCTTAGGTCTCTCTTTACGTATTTGGCGCTTTTCTTTCAGTGTTTCGATTCGCTGTTTTTCGAAAGATTTTGTGTTTTTGTAAATAGTAGAGCGCCAAGACGACCTATGCAGAGCGAGCCTCTCCCAACCAGTTGGATCAATAGCGCAAGCGTTTAGATGTCTCTTGAGCACATCCTTATAGCGGAGATGTTGACCGCCATGCTTTCGTTTGCCCTCTGTCATCTCCGAGTAGAAGACCACTTTGGGCAAACGGTAAAGATGACTGGTACAACAAATTATTCCTAGAGCGTTAGGGGAATTCAATAAAATCTAATATTTGATTTGTTTTCTCATCTATACCTATACATATAATAAAACAGTAAAAAAAACTGTGTCTCTGTACATTGAATATATTAAAAAAAAAAATTGAATTACTGCTTCTAAACCCCCCGGTTTAGAAGCAGTAGTAGAGCACGAATCTAAAAAAAAAAAAAATGTCTGTTTGTCTGTTTGTTTGTACACGCTAATCTTCGGAACTACTCGACGGATTTGAATGTTTTTTTTTTGTTGTATAGGTATTAAGTCTGTGCAACATATAGGCTATAATTTATCTTGGAAACTTGAACACCTGATGCAGAACCGCAACAGACCAGCTAAACTATAAGAGATGCGAAAATGGTATTTTAGCAAAAATTGTTCCGCGTGATGAGCATTTTCTGCTAAGAGAATAAATTTGAAGATCTGGAACACCTCATGTGGAACTCCAAGAGCCCAGCTACGCTATAACAAATATAGGAATGACGTCTTAGCAAGAGTTGTTCAGCCTGATAAGCACTCTCTGTTGACGTATAAAAATTGAAGATCTGGAACAGCTGATGTGGAACTCCAAGAGGCTTGGCTCTTACTATAATATATGGAATGACGTCTTAGCAAAAGTTGTTCAGCCTGATGAGCACTCTCTGTTGACGTATAAATCTTGAAGATCTGGCACACGTGTTGTGGAATAGGGTATTTCACCAAAAAAATCAAATTAGTCCATCTGATAGATTTCTTTTAGATAATGGACACGTATTTTTTCTTTTTTCGCGTAAACAAAAGATGAAGACGATACAGTGCTTCGAAAAGTCGTGTAAAGTCGTGTGACGTCACAAGGTTAGTACTTTTTTACCCACTAAGTGACGCCAAAAGCCTCCACTCATGATCTTTGACACGTTTTATTTTCGTCAATTTTTATTAATTTGATAAAACAAAAAACACGTATCCAATATTTTTCGATAATCTAACAGACGGACTAATTAGATTTTTTTGGTGAAATACCCTATTCCAAGTGCCCAGCTACACTATAACCTAAATAGGAATAACGTCTTAGCAAGAGTTGTTCAGCCTGATGAGCGCTCTCTGTTGACTTAGAAAAATTGAAGATTTGATTGAAGATTGAACACCTGATGTGGAAATCAAAGCTATCACTAATTTCACTGTATATCTATAAAATAACGTATGCTGGGAGTACCTCCACGCGGTGAAGGCGGTAACAGTTTAGGACTGATTTTCGATGAAAATTCGATGAATCATTGAAAATTTGACTCTACTGGCCAAAACTCCCATTTATTATTTTATTTTATCGAATAAATATGCCTTCGCGCTTTCCTTTTCTTCGTGACACGGTAGCCTACCCGGTAACGCAGGGGAGCAGTCACTTAAATTTTAATTGATCAAGTATCTTCGAATCGGAAACCAACTACTCCACCTTGCATCTATATCTCTACCTTGCATAAATAAATAAATAAAACTATAACCATGCCTAGAAAGAGGTCAAATCTTTCCCAACGTTCCAAAGGAGTTAAAAGATTGAGGATCATAAGATCCCAAGAATCTACCCAAGAGCGTCAGGAGAGACTTGTTGCTGTTCGAGAACATCAGGCTGCAAATCGCTCCGTAGAAACCTCTTCGGATCGCGAAGCACGCCTGCGTTCTCAGCGTATTTACGCATCTACATCCAGATCTCTAGAGACCGTGATGTAGATCGTGAACGTCATGCATTGTCTCGCGAGTCGCCGACGTTCACGGATAGAGAATTGCGTTTGAGTTCTCAGCGTATCTACGCATCTGCTTCTAGGTCTCTAGAGACAAGTGAGGAACATGATGCGCGACTGTCCGCTGATTGTGAACGTCACGCATTGTCTCGCGAGTCGGAGATGTTCACTGATAGAGAATCACACTCGATTTCTCAGCGTATCTACGCATCTGCTTCTAGGTCTCTAGAGACAAGCGAGGAACATGATGCGCGACTGTCCGCTGATCATGAACGTCACGCATTGTCTCGCCCCGCCAGTCAGAGACGTTCACTGATAGAGAATTGCGCTTGAGTTCTCAGCGTATCTACGCATCTGTCAGCTAAAGTATAAGAGATATAAAAATGGTGACAAAGCAAAAAAATATTCTACGTGAAGAGCATTTTCTGCTGTAAGAATAAATTTGCAGATCTGGAACACCTAACTGCAAAGCCCAGCGACACTAAAACATATTAAGGAATGACGTCTTAGCAAAAGTTGTTTAGTCCGATGGGCATTTATTGTGGACTTACAAAAATGAAAGATCTGGAACGTCTCCAATCGTCTCGCTCATCCTGTTGTTTTCCCGTCCTTAGAATTCTACATCAGACGTTTCAGATTTTCGATTTTGACGACACCGTTGTCGCTGGCATAAGCAACAGGATCCGCGTACGAAGTCCCGGGCAGAAGGTAGTCCAAAATATATCGTTACGGTGGCAAAACGCACGCTACGAACGGCAAGCGCAACGACGAATTAAATAAACTCGCGTCGTTCGTTAGAGTATTCTAATAACGATTGTTGTTTACATACCTAATTATTTATTTTAGACGTACCACGATTATAATAATGAAAATTTTTGAGAAAAAATATCCGGTGTAACATGATTCAAAATGGATCATATTAAAAACTGAATACACCCTCTCAGTTTGCGGATGGTTGTCCCTTACACCCTGCATAATGAACCGAACTATTCGACTAATCGAATAAAATAAAAATGATGAAAACATCAATTGAAAATATCTGGTCGAACAATCTTGCATGCGGATTCCTTCTGTTTGTGTGTGAGTTGAAAAATTATGCTAGAAAGAGCTAATAATTTGTGAGGCATGCAGTATAACAGTCAGATAACGGTCAGATTTCACAACCCCGAAGTACCTATAAAGTAAATTTTGTCTCATACTGTAAGCCACACGTCAGTGCCATCAACGCCAGGAAAAACTGGCCTCTGTGTCGTATTAAAACCCCGTACTACGGTAGGCCAGCTCAACCAAGGTGAAAATGTTACCTCCAAGAAGCGGTCAATAGAAGTAGTACCTACCGTTAATGTGGTTAAGTAGAACGTCGAATCTATACCATCTGTCATCATCAATCTCGTAACTGTCTCTTTCTAAAACTCTTGCCGCCTTATTAATAAAATAGTTAAACCTGGTTTAACTTACGCTTGGTTTATCTCGCATGCCGTCTGTTTCTTTTGAATATTTTTGAAGTGAGACGGCATGCGAGATAAACCAAGCGTAAGTTAAACCAGGTTTAACTATTTTTATTAATAAGGCGGTAAGTGTTATACATATAAATGTCTGAGTACTGTCAAGCTATGTATCAGTGCTTACCAGGATCATCATCGGTGAGTGTGGACAGCGGTCGCAGATGTTCGAGCGAGTCAGCACGAGCGAGCGCGTCAGGGGCAGCGCGCAGCGGGGCGGCGGGGGTCGGGGCTGGAGCGGCGCCCCCGCCCCCCTCGCCGCGGAGGAACACCAGCTCCACTGCACCGTCGCTCGGAAATGAGGGATCTGATCAAAGGAATCAACGGTTAAAACATAACATCACCTCTGTGGGAGATATGTGTACCCAGATATGTGAAAACCGTGTAGGTTACTTTGTGGGGTAGCTATTCATCTCGGGATATACCGACTACGAAACGTAATTTTATTTTACAGTTTTGTTTAACTTAATGCCATGTCTACCTGGGACGAGCTTAATGCCATCAAATGCACAAATACCAAAACTTGGAGCTGCTACTGAAAATACTAATGGTAAAACTTCATCATTCTTGGTCCGATTTGGGGATCGAGCCCAGGGTTCTATGGTCAGTAGCTGTAATTCTAATCTTTATGACTTTTAAAGTTCTTTAGTGGTTTCTTCAAGAAACATTCAAAACTTCCCCTCATTCCTATTCTCTGGTTCTGCAAATTGCCGCCAATTCCATTACAATAACAGTAACCTCATTGTAACTGATTAAATTAATCGTAATTGAGAACAACTAATGTTATTTTGGCTCATAAATATAAATAGCATTAAATAAGCGTTTTCCTTACAGTTGAATTTATTAGTTTGACCTCACACTTAATGGTTCAGGCAATTTTCCTGATAACAAAATCACGTTGGCGTAATTGCACTCAATTGTAGACAAGACTTATTGAAATAAATATCTTTGTCTGGTATGTACTACCTATGTAGTTACCTACTCGCATACGTAATATGTTTGTAGTATACAGTCGGGGAAATGTATTCACAAATGAATACAAGAACTCAAACACTTATTGATTCGATAGAATCCGTTTGTGGCATAGAACTTCATAGAAGTGGCATTCGTATTAGTGTTTTAATGTGTAAATATAACTATTTGATATACTTTAAGATCTTATAGATGGCATGGCGCGCATGGCAGCGTTTTTATGGGGGGTAAGTAAGCAGGAAAGGAAAGAAAACACATTCGATGCTAGCATAGACAAAGAAATAATTCTACATTAATTTAGAAACATTCATGATTTAACCAACGTCTGTTCTGAATGCATTCAACTCTATTATTTTTACAGTTTATTAGTTTCTATGAAACGAGGAACTTAAAGAAATATCGTAGGAGAAAAAGACTTTAGTATTTTGACAAATGCAACGAGTAGGTAATATGGCAGAATTACAAGTTAGACAAAGGATACACAATCAATTAGTAGGTATCCGATCATCTGACTTCACCAACACGAAATTGATAGTGCAACCTCTGTCTGAAAGCCAGAAAGGTGATGGTTACCGTGCACGGCATGATCGAGCTGCTGCTTAGTGAAGGAGAGCGTGTGGTCTGCGACGGCGCACGTGTGGAACTGACACGCGAACACCAGGCGGCGCTGGCCGGCGCCCGCGGGTCCCGCCGGGGCCGCGGGGCCCGCCGGGGCCGCGGTGGGCCGCGCTTGGGCCGCGCGCCGGTACGCCCGCACTACTACGTCGCCGCGTAGTGCCAGACGCCCAACGCCTACCGTCCAGCCGCCGCCGTTCACCATGTATAGACCTGCACAATACAACATATTATCATTAGACATACAAAAGTTTAAAAAATGCTTTTGCTCTTATCTTCCGGCTTCCCGTCTTATCGGAATAAAAAATCAAAATATTTAATTTCACATAGGCCTACATGGGCACTTCTAAACGTCGACAAAAGGTGCACGGTACGGGTAGGTCGTTTCCTATGGACGAGAACCGGCAAGAAACTCCATGAAACTGAATACTATACTGAATCCATTCCTACATAGACCGACTGTCCCTTACAACCTAGTTACTGTAGAAACGGCTTTTGGTGCTCAATATTTGGGATACCCAACTATCCTCGATTATTGGAACAGTTAAAATCACCGCTTACCAAACGGAAGGCTCTACAAGTCTACAGGATCGATCAGCTTACTACTTGGCTCAGACATAAGCAACCGGTTACCCGATGTAGACTTTGTCATTACGGTCTAAGTCAATATTTAATTATCATCGTGTCGCTCAATATTTGCAATGTACGCTAAATGCGCGTTAGGTTTGGTGACAGCGTTCAAATGTTTATCCAAGAGAAAGTTCGATACCCTTGTGAATCTGATCGAGTGGATTTCAAGTTAAAAACTTTATCATTGTAAGAAGATTTGCAAGAATCTTTTGGATTTTTTTGTACATGTCCATAAAAGAACCTAGCCCTTGGTTTTTCACGGAACAATTTTACAAATGTTTTCCAACAATGGCAAGTTAAAAAAAATTTTATACGAGTAGCTCTATACAATGACTACCTACGCTGTATTCTTAGTTCAAGCCTCCCGTTTAAAAAAGTAAATAACGTTTAAGAAAAGCCGTAGTCACACGTTATAGGTACCAACCCAAACACTTTAATACCGTGTGACTACGGCTTTTCTTTTTGTTCTATCCTGAAAATCTTGTTTCATACTTTTTCAGCGTCGTTTTTTTTGTCGTAGTCGGGTTTTAGTTATTTACTTTTTTTTATTTTAACAATTTTGGTGTTAATTTTTTTTTTCACTCTTAACTTTTTGTCCACTAGGGGGCGTGATTTTAAATTTGAGCAATATTTGGAAATGTACAAGTGAGGACCTTTCAAATGATACCAAACACGGCGTATTTATCTCTATTTTTATTTTTTAAGCCTTACTTTTTGTCCGCTAGAGGGCGCCAAATCGATTTTTGTGACACGTCACGTAGCCTATGTTCAGCGGAAAATTAAGACGGTTCTAACGATACCTCGTATGTCGAGTTCCGATAAGTGGATTAGAAGCTATGAGGGAACAGATGAAGATACTCACATACATACATACAAACATACATACATACATATCAGGGATGTTGCGGATGCCGATTTTTTGACATCCGCGGATGCGGATGCGGATGCGGAGTTTTGATGGCTCACATCCGCGGATGCGGATGCGGATGCGGATGTTTAAGATAAATGAAGTAAAAAAAAAAATAAGTAAAATAAAAATTAAGTACCCAGGTATATGAATGAAGAATTATTAAAACATTTTTAGATTAGGTACTTTGAATCGGTGGTGACATTGTTAATTAACTAGACGCTGATAAATAAAGAATTTTGTTATAAAAATAATAAACTTTACCTACAATAAAACGTATTACCGGTGTAACATAATGGAATTGACCTGACGATTAAAATAAGCCGAGCTAGGACTAAAGTAGTCTTAGATTAGTGTAACTATATAAAGTTTTCCCATAAACAATTATTTACACACAATGATCACAATCACAACTCACGACAACACTCGAAATATCAATCTGTTATGTAATCAACAGCGCAAACAAACACGTAATGATTTATTTACAAGAAACAAAAAATGCACCACAGCAAACGCGTCGGATCTTGTCAAGTTGTCACCAATTTCTTCGCTCCCATTGGTCATTGTAATTTGTCACAAGGGAAACGGCACGCGCCATTCGCCGGCCGGGCTCGCCCAATTTCTTTCTTGCCGCAACTTGTATGACATTCGCATCCGCATGAATATCCGCATTGATTATTGCGGATGCGGATGCGGATGCGGATGTTCAAATCTATGCGGAAGCTCCGCATTTGCGGATGCGGATTCGAATATTCGCAACATCCCTGGGTCACATACATAGCCAGTCAAAATCATAACCCTCCTTTGTCTTTGCCGTAGTCGGGTAAAAAGTACCCTATAATATTTCCATCTACCAATCCGTACAGGGCCCGCGTGGTGGATGGTGGACCATAGCCCATCCCTTTCCTAGAGAAGAGACCTGAGTCCCTGCAGTGGGAAAATTAAAGGCTGATGATGGTGATGAGCAGTGGTGGCCCAGTGGTGGCGGCCCCGACTTACGAACAGGGAGTCGTGGGTTCGAACCCCGTCAGGCGCATTACTTTGTGTAATTTATTTCATCATCACTGCTCCCAAAACGGTGAAGGAAAAACATCGTGAGGAAACCGGCATGTCTTAGAACCAAAAATTCGAAGACATGTGACATCTACCAATCCGCACTGGGCCCGCGTGGTAGATTATAGCCCATCCCTCTCCTAGAGAGGAGGCCTGAGTCCCTGCAGTGGGAACATTATAGGCTGTTGATGATGGTGATGATAATATTTCCGTTATTGTTTACTTGCCTGACGTGTAAACGCATACGAAGTTCTCGTATATCTTGAGGAAGGCGATGGTGGGCGTGGCGGGAGACGCGAGGGAACCTGCCACGCTGACGTGCGTCAGGTGTAGGGGAGCTGCGTTCACTCGGATCTGACCAGCCAGCAGACCAGCGAAAGTGTCGATGTAGCTGGGAACAAGACGAAAATAATATTAGTTATTTATACCGAAAATAAGTATGTAATAGGCCAGCATATCAAAGTACCCAAAACTGGTAAATTTTCCAAATCAACCTTGAACCTAATGCTTTGGTGATAAAGTTGAAAATCTATTAAGTAAAGAAAGTCAGATTGTAGTAGCTTGATGTACTGGCGTCTGTACCTAACATACGTATAGACTTGACAGCTTTACATTCATAAGTAAGAATGAAACCGTCCGTCGGATACCCTACCTTGTTTCTCCCGATTTCAGAAAATCTTTACTTAGCCTTCAGTACCGACGGACTGGATCCATTTGAATCGTCTACAGGGTAGTAGTGTTGAAAATAAAACCATAATAAGGAGATTACTTAAGTAGTGTTATTTACCGTTTATTGCTTGGTAGATGAAAAACGGGAACTCTGTCGTCCAAGTATCTTCTCATGGCATATCGATCAAGGGCATGCTCAGGCGCACCACATATCGCTGAGTAGTGCATGTATGCTGCCACCAGTACGCCTAGGCGCTCTCGATTACCCCTGAAAAATAATAAAAAAGTAAACATAAAAGCACTGTTTAATAAAACCCAATTTATAAATGGGCGAAGGGAAAATCAGGTCATCCCCTGATTTACTATGCAGTCCTTAAATAACATCTATTTACTAAAATTAATGAGTATTTCACGTTTTTTTTTAAATTGTTTATTTAAAAGGAGAGAACTGAATTGAAATAACTACAGTCATAATAACTTAAAATACCAGAAATTACAGGGAAAACTAATGAATTATATAACTTTATTATCTATTTACACGTGTGAAAAATTATCTAGGAGTCTTGATAATGGTCGAGCGGAAAACTTATGCTAAAAATGTTATCTGTTTTCCTTATAGTCTGCCGCCAGTTTGGCAGCCGGATTAATTGATTGATTAGCGTCCGGTGATATAACATCGTAGGGAAACAAATGGATTTAGTCATAATACCTATCCATCTTCCTGATAAGAACAGGTCCTTTTAATGTAGAAAATTGGATAATATAGCGCTATTTCAGTGGCCATAACTACATAAACTAAAAGAATTCTATGAATGGCAGTGTGTTCAAAAATATTTTCAGTGAAAAATGTTGTTTGTTTTTTTTTTTTTTTTTTTCACTTTATCAGAAATTTAGCATCACACGCAAGCGTAAGTACGTACGCGAGATCGTAGTAACACCAAAGTGTTGCTGGCCCAGCTTAATGAGAACCCCATCCTTTGAATATACGTTCGAAGCGCAGACAAGAGGTGGTGACTGTAGCTCCGTCATATATTTATTATAACAATGGGTGCTTTTGGCTTAATCGAATAGCTCATATAAATCTGATATTTACCATGCAAGTAATATGGCAACGTTCTTTGGATGAGCAGCAAGCCAGCTCTCTATGTGTTTGCAAGCGGCACAGAGACGTTCTAGTGGAGGCGCCAGGTCGCCGGCCCAGCCGAGCGAGCGAGCGCGCCCGAACACGCTCCGCGCTGCTCCGACACCGCCTGCGCTGTCACTGCCGCTCACCTCGAACACCTGGAAAAAATGAAACAATAAAGATGAATACTTGATCAACTGGATGAAAGTTCTTGAGAGAGATCTAAAACAAATTAGATCGTTGAATGTTTATACGCAATGATCCGGGACACAGATGTACAATGTATGAGTTTGTCGAAACAGAACAGGGCGAAGTGATGAAGAATTGTAAATTGGGCTGACGCGAAACCCTCTTAAAAAAAATATTAGAGTCATATTGCTTGTTATTAAAATGCTACAGGGTCGTTCGCATCGCGCGCTCGTGCTATAGCCTCAGGTTCTGTTCAGTTCCGACAAACTCATACATTGTACGGTGTACCCCTAATTCTTCTTTAATATGTATTTGGGTTTCCGTCTAATCTAAAATACTAAGCATAACTTACAAAGAGGCGAGAAAATTCAAAGAAGAGACTGATTAACCATAAGGATGAACGTTATGAACAAGTAACAAACTATCCTACTTGGATAACTACCATTAACTTAATCCTAATTTACGGCTCTTTTAAAGTAAGAGCAAAGGTCCCGCAACTAATATCACATAGGAGACTTTTAAGGCGGGTCTGCCTTATCTACAGCATTAGAGTTAGCACACGACTTCTGTATATGGAGTCTGGTCAAATTTACATTAAACTTTGTAGCTCCAATGTTGTACCTGGGGATTGTGATAGCTGATAGTTGCTACAACCAGAGATTTGTTGAAATAGTATTTATTTGTATTTACAATTTCGATTAGGAGAAAACAGACTTTATTGTACTACGAAACATATATTATTTCCATAGCCCACTGCCGACTATTAACTTATATTTTTTCTTATAAAATTAGTACCAATTAAACGCCCGTCTTATAAAATTACTTTTCAAATTAAATACTTCTTCAAAGCGCCGCTTCAGAGACGGCGACGCGCCCACTACGTGAGTAGCACTTCCTCTAATTAAAATGTTGAACATAAAAATCTACAGCTACACTAATGAAAATATGAAAACTCATAGAAATTATTTGCTGCGTGATCTATGACTGTGTTTCATTCCGCTTTCGATATAACTCAGTCCACATGGAGGAAGGGGTGGAAACTGTAAGTTTATTATTGTTAAGTGATGTAGACAGTTTTTTTTTTATTTTAATGATACCTATACCAACAAGTCAATTTAGGAAGCGTACTCACCATGAAATGTTCTCCATGTTTATTGGTGAGCATATGCGCGGCCTGGGCCTCTGCATGTACATCTCGATCGGGCAGGTGTAGCGCCAGCATACGCTCCGCCACATAGCACAGGTCCAGTCTGCTGCCAGGTCCAGCGGGGTAACTCGCTGATCGAGAACCACTCTGGATAACAAAATATAGAAGAGTTAAAATCAATCCACCTCGAAATTACACAAGCCTGACAAAAAAAAACAAAAATAAGAAAACATAATTGTGATGATACAGTAGTAGGTAGAGGTACTCAAAAGGATATGTGCATATTCCACCTATAATTCACTAGTCCCATTACATTTCAAATTCCTTGAAATAAACGTGAACGTATTGCGGTCATCAGGATGCAATTCACGAGATTGAACTGCAGATAGAGCGAAGTTCAGCGAAGGTAGATAGATGTCCTAACCGATTTTCTACACCTAAGAAGAGCAGAACTTCAGATCAATAAAAGTTAAAGGTAGGTAAGCCAGGATTAACGCGTTCCTCTTTCGATGGCGTAATGCATCAAGATCTTGAAGATGCACGTGTAAATGGGTATAAATTGAGTTCTTCCTACCTGTTGTTCTAGTCTAAAGGGAAGTAAACAAGGACACTTATTGAGCTACGGACGTCAGGTGATGGCAGGTCAAGGAATATTGTTATTTATCGTGCATCTGGAATCTAGGTAGAATAATTTTAACAGCATTTATTTGAAACTATCCATATGTAGTAATTTTCGGAATCATGGAATAAATCAGTAGTTCCCTAGATTACCCCCTATATCGATACTATAACTCTTAAGCTTTTTATGTTATTACAGTAAAAAAGGGTACCGTTATAATGAAAAAGGTCATCGGTTGAAAAAATAATGTCATTATTGTACAAAGGGGTCGCATTTATTAAATGTCGTGCTTTATTGGTCGACCATTGACTCATGATCGGCCAGAATATTGTATTTCCACCCGATGCGCATAAACAACAGAAATTCAATGCTTCAATGATCACATTATGAGATGATAACAAAACAAATTGAATCAATATGAAACATAAAATAAAAATACAATGATGTACCTCAGCTTATAACGGTTACAACAAAGCGTCAGTTTGAATACGAAAATTATCGTCTATTCCATTCGATGAACTACCAGTTTGCGTAGTGACATTTACTTGCAAGTGTGGGTGTAAAATCACCTAACTTATTCCTATTATCATTCCCAAACATCACAAGGTCAACACACACTAGGAAATAAAATACACAGCAATCACAAGCGTTCACAAGGAGTTATTTTAGGACCCCTCTTGTCTCGGCCATAACACGTGTTTCTCGCCGGGTGTGCAGTGTGAAGGACTTGTAAACATTTGTCCAATCTTCAAAACAAGTTCGAGTCAACTAATCCCGCCATAATTTCCGCTTTATGAAATAAAAACCCGACGTGTGGAAAACTATGCAAAGCATACTGTTGTTACAATAAACTAGAATAGAAAGGTGACAGCGAAGAGAAAAGCCCTGATTTGTCTTGCTTTTAAGTGTTTATGTCAGCCAACATAAGGTCGTAGGCGCGCCATAATTCTGTGAAAGTGTCTCAAGCGGTGCGTAGGCGCAGTCGCGCGGGCGACGCGAAGCTGCGTACTCCGCGAGCTTCGCGTTCAATGAATTTAATCCGATTAGAGTAGTCGATGCGTAAGCCCCGCGTCTATGTGATGTAAATTAAGGCTATTTTGAGCTCTAGACGTTTATTTGTATCGACGACCCATTAAAATGCTTATTATGGTTGATTAAAGATAGTTGCGGAAATTGCTGAGATTTAAGCTTAGTTTCCTTTTGCAATTAAATGTAAAATATGGACCTCTCGAGAAACTGTGTTTATACACGACGTGTATTATCGGAAAGTTTATACAAGTCCCGTCACGTAAATAGAACGCTGAGCGCAATAGAGTGGAAATATGTAGTTGCGCACGTGAAGCAGACGCATCCTAAAGTACTAGGCCATTGTGATTGTGTTATAAGAGTACTTGTCATATGTGGAAACTTAATGGATACTTTACTTTGCCCTAGGAATAGGCCGAAAAAAAATATCCTGTTTGTGACTTAGCTGTAAGTGTTCCCTTAAAATGACGCGACCTTATACTACACTACTACAGTGACTGACTGGGAGACAAGTCTTTTAAAATGTGTATGGGAACAAAACTGTCATCCAATCACTATGTATATCTTTTACAAATTATTACAATCAAACCGGACCACTGTGCCAGGATATTCTAGCACAGAATAATTAAAGCTAGACAGACCTTGGAATCACCATCCCATCTCCACCGATTATAGACATTAAAAGAAAAACTTTTTAAACGACAAAGAAACAACTCTAATCTATATTTCATGGTAGCCATTGAGAAAACATATCATGCCTTCAAGTGGTTTGGTACGAGTATCGTGCCAAAAAAATACATGATATGAATATTATGATTGCATTACGTAAAATAATATGCTCATTTCATATTCGCTGTTGTTAGAAAAAATACAAATAAATATAGGAGAATTTATTCTGACTAAAGTTCTGGATGTGATGTCTCTAAGAGATATAATCAATTAGTTTCCTGTTCGTCGACAAACATGATCGCTATCAATCACTTAATGTTGTTTAATGTAACGGTTAATTAATTTGTTGATCAGAAACTACTGATATGGTAGGTTAAGGTTACACGTTACACCGGTCGCTGATCATAATTATTCTACAACTTGTGCGAAATAAACGATCTTGTTTATTTTGAAAATATAAACAAAATACATATCTGATAGTGATCTCATTGGTCTAACGGTTGCTAGTGCGACAGCTGAGCAGGAGGGCGTGGGTACGATTACCGGTTCGTGCAAAGTGTTATTGGGTTTTCCATCAGGAATCCCAAAAGCAGCCATGAAAGCTGGATTTGTGCCCGGTTGATGGCAATAGGCTTGAGCCCAATTATACCATGGGGCTTCGGGTAAATAACTGGCGAAATGTGAGTGTACCTACTATAAAAGGTACACCTCTGTTTAACCCTCCGGAAATTAAAAGCGTGATATTATGTTCTTTCTTTTGGTCAAAAAGAATTGAGATTTATTTTACCTGTTCTCTCGAAAATGTAGTTGAAGCCGGGGTGGCAGGCGCACTCACGGCTCGACTCTGCAACAAAAGAACAACATAAAGTTATTAAAACATCACAGATTACTGCCAAGCTGTTATTACTGTGACTATTGCGAAATAAATCTTTGAAAAGCCTCGCGAGGTCCGGCTGTCATTAAAATGAAATCAAAAGTAGTAATTTAATCCTTGTCATTTTTTCTCAATGTCGGCTTCGAGTTGATGAGATTTCGTTTCACAGAAATATTATTATTGTATAGTACGTCGAGGTGGCATTGAGGAATGCATTTCATTTCACTATCTAATGTCGTTGACTAAGGCGAGGTTTGTAAGGCACATAATTTCATTTCGAAGGCTTGGTTTAGTTTGTGGTTTAGTTGTCGTGACAGTTCTATTGACAACACTTGATGAACGTTTCTTTGTCAGCTGAAATCCTGTTTAGATAATGTTGTGATGAATGTGTGGTTGAGTTGGTTACATTACATGTCGTAAACTCGTAGATACATATCTTAATACTATCAAATCTTCGCTTTTAGAGAGTTATATATTACTAGCTGTAAATGGAAACCAGGTTTTATTTTAATAATACAAATCCAGTAATAGGGTAGTTGACAAAAAAAAACTAATTAGTCCGTCAGATAGATTTCCAAAAAATATTGAACACGTATTTTTTCTTTTTTCGCGTAAACAAAAAATTAAGACGATACAGTGCACAGTGCTTCGATAAGTCGTGAAACATCTCATAAAACATCATTCGAAAAAATCTGCTACGAAATTCGTAGCCATCGTAACAAAAAACGTAGCAATTTCCACGAAAAAATCAAATACCTTTTTTCTCAAAATCTTCGATTACCAACTTTTTCTGTATGCTTGTGTTTGTGTTGTGTTACAATAAAAGTCTTGGATGAACTATACTTATATTGATTAAGATATGATTGATTAAATGATATAAGTCTTGACCAGATCGTCAAAGTAAATCGTAGCATACACTTACTAGAACTAACAATGGTTTCCTCAGAACAATACTAAAGTTTTATTGTAACCATGAGACGTGGAACGTGTGCTGGCCAAGTTTCCGTCATTCCCCGAGTGTATCGCGATCGGATGGACGGGTCCCGTCAATAAAGCTGACAAATGAGCCCCTCTGGGTGCGGCTTAAGTGATTACTGCAGCTTATATCGCTCCATATTACAGCTGATTAATTGAGGACTACATTGGTATTATTTAACGTGACTAAATAAATCTAAAGTTACATATTTATAAATTAATATGGGTACCTAACACTGCCTGCCTATCAATATTTTAAGTGTTTTTAGACTAGATTGTGGCAAATGTCTTCAAATAACCCAAATGACAAATCAGGAAAAAATGGTGCAAAAATGTGATATACTTAGGTATCTAACTTTTTATTGGTATCTGCTTCTTATAAAAACCTCATTACAGTAGGTATCCTACGTGATGTCTGACAAATGTGTAAAAAAAACTAATCAAAAATATGTTACGTTCTTTTAACCAACTGTACAACCAAGTATTTTCTCAAACGTTGAAATGACATAAACCATGCATAAACTCAAGAGTTTCTGCGTCAATGTCTGATGTTAAACCGGTAATGTTACTGTGTTTTATGCGCATGCGTATATAACAGCCATATTTATCCGGCCATAAAACGGATTTTTAAAAGTGTAAAAATAGGTCAAATAGTTTTACGAGCGTTCGTGGTATCAGTAGGAGTTAGGTCCGGTTAAGCGGAACCAAGGGGAGCGGAGAGGAGACGTGCAAGATTCGACCAAGCATAAGAGAGATCCAAGGTCGATTCCTGAACGTATGCCCTTCACTCCGCTTGTCTTCGCTTTCGTGGAAAAGGGATGTTAAGACAGACCACGGTAGGAGCCCGAGTGTGCGCCGCGAGGCTGCGCGAGCGTCGAGTCCGCTCCGGTACTCGCTGCAGGTAGAACACTGCTCGCCAAAGCGCGAACGCTAGCCGGTGCAGCGCGCGCGCAGCGTCCGCGCCCTTGTTGCTGCATCGACCTCGCATCTTCTTCACCCACTTGCACACACTTCACCCAGTCCATCAATTCGTTACAGTTTTTCGATGTCATTTAACTTGTGTCACCAGGTACTGAGTCCATTAAAATTCCTTCATCTTATTTAATAACGCCTTCCTGACCATGTCATGAATATCATCACGCCTGCAGGTATTCTAGAACTTGTTAATTAAGCCTCTCGTGATAAAAAACCCTGCTATAGTAAGGCATTTGAGCCTAAAATAAAAGGAAAAGAATGCTTGAAAAAGAGAATTCTAAATTAATGGTATGTGTGTGGACAAAAACAAAGGACGTAGTGAAAGGAGCGTGTGGTTTGTAGCACACATGGAGTGGCGGCCGCCCGCGCCAGGCGCCCGGGGCATGCGCCCCGAACCCTGCACTGCGACAACCGCGCACAGAGCACTACGTCACATTGTTTTGATTCTTTGGGATGACATAAGCTAATCAGAGCACAATACTGTGCAATACGACATAGCTTTATACATATCGATAGACATCTATTGTCAATTTTGTCTACGCAATGGAAGCTCTTTATGCAATTCATGTAACGGCAGCGTGTTGAGTGGTTGCACCGTCACGTCACCGCAATAACCCTGACCTTCCTCATAAAGCGCGTGCTACCGAGGGGTGAACGACCTCGGGGGTGTGCCTCATCTAAATAAAAGACCGTCATATGACGGGAATCAGCGGTCACTGAGACGCCGAGCCGCCGACGACTCTTTTCATTGCGCTAGCTTTTTTGCTTTCTATAGCCGTGATTACAAACGGTACGGCCGATTGAAACGTTTCTTTGAATATTCTGCGAGTGAGAATTTTCTTGCGAACGCACACATAAAGTATAACTGCTTCTTGAAGTATCTCGACAAAGCAGTCTAATACTGTTGTATAATTAATCAACCAGCACTCTTGTCTGCTTTATCATTAATTTGCAAAGCGGTTATCAAGGCAATGTAATCCTTGTGTTGTGCTCCTTTATCTTATCTGGGAATGTTTAAACATCTGAATTAACTAGATACGAAAACATTTTAATGTAAAATTCTTTACTTTGAAGTGCTTTCAAGTTTCAAACTAACTTATAATCTACTTTTTTTTTACCAAAAGACTAAGTTTTGGAAGATTTCTTAAAATAAATCACATAAAATTAAATTAAACTTTTTCACACTCGTTACTGATCAACTTATCACTGCACTCTAGTTTAGACATAGCTTTTTTAATTTTCAAAAATGGAACACTGATGTTATTTTTTTATTGGCACTGGTTTAAAATCTTCGAGCCAAGTTGCACAAGAAGTCCATACTACATGGTAGATTTATTTAGTTTGTCGGGTCGGACACGCGTGAGGCGACGTCGGGAGCGGCACTGGCGGCGCTCCGCCGCAGCGTCCCGGCGCTCCTCTGGCGGCACTCTGGCGTCAGAGCGTTGCTAGGCAACCGTCGCGGCAGACAACCGAACACTACACAGTACACTGTTATCTTACAGAACTTTAGGTGCAGACAGTTCACACGCGTTACATGACATTCGGACCTAGAGCTTTAGTATTACTAAGAAGAATATTTCTTAGTACTAACATCGCTAGTAGCATAGTGAGCTGGCACAACTTGTCAAATGCAGCCGAATAATATTGATATTATAATGTCAACAATGTCTAGACTAGGACGATTAATTGATCAAAGCTTTTGAGAGTTTGAAACGAAGCGTTTTATGTGCAATGTAAATGCAGACTAACTTCTTTTTTTAATAATTTATTAAATCTATGGTCGATATAAAAACTAAAGAAACTAGAGAATGTATGTCGTGATGCATGTGCTCATTTATTTGTCTATAATATTTATATGAAAGCTCTCAGCTCAATAATCACTAGGCGGATCAATAAAAACGATAGTGCACATTAAGTTCGCACTTTCCAAAGTATCAATTAAAATCACGCAATAAAGTTAAAATGAAAATCATTTCCTCTCCATATAGATAAATGAACGTAGTTTAATGGGATATAATGTCGGTGTATCTATCGTCGCATCGTTAAACTAAGGGTGAAAATAATTGGCTTGCAAACTTTACAGCTAACAGTAACGTATGATTACAAAATGCCTAATATATTATAATGACATTACAATGGATATGCCTGATACGGTGAATGGAAATATGGTTTCAAGAATTATTGGAATAGATATCAAATTGTGTCAAGCAAATAAATGATTTCATATGTAATATTAACTTTAAAAAAACCTTTTGTATGTAAGTTTACAGAAAATGCGTGTGTAGTGAGTAGTTTTAGTGTAAAAGTAGTCGTAATGCGGCGCATGACGCAATGGCTACCGGTTCATTCATATGTTCGTTCGGCGCTGGGCGGGCGGGCGGCAGGCCGGGGCGGGCGGATTGCTTCCGTAAACAAACGCGCGTGCAACGCATCGCGCTCGCACGCTTGATAACTTTTTAACTAACCTCGATTGAAAAATATCTTCCTATTTTGTATGTACGCGTATGTTTCTTCAATTTCCGGCTAGAGAAAGTAGTTACCCACTATTATTGTGCGTGTCTTGATGTTTTAGATACGACTTTATTTTATTTAAATTAGAATTTAATTAAAATAAAGTTTATTAAGGAATAGACATAGGTAATAACTATTTGATTTTAACATTAAAATAATAGTTCTTCATTTTGAATTTAATGAACTTTAAGTACGCTTTCGTATTACGATTTATACGATAGTGAAGATTACTAAATATTAAGTACAAATAAGTACAGCCCGCTATGCGTTTATTCGCGATTTGACTGTAGAAACTTTTACCCAAACGAGTAATAAACCAATTATTTCAAATGCTTTTGACTGACAAGGTACACGTACGTCACCGGAAGTACCCGAACTCCTTGTCATGAATTTTATCTGGATGTATCCTGAACTCCTGATCAACAATGCGACATTCTCACGGGCAGCTTGCACCAAGTTAGGGGGCAACTCGTGAATGACAATCACGTACTATTCTTTTGACACTAATGCGCCATGACGCGTTGCCGACGATTGAGGTCCATAAAAATTGTGTTTCAGAAAGCATTGATATTCGTTTCGGCAAGAGTTAAACTTTATCAAAATGTCAAATTTTCTTAAGCTTTTTACAGATATCTATCAAAAATGGTAGAAACTCATGATAAAAAATTTAAAATAGGTAGAGTATTTTGATAATAAAGGCTCCATACACCAGAATCCAGTAAAGGTGTTTAACGATAAATACTATTTGAAAAGAATAAATTATATCTTCATCTTCAAATTACATGGACATAAACTGCAGAATACCTTTACACGCAGTTATTGTGGAAGCGGGTTTTAAGCACATCTTTTTATTTATGTAGTTTTACTAGAATACAAAACTGAGATATAATAGGAGATCGTCTCTTTTCAAACTATGTTTTAAGAATACTTTCACGTGACAAGTTCAGTCACGCTAAGCTCTATAAATCAACGTATTTCATTAGAAAACATAATCAGTATCATGAACATCAAGTTGTTCATGAGTATGCAATAGGTAATTGTCAGCATTAAAGATATAAACAAGAAAACAAGTCACATAGGTACAAACTCGTTTAATATCTGAAGGTTAATAAATAGTTTTAATAGTCTTTTCCATATATCTCAAGCAAGTAAGTCAAATTAATTCGATTTTTGCAGATTATCGATCACACGGCATTTTAAAACGTTGATTAAATTACAAGCAATTTGTTTACCCGACTTCGTAAATAGGAAGTATGGAACGTCTATGTTAAACATTCTCGTTTAACCGGTTTTCATCGCTAAACGCTTAATTATCCGCTTTTTAACACTTCTGAATTTAACCGATTATTTTGATAACTTCATATGAAGGTGGAATGTTGGTTTAAAGTTAAGGTGTCGACGTGTCTGCTAGTTAACCCAGTTCCTCCCTCGCTGCAGCGCCGCACGGGCTGCACCTTCACGAAGATAAATATAAATAGTGACTCCATTTAAATTGAGTTTCTGCTGCGTGAAAATACAAGTGCAAAGATCACTAACAAGCCTTTGAAAGTGGTCCACCAATGTAAATATTACTTTAAAAAGCAACTAGTGTAAGCGTTACGTCCACCAACGACTCGGAGTCCAAATATTTACCCAGATACTTAATATTTACATAACATTTCATTTCTATGGAATAAACTTTCTATTTCTACCGTTTGCTTCTTTTACCCGTGGCTGGTAATTACGGAGGCTTGCAACTATGAACACAGCAATTATACTACTTATGAGAAAAACTTTACCTTCGTAGCGTTTTCTTTGTAGCTCGATAATTGGTGTTACGCAAATGCCTGGTTTTTATTTTAACGCTCAATCAACAATTTATATAGTCTCATTTAAAAGGAAACTTACGACTCATACGAGTGAACTGTTAAAGGCAACGAACCAGAACTAGTAAATAAGCAAAGTGCAGTGTGCAATAGTCAGAGTAAACAACATTATCTCTCCCTGTAAAAGGAACTACGATATTTTGTCGGTGTTCCCGTAAGCCAGGAAGATACGTCGCCGCGGGCCTTTGCTATCGCAATAGCTATCGTGAGAAAGTTTCGCGATCCGCCGCCCAATCACTTATCTAACATTAATCCCGGCCCGCGGCCTCTTTGACAGCCACTTACGGCCAAAAGCAATTTGTATTAATTACACCACGCCGACCTATATCGATGGCTATTTATTTTAGATTTGCTCAATTTTATAAATTGAAATATGTGCTGTTTTGATTACAATATTAGACGCAGCGTGAGCTACGATGGAGATGATAGTGATGTATGTTATGTTGAGTGGAGAGGTGTGACGGTACTTGAGAGCTGACCGTACGGCAGCCAGAACAGGTTAATACGTAGTGTTGTGATTGCGGAGAGCGGAGGAGCGGGTGGTATCGCTCGATCTCCGGGTCTGTGGGTCGGGTCGGGCCGATCTATTGTTTAAGTGTCGAATTTTATTTATGGCGACGTCGCTCGGTACGGCCCGATGGCCTGTGCGCCGACACCTGATGCCGTGATCAGTATCTCCCTGGTCGCCGGGTGGTCCTCGATCAACTATCTCAACTCATATGAAGTTTACAACGAGGTGTCATAATTTGTATTACTACTTTATTCGTTTCGCACAATATATCAATACTTAGGCACTTATTTACACGCTCTACTATTTTTTTAGAAGTGTTTTATTATCTGGTAATTGCTTAAGGTGCGTATTCATACGTTATTTTGCACAGGCAAACATTGGATGAACGATTGCAAAATAATGAAGGTCGAATATTATTTATGTAATGACATCATAGGCCAGCAGGTATATAAATAAATATTAACCACATTCCGAACGTCTGATAAAACACCGTTTGATATTTTTTCTACTTATACCTACGCGAGAGAATGTACAGATTTTTGCAGTGACAACCCTTCATCATTACGCGGCATCCATAAGGATAAGGCAGGCCTTTGCATTAAGGCATGAATACGTCAAACCCCACATTAATCATACTAATTTATCCACACAATGCAAATAACAGTAGCTACTACGTGTCAAGCCCACGCCAAATCTCATTACGTAACAGTTTTCTCGCTGTACTACGCCTAGAAAACTGTTTAGCATTGTATTGTCAGTCAGAACTGAGATTAGATCATTGTATTTGCAATGCTAAATGTTCGACACTCAACTTTACTGGCACAAAAGGCATTAGAATTCCATAAACTCTTCCCGCCGCTTGCTGCTGTCCTCTCGCTGAATATATAAATGCCTATAACGTTATGTAACGTGCATTTCAACGCTATTGTTAAATACTCTAAACCTTAGAAAGCTGGTATCGTTTAGATACGCTTTTACAAGAATATTCACTACGCATAGAAAATAGGTATAGTTAGTTATACGCAATCTATAGGTAAAACTTTATATGAGTAATCCGAGTAATCATAAACCCAGAATGGTCTTTGAATGAGAGCAAAAGAATGAAAAGATTTATAAACCACAAATAATAATCATTTATTTACAGAGCTGTGTACATTAAAATCTTTAGACAGAAAGGCGACGAACTGATATGAAATTCTGTACAACTTTAGTATTAATATTAAGACGCCACACCGCGCACCGTTTGGTTTTAAGGCTTGCAGATTTATTCTTTTGAGAAGCTTGGAGAATTCAGTAATATCTGTCTACACAATCTAAGACAGTTTCTCGGCAGGCTCAATTATTCATTCCTGGCTTCAGCAGCTAAAATACGTTCTCATCTGCGTATCCCTTTCTTTGAACGTATACATTATTCATGGGACAGCGATGTGATTTTCTTCGCAAGTTAATTCTTCGCGAGAAACTTATTCCGACCAAGAATTTCACTAGTTTGTACTTATTCTAGAACTGTATTGTTCGCGGCAGGTACTCTACCTATGCGCTACTTTGAAAGTTAATTGTGCAAAGCCTTGAATATATTATAATAAGCGCAGAAGCCGGCGAAGCCTGCCTGGGTACTAAAAAGTTTTTATGCTGCCCTAGATAGGTATACTTTATGACTTTCAAACCTATTCCAAAGTTTTATGAATGAATATGACTGTTATTTATGGAAGTATGTTTATACATGTTAAATGGTAGTTAAAGCAATATCTTAGACCTCGACATAGACTTATATGTGGAAACATATAAGTCTTTTACTAGTACTTTTAAAATATACCTACTACATATTACAGTGAAACCATGATTTATATGAAGAATTCTCATATTCCAAAGTAATTCCAATAAATGTACCCGAAATAAAAACGTAATTTCATAACAAATTCAACCTGTTTCGCAATTTCGTGAGAATACAGAAACTCACTTGTTAAATATGCTAGACAATGAAGCAGGTGCCCAACCTTGTATTCTGTGAAACGTAGTATATAACATGTATTCCGAAAAGAATGAACTTCATTCCTCTGGAATATTACGTAGCTTTGGGACAAACTTGCAGAATTTCTTAGTAAGCGACCGTAAAAAGGTAAGCTTATTGAAATACTGTGTCGGCCCTTTGTACGTCTATGCATATAAAGAGAATACTTTGTTCTTGAAGGGAAGCTTCTTTACATATATTTGAGGGTAGGTATTGACACCCGGATTTTTCGATACCTACGAAGTGTTTTACATAAAGTTCTTTCGGTTACCTCTTGTTATTGTAATACTTATATTCAATAGATAAGACAATCGCAAATTCTAAATTTTAGTTACTACAATATCATGTATATGTGAGTATCTGTAGATAAACATAAAAGCCAGAAACAGTGTCTCTATCTCTTATTTTAAAGAGAACAATAGGAGATTAATGTGACAAAGTTCACATTAACAAGTTACTGGCAAAAGGAACACGACCATTAACGAGTCGGAAGGTGGCAGCGATTGGTTCATCAGTTATGGGAGCACAATTACCCCATTAGTGGGAACTACCCCGAGGCCAGCACTTACCGCGCAGGAAATTGTCACAAACGACCTTAGGGGACTATTTCTATAGACAGCTTGCGGCATCGCAACCCTTGAACTTTTAGTATGACAAACATTGACGACAAAACATTTTAGTATGAAATATGGACAAACTTTGAATAATTTTAATTAGGGATATTTATATAGATTATTGTTAATTAGCTTTTAGGATATTTTATTGCCTTTGTAATAACACAAGCTCGTTAATACTTAACTGTTTCAGCCATTATCCAGTAATGTAGCAATCACCTTAAAACCAAGGAACTGCATCGATTTACTGCTTAATTAAAATATCTAGCGCTTGTGTTAAATAGCATTCACAATAATAACTATATAGTTCTCCCAATAATTGCAAGGTTGGTACTAGATTAATAGGATAACTTCAGTATTATAATATAATGGGCGGCATGGATTGATGGCGCTCCAGCCTAAGGCACTAAACACACTCGCGAGATTATTCCTGAAATGTGACTCACTGACTGTAACTGTTGCTAAACATTATTGTTTGTAACAGCATTGTTATAAATAGTTCAGACCCGATATTGACGTAAGACTACAGTTATAATGAATTGAAACAAGGATTCATTCAAAAAGCATTATCCTGCTGTGTCATTGCGGTTTAGTCGGTCCAAAACAACCAGTAAAATACAATTTCTGCCAAGTTTAATTTTCGCCAAACACATAACAATAACAACTACTCACTTCAATACTAAAGGGTAAGTGAAAATAGTTTAGTGCGGAACTGGAACCGCGTGGGCGCAGGCCGCCGTGAGGAAACAAATAGCCATGCTCTATGGTGTCCCTAAACCACTCGTAATATTAATGGCGTCGACATCCGGCCCAGTTCTCCCGCCAATGTCGACCTTTTGTTCACAACATTTGTTACTACACTAACAATTACCATTTCTATAAGTTCTAGTGATGATGTGAGTCTGTGAAATACTGATGCTTTCCATTGACAAGCTGTTCGGGATGCGGTCGTTACTTCCTCATAGCTTTTAACTTGAAGTTGGTTATTACTTGCTTTGTGTGGTCATAGGAATAACATTCCTGTAATCGACACATGAGTATTAGGTGTTACAGAGTACATAAAGGCTTACTGAATGCTCTAACTGAAAATAAAATGTTGGTAAGTTATAGCAGTGGGTTTAGTGACAGCAGGCGGCGGTCTCCGGCCACTAACCCTTATTTTACGAGCGTGCGAGCACAAAGGTACATTAGCGAAACAACAGGAACTCGCGGCTCGTGAGTACGCCTCTAAGCCGCCGGAGCCCTGGGCCGGCAGATTATGATTTATGACCAGTTAATGCAAATCTATAGTTCGAAAGCCGAGGTTCAGTTTCTATGTCGCGTCGTGTACAGGCGTGCGCGCGCGCAGGGCACGCCGCGCGCCGCGGTTCTGTTTGACGGGTTAATACCACATCCGCATACCCGCTTATTTGAATCAATTTTTTAACTTAATAAAATTGCCCACATTCATTCGTCACGGCCGTTCTTGACCAGTTAATTACTATAATGTGATGTCAAAATAGAATCAACACATGTAAACCCGCGAAGTTTTGATTTATAGTTAGAAGTTACTTTAATTACTTACCTCTTGAGATAATTGCAGATATAAATCAGTGGATACATAACACGCGGCTCTCTACTCGAGACAGATAAGCATTAAATAAACAAACATTAGACAGATAATAAGCATGAATGCACTGATAACCTCGTAATAAAACTCTATGTAGTTCCGACCACTAATGAATAGATATATATCTTCGGAAAATTTAAGTTAAAGTTCTGATCTCTTATCGTCATGATTATGATTATAAACTATCTTTGATGATAATTTGACACAAAACAAATGTATATAGATAATATTAATTCAGGGAATTAGTTTCGTTTTAAAACGAAAAAATAACGCAGTTTAAAGAAAAATCTTCAGTAACAAAGCAGCCGGGTATTTCCCTAATGCAGAATAATTTCTGAAGCTAACGCCTTTCCAGCAGATCCTCTTACTTGAGTTCGTAAAAGTTTTAGAAATAATTTTGAAACTCAGTTCAACTTTTACTGTTTTTTTTCCGGAATACAGAACGTTTCGCCTTTTGTTCGTTACGGATAAATCGAACTTTGCATGAAAGTTTGCCATCTTGAATTTATACTCCAAAAAACTAAAACGTGCTTTGAATTTTTATTGCAGTTTCACCGTCTATTTCTAATAGTTAACTCGTACTTTAAATACTGATGAGCAATAACCAATAACTTCACTTACCGAAATGGTGTCATAGATGCCGTTCTGTTCGGAGCGTAAGGTGACGGTCGCAGTGGCGGACGGAGCGGGCGGCGGGGCCACGAGCGGAGCGGGCAGAGAGCGCGACGGCGTGGGCGATAGCGGTAGTGGGTCGCCATTGCGCATCCACGTGCGGTGAATCTGCCAGCTCGTGTCCGAGAAACGTGCTCTGTCCTGTTATAAAAATGGATAGAATCAGTGAAGCGGTTCGTAAATGCTTCAGGAAAATAAAATTGGAAAAGAATGTTTAGAATCTACAGAATAACAAAGACTTTTATATACAGACAAATGACAATATGGAGATGTAGGGATCTTTTGAGAGAAATAACTCTTTTGAAAACCGAACTGACTTGAATAATAGTACATTATGGTACAAGTGTGTAACGTTGGTGATTGAAAGCCGAGGACGGTAATCATCAATACACACGTGTATCATACGACGTTTTTCAACACACTTGTGAAGAAAATAATACTAAAAAGTCATCTTCAACAGTTATAAAACGAGTTCTGATTTTTTTCACAATAGTGGGAAAAAATAATCGGTTTTCCTATGCGCGCGCATCTACAGTTCTACCAACTTATCTGTGCATGCGGGAAAACACGGAACTAAAATAAATGTACTAAGTTTGACGTAGCGATGCATTTTTTCTTGACCAGTGGCGCCACCATGAAATTCACACTTAAAATGGTCATACTGCAAAAATGGCTATCGACCATAGACTAAATGAATGAGCGCGATAGAGTTTTAGCCACGTATAAAATGAGGAAAAAGTTTTCTTTATTACAGAAAAAATAAAAGTTATATTATTTGAGAGAAAGTTTCATTTAATAAAAACGTACAAGTTGAAATTATCTATTTAAATTCAAATTTGCATGAAATGAGCAAGCACTAAGTACATTAATTTATTTTTACTATTGAACACGATCTTTTTTGTTTCGAAACTTTTTTATGAACGTAGCAACTCAACCAATAAAATTTAAAAAAAAACCTTATAACTCACTAGTGAATAATAGCAATGAAAAAGTCACAGTTTGATTATAGGTGTCATTATGTGCCTAATTGCGGTGAAATTATAGCCGCTTTATGAGCAAGTGTGTTGAAAAATGGTTTTATCCTATCAATTTTCAGGATTCAATGAAGTGAATAAAGTATTAAAAGTTCAATTATCTTGGCTCTACGATATCGTCTAGTGTAAGTCAGTCAGACGTAACTGAAACTTAACGCCTATGTAGTTGCGGAGATGCTGCGTAGCAAATAAGCCACCGCGTAGCAGCGTAGACCCTGCGTAGCACTTAAGATTTTAGCGTAGCAGCGTAGACGCTGCGTAGCACTTAAGATTTTAGCGTAGCAGCGTAGACGCTGCGTAGCAGTTAAGACTTTTGCGTAGCAGATAATAGCGTAGCAGCATCTATGTTGTGTAGCAGCGTAGACGCCGCGTAGCAACGAAAAGACAGCGTAGCAGCACAGTATAAATATCGTACAGTATTGTGACTCGGCCGTGTCCTTGAATTAAATGCCTACAGCCGCGCGGTACGTAAACATGCGAAAGGGCTGCCCGCCTCCAGTATTTTAATAACATTTGCCTACTTTGTGTTTCCATTTAGTTTTGTGATCGTAAATATACTTTTTAAATTGAATAGGAAGTGTTCAATAAACATGCGTGTTGTTTTTTTAATTATTAGATTTAATTAAAAAACCATGTTTTTTTGCGGGACATTTACAGAAATACTTATCCATTAAAAAGACACACATTATATGCCTACCTACTAGTAAGTAAAATTATTTTATAGTCTTATCTTTCAAAGTTTCCAGGTAATTAAGAAAAAGTTATCTCTGGATACGTTATTAACGAATTCATAAAACCAAAAACAGCACAATATATCCTACTCGTCATATTAAAAATGTACTTGTCTAATTTTTAAAGAAAAAATCGCGCAGTTATTGTTAAAAAACAACACACCGTCCGTTCGTCACTGCGGCACAGTCGCGACTATCGGTGTACCGAACGTATACCGAAATCGAGGCGCGTAGGCATAGTCCGTTTGTATGAAGTCAAAATACTGTATATCTTCTATATATATAAAAGAAGAAAGTGACTGACTGACTGACTGACTCACTCACTGACCATCAACGCACAGCCCAAACCGCTGGGTCTACAGACTCCAAATTTGGCAAGTAGGTTCCTTATGAGGTCTAAGGGTGCACTAAGAAAGGATTTTTCAAAATTCATCCCCTAAGGGGGTGAAACGGGGCTCCAAAGTTTGTATGGGGAAACAAGATTAGTTAGACTGTTTTATTCGAAACTTCACAGAAGTGTTCCTATTGATAAATGAGTAGAAACGGGTTTCAGGTTTTTTCAGAATTCAACCCCTAAGAAGGGGAAATGGGGTGATAAATTCTAAAAATCAATGCACAGCCCAAATCGCTGAGTCTAGACATTCCAAATTTGGCACATAGGTTTAGGGGTGCACCAAGCAAGGATTTTTCAAAATTCACCCCCTTAGGGGTTGAAACGGGGGTCCAAAGTTTACATGGGGAAATAAGATTAATTAGACTATTTTATTTGAAACTTCACAGGAGTACTCCTATCGATAAATTAGTTAACATTTGTGTTTCAGGTTTTTTCAGAATTCAACCCCTAAAGGGGGAAATGCAGTGACAAAGTCTGAAAACCAACATGGTTATTGTTTGTATGGTGTATCGGGTGTATCACAAAAACAACGATTTTAAGATTTAATGTGGCGGGCCTGAAATACCATCATCCCCTGTAAGTTGAGGTGCGATGGGGTTGAAATGTCTAAAAATCAATATGGGTGTCGATTCCGAGAATATCAGGAGTGCTGATTACGAATATGACATTTATTTTGAGATCCAGAAGACGGCGGATTCAACTATATGTATTATCTATTCTATACAGGGTTATTGTTGATTTGTTGTGATAACAATGATGATGATTGTGATTACGATGATAATCATTGTGTTTACGATGATGATAATTGTGATAATGAAGATGATGATTGTGATAGTGATTATGATGATGATGATTGTGATTACGATGATAATGGTTGTGATAACGATGATGGTGATTTTGATAGTGGTTGTGGTTGTGGTAGTGATAGTGATTGTGATTAAGATAGTGATAGTGATTGGTATAGGGATAGTGATTGTGATAGTGATACTGATAGTGATAGTGATAGTGATAGTGATAGTGATTGTTATTGTTATAGTAATAGTGATTGTGATTGTGATTGTGACAGTGATGGTTATTGTGATTGTGATAGTGACAGAACAGAAGCATGTAGTCTACGCGTGCGAAGCCGCGGGCAAAAGCTATATATCTATAAATGCGAAAGGTCACTCACTCACTCATCACGAAATCTCGAAAACCGCTGGACGTTCAAAGATGATTTTTGGCAGGGAGGTAGTTTATGGTTAGTAGACGTCCGCTAAGAACGGATTTTGCGACAGGGCCGGATTAGGGTGGTCTAAGGGCCCTCGCAAGTTTGTATGAAACTCCTTCATGTTTTGTGCTATAACCCAGATTTTTGGCAGAGACGTAGTTTATAGTCAGTGGGCGTCTGCTATGAATTAATTTTGCGACAGGGCTGGATTAGGGTGGGCTATGAGCCCTCACAAGTTTGTATGAATGTCCTTCATTTTTTGTGCTATAATCTTGATTTTTGGCAGAGACGTAGTTTATAGTCAGTAGACATCCGTTATAAAATAGTTTTGCGACAGGGCCGGATTAGGGTGGTCTATGAGCCCTCGCAAGTTTGTATGAAAGTCCTTCATTTTTTGCGCAACAGTCTTGAATTTTGGCGGGGACGTAGTTTATGGTGAGTAGAAGTTTGCTAAGAACAGATTTTGGTCCAGGGTCGGATTAGGGAGTTCTAAAGGCTCTCGCGAGTTTCTATGTAAGTTGATTTTTGTACTTCCGGCCTGAAATTTAGCAATATATAACTATTAGCGAACAATTTTTTTTGTGACGACCTGCAGTAAGGGCTCTTGCAAGTATGTCAATGAAATCCTTGGCTTTTTGGAGCCAAAGATTGGTAGAGAGATAAAATATAGTTAAGACATATATTATGTATGTGTGGAAACATATTTTATGACAGGGCCAGTTTAAGGGAATGTATTCGCTTCGATTGGCATTTGTCATTCGATTTGCCATAGTACATCCCAGAGGCAGTCCCACCCCACACTTATATACACGTCAAAATTTCCTCGCGAACGAAGTCGCGGGCAACAGCTAGTTACTGTATATTACCGTGGTAGCAGCGTATACGCAGCACGTGACCTACGCTTGTATTAAGGAGACGTTCAACACATCGTCCTTGGTGGTTTACCGCTGCCTAGCTGAAAGTAACTTCCAATGCAAAAGCGCCTTTATTGTTACAGTAGTAATAAGAATTTAGCCACGCTAGCATGCGACGCAGACGTCGCGGTATTGTCGCAGGCCGTGTGCCACCGTCCGCGAACAATAGCTTTCAAATCCGGGTTGAAGACCAAACCATAACAGCTACTGTGCAATTCTATTCAACCTTTAGATATGGTTAATTTTATTTTGACGTTCCTTGTTCAGTTTGAAAAGCCAATTATAACTGTAACACCGTTATGAAACCATTTTACTCATTCATAGAGAACTCTACAATTATTTCTTTTCCACAGAATATAGATTTCAGACACACCTCAATTGTTTTGTGTGTAACATAAGTAGAGGTATTCAAAGGTCAAACCAACCAGATTCTAGATTCACATTAAAATAAATGAACACGAATATCTTAAATGTACTGCTGACAAATAACAGTGTATGAAAATGCCACAAAATTATAAGTCAAGAAGCTAATCACACCGAGATTGTTACATTGCGTCAGCCTCTGTGATTAAGTCGTAACTTCGTAAGCAAAGGCCGGTGCATAATAGGATTGGTTTTATTATATTTACTGATTGGTTCCGGACCAAGTATATGCCCCTAAGCATTCTGATCACGTCCGAGGTTTCTCAGCTGGACATTTTTGTAATACAAACCGCAGTAGAACAGGATATTGGCTATAACAAACTTAAAAGGCGCTAGACACGTCCCTAGGTAACCTCGTGACACACTACTGAAACTAACAAACGAACTTTTTCTCAAACATGCTTGGAAATTTGAGCATTATTTTGACAACCTTCTTCGAGATAAATCGAAATTGCTGTACTGGCCAGATACATGCGACCAGCGGCCGGCAAAAGTTGTATGAAAATCCATATCTGTCGTGTTATTTAAAAATGGAACGATCTTTTACTCTCAACCATAGCAACCAAGGAGGTGACTTATTAAAGGTTTTATTTAAATTTCGAATTGGCTGAACTCTTCAACGCGTGAAAAATTATTGTTGTTTAAGTGATTTTGAAAAGTAAATTGTATTTAACCACTGTATTTTTAAATAAAAAGTTCTGCCTAGGTACTACTTAGTTTTAATTTCCTCGCATTATTTGAGAAAAGTATTATACAAGCCTTGGCCACAACTAGGCATTGATGGACTTACGTATGTGTGCCTCGGCTTCGCCTCGGCCCACATTTACACGTTCGTCCATCAATGCCTCTGTTGCTGGCCGCTGCAGTAATGTACTATAACTGTAAGATCTATTTTTTTAAGACAGTTTTCGTTAGACCTAAATCATTAGGTACAGGATCAGATAGACAAACGAATGTAGTTAAAATCACTACACGCGTGTTGGTTTAATTCTACGGTTTCTGAGCGACTGATTTATGTACCAAACGTTCCGGACCCCATCCAGTTAATTGGGGTGAAATTGAATAATGATTGGTTGATAACTTCCAACGCGCCTTTCATTCCCCGAGCGAAATTACCCGGAATATTGATAAATTGCTTCTACGTAGTATTTAAAATCCCTTTTAAAACATGAAAGCTGGAAATTACATTTATCAAGAAACAATATTTTAGGAAGGCGATGTTAAAATTTATGTTTGAATAGTTTTTTACCACGTAAACAGAGTGTTAAATAATATGTCTGTAAAGTCGTGTATCGCGCGTTTATAAGTGCATTTGTAAAGTCAATCCGTCGCGAGCTGCGTTCGACATGCGCGATATAAAAATAACCAGCGACTAGAAACGCGAATGGCTCTGTTTTGTAAGAGCCACAAACAATGTCTAATTTATAAGGAGCTATAAATTGCTAGAATTTCAAAATCTCTGCTCCACATTGTGTGAAAATAGCACATCGGATTAACTAGCAGTGAGATAAGATAGCAACATCCCACGTGAGGTGATGCGAGTGTTCAGCATGCAGTGTTAGTGGCCCAGCGGCCGCGATGCTGGCCCATGTTCTCTGGCCAGCGTGGGCGCGTGCACTTAACATTTCGTTACTAGTTTCAACACGTATCGACTAGATAAGCCAACAAGAGGAATTAATAAAGTTATCCACGCTCCCAGTTAACCTTTCACTCGACCCTTAATACAATTACAGTGCATTATCCATGTAACTTAGTATTCTCATTTTATAGGTCAATCTTTTAGTGTTGGTAAGTATATTTTCTTAATCCACGTATCTACCATAACCGTTATCACTAGTACGTTGTATATCATAATAGCATTCTGTAGATATCATTTCATTAATTCATAGATAGTAGCGTAAATATTATATCCAGGAATAAGGAAATCCAAATGCATGAAATATCTTTGGATATTAGCCAAATTACTAGTGTATAAATAGATTAAATAATTTGGCTTTGTTATTAATAGGTATTAACAGATGTTTGGAAATAGTAACTCTACTGCATTTTTGTTACCGCGTATTGGTACACAGACACAGACATACAAATGTACAAATGTTGACTCGACTTCTTTCTTCGGAGAAATCGTGAGTACCTACGTAGTATGTAGGTACGTGGGTATTAGAAATGGTTAAAATTCTAAATGACGATGCGCCCACGCTTGTACATAGGAGGTAGGCTGCATTGATTGATTGCAGTAAACAACTAACATTGTTTCTTTGTATACAGTCAGAGTGTTTTAACAATAACATTCTTCCCGAAATAAATGAATTCTGCAAATCACTCGATCGGTATTTATTGAAAAGATTTTCAGACGCATATACATATAAAATTCCAGTGTAGGTCTTATTCATTGCTTTCAGCGTTGATTAAATTCTCGTTAAATTGAATTTTCCTGAAGAGCGTTCCAATTTCATATTGAACTGTTGATTTAAAAGGAAAATATGTCAGATAACAGTAGGTACCGTTTTCAGTCCTTTCTTTAAAGTTTGTCACATTCACATTCAAGCTATAACGGTCAACTATCCAGGGTCACAAATAGAACAGCACGAATTCCAAACTAGAGTCGTTTATCAATCAACGTGAATTATTAATTAGTCATACTACTTCTGTTGGTTTATTTCTAGAGCCTGGTCTTTAATATCTTGTAAGTCACTCCGTAAGAGGACTGCACATGAAGTGTATAGTTTAATAGACAAAAGTGATATAATAACGATCACATTTATTTGCAATAATAGCCAGCTCGTGACACTTTGTAATAATTTGTATTACGTGGTAATTGCCTTCTTTATTACTCTAATAGTGGTATTAGACATTAACACTTTTTGACCCTGTGTAATACAAATATTTTCCTAAAGTAAACCAACCATAAACTTGAATTACGTTAAAAATTCGCGTTTTTGCCAAATTAGAAATTCAAATTACTCTGAATGAGAATAAATTAAAATAACCGAGCCATGTTTTCAGAAAAAGGTAGCTTACAAAAAGTTGCTTAAATTATTTCAATTTTATGGTTGATGCGATGGCTAGATATGTATCCCAAATGCCTGTTCTCTGCTTAAACTTGCCTAAACATAAAAGAGGGAAACTAACAAAGCGACATTCCACTGCTTAATTTCCTGCTATCTATTTCCAGCTTCACTTTTCCGTTCCCTCGCAAAACCATTACATTTAAATAGGAATACAAACTACAAACTCGTTATTAGTGCGATACCAATGCAAGTTGATCACGTAACACACTGAGGCCAAGGACAAATGGCCGCAGCACATTAGCAGTGCGATTGCGCGCGCTGATTGCGACTTACAAACACTCTACCTCACCGCGTTTCTCCACTACTCGCTTCCTTTATCCCGTCATTCCATCTACGGCCTTTAAGTTTAACTACTTCAGGTCAGACCAAACCTCATTAGGGCCTTGCAGCTCGTTGCCCGTGTCAATCGTGCACAATAGCTAGTACCCAGTCTACGAAGCATAATGTTTCTAAGTGCCCATGACTTGTATTTTATTAACGTTTGGCATTGGCGTTTGACGAGCAGATTTAAACATCTGTATAAATAACTTCCAGCTTACGTTGTATGCTGGTCGTGAGATCATAAATGCCTATTAGGTTCCACATTAGCATTTCAAAGATCTGAGATAACGCGAAACGAAAAACATTCGTCAGTTTTTGGTATAAATTCGAGGAAGGTTGCGAAAATAATCTGTTTATTTTGTTTTCCAGCCGCTGACTGCGCTTAGAAGCTCGCAAAAAATTCGATGTCTTTGGTAACTATATAATTAACAAAGATGTAGGTATCATTGTGGAATTCTCAACCGTGACTTAATAGTCTGTGTCTGATGATGATTGATGTTATGATCAAAGATGGTAAATGAAAACATAATAAGATAAAAGAGGCCTCTATCTTTAGCTAGGTTCGATAAAATGTGTGTTACATTTCTATTATTTAGTTTTAGTATCACGTATCAATTGGCCAGTTTAAAGTGGGGAGCGGAAGCCATATATTTTCGATTCGCAGAATTGAATCGCGCAAGTAGCTAAACGCGGTGGAGCACTACGTCGCGGCTGCCGGCTGATAAGATAACCTTGCCTTTCAGTTTGCTTAGCTAACGCGAATACTTCTAGCGCAGAAAAACACGCCAATACACGCTTATCAATTACGTTCATGTTACTTGAAACTTTGAAACCATCTTAATTGAAAAAACACGACAACAGAAATTATCACAATGTGTTCTTTATAAAACTTCCGGTCCACTATCGTTATCAACAAAGAACGACGCTATTGTAATGAAGGTAAAATGTTTACATAAGTATTAATGAAGTTTTGTGCCGTCTATTAAATTACTGTACAAGGATGCTGCCTGTTAGTAATGATGTCAGCTGTAAGTTAGTGTAGCGTAGTATCTATATGTACGCGAATACTTAGTGATATCTACAAGATGTAGAGTCATGAGACATGGGTCTATTAAGTACCTCGTGTTCAAAGGGATCGTCTGTACGGGGAACCTGTTTCTGTTTATCTGCGCTGAACGACAGCCTCCTCTTGAACAACTTCATCTTAGCGCAGGACGCTGTCGTGCTGCGGACTCACTGCGCGTGTCCGACGCGTTACTAACTCATTACGACAAACTACGTGACCGTAACTTAAGACTTTTTAATTTTTTTCACGAAACACCAAAAGATATTCTAACAAATTCTCTTTGAGTATCCAAAGAAAATAGTCATCACTGCAACACTTGGGCAAGTTTGCCGCGATTTTTGTTCAAAACCGCGTAAACTGCCTATTTTCGCGCCATCTAGCCGCGCGTGGATAGGCGGAGTGGTCGGCGGAGGGCCGTCAGCGGCGCATGTCCGTGGTATGCGGTGCGGCCAGGTCGCGGGCGCGTGGCGCACTGTCCGCACCGAGCGCTCCGGCCCAGCACCGCGCGGCGCGCCCGCCGTCACCTTCACACCGTGACACACGTGTGAACCCGCCCCCCAATGTTTACAAATTTATCTTCATCAGTTCTATCACCGACCTTTCATAAATCAAAGCCCACAATGCCATCTTGCTTTTTCCAATGTCCCAAAAATGCTTCTACTTCTTATGCAAAGATAGCCACTGGGCAAATAGAACTGTAGATAAAATGTTATCGTAAACTGACCTAGAAACTCGTAAGATAATGTGGTGATGATACCTTTAGACTATGTACTGCTGATATCAAATTTCCATTTCGACACTATGGAAATGTCTTGCGCATGTAATGGAGGAGCAGCATCCGTTGTTGCCATAAACAATACTAAAATAGGAACGGCTAAGCTTGCTCTGTTTGACAGATGTCAATTACATGAAACGTACTGGTTCCCCGGGCACCGCTATAAATTATATTTTTTAAGAAGGGTGAAAGAAATACTGAAAGTTATTATTCTGGTAGGTATGCTCATTTATTAGTTATTGTTTACTAACAACAAAAATGATGACCTACAAACTTGTGGTTTAGCTTGTAGTGAGATGTTTCTGAGAATTCGTCTTTGTTAGAAACTAATGTTACATATTTGTAACTTCTGTTTTAGCAATATAGTGACTACATACCATACTATGACCAAATGATTGAAGTATTTTTAAGGAAAATACGCAGTATCTTTGCTTTGGGTAAACAGCTACGCAAAAAGGTTCGTTTCATATGAAACTGTTTTTTTAGACCTAACGCGGGATCTACTTTATTAGAAGAGGAGACAGACATGTTAAGGTTTTAGAAGTCAAACAACACCAATCTGCTGAGTAAGTCGTATAGGCCCCAGAGACCGAACAGTTGATTGTATAGTCTTTTTTGACCTTATAGAAAATAATATGCTTATGCTTTCTAAAGGCATAAAGAACAGGAATTTGTCGCAAAATCCCAATTCATTGTCCCAGAAACATTATCAACAAATAGAAACGTTATGGGCATTCCAAGTTCAATGGGTACGTTTACAAGCTATAATTTAGGAATACCGGTCTAATTGACATTCAGTGATGCCGGAGATATTTCATTAAGAACGGCAAATAATACTTAATTGATTTCAAGTTGAGGCCCGAAGCGAGTCAGCAATTTATTTCACTTTATATTTAACTGCTGCAATAACAGCTAAAACGATTTCAAATTGGGTTCCTCGGTGTAAAATTTGTTTAACTTTGAAATATCGAAAGCTATTTGCCCTTGGCCTTATACAAAGATGAAAAATTTTCTCTGAACATCGTTTATATTTGTTAAATGTGTCTGAGGGCCAAATCGATATCAGATATTATAAGCAATAGAAATAATCAACAAATCTCGCTCGATGGTCTAGTGAACGTAAGCTGCGCAACTGCGGTACATGAGGTCTTGGGTTGGATTCCCAGGTGCAACGTGTTATTGAGGTTTTCATTAGGAATTCTTAGTAGCAGCCACGGAGTGTGGATATGTGCCCGGTTTATGGCAATAGGCTCTCTACCTATTATTACTAATCGGTACACTTCTGCTTAACCCTTCGAGGATTACAGGCGTGATGTTATATAAGGTCCCATTAAAATAGGTGGACAAATTTTAACACAGCGTTCATTAGGTCTAACCAAAGATATCCAAACAAAAAAAACATTAAATAAAGTGTTTTTTTTTTACTTAAAATGATAAATTGCCAGCACTCTAGAACAAACTCATCCTTTATGAGTAGGTACTTAAATGCGTTTTTCTTATTATTTTTTTACCATCGTCCTTATTTTGGTGGTCTGAATGATTTCTGAAATTTTGTCCACCTATTTTAATGGGACCTTATATATAAGACATATACAGACACACACACACACAGATACATATCACACACACACATATACCACCACCACCATCACCACAGATATATCTGAACTCTTATTTCCTCGTTCAATTAATTCAAAACTGAAGTAAATCAAATTGCTTTCCTGCTTCAGTTTTAGTCATAGATTAAAGTAAAAGTTTTATCCTTCTGCATATCGCAGTATTCTTCACCTTATGTAGAATTTAATTATATGTATGTATATTTGTATAATTAGCAGCACATATTGCGTCATTTATTCTTCTACCCGCACATTAGTATGCAAGGTTGTTATCTCATACATAAAATACATATAAATTAGCATAGATCTTGCAAATAAAGTTATTCGTTCTATGGATTTCCTATCGGTCTACGACGTACTAACACAGAGTCTACTTTATATCAATGATAAACAGAAATATTGTCTAGTGGTCCCATGTGCAACTGCTAAGTCTGAGTTCCTGGGCTCGATTCCCAGTGGATAAAATGTTAATGTGTGTTCCCCATCTGGAATTTCGCTCTTTCTAGAAAGTTAATACGGCCGCTTTTACTTGGGACCTAAATATTGGTGGCAAAGTGTGTATCCATCACTATTGGTAGGCTGCAGTGTATACTTCGAGAAAACAGGGGTGATGATTCAATAGAATGTTTATGTGCTTTGAAAACTGTTACTGTTCCCATGCCCTCATGTAGTGATGTAGGTATACTTAATCCTAAAAAATGTAGCTTTACTGTCCGTTGGTGTTTGTACAGAAATCAAACAGGAAGAGGAATGTAGAGCCCGGTATGTAACGTTAGCGTGAACCTGTCAATGTTTGATCTGTTGTTAGAGCTTTCTAAATCCTTGCTGGACATAGCTGGAGCCATGAGAAACTGTTTTGTCTTTCATTCACAACCACAGCTATGTTGGCTACAGTCGGAAAAAGCATTAGACAATTAACAAATAAATAATTCTTGTGGTTTTCTTGACCTTCGTAAACGGAACTAATACTATTCCTAGTACAATACACATATAAAATTATTAGCTGGTATTCTCGTTCGTATTCTGTACAATACTCGTGCAATATTCCGCTAACAAAGCTACATAAAACAACATAAATAGCTCCACACATCCGCAATACCGAAAATTAGCCAAATGGCGTGAAAACGAAGTGGATGGCGGCGTGAGCCACGTTCTGACCCGTCGCCGGTCGTGCTACTTTCTTGTTCGCGTCCCATAATCATAATGGGAAGTAATATCAGCAATTTCTGCTCCAAAGAGGCTCTTATATCAACCATATCTCGCAGCTCATATCCATTCAGAGCTCAATATGCGAAAGTTAATGATCGACCGCTTTGAAGATGCCTCCCGAAATAATTATAGCGAATTCATTTATACATCACGTTCCAGCAATTATCGGTTAACGCACCATATACGAGCCCTGTTAACGTCACACGCGATATGATTTTCATATTATTACAGTTATAAAATTTCAATAGGGACTGATAAGATATTTTAATGTTAATAGCGTTGTTAAGAATATTGGAATCTGTTTACGGATAAGGAGATGCGCAGTTCATTACGGAGGTGCGGTAAATCAAAAAGTTTCTTGTTAAGTAAGGGTGTTGAGTACTTACAGAATTTTGTACTTGCGCCAATATCTGCGCGGTATTGGCGGACTCGCTGAGCTCCACGGCTCCCGCCACCTGAAACAAACAAACATTTCTCAGCTACATTAAGTGGGTCAATTGTTCCCGAGGGACAGCCTCCGCGCGGACCATCACGAATGTCCGTACTTCATTTGCTTGTATTGTGCTGGGAATTGGGAGAGAACAATGCAGAAAAATATGGGCAACTTAAGAATATTAAATGCCTGTACTTCCGTGATTGTGATTTGGAATTGCAAAAAAAATATATCCTGTTTTTGTTCCGAAAGTTAGTCACGAAAAAAAACCTTGCCATTGTAGCGAGGCTGAAATTGAGCTTTGAAACAAGATCTGCATTCCATCTGTAGCACGTAGTAGTTATGAAGTGCTAAGCAATAGAAAGAGCTGCCTACGCCTGGGGCAGGGCGCATCGACCTTGTGCCACTACGCTACTCGTACGTATTCGCGACTTGGACTCGGACTCACCTTGCCAAAACGTTACGTGCCACTGCAGTGTTATAAATTATTATAACTCGCGGGTTCGATTCCCGCTACCAGCTTTTATTTGAACAGTGTTACAAATTGTTCTTCTTATTTGTGGCTTTGGGTGCTTTTCTGAAAGATTTGTGGATTTGCTTTTCTTATCGTTTTATAAGAATGAAGTTTATTGTTCGAAAAGTTAGCTTGTCATCAGGGGCTTTTAAAGCAGCCAATTAAATTGCACTCACGGAATCGACAGGAAATCCTGCCGAACCTTTTGTTTTCTGTCCCTTGTAAGTTGTAGGGCATCCTTTTATAAGAAACAAGATCAAGTCAATAAGACCCCTTCTTAGAGTGATAAAAAACAAACAGCCTTTATTAAAATTGGTTCCGATCCATTTACAATGTTTCCCTTTTCGAATCGAACCCAATTTTGCAACTTAATTTACGCGATGAGGGTGGCGAAACAAAAACAACTCGGGTGCGAAAAGTCGGGACAACCGTCAAATAAAATACCGTTAAACGAAACGAGATAAGAAAATCTCGCTCCAGAGAACAATAGGTACAAGCCAGAGAAAATGTTGCCTATTTACCAATTACTCAAATGTAGTAAATTCAAGTGAAAGTGGTAAATAGATCATAAATCGATGTAAAAGTGGGTTTACGTGTATTCGTGTGAATGCGCATGCGAATCTAGTTGCCCCGCGGGGGTAATTTGTGGGTATTGTCTGATATGGCGATATCTCTGCACTGAAGTGCATTGGTCACGGGATTGTGCCGTATGCATCGTGATATAGCGTAAACTTTCTTGATACATCCACATGAGAGAACGTATCTACTAATATGATTCGATATGCTGTTTGTTAGTCTAGAATATGTTCTCATGCCTGCCTATCAAATAATTCAATCGAAAATCACAATAATATTGACCGTATTAAAGCCACAGTAATATCATCATAGCACTCGCCTATCTGTGAGAACATTTCGACCAAATTATATTATTCAATTTTATTATGGCCTAAACCGTAGAACGAGGCTTTCAGAGAAGTCTCACTAAATATCTGTAAATGGCCAATTTCGTGCTCGGAAATGGCATAAACTCGCTACCGTGTCGTTATTTAAAACATAATTTGAACTGTTAAACTTTAACTAACGATCAGGGGTTAAAGCTGCCTTCGCATAGAAATTATTACAATAATAGGTGCTGCCTTTATGGAAAATACAGGCATCATGGTCTCCCTAGAAGATAAACTGTCCAAGAAACATCTAAGAACCAATAAAATGAGACAATACAATACAAAACAACATACGCATCACATAGCCCGATACTTTAACAACTCTACGTCTACCATAAAGATAATTTATAATAGTTCCGTAATTGTTTTCCGTGAAAACACATCCATGTCTTAAGTCTCCCGAGGCTAATGATTATAATGATGGATTGCACAGTGAAAACTTCATGTAACACTTAATAATTCATAAAGTAGGCAGAGAAATCCACGCGACCACGCGAAATTACAGGGGTGCCAACTTGACAACACAATCTCCGCGACAGGCAGGATGCCGCCGACGCAATTATAAAACTCATCTTCGAAAGTGTTGACGCATACTTTGTCCAACGGGTGAAGAAGTGATAAGTGTGACGACCTTAAAAGAAGCCGACAATACCGTATCTGAGATAATAACTCCAATATTTCACGTTGTTTTTCATAATTGCTCCCATGTTTGTCTGATATGTCGTTTGTTTCGATATTAATGTAATTTGCATAAAATAAATGAATTTGACCCCAATACTTGATCAATGAGCTGCTTGATGAGTGTGCATTGTTAAGTCTATTTATACGCTAAACGTTCCGTTGAAAACAAAGTCGCAGTTGTTCGTTTTTCCTGAGTAGGTCACAAAAATTCGGGTGTGATCTACTTGTTTATCTGTTCAAATAATGTGTAATACCCATACAAGTTAATGGTTTTATCTTCGGAAAACAATAGAGCGTTAACTGATCGTAGTCTGCGATAACTTGACTTTTATTACATTTCATAGTAGTAAAGATAACTATTAATCGATTCTTAGAATTTAGTTATTTTGCATGTTCCTCACCGTTACATAACAAGTAAAGGTATTATACGTGTAATAATATAAATGCTTGGCTACCAACAAAAACATAATTGAATTTAATCTCACCATTTACAGTAAACGGCGCACTCTGTACGTGATATGAACGCTTCCGGACTTTTAAATAGCGTTTGACCCTTTCTCTAGTTGCGATAAGGTTAATTTCCTCTAGCCAACGTCGGCCGGCGAGCCCATCGCCATTACTTTCCATTAGCTTAGGAAATTCATCACTTGTGCGGTAAATAACGAGGAAGGAGGACACAGCTCTACGTTACTTATAACCGGCCATCGGTCACCTTTCTCAAACATTTTTCACTCAAGCAACTAATGAGATTCTCTAACAACGGACGTCTGCATTCATTACGTGGCATTGTTCTACGTTGTTACGTGTGAAATTAACAAAACCATGTTGTACCGTAACACACGTAAATAAACTGCCCAACCGCATGAAGAGATTCGTTAAGAAAGTTGGTGTGAACAAAATGTTATATAGGAAAGGTGTTCTATATCTAATTAATTAGGACACGATTGTGATGAAAGTGTTCATACTAACTCTGCTTGTAAGTCAATAAAGACGAAAGTTATCTGGCCGAACGTCTTTGTTCTGACGAAACATAATAAACTGGGAACGTGTAAGGTGCAGTCCAATGCCGTATGTTAACCACTTCACATGCCGCATTGCTGTAAAAATAAACCTTAGCAGCACTCCCCGTCCCGGCGGAGACGTTCGACCCGGTTTGTGTTGCTTGATCGACTCCAGAACCTCACTTACCTATGTTTATTAGGTCGATCAGGAAATGGCGAAGCTATAAATGCTCTAATACAGTTTATTTTCATTTGAAGTTCTTAGATGTTCTGTGGTTACGCATCGGCCATTCAAAATTAGACGCCTATCGACGAACGACGAATCAAAGAGTTGCCATCAATAAGTCTACGGTTGTAAAGGGAAAGGGATCCTGAGTTACCTTTGATGTGACTTTATGTAATGTATACTTTCCAACATCACTCCGTTGGGCAAAATTTACTGTGTACACAAGATATAAGATAACTTTGCTATGCAAAAACATTCAGAGATCAAAAACTTTTTGAGCTCAACATAAAGTGGAAAAGTTTTTTGAAAATGTTTTACCAAAACCAAAATAACGTCAGTCACGCAATCGGTATTAATGGCAGGCTATAATTTGGAGTGCTCAGTGGTGGGCAACGTGCGAGGGTGTCCTATTACCAGCGTGTGTCAGTAAAGCCACAATTTGTAAGCATGCTGTTATTAATTACGAGGCTCGGTGGTCCTGTCTCAGGGGCTTGCCGGCCACTCGCGAGCTCTTCTGACAAACCAATTTCGAAACATGTTTACAACTCTCTTGTGAATTTACCTGAAAATATTGTTTTTTGCCTCAACAGGAGCTGAACCTTCATCATCAGGTTTGATGAAATAAGAAAGAAGCTAATTAACTTTATGGGACGCGGCAATCTAATTCAATTAAAATCATTTTATCGTAATAATTACTTACAAGTACCTTTCATGTTTCCATAATAATAAAACACGTATTCCCGTTTCGTAACCGCGCAGTTTGCGTAATTTTTCATTTTTATGATATGTTTTCAATTGCTGTGCATTTCTGTTGCGACACTTCAAATTACGTTAAAAGTTCTCCTTATAAGGTGAGCAGTGACGTTAAGTGTAATTTAAAGCACAATTTAAAGGGAAATGCATGAGATTAAATAAGTGTTTAAGTTGTTTGCGTGCAGTGAGCGACGCGAACGTCTCAATCCGACGAGATGACATCGGCTGTCTCTACAAATTAAGGTGTAAGTCGTAACGGGATACAGACGCAGCCCAACTTTCATACGCTCACTTGATATGCGATAAATTGTGAAGGGACCGACCAAAATATTTGGGTGAAAATAAAATACAAAAATTCTCGCTCTGCATACCACTTTGTCATTTGAGATTCAAGAGTCTCCACACAATAAAGAACATAAAACATCGTCCTACTCGAATTGAACTGATCTCTTTCTTCGGGTCATTACGCCCACAATCTATGCAATTCTACATTATGAAAGTCGTAAACTTTAGTCATGGGAATCGTAAACGTAGTTTTACGAAATAGTATGTAATTCCATTGTCATTTACATTGTTACACTATTTACTCGAATTTGTGCCGCTCTGATGCATCGCCTAATGTTTCAAGAACCTCATCAAACTGAGTTCGTGTGTAGATTACACGTAATAATCTACATAGTCTAGTTTCCCATCTTCAGTAATTACATAACTGCGTCGGAATTATTTTCGCATTAGCATGATCTTAATATCAAGTTAAATTATCATGTCATGAATATTTTTCCGGAAACATTTATTCTTAGCCATGATATACATGGTTACAAAATAATAATGACAGACATGACAGCATACATCCGACTATGAAAATATTACGATCTAGATTCTAGTGAAAATTAAAATAAGGACAAATAAATGTTCAGGAAAAGCTCAAAACTTAGTAAAACCAACAACCTCTCACTATATACATATAATGCGACTTCAAACTATATTTTCTCAAAAATGGTATGTAATGTTGCCATAACATCTCTAAAAAGTATCCAGAAAGTGAACTTTACCGGAGACTTATTCACAACTGTCCAGTAAGAACCGAGATTTTAAACTTGGAATCTCCTACTGTCCAGTAAGTAAGTATGTAATTTACTTACTGGACACTAGGTCATCCTCTTTAGATCTGCTTAGAAAAAAAAACATAGTACCAGACACAGATTAGAGTTTAGCCATTATAACATGGTTATAGAAGGGAGGTTCCAAATATATATCTATCTCTCTTTTTGGTATGACATTTTATGAGATACATATATTTTTGGAACCTTAAACAGCCATTTTATACGTTGCGTTTTGTACTTAGTAATGTTGTAGAAGTATAGTGTGGGATTTTATGATTGTATTTAGTAATTTCAGTTAGTTGTTTCCTAAACTGCCTCGTTGGTCTAGTGGTCGCAAGCTCGACTGCAGAGCGTGAGGTCCTGGGTTCGATTCCCGGGTCGGCCAAAAAGTGCTATTGTGTTTTTCACATATGAATGTAACCTTCAATATTAATTAAACGAATTTGTTGTTAAACTTTCTTTAATTTTTGAGAAAAGCATTATACAAACCTCAACCAGTAAGAAAGCCATCCTGGCCTCGTATATAACCAGACCTCACCTGCGGTTCGGTCCGGTTAACTCATACTTGGCCAGGAAGGCTTACTTACTGGATTCTGCAGTAATGTACTAAACCTCCTAACAGTCGTTACAATGAGTGCTAACAAGAAATCGATTATATTTTTTTTTTTCATATTAGTCGAATCACGGTTTAAACCTCATAGCGAGCAAAAAATGTGCTCGTCATAGAACGATTAGCAAACGGACACAAACGGCATGCGATGTTTAATTCAAACTATTCGAATTTCGAACGTATTCTAAAGTGGCCAGTATTAATAGGCATGCGGCGGAAAAAGGAACTATGCTAAACGTACACATTAAAGCCTTATTTGTCTTTGCAAGTGGCGCCACACGGCTATTCAAGTTATATTTGTCACTGGCTACTAATGTATGTTCATTTCGCACGGGTTTGGTCGGAATTCATACGGTCAGTGTGATTGACTGGTAGTTCCGGGTCATTCGGCGTGCTCCATTGATGTTTTTGTAGCACTCTGTAATGTTATAATTACGACACAAGTTCTAGAATATAGAGCGACGTGGACACTTCAGAGATAAAAATGATAAGAATCGACAATAAAATTGATTGAATGGATTTTACTTTCCTTATCGGTAAGAGCAATTCAAATGTAGAGAGTAGAATATTCTATCACGTTTACTCTTACTGCCGCACTCAGAGCTTTAATGATTACTTAGGCCATCACTTAGCAAAGGTTTTGACAGTTTTGTTTTACAAAAGTATGACAAATCTTTACTAAGTGACGGCTTTAGTAATCATTAAATATCTCTGAGTACCGCAGTTAGTTGTTTAATTCTTAATTTCCAGCTTTAATATTTCGCTTTCGAGTTGTTTCCAAGAATTAAACTTAAGGCATCTAAAAACAGTCAATAAAAATATGTATAGATAAGTACCAATAAAATGAACGGTTTTTTGTTTTCTCTACATAAAGCTATTAATTTATGTTTACATCATCATTTCAGCCAAAAGACGTCCACTGCTGGACATAGGCCTCCCCCAGGCGTCGCCACATTGACCGGTCCCGTGCGTCTCTCATCCAGCGGGTTCCGAGAATTTACGAGTATTTACCATTAATTCAAATGGGACGCCAAGGTAATGGTGACTGTTTGTGAAGCTAATGAGGATGGAGAAAGCTATGCCTTACTTAAACTTAATTTAATCTAATTAAACTGCCTACTGTTATTACTGATTATACTGCTTGTATACTTAGTTAGTACATGGCCCCACTTTCTTATTAACTTAATGTTTTCTAAAACGAGTCTCGAGTCTTGAAATTGTATTGTGGAACAACTTGGAGAAATAAGTAGGTAGGTACCTAAGTACTTACTATGATTAAAAAAAAAACAGGAAAACGGTCTTGTTATAGAATGACTCGGCGCTTTTGGTAGCCGAGGTAATGGTTCAATGGCTGTGTAACAATCTAAGGAAATGCCAAGTTAAATTTAGTCTAGATGTAGATATCAGATAGGTAACTAGACGGTCTACAGTTACCATACACTAAACCAATTTTTTATTATATTTTTTTTTATTTTATATGGGCTTACTCTTGACTTCAATCTTGCCCTAAGGGCAGAGATGAGGTCGACGATGGAACGAGTTTACCCAGAAGAAGCCTATTTACTCGCGACTTAAATTTGTGGTTATATGAACTCGGGAAAACCGTCGCAGGCAGGGTGTTCCCCTCCTTGGCTGTACGAATAATGAAAGACTTAGCAAAACGCTTCGTACGAATGTGTGGAACATCGATAAGGTATGGGTGATAACCCGCAGTACGTCTAGTCTCTCGATGGAAGAAGGGCGATGGTGGAATAAGCTCGTGGAGCTCTTGCGCACACTCTCCGAAGTACATAGTCTGTAGAAGACCGACAGACATGCAAAATTGGTGAAATATGTTAAAATATTTTGTATAAATTCATTTCTTTAGTACTGACTACTGTTTCTTTAATTTTGACTGAGGGAGGCCTAAAAAATGCTGGTCTGACGGCTTAGAGGCTTTTGTGAGCGATTGGCCGGAGAATAAACGTACGGAGATAAGAGACTGAAACTTTACTGAAACTTTATTTCGTGTAATTGACGTGCCAAATTGCTTCAAGTTGTGAAAGGTAGAGCTAGTAATTTGCGATGTCCCATCAATAACAAACAGTTTCGTCTCCCAACAATTCCAACAACGTCGCTATTTAGTGTGGTTGACCGTACATAAACACGGTACCGCAATCATGCAAACAGACTAACACAATCAACGAATACCACAGGCGGCCGTAAACTATAGCGGCAGATATAAATAAGTACACCTGTCTCACCGATCTTACCAACTTATCTCACAAATATGTCCCCTATCTCTTTCTCCAGACTTTCATCTTTGCTAAAGGAGCGTTTGAGTTAAATATGTATCTTGCAACGTATTACTTTTCAAAAATGCGCCTCAGTATTAAATTCTCGTGTTGCCTCTCACGACGCGGCTCGCAAACAACCGAAACGACCTTGCATTGTTGGTGTTCCAGACTCTTTTGGCATGAATGATTACAATATGGACTCGATAAAAGATTGTTCGTATGTATTACACGAGTTACCGGCGAGTTTGAACAGAGATGCGGCCTGAGAACGGCCCGGAACGGTTTTTATGGTAAATGTTTGTAGCACAGCGGTTGGTACACAGAGCTAAACAAAGTTATTTTGCATACACTGAGCAAACAAAGCAGATAAGTTTAAGAGCTACACAGTTAGAACTTTCTGAACCAGAGATTAATGCCGTAAGGAAATGGCCAACTAACTTAAATTGCATTGCACGTAACAAACAATTAGAGCATTAGTTCAACAACTTAAGTTGTAGCAACTTGATGTCGTGAACTACTCAAAGCAACTGCCTTTATATACTGTTTAAATAAAATTTGTATTTTTTTTTCTTACAATTAATGGTTTAATATTAAATGTTTGCAGGTTAGTGTTAAGTATATAAGGCTTCCCCATAAACACACTATATAACGCTTTCAAACGTACTAAACTTTACATTCAGAAATCGGATTTTATTCGAAACATGGAGTATGCTTTTGCACATAGGTAGTACAACATTGTTTTCGACTTACCCCTTATTTGATATTTTCCTAGTTGGTGTTACGTACACAGCAAGTGTGTTTTGGAGCCGATACAGTGTTGATTGATCGTGTTATACAAAGTTAAAAAAAAAAAAAAAAAATGAAGGAAAACTAACCGTAACTGTAACAACGAATTCCCCCAGTTTCTTCACAACTATTAATGGATATAAATATTTCTAGTCGCAAGCTGCAGAACTGGAGCTAACAACATTAGCATTGCTCCGTGTCGCTCAGACCGGTCTTCGTCGTATTTAATCTTCTCCGGGTAGAAGGCAATGTACCCGGAAACTGGGTGACATTTAAAGTATCGATCGACCTACCGGGTATTAGATCCACCGCACCCCAATCCAGCAGCGCACCGTCCGTGCCTAACTGACGACGACCTCATAACTGTGCCGTAAGTAGGCTGACGAGATTCTCAAACGGCTTTAAGGGGGATGATTCCGTCGACAATTTCTAAAGAAATATTTAATCTTCTTTTAGGATTGGATAAAAGCTGTCAGGATTCTCGTTTCGTGAATAAATCTGCATTAATATATTGAATTTCCGATACAGATAAAAAGAACCAATGGATTATTTTGTAAGGATTGAACATTTCGTGAAACTAGGGGCCAGCATGCCTTTATGGTTTGGATTTGAATTTTTACAAAAAACTTGTGGTAATAGACTCCACCAATACATATAATCAGACATAGCTTTGTGCATGTATTAAAGCCTTATTGGGACTGTTATAGTACATTACGGGTGCTAATTAAACCGGCTTCTTTTTAATAGCATTATTTGCATCTAAAAATCTAACTTGCCTTCTAAATTACTAAGTCAGCCACAATTAACGAGCATCTAAAAAATACTATCTTAGCCACAAGTTATCTTTTTTAAAGCCACTCTAAATACAACTCAGCATCGTGATTATTTTTTAGCATCTAAATTTGTAACATGAATTCAAACAGTAAACTTCTAAAATATGAATATATGGCATCTAAAAAATATTCTATTAGCTTCTAATTTATTAACTCAGTACGTTTAAATTATAACTCATGCCACATTAACTGAGCATCAAAATTTAATTAAAATTGTCATCAAATATTATATTATAGCCACTAATAGTACGTAAACTCCTGTCGTGTCACCGAAAGGCTTAAATATAGAAGCTCAGAGTATTTAATGACCTAAATATTGAAGTTCAGAGTATCGAATGTCCTAAAGATCGATTTTATTTACATGTTGTGCTACAAAAGTTATCGACAGAATCGCTTCAGAACTTCATTTTTATCGGAAAACTAGACAATTTTTGTGAAAACATTTCTGCAAGCAACTCGGAAGTTGCGCTCGCCGGCCGCTGCCGCGGCACCGCTCGCTTCGCTCGCTCGGCTCGCGCGCCTTTGGTCACAGTTTTAACCTAACCTAACCTATTTCCCTCAGTTTACAATGACGAGTCATACAATCTGACTGTGACTAGTCTATTAGACAATGGTAAAAACATTTCTGTTACTAGTTGGTATTTTTAACGTAAATATAATAATCTAAAGTGTATTAAAAGTTGACATTTATTTAAAATGTACGTAACTAAATCGTCAGTACATGCATCGAATGACGCTCTCTGATTGGTGCAAATGGCCGGTCGCTGTCGTCTTGCGTGCTCGCGCCATATCTTGCTGTTGCTATTTTAACGATTAATGAATGTGATTTATTATTTAACATGCTAAGTTATAATAAATGATGTTATCTATGGTCGCTTCAATTCTATTTTTTTGAGGGCCTTGTGTTGAAGCTGTAAAATGTAAAATGGTGGTGAGATATAAATTCCGTGGCTGAGTTAGTAAATTAGGTGCCTATGTATAAATAACAAGGACCAGTTAATATAATTGTTGATGTTCACTTGACGCTTTCTATAGAATATTTAGAAGGCGTTGTAAAAAAGGCGAATTAGTATATTAGAGGCAATATTATTTTCCCGTGGCTTAGTTATAAAATTAGAAGTTTGATATCGTGGCCAATTAAAAAAACTGTGGCTCGTTTTATTATATCTCGTACATTACTGCAGAATCCAGTAAGTAAGCCTTCCTGGCCAAGTATGAGTTAACCGGACCGAACCGCAGGTGAGGTCTGGTTATATACGAGGCCAGGATGGCTTTCTTACTGGTTGAGGTTTGTATAATGCTTTTCTCAAAAATTCAATTTAAAAAAAAAAAACAAAAAATTTAAAATTTAATTTTAAAAATTCAATTCAACAACAAATTCGTTTAATTAATATTGAAGGTTACATTCATATGTGAAAAACACAATAGCACTTTTTGGCCGACCCGGGAATCGAACCCAGGACCTCACGCTCTGCAGTCGAGCTTGCGACCACTAGACCAACGAGGCAGTTTAGGAAACAACTTTAGAAAAAACTTTTTAATAAACTGAAATTACTAAATACAATCATAAAATCCCACACTTACTTCTACAACATTACTAAGTACAAAACGCAACGTATAAAATGGCTGTTTAAGGTTCCAAAAATATATATGTATCTCATAAAATGTCATACCAAAAAGAGAGATAGATATATATTTGGAACCTCCCTTCTATAACCATGTTATAATGGCTAAACTCTAATCTGTGTCTGGTACTATGTTTTTTTTTTTTTCTAAACAGATCTAAAGAGGATGACCTAGTGTCCAGTAAGTAAATTACATACTTACTTACTGGACAGTAGGAGATTCCAAGTTTAAAATCTCGCTTCTTACTGGACAGTTGTGAATAAGTCTCCGGTAAAGTTCACTTTCTGGATACTTTTTAGAGATGTTATGGCAACATTACATACCATTTTTGAGAAAAAAGTATAATTATTATAATTGAAGTATGGCAAGAAACCGACTTCCATGAAACACTAAAAAGTCTAGATCTGTTATATTTTATATTGTTCATTGAATAAGGTCGATCCGAAAAAATATCCGATATCGGGAATGCCACGAGCCGAGGTCAGCCTCAAGATGACCTATTGAACAAGGACCTTTTAAAATTAACATACTTCATTTGACTACCACTTATGTATTGTCACGGATATTTCCTATAAGTAAAGAAAACTTAAAAAGAGGTATTAACTTTGTGCGTGGGTAGTACTCAAAGGCTTTAACTGTCAACAAAGAGGTGTTGAATTTAGATGGGATTATTATTAATATTAATGATGGGATCATGACAAGCATATTTATTATTTTTGTACATGAGATCTTTAGATTTGTAATTACCTACCCACACTGGATGGATATGCAGTGGTTTTAAGCAACCAGAACTCAAAGTAGACGTACTACAAGCTGCTCTTTGCTTTCTTGGTCGTATTTGATCGTAGAATCAATACTGATTTACCCAATATGAACTCGAATGCTTCCGTTTAATAGGCCATTCAATTAATGACAATGAACGATCAATAACAAACGGGTCGTTATAGTATTATGATCGCACATGGAACGGAGTTAGCTGCCCTTTATATGCCTATATGTAGATACGAGTAGGTACATGCGAATTGGACACGACTTCAGACGGAAATGAAGTTTACTGAGAGCCTGCAACATTTCTAAGTTTCATTTTCAGTTTCATCTTTCTACAGTGACTTTCAACTGGGTTGACGCATTAGCGTTACCGTAGCTTATGTCAAACTAGCTGATCCCTAACCACAGATTATCTATTATCCCTAACTTCGTCCGGGTAAAATTATTATAAAAAAAAAAGTTGATGTGGCACTCGGAGACTGCCGCGGTAAAGCTATTGCATAGCACTTTTTATCAACTTAGGCAAATAATTATTTATTTATTTTATTTATGCAGCATTTTTTTAAAAAGAATTTAAATTATATAAGTAAATCAAAAGTAACCTTCATAGACTAAGCTAGTAAGAAACTCTATGACAGAAAATTTAAAATAAAAAGTATTGACAGCTTGTCAGCCTGACGTAAGTGTCATAACATTGAAAAATATGAAAATTATTTATTTTATTTTAGATATTTTATAAGAAAACGAATCGTTTTCTAAGACCGATTCGCAGAATAGTAATGCACCAATAAAACGTATGATAGATACGTAATAATAATAAAATGAATGTATAATATAGAGTACTCGAGGAGTATAACTCACTCATCTCAGATCAAATAGCAACTCACTCATTATCTTTCACTATTTTTTCGTGACTTTCTTCATTAATAAATGCACTTTGTCTATTCATATTTAAAACACTTTGTACACAAATTATACGAGTAAGAATATTTTAGAAGGAGAAAGCAGAGATACAAAACAGAAAATCTTTACACCTTTACACGTGAGGTTATAAATTATTTAATTTGACAATTTGGGGTGGCGGCCCCGACTTACGAACAGTAGGTCGTGGGTTCGAACCCAGGCAGGCACATTACTTTGTGTAATTTATTTCATCACCGTTGCTCTCAAAACGGTGAAGGAAAACATCGTGAGGAAACCGGCATGTCTTAGAACCAAAAAATTCGAAGACATGTGACATCTACCAATCCGCACTGGGCAAGCGTGGTAGATTATAGCCCATTCTCTCTCAAAGAGAGGAGGCCTGTATCCCAGCAGTGGGAGCATTAATAGGCTGTTGATGAATTTGACAACCTCAGTTGACAACCTTGTTATTTTCCGTAACCATAGCAACCTGGTTGAATACTGAATATTTTCGTTACGGAATTTCTGGATTCGCTCTCCACGCTCAAGGCCCGCGATAGAAGCTATGCAATAGCTTAAAAATAAAATACCGATCGAATTGAGAACCTCCTCCTTTTTGAAGTCGGTTAAAAATGTTAATTGCCTATTTGAATCTGAATTTGTTAACAATTTCAAGGGTTTTATTATTTTCACGAAACCCTGATCTTATTTCTAAAATAAAGGTACACTACGTTAGTCCTTAACTCCATAAAATATCAGTTAGAGGCCTTGTGGTCGATACTCTGCTCTATGCAACACTACAAAAGAGCTTTTGTATGTAAGAATTAGTTCCTATTTTTCGTAGTACTTCGTTTTTGACCTCAAAAGTAGAGCTAACTCGGAGGAAAGTCGTCGACGAGTCGGAACGCGCGCTGATTTTCCCGGGATCGATTACGTAAAACCACCGTAACGACATTCCTACGCGGTGTCAATCCACATTCTAGGCAAATAGGAAAAGGTGTTATATGAAACACTCACCGACACTAAGCAAGTACCTACTAACTAGTAAATACTTGAGCATTACATGTGTATGCACTTTCTTGTATAAAATTAAACGATAAGTACGTGCCATACATACAAGCTGCTAAGACTGCACGATAAGTGAGTTAAAGAGCTAACTCATATTTCACGGATGTTACTTATAATTGAGTGACGTTCGAGTATTTGGGTGTAAGACTGCTCGATAAGTGAGTTAAAGAGCTAACTCATATTTCACGGATGTTATTATTAAAAGGAAACAGTTTAGCAATATGTCGAAGTCGTAATAAGCTACTTATAATTTCCTCACACAGGAAAACAAGCAATAAAATAAAGCAATACGAAAGAAACTTAATGCCACTGCCCAACCTGGAAATCCCAATGTCAGAGCCTTGTGACCCGCCAGCTAAAGGAAATGGCAGTTTAGTCAAAACAAGTCGATTACTTGCCAATTGATGGGCACCGATTTGGCAAGCAAGAATTAATCGTTTGAAACTGATGTACATCCGGTGGGGTCAGGAGATTTATATTCACGTCAAATTTATTATTTAAGTAAGATAAGTAGTTATTACTAATACCAGTCTCATAAATATTACCCTACCCTCCAAATTAGGCAATAACTACAAAATCTCATATGGTAATGGGCATGGCAAATAGGCCGTTTAACGAACTCTACCATAACGAGCCAGTTATTATTCAACCTTTACGGTAAGTAGACACAAGTACAACTTTATCTGCGTGCCTGATCTTATGAAAGCTATTAATTAATTATTTTAAAATTGTTACTTGAGCCCCATTATTAGTGCAACGGTAAATAGAGATATAATGTGCGTTTAGCTGGTATTGCACCGTGGAGTCGCCGCGCGCAGCCGCCGCCGCCGCCCCGGGCGCTCACCACGGCTGCGCCGGCGCATTCCCGCCTTGTGCAATGTTTATCACAAGTATTAGTTTCATTTTGTGCATAATTGTTCCGTTTAATACCTAGTTGTGATCGAGGTAAAGTAGGTGAGACATAGTGATTGGAAAAAGAAACATAGACTGGATCTGATCTCTCTGCACTGAAGGCTAAACATTAGGTTTGAGAGGTAACAAACCAAACGAGAATTACTAGAAGTATATTTGAAGAATCTACGATGCACTCCCTGGCAGTAATCCAGGATAGAACTAGCTAGAAGATCGAAGTCTAATGCAGGTTGTATCGCTTGTCAACAACATAATTATGATGAATTGCATTATAAGGTCGTTTCTCGTTATCATCAGTTGACGATAAAAAATACTAATCAGACAGATAAATTTAAATTCGATTGTCAGGTAACAACTGGTTAAAACCTTTCAGGAAAAGTGAAAGGACCCTATGAGTCCCTGTATATTGCTAGATTTATTTGAAATTCTTAAGAGTGCGTTTGTTCCTTTGAACTGGCAATTGAATGGGTTGGTTATTGCATTGAGCTGAAGTCGTCAAGTTGCGCGGGCGACTTGGCGGCGAGCCGGTAACGCACGCCTGCCTGTTCTGTGTGCCCACTAACCTATCATTGTATGAAATCTTTATTGACCCGCAGACCGCGGCCACAACGAACAATCAATGCTGCTGCTATTAAACGAGATTTGAAATCGCCATTCATCAAGAAAATTGCATTAGGTGGCACTAAAATTATAAACATGTCCGCAATGAAGAAAGCAGAGAAAGATGCAGTATTGTTATAACTTACCCGTAGATCGGAACTACCCGACGACGTAGATGTACTACTAGAGTCCAGTCTACTGTCCAATCTTCCGTTGTAATTATACATTTTCTATTTTCATGGAATTTCCAACAAAACTAACACATAAAAGTTCGTTTAATTCACTATCTCTATATCACTCCAATCTCTTTGCACACACGGAATCGAATAGTTACAGTCCCGTTGTCAATTTTACGTAGTTACCAGCCTTCTGTTTACTGCACAGTTAGTTACAATTAACTCGATGCACACATTGTTCCAAGTGACCGATTAAATCGCCGTCTTCATCTTAATAAACACTTGACACCATTAAAACCGGCTCCTGCGACGAAGTAGAGCACTTCACGACTACTCCGCGATCATATACACTTCTGGGAAATTAGAATATAATATTTAATCAGCCGGGTTATATAAGGTGGTATATTTACTAATAGGGACGTTAATCAGTCGGCGCACAGAGCTGCAGGCGCACACAACACTCGTGTGTTGAGCAATGGAGCAATGGCTACGTGACTCAAGGAGTTAGTTTATCGATAAAACTGAAACACAACAGTGTTATCGTATACGATCGTCATTCGTAACAATATCCACTATTTTCGAGTGATAACAAAAATCGCTTTCACCTTGAACGATTGAATTCAGCGATTGCATATTTAATATTCATAATATCTTTCAGGTTTCAGTAGCGTATTGCCATTCGGAAGAAACTGACACAAACTTCCAGGCGTTTGATTTTGTTGCAAATTAGATAACGCTAAATATAGCACTTGTGTTCTTTCAATGATTTTGTGATTCCAGGAGATAACATTTAGTTATTTGGCTACGGTAACTGCTCATAAAGATAACATCAACAAATATATACATTTTGGTTGATATCATTATTATCTACATTACAAGGATATGTCAGTTACTAATCTCAATAGCACAAACTATTTCAAGGTTACTTTTTGCCGAAGCTTTATTTTCATTGCTTCGTAAACATGGATTAAAAGCTTTCTACTAAAAGTACATTTTCATTATGAACGAAAATGCAAATCTAAATGAAGAAATGTTTACTTTTCTTACGCACGCTTTACAAAGTATACTGTTATACAATATTGATTCAATATTTATGGAAATATAATCACCCAAGACGCACGCCTAGCGTTCAGCTCTCCTTATTCGGTTGAGAGTTGTTAAAATAGTCCAATATCTCAAGTTAGTCATAGGAACATTTGCACTGATTTCGCGAACTCGCTAGAGCACATCGGCCCACCGGTTGGAGTTATTTATAGAGCGACCGAGCTTTGCGACTATAAAAGGATTTTGTTTGAAAATGGGAAGCTGTTTGCATTTGTGCGAATGTGTATCGCGAAACGCAGATTTGGCGTGCGCGTGGGCCAGTCAACGCGCGCGGTGGCACTGGTCGCGTCGCCGGGCCGCGCGAGCGCCGCGTGCGTTGCACCTGACTCGCCCGCGCCCGCGGCCGCCGCAGCCACCAGCTCCTAGCCACCTCCACCTACCTATTACGGGAGATAATATCCTGTATGTCGCACCAACACACCGTCATTCACACTGCTTTCTTTGCGATTATCAATAAATGTCGCTCGTAACTTGGGATTTGATTTAAAGGCCGCTCAGGCGGGCATAATGCTCCAGTAGCAATTCTAATTTAAATTGATAAGGAAAAGTTACAAATCTGCGGGGTCCATATTATTCAAATTGTTATGAAATGGGATTTAAATCGTAAATTCTGTGATAGGAAAGAATATTTAGGTAGAGCCATCTTAATAATATCCTGAAATTCTAGTTTCGGATTCGCAAATGACTCATGAAAAGCAGTATGTAATAGATATGAGCGTACTTATGTAGGTAACGATAACAACACTCTTACGAAAGCATCCGACCCCAAGTTTTCCCAGTAATGTGAGTAAGCAGTGAACATTGTTCATTTGCATGCTGCGCCCGCGCACCCGTGCATTTCACTCACGCCTCTCAACACATCGCAAATTCGCAACGCAAAAGCTAACGTCACACGTGTCCATACTTTACAGTCAAGTATGTCAAACACTGTAAGAGCTTCAGTACCTAATACAAAAAGTATGATTGCTTATTTAAAAGTAATTATTTATCTCAAATCAGAAACGTGTTTATTAAATTGATTATCATTATTATTATTATTATATTATTACCGGAAGGACTCAATCAATCCAAGTGGCCATATCTTTCATCGAATGTCGTTCCACTAACCGCAGTCGATGGTCTGCTGGTGATTGTGGACCATGATATATTAGCTATACGCCAAAACACGTTTGTTTGCACAAGTGTTTCAATGAGCGCTGACGTGGTGACGTCACTCGTCACGCGTGCCCAGAACGTTGACACCGAGTTAACGGCACCGCACACAATGACACCCTTGTATTGTACCCCAACGTCTTGCTGAAATATGAACACCTTGTTGTTTGTGCCATTAATATCGATAATATAATAAATAATGATTAGGTTTATAAAATATTAAAATATTCGAACAAGGCCTTGAAAGAAAAACATGAGAGCTTTGTACTTGAAAATACAAAGAAGGTTATTACGACAAAAGAAAGAAACACTCAACCTTATCCGAATGAATAACACTCTGTTTTGAGAGAGGTAACTTTATTTAGCAAACCGCTGGGAGACATCGTTTGTTGATCCAATAAATTGGGTACTTATTTTTAAATCTTTTATCGACTGCCCAAACTGCCCATTTATCAAGACCGGATCCGCAGCAATTACAGCTACTTTACACCCAAAGGTGCTAAAAATACACTTAATTAACAAACTTTAAAAAAAAATACATTTCTGCCACTTCGTGATCGTCCTGTAAAGTCTGATTATCTCGAAGAACCGAGCCAGGCACAGGCGCACTGTTAATTAAAATGTTTAAACATTTTAAATAGGGGTGAGCGATATTCTTAATGGCGATATCACGAATCAGTATATAGATTTACTTAGTCCGTAATAAATTATATGAATTTAACTGTAAATAAGAACATTAATAAAGACCCCAGCGTTTGGATAATAACAACGAGTTCGGAAAATAACATATTCCGTGTAAAATACTAAAAAAAAAGTAGTTAAAAAACTAAAAAACCCGACTGAAAAAACTGAAAAGCAAAAAAAACAAGCACATTTTAAATTAAACAAAACTTGGAAGCAGGCGGGGTTCATTCTATTTTCAGTTTTTCTTTTCATAATTTAATATTCAAATGAACCCCGCCTGCTTCCAAGTTTTGTTTAATTTAAAATGTGCTTGTTTTTTTTGCTTTTCAGTTTTTTCAGTCGGGTTTTTTAGTTTTTTAACTACTTTTTTTATTTCCAACTTTTTAGTTATTTTGTGTTTGTTCTTTCGTTGGTCGCGTAAAATTCTTCGCAGATGATTTATTTAACTTTTGTGCTTGTTAATAGGATTTCTCACTTTTAATTTCTTTTAAACATATAAGTGTTGTATATTTTTGTAATCTCCTTTTAAACCCCTTTATTTTGATACCCTACTCGATGGTATAGGAAAAATTTTTTTTTTGAACTCCGCGATTTCGCCCCCAAAATCTGCAAGTTTTCTTTGTTTTTTCATTTTAACGTAGCCTATAACACTCGCGCCATCAAGACAAATCTAACGACGTATATTTCATTCAAATCGGTTCGCCCGTCTATGAGTTATGAGGGAACAAAGAAACGGACATACATACATACATACATACACGTCAAACACATAACCCTCCTTTTGGGCTTCGCCGCAGTCGGGTAAAAATCAAATATAAATAAAATACTTTTGCTGAACAATTTCAAAATTTTATATCAAAACAATTCAAAAGATATCAACGAGCTAAAAACCAGCAGTTACCAAAATTATCATCATACTTTGATCATTCGAGTGTCATTTCCATTAAAATGTATCGCACATGGAATCGATGTTCCTGTGAGTGTGGAACCCTCGAACAAGTGTGGACAGTGTGTATACGGGTGTAAAACGAAACGGTTATTGCTGATCGTGCCTGATATGGATGCAAAGTCCCGCGCCGCAACCAATCGGTGTGTCATTGTCACTTATTTCAACAATTTCCCAAGCTTTTCTGTTTTATCTACGAGTATACCCAGAACTGACACCAACAGATTTTAATTATATTACTATTTACCCACAACAATACGTAACATTAAATCTTACTTTATGTGGTGCCTACTGTCACAATACAATTTACACGGACGTATGTATCTCGTGTTGTGTCCAAGATTCCGTTCGCGTGTACACTCCTACGTTTTGAAGTAAAATTTACGAGCATTTTACGATTCAATTTACATTTAAAAAGCACAAGTAACGGGTTCTCAAGTGATCTCTGTGTTTCGGTAATAGCAGTACAGAATGTTCGACAATTTCTTTACGTAGGTATTGATATTGCTAATATCGGGTTATGTTGGATGCTCTGTGAATACAGATTTTATTGCTACTGAGATTTATTATTATAGGTGCTTCTTATAATTGTATATTTTATAGCAGCAGTAGAAATGGTTTAACGAATATTAAATTTGGGCTACTGACGTGTTTTAACATTGTAAATTAAATAAATGATGGATATTAATGTTGATGAATGGAGAGCGAGAGAGGAAGGCCAAAGAAAAGACGGATGGTTTTTATGAGGAATAATAATAAACAGAAAAAAGTAAATGATGCCGTGACGTCTGACAAGGGAGAACAGAAGAAGAAAGCGTGTCGCACCGACCCCAAATAGAATAGGACAAGGGCAGGAACATGATTGTTGGTTCCTACCTACTAATATCCACCTGTACACTAAAAACAGTGATATACACAACTTCAACACTAGAAATAAGCATAAACTACGCGCTCCTTTTCACCGGCTTCACAAAGTTCATAATTCATTCGTAGGGCTCGGGATAACATTTTATAATAAACTGCCATCTGCTTTTCTAGACTTGCCATTTAATGCGTTTAAAGCCAAAGTTAAATATAATCTTTGTTTAAAAGCTTTCTATTCTATTAACGACTACTTAGATGATAAGAATAGTTGGTCGCTGAGTTGAACACAAGACAATGTTTGTTATTTATGTTCTTTCTCCGAAATTAGTTTACTGTTATGTTATGTATTTATTATTTTATGTTTACATTGTTTATTGTCATATACTTTTGTTTATTACTGATTGTGTCTTTAGTAAATCTTAAATTTAACTGACACCTTGCTATTGTATCGAGTCTGGTTCTTCTAACCAACCTAACAGACAGATGTGTGCTGGGGAGTTTGTTCCGCCACTTCTTCTTTCCAGCTAAACACTAGGAAGTGTCGATGGGTGGGCGTTTTTGGGGGACTGTCTTATAAAAATGTAAATATAGTGAAACCTGGTTAAATGTGTCTCAGATATCCAAATCTGTCTCATGGGACCCCAGTATGAGTTCCAGTTATAGAGGTTTCTCACTTATCCAGGTCCCAGTTAACCAAGTTTCACTGTGGTAAAGTAAAGTAAATTTTGACCTTCGAAAAGTGCTGATTTTCAGCCTAGTTTGAATAAATGAATTTTGATTTTGATTGTATTAAAATCCTCCTCAACTTATTTAAAAGTTTCTACTGCCAAATATATTTTCCAATTCCAACAAACCTCACTGAAAGTCACTAAATTAATTACGAGTAGGTATTATATTGCTAATTTACATAAGTTTTACTTTACTCAAACTACGATAAGTTGTAAAGATAAAATCACCATACATTTCGTCTAACATCATGGCCTTCACAAACAACATCCTTTATGGGTTTACGAAACAAGTTTTATATAAAACCTTAAAGTCTAAGGAAACTTCATTCAATTTCAAGGTTTAAGTCAACGTTGTGCCGGTAGGTGTATAAATAAACATTGATACCGGTACACGGGCACGTTTCATTAGCATTGCAGATTTACGATACCACGAGAAATCGCCCCCCGACTTCACAACAACACTGAAAATACATATTGTACTGTTTTCACAAAGTCTGCCTGTAAACATATGTTCACAAAAAGGAAATACTGGATAAGTATTTTATTATGTTTTCCATGAAATTTTGATAGCTGGGTTTAATATTTTGTGTTTTTTTTTTTTGTGTTTTTAAAAAAAAACGTTGCCCACACTAGGAATTTCTCCTGTATCGTGGGTGCGTTCACAAACATTTAAACTCACATACACAAATACCCAGACCCGAAACAACTATCTGTAGATCACACAAATATTTGTTCCGTGCGGGGATCGAACCCGCGACACGCAGCGCAGCAGTCCATTGCTTGAGCCACTGCGCCAACCGTGTCGTCAATATTTTCCAATACCTTTCCGAGACAATGATAGCAGTAGAGTGCTTCAAAATATTTTTAATTAGTAATACTACGATTGTAACGTAACTATTCAGAACTAGCTGATACCCGCCGCTTCGACCGCGTGGATGTCGGAACTTGACTACCACTCTATCCATTGGTGAAAACAGCATGAAAATCGGTGAGTAGTGTTTGAGTTTATCGCGATCAGACAGACGAACAGAGGCGGCGGAAGACATTGTTTTATAATATGTAGTGAAGTGATGATGAAATTGTCATTCTCTAGGATGTTCTTGTACGCAGATGACCAGTAAATCTCACTGATATAGCCATGCCATGAGCCTACTCAGGTATATAATCCTCGAACATTATGTGATCATCAGTGGTCAGTGATGTCATGTTATCGAGTGGTCACGATCACGAACCTGTCAAGTGCATTTAACTTCTTTTATTAAGTATATATTTTAAGACATCTCATCGTTGGCAAAAGATTTAATACCAGTGCTATCAAACGGAAACCCAAATGCAATTTTCCAATAAAGAAAAAATCTCTAAGTATTCAAATCGACCGAAATCCCAGTTTGCTTTAGGATTTATTTCCGAGATGTTTTATTCATTTTTTAGGTAAATGTTCGTGACATGTGTGTGACATAAACTCGTCACATTTGAGGAGAGGTTTACACAAAAGGATGTGCTTTTACCCTTTTTGAGTAAGGCCCACCCACTGCAAAGCTTCCGTCATGTCAAAACAAGACATATTATATGAGTGATGGTGAGTGACATTGAGCAAGATGTATGTGTTGATGGTAGATAGAAGCTTTAACGGAATAGTTTCTGACGTAGGTAAGGGTTGGCAGATTAACAGGCAGTTGTAGATGATCCCACAAGAGTCTACAGGTAACCCGTCGGGGCTGTGGGTTGTTCGAAAGCAACGACCATGTCGTTGTTCGAAAGAGATACCACGGCCTCAACCCAAAAGGTTAAGAAGGAACATGGGTCGTTTTTAAGCAGTAGAAGTCTGACACTCCCTACCGCTCTGCCCGCTCTGAGCGGGAGGAGTCATTTGATGATTTCCCACACTTCAAAAAAAAGGGTCTACGGGTAAGGAACATGGACTAGGGAAGCATGTAACAAAAGGAAGGTAGCCTGTATGTATGTACTAGGCAGTTGGTGATTTGATTGTTATGGTTGTTATCGATGATGATGTTGAAGAGAAGCTAAAGTTACTATAATTTTGTTATTACTCCCAATCACTGACTGTCTCGTTGGTCTAGTGGGGACTGGGGACTGCTAAGTATAAGGTCAAAGTCGGCCAAAGTGTAATTGGGTTTTACTATCAGGGATTTCTCAGCAGCAGCCACGGAGTTTAGATTCGGGCCCGGTTGATGGCAATAGGCTCGTCCCCTTTTACATGGGACTGGCTTAACTGTGCGTAGGTATACTATTACGTTGGTACATCTCTGCCTAACCCTTCGTGGATTACAGGCTTGATGTTATATTTAGCGAACCAAACGTACATTTCTAACTACTGCTCTAACAAACCTTTATTTAATCTAAGTAGCATTGTAATTAAACAAATTGCAGTAGTAGCGCGTGCCGACGGTCTACAATATCTTACAGTTAAAGTTTTCACAGTCGCTTCCTAGAACTTGTGCTGAACGATTAGCATTTAATATAGTTGGTTAAACTAGTACTATTTCATTCTTTCATAACGTAGGCACGTAGGCGAGAAAGTTTTATGTAAAGATAAGTAATATTTTATATCGATATAATTTTGTTCTTATTTCTAATTAAAATTTTCCTGTTTGTCTTTTCTACACACTGTGTCTACATTCCTAATCCAACTTTCCTCTCGCAGGTCTGCTGGAAGTTTCCTACCTTTACCTTTGTGCTGTTCTATTTTGTATGTTTTATCCTTCTTTGTATTTTGTGTGTACATAAATAAATAAATAAGTGGAACGTGTGTTTAATATGCTTGGTTATAATATATTTATAAAACTACAGTGCGATCAAATTATCTTGGCAGCTCTGAACATAGGCTTTGCGAAATTTTACGCATGTAAACTTGGGAATAAAACTGTTATTGCCAGATAAACCAATACTTAAACGATCAGAAAATATCTAATTTAAACAGTGAGAAATACAAATAAAATAAATATCATAACACTTTTATACATTCGTTGTAACAAAATGACCTGCACGAAGTTCGGAGCTGCCAAGATAATTTGATCGCACTGTACATGAGTGTGTTTCCGAAGGTTTACACAAATGTGTTCATTTCATTTCCTTAGTATTTGCAAATCTGGTCTCGCAGATTCATTTTACATACAATGTTTCCCGATGGATAATCCCGAAAACAATATGCCCGAGCCCGGCATTGTAACCTAGGAGCCCAAATTGGTGCCGGGGCTGCAGGCCTGTTCGAAAGATACCGCGAACCCGGAACATAAAGCGCTAAGAAGGAACATGGGTGGGTTTTAGTCAGTATAAGTCTGACACATAGTAAAGTAAAGTAAATTTTGACCTTCGAAAAGTGCTGATTATCAGCCTAGTTTGAATAAATGAATTTTAATTTGATTTGACTCCCTTCTGCTCCACCCAGAGCGGGACCTCATTAGATAATGTCACATTCGCAAAAAAGTATAATAAAATGTGCTCAAATTCGTACCTCTTACCACTAGATCACTAGACCAATAAGACAGTGGATATACCTTATATTTAAAACATGACGAGCCGACTTTCCCAGCCTGACGTTAGCCTTTAGGTAACGCTGCCTGTCTCGTGGGAGACAAAGTAAAGATATAATCACAGGTCTCCTATTCACGGAGCACAGATGCCTCGGGGCCTCGGCTTCACCCAGTGTCGTGGCATACCTTCCCAGGTACCTATACGACCTGCACCTTGTTTATACACTACGGTGCTTTATTAGATGAAGACTAGATTTTTTACTGTAACACGTTGTTTAGATTGATTAAAGTTATGACAAAGTTACGCATTCTTTTGTTACGGAAAAGGCTCAGGTGTACCCTCCACTAGGGACAACGGAAGGTTACATCGTATCCCGTCGGGACTGCGGGTTGTTCGAAAGAGATACTGCGGCCTCGACACAAAAGGCTAAGAAGGAAAATGGGTTGGTTTTTAGTCAGTAGAAGTCTGCCACTCCCCTTCGCTTTGCCCAAGAAATGGGGGGGGGGGGGTGTTTGATGTTTTTTTTTTAAAACGCACGAGTGCGCATTCAAGTGAAATTATTTGCAACAATTAAAATCATGAAAATATAAAATGTGAAACGAGTACCTTCTTTTATTTTAAGTTATATAATTGATGTTTTTACGTTACATTTACAGTTTTACAGAGTTCGTGCTAGGTTCTCAGTAAGCGTTATTTCACTAGAAGTTCAGCTCGTTATTTAATCAGTTTTCTGATCTAAATAACGCCATTTTAATTTCAGCAAGTCGAAAACGTTTAACCGTAAAAGTTTCAAGTCAGTTTTCAGCATGTTCGTGTCCGTAGTTTGGGTCGTTGCACCAAACAATTGCAAATTACCTCATTTCCATTCTGTTCAGCTTTACTCGTAGTAAAATACAAGTTGTCGTGTTTTTCGTCGAAACAAAGTCGGCCTAAAATTGTAGACAGTCGACTTTAATATCTATTTATCTACCAGACTACTTACATACCAAATAACGTGACAAAGAGCAAACAACTATTTAAATACAGACAATTAAACATTCCAGATAATTACATTTCATTGTTTTATTTTCAGCATTTATCATTATTCAGCGTCAGCGAGACTCAACACCGACCGAAAACGACTCATTAAATGTACCGTAATGAAAGAAACTAATAAATGTTCACATTATATCGTAATTAATGTTCAATTTTAGTAGACACACCGAGGGAAGGCATGTAATTACAAGTTTCGGGTCCAAACGACGCTTCAACGGGTACGGAGCCAGATTAAACGGAAATTGTATCTTTATATAGAAGCAAAATGAAACAGAAATAAGTACAAGAAAATACGAGGAATACTTAGTATCTGTTTGTTATTCTTGAAGCGTCTGAATGCAGTCTTGTTCAATGGCGTACCAGTTTCTGTCAAGAACAAACAACAAGGGAGTTTCAAAACAAAAACAACAAGGCTTTAAAGTTTAAATGTTTTGTGCACTACTGCCAAAAGCAATTTCTGCTTGTACGAAGTGAACGGAGTTTGGGAACAGCTGGACATATGACTTATTAAGTCACTCGCTGGTGCTGGTAGAACGTACCAACTGAAGGATTGATTTCGACGACCTAAAATTCTTAGATTGAAATAAGAACTGCGGATCGTGTTCCCCGTAGAAAAAGAAAGACGATAAGCAACATAAAAATGATTAAAATTTACGAGTATTACATTATAATGGTGTTCTAAATTCTATTATGAAGAGAATTTTACCGAACTACGCAAAACATAATCTTAAGCTAATTAGTTGGTAATTCATGTTTTTTTCATAAATGAGTACCAGTAGGTACACCTACAGGTCAAACTAGATCAGTAATTGGCGCGATTCAATTAAACCGATAGTAGGACACTTGGTAAAATATTTACTTAACCAATTACCTTAGGTCCCTCGTTACATATTGACAGTTCCTTACATCACGGTATTATAACGGTGTTGGTACATTGTGTGCTGAGCGACCAATTTCGGTGAGACACGGAACAATGGAAGCGTGACCGGCGACGAGCAGCTGATTGCCATCAAATGCTCATTGCTCGCTAAACATGGACAGGCACAGAAACAAACCGGACTATTATCTAGCATATGAATAAGTAAGTAAGCTGGGATAAGCCCACGGTATGCCCAGCAACCGACAGGTCACGAACATCAATGATATCACCGAGAGAGATTGCTCGAATTCCTCAAACAATTTTTTTTTGTTAAAAATGATCATAAAACTTACAATACAATCAGTGGATAGGATTAATTTCAATTATTTTTTTTTATTAGGGGATCGGACTGGGTCAAAATAATATGATTCTGTTTAGTCCGTAAGTTAGATTATCGAAAAATATTGAATACGTATTTTTTGTTTTATCAAATCAATAAAAAATGACGAAGATAAAACGCGTCAAAGATCATGGAGTGGGGCTTGAAACGTCACTTGTGGGTACAAAATGTACTATCATATGACGTCACACGAGTTTTCGAAGCGCTGTATCGTCTTCATTTTTTGTTTACGTGAAAAAAGAAAAAATACGTGTCCAATAATTTTTAGAAATCTATCTGACGGACTAATTAGCTTTTTTATGTCCGATCCCCTATTACATAAATACGCACAATATGCTAACCGAGCGCCATCTTTCGGTAGCACCACAAAATTTCATCTTCAATGAACATTATCGCCCTGCGCGTGAGACTATGCGCTGTGCTCATAATAATGAATCATCTTAACTTTACTAGAGGGCGCCACTATACATTTCAGTAACTTTGTAAATTTCAATTTGTGTGTTAAATTCAAATACAGCGTTATGATGTTTATGGTATGTTATTGTAGAAATGTACCAAATAAATAGTTAGGGTTAAGTCCTGAAAAATAAAATGAATGCTTTTCGTCAACGACCAAACAGGCTGTATGGTCGTTGCTTTTCGTCTAAATGTAGGTAAATGTAAAAGAGACGTTGGGACTCTACTTAGTATGTAATGAAGGTTGAGTCCCGCGTATGCGGATTATTATATTCCGCAGAGCCTTGGCACGGATCACACTTATTCTAGAGATAATTCTAATTGCATGCACGTTACGTCCGCCGTTTTCAGCTAAGCCGGCGGCGCAGGCGCATAATACATAATATGTAACGTGCATGTCGCTATATAATTATTATAACATACCTTGGTCTCGCACGCCGTATGGCAGACATATTTGCACACTGAAACAAACAAGGGACAATTACCATATTGTTTTGTAATACTTTTTGTATCTTATGAATTAACATAAAAATTGACATAAAATTCAAGGTTAACATTAAGAAACTGTTTGCATTGTCTTGTCTCAATATTGTCTACTTGCAGACTTTAATTTGACATAACGAACATTAATATTCAAAAAAACTTTTTAACAAAAAAAAGGTAAAAAACTAAAACCCGACTACGACAAAAAAGAAAAGCCGTAGTCACACGGTATAAAGTGTTTAGGTTGGTACCTATAACGTGTGACTACGGCTTTTCTTTTTTGTCGTAGTCGGGTTTTAGTTTTTTACCTTTTTTTATTTAAACAATTTTGGTGTTAAATATTTTTTTTACTCTTGACTTTTTGTCCGCTAGAGGGCGTGATTTTAAATTTGAGCAATATTTTGGAAATGTACAAGTGAGGCCCTTTTGAATGATACCAAACACGGCTTATTTATCTCCATTTTTATTTTTGAAGCCTTACTTTTTGTCCGCTAGAGGGCGCCAAATCGCTTTTTGTGACATGTCACGTAGCCTATGTTCAGCGGAAAATTAAGACGGTTCTAACGATACCTCATATGTCGAGTTCCGATAAGTAGATTAGAAGCTATGAGGGAACAGATGAAGATACACACATACATACATACAAACATACATACATACATACATACATAGCCAGTCAAAATCATAACCCTCCTTTGGCTTTGCCGTAGTCGGGTAAAAAATAAAACCGACTTAAAAAAAAAACACAAAAAAGTGAAAAAACCCGACTACGACAAAAAAAACGACGCTGAAAAAGTATGAAACAAGATTTTGTTATTTTCTTTTTGTTCTATCCTGAAAATCTTGTTTCATACTTTTTCAGCGTCGTTTTTTTTGTCGTAGTCGGGTTTTAGTTTTTTACTTTTTTTTATTTAAACAATTTTGGTGTTAAATAATTTTTTTGACTCTTGACTTTTTGTCCGCTAGAGGGCGTGATTTTAAATTTGAGCAATATTTTGGAAATGTACAAGTGAGGCCCTTTTAAATGATACCAAACACGGCGTGTTTATCTCCATTTTTATTTTTTAAGCCTTACTTTTTGACCGCTAGAGGGCGCCAAATCACTTTTTGTGACACTTCACGTAGCCTATGTGCAGCGGAAAATGAAGACGGTTCTAACGATACCTCATATGTCCAGTTCCGATAAGAAGATTAGAAGCTATGAGGGAACAGATGAAGATACACACATGCATACATACATACATACATACCATCGGTGGCCAAATTAATAGGGACAGTAATAAAAATTTTTGAATTTTCGAGTTTAAGTTGATTTGTGTAATAAATAATTGGTTGTAGGTCTCTTATATATTTTTTATTAGTATCTATGTTCTATTGGGATCACAAAAAATCCAAAATGTATACAAAACTGTTCATTATTAATCAGGTAAAAAAAAAATATTTGGTGAAGCTCTTATTTCAACAAAGGGTGATACCACCCTTCTATAATAGGGTTTTAGGGTGATACCTAGCTTCTATATGTCGGGGCATGCTCTAAATAGAATGTTTTGCATTTTCCTTTAGTTTGGCATTATGATGCCATTCTCTGGTGAGGGTTTCTATAAGTTGCCTTTCGGTGGTAGACACTTCTTTGGCAATGGCCCCTTTGGTAAGTTCCCACATTTTCTGAATGGGATTCATGTCAGTTGAATTCTCTGGCCAAGGCAAAACAGTGTCATTCTTTCAGCCAAAACTGCAGTAACGCTTCTGGCTTTGTGGCAGCGTACTGAGTCATGCATAAAAATGTATTCGACATCATCGGGGAACCATTCATTGACCTGCGGCAATACCTAGGTTTCTAATACTCGCTTGTATTGGTCTTGTTTCATCGTTCCTCTTACGGTGTATAGGCGCCCCATGCCTTTGGCTGAGATGACAGACCAAACCGTAGCACTAACCGGATGTTTAACCCTTTCTACGATGCAATCGGCGTGGAATCGTTGACCAGGGCCTCGTCTCACAAAAGAACTTTTGTCGACCAAAAATTCAAAAGTTGATTCGTCAGAAAGGCATACCTGTAAATTAACAGAATGAATAGTAGAAAAGTTATTTTCTAATTGCATTATTCAAAAAAGTTATTTTTCCTCGACTCCAACCTGCGACAGTCATATTTCGATGTTGTCTGGCCCATTGGAGTCGTTTCTTTTTCGTACTGTCGGTTAGGCGTGGTTTTTTTGAAGGCCGCCGTCCCGTCAAGTTCTATTCGACCAACCGCCTACGCATTGTTCTTTCCGAAATCCTTACACCCTCGTCCTTCATCATCGTGGTCAAATGAGCAACACTCTTTTTATGAGTTTCGAGGCAGATGCTCCTAACTCTTCGATCGGTACGAAGTGTGGTGATCCTTTATCTGCCACATTTGCCAACCTGAATTGCCTCAAGAGGCTTTTTATTGTCAATTTTAATTTTTATTCTATTTACGACAGATTTTGAAACCTCAGCCATAGCAGCTATGACTCTCTGGGAATGAGTGGAGTGCAATAAAAATGTTAGTATCTCTCTACATTTTCTTGGAGAGGTGTCCAAAGCCTTGTCTATCCTAAAAAAAAGAAAATTTGAGGATATTGCGTCTAATAATAAAATGTAAATTCATAGACAAAACATAGCAAAACTATTTTACTACGGGGCATTACTTACCTTTTGATTGTTTTAGACAATAAAAGTCGGTTAAATCAAATGAAAAAACTGTTTCTTGAAAATTTAAAAGTAAATACTGCGAACCGCGCTTTATAACAGACAATGACCGAATTAGAAGAAACGTCCCAAAATTGACAAATGACGCACGGATTCACTGTGTTGCCACTTGGCAAAAACAATAATAGTAGCAGTACCTATATCAGATAAAATAACCCTTTAAATTCAACATATTTTTTCAAATATACATAATAAACTATAAACTAAATAAAATCAAGCACTGTCCCTAATAATTTGGCCACCTACTGTACATACATACAAACATACATACATACATAGCCAGTCAAAATCATAACCCTCCTTTGGCTTTGCCATAGTCGGGTAAAAATAAATCAGTTTCTGAAGTCGGTGACCTTTGTTTGTTTGATTTCATTTTTTTGCCACCGACTTCAGAAACTGATTTATTTTTCACTGTTTAGTTTTTTTTTTGAAGTCGGTTTTATTTTCTGTTAAAAAGTTTTTATTTTTCACTTTTTAGTGGTTCACATGTTCATGGGTCATAATGTGGACGATGTAGTTTTTTTTTGAGTTTTGTTGATTTTTCAAAAACCGCTTGTCCGATTTCGATAAAAAAAATATGGGACCATTTGGGAAGTATACCCTTTCCAACAAAAAAAGAAGTTTTCAAATCGGTTAGCAAGTGACGGAGTTATGCCCGAACAAACATAAAAAAAAAATACATAATTATATTATATAAACATCCGAATTGAGAACCTCCTTCTTTTTTTAGAAGTCGGTTAAAAACCTATTCATCTATTAAGTAAATTATACTTCGTCTGTGTTCCTACAAAAACAATGTTAAATTTTTCCTGCAACAGCTGTAACGGCTAACTTTTCAGTCGAATACGTTTCGTTACTAAATTGGATGGAAATTGGTTAAACTATTCTTTCCGTGGTATAATTTTAATGGTGCTCAAACGGAATGTTTTTTTTTTACAGTTTAGCTATTTTAGGTGTACTGTATTACAACTGATAGCAGACATATTTTCATGTAAATTTCGATTTAATTAAATATTCGGAAGAAGAAAATGGTATTTCTAGTGTATTACAACTTCTAGCATACCTACAATGTTCATGTTAATTTCAATATATCTTAGTATTCGGAAAACCAAAATTGCCTTTCTATCATGAAACGTTATGCTTTTAAGGATGTACAGTAATTGTCGATTGTGCTTCAACCGTGAATAGAACAAACATTCCGTATGCAGAAATCGTTTCGTAAAAATTCTACACTTGGAACGTTATCCGTGATATTTGCGGCTATAACAAACACCTAACATTTCACAAATCCTATAGTTCAAACTGCGACAAGCAATTGAATTTTGAGCGTGACATTTTGCATCCAATAGGTAGGTGTACTTATCGATTTGAAGCACTGATTCTGTCGTCAGCAAGTCAGCACACAGGTCGTCAATGACCTTTGAATGTCAAACCTGTCGATTTTTAGAATTGCAAGTCAAGTTTCTGCGAATAGACAAATCGGTCAAGTTAAAAACTTTCGAATGTTTCAAGTGCATTTATGACTTGTTTTGCTAAAGTAAATATTATTATTATTCATAGCTACCTCTGCAGCAAGATCCTGTGTTGTGCACCGGCTGATGGCACCAGTGACATGGTCGTGGCTTCCTGAACGACTTGCTACGGAATGCGTGAGCCTGACCCACCCCTTCCTTCTGTGGACAATATATTTAAATAATAATATCGCTACTTAGGAATATTATACACGCCTTCGAAAGATGACATTCATTACTAAGATGTCTTGGTCCCACCAGTCGTTGTTTAGTCAAGGGAATATTTTCCCATGAACTAACAAGAACAAATAGCTTCAGGCGAACAACGAGACTAGAAAACGTTTAACACTAGCGCGTGAAATAACAGACCATTGTTGATAGTGCGAGCTGCCAGGACGCATGCCGGCGGGTATTTACGACGGACCGGCCCTTACCGGGTCGCCGGCCAGCCCTTACCTGCCCAGTGCCCAGCGCCCGGGCTCGCCCTTCGTTAGCCCACGGACAATGGATGAGAGGAACGCGAGCCCATTCAACCATACAGATATACGCGACGTATACTTTTGTTCCTTGTTATCATGAAGCCCTATTATTCTCTCACAGTTAACTAACCTCAAGTCCTAATAAACACGTAGATTGTGCTCGATTGTAGACTCCGCTTTCATAGCTTTCCTACCGTTTTATTTATGATTCTAGGCAAGTCAATTCAAACCGAACTAAAGGGATTTTCTCTATTTACCAAACCAACACGGACCGCTGTCGCTGACAGGACAATGCGTGAGTAAATAATTAGTTTCTATTCAATCTATCTCCAATACGATACTTGTCGTTTGTGTTTGCAATTTGCATTCAATAATACGCCTGGGCCATGATCTTTATCTAAAGCCCTGACATGTTTTGCACTCGTTAGCAAATTGTAACTGACAGCTGTAAATCAGATCTCCGTCTGTCTAGTTATATTTGCTACGAGGAAAGGAAATTGGTTATTTTAGTTGAGTCATGCTTATCTTGTTATCGGTTAGTATAAAATCTTGATCTTCGGGACCAACAAGTTATTAATTTTACTCATTGAGCGCGAGGTTTATGAGAGTTCTTAACTTCCTACGATTTAGGGATTAAATCTCAAGATTTATGGACAAGATCAAGCAAAATTCCTTTTAATTAATATACCAGATTATGTTCGCAATTCACTCAGCGTTGTTCTTTGTATGGGGTCAGAGTGTTCTGGAGCTGATGACGTCACGTCCCTGCGCAGACGCCGCCCGACGCTCCAGGCGCCACATTTGCAGCGCACATGATACATGGACGATGTACTTGAAATCGGTGTTTGAAATAAATCACTCCTTTGTGTTATCGGCCTGAGCCGCGAGCGAGCCACTCCAGAGAGCTTTTAATACCCGCTACTATACCGGTAGTGTTTGTAAGCTAGTTTGATTAAGTGCGTTCATTGTACTTAATCATTTTATACAGTTCAATATTAACTGTGCCAAGATCTTAACTCGGGATGTTATTGTAATAGCACACAAAAGTTTGCATTTGAATCCACAAAAGCTCTTCTTGAATGGGCTTTTACAAATCTCCTGTTACATTGACACGCTACGCACACACGTGCAAAACAAGATACTTCCACGCGTTCAAAGATGTTTCGGCAGACACGTGCGACTAAAGCACCTGCTTAAAATCGCAGCAACTGCATCCCAGCCGTCACAGGCGCACGCACGCTGTTCGACACCCGCGCCACCCGTGCCAAACGAAACGCATAAAAAAAACGAATTCTCACAAAAGGTGCAGGCGGTAGCTGAACAGATTGACACGAAGCTCACAATGCACCTATTACACGCGCCCCATTAAATAACTGAATCAAATTTCATTAAACAGCTGAACATAACATTGTACATTCAGAGAGCGACCCACCTATAGAGACAAATGATATCTCTATTTTACGATAGCTTTCGAACAGAAACGTATCTCGAATGGAAACTTGCTCTAGTAATAAATAAGATAGAGGTACCTAAGCTCTGCATGCTCTGGTGTAAATAACAAGCAAGTATCGGCAGTTCAGTCGATACGGTGCCGTGTTACATTTCGACTAGATTATGCTAGTAAATGTAGAGTTACAATGTACGTGTGGTGAACTCAAGAGGACCCTAATTCTCGGAAATGTCTCCATCAAACAGTAATTCGCTATATCCCCGAGGTAATAGCGGGGGCCCGGTGGCGATGGCGTGCCCGACTCGGCCCCACACGGTAGCAGGCACCCTCCACGCAAAACAAAACAAAACAGCATTAATATTACACTGCCATTTGTTTTAACAACCAGACAATCTATAAAAATGCCGCAATGCTGATACATTGAAGTAACGCCATCATGACACTTTTTGTTTCCTGTTCCAAACTTGTAACAACAAACGTTTTTTTGACCTCTCTGGGGTTTGAGTTATTTCTTCCGACGAACTTGTGGCAATCTAAGCCTACGCCTTTTGTATTAAAAAGATAAATAAAAAATGTGGTTGGGGTAGATCCTTTATAATCCTCGCAGCGATTTCGATGTAGACATCCGATGCTGCTTTTACTTTTCTGAGTAAAATCTTCGCTTCTCTTGATACACCGTAAAATTTGGCGATGTTGTGAAGTGTGCCAGTTCAGTGATAAATTAACGCTAAGGACATCTTTTGTAAAGAAAGTAATACAGTAGGTCCTTTTCACTGAACACGAACTGTGACACTCGGTCATGACACATGATGATTATGAATGATGTAGGTGTATATGTCTATGAAACAAAAATGAATATTCTTTTTGGATGGCGGCGAACTTTTGACCGCGACATGTGATTGAAGCCGCCGTGCTCCGTGGAAGAAAACAAAGGGCTCGGTGTCGGAATGATAAATCAACTGAACGCCCTGCCCTTTGATATTAAACTCCATTGTTTTGTAATGAATTACACTGCGTGTACGCCGATAACGCAGAGCTAACTAAATTACTGCATTATTTTCTTCCAAATTCAAATAGATACGAATGTTACTTGATTAAAGACAGGTTAAACGAGCTTGTTTTGTTACTGTTATCTTTGATACAGATGCAGCCATACCTCATTAAGCGTTAACTGTTCATTGAAGATTATAAACAAGAATTATTGCATCGATGGAATGCTCAGATTCGGTGCTACGAGAGGAACCATGACTATTTGTTTAATTTAATTTATATTTATTCTAAAAACAGTACCTACACCTGTAGGTAGGTACCTATAAACATTATGCTTTCCAACATTTTAGATAACTAGGGTAACTAAAAGCATGGATTAAAGGAGACTGTTCTTTCATATCAGATAAAATTTAAGGTAGTGCTGATAACAAAGTTATTGCTGCTTAAAGTACATGATGTTCCAATTTTATGGTTATCTGTTTGCCCCAGCGAAACTTTCGTAAGCAGCGCACGTGCTGACACTCTTGTCAAATTAAACCACTAAACTGGACTATTTATCTGTAAGTATTTTGAGGTGAATGAAGCGGAAGCAATGGAATATTCCTGAAAATATTCGTCGAATATCAATAATATTCGGGCAAGTAGACATCTGCCATCTGTTACAACGAGCGGTGCTTTCTCAAAGCCTTTGTACGTGACATCCGTTTAATATCAAGGCGTTATAAGCCATACAAAATTGTCTCACGCGTTGAACAGCCCGCGGTGACCCGGCAGTGCCCGACAATGCCCACCAGTGCCCGATGGCCGGCACTTGGCAGCGGCTCCACTGTCACTCACAGTAACATATTGTTTCTGGTCACTTACTTATGTACATTAATTCCAAGTTCGTGAACAAAATACTGTACCTAGATGCGTTTAATCGATTAGAAACTCATTAAATTGTTAAACCGGAAAATGACGCAAATCGAATGGCTTTGGGAAGTTATAAACCATCAATAATTATATTGAAATGTTAATTTTGCATTTTAGAGCAAAATATCCAAAATTAAACCGCTCTGACTGCCTTCTTTCATGAAAACTTGTTTTGACTGTAAGTATATAGCGGCAACACCTTACATACTTTGGGAGAAACAAAATATCTCAGCAAAAAAAAATTTCTCAGCAACCAAAAACATAATTCGAATCTTTCGTCTTGCCCATTCAATATGTACATGCCAAACCATGTAACCTGCTGCAAGTCATTCAATAAATCTCCGTTATACCTACTTATCTGGTTTTTACAACGGCAAGAAGTTTCATGAAGATTCATGAGGAAAAATCTTGTTATATTATTAAAAATCCTTCGTACTTTCCTCCGACTAAATCGTAGAATCTAGGAAATTCATCTCCAAAATGAATTGCAATCCACAAAAATTATCTCTTCAACTCCGATAAACAGGTTACATAACGCCTACTTTTAATGTCATTAATGTGCAACCTTTATTTTTATAACCTAGTGTATACCTTATCTTTATTATTACATAGTGCCTATAGTTATTGGTGCGCGTGTTCTGCGATGCTGATAAAAACGTAATAAATACCAACACGACATGTTTCCATACAGCCGAGGTAATTTCATCGCCAATTCGCCAGTGTGTTTCAAGGAGACGGATCGTACTACAACAATTTGAACTATAACTTTAAACGTTTTAACAATAGGCGGCCGCAACTCTGTACGCGGTCACTGACTTTAATTAATCGAGTACCTACGCCAATTAAAGAAGCGCGGACCCTTTTGAAACATTTGTACGGCGGCGTTACGGATAGAATTCCTTTGTATTGTTCCAATGTTAGGGGTACAAATAAGTTTATTAGCCCAGAAAAAATGCTTCGTTTGATTTCAGATTTGGTTCAACGAATAAATCATGACTAGACAGAAATCAGGTTAAATATGCATCCGTATTAGTATTCTACGTTCAAATAAAACTGCATTGTAATAAACTCAAGGAAAACAATCGCCAATTAATTGGCATTGTCATATAAATCAATGTCAACTGTATGCCTAATTAGTATAATCTTTACCGTCGTATTTAACCACCACTGCACTAGAATGTTAACTATGTTGTACTACGTAACGCCGTGTAGCATTTAGTTGGTAATTTCGACGCGTCAAATAAGAGCAGAGTGGCGCAGTGGAAGCGTGCTGGGCCCATAACCCAGAGGTCCGTGGATCGAAACCACGCTCTGCTAAGACCACTTTTTGGATCTTTTTGTAATATTTAACAAATTTTTCAATACATTTTTATTGATTTTTCAACATAATTGTCCCAACAAACCTGACAAATAATAATTAAAGCAAAAGCTTGCGTGACTCGCATAGATAGCGCAACGCCATTTTAAATTTATCGCATGAGGCAACAGACCGGTTATAAACTAATATTGTCTTCTTCACCCCAGTGAGCGATGATGATGACCAGCCACTCCCTTATGTTACGGTTAATATAAGGGACGGACCCTCACCTATCGCAGGGGTGGCTATTGTGGCTAAGTAATGGCTCACGGCAAAGGTAAACTTTGTTATGTAACTTTTCAACATTCTGGAATGACTTGAAATTAAACAATAGTCGTAATCATATTATTGATAAACTATTGAACCCGTTTTATCGATGCACGCGTTCCGTAGCCAATAATACAGTTGTCGATAGCTGCAATATCATGCATGCAATGATTCTGGGTGGTTGTCGATGTTTATTTTGTCATAAATATCAAATCGGCCAATTCTGAATAATCTCATTTATTTAAACAGTAGCGGAAGGAAACTAGGGCATCATTAGGAATCTATACCATCAGTTCATTCATCTCGACAATAAATTATCTTTAGTATTTCATTTCATTCATTATTTTAATGCAGTAGAGTTGGGGCATAACGTTATAATAATATGGACCTTTTTATAGCTTCATTAATTCTTTCCGCTTTATGATTCTACCGGTTATATGACTTTTTAATGTAGAAAGAAATGTTTTCAAATATTAATCGATCCCATAGTGTAGAATAACATCTACCTATAAATCTATTTTTTACAAAAAAGTAGATCATCGTAAATGTTTTCTTACTTGGATAAAAATCTTTGACGTGGGCGACTTAGGTTTGAGATATTGCTTTTCTCATGATTGATTGTCAAACACACTCGACCACTTCCATATAAAGTGTCGTAGAGAAAGTCTAGATCACGCTAATGCTCATGAAAGTGGTTCATATGTGATGTTAAACGTTGGTACAATGCTACTAATAAATCTTCTCGTCTTATTGACTCCGTACTCGCGTGGGACTGGGTTCGAGCTGGACCTAAGAGGTTTCCTCAAACGGGCCATTAATGTAATTTGATTATGCAGTAGGAACCAATACGGGTCTGCGGTTACACCGCACGATTTCAGACGGAATGTGCGCTGGACTAGTTGGACTACACTCGTATATCAGAAGCAGTACCAACGTTTCGTAAGGCTCATAATTTCTTTATTTATAGCCACGGGTATCTCTGCTGTTCACTAATGTAGCTATAGCAGATACACATATAAAAACACTACAGTTTCATTTGCTACAGAATTTGAATCTGTTAAGATTCAAATTCTGTTCGATTCAAAGAAGATTCAAAGACGAACAGAAAATAATGAAAATATTAATCGAAAGCGTATCTAACAGTCCCGAATTTTGTGAGATTACTGATCAACGGTTCATTACATAAAAGGAAATTGATAATTCTCAGTACTGGTCGATTCCGGGAGACCACCCGTGTCGTGGGTAATGGCGGTCGGTGTACGAACTACGAATACGAGTGATATTTGTGTCTGTCTGTGAGATACACTCGCTCTGTATGATGCGGAAACTGCCGACCACACGCCTCTGACGTATGAACCTACATTTAAATAGGTTTTAGAAACCCTTGACTACCATATCCTTGTTAGATTAACTGGCGGGATTGTTTTCCAAGTAACAATTTATAATAGAATTATAGATTGAATGTAACCTAACTTTATTTTTATTTGAATAGGCAGTAGTATCACTAATTCAATAAAATTTGTGTCTGTCTGTGAGATACACTCGCTCTGTATGATGCGGAAACTGCCGACCACACGCCTCTGACGTATGAACCTACATTTAAATAGGTTTTAGAAACCCTTGACTACCATATCCTTGTTAGATTAACTGGCGGGATTGTTTTCCAAGTAACAATTTATAATAGAATTATAGATTGAATGTAACCTAACTTTATTTTTATTTGAATAGGCAGTAGTATCACTAATTCAATAAAATTTGTGTCTGTCTGTGAGATACACTCGCTCTGTATGATGCGGAAACTGCCGACCACACGCCTCTGACGTATGAACCTACATTTAAATAGGTTTTAGAAACCCTTGACTACCATATCCTTGTTAGATTAACTGGCGGGATTGTTTTCCAAGTAACAATTTATAATAGAATTATAGATTGAATGTAACCTAACTTTATTTTTATTTGAATAGGCAGTAGTATCACTAATTCAATAAATTCTTCGACCACATTTCGGTCGAGTCCCAAAAATGTTAATCAAAATTCTATTTATCTTCGTTGAAAAGTACTTATCACAAGGGGCTTCAATTAAATTAAATCTTCACTTATACGGGTTAAATAAAGTTAACTGTAGATCATCAGTCGATCATCTGTGGTGATTGAGAGAACGCTTCCAAAGATTAAAAGCTGTCATAAACAAATTCTGTATTGAAGACCTCCCGCTCAGTTAATATGTGGTACTTATGTAAATTTATTTCCCAAATAATTCACTGTTTGTCCTGGAAATGAGCACACAATGTGTGCCAGAGGCTTGCGGCTTTGTTTGTACAGTGTTGAAACTTCGATATGACGTCATATAGGTACAGTAATACAGTTCACATTCAGGCGAACTTGCGCAACGCCTTGATTACAGGAAACTTGCATTTCATGCGACTTTACAGCCTCACATATCTGCGTCGAAGTACTCTTCCCGCACACGAACGCTGATAACATGCATGTTATTAAGCTAACACGATGCTAACTACATTAAGCGAAAACCTTGCCAGGATGACGCAACGTAACACAATTAGTTTGCTGTACGAACTTATTGTTGTCTAAACAATCTGACCATTTTAGGAACAGAAACTACATGCCCCCTTTATTTGGACATTGTCGAATCAACGCGCCCAACCAAAACTAAAATTACAGCTATCATCATTAAAGAATGCCTTGTAAGTGTAAACTGTATCGCAGACCGCGGTTGACTTGAGGCATCTAATAAAATATTTACTTCAACGCTTCAAAGTCTTAACGATAATGCTGCGCAGTGACATGTTAATTGCTGGAGGTGTCAGCACGATAGCAGTGAAAGGAGTGACGTGACGAGGGGATGACGTCTGACACGAACACGACCAGAACTAAACAACGCAACCATTAGAATACTGATACAAACTATTCATGTAATTGAGCGATGAAACAATCATTGTGGTTGAATTATGTAATACTTTCATTTATTCAAAAAACACATACAATAAACTGTGTTGGCCACAAGTTACAACTCCATAAACTGGTGGCTATTCATCTCTATTTAATTAGATTTTGAAACCTAATTCATTCGTTGCGACATTGATCATGACAATGGTGTCAGTGTGGCCGGATCTAAGCTTCGTTTTCTTTTTACAATTGCCTTTAATCATTTATTGAGCTTAACATTTTTGGGCCGAGAATAAAAGATAGAGACGTGAAAGTATTTGAGGTGCAGCGATTATTACTTTGGGTTTTTTTATAAGTGCACCAGGTACTTATGTAGGTTCACAGCTTTATGCAGAAATTGTTTGCCATATTTGTCGAATATTTACCATAATAACTTAGTTTATGTTTTTGTAAAACTCTTTACGGTCAATTTGAATTCCGGAGAAATTATCGGACCTCCCACGTCGTACATGGAACGATCTCACAGTCCACAACATCGACTCCTCAATATACCACATGCACCGATGCGGTCATTTGGGATAACTGGCCTCCGATCAGGCGTGAATAACTTACAAAATAATGAACAATTACACATTAACCTCTTAGACCTAGTATCAGAATGTAGATCGCAATTCTTGTTTCAATTGAAATTACAATACAATACTTGTATCGACTAAAACCATCAGGCAACCAGTAAATAGCAAGCAATTTGTTGAGTTAGTTGTCTAAACGAATTAATTTATTACCCCTCGATATTGTCATGGGGGTAATATCGATAAGCGTATAATAAGCCTTTGTACCGGTTAGAGTAACAGTCACCCACTTGAAATATCTACCCGGGGACAATTTGTTCTCTAGAAAAATAGTCAAGGGTTATATTTGCGGTTGCATTGTGTGGCTTAAAGACCCATAAATCACGTTCCCTGCACTCGAAGTTGGGAGCAGAGTGCACCAGGTGGTCCCAACTATTTTTAAACTCTGTTTATGCACCAATAAGGGAATAAAATTTATTTTATGAGTTCCTTTCATATGGTTTTTGATTCATGGGTAAGAATTTACAATTGCTTTTAGTATCGGGTTCGTTAGGAGCATGTGTCGGTGTTACATGTGCCGATGTGTGAGACTTCTGTAGTAATGTAAGCACTGAATGGTTTCCCGGCGAATGGCGTCACGTGAACACGTCTGCTTGACAGCTGGCGAGCATGGTTCGCGAACCGTGATGTTTTTTGCAGAGACCTTGCTCTGAACGAGTATTTGAATTTCAGCAACGATATTTAATCCAACTACGAAACTCTACACCCACTCTAAATTACGCATGCTATTGTAATCCTTTCGCAACGTTATTTCCTACTATAATATATTTCCTATGTTAGCATTCGCAGCGTGTAAAATAATTTTCTAAGTGTCCAAAGTGTTTTACGATATACGAAGGAAATTCCTAGCGTTCTCGAGTGTCGCGTAACGCGGAGACCTTAGACATTAAGGAGAATTTATTATTAATTCGTGTGTAATAAATCGAGGCCCGCACTTTAAATTCCATAAATTTAATAGAAATACCTACATCATAGCTGCGATTTCCTAAGAAAGAGTAGATACCAGAGGTACTACGTGTTTTACGAAACGCGCCCGAAGCTTGCAGCAATTACTGACGACTGCCGCACTAATTGTGGCTAATGTATTGCGCATTACCAATAATAAGGTTCGGAGCCGTGTGCTGTGCCGATCATTAGAGGCATCATTTAGTACCTGTGAACGAGAGCCCGCTTACCGCATCCCGCGCCCCGCCGGAGCGTAACGTACTTCCGGTCAAGCGCTTTAGTTGGGCAGTCCCAACGCACTTGCGTAACATCCGCTGGTATTACGAATATAAACATGAAAACATTTTTGAGCTCGCACCATACCGCGTACGAATTCGAGCCCTCATTTCAACAATTCATAACTAAGAATAACTTTCATGAAACATTTCAGACGCTCCAAAACGGGGTTCCTACTTACATATCCTAATAAGTAAACTTCTATTGTGTGTTTAATATCTACCGGCGAGATCCGGGAAGTTCTATATAAGTGCATGCACGTAAAATAACGTAAGCTAAGTACCAGCAGTACCTGCTTATACACTGTAATAGTTATGAGACCTCGCTTAGGTTTGCACAGATGTGAAACGAATACAGTACCTTGGTAACAATGAAAGGAGAGATCGTAATAAATATCGAAACATTTACCTACTTATTTATTCATTGGCTGTTTGCTTAAAGATAAACTTATTTGTTTCATACGATACGGGCGATGACTAATCCGCGGTTTAAACGCGCGCAGTTAAGCCAGACGTCTCCTGAGTGCTCCGGACAATGATGGCACAAAGAGCTTTGTCTGTCACCACTCACCAGACGAATCTGTGAGAAGTAATCTTGTTCCCATCGGTGTGCGCAGGCGCAGTGACGGATCCTCGTCGCGCTCTGCGCAGGAATGTGTCGTAAATCATAGGCTATAGGCACTTATACCCTTAGCGGTAGACTCGCCTTCTGACACCGCTTGCCGCCTGTCATTGGTGTTAATTTATAAGCTGATATGTACGGGCTACCATTTAAATAAACAATTATTGTTTCTTGCTACAGTAATGATAACTATATATTACATCCTTTACAAGTAATTTCTCTTTGTGATATTTTAAGTGGGTAAGGAAGATAACTTGTTTGGATTGTGAGTTTTTTCTAAGTAATCTAAATAATATGTTGGCGCAAGACTGCTTTGTTAATCGGTCAACTCTCCCCCGGAATGCGATGAAATTGAGTAATACAGCGGAAAAACTTTGCGTCACACACTGATAAAAAAGATCGCAAAATATACCGTGACAGCATCAAAGTCAAACAGATTACGGGAGCGTGAACGAGACACGAGCAATGACCGAACGCGAGACACGAGCAACAGAGCAACAGTATTACAGTACGACACCCGGACACCGACAGAAATGCTCGCCACGCTTTTTCAACTAAATTTGTAACAACGACAACGTTTTCATTCCATCAGACAGAGGGTGGTTATTTTTGCGTACTTGGTTCGTGTTGCAAACAAACCAATAGGTATGCAAATACTTTAAATGTGACTAGTACATTTGGTACCAATTTAACTGAAGTTCTATAGCCAATGAAAGGGAAATTTTGCCTTTAAATTATAAGCAGATTAATTGAGACGAGCGCAGTTTGGTGGGTGAATAAAAATGTGGAAACTTTTTGGTCCTTAATAAATGATTTACTTATATAGTATTAAGTAAATATTTGAAAGTGATTGAAAAATAAAGTAATGTAAAGTGAACAAACGGTATCTAGTAATGTAGGTGTCTGATGTACAACAAACTCTCCCAGGGTTGTAGACGCCCGCTACGAACGAATGCTACGCCGTGTAGCGTAGTAGTAACTTGTAAGTAATTACAACAGTTTGTAGAAAAAATATTGCGTAGAGCTTTTCGTAGACGCGCCTACGAGGCTACGACTTTGTTTTTTATCACTCTAGAATTGTATTTATTTAGGAAAGTGTAAGAGTAAAGATAGGATTGTGTTATCTTTACACCCCATCGTACAAAGTCTTTGTTATTTACTTTGTTACCGTACGATATTTATTAGAATAAGTTGCTCAGGCTCAAAGCAAATGCGAAGGAACTTCTTCTATCTTATTTAATACACACACAATACAATAGAAACGTAAATAAGTACATAATCGACCTAATACCGTATAGAGTCCAATCAAAGGTACCGCCCGCTGAAAGGCTTTATTGTCCATCAGGATGCGTGAGCGCAGCCCCACATGCTCCTAATTAACTTATAAACGTTAGATAGCAGATTGAATGTAATACACACAAGCGGTTCGTTTTAGAGCCACCCATCCGTCTATCCGATGCACTGCAGCTGCTTACTAAACTACAATCACATAAACGAAGTAGACACGCAATGTGTAATACAATTTACTAAGCTTCTTTATATCAATCCGTACAATCGTTAAAATGTTATCTCCATCGCGCTCGCACATTGTTATAATATAAATATTTTCGTTTAAATTGGTTACAGATGTACATATTTATTATAAGTAACATTATTATCATACCTCGGTTAACTTTCTCGAGTGTCTTTGCTCAGTGTAGTAAGATATTTTAAGCATAATTTATTCGAATTGGTCGACAATGAACTTGTCTGGAGATATTTGCTTGGAGCCGGCCCTTGGCCGGTGACGGCGCTGTCGCCGGCGCCGGCCCGTGGGCGGCGGACCCGCGGTTGCGCAACCTTCGGGAAGCTAGCCCGAGCATGCGAGTTCATGCGACAATGCTACGAACTCAGCGCATTAGCATTCTACCGTTAACTCTACTACCTGCCAAGGTAACCTAATGAAACGATGTCACAACAATAAAATTATTATAGTATCCATATCGATTCTTTGTAACCCGCGCCGTATGTTAATCACGAAGGATAATAAATCGCGCAGTGAACACGTCGTCGCGTGGACTGACAACAATCATATTAATTTACTTTTATTAGAAATGAGTTCATGTTTGATCTATGATTAATAACAGGTTTACCTACCGTTAATAGTTTCTGACTTTATATTCTAATCGATAGACACTTTTCATTTATTTTAAATGGGATCTATCTATAAATCAATAGTTCTTTTGTACAGCTGTACTTGCGTATATTGAAAATAAAATTCTTGCGAAACGTAATGGAAGCTTATCTATAGTAGGGTTCCAATTAGGTATACACAACGTTGAAAGTTACTTTTGTGGGTCAGACAAACAAACGATTCCTATTGTATTCGGAAAGTAGAAGTAATAAAAACTCATTGAACACTGTCTTTGTATTCTAACAAAGGTTTTTCGAACGTATTTTACCAGTATCCAGAAACGAAACCAAATAAATAAAGGGACTTTTCAATGTATCCAAATACTTTTACGTTGCTTGCATACAGTGTGGAAATTAGCATAAACCCTCTTTGCTTTCCTCAACGTACTTAGAAAAATGTCTAAAGATTCACAAATAGGTACGATGATAATCCGAGTCACATAAAAGATGTGAGTAAATATCACATCTGCGGATTAATTTACAAAAGAATATTCATAGATATTTTTTAATAGACAGCAATTAGCAAACTCACGACGTATATAAATCAAAACTACTTAATTAAACACAACAAACAGCAAAAAAACTGTTAAAGTTAATAAAGTTTCAGGTTTTATTTACTCTCGTAAAATCCTTAAAAGCTTCGTTACACTGTTAAAAACTTAACTAAACAACAGTAAACATTAAACATTTCTCTTTCACAACTCAGAAGAAAGTCTCACGCTAATGTTGGTAAATAAAAAAGTCATTTAAACAAATGAAGCTGAACTAAGTTCTCGACAGTAATCGAGAGCTATTATAGAAATGAGAAGACGTAAATCAAAACATAGAACCATAACCACTTTTTCTCAAAACCTTCCTGAAATTGGATATTGTGTACCTACCCAAAAGTTCCATCGGCTCTAAATTTTTCAGCATTTTTAACTAAATGTTATTTTTAGTGTATCATGATTATTTAATAAGCCGGTATAAACGTAACCCATAGTTATCATTTACGAGAATCGTAGCAACTACACCACCTACTAATTACGCGTTCTATCCATAGTAAACTAATAATTATACGCAATTAGATGCGATTACGTCGATACCGTAGATTATACCTACTTTATCGATACCTAAGCAAAGCATAGTATTTAAGCACACGTAGTTAACGTAGCAATAAAGATAACAGAAAACCTGTTTTCTTCTACAATCTACAAAATATGTAAAATCCGGAATAACAATGATGGTATCAAGTATTAGTGTAGTACCTGCAGCAGTAAATGCAGCGGTCCACTGACTCTGCAGGCGGGTGCAGGTGCCTGGTATCCCCACAGACAGTTCCAAGGCATTTTACATAGTCATTTTTTTAAACTAAAAATGTTCAGTGTCATAATTTCCAAAATAAACGACTATCATCACATTTCACATTGCACAAATCTTCGGTAGAGTATCCATAGAATAATTTCTGTTTTATACTTTTTTTTGGAATATGTCACTATTTAAAAAAGTGTGGTAAATAAATCCACGCTGGTGTGAGATAATCCGGTGGCTGCACATACGAGCAGCCGCGGGCACAAGCAACTTGTGACTGAGGCCCGAGGCGCGGGCCCAGCTGATTGCACTCCTGAACCTCATCACTAGTTCAGTAGCAATCTTAGATATTTCTCACATCTGAGGATAGTCTGCATGTATGTGATAGCACAGTGATGTATAGAACACAGCTTTATTATTGCCCAATCAAAACAATAGCCTTGCACAATTCATCTCAAGATTCTAATAAGCAGTCAAATTTATTTTTCAGGTATTCGTTCGTAACGAAGCTGGTGCGTCAATTTTTTTTTATAGTTGAGAAGTCAAATTCATTATTTGAATCACGTAGAAATACACAGGTAAGCAATACTGAATACATTACCTACTGTTACTGGTAAAGTTAACTTTTTTTGGCATTTCCGCCATTCTGACTTCTTTCATAGTTAACGCTTCTATTTCTATTGTATTATTGTATTCACGTACCTACCTTTGTTAATATATTTAAAAATACTAGCTTTGTTTTGAATTTTCATTGATCAACGTTGCTTGTAAATAGGCATGTCTTAAACATTAAAAACTTTAATAGCGATGACTCTCATAATTAGGAAAAGACAAGAACAACATAAAACGATTAAAATGTGCTTTTATCATCACAGAAAAGTTAAGTAGGCCCGTCATGCTTGGAGTTCATCGCTACATTTTATGGACTTGATATTAACACGCATAGAGCACTTTAAATCCATTAAAACATTCCCGGGATAACGTCTCCCAGGCTACATTATCATGCTAGGATTGTCCTACTATAACTTTCCAATCGGTTAAACAGGCATCAAGCTGTCACTTATGAATTTCGTAATGAGTTCATTGACTACACTATCTTGAAATTCTTATAATAAAAATATAGAGCGTGCGACACTACCAGTTATTGCTAAGTAACTCGATATACACAGAGGTTTTAATTCCACTTTCTATGGGACTATGGGAGAGCGACTTTTTAAATGTTAGATAATTTGTTTGACCACAACAAAGTTAGGTTCATCGGTTATCCTTATTGAAAGTGAGTTTTATAAGTTAGAAAGTAAGTATTAGAGTACGTTAATGTGAGACAAACAAACCTGCAACAACAAATTCAGCGGCGGGCTGACCGCTACTGGTTGCTGGCGCTCTCGCGACCACGGGCAGCTCCAGGGCATGCTTCTGATCTTGTCAATCGTATTGCACTGCTGACCTTACCAGATCATTTCATATACGCTTTAATTCACAGCCACAATTGGTTTATAATGGACATACACAGTTGGTCCCTTTATATTTACTTTAGCTACTTGCATTTATTATAGTTGGGGCAATGACATCGGTGAATAAGCTTTCGTTATCTAACGTAGCGTAAACATATTCGCGGTAGTGAAGGTGCTAGGACTACGTAATGCGTGCAACAGGATACGGGAGCGACGCATGCGTGCGGACGAGCGGGCGCGCGCCTGCTGACTACGGCTCAGGGCTCAGCCAGCTCGCCTCTCCAGGATACTATCCCAAACACTCCCGACATTCGGGCACACGCCCCCCGCCGGGACTGCGGGCATGAAATACGAAAGGGCGAGCCGGTGCGGTGCGGTACACAAATACCGCGAAGAATTTCATGCGTTCCACAGATATTTTGGACTTCGATTGAAGTGGGTACAAATATTCTTAAGTATAAATAAATGTATTGGGTATACTTGAATATAAATAGGTCGGCAGATACAGTTTCTAAGCTTTTGTTCTCAAAACAGGCTTTGCTTCGCAAACTTTTTCCATTAAAATTCCTAAAATAGAAGTACATAAAGTACATTAGAGAATGCTACAGTTGTAACAGTCGCCATAGTAGAGACTACAATGGCAGGTATTACCATATCATACGATACCGCTCATCCGACAAATTCAGAGCAATTTACGTTTTGTGCTCTTTCGAGTGACCTCATCAATTAATTTACTTTATCGACGGTGAATACGTTAATTATACTAAATTAGCATTTACGTAAGCCTTTGAGAGCATCATTGCTATAGATAGACGAATCTTTGATCTACACTACTTGTCAATACGGTGATAAGGAGCAAGAGATTGTTATAACCTCAGACATCAGTTTTTAAGATATTATTAGTTTGTTGTCCTAACCTTATTTCTATAAGTCAATCGACTATGTAAACAGTGGTGACATTTTAGGTCTTTGAAGTTCAAATATACCAACATACTTACATATCAGTAGATACTATAGATGATATATCATATAATTAATTACATTTAAATAGGCATATGCACTCCTGAGTTACCCTAAATAAAATAAATTAATAGTTTAAAAAACACTAAAAAACACGCGCGAAAGACTTTCTTGTAAACAAATACACGAACAAGAACTCTACATTTTGCCACTGTTGACTGGTACTTGGAACAGACTGTTTAATGTAGAGCCTCCTACTAGTCGTGCTGCAACTCTAGTTAGAGCGCCGATCTCTGTAACCTGCTTCCCGAAACATCGCTTATCTTGATTTCTCAGCAAGGTATACAAAAAATCTTTCCTGTTCCAGCGCCCCACGCTTTTACAATCAAATATTATAATTAAAAGCACATAGTTTACACTTCAGGGGGCCAATTCTCGGTTTTAGAGATGGTGTCGAACTCGAGAAAAATTTCTAATGACGTCATTTTTTCGAGAAATTTTAAAAGTTGCTATTCTGGGGATGTCGAATCCGACATTTGTCGAAGGCTAACGTTAGAGTTCATGTCGAGTGCTTCTGAGCAGTAGAGATGTCATGTCGATTATATAGATACGTCATTTCTGAGTGAATTTGTTGAGTTTTGGATTGTACACTGTGTTTTCTTTTCTTTAGTTTTTAAATAAAATACGGCTTGGCATCTCATACTGGAAATTCGATTTATACTCTTTGATTTGTGCATTGTGTTTTCTTGAAACGACGAGGTCGTCGTTTCAAGAAAACAAGAGAATTACAGAGTCTGTCTGCGCGAAGGTTCGCGTAGACAGACTCTGTAATTTGTGTACCTACGATTGGACTTGAAACCACTGAAAGATGGACGAGTTTATTAGCATTTTTATCTCGGAGTTGTTGGAAAATGGCGAGCAACTGGCCAATACACGGCGACAACAGCTATCCCGCCGTCGATATTTACGACTTGAGCGAAACAGAAGTCATTAAAAACTTCAGACTAAATAAAGAAATTGTTTGCTTCATAATTTTATTAGTCACTGACAGACAGTCAGCTGTCAAACTGATTATTTTTACACTAAACGTTTCGTTTTACTTTGGCTTTGCACGGGACTTATTCAAATTTAATATATAAATTATGTCCTAATTTTAAGTGTTTCTCATAATTATGTTTACTTGTTTGTTTGTGAAACCAATAAATACTTTTTCTTCCTTTCTTTCTTTCTTTTATACTTAAATAATTAGGTTTAGTCAACGTTTTAAAACAAAATCATTCATTCACTCATAGCTACCTAAAACGGAACGCGCGATTCTTCATAATGGTAACATTAGCATCACTCGAATCGACATTTTCGTGACATTTATTTCTATTTTGACTGAGAATACGGAATTCTGCTCAATTCGAATTTTTTTGGTAGAGATAGAGATATTTTTGATAGACATGGAGATAGACTTACGAACTCGAACTCGAGATAAATGTCGAAAATTGAGAATTGGCCCCCAGCTCAGAAATAGAGACAACTTGAACGATCCGTAATTTATTTCTGACTTTTACGTGCCCAATACATTTATTGGTGCACGTAAAAGCGTGTTTTTAGTGTTCTTACCCGACTGCGGCGAAGCCCAAAAGGAGGGTTTATGTGTTAGGGGTTATGTGTTTGACGTGTATGTATGTATGTATGTCCGTTTCTTTGTTCCCTCATAACTCCTAAACGGATGAAGGGATTTGAATGAAATATACGTCGTTAGATTCGTCTTGATGGGCTACATTAAAATTAAAAAACAAAGAAAAATTGCGGATTTTGGGGGCCAAATCGCGGAGTTCAAAAAATTTTTTTTTTCCAATATCATCGAGTAGGGTATCAAAATTAAAAGGAGATTACAAACATATATATCACTTATATGTTTAAAAGAAATTCAAAGTGACAAATCCTATAAACAAGCACAAAAGTTAATTCATCTGCGAAGAAGTTTACGCTACCAACGAAAGAACAAACACAAATAAACTAAAAAGTTGGAAATAAAAAAAGTAGTTAAAAAACTAAAAAACCCGACTGAAAAAACTGAAAACCAAAAAACAAGCACATTTTAAATTAAACAAAACTTGGAAGCAGGCGGGGTTCATTTGAATATTAAATTATGAAATGAAAAAATAGAACTAAATAAAATAGTTTTTTAACTACTTTTTTTTTAAACTATTAAGTAATTTATTTTATACTTTTTAGTCTTTGCTAATGGCATATTTCAAACATTTATTTTAAATAGACGAATGAGCCCGCATCTTCTCAAGCTACTACCCCAAATACACGTCAATATACATCGTATGCTAATATCCATCATGAAGTTCCAGTTCAAATCTTCCGGCTCCATCATCAGATCAGCTCGATAGTACCATATTATTGTATTCAGACCTTTAAACCTAATCGTGGTCAAAGTTCATTTCGTGGTCAAAGTTCATTACAAGACCTTTCTAACAAGTCCAAACACGGCTATGATACGATCATCCATCATGAAGTTCCAGTTCATATCTTCCGGCTCCATCATCAGATCAGCTCGACAGTACCATATTATTGTATTCAGACCTTGAAACCTAATCGTGGTCAAAGTTCATTACAAGACCTTTCTAACAAGTCCAAACACGGCTATGATACGATATTTCATCATGGGATGCTAGTGCCTATCTTCCGGCTTCATCATCAGACCTTGAAACCTAATCATGGTCAACGTTCATTACAAGACCTTTCTAACAAGTCCAAACACGGCTATGATACGATCATCCATCATGAAGTTCCAGTTCATATCTTCCGGCTCCATCATCAGATCAGCTCGACAGTACCATGTTATTGTATTGATATCAAAATCACATACAACTGCCAATTTTCATAACACTACGATCTTTAGAAGATGGTTAAATTAGTTTTCTTAGATTTGATTACATAGTTACAAGTACCTACAACCAATAGCCTGAAAATCAAATTAGTCAAAATAACACTAACTGAAATAACTCTGTCCCTGAAAACTAAAGCCCGAACCCACGGATAGCCAGTCGACACGACTACGGACACAGCCGCAGCGGAAGGTTACACCGCTTTAGATTTAAACCCGCTTACATAGTGAGGATCTATCAAGTATCAACGTATACCTTTTTCATCAAATAGTCACTCAAAGAAGTAATATGAACTGTGAGTGTTCGATTGGTGATTTTAATCATTATTAATCAGTAAAGTCACATTTGTAACGGTCGCGTATCCTATTTTATTTAACATACAATCTGACACTGATCGGCTTTGCAAAAAACGTAAAAAATAACGAATTTCGCGGGTTAACTAAAAGGATACACCTTAAGTACGATAATAAAATTTCAGTAAGATCCTAACTAAACATTCGTTATATCCTGAAGTACCTACTCAAGCACAGCGAACTAGGCCAAACTTATCAGAAGTGCCTCTAATAAGAGAATAATACAAATAAATAAAAACTAATTAAATAAAAAGAAATAAAACTTACCCCTGCTTTAAGAGATAATAGATCCTTATCTCTATTTCGAAACCATTGCAACAATTTCATAATTGCTGAAACACTGATAGTATTAAAAAGAAATACTGAACCAACTGTTAATAAACCAATAATTATCCACGAATATGTCTCTAGGAACCGCTCTATCATATTAGAGCTTTAATTCGGTAATAGGGAAATAGGAAGGCGCTCGTTGAAAACTCTTTACAAAATTGTGTTCGTTGTGAATCTCTAAAGAGTAATGAGTACTTGCGAGCGCGCATACTCGGCGCGGAACTACATGTTCACTAGCTGTTAATTGACTGCTACAATTACCTATGTGTGAATTTCCTCCCTGCATTAAATTAAATTAGTTAAATTGGTAGACGGTAGCCATGGACTTAGTAAGGATTTTCAGAGAGTTCTTTTCCAGGAACAAGGCGGCTCAATAAAATATTTTCTCATCGAGCATTTGTTTATTAATTAGGTACTAGCCGTTGCCCGCGACTTCGTTCGCGAGGAAATTTTGTCGTGTATGTATGAGTGGGACTGCCTCTGGATGTACTATACCAAATCGAATGACAAATGCCAATCGAAGCGATTATATTCCCTTAAACTGGCCCTGTCATAAAATCTTTTCCCACACATACAAATACATATGTCTTAACGATATTCTATCTCTCTACCAATTTTCGGCCCCTAAACGCCAAGGATTTCATTTATATACTTGCGGGAGCCCTTGGTCCAGATCGTCACAAAAAAAAAATTGTTAGCTAATAGACTTGCTAGATTTCAGGCCCGTAGTACTAAAATCAAACTTACATACAAACTCGCGAGAGCCTTTCTACTCACCATAAACTACGTCCCCGTCAAAATTCAAGATTGTAGTACGAAAAATGAAGGACTTTCATACTAACTTGTGAGGGCCCTTAGACCACCCTAATCCGGCCCTGTCGCAAAATCCGTTCTTAGCGGACGTCTACTAACTATAAACTACCTCCCTGCCAAAAATCATCTTTGTACGTCCAGCGATTTTCGAGATTTCGTGATGAGTCAGTGAGTGAGTGACCTTTCGCTTTTATAGATATAGATTATTAGCCATTTGTGTTTCATTACAGAGCAAAGGCATCTCCATTACGAGGATCGACTGGAGTATACGGTGGAGCACACCATGGAGGTCTGCTCCGCTTGTGCGGAACCTTGCCTCCGGCGACCTCTTGCGTCCGGCTCTGGTTCAAGCCATGGCCTGGGGCGAGAGGGAATGGGACGCCGTCGGGCGTCGCGTCCGTCTGCGAAGCAGTGAATGGGATTGCAATCGAATATTCGAAGTATTCGAATATACATTTGAAATTCATATTCGAATAGTAAGTTATAAAATATTCGAACATTCGAATATTACCACAGCAATTCAGAAATTGTTTAATTCCGTCATACTCGGGGGAAAACGCAGGCTTGGTGCAGGGGTGTGGTGGTGCTCTTCTTCAAAAAGAGTGACAATGCCCGGTTGAAGAACTGTAGGCCCATCTCACTTCTAAGCCATGTCTGTATGTTGTTTTCAAAGAACTGTAGGCCCATCTCACTTCTAAGCCATGTCTATAAGTTGTTTTCAAGAGTCATTACGAATCGTCTCGCACGCAGGTTTGACGATTACGAGCCTCCCGAACAAGCCAGATTCCGAAAAGGTTTTAGTACCGTAGACCACATACATACGCTAGGACAGGTTATACAGAAGACCGAAGAGTAGGTATAACCTGCCTCTCTGTTTAGCGTTTGTGGACTATGAGAAAGCAGATTCGATCCAAAAGTTCTGAAGTGGCGACGACAGCAAAACGGAAAACGTTGCGTTGGAAGGCCTCCCACTGTTGGACCGATGACCTGGTGAAGGTTGTGGGGACCCGCTGGATGCGAGACGCACGGGACCGGTCAATGTGGTGACACTTGAGGGAGGCTTATGTCCAGCAGTGGACGTCTTTGGACCGACATGAATGATGAGTCTGAAGTTCATATTGCTTCAAATTTGAAAAATAAAAGAAATAAGTAATAATAATAATTTGTTAATTATTTTATTTGATTCAAAGTTTTATGTTAATAAAATTAATATTGGTTCTGTCTCATTGGGATGTTAGGCCTACTTACATAAAAATATGTTACTAGTTTCTCAGGCAATAAAAATGAGAGAAATTATATAAATTCATAAATTTTCTGAAATATTCGAATATTATTCGAATAATTCGAATAAAGCTGAAAATTTATTCGAATATTCGAATACTAAAATTATCGAATATTTGCAATCCCAAGCAGTGATGCTAGCAAAAGAGGTGGAGAAACGTCAGGGGGAGAGAACCTCTCGTCCCATCCGCCGCGGGAGACGCTCCGGGCGTCCCGGGCCATGTGATGGTTTCCGGCCACCGAAACGCGGACGGTGAATAGGGGATCGGACAAAAAAAAACTAATTAGTCCGTCAGATAGATTTCCAAAAATTATTGGACACGTATTTTTTCTTTTTTCACGTAAACAAAAAATGAAGACGATACAGTGCTTAGAAAACTCGTGTGACGTCATATGATAGTACATTTTGTACCTACAAGTGACGTTTCAAGCCCCACTCCATGATCTTTGACGCGTTTTATCTTCGTCACTTTTTATTGATTTGATAAAACAAAAAACACGTATTCAATATTTTTCGATAATCTAACTTACGGACTAAACAGAATCATATTATTTTGACCCAGTCCGATCCCCTATTGGCTAGCTTGGCATCCGTCCATCCTTTGACGATGACAGGCTCGTGTTCCATGCGCGCCTCAAACTCAAATCCTTTATTTCAATTAAGCCATTACAGGCACTTTTGAATGTCAGAAGAACATTTCACAAAAAAAAAAAATTGCGAGTACGTCATTCCTAAAGCCACCACGGTTCGTGTGGTTCGGCCACACGCCACCGAATGCCCGCAACAACAAACACTGCGAGCACGAAAGCACGCAGCGACGCACACCGCAACAACGAATGCAGGAGACCCCGAATCACGGAACAACGAATACACGCCGCAACCTGCAACCGCCGCCCCGCGTCCCGGAGCCCCACGCACCTACAGCACTCGCCGCCGGTAACATCCGGCGCCGCGCAGCCCGACGCAGCAACTCCCGAAACGACGCATTGCACTCCTACGCTACAGTCACAATCACAAGGCATAATAACTTGTGCAAGTACTGTAGTTGCCAGTTCCCTAACGTAGATCTCATGAAGAAGAACGGGCAAGAAACTCCATGGACACTCTTTTAAAGGAGTAACTAGAATAGATATTGGTGACGACAGGAGAGTCATATTAAATGATTTTCATTTATTGCCCACTAGTGGACATGCAGGCGTTAGGCGCATGCTAAATAATATTAAGTGTTACCTATTGGCCAAATATGTGCGAGGATGTTAAGAAGTTTGTTAAGAGATGTGATTGCTGTCAGAAGCAGAAGCACTCTTTGCCAACTAAACAGCCTATGGAGATTACATCTACGGCACAAAGTGCTTTTGATAAAGTATATTTGGATATTGTAGGCCCATTAGAAAAAGATTATCATAATTTTTCATACATATTAACTATACAGTGCGAACTGAGTAAATATGTGGAGACCTATCCCTTAGAAACTAAAGATAGTTGTAGTGTAGCTAGGCTAGAGCATTTGTTGAAAATTTTATTCTTAGGTATGGGATTCCACGCGAAATAGGAAGTGATAGGGGAACAGAGTTTATATCGAGTACAATGACCGAAGTATGCAAATTATTAGAGATTAAGCATATTTCGTCAACTGCTTATCACCGTGAATCATTAGGATCCTTAGAAAACACCCATAAATCACTAAATACATTTTTAGGAATACAAACTGATAATAATTCTAGATATTGGAGTAATTGGTTGCAATACTGGTGTTTTTCCTATAACACAACAGTACACAGTGAAACAAAATATAGCCCTTTTGAACTTGTATTCGGAAAAAAATGTAATTTACCAAGTAATTTGAATACAAACTATGTAGAACCATTGTACAATACAGATAGTTATCCATTGGAACTAAAATACCGTTTACAAAAATCACAGTGTGATGCGAGAAAAAATTTAATCAGTAGTAAATAAAGAACTAAGGAAATGTAATTTTGATAAATATGTAAATCCAATCTATACTTCTATACTAATATTATAAAGCTGAAGAGTTTGTTTGTTTGTTTGTTTGTTTGTTTGAACGCGGTAAACTCAGGAACTGCTGGTTGGAATTTTAAAATTCTTTTTGTGTTGAATAGTCCATTTATCGAGGAAGGCTATAGGCTATATAACATCACGCTACGGCTAATAGGAGCTGAGCATAAATGAAAAATGTTACAAAAACGGGAAAAGGTATTTCCTTTTTGAGAGCTTCCGCTGCGTGCGCTGCGAAAACGGTTTAAGTTACGCAAATATCATGTATGAAGGAATTGTTCCTCTTTAAAAGTTCTAAAAAAAAGTCCGCGACAGCATATACCTATCTTTTAAGATTGACTCACTGTAACCTTTTTTTACTATTAAACTGTTAGGTTAAATATAATTATTTTTTGCGAAGCTTATTTAACCCATATGGTATTAATCTATATCTATATAAATGTGTTTGTTAGAAGTAAAATTTAATATAGAATATTTGTGCCCTTTACTCTAAACAGTTTAAACAAATATCTTAGAAGATATCGCAATGTAAAAATATCCGCGCGGCAAAATAATTCGCGCGTCGCAATGTAGGGAGATTCTTTCCGGGAAATTCAAATTCAAAATATTTACTGCATCATAATGTTTACAAGTACAGAGTGTTATCGTATGTGTATTTAACAGTAAGAGATACCTATAGTAATTCACACTTTAATATAATCTAAGCTAATCTAAACCATCTAAACTATTATATTATAGAAGAAAGATAAGATTTTTTGTTTGTTACGATTTAGATTAATTATGTCGGATAGTCGATATATCGAGAAAGGTTATAAGCTATATTTATGTGACGCAGACGAAGTTGCGTGGGTCAGCTAGTAACTTATAAAAAGGATGATCTGGTATTAGTTAAGAATGAGACTGGTAATAAACTAACTAATCCAGGTTAAACAGGTCCATAAAGTTTTACAAGATTTATCACCAAATGTAAAAATACTGAAAAATGGAAAAGAAGACATTTTACATAAAAAACCGTACAAAATTATATAATAAGCCAAATTAATTATGTACTAGCCATAAGTTGTTTATCCTATATGCGCACTATACTACTATAGAATTGGCTATGTCTAGCCTTCTAATTAATGCACAATATTATGTCAAACATTTTTTTTTCTTTTTTTTTTTTAAATAACGAGGGAGGTGTAGTGTGTGTAAGACAACCTCGGACCTCCCTATATAAATGTAACTTAGTATGTAAGTGGGGCATTAAAGGTTTATACTTTAAACAAGACGGTTCTTTCATTGGTCCCGAACACCGAACAGTACAATATTATGATTCATATTATGATTCGTACTATGATTCATATTATGATTCGTACTATGATTCATATTATGATTAATATTATGATTCATACCATGATTCATATTATGATTCATATTATGATTCGTATTATGATTCATTTTATGATTCGTATTATGATTCATATTATGATCCATATTAAGGTTCAATTTGGGTCGGTGTTTCGGTGTGTTTTTACACATACTTAGTAAAAACACACTGAAACATCGACCTCCTCCTTTTTAGAAGTTTGATTTTCCACATACCAGTATTTGGAACCAGGGAATCCATAGGGAGCGGCGATCGCCGCCCTCTAGGACCGCTGCGCCCGGGTGCAACGCACACGCACACCCCGCACTAAAGGTAAAGACACCTCTGCAAAATATGATTGGCGATCTTAATAGGAGGAACGGTATGTATTAACAGAAATATATAATCATTAAAATCATCAATACAGCCCTTTTTTTGGATGGTGGTAAATCATCAAAGAACTCCTTACGCAGAGCATTAGGGAGTGTCAGATTTCTACTGACTAAAAAAACCGACCATTTTCCTTCTTAGCCCATTGTCTCCGAGGCGAGGTCACAGTACCTCTTTCGAACAACCCGCAGCATCAATACAACTCTAAGGTAGAAGCACCTATTCCCGTGAGTGTCCCAGTTCCCGGTAAAAAGTCAGTTATTGCGTTATTGCACTTTTCTACCAATAATAAATTATAGTTTGCGAATGGCAATACATTCTTGGTAATATTTGACACAATTTTAATGGCAGCACTGGCCAAAAAGTTTAATGGCGTCAAACTTATGCGGTCGAAAAGTTAGCTGTATAAAAATTTTAGGAAAATTCGAAGTTCTGTCAGTGAACTACCAAACCACCACGTCCCTTTGATCAGCTAGCCACACTGCAACGGATAACGTTAAGGTAAGAGTGTTAATTTTATAAAATATTAGAATGTATTATTTAACGTTCTATCCCATAAATTGTGATGAATCTAATTGAAAAGTAAATATTATTGCATATCACATCTATTGGTACTCCCAAACCCCTACTTGACCTAGTACCCGTTAAAATCTTACTTTTTTTTACCGGAAATTGGTACACAATTACACGTTGCACCGATACCCGTTATTGTATACTTATTGCCTTGAAATAAGGCTCATTTTCCTTTAAACTGTATTATTTTCTTTTGACTTAGTAGAGAATGTTGTTACTATGTTCCTTGTTTGTGTTGTAACCACGTGGTTTTGATTCCTTTTTTTAGTTTTTCTGTATGATAATCCCAATTTTTGCACATTTCGAGAGGCTACAATTTCAGCTGCTGCCAGGAAGTTCGGTGTCCCACGGTCGATGTTGGATGATAAAATATGCGGCCGCTACTCTGTCGAATGCTCCAAGGCGGACGATCGGCTACAGTTTTGACGAAAAAAGAAGAATATTTAAGAAACTGAACTATTTTTATGGCAGATAGTGGCCATAGTGGGTTACCTGTCGTAACAAAGGCGCAGTTATTGGATAGCGTGAGTTTATTGGTAAAAAACATTAAACGACATACCCCATTCCAGAATGACAGACCAAGTCGTCACTGGCTACAAAAACTGGTCCTTATCAGCACTAGTTAGAGAAGCGTGGAAAGGAAGTTACAGGACATAGTGTAAAATCATACTCAAAAACAGGTTTCAACGAGTGGCCCAAAATTTGACGTAAACCCGTCATCATTCATCATCATTTCAGCCAAAAGACGTTTACTGCTGGACATAGGCCTCCCTCAGGTTTCGCCACATTGACCGGTCCCGTGCGTCTCGCATCCAGCGGGTCGCCGCAACCTTCACCAGATCGTCGGTCCACCTAGTGGGAGGCCTTCCAACGCAACGTCTTCCGGTTCGCGATCACCACTCCAGGGTTTTTCAGCCCTTCTGCCGGCAATTCTTCGGGCTATGGCGGTAACCTTGGTTTTCTTGCGCACTTCTTCATTTCGGATACGATCCCGCAAGGAGACTCCGAACATAGCCCTCTCCTTTGCCCTTTGGTTGACTTTGAGCTTTCTGATGAGGCCCATTGTGAGCGACCACGTTTCTGTCCAGTATGTAATCTCTGGCAACACAAACTGGTAATAGACTTTCGTTCTGAGACACTGTCGTAAGTTGGGCGAGAAGATACATACCGCGCCACGTCCCGAACGCTGCCCAGCCGAGTCGGATTCGACGATTGACCTCTTTCTCGAAGTTAGACCTACCCAACTGAACCGTTTGTCCCAAGTTGACATATAATCGTCCACAACTTCGAGTGTAGAGTATCCGATCTTGTTAGGAGTGGGTGTTACATGAACATTCAACATAACCTTGATTTTGTCCATGTTCATTTTTAGATTCACTCTTTCGGGAGCTCCACTGAGGTCATCGAGCATTGAGATCCGCCATGGTCTCAGCCATGACCACTATATCGTTGGCAAACCGAAGGTGAGTGTACTCGCCATTGATGTTGATGCCCATTCCTTTCCAATCCTTTAAGGCATCCTCCAGTGCAGCGGAGAACAGTTTCGAAGAGAATTGACGTGTCCCTCTCACCGCGCTGCAGAAGGATAGGTTTCGAGGTCTAGTCCTAAAGTCTGACTGACATGATGGTGTTTTTGTACAAACACTTCAACACCTCGATGTACCAGTAGTCGATTTGGCAACGTTGTTGTGACTGTAGTACCGCCCAGGTCTCGATCGAATTGAAGGCTTTCTCGTAGACCACAAACGCTAAACAGAGAGGCAGGTTACACTCTTCGGTCTACGGTACTAAAGCCTTGTCGGAATCCGGCTGGTTCGGGAGGCTGGAAATCGTCAAATCTGCGTGCGAGACGATTCGTGATGACTCTTGAAAATAACTTGTAGACATGGCTTAGAAGTGAGATGGGCCTATAGTTCTTCACCCTTTTTGAAGAGCACCCCTGCACAATGCTTGTGGCGTTTGCCCCTTGAGTATGACGCATTGCTTGTTGGTAGACATGATGTAGTCTATCTCATTTTTAGTCGCACCATCGGGGCTCTGCCAGGTCCACTTACTGTGCTCACGTTTTTTGAAGAAGGAGTTCATCATAAAGAGGCCTTCCTTCTCCATAAACTAGCCAGTTGGTGACCCCGGTGGTTGATCCGATGTCCAACCACAAATTGCCCCACTTGCAGACCATCCTCGCTTCGTTTGTCTAGCTTCTACAACGCTACGAAAACGGTGAAGTAAGTTCTTAAACCATGCATGGCTTTAGAAATATGTTTCTACTTTATTGTCGAGGTGTAGACCTGTATGACCTTAAGCGAAAATCTTGCAGATATTCTGAGTATAAGGTACGCAACCCTGTTCGACACACTCTCGATCTTCACCATGTGGTTCACGAGGGACTTGCGGACGATAAACCCAAAACCACCTTGGGACTGTCGGTCAGTAAGTCTCGAAAGTAGAGCAGGTTGCCGGATTTCAGAATTATCGTGTCCTCCCCTTCGGATTTCAGATAATCCTACAACACTCCATCGCAACCTGCTCTATTCCTCTTCAAATTCCGTTATCTTCTCGTCAGCCCGTCAGTATATGTGACTATGTGTGTTGTATGCTGCCAGGTCAAGTCGTCGGTATGTTTTGGGGTATCCGGATCTCTTCCGGAGATTCTTAGCACCCCTTGCCACGCCTTCGACCGCTACCGTAGTCGAGGGTAGATGGGCTGCCTGGTACTAGGGCCATTTTTGTTTTGCACTCATTTTTTAGGGGGTTTTGCCATAATCGCCACGCTTGGCAAACGGGTGGGCGATCGCAGTATGGTTGTTACAAAAGCACAGAGAACGCTGCTGCCCATTCTCTGGTAAGTCCCTTAATCGCCTCTTACGACACTCACGAGAAGATATGGGATGGTGCTATTCTTTACGTCGGACACCATACGCATTACTGTCTTTTTTTTAAAGAATTTGTATGTGAAACAATAGATTTGTGTTATGTTTTAGTATTTCGTAGGTATTTTATGTGATTTTAGCGTTTTCTGATAAATGTGTGCTGGTGATATAATACTTTTGTTAAAAAAAGTGATTTACTAACACGATATTACTTATTATATTAGGTTTACAAACTTGATTGTATAGGTAATTAAACAACTGATGTAACCTTAGTATAATAGTAGTTTATGCGACTGTGCATAATGAAGGGCATTACAACACAAGTGTGGGTTTAAGAAACGAGCCGAAGGCGAGTTTCTTAATAGCATCACACGAGTGTTGTAATGCCTAATTATGTATAGTTGCATACACTAATTTATCTACCCAAATATCATAAGGGCTCTATGATGGGTTCAGGAACCATAGGGAAATGACTAGCATTGTTACCAGTGTAATGCAATAAAAAATGTAGATGTTCAGATGTCTTTTTGATGGTCATAATGTAGATACTATAGTGCGCGCGGAACTAGTTGGCCGCGCCTAAGGCATGTTTTTGTTTTTTATTTAAGTATTCTTTTCAATAAATTGAACAATTATTGTTCACGATATCTCGAGATTGGTCATCGCTGTCTAATTATAGTCTCCTGTGCATTGCGAGCTGTAGGCAACCCGCCCCCTCACCCCTGTCGCCACCTAAGGCGCGGCCAACTAGTTCCGCGCGCATTAAAGAATAGCACACTCACTTGAATTTGACACCTGTTCCAAATTTAAACTCCATAACCTACTGTTTTCAGTAGGTTATGAGCTCATTACAGTTCTGTTTATTTCTGCTGGTTGGTAATGCTGGTCATTGCCTATGGTTTTTGAACGCATTATAGAGGGTTTATGATATTTGGGTAGATAAAATACATTATACTTTATTTGATAACTCTTTTCATCTTTTCTTTGGATAAGCCCTTTTTTATTTATTTAAACACAGAAGTAGTATTTCTGTGAACTTTAACGTATAGCAATAGAGCTCAAATTCGCGGTGAAAATTACCGGATTTTGGGACACTTTAACGTTTACTAGTACAAATCTACCGGGTACTGGTACAAATAGCCGTTTATTACTATTTTTGTATTATAGTTAATGCACATTTATATTTGTTTAAAAAGAGGATATTACACCAAAACTAGATAAAATTATCTATCTAGTCATATAAAATTTGTTTTTGCAAGTCTACTAGTTTTAGCACAGCAGACCTGCAAAGTCAGTGAAGTTCGAGACTTCACGGTTATTGGGCCGTTTACCTTATATGTGCACATTTAACACAACATACATAAATTCACGCCCTTTTCCCATGGGGGTAGGCAGAAACTACAGCAACGCCGCCTGCTACGATCCTTACATAGGTACTCCTTTTGCCTTGTCCACATTCATAAATCTGGTGCCCTATTATGACGTCTTAAAACAGAGTGTGGAAACGTGACAGAACTATACAAGGTGTTTAGCGCCATCTCTTTTCCACACTGGATTAAGAAAGTTAGGACTGTTCTCAGATCAACTGTTTTAAGACGTCATAGTGGGGCCGCTGGTCATACACGCATTCATTTTCATTCATTCATTCCACTACCTATTTTCATTATAAAGTACAGTCACGGAGAAGTCGAATCTTTTTAGTATTATTTTTACAGCAGTACAGTTATTTTGATTTAATTTCACAAACTACCAGGAGGTCAGAATAATTATGAAGAAGTATGTATTATCTTCATTGAACGATAATCGAAATATGCAAAAATACATTATATAGTTTTGATAGGTAGTGAGATTTATAACACACTTCTAATATAGAGGCAAAATTTGGTATGTGTGTATGTATGTTGGTTACTCCATCACGCTCAAACAGCTTACTTCTTCATGATTCTTGACAAGGGTAAGTTAGGAGATAAGGAACAAGGATAGTAAAGTCTCACAGACTACCAGGACCCCAGAATCATGAAGGAGGATTTTAAAAGCGCGGATCCAGGGGGGGGGTCATGACCCCCTCCCTGGGCTGGGTCCAGGACCTAGGTGGACCACTAATTAAAATATTGTTAAACGTAATGTTTTTATTATTTAAGTCGGCATCGAGTCGTATTCAGTACGCCAGCGCCATCTGGTGGCGCTTGATGGAGTCATTGGTTAGAGCGCGCGCGAGTCGGTCGCGTCGGTACGACACTATTGAGTAGACTACCAATTAAATTACTTTACTCTTTGGAGTAGACAGGCGCGGGCGGGCGGCGCGTGAAACCGCTGAAACCATCGTGTGTTCTGAAATACGTACCTACCTACAGAGTTTGTGTGTCTAACTATCTAGATCTACTGTGCTTAGGACTATTGATTGAGTGTATCGGTGTACGAGTCTAGTTTCTACATCCAACACTACCCACCGACGCCCACTGTTAACCAACGAATATTGCTAATAATTATCCCTTTAGCCGACATATATTTTACACAACAGCCCAAAAAATAGAGTGTTTTTAGGGTTCATGTATGTTTTTGTGAGTTTCTATAATCCACCATAACTTCTAAACGCCTGAACCGATTTTGATAGGTACTATCCTTATATTGTTTGCATTATCACTAGTGTTATAAAAGATCCACATACGTTATCCCAACTACGAGTATATTGTAGTCGGCTTCCAGTCTAACTGGATGCATGTAAATCGGAATTTTACATGGAACGACTGCTTTCATGGCCTGCACACAGTGCACACTGCACAACCCAGTTATTACTGGGTGCAACGAGATATCCCTTAGTATGACTGGTTGTCAGACTTTCGGGCTCTGGCTGTTTTCGAGGCAATGAAAAAACTGAGTAAAGATTTACTTAATTAAAGGTAAAACATAAAATATGTTAGTACGAGTATCTAGGTACATACTCGTACTAACATATTTTATGTTTTACCTATAGTTAAGTAAATCTTTACGTATCGTAGTGTTAATCGATTTATCCCTAACAAGGTTGGGTCAGAATGGTACTCTTTAATAGACCACAAAAACTCAGTAGCCAATAATTTTTTTCGTAAGAATAATCGTTTATCATTGTCGAGTCAGTCACATTAAATATAGGTATTTTTAAGTACCTTCGTACATAAATTAATTAACTAAGTACATAAACACCTATTTTTTACTTGTATCCATGATTATAAAAATTAAATTATAACTTCTTGTGACTTGACCACGACTCTTTGTGACCCCCCCTGGCACCAAAGCTGGATCCGCCCTTGGAGGTATTGTATATTGTTGGCTGGCTGCGCCCACGGTGTTGCTTGTGGTGAAAAAGATTACATGAGGACACGAACTGAAACTCTGAAATAAGTAAGCAATTTTTTTTTTAAAACATTGTTGTTATGATATCCTGATACCAAAATATGTTATTAAAATGTGTTAAAAGCCGTTTGAGCTTAATTGGGTTCAATCCATATTTGAGTTATTTGCTTATCCCACGGAAACACCAGGATCAAGAGTAGTGTGTAGTGTAGTGTGCCTAATTTTATTTAATTCGGTTCAGTAGCTTTAGCGTGAAAGGACGACAGACAAACAGACAGAGTTACTTTCGCAAATTTCATCTAAATCCGTAAAGCCATTCACACGTTGTCAAAACAATTTTGCACTCGACTGTACCTTTACTAGCTCTATGCAATAGATGTTTCTTAAAGTTTGCATGTGGGTCCAGTTGATCAATAAAATAAAATTAAAATAAAGAAGTGGTCAACTGGACCCGTAGCGAGTCATGTCCGTTTGCCCAGCACGGCCCCCCAGAATTTGCGTTTTAGGTGTGCACCAATGCAATGTACTCGCCTCTAGGAATATATGTACCTGTTTCTTTTTCAATGTACCTCTGTATTTTTGAAGATATTTGCAAAATAAGGGGGCCGTGCCAGCCAAACGCTTTCAGCACGGCCCTCTTGAAACTTGAAAAATATATAGCGTATTAAAAAGTTTTTTAAACTGAAGCAATGACCTCTGTTAACACGTTATATGTACCTCAACAAATATTGTGAATTCGTAATAACAAATAATATATAGATGTGGAAAGGGGGCCGTGCTGAAAAAAATATATATGAAAATATCTAAATAAAAGACAAAACAACCCAGCCAAAAACTATTAAAACATAATTAATGTTTGGCAAGTAACATATGTAACGCATTGGTTTCTCATACAACTTGCTAAATTTGATAAATAAACCAATTATAGTTCATTCAGCACGGCCCCCTTTAGTTGCCTATATCTTTTTAATTAAGACAATATGTTTGTTTACAAAATTCGTCTTTCTGAATTATTTAAAGGAGTACATTCGGTCCAAATAAATTGCGATTCTGCTGTATTAGTACTTTAAAAAATAAATAGGATCAAAAATATCATATATTACAACTGATAGGGTGACCATGATTCCATATATTGGTACATATTTTCTATACTACCTATAATTAAATTATGTGACTACATCGAAATAATATAAGATTGTACAACTAATGCAGTCATGTTAGCCCGAGACGTTTATTTCCACCCGTCGAGGGATAAAATGACTCGTTTATGCCCGAGTAAACAGTCTCCTTTTCACTTCACTTTATAATTAATAGTTAAATTATTGATCATATTTGTACGCCAAATGGCAAAACATAGAGCGCATTATGAACATGTAACACCTCTCTGTAAAAACCTATGTTAACAAATAAACAATCTGAATCTGTAGTTATCTGAATCTGTAGTTCGATTGCGAGAAAATGAAACAAGCAAAAAGTATACATATAACAGTATTTTCACTGTCTAAAGATGTTGCAAAATTGAAGAAGAGAATAGCTACTTCCTGCCTCGAAACTTTTTAAAACATGTTTTTTTTTATTTTCAACATGATTGCTTCATTTGACTTGGGGTGGGTACCTACTTCATACTGCCAAGTCATAAAAATGATTGACAGCATGCGAGATAAACCAGGTCTAAGTTAAACCAGGTTTAACTACGTTTTGTAATAAGGCGGTGATAGTTTTATCGTTTTTTGTTGTTTTTGATGAAAGAAGCTCGGTATTATGCGAGAAATGTTGGAATAGGCAAAGACAGGCAATTTTTTTGAACGAGTGGTCGTAACTTTGCCTTTGCTAGGGTTGGCACCTTTATTATTTACAGACAAGAAAAAGAGAGATGTATTTTTATTTTTATTTTTCTTGGGCGTTAGTCCGTAGCAAGCTGGAGTCTAGTGCGTGCGTATGGAATCCCTTTGATAAGCAGTATGCTCAAGCTTTAGAAAAGGTTCAAAAAGCGTTCCTTAGATATTTTTACAAGCACTTGTTCGGGTTTTATCCTTTTTTGTATCCTACTAAATTCCTGTTGGGTTGTTTGGGTTTTAATTCGCTTGAAGTTAGACGGTCGCGCGACCAGATGACTGTAATCTTTAAAGTTCTTAGGGGGATTATAGATGTTCCTGATCTACACAATGAAATCAGCAAACTATTTGTCCCTGACAATTACTGTCGTGGCAGAAAACACCGCTTACTGGCTGTTCCAACTTGCCGTACTGTTGCACGCTCCAAGTCACCCATTCCTCGGACATTATCCGCTATTAACGCTCTCTCCTGGACTTTGTGTGTATGTTACACTATTATTTTTAAGTTTTTTGTTGTTTGAAGGTGTACTGTTTTATTTCTAAATAAATATCGACTTAATTATTTCTCGTTTTATGTTTTAATGATGTAATAAATATTAATAGATAATCTAGATACTTATTTTGGTTATTTTTGTTTAAATCATGTCATTTCAAAAGCATTTCATCATACGCTTCCGAAATGTTTTTGTTTACCCCGCCGCACGATTTTAAACAAAATCATACAAAATTATTTCAAAAATATTAGAGGTCCAACTAATCTGTCATAAAAAAATGCGAGTTATTCGATACTTTGTGGTTGAATATGGATATTACCTAACTTCTTTGGAATTGAAGTCCATGATTATTTTCAAATTAACAATAACCCTCCTTTTGGGCTTCGCCGCAGTCGGGTAAAAACAAAAAACATATTGTTTCATTTTTGTATGACAGCCCTACCCTAGCCGTTGTTTTTCGATGTATGGAGATTGTATAAATTGATGTCCAGACATTGCCTAGACAATTTTACCTATTATAGGACTCCTTAACACGTTCATTACCACTACGATTTTCACGAAGTTTTCTCAGAAGCCGCCTACATTTTACGTTGGACTCGCTAGGCGAGTCGCCGGCGCTGCAACACGAATTGAATCGACTCGCCACGCGAGTTCAGTGGCATTGCGTTAGGGTAAAAACAATGTTTTGTTATTTTTGAGGCCGTGACAGTGTACGTTACGTGTTTAACGCAATTAAAAAGTGTTTAACTAGTATACGGTGTAATTTAACATATAAAAATGGCAAGAAACACTATAGATAAAAGAAAAGGTAAGTTTGTTTCGTAATTTATGCAGTGGCTGTCAATCTAGGATTGACAGCACTTCGCACTTCTAGGATTGTGTGTAACAATAAGAAAGAAATTTGTTGAAAGTATAGTTTATAGAAAATAGGCTTATGATTCACAAAATGAAACCCAATAGGTTCATTGAAATGTTTATTTGCAAGTGCATTCCTGGAAGATTGGCCAATGAGAGCTTCGCAAAAAGCAATGTTATCAGTGCTTTTATTGCTTACTAACCAGCGCGTTCATGTCCGGCTATTTTTTAACAATGCGAATGGATCCTCTTTCAATTATAACTCTTAAAGTAATAGACCGAGAGTTGAGTTTGTATTTTCTGCACCGTTTATTTAACAATAAAACACAAGGACACGCTCAAAAACTTAGAAGTACCCAATACAGGCCTATACAATAACACCAAATTCGAGCCCTTACAAGGTGTAGAACACAATCCGCCGTTGTTTTACGAGTGAATGTGACTTTTGGTAAAATGAAAATAAAAGTATCTACCATCTATATATTTCATTAACAAAAGTTTGAGAATCTATGTCAGTGAACTCGCCTAGCGAGTTCAAGGCATTGCAGAATTGTTTATTTTCTTTCGATTATAAACTGGGTCTGCACACCCACCACGTAATTCTTTAGATTAGGGTATTTTTAGTCTTCAGTATTATTTTAAGCAGAAAATACACATACATTTTGGAAAAAAAATAGCAAACACATTGAACTCGCCGGGCGAGTCTACGTCGCTGGAATAAAATTTACGTGGACTCTCCGAGCGAGTCGGTGGCACTGAACGTGTTAAATCTGTCATTCAAAATTGGATTTTATTCTATATGTTTTTACATTTTAGACTGTGCCAGCTAGGGCATGCAATATCGCAAGGTTCTCAATTCCGGAACTGAGTTCCGATACTGGAGATCTGATTCCGGAATTCCGGAACTGGTTCCGGAACTGGTATTTTTTTAAAGTTTGTTTCAAATCAAACAAGATTTATAATTATATCAGCCTTTAAACGATTTTCAGTAACAAATTAAACATTTTGGTCATCTTTCTCAATTATTACTCTAATTAAACATTTTAAAACCGTAAAATCAACAAGGTTTATTAGAATTAAACATTAGTAATGTTTATAAAATATGTTAATAATGTTTATAAAATATCGTATGTAAAAAACATACGATATTTTATAAACAACACTAGCTGACCCACGCAACTACGTCTGCGTCACATAAATATAGCTTATAACCTTTCTCGATATCGACTATCCGACATAAATTAAGCTAAATCGTAACAATCAAAAAATCTTATCTTTCCTCTTTATTATAATAGTTCAGATGGTTTAGATTAGCTTAGATTATATTAAAGTGTGAATTACTATAAGTATCTCTTACTGTTAAATATACTATATCACTCTATACTTGTAAACATTATGATGCAGTAAATATTTTGAATTTGAATTTCCCGGAGGCCAGCCAGAATCCCCCGTACCTACATTGCGACGCGCGAAATATTTTGCCGCGCGGATATCTTTACATTGCGATATCTTCTAAGATATTTGTTTAAACTGTATAGAGTAAAGGGCACAAATATTTTATATTAAATTTCCGTTCTAACAAACACATTTATTTAGATATAGATTAATACCATATGGGTTAAATAAGCTTCGCAAAAAATAATTATTTTTAACCTAACAGTTTAACTGTAAAAAAAGGTTACAGTGAGTCAATCTTAAAAGATAGATATATGCTGTCCCGGACTTTTTTTTAGAACTTTTAAAGAGGAACAATTCCTTCATACATGATATTAGCGTAACTTAAACCGTTTTCGCAGCGCACGCAGCGGAAGCTCTCAAAAAGGAAATACCTTTTCCCGTTTTTGTAACATTTTTCATTTATGCTCCGCTCCTATTAGCCGTAGCGTGATGTTATATAGCCTATAGCCTTCCTCGAAAAATGTACTATCCAACACAAAAACAATTTTTCAATTCCAACCAGCAGTTTCTGAGTTTACCGCGTTCAAACAAACAAACAAACAAACAAACAAACAAATAAACAAACAAACAAACTCTTCAGCTTTATAATATTAGTATAGATATTGAGATATTGTACCGTAAGTGTGGTGTCGGATGTAAAGAATAGCACCATCCCATATCTTCCCGTGGGTGTCGTAAGAGGCGATTAAGGGACTGGGACCAGAGGTTGGGCAGCGGCGTTCTCTGTGCCTTTGTAGCAACCATATTGCGATCGCCAACCCGTCTGCCAAGTGTGGCGATTATGGCAAACCCCCTCTAATAAATTAGCATGATGACAAAAATGGCCCCTAGTATCCGGCAGCCCGTCTACCCTCGACTACGGTAGCGGACGAGGCAACGGCGTGGCAAGGGGTGCTAAGAATCCCCGGAAGAGATCCGGCTACCACAAAACATACCGACGACTTGTCCTGGCGACATATATTCCGAAAAGGCTTTCGTACCGTAGACCACATACATACGCTGCGGCAGGTTATACAGAAGACCGAAGAGTATAATCGCTTCTCTGTTTAGCGTTTGTAGACTACGAGAAAGCCTTCGATTCGATCGAGATTTGGGCTGTACTGCAGTCTCTCCAACGGTGCCAAATCGACTACCGGTACATCGCGGTGTTTGTAAAAAACGCTCCGATGTGACATGTCAGTCCGACTTCAGGACCAGGCCACGGAACCTATCCTTCTGCAGCGCGGTGTGAGACAGGGAGACGTCAATATCTCCGAAACTGTTCACCGCAGCACTGTAGGATATCTTTAAGGTTCTAGATTGGAGAGGTCACCTTCGGTTTGCCGACGATATAGTGGTCATAGCTGAGACCATGGAAGACCTCAGTAAAATGCTCGATGACCTCAGTAGAGCTTCCGAAAGAGTGGGTCTTAAAATGAACATGGACAAAACCAAGGTTATGTTGAATATTCATGTAACACCCACTCCTATCAAGATCGGAGACTCTACACTCGAAGTTGTGGACGATTATGTCTACCTGGGACAGACCTACCCAACTGGACCGTCCAGTTGGGTAGGTCTAACTTCGAGAAAGAGGTCAATTCGGGATTTTCGGGATTCTTGAAGTTTTGCGGTATCTTCTCGTCCAACTTACCACAGTGCAGTGTCTCAACTCGAGACGAAAGTCTATGACCAGTGTGTGTTGCCAGTGATTATATACGGGACCGAAACGTGGTCGCTCACCATGGGCCTCATCAGAAAGCTCAAAGGGGAATAGGGAGGGATGTTCCTTGCGTGATCGAATCAGAAATGAGGACATCCGCATGAGAACCAAGGTTACCGACGTAGCCCGAAGAATCGCCAGACTGAAGTGGCAATGGGCAGGGCACATTGCTCGCAGAACGGATGGCCGATGGGGCCGAAAAGTTCTGGAGTGGCGACCACAAACGGGAAGACGTTGGGAATTGACTTTGGGAAAGGTATCGTCCTCTGCTTGTGCAAAGAAGACTTGCGAATTGTGTAATTAGTGGATCACACCTGCTAATAGTAATCTTCTTTGTTTAATACGACTTAGCAAGTTCATCGCAAGTTTTTTTATTTTTTTTAGTCACAAAGAAGTTTATTGAGCATAAACTGTAACGTGATATCAGCTGTATGCTGTAAAGAATAGTGTAAAGCGTCGCGCAAAAAATAATAATCAAAATATCAAAAAATTATGAATATCGGAATTCCGGTATTACTCCTCTCAATTCCGGAATTGAAATATCAGGAAAATTGTTACGGAATTCCGGAATTGCGAGATTCCGGAATTCCGGAATGCATGCCCTAGTGCCAGCATAACAATCGAACGGTTTTTTGGAGTAAACGCACTAGGCAAAGTCACAGACATGAGACATTACTTTGCCTTATTTCTGTAATACCTCAAAAATCTTTTTTAAACACGAATATTCCAATGAAAATTAAAGTCTTGAGCTTTTTATACGATTAGATGTGAACACAACACGGAAAACGACCATATTTGTTTATTATTTCACGATAAAAGCCAAACATATCAAATCCATACAAAGTCAGGGCAGTTGACGGTATTTTTTATTATCCATTTTAAAGTGGAATCATGGTCACCCTATCAGTTGTAATATATGATATTTTTGATCCTATTTATTTTTTAAAGTACTAATACAGCAGAATCGCAATTTATTTGGACCGAATGTACTCCTATACATAATTAAGAAAGACGAATTTTGTAAACAAACATGTCATATTTAAAAAGATATAGGCAACTAAAGGGGGCCGTGCTGAATGAACTAAAATTGGTTTATTTATCAAATTTAGCAAGTTGTATGAGAAACCAATGCGTTACATATGTTACTTGCCAAACATTAATTATGTTTTAATAGTTTTTGGCTGGGTTGTTTTGTCTTTTATTTAGATATTTTCATATATATTTTTTTCAGCACGGCCCCCTTTCCACATCTATATATTATTTGTTATTACGAATTCACAATATTTGTTGAGGTACATATAACGTGTTAACAGAGGTCATTGCTTCAGTTTAAAAAACTTTTTAATACGCTATATATTTTTCAAGTTTCAAGAGGGCCGTGCTGAAAGCGTTTGGCTGGCACGGCCCCCTTATTTTGCAAATATCTTCAAAAATACAGAGGTACATTGAAAAAGAAACAGGTACATATATTCCTAGAGGCGAGTACATTGCATTGGTGCACACCTAAAACGCAAATTCTGGGGGGCCGTGCTGGGCAAACGGACATAGCGAGTCCAGTAGCGAGTGGGTCCAGTCGACCAAAGACTCGTGTATCTCTATGTAAATGTATTGGTAGGTACCCAATTCATTTTTTATAAACTTTTGTTTCAAGTTTTGCATACCAGAAATGGTTAATATGAGGATCCTTATTATTGCACTTATGTACCTAAGTACCTACCATCTATTTACACATATTATCATCATCATCATCATCATTTCAGCCGATAGACGTCCACTGCTGGACATAGGCCTCCCCTAAGTGTAATTTTTGCTTAGAGGGGGTTTGCCATAATCGCCACGCTTGGCAGGCGGGTTGGCGATCGCAGTACGGTCGATACAAAAAGCACAGAGAACGCTGCTGCCCATTCTCTGGTACATCCCTTAGTCGCCTCTTACGACACCCACGGGAAGATACATATACACATATTATGCAAATAAATTATTATGATTTAATTTGAAAAATACACACGAGTCTCATACGAAGTATAGTAAAAAATTCCGTCTCAAAAATCCTCCCTGTGTGTGTGCGCGCGTAAGGGTCAGTTCAGACAGAACAGGTAAATCTCGCGCAGGCTCGAGCCTCTCTGTTTACGAACTCACACCAAGAGCGGACACTTTATATCCACTTCGATATAAATACAATATTCTACTTTAAACAATTGTATAGCAATCCTATTTTCAATGCAGTCAAGAAATTGGGCGAGGATTTTTTCTTTCTGTCTGAATTGACCCTAAAACTTGTGTCATCCTGGTCTCGTCATAGGTACGTCATAATAAAAGCACCACATATTTAGATATTAATATATTTTCGAATCTAAAATGTACAAAAAAATACAACTTAAATGTTATGTACTCATAACGCCTGATTTCATCAATGAATAAAATATTACAATTCAAACATGTCGAAGGTATTAGTACGTGACGTGTATGTTTTATTAATTGACAGTTACTAAATGATAAGTGACCCGGAGCATGTTACTAGGAACAAAAGGAGCTTATATCGTTCTCGACTCCTTTTCATTGGTGATTTTGTCTGTTATAATAATATTAAATTTCGTCAATGTTTGTGCCAAAATAACAATTTCATTATTATTCCTAATACCAGGGCGGTTGTTTAAAATGCTAAGACAAGACATTGGATGTACTGACATTGCAACTGTACAGATTTCTTTGTATCTCTTCTAAAATAAACATAACGACCTATAGTTAAATTTCTTATTTAATCAACCATCACTTCATAACAACTTTGGTTGTGTATGCTAATCGTAAAAATATATGTATTTTAGCTATTTACAATATATAAACATACATACATACAATACGTAGAAATGCACAGCAACACAAAAGGCCTTAACTAACATCTGAAGAACCAAATAACACAGACTTAACGGCCACTCACAAAAAGGATCATTGTAGAAACAAGGACTAGGTTTCTTACACGAGTTTTCTTTAAAATCAGCTTGTCGTTAAATTATTCAAATATTATAGTTGGAATTCATGACTGAAGGAAACTTGCCATTGAGCTTATCCCTACAATATTAATAGAAACACACAGCTCTACCATATAACTAATAAAGCACACATCCCCAAAAATCTATTCTGTGAGCGACCAGATCTAAAATCACTTTGCAATGTTCTAGAAAAACATAATTAGTTTGGTTATAACACTATAACAGAATATAACCTAAGCAATATTCACAATATAAAAATACCCTTGTACGCAGACGACAGGCCAAGACAATAGGCATGATTTTATACAAAAAATAAAATCAGCTGTGTACGGGAATGCCTTGTTGTGTTAGCGACTGTCATCCTACTATAATAAATATTTTATCACACAATCTTACCTCTTCAGTAGAGGAATTTTTAGAAAACCCTTTGTTTATTATTTATCAGGAAAAGAAAACAACAATAACTATAAAATAAATTGATTCATCATGTAACATAAGACTGAAAACAAATTATTTTAAACTAATTATGTTTTCCTGCAGAATCAAAGACTCCCGTACCCGTCTATGTTTCTCGTTTTACAATAATGCATAGTGATCATGATTATTAGGCCCCTGCCGCAGAGTAATTTTATGAATGATAAAAAAATATTTCTATTACACATCGATATATCACATTTGTTAATGCAGTCCAATTGTATTTTTTCTGCAAGATTGGATGGAATTTTGGACCCAATTAATTATATTTTAATTTATTAAATTTACTCTGAGACAATGGGTCGTTTTTTCTTAAATATAAAATGAAATCGTTATTTCAATCTTAAATAGAATTCCAAATTATATGTAACATTTCAATATATATACCAATTTCTCCAGAATTGTAATTATAGAATGTAAAATCTACCATGCTTTTACAATTTATGTTCGACATAATAATTTATTCCGAAAATTCATAGATTTTAAAACAATAATTATCTGAATCGGGTATCCCAATTCGAAAATCAAAAATATTCTAAAAGTAATTAGAAAAAAGACTTACAGGTATATCAGCACACACTAGCGTTTTTAAATGATCTTTCTTTACCTATGTTTTAAACAGTATTGTAGCAGTTTGTACAATTTTGTTATGAACTAGAAGTTCGAATTGATTGTTACATTGAGGTATTCATTCATTACACCAAGACAATTATCTTCCTAACACTTGATTATATCTAGACGATTCCCATACAAATGTAATATCCATTTATAAAGCCCATTTTAAAATGTTAACGTTCGGTTATCAAAATATTTGTTTATATTATAGGAATATTAATTTTCGTTGATGATTATAGACGAGTTGCAATAATGTCGAAACATAGAGCACATTTTTATTGGTTAATGTCTAATTGTATGTCGTTTCCTTTTTATAATTTAATTACGTATTCTATAATTTAGTATAGGAAAATGTAATTTAGTAGCTTATTGAGCGTTTATAATAGTCAATTGGAACGTGCGTTTCATTTTATAGTCGTTGTACAAATCGTAATATCGATTTCTACCATGTATTGGCGTTCAGGCTAAGACATCACAATATAATAAATGTTATTGACTTTAACCGGGCAATGAAAACCTGATGTATAGAATATTAAAGATACTGGAATCGCTGCTAAAATAAAATATTAAGATGTATATCTTAATATTATAATTGTTTTAAAACGGCTTATACGAGGACTAAAATATGTCATAGTGCTTGATTTTGTACTACACAGTACACACTAAAAACATGATCAATTCAACTAAACCGGAGTAAAAGGAACTAAAAGGCAACAATTATAAACAGGTCAATTATGTCATTAATAAGCGACTACAGAATGTAATGGCACACATTTAACAGAGTTATAGGTCAATGTAGGAAGTACGTAGATAAAGGTAGATTTTATTTAGGGACAAAAATTCGGCGTTTTTCTACAGACTGCCTAATTCGCATGAAATGACCATATTAATGAACCGCGTTGTCACAAGAGCTCCACATTTTTTTTAATGAAGTTAGGATTTTGTATCTGAAATTAAAAGCGGTTTCTAAATGTGGACCGCGCCAGCCCCAGGTCAAGTTGAAGGCTACTTTTAATTTTGGAAGACTAAAATTCCCCAATAATAATTCGACTGTAACCACATAATATTATTATGTAGACGTGAGTCCTGTATGAAGGTAATTTTATGTCAAAGGCATTTTGTGTAGGCTAATTCATCATCTCATGATAAGGTATCACTACATTTTACGTGTATACACACATCTCACATGAATGCTTCAGCTCTAAATTCGATGTAATTTATTTACAATGATCTAGGTACAGGTAAGCTATCATATTTTTAATGGAATCTATGTGTTTGCAGACTTATGAATGTATCCCATATTTTATGCATTTTATTACTAAATTTTATTTCAATTTCAATATTATTAATATTCGTATTACTTTTATTAAAAGGTGGCTTTGAAAAAATATTCTTTATCTATAAGTTTCAGGCACCGATGCTTTATTACGGCATGACATTATTATAATATACATTTAACAAAAAACTAAACGGTTTAATAATGCAATGGACGTGTTTCAAACGTTATTATATAGTCTCGATTTCATAAACTAGTTATGTTACCATAAATCTGCAAAAAATATAACATTTGTGTACATTTATCTTCGTCGAGATGTTGTAAACTAAGTGACGGCATTATATGCTGTTTCATCTAGCGACCAGTTACGAGTAAATAAATTTTGTTACCAATATATTTATGTATTATGAATGTATTAGACACGACTACCTCCTTGCCTATTTGCTTATATTTCCATGTAACAAGGCCATCACTTGTACTTTGTTGGTTCGAATTTTACTTATTAACACTGACAGGACTCTGACACCATCATGTGGAATGAATCATGTTGCTATGGTCATCAGATCGCGTAAAGCTTATAACACTAGCTAAAGACTGACTGAGACGATCTTCTCCAATTGTATCAACAACAATGGTAAATTAAATTGGTCAATGGCCTACGCTTCACTCTATTTATTTTTATGGTATAAAAATATGTTTTATATAATATTTCATAGTCAGATTACTTGTTTAACTTGATTTGTGGATTATCTATACATATTTTGTACGTTCATTATTTAGTTATAGCACATCACAATTTACTTCTTTAATGTTTCTACGTCCTAAATGTTATGGTTGGTATTTTGAAAAATGTTATTATTAGAAAGTAATTAATATATATTTTAAGGAAACTTACTTATATTATGATCTAAATTGAGTGAACCCCCTGAACTCTTTTAAGTACTTCATATCGATAAACTTGTTGTCACCTGCCGATTTTCGCCGTGTCGACGAAAATTGGCAGGTTTGCCAATAATTTATAAGGACTTCGTGTAAAGTGCAAACAGGTTTCAATCGGTAAGGTATAACAATTCCCGAAAACAAAGTCGGCGGTAGCATGTACCCTAGTTTCAAATATCGATGTGAACACCGTCAACGTTTCTTATTATCTGGATTTGCAGTGTTTTTAACGTTCAGCCTAAGTCATGGTCCCGAATTCGAAAATAAGGGAGCAACGATACTGCCAACAACTTTGCTAAACGTTCTACCAGTGGATAATTTTTAAATTTAAGTTACACATATTAGACCGTTATTAGGATACACACCACACCCAAAGGTCTTAGTCATACCTTATTATTACACTTTATAGTTAACGTATTTTAATTTATTATTAGATAATATTGTGCAATTCTAGTACGCTTAATTGTTAACGTCAAAAGTACATGCCACTTCAAGCAGTATTCACCTTTTTTGTCTAAATATGTTTTCAACTATCAGATCCAAAAGAAAATACTAGCAAAGAAGTTTGATGGTAACGACATGCAATATCTTACGGCATTATATCTGTCATTTAATAAATTTCCAAAGCAGGTATTTTCGCAATTTTATTTTGTACTGCCTGAAATGGCGAAGTAAGTAAATACTGCTAATTTTCGTGCCTAATATTTAATTTATAGTTACTAATAATGACATCCAACAATGATGTTATTCAACACTGACCTTCCACCGTAGAACTTAGAATTATACACACACAGTTTATAACATTTTATGCACTTAATTATCAACATCATTTTTACGAAACTAGTAACTTTAATATCGTTAATAACGTAAACTACTGCAAGGAAATTTATTTCAAATATAAACAACGTTCATAATTAAGACTGTGTGATGTACGATAAATTGTCCTTACCACAATTATGTCGATTTCTTTACCAGCCGCTAATAACGCCGTGTTTATTACACGATTCCACGTTCATGCATGTCTCAAAGTTAAGATTGTCAATATTCTAAGCGCACAGACGTCATAGTCCTTATCAACTCGATTGTCCTTATCAACTCATCGCTAGCATTATTTGCAACGGTTCAAGTAACGCTTATTGTACTTACACTTTTATTGAATGAAGTACAAAGAATCACTCAATAATTCAGATGTTTTTAAGTTTTAATGACCAAATGTAAATAATTGTTGAATTAATATAACACTGAAAGCAGAAAACGTTTACAGTTTTCAGATAACTAAGATTGAAGTTAATATATGTCACGTGCAGATAGGCTGGCTGGGCCTAACCGTGTTGCAAATGTCGTTATTGGGACCGTTGCAAATAGTCTCTAACACAATATTATAATATAAGACATATTTTAGTCAATATCGCGTCTATCATGTACAAAGTACATGTATACCATATTTATTTTTAGATGTATCAAAATTTAGGTCATCAAATATTTTGTTATTCATGAAATCCAATATAAATATGCACACATTGTGCAAAGAATAATAGATACATTAAATTGATAAAAATACAATTTATTTTTATCAATTGATTATAACTCTTTCTTATTTTATATTTATAACAAATCCGCGCCTTTGTATTAGGGTGCTTTCATCGATCAAACATGGGGGGTTTTACTCTATTATCAGGAAGGACATGAGAAATGTTATAATCACAGATGAAACCAAATAATATGTAACAAGGATACACTTTATACCATTACATTCATCAAGATGTGTTTTGTTATCTTTTTTTTTATAAATTTCTTTAAAAATACATTCACCATAATATGCGTACGCTACGAGTTCATGTAAATACAATTTGTGTAAAATCACATGAACAAAGAAAACATTATTTTACTGTGATTATAACATAAAATTTTTTCAATTATTAAAATAATAGAAACAGGTATTGGAAAAACATAAAAAAATTATTTAATAATTTTCATAATTGGATTGAAATTAAAAGAATATTGTACCATACACGAAACACAAAGAAATATTTTAACAAAATATTTACAATAATAAAGCAACAGCTATAATTTAACAACATATTATTTACACGTAAAATTAATATTCTCCATAAGAGAAACCATTTCACTCGACGTCTCTTCATCATATACTATAATACAAATTACTTTGTCATAACAGGTAACATCTGACTTTCATACTATAATACATAACGTTCACAACGCCAAAATATGTATTTTATATTTCTATACAATATTGCACGCGGTATATTTCTATTGTACATTGTGTATGTGTACGGGGCGTACGAGTCAATAAGATATTTTTAAATCACTATTTTTTTTCCATCACAGGAAGCTACGAATTTCGCATCGATTCGTTTTTCGTTAAAAATTAGAGCATAATTAAAGATACATACATACATATTTATAAAAGACCATACCTAAAGTTTCTCAAAGAACTTAGAAGTAAATATATCATCAACGAAACGATTTTATACAACTCGAAAACATCACTAGCACTACTAGACTACATTAAAGATGTCTATAAATACGCGTATGTACTATATTATTCTCACGAGAGTGAGATTTACAGCCGCAGAGGTACCACGTAGACCGTAACTCGGAACGACGACGTTCGTTACGCTGGAATCTAAGGTTCGTCGATTATCGTCCATCCGATGAAGCGAGAAATGAATAAATGCAAACTTCAGCTGTGTCCGCAGCGCAGAGCAGTGCGGGCGGCTGCGGGCTCACTGAGACAGCAGCTTCTGCAGCAGCGACGCCTTAGCAGCCGCCGCCGCGCCGCCCGCCGCCTGCCCAGCCGCCGCATCACCGCGACCCGCCTCCGTAGTACTCTGTGCACACACCAAACATACACAATCACTCTACTACTCTGAATAACAGCCACAAAGTGCTCCTAACTCCTAAAAGTGTGCGTTCATGTTTTATTATGCTGCGAAGAGACTTGACACGTTACTTTTTATATTTCAAGTAAATTTAAAACTGGTTTGTGGTTGAGATTAGTTGGGAATTAAATTGGGTTGCACAACAAAACTTCATAATTTAATGAGATTTAAAAACGGTATTTGAAGCACACTTAGTTAGTTTCCAGAGATCTTAACAGAGAGCTTTTAACATATAATTGCAATCCACTTTATTGGGGCTATTTATCTTGACCAAATATGCCTTTTTGACTAACCGTCCATTTATTTTTTATAACTAAATCTGTTAACTATCTAAAGAATTTATTTAATTGCAAAGTACTGGGCAATTGAATCCTACGGTAAAATTTATCTATTTAAGAGAAGAAAATTTACTAATAAACATAGAAAGTAATAATTATGATAGCGTTTGTTTATCGAAAGCAAAAGATAAATTTACTTATTTACTAGACGAGTAACGATCTTTTTTTATTTATTAATAATTTGGCAGTATTTCGTTAAGTCTTAAAGACTCATTAAAGGATTTTATTATATTGCAGTAAAAACTGTATAAAACGTAATATTGAAAGCATTTTGTTCATCAAATCTGCTGCTCTTGTAAAATCATTTATTATGTTTGCGTGTAATGCCATCCATGTGTGCAATGTTTAATTGCATACCAGAATTTGTGTAATATTAAATTCTGATGAATTTAAATGAGATGAAAAATTTAATGAATTCCACAAAACAATTATTTTTGAATGATCTTGATCGCTACTCGTACATTTGCAATATCTAATAGTAGAACCGATTTAAGTCTCAAATACCGCCATGCAACCGTCTCCTGAAATATCTACGAAACTTAATCAACGAAAAATGTTCTAAAACATTTTTATAAGCAGACAATAAGCAAACTATTGCAAAAGTATATATTATGCTATTGTTTAATTGCTACAACGTCACAAAACCTCCACCACACTGTATAGTCTGCGCATGCGAATTCCTCCCCGATTTTATCATAAGCTTAACTTTTATTAAGTTAAATCCTATAAGCCGGTGAACTAAATTAAGGTTATACGTTTAAAACAAGATTTCTAAGAAAAATATTTGAAACGATTATTTTTAGAATAAAAGTTTTCACTAGTTAAGAAACATTATTTTACATAACATCACAAAAGCTTATTCAAAATTCAGGAATGTACCAATTTACAGCAGTCCAAACGTCATAACATTAATTTTAAGTAGTGACTTGGTTTGCATTTATAAATGAAAATGCATAAATAAATACGATGGCAGTGTGGATAGCTTAGGTTGGTACATTTCTATAAGCTTCTAGTTTCAAGATGATCGAATCGACAACACACGCAGCAGAGCAGACGTAATAATATCATAGGTAGGTAGGTCTACAGAAAAATGAAAACCTATAAAAGAGTGAAGTGACTAGATGATATTCTGTAGTCGCTGATCGCGTCCCAAGCTTACCGGGGTGCTCTGCGATTCCCACGCATTAGTCGACGCCGAGGCCGCGCGGCCCCCCACCACACTGCCGCCACCTACGTACGTACACACGCATACATTGGCAGTGGACACGTCTGCGCTGACAATGTCTCAAGGTAGCGCGCTATCGAGAGCGACGCTCCTTTATTGTCCCCCAAACATTCGGGACATGAAGGGGGTGATCACTTAAGACCAACATTGTCATATTTACAGCCACAATCAAGTCCCATATTTTTCCTAAATGTGTAGGTACTTAAAATTTTAAACAAACATTTTTGTGTATTTTCACAGAATAATGTGAAAAATAAACATTATTATTCATGAATAAACTATAATTAAAGATAAAACAAAGGGCTTAGTGCAGGCAATTGTTATCCCAAGCAGGTTAGATTCATCAAATTAGGTGGATTGAAAAGAAAATAATTAATAAAAATGAAAACACCAAAATAATTAATAAAAATGTAAACACCAAAAATCATAACATAACTCCCCCGGTACTGTATTCCCTGGATAAGTAAAGATTTAAATTGATTAAAATTAGCGTGTCTGTCTTTTTTATTAAATAATGGTTGTGTAATGTCACGTGCTATTCGTTAGTATCAATCTTAAAAAAAACTCTCCTACAGATTATTATGTATTTGTCTCGGTGTTTATACTGTAATTATTTATTTTTTAACACAATATTCAATGTTTGATTCAAACGCCCGGCATGATAGCAAAGTTTATATTTAACCGACTGTGGTGAAGCCCAAAAGGAAGGTTATTAGTACACATGTCCCAGTCCACAACATTGAAAATAAATTAAAAGTAGTATGCATATTCAGTTCAAATAACCTTTTCAGATAAACTGAACATGTTGCAAAAAAAAACATTAATTAAGTAGCAACAACTCACATAGACACTGGGGGAAAAAGATTTTCCAAGAGGGAAAATAACAAACTGCATAATTTTACAACCGACGATTAAGGATAAGAACTCTTTAGCTAAACAGCAATCGTACCTACCGATGTTACATGTACAGTCTATATCTAGATAAGAGGGTGTACGAACCGGGCGGGGCCATATCGAAGCTCATGAGCGAGTCCATGTCGGGCGGCTGCAGCGGGTGCAGGTCGGGCCGGGCCGAGCGGGCGCCTACCACGGCGCGCAGCTCATTGCGCACGTACTCCGAGGTGCCGCCCGCGCCCGGCGCGCCCGGCCCGCCGGGCCCGCCGGGGCCTCCGGGGCCCCCTGGGCCGCCAGGGCCGACGGGGCCACCGGGTCCACCTGCACCGCTCACGACGCCACCATTGCCCGCACCTAAAAATCACTTTAATTTAACTGGCCTCTCATCACCTTACTACATCTACTTAAGGCGACAGAAGGTGGAACATTTTACAGTTATTCCTACCTTTATGTGGCCCTACCGCGATGCATTCGCGTATTCGATGGCTCAGATTGAAGGATTTGCCGCAGCGGGACCGTCATTTACTTTTCCATAGTTATATCAGGTAAGCGAAGGTTTTTGAAGCGTAGAATGCAAGATATTATTATTAACCATGCAGAGCGATAGGTATCGGAAGAAAGAACTGCCGCTACGTCCGAGCAGATAAGCCTACTACTCGAAGCCTTACCTCGTTCGACGCCGGGACAATCGTGGAACTTATCAATTTCGCGAAACGTCAATCCCCGCACGAATGTGGCCGCTCCCTGAAGTAATCCTAAGGGGTTTTTGTAAACCGGGAAATGTGTTTGTTGCGCTCCGCCACGTGAGATAGTAGGAGCGGCGCCGGGTGTGCAGTTACTCACATGCGTGCTGGTGGTCGTGCGCGGCGTGGGTCGCGTGCGGCCCGAGCGGCCCGCAGCGCGCGTACTCGCCGCAGTAGCCGGCCGCGCCCGCGTCGTCGTAGTAGCCTCCCACTGCCACACACGCCGCGTTAAGTTCTACGGGCGACGAGCACGGAGCGGTGTGCGACGCCCGACCTACCTAATTCGCTGCGCCTGTCCGCCACTAGGCGGTATCGACTTGAGGACGAGTCGAGAGCGCACTACCGGGTCGATCGGACGCTGCGCATGAACGTCTCCATCGACGTGATGACCGTACCCGACTGGCGTAGGTCACCCGCGCGTATTCCTCGGGTAACTAACTAGATATGAGTTTGAGACCGCGAAAGTTTGTCTCGTCATAACTCTAGCGACTTGCATTCAAAAGATTTTGAAAGATACCGGATAGTGAAGCCATATAGACATGCAATTAGGTTTTTGTCTAAGATTTCTGGAAAAATAGTCCAAGTCTGGCAGGACACGCTATCTCTAAAGTTCTACGGGACATGCGTTTCTTTTTGAAAATATCATGCTCTGAAGTCAAATAAAATCGATTGGCAAATTTCTAATCTATTATATCTACCTTACAAAATGTAATTTATACTCATTAGTTTTACTGAGAAGCCGTACAATAACCATTGGATAATGTAAATGTAATAATAGTATAGGTTCATAAAGATTTATTAAATTATATAAATATCTGATCACCTCATTAAGTAAGATAAGCAAACTACTTTCAAAACATAAGTAAAATATAACCACAAGACCACCCTCTTAAACTTAATATTTAACATTTTGGAAATCTATTTGAATATTTTAATGCGTTCGTTAGTATCGCAATTTGTTGTTAAGTGTTTTGCGTAATTGTCGACTATATCTTCAGTACGTTTATAACCAGTGGTTGGAGTAGATAAAGGGGTTAGAACCGATGTGGCATATCAACCTGTCCGCCATTTTGATTTTTTTTCGAAATCGCGGCCCACGATGAAAGTGGTATGTATGGATAGAGGACACATAGACGAACAAAAAATGTATAGTAATACGGTACCCAAAGTGTCACGTTACCGAGATATTTTAAGGTAAAGATCGACAAATGAGTACAACGACAAACATTAAATATTTAAAAAAATAGCCTTATTACGTGTTTAAACGTTAAATTGTATCCAAATAATAGTTCCCAGGTTGATTAATATTTACGCACGAGAAAATCGCTTAGCATCGCAATGAAACGTTATGTTATGTCAAAGAATAGTTGTCTCGTGCTCCCAGTAGTATATAATATACCTACTCTCTTTCAATAGCCAGTAATAATAATAATAAACGCCTATAGACACGTAAAAGGTCTATTTTTTATGTGGTCATTGTACTCATATGTCGATCTTTACCTTCAAATATCTCGGTAACGTGACACTTTGGGGTACCATATTTCATGACATTTTTTGTTCGTCTATATGTCCTCTATCCATACATACCACTTTCATCGTGGGCCGCGATTTCGAAAAAAAATCAAAATGGCGGTGGGTCGATATGCCAGCTCCCATACAAAAAAGTTCAAACCCTTTTATTTAGGGTTAATAATAAAATAATATAAGACGTTGATGCTATCTGGGCATGCCTCTGAGATCCCAAGACTAAATAAAGAAATAAGGCCTTGCCTGAACTGGCACGAGGTTCTAGGGTTTAAATCTGGGCCTTCTCTGTATGAGAAGAAGCCTTTGCCCAGCAGTGCGACAGTTATAGACTAGTATTATTATGTCCATATGATGATCAAAAATCAATTTGCCAAATCCAATCACTGTTTATAACAATAAATAAAGACTGTATTTCAATTCTAAATCAAATGTAAAAAAAGGTTACTTATTGCTTTTATTTTGTTGATCATATTCATAAATAGATACATAGACAAAAAAAGTATACAATGAATAATCGAAATACACAGATTTCATAATTATAAATTATCGTTTCAGGTTTGTATCTCAATGTCTACACTCATGAGCACATTATGAAGTTATAGATCTATCATTTAGGCTTTTGACCTGATTGGAGAAAGTAATGTGTTTGTAAATAACGATTGTAGAACAGAGTAAGCCTGAAATAAGCTATCGGTCATCCGAGCGGATACTGACCAGATACAATCTCAGTTACTTACGTTTTGTTTTTATTAAGGGAAATGCGCTAATTTGCAGATTAAATTCAGTTTGCATATTGACAAAGATATGTATATGTATGTATATTTACTTATATAGAAACATGAATACGTTTATCTAGGCCTGTGTTAATAATATAAATTAATTGATAAGTTTCTATTAAATATTGTATTTTTTTAAATAATTCTGTAAATAAATATTTACAATATTTGCAAATCATGTTTTGATTAATATAAACTTGACTCTGCAAATGGCAAAAAACTTAAGATTTCAATTTCGCGTTCTACATCCGCGCCTTTTAAAAAGGCCAGTTATTTCGCCAGCCGGCCGATAGTTGGTTCAGACTAGTGTTGTGTGTGGGTGTGGTGTAAGAGTGTCTAGTGCTGTAGTTACCTAGATGCGGGCGCGGCGGGCGGTGGTAGGGCTGCGGCGCGGGCGACATGGGCGCGTGCAGGGCGCCCGACGTGCCGCCGTGCGGGTACGCGTTGGAGCCTGCCACCTGCAACCGACACATGGGGACAGTCAATAATAGGGGATCGGACTGACTCAAAAAAATAGAATTCTGTTTAGTCCGTCAGTTAGATTATCGAAAAATATTGGATACGTGTTTTTTGTTTTATTAAATCAATAAAAATTGACGAAGATAAAGCGCGTCAAAGATCATGGAGTGGGGCTTGAAACGTCACTTGAAGGTACAAAATGTACTATCATATGACGTCACACGAGTTTTCGAAGCGCCTGTATCGTCTTCATTTTTTGTTTACGTGAAAAAAGAAAAAATATGTGGTCAATATTTTTTGGAAATCTGACGGACTAATTTTTTTTTTTTGTCCGATCCCCTATTATGTCTCACATAATATAACGTGTATAAGTCACTACGACTCAATCCACCAGAGAGTCTATTCCAATAACCGTGTACTGACTGAGGCAATTCATGCGGTCGGCCAGGACGTGCCTCGCCGCGGCATACGCCCGAGGCTGCCTCGCGAGGCTGCACGCTCAGTCAGTACGCGGTTAATGAAGCTGGGTACGACAGCAGGGTCTCATCACCACGGCCCGCCTCTTGTCGTGCTCTTTGTGTAAATCCACCGGCACTATCAGAGGCCTGAGGCCCTACTATGACGTCTTAAAACAGTTCTTATTCCAGTGTGGAAACGTGACACAACTATACAGGGTGTCTAGCGCCATCTCTTTTTCTCCCTGGAAAAGAACTGTTTTAAGACGTCATGGTATGCCTACGGGCCGAAGCAAACAGCTGACGCCTTCCGAGTTCAGGTCGAACGTAATTTGACCGGATGAAGAGTGAAAATTGGCTAGGTCAGCATGTTTTTATTTATACTGTAAAAATGTCACACCACGAATGAAGTAAACAAAGAAGCTATATTTTATACTTACACTTAATTGTCGACTTAGCATCGGATTCTGCTGTGACGTAGTTATTTTATTTGTACCGTAATTTGGACCCATTTGATCTGTAAACACATTAAAACAACATTAGTCACAGTTGATATTGCGTGCATTATTATCTAAATAAATGAAGCTATTTGTACAAATTATCACTTACTGTTTTGGTGATATATTGGATGGTGATAGTCCGTTCTAGTTAAAGCTACATTAGGGGGGGTGGCCGAAACCAGGGCGCTAATCGTGGAGCCTAGGTCAGCCTGAGGTTGCTCAGCAGCCTGTGGACAAATATTAATGGTTTACAAAATTCAACTATAAGTGGGCTGCCATTTGGCATCAGCTCTTAATTTTTACAAGGTCTCACAATGTCTATAGTTTTATATTAAACAAATAATAACAGACAATGCTACGAAATAACGCTGGTCAAGACTGTCGCCATGGACAAGCCCACGGCAAGGTTGATAGAGGCTGCGCTTAGTTGGGGACCAACGTTATTATACCTCTTTATTACAATGTTGGAACAAACGATGTTTAATGTTGTTAATAATGCATATTATATTGCATACCTCAGGCGACACGAGCATCTGTTGCGATCGCTGCATCTGCAGCAGACGCGCCCGCTGCTGCTCCACAATTTGCCTTGCTCGTGCGGGCTCGTACAGCGCGCCGCACGTCTGCAGCGCACGCCAGCGCTCGCGCGGCTCGGGCGAGCCCGGGGACGCGGGCGCGGCGTACGAGCTGCCCGCGCCCGGCCCGCCGGACCCGCCCGACCCGCCGGGACTCGGACTCGAGCTGCCCGGACTCTTGCCCACCACCTCGTACTGCATCAAACTTTGCCTGATCGCGTTGATCATCGCGTTCTTCTCGTTCTTTCCCTGTAATAAATCGAATTGCTGGTTAGGTTATTGTTCACTGGTCACAGCAGTCATTTTGACAATAAGCTAAGCAGGGCCTGCCTTACCTTTTGGCAGTGCAGGAGAATGATAGGTAAGAAGTGGGGCCTATCCCCTAAAATTATACTCTGGCTTTACTGCGCGGTAATCAGACCCATGATCACCTACGGGGCAGTGGTCTGGTGGCCCCGTACCAAATTAATCACAGCAATAAGCAAGCTGCAACGTATGCAAAGGCTCGCCTGCATGGCAATCACAGGCTGCATGAGAACAACTCCGACCGCAACTCTCGAAGCCATACTGGGAATTCCGCCGCTCCACCTGTTCATTCAGCAGGAAGTAACGATGACGGCGTTGCGCCTCAATACGCTACAACTCTAGGGTAAGAAATGCACGCAGCATACTGCGGCACTAGAGGGAATCCAAAGTGAGCCCCCTGGTGAAAGCTGTTAACGATCGAGTAGGTACCCAAACAGTACGTATTCGATAAAAAATACAAAATCCAACTCCATGAAGACCACCGCTGCGAGGGACTTAACCCTGCAGAATTACGGATCTTCACGGACGGATCAATGCCCGGTTGAAGAACTATAGGCCCATCTCACTTCTAAGCCATGTCTACAAGTTGTTTTCAAGAGTCATCACGAATCGTCTCGCACGCAGGTTTGACGATTTCCAGCCTCCCGAACAAGCCGGATTCCGAAAAGGCTTCAGTACCGTAGACCACATACATACGCTGCGGCAGGTTATACAGAAGACCGAAGAGTATAACCTGCCTCTCTGTTTAGCGTTTGTGGACTACGAGAAAGCCTTCGATTCGATCGAGACTTGGGCTGTGCTGCAGTCTCTCCAACGGTGCCAAATCGACTACCGGTACATCGAGGTGTTGAAGTGTTTGTACAAAAACGCCACCATGTCAGTCCGACTTCAGGACCAGACCTCGGAACCTATCCTTCTGCAGCGCGGTGTGAGACAGGGAGACGTCATATCTCCGAAACTGTTTACCGCTGCATTGGAGGATATCTTCAAGGTTCTGGATTGGAGAGGACTTGGCATCAACGTCAACGGCGAGTACATCACTCACCTTCGGTTTGCCGACGATATAGTGGTCATGGCTGAGACCATGGAAGACCTCAGTGCAATGCTCGATGACCTCAGTAGAGCTTCCGAAAGAGTGGGTCTTAAAATGAACATGGACAAAACCAAGGTTATGTTGAATGTTCATGTAACACCCACTCCTATCAAGATCGGAGACTCTACGCTCCAAGTTGTGGACGATTATGTCTACCTGGGACAAACGGTCCAGTTGGGTAGATCTAACTTCGAGAAAGAGGTCAATCGTCGAATCCGACTCGGCTGGGCAGCGTTCGGGAAGTTGCGCGGTATCTTCTCGTCCAACTTACCCCAGTGTCTCAAGACGAAAGTCTATGACCAGTGTGTGTTGCCAGTGATTACATACGGGACCGAAACGTGGTCGCTCACAATGGGCCTCATCAAAAAGCTCAAAGTCACCCAAAGGGCAATGGAGAGGGCTATGCTCGGAGTTTCCTTGCGTGATCGAATCAGAAATGAGGACATCCGCATGAGAACCAAGGTTACCGACGTAGCCCGAAGAATCGCCAGACTTAAGTGGCAATGGGCAGGGCACATTGCTCGCAGAACGGATGGCCGATGGGGCCGAAAAGTTCTGGAATGGCGACCGCGAACCGGAAGACGTTGCGTTGGAAGGCCTCCCACTAGGTGGCGCCTCACCAAACAAGCGCTCCGGCTGACTAAGCTGCAACTACGCACAGTGACGGCTGCCATCACTAGACACGGTACTTTTAATAAGCACCTCTTTGTTATAGGTGTCACAGATAGTCCTCTGTGTCGAGCCTGCATGGAGGAAGAAGAAACAGCAGCCCACGTTCTTGCACTGTCCGGGCGTTGCCCGGTATAGGACCAAGTACTTCGGTGACCCAGGTACTCTCCGCGAGATTGCCAGTTAGGCCGCTTTCACATTAGGACGTTAGCAGCGCGGCAGTCGGGTTGTTACGGCTGTTCTTATAAAATTTAAAGGAATGTGCTGCTGCCGCGCGACTGTCGCGTTGCTAACGCCCTAATGTGAAAGCGGTCTAACACCAAGGGGCTGCTGGCTTTACTCGGGGAGCTAGGGTGGATCGAGTGATATTCCCACCTGCACGCAAAATACGCGCATCGAACGTGGAGTTGCGGACACCAGCCCGTCGTACGTACTTATACTTATAGGTCACTGCTAATTTGGATTCGAAGGAATCTCGGTGAAGATTTTGCCAGTGTGGAGCGCTGACTAAGAATTTATGAAAAGGTGACAGAACCCTCTTCAACATTTCAAGGTCGATTATACCTACGGTTATTTGCGAAGTTTAAACTTAGTTCATTTATGACCGGTCGTAACCTCAGAACCTCTTATGAGCGGGTGTCTAAGATTAAACAAACAAACATTTGACATAATCATCAAGTTAAAGGATAGAAGTACAAAAAAGTTGCCTTCAGTCGTTCCGAAGATACCTGTCGTTGCCGTACATTGACGTCGGGCTGTTGTCGCTCGGCATCGGGCATGTTGTCGATGACTTCGTCCAGGATGTCGGAGAGCGTCTGGTCGTTCGGCACCTCACTGTCGCCGGCGCCGCCGCCTTGTACTCGATTAGCGCCGGTGCTGTAACGAGATCAATTGTACGAAATAGTTAAGTTGCTAAAACTCAGAAATACAATGATATGTAAGCATTTCTTTTCGGTAGCGTGGCGAGCAAGTCAGTAGGTAGCACTTACGGTTGCGGTTGCTGCTGCTGTTGTTGTTGCTGCTGCTGCTGCTGGCTGTAGGGGTGTGTGGGCGCGTAGTGCAGCGCGGGCGTCTGGTAGCGCGCGCCCGCCATGCCGCCGCTCTGCAGCACCATCTGCAGGTGACTGGAGCCCAGGCTGCCCATGGGCTGGCCCTCGCCCGACACGTTCACACCACCGCCGTTCATGCTGTTGGCGCGACTGTGGACATACACCCTCATTTAATAGCCACAATGACGACACGTGTCTCGCTGATCGAATTTATTGATCGCGTTTAGTTTCTGGACCCTAAACGGCCTATTAGTTACAGGTTTACTTACTGGCCACAATCAAAATTGAAGAAATCGAAACTTTACCTATTTGTTGAAATCTATTCGTATTTCATAAGTATATTTTTAAAGATAAGTCAATTTTTCATCTCTAACGTTATCTTGGCGCCATAAGGATGAATGAATTGTACTCACTGATTGACGCCGGTAAGTATGTTAGAAAGCGTTGAGTGAAGATGTCTTTGCGGAGGCATCTGAGGTTGAGGAGGTGGAGGCGGGCGGGGCCGCGAGGTGGGGCCGTAGGCGCGCAGGTTGGGGTTGGGGAGCGGCAGTGGCGTGGTGGGCGTGGTCTGCTGCCGCGCCAGTAGCGACACCAAGATCTGGTTCTTCTGACACAGCGGACTCATGCCGGGACTACTGCTGGTCGCCGGACTTGTCGCCGTAGACGACGCCGTTGAGGACGCGGGGAGTGCACTCGATGTGACCTGGCAAAATAACATGGTATGAAAAATTATAAGGAAAACGTACACGCCAGAAAGCATAAGGAATTCTTAACATTTTTATTGGGGTAATAAGTAATGTAACATCCGAATCTAATTCCGGGATTGGGTATACAAACAGTCTAGTTAGACATATCACGAAAATATCAAGCTGTAAACTCGTTTTACCTGCTGGTTTTCAGGCGTAGCTCTTTTTGAATTACTGGGCACTCCCTTGTTCCCGTCTTCGAACTTGCGTTTGACTCCGGCGATTCTTTCAAGGTAATTTTCGCTGTTTTCCTGCTGTCGTCCGTTGTTGGACGGACCGTTACTACTTGAGAGTAATTGGGAAAGCAGCGCACTAGGTTGGGACACACCTCTATTACCGTCTCCAGAATTTCTTCTGTTTTCCTCCGCATCCTCGTCGGACTTGTCGTTTAATATCTGAGACAAATAGGGTTTGTCAAAGTGAACATTACGAGTGGTCAGAAAGTAGTCAGTTCGTCATAAAACTTACCCTCAACAAGACGTCGGAGTTGTTGTGATGCGCCTGCTGCATGGTGTGCGTGGCGTTGGAGCCGTGCGGCGCGTGCGAGGCGTGAGGCGCGTGTTGCGCGTGCTGCGCGTGTTGCGCGTGCGGCGTGTGCGGCGTGTGCGGCCCGTGCGGCGGGAGCTGCGCGTGCGGCGCGTGCGGCGTGCGCGCGTGCCCGGCCGCGACGTGCAGCGGGGACAGCGCCGCGTTGGGCGTGTGCGGCGCCATTGGAGTCAGAGGTGTGTGCGGCGCAGACGTTTCGCTGCCCGTAGCTTCCTCATCTTCTTGCTTCAACAAATCCTTGAGGATTCGATTGTTCGAGTTCACCGCAGCGTCGTTCCCCGGTGTTGGCTTCTTACTAAGGAGCATACGAAGTCTGTTCGTTTCCTCAGCGGGCTGATTCGAAGGTGGGCCTTCGCCCGGTGTTGAAGGTGCTCGCGGCGTTAAGGGCTGCGAGGGACCCCCCTCGCTGATGCTCTCTTTGCGCTCTTTTGTGTCTTCATTGGGCATTTCGCCGAGTAAGGAAGATGCCCAAGGTTCGAGGTCAAAATCGTTAAGAAAAGGACCGTCATTGGGACTTATAGGGGACCGATATCGAGGTTCACAATTAGATGACTCCCCGTTTGCGACGGATGTCATCAGTGGTCCGCCGACAGGAGGTCGTGGGCTGTCGTTTTCGAGGAGATCCATGTCGTCGTCACTCAGCACGGTATGCGTGGACATTATAAAATCGGGTTCTCCAGACGACGGTTTCGCTCTAAAGAGACGTGACCGAGCTACAACTCTGAAGCAAGGTCTATCAGGAGCGATGCGCAACCGAAACGGTTCACTAATCGCAGGTGGCGCAGGAAGACACACCGCCTCTTGAAGGTGCGCGGCTACGCGAATACGATCACTATTTTCAACAAGTTCCAAATAACGTGTACCCACCAGGGGTATAGAAGTGTTTATTAAGTTTTCCACTCCACTTAAATCACAAACTGTAAGAAGAAAAAGATACATTATACGACTACCGTTTACAAGTTTTATTTTCATTCCAAAGATATCTTACAGGTAAAACTGTGGAGATAAAATAATGTGTCGTAATGATGACTTACATAAAATGATGAAGTTGCAGTCCAATCTGAAGACGATGTGATCGGAGTGTTTGGCGGTGATGGCGGGCGGGCCGCCGTCGCCGGGGAGTAGTGCGGCCGACGCGTCCTCGCAGCGCCGGATGACGCACATGACGGAGCCGGCCTCCTCCGACGACGAGCCGCGCACGGGTGCAGCGTGGATCACGCACTCCACGAGCCTGCCAACCAGCAAATGCATGTCAGTACTCAGCCAAATACACCACTCGTCACATTCATATATTATGTTTCTTTATGAAAGGCCCTCGACGATTCAGACAAGATAGTATACGATTACAAAAACAAAAAAACTGATGAGATCTCGTAAACGAACATCCGCTAGTGCGCAATAACCGAACTCTAGTTGTTCGGGTTAAATTAATTTGAATATGTGAATTTGAATATTTCACATAGTTGACTCACAAACTCAATCATAAACGAAACTTACAAAATCCATTGATATCAGTATATTATCTTAAGACTCTGTCTTGCAGAAAAAAGGATTAAAAAAACTGATGCAAGTAGTTTTACTGTTTATGTTAGTGGGCAATTTGTAACCCGAACTCAAAACTGTACGCGGTATCAACAATATACAAATACACATACAAGGTACTATATACGTCAGTTACGTAGCTTACTTCTCAATATCAATTGTGTAGAGTTACTCTCAAACGACGATAAACAGCGTTGTTTAATATTATACCCGCTTATAAAGAAAATATTTAAAACGGTGCCTACTGCAACTGCGCAATATTCTAGATTGTTATGCACAGTATTTGTGAAATAGATTTGTACAATAGTTTTGCATTACTCGACTTTAATACGTATTAGTTACAAGTAATCGGCCCCTTATCATTCGACCGTCACCATCTACTATCACAATGAAATAGCAAAACACGTTGTGATATCAATAGTGTAACTCGATGAGTCGATGTCTTTAGCACCTTGGGATTTTTTTATATGATAATGTATTATTTTGAATGAATTGCGATCTCACGAAAGAAGTCGGTATGTAAAACTTACCCAGCACTGTCTGTCCCATTGGAGTTTTTGACAAGAAGGCGAGCTTGTATAGCTTGAAATTTGTCGATTTCTCCTGAACCCCAGTTAAATGTTTGTATATTTCTTAACAACGGCCTTAACTTTGCATGATCTTTGACATGCAAAAGTGAGAATATTGATTTGTCGTACAATTCATTTCTGTCCTGCAGAGTGAGCTCCTTTATATTTTCCGTTATACATTCAATTTTAGCCTCTGAGTTTATTTCCAATAAAACCCAACCGAGGGTGCCGGTGTAATGCTTGAGAGCCTAGAACATAGTTAAAGAATTATGGTTAAATGCAATATTCTTTGAACAGCTTCCTAATAACAATAATGTAGAAAAATTGCTATTTCTATAAGAGACAACGACCTTTAAGATATCGATCGATAAATGCAATATAGTATTCTGGGACTTATGCTTTTCGCCACTAAGCACTTAAAAAGGAGTGTCCGAATTTCTTTACTGATTTCTTCGTAAACTTATTTTTTTATAAAAAGTCTAATTTGCCGGCAAATTAAATGCCGTACCACAAACAGGATAAAACTTATTAAAATGAATGAAATGAAATACCTCGATAAGTGAGGCGAGCTCCGAGTAATGTAATCCTGCGCAGGATGACTGGGTGGAGCTGACCTCGCCTCCTTGCACCGGCGAGAGGCACTGGGAGGCGCGGAGAGGACACTCGTCGGGACACTCCCGCCTGCGCCGCAGCACCTCCTGGATCTGACGAGTAGCCTCCCGGACAATGCCGTTCTTGTCAGGCTGTTTTACTTCAGCAAGACAGGTACCCAAAAGTTCTTCAAGCTGATTTATGGTTTCGTTTTCGAGTTCCCGTCGCCGCTTCTCGTTGTGACACTTATTTCTGAAATTTCAAAGAAAAACCAATTTAGCATGATATGAAAAACAATACATGAACACCAAAATATTCTAAAGAACTTGTTTACAAATACAACATTACAATCAAGCACGTGTTTGACAATTATATTGAGGGATTGTGAGCATTTGAGTATCATAAAGTGCGGTTCTTCAGGAATTTTATGATGAAAGTGCAAAAAAAAAAATCTTATTTAAATTCAATTATTTAATATTGTGTACTCTTTTCTTTGTCAAGCAACTGAAAAGAAACCGTATATAACAAAATAATACAAGAATACGAGAAAATACAAACATTTAGAATTTAAAAACAATTACATGAAAAAAACTACATAAATAAACAATTTGCAATTAATAAAAGTTATGCCCTTTAGTTATGCTAAAATGTTGATTTAAACATGCTATGCTTTTATTTGAGCTTGGTGCATCTGTAAATTCGAGTAACCCCGACACAAGTATTATATTTATATGCGTTTGTGTTAATTTTAAGAACTTGTCGTCAATTCATCTTTATCAATGCCCTAAATCGTATTCAGATAAACATAACATTTCCAAAACACCCTAAATATTTAAATCATCCACTTATACAGGAGGAAATTTAGTATGAAAACCAACGCATCTATCTGGTCACATAATTATAATTAAATTTATATATATATATTTTATGTATATTTGTTTGTCGTTTCATTACGTAATAACTACTGAATGAATTTTAAAGAAACTTTAGGTCTCGTTAAAACTTCTATCTAGGTGCATTTAATTTCGATTGATCAACTAGATCCTCTGAAAGCATAATATAGCATTGACTTTAAGCATTTATATACAAAGCACGGTTTAAGAGTGATGTAATAATGATGCAGAAATGGGTGTATTTCACCAAACTCCGGTAGGTAACAAACCTGATAAAATGATTAGTAGATAACTGGTTGATATAAGTTGTCCAGTGCAGGTGTGATTGGTGATGATAGATGATATCAGATCGATGCGCGTGCCTAACGAACGTAGAAGGAATCGTGGGCACAGCTAGTACTTCTTAGACCTATTATCTGTTTGTGTAGTACAGATATTAGCCCAGTTTAAAAACAAAACTAAGGTGAATAGCTACGTTTTATCTTGATTAGTCATGTCGATCTCGAGATATTATAGCTTATCCTCTCTGTCACTATCATGTATAGTCATGATGATTGATTGCTTGCGTAAAACGGTATTGTTTTAATTTTTATAAAACTTCATAAAGTAAAAAATACAGATTTTTATATTGTATGAATGATTTAGTCTGATCTTAAGGTTGAACAAGCCAGTCATTCTTCCATACAAACTTATGAAGGTGATTACTCCTCTGTTTGACGGTGTAGGTTGAAAATTAAAAATTGTATCTACTGGTCTTATCATTATCTAGGTCTGTATGGAAGCAAAATTGGAAAAAAAATATTGATTTGGAAGTTATGAACGTCAAAACTTTCATATTTTAGCACTGATTTTAACTCATCTTTGGGCGTAAATAAGTAACGTATATAGTATGAAAAAGAAAAAAGTGAAACCATACGGACATAGATTAGTTATTAAAAAATTTAAATAATTTGATTTTGAACAGATACATTCAATAGATTTTTCATGAAACCAAATATACCAAAGGTCTGCATAGAAAATTTCGCGCGCCCGTTTTAGTTGTGTCTCTTTCGCTCTATGCATTTCGCTCGTGATGTCGGATGAAATAGCATGCATTTTAGCCCCGCCCACCAACTAGTTCGTGCCGTTGGCTTGTTTACCCTTAATGTATTAAATAAAACCAAATTCTCGTTTTAAATAGTAAATACAGCAAATACAAATATACCCAAATAATCATGTTTTAACCAACAGCTGGTAGTAAATAACATTGATTATAATAGTTCTCAAAGATGAGACTGAACGCATGTTTAGTTACTGAAGTTTTTCTTATGTGCCTAACAATTATTAACTGAAATAATATACAATTAACTTGTAGTAATTATAAAGAGTAAAATATAAACGCAAGGAAGGTAAGTTTTGAAGTCAGTTGTCAGTCTCGTAGTGCAGTATTTTTACAATGCGATATTCAAGAAATGACCAACGTAATGTGCATATTTGTTTGTACACGTGTACGTATCTAATTCTAATATTTTATCTTGCAGCTGCAGAAAGATCGCTCTTAAGTTGTGCTATAAAACCCTGACCTCGCCCAATTCGTTCCCTCTACCTTTTAGGTTGCTTGTCCATTTGGCTAAGTTTTTTGATTTGGAGTGTGCACGCAAAAACTTGTCAGCTCCGAGGGCCATTGGTCCTCCAACAGACATGGCCAGCCCACTAGCATTTCAGCCTGATGTTTCTGAGCTATGCGATCCCACTCTTTTCCGGATAATCTGGTTGCGGATAAAATGTTTTGAACGTATGCATTTTAATTATTAGATAAACGATTATTTTTGTTCATAACTTAAGTAATCTAGCTGAGGCAAGCACTAAGCAATAGAATTATATCTCCTCCTTTTGACCCGACTGCGGCGAAGCCCAAAAGGAGAGTTATTTTAAAGTCGGTTAACTAAACTATCTACTGGTTTCTTGCAAAACCTGCTTTATTAAAATTAACGGAACATGTTTCTGCTGTTGTAGGTGGCATCATAAAAACGATGACGACCAAAATATTATGCACTTTTATTAAAATAAATATAAAACAGAACAATCTGATATTATTCGTATGCACTGCTGCGATGGGCTAAAACTAGATTAATTTCTTCCAACTGTGTGCATAGGTATTTAATTTTCACACTCAGCCAAAACCTTATCAACAAACCTCAAAACCCTGATAACTGTGGCAAAATAAATGCAGTATGGAAGTCTAGTAAGACTGGTTTCAGAATTAATTGTTTTCGTATGTATTTTTTTAGCTTTAATCATCTAATATTCAATATTAATATATAATAATAACACATCCCCTAATAATGAGTTTTCTTGTTGTAGCTACATTTTAATGATAAAAAGTTCGCTAAAACGATTATGGGATACAAATTACTTACCAATCAAATTAATTATTAAAAGCCTTTCAAATTATTTATTATTTCAACTCTTCATTAACTTGGGTTAAATCTTTGCAGACACTTCAATACATCACACCATTTATTTAATTTAATACTTTGTAATACTAAAACAAAACTATGTAGGTAATGTATGATCGAGTTACAAAGTATACATTATAATAATTAATATTTAATAAGTAAGGACAAGTAAACTTAATTACAACAATAACAAATAAGATAATAGAGCAACGGTAATAAGCTAAAAGTTTTTGTTTTGATTATTTTTAAGACAAATAACCCAAAAATAAGATAAAGACCACACCCAGAAGGCCTTTATATCCCTGTTTTTTTCTTATTCAATTAATTGCTATATGCACTTAACTGATATTTAACCAGTGTCAATTGACTGGTAATCAATCAATGTTAGTTACTAATATTTGTCTGATTGATTAAATAATAATTCATTGGTAAAATTATTAGTATTTTTAAAGGTTTCTAGTGATATTAAGTCGCGTACCTATTTACTTACAATTGCAAAACAAAAAGAAATATTATTGCGAAATTAATCAGAAGGTACAATTCTGATATTGATAGCATGTGTGTCATTACATTTTATTGTATTGATATTATTATGCATCATTCTGAACATTTGTCTTCCCTTGTCAACTGAAGTGGACCATGCAGATAATAAGAATACTCCTAACGTAGGTCTTAAGACATTTTATGTTTTATTTTTTTATTTAATAATATTTTAATACTACAGAGCTCTTTTTATAAGCTTTTATTTAACTTGCAATGTTTGTTTAGGTCAAATCTTGCAACTAAATTTTATTTCTTATGAACTTAACATATTAATCTGGAACAAAATACAGTCATTCTTGTCTACCCATCACCTTGCCTAGACTCTAAAGTTAAACCATTAATTTGGTTACTCTTTTGGTTTACCACACCATACACCATTTGTCTCATCTTGTATGGCTATGCTTTCTCAACTCATGAACTGCAAGGTATAATATTTTGAAAAAATTAGCTTCACCATTGTGATCTATGGCTAAACCATTGAAACCCTTTAACATCCTTTTTTCTGGTAAAGGGTTATTTTTCAGAGAGGTTAACGTACTAGGCGAAATGTGGGTCTACGATTAGGGTACACCTCTGCCTAACCTTTCAAGGATAACAGGCGTGATATTAGGTTATCTATTTTATGCGTTTACCTACCCCCTGGTAAGTTTAAGTACTTGCCCGTTCATGGTATATCAGAGTTTGAAGGGCTCTACTAAAAACCCTGTCATATAATAAGGGTTACCCTTATCCAAATACTAATAAGTGGTTTGAAGGGCCATAATGGTGCCCGTCGCGGCGAAATGGCATCACGCGGCCCCGGACCAAGGGCGAGGAAGGAACATGGGTTGGTTTTTAGTCAGTAGAAGTCTGACACTCCCTTCCGCTCTGCCCAAGAGCGGGGGGGGGAAGGGGGGGTGTTATTTGATTTTCCACCCTCCAAAAAAAAAAAGGGCCATAATGGTTTTAAAAAAAATATTTCTTTCTTATCTTACCCAAATGATTACTTACCCTTGATTCAAGTAGACAAAAGGTGAACTTATCACTTATTTCATATTCACACTTTTTTTTTTCAATTCTTGTTATAACATGTTTCCTTTGATATGCTGACCTACTGATTGCCGATGCCTATCGATAATAATTTTAACTATCGATAAATATAGCCGATAAGCTGATGTGAGTGTAACCTTCAATGACGTCATAGACAAGTTCTTCTTGGACATTTTGATTTGGTACTGAACTTGGTCAACCAATAACACTCACAGCCAATAGTAAAATTACGTACCTATTAACCCGCGGGTGCTCGCGCAAACCCCGCCTCAGCCAGTCCCCTTGAAGCATTTGGACAGTACGGACATGTAAAGTGAGTATGGGTCGTTTCGACCCTTGTGCGACGTAATGCGTTAGTGCATATTTTTATTTCAAAAATATTATTTTGATTTTATTTCATCATCATCATCATTTCAGCCAAAAGACGTCCACTGCTGGACATATGCCTCCCCCAGGCGTCGCCACATTGACCGGTCCCGTGCGTCTCTCATCCAGCGGGTTCCTGCAACCTTGACCAGGTCATCGGTCCACCTAGTGGGAGGCCTTCCAACGCAACGTCTTCCGGTTCGCGGTCGCCATTCCAGAACTTTTCGGCCCCATCGGCCATCCGTTCTGCGAGCAATGTGCCCTGCCCATTGCCACTTAAGTCTGGCGATTCTTCGGGCTACGTCGGTAACCTTGGTTCTCATGCGGATGTCCTCATTTCTGATTCGATCACGCAAGGAAACTCCGAGCATAGCCCTCTCCATTGCCCTTTGGGTGACTTTGAGCTTTCTGATAAGGCCCATTGTGAGCGACCACGTTTCGGTCCCGTATGTAATCACTGGCAGCACACACTGGTCATAGACTTTCGTCTTGAGACACTGGGGTAAGTTGGACGAGAAGATACTGCGCAGCTTCCCGAACGCTGCCCAGCCGAGTCGGATTCGACGATTGACCTCTTTCTCGAAGTTAGATCTACCCAACTGGACCGTTTGTCCCAGGTAGACATAATCGTCCACAACTTGGAGCGTAGAGTCTCCGATCTTGATAGGAGTGGGTGTTACATGAACATTCGACATAACCTTGGTTTTGTCCATGTTCATTTTAAGACCCACTCTTTCGGAAGCTCTACTGAGGTCATCGAGCATTTTACTGAGGTCTTCCATGGTCTCAGCCATGACCACTATATCGTCAGCAAACCAAAGGTGAGTGATGTACTCGCCGTTGACATTGATGCCAAGTCCATTCCAATCCAGAACCTTGAAGACATCCTCCAATGCAGCGGTGAACAGTTTCGGAGATATGACGTCTCCCTGTCTCACACCGCGCTGCAGAAGGATAGGTTCCGTGGTCTGGTCCTGAAGTCGGACTGACATGGTGGCGTTTTTGTACAAACACTTCAACACCTCGATGTACCGGTAGTCGATTTGGCACCGTTGGAGAGACTGCAGTACAGCCCAAGTCTCGATCGAATCGAAGGCTTTCTCGTAGTCCACAAACGCTAAACAGAGAGGCAGGTTATACTCTTCGGTCTTCTGTATAACTTGCCGCAGCGTATGTATGTGGTCTACGGTACTGAAGCCTTTTCGGAATTCGGCTTGTTCGGGAGGCTGGAAATCGTCGAACCTGCGTGCGAGACGATTCGTGATGACTCTTGAAAACAACTTGTAGACATGGCTTAAAAGTGAGATGGGCCTATAGTTCTTCAACCGGGCATTGTCACCCTTTTTGAAGAAGAGCACCACCACACCCCTGCACCAAGCCTGTGGCGTTTTCCCCTCGAGTATGACGGAATCAAACAACTTCTGAAGGGCCTTAAGGACCGGTTATTTTTTTTAGTTCGGTTGATTTTATTTCTTTGTATATAATATGTCGTTAAATCGTTTGAATGACCAGAGAATAGCAGATATAATAAAAAAGGAAGACATTGAAGGTGAAATTTCGTCAGAAATTAAAGACCATTTTGGATATTGATAAAATTTTCAGGCTCATTACTGAGCCTGAAAATTTTATTTCTTGTATGATAAATAATTGTTCCACTATTTAGACAGTTGTTACTAATTTGATGGTAAAAAAGATTTTTTTATGTTTCTAGACTAAATAAAAGAAGTTAAAGTATTTTTTTAGTACCTTTAACGTAAAAAGTAAGATTTAGCAGTGATCTCTTGAATGTTGTGTATTATATTACTTTTTTATAAACATTTTTTTTTAAAGTTTGTTTTGTTACCCTCTTTCTAAATAATTTACAAATAATCCCGAAAATTATTTTAGTTATTAAAAACAACAAATTTAAAATTTGGGTCTTATCGACCCTCGCGCTACTGTTCATGACTTAAAAGGAGACGTAAGTACGGGTTAAGTAGAGTTACCACTATTATACTTTTACTTCTTTTTCTCTTCTTTTTTTTGCTTTTACCTCCTCATCCACCCAGCCTTTTCCCCATTACATTGGGGTCGGCTTCCAGTCTAACCGGAAACCGGAGCTACTAGGCAGTAGCTCCATGTCTAATCTCCATAACCCAATTAGTACTGGGTAATGTGACACCCTTTGGTAAGACTGGTTGTCAGACTTTTGGGCTACTACTACTCACACAATAGTGCTTAATATGAATATAATAATAATAGAGACCATGCCCACTGCGACATAATATGGAGCATTCTTGTTTAGCCTATTCAATTTTAACATTTGCTGACACGACCCTTAGTGCTTGGCCAGACTGCAAACGCGGGCGCGGGGCGGGCGCGGCGCGACAAACTTAAACGTAGGAACTTCATTTGAGTGTCCATAGTGGGCACGCGGGCGCGGGAAGCGGCGCGGGCTACTTTCCGCGGGGAGCGCGCGGGCAACTCGTGCCATAGCTCGTTCATACAAGTGGCCGCAGTGAGTGCGCGGGGCGGCAAGCGATAAACCGCGCGGGAGCGGCGTATCTCAAACTTTAGTCTGCGCCAGATAAATTGGATTTATTTATTTACCTTTAACTTTTATAAGTTAAAGCTTAAAAAATTAATCCAATTATTTATAATTATTTATAGAAGTATCCAATTAATTAAAATAACCGAATTTTAAAATTGTTACCAAAAAATTTTTTTTTTGATTTTGCACTCATACCACAGAGATCGGACCTAATGCTCATACTCTGCGCTGAGTGTGACGTCATAGCGAGTCAGAGATGCACAACCTGTGTGCAATTTTGAAATGATGTAATCTCGAATGAATAACTTTTCAATAGGTGGAATGCTTCGGCGAAAGTTGTTATTTTTTTTTATAATATAATTTTCTATATTTTGTAATATGTAGTCAAACGTATCCAATTGACATTCTTGTATATTCAAAAAACTTTTGAGGTTGCTCTCGCAATCTTTCATACAGTGAGTAAAATTCTCCTTCATTTTCTCTGGTTAAATTAATTTTATTAACTCCATTTTTCACTTTTAGCATTTGCCATTTAAAGTAAGAATTTTCCAATAAAAACAAGTCTTCGTCATCCATATTATATTTTGACAAACACTGGACGGACAGTTGGACGCGACAACGCTCGGAACGAAATCGCGGTCCACTGCGGACAGGCAAATCGCGCGCGTTCCCGCACCCGCGCCGCTCCACGCACCGCGCTGCCAGTCTGGCCAAGCACTTAGAATTTCATAGTTTGCGAAACGATTAAAAGATTTTGTTGCAGTCACCTTTATTCTAATTCCAGAGAGCCTCAAGATTTTATTTGTATACGAAAAAAAAATGCAAGCACATTACGATAAGGAAACAAGGTTTTCATATAAGATACCAGTACATTTCAAAAACCCAGACATTTCCACCAATGTATACACATTTCAAGCGTATTATACGTACATTTGAGATTGTGGCTTATTGTCTGACTTTTTTCTTATCTTCTTAACCGGCGCTGTCACGCTCATCTTGCCTTGCATCCCCCTCCATGTGTCTCCCAGTTGGAGGTCACAGGATTCAATTCTACAGAAGCAGCAAACAAAATAAACTATTATTAAAATTATGATGATTTGTAACAATTACAAAAAAATGTGTTACGATTATGAATAATGAATGGTGAATTTATAGACAATTGTATTTTGTGAAAAATAATGTTCTATTGTACATACCTACGTATGTAATCTAAGATATATGTAACAGTGGTGGTGGAAAACTACTTAAATTCTACTTCTAAAACAAATAATAATAACAAAGGAAGCATTCTTTACTGTACAGACGATTCCCCAATCAATTTATATTTATAATAGTGCAAGAGTATGACTCATATTTGCTACTAAGCGAGTAATGTATTGTATTTATTCAGGTTTTTAAATAGGTATTTATATATTATCAAACTTTAACCAGGTGAGGATGTACACTATCGTAATGTACCGACTATCAAGGAATAGTTATGTTCACATTGACGCGGCTCATATCAAATGCCAAGTACAGAGTAAGCTGAACCTTAATGCAAAAGAGGGACAGAGATACCAGTTGAACGACGCCTACCGAGGAGCCCCACTACGCAACCTCACTGCGACGGCCGCGCAACCTTGAAATAATAATGTTCGGAATAACAACAACGCGCCACAAGCGTGACCAGAAATAGTATAATAATTCTCGAAAATGTTTGAAGCCTCTATCTAGTTCCTAGTACATACTCATATCCTGTCTGTATTTGAGGTTGGTACATAATTTAGACGAAATGCAGAGATGATACAGACCCAGGTGTAATAAACCTTAATTATTAGGATTTTTAGATTTGAAAATTGACAGAATTAATTGGATAATACCCGGATTTTATTGTCCATATAGCATAATATACCTCAATATTTACTTTTTAGTTAAGTTGACACTTATATTCGAATAGGTGAAAGTTGGTAAGTATTGTCAGCGCTCCGCAGTCGAAGGTTTCGCTTTTTCAATCGTTCGTTACTCAACAGGTATTCGTCATCGAGACAACTACCTGACTACCAACATAAGCAACTTTATTATAAGCTCTTGTCTGATTTTATTACATGGGCTAAGGTCGTGTTGCTTAGACTACACTAGTTCTGACATAATGTGGGTATCTATATAAGCAATATGAAAACAGATTGTAGTTTATGGGGGCAAATGCCAATATAAATATTGTAAAATGATTTTTCCTGAGGTTTTGTATTTTTTTTAACGCCATTTTAAACGTTTGTATATAGTACGGTGTGAGTTTGGAAATGTCGTCGTAATTGGAGGTCGGAATTACTCGGAATACGAAGTACCAATATTCATGCATTCAAGAAAATCAGTAAATCTTTTAGCTAGTTTATCACCTTTTCGTCTTCCCATAGCGAACCGGAGCTCAAAAGGGAAGGTAAGGTTTCTTCGTTCTTGCATTCTTTTTGGCTCATTTCCGCTTCTTTCGTTAGACAAAAACCTTTTCATACACATAAAAATGGAACTACAGAAGCGAGAGCTGCATCTAATATATTGTCAAATCAAAAGGTGTTTTTACTTTTTACTCCGAGTGAAGCCGTCTGTACCTGTAGTGAGTTATAAGATCGCAAGAATGCTTGGTCGTGATATAATCGACCAGTCAAGCGTTATTCTGCGCTAACTTAAATAAGAATTTTAATTTGTTACACGCATCTATGATCCAAATATGAAATCTGCGCGAATTGTATTCAGCACCGATTTTTAATTTAGCTGAAAGTATTCTTAAATATCTGCAATTGAATTTTATGAGGGCTGTCAAAATACACAGGTTATCTCATCTAATCAAGAGACAACGTAATTATTATTTATTACTGTGACCCTGAATTTAATAGATTGAAGCAAGAATTTATAACTAAGAGTCAAAATTGGAAGTATGCTTTTAAACTAGACCGAAATAAACATATTCGGTACCTTGCAGGTCCTTAACTATATAGCTCATTAGCATTTCTACTTTTCTGTTAAACACGAATATGATTTCGCGTTAGTGACGTGTGAAATGACCAAAGCGACGAAGCCGAAGCAATGTCATGTGCTAAAACTATTGCTAGTAAATTATCAGGATAGTTCAGAAATGTTCTAAATGTAATGAATAACAAACGAAGTGTTACAGCTACATCTTCTACAGAAATAAAGCAGAATTAACTACACAAATTAATATAAATAGTTATTTAGGAAAGCAGCTAGATAAACGGGATTATACCTAGTACCTCTTTCTCTAGCATTGTCATCATTCGTAGGTTCCCCTACATAATAATTATGAATGTTACATAATCTACTCGACGCATAAAGAAATTAATCATACATTTCAAGGTGTTTATGCATTATTTCAGTCATTCCGTAAATAGGTGGTACTGTAACTTACCGACAACTCGAAATACTATGTAAAGGTAAACCGTTACACTAAACGTCATAAGGCCGAGGTTATTTCGGTTCTAAGGATATATAATAACTCACGGGGTCAAATTAGGGACAAATTGACCCAATGATTTTGATTCAAGTATTAAAACACTACTATTTAGGATGTTTCACCTATTTGTCTATCACTTAGAGCGTCACGCAAAAATTAGTAGGCCGATTTTGAAGACTTTCACTTTTTGAAAGTTGAGGGTGCAGTACCTACCGACGATGAATACATGGTTACGTCAACCCGGGTTCTGTAAAATACACACGTAATTTTGTAAGCGTAATGTGACAAGGATTTGAATATACAATAGTGATATATCCATATAAAGTTATCGTTTTTAATTTATTTAGAATTACTTAAGTTTTGTACATTTAGATCTTGAACAGAATTGCTGTTACTGCTTCCAACATCGAGCGCCTGCATGTTCTGTTTTCAACTTTCTAGTCTTAATAGTCAGTTGAAGATGTAGGTACCTGAATATCAGTATCTTAGTAACGTGTTGCTGAGCTGTAGCTATAAAGTTTAAGGAAATTACTTATGTCTTTCAAGGAGGCCTGCATTTTCAAAACCTTGAAATGCAAAACAAGTTTACAAGCAGTACGCACGTGTTGACGTTCCACAGATAACAGTTAGTGAATTTTCAAATGGAATAACACAACGGATAGTGTTAATCGTTAGTAAAATTAGAGCTACAAACTAACTTACTGATAGGCTAATAATACCTATACAAATATAACCTGAAAACCGGGTGTCGCGGGCGGGGTAAGCCCAAAAACATATGCAAAATTGCGGACAGATGTTAAATTGATGACAATCATTTCAGGATGTTTATTAATAAAATTTTCATGAAAACTGACCCTTAGCACAAGAATATTTCAATTTGTGGGGTTAACCGAAATGGTACATTTCGGTATAACCCGTCTATAGGGTTACCCGTATAAGCCCTTATTGCATGTTATTATGAAAACTTAAATGCTCGAGTTAGGGTCTTAGGGACGCTTCCGTGGAGCAAAATATCTTAAAGGTAAACATTATTTAATTTTATTCAAAATTGGGAGTGTTTATTGATGGATTTTCCCTCCTTTCGGTTTATTAGTGCACTAAGTTGGTGCAGTGAGTGACTGTGCGCAGGAGGCTTGCGTAGATAGGCTACCATGTGGCGATAAGCTTTTCATGGTGAATCACAACAGTTACCTAAAACATAGGTGATTTTTATTTATTTTATTTTATTTTATTATTTTTGGAAAACTTACAGCTAGGTAGACATAGTAGATAGGTTTATAACAACATTATAGCCAATTACAAGTTTCCACAAGTATGTAGATAAACAATATTTAAATAACGCAAAAAAATAAAAAGTAAAAAGACAGTGCTATGGATTAGTAAACAGAATAAAAATGAAAAAGAATGGAAAAGAACACAAAATGGCAAAATAATACAAACGATAAGGAAGCTTAGATAGCTTATCTAACTCATAGTTTCGAGATCTTTTTAGGCAGTTTACATTGAGTGAGCCCAGTTCCCAGTGGACAATATAATAGTGTAGGTGTCTCCTTAAATCTTAGGTTTTTTTTTCTCTCTCTCTTCCTCATGAAAGTTCAGTAGAATAGGGAAAAAATGTACATTGTCAAGTTTAGTTTTCCAAACATAGTCCGCCTTATTACAAAACGTAGTTAAACCTGGTTTAACTTAGACTTGGTTTATCTCGCATGACGTCTCACTTCAATAATATTCAAAAGAAAGTGACAGCATGCGAGATAAACCAGGTTTAACTTAAACCAGGTTTAACTACCTTTTGTAATAAGGCGGAGTATAATCGCTGTCACATGAGCCATGGATTCCTCTCTTGTATTGATACATAATTATGCAATTATAAAGCCAGTCAATGATAAAATGATAATAATTCCAATTCCAATCTTTCGTTCATTAATTTTCTAAAGAAGCCATAAGTGAAGTTAAGTTTGGTCAATATAAAGATATTTCCTTATTCATTTTAACCATAACTAAAATTATATGTTAGACACACTTCTAGCAGCTGGCGCAGAAATAATCATTTCATTTAAGTTATATAACGACACGATAACGAAATTTCACTGGTTTTACAGCAATATTTTTAGTTTCTTATTACGTAATATACATTTTACTTATATTTTTACAAGCCCCTTTAATTAAGTCCCATCCAACACAAGATCAAGCCTAAATGGATTAGCATATTATATTATTGTTGGTTTATTATTTTCTTATCATTCGTAATTACTAATTTTATCTTCATTAAGTGACCCGCAATCATTCTGGGTCTCGGTATTGTATGTCATTGGTCCGGTGTTGTGGCTTGACTGATATAAACCTATCGTTTTGAATCGTAGACTTCGTGAAACAAACATTTCAGCAAGAAATCAACAAAACTGATGTCATGTTCTAGTATATATGATTTCAGTAACGTTACTCCGTATTTAAATACATACATACATAAAGGTACCGTTATGGTAAGTGGCAAATGAACGATAAACAAAATTATTAGGCTGAAAAGATCTGTTTACACAACAGTGTATCATGATGTGATTATATCTAGAACCATGTTATTGTATATCTGTAATAATAATGGTTTATCAAATTACCTCGGCAATGTGTTGACAGCAACATCAACGTCGAAGAAGATGTCGACTAGCTCATCCACATCCGAATCAGGTGTAAGCGAGGGTGGCAATGTGGCCGGAGGAGAGGCGGCCACATTGACCGAGTGAACCCCGCAGTTGAAATGCACAGGTTCTGTTTGTACCATAGGCAGCATGGCTAAGACACACCTAAGCATTCACTGCCACTGCTGGAGAAACGTATGTATCCCAGGATCAATTTTAAACAGCACAATACGTATCCGCATCCAAACATACACTGCATTGCGCCACGACCGCCGCGACGCTATTTTTTAATACTATGAAGGTTTCTAAATTCACACTCTTAATTCCACTGTAAAACTAGTTAACTGAAATATCAAGTTCGTATTACGTCTCTTAAATTTTAATATTTGCCGTTTTTAACATGCAATAACTTTATTACGTAGTGATAGTGCAATTTCCTATCGATATCCGTGCGAAACGTTCGCTACAAAACGACGATGAAAGTCAACTGAAAGGCGAGACGTAGATATACACACATCCTTTTCGTTCGCCGCTTTACAAATTATCAACACGACGGGCGGCGCGGCGCGACACGACGCAGAACGTCGGCGGTGACGACGACAGCGATGGCTAAGAGCAAGAGCGTGAGAAGGTGGACTGACGGACTGAACAGTATCGCTATTATAGTCGCACCAACGTCACTCCTAACTAAGCGAAGTCTCCTGCGATCTCGCTCACCGACACGACTAGGTTGAACTTGCCGAATCAAGCCGAGGATGTCCGAATTAGTACGACGTATAAATACATAACAAAAAATTGTTTGCTATTTCATTAGCCATCTATTTGTTGCGAAACACGACCGAAATATAATAAACAATCAAAGTCAAGGTATAGGTAAATGTTTTAATAACTCAATTAGGTATGTGGCTTGGGGCAAAATATTAATAATTGTATTAATAATGATATATCTACTATAAAACATAATGTTTCAAGATGAATATTTTAAAACGAATTATTTCATGATTAACATTTTTTTTATAGATGCGCAATATTGATTACCCGTATAATGAAAGGGTTACCCGTCGCTTCGAATATAATATATGAGAAATAAGTCCTTGAATTATTCCAATTAAATAAACAGATTTTTTCAGTTTTTTTTTTAAATCGTTGTATGTACTTAACATCGTTTTTTGGCGAAATTGACAATTTAATTTCGAATTTTACTATTTGATAAAGTGCAACATGGAATAAATGGATATCGCGCGACATACAGCGATACGTTGTAAGCCGTGACGTAGCCGCTCGTACCTACATGAAAGTGAAATGGAACAGTATTTGTGTCAAGTGCACAATTTAGATAACAAGGTCATCCATTGCATAACTCAATCGCAAGATTTTTAGTTCACTTTACGATAGGTTAACTAAAACGGGTAACTAGTTTACAATTTTTACAAGAATAAATGATATTTATTGGTTAAAAATGTTAAATAAATCTGTTAGTACTACAATTAATTAGTAGTCTCAAAAATAAGTCTCTTTCACCATCCTTAGTCAGATAAAATGTATACAAAAGTATTAAACCGTGACATCTAACTAGATAACAAATTTGGAGGATATTAATTAGAGCGCATATTTGCCTTTTAACAAATGTTAAATCATCAATTTTCGCCGTAACAATGAATATATTATTATGATTCAAATTCATTGAAATACAAATTATAGGTAAAAGAGTAAAGGGGCAGTAGAGGAAGAGCGCGGCGCGTGCAGATATCGGTGCAGGCGGCCCCGCGGATCTATGTCAGTGGGTCACGGCAATGACGTGGCACACGGCCGCCGCGAGTCGCGCCGCGCACTTCATTCTAATTCCGCTTCACCGGTATCTTCGTGTTGACTAGAGGGCTATTTATTTACACATGTGTTAGTGCGTTAATCTGACGCATTCATGCAATTAATATCTAAAATCTGTATTCGAGGCACAGTCGGAATCCTGCACTTCCAGTCAAAAAGTGTGTACTAAATACCAGGAGGTCTACTTACTGTTGACATTGACCGACTGAAATGATTCACGTGAGAATGAGAAATACGAGTTGATTAATTCGCAATTCGGGTTGGAGGTGGGATTTTCCTATTAACAAATTGCCATTTAAGCCAATAAATGACTATCACATCATAAAATATGTGGCCTGCCGCCTGATTGAAACCAATTATGTGATCACATACCAACCAAGGCCCTTGTTTAATCTTTATAGGGTTTCCCCCAAATTCTTCATTTTGACGAATGTAGGGTTTACCTGGATGAGGCTAGCACAGGACCGTGGAGAATGGCACAAGAAAAGAGAGGCCTATGCCCAGCAGTGGGTGAGTTCGGGCTGTGGATGATGATGATGAGGGTTTACCACTAAATAACGTAGGTAACTAGAAAATGCAAGGGGTACTTGAAAATGGTAATTATTCAGGTAAGTACAGGTATTGCAGCTACTATTTTCATTCTTCTTGGTATTTACATTTTTATTTCCCCAGTTGAATATATCTTTACATATATTATGATTTAACTAATATCTTTATAATTTTTCCTTCTTAATTCATATCATGATTTGCAGACATTATAAATATCTTACTTCTGTTTTAAATATTGTGTATATCATCATCATCATTCTCTTGCCCTTATCCCAATTCATTTGGGATCGGCGCAGCATGTCTTCCTCTTTTAAATACTCTGTAAAACTGTTATTAATTCATCAAGAATCCCAAAAAATTAAAAACAAAATTATTGCATTAAGTACTTCCTTCAGCATACGAAATGATAAATGTTTATTACAGTGATCTGTACTTTGTTTACTTTCTTTTCTTTTTTTTATTTCTAACAGCTAAAACCACCCATTGACACTCGATTGGGCAATGTAGATGGGATTAGTCTTAATAAGGTAATTTAGGAATTCTCAGTAAATTATTTTTTTACCTATAACAAATATTTCTGGTAAAAGTCTCCGTTTACTTAATTGTAAGTAAAAAATATTTTTGATGTTATTTATTTCAGCCATAACAGTGACATGGTTCAAATGGGACTGAAAACCATATATTAATTTAATATTAATTTGTGTAAGAAACAAAACTTTTCTCTGGCGCCACCTTTAGTGCATTTTGAAAATCTTGATGAATTTCAAGCAAACAATTGTACAGTGATCAACTTAATGCCTTGCATTTTTTACCAGACGGTCTGGGTGATGTGGTGGTGACAAACATGATTTATCATGGTTGGTATAGCTACAACACTGTAATGATGACATGGAAGTGTTTAAACCAGTGACAAAATGACAAAAGGTTGTAAAAACACATCCTGTATCTATCATGTCAAATCTTTCTCTACATCTACTCAACAAAAATATAAATAAAACATATTTTTTCTTTATATTTATTGGAACCTATATAAAAGTCAAGGCAGTAAAAATGCTGAATTTTAAATCAGGAGCCTTTTTTGGTAAAAGTTATAAATATATTTTTTAGTAAATATTTTGACTTGAATTTGATCTAGAGACACGTAACTTTCCTCATCAGATATCTTTACAGTCTGTTAAGTTTAAATGAAACTCAACCAATATCATGTTTACAAGAAATGATGAGCTTCAACCTCGGGGGAGCGAAGATAATCTCATCAAATGAAACAACTAATGAGAATATAAATGGCGTAATATATTGGTTGGGGACCGGGTGGACTATAGTCTGTCCTCGTCACATACTCCATCATATAAAATCGAACCTTAATAATAATGATTTATCTACTTATTTAGTCATTTATATTATTAAGTTATTAGAGGTTTTTTATCCAAATCATACCCAAAATCGATTAATAACATTTCAAGTATTTTCTTTAGCTTCAATAACCTGAGAGCTGAGCTGACATGGTGCCAGGTTCACGGTAGCGTTTATAAGAAATCGACAAAGTAATACTTGGAAAGTAGTACTCTGCTGTCTAGTGCGTAACCTTTAATTCCAGAAGTACAACATTATTTTCATAATATTGTGTAATAATCAAAATGTGCAGACGCGTGACGTTTTTATCATGATTACCCCGCACATACTGGAAGATGACTTGACTAATGTTTAAAATCGGTGGAAATAGATAAATATAATATTTTATGTATTATATTGTTAATCTAGTAGTAGAGTCAGTTATTATAGAGAGATTTATGACTTTTATTTGTGTTAAAGTTTTCCAGTTTTTATGGTTTCCCTTTCGTTCATAGCATCTCTGGTCTCTTGGACCGTCACAGGCTTCAAGTGTAGTATAAAGACTGAGGTGTCCGCAAATCCCTGCAAATGCGTTGCGTCACGTGGGCGGGCAGATCGATCGGGTGAGCGGGAATGTTGGCGCTTGCGCGAACCCCATCTTATTTATCGACCGCCAACTTTTAACTGAACGCTTTTGGGGCAGGTTAGGCCTATGCTCTGGGGTCAAGGTCACGAGCCTCACCACTGAAATATTACCTATAGTATCCAAAACTAGGTACAATTATTTTCACTTACTTTGGATCTAATATTAAATGCGCACCAAAAACTCATGAGAAAGAGGTTTGATCAATGTGTGTTTCTACTTCTTGTGAAGAAAGGTATGTAATATGTTATCCTTTAAAACACAAAAACGCTTTCAGTGAATTGTAGCAGGGCACTTTGTTTAGCAACGCGGTATTTTTATTTTAAAGTGAAACTGTTTACGTCATAAGCAAGATCAACGTGTGTGATGATGAAGATGGCAGGTACGACACTTTTGAGACCATAACGTTTGCCTAAGTTCCTCCAGTTTTAGTTCCAGTGAGATGGCCTACTCGTAAAGAGTCGGGAGTTGCAAATCACCTTGGAAGTTCTAAGTTTCGCCAGCATGAGTCTTCTCAGCAACTTGTGCGTAACCGCACTGAGGAATAGGTTAGCTTCAACAATCACATTGACAGCCGCGGTGACATGGAATCAAGGTTCGTCTCTTATGAGGGGCAGTGTTCCAAAAGTTACAATATGAACTGTTAATCTTTCATAAATTGATGACCCCTTCAACTCAATGGTACATTATAAACGGGTTACCCTTCAAACCAAACAGTTATCGTATAAAGAGTAACTTAACCCATGAAGAAATTAAAATAATCCCCTTCAACAATCCTACCACAAACGGATAAAAGTTTCAATGGGTTAACCATTTAATCTGTAACCAGAACTACAAGGGTAACCCTTTTTTTTTGGAGGGTGGAAAATCATCAAATGACTTCTCCCGCGCGGTAGGGGGTGTCAGACTTCTACTGACTAAAAACCACCCATGTTCCTTCTTAACCCGTTGTGTCAAAGCCGCGGTATCTCTTTCGGACAACCCGCAACACAAGGGTAACTCTTGAAATCATCAATCATGAGCAGTGTTATCTTTAATTAGGTTTCCGTTTCATAGTGATTTGAAGCATACATGATGTTACACGAGTAGAATAACCGAATAACCTTTTGAACGACTGAACGCATAAGCGGGATTTCACTTTTGGTTTTAACCCCCGCCGTCTCCGGGTAAAACCAAAAGTTTTTAATATGATGCTCAACAAGATAAGAATATAATGAATCTGGTACTGCAAAATCTTCGACCTATTCATGTTAGTTCGACTTTTACAGTAACAAAATAATATTTCGCAAAGAGAAAGTTTCCTCTTATTTTTCAACTTCAATTTTTATTTAAAACATGTTACAAATAAAGCAGGACCAATGCCAAGATCAGGAAAAACCGACGATGCGTCGCCAGTACCTACATGTTGCGTTACGTTTATTGTGTAACTTACGTCGACAACTTACGAGGAATAAGCGATGTTATCGCGAAGGAGCACAAAAAAAAAAGTTTTTTTTTTTGTCCACTGCATTTGACCGACTCATTTGTTAAAAATCTAGCGTGACGATAAAATCTTAATAGCAACGAGTAAAAATTGCAAGGTCTGAGAATAAATCTGAAAGAACTGGTGCTACAAACAAAACCAGAATAGCGAAAGAGCCTTCAAAGGTAGAGCTCTATGAGGGTTTCGGAAAACGGACCCGTGAAGGTATTATTTTCATAAAGACACTTATTTACCTAATTCATTAAGGATGACTTGATTTTTGTTACAAAAATAGATGCTTAGATAGGGTTACGAATTCTTTGAATGAACACCCACATAACCATTGTCTGTAAGGTATAACACCCACACTCTTCCTATTCAAGAAGAAATAAATGATAGAATGTGAGAAGAGTGCGCGTTGACCGCAGCAAAGAAAGCGACGCGCAGTGGCGACGGCGGCGGTGGCGGGGTGGAGGCACGCTTCCTTCGCCCGGGATTGATCGTACCCGTAGCTACTCCGCGTGTGAAGTCTCCGGTGTCGTCATGGAGACCGTCTGCCTCTATCGCCCATCGCCGTCGTAGCGTCGCCATGAGAACCGTACCGATTCCATAGCTCAAATTATCACATGTAAATTATGCCACACTTATATCAGATCTTATCTGACTACAATACTCAATAGAAGTCCATAACATTGAAATTACTTGAAATTTAAAACAGTATATTTTGTCTGTGCCATCCGTTTATGTAATTTCAGTTATCAAAGTTGTGTATTAGATTCTGATTTGATTTAACAGTAAATGAAAAATTGGTTTGTCTTCTGATTAGGGATTGCAATCAAATATTCGAATATTCGAAGTATTCGAATATACATTTGAAATTCATATTCGAATAGTAAATTATAAAATATTCGAACATTCGAATATTACCACAGCAATTAAGGTTACAACATTATTTTGTTGATTACGAACGCGACATCTAAAGCGCGGTCGTCAAATTTCTGAATAAATCGGCACTGGTCGGATTGACGACCTGCTCTACTTCCGAGAGGGCGACCGGCAGTCACAGGGAGGTGTTGGGTTTATCGTCCACAAGTCCCTTGTGAATAACGTGGTGGAGACCGAGAATGTGTCGAACAGGGTGGCGTACCTTATACTCAGAATATCTGTAAAATATTCACTGAAGGTCATACAGGTCTACAATTCATAGAGCTCCGATGGTGCGACTAAAAATGAGATTGACTTCATCATGTCTATCAACAAGCAAATGTTCAACATCAACATCAAGCTTGAAAGGCTGATGAAGTCAACGCTTAGTCCAGTATATGTAGATCCAAATAAACCCCGAGAGCTTTCAGCTTGAACTCCAGAATCACTTCGAATGCCTAGGGAGCTCAGTGGACGATTACAACGACGGGTTTGTGGAAACTGTCCATATGACTGAGTCTAAATTCTTTAAGATACGTCGTGCAAATAAGACCAAAAAACTCTCAGATCACACTCTCAAGCTCATGAAGGAACGGCGTGAGATGATCCTGCAGTCTCCAGACGAGGCGTGGAAATACCGGCAGCTCAACAGACAGATCTCCAAATCCTTGAAGTGCGACCTCCCCCGCTTTAATACAGAGCGTATTAAAGACGCAATTGAACGGAACAAAGGCTCCAAGGTATTTGCAAGAGATCTGGCTATTGGGCAGAGCTAGCTCACGAAACTGAAGACCGACGATGGCAGGATCGTATCCGCCAAACCGGAAATTCTGAGAGAGATCGAGAGTTTTTATGGGCAGCTGTACACGTCAACTTGTCAACCCCTTGAAAATCTAGTGAAAGACCCCAGAGCTAGACTGACCCGACACTACACCGAAGACATCCCGGATGTCAGCCTGTACGAGATTATGGCTCTGAAACAGCTTTAAAACAACAAGGCACCGGGTGATGACGGAATTACGGCCGACCTTCTGAAGGGGCAAACCGGTCCTTAAAGCCCTTCAGAAGTTGTTTAATTCCGTCATACTCGGGGGAAAACGCAGGCTTTGTGCAGGGGTGTGGTGGTGCTCTTCTTCAAAAAGGGTGACAATGCCCGGTTGAAGAACTGTAGGCCCATCTCATTTCTAAGCCATGTCTATAAGTTGTTTTCAAGAGTCATTACGAATCGTCTCGCACGCAGGTTTGACGATTTCCAGCCTCCCGAACAAGCCAGATTCCGTTAAGGTTTTAGTACCGTAGACCAGGACATAGACATACGCTAGGGCAGGTTATACAGAAGACCGAAGAGTAGTTATAACCTGCCTCTCTGTTTAGCGTTTGTGAACTATGAGAAAGCCTTCGATTCGATCCAAAAGTTCTGAAGTGGCGACGACAGCGAAACGGAAGACGTTGCGTTGGAAGGCCTCCCACTAGGTGGACCGATGTGAAGGTTGTGGGGACCCGCTGGATGCGAGACGCACGGGACCGGTCAATGTGGTGACGACACCTGAGGGAGGCTTATGTCCAGCAGTGGACGTCTTTGGGCTGAAATGAATAGTGATAGTCTGAAGTTCATATTACTACAGAAAAAAAATAATTGTTATTTATTTTATTTTATTAAAAGTTTTATGTTTATAAAATTAATATTGGTTCTGTCTGATTGGGATGTTAAGCGTAGACTAACATAAAAATATGTTACTAGTTTCTCAGGCAATGAAAATGTGAGAAATAGGGGATCGGACAAAAAAAAACTAATTAGTCCGTCAGATAGTCAGCAGTACCTTTGTACTCAAGTATTGTGTTAATGTTAATTTCCTGTGCCGTCTACTGTGTGTACATAATTTGTAAAATAAAATAAATAAATAAATAGATTTCCAAAAAATATTGACCACATATTTTTTCTTTTTTCACGTAAACAAAAAATGAAGACGATACAGTGCTTCGAAAACTCGTGTGACGTCATATGATAGTAGATTTTGTACCTTCAAGTGACGTTTCAAGCCCCACTCCATGATCTTTGACGCGCTATATACTTCGTCAATTTTTATTGATTTGATAAAACAAAAAACACGTATCCAATATTTTTCGATAATCTAACCGACGGACTAAACAGAATCATATTTTTTTGAGTCAGTCCGATCCCCTATTATATGAATTCTTTAATTTTCTGAAATATTCGAATATTATTCGAATAATGCTGAAAATTTATTCGAATACTAAAATTATCGAATATTTGCAATCCCTACTCCTGATCCCTGGCCGCCTGGGCTCAAATTACTCGCAGTGGTTGGTTGGGACTCTGACGTAAAAGTAGGGTGACCCGGTGCCCGGAAAGCCCTGACCCGGAACTGTGTCGATAGATAATACCGCCCTCCCTCCAATATCGGGTGATTATGGTATCACGAATAACGCTGATCAATAAAATAATGTAAATTCTTCACAACTATTCGCTGTTTAATCCGGTGTCAGTTCCCGACTAGCATTACAATAATGCAGAATATTATATTCACTACCCATGTCCTATCGAAATAAAAATCTGGCGTTGACAGACTCTGAACTTCATCATCTACCTAGCGTTGGGGCCTAGAGTAGCGTTGAAAAAAGCCGGAAAGATTCGGCAGGCTGTAGGCAGGTGATAGGCAGTCGGTAGGTAGGTGGTAGGCAGGTAGTACGCAGGTGGTAGGCAGGTGATAGACAGGCGGTAGGCAGGCAGTGGGCAGGTGATAGGCAGGCGGTAGGCAGGCAGCGTGCAGGCGTTAGGCATTCGGTAGGCAAGCGGTAGGCAGGCTGTAGGCAGACGTTAGGTAGGTGGTAGGCAGGTAGTAAGCAGGAGATAGGCAGGCGGTAGGCAAGTGATAGGCAGGCAGTAGGCAGGTGGTTGGCAGGCGGTAGGTAGGCGGTAGGCAGGTAGTAGACAGGTGATAGACGGGCGGTAAGCAGGCGGTGGGCAAGTGATAGGCAGGCGGTGTGCAGGCAGTGTGCAGGCGGTAGGCAAGCGGTAGGCAGGCGGTAGACAAGCGGTAAGCAGGCGTTAGGCAGGTGGTAAGCAAGCGGTAGGCAGGCGTTAGGTAGGTGGTACGCAGGTAGTAAGCAAGTAGTAAGCAGGTGGTAAGCAGGTGGTAAGCAGGTGGTAAGCAGGTAATAGGCAGGCGGTAGGCAGGTGATAGGCAGGCGGTAGGTCAGTGATAGGCAGGCAGTAAGCAAGTGGTAGGCAGGCGGTAGGTAGGCGGTAGGCAGGTAGTACGCAGGTGGTAGGCAGGTGTTAGACGGGCGGTAAGCAAGCGGTGGGCAGGTGATAGGCAGGCGGTGTGCAGGCAGTAGACAGGCGGTAGACAGGCGGTATGCAGGCGTTAGGCAGGTGGTAAGCAAGCGGTAGGCAGGCGTAAGGTAGGTGGTACGCAGGTAGTAAGCAGGTGGTAAGCAGGTGATAGGCAGGCGGTAGGCAGGTGATAGGCAGGCGGTAGGCAGGCGTTAGGCAAGCGGTAGGCAGGCGGTAGGCAGGTGATGAGCTGGAGGTAGGCAGGCGGAAGGCAGGTGATAGGTAGGACTCTATAACCATGGAGTTCCGCGTGGTGGGGACGGTACGGGGGGGTAGGTGAATACCAGTACATATTTTACATGGAGCGACTGCTTAACTGACCTCTATTTTTCCGGAAAAAATCAAATTGAAACTTTCGACATTTTCAACGCTAGCCCAGAGATCCATAGGATTACCAGAATTTAACATGAAGCGACTACCGTGCGGTAAGACTGCCAGATTTCGGGGCCGCTGACTACCTGTAGCGACTGTCAATGATCTTCAAATTACAGCTAAGGGCCTTATCATACTAGCGGTTTGGAAGCGGCTACGGGGCGGAGCGGACGCGTAGCGAATGCGTCGCGAACACGCCGCGGCTGTGCAGCGAGGACGTCGCGGACGCGTGGCAAATACATTACGTTTTAGTCGCGTGTTTGTAGCAAATTTTTGCCGTACAATACACTCAGTAACAAAATGGATTCCGACGAGGAAACACTCCTGTTGGCTTTATTACTTCGAAGACGCCGGAGACGAAAACGAACACATCGACGAATTTGGGAAGAAAAGAACCATTATCAGTTATCAGTCCGCAACGTATTCGCTGCGCATGCGCGGCGTGTTCGTTGTGTCCGTAACGAATTCGTTGCGCGCCCGCTCCGCTTTGAGGACGTTCGCAATCCGCTAGTATGATAAGGCCCTAAGACAGATAGTGACCACCCATAAATAAAAAGTAAGTAATTTATATTATTAAAAATTATGGTTTTAGCTTGACGTCAATTCAAGTTTATATGTGACGTAATTGAAATATATGAAAAGAAAATTACATTATATAACTTACATAAAAGACGCAGGTATGAAAGACTGTACAGGTACACACAATGAAGCTACTTTTACGTCCTGTCAATATGGTATAAATATAAAATACAATAAATTGGGAACTGTGAAGGAAAACTAGAAGCTACTTACATGGCAGCATTTTGGCACTGTTCACTAAAAGCCTATTTGTAATTAGCTGATCCAGCTAAAAGAAATTGAAAGTATAAAGCTAGATGCGGACAGTGAAGATAATAGGGATTTTAACAAAAAAATCTAATTAGTCCGTCAGATAGATTTCCAAAAAATATTGGACACATATTTTTTTCTTTTTTCACGTAAACAAACAATGAAGACGATACAGTGCTTTGAAAACTCGTGTGACTTAGAATATGACGTATTCTATCTAAGACATTAGTATGACATTTCTTAGCGAGCAGTGACGTCACAATCACAACCTCCCACCCAAATCTTTGACGCGTTTTATCTTCGTCAATTTTTATTGATTTGATAAAACAAAAAATACGTATCCAATATTTTTCGATATTCTAACAGACGGACTAATTAGAATCATATTTTTTTAAGTCAGTAAACATCCCTATTAGGATAATCATCACTTTTTAAAAGTTAAAATTTACAAGAGAGCAAAAGACAATCCTCTAAAACGCTCGGTCAATGCCACTGCTTAGCGTTTTAGCTGGGAAGAAGTGTAGGAACTGAGGAAGTCAGAACAATCTCCCCAGCAGCACATCTGTTCCGATTAGAAGAACCTGCTTCTTCTTAGCATGTCGATGATCATTTAAATTGAGTCGAACCAAAATTTGGCGACGAGTTTGGCACTTTCAGTAGCCTCCATCAGCTCCTGTGATGTGCACGTAACAGGACAGGCTGGACACGATATCAAGAAGAACCTAAAAATGTTCAGCAAGGGTAGGCTGATGGCCAAGATGCTTATAAAACTGGGTTACATGACTTACATGTTAACATGATTTAAGCAGCTAGTTTTATAAGCATCTTGGCCATCAGCCTTCCCTTGCTGAACATTTTACCCAGATACAATATTTGAAAAGAATCTAATTCCAAAAGAATTAGTAAGAAGAAAAGAGAGGAAAGAGGAAATGTGGGCTCTGTCTCTCTCCGTCTATCCGTCTGTCTCTCTCCACTATCGCTGTCTCTCTCCGCCCCCCTGCTTTCAAATCCGTGCGATAAGGACAACTGCAGATCCGACTCAATAGCGACTCAATAAAAGTCATATTTCTAGGTTTGGCTCTCGCCTATTTCCTCCTCGAATATTGTACCAATTTAAGATATTTTAGACACTAAATTAAGAAGGATATATTCTGTGCCTCTATGGTTTTCTTTTTTCGTTATTAATTGCCAAATTTGTACACTAGGCCTCTGTTGACAGCGATCTAAATGAGTATTTTTTTAAGGTTCTAGTGCTAAGAAAAATAATGTATCATCAAAAAGAAAAACATAGGGGCGTACAAGTAGTTAATATTTATTATTCTGTAAAAATCGTAGCTGTGTAGTCATTAACAGGAAAGAAAACAGACGAGAGCGTTTTTAAGGAGAAAAGACCTAACATTTCCTCTTAATATTTTCTTTAACTTTTTACAACACACTAAAAAGACAATGTTCAAAATATAATACTAGTTTATGCGACTGTGCATAATGAAGGGCATTACAACACAAGTTAATAGCATCACACGAGTGTTGTAATGCCTAATTATGTATAGTTGCATACACTAATTTATCTACCCAAATATCATAAGGGCTCTATGATGGGTTCAGGAACCATAGGGAAATGACCAGCATTGTTACCAGTGTAATGCAATAAAAAATGTAGATGTTCAGATGTCTTTTTGATGGTCTTAAAGTCTACTTTATGACCATCAAAAAGACATCTGAACATCTACATTTTTGAACAGGAAAACAAATTTGGAACAGGTGTCAAATTCAAGTGAGTGTGCTATTCTAGTACTATAGATACTAGAATAGCACACTCACTTGAATTTGATAACCTACTGTTTTCCGTAGGTTATGAGTTCATTACAGTTCCGTTTATTTCTGCTGGTTGGTAATGCTGGTCATTGCCTATGGTTATTGAACGCATTAGAGAGGGTTTATGATATTTGGGTAGATAAAGAAATAAATGCTTTGAGTTTGAGAGAGAAATTATGGCTTGTTTTGGTGGTTAATTGGCCATTGGCTTTTCTATCAGTTTGTTTGGGAAGGCTGGCCAGTAGCCTGTATATCGTATGTTTTCGGCAGGAAGAAATACGAAATCAATCTGGGGTCTGTCTTTCTGACCCATAATTTTAGCAGTAAAGTAGAAAAAGAATTGAAACACAGTGAAGACGCATCCATTCGGAAAGTAAGCTTTTCGAATAGTCGAAAACGCGGTACCTAGACTGGAAGCCGACCCCAACATAGTTGACAAAAGGCTAGGCAGATGATGATGATATTCAAAATAATATAATCACTGAAGTCACTGGCCGTCTTTTTCTGACGTGCCCTAACCCAGTTGCAAAAGGACGCCGTTTGTATAGTGACGAATGACGATTCATACAATCTGCCTGCGACAGAGACACACCCCTATGCATACCCCAATACAGAAAATAAAATAAGTATGTTTATCAGTTCAAAGAATAATGTAGTTTATTTGTATTTTATAGGAAACCACCACTGTTTGACAAAATACAGTAAGATTTAACGATCATTATTAAACAATAAAAGTTTTTTGATATAGTCGAATTTAGTTTAATCGAAAGGCTTTGATGAACTACGAAAGATCAACACATTTGGGCTTATTTACGACAACGTGACATACTTAATTAATTAAGTGAGATGACTGTGAATGAAAATGAATATTCATTTCCTTGCAAACGGAATGACACTAGTGCACTCGCCACTCGGTCAATTTATCTAAAAGAAATTAATTAGTATGAAGAAAGGCTACAGAAAAAATGATGTTACCTTGCATCTTCAATAGCCAGTACTGGCATATATGGTTCATTGAAGTGTTTGGCGCCTGTCAGCGCCGAGTTCTGACGCTCCGTGGCGATGTTACATTGACGCTTACCCAAGAAAATTAATCAGCTGTAACAAAAAAAAAAACTCAATTAAACCCTGTAAAGATGAAAAAGAGGGTTATTAAAATGGATATGGAGGCCAACTGCAGCGACGTCAAAAAGAGGGAGGGTTATTAAATAAAGGATTAACTAATATTGTAATTTCGTAAGGCTGTTCGAGCAGTTTATCGCATCATTAGTTGTTCGATTTGTTTCATATTATCAAGAAATAATTGTGTGCAGTAAAATGCCCTAGGTATTTCAATAAGCACGTGGCGTATAAACATTTAGATATACATGATGTTCGTTGAGCTACAAGCTCGAAAGTCTGACTACCTTAGAACGCGTTGCCTAGTAATAGGGTATTTCACCAAAAAAGTCTAATTAGTCCGTCAGATGGATTTTCAAAAAATAAAGGACACGTATTTTTTCTTTTTTCACGTAAACAAAAGATGAAGACGATATAGTGCTTCGAAAAGTCGTGTCAAGTCGTGTGACGTCACAAGGTTAGTACTTTTTTACTCACAAAGTGATGTCAAAAGCCCCCACTCATGATCTTTGACACGTTTTATTTCCGTCAATTTGTATTTATTTTAAAAACCAAAAAACACGTATCTAATATTTTTCGATAATCTAACAGACGGACTAATTAGATTTTTTGGAAAAATTGTTTAAACATTAAGAGATAAAAAATCATAAAAATCATTTTTAAGTAGCTTCTGATCATACAAAAACGGTTCAATAATAATATAATAAAAAAAAGAATTTTTGAATATCTAATGAAGCTTTGAAATTTTTCATCTAAGTAAATTGTTAATAACAAAACGAAAATTAACATTTTTTTAATTTTTCCAACGAGAGCCTATTTTAAGACCTTCGAGAAATAGCTCCACGAAAGGAAAAAAATCTCAGATTAATAGTTTAATAATTATCGCACTTGCTATGTCAATGTTCGTGCTATAAAAAACTGTTAATTTACTAATGGATAACTTATTGAAAATTCGCGATAAAAACTTTTGAACCACGGATTATTGTATATTGATTCATTTTGCAGGCGCCTGAATTTTTTCAACTTTTAATTTTCATATTTAATAAGTTTAAATTATATTTATTCATGAAAGGTCCGAATGGAGCATAGCTTGCGCAAGACGGAGTACCAGTTTTCGGGCGTATTTTCAACCCGATGGAAAAGTTATTAATATTAGTCCTAGAATTCCGAAAGTTAGAACATTCTTTAGGAAATTTCCTCCTCTTTTTGAATCTTTTTTCAAATTTGATTTTTTTAAATAAGGTTTTGAGATATTTGCAAAAAACTAAACCCATTTTCAACTTTTTAGTTAATTGTTTATAACTTTTGCAGTTTTTGCAAGCGAAAGTTCATTTTTTTCAAAAATCATCTGGAAGCCATTCCGAATCGAATGACACCTCAATCATAATTTTCGGAGACTGCTGAAAAAAGTTCATCAAAAAGGCACTTGTTGCCTAGACTATATCAGAAAGATTGTTGCAAGTGCTCTATCTATACCAGGGAGCCTATACCGTACGGCTTAGCGATTCTCGTTTGACGCAGGTTTCTACAAAGGGTTTTTAAAAATCCCTGACTATTATTTTGTTATATTGGAAAGTGGATGACACTGGCAACGGCTTATCACTATCACTACATAGTATAAAACAAAGTCGCTTCCCGCTGTCTGTCCCTATGTTCTTAAGGCTGGCTTCACAGCTATCCGGGAGACCCGTACGGGCTGTCCGTTGCGTGATAGAGCCGTACGGGTCACGCCCGTAGTGCTCTGAAACGTGGGTGAAACGATGTTCTAGCGCCTAACATGTGCTCCCGCTCCGGGCGCCCGTACTGACAGCCCGTACGGGTCTCCCGGATAGCTGTGAAGCCAGTTCAAGCCAGCCTAAATCTTTGAAACTACGCAACGGATTTTGATGCGGGTTTTTAGGGTTCCGTACCTCAAAAGGAAAAAACGGAACCCTTATAGGATCACTTTGTTGTCCGTCTGTCCGTCCGTCCGTCCGTCTGTCAAGACCCTTTTTCTCAGGAACGCGTGGAGGTATGAAGCTGAAATTTATATCAATTACTTAGGTCTACTGTCCCTTGAAGCTGTGAAAAAATCAAACTTCTAAGCCAACGCAATCAAAAGATACAGCCGTTTATGCCGCAAATTTTCGACACTTGCAAGGGAATCAAAACCTACAGGGTGCTTCCCGTGAACTCAGAATCTTGAAATTTGGTACGAAGCAACGTCTTATAGCATAGATAAAGGAAAAATTACGAAAACCATAAATTTTTAGTTACATCACATAATATATTTTTTTTTAATAATTTTAAACTTACTACCCATTTCCTCATAAACGCGTAGAGGTATTAAATTGAAATTCATACCAAATACTCAGGTCTATAATACCTTTGTACGGAACCCTCGGTGCGCGAGTCCGACTCGCACTTGGCCGGTTTTTTTTAATAGATAGAGTGATTCAAGAGGAAGGTTTATATGTAGCACATTTGTGCCAACCGCCGAACATCTCCCACCTGGACACGAGTTGCCATGGCTGACCTGGAAGTCCATAAATAGACTCCGGACACAGGTCGGTCGAAGCAAGGAAAACCTGTTCAAGTGGAAATTCATAGATGACTCTGCAAATGTGGTGTTACCCCACAGACGATGATACACTTGACATCGTGTCCTGCCTGTCCAGCTACTTGCACATCACAGGAGCTGAAAATTGGAACTGAAAATGCCAAACTCGTCGCTAAATTTTGGGCAGACTCAATTTAAATTGTCATCGACACGCTAAGAAGAAGATGTAGCACATTCCACCCGTGCGAAGTAGGGGCGGGTCGCTAGTTTCATATACGACCCGATTACCAAATCATACATGATGTGCGGGCTAATGAACTTCTTTGAACCAAACATTTATTGCATAGGGTTATCATTATTTCATAAACGGGTTTTTAGACACCACAGCAAGCTAAGGGCATCACAAGTCACTCTTCTACTTTCGCTTTCCACTTGTCTCTATTCAAAACTGGTACGAGTCAATGCTTATTGAAGGAGGCGGGCTAATGAACTTCTTTGAACCAAACATTTATTGCATAGGGTTATCATTATTTCATAAACGGGTTTTTAGACACCACAGCAAGCTAAGGGCATCACAAGTCACTCTTCTACTTTCGCTTTCCACTTGTCTCTATTCAAAACTGGTACGAGTCAATGCTTATTGAAGGAGTCTACCTCATCTCGAGACCAGCGTCTGGGCTAGCTATGATATCCCTTGCTTGGATAGTTGATTGAGCCCTTTGGTCGTGTGGTAGATGTGTCCAGTCCAATTTAACGTAGCATCTTTTCAAGTGGCATCATCAGTTATTTTTGTGATAGAACGGATTGTCGTATTTGTAACCTACTCTGTTTAGTTTCACACCCATAACCCAAAACAGAGCGTTCCATAAAACTCGTAAGAAAAGCACCTATAAGCATTCGAAAACTTTCATAAATACTATGAACGGATTCGTTAACCTAATCAAAAACCTTTTCCCTCAAACATGATATCTTTGACTTCCTTCGTGTATTCGTGCTAGGATTACAGGTCAGCATTAGTGCCAGGTCTCCTGGTACAAGCGCGACTACAATTTATAAAAAAAAGGAAAGGTATGATCCCTTTACCGGTAGCATTCGCCTGTAATGCAACAGTTCAGATTCCAGCATTACATAAATAACTGAAGAGAACCGTGACAAAGTACCTAACTCTGATTTTTGAACAAATTGGCTAAGAAATGAAGAAATTTTGTTGCAAGGACCTTTCTCTTCTGGTGAACATGTCCGTCCAGCCAGACTTCCAGTCTTAGCGTAGTCCTATACACTAGATACAGATCTTATGGAGACGTGCCCTATACCGATCTCAGTACGAACGCTGTATAAAGAAATTGGCATTGCGCCTCCAAAACTTCGCAGGACCATAGCCATCGAGAAAACTAAGCTAGAAGTTGGCTCACACCACCCAATGCACAGCTACGACTCTATGCCCGAGAGGCTGAAGATGAAGTCATAAAAGTTTTCTGGGGTGCATAGGTTCAGCTAGCCCTGTCAGTAGCTACACTTCCACAGCAAGATTTAATCTCTGGCGGTAGCTTGAGAGCCTTCCATCTCGGCACTCGTTACCATGGCCGATTCGGAAATCTGTAATTAGACTCCGAACCCAAGATGGCCGGATCAAAGATCTCCACAGATGGGGGTTCATGGACGGCTCAGATCTCAAGCATGCGGAGGTCAAAATAAATGGTCCATCGTTTTGCGAGGCTTGTCCTGACACCAAAACTTTTGATGGTGTTTTGACTGCAGCAGTGAGTAGAGATCACGCAGCTATATTCTAAGCCAAATACATATATTGTTTGCCATTAATACGCTAAAAAGAGGAAGAACACGAAACTATGGCCTGCTTTTATTCCATAGGCGTTCCCCTCCTGCGACCATTCATCTGTGTAATAGTTCAGGGTTGAGCATAACATCAGTAAGTGAGGAGAACCGAGTGTCCAGTTGTTCTCATACAGGACAGAATCATAAATTTTCAATTTTTTACAACGCGCAATGCAATATTCACGCGGCGATTGATCATTTAACGCATGACAATTTATGACATTAATTGATCTTATAAAGTTGTCAAACGATTTATATCTACAAACTCAGACCAAGAAAAAAAGGAAGACAGCGCGCCGCGAACACCAACAGTGAAGTCACAAAACCACACGCCTATAGCAAGTAAACATACAAGCTCACGCACACACCTACACTAAAACCACACGCATTTCTCCTAGTACGTCACGACTTCACGAGACATTGTCTACACACATAGATAAAAAGTTGACTTCACTTTTGATGTTCGTGGCGCGCTGTCTTCCTTTTTTTGTTGGTCTGAGTCTACAAATAAATTTAATTGAACATGTCTGTTTGTAACTTAAAAATAAAAGCTTAGCAGCTTAGCTTTTTAAAAAAAAAAGGTTTGCTCCAAAATCGCTGGCCCGATTGCCAGAATTTTTCCATAAAAATTGATCAATTTGAATCCAATACAAATTATAAACATATTTTTTATAAAATTTGACCCATATTTACTGCAATTTTTGCTGTGTAAGATCTTTTTTCTCGTTCTGTGGGCTTTTTTTTATTTGAATTTTTGATTGACCAATAAGCCTTCAAACGCAACAATAAGATTAAATACTCAATGCTAGAAGGCGCTGTAATGAAATTACTCTACTATTTAGCATGCTAACATCTTTGAAATAGATATCAAAGGGGATAGAACCAATGTGGCATATCAACCTGTCCACCATTTTGATTTTTTTTCGAAATCGCGGCCCACGGTGAAAGTGGTATGTATGAATAGAGGACATATAGACGAACAAAAAATGTCCAGTAACATGGTACCCAAAGTGTCACGTTACCGAGATATTTGAAGTTAAAGATCGACAAACGAGTACAACGACATTCATTAAATATTTTTTTAAATAGCCTTTTTACGTGTTTGGGCGTTAAATTATATCCAAATAATAGTTCCCAGGTTGATTATTGTTATACGCACATTGAAATCGCTTTGCATCTCATTGAAACGCTATGTAATGTCAAAAAATTGTTTTCTCGTGCTCCTAGTAGTATGTAATGTACCTACTCTCTTTCAATAACCAGTAATAATAATAATCAACGCCTATAGTCTCATAAAGACACGTAAAAGGTCTAATTTTTATGTGGTCATTGTACTGATTTGTCCATCTTTACCTTCAAATATCTCGGTAACGTGACACTTTGGGTACCGTGTTCCTTGACATTTTTTGATCGTCTATATGTCCTCTATCCATACATACCACTTCATCGTGGGCCGCGATTTCGAAAAAAAAACAAAATGGCGGTGGGTCGATATGCCAGCTCCCATACAAAAAGGTTCAAACCCCTTTGCATTTTATAAAACTTTTACCAAATTTTCTACACAGATAGAGATGTGGACCAGATATAATAGATTGTTTATTTGATGTTGTTACAATCTACAAAGACATGTTTTTATCATATTATTAATTATGTAATACTTAGACCAAAGTTGGATTACTTTAAAAGGAATTTTTTTAAACAATAATAGTTATCTGTAAACATTTATTGTCATTGATATTATAAAAATAATTGTTAATTAATAATTGTTGATTTGATGGTTTTAATTATATTTTAACAATAAATGCATGCACACATTAACATAAGTTTCTGCAATGGTTTTTGTTACATCTGTAATATGATTTGATGTAGGAAATTCTTAAAGTCAGTGATGATATTAATGTTTTGGAATACTGAAATCCCGATGAATTGATACATGATTTTAGACATGACAACGTCTTTTTAAAGTATGTGACAGTCTCAAAATAGTTTCAGACATCTGGCATATCTTAATGATATCCTCTGCTATAATAAATCCACATAATACTTATACATAACAGACTCTATTATGTAATAATCATGATGTAAATGTTGCTTATCATCGAGGTGAGATGCCAGATGTTGTGATGGACCAACTACCGTCACCGGATGCCAGGCGGGCGATCAGTCCTTTCGTTGTGGATTATTTTGGCCAGTTCCCCATTTTGGTGGATCCCCTTCATGGGTTACTGGTGGTCGGCATCGCGAATCTTCCTATTGCCTTGCAGAAAGTCACCAGTTGTTCGTGGTGGATTGACCTAGTATATATAAGGGCAAGGGAAGTTTTTTCTGGTTCATAAAGAAGCAGAAGCAGAGGGGGATTTGCACTGAGATATGGTTGCAGGGGAGTCACAGGGACCCCCACAGTCCATAGCTAAAGAGATGTAGCGCAAACCTGTAGCACTACCAATGACCGCAAGTAGGTATGGCAAAGCAAGGAGAGTCATGTGTGTTTCTACTGGGCTCTTCATGGGCCCAATGTAGATTTTCGAGTATCTATATCGTATCTAGCATAGGGTTGGATGTACAAAACTCTCTGTATTATATTTGTACATCTAACGAGATTATGCTTCTGATGCTGAGTTTTTGTCTATATTTCAGTAGCCTTTTGTTAAATTATGGAATCGAAGGTAACGTAATTACAAGCATGTGCTTGACCCAGCTCTCAAGAAAGACCAGGTGATAGTGTGACACTATACAACAAAAGTCAGGCCATGACTTTTGTCACCAATAAGCTGAAGCCATAGGGGTAATAGACCAATCAGCATGCAGCGTAATGATGGTTGATGTTACCTTCCTACAAAGGGGGAACCTCCTGAAAGCTGAAATGGAGAAACAAATAAAATACTTCAAGCTAATGACCTGGTGATCAAGAGCTTCGATAAATAGCTTTTGAGCTCTCCTTAGATGACCTCATTTAAAAGCCAGTATTCCTCTATTGGCTTGCTTTTGAGCCTTACCACATATTCAGAAATCATTCTGAACTACCCCACACATAAATTTTGCCTGCTATATTTATACTGTTTTTAGCAAGTTACCTTGATTTTAATGTAACCAACTTATAAATAATTACGGTTTAAATTTGACGGTTTGACCCCATTCATAGTTCAGAGAGTCTACAGACTAGGTACACATTTTTCATTCTGCATAAATGAAAAGCAATGAGACAAAAATCAAGAATAAAAATAATAGCCTAGGCAATAACCCCTTCATAAATTTTCAAAATTCCCGCCTTTATCCTATTTTAAAATGTATGCTTCTAGCTAGACCCAGTAGTTTAGGCTGTGTCTTGTCTGTTTTTATTCAAGGAATGAATTAATAAAGATTTTTAGTAGTAGGTGATTAAGGCAATGTTAGGACAGCTAACAATAGAGACACAAAAGAATAGTGAAATATCAGTAGCCGAAACTGTAAATATGGTTACTTTGTCTATTTACATTACAAAATCAACATGATAAGTATAGTAAATCAACAACATTATACTTAAAAGTTATAATTTCATCATTCATGCTGTAAAATAAACTAGACAAAACGTTGCTTCTGTCATTGAATAAACTAGTGATTGATGGAACAAAAAAATAACCTAGCAAGTGATGTGATGTGATCAAGGCTAAAATGAAACCTTGAATAAACTAGTGGAAGAAACAATGTTTAAAAAGTTATATTGTTTGTTTTGCACTTCAAAATCTTTTAAAATGTGCATAAAGTTCACATTTTGCAATGAAACAATCAGTAACTACTTACACACAATGACGTCATTGCATTGACAGTCAATACACCACAGTAAACAATATACACTTACACTATCTTAACTAGTCGTAGGAAGATGTGAAAATAATGAAAGCGTTGCAATGTTTATGTTTACTTACAGATCTTTGATTGAGAATAAAAATAAATCCTCCACCAACTTTATCAGGGCTAACCGCGATTCGTAGTTGACAGCGAAACTGCGAATCCTAAATAACATGGCGGCATCTCGTCGCAGCCGGTGTATGTAGGTTTTCACTCATTTCAGACGTATTACACTTGAAAATATTACTCACAGCATCAAACACTTTTTAAGTTAAAAACACGTCTCAGTACCGAAACAAAATAAGTAAGTTTATATCACACACTAAAAGCAAAATGACGTAACATTCTCAACCTTCACGGTCGCACAGTAGGTATAAACGGTAGTAAAAGAAATTAATTATGTTATTCTAAACATTAATAATTGGCATGATTCTTTTAACACTGCTCATATAAAAGTCACTATTTACAAACGACTCATTCCAATGCAGAGTTCCTGTGTGTTTGGAAAATAAAAATCAAACGCGAAAGATTATTATGCTTAGGAACAAACGTGACACGCAGTCAGGCAAGCTCGCTGATAGCTCTTTATTTTTTTAATATCAGTGATACCCTATATTAAATAAGAATCTACCAGGAACTGATAAATTAATATTATTGTATTCAAAATCTAAGAGTTAAATAGGAATTTAATATTATTATTTAAATAGCCAAGAGACTATGATCAAAATATCGTTCATTCCAAAAACATACCAACTTTTGTCATTTTTTGAACATTTTGAGTTTGACCATAGACGTTGCATTCATCCTTACTATACTCTATGGTTGCATTATGATTTACACTTTTGCGTTGCCAAATGGTTGCCCAATATTTCATTCTCCGATAGAAGACGTGCAGTTACCCGTAGTAAAAAAGAAATGGTAGATGATTTGCTATTGTTTGGTTGGGGTTGGAGAAGGTTAAATGATCTTTAACCGACTACCAAAAAGGAGGAGGTTCCCAATTCGTCTTTACTTACGTATTTTTTTTGCATTTTTGTATTATGTGTAAGTGCATGTTTACGTACAGGCGAGGTGTCGGGCGGTGCGTGCTGCGTTTTTAATTCAAATTCAAACACATGGCGATGTATGAAAAAACGATTTCAAACGTCGATTTTACGAGAAGCGATTTTTCGCTCGTTAGTTCAAAATGCAACGATTGTTGCGGTGGACCCGTCTCTCAGTAAATTAATAAAAAAGCACGAGACGAGCCTTTTGTACGGGCCGCGCGACGCCCCGCGTCTCCGTAAACGAACCCTCAGGGGATTTAGAAGCAGTTAATACTTAGCCTTAGCCCCATCTCTACAAGACGGTAGACTTGATCCCAGGTTTAGAGTGGGTAATAATTATGTCAGTGTCGGCAGCATAAATGGTGTTATTAATTTCTGCATCGTTTAAATTGTCACTCGTATAGAAGCTGAAGAGGGTTGGACCGAGTGTGCTGCCTTGTAAAATTCCAAAGTCAATGGGACGCACGGCACCTGAGTGTTCATCCACTTTGCCTAGCTGTTTGCGAATAGATAGGTACATAACTCGTGAACCAATCAAGTAAGCCCCTGGTAAACCTTCACATGCCTTCACATTCTTGTTTTTTCTTGTTTTAGGAGTCCAACAATCGAAGGCCTTTACCAGATCTAAAAAACCTCCCATCGATATTTAATAAAAATATTACTTCCGTATAAGAATCGAATTTCAAGGGTTTTACTTGTTTTGTAGGGAACCCTTGTAGTTACTCCTTATAATATCAGCTACCTGAAAGACCCGTTACAATCGGTCCAGCCGTTTCGGAGATGAGCTGGAACAAACAGATAGGCTGACATACAAAACATGAAAAAAAAAACAGCCAAGTGCGAGTCGGACTCGCGCACGAAGGGTTCCGTTACCATCTATATCTATAAAAGCGAAAGGTCACTCACTCACTGACTCATCACGAAATCTCGAAAACCGCTAGACGTATAAAGATGGTTTTTGGCAGGGAGGTAGTTTATAGTAGACGTCCGCTAAGAACCGATTTTGTGACAGGGCCGGATAAGGGTGGTCTAAGGGCCCTCGCAAGTTTGTATGAAAGTCCTTCATTTGTTGTGCTACAGTCTAGATTTTTGGCAGAGACGTTGTTTATAGTCAGTAGACGTCTGATATGAATTAATATTGCGACAGGGCCGGATTAGGGTGGTCTAAGGGTCCTCACAAGTTTGTAAGAAAATCCTTCATTTTTCGTGCTACAATCTTGATTTTTGGCAAAGACGTAGTTTATAGTCAGTAGACATCTGCTATGTATTAGTTTTGCGACAGGGCCGGATTAGGGTGGTCTAAGGGCCCTCACAAGTTTATAAGAAAGTCCTTCGTTTTTTGTGCTACAGTCTAGATTTTTGGCAGAGACGTTGTTTATAGTCAGTAGACGTCTGATATGAATTAATATTGCGACAGGGCCGGATTAGGGTGGTCTAAGGGCCCTCACAAGTTTGTAAGAAAGTCCTTCATTTTTCGTGCTACAATCTTGATTTTTGGCAAAGACGTAGTTTATAGTCAGTAGACATCTGCTATGTATTAGTTTTGCGACAGGGCCGGATTTGGGTGGTCTAAGGGCCCCCACAAGTTTGTATGAAAGTCCTTCGTTTTTTGTGCTACAATCTTGATTTTTGGCACGGACGTAGTTTATAGTTAGTAGACGTCTGCTATGAACTGATTTTGTGACAGAGCCGGATTAGGGTGGTCGATGAGCCCTCGCAAGTTTGTATGAAAGTCCTTTTTGTGCTACAATCTTGATTTTTGGAAGAGACGTAGTTTATAGTTAGTAGACGTCTGCTATGAACTGATTTTGTGACAGGGCCGGATAAGGGAGGTCTAAAGGCTCTCACAAGTTTATCTGAAAGTCTTTAATTTTTTGTGCAACAATCTTGATTTTTTTCAGGGTCAGTTTATGGTGAGAAGAAGTTTGCTAAGAACAGATTTTGGTACAGGGTCAGATTAGGGAGCTCTAAAGGCTCTCAAGACTTTGTATGTAAGTTTGATTTTTGCACTACCGACCCGAAACTTGGCAAGTCTATTAGCTAACGGACCTGGACTAAGGGCTCCCACAAGTATATAAATGAAATCCTTGGCTTTTTTGGAGCCGAAAATTGGTAGAGAGATAGAATATAGTTAAGACATATGTATGTGTGGGAACAGATTTTACGACAGGGCCAGTTTAAGGGAATATATAAATCATCGGCACGATTCTTGAGCGCTGACGCAAAAGTGAGTTATTGGGTCCCTTTGGTGGTATGAAGTGAGACGCGGGGCGGGGAAAGTGCAGTGATTGGCCCGTAGCGCATCGCGTCATAGCCGTCACTCGGGATTTGTTCTTTACTCCTGCTGCACTTACCTCACGACCAATAAATTATAATAAACGGGTGTGCGTTTTATTTGTCATATAGTGTACGATGCGCACAGCGATCCCCACTCTTCCGCCGTGCGCTCAAGAACCGTGCCGGTATTTATAACCGCTTCGATTGGCACTTGTCATTCGATTTGGCATAGTACATCCAGTCGCAGTCCCACACATACATACACGTCAAAATTTCTTCGCGAACGGAGTCGCGGGCAACAGCTAGTTATCTATAAAAATCACGTTTGTTGTAGATATGGGAGCCCCACTTAAATATTTATTTTATTTTGTTTTTAGTATTTGTTGTTATAGTGGCAACAGAAATTCATAATTTGTGAAAATTTAAATTTTTTGAGATATCGCCTGGTGACGTACGTAGTACATTATACCTCAATGCTGGTGACAGACAGACGGACGGACACGGACAGGTAATAGGGTCCCGTTTTTTTATCCTTTGGGTACGGACCCTAAAAACGTGGTTTCGCTATAAGTACCGAACTTAGTTACTTTCATATGTGTTCAGTAATAAGCTGGTATTTTGATTTTGCAAACAGACACTTCGTTATCATTTTGAAAACAGGATAACACCAACACAATAAGCTACCCGAAGCGATCAAAATTTCACATCAAACTTGAACCTAATGCTTTAGCGGTATAGTTAAAAATCTAAAAGGAATAAATTTGACAGATTATAATAGCTTGATATGCCTCTGTCCTTCTCTTTGTCTGACTCTGTACTAAAGCTAGCATACAACAGCTATGAATCAAAAATTTGGTTTCGCGGGCTACCCTGTAGCTTCCACCTTAAGCTGGGTAGGCGACGTTCTAGAATCGACGACGGACTGTACAAGATAGAGATTGTGTTACGGAATAGTCAACCGCGGAACCCCTATTTTAAGGACGCTAAAACATTTTTCTACAAATAACAGTGGTTTTCAGGTACCATTTTAACGTATAAGCAATCACAAATGTGAAGATATCATGGTCTTAATTTAAAGATAATTTATTCGTCTCCAGATTGGCATCAGAAAAATTGTATGACGTCATACAAAAAAATCGCACAAATACGTTTTTCCCATCACAATAATCGCAGAAAATGTAAAAAAGTAGGGTCCGAATAGGTACCATTATAGGTAAAGGTCATTGGGCAACTAAGTATGGAACCTATACCCAGAGCCTACAGAAAAAAAAATAGGTTGGATGTTTAGATAAACGTCTCTAGTTTACGAATATATATGTCGCATTATCGCAGATACCGGGAAAAAACCATTAATCTAAAAAATAAAAAAAAATAGTGATTATGTTAATTATAACAAGACTTAGTACATTTTATTGGTTTCTTGATAGTAAACATGATTTGAAAAAAAAATACAAACAACAAAACAAGTATAGAAGAGTTTTTAAGTTTTTAACCGACTTCAAAAAAGGAGGAGGTTTTTTTTTATGTATGTTACCTGATTTCTCCCCCATTTGTGGACCGATTCTAAAAATTCTTTTTTTATTTGAAAAAGTAAACTCCTGAGGTGGTCCCATTTTAATTTGGTGAAGATCTGGTGCTGATCTTCGGAGATATACAATGGAATTCTGCAAAAATAGACGGCAAATCTGTCGTAATTGCTGGAATCGCTTGGATGTTTATTGAATATACATTATCATGACGTAACATCACGCCTGTATGCTCTGAGGGGGTATGCAGATGTGTACAATACACATTTTTTTAATGTATTTTCACCGATTTCTCCCCCATTTTTAGAAGAGTACTTTCTGAAAGTGGTTCCATTTCAATTTGGTGAAGATCTGATGAAGATCTTCGGAGATAGGCAACGGAACTCCTCAATAAATGATAGTAAATGGACTGGGATTAACTTTCGACATGATCAATGTCCACAGAAATAATTGTATCGTTTAATAACGCCGCAGGCGTATCTACTTGATCTTGATGTTGGGCCAAAGACAAAAAACCAGGGCCGTACGCGAGAGGTTTCCGCCGCCGATCGCCACTATGAGAACACGGCGGGGCTCCGCCCAAGCAGGGCACGCCTCCACAGTGTGCTCCACCGTGTCCTCCGGCCGATCCTCGCAGTGGAAGCATCCGGGCGTTTCCTTCCCGCCTGATTCGGTGCAGGTACCTCCCGGAACATCCGTGTCCGGTGAGGACCTGCGTCAGACGGAAGGTGAGGGCACCGTGACGCCTCTCTAGCCACTCCTCAAAGAGGGGACTTACCGCCACTATCTAACTCCTGTGCCAGCACCAGCGTATCGTCCGCGTAGCAGACGACGCTGACGCGAGCGCTTCTTTTGTTTATTTAACAGAATGCTTCACTGAAATTGTTTTATCTATACATTTATTATCTATTTTTTATTCATCTATAACATTTTATTCCAATGGTTTTAAAAAAAAAAACCATCTTAGTGTAGGTTAATACTTAACTATATAAAACTAATTTGGTTTTTGTAGGAAGACTATCGTTAACTGGGTCAGATTCTGCCCCATGACCTTTACAGCATATTGTATCTCCAAAATTATTATAAATTGCGGTACATATAGTCCTTTAGATGTTGAGATATATTTTTTTTGTTTATATAATATTTTTTATTCAATTATTAGCTATAATAAAAACATTTGCCAATTTCTTCATACATTTTTCGCTCGGTTCATCATTCCGCGCTCAGCAGCGCTAGTGGAAGGACGGGTGTATCGCTCTCTCGCAAAAAATACGTACGATAAACGTGATAGAAAAAGATTTTAGTGTACGGTTACCACGGCAACCGACGACCGACGACGACCGGAAGGAGTTGATACTTTTTAGGACTGAGATAAAAGTAAGTACGAGTTTCATACTTTTATTATTAGAATGTGATTTAGAAATTATGTTGGGTACGACCGGGATTTGGATGGGTGGGGTTAAGCAGTTTGTTGACAAGGTTCAGAAATGGATGGGTCAGGTCAAGCTGTCGACGGTGAGGTTTGGAAGTGGATGGGTAAGGTCAAGCTGTCGGGGGTGAGGTTTGGAAATGGATGGGTAAGGTCAAACTCAAGCTGTCGGCGGTGAGGTTTGGAAATGGATGGGTCAGGTCAAGCTGTCGACGGTGAGGTTTGGAAGTGGATGGGAAAGGTCAAGCTGTCGGCGGTGAGGTTTGGAAATGGATGGGTAAGGTCAAGCTTTTGGCGGTGAGGTTTGGAAATGGATGGGTCAGGTCAAGCTGTCGACGGTGAGGTTTGGAAGTGGATGGGAAAGGTCATGCTGTCGGCGGTGAGGTTTGGAAATGGATGGGTAAGGTCAAGCTGTCGGCGATGAGGTTTGGAAATGGATGGGTAAGGTCAAGCTGTCGGCGGTGAGGTTTGAAAATGGATGGGTCAGGTCAAGCTGTCGGCGGTGAGGTTTGGAAATAGATGGGTAAGGTCAAGCTGTCGGCGGTGAGGTTTGGAAATGGATGGGTCAGGTCAAGCTTTCGACGGAGAGGTTTGGAATTGAAATTCCTATTTCATTTTAAGTACCTACTTATTTCACATGGTTATTTCACGTAGGTAGCGTATTTTTCTTTTCGGAAGTCGCTGTCGGTACCGGTTGTTCTTTTTCATTAAGTTTGGTTGGTAGGTAGGTACCCCATATTGGGTGTACATCTGTTTGCCCCTTAAACCCGAACAAGCGTGATATTATATTATGAAATGGCGAAAACACTACATAAACATACGATCACAGCTATCGTGAGTCATTTGCTGTCTATATTATTGAAGAGTTCCATCTTCTACTTCGGAAGATCTCCAACCCTGGTGACCTGTAATACAGGTTTTTTTGAAACCTACTTCAGGCACCAGCTCTCACAATGTGAATATTATAGTGTTCAAAACGTGCTACAAAACCATTGTGAGAGAAATAAATAAACTTATTATTATATTATAATCATATTTTACAGTAAAACCTTCCTTAAAAACACAGTATGCATTTATCAACGAAAATCCGATTGAAATCGGATCAGTAGCTTTTGGGAAAATCGCGGATACATACAAATACAGCACCTTCTTTTTTTTCGACTCGGTTGAAAATACTAACCTACTTATCATGACGACGATACTAATAATTAACAATTACCAAATGCGTTTTCAAAGTTCCAAGTAATCTACCAAATTCTATTTCAATACAATTAAAAAATAATATCAAAGATCAAGATTATTTATAGGAGGTATAAAACCGAGCGCTATTGTGAGACCTTGCTTTGAGCGACTTTAGTTACCTAAACATGAGTTGATCGAAAATGTAACAGCGTCCTTAAATTACGTTCATGATTAGATTGATTTGAATAAAAATATTTTTTTGACAAATTACATTTCTATTTAAACAGAATACAGGAAAACTTGCCAAGTGCGAGTCGGACTCGCGCATGAAGGGTTCCGTGCCATCATAGTAGGAAACCCCCTCTAAGTTTGTTTTTCATAGTGTTTGCTTAAATGACAAAGTTATATTTATTTGCGGTTTCTGAAAACATTGTTTGGGTAAACCTTAATGGAAAAAGAGGGGGTGTGTTGGAGTGCGTGTATGGGTATGTGTGTAAGTGAGGGTTTGTGTGGAGTTTGGGGGTGTGTCAGTGTTTGTGCTTGCTACGTATCCACAATACTCTCAGTTGCATGATGCATCATACTACAAAGACTTCAACCACTTAGTCAACTTCCTTATTAAAATATTACGGGGTACATGGAAAATATTCAAGGTCTATTTATGTTGTTATAGAGCCTGGAGCTGATAAACCTGAAATGTCGTCTAGCTACTGCTAATCTACTGGGAAGATTTTTACATACACTGTCAGCGAGGTGTTTAGCAGTAATAGCAGTACTGTACGTTGGGTCGTAGGTTATCTGTTTATGTTCGTATTTTGTCTGAGTACCGTCTATAATATCTAGAGCTGCTTAGCTGTGAGGACCTTGCAAAGTGCATAGAGGTAAGATGTAGGAAAGCGGATTAGTTTTTTTGAAAGGACCTTTAGAAAGGGCCACTGAGCCCTTCCTAGACGCAGCATAGAGGTTTCGTGCGCTCCACCCCACGCGGTCACGCAATATTCAAGGACTGACCGAGTGCAAGGTAGACTGTTATCAGGCTTTTGATTGAAGTCAACAACACCTCTAAGTTTTTAAAATACATATATTAATCTTCGCACACGTTTTACTGAAGAGTCAATCTGTTTTTTGTTCAGTAGATTGTCTACGATAACTCCAAGATATAATATATCAGTTCGTTCGATGGATAAACAGTCGCAGGTAGAAATATCAGTTAGTGTGCAAGCGAGAGCTCTGATATTGTGGGAACCGGGAGGCTGACTTAGAATACCTGGGTTAAAGGGTATGAACTTGGTTTTACTAATGTTAAGAATGAGAAGTTTTGCGTTTTAACCAGTTCAAGACCATGCTGAGAGCCATCTCCGCTTTATTGAAGGTATCGGACCAGTCCTTGCTGTGTATTATAAACGCTGTGTCACGCGGCATAAATATGTTATGATTTTACAGTTTATAGGAGATAGTTGGCAGAGTTCATTCACATAAATGAGGAAGAGAGTGGGTCCAAGGACACTGCCCTGGGCTAACTATCTACCTGCTTGCGGTCTGTCAGATAGCTGCGGAAGATATCTTTGGTACCGCAAATTCCAATACTATCTGGATTGGAAAGTAGTATGTATGGGGACAGAAACGGTAGCAAAAGCTTTGGATAAATCCAAGAAGATGCCAACAGTTTTTTGTTTGAATCTGTAAGTTCCACAACTGCATCATCGTTAGATTTTCCAGCTCTGAAGCCAGACTGGTTGGAAGCTAAAATATTGTTTTTTGTAAGAAAGTTGACTAATGTTAATAATTTTTTTCAAAGATTTTGACAATGTATATAAGTATGTGTATAACTTGAAGATGTGTACTAAAATGTGAATGATAGTGTGTCTAGCAGCCTTAACAACAGACGCCTAGATGCCGTCAAACCCACCAGCACAATTTTTGTTATTTAGGTTTTTCTAGTTCATTACAGTCCTCGTCACACTGAACCATTGAACCGGGTTGGAACGGTTTGACAGAACTCAGTGCTCGAAGTACAGGTTGAGTATCCGTGTTGGCAGTGGGAGGAGTACGTTGCTGAATTTTAGAGGCTAGGCTATTTCTGCCAACACTAGAGAAGTAGTGATTGACCTCGTTAACCGATTGGGCGGGATCGTCACGGCATTTTAGCAGCTCCGAGGCAGTTGCTTGTTGCCCTGATTCAGTTTCGCTACTTGCTTGATGAAATAATTCCATTAAAATGAAAAGATTAAGCGATTTATGAGAAAAATTCACACGCCGAAATTTAATGTGAAGAAGATAAGAAAATCAATGGTTAATCAATGTCAACAGTATTACGGGCACTTGCATACAAAAGCCTTACACTGTCGCAATATCCACCACCTCGGCGTGATCCCGTTACTAATACGTAAGGATCGCCAGCTCGCAAAAGACGTTTTATTTTGCAATAATCGAGTGCAGCGTAAACACGTGATTCTACTTCCGCCACCCAATTACTTTTCGGAACTTCATAATAATGCATAGATCGAACTCCTCGCCAAAAGCGTAACTGTCGTGCTGTGTGGCATGATCTGGTTATTGCTACTATAGGACAATGAGGTCTTGCGTGAGCAATTAGTTTAGCTGTTCGACCAGAACTAGTTAGGCATATAATAACAACAGCACAAGCTCGCAAGGCTAGTTCAGCCGCATTTATACTAATGGCTTTAGTTGGTTCTTCAAGAGGACTTTGCATTAATTCAGTATTTCCATATACGTATGGCTGCCAAATTATTCGTTCAGCTTGCCTACAAATAACAGCTGCTGCAGCGAGGCATTGTTCAGCCATTCTCATAGTGTCACAATTAGGTATATGTTTCATATTGGGAGACTGATAATGAAGTTCTAAAGATATAATATCCGCGCCATCAATGACTAGATTTGCTATATCCGACACACAAAGTGTGGGGATCTGCTCATTTATTACTGCCTTAAATATACATGGCTTCCCAGCTTCATTACACTTCGCTGATATGATTTTCTGGGCAATAAATATTTTCTCTATGGGCAAATCAGTACTTAAAACGCATCGATCAACATAAACACCATCTGCTGTAGCTACTATATCATCGATATTATCGAGTCCTAATACTGTTTCGATACAAGCTATGATTAAAATGTGTTTCCCTTTTTCAGATAGAATGTCCTTTACTCCTTTAATATCTTGTACAGTTTTTGCATTTGGAACCAGTACAGCATCTACATCAGCTCCAATAGCCCAAGCTAATTGGTCGTCCATAGTTTCGAATGGATGGGAAGCTGCTGGTGTGTCATCGCAAGGTACCGATTCAGTACTTCCGTGTTTGGCAGTGCGGGCAATTTGGTCGAGATCTTGAGGTGTCTCAGTTATTCGGACTGTCATTTTGGCACCAATAGTTCCGCCAACAGCGACCAAGCAGTCTACTGAGTCATCTCCGACGTCAGTTATTACAAGTTTAATCTTGCCGGGACTCAGGCTATCGATAAAAATTACATCGTTAGGATGAAGATCCGTCAAGTCGTCATAGCTGATATATAAACAATCAGGGGTTCCGCATTCACGCCAACTTGCATCAGTTGTTAAACGAACTATGTTGTGTTCTAAAATATCCACGATTGACTTTGGGCCACCTTTCAGGTCCCCTGTTACAATCTCAGGGCTTTGCACGTCTATTATTATGGCCAAAGGGTAAACGAATTCTAATTCAGTGCTGTAATTATAAACAGCTTGTCGTATACTTTGAATCAATTGTGCACAAGCATCTGGTTCCACGTCTCGCATAACAAGCCGGGCCACCGTCATTCCTGCCGCGATTAGTCTTTGAATGTTAGCTGGTTCTCGATTGTTTATACCAATGTCACACATGAGTCCCATTTGCAATTCTTCGCATGCATTTTGATGAATGTCTATATTACAATAATGTTTGAATAAGGATGGTTGCGGGGCAATCATTTTTCTAGTATTATTGCTGAGTATTGTTGATTCCAAGGGAATATGCCATGGTAATGCCATATTCGCAAATCGTTTTTTTTTTTAATTTATTTAGTCAAAACATTAAATTAATAATAGTAAGTATTACTACAAATAATTAAATCGTGTATTGCTCCTGATAAATATCACTACTAAACATAAACGATTAGAAAATAAACTGACGTGACATTAAATTGCTAATTATTTGACAAGACCCTATACCAAAAAGTGAGACCCGATTAGATTTGTTTTTTTATTAAATAAATAAAAAAATATTAAAAGAGATAAAATGAGGTTACACGTAGGGGCAAAAATTAAAATGAAAATAGTATGCTTGGTTTGGACATGATAAGAAAACGAGTGAAAGGCGACTAACAGTAAAAACAGTACATTTTTGTCTTAAGGGTGAAAACAAAACTAACACACTGTATATTTTTTTGTAATCTCCTTGATATTGTTGTTAAATACTTTCATTTTATACATTACATTTACATTTACATTTTTTAATAAGTCACGATGTGACTTCCAAAATCCGCAATCTTTCTTTGTTGTTTTGATTTTAATGTAGCCAATGTCACTCGCGCCACCAAGACAAATCTAACGACGTATTTATTATTCAAATGGGAACAAAGAAACGGACGTACGTAGGTCAAACACATAACCCTCCTTTAGGGCTTCGCCACAGTCGGGTAAAAAGAACGCTGAATGCAGTGGAGGGGATATGGTGGTGCTGTGGCTACTGTGATTGTGTTAGGTGTAATAAAATTGTAATATTGTATAATCTTATTAGATACTTTATTACTAGCTATTACGATTACCTATAAAATTCTTAGTTGTCATATTATGTTGTCTTTTTACATGTCGCGACCTATGATACGAGTATCTACTCCAATGTTTTCGATTGATACAAAAGTATTGTACCTGTGATTGTACCCGATATCGGAGCAAAATGAATTTGTATTGTGTGCATCATGCCGACCACAAACCACATTGACAACAGCCAATTATTTTTTTCTTATATACTAGGGGAGACCGGGGACAATTGAAACAATTTGACTTAAATCGTGTGCAGTGAAGTATCTATAGTACCTACATCCCTGGAATTTATATAGTTGAAAGGGTCGTTATCTAGTTCCTAAATTAAACATAATCTATATCTCTATTTTGAATAGTTAACCTACAATCACACATTAAAGAAGACCGGGCACAGTGGTTCTATTGACCCCACCCCAAGGACGGTTGAAACGGTAAGTAGGGATAATTGAAACACTGAAATATTTCAGGAACTACTGAAGGTTTTTACTCAATCTTAAAAATTTAACTTACTACTAAATTATTTATTGAGATCGTGACAAGTGTGTTACCGTAAAGTTAATATTTTGAAAATTATAAAAGCAAAAACATCTTTAGTATAAACAACGTAAAATATCTCTTATTTTAATCATTTTCGAGCTTTAATTTGTGCTAATGAATACTATTTCACATGATTGAAAGACTTTTTACCCTATTTTGCTGTAATTGCACTTACATGGGGGATAAAAAAAGATAATCCAGTCTCATACAAAACAGCTTGTTTCAATCGTAACAATGTTTCAATCATAACAATGTTTTAATCATAAAAATGTTTCAATCATAACAATGGTTTATTGACGGTCTGCTTCAAGTCCTGCGGTAGACTGTTGGGTGTTGTAGTCAGGGCTGGTCAAAATACATGCTTTGCTTTAATTGAAATACAAATTACAAAATACAGTATCGCAAGTAATTGAAATCTTTAAGTAAGGTATTTGAATAAAATACAAAATACAGTTTTTTTTAGCTATTTTTAATTGAAATACAAAATACATAATTACAAAAACTTTTGCAAAATAAAAATAATCGCCTTCAAAAACCACCACAAAAAAGTGGACAGACGAGGGGATAAATGTATTTTAATGTTAAAATGTGTTTTGAAGCCTCAATTATTTGAAATACTAATTACAAAATACTTCGTCGTCAGGTATTTGAAATACGAAAAACAAATTTCATTTTAAAGAAGTAATTGAAATACAAATTACAAATACAAAATACGTATTTGTATTTCAATTACTTACGTATTTTAATTACAAGTAAGTAATTCAAATACTGCCCAACCCTGGTTGTAGTGTCATCGGGCTGGTAAGGTCACTGTTCCGCTTCCGACACATGTATGACCATGGAATTTGGCTGTGGAGTCCCTAAGTACTTAGGAGAAGATGGGAAAGCGGCTTCAAATCCTGCGGCAGACTCATTTTAGAAAACACAACCTTCTTCTGTGCAGTCGGATAAAAATGCGAAATATGCGGGGACGTTTGAAACGTTTCAAACGTCCACAGCCACGTCGTTTCAAACGTACCCATGTCACATCTTCTACTTTAACACTCAATATTTTGTAATATATTGACTTAAATAATAATTAACAGTAATAAAAACTAACTTATATAGACAAACAATACTCTCAAATAAGAAAAACTGACAAACTACAAGATTAAAATAGGTAAAAACCAAAAAAATAAAAATGGTGAGAACTTACTTTTTGGCGTGAAATTCGTCGAGGCGTCCTGTGTGCGACTACATTGCTCGCTCGCTCGAGCTATGCTAAACACAAAACCGAATATGGCCGACGATGCAACGAACGCCGCATCACACGCGTAGGTATCATGGTTTCCGAGAAATTGAAGTTGTTGCAATCATGACCTGTTTCAATTGTCCCCGGTCTACCCTACCTAACCTACTTATTATATTATTATCTTATTATGCTAAATAATAATTATTCTGGGCTGGACCGATTTGAATATTTGAATGGGTTCCTGGATGGTTTGAAATCGCAACTATTGGACCTTGTAGGTGGGGTTGCTGTCGGTATATCAATAATCTTCTAAACGGCAGGGACGACAATATTAAAAATGATAAACACAGATTCTATATTCCAATTATATTTTTCCCGGTAAAAATATTGTTACGTTATCTTCGACGTTTGCGTTACCCATGTTACGACCTTACGACTACAGCTTGGCAAAAAAGAGTAGAAAATCCGGGGGGCGCCACTGTGCTGTTCATATGGCAACCCGTTATGACCGTATCGCGTAACAACCTATCGTTTTGATACTTTTATTACTATTTTTTTATACTTAAAATTTATTTATTGAACCAGAATTTATTCTCCTCATGTAACTACATAAAAATAATTTATATATGTTAGTAGCAATGTTTTTTAAATTTTCTGGGATTAAAAAAAGGCGTAGAAATAATTTATTGTAATTTATTATAATAAATCTTCCAACTCTTTTTTGGGACGACCTTTTCTATGTTTTCCGGGTGTAGAAAATACGCCTTTGTTTCGATCTCCTTCCAGGACGACTCTTCTTATGGTGCTTACTGATTTACCTAAAGTGAATAAATAAATATACATAAAAAAATGCATTTTGCTTTAATAAATAACAAATTAAAAATAATACATTTTTGGTACATTTGTAATTCTAATGATATAACAAACAGTTATCACCTTGAAATCACATTCAACAATAAAGTTATGTAGAAATCGAATTTAAATTCACTTATTGCACAGTACGCCACTCAAGTATCAACATTAATCTGACACGCTATACCAAGGTAATGTCAGACAAAATGTAAACATAACCTATGTGCTCGATGATTATTGTTCAAAATTCCACTTATTTCGTATGCAAGCAAGTCAAAACAGAATGGGGTTCATAAATTAACACTTAATTCATCTAAAAACAATAAAACAAACAGTTACATACCTGTCATTTCAGCGGTTCTTATGTAAACATCGTTGAGATCGGAGAGAATGGTTTTGGCCTCTTTTTCTGCCAAACATCGCTTATATACCTTATAAATTATCGCTCTGCTAGCACTTCGGATGGTTTTCTTCATTTTGTATTACTCTACGTTGCTTTAATCACGTTTTTAGGGCACAATTATAAATTTAATAAACTTTCGAACTTTGTTTACACCAAACGTCATAAGTTTTTAATTGTTGCCAGCAAACAAAAAAATTAGTTCCGTTTCTAGACTTTTTTGCCAAGCTGTACGTATGACGCTCGAGGCCACACATAGTACAGTAACTAAAGATGCCACACATAGTAGAGCATGTAGTAGAGTAACTAATAATACCATACCATAATCGCAACAGCTGTCAACGCTCTGTGTCATTAATGTCATTTGGTTGACATTGACAGTGCATTGACATCGGCTTTGTTGTTTGAAGTTTGACACAAAAATTACCAGTAAAAATTACTCTTCTTTGTTTGACATTGACACAGTTGAAATGTTGAATGTTGTCTTTTCCATGTCTTTTCTTCACTTCCGTTTGTTAGAAGTAATAAAATAAGTACCTATTTTACTTTTTGGTTTGCAATTCTTCACGAGTTTTAGTTGTCTGGTGTCTGTACTGTCTGTGCACAATTTCTTGTTTCAGTCAGAGCCAAAAGTAAAAAGTACTTCTCTTCACACTTCAGCTTCAGGGCAGTCGTTGTTTTCAAAGTACCTAGTGCAATTAGATAATAAACAGTGAAGGGCTATCAGCTCAGGAACTCCAGCAAGGAAAACAACTGGCGGAAAGTGATAGTTCAACACTGAACTGATTATTATTTAAGAGACTAACGATACCTAGTAACTCGGTAATGTACAAGTATTGTATAAATTTATTCTATTGAAATAATGTGTTCTTAGACAAAGTTGATCAAATTCAGAAGGTAAATAATATTTTGGAGCCATGGAATTAGAAATATCAATTAAAGAAGCCAGTAATGGCCTCAAAGACAGACGTGTCTCAGAACGGAAGAAAAGTGCAGAAAGTTTAAAAGGATTTCTTACTAGAAATGCAGTGCCTTCACTTTTGTCTGAAAACACCCTAAAAAACAAGGGATATACCTGGAATAATCTATTTGATGATATAAACGAATATATTCTAAAGGTAACTATAACAGTAGAAATATCCTATTACTATTACTCCGGCCCCGCTAGCTAGCCAGCTACTTAATTTACTATTTAACAACCTGCTGGTCAGCTGAACTCATATTAGGCCCTTTTTTATTCTCATTAAGTTTTTAAAAGCTGTAATTCCAAAGGCGATCAAAGTATTGATGAATGATTGATTTTAATTGATGATTGATTTTATTGAAACCTTATTTAAAGTGTTTGTTAATTTTGCAGGAGATAGAAAAATTTGACACATCCAAAAATTATGAAACAACAACTAAGCCTCTTTGTAGTAGCTTATTACATCTATGTGTGGCTGGCTCCAATAAAGGTAATTCAATTTAATACATTATTATTATAATAAAAGAGGCATTTGTATCTGATCACTGGTTGCATATGCTTGTTTACATATGCCTTGCCTCTTGCCTATTTCACCCCCTCTGAGACCCTTCTGTGCCTTGGAAAGCTTGGAAGTTCTTTGATAGTTGTTATGAAGCTGTGTTATGAATAGCCAAAAGCTGAAAGTCTGAAAAGGTATGCCATGGGTATGGTGTTACACAGTAACTGGGTTTTGTAGGTCATAAATTATGCAGTTCTGCCATCCTACATATAGACCATACATACCTACCAAAAAGAAATTAAAAAATCGGTTGAGCCTTTTAGGAGGAGTGTAACTCAGTGTAACCACAAACACTGACACAAGATGTTTATATTAGATTATTAAACCTGCATTCTCTTAAATAACCAGAGTAGTCCTAAACTAAACTATACATTTCTTTATCCATCTTATACTTTAATATTTTTGTTTTCAGGCAAAGCATATATTAAATCTACGAAAATAACAGAAATGTGTTTATTTGTGCTAAAAGATAATCGTTTGGCGAAAGCGATTGGTGACAGTTATTTGAATTTACTGTTAAAACATTTTCTGCCCTATGAGCACTATTTGGGTCTCATAAAACCATGTACTTGGAAAGGTAACTGGATATTTATAATATTGATTTATGATTTATGAGCTCCTAAAATAAGGAGCACTTTGATTATTAATAACAGGTGCTGAGGTTGATGATTAAGTTAAGCAGTGCTTGCTTAGATTGGTCTGTGGATGGGGTATATCACCCATTACATACCTCTGTGCCTCGGAAAGCACATTAAGCTGTTGGTTCCGGCTGTCATTTGTACGTCTATAACAGTTGTACGTACATCTTTGACAGATGTTACAAGTAGTCAGTGCCCTGAAAGTTTGACAACCATCTTACCAAGAGGGATCAACCCAATAGTAACTAGGTTGTGGAGATCAGATAGGCGGTCTCTCCATGTAAAATACTGTTACTCAGCTACATGTCTAGACTCTAACTAAGCCAACCAAAGGCTAGGCAGATGATTTTATTAATAGATTTATTTTTTAATTTTTTGTTGGTAATGTTCCAGAGTTGCTGGATGTCTGTATTGCTGCATGTTTCTCTAATGATTACAAAATAGATAACTACACAAAGCTAAGGATTGTGCTGGTTGTTATGAAAAGTGGAAAGGACAATTGTCAGTTTGTGGGCCCACTTATGGAATCACTATCCTTGTTAGAACAATATTTTTCTAATATTTCAAACGACAAAAAAGTACATGATGTAGTTATAGAAATAATAATTTTACTGTTAGAAACGGTATGTGAGTGTTTTTTTGTTTTTGTTTTGTGTCTTGTAAACTGTTTAGAAAATAATCATAAAATTATTTTTAGCTGTCCTGTGAATACCGGTTGACAATGTGTCAGTTTACTGAAAATGCAATGCCAACATTATTAAAATTTTATGATCAAAATAAGGATCAAAAGAAAAAGGTTGGTATATTTTATCAACAATATAAATTCTATCAATAATAAGTAGGTACATTAACACTTATTTAAAATCTGCTAAGTTTTTAGTAAGGTAGGTACTTACCTACTTACCTACCTACTTTACATAGTTCATTCGTATTTAACTATTATTATAATGGCTATTATTGTAATGGTTTCTAAGGTAATGTTTAATCACACAAGCAGATCATTAAAAAATCTTTTCATTTACAGAATTCATTGTTTTACTTTTTAAATTTGACTGTGGCACTTCATCACCCACTGGGAAGACTAAAAAACGAAGAAGGGAGTCTCGCGAACAACTGGGAGCTTTGGAACAAGTACCTGAATAGCATTTTGGAAATAATATGCACAGAAGTAAGCTATTTGCAAAAAAATCGAAAGCAAAATGATAAACTTATTCAACAAAGCTCACAATTTCATAATTTAGCTGCATCAGTCCATTATCAGGTAAGAAACTAAATTATTTAGTTCATAAAGAAAGAATGTATGTAGTCTAAATATATAATATCTTTGTTTAGCAGAAATACCTTCAATTGGAACCCAGAATTTGACTAAGGATTAATACATTGGTTGGTCATTAACATTGTAGTAAAGGCAAATATTTAGCAAATACATTATTTTGTTTCATTCATGAGACTTAAGGCCAATGCACTATATAAAATGGAACTTCTGTTATTTAAACTTTATTTTAAGAGGCACAATGTTGATATTAGTTTGACAAGGAATATCGCGGTTTAGTGCGATTTGCCAAGTCTGCGCCGTCCCTTATACAGTATGGTAGTTTGAACGAGGGACATATTGAAACCTGATATATAAATGCTTACACGATACTAATAAAAATATGAACAAAAAGAACACTGATAAATAACAGACAGAACCATATCAAATACTTCGGAAAAGTCTTTTTTTTTTTTGGCGGTTTGGAAATCATCAAATAACCCCTTCCGCTCTTGGCCAGAGCGAAATTGAGTGTCAGACTTCTACTGACTAAAAACCACCCATGTTCCTTCTTCCTTTATGTCGAGGCCGCAGTATCTCTTGCGAAACACCCGCAGCCCCGAAGGGGAATCTCGTACGTAACCCTTGCGTTATCACATAAATTGTGCGCGGATCAATGACTAGGTAGGTAAAAAGAAACGTCTAATAAAGTGAGATCTGGAGAGCGTGCGGGGCATGGCACAATTACGTCACAAATTAAAGTTATAGGTTCTTTACATATATTTGGAACGAGAATCGAATACTGAATACCCTCCTTCAATATGTCCCTCGTTTAACTTAACACACTGTTTAACGTGCGCAATATAGTCGTTACCTATATTATGTCATTCATTTGACTTTTTTATCTACCCTTAATATTACAGATTTTTAAATTGTCCGAAAGAAGTGACACTGGCGCAGAGAACGTATCAAAAAGATTAAAATTGAGCATAAACAAGAATATAACTTTTGGTGACCTTATCAATGACTTGCAGCAAAATCATGTTCCATGGTAGGTAACTGACCATCATATTTTTGTTTTTACTAGGAATTATAATTAATTTAGATTTCGACTTCATAGTCAACTTTCTAAGTATATCATACGATTCTGGTGAAACATCCATCTAAAACATAATATTATTATATTATACTAGCTGATGCCCGCGGCTTCGCCCGCGTGGATACTGTAAAAACAATCCTTGATGCGGATTATATACCATCCTAAAATTTCAGCTCGATCGGTGCAGAACTTTTAGAGTTTTTGAAGCGTACACAAACCAACATAACATTTTTATATATATAGATATATATATATACATATATAAGGTCCCATTAAAATAGGTGGACAAAATTTTAGGAATTATTCAGACCACCAAAATAAGGACAATGGTAAAAAAATAAAATTAGAGAAACGCATCAGATACCTACAAGAAAATAAAACAGGTAGCGAAAATACATTGAAAGTGTTAGTTACCCAATATTTTACGTACAAAAAACTCACTTTAATCAGTGTTTTTTTTACTTGGATATGTTTGGTTAGACGTACTGAACGCTGTGTTAAAATTTGTCCACCTATTTAAATGGGACCTTATATAGATATATTTCACCCTAGGTTACAATAAGTATGGATTTGCTGGGACATGTTCGGGTTTTTGCCTCCACGTTCCGTAGTGTTATTTCTTTGGAATTTTAGATGTACGGATTTTTGTATAAAAAAATAAAGAGAACGATTTAAAAGTTAGTTGTCCGGGCATTTTTCAACTGTCTAAGTTTTTGTCAGGATTGTTTGATACCTATTAATATTTTAGGCTGGGAATAGTACACGTATATGTGGCAAACTATGCCGCCAACATAACCCCCGACGACTACCTGTTACTGCTGAATAGTCTTCAAATTCTCCTCACAAATAACAGTACCAATATAGAATGGAACATATTTGAGCAGCTCGTCTGTTTGGTGCTTGAACACTCGCGGATTTTTATGAGCAGAAATGACGAATTTAAAAACACGTCAGTGTCATTGTGGAATTCTTGTGTTAGGTAAGACCATAGTGGAATTATTATAATTTGAATAAACGGATAAGGCTATGGAGGAAGACCAAAAATAATGTATCTTTTGGTTTCAGAAATTGCACATCTTTAAATGCGTCACACAAAGCAGTACATACAATTATGCAAAAGTTATTAAAATCTGACATATTGGACTACCCACATGCGCTACATCTTATAAAACTGTACCTGGAGAATGTTATTCCCGTTACCAACAATAGCGTTCAAACTCTAAGCGATATCTTTCATAAATTCTACCGCAAATGTACCTTGGATGACTTCCGAATGAAATGCTTATCGTGGCTTACGTTAAACGATACTGGATCTTTATATATGACTGAAGTATCTGAATTGTTATTTAGAATAGTCGCTGACGAAAACATTGCTTTCAGTTCAATATCTACTCCGGAACCGGAATTAGACAGGCTTCGTGATATATTATATAACTGTCCAGAGAAGTGTATTTTATTCAGTGAATTTGAAATACTGAATTCAATCAAGTCAGTAGAAGAAGAAACTACATATGAACATGTAGGAACTGTGTCTGATGTTGAAGGTCGAGTACAAGAATACTTCAAAACGAATTTAGTTAGTACTACTTCCAAACAATTCCAAAAGCACACAGATTTATTAGAGTGTATTAAATTGATTAACGTTGCTTTATCATATCTTGAAAAGCTTATAAAATATCGTATTCAAACTCAAGAAGAAATTAAGAACATGCAGACATGTGTTTTACTGACATCGATAGTGCGGCGCATGTTTACAGCTTTGACTCGTTTGTTGGATAACAGCACTGAAATACCAGTTAAAATTCAAGCTCTTCAACTAGTCAAAGTGCTTTTGGTGACTGATTTCCATCCATTTCTCTCGCGTATCTTACGAGCCGGTATAGACTCAGATTTTTTTCATGTTATTAATAATATTTTAAATACCGAAGTTCAATCGGAAGATTTCGATGTCATCATTGAAGGAGACGAAGACGACACGAGTATTGACACTTTAAAACATAATTGTTACTTAGTACTGGCTGCTTACTGCAGAAAACCAGCGGAGTACAGGGAAGAAATACTTAAATTAATATTAGATGATGGTACCTACAGCTTTACATCTGATACTCAGTGCGCTTTTCAGTGCATAGAGCTGCTGATTGATTCAAATGTAGACAATCCTCCTCTCGGTAAGAATAATTACATATTTAAATTACTCTGTTATCTTAACCAGGCTGTATATCTAAATGTAACAATTAATTTTACAGGTTTGATTTTCACACTGTTGCAGTGCATGTGCCAGAAATTATATCGAAATTCAAAAGTGTCTTTTGAAATACTAAAAATACTTCTAAAAATAATGGAACCACTATGTATGGATGATAGTGATACGAAACAAAATTGTTTCATAATGATAAAGAGTTATTTGCAACTCTGTGAGGACATGTATTACCCACCAAAAGTAGTGTCCCTGATTTATGAATGCGTCACTAAGATTATCTTAATTAATCGTGAATTAGAAATGAATGTCGAAGAAGCCTTTTTAGATGCGTTAATGAAGAAAGTTAAAGGCAATGTCCATAGCATTCGTCTCCATTGCTGTTATTTGATGAAGTCGATCAACAATTTCACTGATGACGACATCGATACTTTTTCGAAGCAGTTGCTGGACATATTTTTAATTGATGTAAGTCCTAATTATAACAGTTTTATATTAGCTTCACTTGTAACTAACTATCAAGCAATGTAATCAAGTTATGGAAGTCAATTTTAACCTACTTCTAATTGTCGTTTCAAAATGACACTTTGTATGTATAATTATGTAGTTCGAATGTCAATACTGTAATTAGGTATCTTGAAGCGAGTGTGACAATATAGCCCAAGAGGTGGATAACCGTGGATAGTGGAACTCTTCTACGGCTACTAGTCGACTTCCTGAGTTCGCCGTCATATGCTTCGGTTTGATATCCCCAGTAAATTTCATTTAGTGTGACTGATGGTACTTTTATTGAAATTAAAAATTTATTCAACCAAATTCATTTGAAAGATTTCTTCAAAAGTAATGCAGCAGTGATTGGGCATACTGCATGAATATCTTGATTTTTTGGTCATAGGGTATAGTTTGTTTAGTACCTAATGACGTTAAATGGTAACATCCAGCTTATACAGCCCCAACAAGAGACGCGAATTAAACCATATTGTTTTTTCAGGTGTCAAACAGTAACGAAACGATTCTTAAAGACGAATCTGCCAACAGGACATACACAGTTCTACATGCCTTCCTTGCTCTGGCGCAAACGAAACCATCTTCTATACTAAGCGTCATTCTCCAAGTTATTCATTTGCAGAAACAGAAATCATTAGATAACCGCATCGTTGTGAAAGTTTTGAACCTGATTATCAACTCTGTTGGCATCAAAGATCTCAAGACATATTTAAATAACAATATTTTATCATTAATACATTTTTGGTTTACTAAAAATCATGAAGTAGTTGATTTCCCGCTCTACATACTTGGTTTTGAAACCGTTGACAGTTTTATAGAAAAACATATGAACTGGTTAATTGCGGGGGAAATATTGTGGCGACAGGAGGGGAATGTTCGTAAGAGCGAGCTCTTGAAGCAAATCGCGAAAAAACACAAGAAATCAGTTGAAAATATAGTTGAGGTATGATTTGACTGTTACCGTTACTGTTATAGTTTTGTATTAACTGCTAGCATTCTTAGCTATAGTCGCATTATTTATTAGACATTGTTTAATTGTTATTTTTTATTCCAGACTTCTTTTTCCAATATAATGGCCTTATGTTTGCCTTTTATTGTCCGCACAAAGTACAATATTCACCATGGTGAATTTTCTATGGGAGAGACATTTAGGAAGTCACTGAGAAATGCAACAAAAATGTTTGAACTGACTACTGAGATATTAGAGAATGAAAATTGGAGTAATCTGTTCGTGGAGAATGTTGGGGAGATGCTGTTACTGGCAGCCACCCACATGAGCGATCCAGAACAAGCGATGGTACAGTTTCATATTAAATTGCCGGACCGGAATCAGGAGTATTATTATCCAGAAAGGATTTTTTGTGCCATCCTAGAGTATTTTAAAGTGAGTGTATTAAAATAATTTACTACTTATTTTAGATTTTTTGCAGTTACCATGGTGGCGGGTACAGAGGTGTTGCTGCGCGCATATTGGCTCGACACTGCCGGACGGACCGTACCGAGTTAGGCCGATCCTCCTACCATCAGTGGCGTGCCTAGGGGCCAACAATATGGCAAGCCCATAAGGCAAGCAGACTGTTCAGAAGCCCACGCATTATGAACAGTAGTAGGTTATAAGGGCAAGGCAAGCTTGTAGGCGTGTATCAAAGTACCCCCACATCCTACCACCACATATTATACAAAGAAGCGGAGACAATCGTTTTTGTTGTGTAAATTAAACATTGCGTCAAATTAGTTTCTAGGTGAGCCTAAACATTGTTATACTTGTTTCCTCAGGACCTCACGGACGGAAGCGTGCTACAGTATCTATGTATAAACCAATCAGTGACGATATTCAAAATTTTGTTCGAATTGTGGAAAGCTGTTACTCAAGAAAAGATATTTGAACTGAAAGTACTGGCTCTTCATGCTTATGTTACCTTCATAAAAAATGTACCCTTGGGTAATCCTTCTGACGCATTTTTGTGTAACTTTGCTTGTAACAGCTTTACTCAAGTTATCAGAAATAGTTTCGACGAAAAGGAACTAAGAGCATACATTGATGGTTTGAAACTGGTCCTGAATCATCTATTGCCGGAAACGGCGACGCTTATGCGCAAGTCACTCTTAGAATTATTACCTGTTCTAATAATCAAGAAAGAATCGACCCTCGAAAGAGAGTGCACTACGTTTTTAAATGATGTAGTTGAGAAAATGAAAGACTACTTGAGGGAAAGCGAAGATGTTGTGGATTTTATTAGTTCCATGACGCAAAGTGGTGATGACATGCATTGCTCCAACATAAGTGTGTTTAAAGAAAAGTTAAAGACTCACAAAATAAGTTTGAATCGTCCGAGGTATGTAAAACTATACTATGTATTTGTATTTCTGAAAAAAGGTGCATAGAACTTAGATTTGTATTAAATTATTATTTTTCAGCCACGAGACGTTGTTAAACATTCATACATTTTTGAGTAGTAACAAAGATCACATTCGTAGTTTGTACTGTGATTTGGACTCTAAAACATTTTCTGAAGACTGTGAGACGAGCATCATACACCAGATCGTGCAGTCGCTTTGTAATATTCTAAAATCAACTTATGATGATAAGGTAAGTAACTTTCTCTATGAAATACTTTGGTACAAAAAACTTTACTTAAATAGAGCAGCGGTGGCCCAGTGGTGGCGGCCCCGACTTACGAACAGTAGATCGTGGGTTCGAACCCAGGCATGCACATTACTTTATGTAATTTATTTCATCACCGCTGCTCTCAAAACGGTGAAGGAAAACATCGCATGTCTTTGATGTCTTAGAACCAAACAATTCGAAGACATGTGACATTTACCAATCCGCATTGGGCCCGCGCGATGGATTAAAGCCCATTCCCTCTCAAAGAGAGGAGGCCTGTGTCCCAGCAGTGGGAACATTAATAGGCTGTTGATGATGATTGATGAAATAAGCAATAATAATCGTCATAATATGCCTATCCTTTTCCCAACTATCAGTCTTTCAGTCAAACATGATGCAGCTGAATACCAGTATTTTATATGGAGCGACTGCCTAGCTTGACCTCCACAACTCAGTTAGTACTTCTTGATAAGACGGATGGTCAGACTTTCGGGCCATTGACCACCTTGTAACGACTGCCAAAGATCTAAAAATGAATGCCGGGGTCAACGGCTTAACGTGCTTTCAGAGGCATATAGGAAACCCCTTTACTCTTTCACGGACCGACCTTGAAAAGCACTGCTTAACCTTCAATCGACCTTTGTTTACGAGGCACGAGTTCCTCCTTGACTTCTTCTAGAATCGATGATTCAGATTTTTCCAACCAGTACGTAGCTATCTAGACAGCTCTTCGTTTGCTACATCCAAGTCCTGGAGCGTGCAGGTGTTGTGCGGGCAACGGGCAAGAGAGGAGTGGTATATCCTGTGTTGGGGTTCCACACTCGCATTGTAGCCGAGATAGGTTGATTATACACCATCGAGCCTAATTGAATCGGCTACCTCCTTGGATAATCAAGCTAAGGAGGTAGCCGATCCAATAAGTAAATAATAATTACTTGTAATTCTATTTTTAGATCATAGTTGAAGCATGCAACTGTTTGTCGGAGATCAGCTCTTACGACTTAAAGACATTGGTCACAGTACCGCCTGCTGACACAAAACATATAAGGACCATCAACCCGACACGTTACTTCATGCAAGTCGTTGGCAAATCTCTTCTCGATGTGTTCTTTGATGAAGATCCCAATGTCACAGATGGAATTGCTGAAACTATGAATGATCTGCTAAAGTTCCTTGATGTTAATGATATTCCAGGTATGTTCAAATTCAAATATTTTTATTTGTAAAACGTAAGTAAACAAAAGTACAGAGGTTAATATTCTTGGATATGGAGATATTGCAATGATATGATAGGAAAACATTCATCATCATCCACAGCTCGAATTCACCCACTGCTGTATAAGCCTCTCTTTTCTGGTGCCAATCGCCACGTTCTTGTACCAGTCTCATCCAGGTTTTTATCTGTTGATGTTGCGGAACAAATTATTAAAAACTGCTGGGGCCATATTGCTGTTTCACTTTATGGCATGTCATATCTCTTTCTAGTGTCTTTTGATGATTGCCATGATTTAAGCCCAGTTGGGCCTTCGGGTTCGGTGGTGGCCCATTAGTAACGGCCCTTATTTACAAGCGTACAGTTTGTAGGTCTCCAAATTCGAACCTAAGCATTGCTTATGTAATTTATTTATTACCACAGCTCTCAAAACATCGTGAGCTCCCAAAAACCGTGAAACGCCGGTGCTAGAACCAAAAATCCAAAGTTATATCATTTATCATCACCGCACTGAGCCCGCGTGATTGATTTTAGCTCATTAACTCTTAATGAGATGTGGCCTGTGTCCTAGTAATGGAAATATATATGACTAGCTTTTGCCAGCGGCTTCGCCCGCGTGAAAATGACGATTTTCCATACAAACTTTCATCCCCTATTTAACTCCCTTAGAAGTTGAATTTCGAAAAATCCTTCCTTATTCCTTGTCTACATTATAAAGGGAACCTCTGTGCAAAATTTCAGCTTTCTAGGTCCAAGGGTTTGGGCTGGGCGTTGATGAGTCAGTCAGTCAGTCAGTCAGGACTTCTCTTTTTATTGATATAGATAGATGATTATGCTAGACCCGTCCAAAATTTCTTATTTACTATCTTCAATTTTTTTTTTCAGATTTGGAGATTGTTGACAAAGAAATATTGAAACCATTTTCTAGTTCAAATTCAATAAACACTGATACGATTACTGACAGTATGACGTTTGAAGAGTACTGCATAATGTGTCCTGAAGGAATATTCCTAAACGCTTTCCTCACTAAAGATCATGCTGATTGGCTCAAAGAAGTCACGTGTACTCTTTTGACCTTTGTCCATTCATCAACTAATTATGTGACTAACCTGAGGAAAGTTTGCTCGTTGAAGGTAAGTTGACTTGACTTAGTTTTTATCACCATAATATTATCAGCTTTTTTTATTAGGCTGAATTAGCTGCCGAAAGATCTTGAGAACATCGTGATAAGGTTCAAAATGGAATGATTCTAGCGACTTTGCAAACTCACTGCTTTACCAAGAAGCCCAATGGATTCTGTCTATAAAAATCCTTTTAACATTTCCAGTCTCGAGTTTGCGGCAAAATATTACCAGCCCTTGTCGGACTTTTACTACAAAGTCTAACAGATAGACACGTCAAAGCCGTCAGTCAACATATCAACAAATTCTTTCATAACGTTTGGGAACAAGGTTTCGACGACAACAAATTGGAGGACAGTGGGGACAATAACTTTAATTCTAGAACAGGTGGGACTGTGACCCATGGCTACAAGACGATTATTCAGTATATGCTCAATATTGTAGATTTTGTTCGCATACAAAGAAACTATTACAAGATGAGGTAAGTATTTATAATATTTCACTAACTGCAGTCTGAAATCAACCTTTTACTTTACACTGTATGTTACTTTTAGGCCTGGCAATGCGATGAAGTCATTGAATTATTTAGAGCTTGACTATGATAAGGTAGCTTGGGCAGCCGCTATGATCGACCAGAACTGGGCAGCTGTGTACTACGGAGAGCTATGGGCAATGTTCCAGAATGGCGGGGTCTCACCTAGTTCTCCTGAAGCCACCTCTAGCTTGCCTGGTGGAGAGAATCTGCAACGAATTTTTAGAATGGTAAGAACACACAATTCAAGAAAACTTTTTAAAATAACGCGTACTTCAGGTAAAACAATATGTTGACCTACAAATGCAGATGGATGCTAGCAAGTTACCTAGAATACCGCCGTTAGACAAACTAACACCTGACGAATCATCGGTCCGTAAATATAATATTCGTGCTATATGCTATTTAATTTATATTTATGATTGATTATAGCAATATTGATCTCTCGTGTAGCTAATAGCAGTGTTTCAATATAACGTATTTTTTTTACTGTGATGACGATGACGTGACGATTTATTTACCTAAAAACTGAAAGATCACTTCTTCCAACTACATAATGACCTGCGAACTAATTTGCACTCTTCCTAATCGAGAGGAGAAGAATAATATTCATTTTCTTCATCAGTGTTACGTGTCAATCGGAGAAATAGACGCTATCGATGGCTGTGGCACGGAGCACTTGACGATGGAGAACGAAAAGCGTAAACACTTAATAAATACTGGCCAGTTCACTGATGCCCTACTCCTGCACGATATAGCGCTGTCTTGTGGAGCACAGCCTGACACGGACCTTCACTACGGGGTCGTGAAGTCTCTGCACAAGTCGGGCATGCACCACCTTGCGCTGCAGTATATCAAGTCACTGCCGGAGAATGACCAGTTCAATGACTACAAATATGAGTGTTTGGCGTTTTTGGGTAAGTGTCTCTTGATACACTATTTTTATGAGGATGGTTACTGTGAAACCAATAGCTAGTTCGAAGCATCGTCTCAAAATAACTTTATCTCATTGGTCCGATTGAGATATAGGTATGGTAACGCCATCTATATATCTGATAGGCCCTCTTCACTTCTACCTGAATCAAGCATTTTTTTTTAAATTTCTTTTCAGGTGATTGGGGCGATTTCGTCGACACACGAGAACTAGAAGAAAAGCAAAAACTAATAAATTGCAACCAAAATTCAGTAGTTAAAGCATTCCAATATTCTTGCCTAAAAAACTGTTTAAACCTACAAACTACGCCAGAGTATGAAAATAAACTTTTGGTACCTCTGAACAAGGCGAAGCTTGCTGTGTCAAGATTATGTCAGAATCTGAATATGGAAAACTGTCAGAATATATACAAGGTTTTGGAGAAACTTAACATGTTTAATGATATAGAAGACTATTTCTCAGTGAGAACAAATCGAACGGAAGTCACGGATCTGCTTCAGAGATGGGACATAGACAACTTGCCTCAGTTCATTGACTTCAAGCATATTGAAGCGTTGTCATCCCAGCGGGTGTTGATACTGGAACATGCTGCGAAATCACATAACAATATGTCGAACGAAATTGTGTCTTTGCAGATACAGTATGCTAGTAAGTTTATATTGAATTACTAGCTTCTTGCATTAGTCCGCTGATTCGAACTCGATTGCCCCAATAACTGTCGATCCTCCGACAAACTTGTAAATGCACGACATGGTTATTTCCAGTTCAATTTTCATTTTATTTTTTGACCATACTAAACAGTTCATTTGCTTTTTTTATTTTGATCTGTATGTGTTTCTTCTCAGAGAACTAGAATATAGACATCGTCTTGTTTTTTTTTAATTATATAAGATAATCAAAATTTATTGACTAAATAATATCATTTATTATTTTTCAGAAATGGCCTTAAATAACAACAGAGTCCAAATGGCACAGCGCTTGTTAGCAGTCGCAAAGAAATCTCAGCTGTCCGAAGATATAAACCTGGTAGAGAGCGAGATAGCATGGGCTAAAGGACACAAGGAAATAGCGCTGTCTCTGTTACGAAATATTGTTACCAATCACACGCTGGATGCGAAACTTGCAGCGACTTCTTTACGGTGAGGGTCCATATTGGCTCACCTAAAGTTCTTTACCCGAAATTGTTCTTCCTAACGATTTGTAATCCGAATGTGACTCTTCCTAAAATTTTTCATCCTAAAGTTTTCATTCATACTATTTGTAGTGCTACCGACGATGTTCAAAACACTCATGTTTCCGAAAATTGTAATTCTTAATATCATTATTGTAAATATATTTAAACTCCTACTGTTTTTTATCCTAACGCTTTTATTCCTAAACATTTTTCACTCATACAACTGTTTAGAAAGATTAAAGGTCGTTTCACTGATTTTTGTCTTAAATGAAATAAACTTAGGTCAGAGTGTCGTTTTGGGGGCACTATGAAAAAAAAAACAGAAATTTCGCGACCAATTTCGAGGTAGAGCTCGCCGGCCGCTGCCGCGGCACCGCTCGCTTCGCTCGCTCGGCTCGCGCGTAGTTGGTCACACTTCTAACCTAACCTAACCTATGGATATCTTTGCATAGTATATAAGGTCCCATTAAAATAGGTGGACAAATTTTAACACAGCGTTTAGTAAGCCTAACTAAAGACATCTAAACAAAACAAAACACTATATAAAGTGATTTTATTTTGACTTAAAATAATAAATTGCTCTACTCTACTCTAGAACAAACTCAGGTATTTTAATGTCTTTTTCTTATATATTTTTTTACTATTGTCCTTATTTTAGCGGTCTGAATGATTTCTAAAATTTTGTCCACCTATTTTAATGGGACCTTATATAATACTGATTATTATGAATAAAAAGTAATATAAACAAAAAAGATATGACTTTGAATAATAGTGTAAAAGATGGTTATGTTGAGAAAATATAGGAAAACAAATAATAGTGTAATAGATGTTTATTGCTACTGACATTATGAAGTTGAATGCTTCGGAATTAAAACATTAGAGACAGAGTAGTTAGGAATTGCGATTGTTAGGATGAAAAATGTTAGGAAGAACATTTTCGGATTTCCAATTATCGGAGTTGAAATTTTAGGTGAACTTTGGCGAACCCTTACGGAGAATATATGCCTAGTCATAAACAAGGTGGAAAGGACACTGACGCAGAAACGGTTATCTCGTATTCCCCCTGTCCCCGCCCACTTATATTTTTGTAATCGACCACCTACACAGTCCAAATGTCTGGAACAGCTGTACTTGTAACCAAAACTTGGTATCCGTCTATAGGGTCGTACGCATGGCGTTATGCCAAAATGAGGTCAGGCCGAGGATTATTTGTGAAGCCCTTTCGGTTTGACTTCTTATTGCAGTGATTCAGTGTTGGTAAAGTCGTTCCTCTAAACGTCTATCTTTACCTAGTTTTCTTTACCATCAATGCAGTATGTACTTTCATGTTTCATTGTTTTTAGACGATACGCGCTCTGGATGGCAGACTCGAAACGCGACAATCCTCGTGAGATTATAAGTAAATATTTGCAAAAAAGTCTTGATGTACTGGGACCTGAGAATATGGATGTTAGACTCAAAGTCTACCACGATATAGCTAAGTTTGCAGATGCAGAGTATAAACAGGTATAGTGGCTATAGGTATAGTCAGTGGTAATACTTGAACTACGAAATTCGATTCTAAAACTACAACATAGAGATGCTTTTGCTTTCATTGTCAAATTGTTACCACTGAGCTGCGATTGCCTAAAAACCGTTTCTTGTAGCACTTACAGTAACACAATATTTTATTTATAGGTGGTGGCGTACATGAGTTCAACAGTATACGAAAACAGAGTAAAATGCTTAGAAAATATGAAAGGCACTGCCTCATCACTAGGCAACAAATCGACCAAGTTATTAACAAAGTAAGTTAATTGTTATACAGTCAGTCTTACCAAGGGGTACTGTATAACCCAGTGATAACTGAGTTGTTGAGGTCAGATAGGCAGTCGCTCCACATAATGTAGTTGTATTTTGCATCCAATTAGACTGGAAGCCGGGAAAGTCATATCCCGGTTTCGAAGACTACTTTTTCAGATCACCAAATAAGAAAAAGTAATTATATTATTTTGTTGCATAACTGTTCATAAAGTACCTATTCAATTCATTTCAGAGAGGAAAGAAGGGCTTTATCTACAAACAGAAAATTCAAAGAGCTTGATGAAGCTGAAATAGCATACTCGCAAGTGCAGAAAAATAACTTTTTACATTTAGCTATGAGGTAAGAAATATAATAGTTATGAACACGCGTCTTTTCAATTTATACCATATTATTATTTCCTTTATTTATTTACATACAAACTTGTTACATTTTTAAATATTCTTTACAAAAATAAAAAAAATAAAACATTAAAAAAATTAGCCCACCGGTATCGGGATCGGGAACAGGGTCAATTTCCGTACCATTTTTTTTAAATGGTGTGTGGGACATACAACGCTCGCAAGTGACTTCCATTTTCTATTAATTTGATTTTTTTGCAGATATTATTTACTGTCATTAAAACAGTGCGATGAGAACAAGTTATCAGTGTTCCGAGTGATATCACTGTGGCTAGCTAACCAGGACTTCGAGTTTGAAGATGGCGAGGAATCGTTTGAAGAGCTGTTGAACATGATACCTTCGTGGAAGTTCGTTACTGTCTTGCCGCAGTTGGCACCGCGACTTACTGATGAAGATACGCCGTTTATCAAGACTTTGAAGAAAATCATAAGTAATTATTTTAAATATGTTTTTGTTCTTGTCGTATTAATATTACGTTTTCCATCTCTATTAAATCTAAAAATACAAGTTTTCAAGTTAAAGCCACACATGAATAACATAATAATTGCTCCTGTTGGTTTTAATACTGATATTTTCACACAAACTCAATACACATTAAAGTAAACATAACATTACGTCTGTAAGCCCCAAAGGGTGAGGTAGAGATATTTAATTAAAGCACACGCACATTTCGCCAGTTATACAGGATTTATTTGATAGTTTAAAAATGTTCCTATGAAATAGTACTACCAGTGGTTTCATTTATTGTCGTATTATCGTCGGCACCACCTGTATTTCAACTCCCATGTAATAGGGGTCGAGCATAGTGCCAACAACCAGACCCAAATCCAGACTCTAAGGCTACTACTGAGTTAATTCCTGATAGAAAAACTCAATAACGCTTTGCCCGACCCGGTAATTTGATTACCGGGTACCTAGGACCATAGTTGTAAAATAAACCCAGCAGAAATAACTATACAAATACTTATGAATTCCCCAAAGAACGGTGCGCGATCGACCATCCCCACCACACGCTGCCGATCCTGTTTGGGCTGAAGAACTCTGACAAAGACAACGTGGTGCTGAACGCGAGCGCTCGGAGCGGAGCGAGCGCGCGCGTGCGTGACGTGCAGCCGCGTGTGCTGGCTGCGCAAGCGCTTGTGAACGAACTGCGCGCACACAGCGCTGAACTCACGGCTATCGTGACGCAAATGGAGAAGATGTGTGACGGTAAGCTCAGATTTAGACAAGTAGAGCTGGCAAACAACAATGCAGTACGGTTCTTACTGACAAAGAACTTTGATGTGTTGAAAATTAATATACTTTCGTATAGTCTAAGAGAGCTCAGAAGGTTATTTTTCGACTGTATTATAAGCGCTGAAATATGGATATTGGTTTGTCAGGAAAATCCTTGCTGTATTCCACGCCATGCTTGATTACCATTCATAGTTTTTAATTATAACAACAGGTAACACAGAAGTTGTAGGCTACAATAAAGTGGCTGAAGCTCTGTTCTCCACATAGTTTCTTTCCCTCGGTACTAATTGTCTCTGGTACGTGTTACATGACTGTGCGGATTAGCAAAGAGATTAATTAACAGACAGATAGGCAAAAAAATCTAAAATGAGTAAAAAATATAAAAATGAAAATAATTAATAAAACAACTAACATGTAGTGTATGAGTGTTTGTGCGTTAGAAAAAATATTAGAGAAGGGGCCAAATTAATTACACAAATGCTGTGCGCATTTGTGTAATTAATTTGGCCCCTTCTCTCCAACCAACACATGACAGTCAGTGTCACCACTACAACTTAATACAAACTTTAAGAAGGAGCATAATTTTTCAGCTATCATAGACTTTGCCAACTACGAGCCACCTCTCGCGACGAGGAATATCAAGAAACAGATGATACCCGACGGACTGAATATTCACAAGCTGCGACATCTAAGGGCGGTCCCCGTACCCACTGTCACCATTCCGATCAAGAAAGACTGCAAATATACGGACATACACAGTAAGGAATCATTTTAATACTCAATACTTTTATTGCATTCTACATTTAAGTATTTTTTGAAAATAAACTTATAATTTGATCATATAGATAAAGACCCTGTTGGGCACAGTAAAATAAGTGAGTTGAGAGAGAGGAAGCAATTTTGTTAATTGTTTAACATATATATTATTTTTTTCTAGCCTGCTCTGTCCCACTCCAGGGCAAAGGCCTCCCTCCACTCCTTCCACTTCTCGCGAACCCGCGCGTCCTCCTTCCAATTTTGACGGAACCGATCTAGCTCATCCCGCCATCTCCTTCGTGGCCTGCCGCGACCCCGTTTCACTGTCTCAGGCTTCGATCAAAAATGTACTAGATTCCCGATAAGCGCTTCAAAAACGGCCCGAAATATAAGACCACAAACGTATTTGTGGTCTTATTTCAAATTAGTATGGTCCAATCATAGCCAACAGTAAGACGTCAAAATACCGCAGTATGCGTTCAAAAACTGCGTAAATAACCACCGTAACACCAAGGTTTTGGAAGGAATATCTTTTTTTCGGTAATTTAATATCATTATGAGCTTTTTCATAATATTTAAACATAATTAAACTGGAAATATAATTAAATCAGCGAATATTATAATTGTTTGGCCAATGTTTGCTTCAACGCACCAACTATTGTATCATGTTCTGGAACAAGGAACGCTAGTTCCGCAATAGAATAAGCACGACATTGTACACAAAATGCTTTTAACCGTATTGCTTAGAGTTTAAGTTTCATTTTAGAATGAATATTTTTGTACTGATGACTTTTTACTTTGGAGCGACATTTAAAATGTTTTGCTTCTAATCTTTCTCCGATGAAAGGGCTTAAATAAATATACTTTACAATGATAATTACACGTTATGTTTAAGTGTTAAGGTTTATAATCATCTGAAGTTGTTAATAATATTGAACGTTTTTCTAAGATGTTATGTAGATGTTTACGTGTGTGCAAACGTGGCCACTTGAGCGACTTAGTTTTGTTCCTGATGCTTAATCTAGTACTATTATTGATCGAAGGTCTCAGGGCACCAGTTTCCTGCTATTTTGGCCAACAGTTTGTCTGGCATGCGGCAGACATGTCCTGCCCAGTCCCATTTGAGTTGAGCAGCCTTTTGGGCCACGTCAGCTATTTTTTTTTGTTTTGGAACGCAGTGTTGTGTTTCGAACACGATCCGTTAATTTAACACCTAGTATACTACGTTCCATTGCTCGTTGGCAAACCTTGAGTTTGGACTTCTGGATGTTAGTCAAAGACCAAGTCTGTGCACCATAGGTCAAGACGGGAAGAATACACATGTCCATAAGTTTCCTTTTCAGTGCATACATGCAACATATTTAAATATTTGTAATTAATATTTTATTTTTCAGCTTTACAGTCTTTTGACTCCCATTACGAACTAGTCGGAGGAGTGAACTGTCCAAAGAAGATAAATTGTAAAGATTCTTCCGGGAAAGTTAACGTGTTGTTAATAAAGGTAAATAGATATTATCTTCATCATACGTCATCATTCTCTTGCCCTGGTCCCAATTTATTTGGAATTGGCGTAGCATGTCTTCTTCTTCCATACATCTGTTACTCTTTTTAGGGTTCCGTAGTCAACTAGGAACCCTTATAGTTTCGCCATGTCTGTCTGTCCGTCCGTCCGTCCGTCCTCGCTTAATCTCTGTGACCGTTAGCACTTGAAATTTCAACCCTAACGTGTGATAATTATATTGTTGGAAAGGTATTTAAAAATGAATAGGGGTTTACTAAAATCATTTTTTGATAATGTCAATAATTTCGGAAATAATCGCTCCAAAAGTAAAAAAAACAATGTGTCCCCCCCCCCCTCTAACTTTGGAACCATAAGTTTAGAAAGTATTAAAAAAATCTGAAAAGTAGAACTTTATAAGGACTTTCGAGGAAAATCATTTTGAACTTGGATGGAAACAACAAATGGAAACAGCAGTTAACCAATATAATTTGGTCCCTGAATCGTATGAGCGCCTATACAATCCAGAGGTCAAGTTTCATTGGCCCGTAGAAGAAATTGTATAAATTATAGCATACCGTTTTGGTACGGAACCCTTATGTGCGAGTCCGACTCGCACTTGGCCAGTTTTTGTTTTTCTTTCCATATCCATTAGCTTCACCATACGCTTAGATTATTTTTCAGGAATGTTTTGAAGTTACATTCCAATCTTATAATATTCAACCGAATCCGTATTTTACATGGAGCGATTACTATTACCTCCATAGCTCAGTTACTGGGTAAATAAGTGCCCCTTGGCTAGTAAAGCATTTGATTCAGTCCATTTGATGGACGGTAATCCATCCACAAACCGACCTCTAAAAGCGTTATTTACCCTTGAGGATCGACTCCTGCAGCTTGTTTGGCATTATACTTTTGCCACCAGCTAACTTGTACCGAAAAGTAGGTACTACGAAAAATCTTGATTTTTTAGGGAGGAGATGATTTGAAACAAGACGCAGTTATGCAACAAGTGTTCAGTATTGTGAATACCTTGCTGGAAAATAACCCGGTGACCAATAAGAACAAATTACTCATAAGGACTTACAAGGTAAGTTTTAAAAATATGATGTTTGTGCCAAGTTCATGTATGTTGTACATGAGCTGTTAACTAAAATCTTTGCCATAGTTATTGTTTTCAAAATAATGCACGAAATGTCCCTTTTTTTTTTTTGGTGGGTGGAAAATCATCGAATAACCCCCCCCCCCGCTCTTAGGCAGAGCGAAGGGGAGTGTCAGACTTCTACTGACTAAAAACCAAACCCATGTTCCTTCTTCGCCCTTGTGTCGGAGCCGCGTTAACCTTTCGACAATACACAGCCCAACACAATCCACAGCCCACGAAATGTCCCTCAAATTAAATTAGTGTTGTGAAGAAGCGCTTAAGTGGCGCCACGACCGTGACTCGTACGTCATTTTTGAATAGTGAAGTAACATTTAATTTAAAAAAAAAACTGTCATTATAGTATCTTAAATTATACGTTTCCAATCTACAACTATATTTAATTTATACTTACTAATGTAATATTATAATTGACTACTACAGGTGGTGCCAATGTCGCGTCTGTCAGGAGTGTTGGAATGGTGCGAGGGCACTATCCCCATGGGCTTGTATCTGGTAGGAAGCGACAACACCGGTGCCCATGGCCGCTATCGTCCTCAGGTAAAATATAACACTCAAACATTTCTACAGGAATGTATTACGAACTTGTTTTCCCACAACTACATTTTACACAAGTTGTTTTCAAACAACTATTTGTTACTAATATTGAACAGTCCTAAAAACTCTCATTGGGAGAACGTAGGTACATCCTTCCTTACATAGTATAAAACAAAGTCGCTATTTTTGTCTGTTTGTTTGTCTGTATGCTTAAATCTTTAAAACTACGCAACGGATTTTGATGCGGTTTTTTTTAATAGATAGAGTGATTCAAGAGGAAGGTTAAGTTTATAATTTGAACGACATCCACGCGGGTGAAGCCGCGGGCATCAGCTAGTAATGTATATATTATTATGCGAAAAATGTAACTAAGTTGACAAGCGTCGGCGTCGGTTTTTCCGAGTTCATATAACCCTAATCTGTTTAAGTCTCTAGTAAACAGGCTTCTACTGGGTAAGCTCGTTCCATCGTCGGCATCATCTCTGCCCTTAGGGCAAGATTGAAGTCAAGAGCAAGCCCATTTATAATAAAAAAATAAAAAAAAAGTTGACAAGCGTATTGTATGAAATAAGTCGTTCATCATCATCATCATCTGCCTATCTTTTGCCCGACTATGTTGAATGTTGATGTCGGCTTCCAGACGTTAATGCCATTTAAATGATTTTCTTACGTAAATATTAGTACCCACTTTTTCTCAGGCCTACGCTGTAAGCGTTTAGACTGTAACATAATAACACACTAAAGCTAATGTTAAGCCTGCGGTTCCACTGAGGCGGAGCGGGGACGAGCTGTGCCGCGATTCACCAATCACATGGCTTGAAATCCACATCTCTTTTATTTCAAGCAATGTGATTGGTGAATTAGCGCTCTGCTCCGCTCCGCCTCAGTGGAACCGCCACCGCAGCCACAAGGAGTGGTGTTTCCCATGGAGTTTCTTGCCGGTTCTTCTCATAAGTGGCCAATTTATAGGTTTATGTGAAATAAAATATTTCAGTTAATATTACGTCGTTTACAGGATATTTCATGCATCACCGCTCGTAAGAAAATGATCGAATGCAGCAATGATGGCCACGAGGCAAAGTTGAACGTCTTCAACAAAATACTGAAAGACTTCAAGCCCGTGTTCCACTTCTTCTTTACGGAACACTATCTTGATCCGGTTACATGGTACGAGAGAAGACTAGCGTACACGAAAAGGTAAGAATAGAAGTTAAATAGTAGATTGTACACCAAGTGCATAAAACGCACCATTTTGCGCGAGACGTTTATCCATCCGATGCGAGCTTGCGAGCGAGGATGGATATAAAGTAGAGAGTAAAATGGGTTTTATGGACGAGTTTTACACTCTACTTTTCACTTCGATTGCGAGGAAATGCAACAGCAACTTGTAAATATTGTAAAAATAATTATGGTTCCCGCCACAATTAACTTTTTTTTTTCAGTAGGAAACTTGACATAACACCTGACTTATGTCGTTACTCATACTGCTCAGTTATAAGCCTATTGCCATCAACCAATGTAATTAGGAGCAAGCCTATTGCCATCAACTGATGTAATTGGGACTAAGCCTATTGCCATCAACCAATGTAATTAGGAGCAAGCCTATTGCCATCAACTGATGTAATTAGGGACAAGCCTATTGCCATCAACCGATGTAATTAGGAAAAGCCTATTGCCATCAACCAATCTTATAAGGAGCAAGCCTATTGCCATCAACCGATGTAATTAGGAGCAAGCCTATTGCCATCCACTGATTTAGGTATTTGAGAGCAAGCCTATTGCCATCAATCAATGTAATTAAGAGTAAGCCTATTCCCATCAAATGATGTAATTAGGAGCAAGCCTATTGCCATCAAGCGATTTAGGTAATTGGGGGAAGCCTATTCCCATCAACTTTCCTTGTATTCGTAATGAAAAGCAGTAATCCCTTGTTCTTAGAATACTAGCGAAACGAATTAAATTAGAGAGGTTATTCTATGAAGTTGTTCCTGTGGCTGTTGGGCCGATTACCTGTGCCGATTACCTTGATCTTCGACGAAGATTTTACTTTATGCTCTAGAGCATAAAACGCGACTTTATGTCGCCTACGCACGACATAAAGACGAATTTTAGAGCGAGAGAAGTGAAAATTAACTTTTTTTGAACATCAAATCAAGCAGTAAAGCGTGGTTTCCCTTGCCAGGCAAAATCAATATTGCGGCTCCAAAATATAATTTTATCCGCGTGTCTGCGTTGATGCAATCTTGGACAAATAAAAGTGTTTATTTTGATATGTGCATAATTGATATTTGTTTGCCAATGAAACATGCGCGAAACAGACGAAAGTTATTTGGTTATTAATTATTGTTAGGTATAGCTAATCAATAATGTATTTGTTTTTGTTTCCCATACAGTGTTGCTACTTCTTCCATGGTTGGTTACATTCTGGGTCTAGGCGATAGACACGTATACAACATTTTAATTGACAGGAGGACCGCTGAAGTTGTTCACATCGATTTAGGTAATAAAAACACATGTTTTAAAACAAATTGCGTCATATTCTGACTTGTTCACCAAATAATATTATTATTTATCTTGCAGGTATTGCCTTTGATCAAGGCAAGACATTGCCCACTCCAGAAACAATACCGTTCCGTTTGACGCGCGATATAATTGCTGGCTTTGGGTCCAGCGGCACCGAGGGAATATTTAGAGGGTAATTTAGCACTCCATATGTATAAACATAACAACTTCATTTCATCCTTAAATATTTTAATTGAATTGTATGTTGTTGTAAGGAATTTGCATGTGGCTGAGATGAGAATGCTAAAGTGTATGTGTGGTGTTATGCGAATGGATAAACTAAAAAAATGAGTACATAAAATAATGTTTTAAAAGTAGCGCCGATGACTGAAAAGTTGTATGGTAATCGCTTGGCTTGGTACGGGCATGTGATGCGGAGGAATGAGGAAAATGTTGACTATGAATATGAGAATAAGAGTCGGGTCGTATGGGGCGACACATAATAAAAATACCGTTAATCATTCTATTTTTAATTTATAACCCCAGATTACATCGTATCAGGATAAGCACATTTATAAATTATTGTAAATTGTAGGTGTTGCGAAAAGACAATGCAACTTCTCCGAGACAACCAAGAGACACTGTTGACCATATTGGAAGTGTTACTATGCGATCCTCTATACTCGTGGTCAGTGAGAACTGCGCAACAGAATGCTTCTACTTCCGGCAGGAACGCGAATGCAGTTTGTAAGTAAACCTGTAATATCCCTTAGTCATCATCTGCCTAGCCTTTTCCCAACCATGTTGGAGGCGGCTTCCAGTCTAACCGGATGCAGCTGAATACCAGTATTTTACATGGAGCGACTGCAGGCATATAACCTCCACAACTGGTGTAGTACTGTCCCTTAGTATCAGCACCAATATTCCTAATTAATACCAAAATGTTCAGCCGTTCTGAGTCTGTTCTGGTGTCATGAGCTCTTGCTTCGATCCAGCAGGGCTATTGCATATCTTTTAGTGACAGTACAGTAGTAGACAGTGAGGAGAGATTTCTTATTGTATTCATTATTCGGGTGGAAGAGGAAAAAGAACTTAACTCTCAAAACAAGTAGGAAAAATTAAGGTGAATCCTCCAACCAGCCCGCGAAATTCAAATTTTCTTAAGTTTTTTGGTGTAAAAATGACTTTTTACAAGGTCAAAGTCATTCCGGAACCTTTATGAGCTCGGAGGGTTGTATTAATGATTTTGGTGATTATAATTCTGTAACTACATATGTCTTACAGCCGCGAATCAAATGTTCATCAACATACAACCTATCACTGGCCTGCAAATTGCAAAAAACTAAAGAAAATTTGAATTTCGCGGGCTGGTTGGAGGATTCACCTTAAGTTACTTTAGCTAAAAGCTAAATCCAGAACGGAGTGTCATATCGGAAAACGGGTTTTACCAGCATATAGATCTTGAAAAGAAGATTCTAACGGTATTTGTAACTCATTTTTTGCCCTTAAGTGACTTTAGTTGGTTTTCGCTTTAAGGGCGTAAACTAAGCATGTCATCTTTTGGCGCTGTTGGAGGCAAACATTTGTGAAATTGTCTGAGGAAATAGTATTGAAAAAGCAAGGTCAGGCTAGAGAAGGTCTTCATTAGACCTGACCATTGGGTCTACTCATTTGGGCATTACCATGATATTCTTAGCGTGTCGTTGACATTCAAACTGGGCCTGCTAAAAAATTTGACGACGAGTTTAGAACTTTCAGTAGCGTTCATCGACGTATGTGGTGTCCTGCTATCCTCATAACAGGACACGATATCAAGTACCCCGTCTCCGTTTAATATGTTGTTGTTATGTATTGTTTGTCCAGCTGATACCGGCACTCCCAGCGGGCTAGCCAAGCGTGCGCTGCTGGTAGTGACGAGCAAGCTAAGCGGCACGGAAGACGGCGTGGCTGGTGGCGTGGCAGTCGCTGGTCAGGTCGCGAAACTACTACACTGCGCCACCGACCCCATCAATTTGTGCCGGCTCTTCAACGGCTGGCAACCCTATTTGTAATTTATGTTTAAGGTTAAGTTTTGTTACAAGAAATGTATCTGTGATTCAACTTTAAGGTGAAAGGCCTCCCTGCCCTCTTTCCAGTCCTTTGAGAAAGAGTCCAACTCATCTCCTGTGGGCCTACCGGGCTGTTGTATCATGCTACTTTTGGTATCCACTGAGTGGTTATTTTTCCCCATTGCTCCACCGACATGCGGCAGATTTGACCAGCCCATTTCCATTTCAACCTAGCAGCTGTAAGGCCAGTATCGGGTATTTGGGTTTTGAATTCAATTTTAACTCAATTTATGTAGCTGTGATTCAATTTGCATAATAATTACTATAATTTTAACAAATACCAATTAAATAATAATATTTTCATACATGTGTGTTTCATTTGATTTCCTTGATGTTTACTTGATTATTTTTAGTCATTTTCCCACCGAAAGCAGTGAGTGACCTTATAGATAGAAAATAACCAGATTGAATATCAATGTAATCTATATAATTATAATCTACTAGCTTTTACCCACGGCAGAGATATTATAATACTTCGTACAGATACCCAATCCCGTAAAAAAGAAATGACACCTCCCTAAGTCATCTTATTGCTCGTTTTAAATTCTTTCCTCCATTATTTCAACAGATGGCAGCACAAGCGTCGCACTAATTGCCACAGACTGGAGTTTTACAACGCCATCTAGGAGTTCACGTTTCGTGTTATGTAGTTCCGGAACTTTCGGGTTCAGTAAAATGAGAAAAATATGTAATTATTTCGCTTAGAAATGTTAAAAGATGTGTTATATTTCTATACACAGTAATACATATGCTTTTTAATGGTTAAATTTAATTAAAATTATACAACAGTTACGATTATTGTATGTGGCAAATTGAGTAAAACGCCATCTATTGCAAACAGCTCTAGAGAAAATGATTTACAGATGGCTTACTTTTGACAACTTTATCAATCTATGGGTACGAATTGAAGTAAAAGTCCTCCTCTAACCTTTTTTGTTGAAATAACGTGATAAATGAGTGTAAATAGATAAATAAGCGTTAAACATGGAACTTTTGATTTTTGCAAATCTTATTTCGGCCGAAATCTACCGTATAACGCATTTAAGCGATTGTTAATTTCATTACTGCTACCTATGCTGCCATCTATTGTTTTTTTCAAGATTAATTATAATTTGTTCGAGTTGTGACTCCATGCCCACGGCTTTGCCCGCGTGGATGTCGGTTTAACTACAAAAATGACGATTTTCCATACAAATTTTCATCCCCTATTTAACTCCCTTAGGGGTTGAATTTCCAAAAACCCCTTCTTAGTGCTCCCCTAAATAGGAAGCCGTGTGCAAAATTTCACATTCCTAGCCCCAGTAGTTTCGGCTGTACGTTGATATATCAGTCAGTCAGTTCTCCTTTTATAAATATAGATCTATCTATAAATATAAAAAAATGTTATGTTGGTTTGTGTACGCTTCAAAAACTAAAAAAGTTCTGCACCGATCGAGCTGAAATTTTAGAATGATATATAATCCGCATCAAGGATTGTTTTTACAGTATCCACGCGGGCGAAGCCGCGGGCATCAGCTAGTTGATTATAAAAAATCATGGGTAAATTAACTAACAGAACTACATAGAGTTGTTAATGTTTTGACCTCGAAATTAGTAACATGTGAAAAGAAGTAGCTGAATGTAGCGTCCGACAGCTATTCATTCAGGGGCGCCGACTCGGTGGGTGCTCGGGGGCTCTATCACCCATGAGAAATAAACAGTGGGTGCCAAGCACGGGGTGCTAATAGACATCAAGAAACAGATTAGTAATCACCTTTAGGGATGGGCGTTTTTCATTACTCGACGAGCCGTTTAGCGCAGTATTTTAGAGCGCCGGTTGAGACGCAAGGGTCGCGGGTTCGATTCCCGCACCAACACAAATGTTTGTTGATGAAACAGATTATTGTGTTGGGTCTGGGTGTTTGAGGTGCCTTCGTTGTTCTTGGTTTCCATAGTAGGTACAAGGCAAAACATTAGGGATCAGGACAATTTATGTGAGTATTCATTTTAGACACTCATCTATAAGAAAATCGTTACATTTTGCTGAACCCAAATATTTAATTTATGATATTTAACATAACAACGTATCTACCAAAAGTTCGAATAAAACTCGACATTGATTTGGCTGGCTGTGGGTTACACAGAATTTTGGCACAATTTTCTGTGAACTTCCGATACCTATGTCACGATTTCACGAAGTCTAAACTTGAATTTGGTTTTCCAATTATCTGAAATACTAGACAGATTTTAAAACGATCTTATTTAACACTAATCTTGTACAGTCACCCATTAATTAGGCCATTACTATTTTTCTTCCAAGTTTGATTATCAAGATTAGCAGTCATAATGGCTCTCCTTGGCGTTTATTTTTCCCAAAATGGCAACACTGGCTGTGCTTGTCAGCCAGTAATGTATTTGTAAATGTCAAAAAAACCAGTTTCCATGGCAACAACGTTTAACAACAACAAATGTGGTCAAGTTTTTGTTGATTAACATAAAAATGAATTATGTTTTGCCATAATTGATGTTTTCGCTCATGGCAGAATTGCATATACTAGGGCAACTGCAGTGTGCTTCAAACTTTCAAGATAAATCCTCCCTATTTTGCCGATATTCATTTCAAGCCGGTATGTTGTATTACGTAATCTATGACCGCTTCGCTTCTTAACGTTTGTAATTTATCTGTATGAAATATTTAATAAATATTCTAAGTAATTCCCGTACGCAAAATGTGTTTAAATAATTAGTTCATTTTCAGGCCCAAACTGGACAGTTGTCTCAGGTTGCCCTGAGGGGCAGACAGTCTCTGGTAAATTAGATTACGAAAAGACTGTTATTTGGGCACACCCTCTTGATATTCACTACGTCACTAAAGGAGTCCAAGGTATGTATTTTTCTAGTTACAAAAAAATATTTTTAATTTTACAGATTTAATTTTTATTTGAACAATTTCAGGTTGGCCGAAATTATTAGTACAAGTTAGCTGCCTCGACTCTATAGGGCGCTCTTGGATCGTGGGGTATGGTTGCTGTAACTTACCAGCAGTTCCAGGGCCTCACATTGTCAATGTGAACTGCTGGGTACCATCCACAACTTGTTTATCTGATAGAATTCGACAGTATTTCCTTGGTGGATCTCATCAACTTATTCAAAGTGATATAGTTAATTTAGGATTAAACCGGTGAGATTATTTTGTAATGCTTTTGTATCAAAGATCTAATAGATCACCATTAATATGGAAATCAATTTTATTTACAGATTTAAGCTAAGGACCCAATCAAAAGGAACAATTCAACTACAAGTGAATTTATTGCTTAGGAACTTTAGTCAGTTTGGTGTAGAGTATAAGTAAAAAAACATGAAAGTCATTACTTATTTAGCATTTACTGTTCTGTCAATACTCATTCAATTTTGTGTTATGGATTACATTCAGGAGAAACTTCAGACTGATGAAACTTTGAATCTCGATGTAACTACTCAGAAACAAATACTAAGTGATTTATTAAAGAATATAAGCAGTAAGCCTCATGCTCTTTACTATAGGACACATGTTATGAGTAGGTCACTGAAAAACTCACCATCAAAGATTTATACTAACTCTTCCATGACGGAAGTTCCTATAACAACAACAGATGGAACCACAACCATATTTGATGTTGTGTATGATGAAAACTCTACTGACAACACTGAAACAACTCCCACAACTACTGAAATGATTACAACCACTGAAATTGACAATCTCACAGAAATAACGTTTTTTGAAACCAAAAACAAATCATCTAGTCCACCTAGTGCTACACCAAAAAATTATTTTAGTTTGCATTGTGATTGCAACTTATTGGTAAGCCTAGCATAAATATCATTTAAATACCTTCACAAAATTATGGGCCTAGAGATTTCTTTACCAGTGTAATTTTTTTTTCCAGTACAAAGTATGTGATATAAATTGCTGTTGTGATCAGGATTGTTCCGATTATGAGAACAAAATATTCCAATGCCAAGAAACTAGTCAGACTGAGATCGAAGAAATTGATGGATGTATTAGCCACTTACTAGATAAGAACAGATATGGGGGCAATATGCTTGATAACCTCTTTTGTGTTGTCAAAACTAATTTACCCAGTAAACGCACAATTAGAAAGGTATGAAAACATGACTGTTATAAAAACATTTAAGTTTTATTTTTATATTATTTTTAACTTGAGGTACCTGTTTAAATTGTTTTATTTTTCAGTATGATGAAGAACCAATGGGCACATATTACAAGTGGCGAAATGTCCCCCAGAAGCACAAGTCTTATGAATTTAAAAAAACCTTGTATGAAAAAGCTGATCCTATCTGGCTATTAAAAAATGGAATAATTTACTATCTAGGTCGGTATTATTTATTGGGATAGCTTAGCTGTCCCTCTTTTAGGGTGCTTTTCCACCAGAGATGTGCTATGCTACGTTGCTATTGATGCGTTTGTTATCTACCAATCCTACTCATTCTTGCACATAGCTTAGCCCTGGTGGAAACGAACTCAGCTAACCTATGTTTTTTATATGGAAAGATGCGTGCCATGTGTTGCTATGCTATCTTCCCTACTATCGAAACATAGCATAGCATCAGTGGAAACGGTCACATTGTTTCACAGCTTCGCAGCATAGCTGCATAGCACATCTCTGGTGGGAAAGCACCCTTACTATCGGCACATCGGTCAACAAGCAAGTTCTGTTTGTGTTTTTGTATGTACCTAATTTATACGATTTTGTAGCAGAGGCTGAACCATTTTCATTCTTACAGATTTTCCAGCTCCCATGATAAACAATTATTGCACCGATCGGGTACCAATTGCATTTCTTAAAGAACAGAGAATCACTTGTAATGTTAAATTGAAGGACCTAGAAATGTTTAATATTTTAAAAACTTCTGAAGAAGCTATGGTTATAAGTGCTACTAATTACACATTTAACAGCACGGCTTTGGTATGTATTAACATTTTATTTAATGTTTTTGCATTTAGTTTGTACCCTATGATTACTTCTAAACATTATGTAATTATTCACAGAATTGCTCAAATCTGCACTGTATCAATTTGACTATTCTGGCATGTGACAATGGGTTTTGTTCGAACTACAACAAAACTTATAATGAAGCGACATGCACGGGGGATGTATGTACTAACATAGCATTGAAAATTGATTACGCCTTCTATTATTGCGACATGAGAATTATAAACGCGACGATAAAACTACATCTACAAAATATATCGCATGTATTGCCCTTACTGATGCAAGAAGTCCGTATACATTTTTATCTGACAAATAAATCTATAGACCATGTTATAGAATTAAGTGGGAATCCCGGTTATGTGAATGGCCTACCAGTTATAGTATCTTATGCTAAGAGCAATCACACAGACCTTTTTTTCAATACCTCTTCAGAAACACTGAGGCACATGTTATTCCCGGAAAACAGAAATGGTCTGTGTGTTTCATCGAATAAATCAAATAATGTTGTCAGATTTGGAATTAACAAAAGAACTAAATGCCGTTATGTTTATTCACACTCAACATTATCGAAGAAAAACATGTGTAACAATATACAAAATGATATTAACGAGTTATTAAGGCTGAACATGAATGTATCCGTTTCTCCATTTGGGAATCCACATGATATTGGCGATCATGACTGGATCAACCTGCATAATATGGACATAGATAAACGAGAACCAATTTACGGAGAATATAATGAAAATACTTTGAAACTTTATTGTTATAATTTAATCAATAGATTTTCTGTTACTTTCATGTTTGCTAATGTCGACGAAAAGTCATCTAAAGGGCAGAATAAAATTCTGTTGGCGAAGTATGAAGTAACCTCTACAAATTTTACTTTCAACATTGAAGATAATATTTCAGCCATCATCACCATTGACATTAGTTTCGTGGACTTGTCAAAGCCAAGTGTAATTGAATATGCTGGAAGTCCGCATATAAATATTCATTTACCCAAAGATTTCTTCTTCCCCTTCCCCCAGAATGGCTGTCCCAACTTGTCTAACACGTGTATTATATCAATATACTGCTTTGTTATATTATTTCTTTTCAAATAAAATAACTCTTGAATAATAACTAATAATTTTATTTTGAAATAATTTAAATACTTTTGTTACTTCTATCACTTCTAACTTGGCATCCCCTTCAAGGACTTAACGATCTTGAGTTTGTGGTGGCCTGAAAATAAAACCCATTTTATGTTCAATTAGACCACGTCAACCCAATGGAGCTTATTAGAATTAGCGAAAGTCAAGAGGCAAAAGAGAATTTAATAAAACATTGTGTTATAAAGGAAGTTTTTAATATAGCCGCATCAAGGAAACGAGGTAAACTATCATAGTACATGACGTTAGGTGCTAGAGCTATATTGGTATTTACAATATTTTTACATTATTAATCTTCAAAGAATCTTTTAGTCTAATAAAATATAATGAAAAGCAAAGAAGACAGTAAATATAAACTGAAGCTGCTTTTACACAAATCGATCGGAGCAATGCTGAGATGTCGCTACAAACCTATGCGACGTAAGTGTAGACTTTGCGGTCGTCTGGCGTGCGAGCGAGATACTCTCGTTCGATAAGCCCTTCGATGCGTTTCTTGATAACCACTGGCGACGGTAGGAAACGTGCGCGCAATTGTTCCGTTACTTCGGCGACCAAAAGCGTATGCTGCAGAGAAATATCATACATTAACAACATAATTTATCTTGCAGATCTATCAGATTTAGATAGGTACCAAATAGAGATACCAATGTTTGTGAAACATGTCATGAGTAATTTCTGAATAATACAGCAATATTTACCGCCATCTTCTTCCTGGCTTTCATGATACGCACGATGGCCGCTTCGATTTCATGTTTACGGTCTTCATCAACTTTGTTACGTGTTTCGCGTCGCTCTGGTTCAGACTCGCCTTTAGCTGCAACGGTCTGGATCTTAACTCTGAAATACAGAAATAAAAATGTAAAAAAACTAGTACGATAAAATGGTGTACTGCTGTCACCTTTGGGATGGCTCAGCCAAATACCAACTTGCCACACTCAGTAGAACGCAGAGCCAGGAGGCTGATTGGTGACGCCAAGCTGGTTGCCAAGCTTCATAGCCTGGCCCACCGCCGCAAAGTTGCATGTCTGTCGGTCTTCTACAGACTGTACTTCGGAGAGTGTGCGCAAGAGCTCCACGAGCTTATTCCACCATCTCCCTTCTTCCATCGAGAGACTAGGCGTACTGCAGGTTATCACCCATACCTTGTCGATGTTCCACACTTTCGTACGAAGCGTTTTGCTAAGTCTTTCATTATTCGTACAGCCAAGGAGTGGAACACCCTGCCTGCGTCGGTTTTCTCGAGTTCATATAACCCCAATCTATTTAAGTCGCAAGTAAATAGGCTTCTTCTGGGTAAGCTCGTTCCATCGTCGACCTCATCTCTGCCCTTAGGGCAAGATTGAGGTCAAGAGTAAGCCCATATTAAATTAAAAAAAAAACATACCTATGTAACTTAGATGTAAAGGCGTCATTGACGTAAAACTGATGAGACGGCTCTATCTCTTTTGTCTTCGGCTGCTTAATGAGCACCCTCTGGGTGGGCTTTCCCATCGCTAACGACTGTAGGGCCCGGACAAGATCCTTCTCCGGAATATCAGTCTCGTTGAGTATTTCCTGCAAGAATAAACGTGCAAGGTGAGGGAAAGTTTACGAAAAGAAAATAGAGCAACAATGCACTTCGAACCCTGCTGTCTGTGTTTGTAACTAGCTATTGCTCGTGGCTCCACCCGCGTGATTTCCATACAGACTTTCATCCCGTTTCACCCCCTAGGGGCTTGAATTCTGCAAAATCCTTTCTTAGTGGATGCCTACGTCATAAGAGGAATACGTGTGCGAAATTTTAAGTTTCTGGCCGATGCGTTGATCCTCAGTCAGTAAGCTTTGCCGTTTATATATATAGATAGGTAGGTAGATAGATGGGAAGACATCCATTGAAACTTTGGACGAACACATTTGGTAGCAAAAGGTGTTGAGTATAAAAAACATGTCGATATTTTTTTTTATCTTCATCATCATTTCGGACCGGAATCACTCACTGTTGGGTATAGGCTCCCTTTTTTCTGCCTTTCTTTTAATGATGAAAAAATCCAATGCACTCAAGATGCAAGAATGTAGGGCGTATAATGTACTAGCTTTTGCCAGCGGCTTCGCCCGCGTGAAAATGACGATTTTCCATACAAACTTTCATCCCCTATTTAACTCCCTTAGGGGTTGAATTTCGAAAAATCCTTCCTTATTCCTTGTCTACATTATAAAGGGAACCTCTGTGCAAAATTTCAGCTTTCTAGGTCCAACGGTTTGGGCTGGGCGTTGATGAGTCAGTCAGTCAGGACTTCTCTTATTATTTATATATAATAGATATATATATAGATATACAAGCTTACCTCATAGGTGAGTCGTTCGCGTTTGTTGAAGAGCAGCAGCACGCACATCTGGAAGGTGGACACCTGTATGATGTGGCGGCGCGGGGCTGCGGGCGCGGGCGGGGAGCGCGGGGGGGAGGTCGCGGCCGAGCGGAACGTGGCGTTCAGGTCCGCGCTGCCGAGCTGTGGCTGCAGCGACAGCTGCCGCCCCGAGTGCTTCGCTAGGTAGAAGCTGACAAAGAAGACAAGTAAAGTTATTCACATTTATTCACGAAGTAAAGGACAAGATAGCAGAATGGAAATTATTTAGTATGGGATTTAACAAATCTCTATACTGAGTCTCTTGCCTGTCGCACGTTTTATGACCACGTTTAGAATGCCAGTAAGTAATTAATTATATCAATCAGTATCAAACCATGAAAGGTTTATTCAAGTGATTATGGATGTTTCCCGACAAAAAAAAAAATATGATTGTTTAGTCCGTCATTTAGATTATCGAAAAATATTGAATACGTGTTTTTAACCCCGACGCAAAAACGACGGGGTGTTATAAGTTTGACGTGTCTGTGTGTGTATCTGTCTGTGGCATCGTAGCTCGCGAACGCATGATCCGATTTTGATTAAGTTTTTTTTGTTTTAAAGGTAAATTAGTCGAGAGTGTTCTTAGCTATGTTTGAAAAACATCGATCCAAGATGGCTGCCGCCACAAAATGGCGGATCACATATTTGTTCACAACTCCTATCAATAAGGGTATCAAATGAAAGGGCTTGATTAGTAGAATACTATACAGACACTTTATCAAATTTCAAATCCAAGATGGCCGCCATCACAAAATGGCGGATTATATATTTTTTTACAACTCCATCAATATGGGTATCAAATGAAAGGGCTTGATTGGTAGAATAATAAACAGACACTATAACAAATTTCAAATCCAAGAAGGCCGCCATCACAAAATGGCGGATTATATTTTTTTTCACAGCTCCATCAATATGGGTATCAAATGAAAGAGCTTGATTAGTAGAATACTATACACTAAAACAAATTTCAAATCCAAGATGGCCGCCATCACAAAATGACGAATTACGTTTGTTTTTACAACTCCCTCAATATGGGTAGCAAAAAGATGAAAGGGATTGATTAGAATAATAATCTATACTAATATTATAAAGCTGAAGAGTTTGTTTGTTTGTTTGTTTGAACGCGGTAAACTCAGGAACTGCTGGTTGGAATTTTAAAATTATTTTTGTGTTGGATAGTCCATTTATCGAGAAAGGCTATAGGCTATATAACATCACGCTACGGCTAATAGGAGCGGAGCATAAATGAAAAATGTTACAAAAACGGGAAAACGTATTTCCTTTTTGAGAGCTTCCGCTGCGTGTGCTGCGAAAACGGTTTAAGTTACGCAAATATCATGTATGAAGGAATTGTTCCTCTTTAAAATTTCTAAAAAAAAGTCCGCGACAGCATGTATCTATCTTTTAAGATTGACTCACTGTAACCTTTTTTTACTATTAAACTGTTAGGTTAAAAATAATTATTTTTTGCGAAGCTTATTTAACCCATATGGTATTCTCTATATCTATATCTAAATAAATGTGTTTGTTAGAAGAAAAATTGAATATAGAATATTTGTGCCCTTTACTCTAAACAGTTTAAACAAATATCTTAGAAGATATCGCAATGTAAAAATATCCGCGCGGCAATAGTACATTGTTACCTTAGGGGTGAAAGTAACTTATTTAGTCCCCGAGACGGGGTTTGGCGCCTGAGCGCAGCGAGGGCGCTAATAGTTCGAGGGACTAAATAAGTCTTTAACCCGAGGTAAACACTGTGCTTTTCATTACGAATACAAGGAAAGTTGATAGAAATAGGCTTGCGCCCAATTACCTACATCGAAAGAAAGAAGAAAGAAAAAATATTTATTGGTTTCGCATAGGACAAAACAAATTGACAAAAAAAGTAAACATAAGAGAAACACTTAAAATCGGTTAAATCTAATCGGTGGATGGCAATAGGCTTGCTCCTAATTACATTGGTTGATGGCAATAGGCTTGCTCCCAATTACCCATAAATCGGTGAATGGCAATAGGCTTGCTCCTAATTACACCGGTTGATGGCAATAGGCTTGCTCCTAATTAAATAGGTTGTTAATTGGTTGTTCTCTGAGTGAGTTCACAAAAAATGCTATGTTTGTAATTTGTTATAAAATTTGAATTAATATTGATATTGTGTACACTATCGAATTAGGTAACTGTAAAGATAGTCGTAAAATTGAGAAAATAAATAAATAAATAAAAAATTGGTTGATGGCAATAGGCTTGTCCCTAATTACATCAGTTGATGGTAATAGGCTAGCTCCTAATTAAATTGGTTGACGGCAATGGGCTTGCTCCCAATTATCCAAATCGGTGGATGGCAATAGGGTTGCTCCTAATTACATCGGTTGATGGCAATAGGCTTGCTCCTAATTACATCGGTTGATGGCAATAGGCTTCCCAATTACATCAAATACAGTGACAGCTGTCAGTAGAAAGCGATTCTCCCTAGGGCTGAAAAGTAGTACTTTCAACCCGCTCCACAGGCACGTTATGACCTACTTTCAGAGTATGAGTAATGAAAAATAATTCGCGCGTCGCAATGTAGGGAGATTCTTTCCGGAAAATTCAAATTCAAAATATTTACTGCATCATAATGTTTACAAGTACAGAGTCTTATCGTATAATATGTATTTAACAGTAAGAGATACCTATAGTAATTCACACTTTAATATAATCTAAGCTAATCTAAACCATCTAAACTATTATAATAAAGAAGAAAGATAAGATTTTTTGTTTGTTACGATTTAGCTTAATAAAATTTATGTCGGATAGGCGATATATCGAGAAAGATTATAAGCTATATTTATGTGACGCAGACAAAGTTGCGTGGGTCATAATAATATATATATAATAATAAACCTTTATTTCCGAACTTATACAGTTTTTCATTTACAAACATAAATTTTACTTAAATAAATAGATTAACAGTTGGTTAAAAACGTACTACACATCTATTATAAAAGGTCTCTCAGTTCGGTGTGCCTTACGGCAAAGGCCTCCTCCAACTCTTTCCATTGATGTCTGTCTGCCGCCACTCTTGTCCAGAGCGGACCCAAAGTCATTTTCAGGTCATCCTCCCATCTTCTCTTTTTGCGACCTCGACTCCTAATGCCATCTCTTGGGTACCAGATTGTCACCTGTTTGCTCCATTTCTCCTTTTTACACCTGAGCATATGTCCAGTCCACCTCCATTTAAGTTGGTCAATACGAGCCAGGATATCAGTTAGTTTGGTTTTGTGCCTGATGTCTGTATTTCTTACTCTGTCTTTTAGTTTTAAACCTAGCATGCTTCTTTCCATACTTCTTTGACATCTTGCAAGTTTATCCCTATGGTGTTTTGTCAGAGCCCAGGTTTCGCAGCCATATGTAATGCAGGGTAAAATACATGTATCAAAGGTCTTCTTCTTGATTTTAATGCCTATTTCTTTGCTTTTTGTAATTTCTTTCAAAGCCCAGTAGGTTTTCCATCCTGTTGCAATCCTTTTTTCTATTTCTTTCGTGGGTCAGCGAGTGTACAATATATTGAAAGGGAATGAGGAATATAAACTAATGAAATAAAAACAAAAATGCTTGAATACGGTATGTTTTTTGACTTTTACTCCTTTTAAATCAAACTTGGTCAAACTTTGATTTAAAGGGAGTAAAAGTGGAGAACCAATGTTTTATCTTTATTGAGTCGGGGGTTTTTTAAATTTTTAATTTAATTACTTGTTTATTTTATCAAATTAATACGAATTAAAGAAGATAAAACGCGTCAAAGATCATGAGGGCTTGTGACATCACTAGTAGTGACTCACTTCACTAGGTGGTAAAAAGTGTACTGCGTTGTGACTTCACACGAGTTTTCGAAGCACATCATTTTTTGTTTACGTAAAAAAAGAAAAATATGGGTCCAATATTTTTGGGCAATCTATCTGGCGGACTAATTAGTTTTTTTTTTGTCAACTACCCTATTTCTCCGACATTAGGCCTTTTTACCTTCTGAAGACTTCGAATGCACTTCGTGGCGCTGTAGGTATGTTGCACTTGGGCGTCGCGCTTTGTGTGGGCCAGAAGCCTGTGGTTAGCACACGCACTGATAGATCCACGCCATGAAGGTTGATCTGAAAATACAATACTTTATACAGTGCGATCAAATTATCTTGGCAGCTCTGAACATAGGCTTTGCGAAATTTTACGCATGTAAACTTGGGAATAAAACTGTTATTGCCAGATAAACCAATACTTAAACGATCAGAAAATATCTAATTTAAACAGTGAGAAATACAAATAAAATAAATATCTTAACACTTTTATACATTCGTTGTAACAAAATGACCTGCACGAAGTTCGGAGCTGCCAAGATAATTTGATCGCACTGTACTTCTATTGAAAAGAAGCAATCTGAAAAATGTATTACAAGCAACTTTCGAGTGACACAATGACTTAGTTTGTTTAGTTAACTAGATTAGTTTTTTATTTGTTTATTAACTTGGATTAGAACGGCCGCAATAATAGCCAAATAAAGGTAAAAATATATAACAAACATTCACCCCTGATGACAGCACATGTTCCTTAAATTCTTCCATTATGGTGTTCGAGACGGTCATGTCTTTGAACATTCCTTCCAGCTTTGATGTGAACTGACAACCGCATTCAGTCTGAAAATATTAACATTTTGTTATCATTGGGTACACTACAATAATACGAAAAACTTTATTCCGATATTCACAAGTACGAATTTCAAAATACCGATTTTCGTAATTCCGAATGATTCCAAATTCCTTTTTTAACAACTCCAATTTATTATTCATCCTATTTTAATAACTCCGAAATTTCAAAATTCCTAACGTTTATAATTACTATTCTCAAAATGCCGAGTTTCAATTGATCGAATAACAAAAATTCCGACGTACAGATAATTCGAATCATCAAAAATGGGTGCACTACAATAATACGAAAAACTTTATTCCGATATTCACAAGTACGAATTTCAAAATACCGATTTTCATAATTCCGAATGATTCAAAATTCCTAATTTAACAACTCCGATTTATCATTCATCATATTTTTATAAATCCGAATTTTCTAAACTCCTAACGTTTATAATTACTATTCTCAAAATGCCGAGTTTCAATTAATCGAAAAACAAAAAATCCGACTTAACGATAATTCGAATCATCAAAAATACGAATTCCGATTATTAAAGTACCGATTATTTAAAACTCCGAATTCATAGGAACGCCTAGTAAAACTGAATAGCCCTATTTCTGTGTGCCCCTGACGTTGACCATCTAAGGTTAGCGTTTCCGTCAGCAGGTCGACGGAGCCCCGCTGCGCGGTGCACCTATTTCTGTCTGCAGGGTTTCAAGAGACCTAACTAACCGAACCTCGGGGTGCCCCTGACGTTGACCGTCTAGGGTTAGCGTTTCCGTCAGCAGGTCGACGGAGCCCCGCTGCGCAGGGCACCTATTTCTGTCTGCAGGGTTTCAAGGGACCTAACTAACCGAACCTGGGGGTGCCCCTGACGTTGAACGTCTAAGGTTAGCGTTTCCGTCAGCAGGTCGACGGAGCCCCGCTGCGCGGTGCACCTATTTCTGTCTCAGGGTTTCAAGGGACCTAACTAACCGAACCTCGGGGTGCCCCTGACGTTGACCGTCTAGGGTTAGCGTTTCCGTCAGCAGGTCGACGGAGCCCCCCTGCGCGGGGCACCTATTTCTGTCTGCAGGGTTTCAAGGGACCTAACTAACCGAACCTCGGGGTGCCCCTGACGTTGAACGTCTAAGGTTAGCGTTTCCGTCAGCAGGTCGACGGAGCCCCGCTGCGCGGTGCACCTATTTCTGTCTACAGGGTTTCAAGGGACCTAACTAACCGAACCTCGGGGTGCCCCTGACGTTGACCGTCTAAGGTTTGCGTTTCCGTCAGTAGTTTGACGGAGCCCCGCTGCGCGGGGCACCTATTTCTGTCTCAGGGTTTCAAGGGACCTAACTAACCGAACCTCGGGGTGCCCCTGACGTTGACCGTCTAGGGTTAGCGTTTCCGTCAGCAGGTCGACGGAGCCCCGCTGCGCGGGGCACCTATTTCTGTCTGCAGGGTTTCAAGGGACTTAACTAACCGAACCTCGGGGGCCCCTGACGTTGACCGTCTAAGGTTAGCGTTTCCGTCAGCAGGTCGACGGAGCCCCCCTGCGCGGGGCACCTATTTCTGTCTGCAGGGTTTCAAGGGACCTAACTAACCGAACCTCGGGGTGCCCCTGACGTTGACCATCTAAGGTTAGCGTTTCCGTCAGCAGGTCGACGGAGCCCCGCTGCGCGGGGCACCTATTTCTATCTGCAGGGTTTCAAGGGACCTAACTAACTGAACCTCGGGGAGCCCCTGTCGTTGACCGTCTAAGGTTAGCGTTTCCGTCAGCAGGTCGACGGAGCCCCCCTGCGCGGGGCACCTATTTCTGTCTGCAGGGTTTAAAGGGACCTAATTAACCGAACCTCGGGGTGCCCCTGACGTTGACCGTCTAAGGTTAGCGTTTCCGTCAGCAGGTTGACGGAGCCCCGCTGCGCGGGGCACCTATTTCTGTCTGCAGGGTTTCAAGGGACCTAACTAACCGAACCTCGGGGTGCCCCTGACGTTGACCATCTAAGGTTAGCGTTTCCGCCAGCAGGTCGACGGAGCCCCGCTGCGCGGGGCACCTATTTCTGTCTGCAGGGTTTCAAGGGACCTAACTAACCGAACCTCGGGGTGCCCCTGACGTTGACCGTCTAGGGTTAGCGTTTCCGTCAGCAGGTCGACGGAGCCCCGCTGCGCAGGGCATCTATTTCTGTCTACAGGGTTTCAAGGGACCTAACTAACCAAACCTCGGGGTGCCCCTGACGTTGACCATCTAAGGTTAGCGTTTCCGTCAGCAGGTCGACAGAGCCCCGCTGCACGGGGCACCTATTTCTGTCTGCAGGGTTTCAAGGGACCTAACTAACCGAACCTCGGGGTGCCCCTGACGTTTACCGTCTAAGGTTAGCGTTTCCGTCAGCAGGTTGACGGAGGCCCGTTGCGCGAGGCTCCTATTTCTGTCTGCAGGGTTTAAAGGAACCTATCTAAACGAACCTCGGGGTGCCCTTGACGTCGACTTCCGTCAGCATCCGTCAAAAAATTATGAAATGTTTGTCAAATAATACGATATTGAATAAAATTTTATCGGATAATTATTTTGGTGACATATTTGGTAAACCTGATCATCAGCTCGGGGCCCGTCTTGCCCCTCCGCGCCTACGCGGATTAAACTAATATCCTATGTCTATCCTATATATATAATCAAAATATTAGCAGTTTATTCGGAATACTGGTAATCGGAACGTCGTTATTCGGATAGACATCTCGTCGGGCACTTGACTCTTCGGACATATGAACATCGGAAAAGAAGCAAATCGCATTTATGAATTTCGGTACAATAAACTTCGTGATTTTGAATAATAGTGATTATAATTTTTAGATATTATGACTTTCGCACTTTTGAGCATCGGAATATTAAAATTCGGAATAAAATATTTCGGAGTATTTGGGTGTTGCCATTCGGAATACTGGAAATCGGAATGCCGTTTTTCGGACAGACATCTCGTCTGGCACTTGACCCTGCGGACATATGAACATCGGAAAACAAAAAAATCGCATTTATGAATTTCGGTAAAATAAACTTCGTGATTTTGAATAATACAGAATATAAATTTTAGGTATTATGACTTTCGAACTTTTGAACATCGGAATATTGAAATTCGGAATAAAATATTTCGGAGTATTTGGGTGTTCCCGTTATCATTAAATACGAACTTTCATAGTAGTAAAAAATCATTTGGAAATTGATCAAAAAAGATAAATATACAGACAACTACAAATAGATTCAGATAGATTTCAATAAAATATTGGACACATGTTTTTCTTTTTTCAAGTAAACAAAAAATTAAGACAGTTCGGTACATTTATTACCTGAAAGTGACGTCACAAGCCCCACTAATGATCTTTGACACGTTTTATTTTCGTAAATTTTTATTAATTTGATAAAACAAAAAACACGTATCCAATATTATTCGATAATCTAACAGACGGACTAAATAGAATCATATTTTTTTAATCAGTCAACTTCCCTATAATGCCGTGCTGCGTGAAACGCTAAACGGCGCGCTAGGTGCATGACCCGACAGGTGATCGTTTAGTTTCTCACTACATCCCACAGAATGCAGATGCTGTTTTTGTGTTTTTACAGTCACAAGCAATAATATGTATACACTTGACAAGTTTTAAATGCGAATTTCTTGTGAAGTAACCATTGCAACTTTGAGATATGACCTACTTTATGATAATATGGGTTCAAAAATATTAGTTTCGTTATCTAACATGAAAATCAATACAGTAGGCGAAAATTTGATAAGCATATACATATTGGTGCTCGTGAGTATACAAGTTTACAAAATAAACAAACTACTAACCAACAATACAGTGTGTAATAAGACTATGATACAAAATCCTGCTTAAAGTCTTAATTATCTGCAAAATTCTTTACCTAAATCGTATTTCAGATGTTACATAATTAAGAAAGAGTAAAATATTAAAGAATACATTTTAGAATGAAATTCCAAGACTTTAAGCAGACTTTTTACAACAGAACAAGAGCTACCAGGGGTATATGAGCCACAGGACACTTACGAAAAATGTCCATCTATAATTGGTAAAGAATTTTGCAGAAATACGTGGACAGGATGGGGAGGTCGGAAGGATTCATTTCTTTTAGTCACTTATTGAATTCTCTATTTGCGAGACATCTCCGATTATACAATGAAAGTCTCGAGGTTCGACATCCTTAAGTAAACCTTCTTTCTGGGAAAGGTCAGAAACCAAAATAATTATGAACAAATTGTTTTCATTTTCGACAGCTAATAAAACAAAGGATTTTCAGATGTGATAGTACAATGGGAGACTAACCTTCAGTTTAGAGATCATATTCTTCTCACTGTCGTCCGAGACGGATTTGTTGAGCAACAATCGTTTCGCTAAGTGCTGTTTGTAGTAACGCTCGAATACATCCTTTTCTTGTAAGAATCTGAACAGTACCATAGTTTTGTCCAACACTGCTTCTATTTCTTGTTCACTCATCTGAGAAAATTCAAAGTTTTAGAGGACCAAAATACCTAATATATACAAGTCTGGTCAAGTAAATACTTACGCCTTTTTCTCCCTTCTTCAGTTTACCGTCAATGAACAGTGATAAAAATTCTGGAGATTTGCTGTTCAAATTTAGGAAATATTCAAAGTCTGATGCAATCATGTGTTTGAAAATCTTGTCATTGTTGAATGAATTTTGAAGGAAATGATCAAATCTGTCCTTCAGGTCAAGTAGATTCTGTAACAAGGATTTAAATTCAAATTAATCGTTAATTACATACACATGCATCTATTTAGTAAATATACTATAGTAAGTATTACTAATAATTGGGGGACGCCTTTCCCCAGCAATGGGACCACAAAGGCTACCAAAGCTCTTCTATCTGCCTCAGAAAGTACGTGAAGCTGTTAGTCCCGGCTGTGATTTGTAGACCTTTGACAGTCATAATAGGTAGTCAGTTGCCCCGGAGAAACAACCAACTAGTCGTACCAAAGAGTATCGTATCATACAGTACGAACTAGGTTGTGGAGACTCCATGTAATAAACTGAACTGGAAGCTGACCCCAATATAGTTGGGAAAAGGCTATGCAGATGAGTACATGTTGTATAACAGAAGAAAGGAGGAGAGGGTTCTTTCTTTCACAAAGATGATTTTACCTGCACAAAGGTGATGGCATTAGTGTTGTGATGCGTGTCGGTGACGAGCGCGCGGCCCTGTTCGCGCAGGTGAGCGGACACTGCGTCGGCCACAGTACGCAGTCCCTCGCCCACACGTGACAGCAACTTGTACACGCACGCCAGCTCCAACGTGCGCGTGTGCATCAGCATGTGGACCACGCCTGAGTTCTCCATCTGGGTAGAACAAAATATTGTAGTAAGTTTTTGTATGGAAAGTCTGTCATTTTGGCCAATAGGAATTCAATCCAACAGGCCACATGGGTTGAAAATAGGGCAATGGATAAAGTATTGTTTGATGTAATCATTTTAAGAAGTCATTTTACTGTAAGCTGTGAAGCTACCTTTCATAAATAAAATAACCCTCCTTTTGGGCTTCGCCGCAGTCGGGTAAAAAATAAACGTAGTAGTTTTTCTTGGTATTACAAATTTCGGTACACAACCTCGATACACTGATCGAAAACGTGCTGAGTATGCATTAAGGCCGTTGGGTTAATCCCCTGTTGTTGGCAATAGCACAGTATAAATGTCGTACAGTATTGTGACTCGGCCGTATCCTTGAAATAAATGCCTACAGCCGCGCGGTACGTAAACATGCGATAGGGCTGCCCGCCTCCAGTATTTTAATTACATTTGCCTACTTTGTGTTTCCATTTAGTTTTGTGATCGTAAATATACTTTTAAAAACAAATAAAATACTTTGTGAATTGAATCAAATTGAAAATCAAAAAACAATATACATGTTTATTGAACACTTCCTGTGTTCAATAAACATGCGTATTGTTTTTTGATTGATATATTTAATTAAAAAACCATGTTTTTTTCGGGACATAAAAGGAAATACTTATTACCATTAAAAAGACACACATTATATACCTACCTACTAGTCAGTAAAATTATTTTATAGTCTTATCTTTTAAAGTTTCCAGGTAATTAAAAAAAGTTATCTCCGAATTCATGCAACTAAAAACAGCACAATATATCCTACTCGTCATATTAAATATGTACTTGTCTTATTTTTAGTGAAAAAATCGCGCGGTTATTGTTAAAAACAACACACCGTCCGTTCGTCACTGCGGCACAGTCGCGACTGTCTGCGTATTGAGCGCATACTGAAATCGAGGCGCGTGACACAGCTCGCGCTTCGTCCGTTTGTATGAAGTCAAAATACTGTATGATAATATTACCGTGGCAATAGGCTCACTCTCCATGGAATTTTGCAACTTGCGAAAGACCTTGCAAAGTAGAGACTAGTAGAGAGGGTAGGTCAGGTAATTCTATCGAGGAATATTGGCGTGACGTTGAGATTCGGTTCCGCTCATTTTTTAACCAACTTCCAAAAAGGAGGAGGTTTTCTATTCATGTGTATGTTTTTTTTTCATTAGTGCCTTCGTTACCTCAACAATAGTCTTCATATGACGCTCAATAAGCTCGTGCTCCAGCACACTGACGACGCGAGGCTCAGTGCTCTCGTCAAGGTAGTGACGTGCCCGCTCCGCCTCCTCAGCAATGCGAGCCTCCACGCGGTTGATGTACACCGCCGCGCTATTCTCTGCCAGGAACTTCTGAGATTCCATCTAAACAAGAAATAAGTAATGGCGCTGTTAAATAAAGAATAGGTTCATCATTCAACATTGTTACTAGATCAATAGATTATACTATCCAGTGAAACAGCTGTGCAAACTGTCAACTAAACACGTAATCAAGCTTTGAATATGGCAGTATGCCCTTGAACATTATTTAATATTATGTTGATTGCCAATTTTGTTTGGATAGTAACCGTGTTTGTGACATACCCTATAAAATTCTGAAGACTGGTGCAGGAACGGCTTCTCGAAGTCTTCCTCATAGACGGAGCGCGAGTTGATGCCGAGCACCATAAGCATCTGGCAAGCGTTGCGTATCGCCAGCCTGTCCACCACCTCGCCCCGACGCTCGCGGGCAACTAGTTCGAGCAGCGTTTGACGGAGGTGGTCACGGATGCACCCGTAGCGAACAACCTTAGGATACAATTATGTTGTTACTGTATTGTTTTATATTATTTAACCGAAAGGTACTTTTTGGCTTGCGTCTATACTTGACTGTGGTGCTCAAAAGTTTAACTGTGATCTTTGCCTGGAGTACATGACATAATCTTTATGGCAATAATAGTTTTGCTTAGATTGTGAATATATAACATATAATAATTATAGCAATACAAGATACTAATTCATAATGATTGCTCATCCATAATAATAAGTTGTTTAATTCATCATAAAATTATCTAAAATGGATAATTTTTATGATAATGTAAGATCCACTAACTTCAGAATAAACATAGATAAGCAATTCACTCTCACAGCAACCTAAAGCTCTGGCCACACTAAGAAAAAAAAACAAGTTTTAAATGTTTTCTTGCATCCATTGTGCAAACCACAAAAGTTTCTGGAACTGCTGGCAATGTTGAATTGACAAATAGTGTTTTATTTTCATTGAATCGAAACTGTATTTGTAAGATAAGAAAACATGTTTATTTACTAACCTGATCTCTAAAAATAATAAGTCCCAGATTATAGACATTGTCCACCTCATTTTGTTGTACATATACCCTGTCCATGTACATAAGTATGTCTCGAATCATAACCATACTAGTTTGATGGTCAGTCCAAGCATTGTTGAGGGTCTGGAGGAATCCATTGTGTAATGAGTGCAAGACATCTTCTCTCACCTGGAAAATACATGGACTGTAAATAAGCACTTATATATACAAAACCACTGTACCTTTGTAAATGTTTATACCTTTGTCTCAAGATGCTGAGTAACAACTTCTTTCAGTCCTGTATAGAGTCTTTCGCCGTGTTTGTGGAGCACCATAGTGTAGGCATTGCGATAAAGCTCTTCAAAAGAAAGGCCTGAATTGTTCTTCTTTTGAATCTCTTGTATCGCATTCTTTAGTAAACTCCATATGCTCTCCACATACTTCTCGTCCATAGTCATCTGTAACGTTACACAGTATATTGTTTATTACAAAAACTAGCCAAACACACTCAAACAGTTTCTCAGATTGTATTGATATTCATTTCAAATGATACCGACCCAAGTGTCTGGATACATTTGGTAATATGGTTCAGAATAGTTCCACACTTGAAATTTTCTCGTCATCATGAAAATTAATGACTTCCGGGGTTAAACCAACATTGTTCAAAATTAAAATAGAAGTTCAAAAACATTGAATATGTTTAATAAGGAAAAAATACGAATGTTTATCTTTTGATTGAATTTCACACCTGTCATCAAAAATATAAACTATGACATATTGAATACAAAAATTTTGTTCCAAAGGAAAATAAATTGGTTTCTATTTTTAAATAAATCATAGTGACAGTTGAGTAATTATATCAAGTGTTACCATTCTACCATTTTTTTTAATGAACCGCTTTTCTATTTTAAACCAAAAAGTATGTGTTTTAGTTGTACGAGAAACATGTCAATAAACTGGAGACATAAAATATCACACAATGCATTGCAATTATTGACGATGCATTGGTTGCAAATGGTTTTGTTAATTTCTAATAAGCACTAAAATGTAACCTAATTGATATAGTATTTCACAATCACAATACTTTTGGTCCATGTTCTCATTTAGATCACAAAGTGTAGTCAAGCATATGAAAATACTATTTTGATAGTTATAATGTGCCACATTTTACTGTGAGTCATACATCAAAACATAATTTAACCATCACTGAAGTTTTTGGTGTGATAAGTTTTTTACAGGGCTCAAACCAAATGAGTAACATGCTAATACTAATAATTGGTACATTGATAACATGACTGGGCTGAATGAGACTTTGATTTTGACCGTGACTTTGCAGAAATTGTGATAACTCGACTAATATGCATGTTATAAATATAATTTACAGTCTATAGCACCCATGAATATTGTATCTTTCTATGAGTGAAACATTTTTTTATTGGATCATTCATTCCGCAGATTACCCTCTACATTTTAACAAATCTAATACCTCTTTACAATAGGAATATGGGTTACCAATACTGCATGATTGCTGCATGGCTCAAAGAAAAAGTTCTTGATGTAAATACATTAAACATCATTGACAAAAATACACATTTGACCAAAATAAATTACACAATTATTTTGGAAACCAACAATTTACTTTGTTAGGTGTGAGTCACATAGTAATACATGTTTCGAGTCAAACGCTGCAATTGCAGAAACGGTAATCAAAATGATTGTCGCAACCAATTCGCAACGATACTCACTGGGAAAGCTCGGATCCTCATCTTGCCAGGTTTGTCCTTAGGTAACGTACTCTTCATCATTGCGGCTACGATATTTTGTACCAACGAAACACTACACAATTAAAGAAGATTTGATCACTGTTCATTTGTTGTCACGATAACACATCGTTACTCTCATTTACACCTGCAAAGAGAGTTATAATAAACACAACGAATAATAAAAAAGTAAATGGTCCTCAAACAAATCCGCTGTTCACTGTTTTGCTACCATATTTTTGCAGTGTTATTATAAACATTAACAATCAATCCAGAAAATAATATTTACAACACAATGCAATTTAGGATTTTGTTCTAGGTGTCAATTAGAAATAATAAATTCTGAGATTCAGTCATATTTTTGTGAAGTGTATTGACATTGACAGTTAAAATAACTTTTATCTCTTTCGCTCTCATGCGAAACCTCATATACAATAGCGCCACCTCACGTTTTGTGTGTGACGTTCTTTTTTGATTTCCTTTTCTCTGCAATGGCTAATAGTCAGATTTTTACAAACACTATACGCAAAGATGTAATAACTTACTAGCAATGAAATTATCCACTTCTAGTTTGGACACAAGTATTTCACTATCGCAATATTTGTAGTACATGTATTTTGCCGTTTTAGCATGCCTATTATTTCTTCAATTGTTTCAGCTTTCTGGCCAGACCATAAGCAACGCTGTTTTTGTTTTTAAATACTTTTTGATTTGATTGTTTGGATATTTATCTTTTTGGTCTTCATGAGTCATAAGGTTTGTCTATACACTAAGTGTAAAATACTAGAAAGGAAAATATGGGTAAATGTGGTAAAAAGGATGGAATTTTCATAGTCATTATTATCGTTCTCTAAGCTCCACTAGATCCACTGTTCGTACCAACAAACGGTGCACCAACTACTACCAACCAACTGTTTTCTTGGAGCACTGGTGCAATCTCGGCCTTACTGCACGGCTTACCTGGTATCCTCCTCTCACCAGAGTCATCTTTTAAATTGATCACTACGGACCCAGAGCCAGAGCACCATGGCTTTTGCCAGTGTTGTAGCTATGGGCTGTCAAAAGAAAACCTAACTATTTCCTTGTGCTTTTTGGCTCCATCTTGTTGTCTGAATAAATCGACAAAAAACTTAACTTATTTTTCTGTTTTGATCTTCGATCAATAATGTACTAGATTTCCGATAAGCGCTTCAAAAACGGCCCGAAATATAAGACCACAAACGTATTTGTGGTCTTATTTCAAATTAGTATGGTCCAATCATAGCCAACATTAAGACGTCAAAATACCGCAGTATGCGTTCAAAAACTGCGTAAATAACCACCGTAACACCAAAGTTTTGGAAGGAATATCTTTTTTTCGGTAATTTAATATCATTACGTGCTTTTTCATAATATTTAAACATAAATAAACTGTAAATATAATTAAATCAGCGAATATTATAATTGTTTGGCCAATGTTTGCTACAACGCACCAACTATTGTATCATGTTCTTGAACAGGGAACGCTAGTTCCGCAATACAATAAGCACGACATTGTACACAAAATGCTTTTAACCGTATTGCTTAGAGTTTAAGTTTCATTTTAGAATGAATATTTTTGTACTGATGACTTTTTATTTTGGAGCGACATTTAAAATGATTTGCTTATAATCTTTCTCCGATGAAAGGGCATAAATAAATATACTTTACAATGATAATTAAACGTTATGTTTAAGTGTTAAGGTTTATAATCATCTGAAGTTGTTAATAATATTGAACTTTTTTCTAAGATGTTATGTAGATGTTTACGTGTGTGCAATCGTGGCCACTTGAGCGACTCAGTTTTGTTCCTGATGCTTAATCTAGTACTATTATTGATCGAAGGTTTTGATGATTAAAATCAGAAAAACTATTCGAGGTGTTGTGCTAAAGAGGTTTGAATTATTTGGCCTGCCTAACCCCTGCCATTTTATTATAAATTCAATATGTATAGTTAGTACAACATATTACATTAAACCTGAATATTTATGGATAGCTGGTACAAGTAAAGATTTGAAACAAAATCTTGTAAAGTTTTACGTTTCCAAAATATAAGCATTTCACAAACTTCGACATCAGTTCAACTTTGCAGATAAAGTCCATTTCACGAAAGAAGTCCCGCTTTCGTGAAATGGAGCTTTTAATGTATACATTTCATCACAATGCGGTTTAAGTAAAATTCTTGAATAATGTAAAATAAGTATATCGTAACGAACGATGTCCAAAATGTACTCTGTGCAAAGACTTTGTACTGCTGATTCTATTATTGATCGAAGGCTGATTCACTTTTATTGCGTAGCTTGCTCCTTTATAAGTAAGCTTTAATGAAGATAGATGGCGTCGTCTGTCACTGTTTTACTATGGTTTTACTCTTACGGACAAAAGTGGTACGTTATTATGTAGGTACTGAATAAGTTTTTTTTTAATAATTTTCCTGAATCGTTCAAGGTTTTTCGAATAAAAACAAATATTGTCACTTTTATACGTAGTACGTTACAGTTGCGTTTATCGATGATGTACTTATGTGCATCAGTAGCGTAGGTCAGCAACGAAAGTGGACATTTTTGCTATCACATAAACCTTCGATTACTTACTATTTTCTGGTGTAATTAATGTTCCATATGTGTAAGTAGGTTGGTCATGACTGTGTGTCTAGTCGAGGTTGTGTCTTATATAATTAAACTCAACGTACAGGAGAGGACACACAAGGGTACAGGAGAATCGATTTGATTCCCAATCAAGTAGGTAAGCCTCTTAAACTCTTAAGTAACCTAACGATAAATGCTGCCAGAGACACAATCGAATAGATAGCATAATCCGTACACTGCAGCTGCTAGATACGCGATTTGCACTGTGATGGTCCTACGTAAACAGTGGCGGATTAGGTGTTTACAGCACCCCAGGCTACTAACTACCTCATCAGCGCCCCTCTAGTTGCCTTACGAATAATTAAAAGCACGAAAGTTAATGTTTCATTTTTGTTTCTCTTTTCCACAAAAACAACTTATCGAATTATGAAGAAAGTATATAGGTAGCTTGTTCATTGAATTAACACATCGGATAATATTATTGCGGGAAAGTCACTTATCACGCGGACGAAGCCACTGGCAAATTCTTCTATAATTATTATAAATTTTAATTATGGTGATGATAGTGTTCTCAACAAAATAGGTTGAAGTAATCTAGAAGTGTAATTTAGCTATTTAAAATAAATAATCTCATCTAAGAATGAAGAAAGCAAGAAGCCTTTTCTTCCCGGAAATATATGTGATCATGTGAGTATGTATGTCAGCTATAGGGCTATCATCCTGGTCGCAACAGAAAATGGAAACGGTGGAATGTCGTGCGGTGTTCCACAAGGATCGGTTCTGGGGCTACGACTGGGTGTTGCGCACCATCCTCTCAGCGTAGTTTGCTACACTAACGACACGCCGATGCTAGCACGATGGAGGTCGCACGAAAAATTGACACGCGGGGTTGCGATAGTCGTGGAAAGAATCCGGCAGTTGGATCCCGAGATGGCATTGCACAAGTCTGAGGCCATGTGCTTTCATGGGCCTCAGAATGCGCCACGTACTGTAAAGTACTTAGGACTCGTGCTCGTGGAACTTCGTGGAGTATTTCCAACGTTTGGCTCCCAAACTAGAACGGGCCAGGGCTGCCTTAAAGCGATTTCTCCCCAATCTGAAGGGGGGTTCAAACGCCTCCTGCCGGAGGCTCTACGGGGATCGTGAAATCTATGGCCCTATAAGGGGCCACGTTATGGACGCGTTCTTTGAGGTGGCGAGCCGGAGGGCACGGTTGAGGAAACCGTGGAGGCCTTCCCCGCTTGGGCGCCTGCGAGACTGTTCAAATGACTACCCCAGTTCTCCTATTTTTCCCTTCAAACCTTTTTTATCTTCTACAATCCCGGGCTATGTTCGCCCCGCAAAGAAAAGGTCAGATCGTCATAAACTTTTTTTTTTTTTTGGTGCTTGTAAATCATGAAATTATCCACCCGCTCTTGGCAGAGCGGAAGGGAGTGCCAGACTTCTACTGACTAAAACCACGCATGTTCCTTCTTAGCCCTTTGTATCGTGGCCGCGGTATCTCTTTCGATCAACCCGCAGCCCTGACGGGATCCAAAGTGATGTTTTTGACGTGATCTGCTCGCACCTTATATACTTCGCTTCATTACATTGCTGTTTTTCATGATTTGGGTTTTGGTCCTGTTCATGGAAAATCCAACTTCAAGGCTTACTGTGCTCCCGTCGGGGCTGTGGATTGTCCCGTCGGGGCTGTGGACTGTCGAAAGGTTAACGCGGCTCCGACACAGGGGCGAAGAAGGAGCATAGGTTTGGTTTTTAGTCAGTAGAAGTCTGACACTCCCCTTCGGTCTGCCCAAGAGCGGGGGGGGGGGGGGGGTTATTCGATGATTTTCCACCCACCAAAAAAAAAAGGCTTACTGTGCTCAGCTTTTGAATTGTTTTTCCAAGTTGTGAAGCAGATGTGGAGGTCAATACAATGTTATCAGCAATACGGATGTTTGTTAGTTAGTGACCACGAACATTAATTAGCCCTCGTGGTTGCCGTGGTGGCAGTTTTTTAAAAACCTACGGAGCGCTTGTGAACAACTTTGGTGAGAGTCGGTCGCCTTGTTTGACACCCTTTTTAATATTCAAAGAACCAGAAATATGTAACTTGGTGTGACAACAGAGCTACTTCGTTAAATGGTGTCCATGAAGTCAATTTAGGTGTACCTACGTTATGTTTTGGAATTTCAAGGCACTCACAACTGACTGATGGTGTATGCTGTCGAATGCGTTGGCGTAGTCAGCAAAGGCTAGGTAAATGGTAGCATTAAACTAGTTTAATGATTTTGGTGTCGTTTTAGAGGTCGGTAAAGTTGTTGAAAAGGTATACCTACTATTCACCGTCTAGTGAAAAGGGGTTTGATGTCCCTAAGTTAGATTGAGTACAAAGCAGCAGTCTAGATTTGTTACTTGTCAGATTAATAATACACAGTTTAAACTTTCAAATAATATTTTTATTCTTTCCAGTTTACTAACATTAGTTACAAATATAATATATTAACTATTTGCTGTGGTTAAAGATAGGCAATAAATAATTTAGACAATATGGCTACATGTCTAATAGTTTTAATGTTTACATCTTTGGACTGATAAAATTAATACTTACATTTATATTCTGGAGATGAGATGAGACAGTAACGGAGTTCATTACTAATCATTACAATTGCATGCATTGTTAAAGACAAAGGTAACGCTGATACAATAAATACATAGGGGACTTTCGGAAAAGTCTTCGGTAGTGTATAATAGGAAACATAGCTACCTGTCTAGTACCTAAAAAAACATTATACATACTTCTGTAATGACAAAAAAAGGTACAAATTGGTGTGTCTATTCTTTGATCGAAGTTATCTATTAACCAGCATCATCTCTTCTAAAAACACATCAAATTATTGTGTGTACATATTCAAATCATTCTGTTGATTGTTTTAATCATAAAACTTTTAACTTAAGATTCAAAATGTACCTAGTAGGTACCTACTAGCCTGCGTTCCAGGTTTTAGGTTGCAGTTCCAGAACCACAGTCTTAGGAACGCTAAGGCCTCTAGTGTCTCACTTTTTGCGAATCAATCGTAGATTTTCGCGAGAAAATGATTGGCAAGAGCCTTATTTTCTTATTTTAAAGCTAATACAAATAGCTACAGTTTCTGAAAGTCTACATTTGTACTAGGCAATTTTTGTATTTATACCTCCAGCCTATCTATAAAAAAAGAAGCAACTTTTCACCTAAATTAAATCTAATCACCTGCCAACATTACGTCACAACTTGCTACTAAAACTATGATACCAGCTATATTAAAGGTCTATTGGTCTACTCGTTGTACGCAGGATGAGCGTGTAGGACCCATCGGAACAGCAACAAAGTCAGACACGCTAAAACGAAGAAGGAGATCATCACCCGCAGGTTCTTTTCTGATCTCTGGTCTCTTTCGCTGGCTCGTAGTCGCTCCACTAAACCATTCTGAAAAAAAGATTAAAGATTAGTCTCTATGGATAAAAGGTAAGCTTGCTCTAAAACTTAAGCTTGTCTTTTCGTTTCTACTAAAGAATTAATAACTGTCTATCTATTCACTGATTAGAACTGATTTGTGTAGTTGATGTTTGTGCACTTCCCCTTTCTATCACGGCATTTGCATTTTAGCATAATAAATCAAAATAAATGATGAAAATCAACTCTAAATCATCATCATTTCAACTGAAAGACGTTCACAGCTGGGTGTTGTTGACCCAGCTAAAAGTAATAAATTACCCGCAATTAATTTATATTAGATAACTTTTGACTTCAGCCTTAAAATGAGCTTAACTTTTACCTAAGCTCCTTAACGCCGCAAATTGCCTGTGATACACATTCTTATAATTGGTGAATTAAAGGGTTAGGTTACTCCCAAGACAGCAAATAATCCGTAAAGCAATTTAATTTCAATCAATATAGTTCATTCAGTCCCATCTGCGTTGCGTTGAAAAACGGCTATTACGTCGGCAAGTTAAATTTTAAGAGGAGAAATATCCTCTCAAGACCCTGAAAATAAGGTAACAATATAAAAAGTAATCCGTATAATTTCCTATTCAATACCTAGGTGTTCGAAAAAATTGCCAATTTGGTAATATCATCAAAGGCAAGGTCCGCTGCACACTTGGTGACTGACGTCTACCACAGTTTAGTTACAAATGTACCTGTCAAAAGGCCGCAAACATGAGTAATAAGGGGAAAAGTGGCGTCATTTGTTGCCACCGCAACCACTTTCAAAAGTATTTAAGGATAAAAGCAGTAATGGGGTCTTCGAACCCTTACGTCCAAGCTTATCTACTTCTTAAGTAGTAAGTATTCGAGTCTCCGTCACGACCAATAGTGGCCTTATCTACGACGGCATTTAAATTCCAATTACCTAAGTAGGACGTTTTGGATTTATCGATCAGCCATTTTTTGGGAGCTACAGAGTTTTTGGTCCATTGGGAAATGAATAATAAATGACGCGTACCCATCCACCGTGTGACGCTATCCAGGAGCCAGGGTCCTCGTGTAGCAGGTCAGCGATGGCAGCGGCAGGTGCTGACACCAGCTCCAGTGCTGGCTCGCCATCCGCTGCCTCCGCTGCTTCTCGCGCCAGCGCCCCACACACACAATAAACAGCTGCAATCTATAATCACCAAAATAATAATATGTGGTCAAATTTTATTAGCTAAAAATCACGGATCTAAATATAAACGGGAATGCGGAAGTTAGATAGGCCTAACAAACCCCTTTGACTTCGTATAAGAAAACATTAAACGAATAGCCTTTGAAGCACAATGACGTTCCGTTATATTTCTTTGTACTTGACAAACACAAAGAAATACAATAACCATCATCATACAATAATACAATGACCATCACCCGTTACGTTTACGATTCCTTCGTGAATAACCAAGCGTTCATTGCTTTTAAGCTTTTGTATAATCAAATAGACGAAAGCGATGAAATAAAAAGTTTAATAGACCTATGAAAGGTACGGTAAAGGGAAATGATCCCCTTTTTAACCGACTTCAAAAAAAGGAGGAGGTTATCAATTCGACTGTATTTTTTTTTTTGTTACCTCATAACTTGCGACTGGGTGAACCGATTTTCATGATTCTTTTTTTATTTGAAAGCTGGTGCTTCCCGTGTGGTCCCATTGTCACCATTTTAATATCTGATGATGGGATCTTGTAGAAATCGGGGGAACTCTTCAATAAATAACAGCAGATTAACCGCGATTGTTGCTATAGCATATCTAAACATTGTTTACGCCATCACACAACATAATATCACGCCTGTACTCACTACAAAGGTTATAATAGTAGATTGTACACCAAGTGCATAAAACGCACCATTTTGCGCGAGACGTTTATCCATCCGATGCGAGCTTGCGAGCGAGGATGGATATAAAGTAGAGAGTAAAATGGGTTTTATGGACGAGTTTTACACTCTACTTTCACTTCGATTGCGAGGAAATGCAACAGCAACTTGTAAATATTGTAAAAATAATTATGGTTCCCGCCACTAAACTTTTTTTTTTCAGTAGGTAACTTGACATAACACCTGACTTATGTCGTTACTCATACTGCTCAGTTATAAAAACATTTTGAGCAAGCCTATTGCCATCAACCAATGTAATTAGGAGCAAGCCTATTGCCATCAACTGATATAATTGGAACCAAGCCTATTGCCATCAACCAATGTAATTAGGAGCAAGCCTATTGCCATCAACTGATGTAATTAGGGACAAGCCTATTGCCATTAACCGATGTAATTAGGAAAAGCCTATTGCCATCAACCAATCTTATTAGGAGCAAGCCTATTGCCATCAACTGATGTAATTAGGAGCAAGCCTATTGCCATCCACTGATTTAGGTAATTGAGAGCAAGCCTATTGCCATCAACCAATGTAATTAAGAGCAAGCCTATTGCCATCAACTGATGTAATTGGGACCAAGCCTATTGTCATCTACCAATGTAATTAGGAGCAAGCCTATTGCCATCAACTGATGTAATTAGGACAAGCCTATTGCCATTAACCGATGTAATTAGGAAAAGCCTATTGCCATCAACCAATCTTATTAGGAGCAAGCCTATTGCCATCAACCGATGTAATTAGGAGCAAGCCTATTGCCATCCACTGATTTAGGTAATTGAGAGCAAGCCTATTGCCATCAATCAATGTAATTAAGAGTAAGCCTATTCCCATCAAATGATGTAATTAGGAGCAAGCCTATTGCCATCAACCAACCTAATTAAGAGCAAGCCTATTGCCATCAAGCGATTTAGGTAATTAGGGGAAGCCTATTCCCATCAACTTTCCTTGTATTCGTAATGAAAAGCAGTAATCCCTTGTTCTTAGAATACTAGCGAAACGAATTAAATTAAAGAGGTTATTCTATGAAGTTGTTCCTGTGGCTGTTGGGCCGATTACCTGTGCCGATTACCTTGGTCTTCGACGAAGATTTTACTTTATGCTCTAGAGCATAAAACGCGACTTTATGTCGCCTACGCACGACATAAAGACGCATTTTAGAGCGAGAGAAGTGAAAAAATTATTTGGTGAACATCTGATGAAGATCTTTGGAGATAGACAACGGAACTCCTCAATAAATGATAGCAAATGTACTGGGATTGCTGAAATCTCATGTTTACACCAGTTCATAACATAACATCACGCCGATACGTTGTGAAGGGGTAAGCACATGTGAACCACTAAAAAGTGAAAAATAATTTTTACAAAAAATAAAACCGACTTCGACAAAAATAAAACACAAAAAAGTGAAAAATAAAAATCAGGTTCTGAAGTCGGTGGCAAAAACATGAAATCAAACAAACAAAATTTACCGGCTTCAGCAGAAGCTGATTTTTATTTTTCACTTTTTTGTGTTTTATTTTTGTCGAAGTCGGTTTTATTTTTTGTAAAAAAGTTTTTTGGACTAAATAGCTTAGACATCGTGGAACGATATGGCGTCTATTCCTAGGCGAGGCAGTAAACTAGCATGGTTATCTGGAATACATCTCATTTTATATCTACTTTTGTTTATTTAGCGAGATTTCAATAATAGCGAACGCCTGAGGCAATTATTGCTTGACTGGAATGCCCCGTTTTATTTTGCAGCTGGGGCTTCAGCGAATTAAAAACGGCTGAGCTGCAAAAAATACTACGTAAGTAGTTTTAAACTTGGTATACAAGGCATAGTATGTTTACATTTTCTTCATTTTGTGGTCGGCGATTTCAATAAACACTAAGTATCGATTTTGTGCACTTTTTATTATCATTTAGAGTGCTTTTGACTTTTTAAACTTACTTTTCATTTTGTTAAGCGACACTTTTACTGAATACGGACTCGTAGCTAGCAAATGTGTATGACAGCAATATTAGACGGGAAAATACATGCTTATTTAAACACTAACCATGCTTAATTAATCTTACATAATATATGTTTATGAATATTATTTGGTAGGAACATAAACTCGTTGAAATGTTGGGTGAAAATCAAGCAGTTTGGGCACGTATTCTTCAGACAACCTAAGACAACTGATGGGAAGGTAACTGACAAACACTTTAGGAAGACATCCTACGCATTCTTCAGTTGTCAACCATGATGAATATTCCTCGAAATTACCCAATGGGTACTTCATTTTGGCTGAAGGATGGTTACATCAGTTAAAAAAGAAAAAAAAGTTAACTATTAAAATTACTTAGAACTAAACTAGGACCTACAGAGATATAAAATTTGGAGGTTGAGCAAAGCTTTTAGATATAGGTACACTTTGAATCCTGACTTGATTAAACTAAACTGATTCGTGGAGAACTTAACTGTTCAAAGTTTAGACGTTACATAGACTTCAAGAATCGGGCTAGGTTTCAATTGTTAGGACTTAGGTCTCAAACTTTACGAATAATATCTCATACCAGCAGGCATCGATAGCAACTAGTACCTAACAAGAAGGCAAACTAAGTACGCGGATTCTATTGAAGCTGTGGTTATACAGGCAAGTTATTGCTCATTTTCAAAGTTAAATGACCGATTACTTCGAAGGTCGCAGTCATAGGTACTAATAATGTTCTGTTACCTTAGACCAGGTAATATTTTCTCTAGTGATGCGCCTAGCTAGCGCGAGTGCCAGTTCCGATAGTGCTGTATCTGAGCGCAGCATGGCGGAGGGGGCGCGCGTCGCTTGTCTCGCAACCTGGCGGAAGGCGTCCGGCCGCTTCCTCTCCAGCGCAGCGCACAGCGCACGGAGCCCCGCCAGTACTCCCGACTCAGAGTTGCTCACAGCCTCCTCTCCACATTCTGTCTCCACCATTCGTTGTAAACGTTTCATTACTATTTGCTGCAAACATCAACAACTGTTAAGAGATGAGTATGAAAAGTAAAAACCAATTTGGTTAAGGTAGAAATGATCAGTCACATTACCTTTTTCGCACATGAAGTGGATCTCCTAATTTGAGTCTTTATGTATTGTAGGCAAAGGGCTCGCCCTTGTCGGACTATTTGTGGCTTGACTTGTGTGGGGCTGGCGAGACACCAGCCGATAGTAGCCGATAGCCGCCGGGACACCGCTGCGGCGGCTGCACTTGACACCATTGTGCTGAAGCGTCGCTTCGTACGGTCCAGCGTCGACAGTGACCGCGTAGGAGAATGGCGTAGATCTACGTAAATTATGAACACACCGAGATTAGGTAAGTACTTTGTTCCTTAATTTATGTCAAGAACACTTGCGAAACCCTTACAACAGTTGGTTTAGCCTTATTATTTGGCCGTATCCTTCGGAGCTCCGAGTAGGTACCTACTCGGAGCCTATCTCAAAATTACCACAGATTTTAATTAAACACAGGAGGAGGAGTCACGATTATTTTCAACGAAAATTATGCCCAATATCTTGCTTAAGATAGTTGAAATTGTTAAAACTACGAAGTACGCAAACCCCAACTTATGTGTTAGACTTGGTACTCATTAAACCATCATGTGTTAAATCTCTTTGAAATTATTTCAAAGTGAAAGGTTAAATACACTGAAAGATTGAAGTTACCTTTTGTGAAGTAAGAAATTCCTATTACTTACTAAGTACGTTCAACACACGGTTTGCCCACACTTCAACTTAGGATTAGATCCTAAACGATTGGTGAAAACCTTGTGAGGTTTACATTTTGAATTAGTTTTCAATTATAAGTTATTTAATTTTAATAAACTGTGCTGTGTGATTTATTTATGTGTGATAGGTATATACAGAGTGGTGAAATGGGAAAAAACGAATGCTAAGTTGTCATAGGCTCATATCCGACCAACATGTGCATGAATCTTCGAACAATGAACAAAGCCTTATAGCTCCAAAGACTTACTTGGTAAGTTAATCAGTCCATCAGGCATGGCGCTGAGCGGCGTGCTCAGCTTCCGGCGCATGCGCAGCACTGGCACGAACTCGTCGTCATCTTCTTCTCCATCGGGTGGAGTGACTTGTATAGCGATGTTGCTGGCCTCTTGACCTCTGGCCCCGCCCAGTTGCCATCTCGTGTCGGTTAGTGGCCCTATCTGAAAATAATATAGGCACCGTTTAGAATATTTGGACCGGACATCAAAAACTAAACTTTTTTCTATGGGATTGGGTATAGAAACTACAGATAGATTACTCTATAACCTTACACGCATTCGTCCACATTCATACATACAGCTCATAGTGCTTATACTTCATATTACACGCTCGCGAGTACAACGTTCCTGACCTTTTTAGTCTTTTCGAAATGATGAAAAGCCTTAGTTTCACAGCTTAGTTTGAGAATTGATGATATGAATGAAAAAGAAGTTAAATAATAACGTGACAGATGACAGGAGATTAAAAGAGGAAAACATTTCACGCTATTCCCGAAGGCTACGAATACTGGCAGAAAAAGTCGCATAGGTACTTACTATATATACACTTATCTATTAAAAGATTAAAACCATTATTACTTTATTGTCCCCGATTTGTACAGATGCATTAAATTGTTTTCGTCTAGTTAACTATGGAAGATAAATTCCCCACTGGAAGGATTTATTAGATACATTATACTTATAAACTGACAAAGAACAGAGACGCGCACATATAGTAGGTACCTATACAATCAATCATTTCACTATTTTTAATGTAGCTTTATAACAGTGAAAACTGTATGTATTTCTGACATAAGGCAAGAAAAGCAGTCTAGAAAAACGCTGGCAAAGTCAAAGGAAACCTCTAACCTCTAAGGTATATAGTGTTCTTGTGCTGCGTTTGATATTGTATATTGGATAATAGGATAGGATATAGGATTGGAAATAGATAAAGGTACTTCATAGTGATATTTGATGGGCTTTATCGAGATCCTGCCATCTACAGATATCAGAGATTTTTCCACAGGAGCCTACGTTTTTATAGCCTATTACGTAGGTATTTTCAATCAATCATGCCCTTATATTTTTTATCATTAAACACTTAAAATTAATTAAATTTTAGCAAGCTTTTTGTATAGACCCTATAAAAATTCAAAACAGCTTTTTTAAATAAAGAAAATGTTGTAAAAGAGTCTGGAATAATACAAATATTGAAATTATTAATGGCTGACTAAAACAATTAACGAAGTTGCGAGTAGAACCTAAAACATTGTAATGATCACGTGACTTTTTGTAATTAAATCTTAAGTTTATGTTTGCTAATAAACTTGTGGGTTCGCCTCATACATTTCTCTATGAAAAACAAAAAAATATGTTTTATGACATTGTCCATAAAGACTCAAATCAACATGGCGCCAGTTAGACTTTTATATGCCTTCGAAATTACTCGTAAAGCTTCATTCAGAACAAGCTTTTTCTAGTTTTCATATAATATTATTATTATACATCTAGATAGATAGTACATACGGATGTACTTAACAGTGGTTGGCTTCCTTCTTTTGCAGGACCTCTTGCTATTGAATTCTAAGACAACATAATTTTCTTTAAGATTCTTTCATCCTTTGAGCTTGTGGGGTCGGTGAATAGCTTTTTGCTGACCTAACCGAGTGTGTGGCCAGTGACACTGGCGTCATGGCGTTAATCCTGGTTTAAACAGAGCTTATTGTTTATCCGACGTTTTCTGTGTTATTTTTATTCAACCGTTTGTATCAGAAAACAAGCCTAGAAGATGTAAGTACAAGACAGGTTTAACAAAATTCCTTGAGCGAGATTTTCGATGTCGGAAATTGTAAACCCAGTCTACGATACTATCGAACTTGAGCTGTAATATAGGTCGACTAAAACTTATATTTCACCTGAAACAAACTCGGCACCTTCCTCCGTATTTCTGACTGAAACTTGTCTGTTCGGAAGTTGTAAGAACTTTCTAACAACTGTGATTTGGAAGTTTCGTACAAATATTGTAAGTATAATTACGTTTAATTGGGTGTAACATGTATTTCGACTGGTATGCCTAAAAAAGTTTATGTAACAGACGCGCGGGGGGAAACTCATGACCGCAGGCGCATATCGAACTCCAGACCTTATACCTACCTGATTTTCAGGAAGGTTTGCTATATGATTTCATGTTTACCTACAACAAAAGGAGGTACACAGGTGATTGATTCAATCACAATACGCTTATGTACACTGATAAATGAAGGCATCACATCAGCACTTAACCATTGGCACCCATCTTCATTTGCATTGAACTATATTTTAATCGAAAGAGCGTCAATATGTCTTCATTGATTAGAAACAATCAAACAACCGATTGGAATCATTCATGCCAATATAGAATGGCGCAAATGGAAACAAAACATTTAATACAAATACTATTCTATCTTTAAATGGACAAAAGCAAGTTGAAAAGAAACCATTTCGTCTCGTTGGTAGTATTTTAACTTGCGACGGTTGTTTGCGAAGCTAGAATAAACAACTGGACTATAAACACGCGTAGTTACTACTGGCAGACGCTCAAGATTCATTTGTTTGTTTTTCATGTCTCGATCTCGAGTAGGTAGGTCTACCTGCCGATCTCTATGTGATGTTGATTTGAATCCATGAAAAAAATTAATGAATATGTCTGAATTTGCCTTTTATTGGATAAAACATATTAGATTGAGATATTCGTGGTATTATTTTATGTAGAATATTTATTTTTCCTATTTTCCATTCATACCTATTCATCGTATCGCTTGATAATTTGTTTTAGTAGTGTAAGTTCAATGAGCTCTACGTTTTTACACAGAGAATTGTGATTTTATATTATAGTTAGGATTCAGCAAGTTCACAATTAATATATTTAATTTATATTTCTTCGTTTAAAGTAGTAGGTACATACATAACATCGCGCTTGTAATCCCCGAAGGGAAGGGCAGCAGTGTACCTAATAGTACACCCACACGTCACTAGTTATGTTTAAGTCCTATGTTATAGGTGAGTCTATTACTATCAACCGGGCAGCCACAAGGTCTGTATTTCCAGACGCCGTGGCTGGTACTGAGAATTTTTTGTTGAAAAAACCTAATAACACTGCCCGACCCGGGCAAAACAGGCACACTTGCGAATACCAGAACAACGAGGCAATTTAGTACTCATAACAATGTATGCTGATAACACTCGACAAAACACGACAAAGCAACGGTACGTTTAGCCGCAGAATTGGCAACACAAGGGTCTCAAGATTTATCACTACATGCGTGTATTAGCATGTGAGTGAACTACACATCTCTTATTCAGCGCCGACCTACCTACGTCAAACTCGGTTAATTTCGAGAAAAGAAGATTTATTTTCTCAATCAGTGCAACTTTTGTAGACATGACGTCAAAAGAATAATTTCCATTCGTCCAGAGTTATTCACTGCGAACATTTTGTTAACAGCAGCGATGAAATGCAAATAAGTGTAACATTAAACCCGGCTGAGGCATTTATGATACTGCGGCATGTCCGAGTTAGGTATATTTTTACTATTGTCTAGTAAAGGGAATTTGTCAGGGTACACAAATGTTCAACTGTAAAGGACAATAGGAAGAATCATCTCATCAGAGGGACAAAAACCGACTTTAATTATGCATTCAAAGGCTCCATGATTAATGTCAAAATGTCATGTCAACGACCTATCAGATTTGTTTTGGGTCATATGAATTTTATGTGCCATTGAATTATATAAAATTGTTGGTCACGACTAGGTAATTCTTAGTTGCTGTTTGTAGTACAAACTGTACAATAAGACTAGTAATCTGCGAAACGACTGACTAATTAGAACGAGACGAAAGCCTTTGCTCTGAGACGAGTGACGCAACGAATTGTCAAAGATTACTCGACATTTTATTAAGTATTCTCTGGTTGTTGCTATGTAGTCGACAACTGTTGGTCTTTATGTTTCATTTAATCATTTTAACAAGTCGTCTTATAGAATTTCAGTAGAACCTAATTTAGCACTGTCAAGGAATATTCTTTCTGTTAGACATTAATTGATTGCCAACTTGAATTGTCCGTAAGTTGGAACTTATTTACTACTTTTTATTCTATTATTTCCTTTTTCTATGAACATTCTGCTATATCTCAGATGTGAAATGGAAAAATAAGTGTGTTTATGGACAGACTAGCTGTTGCCAGCGGCTTCATCATTCAGTCACACACTCACACTCTCACAAACTTTCGCATAGGATGAATGAAAAGGCTTTCTTATAAAATGTCAAAGACACGTGAGACGTGCATGAGACACGATTATTATATTGATTACTAGCTGATGCCCGCGGCTTCACCCGCGTGGATGTCGTTCAAATTATATACTAAACCTTCCTCTTGAATCACTCTATCTATTAAAAAAAACCGCATCAAAATCCGTTGCGTTATTTTTTAAGATTTAAGCATACAGACAAACAGACAAAAATAGCGACTTTTTTTTTCTTTTTAGATAAAAGTTGTTTGCTTTAATTATTTTTTCTTGTGTGCGCTTGTGGCATGTGTCAAATATGACTTTCTAAACTGTTTTTCAATTTAATAAACAGTAATATTATTTATGATACACGAGTTTAGTGTAGGTACCTGTACCTGTACATATAATTTAATCTAACTACGGTCGTCAATGTCGTCATAGTCTACAAATTAAAGCAAGATGATTCACGCCGACTTTGGAAAAGATATGTTATATAATATTATTATCCCTAACTACTGTAACTACGTACCTACCTACGTTCCTACTACTTAAACATATTTCCAAGCTTGAAAGTTATTTTCATAACATTTTGAGAGGAAACTTTTGAAGAATTAAATGTAGGTACCTAACCTAAGGCCCAAACATTTTACTCAAGATAATACTTATATTATAATGAACATGACAACAATTTAACAATGTTTTAGGTATTTTCATGTAACTAGTTAGAACTTTAGAAGTATATTAATTCGATACGGGTAGTAGTTCTGTTGGTAGGAGAGTTCTAATGTAAAAACCACAAGTGGTTTGTAAGAGGTTACCTTGAGCTTGACCTTGGTACCTTTATTATGGATGCCTATCAAAGGATCTTTTTTTTACAAATACCTACCTCTTCACATTGTTTACTGTTTTATTTTTTTTGTTACCGGTCCTGCTGAAACTGCTGAAACCTGCCTGAAATTGAGATTAAATAGGTTGTATTGTTAGAAAATAAGGTTGGAATTGAAAAACATTTACAGGGATTCTGATAAGGAAATAACAAAGTGTGCTATTAAAAAACGTTGCGGAAAACTTCTATTGTCGAGATAGGGGACCTACCTACCTACAGGCGATGCAACGATGTGTGAAATGCCAATAAAATGAGGTTCATATCGATTTCAATGTCAATTATGTGCGCGATCGGTCACTTGTGGGGCTTATCGGTTTCTGATAATACAACATTAGCATGTAGATTGTAGAGCCTTTTATAATATTACCGTGCTTTTATTAACAACCCATTACAAAAGCACCGCTCTAGGCCGCATCTATCTTTATCTGTATTTTCTCCGCACATACATTTTGTTTGATAAACACAAGGCGTTTTATTTGGGTACGTAGACGTGCCGCTTCATGTACTTCCGTACGTAGTATTTTCACTACGATATCTGTAAAACAGTGGACAAAAGTTAAATGATGATGAGTAGACAAGTTATTAAACTTCAAACTTTCTAAGTACAACTAATCGACGACGTGGTGCGATTAACGTAAGGGACTTGGGATTTAAGCGTCCGTTACGATAAAAAATCTAATTAGTCTGTCACATAGATTTCCAAAAATAATGAACACATATTTTTTCTTTTTTCACGTAAACAAAAGTCGTGTCAAGTCGTGTGACGTCACATATTAGTAAGTTTTTTACCCAGAAATTGACGTCACAAGCCCCCACTTCTTTGACACGTTTTATTTTGTATTTTTATTTTATTAATATGAACAAAAAACACGTATCCAATATTTTTCGATAATATCTAACAGACGGACTAATTTTTTTTTTTTGGTGAAATACCCTATTATGTAATGTCCAGTGTCGACATGAGCTTACAAAAAACCTACGTCGTAAAAATGAGAGCAAAAATATCGATTAGTTTAGTTTAGTTTAACGTGGCTTTTATCCGCACTTAGCCTCTTGATTGGGCCATTGTGCGTGATGTTTAAGTAATACCTACTCCAACCAACATAGGTCGTCCCAGAATTGCAGCAGCCTTCCCAGACTGCTGCAGGCTTCCGGGAGAGTTAATGGGGATCGTAGAGTTTGTGCCCGGTGATCTGCTACGCTCCTGCACTCTAGGAGTACGTGCCGTGGCGTTTCTTCCGCTTCCATGCATCCTCTGCACAGTGGGCTGTCTGTTACACCTATGTTATGTAGATGTTTGTTTAGGGAACAGTGACCCGTTAAAATTACTATGATTTTACGGAGTTTGTCCCTTTTAAGTTTGATGAGATTGCGAGTAAACTTCATTGATGCCTCCGGAACTGCATCTTTTGTTTGCCTGCATCCTTCACTGTTTCTCCATTCGGTGAGGTGTTTTTCTGTGGTTCTTGAACGCAGCCATGTTTTTATTTGGGCCTGAGGTATGGGCAGTAGTGGTTCCGGTCCAAATACTGTATTGCTTGAGCCTCTCTTGGCCAGCTCATCTGCTGCGTCGTTACCCAGCGAGTTGCTATGTCCTTTTATCCATTGCAGGGTTACACTATTTGTGGTTGCAATGGATTGGAGTGCATTGTGGCATTCCAGTATTAGGACAGACGTAATTGTGTTGTTTTTTAGGGCTTGAAGCACCGATGCACTGTCTGAGATGATCTTTATTTTAAAGTCACTGACGTCTCTGGCTGCAACTGCTTGTGCCGCTCTGGTGATACCGATACATTCGGCTTGGAAGATTGTGTTTAATTTATCTAGGGTATTTGATATTGAAATGTTTAGATCATTCGAGAAGACGCCGGCTCCAGTACCGTGTGAGGTCTTGGAGCCGTCCGTATATATCCTAACTTCATTGATGCCAGAGCTATCTACTGCTTCTGCAGTGAGTTGGATGTCGTAACTTCTATCGAACACATGGTGGCATGAAGTTTTATCCATGGGCGCCTCAAGGAGTGGTATTTCCTTCAGGATCCCATGCAAAACTTTGGAGTGTGTTGTTTCTGTATTTACTTTCCATAGTCCGTTTGATCTTAGTCTTAAAGCGGTTGCCTGAGCTTCCTCCTGTATGACCAGATCCAGAGGTCTTAAATTTAGAAGATACTCTAACGCTGCTGATGGAGTTGTTCTCATGCATCCAGTAGCTGCTACACTAGCTAGGCGTTGCAGACTCTGGAGTTTCGTTTTCACCGTGGTCAGCTGAGTTCTGGGCAAAAAAAAAAAAAAAAAAAAAAAAAAAAAAAATATATATCGATTAACAATGCTAGGAACTGATGGTGTAAGCACTGACGCGGCGGCCATGACTGCAGCGCCGTCGACCATGCTAATACAACCACTCAATGCTACGCTGATATATCTGATGGCTCCGGAATACCAAATCAGACCAATGAGGAAACACCAACCGATATTCAAATAAACAGCAAAAAGAAATTTCTAGAACCTACTCATGTTTTTATGGGACGTCAAGTTGAATTATGGGAAAAAGTTAAGCGTAAACACGGCAGTTACAGTTTAGGCGACAATGTTATCCTTAGGAACAGCTCAATTGGTGGATAACAAAGTAACAATAACGATAGATTCGTAAATACTGTGCCCTTGACTTGTTTATTTAGTCTATTAGTTACGATTGATGGTCGATTAAGTGTTCTTTTTGTTAACGATGGAACCCCTGCTGCGACTGATCCCAATAGCATTTACCTACAGCTTATGACCGTTACTGAAATTGACTGGAACAACCTTTAAACATGACAAATTCATTGCGATGTTATTTTAGATTTCCTAACAACGTGGTGCCGTCTGGAAAAGACCATGAAAATTTTCAATTTTTATTGGTGTTTCGTTATTAAATATTTAAGTTACTAGCTGTTCGCGTGAAATTAAATTTGGTTGTTTTATTTTATTGTTCAAAACCCTAATTATTTTTGTAAAATAAACGTAAACCTTATAACGTAAGTTATCTGCCAGTAAAAGACCTCATAAACAGCTGGACCAACCCAGCCGTTTCGGAGATAAGCCGGAACAAACCACAAAAAATTTAAAAATATGTATTTTTGTCATTAGTGCCTTACCTGTATATTTTTATATACATTCAGAAAAAAGCTGTTAATTTGATATTAAAAAAGGCACTTCAATTTTATTTATTTGTACAAAGTATAGACTTATACAGGGTGGAATTTTGTAATGCCCCCTGGAGGGAAAGTACCTTATACTCTTAGTGCGTGTTCACGTACGCGCGACGCGACGCGCGGCGCGACCTGCGACGCGACGAGCGGCGCGTCGTGCGATTTTTGTGTTCACGGACACGCGATGCGTGCAGCGGCAGATATCATCGCACGCGCAAACACAAACGTATGGCAATGTACTACGCTGTTCATACAGACGCGGGGCGGTGCCCGCGGCGGCGCCCGCGGCGACGGCCGCCGCGATTATCGCGGCGACTTTTCAAGCGGGTAGCAAAGCACGCGGCGTTCTCAATCAAACCGACTAGTTTTAGGTATTGCTGATAAAGTAGTGTTTTTGGGGTCGCTGATTACAAAAATGAGAATGAAAATCCAAGATGGCGCCGACGAAAATTTTTGGTTTTTCCGTCATGGGTGTCGTTTTAATGGTTTTCGGGGTCGCTGATTATGAAAATGAATTCAAAATGAAAATCCAAGATGGCGCCGAAGAAAATTTTTAGTTTTATCATCATGGGTGTGGTTTTCATGGTTTTTGGGGTCGCTGATTACGAAAATGAGGTCAAAATGAACATCCAAGATGGCGGCCAGGAAATTTTTGGTTTTTCCGTCATGGGTGTGGTTTTCATGGTTTTTGGGGTCGCTGATTACGAAAATGAGCTCAAAATTAAAATCCAAGATGGCGGCCAAGGAAATTTTTGGTTTTTCCGTCATGGGTGTCGTTTTCATGGTTTTTGGGGTCGCTGATTGCGAAAATGAGCTCAAAATTAAAATCCAAGATGGCGGCCAGGAAAATTTTAGGTTTTTCCGTCATGGGTGTCGTTTTCATGGTTTTAGGGGTCGCTGATTACGAAAATGAGGTCAAAATGTAAATCCAAGATGGCGGCCAGGATTTTTTTTGGTTTTTCTGTCATGGGTGTGGTTTTCATGTTTTTGGGGTCGCTGATTACGAAAATGAGGTCAAAATGAAAATTCAAGATGGCGGCCATGGAAATTTTTGGTTTTTCCGTCATGGGTGTCATTTTCATGGTTTTCGGAGTCGCTGATTACGAAAATGAGCTCAAAATTAAAATCCAAGATGGCGGCTAGGAAAATTTTAGGTTTTTCCGTCATGGGTGTCGTTTAAATAGTTTTTTGGGTCGCTGATTACGAAAATGCAGTCAAAATGAAAATCCAAGATGGCGCCGAAAAAAATTTTTAGTTTTTCCATCATGGGTGTCGTTTATATGGTTTTCGGGGTCGCTGATTACGAAAATGCAGTCAAAATGAAAATCCAAGATGGCAGCCAAGGAATTTTTTGGTTTTTCCGTCATGGGTGTGGTTTTCATTGTTTTTGGGGTCGCTGATTACGAAAATGAGGTCAAAATGAAAATCCAAGATGGCGCCGAAGAAAATTTTTAGTTTTATCATCATGGGTGTGGTTTTCATGGTTTTTGGGGTCGCTGATTACGAAAATGAGGTCAAAATGAACATCCAAGATGGCGGCCAGGAAATTTTTGGTTTTTCCGTCATGGGTGTGGTTTTCATGGTTTTTGGGGTCGCTGATTACGAAAATGAGCTCAAAATTAAAATCCAAGATGGCGGCCAAGGAAATTTTTGGTTTTTCCGTCATGGGTGTCGTTTTCATGGTTTTTGGGGTCGCTGATTGCGAAAATGAGCTCAAAATTAAAATCCAAGATGGCAGCCAGGAAAATTTTAGGTTTTTCCGTCATGGGTGTCGTTTTCATGGTTTTAGGGGTCGCTGATTACGAAAATGAGGTCAAAATGAAAATCCAAGATGGCGGCCAGGGAAATTTTTGGTTTTTCCGTCATGGGTGTCATTTTAATGGTTTTCGGAGTCGCTGATTACAAAAATGAGCTCAAAATGTAAATCCAAGATGGCGGCCAGGATTTTTTTTGGTTTTTCTGTCATGGGTGTGGTTTTCATGTTTTTGGGGTCGCTGATTACGAAAATGAGGTCAAAATGAAAATTCAAGATGGCGGCCATGGAAATTTTTGGTTTTTCCGTCATGGGTGTCATTTTCATGGTTTTCGGAGTCGCTGATTACGAAAATGAGCTCAAAATTAAAATCCAAGATGGCGGCTAGGAAAATTTTAGGTTTTTCCGTCATGGGTGTCGTTTAAATGGTTTTTTGGGTCGCTGATTACGAAAATGCAGTCAAAATGAAAATCCAAGATGGCGCCGAAAAAATTTTTAGTTTTTCCATCATGGGTGTCGTTTATATGGTTTTCGGGGTCGCTGATTACGAAAATGCAGTCAAAATGAAAATCCAAGATGGCAGCCAAGGAATTTTTTGGTTTTTCCGTCATGGGTGTGGTTTTCATTGTTTTTGGGGTCGCTGATTACGAAAATGAGGTCAAAATGAAAATCCAAGATGGCGGCCAGGAAAATTTTAGTTTTTCCGTCATGGGTGTCGTTTTCGTGGTTTTTGGGGTCGCTGATTACGAAAATGACCTCAAAATTAAAATCCAAGATGGCGGCTAGGAAAATTTTAGGTTTTTCCATCATGGGTGTCGTTTATATGGTTTTCGGGGTCGCTGATTACGAAAATGAGGTCAAAATTAAAATCCAGAATGGCGCCGAAAATTTTTTTTAGTTTTTCCATCATGGGTGTCGTTTATATGGTGTTCGGGGTCGCTGATTACGAAAATGAGGTCAAAATTAAAATCCAAGATGGCGGCCAGGAAAATTTTAGGTTTTTCCGTCATGGGTGTCGTTTTCATGGTTTTAGGGGTCGCTGATTACGGAAATGAGGTCAAAATGAAAATCCAAGATGGCGGCCAGGAAAATTTTAGGTTTTTTCGTCATGGGTGTCGTTTTCATGGTTTTTGGGGTCGCTGAATACGAAAATGCAGTCAAAATGAAAATCCAAGATGGCGGCCAGGAAAATTTTAGTTTTTCCGTCATGACCAAACGTTTACGTCGTTACGTCAAACCATGAAAACGACACCCATGACGGAAAAACCTAAGATTTTCCTAGCCGCCATCTTGGATTTTAATTTTGAGCTCGTTTTCGTAATCAGCGACCCCAACCAAAAATTTTTCTGGACGCCATCTTGGATTTTCATTTTGAGACCATGAAAACGACACCCATGACGGAAAAACCAAAAATTTTCGTCGGCGCCATCTTTGATTTTCATCTTGACCTCATTTTCGTAATCAGCGACCCCAAAAACCATTAAAACGACACCCATGACGGAACAACCAAAAATTTTCCTAGCCGCCATCTTGGATTTTAATTTTGAGCTCATTTTCGTAATCAGCGACCCCAAAAACCATGAAAACCACACCCATGACGGAAAAACCAAAAAAAATCCTGGCTGCCATCTTGGATTTTCATTTTGATCTCATTTTCGTAATCAGCGACCCCAAAAACCATGAAAATGACACCCATGACGGAAAAACCAAAAATTTCCTTGGCCGCCATCTTGGATTTTAATTTTGAGCTCATTTTCGTAATCAGCGACCCAAATAACCATGAAAACCACACCCATGACGGAAAAACCAAAAATTTTCCTGGCTGCCATCTTGGATTTTCTATTTGACCTCATTTTCGTAATCAGCGACCCCAAAAACCATTAAAACGACACCCATGACGGAACAACCTAAAATTTTCCTAGCCGCCATCTTGGATTTTAATTTTGAGCTCATTTTCGTAATCAGCGACCCCAAAAACCATGAAAACCACACCCATGACGGAAAAACCAAAAATTTCCTGGCCGCCATCTTGGATGTTCATTTTCACCTCATTTTCGTATTCAGCGACCCCAAAAACCATGAAAACCACACCCATGACGGAAAAACCAAAAAAAATCCTGGCCGCCATCTTGGATTTTCCTTTTGACCTCATTTTCGTAATCAGCGACCCCAAAAACCATGAAAACCACACCCATGACGGAAAAACCAATAATTTCCTGGCCGCCATCTTGGATGTTCATTTTGACCTCATTTTCGTATTCAGCGACCCCAAAAACCATGAAAACCACACCCATGACGGAAAAACCAGAAAAATTCCTGGCCGCCATCTTGGATTTTCCTTTTGACCACATTTTCGTAATCAGCGACCCCAAAAACCATGAAAACCACACCCATGACGGAAAAACCAAAAATTTCCATGGCCGCCATCTTGGATTTTCATTTTGGCCTCATTTTCTTAATCAGCGACCCCAAAAACCATGAAAACGACACCCATGACGGAAAAACCAAAAATTTCCTTGGCCGCCATCTTGGATTTTAATTTTGTGCTCATTTTCGTAATCAGCGACCCCAAAAACCATGAAAACCACACCCATGACGGAAAAACCAAAAAAAATCCTGGCCGCCATCTTGGATTTTCCTTTTGACCTCATTTTCGTAATCAGCGACCCCAAAAACCATGAAAACCACACCCATGACGGAAAAACCAAAAATTTCCTGGCCGCCATCTTGGATGTTCATTTTGACCTCATTTTCGTATTCAGCGACCCCAAAAACCATGAAAACCACACCCATGACGGAAAAACCAGAAAAATTCCTGGCCGCCATCTTGGATTTTCCTTTTGACCACATTTTCGTAATCAGCGACCCCAAAAACCATGAAAATCACACCCATGACGGAAAAACCAAAAATTTCCATGGCCGCCATCTTGGATTTTCATTTTGGCCTCATTTTCGTAATCAGCGACCCCAAAAACCATGAAAACGACACCCATGACGGAAAAACCAAAAATTTCCTTGGCCGCCATCTTGGATTTTAATTTTGTGCTCATTTTCGTAATCAGCGACCCCAAAAACCATGAAAACCACACCCATGACGGAAAAACCAAAAATTTCCTGGCCGCCATCTTGGATGTTCATTTTGACCTCATGTTCGTATTCAGCGACTCCAAAAACCATGAAAACCACACCCATGACGGAAAAACCAAAAAAAAACCTGGCCGCCATCTTGGATTTTCCTTTTGACCTCATTTTCGTAATCAGCGACCCCAAAAACCATAAAAACCACACCCATGACGGTAAAACCAAAAATTTTCCTGGCCGCCATCTTGGTCTTCATTTTGACCTCATTTTTGTAATCAGCGACCCCGAAAACCATTTAAACGACTTACGACACCCATGATGGAAAAACTAAATTTTTTTTCGGCGCCATCTTGGATTTTCACTTTGAACTCATTTTCATAATCAGCGACCCCGAAAACCATCAATCAGAAAAAAAGTTCCTTCGCGGGTATCGCTTCATCGAGAATTGCCGCTGCGTGCGTCGCCGCGATAATCGCCGCGGGCGCCGCCGCGATAATCGCCGCGGGCGCCGCCGCGGGCACCGCCTCAAATTCAAATAATCGCGTATAAAATCGCTTCTCCGTGAACGCACTCATACACCGCCATATGTTTGAATTTAATCGCCCATCGCGTCGCGCGTCGCGTCGCGCGTACGTGAACACGCACTTAATACTGCAGATAGAAAATTTTACTCAAAGGAAACATTCCTTTATTTTTGAATAGAAAGCAAACTGCATTCAAAGATTTTTGAAAATTCTCTTCTCCCACACCCGGGAATCGAACCGGCTAAAATCTGAAAAAAATATACCCTGTACTTTTATTGCATCATCGTTTTTTTTTTTATTCACACTATTTCCCAATTACGTCTTTCGTGATCATTATCCGAAACAATAGGAATCTGGAATGTAATAGACAGCCGTAACGTACAGAATTCCCTCTATAACGTGAGAGGGCCAATTAGTTATTATACGGGCATTTCTAAGGTAAGTATGTAAAGTAGTTTAGTTTCGTGTTTTCGTAATTAATTTCACAAGTATTCTGTGTTGGTTCCTCAAGTGGCAAGTTTTGTTAGCATAGAAAAGAAAAGAGAAAAATACCTATAGGTGTGTTTTAATTTCTTCTACATTATTATATAGAGGTAAACTTTGCATGTTTGAATGCGTTTATCATCGGAACTACTTACCCGATTCCGAAAATTGTTTCACTAATCGGAAGCTATAGATATTATCCCCGAATGACATACTAGGCTACTATGTTTAAACTTTCCCGTAGTATAGTTTCCTACCCTGACCCAAACAAATCCGCGCGGGTTAAAATATACCCATTGATTCTGTTATCATAATTTTGTGTTGTACTAGATTACTTTTGTGTTTTAATAAACTTTTGTGTTGGAAAGTGATTTCATTTCAATTCCTAAAAGTTGTTTATATTTTCCGTCCTGTCACTCTTTTGGAGTGAAGGTTCGAGGAAACATACAATGCTTGGAGCAGCTTTTGTCTTCCTGTGTAAGTTATTTCAGGGAAAATAAGATTTATGACGACCAGGGTCGGGATAGCCATCCATCAACGACACATGTTCCACCTTTCAGGAATCCTAACTTAATACACTCGAGAGCAATGAATCCGGGTCACTTAAAGAATGTTAAAAATCTCGGAAACTAAAAATGATAGGTTAATGCAATAAATTGTATTTAATAGACAATGTAATACTCCTTAAATGAAAGTATAAAAAATATGAGACACCATACATTTTATTAACACAAAATTACATAAAGAAAAAAACTGCTGATCTCTCCTTATAACAAAAATAGGAAACATGAAATTTTTGAACTTTATTTCGATTTTCTTGAATTTTAATACTTCGTATTGCCTCCTCGTGCTTCCATTACTGCGTTTACGCGGTTTGGCATGCTGTACACCAAGTTCCTTATACGATTTTGGGGAATATTCTCCCATTCCTCTGTGAGAGCAATTTTGAGCTCACGAAGCGTGATTGGGGGAGGGTTTCGTTGTTTTACGCATCTGCCTAGCTCGTCCCAAGCATGCTCGATCGGGTTGATATCCGGGCTGCGCGCTGGCCACTCCATTCGAGTAATGTTCATCTCTTGAAGGTAGTCATTCACAATCCTACCTGTATGAGGTCGGGCATTGTCATGCATAAATATAGCATCCTCACCTAAATTGACCATAAATGGACCAACGTGATCATTGAGGATTTCTTCCACATATCTTTCGCTAGTTAAAGAGCCGTTTTCTATGATCACCAGCTCTGTGCGACTTTCAGAAGAAATTCCGGCCCACACAAGTACAGACCCACCACCGTAGGCTACTTTTTCTTCGATGCATGCTTGCTTGAATCTTTCCCCTGGTCTTCGATACACTCTGTGTCTTCCATCGTGCTTGTAGAGCATAAATTTTGATTCGTCGGAGAACATAACTTTTGACCAATCTTCAATAGGTACTCCAATTTACGTGGCTCTGGGCATATCTTAGTCTTGAAATACGATGCCCACGCTCCAGTTTAGGGCCGTTTGCAGGTCTAAGGGGTTTTAAGTTAGATTCAGCAAGCCGACGTCTTACTGTCCATGCACTTGGGTTACTTCCTCCGAGGCGTCGAAACTGATTTGTGAGTTCAGTTCCTGTGAGAAAGCGATTTCGAAGCATGGTGTTCACCAAGTATCGGTCTTCTCGTGCTGTGGTACACCTGGTTCTGCCCGTTCCTGGTCTGCGTAGGTTAGAACCAGTTTCTTCGTAACGTCGGAGAACTCTTTAATAATAATAATAATATTCCACAACTATCACACAACGCCATCTAGTCCCAAGCTAAGCAGAGCTTGTGTTATGGGTACTAGACAACTGATAAACATACTTATATATTTCTAAATACATACATATTATAGATAAATTACACCCAGACACAGAACAAATGATCGTGCTCATCACACAAACATTTGTCCTGGGTGGGAATCGAACCCACGACCTCCGGCATAGCAGTTAGGGTCACTAACCACTAGACCAACAGGCCAGTCAAAGTCTTTGTACTGTTGACAGCGACACACCGACAGTCCTGGCTGTATCGCGCTGACTCCGGCCGGTTTCCAGCATTGTAAGTATTCTGGTGCATTCTTGAGGCGTAAGCGACATAATTTCAGCTTGAATAATGAATATAGAGCACTATCAACATGGTTTATGTACCCACATAAATGACAGATTACAAACAAAAGCAAAACCAAATGCTGTAATTACGTAGTTCCATCTTCGAAAGTGGCCCTTTTTCAAATTTGATTTTTTTATGATATAACTTTACAATAACTAAGAAGTTTTAATACCATCATTTAAGGAGTATTACATTGTCTATTAAATACAATTTATTGCATTAACCTATAATTTTTAGTTTCCGAGATTTTTAACATTCTTTAAGTGACCCGGATTCATTGCTCTCGAGTGTATTATAAATGCGAAATTCTGTTTGTTTGTTTCCTTTTCCCGCCTAAATCACTGAACCGCTTATCCTTTAATTTTGCATGTACGTTGTCATATGCATGTACAGAAAAGGATGTAGGGTACCTTACATCCCGAAATCATTATACTCTTCCCGAGGAAAACAACAAATATGTTCTTATGATAATACATGACGCCACGTGTCTTCCGAATCAGGATTGAATTATATTATTATGCTAACTTTAAAAGTACTTATTAAAAAACCTGGCCAAGTGTAAGTCCGACTTGCACTTGGCCAGTGAAGGGTTCCATACCAAGACTTCTTTTTCTAGAAATAATAATACATTCATACAGTTACATTACTTACACAACATTCAATTCTATTCAATAATAATTTTATTTAGCACGGCAGGAACAAGCTAACTTAAACCTTATTATGCATTTAACTTTTATTCCACCTTTATTTATGTAATAATTATTTTTCTGTTCAATTAATACTACCACCTATATGCAAAAGTGCATTAATTTAAATTTTAAACATTAGTACAATCATTGAAAAAATTGTGGGAGTTTTTATCAATACCTAGCAACTTTACACACGCACAGATGCACATGTCCCTGCAAACACATAAATATTAGGAGACTTCACATTGTTTTTTGCGCATGTTCTATCTGGCAGCTATTTGATCTGAGGTTAGGCTCAGTAGTTTCGGAGATAAGGGGGGGGGGGAATGGTCGGACAGACAGACACACGAGTGATCCTATAAGGGTTCCGATTTTCCTTTTGAGGTACATAACCCTAAAAATATAAAATAATTATATCTCGCGAATCAAAGTCGAGGGGCTTATCTAGTGTTTTTATAAAAAAGACTTCCTCGTTTCAATGACACCTGAAGTGTGTGGTGACGGATGAGTGTGAATATCTGTCGATGTGGCTCATGAATATCTACTAGCCTGCTAGAGTCTTCAGAAATAATAACGTAAATTATATGTTTTTAGGGTTAGATGAGATCACTTAGCATTATTACGTTAAGTATCAATAGTAAAAACATTTCAACAATACGATTATTTGATAAGTTTAAATTCCATTACCCTTATTTCAGGTGTTATTAAAATGACCGGTCAGTATCGCCGTAGTGTACCGTTGCGGTCACTTTAATTTTATATTATCCTTGCGTACACACAGGGAAGTACTACACGGACCTTTTCATAAGCTCAATGTTGTTTTCCTTAGTTTATTTTGCCCGTTTGTACCTTTATTTGCTTTATAATATTAGTTTTAAAGGGTTGTTTGCTAGAGATAAGGCGAGAGTTTGGGCTCACTAGATTATAATAAAGGTACGGAACATTTCAGTGTAGATATAACTTGATTAATTAGCCATCGTAACTAATATTTGAAAGATTTAAAGTATGTAAGTTTGAACGTAGCAAGTAATCTTATCCGAATTTAAAAAATCATTCATTGATAGAAAGCCTTTTAAAAGGACTTTGTCCAGTTGGTTCCGTGGTTCCAAGCGCGAGTGCTAGTGTAGGGGCTAGGGTTTGATTCTCGGGTTGATGTGCAAACAGTTATTTTGAGTTTTTTTTTTTAGAAATTTCTTAGTAGTAGGTCGGAAATAGAAGGTGGCGGTATGATAGATACCCCGACCCTCGGGGACCACTTTAACAATCTCTCTCCGGCCGTTTATGATTGCCATCCCATTGGACTATGAGAGTAAAGGAACAAAGAGTGCACACCTGTGTCAGCGCACACACTTGTGCACTATAATATCACACGAGCCGATGGCATAATTGCCGCTAAGATTAGCAGCTGTGACAAAAAACGGAGGATTATTATTGTCGAGTGTCATCATAGAATATGTTTATTCTAGGTGGACGAAGTCGCGGCCAAAAGCTAGTGTAGGTAATACACAGATAACTAAAATAAAAAAATATTCGATGTGTGCACGAAATTGCCAATCATTTGAGCTTGTAACCGTAACAAAGTCATATATATATATGAGCTACACATTCTTATAGGGGTGAATACATAGAGTGCCCTTCAACATAATACGTTTCGAAGTTCAAGCCTGTACTTAATTGAAAAAGGTTTAGGAAAAAGTATCACTGAAATCAAATACTTGTCATTTCTAATGTCTCTGTTCAATGAACTTTCCGTTACAGTCGTAACCGTACAGTCACGAGCAATATTACAAACTCTCGTTTTACATTCACGTTAAATTCATAGAGGTGACTATAGGTACCTACTAATGATGCTTGACCCGAATCCTTAAAGCCTTACATACTAAAAATCAAAGTCGCTATTTTTGTCTGTTTGTCTGTATGCTTAAATAAATCTTTAAAACTACGCAACGGATTTTGATGCGGTTTTTTTTAATAGATAGAGTGATTCAAGAGGAAGGTTTTAGTATATAATTTGAACGACATCCACGCGGGTGAAGCCGCGGGCATCAGCTAGTCAATAATAAAATAGACAGAAATCGGTGAATGTGAATCATTCGTTTTAAAACGCGGCCCATCTGATTCTCTTGCAACACTAATGTGTCTAAAGGACAGAGGAATTTCAATTGTTATGTAATTTTTAAAACCTTTAAACCTGTGATACTGAAAATGACCTAACAGTTAATCCAGCAGATACACGTTAATCTCCACATACACCTGGATTTGGGCGAGTGTCGAAACTTTCCAGCGGCAGTGTCCTGTTTGTACTAATGGCCACTTATCATTTGTGTTGTTAAGCGTTTATCAACGATAGCCAGCTGATAGCACGCTTTGTTATGTTATGAATATGATGTAAAAGCTAATAGCCCGTTTGAAATTGCGCTCCAATTTGCGTTTCCCGACCTTTCTAGAGCTTGTGCTGAATTATCTTTGGCAACTAAATGTGATAGTTTTGTTAAAAGCTTTTCCTAGTTTAGTAATGTCATAGTAATGGTTAGGTATAGTTAACTTGACGGATAAAATTGTGAGTGTAGAAGCTTTAGTTATGAACTTATACATAAGGAACGAGTAACGCGCTCTTTCAGAAGAAGAATAGGGGATCGGACTGGGTCAAAATAATATGATTCTGTTTAGTCCATAAGTTAGATTTTCGAAAAATATTGAATACGTGTTTTTTGTTTTATCAAATCAATAAAAAATGACGAAGATAAAACGCGTCAAAGATCTTGGAGTGGGGCTTGAAACGTCACTTGTGTCGTCAAAATGTACTATCATATGACGTCACACGAGTTTTCGAAGCACTGTATCGTCTTCATAAATACGTGTCCAATAATTTTTGGAAATCTATCTGACGGACTAATTAGTTTTTTTTTGTCCGATCCCCTATTGAACAAAAACTTTCTTTTCAACAATCCTCTCCTAAGTTTCCGTAACTATAACTTAATCATAACAGTTGAACAGAAAACTCCATAAATAAAGCAACAACTATGGTCACAGGACTCACAGGTTAGCAGGTGACGCCTGGGCTGTGGTCGGAAACACAGACACCAGGGTAGTGTGACACAAAACATAATTATTACAGTTTGGGTCATATTTATTGCACCGTCAGAAGTGTTATTCAGGTTTTCGGGTGTACAGGTAAACAAACACCTGGAACTCTCCAGATGATGATGATGAAGTCAGCGTAAAGTCATCATAATCACTATATAACAGCGTTGTTCCACCTACCTTACCTTATACGTTCAAAGATCGTCCAATAACAGTATTTTTCCTTCACCTACCTACTATGAAAACCGGAAGAAAATACCGTTAAATATTAAAAGAATATTTATCTATTCATAAGGTTATTAGGTTGTGCTTACACAGTGGCTCGATACTGCTCGTATGTCACGGCTGATTTACCCTCATATATATTTTATCGGATATTGCCGGCTTTATATCTTATCAACTGCTTTTATGGGCTGAATTGGTGAATAGTTTTCGAAATATTATAGTTAATTGTTTTGGCAAAAGCTACTACTAGATACTCTTATTTTTAATCTGTCACTAGTTTTAGGTCTGGTTGGAACTGATGGAAGACGGCCCCAACTCTGAAAACACGATAATAGATGATCAAACGAACTTACCTGAGTGAAGTTCGATCATTATTATACGAAGTGCTTCGTTCGAAGATATATGTATTTACCATGCAGCTTTCTCGATTCACTCGGCAACTGACGCAATTTTTCAGAGCTAAAATTATCTGTAAGTGTATGCATTATCTGTGTCCTTACGTGAACTGTCATTCTTTTTAGATTCTTGCAAGGTTATCTCAATTTTACCTGGGGTGAGGTGGGTAGGGAACATATATCTTCGAACGAAGCACTTCGTATAATAATGATCGAACTTCACTCAGGTAAGTTCGTTTGATCATCTATTATACTGCGTGCTTCGTTCTCGATATATGTATTTACCATGCAGATGTTTAGAGAGATGGTAAAGTTGAGATGACCTTGACTCCTTGTTCTATAGAATAAATATTTTTATTTTTTAATCAACAGCGTTTTATTCATAAACATCTTATATCCTTTTCAATAATTAGAATTAATTAACAATCAGTCGTCATGTTATTAATCAGCCTTATTTGGTACATAACAATCTGTTTTCTACCAACTAATAAATAATTTATGCATTAAGCACAGCTTGGGCAAATTCACCTGGATTTAAAATAGGCCGGTTATAAAATTTTGCAAATGTTAATGAGTTATTTGTCCAACCAGCAGTCTGTCTTATTACATCTAATGAAATTCCTTTTGACTTAGCCTTTGATGTAGAGGCGTGTCGTGTACTATGACCTGAGAAGACACGCGTATCAATACCGCAGTCTGAGAGAGTATTCTTAATCCATCTACCAATAGTAGAAGCCGAAACCGGTTTATGGGGTTTTTTCAGTGATAAAAACAAGTAGTCATTATGACCTCTTATCTCTCTAGTAAATCTCATGTAATCACACAATGTTCTGGCTGGACAAATCTCAGGCTTTTCAAAAAAGGGTAGGAAAAGATTAGGCTGAGTTCTTCCCGCAGCCGAAGTTTTAGTCGTATCAGTAATGGCAATATTGACACAACTTTCACTCTGTATTATATTAGATATTTTTATTAATGACAAGGTTTGTGCCCGTTGAGCAGTGCTTAATGCAAGCAAAACCACCAGTTTCTTTGATATACATTCAAAACTCAATGTCATATTAGGGGTCCAGTTGGTTAATACACTTAAAACATTATTTGGATCCCATGTTCTTTGGTATTTTGCTAGTGGTGGTCTTGACTTATAGAAACCTTTAAAGAGCCTCTTAATACGATCATCCTCCCCAATTTTAGAGCCTATTATCAAGGATAGAGCTGACTTATGTGAGTTAAGAGTACCATAGGCAGCCCCAGAGTCAAATAATTTTGTTAGAAAATACATAACAAATGGTATAGATGGAGTGAATGGGTTTATACCCTGTTCCTGACAGAAGGTCCACCAAATTTTATATGTAACATTATATTGTTTTAGTGTATTATGTGAAAGGGATGCAAACATGACATCTATTGCTATTGGGGGAATAGCTCTTTTTAGCCAAGCTTGCCTGATAATATTCCTGCAGTCAAGGTGAGTTGATGATGAAGAGGGTGATGGTCTCTGAAAGGAGAATGTAAAAGATATTTTTGCGGTTTAAAATATATAAGTTTTGAGATAAGCATAGTCTGCATCAAAGGGTACCAAGGTTGTGATGGCCAGTGAGGCATGACCATAATACCTGTTGCCTTCTCATTTTTAATTTTTTGTAAACATTTTAAAATTAGACTGAATGGAGGAAAGGCATAAAAGAAATATTCTGTCCAAGACAAAGTAAAAGCATCAATATTCATTGCCTCTGGATCTGGTTTCCAAGAAACATAAGAAATACATTTAGCATTAGTGCGGGATGCAAATAAATCTATTTCAGGTTCACCCAGCGCAGATACAATTTGTTGAAATGCCACAGTATTTAACTCCCATTCAGTATCTGGATTGATTTTTCGCGACTCTTCATCAGCCTCTTTATTTTCACTAGACTTAATGTAGGAGGCAACTAGCCAAATATGTCTTTCTTCGCACCACTGCCATATGGATCTGGCCAGGTTATTTAAATGTGGAAACTGAGTACCACCCATTCTGTTCACATAAGATATTGCAGTCTTATTATCTACACGCAACAGGATGTTAAGGTATTGCTTATCCTTTACAAAAACCTTTAATGCCATAAATATTGCCAGTAGTTCCAAATAGTTTATATGGTATGTTTTCTCAAATTCACTCCAGAAGCCATGTGCTCTTTTATTTTTGTAAACAGCACCCCATCCGGTCATGGATGCATCAGTGAACAGTTCAATATCATGTTTATGATGAGCAATACTTTTACATACTGTACTAATATTATCATTCCACCATTGCAAATCTAATTTTATATCAGAATGTAAGTTTACTTTTACATCATAATTCTCATTGTTTTTAACTAAATATTTGTACTTGTGATGTTCTAAATATTTTGTGTAAAGCCAACCATATGTGGTAGCTGGGCAGGCTGCGATTAGTATTCCAATTAATTTTGCCAGATCTCTTATAGGACAGCTATCAAGATGTAAGTACTTCTGAACAGATTTTTTAATATTTGATACTTTGTCTATGGGCAATTGTAATGTCATATTTTTTGTATCAAACACAAAACCTAGAAATTTGCAAGACTGTGATGGTATTAATATACTTTTATCAAAATTTATAACAAATCCTAGGCACTTTAAGAGAGCTATTGTTTCTTGAACATTTTGTAAACATGACTGATAACAAGATCCTATACATAGTAGGTCATCTAGGTATTGGCCTGACTTGTAACCTTTTCCTCTTAGATGTGTCACTACAACCTTCATAATTTTTGTGAAAATATTAGGTGCAGAGCATAGGCCATAAGGGAGGGCCTTGAATTCGTATAATTTATCATATTGGAAACGTAGGTATTTTCTATACTGTGGATTTATATCTACTAATAAATATGATTCTTTTAAATCAATTTTTGCCATGTAATCACCTGGAGATAGTAAAGCTATTGCTGTCCTATAGTCCTCCATTTTAAAATGGGATGTTTCTACATATTTATTCAATGACTTTAAGTTTAGTATGAATCTTTTTGTACCATTAGGCTTTGGAATCAAAAATATAGGGGAGATAAACTGGTCTTTACATGGCATGCAAGGGGATATAGCTCCCAATTTTAATAAATTGCTGATAGCAGTATGCATATCAGTATTTTCTTCAGATGATATTACTGAACGGGGGAGAGTCACTGAATTCTGATAAGGTTTCTGTACAAAGGTAATCGAGTATCCTTTGATATAATTAAGTATAGATTCATCTTTGCAAATTTTGTTCCAGCAAGATAAAAAATGTGTCAGCCTTCCAGCATGACTTACCTCTATGTGCGAGCAGGAGGCTTCTCCTGTGAGGCTTTGGTTTTCTTGGTAGTGGACTGATAATAGTGGCCGTGATGTTTCCGGGCCTGTATTGAGGACTGGCTCTTCTTGGGTCCGTACCTCGCTGATGTCCTCTGATTGTAGCGAGGAGGACCTTGTGAGTTTCCCTTATGATTTGCTTTATTGTTGTATTGATTGAATGTAGGTTTCTTGATAGACTGGCCACTTTGTTGGCATGTTTTCAAAACTTTGATCTTGTCACTAAGATTAACTCCATATATATACTCGTCTCTTTCCACATCTTTGATAGCATCATAAAACTTTTTGTCTATAACTGGGAAAATTAAGTTTCTTCTTGATTTTGTCTGTACCAAATGTAGATCTGTCAAGATCCTTCCAGCATCACTAAGTAGTGAGATCAATTTTAATCTGTCCACTGTATCATTATTTATCAACAATGATATTGCATTACTGATTATAGACAGTCCAATGCCTAGCTGGTTTTGTTCCAACTCTATCTTTTTGTCTCTGCTGACAATATTATCACTTACCGAAGCAGAAATTTCTGGATTAAGCTTTGGCGCCTTTAATAAAGGTACATTTTCTGGGATCAATTGTTCCATTAATTTTTGTTTTGTCTCTTTTAGAAGACCATTTTTCAAAATATTGCTCCAAATACGAGCCAAGTCACTGTTTATAGTAGGACCATATACAGGTTTATCTGGCATGAGATCTCCCAGTGCTAAAAGTACCTCGGAACTTATTGTTGGTATTTCTGAGGTAGGCCCAGGATCTACCGCTGTAGTTGAGGTAGAATTTTCTGCAATCGGTGGTTCAGATTCTTCTGGAACCGGGTCTGTCATAGGTCCTGCTGGTGACATATTACGTGGTAATGTTTCAATGATTTCGACCTCGTTCGAAGTGTTATCAGTATTGTAATCTGAAAACAAAAATCATACCACTGGAAATTTGTACAAGTGATCGCTAACAAACTGCTTATTGAAGCCTCACGGACTTCACATAAAGTTTACAGATCTCGTCCGTATATCTCGTATACGACCCGCATCTAGGGATCTCGTCCGTATATCTCGTATACGACCCGAGTCCAGTGAGCACGTCGATGTATCTCGTACACCACCCGTCTCATACGGTACTAAGGTTTAAGAAAAAACCTTGTGGCTTTAACTGCTATGAAAGCCAGTAGCCGTACCGTATAATAGCAATCACAAGACAACTTTTTATTACCTGGAATACTAGAAATTGAAGTATCACTTCCACTTTTATAACCATCCCGACGACGACCACGGCGCTTCATTTTCCGTTCGATTTTTCTTATTTTCTTTTTGTAGTATTGTAAATCTTTTTCTTCATGTCGCCTTTTAGGCATAGTTATAGTATTATATGCACAATATTCACTTTCTAAAACTCAAATTTACTTTCGTAGAACACAGTATCAGTTGCCGCGCAAACGAAAAGAATGACAGTTCACGTAAGGACACAGATAATGCATACACTTACAGATAATTTTAGCTCTGAAAAATTGCGTCAGTTGCCGAGTGAATCGAGAAAGCTGCATGGTAAATACATATATCGAGAACGAAGCACGCAGTATAATAGTGATTCTTAGGTTAAGACTGGTTTCTTTTAGAACCCTGAACTAGTGTTGCCCAAAATCGGTCTTGGTCTTGTTCTTGCATTTTTGCAAGACCGCAGTTTAGTCATACTGAGATTTGGGCGTTATTATTTCCTTTTTATGTTTTGGCGAATTTGTGTACTACTGTATGGATATTTGTATGTCTGAATAAATAAATAAATTGAATTGAATTAAGTACCTAAAGACATCTACCAATCCGCGCTGGGCCCGCGTGGTAGATTATAGCCCATTCCCTCTCAAAGAGAGGAGGCCTGTGTCCCAGCAGTGGGAACATTAATAGACTGATGATGAAGTACCTACCTAAGTATTTGGTTTCAATCCCGTTTTCTATAGACGTTCCCCAGTATCAAAAACGTATCGTCATAAGTCTAGGTACTTACTCTTCCCAATAACAGAGTAATTATTATTGTTCGAAGTGTAAGCCACTGCGTTGTTAACACAATCGCGTGTTTTAATGGATTGTCTTTTAATTTGAATATGGTGTCTCTCTCACTCACTAAGTTCCTACCTAAAGTTAGTAATTACTCTTAGGGACTAAATTGCATCATTTTTTAGTGTTTAGTAAATAGCAATAGGCTAATAGGTATTTGCAAGACTTGCGAGATTCTTGCAGCAAGACCAAGACCAAGACCAAGACTGAGAGCGCAATACGGCAATACCAAGACCAAGACGACCCTTAACTAAACTCGTAATTATCCTACTTCACTTTTTATGCTGAAAAAAAATCTCCACAGAAAAAAAAGTAAAAAACTAAAACCCGACTACGACAAAAAAAACGACGCTGAAAAAGTATGAAACAAGATTTTCAGGATAGAACAAAAAGAAAAGCCGTAGTCACACGGTATTAAAGTGTTTAGGTTGGTACCTATAACGTGTGACTACGGCTTTTCTTTTTGTTCTGTCCTGAAAATCTTGTTTCATACTTTTTCAGCGTCGTTTTTTTTGTCGTAGTCGGGTTTTAGTTTTTTACTTTTTTTTATTTAAACAATTTTGGTGTTACTTTTTTTTTTTACTCTTGACTTTTTGTCCACTAGAGGGCGTGATTTTAAATTTGAACAATATTTTGGAAATGTACAAGTGAGGTCCTTTCAAATGATACCAAACACGGTGTATTTATCTCCATTTTTATTTTTTAAGCCTTACTTTTTGTCCGCTAGAGGGCGCCAAATCGTGTGACACGTCACGTAGCCTATGTTCAGCGGAAAATTAAGACGGTTCTAACGATACCTCATATGTCGAGTTCCGTTAAGTAGATTAGAAGCTATGAGGGAACAGATGAAGATACACACATACATACATACAAACATACATACATACATACATACATACATACATAGCCAGTCAAAATCATAACCCTCCTTTGGCTTTGCCGTAGTCGTGTAAAAACAGTGTGTCTACAGAAAATATTTATTTGTCGCATATACATGACGTATAATAAATAACTACTACTGCCACTGTTTTCCATACATGCATACTTGCACGGCTGCTTATTGTCTGTTACTGAGAAGTTAATTTTCACGAAAAGCCTTTCAGAGTCTCGCTTTTACAAATACACATACAACTACTAATTACCTACATTTATAGCCTACCTAACCTTTTACGAGCATGCTAAGAACTACTGCGGGGAAGCCGTAACAGTTAATTAAAACTAAGGAGCGAACAGTTCAGTTGGTGATTAACTGATTTCACACACTCAAGAACTACACGATCTAATTAAACATAAAGTTCACCGGAACAGTTGCCAATACTTCGACTCTTACATAAGTAGTAAAGTTGGCAACTGTTCCGGTTCAAAATCCAATACAGCGAAGAGACATGGCAACGTAGGTAGAGGTACCGAGGTTCTACGAGTACGGGCAGGTAATCGAAAGAGAACTCGTCGAGCACGATATAGCTACGGACACTGAGGAGATAGTTGCAGAAGGCCCACTACACCTTAACGTAGGGAAAAAGGTACCTACTTGACATTTGAGTCTTTTTTCTTCTATTAATAAAAAGATTAAGTTTTATTTTTATACTAGCTGTTGCCAGCGGCTTCACCCGGTGCAACTCGAAAATTATCCCACGGTAAGATAAAATCGGGATAAAAACTATCCTATGTGTTAATCCAGGTTATAATTTATCTGTGTACCAAATTTTATGCAAAACCGTTCAGTAGTTTTTGCGTGAAGAAGTAACAAACATACACACTCACAAACTTTCGCATTTGTAATATTAGTAAGACTATCTTCTACGTGCAACTTCATCCGAACACATTCTATGGGACTCGGCAACATCTAGCGGCCCGATCTGTCCTGAGCGAAGAATTTACTTTCAAAAATTACCCCCTATGTCCAAACTGTAATACCTGTTCCTGTGATGTTAGCATGCAAGTATAGATTTATGCCATTTATTGTTTTGTTATCTAGATTTCTAAATATTCTGTAAATCCTAGTGTGTACACTTACTTATTTACTGGTTATTCTATAAATAACCGAACCGCTTAATTATTTACAATCGTAGACTAACACATGCAGCAATCCAATCGCGTCAAACCCCCTAAGTAGAACTCATTCCTGTGAGCTTTCTGAATTTACCTATGCTATGACAGCCCGCACCGGTTTAGGGACCCACAGTCCCTAGCCATCGGAGTTAATTTGTCAGACCGAAGTTTGAAATCGAAACAAGTTGAATTGAGTTTGACGTTATAATTTCTTTGTTTTATCTCTACCGCGTCTGGCAGAAAGGAAATGTATTTGCGAGATAATGGGTCAAGCAATTTGTTGTCAATTGAAGGAAGTGGGTTATTATTGCGGTTGTTCGAGCAACCTATGTCTGCTCAACCGCAATGCACTTACCCAACATCAAAAAGCAGTAAAATATCTAATATAGCATAATTGGATATATTGGATATTTTTAGTTATCACTTCATCAAAATCCGGACCTAATAATAAGTATCCGTGAATTGAGGAAGAGCAAAGGTTCATTTCCGATAATAAAATGTGAGTATACAACACGCAATTGGCAGTACGACTAGAAGGTCGTCGGTTTGTTGTGTGTTCGTAATTTGTAACACACCAACGCAATTAAAAACACCTGTTTAACTGACAGTCATAATTAGCTTACACGCGATAATCTCGTTTATAAATAGTTTTGATCGAGTTCAGTTCAGCAATAAATCGTTATCCGATCGGGATTTCGGATTTCCTCGATGGCATTATATTTATTGGCCACAACAAATAAGTTTTGGAATGCGGCGGTAAAGAACAGTTAATGGGCCAAGGGCTTTGCCCCGTTATAATGCCAGTCAGGTATTTATGCGTTGCTGATAAGAGCCACTCGACTAACTAATGAAGGAGACATTAGTTTTATACTTTTATCTGTTTATGACTAACATCGGAACTTCTATCAGGAAAATAATATGAACAAATGAGGTATGACCGTATGACGAATCCAGTTCATTTGTTATTTGGTTTAGTCTATTGAAGAGTGGCATTGAGTTATGCTGTATTCTATAGCGCTCAGATGATATACACACATCAAAAGTGTCTAGGGATCAACATATATTTTTGCAATAACTTTTCTCCTGATTGATATTAATTAAAATTTTCTTTAAGGATTCATCAAATAAAGTGTTTTCGTTTGTCACAGTAACGATAGACCAAGTCACCTTTGCATTAATAAAGAAATTTGCCATTTTCCTAATAAAGGGATTTTTGACATTTGAACCACTAACATTAAAGTTCGAAAAAAAGACTGAAATAACAGTTTTCTTTAAAATTTTATTGGGTAACTTAAACAATTAATAATTCGTGTTTGTACCGCGAACACTAACAACACAAGAACATCGGTTTGGCATACTCAAAATGAGTTCATCCAAATCACGCTGTGGAATGGCCGCCCATGTTCGTTGCAACAACAAAAAAAGGTCTTCTTGCGACTGGATACCCTCCATATTCGGCAGAGCTCTTCTCTGTAGCATATCCCATGCATGCTCAATCGGGTTCAAGTCTGGCGACTGAGCAGGCCAGGGCAGGACATTGATGTTAGCTGCGGCGAGAGTCTGTCTTACAACTCTTGCGGTGTGCGGTCGTGCATTTTCATGCACTAACTGAAATAAGGGACCGATTTGCACTTGCAGAGGAACGATGACGTCTGATACAATCGTCTCAGCAAATTTGAGCGTTGAGGTTGCCTCTGATCCAAATCAACTCAGTTCTTCCGCCGATCCAAATACCCGCCCATACCATGATGGTTCCACCACTATAAGGATGGACTTCCTGGCAGGATTTTAATCGCTGTTGGCGTCCAGGGGTTCTCCAGTGTCGTATACGTCTTGTATCCGGTCTCATACCAAAACGAGACTCATCAGAAAAGCACACGAAACGCCATTGTTCTTCTGCCCAATTTCTGTGTTCAAGAGCCCATTGATATCGAATCCTACGATTGTGCATTGCTATAGGTGGTACCCGTAGCGGTCTTCGGGAATGAAGGTTCACTTCATGCAAGCGGTTTCTGACTGTTTGGTCGCTAATTAAGTTCCCTGAAGAGTGATGAAGCCTCACGGCTAACATCATGGCGGTTATTGTTGGAGCTCTTCGAGTTAAGATTTGAATGTATCGGTCTTGTCTCCGTGTGGTGCAGCGATACCGTCCTCCATGGCGCTCAGCCACGGTACCAGTGCTTCGGTAACGTGTCCAAAGTCGACTGATAACACTCTGACTTGTATTCAGAGCTAAAGCCACAGTACGTTTCCGGGAACCAGCTTCTATCATTCCCACGGCTCTGAGCATTTCTTCCCTGCTTAAATGACGTCGCCGCTCCATAATAACGTTGGTTTTAATCAGAAAAATGTGTTATTTCAGTCTTTTTTTCGAACTTTATTGTTAGTGGTTCAAATGTCAAAAATCCCTTTATTAGGAAAATGGCAAATTTCTTTATTAATGCAAAGGTGGCTTGGTTTATCGTTACTGTGACAAACGAAAACACTTTATTTGATGAATCCTTAAAGAAAATTTTAATTAATATCAATCAGGAGAAAAGTTATTGCAAAAATATATGTTGATCCCTAGACACTTTTGATGTGTGTACTTACATAGTTGGGAGTTTTGAATGCCTGACCGAGAATGGTGCACTGCGGTATGGACCAGATGTTGTAAACTTGAGATGAAATCTGCATATTTTCATTGTTCGTCGACCCGCTTCATTATAACTTGTATAGGTGCTTATTTGAACATTTCAACAGTACCATTTTTGTGTTTATCTTAATGATTACTGCCTGCCATTTGCTTGTAGCAGCTACATATTCTAATAGGTTTCTTATTGATTTTAAGCAAAAAGTTAACGACAAAAACATGTTTTATTCTTTAGCATGACGGCAGGCTTTTTTCAAAGTCACCATGTATTCATTTCCTGTATGTAAGAAGCAAAATTATAAAGTGTAAAGTGTAAACAGAAAAGTATAAAGTGAGCCACTGACAAAGGAATAAGAAAGAGATCGCATACAAATGTAATAGAACAGTCACGTATTCTTTGTAGTTTCTTGCATAAATCATATGCTTAGTGCGGAACAATGAGCGCTAATAATGTCACCATCTACATAACAAAACAGGGGTTGTAAACTACGTTACACAAATGGAAATGTTGCGAACGCATGCCCATCTATATGTGTCCCATAGATGTTATCTAAACATTCATAACAATAGCTCTTAAAACTACTTTATATGCAATTTGCTTATCATGTTTCTAAATTCTAAAGGAAAAGTTTGAATTGATGTCGGGTCTTGTCGGGTAACTTCGTACAGCAGCGACTCAAAACACAATTAGGTTGGTGTTGAACTTGCTGATGTTTTATTTTAATAAAATTATAATCTTCCATTTGTTACAAAATACCAAAACATTGTTTTGCCTCCCATAGAAAATTGTAACAAACAGTCCTGATTGGATGGTGGCAGGTATTTCGTTTAACTTTGATAAACTTTTTAATTGTTTACCAATTTTGGTATTAGGTAAATTGTGATGTTTATCTTTAATTGGATGTATAGTACTGTTTACCAGTTTACAAAGGTTACAAGGTGATACAGATATGTAATTTTTTTTTTTTTTTATCTAAAACGTTGCCCCACACTAGGAATTTCTCCTGTATCGTGGGTGCGTTCACAAACATTTAAACTCACATACACAAATACCCAGACCCGGAACAACTATCTGTAGGTCTTACAAATATTTGTTCCGTGCGGGCACAGATATTATGTGCGGGGATCCAACCCGCGACACGCAGCACAGCAGTCCATTGCTTGAGCCACTGCGCCAAACGTGCCGTCAATTGAAATCAAATGGGCCTAATATAAGGCATCTAGTGTAGTGTAGGTACACTAAAGGACACTTTTTTATTGTTTTTTTATTGCTCAAACGGTCTGCTCTTGACCTCGATCACGCTGATGAAAAGCGACTATGAAGTCTATGATGAACTGAGCGTGCCCAGAAGATGCCTGTTAACTCTTGCTTTGAAAATAGCTGGGTTAAATGAGGGAGGCACCACAGAATTTTTATCTCTTTAAGGAACGCTTTGAACTGTTGATTTTTCTCTTGATAAATAACATTTTTTTTTTCGTAGACTGAATAACAGTTTCTAACGTAGAATCAATATTATTCGAAATAATATTTCAATTACCATCTTATTTGTCAAATAATCATTGCTCAGAGATATTGACGGGTACTTGACAACCACATTAGTCGTAAGAGCACGGCGTACATTTTCTTTAGGTTGGCTGTCATATTTTATTGCCGCCATTTTACTTTGTCGACGAAATCACCTCACGTGAGCCACAAATCACGTCGGGACTCTCGGGACATATTAGAGGTCATTGTTATTCACGCGGCCCAATGCAGATTGGTTAATGAAAATTAAATTAATACTTATCGTGCTTAATTTAACCTTTTAACGCTATTCATAATTCTCGGCAGCATGTAAAGCCAAATCAGAGGTCCAAGAGTGGCATAACACTCTTACACCAGGTTTGGCACTCACCACACGCTAAAGGTGAAGGATCAGGATTCGATGGCGATGGATGGTTTTTTTGAGCTACTACGCATCCTATTGTTTATTCATCCAAAAGTATGAAATTTTTTGCGTGATTGCTTTTGTTTTGTTGTGTATTGTGAGCCTCGATTCACATAGTTACTAACAAAGTTGAAAAATATAAAAGGGCAAACAAATTATTAAGGGCATCAATTTCTGTTTTATTCATTAACCGTCCCCGACTTCGCCAGCAAAAACGTTGATAGCTCGGCTAATATGCTTGATATTTAATTTACATATAGCTTATAGCACGAATAGGTAATGTTTGTGAAAACAATGTTAGAATTGGATCATTAGTCTCGGAGAATACCCCCTACATGCAAACAAACAAGCTTACCTCTTTATAATACTAGTATAGATAATGGACCAGCATAGCTATTCACAACCACTCGATTGTCCGTCGTATCCAATCGATCCTTCGTATACTATCGAATATCGCTATTCACGAAACCGAAGCCTAGTAATAGATTCGATTGACATTCGAGATGAAGATATCAATCATTCCTGCCGACAGCTATTTGCTATCGGAAGTGCAATCTAATCAGAATTACGACGCCATTTTGTAATATATAATACTATAATATCATACAAGGAGTTGTTGCGTAGCCATTTAAAATTAAAATCATTTTTAAATTGTTTTCAATTATATTTTTAGTTACTCGAGAGATATTTAGTACAATCTGTAGGAAAACTTTTAGAAATACTCATCAAAGATAATTTATCGGCTGCATAAAAAAATTGACAACGAGTGTTTATAGGTCAGGTTAGGTAGGCTGCCATGTCGATCGAATTTGTAAATAGCATTTCTTCTTCTCTTCTTTTTTTAAAAACGTTGCCCCACACTAGGAATTTCTCCTGTATCGTGGGTGCGTTCACAAACATTTAAACTCACATACACAAATACCCAGACCCGAAACAACTATCCGTAGGCCGTACAAATATTTGTTCCGTGCGGGGATCGAACCCGATTTGCCAATCGTTTGATCTAAAAATGTCAAGATGGATTCGATTGTTTGTGAATAGCTATGCAGCTTATAATAATTATGATTTATAGAAGAAAGTAGATCTGAGAGTAAAGTACACTTCTTGTCACTTTCCGTTGGATAAATAATAGGAAACTTGTTTCGGTGTTTCCAAACAGACTAATGGACGTTGTAAATCTCTGATTAATTTATTTTCCCCATAGAAACATTCTGTCAAATATAAAAGTAATTTGGATTGTTTTATTATTTTCCTCACGCGAAATTTCGTCTAAATACTGTGTTCCAGTTTCAAGGGTAATGGGTGTAAAAGACCCTTAACGAAACCGAAAGGCACTTGTTCTCTCCGTTATTGCGTTTATTTGTTCTGGACCATTCCTTGGAACCTTCTAGATACGAAGATATTGGAGATCAAACAATTTTTTCGTGCAAAATGGGCCTGCAGTTGACCTCGCTTGGATTTCCAAATTTTTTACAAGTTTTTATGTTATAACGTACTTTAAAAATACCTACATAACCACTGTTCTATTTAATGCATCGATCAGCACAATTGAGTCCAACCGCAAACCGTGATTTTTAACCCCAAAACCCTTTTCCAGGAATATTTTTTGCGGTCTGTAAATAGTTTCATTTATAGAATGCTAGATTGATGGCTTCGTATGTCCTTTTACACCTTGTAAGTGATGGTGTAATTAGTTACAGTCACGTGATATACTTCAGCCGTGGCCATGCTCATGGTTACGGTTCTTTACTTTATCATGCTTGGGCTTTGTCTAGTAATGCAGATTTTGTCTCGTAAAAGTGTTTGTAAAAACCTATTTGCAATATAAACATCATTTATCAGATAGAGATAGTCCTTTAAGGTATTTTACGTCTGACTCTACATCATTATCACAATCACGATAATTATTTGTAATTATGTTGCTTTTAGGTTGCTGCTGCCAGTACTCGTGAAAGGATTGTTAATATCAGGTGGGACTTCAAATTCAAATTCAAATTCAAAAATCTTTATTTGTGACACATAGGTAAAAGAGTTATCAGGTGTTATCAAATAGTACATTGTTACCTTAGGGGTGAAAGTAACTTATTTAGTCCCCGAGACGGGGTTTGGCGCCTGAGCGCAGCGAGGGCGCTAATAGTTCGAGGGACTAAATAAGTCTTTAACCCGAGGTAAACACTGTGCTTTTCATTACGAATACAAGGAAAGTTGATGGGAATAGGCTTGCGCCCAATTACCTAAATCGAAAGAAAGAAAAAAAAAAGTAAACATAAGAGAAACACTTAAAATCGGTTAAATCTAATCGGTGGATGGCAATAGGCTTGCTCCTAATCACATCGGTTGGAGGCAATAGGCTTGCCCCGAATTACATCAATTGATGGCAATAGGCTTGCTCCCAATAACCCAAATCGGTGGATGGCAATAGGCTTGCTCCTAATTAAATCGGTTAATGGCAATAGGCTTGCTCCTAATTAGATTGGTTGATGGCAATAGGCGCGCTCCTAATTACATCGGTTGATGGCAATAGGCTTGCTCCTAATTAAATTGGTTGATGGCAATAGGCTTGCCCCCAATTACTTCGGTTGATGGCAATAGGCTTGCTCCTAATTAAATTGGTTGATGGCAATAGGCTTGCTCCCAATTACCTAAATCGGTGGATGGCAATAGGCTTGCTCCTAATTAGATTGGTTGATGTCAATTGGCTTGCTCCTAATAACATTTATTGATGGCAATAGGCTTGCACCTAATCACATCAGTTGGTGGCAATAGGCTTGCTCCTAATTACATTGGTTGATGGCAATAGGCTTGCTCCCAATTACATCAAATAATTTGACAGCTGTCAGTAGAAAGCGATTCTCCCTAGGGATGAAAAGTAGTACTTTCAACCCGCTCCGCAGGCATGTCATGACCTACTTTCAGAGTATGAGTAATGAAAAGAATATATAGTATCACTATGTGCTGCCTTGCAAGGCATACAAATAATGTCTACACATTAATGTAGGTAGTTAAAAGGATATACCTAGTTACTTAAAATAAATAAGACTTATGGCCTATGTACTCAGTACACATCCAGACACCACATGATACATTTCCAGTGTAGAACATGGTCTTGCTTTGAATAGAGTTTTCCGTAAAATGAGAAATCAGTAAAAACATTGATTGGTCGTCGTGCCATGCAATGTACGGAACATTGTTGCTGGTTTGAAACAAACTTATTTGATCTATTCGATGCTTCTAAAGCTGTATTTTACATTGAAATTGGTCACTTTTTTATATAAACGAGAGATCAGCCACAAAACTTATTTCGCTCAGTAACAAGATTCAATAAAATATTCATATGCCTCTTCTTCGTCCTCTAAATAGATCCGAGGAATCATTTAGTAACTCTCTAGTGGACTTAGTTTATTAATATTATTCCGTGTTTTTGTAAGTATATCAAAGATTAAGTTGTAAGTTTAATAATAGGTCTTTACCTATGAAATTGCCGTTTTGTTTGAAAAAATTTAAACGAATTTTTTTCATGTATTTTTTATTTGTTTTAATCGAAGTAATCACCCATGCACTCAATGCATCTTTGCCAACGCAGTGGCAGTTTATTGATGCCCTTCTTAAAGAAATCAGCTGGTCGGGAGGCAACAAATTCTTCAAAGGCATTTTGTACTGCCTCTCGGGTATTGAATTTTTTTCCCGCCAAGAAGTTATCCAAATTCTGGAAAAAGTAGTAGTCTGTAGGCGCAAGGTCTGGTGAGTAGGGCGGATGACGGAGAGCTTCCAACCCCAGTTCTTGCAACTTGGAGACCGTCTGCTGTGCAGTATGAGGTCGCGCGTTGTCGTGCAGGAGCAGCGGAGACGAGCGATTGACCAATGCTGGTTGGAGATGTGCCAGCTTCTCCATCATTGTGTTCAGTTCTTCACAGTACACATCTGCAGTAATGCTCACCCCCTTTGGTAAGAAGCTGTGATGAATCACACCGGCGCTAGACCACCAAACAGTGACCATCACTTTTCTAGGGGTAAGTTTTCGTTTAGGGCATTGTTTAGGTGCTGAACCAGGATCCAACCAACTTGCTGAGCGCTTGCGGTTATCAAACAGAATCCATTTTTCATCGCAGGTAACAATGCGGTTCAAAATTCCTTCATTTGTGTGTCTGTTGAGCAGTGCAAGGCACGTCTCGACGCGTACTTCGCACTGGCGATCATTGAGTTCGTGGGGCACCCATTTGTCAAGCTTTTTTACCTTGCCAATTTGACGCAAATGGACCAATATTGTTTTGACGCTAACGTCGAAAGCTGCTGCTAGTTCAGCCGTAGATTGTGTATCATCAGCTTCCACAATCGCCTTTAATTCGTAATTGTCGACCAAAGTCTTCGGACGACCGCGAGGTTCATTTTTCAGGTCGAAATTTCCAGAACGGAAGCGAGCAAACCAATAACTGGTGGTGCGTTGGTTTGTAGTGTTAGCTCCGTAAACGTCGTTGATGTTGCGTGCCGCTTGTGCCGCGTTGCTGCCACGACGGTACTCATATTCCATAATTACTCGAATTTTTAACGTATCCATGATGACGAAAAAGATTGAAATGCGATGAAAATGTAACACTAATCAATAAACAAATGACTACTTTTGGAAAAAAAATCCATGTTTTTAAAATAAAATTAATTTGAAATTAGAATTCTTAGCCAAACAAAAATTATTTTGATTTGAAATGGCCAGTACTGCAGAACGGCAATTTCATAGGTAAAGACCTAATATTTTTGTGTGCCTACTAGCAGTACTAGCATTGCCTAATATCGTGTAAACACTTAGCAAAATTAAAAAGCAATTTTCTTATGAAATTAACGTTTCTACTTCGAGATAAAACCTATTTCGTGATAGAATGACTTTCAAAAAACTATGGTAGTGAAAACGTAAAATTTAATCAATAGAGTAGAGAAAAACACTTTAAAAATTACTTCGTGTCGTATAGTGCTCGTGAGTGTATCTTACGTTCCTACCTACTGTCTGACAAGACGTTGTCTTGACAAAATCGTCTTTTAAACTGGCAATTTTTCTTAAATTGGACTTTTATTGGAACATAAACTAACTGCCGTACTCAGAGAGCTTTAATGATTACTTAGGCCATCACTTAGTAAAGGTTTTGACAGTTTTGTCATACAACAACTGTCAAAATCTTTACTTAGTGATGGCCTAAGTAATCATTAAAGCTCTCTGAGTGCGGCAGTAAAAGTAATAACTGAATCGGTCCAAACATTACACACACAACACAACATAAACAACATTTCACTTATTACAGAACAGCATATTTTTAAAAAATAAATATTGTCAATAAGCTCTTATTATATTTAGGAGCTCGTGGCTTATTAAGAACTGCCACTCAGGTCGATCTTTAGGTAAAGCTGTGCTTGCCTAGGTCGGTCTGTGGATGGGTGACCGCCCGACACACCGAGTTTCCTCCGTGCCTCGGAAAGCACGTTAAGCTGTTGGTCCCGGCTGCTATATATATACCTTTGGCAGTCGTTACAGGTAGTCAGTGACCTGAAATTCTGACATCCAGTCTTACCAAAGGGTATTGTATTACCTAGTATTAACTGGGTTGTGGAGGTCAGATAGGCAGTCGCTCCATGTAAAATACTGGTATTCAGCTGCATCCGGTTGGACTGGAAGCCGACCCCAATATAGTTGGGAAAATGCTAGGCAGATGATGAAGCTCTAATTAATTAATTATATTTCATTTTGTCTAAATAACCAACGTACATTTGAGATAACATGGGCTTTTGTTGATTAATTCTTTTGTTTCTCCATGAAAACGTTGGAGACAAAAGCTTGCTTATGATAACTTATTTTCTCTTTTCCCTATAGCTACTCTTCATAAGGATATTAATTCAGTAGGAACCCCTACTATCGGTTTCACAAGAAAATCATCTGTTTCTAATAATTATTTCATACAGTTTTTAATGAACGGCCGAATTATCAAATGGTCCAGAATCTTTCTTGTCCACCACTAAAAGCTGACAGGTAGACACATACATTTGGCAGTGCCCACACGTACACACGTCGTTGTACTTATTGCGTGTCTATGATTTAGGACATTTCTGAGTAATTTTCAAATGAATGCTATTATTTTATCATATTCGTCAATATTATTTAAAATGCACCTTCGGTTTGATATCTAGATCTTAGTTTTAAATTTTGGGTGGTCATTGTAAACTAACGCTGTACCTATATGATAATGTAAATACCTGATGTCTATTTCTGTATTCTCGTATGATCCGAAGTTCATCGTCACTGTCACTTGATTCATCAAATTCGTGGTACTCATGGTACTTATGTTGGTACATGACGACAACAGTTTTGTACACGATAACTATGATTCCGAATTTTCGACACTAATTTTAATGATTGTCAACCTTCGACAATTATTGACACACTGCGGTCCCAAATGGACCGATATCGGCCGCTGGTGTATTTTGTGTTAAATACATTGTTAGCTAATTACAAATTAATCACCAAACTAAATGGCTGGTAATATATTTTTAATGCTTAATTAGTACTAAATCTACGTTTTATATGTATCAAGTTGATGAAGTTCATCTATTATGTACCTACTTTAAAAGGTCACAAAACATGCATGCAAGACATTGTTCCAATAACGCAAGTTATGCTTGTGCTTTTCTACAATATTTATAAGCTATCGATTGCCGCCCGGGCAGACAGCCCGCTTAGTAATCGCACCCAGTCTGTTTTAGATATTAAGTACTAACCTATGCTATGTTCTATTGTTACTAAGACTAACACAGTGGGTTACCACTTACCCTGTAGCTTTATTAATCAACTAGCTGATGCCCGCGGCTTCGCCCGCGTGGATACTGTAAAAACAATCCTTGATGCGGATTATCTATCATTCTAAAATTTCAGCTCGATTGGTGCAGAACTTTTTGAGTTTTTGAAGCGTACACAAACCAACATAACATTTATATATATATAGACTAAACTAACAACAACTTTTAAGAACAAAACCTAATTTACTAACAAAAATATTACAAACTAGCTTTTGCCCGCGACTTCGTCCGCGTTCCCGTCGTTTTTCGTAAAAAAGTAGGTACCATATATATGTCCTTCTTCACGGTTCAGTGGCGTTTTTTAGGTGGCATTGTGTATTTTATTTTTAATCGACGGTAACGGAAAGGCTGTCAGTTACCTAGGTAACAAAATAACCTACGATAGAGGTCCTAACTATAGCTACCTTACACTTAAAATCTAAGTGCCTATTTAAACTAAAATATTCTAATAGAATTATACCCAGAAATATGTACAACTTACAACAAAAAAAGAAATGAAAATAAAGCTGAAACGCCTGTGCAATACCATCTACCTATACCTACTTCACTTACAACTACTACTACCTATAACTACTATAATTAATAAAAGTATTTTTTTTTTTTTGGTTGGTGGAAAATCATCAAAGACCCCCCCCCCCCCGCTCTTGGGCAGAGCGAAGGGGAGTGTCAGACTTCTACTGACTAAAAACCGAACCCATGTTCCTTCTTTGCCCTTGTGCCGAGGCCACGTCATCTAGTAGTTCTAGTACTAAAATCCGCGGCCCCGACGGGCTAATAAAAGTATCTACGCAAAAGCGTAGATACTTTTACTTTTTTTTTTTAATTTTATTTTTGTATTATGTGGGTAAAAACCTACATAATACAAAAATAAAATTGAACATAAATTAGCCAAAACTTACCTATCGGTATCTTAAAATCTATGCGTTCTACTTCTACTACTACTTCACCTAAAAGGAAATAAAATGCAAACTATTAATAATTTGTTATTTGAACGAATATTGAAACACTACCAAAACAACTAATACCTATTTTATAAAATAACAACAAAAGAAATTCAAATAAACTATTTAAAGACTAAAAGTCGCGCTGATTAGCATTGTTTGTTAAAATCAATTATTGTCTGTCAAGGTCTTAAGGTCGAACGCTCTGAACGCATCAACAGCCACGACCCGCGTCGAGCGCGGCAACCGTTACACAAAAATAATCCTTATGGCATGATTCAGACGCCGCGCAATGGCTTATTAGCGTATTTTATTATGGCGTATGATTATTTTTTTATTGAATAGGTAATAATATTAACTTCTTTTAATTAGGGATGAGTGAGAGTATTATTATAAACGTAAGAGTAAACAAATATAATCAGAAAGCTCCGAACTGCTAAGCTATCGGGAGTTACACGTGTTATTGTGAGTCAACCATAAAAGATAGACATATGCTGTTGTGGGATATTTTTTAGATAATTTTATGTAGAACATTTCCGTCATAAATGATTTCTATGTAGCTTTAACCATTAAGGCTGCACACGCGACGGAAGCTTAAAAAATGGAGCAACTTCTCCCGTTTTCCCAACATTTCCCTTCACTGCTCTGCTCCTATTGATTGTAGCGTGATGAAAAGTATACTATAACCTCCCCAGGAGTATGAAGAATAATTGTACCAAGTTTCGTTAAAATCCGTCGAGTAGTTTTTGTTTCTATAAGGAACATACAGACAGGAGGACAGACAGACAGACAGACAGACAGACAGACAGACAAAAATTTTACTGATTGCATTTTTGGCATCAGTATCGATCACTAATTACCCCCTGATAGTTATTTTGAAAATATATATCATGTACAGAATTGACCTCTCTACAGATTTATTATAAGTATAGATAGATAAAAAATAAGTAAGCAAAAGTAACCCATAGTAAGGGAACGATATAAAAGGCCAATAAAGTAAACGCTTGGTCTGTTTACCTTTGTGATGTTGAATTAGCAAATAAATTGTAATTGAATGTAGTTAGAGTTAGGTATCTTAATTGAATCTACCTACTAGAACTCTTCAATTTATGCCACTCATGAAGTCTAAACCACAGGGTTTGAAAACATGTAATTTGGCAGACTTCTCTGGAATCCAAGGTGGAGTACAAAAACGTGCTTTTTGAAAAAATAAAAATAGAGAGGTGTCTTGTGGACATCCGGTTGGAACGGAGTTTTGATTTATATGAATAAAAATGGTATTTAAATGTTACATTATAAATTACTTTGCATATTCTCAAAATTGACGGCAAGCTGATTATGCTGATTGATTATAAGCTGATTGAAAAAAGTTTTAGTACCTCCGTTCCAAAAACCCCTACCAAGCTTTAAAAGCAGGTGGAAGTTGGTTTAGAAGTAGGTACGTCACTTTTGTCGATGGGTAAACCCATCATACGTACTGAATACTTTTTGTAATAATAATGCAAAATAAGCGTGAAATCCGAATTGTTCATTCGATTTGATGAAGCCTCAAGCAAGAATGATTTGATTTGATAGCATTGGAGAAAACAATTTTGAGATAATATTGAAATTGACTGAACCGCAAATGGTGAACCGCAAACTCGTGTAAGCAAGTTTTTAACAATTGTGGCGCTTTTCCCTATACTTACTGGTATGAATGTTTGAGTTATCAAAGTCATTCCAATTCATTTTTTTCTGTAAACTATCTTAATGAAAGATATTTTTGTAAAATATTATGATGCGTGCCTACGGTGCTGCATGGTAGCCGTTAGGTCCGTTTGAGCAATATTGCAACCTAATCGAGTTCAACTGCAAGTGGTCCTACTTTATAAATGATGTTTATTCGTTTTTAAACAAATCTTTTTTATATGTTTACAGATCGTAATCATTATTATTATACAGATTAACAAGGAATATCGACTTAAGGTTGCTCAAGCCAGTCATTCTTCCATACAAACGTAGTATGGTGATTACTCCTCTGGTTGATGGTGTAGGTTCAAAATTAAAAAAAATAAATTGTATCAACTGGTCTTGTCATTATCTAGGCCTCTATGGAAGCAGAATTGGAAAAAAAAATTGGTTTGGAAGTTATGAGCGTCGAAACTTTCATATTTTAGCACTAATTTTAACCATCTTTGGGCGTAAATAAGTTACGTATATAGTACGAAAATGAAAAAAGTGAAACCATACAGGCATAGATTAGTTATTAAAGAATTCAAATAATTTTATTTTGAACAGATACATTCAATGGATTTTTCATGGTATCCATACTACCAAAGGTCTGCATAGAAACAATCGCGCGCCAGATTTGGTTGTGTCTCTTTCGCTCTATGCATTTCGCCCGTGATGTCGGATGAAATAGCATGCATTTTAGCCCCGCCCACCAACTAGTTCGTGCCATTGGCTTGTTTACCCTTAAGAGCCTATGCTACCTCAAATTGTCTTGCTCTTATGTATATTTTTATGTCATATTATTTCTCAATCAAAATCCATATATGTCTGTTGTTATCTTGAATAACTGAATGTGTTCTTTTTTTACCCGACCTCATCATTTTTCTGCCATTCATTCTACTTGGGGTCGCCACAACACGTCTTCCTCTTCCATTTTCCCCTGTCAGAAGCCACGGTATCATTTACTTCTATAGATCAAACTATTAGCAGAATTTAACGATTATGAATGTCACTGGCTTACTGTCAATGTGTTTACCTATGACGTGAGTTTTGACATTATAATCTCTGTCCGACACAGCTACTATATTTGCATAATGACTTATTATTACTTCTTGATATTCAGGTACATCATCACGACTATAAGTACTTATATAACAACTTAGAAAATGATTGTGTTGATAATGTGGGTTTACTGTGTACCCTCGTAATTGATGACCTGTGTTTCTGTAATGGATTGTCAAGTATGATTACATGTATTTTTCTATGTTAACAATAACATTGTCGTTCTAGAGTTCTCTAATGGAGATCGTGTATAATTTTTATAAACGGTATTTTGCTACTTATTTTAAAAATGTATCTTTAACTTAACATCAAATTATTGTACCTAGGTAAACATATAGATTCTATACCTTCGTGATATGATATAATACCTATATATATATATATATTCTATACTATTAAATCACAAAAAGTTATAATTATTAAAAATACCGTCATTACAGATTATGAGAATGTTGACATGACGACAAAGTGAACGACTAATGAGATGTCATTAGTCGTTGACTTTCGTCTATTTTTTCCGTAATTCTCTCATCAGATAAATACGGAAAATTAGGAAGGAAGTGCCGAGCGCGTCCCCAAATAAATCGCAACAATTCTAAAATAGCCATGAAGAATAAAATATTTTTTGAGGAAAAATGAAAGCTTACGATTATAATGATTTGAATGAAGGTGGAGCCTTAATGAGGGTTAACTTCGTAATTACCTAAACACTTATTAAATACACGGCCTATTACAAACTTTTCACCCTGTTCTAAGAATACTCAACCTAAAAACTTTAGTTACCTAATGGACTAAAATCCGCCTAAAGTATATCAAAAACATTGTACAAATATTGAAACTATGGTCCTGTGTTATTTTTTTGATGCTTACGAATGCTCCTTTAATAATATATCAACGCTGAAAACAGTATTTCAAGTAATAGTGCTTTCAGCATTTTGTTTGGGGCAAAACATATTGGGAGAGATATTGTATGAAATTAATAGGCCCCCTTGCACCGCAAATTGTGAACTATTGAAAATGAGTTAAAATATGAACGACAGATTTAGAGCTATATCTTTTGGGATGAATCTATTCAAACATTATCATTGTCTCTGTCAAATGATTCGACGACGATGTTTGAACGATTGTCAAACGTATTGAGTGATTTTTGGTGCAATCGGGCCTTAATTTAACCTCAAGTTACGTCGCAAATGTATGAGACGACACACGAACTTTTGATTTAAATTTCGACACAATAACGTAGAACTAGGGCTCGGGGCACTTTTTGTTTTAGTTCGCACAAATGCTCATTAGTAACTTTTGAGTTAAGCTTTGTATCTTTTTTGTTTCATTTTCACAGCTAAACTTTCCAATGAACCTAAAATTAATGATGTGACCGAATGTGAGAGTTTTTTCTTGCTGAAAACACCAGCCAAGTGCGAGTTGGCTCCGTATAAATTAGTATGTATTTTGTTATTAAATGATATTTACGGTTATCAGTTTTTTAAAATGTGCTGCAACACATTGCTTCTTAGCTGATTTCATGATTCTAGGTCAACTGGAAGAAGGTTTTGATTTCCTTGTGAAATCGCATAATATGCGACAAAAACGGTCATATCTCTTGATCGGCTTTACTTACAAGTTTGATTTTTTCACCACTGATATTCATTTAAGCTCGAAACCTCTACGCGTTCCTGAGAACTTATTCTCTCGATCGGATCGGACTGAGGTACGGAACCCTAAAAATAACAATATTCATGGAGCAAAGCTGTGGGCTGACCAAGTAAGTAAATAATAAAACCATTAACTGGGCTTTGAAAATAGTGTCCACTTATCATAAAACCCAGCTGTAGATAATGCTAAAGCTCAATCATAATTAAATTAAGTATTCATATAAAAATAAAATTTGATACGGGTGGTTAACCTCTGCCTAGCCCTTCGAGGATTACATGCGTGATGTTATCTCATGTTTTTAAAATATTATTCAGTTATTTAGTCTCTCGATACGGTACCTAAGCTACTCTCTTCAATTCCGATTTCAGAGGGTCAGGTAAAAATACAAGTGTTGAGTGCCGATCAGATTAATTATTCAGTGGAGACGAATCATGACTCAATCGACAAAGTGGATTAGCGATTGGATTTTGCTCTCGTACCCAGGTTCGATAGTACCTACACGGAGCAAGCAAACGGTCTTTTTTCTCTGTTCATCTGTGACATTGTCTGCCTAGCCTTTTCCTAACTATATTGCGGTCCGATTCCAGTACTAGGTCCTTAAGTGTTTCTTTTATGATAGGGCCACTCGCAGGTCAACTCAAGGTTAAGGTTATAAGGGCATTACTGCTGTGCTGAACTGGACAATGGTCGGTTTCCAGTCTAACCAAATGCAGCTTAATACCAGTTTTATACATAGAAAACGACTGCCAATTTGATCTCTACAAACCGGTGCTCTGCCCCTTGGTAAAATCAAAGTATTTTATTTCACATAGGTCTACATGGACACTTGCTTTGTCGTCAAAAAGGTGCACGGGTTGAGCGTTTTCTATGGAGAAGAACCGGCAAGAAACTCCATTTTAACACTGCTTGTCAGAGTTTCGGACCATTGAATCCCGGAAACGACAAAGATCTACGATTGATAGCCGGGCGCCAGTTTAAAGTGCTCTCTGAGGCCTACGGGAAACTAGGAGAAAACATCTAGGACAGAAATATATTGAATTTTTTTATATAATTATGGAGCAGAAAATATGTTTTTTTTCATCAGGAACCATTCTTATTTCGAGCTTTCCTAGATTTTTTATACAGAAACGTCGATCACCTCCGGGCGGCGATTAGGACAAGTTGTCATTTGTGATTTTACTTTTAGCTGGCATCGACTGCCAGCTCGGTATTTTATTTTTTTCATACAAAGTTAATGCTTACAATAATATCCATTGTTCACTGTTCTGCTCAACACGAGATGGGTAAATAATAATTATAATGGGAGTGCTCAACTTTTTGCTTAATTCCGTGACCTTTTAAGCTAAAATTGCGAACAAAAAACCTTTACGTACAATTTAATTTTATTACATTGTAGCTTTGTTGATGTATTTTAGATAACAACAACTAAATACTTAGGTACAGTAGGTACTATTCTATTCAAAGCTAGATAATAAATTATTTAGGACATAGAATTAGTAATTCTAACTTGACATAGCGGTCCATTATTTGTTTTTACACGACTGATCCAGAAATTGGGTAATATTTTAATTCTGAATATTTTAACGAAAGATGTTTTATTCAAAAGTAGGTAAGCATATATTTTTCAGAATTAATTTTAATACAAAACTAGCTTTTGCCCGCGACTTCGTCCGCGTTTCCGTCGTTTTTCGTAAAAAAAGTACTATATTATGTCCTTTCTCACGGTTCAGTGGCGTTTTTTAGGTGGCATTGGGTATTTTAGTTTTAATCGACGGTAACGGAAAGGCTGTCAGTTACCTAGGTAACAAAATAACCTACGATAGAGGTCCTAACTATAGCTACCTTACCACTTAAAATCTATGTGCCAATTTAAACTAAAATATTCTAATAGAATTATACCCAGAAATATGTACAACTTACAACAAAAAAAGAAATGAAAATAAAGCTGAAACGCCTGTGCAATACCATCTACCTATACCAACTTCACTTACAAATAAATACCTATAACTACTACAATTAATAAAAGTATCTACGCTTTTACCTACATAATCATCATCAACAACCTATTAATGCTCCCACTGCTGGGATACAGGCCTCCTCTCTTTGAGAGAGAATGGGCTATAATCTACCACGCTTGCCCAGTGCGGATTGGTAGATGTCACATGTCTTCGAATTTTTTGGTTCTAAGACATGCCGGTTTCCTCACGATGTTTTCCTTCACCGTTTTGAGAGCAGCGGTGATGAAATAAATTACACAAAGTAATGTGCCTGCCTGGGTTCGAACCCACGACCTACTGTTCGTAAGTCGGGGCCGCCACCACTGGGCCACCGCTGCTCTTACCTACATAATACAAAACTAAAATTGAACATAAATTAGCCAAAACTTACCTATCGGTATCTAAAAAACTATGCGTACTACTTCTACTACCTTCACCTAAAAGGAAATAAAATGCAAACTATTAATAATTTGTAAATTGAACGAATATTTAAACACTACCAAAACAACTAATACCTATTTTAAAAAATAACAACAAAAGAAATTCAAATAAACTATTTAAAGACTAAAAGTCGCGCTGATAAGCATTGTTTGTTAAAATCAATTATTGTCCGTCAATAAGGTCGAACGCTCTGAACGCATCAACAGCCACGACCCGTGTCGAGCGCGGCAACCGTTACACAAAAATAATCCTTATGGCATGATTCAGTATTCACGCGCGACGGCTTATTAGCGTATTTCATGTATAAGTTTGGTGTTTCTATACCGATTACTATGATTATTTTTTTATTGAATAGGTAATAATATTAACTTCTTTTAATTAGGGATGAGTGAGAGTATTAAAAACGTAAGAGTAAACAAATATAATCAGAAAGCTCCGAACTGCTAAGCTATCGGGAGTTACACGTGTTATTGTGAGTCAACCATAAAAGATAGACATATGCTGTAGTGGGATATTTTTTAGATAATTTTATGTAGAACATTTCCGTCATAAATAATTTCTATGTAGCTTTAACCATTAAGGCTGCACACGCGACGGAAGCTTAAAAAATGGAACAACTTCTCCCGTTTTCCCAATATTTCCCTTCACTGCTCTGCTCCTATTGATTGTAGCGTGATGAAAAGTATACTATAATCTCCCCAGGAGTATGAAGAATAATTGTACCAAGTTTCGTTAAAATCCGTCGAGTAGTTTTTGTTTCTATAAGGAACATACAGACAGACAGACAGACAGACAGACAGACAGACAGACAGACAGACAAAAATTTTACTGATTGCATTTTTGGCATCAGTATCGATCACTAATTACCCCCTGATAGTTATTTTGAAAATATATATCATGTACAGAATTGACCTCTCTACAGATTTATTATAAGTATAGAAGATATAGATATAGAAGATGTAATAAGATCCCAGCTGAAAGAAATTGAAGTAAAATAGCAAAAAAAAAAGCTAATGTTAAACATTTGTATTGTATATCATCAAAAATAGGTCTGTGCCTGTCATCTGACACTAAGCCTGCTACAGAATAACGCTTCATCATCATCATTAGCTTCAGCTTCATGGCATGCCATCTCCTCCAGCTGCGACTATAACCTCCTTGCAAAGATAATCGAGACAGCGCTTTTCCAGGATATATAACTTTGTGAAGCCAATCCCCAATGTATTTTAAATTTTGAACGAGCGCATCTCAAGTTTAAGACTTTTCAACAAAAGTTATTCTTTCGTATCTTGCTGGTCGAAGTTATTATTATGTTATAAAGAAATGCTGAAATGCAGTATTATTATTATAATCGATCAGGTGGATCTCCAAGGTGAAACAATGCTGGCCTAGGTCGGTTGTGGTTGGATAACTACTATGGTGGTCTATACTATAGAGTTAGTTATTACTATGGCGACAGAACTTTAAAAAAACGCGTGCTCTATTTATTGAACACTCAGCCTGCTGACATCAGACAAGAAGATAATAAAGTTAAATTCGCACGCAAACTAAAAACATATTTAATAGATAATATGTAATTTGTAGATATTAAGAATTATTATTTGTATAAGTTATAACAGATGTACCTTATTATTATTTAAGTTTATTGTAAAGAGACTCATCAATCTCACAGTTAAACTGCGTAAGCAGTTTTGTGGGGCATTGTACTTAGTTGTAAGATTTTAGAAGTGAAATAAAAATCATTCATTCATTCATTCAACTACCACTACATAGGGACTTCCTAATAGGTGCCTGGAAGCACGTTTAGCCGTTGGTCCTGGTTGTCATTTCTAGTCCTTAGATCTTTGACAGTCGTTACGAGTCAGAAGCCCGAAACTCTGACAAGTGACAACCAGTCTTTCCAAGTATTGTATTGTCTAGTTACTGAATTGTGGAGTTCAGGTAGGCAGTCGCTTCATGTAAAATACTGATATTCAGTTGCATCCACTTAGGGTCAACTCACACCGAAAGAGCGGCGAAGGGCAGCGAAGCGGAGCGCAGTTTCAGTTTCGTAGGAATTTTAACTTTATTATCATTACCATAATACTTAACGGAGCTCCGTTTATGGAATTCCCCGGAATTCCTGCGGCGCCGCGGGCATCCGCGCGACTCGTTCGAGTTTCTCATGCGATAATAAGTATTATGGTAATGATAATAAAGTTAAAATTCTTACGAAACTGAAACTGCGCTCCGCTTCGCTGCCCTTCGCCGCTCTTTCGGTGTGAGTTGACCCTTAGAATGGAAGCCGACCCCAACATTGTTTGGGAAAGGCAAAGCCGATGAAAGACATACTGTATTTCGATGACAGTATAAAAGTTAGGAATACCTATATTTGAATCTATTGATGTGTGGCCATAATCGAAACTAAGGGACATTCCATCTAAACGAATGTATACCAATATTTACAGTACAATACAATTTGTTTGTAAGTAATCTCCGTGATTCGTCTTGTTTGTGTGTGGTAATGTCCGGAACTGAAGATCCGATTCTAAAAATCCTTTCACTGGCTGAGAGCTACATTATTCTTGGGCTTATCGGCTTTATAAGTACCCGTGGTCCCTCGTAGTCCCTTGAAGGGACCACGGGCACAAAAGTACCCGTGGTCCCTTTTTCAGATATAACCATACCAAATTAAGAAGGCGATCACAAACTACCAGTAGGGCAGAAGCATCGGGAATAATGTAATAATGCTTCTGCCCTCTAGTTTGTGACTGATCGCCTTCTTAATTTGGTATGGTTATATCTGAAAAAGGGACCAGGGGTACTTTTGTGCCCGTGGTCCCTTCAAGGGACTACGAGAGGGACCACGGGTACAAAGCCGGCTTATCATCATCTTCCTGCTTCTTGCTTCCTGGCTACAAAGTATATTTATCAAGCGTACCTACTAACCGAGCTATCGAAACTTTTGCAGACAAAGTCTAGTTCTATTAAACAATCTGTACTGTACCTGCTAATTGTACCGTGATTACAAAATAGTCTAGCATTGTTTAGTGTCTAACAACTTATAGGTGTAGATACAAAAGCTCTTTGTAAGTCGTTTATTTAACTTTGCTACCATCTTAACGTGCTAAATACTCATTAAGTTTGTTACCCTACTAGCAATAGACGCGCTTTAAAATTAGCGACATTCAAAACACAGTGTTCTTTGTTCTTCGTTTAATGTGATAATTGTTTACGTGTGCACAGGAGTCAGTGATCGTTTTAACGGAAGCTGATGCGTTGTATCTATGGACACAGCGATAACTCGTGTAAACGGAACTGCTATCTAATGATGGCACCCATTTACCTACTTGACTCTTCTTGTGTTTTTGTTTGCTTACCCTAATGTCCTTTTACAGTTTTTTATTTACCTGGCTTTGGAGGGTAATGAGTTTATCAGCCTATAAATGTATGTTTGTTTCTTGGTGGCGATGTAGATAGCAAACGGGTGAGACGATTTTGATGATTCCTATGCTAATCAATTTGTCTTAAACTTGCAAGTGTTACTAAAGAAATGACAGTTACTAAAACCAATCACAATCTTTATTGTGAGAAAGAAAAAAATAAAGTCGACGAACTATGTGTATTATGTGTGGGCGCGGTATCTTTAAATAGGTATTTGGAAAACATATTTAGGTTTCTCATATATTATTATTTTTCATTTCGAATTCCTTGTAACTATTTAAAGTTGTTTATTAGAAATAACAAATCATTTAAAAGTGGATAAATCAAACAGTTAAATCGTCGGTGAAATCTTTTACAGAAGTAAAATTAGCTATATACGCATTTGGAAACAAATTGAAATATAAAATTATTAAAACATGGAATGGGTGGCCCAACTCGCACGCTTGGTTTTGTTTTTCCATTTTTTATAAATAGTAGATTATTAACCAAGGGGATAAAGCAGTGTCTTCTGTCGCGGGTGACGATTTAAATCGCGAGCGTAACGAAGGACTCGAGGTTTACTCCCGAGCGTAGCGAGGGTGTTAAAAACTTAAATCACGAGCGAAGCGAGGGATTTAAGACGAGTCCTGAGTGTAGCGAGGGATTTAAGTTCACCCGAGACTAAGACAGCTTTATCACCGAGGAAAATACTCTACTTTTCGTACCATTTGCGAAAAAATTAACATAATAATAATATAAGATAAGCATTTATTAAAAATAATGACAATTAAAAGTAAAAGTTAACATTCGAAACATTGGTCCAATATTGATAGAGAGAGTTACATTTTTGTTTGGTACATTTATTGTTGATGAGTTGATTTAAGTATTTCTCTGTTCTTGCATCTGAGGAACTTGCGTTTAAAAGCAAAGGCATCAAGCTCATGCGGCCTCGTCGGTTTTCGTAATTTTATTTAATAATCTTAACTGCATAATAAATGCGTATTATTTTTTCAAAAAGATGTACCTATAATGCTTTATATTATATACAAACTCAATGGTGTAAACACAGATGTAGTTCAGTATAAATTTCGGTAAGTACCTATTCCAAATTTAAATCACATTCTCCCCCTAGGGGATGAATGAAATTCAGTACAATTTTCTTTCCCTGTTTTTAACAGATTAAAAATGACTATTGTTACGTTCGCTTTTTGTGGCATAGAATGTCACTTTTTTGAGCAAGTGGTACGAAAACCTTATTTTTACTGCTACCTATTAAGTTGGTCAACTGAGGTATGTGTAAAACGGGAATCGTGTTAACTTCTACTTACCCAACATAATAGCCAGTAAATAAAAAAGAAGGGACTCCAATACCTCTTTATTCTTGCTTTTTCTCTTTTTTCTTCTTTTTTCTCTGGAGTCAATGTCAAACCATTTTTATTTATGAGAGAACTTTATTTTCATAAACGCCGGGTATAATAATATTATTTAAAAGTTCTGTAGGCGATCGAACTTGAAACTTAGTCTCGGAATAATTTAATTACGGAAAATTTCTTTGAATTGCCCAAGGGTTTGTCCCTGTGGCTCGTGGCTACGGTTTGTTCTGTTTCAATTATTCGCAGAGTCATAAATCTTTCGTCATTCCTTTGTGGATTATTTGATATCTGATCTACTGTGTTTAACTTGAGAGTTTCTAATGTAAAATCTGTTAATAAATTTTACAGCGTTCTCGACACGTAAGTCACACACTAATAGGATTAATATTATTAGTTTAGTAGTGTATATCCTTTCACAGGTGTTTATATCGCCAATAAATCAATTTCTAGTTCTAATAAATTATCTTCTCCTCCATCATCAACTGTTGTACTTGAATGACCGCAACTTAGAGCACGATTTGGAAAGTTCTGAACTCCTGAAGTACGGCGCGTGAGGTTCGAACTTTGTTAGGGCCAGTACGTGTTTGGTACGTGCATACAAATAACTATTTAAAGTTAAATGATCTTTGGACATGATAGTGATTTACGAAGGGTTTTGACCACACATTACTGGGGGTCTAAAATGGCCACTTTAGCAGATCAGAATATGAATTGACCTTTCAAAATAGTAACTGCGTCTGTGACCATTTTACGAATTTAACGCAATTCATATTGTTTTCCTATTATTACTTACCTATGATCTATTTTCCTTAATGGTCCCAGACGCTGTTACTATTATGAAAGGTCATTTACGCTTTTTGACGCAATTCCTATTATGAACTGCTAAAGTGGCCGTTTTAGACCCCCAGAGCATGTATTGTTTTAATCAAATAATGTTTATTTACGGAAATGAGTGATATAAAGTATATAAATACTTGGATTTTACTGAACACATAAGAAAACAGATTCAGCACTTATACCAAAAACCCTTTTGTTTTTAATTTTTGGCTGGTTGTCTATCGTTCAGTCTCTCTGTTTGTTCCGGCTAATCTCTAAAACTATTTATTAAATAATATCGTCATCGTTACTCGCACTGCAATGTTCAATCCTACTCACTGACAACTTTGATTGAATGTGATGCTCGTTTAAAAATATTAATAGTATCAGTGAATCTGTGATCGAGTGGTGTCCTGTCGGAAATAGAAGTGTTGCTCATCCACCAGCGGGATGGAGACATTGATAGACGACATTGTTCCCATCGCGGGATATCCTGGATGAGGTTGGCACAAGAACATGGAGCGTGGCACAACTAATGAAATGCCTGGAGGATAGACCTGCCAGTGGGTGAAGTCGGGTTGCGAATGATGATGCTCGATTCTGAACTTGGTTCACGCGATTGACCTCGGTGAATGATCGCCTTTAGAAATCACAGGATTATTTATACAGGATCAAATCAAATTATCTAGCAAAACTCTATAGACGTGATTGGTGTCGATATCTAAACAATCTTGATAAAAAATATCGGTTTTATGCTATTATCTTTTTGGAGTTAACGACCGTAGGTCAGTAGGTAGCTGACCTGCGGTCGTTGACTAGATATCATAATTTAATTTCCCCTTGTAGGTATATTTAATCCCTTCTCATCGAAACTTATTAGAAATAATTAAAATATTTTGTCTTTACGAACCTTTAGGGTAATTAAATGTTAAGTAAATTCGCAATGTACGTTAATTTGTAAGGTATGTTCTATATCTACTCGTACGGGCGTAAGTTACCTGAGAATAAGTCAACGTTCTGTTAAATTATCAAAGTAATAGTCAAAGAATGACAGTTAAGATTTGACCTGTACCTATACGGACTATTCTAAGTTGTATGTTATCTTGCTATATAATTTATGTCAGTGACTCTACAAATTAGCGGTAAGAACAAGTAAAACCCAGTACATTACATTGCAACAATATAAGTAATTGTTTAATAAGTGTATCATTTACGAGACAATTTATTACGTTCCTTCAACAGCTCTTAATTGATTTTATTAGTTCTTATTAACGGTCCGGCTTAATGATGTGACAGAAAAATATTTCTCGTTTATACATTTTCCTAATGTTTTTCATTTTCTGTAGTTACCAGGACTAACATAATGATTTAATTGCAACTCAATTGATTAACTTTGTCGTAACAGATTATTTCACAATAATTGTAAAAATAAAAAAAAATAAAATAAAATTACAATCAATACAGTGGGGGATAACCACCGACTAGAGTTAATTAACAAAGTGAATACATACCTGTGTTGCTGACTGTACCTACAACAATTTCCACGAAAAAGTATAATTTTTCTCATTGTCCCATTCCGAAAAGGGAATTCCATTTGTAATTAACGTTTATTATTATACTGAAGTACATTGTGAGTATGTGACAGTACCTAGTTATGTAAATTGAAATGAAGACTCAGATATTAAAACATTCCTTACGTAAATTATAATGAATTCAAACTAAATATGTCTAAAACTGATTTAATATGGCCTACAATCCTACATTTCTAGAATGAACGAAATTATATCATATTTACGAGTCTTATTATACATACATTTTAACTAGGATAACAAGACTCGGTCTAATAAATGTAATTTTGCGTATACTATGTAAACCTTGATTACTAACTTGATATGAAATATTATTATCCTAACACGGTTAGGGCGGTTTCAGATTAGCGTTTTTTTCAGCACGTACAAACTCGTTTTTGGATGCGAGCGTAGGCACGCATGAGCTTGAGTTTTGCCACACGCGCAACTCTTCGAGTACTATAGTTGCTGTCAGTTAAGACGTCAATAGCGGTCACTGACCCACCAACATTTATTAAAGTTCTTAACTTTAAAATCCAAAAATAAACCTGTTCATGTCTTGAATCGTCATCTATCGTGATCTTCAACATTTTTCATTCTAATGTAAAACGATACATGGTTCATTTGTTTTGGTTAGTACGAAGAGATCTTAGGGAAAGGGCAATGACCGCTATTGACATCTTAACAGGTAGCAACTATTTTAATTCACGGTACCGAGACGAGCATCCACGCTGCTATAGCACGTGTACGCGCGTTCGGCTTTTGAAGCACAAAATGTTGCACACGTGTAAGCGCGTAAGCCGATACGAATTTACACTTGTCTTGCAAAAACAAACGCTCGTCTGAAGCCGCTCCTAGAGTGTATTTAGGGAAGATGGTTCCGTCTGCAAACTCGAGAGGCTGGAGATAATATTAGTCCACGTGGACAAACTTTCGGTAATTTGGTAGTTAATTGAATAATTAATTTGTGCTTCCTTATTGACCTAGTGTTGCTGCGCATTTTCCCGAGCAGAGAAAATCTCCCTTCACCGTGACTTAAGTAGAAAGACAAATTAAAATGCCACCTTAAATGAACCGCGTAATTTACTTCACTAACTTACTGCTCTCTCTCATTTATTTAAGTCTTTAAACTTTATGCAGCAACAGGATATAGCTTAATTTACGTTCTAGAAAATCCCGAAAGTTATTTTAGGTAAATTTTCATCATTGTAAATATCCTTATTTATCCCTTGGACAGCAAAGAAATACGCTGATAACAAAGTAGACCGTCCCTTTTAGCCAGAAGGACCCGTCGCACCTATTGGACCCTACCAATTATTGGGTTTCCTATTTCAATACGCCATTGTCCGGTCTGAAAGAAAATAATTCAAGAGCATGAGAATTACGGTAAAGGTTCTCTTGGAAATTACGTAAATATCAATTTTCATATGACGCCATTGTTAGAACGCCCAAGCAGATAAAGTAAATGTCATCATTTATGTTTAGATTACAAGTACCTATGTAATAGCGTAATAGTAAGCGATTTGCATTAACAACCTATTATTTTAGAATAACATCTGAAATATAATTTTATTACTAGTTAAATATAATAACGGCTATTAAAACTTGCAAACTATTTACAAACACATTTAACAGCTCATAATTTGTAAAGATTGCATTTATATTATTGTTGAATAATTTATTGAGAAAAATTAACGTAAATCTTGCGTTTTCTTTTTCCATATCATTTTCTTTTTTAAGAAACGGAGTTCGTCGAGTATCTACTGAATATTAAGCAGACAATTTGATTTGTGAACATTTCGCGAAAGAGGATTTACTGTAAGGCACCTCATTTGTTGTGTGAGGAGCTCGAACTGGGAAGCCGTGGATTTAACCAATTACGGTCAGATAAAATATTATGCTTACTTATATTTTGTTAGGTACACTTTTGTCAGCGTGAGGAACCTGTGGCTACATAATAACATACATTCGGGTTGATCTTTAGGTTACACCTCATTTATAAGTTTTTAAACTGACATGGTCACTGACACTACTACACTACACTACTCTACTCCACTACACACTAAACACTCCAGTACTCTACTACTATATTAATAGTACACCTCATTTGCCTAGGTTGGACCGTGGGTGAGTGACCACCCAATATACCGAGTTTCCTGCGTGCCTCGGTATCCCAGCTGTCATTTGTTAATTTGACAGTCGTTACAGATAGTCAGTGGCCCGAAATGTTGACAACCAGTCTTACCAACTTACGTATTACCCAGTAGTAACTGGGTTGTGGAGGTTAGATAGGCAATCGCTCCATGTAACTAACATGACAAACACTACACTACATGCAAATTCATACTCAATTTCAGACGAGTAGCACCGTACAAGTGGGTATAACTTTGATTGCAGACGCGTCCCCCCATACAAGTGGTTGTGGTGTGGCCGCCGTCGCTTGTTTGGTTTTCAGCTGCAACCGGTCAGACTGGAAGCTGATCCGAACACAAGTACTTGAGAAAGGAGCTGATGATGACTATTATGATGATATTTTGTGACGCTCACTTTTGTCAACTTGCGGTGAGAAATCAATGAAAACTGTTTATATTCCACACAGAGTTTCAGTAACTTTGTAAAACGTCAGATGGTATAATTGAATTAACTTGATAAATATTCATCAAAATGGAAACCGATTTCAATTCAGATTACAGAAATGTGTAACTTTACGAGAGATTCTTTATAAAAGTACCTATCTATATGTAGATCGTGTTACGTACTCATGTGTATCGATTAATCCTTTTTCTCAGTATGTTCAAGGCTAAAATATGCATTAGTCACAAAAACCGGTCAAGTAAGAAAACAGTTTTCCAGTTACTAGGATAATTTTAACCTACCTTTGTTAACCGCAGTTTAAAATAGAGATTATAACATTGTAAAGGTTGATATTTTGTTTTTCGTACAGGTATTTTTTTTATCAGAATGCATTATCCTTCTTTAACTAATATTTTCCCTGTATATTTTGCATGTTTTGCTATCATTTTTACCTTGTTCGGGTGACATTATGAACTATTAATATTTACTGAGTCTAAATAAATACTACTCTTAAATGAATTCAATTAGAAATAAATATTACTTTGATATATTATATTGATTTTCTACTCCTCCGCTATTCTTTTCTGATTAATTTCGTTGCGGGATCCAAGACAGTTAAATCATTTCTCTGGGACTTCGTCGAGCTTCATTGTCTCGGCGCTTTTCTTGTGGTCGCCACTGTTGATTCTGGCTAACAGGAGTTACAGTGATTTGGGAATAGTATGGCGGGCTTGTCCCAAAAAAAAAAAAATATTATATTGATCAAACTAAATTGATAAAAAAAGATTTAAATGTTTTAAGTTATAACCTAAGTTTAAACTCACTTTAATATTTTGTGCGCGAACGGAACCCGTGATTTTTCACACCAAAAAGAGTTGTCTCCCAGCAATAATTTATTAGTGTGTTTAGTTTTATGTACCGATTTACTTGGTTGATGGCTTCGTAAAGATTCCGTTTACACCCTGTTTTTCATCTTTTATTCAACAGCATTGCTTTGATCTCGCCAGGGTGGGATTAAAGATACTTAGCAGTGAGGTAGGTACGCACAGTGGCCATCCAGCTATATAGAGTTCTATATAGCTGGATGGCCACTGTGCGTACCTACCTACATGTTATACTGGAAAAGTATAACTTGATGTGTCACCGTGTATATTCAAATAGGTGATTCATCATCATCAGCCTATAGCAATCCACTGCTGGATATAGGTAGGCCTCTTTAATCTTAAGCCATTCAGCTCGATTTTCGGCAACTTTCTCCCAGCTGCTCCAGCCACTCTGCGAAGATCATCGCTCCACCGAGCCTGAGGGTGTACGCTTGCGATCACCAGTCATGAACACGTCTACTCCAACGGTCATCAGTTTTGCGGCTTATATGGCCGGCCCACTGCCACTTCAGCTTGCTTATTCTGTGAGCTATGTTGACAACTCGGGTCCTCTGTCGGATCACCTCATTTCGGACGCGATCCCTGAAAGAGACTCCTAGCATAGTTCTTTAAATAGGTGATTGAGTTGAAAGATTTTATGTAGTAATTAGTGATAGCTCAGCAGTTTCATTTATCTAACTTATCCATTGTTTATTACGATCCGTATACTGGTAAGTAATGTACAGATTTATTTCTCAACAGAAAACATATTGCCGACATGTTGTTTTGTATTGTTTCTCTCTGTTTACCGTGGAGGAAGGATATACAGGGTGGAAAAGACAGAACTTTCGCAACTTTAGTAAGTTTATCATCGCGCTAGATTACGGGATGATAAGGCGGAGGTGTAGGCAGGCTATAGTACACTTACATTTTGCCAGTTGAATAAAGGATTATACAGAAATATTATGTATTGCGTTGTTAGTTGAGTGGTCGCAAGTGCAACTGTTGAGCAGAAGGTCGTTGTTTCGATTCCCGGGTTGAGCTTAGTAATGAGAGCGGTTTTTCCCGTAAGGAATTTCTCGGTAGTAAGCAGCCAAGGGGTCTGGAACTCTGGATTCGTGCCCGGTTGATAGCAATAAGCTTGCCTCCTATTACATGAGACTTAAACATTTGGTACCTATACTTTTGCCTACCCTACGGGGATTACAGGCGTGATTTTAAGTTACGTTATGACGTATTGCTAGTAAATCACTGAAACTGGATTATGAGCTAGGTAGCTGTTTTATTAAGAACGCATTTGGTGTAATTCTACGGAATAATTAACATCAAATCTTTACAGACTTTTTAAAGAGCTTTTTTAAAATAATATTAGAGATGTTTAAAGAACAATTCTCAGTACTTAATAAACATGTTAATTACTGCTTTAAGTAATGCATAATTATCTTTCCTTTCTTATCTTTAATTGCTGAAATTAAATAAGTTTTAGTCTAAATTTTATTGTAGTTGGACCTAATTATCTAAAATTCATTAGTTTCTAGGACAAAATTTCAAAGGCCTTAATGTGACTTCTGAGTTGTCAGACCTTTAATTAATAGCCACTGAGGAATGTCTTAAATGAGATTTAGTTTCCCTTTATACTGAAAGACAGTGACAAAGTACTGACGTAACTACCTAACTTTTAATTTTGGTTAAAGTACACTGAAGAAAAGGATAAGGAGAACAAAGTTTAAAAAATGGAAATGTGTTTAATAGTACATTGTAACACAAGGGCCTAAAATGACCCATTATATACGAGGTAGTTTTACTACCGAGCTTTAGCGAGGTAGTAAATAGGAACCGAGTTATAATGGGATTTTAGCGCCGTGTGTTACACTGTACTTTTCACTACGATTGCGAGAAATTAAAATAACCAAGAGTTTATTTTATTAAAAATTAAATGTACAATTTAATAATACAATTCCAAAAAATTTCGCGCCAATGTCTTTTATTTATTTCTTCTGTATCTGCAATGCAACGCACACATTCTACCAAAGAGTTCGGCATTCAGCGCGTTTAGTTCCATTTTTAAAAATAAAACATTTTTTTTTACTTGAAACTAAATCACGCATCAGCCGGCTGAACAAGTTGTCGTACGAGATTTACTTTTAGCCCTAGGGCAATAAATGCAATTTTACGCCCGCTCTGGTATGCTATTATGACGTTCTTTTTGAGCAAGAGGAGTGAAAAATGAATTTTATTGAAATTCCTTACTTTTCTTTCTCTTTCGTCAGTTATGATAAGTCCCATGTAATAGTGGGCGAGCTCATTGCCTTCAACCGGGCTCAAAACCAGACATGCATCGAGGCGGCTACTGATAAATTCCTGACGGAAAAACCCAATAACAGTTTGCCCGACCTCGGAATCGAACCTAGGTATCCATGCTCAGCAGTCGCGCTTGCGACCACAAGACCAATGAGGCAGTCAACTTCTCTGCTGATCGAATACAACTGACTTTTAGACAAACACGTTATTTGAGCTTTACACAGTTCAATTTGAATGGCCGCGCCGGCCGTCAAAAAAAAAGAAAATCCAATTATAAGGTATGAAATGTGGAAATGCCTCGCAACTTATATTTGTTAAACGTAATGAAATAACTTTACTAAGTACGTTATCGCATAAAGTAATAAATGCTTGCTTCACTCGCTCCGTGGAAGCGCCCACGGCTGTCATATTCAGATATTTGGCAGTCGTTACGAGTTGTCAGAACTCAGAAGCCGAAAGTTTGACAACCAGTTTTACCAAGTATCGTACTACCCTACCTAGTTACTAAATTGTGGAGGTCAAAGCAGTCACTCCATGTATACGTAAAATATTAATATTTAGCTGCATCCAGTTCGACTGGAAGAAGACCCCAACTTTTTTTTATTTTTTTTTATTGGTCTGTATTGTTCCACTGCTGGGCAAAGGCCTCTCCCAGATCCTTCTGAGGAGCTCTTTTTCTGAGCCTCCTCGAACCAGATCAAAGAACCAAATCCCAACATAGTTTGGGAAAAAGCTAGGAAGAGCTAGGTTAATGAAACAAGGTATCTTTACAGCCATAAAAATCATAATTAAATCACTTTTAAAAAAGGCCATGAAAAACAACAACACAAAGCTCCATGATTTCCCTTAAAATTAATGCTTTACGCTTAAAATCCGTTTTTAAAAGTTTTCGCGAACAAAAGTTGTTCGTTCGTCCCTGAGCTGAGTTGGATCCTGGGTTTTGTAGATCTATTTAATTATAAGTATCTCCCTTTGTCGCGTGTCCTAATGAATTTAATTTGATTGTGATGCTTAACAAGCATATTATTTTTCAGCTCCCATCGGATTGTGAGGGAAGAAAGAGTGCACCTGTGTGCATGTACACTGCATTATTATTATTATCTCACGCGTCGCTATATAATTATATTGACTACAACGACCGAAATTTGAAGTTGTCGACTGTTATTTTTCAGGTTGTGTTCTGTTCTATTCTTATTAAAATTAGAAAATTTCTCGTGTTTTTTGTTTGGTCGTTATTCGAATGATGATGTTCACGAGATTAACAGATTAGCTTTAACAGGGGCCTATATCTATCACACTTTATTATATGTCCTAACCCACGGCACCATTGTTTGGCTTCTTCCACTTAAACGCTGCTAATCTCCTTGCATAAAGGCATTGGCAAAGCGGAAAAGGGTACTTTAGCTAATCCCATTCAACAAACTCGATTCTAAAGACGAATTATTATCTCAGGCATTCAATATTTTACGAAGAGATCTTTCACAGATAATGAAATTGAATCGTAGACTTATTTAACTTATTTGTCTAGGAAAATTCTTTGTAAGCAAAAAAAAAAAATGATTCCATAAAACAGGAAGGAAATTGTAGTTATAGGTAGTTACTGTATCCATACCTCGGGCCATATCGGAACAGCCGCAAACATTTTTTTATATCCTTTGTAAACAAAGATTACATTGTTTATACTGATTCGGCCATTATGATAACCTGATTAAGCTAAGAATTGATTTCACAAAAGAACAAAATTGTGTAACATTTTTTTATAATTTATTCTCTGTTAATTATTGTCTGCGTCTGCGAGATTAAATAATATTTGCATAAATTATGAGTTATGAATGAGCGACTGGCATCCGAGACGCAAATATACATAAGAAACAAGTCCATAGTAATACCTCCTAACATAAATGTGTTCAGAAGTTCTAATTCTGGTTCCAGTTTGGTAACTGACGAGAGAACTGAGTATAAACAAACTGACAGAGCAATCCCCGAGATACAACTTATGGTTTGACATCACAAATAGTTGTTCACTCAAGTTGTTTCTAAGTTACAAACTTGAGTTGAACTTGCCTCAAGACCTATAATACACACATCAAAAGTGTCTAGGGATCAACATATATTTTTGCAATAACTTTTCTCCTGATTGATATTAATTAAAATTTTCTTTAAGGATTCATCAAATAAAGTGTTTTCGTTTGTCACAGTAACGATAAACCAAGTCACCTTTGCATTAATAAAGAAATTTGCCATTTTCCTAATAAAGGGATTTTTGACATTTGAACCACTAACATTAAAGTTCGAAAAAAAGACTGAAATAACAGTTTTCTTTAAAATTTTATTGGGTAACTTAAACAATTAATAATCCGTGTTTCTACCGCGAACACTAACAACACAAGAACATCGGTTTGGCATACTCAAAATGAGTTCATCCAAATCACGCTGTGGAATGGCCGGCCATGTTCGTTGCAACAACAAAAAAAGGTCTTCTTGCGAATGGATACCCTCCATATTCGGCAGAGCTCTTCTCTGTAGCATATCCCATGCATGCTCAATCGGGTTCAAGTCTGGCGACTGAGAAGGCCAGGGCAGGACATTGATGTTAGCTGCGGCGAGAGTCTGTCTTACAACTCTTGCAGTGTGCGGTCGTGCATTATCATGCATTAACTGAAATAAGGGACCGATTTGCACTTGTACAGGAACGATGACATCTGATACAATCGTCTCAGCATAAATTTGAGCGTTGAGGTTGCCTCTGATCCAAATCAACTCAGTTTTTCCGCCGATCCAAATACCCGCCCATACCATGATGGTTCCACCACTATAAGGATGGACTTCCTGGCAGGATTTTAATCGCTGTTGGCGTCCAGGGGTTCTCCAGTGTCGTATACGTCTTGTATCCGGTCTCATACCAAAACGAGACTCATCAGAAAAGCACACGAAACGCCATTGTTCTTCTGCCCAATTTCTGTGTTCAAGAGCCCATTGATATCGAATCCTACGATTGTGCATTGCTGTAGGTGGTACCCGTAGCGGTCTTCGGGAATAAAGGTTCACTTCATGCAAGCGGTTTCTGACTGTTTGGTCGCTAATTAAGTTCCCTGAAGAGTGATGAAGCCTCACAGCTAACATCATGGCGGTTATTGTTGGAGCTAACAAGCTAACATCAATGTCCTGCCCTGGCCTGCTCAGTCGCCAGACTTGAACCCGATTGAGCATGCATGGGATATGCTACAGAGAAGAGCTCTGCCGAATATGGAGGGTATCCAGTCGCAAGAAGACCTTTTTTTGTTGTTACAACGAACATGGGCGGCCATTCCACAGCGTGATTTGGATGAACTCATTTTGAGTATGCCAAACCGATGTTCTTGTGTTGTTAGTGTTCGCGGTAGAAACACGGATTATTAATTGTTTAAGTTACCCAATAAAATTTTAAAGAAAACTGTTATTTCAGTCTTTTTTTCGAACTTTAATGTTAGTGGTTCAAATGTCAAAAATCCCTTTATTAGGAAAATGGCATATTTCTTTATTAATGCAAAGGTGACTTGGTTTATCGTTACTGTGACAAACGAAAACACTTTATTTGATGAATCCTTAAAGAAAATTTTAAATAATATCAATTAGGAGATAAGTTATTGCAAAAATATATGTTGATCCCTAGACACTTTTGATGTGTGTATAATAACCTATTTCGATCCACAAAATGAACATTGCATTTCTGTGACATTAAGAGACATAATATGTCAGAAGATGAGAAAAAATACCGGTTTATTTTCGTGGAATTCCGGATCCATTAGGAAGACGGAGGGCTACGTCAGATCGACTTATGTAGATATAACGCCTAAAATATGGCAACATAACGTTCTCCGGAGAAAAACTTTATTTCGCACGGTACAAATAAGTATGACATTCCCTACCGCGCAGTGACTCAAAATTCCTGAAAGTTTGAAGTACTTAAGTCTAAATTACATCAATACAGCACCCCAGTAATCCCCGAAGGGTAAGGGCTCCCACACATAAACACGATACAGCGCCGGCGTCGCGTCGTACAACGATGCGGCGTCGGTTCACGATACGACGTCGCGTCGTGGAAATCTACGACACGACGTCGTAACGTGTCGATGCACACGACAGCACGATACGACGTCGTGACGTTAGAAACTCACGATGCAATCCTGCGCAGCCTGTCTTGTTACTCTAATGAACAAATTAAAATTTATTTGGGTTCTAATTTCAAAAACATAAATATTCTTTTTTAGAATGCGTCTAGCTAGAGTGGTCCATTTTTCGGAATGAACTAAAACACCACCCCACTGTATCAACGGCGTCGTGCCGTGTATCGTGCGCGGCACATTACGTTACGATGTCGTGTTTTTTTACGATGCTCATCGTAGATTTCCACGACGCGACGTCGTATCGTGTTTATGTGTGGGAGCCCTTTTTTTTTTTGGTGGGTGGAAAATCATCAAATGACGGGGCCCCGCTCTTGGGCAGAGCGAAGGGGAGTGTCAGACTTCTACTGACTAAAAACCGAACCCATGTTCCTTCTTTGCCCTTGTGCCGAGGGCCCGAGGCCACGTCATCTAGTACTAAAATCCGCGGCCCCGACAGGATGTGTGGGAAGCCCTAAGCCAGAGGTGTGCCTTGTTGGTCTAGAGGTCACAAACGTGACTGCTGAGCATGTGGTCCTAGATTCGATTCCCGGGCAGCGTTATTTGTTTTTCAATCAGGAATTCATGAATAGCAGCCACGGAGTCTGAATTTCTGCCTAACCCTTCGGGAATTACAGGTGTGATCTGTACTAATATTATAACGAGGTAAAGTTTGTGAGTTTGTGATGTTGTAGGGGGAAAGTAATCTCTGGATTCTTATACAAATGGGGAGCTTTATTATCCCCGAGTGTCAAAGTTTAAAACGTTCCCGTGGGATAATTTCCGATCAAAACGTGAGCGAAGCCGCGGGGAAAATCTAGTGTTATAAAAGTCTAAACTACGAGTGTAGGAAGCAATTTACTGAACAAATGGAGTACTTAACAAAATAATAATTGATTTAGGACATAATTTTGTAAGTATCCCTTTTAGTAGGATTTGTATTACATAAAGGAACTAGGTATTAGGCATTTTAGCTGAAAACAATAACTAAGCTCTTAATAAATCTTAATTCTATTAATTAATAACACGGGTTCTATAGTTAAGTAACCGGTCGAGTTTGTACGAAATTGTAATGACTACGGGCAGCGACTGTTTTATTATTTGGCCTTCCAATTTTTCATCTTCCCATCTAATACCTTATGAAAATATTTTATTTAGTAAAAGTCTGACTTGGCCATTTATATTCATTGTCACCACATTTTATTTGGGTTTTATTTAATTATTTATTTGATAAATAAGCCCGTTTAATTTTGGTGAAAATATGAATAGATTTAAGTGTATGTCATTGTAGTTTTTCTTTTGTCTCCATCTGTCAAAAGCTATTTCTTTTAATCAAAAGAAATACGATTTATATATTTTTTAAAGAATGGTAGACATTGACCTTACTTTTACAAAATCTTAGAAGTAGACTTTAAGCTGTGGGAAACTTATAGGTCTTGACTATTGTTTTACCCTCATTGTTCTTATTACTTTCCGTAAAAAATTAAGTAACCTTCACTTTTTCTTTTCTTTTGAGTTAAAATAAGTTTTATACTTTTATAATAACACTCTTTTTTTTGGGGCAGTCGTGTAAAAATAATGTCTCACCGTGACGTAACAGGGAAGAGTGGAAAAACTTCGGAAATAGGGGATTTTTTTATGCTACGCTCAGTTTTGGAAAAAAAGATCGTTTAGCTAAGTAATTATATATTTATTATTATTTTTGGTATTATATATTATTATTATGTATTTGTGTATGTGAGTTTAAATGTTTGTGAACGCACCCACGATACAGGAGAAATTCCTAGTGTGGGGCAACGTTTAAAAAAAAAAAAAAAACATACAAATTGTTTTCATTTTTTTTGCTGTGTGTTCTACCATGCCTAGAAAAGGCACTTTTTCAGCACCAGATTTATTAAAACGCGATAATACTTTCTGGCCATTACCTACGCCTTTTAGTTTTAAAGCCTAACAATGTTTGTAGACTATCAGATTAAACTTTAATTACTGCCACTCAACTGGAAATAATGTTTACTCGTAAGCCCGTAACTAATATTATACGAGTTCTAAATGAACTGTAAAATTTTATTACCTTAGTTGCTTTCCAAAATAACCACATTTTGAACTTAGCCTACCAATAAATCTAGCCGTTAGACCCTATTTTGGAAATATATGACCCAATATAAATCTGGCGAACCCAAAAAATATAAATACAAAAAAGTATTAGCATAAAAGGATACAGGTCTAGGTCTACATTTGGGAATGAAATCTTGTCAGTAGCAGTGTGACACAGAAAACCTTGATTTTTTTGCGTAGAATTCGAAGAGGTACAGATCAATATTTATATAGACTAAAACTTAGAAAAAAAAACGTCCTCTTATCATAAGTTTAAGAAGACAAGGTCGAAATCAATCAGGATTTTTACTGTGAATAGAATTTTAAGTCACCCGGATTACAGTATTTAATAGGGATGTTTCCTGACTAAAATAAATATGATTCTAATTAGTCCATCTGTTAGATTATCAAAAATATTGGATATATAATTTTTGTTTTATCAAATCAATAAAAAAGTCAGAGATTTGAGTAGGGGCTTGTGACGTCACTCGCCGATAAAAAATGTCATATTAATGTCTTACAATATGACGGCACACGAGTTTTCAAAGCACGAAGTTTTCAACGACTTCATTGTTTGTTTAAATGAAAAAAGAAAAAAGGGTGTCCAATAGTTTTTGGAAATCTATTGGTACGATTTTTTTTTGTTAACTACCCTATTTTCTTCCTCGTGTCGCTCTGGGAAGACAGTACTAATATTTTGTTGGGTCAAAACTTCACCACAATTTACAGTAATGAATAGTAATTGCCTGTATCTAATAAATGTATTTATCACGTAAATACTAAGTGGTATTGAATAGATCCGTCGGAAGTCTGTTCTAATTTTTGTGTCATATTTTAATGTGATGCTCACGATTTGTCATTTTTTCTGCTGTTATGTTTAGTGAAAAACTCGTATGTCGTTCAGTTGTTACCAACGTCTTGACGTATGTTTAGCAGTCTATTATCACAATTAACATTATAGACACTTAATTTATTATAGACACTTTCATTATAGACACTTCAGAACCTAGACTCTCGATTAAAGTATAAAAAAGTACACATATACGTAACATCACGCCTTGTAGGCCGAAGGGCCTAACCTTAACCGTGGTGTACCTAATAATACACCCACATTTCATCATTTCATACATAACAATCACACGTAATAGGGGACGGGCCTATTGCCATCAACCGGGCAAACTGATGAATTGATGATACAGAGAATTGAATTGAATTCTTGGTGGAGAAACTCGATAACACTCTGCCCGACCCGGGAATCGAACTCAAGACCTCATAATCTCTCGTAGCGGCGATCGGCGGCGGCGACCTCTCGCGTCCGGCCCTGGTGCAAGCCATGGTCCGGGGCGAGGAGGAATGGGACGCCGTCGCCTCCTTCTGCGAAGCAGTGATGCTAGCGAAGGAGGTGGCGGAACGAGAGAGGGAGCGAACCTCTCAACGTCCCAGCCGCCACGGAAGGCGCGTAAGGCGCTCCGGGCGTCGGGGGCCACGTGATGGCTTCCGGCCACCGTAGACGCGGGCCTGTGGACGGTGAGTAATGGGCTAGCTCGCCGTCCGGCGTCATGACGGCAACAGATCGTGTCGGCGGCGCGTTCGTGTTCCACGCGCGCCTCAAAGAGATGTCAGCAAGGAGGGGCCCGCAAGGGCCGACGCCTGTCGGGGCCGCGGTCCCTTTTAGTACTAGATGACGTGACCTCGGCACAAGGGCAAAGAAGGAACATGGGTTCGGTTTTTAGTCAGTAGAAGTCTGACACTCCCCTTCGCTCTGCCCAAGAGCGGGGGGGGTGGTACATAAAAAGTAATTAGTTAAAATTGACTGCTATGCAACGTATGAGTCTGTTGTGGTTACAAATTAAACCTACAATAACTGAAGTAGGTAAGGTCATTCACAAGCAAACACGAGGCATCATACAATAGATGTGGGTAAGTTCAAGGAAAGATAGAAGGAAAACGCTATGTGACAAAAACTGTTTAAAAATTCCCATATACGAAGAATATTTATGGTACAATTTTTAACCAAACGTGTACAAAGTAATCTTTGAAGTTATGAGGTTTGAGCCGGCTTTACTAGAGAGCGTAGTCAGGAGTGCATATTTACATAAAACGAGAGTTTTATATTATTTATCCGCCCCTAAGACGACCCACTGACCAATTTATGTTTTAACGTGAAGGAAAACATCGAGAGGACTTTGGGAGCTGGCATATTTTCGAACCAAATAAAACTTTTTAACAAAAAATAAAACCGACTTCAAAAAAAAAACAAAAAACTGCAAAATAAACTTTAGAAGAAAAATCAGTTTCTGAAGTCGGTGACTTTTGTTTGTTTGATTTAATTTTTTTGTCACCGACTTCATTTTGCACTTTTTTGTTTTTTTTTTGAAGTCGGTTTTATTTTTTGTTAAAGTTTTTATTTTGCACTTTTTAGTGGTTCACATGTTCATGGGTCAATGTGGACAATGTAGTTTTTTTTGAGTTTTGTGGATATTTCAAAAACCGCTTGTCCGATTTCGATAAAAAAAATATGGGACCATTTCGGAAGTATACCCTTTCCAACAAAAAAAGAATTTTTCAAATCGGTTAGCAAGTGACGGAGATATGCCCGAACAAACATAAAAAAAAAATACAAACATCCGAATTGAGAACCTCCTTCTTTTTTTAGAAGTCGGTTAAAAAATCGATGATCTTTGACATCTAGCTGCCAACTCACACTGGACCCGCCTAGTGGCTCTTATAGACAATCCTGAGAACCAGCCTCCATTTTAGGCTCACCGTGTTAGAGTGTTTAAATAATGCAATAAAACATTGAATAAGTTACTGTAAACAAACTTTCTCATAGAACTGAATTATTGATTGTTGTTGGTACTTCAATTTAAGAAGGAAATGGTTCTTACATAACTTGCACGCTTGTATCTTTTCACACGAGAGTTGAACTCGAGTTTTGCGCGTTGTGGTGTTTCCATAACAAATGAATGAGGCATCTACGTCAGCGTTGATATGTTCGCTATCGCTTATGATGACTGGTTTGTATTAAAGTTCTTAATGCTTCACTAACTGCCGTACTCAGAGACAAATATTGTAACATCCTGCACACCTGAATTTTTTAACCGATGATTGATTGATTTAATGATTACTTTAACCTTTACTAAGTGACAGCTTACCGTCACTTAGTGAAGGTTTTGTATGTCAAATCTTTACTAAGTGACGGCTTAAGTAATCTTTACACATCGTTGAGTGCGGCAGTAAGAATATATTTTCATATGCTATTATTTTTAACTGGGATTTCCTACATCGTCATTGAGAGATGAAATTGCATTGATAACAAAAACATAAAAGTGAGATGATGATTCATGGCATGAGTATAACTCAGTCGTACCCGTATTTGTCAGAATCTAGATAAAATTAAGTAAAGCAAGTTACTTATAAATAAAGCAGTTGCAATTTCCGTTTATAGGTCTTAATGTGCTTCGCGCAGTACCTAGTGCGGTGAGACTTACCTGCCATATTTTTTGTAATCATGACGAAGTGGCTAAACACGGCACAAATTATGTCTAAAGAAATATAAACTTCGTACCTACCTCACACACGCTTGACTAACTCACTTATTGAGCCTGTTTGTTGTTGTGTGAATATTTGTCAAGACTTGGAAGAATTGGAAGCGTTGTTATTGTTACCGTATACGCATTCTATACTCGCATAAATACATACTTAAAAGTTTGCCGCATTCATATTCCAGAGATGCACGTCCCTTGTCTCCAATACATAATGCATTTATGTACATACTTAATAGAGAATAGATGGTTATTTGATATACCTTGAGTCAATTGTACTCTCTGGTTCTTGTGATATATGGACTGTCTTCCTGCAGGTCGTACGTAGTCAGTGGACCTCGTTAATATACGAGTGTGTTCTTGCTGCACTTAGTAACTGTTGGTCTTGGTCAGTGGACCCACTTTTTGGGGAAAGATACAGTGAAAACACGTATAAAACTGGTATGTGATAAAGTAAGAGTGCAGCGCGCGTGGAGGTGGTCGTGCGGGATGCGCGTGGGCACAAGCGTTGCGCGCGGGCCGCGGTTATCAACTAAACACATTAAAAATGCCGGTTGGTATACAACCCGCGAACACTCGCTTACTCGCTGCATTGTAGATTCGACAAGCTGTGGGATCTGTGGTCATCACGACAATGTTTCCTATACGATTCTATTTAACTATAAAATCGATTTACAGCCGTGTTTAACATTTTCCCAAGGTTAGGTCGATTTCGATCGATGATGGTAGTGATATCACTGGGTACGCTTGCTGTGACGAATCGTTTTACGTTTGCTACGCTAACGCAGGTAGCAGTACCTGTTTTGTAATTTCGTTTATTTTCGGTTCTGTTGTAACTAATTCTGCCTCTGTGCAAGCAGACAGACGGTCATGTTTAAAACAATTTTTAGCAAATACCTATTTTTTTTGCTCTTTGTGTGTCGGTGCTAATATTCGAAGCCAGGCAAGTAAATACTTATGTGACTAGTTCAAGCTGTGAGTCCTATCCAGAAACTACGTAATAGCTATTTATGTAGGTAAGAGTTTCGACCCATCCAAAAAAGATTCACGCACAGAACAACTAAATAATTTATATTTTAAAAGTAGATAGGCGAGAGGAAAAGTACAATAATGGGACGGGCAACTGGTGGAACTAATGGCGCTAGCACCGCATGAACCTAAGATCTTCATTGGTTGAATATCTGTCAATGTCATTTTACATTTCAAAATAGTTTTATCTCATTGGTCGGATTGGGACAAGCTATGGACACGCCATCTACAATCAGCTTTCACTTGCCAACCCCATTGACATGTTATTTTCCCAATAACTACCTCGATAATTGATACAACTGCCTGAGTGGTCGAGTGGTCGCAAGCACGATTGCTGAGCTTATGGTCCTGGGTTCGATTCCCATGGGCAAAGTGCTAATGGTTTTTTCTCGGTAGTAGCCACGGAACCTGGATTTTACCCGGTGGTGTAATAGGCTCGCTCCCTATTACATAGAATTAGAACATGAAACTTAATATGGGATCGGACAAAAAAAAACTAATTAGTCCGTCAGATAGATTTCCAAAAATTATTGGACACGTATTTTTCTTTTTTCACGTAAACTTAAAATGAAGACGATACAGTGCTTCGAAAACTCGTGTGACGTCATATGATAGTACATTTTGACGACACAAGTGACGTTTCAAGCCCCACTCCAAGATCGTTTTATCTTCGTCATTTTTTATTGATTTGATAAAACAAAAAACACGTATTCAATATTTTTCGATAATCTAACTTACGGACTAAACAGAATCATATTATTTTGACCCAGTCCGATCCCCTATTGGCAAATTGTGTGTGTAGGTACTAATAGGTTCACCTTTGCTCAACTCTTCGTTTATTACAAGCGTGATGTTATACTGTTATTTTCCCTGTAACGATCCCGATATAGATGTTGAAGGATGTTTTAAGAGGATGAACGACATTTACTACTTCAGAATGTCAATCAGACAAAACCTAGGGCTTACTAATTAATATGCTGCTGTAATATGATATATAAATATCATATTATAGGGATAAAATAAATACCTCGAACCTAATTGAACGATGGTTGAAGAGACACTAGAATGAATTGTAATGACTTGTCGACTCTTTACAAGACATTACAAGTTTATTACCTACCAGTAGATAGTAGAATGATTACCATATTGTACAGGTGCTCGTGGCTAGATATAAGCCGCGCTTGCCTAGGTTGTCTTCTGGATGGGTGAACCCGATACCTATCGAGTGGGTCCCGGGCAAGTCCCGGGCCTCTAATAGTGCGTTAAGATGTCGGTCCCGTCTGACTTTTTTATATCTCTATCGGTCATAACATGTAGTCAACTCCAGCAGTGCAAGTACGTAGCACTCGATTCGATAAATCTGACAGTTATTCTCGATAAAATGAGCTTTTATCGAATCGAATCGATGTCGCAAGTACGTAAATAATATTATAACGATCGGTAGTTATACTCTAAAATTTAAACGATTTTATCGAAAATGCAAGTACGAAACGACATTTTGACAGTTGAGATCGACAATTTACGCTGTCGATCTCGATAATTTATCGACACCTTGTAAAAGCCCGTTATGCCTATCGAACACTACTTATTTTTTGAATGGATTTAGAACTTTTATTGCTGGGTGATGAGGAAGAACGGCAGCACCATCACAACGTGATGCGTATTCGGAGGCGACGTCTCAGAGATACAAACAATCCTCTGGAACTTCCAGAGGACTGTTTTGTTCGTCTCTTTTGGGTGACTCGAGAAGTGGCAGTCATTTTAATTCAAGGAATAGAGGTAGACGTACGGAGGACACGATCCACTGGACTCCCTGTCCATATTGTGGTAAGTACATAGTATTTTCTTGCCCTTGGCCAAAAAACCGTAAGCAAAGTTGTGCGAGAAGTGTCGAGGGCAATAGTTCGCCGCCTCTTCCACATGTACGCGCCCCGCACTAGAGCGAGGAGCGCGGGATGACAGCGGGACGAGGGGCGGGAGGCGAGCGCAGGCGACGCCACGCCGCGCGGCCGCGCGCCGCGCTTCACTCCGCGAACGACTACCGACCGCATCATAGTGCCAATATTTTTATAATTATTAAGATAATATAGACACCAAGTTTTACCTAATTGATGAGTTTGTTTAATTTCTAAACAAAAGTGGCGACCGTGACAGGACATTCTGCTAATAATAAGCGAATCAAAGACATTCAATTACGGTACTCAAGAAAAAAGGCGTCGTTCGCGGGCGTCACAAACGTAGGAGCCGCCATTTTTCACCGAAGAAAACACCAAGCGGGCAGCGCGCGCGCCAAGTGTGGGCACTCAGCGGGCAGCGAGCCACGTGTGGGCGAGCAAGAGAAGAATTGGATTGGATTGCTGATGCTGCTTCGGGAGCCTTTGGGGACATCGTGAACCGGAGGTCTAGCCCAAGGAGAGTATTGCCCTGTTCCTAACCTTTTTACAATACCTATCTTTTCTCTCGATCTTTTGTTTTCTCGCAATGTGTGTAATGCAAAGACTACAATATATATAGGGAGATAGACGGTAATCTCGACAGTGATTTCGTCATCACACAAGCAGCGCCATCTATCCGCCGTAATGGTGAACTACATCTATATATTATACTATATAACTATATAAAGCTAAATTACCACTCACTCACTCACTGACTCACTGACAGAATTGTTCTCCCAGATGGTGGATGGGGAGGTGGGTATATTTTGACAGATTCGTAAACAATCAACTCTCATGACTATGGGAAAAGTCCCAAACCCCCCCTTTTCCCCCCCCTTCTCCCCCCTCTCTATCGTATCTCGGAAAGTAAGAGACCCGTATTTTTTTTTTTTTAGAGATTCGTATAGAGGAGGATCGGGGAAGTAAAAACCATTTTTTGAATTTGACCCCCTTGCCCCCCTTCAGCCCCCCTTTAGGCGGATATCGAAAATAAAGAGATTTTACGTGTTTTTTTTTAGGGATTCGTATAGAGGAGGCTAGGGCAAGTAAAAACCATTATTCAAATTTGACCCCCTTGCCCCCCTTCACCCCCCCTTTCGGATCTCGGTAGTTAAGATACTTGGAATTTTTTTTTTTTCAGTTTCATTTAAAAGGGGCATAGAATTAGTCGAAATCATGTTTAAAAGCTCCCCCCCCTCTTCCCCCCTTCACCCCCCCCCCCCACCTTTACCCCTTTTTTCAGTTTTGTTTACGGATTCGTATAGAGGAGGCTCAGGAAAGTGAAAACCATTTTTCAAAATCGACCCCCTTTCCACTCTTCTCCCCCCTCGGGGGGAAAGGAGCCTATCCTGTGGTGGTACCGGTAAAGCGAAGGGGGGAGCGGGCGAGCGAAGCGAGCCGGCGACCCCCGTAGCGTAGGGATAATGTCATGATAGCTTTCCGGTGGTAGGTAGGTCCTGAGTGGAGCGAACCTGCGAGACCGAGTGAAGCGAAGGGGGGAGGTGGCGGGCGAAGCGAGCCGGCGACCTCCTTAGCGTAACGAAGGTTGAGTGGGTGAAGCGTTACTCAGGGGCGACGACAAGCAAACTTTAGGGTAATGTGTTTTTAGTGGTAGTAGGAGGTAGTAGGTAGGTGATAGGTAGGTAGTAGGTAGGTGTAGGTAGGTAGGTAGTAGGTAGGTGTAGGTAGGTGTAGGTAGGTGTAGGTAGGTGTAGGTAGGTGTAGGTAGGTGTAGGTAGGTGTAGGTAGGTGTAGGTAGGTGTAGGTAGGTGTAGGTAGGTGTAGGTAGGTGTAGGTAGGTGTAGGTAGGTAGAAGGTAGGTGTAGGTAGGTGTAAGTAGGTGTAGGTATTTTTCAAAGCCCCCCCTCAGCCCCTCTTTACGACCCGCGAGCTGCGCGCAGCTCGCGCAGCCACGCAAATACTAGTTATATAAAGCTAAATTACCACTCACTGACTGACTCACTGACATAATTGTTCTCCCAGATGGTGGATGGGGAGGTGGGTATATTTTGACAGATTCGTAAACAAGTAACTCTCGTGAGTATGGGAAAAGTCCCAAACCCCCCCCTTTCCCCCCCCTTCTCCCCCCTCCCTATCGTATCTCGGAATCAAAGAGACTTTACGTGTTTTTTTTTAGGGATTCGTATAGAGGGGGCTCGGTAAAGTAAAAGTCATTTTTCAAAGTGGCCCCCCTTTTCCCCCTTCTCCCCCCTTTAGGCAAATCTCGGAAATAAAGAGACATTACGTGTGTTTTCTTAAGGATTCGAATAGAGGAGGCTTGGGGAAGTAAAAACCGTTTTTTAAATTTGACCCCCTTGCCCCCCTTCACCCCCCCTTTAGGCGGATCTCGAAAGTTAAGAGACTTGGAACGAATTTTTTTTCAGATTCATATAGAGGGGCATTGCGTTAGTCGAAATCATTTTTAGAAACTCCCCCCTCTCCCCCCCTTCACACCCCCTCTTCCCCTCTTTTTTTACTCCTGAAAATTTTTTTGATTCTTACCTAAATCTATTTGAGGGGCGTTGAAATTTGTATACCCTCCCCTCCCCAACCTCCCCTAAAATTAAAAGGGCTGTAACTTCATAACGGTTAGAGATAGCCATTAGGTGTTTGAACAAATATTATAGTAGGCGTCGAAACCTGTCCGGTGGTGGTACAGCGGTAAAGCGAAGGGGGGAGCGGGCGAGCGAAGCGAGCCGGCGACCCCCGTAGCGTATGGATAATGTCATGATAGCTTTCCGGTGGTAGGTAGGTCCTGAGTGGAGCGAACCTGCGAGACCGAGTGGAGCGAAGGGGGGAGGTGGCGAGCGAAGCGAGCCGGCGACCTCCTTAGCGTAACGAAGGTTGAGTGGGTGAAGCGTAACTCAGGGGCGACGACAAGCAAACTTTAGGGTAATGTTTTTTTAGTGGTAGTAGGAGGTAGTAGGTAGGTAGTAGGTAGGTGGTAGGTAGTAGGTATGTGTAGGTAGTAGGTAGGTGTACCGCGAGCTGCATTGGAACATTTTTTTTTTCAGTTTCATTGAAAGGTGCAATGCGTTAGTCGAAATCATTTTTCAAAGCTCCCCCTCTCCCCCACTTCACGCCCCGCGAGCTGCGCGCAGCTCGCGCAGCCACGCAAATACTAGTTATACTATATAAAGCTAAATTACCACTGACTGACTCACTCACTGACATAATTGTTCTCCCAGATGGTGGATGGGGAGGTGGGTATATTTTGACAGATTCGTAAACAGGTAACTCTCGTGAGTATGGGAAAAGTCCCAAACCCCCCCTTTTCCCCCCCCTTCTCCCCCCTCCCTATCGTATCTCGGAAATAAAGAGACTTTACTTGTTTTTTTTTAGGGATTCGTATAGAGGAGGCTCGGGGAAGTAAAAACCATTTTTCGAATTTGACCCCCTTGCCCCCCTTCACCCCCCCTCCCTATCGTATCTCGGAAATAAAGAGACTTTACTTGTTTTTTTTAGAGATTCGTATAGAGGAGGCTCGGGGAAGTAAAAACCATTTTTCGAATTTGACCCCCTTGTTCCCCTTCACCCCCCCTTTAGGCGGATCTCGGAAATAAAGAGACATTACGTGTGTTTTTTAGGGATTCGTATAGAGGAGGCTCGGGGAAGTAAAAACCATTTTTCAAATTTGACCCTCTTGCCCCCCTTCACCCCCCCTTTAGGCAGATCTCGGAAATAAAGAGCTTTTACGTGTTTTTTTTTAGGGATTCGTATAGAGGAGGCTCGAGGAAGTAAAAAACGTTTTTCAAATTTGACCCCCTTGCCCCCCTTCACCCCCCCTTTAGGCAGATCTCGGAAATAAAGAGCTTTTACGTGTTTTTTTTTAGGGATTCGTATAGAGGAGGCTCGGGAAAGTAAAAACCATTTTTTGAATTTGACCCCCTTGCCCCCCTTCACCCCCCCCTCTTCACCTCTTTTTTTACTCCTGAAAAAATTTTTGATTCTTACCTAAATCTATTTGAGGGGCGTTGAAATTTGTATACCCTCCCCTCCCCAACCTCCCCTAAAATTAAAAGGGCTGTAACTTCATAACGGTTAGAGATAGCCATTAGGTGTTTGAACAAATATTATAGTAGGTGTCGAAACCTGTCCGGTGGTGGTATAGCGGTAAAGCGAAGGGGGGAGCGGTCGAGCGAAGCGAGCCGGCGACCCCCGTAGCGTAGGGATAATGTCATGATAGCGTTCCGGTGGTAGGTAGGTCCTGAGTGGAGCGAAACTCAGGGGCGACGACAAGTAAACTTTAGGGTTATGTTTTTTAGTGGTAGTAGGAGGTAGTAGGTAGGTAGTAGGTAGGTGGTAGGTAGTAGGTATGTGTAGGTAGGTGTAGGTAGGTGTAGGTAGGTGTAGGTAGGTAGGTGTAGGTAGGTAGGTGTAGGTAGGTAGGTGTAGGTAGGTAGGTGTAGGTAGGTAGGTGTAGGTAGGTAGGTGTAGGTAGGTAGGTGTAGGTAGGTAGGTGTAGGTAGGTAGTAGGTAGGTGTACGGAGGTAGTAGGTAGGTGTAGGTAGGTAGTAGGTAGGTGTAGGTAGGTAGTAGGTAGGTAGTAGGTAGGTAGTAGGTAGGTAGTAGGTAGGTGTAGGTAGGTGTAGGTAGGTAGTAGGTAGGTGTAGGTAGGTGTAGGTAGGTGTAGGTAGGTGTTGGTAGGTGTAGGTAGGTGTAGGTAGGTGTAGGTAGTTAGTAGGTAGGTGTAGGTAGGTAGTAGGTAGGTGTAGGTAGGTGTAGGTAGGTGTAGGTAGGTAGTACCGCGAGCTGCATTGGAACATTTTTTTTTAGATTCATTGAGAGGTGCAATGCGTTAGTCGAAATCATTTTTCGAAGCTCCCCCTCTCCCCCTCTCCACGCCCCGCGAGCTGCGCGCAGCTCGCGCAGCCACGCAAATACTAGTATATATATATAGCTACGTACACTTATAGCTATGACCGCTTCAATGATATTCAGATATTATCTATCGACATTTTCCCATAGAGAGATTTTTGACTTAGCTCTCAGTATTATCAAAAATCTATTTACAGGAAAGAGCCGATTTATCGATTTTATTGTCTGTAATAAAAAAACGCAAATTACTTACAAACTTTTATTTTCGAACTTAGTTAACAGTAAGGTTTACAATGAATTTTCTAAATAAATACATAACAAGTAGTAGGTATTCAATTTATGCAAATTTCGCTTGCTACAATCCTATTAATATCCTTACAGGCACCTCTTGATTCAAGTGCATACCTGAAAATGAAATGAATTTTAGGTAAGCGAGAAATTTTAAAATCACACCTGTATTATTAAATTTTTTGATCAATGTTTTTCTTAAGTTTGCCGTAAGTATATTATTACTTGAATTTATTCCTTGTTAGCGACACTATCAAATGGTAATATAGGTGTATGTGGTGGTTGAAACAAAACATGCTTTATTATTACAGCATGTGTTTTTTTTTTCAAAATCAACAGGTCCGAGATTCCTGGTTTTAGTAATTAATAATTAATATAATAAGTATTAGTAAATATTATATTATATGCATTATTAATAAATTTTTATTAATTAATTCATCCTGTATTTACCTTCAATGAACAATGTGGGTATTGCCAATTTACATAGTCTATTCTTTGGGTAGTGGAAGACTGTTGCAAAATGTCTTCGGCATACTCTTCGGTTGTTATAAATGAAGATTTCACCAAACTCTTTGATGGTACCTCCAACACTTCGAACCCATCTCTGGAAGCGTTCTCTTTCAGTATTTGGATTTGGAAATTTGTGCAGCACACCTGGAATATTTTTTGGATAATTAAGTACTTTTTGACTAAGCTTAATTCATGTAAAATAACAAACAACAGAATAATAAAATATGATGTATACCAACCGTCTTCTGAAGTGACCGTTCAGCCAGGCACACAACAAGACATGAAAGACATTGTACGTGATAAGTTGAACACCGCAGTCATGAACAACAGAAGAGTCAATTTCTCACAACACTAACCACGAGTCCTATCTCAACTCAAACCAAACAAGAGTCAATTTCTCACACTTAACACTAACTACGAGTCCTATCTCAAACCAAACAAGAGTCAATTTCTCACACAGTCCTATCTCACAAAACAAGAGCACTTGTGACCTCGTCACGCCAATTATACGGAAGAGCATCGGCTAAACTCGAAGTTGAAAACCAGGGTCAGCGACTCAATTCGAAGTCGAAATCCAGGTTAAAACGTTTCTCAAAACAATCAAACCCGAAATCTCGAATGAAATCAAAATAACGTATTATTTTTTGACATCATGTCACCTACCTACTTGGTGTATGACAAAAACGTTTTTGTAATGTTCATTAAATTCGTTATTTTACTTTTTCTATTTACTTAATTATACTAGTGTAAATTAAATTAATACGGTTTACTAAATAAATATTTATCTATATTATTATTTTCAATAAATCATAGCACTTTTTTAAAGTGGTAACACAACGGGTAAACGAGTAAATAGTTTACATCATTAAGGATAGATGGAGCTAGTTTCCTTACAAAAGTTTCAAGCAGGTTGCAATGTTTTAAGAGAACATAGCATGGTGTAATGGCCGACTTGCTACTCGAGTGTTGGGTTTAGTGTTTCTAGCTTTCAATGGTGCAATGCTAAAATATTAGCACGTGTGGCAATTTCAACTTAACAAGCTTTAAAATATGAGCACGCGCCCACGCTTTGCACGCATTTTCACCTACTAAAGAATAGGTTAAGTTAATCTCATACCACGCATTGACAGTTGGCTAGCCTGCCTATCTCGATCTATAATTTAAAAAACAGCACTAGGTTGCCTATAACCTACATAAATACCTGTGCCAAAGGGATAATACCGTTATTTCAATACCGCACGCCGACTATTTCAGCGAATCTCCGTGAAGAGGAGCGCATCGGTGTTGCCGCCACGTGGCCGATTCCGTCGCGTGCCCCGCTGCTGGCCTAAGCTGTCTGCTCGGCGCGAGCTGCCCTGAGCACCGCGTCGTGCTGTAGCACCAGCGCGAGCGACTGGACCTGAGCTTTTCGGCTCATTTACAGGTTTGAGTGCACATTCATTATTTCGTTGTTGGTTCTCCTGAGATTGGTGACGATTGTCTATAAAAATGAATGAAGCAGAGCTTAAAGTAGAAATAACTAAATTAGTTAAAGAACGCGGTATTATAAAGGGACGTGTTACAAGATTTTCAGACTATTTAGATAATTTAATTGAATTAAAGGAAATTTCTTCCATTTGTAATGAATTTATGATTATTTAATATTGTTTTACAAATTTCTCAGTTAAATCAAGTTTAAAATATTTTTTTATATTTATATTCAATTTATAATACCCTATTCGATGATTATTGTTGATTCATAATGTCTTAATCGATATTAGTAAATCAGTTGATTCAAAATGCCATAACTTTGTTAGTTTATGAAGAACGAACAGATTGATGGAAACATTTCGTTCAGTCTGGAACGAAATGTACTTGGTCGGTGATTTTTAAAAAGTGTGGGCATTCTGATCTATGAAGTCGACTGAGACAGACGTCTAATATTAGCTGGGTGTGAAATGCTGTGCAATTGTTAGTCTAATTTTATTGTTTATACAAAAAGTGTTACAGTGTTTATTTAAATTAGAACTGCTCTGTAAGGCTATAAGTAAGAGTGATTGGAACAATATAATCGTTATTACAAAGCAAACAGTTTTATTATACACCAGAACCCGAATTGTGAGAATCCGTCACAGTTCAGAAGTGGGATAAGGACCCAATCTAAGGTACGTGCAAGCATCTTATATGATTATTAATTTTATTACTAATTACATATCTAGCATCCCACGTGTGCATTGTTATTAGAGGTTACGTGTACCTAAGATTAGATGCTATGTATGCCTATTGAAGTATTGAGCCATGTGTGGTTAAGTTATTAGAGGTTAAGTATGCCTTCGATAGAAAGCAAAGTCTGCTTTAGGTACTAGAGGCTATGTATGCCTATTGAGCCACGTGTGCTTAGTTGTTAGAGGTTATGTGTGCCTACAATAAGAAGCCAAGTGTGCTTTAGCTACTAGAGGTTATGTATACCTATTGAGCCACATGTGCTTAGTTGTTAGAGGTTATGTGTGCCTACAATAAGAAGCCAAGTGAGCTTTAGCTACTAGAGGTTATGTATGCCTATTGAGCCACGTGTGCTTAGTTGTTAGAGGTTATGTGTGCCTACAATAAGAAGCCAAGTGTGCTTTAGCTACTAGAGGCTATGCCTATTAAACCATGAGCGTATAGAATGTTACAGTAGAGGTCATGTGTACCTAGAATAGGAAACAAAGTATACTTTAATAAGAAATTAAGTATGCCTATTGAATGGTTTGTGTTCATTCGAGCGTTAAAGCTAGGTTATTATATTTTGTTTTTAATCAAGGATGATTCATTGAGGAAATAAATGAAGTTTTGTTTTTCTTTTTAAAATTTCTTTTACCTTATGTTGTTATGTATTCTAAATGAAAATCTAGTTTTTAACACGTTTAGACAATAAATTGATATACTGAAATGATTTTAATTATACTTTATTCTTTTGAGGTATGAATTCTGACGAAGCGATGACTCCTGAAGGCTCGCCTACTCGTAAAGATGAGCGCCAAAGAAAAAGAAAATGTTCACGAACCTTCTCCAAAGCAGCAGCTAAGTCTAAAAGAGCCAAAAAGCGATCAAAGAAGAGACGTAAGCAGTCGTCCAGCTCCTCCTCATCTAGCAGTGAGTCACCCCGTAGTTCACGGAGTTCGAGTAAGAGAAGATCCAAGGAGAGAGGCAGTTGGTCTACTAAAGAGGTACTTGATATGTTTACTACCCTTCAAGAACATAAAAGCAGGACCAGTAATTTAAATAACAATCTTCTCAACAATGTGATACCGGAATTTGATCCGTCAAGTAAAACTCAGAATATTGACTGTTGGGTTAAGAAAGTAAACGAATGTGCAGTAATCTATGAATGGAACGAGAAGCAGACCATACATTTTGCTCTACAAAAACTTTCTGGTATGGCAAAGAAGTGGTTTGAAGCCCTTCCTAGTGTTGTTTTCAGTTGGTCAGAGTGGCAGGACAAACTCATAAGAGCTTTCCCGAATGAGCAAAATTATGGTCGGCTTCTCGAGGAAATGTTAGCTCGCACTAGTCGTAGTAGCGAAAGTTTGCGAGAGTATTTCTACGACAAGTTAACGTTATTAAACAGATGTGAAATAAGAGGCAAAAAGGCCGTCGATTGTATTATCCATGGAATACTAGATAAATCGATTAGAAGCAGTGCACAGGCACTGACTTGTCGCGAACCAGAAGACTTATTGAATTTCCTAAGCTCCCAACGTCCTATATTAGAAAATAATACATTCAACAGAAAACGAAGTGATAATATGATAGTTCGACCGGGTAACACTGCTACACCCTCAAGTGAAAGTTCGGTGACTTGTTTTAATTGCCGCTCAAAGGGACACCCTTACTTTCGATGCCCCAAACCCCTTGTCAAATGTTTGAAATGCCAACGTGTAGGCCACAATAATGATAATTGTAAACTAGAGCCATTAATCTTACGAAAAGAATCCAAACAGACAGATAACCAGGATCGAAAAATTTTGACTATTTCTACCTTTAATAACAACAGCGACAAATTTTACAAAACCGTTAGGGTAAACGATAAATCTTTCATTGCTTTTATTGATTTCGGCAGCGAATGTAGTTTAATCAGGGAATCTGACGCTCAAAATCTGAATTTAACCAAAAATACAACAGAATTGCCAGTAATCAAAGGATTCGGCAACTCTAAAGTTTTTCCAGTATATAGGAGCAATGTTGATCTGAAATTAGATGAAGTTGAGGTTAATGTAGAGGTATTAGTAGTTAGCAATCAGTTCCTTCAGTCAGCTTTACTTATAGGTCAAAATGTTACTGAACTTCCTTGCGTAACAGTATTTAAAAATAGCCATCAGCTAACGTTTTACCAGAGCCCCGATACCGTAGTACACCCGGTGAAGTGCTTAAAGTTAAATATCGATAACGATACCGATATTACATCATCAGGATTAGTTGAAGTTACCGCATCCGACGTTGGCTTCTGTGGAGATATTTATATTGAAGGTTACTGCAATTGTGAGCCTAGGAAAGAGCATTATTTGCACCAGGGAGTTTATAGGGTTGTTGATGGGAAGTGCTGTTTGCCCGTGACTAATTTATCTGGTCAAAATCTTAAATTATCCAAGAAATATCCTATTGCTAAAGGAACTTGTGTTGTTGAGAGAGGTGCCACCTATACAAATAGAGTAACGAAAGATAATTCAGAATATGAACCTTTACTAATATCTGACATAAAAGTAGGTCCCCAAATTGACAAAGAGACATTAGGTAGGCTTCATTCGCTTTTACTCAGTTATCGTGATTGCTTTGCATTCAACCTAGGAGAAATTGGTTGTATCAGCTCAACCGAAATAAAAATAGATTTATTAGATGATAAACCCGTAGTTTACCGACCGTACAGATTGTCTTTTTCGGAAAGGGGTCAGGTTAGCGAGATTATAGATGAATTATTGCGAAATGACATTATACAAGAGTCTAATTCAAACTATGCGAGTCCTATTCTATTAGTGAGGAAGAAGACAGGGGAACAACGCTTGTGTGTTGATTATAGGGCTCTAAATAATAAGACTAGGAAGGATTGTTTCCCTTTGCCGATAATCGACGATCAGTTGACAAACCTTAGTGGCAATAGATTCTTCACATCCCTAGATCTGGCTTCTGGGTACTACCAGGTGCCAGTGGCGAAAGATAGTCGTCCGCTAACTGCTTTTGTAACGCCAGATGGGCATTACGAATTTAAAAGAATGCCTTTTGGTCTTGCAAATGCTCCAGCTGTATTTCAGAGACTAATGAATGCAATGCTAGGTAGTAAACGTCATGAATCGGCTTTGGCTTATTTGGACGACATTCTTGTGCCATCGGTTACCTTGGAGGAGGGATTTGAAAGGTTGAGGAATGTTTTGGAGTTGTTGCGACAGAATGGGCTTACTTTAAAATTATCTAAATGCCGTTTCTTTGATAGTTCCCTTGACTATTTAGGTTATGAAATTTCCGCTGAAGGCATACGTCCTAATGAAAATAAGATTCTAGCCGTTAAAGAGTTCCCTGTTCCCCAGAACGTACATGAAATCCGTCAGTTTTTGGGATTAGCGGGATATTTTAGAAAATTTATTAAAAGTTTCGGGGAAATAGCTAGACCTCTAACGAACTTACTCAAAAAGGGCAATGTTTTTAAATGGACAGATGTAGAATCTCATGCGTTTACTACCCTAAAAGACAAATTAATTGACCGACCAATTTTAGCGCTGTACAGTCCTAATTTTGAAACTGAGTTGCATACGGATGCAAGTTCTTTAGGCGTGGGTGGGATATTGATGCAATGGCAGCCGGAGCCACGCGCTCTCAAACCAATAGCTTATTTTAGCCGGCAAACCACCCCCGAGGAGCGTCACTTGCATTCTTATGAACTCGAGACCCTTGCAATTGTATGTTCATTAAAAAAATTTAGGGTCTATTTGTTGGGGATAGAGTTTAAAATTGTGACAGACTGTAACGCCCTTCGGACTACACTAACCAAGCGCGACTTAATACCCAGAATAGCTAGGTGGTGGCTTTTAATAAGTGAATTCAATTTTAGCGTAGAGTACCGTCCAGGCATCCGTATGGCTCATGTGGACGCACTGAGCCGTAACACAAAATTAACACCCGAGGATATCGATAATTCTGCAGTCACGGTCTATAGTATCGAAACTGATAACTGGCTCTTGACTTTACAAATGACAGATCCCGATATATCCCGAATATATAAAATACTTAAACCTGAGTCAGATGAAGAAGCTAAAGAAATTAGGAAAAATTATGTGGTTAAGAATAGTAGAGTGTATAAGAGAGTTGATGATAAGCTTTGTTTAGTAATTCCTCGTAATGCTCGATGGCAAATATGTAAATCTAACCACGATGACGCTGGTCATTTAGGTATATCGAAGACAATCGAGAAAATTCAATCTGTTTTCTGGTTCCCTAAGTTACGCAGATTTGTTAAAAAGTATGTTAAGTCCTGCATTAAGTGCGCCTATAATAAGGATAATACGTCACGACATAAGAATGGTCAGTTGTATCCAATAGAGAAAGTAAGCATTCCGTTCCACACCATTCACATTGACCACTTGGGTCCATTTGTCAAAAGCAAGAACGGCAATGCTTACATCCTCACCATAGTAGATGGATTTACCAAGTATTTGTTTGTAAGAGCTGTTAAAGATACAAAAACGAAAACAACGGTTAAGGTATTATTAAATATTTTTTATGACTTCGGTTTACCATCCCGAATAATATCAGATCGAGGTACCTCTTTCACTTCAGCAGCTTTTAAATCCTTTTGTGATACTCATGGTATAAAACATGTTTTGAATGCTGTCGCGTGTCCCAGAGCCAACGGCCAAGCCGAAAGATACAACCAAACGATCTTAAGTTCACTTGCAAAATATTCTGACGGTGAGGACGAACGGAACTGGGACATGTGTCTAGGCAAAATTCAGTGGGGAATTAATAATACCACAAACTCCACCACTCAGAAAACAGCTACTGAAGCATTATTTGGAACCAGATTGAAAGATAGCTTAAGTAATATGTTAGATGTTAACAATGAGCCTAATCCCAATTTTACAGAAGTAAGGCAAGAAGTTCGTACAAATATCGAATCTAGTCAGATTAAACAAAAACTGAACTACGATCAAAATAGAGTTCCTGCCCCGACTTATAAGAAAGGGGATTTAATTAAAATAACTAGAACCAATTTTAGTAATAAAGGTAATAGTACTAAGTTAATGTCAAAATTTATAGGCCCCTTTAAAATAGCAGAAGTTTTAGGCAATGATAGGTATAAAATTGTCGAAATACCTGGTTTTAGTAAACGCAAGATTAAATACGATAGTGTGGTAGCAGTAGACAGGATTCGACCGTGGATCAATATAAATGTGTCCGAACAAAATGATAATGTAGATGCAGTGGCTAACAGCAGTAGTACGTCTGATAGCGAAAGTAATAAAAGTGACAATGAACTGCCACAGAGTCAATCTGAGTCCAAATAATAGCCGAATGTAATGAATAGTAATACATTTATAATGTTTAGTTTACAGTTAATTCAAATGAAACTTTATAATTTAGTTAGTATACTTATTTAAGTTTTTAAAATTAATATAAGTGATTATATACCGTGCGTCAGGAGACCGCACGTAGTCGGACGGCCGAATGTAATGAATTTATGATTATTTAATATTGTTTTACAAATTTCTCAGTTAAATCAAGTTTAAAATATTTTTTTATATTTATATTCAATTTATAATACCCTATTCGATGATTATTGTTGATTCATAATGTCTTAATCGATATTAGTAAATCAGTTGATTCAAAATGCCATAACTTTGTTAGTTTATGAAGAACGAACAGATTGATGGAAACATTTCGTTCAGTCTGGAACGAAATGTACTTGGTCGGTGATTTTTAAAAAGTGTGGGCATTCTGATCTATGAAGTCGACTGAGACAGACGTCTAATATTAGCTGGGTGTGAAATGCTGTGCAATTGTTAGTCTAATTTTATTGTTTATACAAAAAGTGTTACAGTGTTTATTTAAATTAGAACTGCTCTGTAAGGCTATAAGTAAGAGTGATTGGAACAATATAATCGTTATTACAAAGCAAACAGTTTTATTATACACCAGAACCCGAATTGTGAGAATCCGTCACACATTCAATACAGAGAACTAGAAATAAAACTAAATAAAGTTCAATTGCTTATGGATGAGTTTGAGGCCATTCAAAATAAGATAGATATGTTGCATCCTGATGGTTCAGAGCAAATTAAAGAAAGAGATGCTTTAGAAAGCCAGTTTGTTAACTTAATAGCAAGAAGCCAAGATATCTTATCTGATTCTTCCCAGAAAAGGGCTGAAATAGAAAGTTTAGATAAAGAAAATAGTAACCATACATCTAACAGTATCTGCCACTCATTTAATGGCATAAAATTACCTACAATCAAACTTCCAACATTTGATGGGAATTATCTAAACTGGTTAGAATTTAAGGACACATTTCAGTCTGTAATTGATGACAACAATGGTATTGCACCAATTAATAAATTCCACTATCTGCGGTCTGCGCTTGAAGGAAGTGCAGCTGTTGTCATCAAATCCATAGAGTTTAGTTCTAAAAATTACAAGGTTGCTTGGGACCTGTTATGTCAGAGGTTTGACAATAAAAATCTATTAATTAATAATCACCTCAAGGCATTATATACTATAGAGTCAATTCAAAGGGAATCTTACAAATCGTTGAGGTTTATCGTTGACCATATGTCAAAACATTTGCGAGCTCTTGACACTCTTGGCCTGCCAACTAACCAGTGGGATGTACTTTTAATTTTTACAGTCTCTGAAAGACTAGACATTCGCACGAGTAGAAAATGGGAAGAATACAAGGGCAATCTTCCAGATTTTCCATCGCTTAGTCAATTTTATTCTTTCCTTCGTAGTCGAGCTGATATACTTGAGACTGCCTATTTTAAAAACAGTCGACCTGATAAACAAATTGATCACAAGCCTAGGGTGACCACCCAATCTAAAAGTTTGATTGCATCGGTTGATAAGAAAGAAAATAAGAGTTGTGTTTTATGCAATGAAAATCATCACTTGTATGAATGTCATAAATTCAAAAATATGAATGTAGATGAGCGACTACATGAAGTAAATAAGTTAAAGTTATGTAAAAATTGCTTCCATAGTGGCCACAATGCCTTTCAATGTCAGCTGAGAGCTGTATGTCGCCAATGCAAAAAGAAACACAACACATTAATACATTTAACAAAAGGTAACCCTACATACTCTACTGACACTGAACAACCCTCTACGTCTTCCTCTCTTCCTGTGTCACTGTCGGTGGCATCTAATGACCAGGTTTTGTTATGTACGGCGCTTGTCCAAATTGTAATGAACAATAAGACATATACAGCCCGTGCGCTGCTGGACACAGGTAGTCAATCTTCTTTCATCACTAACAATTTAAAAAGGAAGATAGGGCTAGTAATCAACCCCGGAAGTTCAGTGAATGTTTGTGGGATCAATAATGCTACATGTAATATTACTGAAAGTTGTTTTATTAAAATTAAATCTAGATGTATGCCATTCGAATTTAATGTTAAGTGTTTAGTAGTACCTCGAATAACAGGAATCTTACCAAATTCTATAGTTGATACTGAACTTTTAAAATTACCTGGAAATATTACCCTAGCTGATCCTAACTATTTTTCCCCGGCTGAGGTTGACATCCTCTTAGGAGCAGATGTATATTGGGATATAGTTGGCTCTAATTTAATCAAGTTAGGCAGTAATAAACCGGTTTTACAGGAGTCCATGCTCGGATGGCTCATTAGTGGCCCTATACAAGGTAGTCAGTCCACTTCAAAAGTTTATTGTAACTTCACTCAGGAGATAAAGGACTCTTTAGAAAAATTTTGGAAAATTGATGATTTACCTGCCACAAAAACATATTCCAACGAAGAGCAACTTTGCGAAGATCATTTCGTACAAAATGTATCTCGCCTAAATAATGGTAGATTCTCTGTGGTAATGCCTATTAAAGAGGCACCTGAAAAAGCACTTGGGGATTCTTACTATGTTGCTAAAAAATGTTTAGAGAGTTTAGAAAGAAAGTTTATAAAATATCCTGATTTAAAGTCCGATTATAAGGCATTTATAGATGAGTATGCCAATTTAGGGCATTTAACTAAAGTTTCTAGACCAACATTTGGGTACTATATGCCTCATCACGCAGTAATTCGTGAAAAGAGCGAAACCACAAAGCTCCGCGTAGTATTCAATGCGTCTTCTAAAACAAGCTCTGGAAAATCACTTAATCAAATTCAAATGATTGGTCCAGTAGTGCAGAGTGATTTAATCTCTATTTTATTGCGATTTCGCAAGCATAAATTCATTCTCGCAGCCGACATTGAGAAAATGTACCGGCAAATTGAAGTCAAGCAACAGCAGCGCCATCTGCAGCTTATTTTGTGGCGTGACGATAAGTCCCAATCGATTGATGTTTTACAACTCAATACAGTAACCTATGGTACTGCCTCTGCACCATTTCTTAGTACCCGATGCCTCTTACAATTGGCAAATGAGTGTAGGGATGGGTCTATTGCTTCTGTTATCGAAAACGATTTTTATGCAGATGATTTAAATACAGGGTCAGAAACTATAGAAGAGCTAAAGCACATCTATCATGGTGTTGTAAATGCACTTAATTCTGCATGCCTACCACTAAGGAAATTTCGCACAAATTGCCCGCAATTATTTGATGATGAATGTAGTTCATCAAAACCTATTGATTTCAACAAGGAATCCAGTGTATTAGGTCTCAATTGGTGTCCAAAGGCTGATACACTGCAATTCTCTACAGACCTACAGCCTACTACTAATATTACTAAAAGGTCAATAATTTCTACTACTTCCAAGGTTTTCGATCCGTTAGGATTATTGTGTCCCTGCACTATAGTAGCTAAAATTTTACTTCAACAATTATGGTCCTCTAAGCTAGACTGGGATGATCCAGTACCTGCTGAGTTTTGCAAAAACTGGGCTAAACTATTAAAGGAATTTTCAAATTTTTCTAATATTCGTATTACACGGAGAGTTCTGTGTGATACACCTAGTAATATAGAATTACACTGCTTTGTTGATGCCTCGCAACAAGCCTATGCAGCCTGTATTTACCTGCGTTCTGTAAATTATAACAAGGAAGTTACAGTCAGGTTGTTGTGTGCTAAGGCACGAGTTGCACCGATGAACCCAACCACTATACCTCGATTGGAGTTATGTGGCTTCTTGTTAGGTGCACGTTTATGTTCAAAGGTATTAGAGTCATTAAATTGTAATATCAGTCGTAAATTTATATGGACTGATTCAATGGTTGTGTTAGGGTGGGTGAACACCCCACCCAGGGATCTTAAAATATTTGTTTGTAACCGAGTGAATGAAATCAATCAACTTGCGATTGGATTCACCTTTTGTCATGTTCCTACTGATCAAAACCCTGCAGATATTGCGTCTAGAGGGGTGACACCTAATCACTTGCAGTCCTCTCTCCTCTGGTGGGAAGGGCCATCGTTCCTCGGTAACGACACGTCTTGTTGGCCTACACAAAAACACTTACAAATTCCTAATAACTTACCTGAAGTCAAACATTTGCACACCATTGAATGCCATGTTGCTGTTACAAACCAAATAATTAATTTTGAAAAACACTCTAATTTAAATAGATTAAAGAGAATATACGTCTATGTAAAACGTTTCCTAAATAACTGTAAAAATAAAGATGCTAAAATTAATGGACCATTAGATATTAAGGAATTGGATGACTCATTAGCTATGTTAGTTAAGTTTAGTCAATTAGAAAGCTATGAAGAGGAAATTAAATTAATTAGAAATAATAAAACTCTTAATCGTAAGTCAAAATTATTGCCTCTAAATCCTTTTATTGATTCAGATGGCATATTACGAGTTGGGGGTCGAATTCAAAACTCTGAATTCGCTTATGATAAAAAACACCCCATTATCTTAGATGGAAAACATCATTTAACTAAATTAATATTAAGAAACGAACATGAACGTTTATTTCATGCTGGTCCTCAACATCTGTTAGCCTCAATAAGAGAACGATTTTGGCCTATTGGTGGCAGGCACTTAGCACGTACCACGACAAAGCAGTGTATAGTTTGTATTCGCCTACGAGGGAAAACAATACAGCCTATAATGGGAAACTTACCTGCCGAAAGAAGCTCTTCAATGTTTCCTTTCTACTCGTGTGGTGTTGATTTTGCTGGTCCGTTTATGATCTCTAGCCGTAAAGGTAAAGGCAACCGTATTTCAAAATGTTACCTATGTTTGTTTGTGTGTCTCTCGTCCAAGGCAATTCATTTAGAGTTAGTAAGCGATATGAGCTCTGATGCATTCATTTTGTCTTTGCGAAGGTTCGTCTCTAGGAGAGGCAAACCTAATGTTATTTATTGCGATAATGGTACCAATTTCAGGGGCGCAAACAATGAGATACGAAGAATACTCAGGTCCAGTCGTGAGTCAGCTATAAATTATGCCAACAACGAAGGCATTAAGTTCATGTTCAGTCCCGCATACTCACCTCACTTTGGAGGCATATGGGAGGCGGGCGTGAAATCCGCAAAGTATCATTTAAAGCGTGTAGCGGGAAATGCTTCCCTGACATTCGAGGAACTCGCGACGCTATTCACACAAGTCGAAGCCATTTTAAATTCTCGTCCCCTAACTCCTCTTTCATCCGATCCAACCGACCCCACTCCTTTGACCCCAGGGCACTTTCTCATTGGGCGACCTCTCACCTCAGTACCATCGCTGCCTATCACCTGCAAGCACCCCAACAGATACCAATATATAGAGCAGCTGCGTCAGCAATTCTGGGAAAGATGGCGCCGAGAGTTTGTTGCCGAGCTACAAGAGCGCTCCAAATGGAAAACACGGCAATGTGAGCTCCGTGTGGGCGATCTAGTGATCCTGAAAGAGGACAATCTTCCCCCACTACAGTGGAAGCTTGGCCGTATATCACATTTATATCCTGGAAAAGACGGCATCAGCAGGGTTGCCGACGTGTTTACGTCGAAAGGCACACTAAGGAGGGCAGTTACTAAAATGTGTCTCCTTCCAGCCTCTACTGGTGTTCCCACAGCCAACGCCGAAGCAGATCCTTGAAAATGGTTTTCAAGGCCGGGAGGATGTACGCGCCCCGCACTAGAGCGAGGAGCGCGGGATGACAGCGGGACGAGGGGCGGGAGGCGAGCGCAGGCGACGCCACGCCGCGCGGCCGCGCGCCGCGCTTCACTCCGCGAACGACTACCGACCGCATCATAGTGCCAATATTTTTATAATTATTAAGATAATATAGACACCAAGTTTTACCTAATTGATGAGTTTGTTTAATTTCTAAACACACACCTACGTGAACTTCCTAGGAACTGCAGTTGAAAGGAGGGCCATCGTGGAAGGATTCCAGCACAAATTCGGAATACCAGATTGCCTTGGTTGTGTTGATTGCACCCATATTGCAATTGTTACTTACACCCTGTAACAACAATCCTGATGACCCCTCATATGGGTATACATAGTACCTACATATTTTGAAATGGTAAATTACAAATAAATGACAACAACACATTAAAAAACATTTGTTTTATTATTAAAAGAAAAGTATAACCAACCAACCACAGTACTTTCTCAAGTTATTATGCCTCGTGACTGTGACTGTAGCTTAGCTTTTTTTGCCATTCAAAAGGGCCGATGGTCTGATTGAAATAAAGTGTCCGTTTCGACCGCGCGGCCACGACGTTTTTTTTTAAAAAAAAATGTACCAAGTTTATGTAAAAGTTTGTAAAAGTTGATTCCCAAAACCATAAATTTGTCAAAGTTATGGTTACAAAGTTATAAGGGTTTGAACGTGGCCGCGCCATCGAAACGCGGAGAACCGCGCGGCCACGGAGATCTTTAAAACTAAGCGTTGCAGAGACCTGCAATTTAGGTAAATAACAGATTCAATATGTAAAAAAATTGTAAAAATATAGAAAAAAATCCTAGGTTTATATTTTAGGAGCTGTAAAACTAAAACCCCATGGCCGCGCCATTGAAACGGTGAAAACCACGTTATCGCCGATATCTCGCTGAAAAAGCATCGTAGAGGTCTGGAGTTTCTTGTAAAACATAGATTTGAATTTGTCAAATCATGTAAAAATACAAAAAAAAACCTTAGGTTTATATTGTAGGTGCTTTATGACTAAAACGCCATGGCCGCGCCATTGAAACGGTGAAAAATACGTTATCGCCGATATCTCGCTGAAAAAGCGTCGTAGAGGTCTGAAGTTTCTTGTAAAACATAGATTTGAATTTGTCAAATCATGTAAAAATACAAAAAAAAACCCTAGGTTTATATTTTAGGTGCTATAAGACTAAAACGCCATGGCCGCGCCATTGAAACGGTGAAAAATACGTTATCGCCGATATCTCACTGAAAAAGCGTCGTAGAGGTCTGAAGTTTCTTGTAAAACATAGATTTGAATTTGTCAAATCATGTAAAAATACAAAAAAAAACTCTAGGTTTATTGTTTAGGTGCTATAAGACTAAAACGCCATGGCCGCGCCATTGAAACGGTAAAAAACCACGTTATCGCCGATATCTCGCTGAAAAAGCATCGCAGAGGGCTGAAGTTGTTTGTAAAGCAATGATTTGAATTTGTCAAAAATTGGAAAAATACACAATACAATTCTAGGTTTATATTTTAGGAGCAGTAAGGCTAAAACCCCATGGCCGAAACGGTGAAAATCACGTTATCGCCGATATCTCGCTGAAAAAGCATCGTAGAGGTCTGAAGTTTCTTGTAAAACCAACATTTGAATTTATCAAATTTTTTAAAAATACACAAAATAATCCTAGGTTTATATATCAGGAGCTGTAGTACGATATCGTTTAGAACCTTTGTTGTTTCGATAGGGTGACCGTGACTTTGTGTTTACAGCAAAACTTTCCACCTATTGCATTTCCCTAGAAATTATTTCTAAATGCTTCTAAATTAAATTAAAATGAAACGATAAGATACAAAAACATATAATTATGTTTATTCCTTATTAAAAATCATATAAATCACAGATTGTTTACTTAAACTAAGATTTTTTAAATTATATAATTATTTAACATCTTAACCTCTCAAGCGCCGCGCGCAATAACGGGCCCCCCTCCCTCACGCACCGCCTGGTTACGTCATCGCATGAGTCATCGGACCTTGCTCACTAAAACGCTTATCGCTCGAGTTCTGTTATCTCTTATCTCAAACGGTAAACAGTTTCGTGTTTCTGAAGAGCTAGACGATGTATTATTATATAAACAACTCTTTTATAGCTTATTTAGAATTATAAATATCGTATAGTTAGGACAGAACTCGCCGCCACACGACCTGTTGCGTATCTTATTTTGTTTTGGTAAAACTACTGAATCAATTTACACGAAACTTTAGAACTAATATAACAAATGTACAAGTAATACGGTGACAGTGTTTTTTTAGGAGACCTACATACATTATTCTAATAAGATTTTAACTCAACTCCCTCACGGACCGCCTAGTTACGTCATCGCATGCGTCATCTGACCTTGCTCACTAAAACGCTTAATGCTCGAGTTTTATTATCTCTTATCTCAAACGGTAAACAGTTTCTTGTTTCTGAAGAGCTAGACGATGTATTTATTATATAAACAACTCTTATTTCAAAAGACGTATATTGTCATCCCACAGACGACCGGATTTAGGACAGAACTCGCCGCCACTCGACTTGTTGCGTATCTTATTTTGTTTTGGTAAAACTACTGAATCAATTTACACGAAACTTTAGAACTAATATAACAAATGTACAAGTAATCTAATGATAGTGTTTTTTAGGAGACCTACATACATTATTCTAATAAGATTCCAACTCAAAATTCTTATAAGATTCTTATTGGCGAACTGTCATTTTAGAATTGCGAAATAACCTTGAAATATAAATAAATACGAAATTATTTGCTTCGAATACACGATATAATGAATTATCACTATATTTTATGTTGATAATAATGTTTCCAAGACCATATTTCAATGAAAAGGAGTCAAATTCATATTTTCAATTCGCTCATTCAATGACGACGACGAAATCTTTGTTATGATATTTTGTTGGCTCGAAAACTAATTTTGGGATATGAATTGCCTAGCAAATTATTATCTACAAAGTTGCAATAGGGACTTCTAACCTAATAAACATTTACTTACCAACGTTTCACAAACAAAATCAAACACAAAACACAAAAACACTACGACACCCACACTTTACCACACCGTTTTTTGCATCAACTGTCAAACGTCACTATGGCACCTCTCAATATTTTTTTAAAAGTGTTCCAGGTTTATGTTTAGTAATTTATTGGTGCCATACGCAGCTCTAGCTAGTTACCCTTTGGCACAAATTTTGCCAGACAATTTAGAGCCATATTTTAGGTAAAAATAAGGTTTGAATTTGATGCGCCCGACTGGAACGACGTCGTTCCAGCGGGTCTCAACGGAATTTTCTTAGTGGAACGACGTCGTTCCAGTCGGGCCTGAACGGTATCATCTATTAGACCATATACCGATAAGATAAAAAAATATATATGTCGGCTAACGGGATAATTTTTAGCAATATTCGTTGGTTAACAGTGGGCGTCGGTGGGTAGTGTTGGATGAAAAAACTAGACTCGTACACTCAATCAATAGTCCTAAGCACAGTAGATCTAGATAGTTAGACACACAAACTCTGTAGGTAGGTACGTATTTCAGAACACACGATGGTTTCAGCGGTTTCACGCGCCCGCCGCTCGCGCCTGTCTACTCAATAGTGACGTACCGACGCGACCGGCCCACGCGCGTGCTATTGGTGAGCACGCGACTCCATCAAGCGCCACCAGATGGCGCTGGCGTACTGAATACGACACGATGCCGACACGGCCATCCTGCTTTCACACGTCCTCGTGTGATCATTACTCTGCGAACAAACGCTTGCACACACACTTCCACAAGTTTGCTTTGTTCCACTCGGTCACTCCTGAACAAACTCAAAATTCATAAAATCGTTGAAAATAAGAAATTCCAACCCCCTTTTTTAAATTTAATTCAAAACCCTTCAATTACATCAAACATAATAACGGAAAATTAAAAATAATCCAAAATACAACACCCTGGGCCACGTACCATCGCTCGATCCTACCTTTTAAACTCTACTGCGACAAAAACTGCCAAGCTTACAGAAACCCTCGAGTAAGACCACTAACGCCACGGCTCTCCAGCCGACCAGCAATCACATTGCTCTCACACGGCACTCCAGCCGACCAGCAAACGCATTACTCGCACGGACTCTCCAGCCGATCAGTAATCGCGTTGCCCACACACGGCACCATAGCCGACCAGCAAACGCATTGCTCTCACGGACTCTCCAGCCGATCAGCAATCGCGTTGCCCTCACACGGCACTCCAGCCGTCCAGCAATCGCATTGTTCTCACGGACTCTCAAGCCGATCAACAATCGCGTTGCCTGCGCATCCATCACATGGATCGCCCGTGTGCATCACGCATGACTACACACTATGGTCTCTCCAGACCACGATCTCCGCCAGAGTTGAACGCGCACCGTTCAACAAACAAAAGACACCGATTTCTACCGGGCTACGACTACGTAACAACTACTGATACGGTCGAACACAATAGGGCCTATAGAAACCCTTACTCGATTTTCCACCATAACTCCAACTTGCTCATCATCATTAAAATTCTTATCAACATCGACTGGTACGTGACCCGCTGGCATCTTAAGCATATCGTGTGCATATTTTTAAACACGCTTAGAATTGAAAGATTTTTCAGTTGAAAATACTTATCTTGTACCTACAAGACAAAGTAGTAACGGTGGTAAAGTTCAAAACTAGCCACACTACAATTTTTTTTATGTACAATAAGTATATACGTCATGCTCTATCATGGAAAGGAAGAAAGAAAGATAAAAAAATATTTGTTGCAGAAACAAAATAAATTGATGTTGGAATCCGTGAGTTAATTACAGGGGTTATTTCAGGCATAATTCATTATTTCAAATCCTTTAGACAAATTCAATACAATCACTTTTTTTACTGAATAATCGGTGATTTATTATGTTTTTTTATAATTAAAAAAAAGTTAACTAAAATGAAACGATATGACGCAAAAATATAATAATGTTTATAAGAAACATTTCAATTAAAGAACGAACCAATGAAAGAACTTATCATTTTAATTTAATTAGGAATGCTTGAGAAATAATTTCCAAACATTATGGATAAAGTTTTCTGTAAACACAAAGTCATGGTCACCCTATCGAAACAACAAAGGTTCTAAGCGATATCGTACTACAGCTCCTGATATATAAACCTAGGGTTTTTTTTTGTATTTTTACATGATTTGACAAATTCAAATCTATGTTTTACAAGAAACTTCAGACCTCTACGACGCTTTTTCAGCGAGATATCGGCGATAACGTATTTTTCACCGTTTCAATGGCGCGGCCATGGCGTTTTAGTCTTGTAGCACCTAAAATATAAACCTAGGGTTTTTTTTTGTATTTTTACATGATTTGACAAATTCAAATCTATGTTTTACAAGAAACTTCAGACCTCTACGACGCTTTTTCAGCGAGATATCGGCGATAACGTATTTTTCACCGTTTCAATGGCGCGGCCATGGCGTTTTAGTCATAAAGCACCTACAATATAAACCTAAGGTTTTTTTTTGTATTTTTACATGATTTGACAAATTCAAATCTATGTTTTACAAGAAACTCCAGACCTCTACGATGCTTTTTCAGCGAGATATCGGCGATAACGTGGTTTTCACCGTTTCAATGGCGCGGCCATGGGGTTTTAGTGTTACAGCTCCTAAAATATAAACCTAGGATTTTTTTCTATATTTTTACAAATTTTTTACATATTGAATCTGTTATTTACCTAAATGGCAGGTCTCTGCAACGCTTAGTTTTAAAGATCTCCGTGGCCGCGCGGTTCTCCGCGTTTCGATGGCGCGGCCACGTTCATACCCTTATAACTTTGTAACCATAACTTTGACAAATTTATGGTTTTGGGAATCAACTTTTACAAACTTTTACATAAACTTGGTACATTTTTTTTTAAAAAAAAACGTCGTGGCCGCGCGGTCGAAACGGACACGAAATAAATGCGTTTGAGTTTACAAATTATCATCTTCACCCTCCACCTCTTCAGACACTGAGTATCCAGTCTGCTGTTTTCTGAAAAATAATATTATTTATTAGTTTTTTGTTTCAGGTGATTCCGTTTGTAATAGAACCCTATTTGCTGACACCTATTTTGACCACACCAGAAGTTGGCTCTCCAGAACACAATTATAATATGGTCTTCTCACAAACTAGGAACTTTCATAGTGCCCAGGCTACACACTGACCAAAACCAATTTCCAGTAGCGAACATACCACTGTGATGTGGAATGCTAAAAGATGATAATAAAATATTGTAGTTGGTTGAATTGAATTTAGCACTGGAATCCTTGATTTACTGGTTTTTCAGCAAAATTAACTGACCTATGAATGACGGTTTTCTTAGTTACAGAGTAGTCCCAAGATTTTAATGACAAATCTAGAGAAACTTAAATCTTATTGAATGAACCTATAAAAATACGTACCTTGCTGATTCAGCCATCTCGGAGAACCCAAGAACACTAATAATTAAGGTTTTAAAAGCTAAAAATAAAATTGTATTGTGATTAGACACGACGTTATTTAGATCTTTCTCAAGAAACTAGAAAGTAATGTCATCTGTCAACACTTCAACAGTGTCAACAACAATTAAATTTTTTTTTGGCAAAGGTAAACACGACGACGCTAAGAAGATGGAATATATTCTGTATTTTTACTAAAATAAACGGCAATTTTGGTAAATACTAGTAGGTTCTCTGAAATAAACCCTTAAACAAACCATTGTTTACAATGCCGAACATCATGTCTTATCGATGCAAAGTTCGTACTTGCACTGCAGGCAGTGCAAGTACGTAGCACTCGATTCGATAACCAACAACCAACAACAACCAATGTTATCGAGACGATATTACCCTATACCAGGGATGGCGAACCTTTATTGATCAACCTGGCATTTTTTCTAAAGCAATGTTTATTGAGACCTTGCACGTGCCGTCCAATAATATTGCTGTAATTGCTTTATTGGCAGATAATTTAACAAAATATTTTCAACTAAAAACTCTTTATTTACTACGAAAAAGAAACTTGACCTAATGTTTCAATTCTACGTGTAATTCATGTGGCTCTGGTTGGCTGGACATTACTTCAAAACTGCTCGCATTTACAATAGGGCAATAGGGCACTTTATGTGACGGCTAAACACCCTTATTTCAGAATAGGTGACGCTACAGAATCTTAGATAATCGATCGAAAGCGTGTCCAGCCAGCTTGAAAAACCACTTTTCGCTGGTCTCTCAATCTCCGTAACGGAAGTGATTTTGACGACTTTTTGCATATCAACGGGCGTCACATAAATATGTGACAGGCATCAAGCTAAAAGTTTTGTGATACGTACAGTGGTTTAGTAGAAAAATGCAAAAAACTGTGTCCAGCCATCTTGAATTTACGTAAAAAACTTTTGGCTGGCACTTCCGAATCCCACATAACGGGAGCGTTTTCGAATATGGTTCCTTTACTAATACTTGGTGACGCAATGTGTGACAGTAATAACGTTTGATTTATGCCGTCACATGCAAGGGTTTACGAGATATCAATGAAAACTTAATGTATACTTGTGTCCAGCCATCTTGAACTCAGGCTGGCTGGACACCTGTATCTCCGCTGCCTGATGATCTACGACCTTCAAAATGGTATCAAAATGTTGTGACGGGGACGATAATGATAACCTGAATTAGTGACGGAGAAACTTTGGGTAGTTTCAAAGATATTGATCATTTAAATTTTCCCATACAAACACTGTAGTAGGGTTACCAATATTGTAGGTTTTATGTAGGACAAAGTATATTTTAATGTGTTTTCTTTAATGGACGAAAATCCGCGTATTGGTGATACTAATAAGAACAACTGTAGATATTTAAATCAATAGAAGACAAAAGTGTAGAGGGGGGGGGGGTTAATGTTATTGATTATTTACGTGCAGATACCTATCTACTCTTTTTAGATAAGTATTGGTGTTTTTTATGAAAAGTACGTATGTAGATATTGTGTCAGGATAACAGACTAATGCTCTAAGGTATTTAAATGAAAAAATAATGTAATTCACGTTACTTACCAAGGACCTCGTTAAATGAAAACGCACTTAGCAAATATTGCACGTATTCCTTACAAATCGACGGAAGGCTCTAAATACCATTATGACGTATACTTTACTCTAAACGATTAAACGAAAACGGTTTACGCTGTCACAGCACTCACAGCCTCTGTGTACAAAACAAAGTCAGTATCAGTGCATCAGTGTTGCCAACAAGACCGATATAGAATCTGCTAAAATTATGCCAATTGCTTTATAGAAATGTTAAAAAAATCTGCTAACATTTTTCAGTGTCAAATGAAACGTAACAATAGTTTTAACTTTTTTTATTATTTAACAAAATATACTTACAGCTTGGCAAAAAAGAGTAGAAAATCCGGGGGGCGCCACTGTGCTGTTCATATGGCAACCCGTTGTGACCGTATCGCGTACCAACCTATCGTCTTGATACTTTTATTACTATTTTTTTATACTTAAAATTTATTTATTGAACCAGAATTTATTCTCCTCATGTAACTACCTAAAAATAAATATATGTTAGTAGCACTGTTTTTTAAATTTTCTGGGATTAAAAAAAGGCGTAGAAATAATTATTGTAATTTATTCTAATAAATCTTCCAACTCTTTTTTGGGACGACCTTTTCTATGTTTTCCGGGTGTAGAAAATACGCCTTTGTTTCGATCTCCTTCCAGACGACTCTTCTTATGGTGCTTACTGATTTACCTAAAGTGAATAAATAAATATACTTACATAAAAAAATGCATTTTGCTTCTATTATGTGATTCATATGAAATATTAATTTATGTTGTTAATAAATAACAAATTAAAAATAATACTTTTTTGGTACATTTGTAATTCTAATGATATAACAAACAGTTATCACCTTGAAATCACATTCAACAATAAAGTTATGTAGAAATCGAATTTAAATTCACATAGTGCACAGTACGCCACTCAAGTATCAACATTAATCTGACACGCTATACCAAGGTAATGTCAGACAAAATGTAAACATAACCTATGTGCTCGATGATTATTGTTCAAAATTCAACTTATTTCATAAGCAAGCAAGTCAAAACAGAATGGGGTTCATAAATTAACACTTAATTCATCTAAAAACAATAAAACAAACAGTTACATACCTGTCATTTCAGCGGTTCTTAGGTAAACATCGTTGAGATCGGAGAGAATGGTTTTGGCCTCTTTTTCTGCCAAACATCGCCTATATACCTTATAAATTATCGCTCTGCCAGCACTTCGGATGGTTTTATTCATTTTGTATTACTCTACGTTGCTTTATTCACGTTTTTAGGGCACAATTATAAATTTAATAAACTTTCGAACTTTGTTTACACCAAACGTCATAAGTTTTTAATTGTTGCCAGCAAACAAAAAAATTAGTTCCGTTTCTAGACTTTTTTGCCAAGCTGTACATACTGTTTTAATCGACTATGATCTCAAATACTCTTTCCATTATCATCAGCATTAGCATCAGGAGCACCAACAATATACTTAGTAAAGGGATTTTTTTTTCTAAATGGAAATAATTGCTCACGCATTAATGTATTTTGTATTTTAAAATAATTTTATATGCTAAAAAATATGATATATGCTAAACAACTAATAAGTTTTCTAAACAACATGAAAAAATGCTATTCTTATTATTCTTATTCTTTATTGCACACACAAAATAACAAATATAAACACAAATTACAATAATAAAGCTTACTTATGCTAAATTGGCATCACTGAGTGCAATGCACTTTGTTTTTTTTATTAGTATTTTTAATTATTATTTAGAAACACATACTTCCCCTTTTTCTGCAGGAAAACCTTTTATTCCCACGGAGAAATCAAATACAAAGCTGGCGTGGCTTGGCTGCTACCGGCCGATTAGTCGATTAAAAAGAAGTCCTATAATTATGTAAAAAATATGGTCACCTCACAATATTAAGGGATGTTTGTATGGGAAAATTTAAATGATCAATATCTTTGAAACTACCCAAAGTTTCTCCGTCACTAATTCAGGTTATCATTATCGTCCCCGTCACAACATTTTGATACTATTTTGAAGGTCGTAGATCATCAGGCAGCGGAGATACAGGTGTCCAGCCAGCCTGAGTTCAAGATGGCTGGACACAAGTATACATTAAGTTTTCATTGATATCTCGTAAACCCTTGCATGTGACGGCATAAATCAAACGTTATTACTGTCACACATTGCGTCACCAAGTATTAGTAAAGGAACCATATTCGAAAACGCTCCCGTTATGTGGGATTCGGAAGTGCCAGCCAAAAGTTTTCTACGTAAATTCAAGATGGCTGGACACAGTTTTTTGCATTTTTCTACTAAACCATTGTACGTATCACAAAACTTTTAGCTTCATGCCTGTCACATATTTATGTGACGCCCGTTGATATGCAAAAAGTCGTCAAAATCACTTCCGTTACGGAGATTGAGAGACCAGCGAAAAGTGGTTTTTCAAGCTGGCTGGACACGCTTTCGATCGATTATCTAAGATTCTGTAGCGTCACTGAACAGGCTTTGGGATGCTTTCCCAGTTAATCCTCATTCCTTCCTTGTATTCCTAATTTAAATCTGCCGCCACACGCGACATTCAAACGTTGCGTATCCAAACATCATATCGTCGGACCGCTCGCGCCCTCTGACGGAAGAAAACAAAAACTTCAGTTCGAACTAAAATAACGAGCGGCTGGCCAGCCCATCTTCTCCGCGAAGACTATACTCAAAAATACCGTGAAAATACGACTGCTCGTCAACAGTGTGGTGATCTCCAGGCTCCCAGTATCCCGTGAGTACATTACCTTCCTCTTTTGTTTCTCTTAGCCTGGTTCTGAATAGAAGCCTTCAAAAACCGCGTGATTGGCTGTACGCGAAACTCAAATCATATTTGTGGTCCTTCGAGCCGGATTACCTGTAGATTACAGTTTTTTCAGGCATTCTCTGGTTCAATTTCAATAGAAAACTCAGAGATTTCCTAGAATTTCGCAAAATAAAAGTATTATCCTACAAAATTGTGTTGTCATACTCGCAGGGTAAACCTATGCAGATTCAGAGGTCATCTTAATTTAGTCGGGTTATATCACAATAATTCGTAGTTATTTTACGAAATTCATTGTGCAATCTTATTAACTTTATCTATTCACGGTATTTATACACTAACAAACGTTACTAGATAACTATTTCACCTATAGGTATTGATTTACACCTAATAAATCTCAACTTAGGTTCGTATTTTCATTCATAGTCTACCTACGTAAAACAAAATGGAAGACGGTAAACTTAAACTATTTCAGTCTCAACGCGAATATGTCTATCGTGATATCCAAATCCTTTATGACTTATCAAAATCTATGATTCAAGATCGTTCAAAGGTATCGTCGTTCAAGGCGAGATATACGCGGATACATTCAATTCGCGAAGAATTTGTTGCGTTGTGTAGTAAAATACAGGCGTTGGAGTTAGCCATAAAACCTGATGCAAAAGTGTGTCAAAAGTCTTTAAGTTCGTTTGATGATTTGTACTATGCCGTAATCGGTGCAGCGGCTGACTTACAGGTCGCTGTTAGGAGCGAAAACGTCGACGGGACGTCGCAGGCGGCGCCGGCGGCTCCGCCCACGGGGCCGGCGGCTCTCGACTCCATGCAAACAGGACGTAACGTTAGGCTACCTACTCTTGAATTACCTAAATTCGATAGTAAAATAGAAAACTGGCAAACATTTTATGATATTTACAAAACTTTAATTCACGATAACAATTCGATTTCGCAAATAGAAAAATTTCATTACTTAGCGTCTTGTTTACAAGGGGGCTTTGTCTATTGTCAAAGGGGTTCCGATGACCGCTGATAATTACGAAGTAGTTTTTAATAGTTTGATCGAGCGTTATCAAAACAAGCGTATTATAGCTTTAACATATTTAGATAAATTCTTTAACCAGCCAGTGTTGAAATCGGGTAACTTCCAAGATTTACAAACTTTATCAAACGTAATTTATGAGGCATACCATGCACTCCAAGCTTTAAAAATTGAAAATTTAGGTGATTTTATCTTATTTTGTTTAACTTCACGTGCGCTGGACTCGGACACGCGTAATCGTTTCGAATCTCAGAAAAACATTTCACAAATACCTACTTTTTGTGAATTGTTAAAGTTTCTTCAAGATTATGTTAAAATCTTAGAAACTAGTCATTTATCTTCTAAATCTAATAACAATCCTAACCCTCGTAACCTCGAAGGGAAAAAACCTTCGCCTGCGACCAGTAGGCAAAATAGCAGCGGTTCAAAACGCTCATCTTATCTCGCAAAATCTAATCCTCCTGCCAATGTGGCTTGTGCTCATTGCAGTGAGCCGCACTTGATTTATCGGTGCCCTACCTTTCAAACCTTAGATTCTCGTGCTAGACTCGCGTTAGTACAAGGTAAAAACAATATGTGTACAAATTGTTTGCGTACAAATCACGTCATAGAAAAATGCGTATCTAAAATGTCTTGTACGGTGTGTGGATTACGTCATCATACCCTATTGCATATTGACCCAGCGCCATCTAGCGCCGGCGCTACCACTGCAGCGAACGTTACAGCACATTCTCACGCTGCCGTTCCCAACCGTGACATGGTTTTACTAGGGACGTGTCAGGCGCGCGTGTTCAACACCGCCGCCGGCACTCAATATACCGTGCGTGCACTCGTAGACAGTGGGGCGCAGGATTGTTTTATCACCGCTGCGTGCGCGCGAATACTCGGGTTAAAACTCCGCCGCTGTAATCTTAATATAGCCGGACTAGGACAAAACTCAGTCACACAAGTAAAAGGGGTGACGGAATGCACTATACGACCTGTACATGGTGATGCTCCACAATTTAATATCAAGCCAGTCGTGTTAGATAGCATCACTGCTCTAATACCTAGCGTGAAGGTACCATCAGTCGTTAGAGAACGTTGCAACCATCTAGTGTTAGCCGATCGCGACTACGATGTTCCCGCCAAAATCGACTTATTAATTGGGGCGGAACTATTCCATGAAATCTATGACGGTCAACGCATCAATCTGGGGCCCGGTTTACCTACCGCTCTGCATAGCGTTTTCGGGTGGATTCTGTCAGGGGCAGTAAACTTTAATTCTGCACCTTTGAACACTGCGTGCTCTTTAGTGGCCACCACATTTAAATTAGACGAACAAATTCAAAAGTTCTGGGAAGTGGAGGAACCACCGCGCGCTTTTATCACCGTACCCGAGAATGATACCTGTGAACGCATGTACACTGATTTAACCTATCGCGAACCTAACGGACGATATGTCGTACCAATCCTCTTAAAGGATGGCGATCGTTCTCTGGGTGAATCCTACAATAGTACCTTGTCGCGTTTTACTTATCTAGAAAAGAGACTTAATCGTCAGACTGAACTTAAATCCGATTATGTTAATTTTATGCGCGAGTACGAGAATTTAAATCATATGTATCCGGTACCTAACCCAACGGTACCTACTCTCAATCGTTATCTTATCCCTCACAGTTGCGTCGTTCGCCCAGAGAGCACGACAACTAAATTGAGAGTAGTCTTCGATGCTAGTTCTAAAACTACTAACGGTCTATCTTTAAACAATATTGTATTCACTGGCCCTAAGCTTCAAGTGGATATTGTAGATATCATAACCGGTTTCAGATTACACACAGTAGTTTTAACTTGTGACATCTCAAAGATGTATAGAGGAATCTTAATTAGACCGGAGGATCGGAACTTTCAACACATACTATGGCGAGAATCTCCTAGTGATCCAGTAAAAGAGTACGAACTTGCGACTGTCACCTACGGAGTTAGTAGCTCACCTTATCTGGCCATCCGTACCCTCCATCAATTAGCAGCCGACCATGGCGCCGCGTACCCACGCGCAGCTGAAGCTCTCCTTCACGAGACATATGTCGATGATATAACGACCGGCGCGCCCTCTGTACGCGAAGCCATAGAACTAAAAGATCAACTTATCAGTTTATTAGGCTGTGCTCAACTAGAGCTCCGAAAATGGAGTAGCAATTCACAATCCTTTATTAAAACTTTGCCTGCAGATCATTGTCAAGTACCTAAACCTTTCTCTGAAGAAAGTGACAAATCAACGTTAAAAATCTTAGGAGTCCAATATGATCCTGTGAGTGACAACTTTAGTTACTCACAGTCCCCAATCGAGGACAAAGAATGTACTAAGCGTTCCATCTTATCTAGCATCGCACGTATTTTCGATCCTCTTGGGTGGCTCACACCTTTTATCTTAAAAGCCAAATTGCTCCTTCAAGACTTGTGGCGTCTTAATCTTTCATGGGACGAACCTGTGCCCAGAGACATAGCTATAGAATGGCAAAGCTTTATAGCGGATCTTCATAACTTAAAACTGATAGAAATCCCTCGTAGGATTATACCTTCTCAGTCTAAGGAATTTCAACTCATCGGATTTTGTGATGGATCCACTAAAGCATATGGATGTTGTGTTTACCTTCGTGTCGTTACCTCTCACGACGTACAAGTTTATCTTTTGATTGCTAAGTCCAAAGTAGCACCTCTAAAAGTGTTGACTGTCAACCGCTTAGAGCTTTGCAGTGCTGTATTACTGTCCAAAGTAATAAATCGCATTCATTCTTTGCTTAGTTCAAAAATCATCTTAAATAAATCTATCTTGTTCACAGACAGCTCGACTGTGTTGTCGTGGTTGAACACTGAGCCACACAAGCTTAAAACTTTCGTTGCCCACAGAGTAGTCCTAATTAATGACAGTCCTGTGTCAGCTGAGTGGCGACATGTGTCCACCCATGACAACCCAGCCGACATCTGTAGTCGTGGCTTATCATGCCTATCTTTATCTTCATCTCAATTCTGGTGGTCTGGTCCTCAGTGGCTGTCCAACGAAACTTGCAACTGGCCTGCTTCAGCAGTTGAAATGTCCGTTATCTTACCAGAACTTAAGCCTCCATCACGCGCGTGTCATACTGGTGTGACACGTGAAGCTGAATTGCTTACTTCCATCATGGAACGCCACTCCTCTCTTTCTCAAGTGGAAAGAGTGGTTGCATGGATCTACCGTTTCATCCACAACGCAAAAGCTAAACGTTCTCAGCGTAACTTATTACCTTATCTGACAGCCACTGAATTAAACCAATCTTTAGATCATTTAACAAAATATGTTCAACATCAAAGTTTTAATGATGTCATATCTTTAATAACATCCAATAAACCTTTACCCAAACACTTATCTAAACTCTCTCCTTTTCTTGACACTCGCGGAATCTTGCGAGTGGGGGGACGCCTTAAACACGCGTCCTTACCAAGTCAAGTCAAACATCCATACCTCTTACCTAAGATTTCACGATTGAGTACTCTTCTTATTGACCGCTATCATAAAACTTATCTTCACTGTGGGCCTCGCCTACTCCAATCTTTAATTATGCGTCGATTTTGGATACTCGGCGTTAGAAATCTTATCAGATCACGGTCATCTAAATGCGTGACCTGTTTTAAAGTCAAACCTATTCCACTTCAACCTTTACAAGGTGATCTTCCACCTTCTCGACTACACCCGGGTCATTGTTTTCAAACAATAGGCATCGACTTCGGAGGTCCTTTTATGATAAAAGAAAGTAGACGTCGTAGCGCTAAAACTTACAAAGCTTATCTTTGCCTCATAGTCTGCCACGCGACCAAGGCCGTTCATCTCGAGCTGGTTACTGAGCTCACATCTGAAGCATTCATAGCGGCCTTAGATCGTTTTGTATCGCGGAGAGGACTTTGTCACTCCATAGTCACAGATGGTGGCACTAACTTCGTAGGTGCCAGGCGTTACTTGTCGGAAGTTAGGGAAATGCTCAACCGCGAAAGCGATAGTATTAACAGTCACCTCGCTTCTCGAGGAATCACTTGGAAACTCAATCCTCCTTCCGGTCCTCACTTCGGAGGCATTTTCGAGAGCGGTATAAAATCAACAAAATACCATCTCAAACGTATCATAGGATCCCAGATTCTTACCTTTGAAGAATATTACACTATCTTAACGAAGGTGGAAGCCATGTTAAACTCAAGACCCTTAGTGGAACTATCTTCCGATCCCGGCGAGGTTGACGCTCTTACAGCTGGTCACTTCCTCATCGGTCGACCTTTAGTATCTCTTCCTGAACCAAGGTACGCGGAAAACGAGACCTTACGTACTCGTTGGCAGCTATTACAGTGCCTCTCACAAAGCTTTTGGCGCACTTGGCAAAGGGATTATTTGCATACCTTACAACAGCGAATGAAATGGTTCAAACACGGCAACCATCAGCCAAGACTGAACGATCTTGTTACCATTTATGAACCCAACTTACCTGCCAACGAATGGAGGTTGGGCCGCGTTGTACAGCTCCATCCGGGTAAAGATGACATTACTCGTGTTGTGACAGTCAAAACATCTAAAGGCTTACTTGTAAGACCTGCTGTCAAAATTTGTCCTCTTCCAATTGAGCAAAATAATTAACTTATCTGCATTATATTTTCATACTTATAATTTAACGCACATAAAACACTTAACCATTTTTCAAGTATCTAGTATATGTATATCAGACTTATCTATTACATTTAAACTTATTTTGTTCTTATCAGCTTAGCTTTAATCTTAGAATCTTATCAGCATGATGACAAATGAATCTGCATAGGCCGTAAGTCTCGAACTTCATCTATCTTATCTTATGAAATCACCGGTTGATTTCAAATGGGGGGATATGAACAGGCTTTGGGATGCTTTCCCAGTTAATCCTCATTCCTTCCTTGTATTCCTAATTTAAATCTGCCGCCACACGCGACATTCAAACGTTGCGTATCCAAACATCATATCGTCGGACCGCTCGCGCCCTCTGACGGAAGAAAACAAAAACTTCAGTTCGAACTAAAATAACGAGCGGCTGGCCAGCCCATCTTCTCCGCGAAGACTATACTCAAAAATACCGTGAAAATACGACTGCTCGTCAACAGTGTGGTGATCTCCAGGCTCCCAGTATCCCGTGAGTACATTACCTTCCTCTTTTGTTTCTCTTAGCCTGGTTCTGAATAGAAGCCTTCAAAAACCGCGTGATTGGCTGTACGCGAAACTCAAATCAGTCACCTATTCTGAAATAAGGGTGTTTAGCCGTCACATAAAGTTCCCTATTGACCTGCTTAAATGCGAGCAGTTTTGAAGAAATGTCCAGCCAACCAGAACCACATTGTAATTCTTATGTAAAGTATCAGAAGTGTAACTTCTGTTGTTGCTGATTAGATGATAAGTGTAAAGATAAGAATGTAAAGTAGGTATGGGTTGTAAGAGAAAAAAAAAAGTAAATTACATGTTGAACTGGACTCCTCTACCAGTACCAAACTGTTTCTTATCGAATCTTATTCTTATTCTTTATTGCACACATAAAAAAACAAATATAAACATAAATTACATAGCATTTTTTTTTAAGCGTTATTATTTTTTTTTTATTTTGCATTTCATCTCTGAAAATAATTACTCGTAATAGATGAAAATAATTTATAGTAAAACTTCGGTGGCGTGCTTAAAATATTGTGTAGCGTGCAATCATTGATGGCACACGTGCCATTGGCTCGCCATCCCTGCCCTATATTAACTGAGTTGTGGAGGTCATATAAGCAGTCATCATTTCAGCCAAAAGCATTCATATAAGCAGTCACTCCATGTAAAATATTGGTGGTATGTGTCCGATTGATGACAATAGGCTCGTCCCTTATTACATGAGATTTAAACATAACTGACGAAATGTGGGTGAACTAATAAGTACACCTTTGCCTTATCTTTCGGAATAAAGGCGTGCTATTATGTAATACAGATAATACAATTAATTGCATGATGATTCATATACAGGCTGCTCATTCCTGAGTAATTTTTCAGAATCGTCACGGCCATCCTCATCTTGGAGTATTCAATACTCATAACTTCAACCTTTGACGAAGAGCACTTCATCATCCTCCCACTTCGTTACCTGAAAAAACAAACACATGGGGTCCCCTTACCTTATCACATACAATTTCCTGACCATTGAATCCCGTACGATTTCCTTTTGATCTCAAATCAGTGGAATTTGAAAATGTTCACATTCCCTCAACCTTTGTGGCCCTGACCTGTTTTGCAATTAAATTATACAAAATTTCCCGGTCTCTGTTTGCTCTGGTCACTACAGGTCAACAGTTTGTGACGATTCGGTCCATTGCTTGACTAAAACAGTTGTAACAGTTAGTCAGGCGCCAGAAAGTCCTGTCAGGGCTACGGGTTGTACGAAAGAGAAACCGCGGCCACGACACAAAGGGCTAAGAAGGAATATGGGTGGTTTTTAGTCAGTAGAAGTCTGACACTCTCTATCGCTCTGGCCAGAGTGAGATGAGTCATTTGATGATTTCCCAATCTCCAAAAAAAAAAAAACAAAGGCGGCAGAAAGTCTGACAATCGGTCTTACCAAGGGGTATAGTATTATGTAGTACGAAATGGGCTGTGCTTGTGGAGGTCAGATAGGCGGTCGCTTCATGTGATATACTGGTATTCAAGCATAGATTGGAAGTCGACCTCAACATAGTAGGGGAAAGGCTAAGCAGGTGACTACGACTTGACTAAAACACTTCTAGGCAAAGAATAACAATCAGTTGTCTAAATGTTAATCCAGATAAGCCTGAAACTATATTTTCTAGAAACGTTGAAAAAAAAAACAATAGTTTTTGATTTTATATTTATTCTCCACCAATGACTTTTTCTTATTATAATTATATCGTGCTAAATTCATGTAATTTTATTTATTTCAATGTCTTATTTTTATTAATTGATGATTAACTATGACTGTATAAATTTTGCATGCCTTACGGTAGAATCACTTGAAACATGTAATTTTTGTAACACCATTGTAACAGTGTATTCAGCAAAAATAAATGATTTGATTTGATTTATAGTTCATGTTTCTACTGTCCCACATTATAGGACAGTAGACTAATCTGGGTTACTTTTCCGGAAACCCGGAATGGCGAAAAGTGGATGAACTATTAGATACACCTCTACTTAACCCTTCCAGGATTACAGGGATGATGTTATGTTTCCTGAAATCCATCATGTAGAGCCAGACGTTCGTTAGACACGAGTTAATTGTCTCTACTAATTGGAACGTTAAACCATGGCACTGCTCAATCAACGCTGCTTCAGTCAACATTACCCCGTCTAAATCATTACTGAAATTCAACCTTAAGGAAAAACTAGTTTCGTATATCACTTCATAAATGGATGACCCCATAGACGTCACCATAATGTAGGGACCCTTCGGGAATATTGCCTCCTCAGCGATACTTATACAAGTAATATATACGGCTGTCCATTTTCCTGGTTTAATCTCAGTCACTTTTCATGAAATTATATTTCATGCTTGTGGCTTATTATTAATAATGAGAGGGAGCGCAGACATATTTAAACGTGATTGCCATTTATGTAAAGGATTACAATTAACTTAACCAAAATATGGAAATGTCAGGCTTAATTAAGACGAAACAGATTTGGACGAATATTTGCAAACATTTTATGCTTGCACGAAGAATTTTGAAGAACATCCGTAGAGACAATTTGTATATAAAAACTTTTGCTGTCGTAACTGAGAATCTCGTTGTGTAGAACTAAGATCAAACAAGAATATTGCGTCTTTTCAAATTATTCTTTAGAAAAGTTAACAACAAACAAAAGTTAAGTTTTGTCATATCAGAACATGCAGTTCCATATTACCATTTTGTTTCCGCTACAATGTGTTTTCGGGACGTTTTGTTTCCAAGTAGTTGAGGGAAGGATACTCCCTCAGTGGCAAAAAGTTGAAACACAATCCTATGACAAAATCAAATATAAATTTCCCCGAAGGGTTTGGGATATAGGTATTGTTAGGGATATAGGTTAACTTCCAGGTTAGCGGAATTTGTTTGAAAGTGTTACCGCGGCCCTGGAACGCAAAGGGCGTTAGAAGGAATATGGATAGGTTTTAGTCCGAAATAACCTGACACTCCCTTCTGCTTCACCCAGAGCGGCCACAAAAAAAAAAAGAAAAGGGGGTATGGGGTTCGGCGGCATGCGATCATTCAATCCGTCAGCCAATCAAGCATGGCGGTTGATGCCACTCAGCCATTGTTACAATTATTGAAGATTTTAAACTAGACTGATTTTACAATGTGTCAATAGGGTAGTTGACTGACTAAAAAAGTATGATTCTGTTTGGTCCGTCAGTTAGATTATCGAAAAATATTGGATATTATGTGTTTTTTGTTTTATCAAATTAATAAAAAAATTAACCAAAATAAAGCTTGTCAAAGATCATGGAGAGGGGGCTTTTGACGTCATAGTCTGTTAAAAATGGACCAAACTATGACGTTGCACAACTTTTCGAAGAACTGTATCGTCTTCATTTTTTGTTTACGTGAAAAAAGAAAAAATACGTGTTCAATATTTTTTGGAAATCTATCTGACGGACTAATAATATTTTTTCTGTCAACTATACCGTGTTTTGGTAATTTCTGAAAGCTCCATTTGGGGACCGTTTCCGCTCAATGAGCGTTAAATTTACTGTTATCAGCCTTTCACCTAATATATCCTTCCGCTCAAAAGGAAAATGTATGACAATATCGGAGGTTACATACATGTGGCCACCGATTGGAATTTCATTGATGAATGAACGAGGTACACGTTACGAGGCTTCGTTAGTTACGGGCATAAATTGTGTTTTCCGATGGTTGCCCAGCTAAAGGGGCCTTTACCAGGGATACGACCAAACCGCACGCATAATTGACAATCTAATATGTACAAGGTGTGAACTTACCTACCCTTCACGAAACCGTCAACCTAACTTTCTGAATATCAAAAAAAAAAGTATCAAAAAAACTTTGACCTCCAATATATCCAGAGGTACCGAGGTCATTGCGTCATTGCTGATGTTTTTTTGTTCTTGACCATAGTCAAGAACAAAAAAACATCGCAATGACGGAGAGAACAAGTGCCTTCCGGCTTCACTAAGGGTCTTTCTACATCCATTATGTACCAATAACGACCGGGTCAAACAAGAAAATAGGTTGTCGAATTTAGGAAATGGAATTGTGGGTAACTGTTCTGGTATTTATAGAAACAGCTCTGTGCTAGAACCTAGAAGTCCTGAACTTTCCAGGTTATAACATAATGTCACGCTTGTTTTCTGTGAAAGGGTTGACAAAAGTGTTTCCTTCTAAGTGTACGCTAATAACTAAATAGCTTTTTAAGACCCATGTTACAGAGAGCGCATTAATGGACAATTAACAGACACAGATTCAGTTTACGTTATCTACAACTACTTTTTTTTTTTGGAGCCTATTAGGAAATCATCAAATGACTCCTCTCACTCTGGGCAGAGTAGCAGGGAGTGTCAGACTTCTACTGACTAAAAACTACCCATGTTCCTTCTTAGCCCTTTGGGTCGAGGCCGCGGTGTCTCTTTCGAACAACCCGCAGCCCCGACGGACCTACATTTACCTTATGTTACTTTTACTTTGTCGAGAGGTCGTAAGCGACGACTGCTGAGAATGAGGTACTGGGTTCGATTCCCAGGTAGGAAAGTCTTATTTGGTTTTGCTATCAGGAATTTCTCAGTAGCAGCAACGGAGTCAGAATTTGTGAATGATGATGGTAATATTTATATGCCCTATTACTAGAATAACATAACTGGCGAAATGTGGGTGTACCTACTCGCTGCCTTAGGGTGAGGCCAAACGAGCGTAATTTTGTGAGTCGCAGAATTTCGTGTTCTGGTACAGTGCATGCAGACTCATTTGTTTTACGTCGCGAAAGACTTTTTCTATGAAAGCGACCGAAATTCTGCGACTCACGACTCACAAAATTACGCTCGTTTGGCCTCACCCTTACTCTTCTGGTGAAACAGTGTGTTTTCAGGATGAAAATGCTCTTTCATTACGTGTGAAAGGTGGGTTTTCCACTAAGTATGATAAGGATCGCAGAGCTTATTAAAGACAAGATGAGTTTCTTTACCCCAAAGCAGTAAGGAAACATCAAGTAAGCTGTTAATCGTGGATATTCCCCGCATGTCTCACTTGCTCGCATTCCTCGTGTACTGCCTACTTCCTGCTAATATTATCTATGAGTAAGTTTGTGTAAGTATATATGTATTGGATGTCTGTATGTTTGTTTGTTCTGGACCATACCATTCCTTTCTCTTTCACGCAAAATATACTAACCGTAATAATGCAAGCCTGTGTAAGTGTGTATTCAAACTTGTATTGGCTATTAAACAAATCAAAATGTCTTATTTGGATAAAATTTGATACACAAGTAGTTTATAACCTGGATACTTTTAGGATCATAGGAGATTTTTTATCCCGGTAGTACGATCCCATGGGACAACAACCGAACTCGACGACGATACCCCGACAGAGGCTAGTTTACCATAATTTTCGAACAGACTTGCATATTATCTCTTTATTATCGGGTGTACCGAAAACGGTGCGGCCGGTGCAGGCTAACTTAAACCTTATTTTTACAAAACAAGCAAGATTCAAAAATTCAATTTGTAGGTTTCGTTTCTTTGCTACCCGTTTGGCGCCCTCGCATAGCCTCGGTGGAAAGCCAGCCTTAGCCCACATTCGAATTCGAGAGATTTCGAGATTTTTAACTCTCGCATTTGGAATACTATAGCGCGGAATTATACCTACATCTCGTGAAAAAAACCGTTTAACCGAGCGTTTGGAATACTATAACGCGGTATTATAAAATTCACGAAAAAAAAACCACCCCGTGTAACTTGTTTAATTTAATGAATCCCGAGACAAAACCCAAACGGATTTTCAACCTAATTATTCATGCGGCGCCTAGAATCGGCTACCATGTTATTATAATGAGTTATTTTATTGTGATTCACACACAAATGAGTAAACAATTAATTGTACACGTAATAACAGGATATTTTATTGCACAGTCGGATTCCATTTATGTAGGTATTACAACTTTTCAATTGTAAATTGTTATTGCTTGTGATGATGTGTGAACGTAGTAAAAACTACTACTATGTGCATGTACGTTAGTGCCTAGGTGTGTACCTACCGTCTTCTTACGAGGATAAGTCCTCATGGAAACCTTCCATCTACGGAGAACAGAGGGTAGTATCGGACACTCTCAATTCTGTTGACTTAGTCAGACTGACCAAGTTATCTTGCATAGGGGATCGGACAAAAAAAAACTAATTAGTCCGTCAGATAGATTTCCAAAAATTATTGGACACGTATTTTTTCTTTTTAAACTTATAGTGCTTCGAAAACTCGTGTGACGTCATATGATAGTACATTTTGACGACACAAGTGACGTTTCAAGCCCCACTCCAAGATTTTGACGCGTTTTATCTTCGTCATTTTTTATTGATTTGATAAAAAATATTGAATACGTGTTTTTTACACGTATTCAATATTTTTCGATAATCTAACTAACAGAATCATATTATTTTGACCCAGTCCGATCCCCTATTATATGGTAAGGCTACATTTGTCGGACTTTCCGACTACCTGTAAGTCTGTAACGGCTGACATTTAACTGATTCTATGTGTAATTAAAAAAAAAAAAATTGAAAAAAGGATAAATTAACATAAAACACCCACCTTAAAAAAAACCCAAGAATGTCCGTCGGGGGCTGCCATTAAATGAATTAGTTTTGCAATGTTCAGCTCCCGACAGACATTCTTAGGTGTTTTTTTTAAGGTGGGTGTTTTATGTTATTTTATCCTTTTTTCAATTAATTTTTAACAGTCGTGGGTTTTTTCAAAATTTTTAATTTTGGTTTTTATTTTAAACTTTTTACTTTTATTTTTTTATCTAAGAACATGCACCAATCAAACCTAAACCCATAACTGAAAACTGAATCAAAATCGGACTTGTGGTTTTGGAGAAAAATGGCAACTTTGATTTGCACAAAAAAATGTTTGCTGCAGCGCCCCCTGGTGAGTTGTCACCGTAACACCTATCTAAAAACATGCACCAATCAAACCCGAACCCATAACTGAAAACTGAATCAAAATCGGACTTGTAGTTTTGGAGAAAAATGGCAACTTTGATTTGCACAAAAAATGTTTGCTGCAGCGCCCCCTGGTGAGTTCCCACCGTAACACCTATCTAAGAACATGCACCAATCAAACCCGAACCCATAACTGAAAACTGCATCAAAATCAAACTAGTAGTTTTGGAGAAAAATGGCAACATGTATTTGCACAAACACACAAACAAACAAACAAACAACCTCTCACCCCAAACGCATAAACCGTCTCCGTTCCGTCGTGGGTAAAACTAAGACTCTCAAAGACTTCGAAAGTTATGGTAGAAGTTAGTAAAAAGTATTTCTGTGCCTAAACGCATTTGTGTCTATGTTCATTTCATAAAATAATAATGCAATTAAGTTTTCACAAACTCTTTAACCATTCATGTATGAGATGGTCTTTTGAATAAAGAACCACCCAGATTTGAGTGGACATGTCCAGTCAGCGCGAGCATTTGTCAGCTCCTTACACTATGTTTTTTTTTAAATTATTTCTGAAAGATTAAGATAACTATTACTCTGTAGGTACATAGAATATCTCGACAATGTAAAAAAGACTCTCGGTGATAAACCATTTTCCTGTTGATCCCAGGAAATGTCCGTAAAAATATTTCATTCATAAAATGATGTGGGTGTATATTTGTTGAGATCCTTTCCTAACTTGTATTTATTTCCAAAGATGACAACGTGAATATGACGTCGTTTATTGCTCATGCTATGGTATTGAGGATATTGTGGGCGTTTTCCTCCGTTTTCAACAACAGTGGTTTGGAGCATGACATTCAAGTACCTGTACTAAATACGAGTAATTTTACATATTTAGCAATAACGTAATGCAAATTAATGTGTCATTTTAGTTTGAACATTTTAATTTAAAGGAGTAACCATGGAGTTTCTTGCCGGTTTTTCTCCGTAGGAATCGACCAACCCGAACCGTGCATCTTTTGTTGACGTTTTACAAGTGCTCATGATTTTGATTTTAAACTGCGACTAAAATCTTGGTGATGGAATTAACTATTCTGACGAACAGTAAAGTATAGAATTTTCTGTATTTTTCTAGTTAATTTAACGACTACAGCATTGTTGCTGCAGTCGGATAATAAAAGCAATCCCATGATGCAGTGAACAGATTAGCTACGCTGCAAATTTTCGAGCTAAGTGCGTGGGTGGACATATTTTGCCTAGGTAAGTATTCTTCGTAAACTGTATTTATGCTTGGGCAGGTTGTTATCAATGTCTAAAAACACTGGTTTGACAAACGTGACATAAGGACGGTTCTTATGTCAGGTTCTTAAAGAACCTAAAAAAATATTGCAGTCATGCTTTCCAAGCTAAAAGATTTCGGATATTTGAATGTTTTATCTGGAGAATAGGTCCCAAGCAATAGTATTAAGAAATTATACATCTGGTTAGGTGCCTGTCCCCAGTGGAGTACCTCAGGGTTCATCGCAGAATAAAAAACTTTTTGCCAAAAAAAATTACAACCGACTTATATAAAAACTAGCACGTAAAAAAAAACTACTTTCGGAAGTCGGTGATTGTTTGTTTCATTGACTTTTTTTCCACCGACTTATAAGTTATTTTAGACTTTTATCTACCTATCCCAAATATCATAAACCCTCTCTAATGCGTTCAAAAACCATAGGCAATGACCAGCATTTATACCAACCAGCAGAAATAAACGGAACTGTTATGAACTCATAACCTACTGAAAACAGTAGGTTATGAGTTTTTTGGAACAGGTGTCAAATTCAAGTGAGTGTGCTATTCTAGTACCCTCTAGTACCTATCTACATTAAAACCGATATCGATACGAAAACCCAATTCAGTATGATTTTAATTATAAATAGCACGACATTTTGATCTCGAGTGACACAAGAATAGTGACTTTGTTCGTTTGCCTATGATTTAAAAAAAAATGACAGATATCCATATTGAATGAAATTCCATTGTAAAAACTAATTTTGTTTTTGAACTCAATGATCAGCATTATTAGTCTACCGGCACTATACACTTTCTCGGAATCATTTGTTTCGTTTTTTTTAGCTCAATAAAATAATATTATCTAGGCAATAGTCGCACTCTCACTGAAATGACATTGTGGTATTGCAATTTAAAAATGCTTAGGTCGATGCTGCATCGGCCGGCCCGAAGTGCGTCATGTCATTAATGAATAAACTGTGTTTCGTTTTCGGATAAGTACTTATTTATTTAGCAGGTATCTTCGTTTTCTTACTACTAATATAACTATGTTATTCTCTGTGAGAAAATATTTATTTTATATTATTTATTTATTACACACTTAGAAATGCCCATTTAATAGAATAAAATTATTTATTTACTACCTACTACCCTCATCCGTGTGTCACTGCGGGGGGCCTACTGAAAACCAGCGCTGAGTGTTTTACACCCAGCATATGCTGAGTTGGCTACCCTTTCGTTATGGGCATGCTCAGCGCAGTTGAGCTGTTTAATTAATTGTTAAGCTGTTTGTTGTTATTTGTTTATATTTGTGCTGCTCTTTTGTGTTGCTGCTGTCCATTAGCGAATAAATACATATTCTATTCTATTCTATTCTATTCTATATCCGAAACGCCGCCATTTCGAGCTGCCATTTGTTCGTTAGCTTTTTATTTCCAGTTACGAGTAGACAAATTTTCTGATAAGTTCTTTATTATGCTGGTCATTTCCCTATGGTTCCTGAACCCATCATAGAGCCCTTAAGATATTTGGGTAGATAAAGTAGTGTATGCAACTATACATAATTAGGCATTACAACACTCTCTTAAACCCACACTTGTGTTGTAATGCCCTTCATTAAGCACAGTCGCATAAACTACTATATTTTAGTGTTTTGTTTTACTGACTGAACTTTTTTTGGAGTCGGTTGTCAACTAGTATTAGGTTCCAAAACCAAATATTTGAAAATCACGGAAAATAATTATAATCCCCTAAGTGACACATCACAGATGGAAGTGATTGCATTTTTCAGGTTGATTTCCGTCGCTACGAGGATTATATTATTAACGAAGAGGTAAGCTAACCTTATCAAAATTAAATGCTCGCCATGTAGGTATGCATAATTCATGCATTTAAAAAACACAGGCGTGATCTTATGTAATCTTTGTTGTTAATAATCTATATAAATAAAAATCTTAAATAAGGCAAAAATCCCGGTGGGAATATAAGCACGAGTTACTTCATGTAACTCAAGTTGGTGGTTATATTTCCACGTGAATTTAAATACAAACAGTAAGAAACAAATTACTTGTTCAAAGCTTGCGGGTGATTATGATAAAACATTAGTTACCTCTTGGTAACGAATGTTTTATACTTATTACATAAAATAGGTTTTTGGTGCGTCATAGGCTCGTCGTAAGGTTTTCGGGTAACCCTCCTCTTTTACCCGACTACGGCGAAGCCAAAAGGAAGGGTAATGATTTTGGCAGTCTATGTATGTATGTATGTTCCACCGTAGCACCTAAACTACTGAACGGATTTTAATAAATTAGGTGTCAATAGATTCGTTAGAATAGCCCGGGTGACATAGGCTATATAAAATTTATAAATTCTTTTTATGACGCAATTTAAATGTCAAAAACTTACCTCAAAAAATATTAAATTGAGATAATCATAGCAAGTTTGGTATCAAATGAAAGGTCTCGGCGAGCACATTACAAATATGTATTATACTTATTATAGTTTACTAGCTTTGCCCGCGACTTCGTCCGCGTTTCCGTCGTTTTTCGTAAAAAAAGTACCATATGTCCTTCATCACGGTTCAGTGGCGTTTTTTAGGTGGCATTGTGTATTTTATTTTTAACTAGCTGATGCCCGCGGCTTCACCCGCGTGGATGTCGTTCAAATTATATACTAAAACCTTCCTCTTGAATCACTCTATCTATTAAAAAAAACCGCATCAAAATCCGTTGCGTAGTTTCAAAGATTTAAGCATACAGACAAACAGACAAAAATAGCGACTTTGTTTTATACAATGTATAAGGATAAGGAAGTACACACAAAAATAAAATTCAAATAAAAAAATTAAGTTCAAAAATGTAAAACCCGACTACTAACAAAATCGCGGTCTTAAAAGTAGAAAACAAGAAAATAATTCTTGTCTGATTTTCTTCGTAGTCTCATGCCACCTTGCTAATGGCAATTAGCAGCTGACTTCTGTATCAATGAGAACGCCATGAAGGAGCATCAGGTATCAGTGGCATGCGACTACGAAGAATATCAGACAATAATTATTTTCTTGGTTTCTAGATTTTGTTAGTAGTCGGGTTTTAGATTTTTGAACTTATTTTTTTTTTATTATTGATAAGATCAGAAAGATTTAGTATGCTTACAAAAGTAATGCAATGCTCTAGCCTGGACTTAACGACTCACAAGACTGAAGGGGGTTGTTCGAAAGAGGTATCGCGGCCCCGGACACAAAGGGCTAAGAAGGAACATGGGTGGTTTTTAGTCAGTAGAAGTCCGACACTCCTTTCCACTCCGTGCAGAGCGGGAGGAGTCAGGAGTGATTTCCCACACTCCAAAAAAAGGCTCTGGGCGCTAAGCAACCCGGTCAGCGGTTACGTAGCCTAAGAGAAATTAGCCTATCTCTGTACAAATTATAATTGCTTGGTCCAACAGTAGGTATAATGCTCTATAATGCACAAGTGAAGTGTTACTAACATAGTTGAAAGGGTTTATTTACTAACGCAAATTGTATTTTATTAGATTTATGACTACATAGGTATATATTTATAGGCCGAAGTTACCTGAAAATAAATGAATGTTATGAATGCTTATTTTTACATTGTCTTACTGCCGTACTCAAAGACGTATAGTGATTCTTATTTAAGCCGTCACTTAGTAAAGGTTTTATATGTCAAACTAGCTGATGCCCGCGGCTTCGCCCGCGTGGAAGTCGGTTAAATTATATACTAAAAACCTTCCTCGAGAACTACTTTATCCATTGGTGAAAACAGCATGAAAATCGGTGAAGTAGTTTTTGAGTTTTTGAAGCGTACACAAACCAACATAACATTTTTATATATATAGAAGATAGAAGATAGAAGATAGAAGATATAAGATATATATATATAGATAGATAGATATATAGATATTTACTAAATGCGGCAGTTTGTCCTCTTGTCTTTGAAAATACATGATTGCATAATATCAATCTGTTTGGGCCCGACCCGGAAAACAGACGATTCGTTTAGTTGACTAAAAAGTCCCGTTAAACCTTTTAAACGCCTATCCGACTTATCTATCGTCCGGAAGATAAAGCACCCTAAAAGGTATTCTATATCTCATCAAGTAACGTATAGCCTCTTGAAACAACCCTCTGTATATAGAGGTACATCCAAAAGCTTTTAACAGTATGTGCTTCAATATTGGGAATAGATTGATTGAACCAAAATATACAACATAAAATCACGCTTGTAATCGTTTAAAGGTTAGAATCAAAAAACACCAAAAAGTGAAAAATAAACCTCAGAAGAAAAATCAGCTTCTGAAGTCGGTGACATTTGTTTGTTTCATTTCGTTTTTTTGCCACCGACTTCAGAAGCAGATTTTTCATCTGAAGTTTATTTTTCACTTTTTGGTGTTTTTTGAAGTCGGTTGTTTTTTTTTGCAAAAAAGTTTTTTTATTTTTTCATTTTTAGTTTTAATATCTTAGAGAAATATTTACTACACATTCAACATTCTACTAAGAAACCTAACATTTGACAAAAAAACACGAAATACGTAATACGTGCCTATGAAATTTGAGGGTTGCCCTCGAGTTCTCTGGGATTCCATCACCAGGTCCTGGTTTCCATATCATAATACCACCCTTAAAATATCTCCTTCACAATAAAAAAAGAATCATCAAAATTGGTTCATAAACGACGAAGTTACACACATAAACGAAAAATGTTCATAAATTAAGAAAAATCTTCATAAAATAAAAAGTACTAGGCCAAACCATACTAAATTTTTACGGGACCAAATGGCAACTATTCCGCAGCAAACTAAAAAAGAATAACGTAAATCGGATCATAAATCGCAGCGTAATCGGTGTACATACATAGAAAAAAAAAAAAAAACATACCAATCGAATTGAAAACCTCCTTTTTGGGAAGTCGGTTAAAAAGGCGTAACTAGTAGATTAGTATAGTAGTAGATTAGTAGTGGTAGTGGCTCTTAAGTCGCCAGTTATGTCATGGTGTCGGAAAAGATGAGTAATAGAGAAGTATGGGAGGAGAAGTCATGCTGCAACGACCCCAAATAAGTTTGTATAAGGACAAAAGAATGATGATGATGATGTCGCCAGTTATGTTTAAGTGCCTTGTAGGAGGCGGAGTCGATTACCATTAGCCGACCATAATTCCACTTCGTGGCTATTACTGTGAAATTCCTGATGAAAAACCCTGAAAAACATTTGCCCGACCTTGAAATCGAACCCAAATCAAACAAAACGGGAATTAATTAGATAACATTACTGTCACATACTGGGATTTCTGATAAAGGATGTATTATTTCCGTATGTCTTTTGTTCGTAAAATGAGCCTAGTAATTAATCGCCGCTGGCAGACCCCGGGGAATCAATGTACCTAATACTGTCCAAATCTCTAATTTATCTGTCATTTGACACGCGTGGGCCATCTCATGGATTTTTCCCAGACTATTGCTCTGCTTCGCATTACGTGGGACAATTGAGTAGAATACGGAATCTCGACGCACAAAATATCGATGAATGCTAACACGATGCTACAAAACTGCGATGCACGTTACTGCACATAATTTTAGTAAAATATAATATATTTTTTTTACAATAATTTATTCTACTCCTACATAATTATGTTTTGTGGGCAAAGTTTTTCCGTGTGTAAATTCTATTTGTAGATCTTCTATCGATCTCTTACTTCTCCTAACTTAGTCTGTACCATGCACGTACATTTATTATTAACTAGCTTTTGCCCGCGGATTTGCCCGTGTGGCGGTATGTAGGCGTCATAAATTGTTGTACAAAAAATGATTACTTATATTTTACTAAAATTGTGTAAGAATAGATTTTATTCACTGCACACTACACAAAAGAATACCGACAAATACAGTATCGCAGTGAGGATCTATCGCGATAACGTGCATCGAAGTCAAGTAGTATCGCAGAGAAGATCTTTCGCAGTAACGTGCATCGCAGTTTTGTAGCATCGTCACAGAATACATAATAGTACTAGCATCGTGTTAGCATTCATCGATATTTTGTGTGTATGTATTCTACTCGGGACATTTAGTCAAATTGTCAGTTAGTCATCATGTTAAGTTCTTTAATTAATGTCACCCTGCCACGTCATTTTGACTGGGATGGAAGAAGATAATATATTGCGCCGACCCCAAATAAATTGGGATAAGGGTAGAAGAATGATGGATTAAGTGTGTTAAGTTCGCGCCATTGCTGACAGCAAGTGCTCGCGCCATTGTAGTGCGCCATTTGGTGTTGAAACTCGGGGGCCGTGGGGTCCGAGTCCTCATAGCCTGTTTAAAGAAATTTCGAAACGTCTAGTTGAGGCTTTCCGTGACCTTTTATCTTGGCCAGAGGCTGTGTTACTGTTACCATACAACGTGACAACACCGACATTCTCTTATACACAAAACAGATGGCAGCGGAGGAGAAGTTTTTTGAAGCCCTTTAAATTGTCTGTTGCTATAGTTCATTTATTTTAAAGTGTTACTGGGGTTTCCCGTAACTTTCTCAGCAGTAGCCTTCAGTTTGTAAGACAACCCCGTGCCTCGGAAAGCACGTAAAGCCGTTGGTCCTGCACCTGATCTCTCCCCGTTCGTGTCAGATGGCCGACCTATCGGACTATGTGAGTAAAGGTACAAAGAGTGGACCTGATCCTGCGTACATTTGTGCACTATAATGATTGTGAAAATTTGATATAACGTAAGAGACATGAGCTTTCTGTTGGATTTGCACCGCGTGCATTAGCGCTGAAACTCCAAAATTGTGCAGCACGCCCATCTCCCTTACGTAATTTAAAAGAAACACCACTATCGATAATATTTGCCGTACTGATGACTACTTTGCTATATGATTGGCTGCCGTGGCCGAAAACAGCCAGGAGAAGTATTTTATTTTAGTTTATCTAATAGCTTTTCATTAACAATGTTTATAGTTCGTTTACTCTACTTAATAATTATTCCGGCAAAGATTTAGACTTCTATTTATACATATTCCAATGAAATCTAGCAGCTAAATAGTTCAATCACCCAATAATTAACGGATGAAAACTTTTAACCAAAATAATGTAATTCTACGAACATGTAGTCATTAATTAAACTCACACTGCATCTTGTGTTGGTAAAGTCTATGTAGAAATTTCATTGAAACGAGTGGCAGCCGATTTATAGTGCCTTTCGGCGTACACGCTCTGCCATCATTCAGATGAAACCCGATTGGTCTCGATGTGAGCCTAGTTAGCAAACATGTACCCGCATGCGGATTCATTGCACTCAAATAGGACGACGCCGCGACAGATTGCATCCTTTTGAATACTACCTACTGTCGGGTACAGCCGACAAAAGAAAACGTAATACATTACTTTTCGTCTCATATTTTTTAATTAATTCAAATTCATTTATTACAATTAATGTACTTATCACTCTTATCATCACTTTTTTAAATTTATTTGACACTATTTCGTATCAAAACAGCGGTTACAATTACATTTTCTTGTCATCTTTAGACGACGGTGGTGTGTTGGGCACGTTTTCATTGGTCGGCTAGACCCGACCGTGGCGTTCAAAAGGTTAATTACCATATAATTAGCTGTGCGCCGTGATTTTATCCACTTGTAAACTCACAAGTATAAATTTTAACACAAACGTAGTTGTACTTTATCCTAAACTTGGGACGAACCGTTAAATCACGAAGTGCTCGCGCTAGTGATCGCCAGAACTTACGCCAGTGCTAGAATCACATGACTGAACACTACGTAACCTGTGTCTCTCAGATACAGCTTCAAATGGTCAAAAACTTTTCGTGATCTCGTTGAAGTAAAAACAACCTTTAAACTCTTTAAAATAAAAGTTTATATCCGACCGAACAGGCCCACCAAGACTATTATTTTAGAACGATTTCTTGAAGAAAGTTAAACAATAACCTTTAATTTTATGAACTAGTAATTTTTGGAGGATTTATTTTTAGCTTAAATAAACTTTCAAGAATTTCTGATGATTCTCAAGATTGTAAAGCTTCTTAGAGATACGTAGGTACATGAAAATAGATCAAATTACGTTTAAAAAATATTTTTTTACCAACGTTAGAGATATTGTGTAGTAAGTAGAATCTTAGTGTATTTATAAACTTTCCTAAAATTTTCTTTTAGACATTATATCTACTTTTGCTGATCCATTAAAATAATTCTAGTTTATGCCTATCGGCTTTAGATTTTGTTATTGTTAATTCGCAAATTCAATCATATTAAATCTCGTTGGCCTCAGGGTCGCGAGCGCTACTGCTAAACTCTTGAGTTCGATTCTCAGGTTGGATAAAATTGCTATTGGGTTCTTCCATCAGGAATTTATAGCAGCCATGGAGTTAGGATTTGTGCTCAGTTTGTGATTAGGCAATAGGATCGCGCCTACGCCTATAAGTTTTTCACATTTTCAATTCATCATCATCATCATTTCAGCCAAAAGACGTCCACTGCTGGACATAGGCCTCCCCCAGGCGTCGCCACATTGACCGGTCCCGTGCGTCTCTCATCCAGCGGGTTCCTGCAACCTTGACCAGGTCATCGGTCCACCTAGTGGGAGGCCTTCCAACGCAACGTCTTCCGGTTCGCGGTCGCCATTCCAAAACTTTTCGGCCCCATCGGCCATCCGTTCTGCGAGCAATGTGCCCTGCCCATTGCCACTTAAGTCTGGCGATTCTTCGGGCAACACACACTGGTCATAGACGTTCGTCTTGAGACACTGGGGTAAGTTGGACGAGAAGATACTGCGCAGCTTCCCGAACGCTGCCCAGCCGAGTCGGATTCGACGATTGACCTCTTTCTCGAAGTTAGATCTACCCAACTGGACCGTTTGTCCCAGGTAGACATAATCGTCCACAACTTCGAGCGTAGTCTCCGATCTTGATAGGAGTGGGTGTTACATGAACATTCGACATAACAACATTTTCAATTACTAACTATCAATGTACTTAATGCTATACTGTACCATCATCATCAACAGCCTATTAATGTTCCCACTGCTGGGACACAGGGCTCCTCTCTTTGAGAGGGAATGGGCTATAATCTACCACGCGGGCCCAATGCGGATTGGTAGATGTCACATGTCTTCGAATTTTTTGGTTCTAAGACATGCCTGTTTCCTCACGATGTTTTCCTTCACCGTTTTGAGAGCAGCGGTGATGAAATAAATTACACAAAGTAATGTGCCTGCCTGGGTTCGAACCCACGACCTACTGTTCGTAAGTCGGGGCCGCCACAACTAGGCCACCGCTGCTCTTATAACAATAAAGAATTAATGTTGGTGGTGAAGGAGATTTCATTGGGAACTAAATATTTCGTCTCATGTACGTACTTGGCAATTCTATCTGCGTTAGGGTTCCTTATCTCGGGGCTTGCCAATATAGTGTCGGGAGGGCCAGCTAAAAGGAATGCCTGGAGAGGTGGTATTGCACACTCAGTCTCCGGCTGTCGCAGATGCTTAAAGGATACAGATGTTTCAGAAACCTGCAGTCTCATAGGTCGGGAGCGGACATCCACTGACCTCTGCACGGAGCCCCCGACACATGGTAGTAATGGGAACAACGGTTTTTAGTCAAATAGAGACCCACATAACGCTCCGCTCGTCCCAGACGAAGGGTAGGTACCCATGAAGAATTCCCCAATCAAAACTGTACCTCAAAAGGAAAAACTGGGTCCCTAATAGCCCTACCTCGTACCTACCTCGTTGTCCTTCTGTCTCGTTGACCCTTCTACGCAGAAACATGCAGAGTTAACGAATGGAAGTCTGTAAAAAATCAACCTCTTATGTCATCGCAATCAAAAGATATCAAAGTGGGCTCATGCCTAATATTTAACCTTTCCTATATACAACCCTCCTATATAGTTAATCTCTCAATATTGTGTGTAAAAAAATACATGTTCTTCCATACGAAATTTATTGGAGAACTTTTGTTTCACTTTGGAATATAAGTTTTTTCTGGGGATAATATTTATATAATTATTCAATTTACTACGAAACCCTTTACTGAACGTGTTCCGAGTTTTTTTTTTTCTGAATTTCGTAAATAAAACAATATATCAAACAGAAAGACTATGATAGAGTGTTTAATTAACTTTGTAGATTATTGAGATAACATAAATCTCAGTACTTTCACAAGAGGCTTAGTGATTAATTTTCCTCAGGGAAGAGAAGCTCGAGAAACTTAATTGTCTTTAATTAATGGATTTTAATGCTTCAGGCGTAAATTAATATACCTACTACAGTTATAGGTCTGTGCATTTCTTTTTGATTTTTCTCTTTCGCAGACCTCTTGGAGAAATCTCTTTTGAAATACTTTACTTTTTTTTTGTACTCCACGTTTTGTTACAATATTTCCATAAGTTCTTTTTTGTGTGTACATAAATGGTAAAATAAATAAATATAATATGTTCATGAACATATTACATTATATGTATGTTATTGCAGTGTCTGCTTGTACTTAAAATAGCAGCTTTTTGATAGTTGTATAAGAAAGTACCTACCTATACAAGATGGAAACGGACTTTTCACGAAGCCGTCAACCAAGCAAAAAATATTGCTGGGAAACAATTTTTAATTTTGGGGTGAAAAGTGACGTATTAAGATAAAACTCAATGTAACCCACACAAAACATTGAGTGCGTTACGTAGTTTACGGCTCATCCAGGTATTTAAAATAAATGATAACAACAAAACTAGTATAATTATTTTTACTTGTGAGAATGCTGGAACTTAGAGTTGGACCAACTAGAAGTCCCAGACAAGGTCCAGAAAAAAAAATTGGAATTGTTAACAAATTTGGACCCAAATATGGAAGTAAAATTGTCATGATAATTTCACGATAAAGAAGGTCAGCGCACAGCTAGTATAAATTATGATAGACTTATTTTAACGTGCTTGAGGGTAAATAAAGGAAAATAGGTTGGGAATGTATAATATAGTGGTCTCAGCTGGGCACGTGTTAGAGGTAAATGTCTCTGTGTGTCTACTATTCAAAATATTTCAAAACCAGTCAAGTACGAGTCTTGTTCGAGTGTCGTTTTTCATAGAATGTTAATGAAAAATAAAATTCACAAATTGAAAGGTTCAAGTACACAGGTGAAAGTTCAAAATTCTAGTTCAGTGCAGTGTCACGAAAATGTCCATTTCTTCAAAATTAAATATCAAATCTTATTCAGACCAATTTTCGTTGAAAGTTATTTTTTTGTTTTACAAACCCACATTTATCCAGGGACATAACTTTTACAGCTTTAGAAGCAAATATCTCATCAACCATTTACATAAGAAAGTATTTGAGGAACAACGATATAATTTTTAAGAGCTGTAGATAGACACCCCGCACCGTTATAAACGTGGATATATTTTTTCAACCCATACTAAAATATATGGAAGACCTCCACTATTTTCATATATTCTCATCAGTTTTGTGTAGCGGTTCTTAGAAGATGGCTACTCTCTAAATGCAAACAGATAGACAGGCGCACAGGACGAATCTATAACGGTTCTGTTTTTTACCCGACTGCGGCGAAGCCCAAAAGGAGGGTTATGTGTTTGATTCCCATTCTTTAACTAAACCCTAAAAATGTAATCCCTTGGGATCTAATTTTAATAATCTCTAGGAATCATAACGAGTACAAGTTAACAACGGTCGATGTTTGAGTACGGTCAGCATCAGAAGTATATTATAACATTACTCAAAGTTTCGAAGTTGTTTTTTTTTTAATAAAAACTTGTTAGACATTACTCGTCACTACATGTTATTGGAGTGTAAGGACTATTTTAACGAATAATCTTCTGAAACATTAAAAGTAATAGCTAGAGTCCTGTACTGTATAAAAGAATTAAAATTCCGAAATGTTCAGCTACTTCTGATGCTGACCGTACCTAAACCAAAGATCGACCGTTGTTTAACTTATTACTAGTTTCGATTTTACCTACTTCGGGTAGGAGAATAACATGTCAGACTACATGCGAACTTCAGTCTAACAAGGTCATGTTAAAATGGTGGATGGCTCCTGTCCTATTAATTTTTTTGTTTCAAAACATTTTATTATTTATCAGCCGGCCGATTAAAAATGTTGGAAGCCTGTTCGAAATATCTGAGCAAACATTTTATTTGTCGGTACGTTGCTGGAACACAAAGTTATCAAATTAGATTTATTTATTTATTTATTTAGTTAATATGGGAGACTTACAGCTAAAACAAACAGATCAAGGACAGTACAATAGTCTGAAAGCCAATTACAGGTCTCCACTTATAAAATACAGAAAGGAAAAAATAATTAAATTCTACGGACATTCACATCAAGTTACTATATAGGTACTACAGCATAATTACTATGTTGCTCACACTGCATAAGAACCATTATTACAAAATTAACTACATGAAAAAGCTTCGACTTAAGCACTTCCTGGCTGACGACACACTAGTTTGGAATGGATCTATATCATACTGTTTACAAAGTTTGTTTAAGTTTCTGCTTGCACGCACAATGTACGAATTTTGCCTATAATTAGTTGAAGCAAATGGCGCACACAAAGGAGGATTGTATCGTTTAGACTTCAAGGGAACGTTGAAATAAAATTTTGACAAAATATCGCTACAGTTTATGGTGTTATTAAAAATTTTCAACAAACACACACAGTCAGAAATCTCGCGGCGTTTGAATAACGGTAATATATGAAATTTTTTGCATAGGTTCTGGTAGTTTTCCGAATGATACGGTACTTTTTGATGGTAACATAGATACCTTATGAACCTTCTTTGGATGCTCTCAATGCGGTCAATGTATTTGTGGTAACATGGGTTCCATATCTCAGACGCATATTCCAGGTGGCTTCTAACAAAAGTACAGTATAGTATTTTTAAAGTTTTGGCTTGAGTGAAGCACTTGGATAACCGCATTATGAAACCCAGTGATTTTGATGCCTTAGCGACTATTGCATCAACGTGGTTTTCAAAACTAAGCTTGGAGTCATGATGAACCCCCAGATCACGGATAGAATTTGATCTAGGTAGAATTTGGTCGCCTAAGGTATACGATGTAGCAATGATTGAGCGCTTCCGAGAATACGTAATAACCGAGCATTTAGCGGGATTAAGATCCAGCTTGTTTCTTTGGCAATAGTCCTCCAGGCGACGTAGGTCATTCTGGAGTGCCGTTTCGTCGATCTGGGATGATATCGTGGTATAAATTTTGATATCATCGGCAAAACACAATAATTTAGATGAAGTCAAGCAAGAGTCGATGTCGTTTATGTAGATTATGAAAAGCAACGGACCGAGCAATGAACCCTGCGGGACTCCACTAGGAACAGGGACCCAGCTAGATATATAATTATTTAGTACCACTGCTTGGGACCTGTTGACAAGGTAGGAAGAAAACCATCTGAGTAGATCGCCTCGAATTCCCATGCTATTTAATTTGGATATCAGAATGCTATGATCGATTCGATCAAAGGCTTTGCTATAGTCCGTATAGACGACGTCAATCTGCTTACCGTTGCACATGGCATCGGTTATAAATTCGTTAAGGAGAATCAGGTTCGTGACAGTAGACCTCCCTTTTAGGAAGCCGTGTTGGAACGAGCTAAATGAATTTTTCAGAGCAGAATAAACCTGATTATATATAATCCTCTCAAATACTTTTGCTATGATACATAATTTAGATATCGGCCTGTAATTCTCTATGTCAGTTTTAACACCTTTTTTGTGGATAGGCGTTATAAACGCAGATTTCCATATTTGTGGTACAACACAGGTATTCAAAGATTTTTGAAATAAAATTGAAATAGGTTGCGCTATCGAAGGCGCACACTGAACAAGAAGTTTGGATGGGATGTTATCGGGACCTGCTGATTTGCACGTATCCAACTTACGAAGCAAGTTAACAATTTCGTCAGTTTCAACAATGATACTGCAGATGTCAGATGTTAGGATCGACGAATCGCTAAGAAGAGAAGAAGAGATTGGATGACTCACACTGGGAATGAGGAAAGTAGAATGGAAGTATTCCGAAAAAGCCTGACAAATAGATTCCCCCGTCCGCAAGGTATCGCTGTTATAGTTCAATGTGCTTGGGACTGCGTTTGAGTTATGACGTTTTTTTACAAAAGTCCAAAAGTATTTTGGGTTGTTTTTAATTGAACTTTCTGTAAGATCCAAATAGTTACGGTAGCATTGGGATTCCATAGTTTTCACCCTTTCGCGAAGGAGCTTGAATGTTGATTCATCAGATAAGTTGCCATAGGTTTTAAATCTTTTTAAGTATTTATATTTTTCTTTAATTGTTCTAATAAGTGACGGACTATACCATGTTGGATACTTTTTATTGCGAGACAGTTTTTGTGGAATATATTTTATTTGCAAATCACCAATAAACTGATTAAAGAAGTTGACTGCGTCATCTATTGTCCGCGCGGAGAACTCGGTTTCCCAGTCAGTAGTACGAATGTCTCTGCTGATAGAATCATAGTCACCTTTATCGTACAAGAATTGAGTACGAGGCGCACATTCAAGCAGAGGTGTTACAGATAGGTCCAAATTAATCAATAGAGATGGGTGATAGGCGTCAATAGGCACTAATGGGCTGGAACATTCGGTCACACTCACTTTTTCATTAGAAAGGACTAGGTCTAGGATTCTACCATATCTATTAGTCACCATGTTATACTGACCAAGATCGAGAGTGCATAATTCATCACAAAGCAAAACTTCGTCGTTACTGTTAGGGTTCAATGGAACAAGCCATACGTTATCAGATGGAACCCAACTAATACCGCTCATATTAAAGTCTCCTAATACGAGAAAGGTATCAGAAATATTATTAATAACTGTTTGGTTTAGTTTAGCAAGAAAATTAGAAAGTTGTGAGGAAAAAGATCGGCCTAAGTTTTGTTGGCATAAGTAAATATCACAGATATGCAAGGTTATATTTTTCCTCGTGATACGATTTTTTAGGCGTATGGATATCCAGAGGTCCTCTGCTGTAGAGTGAAAATTAGGTTGGCAAATAACAGATAATTCTCTGCGAGTAGCAATGAGTACCCCCCCCACCCCGCGATTGCCCGGTTAAAGCATAGTCTCGGTCGCGGCGCCAAACAATGTACCGATCATCAAAGAACTCAGAACTTAAAACGCCATCCAATAACCAAGTCTCGGTAAGTACTATGACATCATAGGAATTTAGTGACATTTGACGATAAAAAGAATGAGTTTTAGTTCTAAGACCTCGAACGTTCTGATAATATATGTTTAACTTATTATTAATGTTATTAGCCATTGAAAATGTAGTCAATCATTGAATATAAATCGGTATGATACACGAGTATTACAATAACAGCATTCGTTAAACAATAATAGTTGGAATTATTATGTATATTAAGGTACAGTAAAAATATAATTATGCGAGGAAGGTAAGCTTTAAAAAAGTTTGCGCGTGAACGTAAGTCATACGACAGTAAGTAGCAAACAGCGGTGCGAAAGAGCAAGCAATAATGCATGGTGCGTACAAGCGAGAGCGGGTCAAACATATTGGAATGTATTTGGGCTTTGAAGTAAACAGCGCGATTAGAGACGAGTGTCGAAATCGTAGGTGCGTCTGAGGTGGTAAACCTTTTGTAAGCAAGTAGTGCGATACTTAAGATCACAAAAAATATAAGCAATTGAAATGTAATAAAGGAATGAAATGTAACTAAGATTAAAAAATTACTTAATAGAAGTAGGAAGCACTTTACACAATCTTGTTTAAATCGGATTCTTTACGTATAATAGCTACTTTACAATTAGCATTTTTCAATATATGGATTTTCCCATGCTTTACCCAAACGAATTCATAATATTTCTCCTTGGCCATGGTCTTAACTTTACTTAATAGCTTCTTATACTCAACGCTCAGGTGATCGTTCACATATATACGCTGAGATGTGCTCTGAAACCCGATGTGGGATGTAGATAGGTCCTTAACGGCACGTGCAGCTGCGATAAAATCTTCTTTAACATACCGGTTCAAAAAACTCACAATGATAAGTTTTTCGTTGGAATTGAAAATAGGCACCCTTGAGATATAATTCACCTGTGATTTAGGGCAGTTGTAATTGACTTTCCGGCCAATCGCTTCAATAATCGAAAAAAGATTTTCATCTTTTCTGATAGGAACTCCTTTGATTTCAACGTTGTTTAATCGGGATCGCTGATCATACTTTGCGAGTTCGAACCTGGATTTCTCTAAATCAGTCTGCAAACAACTTACTGTTTCCTGAAGCTTGTCAAGTTCCGATGCTTTTGCTTCAACCTCCGCTATTCTGGTGTCAAATTCATCGAGCCTTCCGCTAGTGCCCTCACAAGTAATTTTTAGCTCGGCTAACTCGTCCTTGATTACTCGAATATCATCAACCAGGGTCGGCAAATTGAGCAGCTGGCGCTTCATATCCCGAATTTCACTCAATATGGTTTCGAGGGAGGCTGGTTCAGGAGCAACCAGAGCTGGTGATGACGTTCGACAGGTGGGGCACTTCCATTGCGCCATTCTGCTGGCACCGAGCTTTCTCCATCCGGCTTCGGATATATTAGCACATCCGAAATCCAGATGTTTCTTGCAGCTCCCACATTGGACTCCGTCATTGAACTGCACATTGCAGGCTGCGCAAGTTTTCATTGTTGAAACTCAAGATAAAACAAATTACAATTAAAAACAAAACTAGCGAAGTTTGAACTTGGTGTAAAAGTTAAAAAAGGTTGACGATCTATTATTTCGAGCAACGCGTACTGTACTTATGAATGTCCACAGTAGATTGATACTTTATACCTTCGTGCTCCATACTAATATAATAAAAATAAAAGTAACTGTTTGAATGTCAGTATGTCTGTCTTTTTGTTAATTAGCCAAACCTTGATTGCTGATCGGGTTTGGATGAAACCGCACACGGATAGATCATGTGTAGTACGACATTTTGCTTCTTTTTATGCTGCTAGATCGTCGTGTCGACATCAAAAAAAGTTTAATAAATTTGACTATAATTATATGTAAAAGCTCTTAAAATATTTTTATTTTTATTTAAAAGAAATGGTACCAACCATTTCTTTTAAATAAAAATAAAATGTTTTTTTCAAAAATACTTCCACAAACTTAGGCATTCAGTCATGAGAATTTTGATTAAAAATACATTTGCAGGTTACACCATTTTTTAATTTATTTAGTAACTAGCCTAGTCAGTTATCCAATACCGATACATCTCTCAGGAGACGCCATTGAAGCGTTCTCAGAAAGAAGCTATCTTATACCTACCTAATAACAAACCTTTCCCGTAGAGAATGAGACTGAGTCTTTGTTGGAAAATATTCTCATATTTCCTTCTTTGATATTCTTAGAAAATGATAGGAATTGTAGTAATCATAATGTTACGACAAGTTCCGATGAAATACACTAGAGCTGTTCTATGTTCAAAGGAAAGCGAACCTAACTTATTGAGTAAAATCTCATTCTTCCGAATTGTTACTGAGAATTTCAATATGAAAAAATCTTTAATATAAAACGTTCTATATTTAAAACGTTCCTGTAGGATAATTTTGACCATAACGGGAGCAAATCCGCAGGTTAAACGTTGTTTCAAATAAACCTACTCGACTACTACGAGTACTTAGTCGACTCCTAAGTCCTGACCTTCTGACATTTTAAGACAAATTTTCTGGATTTTCGAAACGAAAAATCCAGTTTAGTTTTGAAATTGAAATGAAACGTGTGAAAGCTTTGTAGAAGCCGCTAAGCGGAAATTTTGAAGATCCGACTTCCAAGTTATCCACGCGGATCTTAAGAGGTAGGTATTCATATATTTTGGTAAGTGTTCCCCTCCTACGGTTACACTTATTTCTACTTAACCATATGAAAAATATTCTTCGTGGCCTGAATTGGGAAGTGGGTTGTGCTTGGTTGATTACATATCGGGTGCAAAAAGCATAGCTATGATATATTTCGGGGTGCTTCTTAGTTGCGTCGTCGCTTCGCCAGCTTTTGACTCAGTGAAGACGACAAAGAAAAAATGGATTTGTAAGGATTCAAGTTGTTTTTTTTCTGGATGCAGCTTTACTTCCTCTATGAACCTTTTTGATTGGGTAACCAAAATACAGGCTGTGCCTAGTTTGGAACCCGCTGTTAATCCTGTAAGATTTCTGTTGTGTTGGCTATAATAATATATCACTATCACTACATAGTATAAAACAAAGTCGCTTCCAGCTGTCTGTCCCTATGTATGCTTAGATCTTTAAAACTACGCAACGGATTTTGATGCGGGTTTTTTTAATAGATATCGTGATTCAAGAGGAAGGTTTATAAGTATACCACATTCCACCCGTGCGAAGCGGGGGTCACTAGTACATAATAAATAAAGAATTTGATATATTATTATTCAAGAACCACCACAAAAGTATAGCACCTTGGCTCGGTCAGATTTTCTATATATTGTTCATGTAGAAGTGACTAACTTTGTTGAGTTATTTGCTAGTGAGCGAGCGTAAATGAGTCCGTTAAGCTCTTCACTCCAGACTAGTTAGTTTTTCTTCAGTACTTTATTCAGAAATAGAGTTTACTTAGTCAAGTTACGATGATAATTTTGAGAACAAAAGGAACTAAGGTCTGTTGGGATAGGTCATTGATATAATAAAACCCTAGATGCACAGTCTCGAACAAAACAAACAGTCGAAGCTGTCGCCAAACACTCACCAATACACGCACTACTACATGTAGTTATAGTCGCTATAAACATTTTTTTTTTGGCAAATTCAACCTTACGCAGATTCCTTTTAAAATGCAGTTATAAAAAGCAATATAAAAAGTATTTTGTACGACCGTGCAGAGACGCGAGCGACGCGAGACTATTTGAAATGAGTTCATTGTGAACTCATTTTAAGCGGACGGTTTTGAGACGCGGAGTGTGTATCTTGGGTTTTATTATATCAATGGGATAGGTTGATTATTACATTTCCTTGTGACCCTTCATCCAGAAATAAGTATTACTCGGCCCACTTATGCCGAAAATTAAAAGAAGGAAGATAAACTAGGCTGCGAGAGCGAGCATAGCGAGCTCGAAAATTTAAGTTGTTTCTGTTGTTCATACAGAAGTTACTTGGCTAACATAATTAATTAATTATAGAGACTAAGTAAGAATTCAAGAATAAGTAGGGTGCAAGAGTCAGCAAAGCAATCTAAGAAAATCTTGCACATACCTTGGCTTGAATAAATTCGTATAAATTCCAATCAAAATATCTAAATAGCTACATTCTCGATTTTTTCAAACTGGTGGATGTGCGGCTAGCGGCTCCAAATTTATTTCAACCTCTGCCAATATATGGTGAAAGGGACATTGACGCACAAACGAATACTATCACGTATTCAGTAAACCCCACATAAAAATGTTTCAAAGGCCGTTAAAAAATACAACTGTTTCCTACAAAAGTGCAATATTTACAAGGTCATAATGTATGGAAAAATATTTAAGTTTACGAGTGGTTCTAGTATACCTACGCCACAATTTATTGCTTAGTTTCTTATTTCTTGGCATCAAGCAGGAAAAGTTAAAACATAAAAAATCCAAGTCTCTAGCGGGGTGAGTTGCTCCTCCCCCCTGCCACCTTTGGCGATACCAATGATTTTTTCTTTATACACAATGACATTATTTACTTTTTTAAGTATGATATTATTTTTTGCTTTTTTGATCAATATTTACTTGTTAAATATTTTATTTTTCATTTAGTTTTGTGTATATACATTTATTAACTTGACATGATTATTTAATATGACAAATATTTTATTATTTCTATATTGTGAATGTGAGGACCATGTGGGTCTTTCTCTAATTTTAACTATTGTCTGGCAGTTTGAGTACTATAAGCGAGCCACCCAAATGTCCTTTCTTTGGTATTGTTCGTCGTGACGTTGAGCTCCTTGAGTTATAAGTCGAGCTCCACGATAACTGACAAATGCTTGCATTGACTGGACGGGTCCACTCAAATCTGTGTGGTGCTTTATTCAAAAGACCATCTCAGACACTAATCTGCATGATCTTCATGTATTTTATTATTTTCATATTGTGAATGTGAGGACCGTGTGGGTTTTTATTTAATTTTAACGATTGTTTGGCAGTTTGAGTACTTTAAGCGACCCACCCAAATGTCCTTTCTTTGGTATTGATCGTCGTGACGTTGAGCTCCTTGAGTTATAAGTCGAGCTCCACAATAACTGACAAATGCTTGCACTGACTGGACGGGTCCACTCAAATCTGTGTGGTGCTTTCTTCAAAAGACCATTTCAAACACTAATCTGCATAGTCTTCATGTGTGTATTATACCAAGATTATGTTTGTACCTTGAACATTTGTAAACGAAAACGATTTTAAAAGAGTGTCCATGAAGTTTCTTGCCATTCTTCTCATAAGACCAACGCTTTGGAATTGGCAACTACAGTACACTCACGAGTTATTATGCCTTGTGACTGGGACTGTAGCTTAGTTTATTTAGCTTCAGTAGTTCAGTAGTTTACTGCCGCACTCGGAGAGCTTCAGTGGTTGCTTGGGCCGTCGCTTGGTAAGGGCTTTTGGCGGTTTTGTCATACAAAACTATGTCAGGCCTTTGCTGGGTGGCGGCTTGAGTAATCGTTGGATATCTCTGAGTGCTGCAGTTAGTTTAATTCGACTATTCAAAAGTGCCTGTTACTGGCCTACTTGAAATAAATATTTTTGACTTTGACTTTGACTATGCCCAACTGCAATTACACTCCTGAGTGTAATTTTTCATCGGCGGGAATGATGAACTTTCGAATGACCTTAAAATACATAGGAAGTTTTTAAAATAAATTGAATTTATTTATAACCAACTAATACTAACAGTAACACCACACATAAGTTATAAATTGAACAAAAAAATGATATAAACAAAAAATCTAGAAATAAAATAGTACATTGTTATCCAAGGGGTGAAAGTTTTAGTTATATTAGTCGTGTTATACTGCGACGTTTTGTTTTTTGTTCGATGTTACTTTACACCGACCACCTTACATCAACTTTTGTTTCACCAACGTTTGTTTGTTCTATGTAACGTTACTTCGAAAATATTTAGCCAACACAATTTTTTTAATAATTAATTCCTTCTTTTCTTCCCGGCATTTTTTTTTTGAAGCATTGGTAATAATAACTGCCGACGTCGTAGTATGAAGGCTTCGGTGAATAGTTTTAGGTGAAACAATTTTCGAAGAATAGTGTTTCGAAGAAACGTAGGGGACCCGGTTATTTCAGCAATACAGGTGCGATTAGTAAATAAAATAACTTATTATAAGTGAGTTATTATTGGGAATCAAAAAAAGATAATAATGTAATTAACAAAAATATTCAAGCACGTTTTTTATAAAAAGTAAAGTTTAGGAAATTCTGATGTTTTAATAATTCTACAAAGAGTAGATTTTGCCACATTAAATTCGACACTGACTCCATCGCGTGTTTTCCCACTTTCATATACGGATATGTATGGTTTATTAACGATTTGAGCCTTCGTTTCATTTTTCAAATAAACATCCGTATCCGTTTTTAAGCAAAACTAAAACTGAAGGTCAATGTGGCTCTAAATTAGTTAGTTCTCAGGAATTTTTGGGTAGAATCAGAATAAGTAAGTAAACAAACAAAACGATTTAATCTCAGTTACAGAGGCTCATGCATATAAAATTCACTCCCTGTCTCATTTACAGAGGTAACTATGACGATGAAATCGAAATAACGAATCCCAGTTATAGAGGTTTGCTTCGTCCCACTAACAGAGGTAATTCAGTCCCAAAGTGTTGGTTCCTCAGCATGAGTTCCAGTTACAGAGGTTTCTCACTTATCCAGGTCCCAGTTAACCAAGTTTCACTGTATGTAATTTTTTACCGGCGAGTGACGTCACAAGCCCCCACTCAAATCTTTGACCCGTTTTATCTTCGTAACTTTTTATTGATTTGATAAAACAATAAATACGAATCCAAAATTTTTCGATAATCTAACAGACGGAATTATTAGAATCTTATTTTTAAAGTCCGGAAACATCCCTATTGTAAACCACCTTCCTGCTCCCAGTAGGTGTCTGCTAGCCATTGATATAAAAACTAAAGATACGGTCGTCCGAACATTTCGCTCGATGCGTTCCTCATACAGAGAAACACTAACGTCATCTGTAAGAACTAATCCGGCTGCTCGTAAACATAACCTTGTATGAGCGGCGTGGCGTGGTATTATCGAGGTTTAAAGAAATTAAATAAAGTTTTCATTAAAATGTTAATAAAAAAAAATGTTATATTTTAATTTTTCATTTTCTTTTAAATTTCGGTTTAGTCAAGACCTATTTGGGACCAAATTCAAGGCGTCATTTTATCATGCGGTCCGCCCAGTCCTTACGCAGTAATATATAAGTCAATGCTGCTAGCCCTCTTCGCCGTTTAAGCTCGCCCTGGAGCACCTGCACGCTAGCATGTCTTTAGCAGCACTAAAGGGCCCACGCACGTGCCGGGGTTTCTAAAGATATTTTGACAGCGGGCACCTGTTTCAATAGACGCTCTAATAATACCGTGGCTTGGCGTGATCAGGTCTTTAGACAATATGTAGACCTACTTTTACGCATAGATAACTACTTGCCAGTTTAATGAGAAATGTAAACACAATACTTCTGAAAGCTCCATATTGCAATTTCCCTGAATAATCTGCCAGTCGTAAAGCAGATCTTGTTTTACCAATTAGCGGCCCTGTAATAACACTGAATTCTTTATTTCTGAGTAAAATAACGCCTTAATTTTCCACCCGGAATTATTAAATTGATAAAATATGTATTGTTCCACCGCTCGCTGCTTCGCAAAAGTTTTAACCCCACAAAGTAGGTACGGAGGCCTGCTCTCCAATTTTTTTAATCATCGGCGGTCGCGATGGGGCTTTCATCAAATTAAGTTTATTGGAAAAGCATTTAAAACGTGTGTTGTGTATAAATGCGCCATTGCTTTTCGAAGTTTCAATGCATGAGTATTTTATTTATATTCGCCATGTTTGATCCGTTTCTTCAATCTTGATCCACGGTGTGTTTTGTATACAAGCATCGTCAAGCTCAGCATAATCATCTCTATATTTAGGTGTCCAATTAATTGGTTATATTGGTGAAAGGAAGTGCCCTTTACCAATATAACCAATTATTATTGGACACCTAAATGATGCCTTTTGATACACCACACGGTTTTATAACATCCAATTCGGCAATTCCCTTTTATCAATAGTATTCTGATACACATTTGAAATTCATAAACCGGTCACTACTCCACCATCCATACGTTCAAAGGTTGAAGTTCGAAAATAGAACATCGGTCTACTTTTTTTTTAAATCGACATCGTGGTCGTAGTCATAGGTTTTATTTTTCCGCGCAGCTTCCTCTAATAGGGTATTTCACCAAAAAAATCTAATTAGTCCGTCAGATAGATTTCCAAAAAATAATGGACACGTATTTTTTCTTTTTTTACGTAAACAAAAAATAAAGACGATACAGTGCTTCGAAAAGTCGTGTCAAGTCGTGTGACGTCACAAGGATAGTACTTTTTTACCCACAAAGTGACGTGAAAAACCCCCACTCATGATCTTTGACAGGTTTCATCTTCGTCAATCTACATCTACACTAATATTATAAAGAGGAAAGATTTGTAGGTACCTATTTTTGTATGTTTGTATGTTTGTAATGAATAGGCTCAAAAAGTACTGGGCCGATTTAAAAAAAATTTTCACCAATAGAATGCTACATTCTTCCAATTTGACATAGGCTACATTTCATTTTTAAAAAAATTAGGGATCCTTGGTAAAATTTGAACAATGTAACCGAAGGTGTAGAAAAATGAGTCTTAAAATGTCTTTCGTCGAATGCGCTGCCGAAACTATTAGCGATAGAACAAAATAATGTACAACAATATTGAAGAACATCATAGTCCAACTATTGTAGTTATGTCACTACAACAACTTTTTTCATTTTAAACATTAATGAAAATGCTAACCAAATCCAAACCATGCTATTTATGTGTTTATATTAATCCTTATCCAAATAAATTATTTTATGGTCAAGACCATTTAACTACCTATAAAATAGTTTTTAAATTATTTAAATTGGACTTTCCATTCAAAAGATATTACGAATTAAAAAATTCAAACAGTAAACAAAACCGCCATAGCGCCGTGGCCGTTGTTTGCGATGCAGTCTGAAAAGCGCGCCGGGCATCGCGGTGGGCGGGGTGCCATAAAAATATTTGTGAAAAACTGTTTTTATATCCGAATTTCCAAAAATAAATAATTGTCTACCCCGTGCGAAGCCGGGACGGGCTGCTAGTTTTTAATAATTTGAGAAAACAAAAAACACATTTCCGATATTTTTCGATAATCTAACAGACGGACTAATTAGATTTTTTTGGTAAAATACCCTATTGGTCACGTTCTCTCTCGTGTTCTGTCATATTTTTTAAATCCCACGAACAAATACCATTGGATGACCACGTCACGTCACTCTGTGATGTAAATAAAATAATATTTTTTAGGGAAATTATAATCGAGGCAATTTTTTTTTAACATGTCGTGTCCCTCTGATTTTATGTATATGCAACGGGGGAATAAGAAAGCTTATAATAAACCAATTCATCTATTTTACTAACTATTTATTTAACTAAATATTTCAAAGAAAGCATCAATGTAAGAGTAACAATTATTTTTTTACTTTGATTCCTATATCACTATCTTTTTATTTGTATACTTATCCTTCTTTTTACATTATAATTATTAAGATGGTTTTCATTATTTTAGTATTTTTTTATTATTTCAGGTCGAGATTGATCTTAAAGTTAGTTTTAAGTTTATTTTGGTGTATTATCTTATTTTTCAACCCTTTTTTGGACGACATCTTTTAATCACAAGTGTTTATGACAACAAACGAATACAACAGTATTAAGTCTCACATAACATGGTAACTGATTTACATCATCATTCAATTATTGCTAGTTTAGTAATTTAACTAAGAAAACTTAGTTTTGCCAATTAAAATGATAGAAACGTTGCTCACCTGTCTATTTTGTTACGATGAAACTCTATCAATTAGTTTTCATGGAACTCACTTACGAGACTTTTCTATTATTCTATCATAAAAACGTGGACGTTTTTTGATACCGCTAAAAGCCACTAGGAGACACTAAAGAAAAATGTATTGTACCGCAAGTTCTTTTTTATTTATTTATCTATAATCAAACAACAGTTGGCAGACCCTAGACAAAAAAAGAATTGTGTCTGGCTGGTCTCCTGGCAATACTGTAATTGACATTTGCGAGAAAATCCATTGTGGAAAAACGTACGCTGCCTATGTAATACGTTCTCAGCTTTATTTAAGTATGCTTAAATCGATTACTTTCATACTATTACTTTGAACAGCTGAGCAGCGCAAAGCCATTGCATACGGAAATGTATTGTGTGGAAACTAGATGAATAAAAGTATGAAATACTAGCAATGCTCACGGTTTTGCTTTTGTGGTTATTTGTCCCTAGTGGTATAGAGATAAAAATCAGTATAGTAAGTATTCTATGTGTTAATCCAAATTAAAAACTATCAGCTGTGCGCCAAATTTCGTGTGTTAGTTTTTTCGTGAAAGAGTAACAAACAGCCATGCATCCGCACAAACTTTCGCACTTATAATATGTAGTAATTCATTAAGATTACAAGGGAGAAAGCTTTACCGGCTTTTAGTACAAGCCCGGATTTTGGATCAAGACCCTATTACATGGAACTTTAACATGACTGGTAAAATGTGGGCGTCTTTGAGGTAAATTAAGGTCATTTTATACCTTTGTTGACTGTGGCACCCACCACGTCTGACAGTATTATCCCATTGATGGGAATCTTCGATCTCTAGAGAATCAGACGTTAATGAATTGTAAATTGAAATAGCCCCTGGACCGGTCAGTCGACCCTTTTTGAGACGACCCAGACCCATTTTCCATTAAACTACAGTCCTTTCACAACCAGACATAATATACACCGTATTATATGCGTCATAAATGCTCAAAATACGCAATAAAGGTCCCGAAATATACAACATAAAATTGAAATAGGTAATCATGTTTTTCTTTGAATTTATTACCTACATTTTTTTCTTTTAAACCTTTTTGGATTTAGGTGCTTTTTTATGATAGGTAGTTAGTTGGTTAGTTTTGGAAGAAAATTTTCCCAAAAAATACAGAATATGATTACAATTTTTTTTATTATTATTCAGATATTTAAACTGGTCTCTACAGTATCGGCGTGAAATAATTAATGGAAAAATCAATTAACACTTTGCCGCGTATAGGTACTGAACCCAGGACCTCATGCTCAGCAGCCACGCTCTTGACAACAGGACCAAAGAAGCCGCATAAAAAAAAAACAAAAGTCAAAATTCATTTGACAGTAAAAAAACCTTTTGAAGACAGAAGTAATTTTTTTTTTATTTATTAGCCTACTTTGTGTCCCACTGCTGAGCAAAGGCCTCCCCTTTCTCTTTCCATATGTCTCTATCATGGGCGATCTCTGGCCATGTTAGCCCCGCAAACATGATCAGATCGTCACGCCATCTTCGCCGCGGTCGACCTCGACGGCGCTGTCCTTCCTCAGGCGTCCAGTGAGTGACGATCTTTGCCCATCTCTCCGGGTGCATCCGTACTACGTGGCCTGCCCACTCCCACTTCAGCCTGGCTGTTTTTTCGCCAACATCAGCTATTTTAGTTATGGAGCGCAGGGTGGTGTAATATCTTGCGTAATTATGTAAGACTAGCTGATGCCCGCGGTTTCAACCGCGCGGATGTCGGTTCGATGCCGGTTATCGCGACCAAAAGTAATATTTTCGTACCCTCCTTTCAACTCCTTGAATAAAGTTTTATGTCCTTTCTCGGGTATCAAAATATCTCCATACCAACTTTCATGTAAATTGGTTCAGTAGTCAGACAGACAGTGTTACTGTTACGACGGTCATCTAGAATCTTCGAGAAACCGCGCTAATAACTGTGTAGTACCTAGAAAATACGAGTTCATTCTTTTAGGTACCTATTTCCGTAGTAGGTATAGAACTTACATTGTATTCAAGGTCAGGCGCCGGGAGTCGCCGGCAGTTGTCATTGTAATTTCGACCGTATGCCGACGACGTTAAGTAACTTCTTCCTTGTCGGTTCTTTTATCTTTAAGTTTATTTTTTTGTTAATGTTTTTTTGTGGATGCTTTCTTGAATAATAGAGAATTATCTCGAATGTCTTTTGTTTGCTTGGGTATAAAAGGACCGATTGAGGACGAAGTGAGGCAGTCTACTTTTAAGCGAGACAACGAAAGGATCGAAGTGAAATCTAGTACGATAAAGCGTTCAGTAGCATTGAAGTGATTGTGAATAAGTGTTTATTGAGTAATAAAGTTAATTCGTGTGTTTAATTGGTAGTGATTTTATTTATCCCATACCCAGCTCGTAACAATTTGGTGTCAGAAGTGAGGGATAAATAATGCTGATACTACCCAAGGACGACACGGATAGTATCCGTACGAGGAGTCAGCGACAGCAAGGAATGGACCAAAGGCGATTTGGGGACTCCCCGACACAGACACCGGGCGGTGTCCAGCCTACGTCAGAGCCAGTCGCTGGCCCATCTGGAGCTACTCCAGCATCAGCGGCGCCTGACTTGTCTGCCTTAATGGCACTGCTGCAAGACCAGGCTCGACGTCAAGAGGAGCAGGCTCGCCAGTTGCAGGAGCAGTTGCAACGGGACAAGGAGGAGCAAGCTCGACGTCAAGAGGACCAGGCTCGCCAGTTGCAGGAGCAGCTGCAACGGGATAAGGAGGAGCAGGCGCGCCGTCAAGAGGAACAGGCCCGGCGCCAAGAGGAACAGATGCTCCTGATAAAGGATCTTCACGCATCAGTTGGGAAAGAGCTGAGCGTGATGAAGGAGCAGGTACAGCAGCACGACAACCGTATCGCAAAGGCCGAAATTCAGATCGCCGACGTGAAGAAGGCCTTGAGTGAAATTAAGGTTGGAGACGGGGCTGTGGCTTCAGTGATTGCTGCACCTTCAGTACGCGGGTTTAAAGTGCCGCCATTCGACGGAACATCTTCGTGGTCGGCCTATAAAATCCAATTTGAGGCCGTTATGAAGGCGAATGGGTGGACCAAAGGGCAAGCCATGACCGCGCTCACTTTGGGTCTCCGAGACCAGGCTCTTACCATTCTTGAGGCACTCGGGAAGGATGTGACCTATGAACAGCTGTTGGAGGCATTAGAGTCCAGATACGGCGACGCGCACCTGGAGCATGTTTTTCGTGCCAAGTTAAGGGATCGCGTTCAACAAAGTGCCGAGAACTTACAGCAGTGGGCTCTGGAAGTTGAAACGATGGTTCGGAAAGCATACCGGTCTGCCCCTGCACTCATCGATGGAAATTTGGTACAGGCGTTCGTCGACGGAATACGTGACTTGGAAGTGAGAGCCGCTGTGAGACTCGGACATCATAAGACGCTGAAGAACGCCTTAGCACATGCTCTGGAAGTAGAAGCAGTGAGACAAGACCATCGATCACACTACGTCAGAGAAGTTGTGGCAACACCTGTACATCAGCGTCCGCGAAAGTACAGCCCTAGGTGCTATGCTTGTGGAGAAAGTGGTCACCTACGGCCAAATTGTAAAAAGCGACGCACACCGAGGGAAGACCAATCACAGCGGGAAAAGGCGACTGATATGACTACCCAGCAACAGTGGAGAACTCGCGGTAACAATGATGAACTTTCAAGACCTTGGCGTGAAGACTGTATGCAGAGTTCCAGACAAGAAACTAAGGAAGTTGTGTCTGTGAGGAGGTTAAGAACAGATCTCAGCGACGAATGGAAGGAAACCATACAGCAGGCTCAGCAAAGTGACTCGGATATCAAACCGATCTTCGAGTGGATCAAAGCTGGTGGTCCGAAGCCCAAGTGGAGTGATGTGGCTGCGATGAGTTCCATCACGAAGAGTTATTGGGCACAATGGAACAGCTTGGTGATCCAGGATGGAGTTTTGTGCCGTAAATGGGAAAACACCAGTGGGGACAGCTGTCATCTACAAATGGTTGTTCCTAAAGCTAAGGTACCGGATGTTTTACGGCTCTACCATGATGGATGCTCAGGAGGACATATGGGGGTGAAAAGGACTCTACTGAAGATCAGAGAGCGCTTTTACTGGATCCACTGTCGAGATGATGTGGAGGACTGGTGTCGCAAATGTACCAGCTGTGCGGCTGTGAAAGGACCCCACACACGAAGCAGAGGTGCCTTAAAAGTGTACAACGTGGGAGCCCCCTGGGAGCGGATAGCACTGGACGTTGCGGGACCATTTCCAGAAAGTGATAGCGGAAACAAGTACTTCATGGTTGTCATGGACTACTTCACAAAGTGGCCAGAAGTCTTCGCCATTCCTAACCAAGAAGCAACAACAGTCGCGGATAAATTGGTTCAGGAAGTCTTCTGTCGTTTTGGAGTACCCTTAGAAATTCACAGCGATCAAGGAAGGAATTTTGAATCGCAAGTTTTTCAGGAGACTTGTCGATTGATGGGTACACACAAAACCAGGACCACCTCTTACCACCCACAATCTGATGGAATGGTGGAACGATTCAACCAGACATTGGAGAGATATCTGGCTAAAGTCGTGGAAAGCAGGCAAAGGGATTGGGACAAGCACATACAGCCGTTTCTTCTGTCCTATCGGAGTGCAGTTCACGAAAGTACGACTGTAACTCCAGCCTTCGCGAACTTTGGAAGGGAATTACGGTTGCCTGCAGATTTAATAACTGGAACTCCCCCTGATGTCCCACGCAGTGTAACGGATTACGCGAATGACCTGCGTAACAAGTTAAATGATGTGTATGAGCATATCAGGCAATCCGGGCAACAGATGTCTGAGAAGATGAAGACTCGTTATGACCGGAAGGCAAATAGTCGTGGTTTCGACGAAAGTTCGCTGGTGTGGTTGCATAACCCAGTGCGGAGCAAGGGAAAGTCTCCGAAATTGCAAGCAAAATGGGATGGACCATACAGAGTTGTGACCAGGATCAACGATGTCACCTACCGAATACAGAAGGGTCCGCGAGGTGCGCCTAAGGTTGTGCATGTGGACCGACTGGCGCGATATTACGGGACTAATGATGCTCGGGACGAGCATGTCTAAGGAGGGGGCAGTGTTACGACGGTCATCTAGAATCTTCGAGAAACCGCGCTAATAACTGTGTAGTACCTAGAAAATACGAGTTCATTCTTTTAGGTACCTATTTCCGTAGTAGGTATAGAACTTACATTGTATTCAAGGTCAGGCGCCGGGAGTCGCCGGCAGTTGTCATTGTAATTTCGACCGTATGCCGACGACGTTAAGTAACTTCTTCCTTGTCGGTTCTTTTATCTTTAAGTTTATTTTTTTGTTAATGTTTTTTTGTGGATGCTTTCTTGAATAATAGAGAATTATCTCGAATGTCTTTTGTTTGCTTGGGTATAAAAGGACCGATTGAGGACGAAGTGAGGCAGTCTACTTTTAAGCGAGACAACGAAAGGATCGAAGTGAAATCTAGTACGATAAAGCGTTCAGTAGCATTGAAGTGATTGTGAATAAGTGTTTATTGAGTAATAAAGTTAATTCGTGTGTTTAATTGGTAGTGATTTTATTTATCCCATACCCAGCTCGTAACATTACTTTCGCATTTATAATATTAGTATGGATGGAGTATGGATAAATAAAAAGAGAAGTCCTGATTGACTGACTTCTTCTTCTTCAACCTTTCACCACCCAATGCTGAGTGTAGGTCTCTTCCAATGCACGCCATTCTTCCCGGTTTTGTGCCTTTCGCATCCAACCCTTTCCGGCCACTCCAACAAGGTCGTCGGTCCAACGCATCGGTTGACATTTCTATGCCCTACTCTAGGCCTCAAGCGACTACCCCACCTGTTGTACGGCATATTATGGCCCGCCCACTTCCATTTTCTGCTAGCGATGACATGGGCTATGTCGATCAATTTCGCTCTCTTCCGGATCTCTGTGTTCCTCATTCGATCACGTAGAGAGATACCTAACATAGCCCATTCCATGGCTCTTTGAGTGACTTGGAGCTTGTGCAACACCTGCTTTGTCAGCGTCCATGACTCAGCTCCGTAGACCTGCATAACTAACCCAAACCCCTGCAACGCCTTAATGACTGAATTAAAAAAAAGTAAAAGTAAAGTTTTTGTTTGGAACATAAACAGAACAGCACAATTTACAAAGAAAACGATGATAGCTACAATAGTTTATAACTGTGTCGCAGCTATCAACGCTCATTATAACAAGAGGACAATTATTGTTCCAGATTTAAACTATACTAAGTTAAGTTTTTAAACAGACATGGTCACTGACACTACTATTAATATCATAAACGGGATATATGGTAAATATCCCGTTTATGATATTAACATTACATTACATTACACACACTCTCCTTCCCATACACACTCCAACACACCCTCTTTTTCTATTAAGGTTTACTCAAAAAATGTTTTTTTATAATTTTTTAAATTTTCTAATATTAACTTAGTATACTATTAATATCATAAACGGGATATTTACCATGTTTGATTATAATAATCATATCAGTTAGATTTAAACTATACTAAGTTAAGTTTTTAAACTGACATGGTCACTGACACTACTATTAATATCATAAACGGGATATTTACCATATATCCCGTTTATGATAATGATAATGAAATTTAAAAAATTATAAAAAAACATTTTTTGAGTAAACCTTAATAGAAAAAGAGGGTGTGTTGGAGTGTGTATGGGAAGGAGAGTGTGTGTATAAATGAGAGTTTGTGTGGAGTGTGAGGGTGTATATGTGTGTGTGTGTGGGTGAATGTTTGGGTGTGTGTCAGTGTTTGTGCTAGCTAAGTTTCCACAATACTTTCAGTTTTATCATACGACAATGATTTCAACCACTCAGTCAGCTTTCTTCTTATAAGATAACCGGGTGCATGGTAGATATTCAAGGTCTTGTTTATGGTGTTATAGAGCCTGGAGCTGATAAATCTGAAGTGTCGTCTAGCTACTGCTATTCTACAGGGAAGATTTTTACACACTCTGTCGGCGAGGCGTTTTGCAGTACTGTACGTTGGGTCGTAGGTTATCTGCTTATGTTGTCTGAGTACCGTCTGTAATATGAAGAGCTGCCTAACTGTGAGGACCTCATAGAGGAGAGTGCATAGAGGTCAGATGTAGGAAAGCGAATTGGTTTTTTTGAAAGGACCTTTAGGACAGCCCTTTGAGCCCTTTCTAGACGCAGCATAGATGTTTTGTGCGCACCACCCCACGCGGACACGCAATAAGCAAGGACTGACTGACCGAGAGCAAGATACACTGTTATCAGGCATTTGAAGTCAGCAGCACCTCTAAGTTTCTTAATACGTATACATTGATATAATAAAACCCAAGATACATACTCCGCGTCTCAAAACCGTCCGCTTAAAATGAGTTCACAATGAACTCATTTCAAATAGTCTCGCGTCGCTCGCGTGTCTGCACGTTCGTACAAAATACTTTTTATATTGCTTTTTATAACTGAATTGTAAAAGGAATCTGCGTAAGGTTGAATTTGCCAAAAAAAATATGTTTATAGTGACGATAACTACATGTAGTAGTGCGTGTATTGGTGAGTGTTTGGCGACAGCTTCGACTGTTTGTTTTGTTCGAGACTGTGCATCTAGGGGTTTTATTATATCAATGTACGTATATTAATCTTCGCACACGCTTTACTGAAGAGATCTGTTTTTTCCATTTCAGTAAGTTGTCAATGATAACTCCAAGATATTTTATGCTATCAGTTCGTTCGATGGATAAACAGTCGCAGGTAGTAGTATCAGTTAGTGTGCAAGCGTGAGCTTTAATATTGTAGGAACCGGAGGGCTGACTCAGAATGCCTGGGGTAAAGGGTATGGACTTGGTTTTAGTAACGTTAAGAGTGAGGAGGTTTGCGTTTAACCAGTTCAAGACCACACTGAGAGCCATCTCCATCTCTTCTCCGGTGTCGGACCAGTCCTTGCCGTGAATTATAAGCGCCGTGTCATCAGCATAAGTGATGATTTTACAACCTAAAGGAGATAGTTGGCAGAGTTCATTCACATAAATGAGGAAGAGAGTGGGTCCAAGGACACTGCCCTGGGGCACACCGAAAGTGACTATCTCCTCAGTGCTAGTGTAGTTTTCAATTTTTACCACCTGCTTGCGGCCCGTCAGATAGCTGCGGAAGGTATCGTTGGTGATACCGCGAATTCCGACACTCTCTAGCTTAGAAAGTAGTAGTATGGGGACAGAAACGGTATCAAAAGCTTTGGATAAATCTAAGAAGATGCCTACAGTTTTTTGTTTGTTGTTTAGATGACCAATTATTGAATCTGTAAGCTCTACAACTGCATCATCCGTAGATTTTCTGAATTAGCAGTGGTAATCATCAGAAGCGCCGAGACATGCTCGACGAGTACTTACTACTAATCTACTACGACATAAGTCTAAGTTAAGCATTAGAAGTCTATCCATCATCATCTTCCTGCCCTTATCCCATGCTATTTGGTGTTAGCGCAACGCGTTTTTTTTCTTCGATTCTCCTCTGTCAGTCATCACGCTATCATTTAATCCGTTTTTCTTCACATTATTACTCACACACTCCATCTATCTTTTCTTTGGTATTCCTCTCCTTCCATCTACATGAAAAAAAAGGGGTGATGAATTTATCATCACTCTTTTTTAGTCACAATTCATCCCTCCTCATTACAAGCCCCTACATACTATAAGCTAGTATTATATTATCTGTGCCCATACATACCCTTTTAACTTTTCTGGAACTGGCGCAACTTTTTAACTCCTCTAATACACTCGATCCTTTCTTTATCCATTCCTGTCACACACACCAGTAAATACTTTTTAAACGGTTACCGTGTCCAGAAACTAGTGCCACGACGCAGTTTGTATATTAATTCAAGAAAACCCTTAAAAATTTAGGAATGTTTAAATTTTTTAAATGAAAAGCTAATTTATTTCATTCAGAGCAGGTTATCCCAATGCCAAATAGCTTTTATACGTAAAATAAAGTTGTTGACTGGCAGGTTTTGTATTTGAAAAATGTCAGGAATTTGAATTCTTTTCTTTGCTCATATTTTTACAAAGGCTTGATAGTTCAAATAAATGACTGCCGTATTTTATGTCAACACAATGTTTTTCAGAAGCTTTTCTGAAAGCCATTGTGACCTGGAGGCCTAAAATGCCCGCTTGAATCCAACGTTCATCATAGTAGCCCGAAATCACCCACTGCTGGAAATAGGCCTGCCTATTTTTCTGCCACACTTCCAAGTTCTGTGCGTCAAGTATCCGTGTTTCCCACGACTTTGATGATACGTATCGTCAACCTATGGAGCTGTAGGACGACCCTAGTTTCTTTGGCCTAACCTTGGCCACTACTCGGTCAAGCCTTGCTCCATCGCTCATCTCCTCGTCTAGCCAGATGTCCTGCCTAGGGCAAATTGAGGTGCACCGCCCGGTTACCGGCATCGTAGATTATCGTCCAACGCGGCAACGGCGGATTTCGGTGTTACGCACTCGATTTATGAGGGGTATGCAATCATGACTCGCTCCAAATTCGTAAAATGGTCACAAAGTGACAATTCATACTATTAACTGTGCCTGTAACCATTTTAAGATGGTTAACGTGTTTCATATTTTTATCCTATTGTGATTCTGTTCTGTTCTGGTGTCTCATGAGATGACGAAAAACAGAGAGGTATGGAAGAGGAAGACATGCTGCGCCGACCCCAAATGAATTGGGATAAGCGCAAGAGAATGATGATGTGATTCTGTTAAAGCGGCATTTTAGCTTCCCAGACCTTTTGTTTTTTTAACGTCTTTTCTTTAGCCATATTTTTGTATCAGAATCACTAAAATAGAATTGCCAGGCGTCGGGTGCGGGTGACGGCACTAAATAGGATTCGACGCTTTTCCTTTTATCAGTTAGATAGGAAATGGGATTTCCAGAAACAATTTAATGAAATTATTTAGGCAGTTTGCATCTCATTTTATCTTACTGATATCTTAGATAGTACGTACCGCTGTTTCACAGCTATTCTTTACAAAAATAAAGTAGGTAATTAGGTATCTTGGAGGCATTTTTGTTAAGTCAAATATAATTAAACTAGCTGATGCCCGCGGCTTCACCCGCGTGGATGTCGTTCAAATTATATACTAAAACCTTCCTCTTGAATCACTCTATCTATTAAAAAAAACCGCATCAAAATCCGTTGCGTAGTTTTAAAGATTTAAGCATACAGACAAACAGACAGACAAAAATAGCGACTTTGTTTTATACTATGTAAGGATAAGGATGAATAAGTCGCCATCGCAGCAGTAAGCATTGGGTCCTGAGTTCGCTTCCCAATCCCAATACAGGTCGGGTATAGGGTTATTGAGTTTTCCCATCAGAAATTTCCCAGTAGCAGCACGGAGTCTGGATTTGTGTGTAGTTTATGGCAACGGGCTCGCAACTTCCTGAATTTTACTTACACTGAATTTGTTTATCCCAATATTTTTTTCATTTCATAGAAACCTAGATATAGTGCACAAGATACATATTAATTCAAAATCAAAGATAGATGTGTTACAACGGCATAATCATTAGTATGAAAAGTATGACGGGATGGCCGCTATTAATTCAACATTTTATTATTAGAGACACGTACTTTACATCAGTGTCATTATAACTGATGAACTTATTTGGCAGGAAGTACTTAAACGAGTATAGTAACTAATTAACATCAATCTTCGTAAAAGTACTCGTCTATTATCCTTCTTGCTTCCCACACATCCTTTGTATTTTGTTTCTTGTCCTTAATAATTACTTGACTGTTTGAGAGGCAGCTGTCAGATTTCCTAATTATGAAGATGTTTGCTAAGCCACAATGACCTTTAAGGTATGCCTTAACCATAATTAAAAATAATATTCGGATAACCGTTGCGAACCGGTAATAGCTGTTAATAAACCTCTCAAAACTTTCCAACAAATTCGACACTGAAATAGCTGAAATATTACACCGTGTTAGCAAATTAGGAAGTTAGGTATAAGTACCGGTTTAAAATTATACTGTAATATAATGATTCCTGGTAAATCGAATGCGGAGGTGTACCCATTAGTATAACCACATTTCGCCAGCTATATTTAGATTCCGTGTAGTAGGAGGTGAGCCTATTGGCTTCCGCGGGAGACGTTCCGGGCGTCGGGGCACAGTAATCTGTGGTCGGGGGCCACGTGATTGCTTCCGGCCCTTGGACGATGATTAATGGACTTGCTCACCGTCCATCCGTCCTATGACGATGGCAGGCTGTATCAACCTAGGGCACGCCACGATTGTGGCGGTAAGTCCCCTCTTTGAGGCACTCCTCAAAGAGGACGACGCCCTCACCTTCCGTCTGACGCAGGTCCTCACCGGACACTGATGTTTTGGGAGGTACCTGTACCGAATCAGGCGGGAGGAAACGCCCGGATGCTTCCACTGCGAGGATCGACCGGAGGACACGGTGGAGAACACTGTGGAGGTGTGCCCTGCTTGGGCAGAGCCCCGCCGTGTTCTCGTAGCGGCGATCGGCGGCGGCGACCTCTCGCGTCCGGCCCTGGTGCAAGCCATGGTCCGGGTCGAGGAGGAAAGCAGTAATGCCAGCGAAGGAGGTGGCGGAACGTGAGTGGGAGAGAACCTCTCGTCCCAGCCGCCGGGAGGCACTCCGGGCGTCGGGGGCCACGTGATGGCTTCCGGCCACCGTAGACGCGGGCCTGTGGACGGTGAGTAATGGGCTAGCTCGCTGGCTGGTCGTCTTATGACGACAACAGACCGTGTCGACGGCGCGTTCGTGTACCACTCGCGCCTCAAAGAGATGTCAGCAAAGAGGGGCGCGCAAGGGCCGACGCCTGTCGGGGCTGCGGATTATCGAAAGGGATAACGCGGCCTCGGCACAAGGGCGAAGAAGGAACTTGGGTGGGTTTTAGTCAGTAGAAGTCTGACACTCCCTTTCGCTCTGCCCAAGAGCGGGGGGGGGGGGGTTATTTGATGATATACCACCGACCAAAAAAAAAAGAAGGCTGTGTCGACCTTGCGTTCGTTTTTCACACGCGCCTCAAAGAGATGCCAGAAACATTGCAAGGGCCAGCAAGGGCCGACGCCTGTCGGAGCTGCGGCTGGTTCGAAAGAGATACCGTGTCCCCGGACACAAAAGGCTAAAAAGAAAAAAGGTGGTTTTTAGTCAGTACAAGTCTGCCACTCCCTTCTGCTCCGCCCAGAGCGGGAGGAGTGATTTGATGACTTCCCAACTTCAAAAAAAAAAAGCCTTCTCCTTCTTACCTATTTTATTTTATCAAAAGCAATCATATTAGATCCTTCTATGGGTTTCTACCACGGAACGTTCCTGTGGGTGGTGTTACCTAATTTCTAACTTGTAGGTACGCGACAGGCGAAACAGCGGCCTAACAATCATCATCATTTGATTAATTAGTAAAATGTAATGTTTATCTCCACAGACTTTTCCAAAAAACCAAGTCCTTTGATATGAGAAAAAAATTCGTGCACAATATTATGAAAAATAATAGACACTTTTTCGACTTACAATGCCATTATTTTGTGAATATTCTCAGAGAGCTTCACTCTTATAACTTGCGTTTGTGGGTCTTACACACGGTTAATTAAGATACTTGTGGGCTCTCATAATGTCGTCGCACACATATTAATATTATAAGCTATTCTTCATTAGGTTATCGTCAAGCAGGAGTCATCTCAAAGTTAGCACGATATTGAACGACCAGAGTTGCTGGCAACAAAAGTTGACAAAAAAAGTCGAATTAGTCCGTCAGATAGATTTCCAAAAAATATTGGACAAATATTTTTTCTTTTTTCACGTAAACAAAAACTTAAGAAGATACGGTGCTTCGATAAGCCGTGTGACGTCATAGTTTGGTACATTTTTTACCAGAAAGTGTCACCACAAGACACGTTTTATTTTCGTCAATTTTGATTATTACTACGAAACTAAACAGAATCGTATTATTTATAGTCAGAAAATATTCCTATTCTACGTATCAGAGGTGAGAGGACATCAGACGCCCTGATGTGATCTCGTTTACAAGTTGATTCCAATCTGAGGTGTTGCTATGAAGCGTCCAAAAAATCAAAGCGCAAGACGGAATTATGGGCGTTTTAAAAAAAAAACTCATTTTATTCTTGATTCGGGTCGAGAATCATTAATATAGGTACCTCCTCGAATTTGACGCAATTGCAAAACGATAATGCATGTAGGCGTGATGTTATGATAATTATGTCATTAAAATCAAAAACCTTCTTTCAACAAACATCCGTCCCAAACATATAGGTTCGTACCGTGATCTCTGACATAAAATAAAAGAGCGTCTCTTGGACTTATTTGCCCGACGCGGGTATAATAGAACATGGTATTGAGAGTCAGACTGCAATCTCAAGAGGCCTAAGTTACTCGCCGAAGTCAAAGTGCACACACTCTCCACTCGGCCCAGTGGTTTTATGCAAACACTCGCGCAGTGCAGCTTCCTCTAACTTTTTTCATTTCATTTTATATGTAGTTGAATCCGTTAGACTTCCTAACTTAAAACCTCTTTTGTCGTGTCTGAAATAGAAACTAGAAATGAAATATTCCAGTAGGTACTTTTAGAAAAAGTTGGGTTTATTTCTGCTATTTTCAGCCATTAATACAGAAGCGTAGGTATAATCTACATACATTAATTTGTGAGCCCCATCACATTGTGGTCCTATTAAGTCAATTGACTGGTAGAAAATGCTTTGTGGCAATAAGTTAACTTATAATATGTACAACTATTGTACATGATATTATGATAATTACAATATCGCAACGTTCTCCATTACTATTTCGTGAACATGTAAACATGGGATTAAACATTTCTTGTGCTCTATGAAATTATTGTCAGTTATTTGAATAGGTAGAGAGGTTTATAACTAATTAGATATATTGTAGATAGGTATGTAAGTAATTAGATGTCTTTGTCGTATCGTGGTGTCATGATATTGAGTATTTTGCAAAAAAATCCTTGTACGTAACCGTGGTTTCGTACAAAGACAAATATGTCCTCCATCGAAACCAGTTACGTACAAGGACAAATCATTCCTTCATCGAAACCAGTTACGAAACTACGGTTTCGTACGCGGCCGAAGCCATTTTTTATATTAATTTAGGCAATAGTAATTTTTAAAATACCTGAATACCTGCTCAATCGGTTGAAACGCAATGCAATCAGAGTTCAGCAAGAATGATCTATCAATTTAATTTAGGCCGTCTTTAGATGGCAGGTGGTCTCCATATTTTCCGGCACGTGTAAAACACAAGTACAAACAAAGAATAAACCCACAAACAGAAATAACGACAGTCGTTGTTATTTCTTTCCTTATCTACACAATGAAGGATTCATTGTGTGGATTGATAAAGGTCACCAAATATAAATCATAGTATTTCCGTTATATTATTCATTCCTATATTTATTTTCAGACAAATGTTAACACTTAAATTATATGAGGTCTTCCCATTATAATTTATTTGAGTGGGACTACATTAATATCCTGGTTTTATTGATAGGTATTTCTTGACAGAATCTTTTACAAGTTTTCTTATTTTGATTTCTATTGGCAACCTTTTGAGGGGAAAGCGAAACATGGGTGGGCGTTCTTTTGATGTGGGCCACGGATCACGGAACTGTCCTTGATTTTTCCAAATTGAAACGACGACTGAAGGTTATCAGAGGCTTTTGATGTTATTTCTTAATAAAAGAAGTAAAATCTAAGTAATATAATCTTATGGATCAGAAGGGTATTTAATTTTTTTTTAAGAAACGACAACGTAACCTCGAACTATTTATTTTTAAGTAGCACACCACAAAACCAACACAGTTATGAAAATATTAAGGAACCGTCATAACTATAACCACAGGTCCCAATAGACATCTGTAGCAGTCGAGCGCCCGAGCAAAAGTGAGTGCGCTCTGAGCGTGCGCCGGTTGATATGCTCTGTCGCCCGTTACATTCGCTGCGTCGTCACGAACATGCGATATTTCTACCCTTCGGCTGAGAAATTCTCTAACACGGCCGTTCCTGACAGCTGAACGACCTCGTCAGCTTGGCTCACTGGCACCGAATGCTGATCCTCACTCGCTTCGTCCATCCTGCACAGATACGCTGTTCAGCGTCTGATCATCACTTGTTTGAACCTCATTGATAGACTCGTCATCTAAAACATATCAAAACCAAAACTTGAATGAGGTATTCTGAAAGTTTGAACTTTTAACTGCCCATTGTAATGAAATTACTAGCAATCGCAACAAAATAGGCAGCAGTTTGTAAATTGTATCACCAATGAAAGAGTTCGCGACCTCAATCATTACCGAAACAACCACAACATCACCTGATAACCATCTATCGGGTTTCCAGATAGCCAAATATCGATGCCAAAACAAACAGAATTGCCACAATGTCGGGGCAAACAGATATAGCTGTTGATGAAAAAGATCTTTTTAACAACACTCATCTCAACAGCAAATAACTTTAAGCGACTAGCTTCGCTTAGCATAGCCTAGCCTACGTGTGAAAAAAAAATAGGTGTGAAACATACAAACATCCAAACCAACCACCCGGGGCGGGACTTGTCGGAAGATCGCCACCTCACGACTCGCTAGAGACCTACGTGAGGCATAACTTTGCGTGTGTGAATTGGTTCACATACAAGTAGGTACGTTTCAAACCAATCCCATATACATCACCCATTAACATGATACCAGTCACCAGATGTAGAGGTGAGGTGCGGTTGCAGCCCTCCTTGCCATGTTTAGGGCAACTTGTATCTTCCATGATGCATCGGACCAACATTGGTCACCTCGACACGCAACATATCGAGTTCCATCCGGCAGCATCGTTCACATCAGATCCATCTGTCACAACCTGACCATCATCATTTTCTTGTGTCATCACTAGGTTCACCATCACCAGAGGCTCAGACCAAACAGAAGCCATGAACCGGAGGTCCAGACCAAACAGAAGTCATAAACCAGAGGCTCAGACCAAACAGAAGCCATGAACCGGAGGTCCAAGCCAATCAGAAGTCATAAGCCAGAGGCTCAGACCAAACAGAAGCCATGAACCGGAGGTCCAAGCCAATCAGAAGTCATAAGCCAGAGGCTCAGACCAATCAGAAGTCGTAAGCCAGCAACGCGCTCAACACGCAAGTAGCGCGCTGGCAGCCCGGAGAGACGCGCTCAACACGCAAGTAGCGCGCTGGCAGCCCGGAGCGACGCGCTCAACACGCAAGTAGCGCGCTGGCAGCCCGGAGCGACGCGCTCAACACGCAAGTAGCGCGCTGGCAGCCCGGAGCAACGCGCTCAACACGCAAGTAGCGCGCCGGCAGCCCGTAGCGACGCGCTCAACACGCAAGTAGCGCGCTAGCATCCCGGAGTGACGCGCTCAACACGCAAGTAGCGCGCTGGCAGCCCGGAGCGATGCGCTCAACACGCAAGTAGCGCGCTGGCAGCCCGGAGCAACGCGCTCAACACGCAAGTAGCGCGCTGGCACCTTGGAGTGCCACGAGCAACCGCGCCAGTAGGGTGCGCTGGCACCTTGGAGTGCCACGCGCAACCGCGCCAGTATGGCGCGCTGGCACTTTGGAGTGCCACGCGCAACCGCGCCAGTAGGGCGCGCTGGCACCTTGGAGTGCCACGCGCAACCGCGCCAGTGGGGCGCGCTGGCACCGTGGAGTGCCACGCTCAACCGCGCCAGTAGGGCGCGCTGGCACCGTGTAGTGCAACGCACAACTGCGCCAGTAGAGCGCGCTGGCACCACGATGTGCCACGCACAACTGCGCTAGTAAGGCGCGTTGGCACCTTGGAGTGCCACGTGAAACCGCGCCAGTAGGGCGCGCTGGCACCGTGGAGTGCCACGCGCAACCGCGCCAGTATGGCGCGCTGGCACTTTGGAGTGCCACGCGCAACCGCGCCAGTAGGGCGCGCTGGCACCTTGGAGTGCCACGCGCAACCGCGCCAGTGGGGCGCGCTGGCACCGTGGAGTGCCACGCTCAACCGCGCCAGTAGGGCGCGCTGGCACCGTGTAGTGCAACGCACAACTGCGCCAGTAGGGCGCGCTGGCACCGCGATGTGCCACGCACAACTGCGCTAGTAAGGCGCGTTGGCACCTTGGAGTGCCGCGCGCAACCGCGCCAGTGGGGTGCGCTGGCACCGTGGAGTGCCACGCGCAACCGCGCCAGTGGGGTGCGCTGGCACCGTGGAGTGCCACGCGCAACCGCGCCGGTAGGGCGCGTTGGCACCTTGGAGTGCCACGCACCACTGCGCTAGTAATGGGCCTACTACGCGCACGCACTTCCCCACAGTTTTGCCTGCGGGATTACACGGTGCACACAGTACATCGCGCGTGTGGTTTGTAATGGTAATACAGTTTTACCAACCATAAGCGCGATGTACTGTGAAGTGTGAACGAAAACTGTGGGGAAGTGCGTGCGTGTAGTAGGCCCATAAGGCGCGTTGACAGTCCGGAGCGACGCGCTCAACCACGCCAGTAAGGCGCCGCCAGTAGAGCGTGCAGCCAGCCTGCAGCGACGCGCCCGACAACGCCAGTGGAGCACCCTGGCAGCTTGCGGCCACGTGCGCGTTCACGGCGTCACTGTAGCGCAGCCCTGGCAAAACCACTGCTGCGAGACCAGGCAGCAGCGTTGCGTTGCGTAACACAGACCATACGTCCACGTGTAAGGATTATTCTGCAAACAAAGAAATCTACAACAGAATTTTGTTCCACTCGGTCACTCCTGACCAAATTTTAGTTTCGTTGATTTCGATTAAATCAAACGCGGTTTCAACTACCCTTGGTCATGTATCATAGTCGCTCAAATCAATCTTGAAAACTGTATTGCGACTAAAACTACCAGGTTTTCAGAAACCATCGAGTAAAACCTTTTAACGCCACTGCTCTTTAATCAGAAAGTAAGGTGCACAAACAACGTTGCCCCACACTAGGAATTCCTCCTGTATCATGGGTGTGTACATAAACATTTAAACTCACATACACAAATACCAAGACCCGGAACAATTATCTGTTGACCATACAAAAATTTGAACCGCGCGGGGATCAAACCCACGACAGTTCCTTGACGATATTCAACCGCAACAAGGACTTTCGGGCATAGCCTGCATACGCGGTAAATTTATTCGAATTCGTACTCATAACGTCATATAGCACAGTGGCCATATCAACTTGACACGGACACAATGACCAAAATTCGGGTTAAAAAATTAGTCCACGTTCTGTTATTGGTTACCCAATCTTTAAGCCACGTCTTAGCACCACCATGTAAACAACCACCAATGCGTCCGAGGCATTGCCGATCGCCCCAGTGACTTCATACACACACACACACACAACATAACATCACGCCTGCAATCCCCGAAGGGTTAGGCAGAGGTACTCAGTATACACACATTTTGCCAGTTATTTTAAGTCCCATGTAATAGGGGCAAGCCTATTGCCACCAACCGGGCACAAATTCAGACAATAAAACTTTGTCCGATCCGAGAATCGAACCCAGAACCCTCATGTTCACGCGGTGTGCACTCGCGATCCGTAAACTGATCACAATATAACTAACACGTGCGCGTTAACCCAAAAACGCATAAGAACACTGACACTTCGATTAATACGTGGTTAGAGGTTACTTTGAAACGAAACGTTTTACTGCAAAATAGATGGCAAACGGTCAAAGACGCGTGTAAGCGAATCCCACTTCTGATCTTATGGATCAGAAGGGTATTTATTTTTTTTTAAAGAAATGACAAAGTAACTTCGAACTATTTATTTTTAAGTAGCACACAACAAAACCAACACAGTTATGAAAATATTAAGGAACCGTCATAACTATAACCACAGGTCCCAATAGACATCTGTAGCAGTCGAGCGCCCGAGCAAAAGTGAGTGCGCTCTGAGCGTGCGCCGGTTGATATGCTCTGTCGCCCGTTCCATTCGCTGCGTCGTCACGAACATGCGATATTTCTACCCTTCGGCAGAGGAATTCTCTAACAATAAATTAATAACTTTAGACCATGGCTTCAGCCGTGTGAAAAATAAAAAAAAATATCTCATGTGTAGGTATGTAGTACCCGGATTAAAGGTATGTGCAATTCCAGTTTATAGATTATTTGTGTGAGATAAACTGACAGTCTATAAACTCAACCAAAGTCGTTCAGAAACTTTTGCATCATAACTTTTGCATTAAACGATGCAAAAGGTTTGCTTCCTTTATTTGAGCGAAGAAAAATTTCCGACTTGGCCTTTTTAATTAAAATTGCAAACGGATCCAGTGATGTCCCTGAGTTGCTGAGCAAGATTGGGCTGCGTGTACCTTGTTCGTTCCTGCGTAAACCCCGTTTGTTGCACATACCAACGACAAGGACCAATTATAGACAAAACTCGTACATGATTAGGACGAGCCGTGTGTACAACGCGGCTTGCCAGGAGGTTGAGATCGACATTTTTAATACAAGCGTGTCGAAGTTGAAAAAGACGCTTTGTGATAAGTTCTTCGACTAATCCTTATCGTTTGTATTATTTTGCCATTTTGTGTTCTTTTCCATTCTTTTCATTTTTATTCTGTTTACTAATCCATAGCACTGTCTTTTTATTTTTTTGCGTTATTTAAATATTGTATAACTACATACTTGTGGAAACTTGTAATTGGCTATAATGTTGTTATAAACCTATCTACTATGTCTACCTAGCTGTAAGTTTTCCAAAAATAATAAAATAAAATAACATAAGTCCATCAGTCCTCACAAACTGTTACATAATGTTTACGAGTATGATGGTAGAGAATGTTGACAGCCGAAAAAGTAGCAGCTAAATAGATTTGTACAAGGACTTCTTGGAGCGTATGGTCAAAATGAGAACTGACGTCAACATCACCATCTTCCATTTTCCATCATCTTCCTTCATCATTTATAACATGCCGTAAGTATGTGTTACATACAAATCCAAATACGCACTCATAATTATCTTTCATTTTCATAACATCTTCCAATAAAGATGTAATAAAAATGAATGAGTGTCAAACATGATCGAACGTGAACATGAACGTGTGAAACATCGAAATTTCAATATTCATAAATGTTTACAAACAGCGTCTCCGTATCAATGTAATTCATACATCAAAAGATCCTTATTTGATTTATCCTTACTTCTGACTGCTTTATTAACCCCGGAGCGGAATAACAACGTTGATTATTTTTTCTGCTTTGTAAGGTGACCCTACCCTTCGTGCAGTTTAGAAAATCTTTGTTTTGCGCATGGGAAAACTTAGATCTGTGGATCAGCGTCGATGACTGATAGCTGACACACGCTGTTGTAAGTAGGTAGGTAACATTTTCTCTTCTAAAAATGTGAGTACATAAGCCAGGAAAGGGCGGAAATCAGTTTACCGTATTCCTTCTGAGAGTTTTCTACGAATTTGGCTTAGGTACGTATATGTACTTGTGAGGAAATATTTTAATTACAACAGGTTCCAAGAACTGTCTGATGAAAACCTATCAGCCAATCGTTTAGGTAGAGCACTCCAGTTACGTCTCTGATGTGGTTTTAATCCAGTTAATAGGTTTGACGAAACGAAAGGGCTTGTGAGTATCTAACACAATAGGGGATCGGACAAAAAAAAACTAATTAGTCCGTCAGATAGATTTCCAAAAGTTATTGGACACGTATTTTTTTCTTTTTTCACGTAAACTTAAAATGAAGAAGATACAGTGCTTCGAAAACTCGTGTGACGTCATATGATAGTACATTTTGACGACACAAGTGACGTTTCAAGCCCCACTCCAAGATCTTTGACGCGTTTTATCTTCGTCATTTTTTATTGATTTGATAAAACAAAAAACACATATTCAATATTTTTCGATAATCTAACTTACGGACTAAACAGAATCATATTATTTTGACCCATTCCGATCCCCTATTAGGCAGTATAACAACAAATCTAATTACTGTAGTTACGACTCCTAAGACCTAATCTTACGTCAAACCCTAATCCGACATTAAACCCTTACTTAATGTACTAATAGGTAAACTTGGAGTAAAGTTACCACAAACTTGCTTACACCTTGAAAATTGAATGTTTGTCATGAGTTTATTGAAGGTTATAGTCTTGTTTTGTTTTATGGGTGTTGTTGTGATAATTCTATGTTTTACAACAACAGACTCGGATGACAGTTGCTATGCTCAGAGGCTAATGAGGTCCCCGTCGGGGTTGCAGGTCCCGTCGGGGCTGAGGGTTGTTCGGTAGAGATACCGCGTCCTAGACACAAACGGCTAAGTAGGAACATTGGTGGTTTTTAGTCAGTAGAAGTCTGACTCTCCCTACCGCTCTGCCCAGAGCGGGAGGACTCATTTGATGATTTCCCACCTCTAAATAAATAAAGGCTAAAAAGGTCCAATGTTAGCCTCTGTCAGCCAGTCTTTTGAATGTATTAACTGATGGCAGCGATGCAGAGGATTTTGATGGCGCCTTTAGTTCGTTAACTGAAAGAAAGAAAAAAAATTTTATTAGGTGTAGTGAACTATCGTGTTGAAATTCAAAATAAATAGAACAAAAATCAAGTAAGGACAGGTGACTTATTGGCGTCATGTGTTCCGGTTTAAGGCACGGGAATGGCAAAGGGTCCCGATCCTTCAATCTATCAAAACGTCAGGATATGTGGAGCGGAATGAAAGGTGCTGAAACCCTCAATATTCTGTCGCTGTAATAGAATTGCTCAAGCAGGTTTGGGGGTACTTCATCCGATGTTCTAGTACGGGTAAGTGTAGATATACAGAGGGTTAAAAAATGAGCTGAAATGTATGAAAATTTGTATTTTAGAATACACATGCATTTGTTTTCAATTTTGTGATTTGTTTAATATCTTAACGCAATTATATTTTTAAATCTACTAGATTTATAACTCTGCTTTCCAGAATGCGGCCGTAAAAATCGATTTCAGGACTCTTAACCATAATTATTCAACGTAAGTACTTGGCAAAGTTTAAACGCATATTTCTCGTGAAACAACGATTATTAACGATTGCAACTTTGAGGTATGCTATGAATTTATCATAGTATAAGTACCTACGATATTAATGGGCTCCAAAATATTAGTTTTGCTACGTAACGTTATAATGAAATCAGTACAGTCGGCGAAAATTGATTCTAAACGTTGAAAGTGTAGACAATTAGACATATTGGTGTTCGTGACTGTACTATACTTTTACTTAGTTGGTTAATTTTTCTAAATAACTCGTTTTGTTAAAATCCATTAAAAAGAAAAATTATCCATTTAACAGAATCATTGTCCACTAAGGAAGAATTCTCAATAAATCTTAAATAGAACAGGTTTTCCCCCTGTTTCTAAACGACTTATCTGAGATTACAATATTCAACTTACCTTCTGATCTACCTACTTGAAACTAACTTAAGCCGTTTAATGGGCCTTGAGCGTAATAAACGAGTTCGATATACTTTGCAACCTCTCCAAACTATTAATTAGGTTCTGTACCAAGAGAATAAATTTTTAGTTCGAATCTTAGAACTGTGAAGATTAATTCTTATGTAAAAGAGGGTCTTTGCTAACTTACTTCATAGCAACTCTCTAAATCATGAACATTAAATGACGAGCCAGGTGTTAAAAGTTTTGATATGATATGTCATTTACATGGAAATTACTAGACACTACTTACTACTACTTACTTTTCATACAAACAAGGCTAAATATATTTCAGACTCGCTGTTAGACGAATTATTTTTTGATCAGATTCAATTCTTCAGTGAAGAACTTCTAAAGCTCAAAATTGATTGTTCCAAAATAATTCACCTAAATTGAAGATTCTTTATTACTAAGTTACTTCATAACAATTCTCTAAATCATAAAATGAAGATTTCATGACGAGGCAGTGTTTAAAAGTTTTAATACGATATGTCATTTACATGGAAATTACTGTAATATAACAAGGCTAAATATATTTCAGACTCGCTGGTAGACAAATTATTTTTGATCAGATTAAATTATTCAGTGAAGAATTTCTTAAGGTCAAAAGTGATTATTAAAAAATAATTCACCTAAATTGAAGATAGGTCGAGTCTAAATTGATATTAGGGAATGCCTAGTAAATTGGTTGTCATCAATTCGATAGTAAAGAAGTATTTCTACCCCTAAGCCCTTTTCCGATTAAGTCTGGGTCGGATTTCAGTCTAAAGATGTGGCACGGGTAGTGTCTGATCCCTGCATACGCGACGTAATCCAGCTGTCAAGTGTCAGATGTGACGTCTGTCATAAACTTCAGATGATTTATTCACCAATGTGCGGTTGAAGACACAGAAAGGTGTCGATTGACCTATTTTGTACGACCCAATAGTTAGGTTAGAAATGGACTCAAAAGTTTTTTTTTATGAACTTTCGATTAATTTAGCAGCAGAGTTTCAACACATTCCTGTTAAAAACTGCAGCAGTCATCAATAAATTTGTCAGGTTGAAATCGTAGAACAATCTTTTTTTTTATTTAAACGTTGCCCCACACGGAATTTCTCCTGTATCGTGGGTGCGTTCACACACATTTAAACTCACAAACACCAATACCCAGACCCGAAACAACTATCTGTAGGCCATACAATTATTTGTACCGTGCGGGGATTGAAACCGCGACATGTAGCGCAGCAGTCAACTGCTTGAGCCACTGTGCCAACCGTGCCGACAACTGAAACTGTGTATCGTTAACTGTCTTAGGCCTTTAGTATGGGACGCAACTTGCGTCGATACTCTTGCGCCATCGCATCTTCCAAGCTCTTCGTGTTGTGCTGGCGCTGCCGCTGCGGCTGCGGAGAACCTCAAGCGGCGTAAATATAGTAACCTTTGTGGAAACTATATTTTCGAGCCGTTTGGGGTTGAAACTTTAGGGCCGTGGGGTCCTAGTGCACACAGCCTTTTTAAGGATATTTCAAAACGCCTTGTTGACGCTTCCTCTGACCCAAGGGCTGGCTTTTTCTTTGGCCAGAGGATAAGTGTTGCCATACAACGCGGCAACGCTGCCAGTCTCTTGGGTACTTTACCTGCTGACAGCGTTGAGGAGGAGTTTTTCGATGCCCTTTTATAGTTAGTTTGTTTTTAGGTTAGTTTAGTTTATATATTTAGTATAGTCTTACATTTATAAATACATATGAAAAAATTCAATACAAAAAAAAAAAAAAAAAAAAAACTGTCTTCTTCATCGTGTAGATATTGTTAAAAAAGGTGTCATCGTTTTATGCCGCCCTTAAGCCTTTTTTGTTGAACCTGTAATGTTAATAAAATATTTTGGCTTGGCTATTTTGTATTTTTTTTTCTTGCTTGGTTTTTTTTAGATTTTTTCTGTTTTCGGCTGTGTTGCCTCAAGATGTTAACTGTACCGAACAATGAGTATCTAAGTTCAGACATAAAAAATACGGCCTGTAACAGCCTTAAACAACCCAAAAATCAATGGCCTAGCAATAAATTTAAAAACAACCCTGTCATATAAGTTAACCCCAATTTACCTCATTACAAAATAATCGCTCAAGAACAAGGGACTCAGCAGTGGCGTGTCGAACAGGTTTCTTCCCGACATCGTTACAAACTTGCTCGCATTAAACTTAAGCAGGGTTTATATCGCTCCATATATTACGTCTTTTGACGTGGCTTCAAGTGAAATGAATGTCTTTAAGTTGGTAATTCGTGGAAATATGTGAGCATATGGTTCGATAGATGGAATTCTTTAGTAGTTCTGACTTACATTACATAACATAGTTTGAAACTCCCGAAAGTTAGGCAGAGGTGTTCCTAATACACCCACAATTCGCTGGTTTAAGTTCCATGAAATAGGGGGCGAGCCTTTTGCCATCAACGGGGCACAAATCCAGACTCTACAAGAAATTTGTGATGTCAAAGCCTAATAACATTTTGCCTGACCCGGAAATCTATACTAATACATTATACTATATAAAGCTAAATTACCACTGACTCACTGACTCACTCACTGACAGAATTGTTCTCCCAGATGGTGGATGGGGAGGTGGGTATATTTTGACAGATTCGTAAACAAGCAACTCTCGTGAGTATGGGAAAAGTCCGAAACCCCCCCTTTTCCCCCCCCTTCTCCCCCCTCCCTATCGTATCTCGGAAACAAAGAGACTTTACGTGTTTTTTTTTTGGGATTCATATAGAGGGGGCTCGGTAAAGTAAAAATCATTTTTCAAAGTGGCCCCTCTTTTCCCCCTTCTCCCCCCCTTTAGGCGGATCTCGGAAATAAAGAGATTTTACGTGTTTTTTTTTAAGGATTCGTATAGAAGAGGCTTGGGGAAGTATAAACCATTTTTCAAATTTGACCCCCTTGCCCCCCTTCTCCCCCCTTTTAGGCGGATCTCGAAAATAAAGAGATTTTACGTGATTTTTTTTAAGGGATTCGTATAGAGGAGGCTCGGAAAAGTAAAACCATTTTCAATGTTGACCCCCTTGCCCCCCTTCACCCCCCCTTAGGCGGATCTCGGAAATAAAGAGACATTACGTGTGTTTTTTTAGGGATTTGTATAGAGGAGGCTCGGGGAAGTAAAAACCATTTTTCATATTTGACCCCCTTGCCCCCCTTCACCCCCCTTTAGGCGGATCTCGGAAGTTAAGAGACTTAGAACGATTTTTTTTTCAGATTCATATAGAGGAGGCTCGGGGAAGTAAAAACCCTTTTTTAAATTTGACGCCTTTGCCCCCCTTCACCCCCCCTTTAGGCGGATCTCGGAAGTTAAGAGAATTGGAACGAATTTTTTTTCAGATTCATATAGAGGGGCATTGCGTTGGTCGAAATCACTTTTAGAATCTCCCCCCTCTCCCCCCATTAGCCCCCCCCCCTCTTCACCTCTTTTGTTACTCCTGAAAATTTTTTTGATTCTTACCTAAATCTATTCGAGAGGCGTTGAAATTGGTATACCCTCCCCTCCCCAACCTCCCCTAAAATTAAAAGGGCTGTAACTTCATAACGGTTAGAGTTAGCCATTAGGTGTTTGAACAAATATTATACTAGGCGTCGAAACCTGTCCGGTGGTGGTACAGCGGTAAAGCGAAGGGGGGAGCGGGCGAGCGAAGCGAGCCGGCGACCCCCGTAGCGTAGGGATAATGTCATGATAGCTTTCCGGTGGTAGGTAGGTCCTGAGTGGAGCGAACCTGCGAGACCGAGTGGAGCGAAGGGGGGAGGTGGCAAGCGAAGCGAGCCGGCGACCTCCTTAGCGTAACGAAGGTTGAGTGGGTGAAGCGTAACTCAGGGGCGACGACAAGCAAACTTTAGGGTAATGTTTTTTTAGTAGTAGTAGGAGGTAGTAGGTAGGTAGTAGGTAGGTGTAGGTGTAGGTAGGTGTAGGTGCAGGTAGGTGTAGGTAGGTGTAGGTAGGTGTAGGTAGGTGTAGGTAGGTGTAGGTAGGTGTAGGTAGGTAGTAGGTAGGTGTAGGTAAGTAGTAGGTAGGTGTAAGTAGGTAGTAGGTAGGTGTAGGTAGGTAGTAGGTAGGTGTAGGTAAGTGTAGGTTGGTGTAGGTAGGTAGTAGGTAGGTGTAGGTAGGTAGTAGGTAGGTGTAGGTAGGTGTAAGTAGGTAGTAGGTAGGTGTAGGTAGGTAGGTGTAGGTAGGTAGGTGTAGGTAGGTAGGTGTAGGTAGGTAGGTGTAGGTAGGTAGGTGTAGGTAGGTAGGTGTAGGTAGGTAGGTGTAGGTAGGTAGGTAGTAGGTAGGTAGTAGGTAGGTAGTAGGTAGGTAGTAGGTAGGTAGTAGGTAGGTAGTAGGTAGGTAGTAGGTAGGTAGTAGGTAGGTAGTAGGTAGGTAGTAGGTAGGTAGTAGGTAGGTAGTAGGTAGGTAGTAGGTAGGTAGTAGGTAGGTAGTAGGTAGGTAGTAGGTAGGTAGTAGGTAGGTAGTAGGTAGGTAGTAGGTAGGTAGTAGGTAGGTAGTAGGTAGGTAGTAGGTAGGTAGTAGGTAGGTAGTAGGTAGGTAGTAGGTAGGTAGTAGGTAGGTAGTAGGTAGGTAGTAGGTAGGTAGTAGGTAGGTAGTAGGTAGGTAGTAGGTAGGTAGTAGGTAGGTAGTAGGTAGGTAGTAGGTAGGTAGTAGGTAGGTAGTAGGTAGGTAGTAGGTAGGTAGTAGGTAGGTAGTAGGTAGGTAGTAGGTAGGTAGTAGGTAGGTAGTAGGTAGGTAGTAGGTAGGTAGTAGGTAGGTAGTAGGTAGGTAGTAGGTAGGTAGTAGGTAGGTAGTAGGTAGGTAGTAGGTAGGTAGTAGGTAGGTAGTAGGTAGGTAGTAGGTAGGTAGTAGGTAGGTAGTAGGTAGGTAGTAGGTAGGTAGTAGGTAGGTAGTAGGTAGGTAGTAGGTAGGTAGTAGGTAGGTAGTAGGTAGGTAGTAGGTAGGTAGTAGGTAGGTAGTAGGTAGGTAGTAGGTAGGTAGTAGGTAGGTAGTAGGTAGGTAGTAGGTAGGTAGTAGGTAGGTAGTAGGTAGGTAGTAGGTAGGTAGTAGGTAGGTAGTAGGTAGGTAGTAGGTAGGTAGTAGGTAGGTAGTAGGTAGGTAGTAGGTAGGTAGTAGGTAGGTGTAGGTAGGTGTAGGTAGGTAGTACCGCGAGCTGCATTGGAACTTTTTTCAGATTCATTGAAAGGTGCAATGCGTTAGTCGAAATCACTTTTCAAAGCTCCCCCTCTCCCCCTCTTCACGCCCCGCGAGCTGCGCGCAGCTCGCGCAGCCACGCAAATACTAGTTATATTATATAAAGCTAAATTACCACTGACTCACTCACTGACAGAATTGTTCTCCCAGATGGTGGATGGGGAGGTGGGTATATTTTGACAGATTCGTAAACAAGTAACTCTCGTGAGTATGGGAAAAGTCCCAAACCCCCCCTTTTCCCCCCCCCTTCTCCCCCCTCCCTATCGTATCTCGGAAACAAAGAAACTTTACGTGTTTTTCTTAAGGGATTCGTATAGAGGAGGCTAGGGGAAGTAAAAACCATTTTTTGAATTTGATCCCCTTGCCCCCCTTCACCCCCCCTTTAGGCGGATCTCGAAAATAAAGAGATTTTACGTGTGTTTTTTTAGGGATTCGTATAGAGGAGGCTTGGGGAAGTAAAAACCATTTTTTTAATTTGACCCCCTTGCCCCCCTTCACCCCCCCTTTAGGCAGATCTCGGAAATAAAGAGCTTTTACGTGTTTTTTTTTAGGGATTCGTATAGAAGAGGCTCGGGAAAGTAAAAACCATTTTTTGAATTTGACCCCCTTGCCCCCCTTCACCCCCCCTTTTAGGCGGATCTCAAAAGTTAAGAGACTTGGAACGAATTTTTTTTCAGATTCATATAGAGGGGCATTGCGTTAGTCGAAATCATTTTTAGAAACTCCCCCCTCTCCCCCCCTTCACCCCCCCCCCTCCTCAACTTTTTTTTTACTCCTGAAAAAATTTTTGATTCTTACCTAAATCTATTTGAGGGGCGTTGAAATTTGTATACCCTCCCCTCCCCAACCTCCCCTAAAATTAAAAGGGCTGTAACTTCATAACGGTTAGAGATAGCCATTAGGTGTTTGAACAAATATTATAGTAGGCGTCGAAACCTGTCCGGTGGTGGTACAGCGGTAAAGCGAAGGGGGGAGCGGGCGAGCGAAGCGAGCCGGTGACCCCCGTAGCGTAGGGATAATGTCATGATAGCTTTCCGGTGGTAGGTAGGTCCTGAGTGGAGCGAACCTGCGAGACCGAGTGGAGCGAAGGGGGGAGGTGGCGAGCGAAGCGAGCCGGCGACCTCCTTAGCGTAACGAAGGTTGAGTGGGTGAAGCGTAACTCAGGGGCGACGACAAGCAAACTTTAGGGTAATGTTTTTTAGTGGTAGTAGGAGGTAGTAGGTAGGTGGTAGGTAGTAGGTAGGTAGTAGGTATGTGTAGGTAGGTGTAGGTGTAGGTAGGTAGTAGGTAGGTGTAGGTAGGTAGTAGGTAGGTGTAGGTAGGTGTAGGTAGGTAGTAGGTAGGTGTAGGTAGGTAGGTGTAGGTAGGTAGTAGGTAGATGTAGGTAGGTGTAGGTAGGTAGTAGGTAGGTGTAGGTAGGTGTAGGTAGGTGTAGGTAGGTGTAGGTAGGTAGTACGGCGAGCTGCATTGGAACTTTTTATTTTCAGATTCATTGAGCGGTGCTATGCGTTAGTCGAAATCATTTTTCAAAGCTCCCCCTCCCCCCCACTTCACGCCCCGCGAGCTGCGCGCAACTCGCGCAGCCACGCAAATACTAGTTATACTATATAAAGCTAAATTACCACTGACTGACTCACTGACTCACTGACATAATTGTTCTCCCAGATGGTGGATGGGGAGGTGGGTATATTTTGACAGATTCGTAAACAATCAACTCTCATGACTATGGGAAAAGTCCCAAACCCCCCCTTTTCCCCCCCCTTCTCCCCCCTCCTTATCGTATCTCGGAAAGTAAGAGACCCGTATTTTTTTTTTTTTAGGGATTCGTATAGAGGAGGATCGGGGAAGTAAAAACCATTTTTTGAATTTGACCCCCTTGCCCCCCTTCAGCCCCCCTTTAGGCGGATATCGAAAATAAAGAGATTTTACGTGTTTTTTTTTAGGGATTCGTATAGAGGGGGCTCGGTAAAGTAAAAATCATTTTTCAAAGTGGCCCCCCTTTTCCCCCTTCTCCCCCTCTTTAGGCGGATCTCAGAAATAAAGAAATTTTACGTGTTTTTTTTTAGGGATTCGTATAGAGTAGGCTCGGAAAAGTAAAAACCATTTTTCAAATTTGACCCCCTTGCCCCCCTTCACCCCCCCTTTAGGCGGATCTCGGAAATAAAGAGAATTTACGTGTTTTTTTTAGGGATTCGTATAGAGGAGGCTTGGGGAAGTGTTAACAATTTTTCAAATTTGACCCCCTTGCCCCCCTTCACCCCCCCCCCCCCCCCTTTCGGATCTCGGAAGTTAAGAGACTTGAAACATTTTTTTTTTCAGATTCATTAAAAGGGGCAATGCGTTAGTCGAAATCATTTTTCAAAGCTCCCCACTCTCCCTCCCTTCACCCCCCCCCTCTCCCCCCTTCAATGCCCCCCCTCTTCACCCCTTTTTTACTACTGAAAAAAATTTTGATTCTTACCTAAAACTATAGAGGGGCGTTGAAATTTGTATACCCTCCCCTCCCCTCCCCAACCTCCCCTAAAATTAAAAGGGCTGTAACTTCGTTACGGTTAGAGATAGCCATTAGGTGTTTGAACAAATATTATAGTAGGCGTCGAAACCTGTCCGGTGGTGGTACAGCGGTAAAGCGAAGGGGGGAGCGGGCGAGCGAAGCGAGCCGGCGACCCGCGTAGCGTAGGGATAATGTCATGATAGCTTTGCGGTGGTAGGTAGGTCCTAGGAGCCGGCGACCTCCTTAGCGTAACGAAGGTTGAGTGGGTGAAGCGTAACTCCAAGCAAACTTTAGGGTAATGTTTTTTTAGTGGTAGTAGGAGGTAGTAGGTAGGTAGTAGGTAGGTGATAGGTAGGTAGTAGGTAGGTAGTAGGTAGGTGGTAGGTAGGTGGTAGGTAGGTGTAGGTAGGTGGTGTCATACGTGAGATTCATATAGAGGAGGCTCGGGGAAGTAAAATCCGTTTTTCAAATTTGAACCCCTTGCCTCCCTTCACCCCCCCCCTTTAGGCGGATCTCGGAAGTTAAGAGACTTGGAACATTTTTTTTTTCAGATTCATTGAAAAGGGCAATGCGTTAGTCGAAATCATTTTTCAAAGCTACCCCTCTCCCCCCCTTCACTGCCCCCCCTCCCTCTTCACCCCTTTTTTTAAAACTCGTGTTCTGTTTTGTTTACGGATTCGTATAGAGGAGGCTCGGGGAAGTAAAATCCATTTTTTAAATTTGACCCCCTTGCCCCCCTTCACCCCCCCCCCCCCCTTTAGGCGGATCTCGGAAGTTAAGAGACTTGGAACATTTTTTTTTAAGAGTCATTGAAAGGGGCAATGCGTTAGTCGAAATCATTTTTCAAAGCGCCCCCTCTCCCCCTCTTCACGCCCCGCGAGCTGCGCGCAGCTCGCGCAGCCACGCAAATACTAGTACTTATTATAAAGCTGAAGAGTTTGTTTGTTTGTTTGTTTGAACGCGGTAAACTCAGGAACTGCTGGTTGGAATTTTAAAATTCTTCTTGTGTTGGATAGTCCATTTATCGAGGAAGGCTATAGGCTATATAACATCACGATACGGCTAATAGGAGCGGAGCATAAATGAAAAATGTTACAAAAACGGGAAAAGGTATTTCTTTTTTGAGAGCTTCCGCTGCATGCGCTGCGAAAACGGTTTAAGTTACGCAAATATCATGTGTGAAGGAATTGTTCCTCTTTAAAATTTCTAAAAAAAAGTCAGCGTCAGCATATATCTATCTTTTAAGATTGACTCACTGTAACCTTTTTTTACTATTAAACTGTTAGGTTAAAAATAATTATTTTTTGCGAAGCTTATTTAACCCATATGGTATTAATCTTTATCTAAATAAATGTGTTTGTTAGAAGGAAAATTTAATATAGAATATTTGTGCCCTTTACTCTAAACAGTTTAAGCAAATATCTTAGAAGATATCGCAATGTAAAAATATCCGCGCGGCAAAATAATTCGAGCGTCGCAATGTTACGGGAAATTCAAATTCAAAATATTTACTGCATCATAATGTTTACAAGTACAGAGTGTTATCGTATATGTATTTAACAGTAAGAGATACCTATAGTAATTCACACTTTAATATAATCTAAGTTAATCTAACCCATCTAAACTATTATAATATAAAGAAGAAAGATAAGATTTTTTGTTTGTTACGATTTAGCTTAATTTATGTCGGATAGTCGATATATCGAGAAAGGTTAAAATATACCTTTCTCGATATATCGACTATCCGACATAAATAAAAAAAATATATGCATATTCCCTACTAGCTGACCCACGCAACTTCGTCTGAAAGCTATATTTATGTGACGCAGACGAAGTTGCGTGGGTCAGCTAGTAGGGAATATGCATAGGTATATTTTTTTTTCAATTAGATCAATAAAATGTAGGATTATCGTATGGTGTTATTTATCTTAATCACGAACGATGCATTTTGGGTTTGCGTTCCATTTTACCAAAATCACGTTTATTATACCAAATTGTAAAATATGTGATGTATTAGAAAATTGAATAAAGAATTTTTAATAAATTTTAAAGTTTTGTATGACCCTATTGAACCCTGGATGTCATCATGCTCAGCAGTTGTGTTTACGACTGCTAGACCAACGAGACAGTCCAGGCAGTTTCTGGTTGGTGGAATTATTTAGTAGTACTGAGTACTACCTAGTTAAACTTTTGCGACGGCCATTGTATTTGGAAATGGGAAAGGAATAAAACTTCGCTCACTGAAAGTTTGCGAAGTCATTGAGCCTACACTTAATGTGCAGTTTGGTACGACAGCTGGCTAGACTGCCTTGTTCATTTAGTGGTTACAAGAACTATTGTTGAGTATAAGGCGAAGGTTCGACTCTGTGGTCAGGCAAAGCGTTAAAGGCTTTTTCTATCATGAAACAGCCTTCCGTGGTCGAGTGTGTTTGGGATCTTGATAGAAATAGAAAAGAAACCACTATGCACTGTTTTACTAATATATATAATAAGAATACAAGAGACGTGTGCGCTCTGTGAATCGTGAAGACAGAAGGAATTTAGTTTTTACATGACGTTGTCATAACACAGATAATATATAATTACATTACTAAACATTCTCGGGCCTCCAAAGAAAGGAAAGCCTCGGTGCAGTACATCTAAGTTTTCAAAAAATAAATTTCTTGAATTTAAATAGATCATTGAGTTTTATTTACGTAGTTTAGAGTCTTAATATAAGTAGAGAACAGTTATATAATAATAAGGTAAGTAAGGAAAGTAAATCAAATGAGTCTAGCATTTCTGAGAACATAGAAATTAGCTAAACAAACATAGCTAGGTAAATTTCAGTCTAGGTTAAATTTAGGTCTTAGATATTTAGACACAATCTTTGCTTGGTAGCAATATTACTTTATTTACAGGTCTAGTAAATTCTCCATTACTAGTTCGAATCTTTACAGATCTACATAAGCCGTCCGTCTTGTTAGTGTATACAGAGGTAATTCGACCTAAAGCCCATGAAGTGGGTGGACAAGCTTCATCTTTAATTAAAACTAAGTCTCCTATACTTAAGTTGTTTTGCACTTGTAGCCACTTATTTCTAGTTTGTAATTCAGATAAATAGCTAAAATAGAATTGTTTCCAAAATCTTTGTTTAAATTGTATTATTTTTTGGTATACATTCAGTCTAGATTCGCTAACATCTAGTACATTAGGTTCCGGTAGGTCTGTTATTGCAGTGCCTATAATAAAATGAGCAGGTGTGAGGCAAGTTATGTCATTAGGTAAATCAGTAATAGGATACAATGGTCTGGAATTAAGTATTCCCTCAATTTGAACCAGAATAGTATACAACAACTCATAAGTTAATTTAGTGTTAAATAAGTGTCTCTTGAGGAGAGATTTCACAGCTTTAATGCCTGCTTCATATATCCCTCCCATGTGGCTTGCAAGAGGACAGGTAAACTTGTATTCTATGTAATTCGCGGTACATAAATCAATAATTTCACTGTAGCTAGTCTCATTTTTGAACATTTTATAGAGTTCATGTAACTCAGTTTTGGAACCTTTAAAATTGCTTGCATTGTCTGTATATAAGCAAGTAGGTATTCCTCTCCTAGAAATAAATCTTTTAAGAGCACAAATAAAAGATTGTGCGGATAGATCCGACACTAATTCCAAATGAATAGCTCGAGTGGCTAGGCAAACAAATAGGCATATATAACCTTTAGAGTATTTACAATTTCGGGTCATTGAACTTCTTATAGCAATAGCACCACTAAAATCAATCCCTACATGGGTAAATGCACGGGTCAACGTGACTCTGGGAGCAGGAAGATCTGACATCTGCTGCCCACAAACCTTGCCTCTATACCTAGTGCATCTAACACAGGAATATATGCATTTCTTTACTTCACCTCTACCATTGATAGGCCAGTATTTCAGTCTTATGTTACAGAGTGTGTTCTGAACACCTGAATGAAGTAGTTTGAGGTGATAATGCTGTACCAAAATCTGTGTGATGTGGTTCTTGGCAGGAAGTATGATAGGATGTGCTTGATTGTATGGAATGTCTGAGTGTTTTAAGCGACCACCAACTCTTAATATGCCGTCTCTATCTAAGAATGGATTTAGTTTCCTTAGTGGGCTGGATGTGAATGTGTACGACTTTTGTTTATGTGAAGTCTGCGAGTTAGTGATATTTTTTAAAGATTGTAGTTCTTGCGTTTCCTTTGAGAAAGAATGACTTTGTGTTGTGTGAACTATAAAATTGTGAGCATGTTTTAGTTCTGTCACTGTTAAATGAGATGTATGTTTGTTTTGTTTGTTTTTTATATTATGTACAAATCTAAGTATGTATGCGACAATTCTGATAAGCTTAGAGAAATTGGAGTGTTTTGTAAATTTATCAAAGAAGAATGAATGATTGATGATTGAGTCTGTGCAGAAATTGACTACTTTGACTTCTGGGGTCTGATTGTATGACGTATTTGTGTCTACATTAGGTGTCTGTGTCATAGAAGATGGCTATTGTGATTGATCTTGAGTCAACCATGAAGGGCCTTGCCACCATAGTGTACAAGATTGAAGATCTTTAGGCATGACTCCCCGGGTGATCAGATCAGCTGGATTTTGTTTTGTGTTTATGTAATACCAATCATCACCGCTGGTGGTGTCAATGACCTGCATAAGGCGGTGTGTGACATATGTGTCGTGTTTGTGCTTGTATGGAGCTTTGATCCAATATAGTACAATAGACGAGTCTGTGAATAAATAATTTTTCTCAATGTTAATTTTGTTATATGTAGTGTTAATGAACCTTTTTGCTAATTGAGCTAGCAAGAGTGATCCACACAGTTCTAAGCGTGGTATAGATTGTTGTTTTTTGATAGGTGCAACCTTAGATTTAGCTGTGATTAGTGTGCAACTTGTAGGTTTGTTAAAGTAGGTTGCTCTTAGATACAGGCAAGCACCATAAGCTTTGTGAGAAGCATCACAGAACCCTAACAATATTATTTCTGTAGGTATATCTGTAAAATAATATCTAGGTATGTGTATAGCTTTCAAGCAGTGTAGTTGCTGAACATAGTTCTGCCAGACTACTAGAGAGTCCTTTGAGATCAAAGAATCCCAATCAATATTTTGTTTCCATATGTCTTGCATTAATATCTTAGCTAGAATAGTTGTAGGTGCTAGGATACCTATAGGATCAAATAATTGAGCTATTTGTGAGAGTATCTTCCTTTTAGTGCAAGAAGCGGCACTGTAATCAGGTATGCTAACCTGTATTGTGTCTTGTGAAGGTAGCCATTGTAATCCAAGCGTTTTGACAGGAGTTGATGTAAAATTGTATATTTAAGTCTACATTGTTATGTAAAGATTGTATATGTTTTGTGTTTTCTGTAGAACTTGTGCCTACATGTGATAAAATGTCAGTGTGGTTAGCTGACCACTTGTGCAGTTGAAAACCTGTTTTGTCCAATAAGTCTATAAGTTCAGAGCATACTTGTTTACATTGTTCTAGAGTTTCACAGCCATACAAATAGTCATCCATGTACCCAGAGCTTTTAATGCAGTCAGCTGCCTGCGGGTGAGTATCTGAGTGTGTGTCAGCTAAATGTATCATTGTGCGACAAGCTAAGTATGGTGCACACTTTGTACCATAGCAGACCCTGTTGATCTCTAAACACTTGAGCGGTTCAGATTTGGAGTCTCTCCATAGCACCCTTTGTAAAGATGTCTGTTGTGAATTTATTTTTATAGCTCTAAACATTTTGACGATGTCACAAGAGAAAGCATATTTGTAAAGTCTGAATCTGAGTATAATTTCGAAAATATCATTGTATATGTTTGGACCTGCATACATTATATCATTGAGTGATATACCAGTGGATGTCTTGGCACTAGCATTGAAGACTGTACGTAATTTTGTTGTGATACAGTCAGGCCTTATGACCGCTAGATGTGGCATGTAGTAAGCATGTGTATCTGTGGGTGAGTAGCCCTCAATGTAGTGAGCATGTCCTAACTGTATGAACTCATGTATGAACGCTTTATACTGTGTGTAGAGATTTTTATCTTTTTGCATTTTAGATTCAAGTTTTAATAAGCATCTATAAGCTGTGTTGAAAGAATTCCCTAGATCCTCTATTCTATCAACCTGTAGTGGTAGGTCCACCGTGTATCTGCCTGAGCTGTCCCTTGTAGTTGTAGACATGTATAACTCTTCGCAGTGTTTGTCCTCAGGTGAGAGTAGCTTTTTAGGCAGCAACTCCTCTTGCTCCCAAAAGGATTGTAGTATGTCATCTGTTGATGTAGGGGTAGAAATCATGCAAGCATGCATGGCGCATTTTGGTGTATTTAGGTGAGTATCAGGTAGGTAGGAACCAGAAACAACCCATCCAAATAGTGTTTCAATTAGAAATGGTAGGCGAGAACCAAGCTGTATGCGCCCAGTTTGCAGTGTAGCATAGAACACTTCAGCGTTAAGCAGTAAGTCAATAGAACCCGGCATGAAGAATGTGGGGTCAGCGAGTGATTGAGCTTGTTTGTCTGGTATATGCCATGTTTGTGTATGTACATGCGTGTGAGGTAGTGGCACTGAAATACTGTCCATGACCAAGAAAGTTTGTTTGCTTTGATAGGTGTTGTACCGAGATGCAACATTCATGTTTACACTTACTTGAGTACGCTCTTGGCTATTGCCTATACCAACTATGAGGCATGATTGCTGCTTGACCTGTAGTTCCAGTTGAGTAACAAGTCTGTGGGCAGCAACGTTGACTTCACTTCCTGTGTCCAGAAGTGCTCGGGCAGTGATCCACCGGCCTGAAGCATGTTGAACCCGTACCAGAGCTGTGGAAAGTAACATTTGATATCTGTTAGTGTTTGTTACTAGTACTGTAGAAGGTATAGTGACTGATGTGTTTGAAGATTGAGTGTTAGTTGGCTGTAGAGAACCTTGTTGTATGTGTACTTGAGTAAAATCTTCCGCCTGTTGGCATTGTAAAGGATTGTATGTCTGTTGACTATGAGTTGGAATGTTTGCCTGTTGGCTGCCTGTTGCCTGTTGGGCTGTTGGCTGTTGAGTAGTTGTAATGAGATTAACCTGTGGTTGAGGCCTGTCTTCGTGTATGGATGTGTGATGTTTACCTTTGCATTTTAGGCAGTGAAATTTGGAGCACTTATGCCTGAATTTGTAGGGCTGTAAACAGTTATAACACAATGATTTAGATTTGATCAGTTCAATACGTTTCTGAGTTGTAAGCTCAAGATATGTAGGGCATTTATGCAAAGCATGACCGCTATTGCATAGAATACACGCTTCACTGATTGTTGCAGATGTTACATGAAAGACTTTAACATTTAGATTTTTATCATTATTAGATTTAGCATCATACATTAACTCAAAGGCTGTTCTGCGTTGGTTTAGGAAATCAAGCAGTTCGCTCAGGGAAGCCATAGAATTTTCTTTGCGGCTGATTTCCCAAGCGGCTCGTAGTGAATTGTCTAATTTTTGAGTTATTAGAAAAACCAACAATGCATCCCAGTGCTCCACAGGGAGCTGGATGGCTCTTAGGGAATCTAAACTTTGTTGTAGCAGAACCAAGTACTCTTTAAGGTTATTTCGAGTGATAGTACTAAAATTAGTAATACTTTTTAAGTGAAAGTTTACAATTATGGTTAGGTTTTCATACCTCTTTGCTAGGATTTCGAGCGCTCTGGGATAGTTCTCCTCTGTGATGAGCATTGAGGCTATGAGGCCCGCAGCCTCCCCCGTCAGCGCCGTCTTCAGATACTGCAGCTTGTTCACCACGGGCAGGTCGGTGCTGTCCACGGACGCGTAGAAGATGTTTTTAAACGCTGGCCATTGACGGATGTCCCCATCGAACTTAGGGAGTTCCAGTTGAGGCAACTTGACACGTGGCTTGGCGTGTTCGTAGTGCGTACAGTTCAAGTGATCATTGTGGCTTGAAGGTGATGCCGCCGCCGTGGGTATAGGCGATCTTGCCGTTAAGGCGTCCATCATACATGCCTTCAGTCCATAGAATCTGTCCTCGAAGGCGCCCCGCTCCTCTGCGTGAATGTCTTGTCTGTCCGCGGCGTCGTCGATTGATTCAATTTGTAGCTGCAGTTCCTCGAACCGCTGAATCACTTGTTCTAAATCGCCTTGTCGGACTTTGATTTCGTTCAAGGAGTGTCGATCTGCGTCGAAGTTCTGCAAGAATTTTTCTATCCTAGTAAGCTTGCCTTTGATTGCGCTTCTCTTCTGTTTGAGGGTTTGTAGATTGATCTCGAAATTTTCTTCTCCATTGTGAGACATTGTAGAATATTTTCATGTGTTATTTCGCTGTTGCGTGTATTGAGTTGAATCCTCGTTGAATCATAGATATATATGTTGAATATTTTAGATGCGGTTGGTCGTAGCCGTAGAAAACAACCGCGTGCTTGTTAGCTGACCACGTTGGGCCGAGAGAACCAAAAGAACGTTGTAGAAGTTCTGTTTGTTCTGGATTGTTCTGTTTGACGTGTTTAGTAATGTAATTATATATTATCTGTGTTATGACAACGTCATGTAAAAACTAAATTCCTTCTGTCTTCACGATTCACAGAGCACACACGTCTCTTGTATTCTTATTATATATATTAGTAAAACAGTGCATAGTGGTTTCTTTTCTATTTCTATCAAGATCCCAAACATTTTGGTCCTTCGAGCCTGCAGACGACGTTATACGGATCGCCATCTATTTTTCTTCGCGTCGTTTGGTGTGGAGGCGGAGAAAACGAAGCAAACGTCGCTCAAAGACGTACGCACCACACAAACGCAGGAGTTTTGGCGTATCAGCAACGGATAGCGACTACAGTCGAAAATCAATAATTATATTTCAAGATTTCTAGAAGATAGCAATCAAATTAATCAGACACTGTTTTACCGACAGTCAAAAAATCTAACAAAGCGACATCTACATTCGCACATAGGCAACAGCCACAATTCAACCAGCGATATCTACATTCGCAAATAGGCAACAGCCACATACTTCGTACTTCGGCATCTCTAATTGGCCAATCAGCGAACACGCAAAACCGTCATCTACAAGACGTCCGTCAAACAGAGCAATCCAGAACAAACAGAACTTCTACAACGTTCTTTTGGTTCTCTCGGCCCAACGTGGTCAGCTAACAAGCACGCGGTTGTTTTCTACGGCTACGACCAACCGCATCTAAAATATTCAACATAATATATCTATGATTCAACGAGGATTCAACTCAATACACGCAACAGCGAAATAACACATGAAAATATTCTACAATGTCTCACAATGGAGAAGAAAATTTCGAGATCAATCTACAAACCCTCAAACAGAAGAGAAGCGCAATCAAAGGCAAGCTTACTAGGATAGAAAAATTCTTGCAGAACTTCGACGCAGATCGACACTCCTTGAACGAAATCAAAGTCCGACAAGGCGATTTAGAACAAGTGATTCAGCGGTTCGAGGAACTGCAGCTACAAATTGAATCAATCGACGACGCCGCGGACAGACAAGACATTCACGCAGAGGAGCGGGGCGCCTTCGAGGACAGATTCTATGGACTGAAGGCATGTATGATGGACGCCATAACGGCAAGATCGCCTATACCCACGGCGGCGGCATCACCTTCAAGCCACAATGATCACTTGAACTGTACGCACTACGAACACGCCAAGCCACGTGTCAAGTTGCCTCAACTGGAACTCCCTAAGTTCGATGGGGACATCCGTCAATGGCCAGCGTTTAAAAACATCTTCTACGCGTCCGTGGACAGCACCGACCTGCCCGTGGTGAACAAGCTGCAGTATCTGAAGACGGCGCTGACGGGGGAGGCTGCGGGCCTCATAGCCTCACTGCTCATCACAGAAGAGAACTATCCTAGAGCGCTCGAAATCCTAGCAAAGAGGTATGAAAACCGAACCATAATTGTAAACTTTCACTTAAAAAGTATTACTAATTTTAGTACTATCACTCGAAATAACCTTAAAGAGTACTTGGTTCTGCTACAACAAAGTTTAGATTCCCTAAGAGCCATCCAGCTCCCTGTGGAGCACTGGGATGCATTGTTGGTTTTTCTAATAACTCAAAAATTAGACAATTCACTACGAGCCGCTTGGGAAATCAGCCGCAAAGAAAATTCTATGGCTTCCCTGAGCGAACTGCTTGATTTCCTAAACCAACGCAAAACAGCCTTTGAGTTAATGTATGATGCTAAATCTAATAATGATAAAAATCTAAATGTTAAAGTCTCTCATGTAACATCTGCAACAATCAGTGAAGCGTGTATTCTATGCAATAGCGGTCATGCTTTGCATAAATGCCCTACATATCTTGAGCTTACAACTCAGAAACGTATTGAACTGATCAAATCTAAATCATTGTGTTATAACTGTTTACAGCCCTACAAATTCAGGCATAAGTGCTCCAAATTTCACTGCCTAAAATGCAAAGGTAAACATCACACATCCATACACGAAGACAGGCCTCAACCACAGGTTAATCTCATTACAACTACTCAACAGTCAACAGGCCAACAGGCCACAGGCAGCCAACAGGCAAACATTCCAACTCATAGTCAACAGACACACAATCATTCACAAAGCCAACAAGCGGTAGATTTTACTCAAGTACACATACAACAAGGTTCTCTACAGCCAACTAACACTCAATCTTCAAACACATCAGTCACTATACCTTCTACAGTACTAGTAACAAACACTAACAGATATCAAATGTTACTTTCCACAGCTCTGGTACGGGTTCAACATGCTTCAGGCCGGTGGATCACTGCCCGAGCACTTCTGGACACAGGAAGTGAAGTCAACGTTGCTGCCCACAGACTTGTTACTCAACTGGAACTACAGGTCAAGCAGCAATCATGCCTCATAATTGGTGTAGGCAATAGCCAAGAGCGTACTCAAGTAAGTGTAAACATGAATGTTGCATCTCGGTACAACACCTATCAAAGCAAACAAACTTTCTTGGTCATGGACAGTATTTCAGTGCCACTACCTCACACGCATGTACATACACAAACATGGCATATACCAGACAAACAAGCTCAATCACTCGCTGACCCCACATTCTTCATGCCGGGTTCTATTGACTTACTGCTTAACGCTGAAGTGTTCTATGCTACACTGCAAACTGGGCGCATACAGCTTGGTTCTCGCCTACCATTTCTAATTGAAACACTATTTGGATGGGTTGTTTCTGGTTCCTACCTACCTGATACTCACCTAAATACACCAAAATGCGCCATGCATGCTTGCATGATTTCTACCCCTACATCAACAGATGACATACTACAATCCTTTTGGGAGCAAGAGGAGTTGCTGCCTAAAAAGCTACTCTCACCTGAGGACAAACACTGCGAAGAGTTATACATGTCTACAACTACAAGGGACAGCTCAGGCAGATACACGGTGGACCTACCACTACAGGTTGATAGAATAGAGGATCTAGGGAATTCTTTCAACACAGCTTATAGATGCTTATTAAAACTTGAATCTAAAATGCAAAAAGATAAAAATCTCTACACACAGTATAAAGCGTTCATACATGAGTTCATACAGTTAGGACATGCTCACTACATTGAGGGCTACTCACCCACAGATACACATGCTTACTACATGCCACATCTAGCGGTCATAAGGCCTGACAGTATCACAACAAAATTACGTACAGTCTTCAATGCTAGTGCCAAGACATCCACTGGTATATCACTCAATGATATAATGTATGCAGGTCCAAACATATACAATGATATTTTCGAAATTATACTCAGATTCAGACTTTACAAATATGCTTTCTCTTGTGACATCGTCAAAATGTTTAGAGCTATAAAAATAAATTCACAACAGACATCTTTACAAAGGGTGCTATGGAGAGACTCCAAATCTGAACCGCTCAAGTGTTTAGAGATCAACAGGGTCTGCTATGGTACAAAGTGTGCACCATACTTAGCTTGTCGCACAATGATACATTTAGCTGACACACACTCAGATACTCACCCGCAGGCAGCTGACTGCATTAAAAGCTCTGGGTACATGGATGACTATTTGTATGGCTGTGAAACTCTAGAACAATGTAAACAAGTATGCTCTGAACTTATAGACTTATTGGACAAAACAGGTTTTCAACTGCACAAGTGGTCAGCTAACCACACTGACATTTTATCACATGTAGGCACAAGTTCTACAGAAAACACAAAACATATACAATCTTTACATAACAATGTAGACTTAAATATACAATTTTACATCAACTCCTGTCAAAACGCTTGGATTACAATGGCTACCTTCACAAGACACAATACAGGTTAGCATACCTGATTACAGTGCCGCTTCTTGCACTAAAAGGAAGATACTCTCACAAATAGCTCAATTATTTGATCCTATAGGTATCCTAGCACCTACAACTATTCTAGCTAAGATATTAATGCAAGACATATGGAAACAAAATATTGATTGGGATTCTTTGATCTCAAAGGACTCTCTAGTAGTCTGGCAGAACTATGTTCAGCAACTACACTGCTTGAAAGCTATACACATACCTAGATATTATTTTACAGATATACCTACAGAAATAATATTGTTAGGGTTCTGTGATGCTTCTCACAAAGCTTATGGTGCTTGCCTGTATCTAAGAGCAACCTACTTTAACAAACCTACAAGTTGCACACTAATCACAGCTAAATCTAAGGTTGCACCTATCAAAAAACAACAATCTATACCACGCTTAGAACTGTGTGGATCACTCTTGCTAGCTCAATTAGCAAAAAGGTTCATTAACACTACATATAACAAAATTAACATTGAGAAAAATTATTTATTCACAGACTCGTCTATTGTACTATATTGGATCAAAGCTCCATACAAGCACAAACACGACACATATGTCACACACCGCCTTATGCAGGTCATTGACACCACCAGCGGTGATGATTGGTATTACATAAACACAAAACAAAATCCAGCTGATCTGATCACCCGGGGAGTCATGCCTAAAGATCTTCAATCTTGTACACTATGGTGGCAAGGCCCTTCATGGTTGACTCAAGATCAATCACAATGGCCATCTTCTATGACACAGACACCTAATGTAGACACAAATACGTCATACAATCAGACCCCAGAAGTCAAAGTAGTCAATTTCTGCACAGACTCAATCATCAATCATTCATTCTTCTTTGATAAATTTACAAAACACTCCAATTTCTCTAAGCTTATCAGAATTGTCGCATACATACTTAGATTTGTACATAATATAAAAAACAAACAAAACAAACATACATCTCATTTAACAGTGACAGAACTAAAACATGCTCACAATTTTATAGTTCACACAACACAAAGTCATTCTTTCTCAAAGGAAACGCAAGAACTACAATCTTTAAAAAACATCACTAACTCGCAGACTTCACATAAACAAAAGTCGTACACATTCACATCCAGCCCACTAAGGAAACTAAATCCATTCTTAGATAGAGACGGCATATTAAGAGTTGGTGGTCGCTTAAAACACTCAGACATTCCATACAATCAAGCACATCCTATCATACTTCCTGCTAAGAACCACATCACACAGATTTTGGTACAGCATTATCACCTCAAACTACTTCATTCAGGTGTTCAGAACACACTCTGTAACATAAGACTGAAATACTGGCATATCAATGGTAGAGGTGAAGTAAAGAAATGCATATATTCCTGTGTTAGATGCACTAGGTATAGAGGCAAGGTTTGTGGGCAGCAGATGTCAGATCTTCCTGCTCCCAGAGTCACGTTGACCCGTGCATTTACCCATGTAGGGATTGATTTTAGTGGTGCTATTGCTATAAGAAGTTCAATGACCCGAAATTGTAAATACTCTAAAGGTTATATATGCCTATTTGTTTGCCTAGCCACTCGAGCTATTCATTTGGAATTAGTGTCGGATCTATCCGCACAATCTTTTATTTGTGCTCTTAAAAGATTTATTTCTAGGAGAGGAATACCTACTTGCTTATATACAGACAATGCAAGCAATTTTAAAGGTTCCAAAACTGAGTTACATGAACTCTATAAAATGTTCAAAAATGAGACTAGCTACAGTGAAATTATTGATTTATGTACCGCGAATTACATAGAATACAAGTTTACCTGTCCTCTTGCAAGCCACATGGGAGGGATATATGAAGCAGGCATTAAAGCTGTGAAATCTCTCCTCAAGAGACACTTATTTAACACTAAATTAACTTATGAGTTGTTGTATACTATTCTGGTTCAAATTGAGGGAATACTTAATTCCAGACCATTGTATCCTATTACTGATTTACCTAATGACATAACTTGCCTCACACCTGCTCACTTCATTATAGGTACTGCTATAACAGACCTACCTGAACCTAATGTACTAGATGTTAGCGAATCTAGACAGAATGTATACCAAAAAATAATACAATTTAAACAAAGATTTTGGAAACAATTCTATTTTAGCTATTTATCTGAATTACAAACTAGAAATAAGTGGCTACAAGTGCAAAACAACTTAAGTATAGGAGACTTAGTTTTAATTAAAGATGAAGCTTGTCCACCCACTTCATGGGCTTTAGGTCGAATTACCTCTGTATACACTAACAAGACGGACGGCTTATGTAGATCTGTAAAGATTCGAACTAGTAATGGAGAATTTACTAGACCTGTAAATAAAGTAATATTGTTACCAAGCAAAGATTGTGTCTAAATATCTAAGACCTAAATTTAACCTAGACTGAAATTTACCTAGCTATGTTTGTTTAGCTAATTTCTATGTTCTCAGAAATGCTAGACTCATTTGATTTACTTTCCTTACTTACCTTATTATTATATAACTGTTCTCTACTTATATTAAGACTCTAAACTACGTAAATAAAACTCAATGTTCTATTTAAATTCAAGAAATTTATTATTGTGAAAACTTAGATGTACTGCACCGAGGCTTTCCTTTCTTTGGAGGCCCGAGAATGTTTAGTAATGTAATTATATATTATCTGTGTTATGACAACGTCATGTAAAAACTAAATTCCTTCTGTCTTCACGATTCACAGAGCACACACGTCTCTTGTATTCTTATTATATATATTAGTAAAACAGTGCATAGTGGTTTCTTTTCTATCAAGATCCCAAACATGACGGACGTCCTGTAGATGACGGTTTTGCGTGTTCGCTGATTGGCCAATTAGAGATGCCGAAGTACGAAGTATGTGGCTGTTGCCTATTTGCGAATGTAGATACCGCTGTGTTGAATTGTGGCTGTTGCCTATGTGCGAATGTAGATGTCGCTTTGTTAGATTTTTTGACTCAATGCTATCTTCACGAAATCTTGAAAGAATTATAGATTTTCGACTGTAGTCGCTATCCGTTGCTGATACGCCAAAACTCCTGCGTTTGTGTGGTGCTTACGTCTCTGAGCGACGTTTGCTTTATTTTCTCCGCCTCCACACCAAACGACGCGAAGAAAAATTTATGGCGATCAGTATAACGTCGTCTGCAGGCTCGAAGGACCAAAATGTTTGGGATCTTGATAGAAATAGAAAAGAAACCACTATGCACTGTTTTACTAATATATATAATAAGAATACAAGAGACGTGTGCGCTCTGTGAATCGTGAAGACAGAAGGAATTTAGTTTTTACATGACGTTGTCATAACACAGATAATATATAATTACATTACTAAACAGAGTGGTTTAGGCATTTGCTTTGTGACCCGGTGGTCGTGGGTTCAGTCGAACCCACAAACTTTGTAAAGTTGTTTCCAGTTTGGCTAGGACATTGAAGGCTTGAATCACCTGATTGTCTGATAAAAAGATGATTCCGTGCTTCGAAAGGCACGTATAAGCAGGTGGTCCCGGCCGCCAAATGGCGGTCGTCAAACCATGTCACAGGCTCTTGAGGCGGTTTAATAACTCTGACACTAGGGTGTGATGGGGTTGTTAGACCTTACTGCCCACACGATAAGAAGGAGATCATGAACTTCTTCTAGCAGGGAGCTTGTATTTCGGCTCGGATTATGGCAAAAAGCCCACCCGCTGTAAATGGGACTGAAACGTAACGGGCTATGTGAGGTTTACCGATTTAGTTCTAGCAGAATAGTGTAAAGAAACCCTGAATTATCAAGGCACTTACCTCATCTGTCTTAGATAGGACTCTCGGCAACGTTCGAGGGGACTTCTGGAATAGTGGTGAATTTCAGATATATGAAGAGGTATTTATTTGGTAACCCAGCAGTGGGTGATTCCCGTCTAAATGATGAGGATGATGATGATTGAGAAAATGTGAGACAATGAACTTTGGGAAGCTAAAGTAAAAAGTACAATTTTAGTAGACAACCACATTTTATGGTTGAAGTCCTTCTTTTGAGTAGTAGACCCACATTGGATAATTATCAGAACAGAAAATGTAACATTTTTAAATAGAAATTTAATGAAAATCCTGATACAAAAAGAAACAAAGTTCCAATTAAATCTGCCCTCGTTAAAAAATGGGCGGTGAATATATTCGTTCCAATATGTACGATACTAAGAATAATTTAGGTATCCGTTCCTAGAAAAATACTGTTTGATTTTTAACCAATACCTAGCTGGTAACCTAAATCGTATGAAAAAATAAGATGTACCTAAATATTGATAATTTACGTACTTATTCAATACGTATTTTCGTGGAACCTCAGAATGTTACAGAAATCAAGAGAAGATTCCAGAAAATTTATATTTTACGAAATTTATGTCCAGTCCGTTTCCGACTAAACACGTCCGCACGTTTGGTTGTCCTACATGTTTGTTTGGTTACCGAGTGCATAATGTTTAAAAATGTAGTACCGTACCATACAAAATTTCCTCCCTGACGTGAATAATCTCAGATGGCGATCGCCATCTGAGATTATTATATAGGGGCAGGCAACGAAAAAAACAATCACCACGATTGCGATTCTATAAATCAAATATATTTTGTGATTCCGAAGCCGGACTTCATCGTGAATTCCAGGCCGGAATTCCTGATGATGTAGGAGGCCAGCAACGTTACGCACACATTCGCACGATTCGACAAAATCGATGGCTTCTCGCGTCTAACGGAATTCACGCGGAACAGACGAGTGAAATATAAGTGTGCTACTGAATATTGGAGGGCTAAAGAATGGTCATGTACACAGCATGCCATGTGTGTGGGTAACTGGGTTGGGTGTAGACGCCTCTGAATGCATTTATAAATATAAGGGCCTATTTGACTGTTACAACTCAGAAAGACACACTCCCTCAAACACGAACAAGCGGAAGAGGATTACATTTTTGACCTTATGAGTTTACCGGAACTTTCCAAAAGATTACCTTAAAATATATAACTTATAATTAATATTTACTAATTATTCCTCTCTCTGGAGCCCTAACCCGAAAGCTTTTCGTTGTTTTGATAGAGAGAAAAGTTTGTACCTAGTAATTATTCCACTATTATATTCTCTGTTTATTGTTTTTGTTACATTTTTCTAATATTACTTTTTTAAATAAAACACAGGAAAAAAAGCATTTAAAATATAAAAACAGTAGCCCAACGGTATTGCAAAAAGGGTCCAAAGCTACCGGGTTTCCTGTGTTTTATTTAAAAAAGTAATATTAGAAAAATTTAACAAAAACAATAAACAGAGAATAAAATAGTGGAATAATTACTAGGTACAAACTTTTCTCTCTATCAAAACAACGAAAAGCTTTCAAAGTTAATATTTCCTAACAATTACAAATCAGAAGAAACGTTGAAGTCGTAGGGAAAGAAACTAATTTATAAATTCCGAGGAAGTACATAATTATATAGGCTACTGTTGTTTAATGCCAGCGTGAAATAATGACTTGTTGTATGAACAGGCGTTATTAAATCACGACGTTGTGTGCGCGAGTGTATTATCATCACTTCACTATCATCACTACATAGTATAAAACAAAGTCGCTTCCCGCTGTCTGTCCCTATGTATGCTTAAATCTTTAAAACTACGCAACGGATTTTGATGCGGGTTTTTTACCCACGGCGGAACGGAGACGGTATATGCGTTTGGGGTGAGAGGTTGTTTGTTTGTTTGTTTGTTTGTGTGTTTGTTTGTTTGTGTGTTTGTGTGTTTGTGCAAATACATGTTGCCATTTTTCTCCAAAACTACTAGTCCGATTTTGATGCAGTTTTCAGTTATGGGTTCGGGTTTGATTGGTGCATGTTCTTAGATAGGTGTTACGGTGACAACTCACCAGGGGGCGCTGCAGCAAACATTTTTTGTGCAAATCAAAGTTGCCATTTTTCTCCAAAACTACAAGTCCGATTTTGATTCAGTTTTCAGTTATGGGTTTGGGTTTGATTGGTGCATGTTCTTAGATAGGTGTTACGGTGACAACTCAACAGGGGGCGCTGCAGCAAACATTTTTTGCGCAAATCAAAGTTGCCATTTTTCTCCAAAACTACAAGTCCGATTTTGATTCAGTTTTCAGTTATGGGTTTAGGTTTGGTTGGTGCATCCTCTTAGATAAAAAAATAAAAGTAAAAAATTTAAAAATAGTTTAAAATAAAAAGCAAAATTAAAAATTTTGAAAAAACCCACGACTGTTAAAAATTAATTATTAATAAATAAATTAAAGGTGGGTGTTTAAGTGTTTTATGTTATTTTATCCTTTTTTCAATTAATTTTTAACAGTCGTGGGTTTTTTCAATTTTTTTTTTTAATAGATAGAGTGATTCAAGAGGAAGGTTTATGTGTAGAATAAATGCTTCCATGCGAAGCCGGGTCGGTCGCTAGTTACTAATAAACAGTGTTTTAATTTCATCGCTACCATAACAAACACAAACCTGACCTTCATATTTTGTTATAAAAAAACAAGTGAAGGTCAGTTTTGCTTCTTCTCTTAATTAAAATATATTGTTAGGAATCAGAAGTGAAATACGTTAAAACAATAAACAATGTTTAATATCTCATAAATTACACTTTTACAAAAATTATGAAAATATCACGAGGAACATATTAAACAATAATCAAATAGAAATAACACTAGCAAAATGGAATAATCAGTACACGAGCAAGAACATAAACCAAAAATAGCTAAGCACACGATAATAGTCGGGTAGCAAATCCTTTCCGAGCGCCGTCCAAGCAAAAAGTGACCGTTGCAACGCCACGCGCCTCGTTTTGTAAACTTCGGTCGGTTGCGGCACGGCTACCGGTTGATGGCGTGACTTTGAGCCAACAATAATGTAGAAAAACGGAACAAGTTTTTGTTTTTTTGATAAAAGGACCACGAGGGCGGTAACTAGTTACTTACAAACTCCTGCCCTTCCTGGGTAGGTTTCCCAGGCCCGCAAAGTGTTATTGGGTTTTTCCATCAGGGTTTGATTTTTATTTTATGATGAGTCATGTAGACGATGGGGAAAGATATCTAAATCTTTTTCGTGTTACAAGAATGTTGTATTAGAATTTTTTGTATAAAAATGTAACAGGTATTCTTTATCGGTAGTTACTTTTCTTGCTAAAGTATAACGTAAATGCGATACATTATTCTGAAGTTTCTTCATTTTCACTCACTAGTTTACTGATGTCTGAAAGCAAACGCTTGTCGTTTTAGTTTTTTATAGTCTGGGTGTCTTCTTTTATGTGAACAATTCTATACGAGTAAATAATGCTCAATTGCTCATAAAGTCCATTTCACGAAAGAAGTCCCGCGGACAATTGTGGGGAGATATGGCGAGAGAGAGAGAGATAGCAACATTATGTCGCGCGAATACAGCGCTGCGTCTGCGGGACTTCTTTCGTGAAATGGACTTTACAGCATAAGTACGTTTGCGCACGTAATGACTTACGTTAAACACAAGTAGGTACTTTCTAAATAGTATCATATTAGGGTACATTATTGATCGAAGATATTAGGCGTCAAACAACTCAACCACGAGCGGATCGATCAATAATAATATTTACATAATTTAATTTAATAATTGGAACTAATGGTGGTTTTATGTGAACTACCTTTCTGCAACAACTACTGAAGTATCAGTCAACGACGTGAATTCCCAAGAGTAATAAATCAACCCGAAACGTGCATCTTTTGCCGACACTTTATAAGTGCCCATGTAGGCCTTTGAAACAACTGCCTAACTGATCACTAGGTAGGTAATATGATAACTTTTTGCCGACTGACTAGGTTACGACTGCCAAAGATCATATGGCAGTCGGGACCAACGGCTTAACGTGCTTTCCGAGTCACTATAGATAGAAACTATACTATCAGACAACTCGGTAATGGGTGGTAACCAATCCACGGATCAACCTTGACAAGCAAGGTTTAACCAAAAGATCGACCCGAGTGGCAGTTATTATTAAGCTACTAGCTCCTCATGTCAGGTGACACAGAAAAACAAAAATTTAGTAAAATCACTAACATATTAAAATCTCATCTAAAGCGAATCGCGAACCTCACCGTTACGAAGTCGCGGGTAACAGCTAGTGTGAAATAAAATCTTTTGATTTTTCCAACCAATATTTCGATTATAGATTCTCATAAAATATATCATGATTGTAATAATATTAGTTTAAGATGTTATAATAAAATGATTATTCACTAACGAGGACTTTTTCCCTCTATAAACTTTTCACGAACCTTTGTATATCTACTATCTACAAAATATTGAATGTTAATATTTTTATAGGACGGGAACCAAAATTAATTACTAAAATTGTTGATTAGATTTCCTAAATAAATATTTAATAAACCAAATCTCGAGAAAAATCTCGATTCTCGAAGTCGTGAGGAAACGAGAATTTTTGGCATGTCTTAGAACCAAAAATTCGAAGACATGTGACATCTACCAATCCGCACTGGGCCCGCGTGGTGGATTACAGCCTATCCCTCTCCTTGAGAGGAGGCCTGAGTCCCTGCAGTGGGAACATTATAGGCTGATGATGATGATGAAACCAAATCTGCCCTGAAACCTTTTCTTTTTAATCCTAACTCACTTTACATTTTATTTACAATTTTAGATTTCAAAAACACCCGTTAATTTGTATAAAAAGCTTCACTAAAAATATACAGAGATTCATTCGCGGACTGGTCTCGTTACCATATTTATTAAGCGTTGGAAACCCAAATTAAATTCAAGTAGAATGAAATTTATTTATGTATTCTTTCCATCACTTAAGATTAAGGAGCAAACACTCTGTCATGTCTTAATGAAATAAGTATGAAGGATTACATGGCCTACTAACGCGAGTCCCCACCTTACCTTACCCACTTAATAATATAATGTAGGTACAGTCACGAGCACTTATTATTAATACACTTAGCAAAATAGGGGATCGGACAAAAAAAAACTAATTAGTCCGTCAGATAGATTTCCAAAAATTATTGGACACGTATTTTTTCTTTTTTCACGTAAACTTAAAATTAAGACGATACAGTGCTTCGAAAACTCGTGTGACGTCTTATGATAGTACATTTTGACGACACAAGTGACGTTTCAAGCCCCACTCCAAGATCTTTGACGCGTTTTATCTTCGTAATTTTTTATTGATTTGATAAAACAAAAAACACGTATTCAATATTTTTCGATAATCTAACTTACGGACTAAACAGAATCATATTATTTTGACCCAGTCCGATCCCCTATTGTCTCGTGAAATAACGGTTTCTACTTTGATATAAGACTTGAACTTAAGTAATTATCCCTCTCCTAGAGAGGAGGCCTGAGTCCCTGCAGTGGGAACAATATAGGCTGATGATGATGAAGTAATTACTTATGCAAATATTTTTATTAATAACGAAGTTAGAACCGTCAATGAAAGCAAAACTAAGAATTGTAACGTTTGATAGTTCTAACATTAAGGAATTACTAAACTACAGAGAAAAAATCGTATCTTAAACAATGACATTTACTCAAGTAATAGTAATGACTTGTTTATAAATACGGGTGTTAATATATCGTAAAAGTATTGGCACCCAAAAGACCATGTACGTAAAAATGTAAAACAAATCACTTTTACAAGTTGCTGCGTGCGGGGATTAGCGCTCGGGACTGTACCTTGTTACCGTCTACTCTTAAGCCACTAGCACACGGCGGTGTATTTTAAACGCGCTCGTTTGAATCTATAAAAACGCAAAAATGCGTCGTTAGATCGTGAAATACGCCATGTGGTAGGGGCCTTATGGGCCCTATAATTCGATACGAATCTTATCGGATACATCAGATTACTTTACATTGATTGTATTACTGGTAAGTACTATCGAAAAAGGAAAAGTCGACTTTAGTGATCAATTTACGGAACTGAGAGTTTCTTCAAGACATGTTTTTAGGACTTCTGATTGTTGTCTACCGTGACAAATAAATAAAATTGTAGTGTTTGTTTATAATTTCAAATTAACAGCTTTTATCTGAATTCATAAAAGGCACTCATAACAAAAGCACATTTTGTATGCAATTTAAATTTTAAAAAGCCGTAAGCTTTCGTGCAAATAATTAAAACCCTTGAATTGTAAATAAAATCAGATTCAAACTGGAAAATAATATTTTTATAATTATTTTACGTGGAAGGTCGCTAATTAAGGTTAATTAGAAAGTTCACTTCACTACACATTTTATATTGCCTGACTATTCACGATACAGTTAAAAACTGCAACACCGATTTTCATGCTGTCTTCACCAATCGATAGAGTGGTTCTCAAGGAAGGTTTTAGTTTATAATTTAACCGATATCGATACGGGCGCGGGAAAAACCACGGGCATCAGCTAGTAATTAATAAATTTTAATACTTGGTCCAAGTTTCGTAGCAGTTCTTCCGCCCAGCCGCTACGGCGTAGTACAGTTAAGCTTACGCGTAGTCGCTACATTAACAAGCTAAGTAATCGATTTTGCCTTAAAACTATTGATCTATGTTTTATTATTGCTAACCATGAATAGTATGAATAGTAAGAAATTCAATAAAATATTTCATGGAAGTTTATTAGCATTTATTTTGCCACTCTCGTTGCACCATTAAGAAAGTTTTTCTGAAAAATCTAGGAATCTTTATAGAAACATTTTCAAATCTAATTTAAATTTTATCAATAAGTGTTATTTACGGCGTCGTTGAATCCTATTTTAAGCTTGTCTTAACATTTATTATGGATAATGGATAAATTCGACAAAGTATTTTCTTAAAAAATATCCAAATAAGAGCTTTAGGCATAATACTGGAATACAGTATAAAAATCCTTCTAAATGTCTAGCTCAAACCAAATTAGCCTGAATCAGGTATCTTTAGGTAATAAAAAATAAACTTACTGTAGGAGTACCTTATTCAATAACGACAAAGTAACCTAAATAGAGCACCTACTATTCAGCCATGGCATAATTACCAATGTGTTTGTAAGTGACAATAAGCTCAGGTACATGTTCAACCTACAGAGTGACTATAGTACAACGAGAGACGTGTTCGTTGATTGTGCAATATATATGTCGGATTATCACGATTTATTCCGTTAGAGTCGAGCATTATGTTGACCGAAGATGGGTTTCGTGGAATGAAAACACTTATACTGTTTTTATTATTAAATCAACAAATTACTTGAAACACAATAACACGAAGCACAATGAATGGGGTACAGGCCATGGAGACGTCTTTTTTTAAAATCTGAAATGGGCCTACTCTTGACCTCAATCTTGTCCTAACTGCAACAAAGCTAAAGCAAAAAAAGTAGTTAAAAAACTAAAAAACCCGACTGAAAAAACTTAAAAGCAAAAAACAAGCACATTTTAAATTAAACAAAACTTGGAAGCAGGCGGGGTCCATTCTATTTACATTTTTTCTTTTCATTATTTAATATTCAAATGAACCCCGCCTGCTTCCAAGTTTTGTTTAATTTAAAATGTGCTTGTTTTTTGCTTTTAAGTTTTTTCAGTCGGGTTTTTTAGTTTTTTAACTACTTTTTTATTTCCAGCTTTTTAGTTCTTTTGTGTTTGTTCTTTTTCTTTGCAGATGATTTAACTTTTGTGCTTGTTTATAGGATTTTCCACTTCGATTATTTAATTTTTTTATTAATTTTATTTTAAACATATAAGTGATTTATATTTTTGTAATCTCCTTTTAAAACCCTTTATTTTGATACCCTACTCGATGGTATTAATAATAATTATAATAATTAATGGTAATTTTTTTTTGAACTCCTCGATTTGGCCCCCAAAATCTGCAATTTTTCTTTGTTTTTTAATTTTAATGTAGCCTATAACACTCGCGCCATCACGACGAATCTAATGACGTATATTTCATTCAAATCGGTTCATACGTTTATGAGTTATGAGGGAACAAAGAAACGGACACACATACATACATACATACACGTCAAACACATAACCCTCCTTTTGGGCTTCGCCGCAGTCGGGTAAAAAAACCAAAGCTATGGCTTTCAAAAGAGCAGTACGGAAGTACTTCTTAAAATCGGACTAAATTGCTAATAATCAAATCTCTTAGACTGTTTTGTATGTATTATAATCTATATTAGTTTATTATTTTCTGTCTGTATCTATAATAATATGTATTAGTATGTACCTATTTATGTATATCAATTTATTTAACAAAATAGTTTTCTCCTTATTATTATTATTTTTTATTTATTTTTTTTGTACTCTACCACAGTGCTGTCTTATTTGACCCTAAGGTTGACTGGTAGAGAATGCCTCGTGGCATTAAGTCCGCCTATGTATTGTATGTATTGTACATGAAGTTTAAATAAATAAATAAACTGCAGAGATGAGGTCGGTGATGGACCGAGCTAACCCAGAAGAAGCCTATTTACCCGCGACTTAAATGGATTAGGTTTTAACTCCGCTGCGATCAAACACTGCATGTCGTCCTCGTTGACACCTTAAAACATCACGACTCTATAGAAACTCACTGTAGTGTGGAGTAGACTTTTAAGTAGGACGTGTGATATCACCACTGTCGCACATGCGATACATCTGATGTCCGTACCAATGACCGGATTGGATATATAAAAGTAGTTTTAATATTTAAGGAACCCAGAACCAACCAATACGCGTATGACCAGATGTATGAACAGTACCCATAGCAAAACGTATGAAAAACCACGGTTGCACGTGATTTTATCCAAAACGCACTGTGGATACGCGTAACAAACTATGGTATACTTAGGGCTCTTAGTGATAAGATTTCCAAAATGTAGTACAGGTACTTGCGCGGCTACTCCGTGCAAATGACCATTGATAAGAAAAGAAATGATGGTATGATCCGGGTTTTCTTTATCTTCGAAGAAGGGTTGGGGCCGCGGATTTTTGTACTAGATGACGTGGCCTCGGCGCAAGGGCAAAGAAGGAACATGGGTTCGGTTTTTAGTCAGTAGAAGTCTGACACTCCCCTTCGCTCTGGGGTTGGGATAGGAAAAATATTACAAGGTAAGTATTTTTTCCACAAGCTTGAGCGAGAATCAACATAAAATAAAATAGAATAATATATAATAGGGGGCGAGCCTATTGCTATCAACTGGGCAGAAATCCAGACTCCGTGGCTACTACTGAGAAATCCCTGTTGGAAAAACCCAATACCACTATGCCCGACCCGGGAATCGAACCCACGGCCTCATGTTCAGCAGTCGTAGACCAACGAGGCAGTTACGTGGAACAACAGTCTAACTAGATCAATCGTTGGTAAAGGTCATCAATACCCTCACAAACAAACTTCTTTGTAAAACCAGACTTGAATTATTTTCGTAACCTTCTACAATAACGAAAGCGGTTTGTTTTAACGAGTGGTGTAATCACCCCTAAAAGTTTTCCCAGCCGCCCCGTGTTAATATTCCATCTTGCCCGCTAAGTCTAAGTATCTCTTTTGCTTTTAGGCTGAACAAACTTTTTTGCATGAGCAAGCGAAAACTAAAAGAAGTTTTCATATATGAGAGTGCAGATAATGTCAGCGCTAGAGAAAGTGGAAAAATACTAGACGTAAGACGTGTGTTTGAGTAATGATACCAATTTTAAATCAAAACTGTTGTTCGGTGTTTCGTTAAGAAGATACATTAGTGGTGGAAAATTACGCTTTCGACCCATTCGACCCGACTCATATAACATGCACGACACGCGATGCCTGTCGTTGAACCATATTGAACCTAGTTTATACTTAGAATTATGACAGTGCATAACGTTTGGGTCGGCCTCAAGTCTAACCGGATGCAACGAAATACCAATATTTCATATGTAGTGACTGCCTATCTGACCTTCTCAACCCAGTTAGTGCTGGCTAATACGATAGCCTAGGAAAATAAATGCATCTGATTTTATGAGTTCAAAGTTCAGTTCATTTAACTAATAAAACGGTGGCAAAAAATCCAATTCTCTAAATTAAACAATTAACTAAACCGACTATTTGACTTTTGAGATAGGGAAACTCAAACTCAAACTCAAACTCAAATCGTTTATTTCAATTAAGCCATTACAGGCACTTTTGAATGTCAGAAGGACGGAAGAACGAAAATCCTGCAAAGGGCGGAAAAAATGCAAATAGGGTGGACCTGCTTTACAGAAGTTCCATTTATGCAAACCTTGCGTGGTGAATAAAGGGCCGAATATAAATGAACCGGAAAAAAGGGTTTTCATATCTTGTTTTAAGATAAGATTAGCCAAAACCTTGTGTTCCGGATACTAAGTAAGAAATAGTATATCCCGGATGTAATTTGTTCCAACATGCAGTCCCTCCCGACTAGGCTTTTATTGATGATATTGATTATCTCCGACAGTGAATAATAGACCGTGCCCTAAAGGTGTAGCAAATTGGCCCATCGTCAACTCTTCAGGGGTAAAAATGGTCTATATAGTGAAAAACTTCGGAAATATTCTCGTTTAATAAGTTATTTATGGCCAAAAAGCCATGTTTTCTTACTAACGCAATGTTTACCTACTAAGGCACAAGTTTTAATATTTGGAACGAAATGCAGAAATATTATTTGTGTAGAGATTATTTTTTAAATAAGTTTTTTTCTTTACTTTTTTTTTTTTTTTTTTTTATGGGACAAGCCCGCCACGCTATTCCCAAACCACTGTAACTCCTGTTTGCCAGAATCAACAGCGGCGACCACAAGAAAAGCGCCGAGACAATGAAGCTCGACGAAGTCCCAGAGAAATGATTTAACTGTCTTGGATCCCGCAACGAAATTAATCAGAAAAGAATAGCGGAGGAGTAGGAAAAAACATAGTTTCCACTTCCCTCCATATCAGCAGGAGACAGAACAGAACAAGGCCAATAGGCACACAGGGACGTATACAACTGGGATAAGCCCAGTTGCCTAGCACCACGGATATTATTGTCATTAATATTACTGGGTCCTAAGTTGTGAGCTGTTATATTTGATTCCAATAATAGGTATGACAAAATTGCTTGAACGCACGGAAATTTGTTCTAGTTTCTACAAGGTCCGTATAGTAAATAACTCCGGATGTAACCTGTACACTATTTAACACACACACACACACTATTTTACACTCCCATAAAATGTGATGTGCAGTTTGTTCAAATTCGCAGTCAGATGTAGAACATTGACAAAAAGGCGAGGCAACAAGCTTGAAGGAAAATAATTTACTCTTAAAGTTACCATGACCTGTGAGAAATTGGGCGACACAGTGATCCACCTCCAGCCATGTACTGGCCAGCCGCTCACGAACAGATGGAAAGAACTGGTGAAGATGTCGGCCCTTGGAATTATCCCACCTACATTGCCATTCAGACAAAAGTTCCTTCCCGACGTCAGTCTGTGGTTTAAGTAATCTAGCTATTTTAGCACGGTCACGTTGCGGTAAGGCGAGGTTGCACCACTTTGTTTTTATGTACGCACGACCTCACTCCCCGCCCTGCCGCGCGAGCGATATAATGCCTAAATTTTGATTTAGGCATTATATCGCTCGCGCGAGAGAAAAATGATAAAGAAATTATACATTATGTGACCCGAGATAATACACATTTTTTACGACCTTTATTATGATATAAGTTTTATTTTTCAAAGCCTAATATAACTCAAGTAAAACGATTATTTAGCCATCATTTGGACATGTCTTTGCGATTTAATTGGATGCAGTGAAGTGTAAGTAATCGTGTATCGCATGCCCGACATATCATGATCGAAGAGTCAACTATGTAATACATTTTTTTCAAAATTTAAATCCGCTCCTTGTACGAGTAAAACGCTATTGTTGACGACGTTTATCGGGGTAACCCCGCCTTAAAATGTCTGTGTCCGCGGTCTCTCGTGCGCAGTAGTACATTGAAGCACGGCGCTGTACTTCAAGATCGACTGGAAGTACCCCTGCCAGTACCGGTAAGGCTTCAGTACTAACCGTCCTATACGCTTTACACAAGAAAATCAAAGCCAACCGCTGGCTTTGAAGTAATTTACGTCGTACCGCTCCAATGGTGGCCCTATCGGCCCAAACTGGTGCCCCGTAGCACATACACCCCAAGTAAGTGGCCCCATAGATCGTCTTTAGAGTTAAAAATGACAAACCCCATGTAGATTTGGATATTCTCGTTAAAGCATAAAAGTTCTTTTTAGCTTTTTCACCGACTGTTTTTATGTGTTCAATGAATGAAAAATTCCTCTCTAAGACAAAACCCTTTTTTCTTTACTGTGTGGTTAGTGCCTATCCTGGTGTCAGAGTTTAAATGCTGCCCGTGAGCCTTTGAATTAGCTTATGTGACGAGAAACAAAGCTACCTATTATTCAAAACGATACTTAAATGTTTAATTGTGGCATTTCACTAATTGTTTATGGCGAAAAGCAAATGCTTTAAAAATTAACCAAAATAAGTGTCCAAGAGGATAGTGTCTTTATGTTGTAATCTAGCTCATTTGCCTTTAGATAAAATTTACGATGGCTGAGATTACATAAAACGACAATCATTACAAAATAATGAAGCTGTGAAAAAATTCATCGAATATTTATAAAAGTTTTGGATGAGACCTGATTTTATGAAACTGTGGTGCGTGTTTAGTGAACGACACCGTACCACAAACGCTGTGGAAGGATGGCACCATAATATTAATAAAAATGTACCAAAGAATGGAAGCAACTTATTAATAGCATTAAATATGTTTTTTACTGCCTTTTATGGAAATCAACCTCCCAAAAAAAGAAGAAAAGTTAGTGAAGAGAATGATGATTTCATCAGAGAAACACAAATGGAAATAACTTCAGGTGCTATCAGCATTCCAAATTTTTCGGACAAATTAAGATAACATACCTACGTCTGTATCGTAATTTGTTAAGAAAATGAGCCTGATTAAGTAATTACGTTCTTGAAATTACGTCGTTGGCCTGATTTGTTTGTAAAAATGATTAACATAAAATTACTTAATTTTTTATATTTTTTTGCGTTTTATTCTATGATGATGATATTTTTCTAAAAAGTGGAACTAATGAGAATGGTGTTGATTAATTTAAGTTTCACTTGTTCCACTAAGAAAAACAATGGAACCACTGAGAAAAAAAAGTTCTCACTAGTTCCATGGGACAACTACGGTGGAACTAGTGAGACGAGTTCGATTAAGTTTTGTTTCATTTGTTCCATTATCAAAGTGCATGGAACTACTGAGAAAAAAGTCTCACTAGTTCCATGGAACTAATTGCTGGTGGAACTAATGAGAATGATCCAATAAAAGTGTTCTCAGTTTAAAGGAGTCCGCGTTAAAGTTTCTCCTTTATATACGAGGATTAGATAACGTAGGTACGTAACGTAAAGTTACGTAGCTTCATCTCCTACTTGATGATGTCTTGGCCGTACGTTATCTCAGCTTTAGCTGAATTGTTGAGAAAAGTGGTGTGTTCTTGAAGTAGGGCCGTTGTAGAGTATTGGGCTTATAATCAATTAATATTACTTTTATTTTCCTCAAATAGAGGCTCCACTTTAATTATTTGCAGTTTGCATAAACTTTCCAAGCTTTGTGTGACCGACGCTCACTTATCAAAAACTGGGAATCGGAAAATTCGTTTCAATTACGATCCGATTTTTATTGAAAACGTTATGAATTAAATGAATTTCTAGAAAGAACAGGGTGGATGAAAGGTTGGGCACGTCTTGTCGATATCGCTACCTTGTATAGTATCGAGTTGTATATGTATGAACGAGTAGGTTTGTTATGTTTACCTCGATATTTTATAATATTTTTAAAAATTTCTAACGTTGAGATAGTCGGTCATATGAATTAAAGTAAATGAAACCAAGGTAACGTTAGGGTTAAACTAAGATATATTATGAAAACTTTTGTCCAACTCTAATAATATTTAAAAAAAAATCTCTCTGATTGGCATTTTTTAGGTCTTATTCGAAATTTACATTTTCATTTTTTGCGTGATAGACGTAGACTGCGAAAAAATTTTTGGCCCATTCTATAGGCAATATAAAATATCTTCCAATCAACTAATCCAATAATCCAGCTTACGAAAAATACTAAAGATTCGCATCTCTCAGGTTATACCAATCAAGATAAAAATGCTGTTTTATTTATATCAATACCAGATGAGCCCCGCAAAAAAAGATTATATAAATACTACTAAAGTTTCTAATAATAATCTAATTCAATCATGATTCGAAACACACCTGGCGCCCTTGATTATCATAAGATCTTTGAACTTGTTGTTTCCCTCGGGAGTACTTATTTTGTATAATTATGCAAATTTCAGGATGATCGGTTCAGAGGCTGAGGCGTGAAAAAGTACTTACTTCCCCATTTATAATATTCCTTAAGCTTATTAGTAAGACATAATTTTGCTTATAAATAACTCTTCTTGTGCGGCTTTCTATTTCAGTAAGTGCTTATCATTTAGTAATTCCCAGCGTGATTGCAGTGTGCAAAAACAAAAATTTTCAGGAGTCCATTTCCAAAAAATTGCCAAGGTTTTTTCCTCGTTTTTCTCGGAACAAACTTAAAAATATTTGTAGAAATACTAACCTATTGCTTTTAGGTATAAGCGGATTATCTTAGAATCTGGCAACAACCTAACCACCTGAGTGCTTTCGTATTTTCTACAAGACCCATTCTTTTTAGGGTTCCGTATCTCAAAAGGTAAAATATAAGCTCTCTCCGACACTTGTACATCTGTCTGTCTGTCATAATAATCTCTATTAGGTGTATAAAAATCAAGGTCCTAAATCAACACAATGAAAATGCGGGCATCAACTACATAATAAGCAAATAAATGTACACCTATTGTAATATTTTTTAAATAAAAATAGTATATAGTAAATAAATAAAAATATATTCTTATGTTGTGCTAGGAGCAGTGGTGGCCCAGTGGTGGCGGCCCCGACTTACGAACAGTGAGTCGTGGGTTCGAACCCCGTCAGGCGCATTACTTTGTGTAATTTATTTCATCACCACTGCTCTCAAAACGGTGAAGGAAAACATCGTGAGGAAACCGGCATGTCTTAGAACCAAAATATTCGAAGACATGTGACATCTACCAATCCGCACTGGGCCCGCGTGGTAGATTATAGCCCATCCTTCTCTAAGAGAGGAGGCCTGAGTCCCTGCAGTGGGAACATTATAGGCTGATGATGATGAAGACAAAAAGGTCCATTATACCTTTATTTACGCACCTGTCACAGAAAAGTTTAACTAAACGTGAATTATTTTAATAAACAAGATTTATAAACATGATGAATTGCTATGTTAAAATACTGTTACCGTGGAATCGCACTTTTTGCGGGTGTATTTATAGAAATAGCCACAAAACCGTGTTTATTGGGATACAAATCATGATATTTTACGTACCTGATGGGCGGAATCGTAATGTATTCCACGAAAAATGTTTTTAGACAAAGGTACCTATGCTTTCACGATAAAAATATCTTGTGGACCGTACCTAATGTTTTCGTATGGGTGTCGGTACTGTATGTTCGTTGAAACGTAAAACGCGGTGAATAGAAACCGAGGGTTAAATAGAAACAACACTTTCAGAGGGATTTTCACGTTAAATTTTAATTAAAATGGTATGTTGCAAAAAACGTATCCAAATTATAAAGTAAAATAAAGCATATCAAATGTCAAAAATAAATCAGTTTCTGAAGTCGGTGACTTTTGTTTGTTTGATTTAATTTTTTTGCCACCGACTTCAGAAACTGATTTATTTTTGACATTTTTGTGTTTTTTTTTTGAAGTCGGTTTTATTTTTTGTTAAAAAGTTTTTATTTTTCACTTTTTAGTGGTTCACATGTTCATGGGTCATAATGTGGACAATGTAGTTTTTATTTAGTTTTGTTGATTTTTCAAAAACCGCTTGTCCGATTTCGATAAAAAAAATATGGGACTATTTGGGAAAATAAGAATTTTTCAAATCGGAGTGCAAGTGACGGAGTTATACCCGAACAAACATAAAAAAAAAATATATAAACATCCGAATTGAGAACCTCCTTCTTTTTTTAGAAGTCGGTTAAAAACATATTTATTTGACATCACTACATGATGCGCCTACAAAGTGACTAATAAAAAGTAATTATTGAACATACAATGCATAAAATACATACATACGTCGTTAAAAATAATATACGACTTAAAGTTGCTAATATTATAGGTTTGGCTAGCAGAAAGAAATAGCAGGAAGTTAAAATACCGTCAAATGTTCTGTCTAGTCTCAAATTCTTTAAACAAAGACTAAACTGCTGTCCGTACAAATGCTCCAAAGTAAGGAGAAAAATGGTCGCCGTCGTTGGCCCATTTAAGGTCACAGTTTGGTCAGCTGGCTCTGAAAAGATTAAAATTAATTACAGCCAAGTGCCAGAGATCGAAAGTGTAATGGTGTCAATAGTCTGTGGTAAGCCAACTGTTATTGATCGATGTAAAACCTGAAAAAATATTCTTCTAGGCCATGCGACACTTTATAATGAGTCGTGCGTGCATAGGAACCATCCTATGCGTGTGTAAGTGTCCGTGGATGGGTGACCTATTTCTATATCGAGTTTCCTCCGTTCCTCGAAAACCACGTATCGTGGTCCAGGCTGTGAGGTAGTTGACCTGAAAGTCTGACAACATTACACAATCTTACCAAGAGGTATCTGTATTACCCATTAGAAACTGGCTCTTGGAGGTCAGATAGGCAGTCGCTCCATGATAGATACTGGCATTCAACTGCATCCGGTTAGGCTCAAAGCCGACCCCTTCATCATTTCAGCCAAAAGACGTCCACTGCTGGACATAGGCCTCCCCCAGGCGTCCTCATCCAGCGGGTTCCTGCAACCTTGACCAGGTCATCGGTCCACCTAGTGGGAGGCCTTCCAACGCAACGTCTTCCGGTTCGCGGTCGCCATTCCAGAACTTTTCGGCCCCATCGGCCATCCGTTCTGCGAGCAATGTGCCCTGCCCATTGCCACTTAAGTCTGGCGATTCTTCGGGCTACGTCGGTAACCTTGGTTCTCATGCGGATGTCCTCATTTCTGATTCGATCACGCAAGGAAACTCCGAGCATAGCCCTCTCCATTGCCCTTTGGGTGACTTTGAGCTTTCTGATGAGGCCCATTGTGAGCGTCCACGTTTCGGTCCCGTATGTAATCACTGGCAACACACACTGGTCATAGACTTTCGTCTTGAGACACTGGGGTAAGTTGGACGAGAAGATACCGCGCAACTTCCCGAACGCTGCCCAGCCGAGTCGGATTCGACGATTGACCTCTTTCTCGAAGTTAGATCTACCCAACTGGACCGTTTGTCCCAGGTAGACATAATCGTCCACAACTTCGAGCGTAAAGTCTCCGATCTTGATAGGAGTGGGTGTTACATGAACATTCAACATAACCTTGGTTTTGTCCATGTTCATTTTAAGACCCACTCTTTCGGAAGCTCTACTGAGGTCATCGAGCATTGCACTGAGGTCTTCCATGGTCTCAGCCATGACCACTATATCGTCGGCAAACCGAAGGTGAGTGATGTACTCGCCGTTGACGTTGATGCCAAGTCCTCTCCAATCCAGAACCTTGAAGATATCCTCCAATGCAGCGGTAAACAGTTTCGGAGATATGACGTCTCCCTGTCTCACACCGCGCTGCAGAAGGATAGGTTCCGAGGTCTGGTCCTGAAGTCGGACTGACATGGTGGCGTTTTTGTACAAACACTTCAACACCTCGATGTACCGGTAGTCGATTTGGCACCGTTGGAGAGACTGCAGCACAGCCCAAGTCTCGATCGAATCGAAGGCTTTCTCGTAGTCCACAAACGCTAAACAGAGAGGCAGGTTATACTCTTCGGTCTTCTGTATAACCTGCCGCAGCGTATGTATGTGGTCTACGGTACTGAAGCCTTTTCGGAATCCGGCTTGTTCGGGAGGCTGGAAATCGTCAAACCTGCGTGCGAGACGATTCGTGATGACTCTTGAAAACAACTTGTAGACATGGCTTAGAAGTGAGATGGGCCTATAGTTCTTCAACCGGGCATTGTCACCCTTTTTGAAGAAGAGCACCACCACACCCCTGCACCAAGCCTGTGGCGTTTTCCCCTCGAGTATGACGGAATCAAACAGCTTCTGTAGGGCCTTAAGGACCGGTTTGCCACCCGCCTTCAGAAGTTCAGCCGTAATTCCGTCATCACCCGGCGCCTTGTTGTTTTTAAGCTGTTTCAGAGCCATCCTAATCTCGTACAGGCTGACATCCGGGATGTCTTCGGTATAGTGTCGGGTCAATCTAGCTCTGGGGTCTTTCGCTAGATTTTCGACGGGTTTACTAGTTGACGTGTACAGCTGCCCATAAAAACTCTCGATCTCCCTCAGAAGCTCCGGTTTGGCGGACACGATCCTGCCATCGTCGGTCTTCAGTTTCGTGAGCTGGCTCTGCCCAATAGCCAGATCTCTTGCAAATACCTTGGAGCCTTTGTTGCGTTCAATCGCGTCTTTAATACGCTCGGTATTAAAGCGGCGCAGGTCGCTCTTCAAGGATTTGGAGATCTGTCTATTGAGCTGCCGGTATTGCCGAGCTTCGTCTGAAGACTGCAGGATCATGTCACGCCGCTCCTTCATGAGCCTGAGAGTGTGATCTGAGAGTTTTTTGATCTTGTTTGTACGACGTATCTTAAAAAATTTAGATCCAGCCGTATGGACAGTTTCCACGAACCCGTCGTTGTAATCGTCCACTGAGCTTCCTAGGCATGCGAAGCGATTCTGGAGTTCAAGTTGAAAGCTCTCGGGGTTTTGGATTTGGATCTGTGCTGGACGGAGCGTAGACTTCATCAGTCGTGACCTTTCTAGCTTTATATTGATGTTCAATGTGCCTCTTACCATGCGGTGATCGCTTCCGGTTTTCACCGAATTGATCACAGAGACATCATTGAACATTTGCTTGTTGGTAGACATGATGAAGTCAATCTCATTTTTAGTCGCACCATCGGGGCTCTGCCAGGTCCACTTCCTGTGCTCACGTTTTTTGAAGAAGGAGTTCATCATAAAGAGGCCCTCCTTCTCCATAAAACTGGCCAGTTGGTGACCCCGGTGGTTCCGAAGTCCAATCCCAAATTGCCCCACTTGCTGCTCATCCTCGCTTCGTTTGCCCAGTTTCGCGTTGAAGTCCCCCATGACAACGGTGAAGTAAGTTCTGAAACCATGCATGGCTTTAGAAATATCCTCATACATGGTTTCTACTTCATCGTCGGGGTATGCCGAGGTCGGGGCGTAGACCTGTATGACCTTCAGCGAATATCTTGCAGATATTCTGAGTATAAGGTACGCCACCCTGTTCGACACACTCTCGATCTTCACCACGTTGTTCACGAGAGACTTGTGGACAATAAACCCAACACCACCCTGTGACTGCCGGTCTCCCTCTCGGAAGTAGAGCAGGTTGCCGGATTTCAGGATTATCGTGTCCTCCCCCTCTCTTCGGACTTCAGATAATCCGACAATACTCCATCGCAGCCTGCTTAATTCTTCCTCGAGTTCCGCCAGCTTCTCGTCGGCCCGGAGTGTGCGCGTGTTATATGTTACCAGGTCCAGTCGTCGGTATGTTTGGTAGCCGGATCCCGTCCGGGGATTCTTAGCACCCCTTGCCACGCCGTTGCCTCGACCGCTACCGTAGCCGAGGGTAGACGGGCTGCCGGGTACTAGGGGCCTGTTTTGTTTAACGCTCATCATTTTTTGGGGGGGTTTGCCATAATCGCCACGCTTGGCAGGCGGGTTGGCGATCGCAGTATGGTTGTTACAGAGGCACAGAGAACGCTGCTGCCCATTCTCTGGTAAGTCCCTTAGTCGCCTCTTACGACACCCACGGGAAGATATGGGATGGTGCTATTCTTTACGTCCGACACCACACGGAACAACCCCTTACATACTTGGGAAAAGTCTAGACAGATGATGATGGCCACATGTCACACGTTTTCAGACTGCGACAAAACAAATGAAAGAACCATCACTGTGGCGCGACAACCAAGGAGCTAAGAAAACAAAAGACGAGCGCTCATGTCCCTCGACGCAAGTCGTAACGTTCGAGCGAGTAAACACGGCAGGAACTTTATTAGCTTTTCAATTTAAATTCAACCTTTCGATTCGAATATTTTACCTGAAACTCGGATTTAGAAAGCAAGAAATATTGCGCAAATCCAATTTTGTTATAAGATAAACCGAAACTTTTGTTGGAGACTTAAAACAACTTTAACAATCGTAAGCTGTACCAACACCATTTGAATAAGTTCAGTGAATTAGATAACACTGAGCTTGTTGTATTCTTTTTGTTATAACACGATCGTATCGGACCGTAGGGATCCGAGGACGCGATCAGTTACTAAAAATGTACTCTGTGATCCATAAGAAGTTAATAGCAGAGACTAGTCTAGTGGTGTGACCGTCAGATTGCCAAGTCATAGGTCTCGAGTTTGAACCCAAGACACATCACTAATTAATTAATTTACCTATCACTTAAATCGGTGGAGGAAAAAACATTGTGAGGAAACAGGTATGCCTGAGAGACATTTCTTCATGGCATGTAAAGCTAAATCAGAAGCCCATTAGGCGCGGATCTAGCCCTCAAAAAAGTTTGTGGGCACAGTCACCCGAAAATCGCGCAAGTGCGAGTTGGAGTATGAACTCGCTCATGATCGAAATAGTGACACTATTAGAAACTACTTTTGAAAATCGATAGCTTTCTGAAGTAAAACGTGCGTGACAGCTTCTAAGTTTCCCGAAAAGAACTCTTAGAAGAAGTCTTTAGGTTTTGTGTGTCGAGATAAGACAGGTTTCAAAAATAAGAGTAGTGAGCTCCTAAAAGTTAGCACCCAGTTTAAATTTAAGAGGTTATCTTACTGTCTGAAATTGTGTCTTGCCAGGAGTTATGGTAAAAAAATTGGGAGAGCGAGCGGAGCGAGCTCGAAAATTTTTCAGTCCCTCTTAAAAATTAGATTCTTTTCATTCATACGGGATTGAGAATACAGTCCACTCTGGCAATTTTTGTAGAAACGAGAGATTTTTATTGCATTCTGCCTCGTATAAGTTGATCGCTTCGATTTCGGGGGAAGGTAAGGAGGTTCCCCGAGATGAGTTTCCAATGTCAAGATGAAGACAACACAAGACCAAGTGGAGCAAGCCGGCCCTCGAAAGGGTTAGGTTCTAAGGCGGAAGCCTCTTGGCCGCGGATTTTTGTACTAGATGACGTGGCCTCGGCGCAAGGGCAAAGAAGGAACATGGGTTCGGTTTTTAGTCAGTAGAAGTCTGACACTCCCCTTCACTCTGCCCAAGAGCGGGGGGGGTCATTTGATGATTTTCCACCCACCAAAAAAAAAAAAAAAAAAGGCGGAAGCCTCTGAAACCGCTTTTGATAATAACAGAATGCAGGAGCGAGAGAAGATCGAGAGCTTCAAAATTTAAGCATCTCACCTCCGACCCATATATAGGGTTCTTTTCGTTAATTAATACAGAGATGACAACAAAAGTGAACGTCAACTTATAAAGACCTTAATAAAAAAGGGCAAAATGCAAAGCGAGCGAAGCGAGCTTACATTATTTGGTTGCTGCCTTAGAATGGTTAGTTTCTGTTGTGCAGAAAGTTAATAATTTATCAAATTTCCAAAAAATAGCAATTTTCTCAGATCTTGGGGGTTTCATGACCCCCTGTGACCGTGAAAATGTGACGTCTCAAGTCTATTAGGGTTGTGGGCATGCCCATAGTGCCCACAACGGTGGATCCGCGCCTGAATTGGGTGGCATAACTCTGACACTAAGTTAGGCACTACACACGATAAAGGAAATAGTGAAAAGTTTACCTTATTTGTCGAAACTGCACATTACTCGCAGTGAGAGGACATGGAATGCCCAAACTTTCCCATAAATTTTCAGTATCTGAGGATGCTACACTTCAACAGAGCTGCGGGTTGTTCGAAAGAGATACCGCGGCCCCGGACACAAAAGGCTAAGAAGGAACATGGGGGGTGGTTTTTAGTCAGTAGAAGTCTGACACTCCCTTCCGCTCCGCCAAGAGCGGGAGGAATCATTTGATGATTTCCCACCCTGCAGAAACGAAACAGGATCCCACACACAACAACATTTCCTATAGTGTTCCGACAGACATAACTTCACGTCTACGTAATAAACGTAACAAATAGTTACGTGAAAAGTTAACGAGGCCTGTTAACGAGACTGCAGCACAAATACTGTTTATTCACTTTGAAAAGCTTGTCCGATAAACCGATTATAACGATGTTTGGCACAAAGGCTTTTCCATAGTTACCTACACTTAATTAAAGTGGAGATTAACTCTATTGTGAGTAGCACGGAACTGGTTTATACGAAAAATAAAATAGCAAGCCCCTAACAAGGCGTTTCATTAAAACGTACATAATCTGTGCCGGTTTTAAATGGAATGTTAATAGAGTACCAGGGCTCTTAGGACAGGGACCTTTAGTATTTGAAATATTCGTTCAACCATGTTGTTGGTGTTAACCTAAATAAACAACCCTTTGGCACCCAAATCCCATGGCGTGTTAGTCCATTTCCAGTTAACAAAATGATAAATATAAACAACGTATTTGATTATTTCCAGCTTCTACTTGATATTTAGTCATGATTATAATTATCAGGAATATCTCACGCCAACCACGGAGTTAGGATTGGTGCCCGGATGATGGCAATAGGCTCGACCCTATTTCATGGGACATAACATAAGGTAGGTACACCTCTGCCTAACCTTTTGGGGATTATAGGCGCCATGTTATGTTATCATACAAATTAAAAACTAGAAGTCCAACAACAGTTATAGCTAGATGTAGACATGTTAGGTTACACGAAGTTATGATAATGGATGGGATTTTGATACCAATAAATAAAATTGCAATTTAAGGTTTAAAATTTTCAATTGAAAAGATCGTATTGCTCCGAAATGATTAAGTACTGATCAAATTGAATTTAAATGTGCTTCACTCAATATTGGTTGTTTATTGTTTCAAGTGGTTTCATATTCTCTCATTCAACACGAGGTTAATAATTATTTATTAAATCAATATTTCGTACCGAAATTAGGTGCGGCCCGATAGATATTAACGATGTAATTAATTTATAATTAATATGTCATGTCGCTAATTTGTGAGCTGGGCACAAATTTAGCATAGTTTGGTGTTGTACGCGAGCTTGTACCTGTATCGGTATCCGTATATTATGATTCTCACGCATTATGTGTACAACCTAGCTGATTCAATGGTAACAGAAACCTAACTAAGCAATGTAGACAAAATCTAACTGGTAATGAGACTGATAAGGCGGGTGCGGGTGCGCTGAATAACTGATTATTCACATGTAGTGTGAAAGGAAATGTACCTATGTCATGTATAAATTTATTATTATTATTTTTGGGTTATGCCCAACCCTATGGTTTCTTAAACAATATATTAAAATTTTAAGAAGGAGTAGGGGGAAGTCCCCTAAGCCCGTACGGGTCCTAAAGCCGGACAGACATTGAATCAGTGCGAAGAAGCACACCAATTGGTTGCTTAATGTCGCGGTTAGGAAGCTTCTCCCAAGTGAAGAGCAGGGGAGGAGTGCCAAAAGCCAGTGCTGACTCGGTCGTCGTGGATCGTGGTGCGAATTTTGAGGTTACTAAAAAAATTGTACGAACTCATTTTATGAGGTCTGTTAACAGTATTTAAAGCATGGGATAATATTCATTGTTATAAATTGTTATTGCTATTGTACAAATCTGATATAATTCAAGCGTTTTTTTGTGATTTATAACACACAATGAGAATGAGAATTTTTCTTGTAAGTGTCTAAGGGTCCGTAAGTTCGGACACTCTCAAAGTCCCTTAAAACCGGACCGTTTTACAACAAGTTAGTTTTATGTTGTATTTTTTTTTATTTTTTGTTTTTCAGATTCAACATGGGTAAACACAAACTGAGATGTGAGAATACCCCCAAACATGAAATATTGAAAAAAGCCATCGATAAAGTGATGTAAAAAAAAATGTCCTGAGAAAGTCTTCTGAAGTCTACAATGTGCCAAAAAGTACGCTGTTCGGCCAAATTTTATTAAAATTATGATTAGTTTTTCTATATTAACTAGGGATTTGTTCTATTGTAATAGATATTGTTACAAAATAGTTTGTTAAAATAATCGTTGAGTCTAAAAATGACCGAAAAGTTTGGTGTCCGTCATAAGGGGACCTTTTTGAAAACGTCCATGTATGTATGTTGATTATTCCTTATTATCTAGTACATTTAAAGTGACATTTAAGACTGCTGATATATCTGCGTTGATGAGTTATATACTAGAGAGCTTATTAAAGAGAAATAAACAAATTAATCTATAACACGTTTATTTTTATTTTCATTATACCTTAAGTGTCCGGTTCTCGGGGACCTCCCCCTATCTCCTTGTCAATTTCTTTTGTGGTCCTCTAATCACGGCCGTAAAAGTGAAGTATTTTTTGGCATTTTTGTTGGGTCATATTTTCTTTCCTTATAAGTTGCTGAAAAAAAGGAAATGACAGGGACGTGTCTGCAGTAGACCTTGAGTTTATGAAGACTTTTCTTCAACAGAAAAAAAGGGAATACATTTTTATGGAGAATCACAGCCCTTGTCCACTCTTTAAATTTCCAGCGTGTAGGTACTTTCTTGTACCTACATGCTGTACAAAGTTACTCGATCATAACAAGTTATTGTTAAAACCATGTTACTTTACACATGGGCGGGTTTATTTTATGTGACATTAAGCCCAACTAACGTACATAAACAACTTACATTAGGCTGTAAACAAAAAGTAAGAGATAGTAGTAAAGCAGTCGTGTGAAGGATTTTACGAACAATCTTTAAAGAAAATAGTTCTCCAGTGTTCTGTCTCACTTTTAATAAGGTAGTTGACTGACAAAAAAAATAATAATTCTGTTTAGTCCGTCTCTTAGATTATCTAAAATATATTTTTTGTTTTATCAAATTAATAAAAACCTACGAAAATAAAACCTATCAAAGATCGTGAGTGGGGGGGGCTGATGACGTCACTTTCTGGTAAAAAATGTACCAAGCTGTGACGTCGCGCAACTTTTCAAATCACTGTATCGTCTTCATTTATTGTTTACGTGTTATAAGAAAAAATACGTGTCCAATATTTTTTGGAAATCTATCTGACGGACTAATAAGACTTTTTTAGTAAACTACCCTATTGCGTTGTCTTGGTAGTGTAATTTATGCGGAGCGGAGCGAGGCGGTTGCGGAGCGAGCTGGACGAATTTACTGCTTGCCTCACCGCCACGTGACCGTTCAAACCAGACTGTACATTTGTTTCAGTCAGGTCTTGTAGTTACGCAGACTGACTTGCGGTTTCACGACGCAGTCCTATTATAATTTTATTTAGGATGAAAAAAAATTCTCTCTGTTTTTAAAATCGATCATTACTTATGTATTTAATTCCTTAACTTTGCTTTTTTATCCTTCTTCTTTACAGTGAGAAAATATATAGACCAGTTTTAGTGAAACACTAATCATATGCGCCTTCTGAAACAGTCCACATGTACTAGATATCAATTGTAACTCTCTGGTTATATTTTTAACCACAGTTTTTTTTTATATATGAATTGGGTGTACTCTTGACCTCAATTTTGCCCTAAGGGCAGGAAGTCAACGATGGAACGTGCTTACCCAGAAGATGCCAATTTACTCTCGACTTAAATAGATTGATTGAAGTTGGATTTGTAGAGTCAGTATCGAAGTGAGTTATGAAGAAACGAAGAAGAAGTTTGCCGTCGTAGCGCCTAAAGCAGTCATCGTATTTCTTGTCGTAGCACATGTTATAGCCGTCGTAGCACTTCTCGTAGCTGTGAAAACCGCTGTCGAACCCGTCGTAGCTGCAATCCTACCCGTCATAACGGATTTAGTAGAGCTACTGTCATGCGGGATCTTTACCTCTGTATCTATGCATACACACTACTACCAAAGGAAGGTAAGTTTTTACTACTCCAATAACTTGAAAGAAGTAAAAAATGTGATGGTGATTTTAGCCAACAGTTGGGCCATAAGTCTGGCTAGATCTTTTTTATCGTTCGGTCGTACCGGGGGAAATAAAAAAGTCGGTTCCAAAAGCAACTTTGTGAAAGACGTTCAGGCCGAACGAGCATTGCTCAGGAAGTCACGACCGCGGGCGGACGTGACCTGAAATATCACGGTAACTTAGGCAAATATCGAAGAAATAAGACGGTAATCTAGGTAAATATTTTAATTATTATAATATATAGGTAGAGAAACCTACCTAACATACAATGGGAGAACTGACAGGGTAGAAATGACTAAGAATAATCTTGTATCGAAATGACAGGGATAATTTATTTAAAATCACGCGGTTGTTATTTAACCAGATATGACTTGAAGGTTTGGTTAAAGGATTGTTTCTGTGCGAACATTAATGACCCTTCTGCTTGAGGGGTTATCAATATATTCGTAAAAAATATAAAGTATAAAGTTACTAAACATCACCACTGATGAGCCCCAGATGCGATCACCGACAACCAAGAGGTTACTCAGTTACCGGGTTGTATTAGCCAGATAGGCAGACACTTCATTTTTATAATATACTAGCTGATGCCCGCGGCTTCACCCGCGTGGATGTCGTTCAAATTATATACTAAAACCTTCCCCTTGAATCACTCTATCTATTAAAAAAAAACCGCATCAAAATCCGTTGCGTAGTTTTAAAGATTTAAGCATACAGACAAACAAACAGACAAAAATAGCGACTTTGTTTTATACTATGTAAGGATAGGGTATTCAGCTACAACCAGTGGGACTGGTAGCTAACCCCAATATAGTTACGAAAAGGCTATAATAACACTTTTGGCGTCAAATAATATTTGTTAAATATTCTTGGTAGCAGCTGCTCTTTGTTAAATATACACGTGTATTATTAGAGCTGGAAGCGAATTATATACGCCAAGAAGGCGTGTATATTTCGGTTTCCATACAAGATTTGATTAATTTAGGATGTTAAATACATCATCACTGAAAATTAAAACAATTTTGCTTACAGCGTTCCTATCTGTGTTATAATAATAAAATTTATAAGGTTACATCAAGCACCTCGTTTATTTCAAACTCGGGCTGAAAATAATTACTCTTAAACGTCATAATTACAAGTACTAAAGACACCCAAATGAGAACATCCTTTATAATTACCGTTACAAAGCAAACATTGTTTTGCCACTAATTAAATATTTAAACACTGTTTTAAGCTTTCACGGTTCATAACTATATTTAAAATGTCACTTACAGGATATCTTACGTGATTCCCCCCGCCGATTTGAACCCGCGATCATGGCGCTTGCAACAGCGTCGAAATATCGGGAACTCAAAACAAATAATAATCACGGAAGATATCCCAACTAAGTGACATTTAAAATATAATTAAATATTTGGTCTGTCTTCACATTTTGCTAGTTAGTCTATTTCATTGTAAGCTCTTACGCGACTATAAGGAGCACTGAACGCAATGACTTAAAAAAAATTAGTAACTCAATATTTCATTTTGACGGAGCACTTTTTCACGAACAGATATTATTTTTCAATAACCAACGTACATTTCAGACCTGCCAGTGCCTGCCATAAACTGAATCCATGTTATGATGTCCCTTACTTACACCATGTATAGTATTACAGTTGTTTGAAAATAGTACATTATGGTACAAGTGTGTAATGTTGGTGACTACCGCCGAGGCGCCATTGAGACCCGAGCCGTCAGGTGAGGGTCTTAAGATAGCCGAGGACGGTAATCATCAATACACACGTGTATCATACGACGTTTTTCAACACACTTGTGAAGAAAATAATACTAAAAAGTCATCTTCAACAGTTATAGCGAGTTCTGATTTTTTTTTCACAATAGCGGGAAAAAAATATCGGTTTTCCTATGCGCGAATTAAGTAAGCGACAACGGAAGTATTTAAAAAAATAACTTTATTCCGACAGAGTTACAGCGTAACAGTAATTAAATCTATATAACAAAATCTTGATCTTATATACTAACTTTATTGCTAACGTAGTACATCCACGACGTGATCAGATATGACGCATGTCCTAGATAATTACGAGTGCTGACAAAGCAATGGAATATTTGGAAATAATACATCTAATAAATACTTATTAGCTGACAAAGCTAATATTGGTAGATTGGGGTTCCTTAACTCCTCCCTCCCCAAGAGAGAAATTATCCGAAGGTGTCGCAGACGGTTTCGGAGAATTTCGACAAAAGTTTATAAACTGAAATTTATACATAATAAAGATAACTATTGCTATTACAATGATCGCATACTCGAAGATAGTCCATATACTAATTTCTATTGTCACTGTTTGGGTCGCATCGTCTATTTCACTAAATTTTGCACTTTGTAACACTTCCTTCACATCACTAAAGTCCACATTTCTTAGATCCACTTTCTTTGATCTTCTTTGGATGTCCTGTTGTAGCTCTGGCATTTGGATCAGTGGCAGCTGGAGACTAGAAACTGTAGTGTTTGTGGTAGCGGCAACGATGACTTCGCCTATTTGTGTCTCGCATTGTTGGCCGGGTGACACGATGTAGGTCCCAAGAACAGTGTATTTCCTGATTTCTGTATTGCAATTCTCGGTGATGATGAGATTTTCTTCTGAGTAAACCAACCATTGGTTGTCGGTTACTTTTTGTAGGTATCTTAGTTTTTTCTATTTCAATATGGTTCTGTATGCAGCTTCTGTAGTTGTTCTTCATCATCATTATTTGTTCAATGCAGGTCTCAGTTGGATACTGGGCTAAATTAGTTTCAGCGCAAAGAAATTTGTCATTTTCAATTTCAGCACATGAGCTTACCACGGGCCTGTATTTCAATCCATTCACCATCAGGTAAGGGTATTTGGGTATAATAGTAAAAGTATTTGGAGAATGGAACATAGGGATGGGTATAACCTTGTAATAATTATATGTTTCGTTATCTATTAGGGGGACTTCTAAAACAAAAACTAACATGTTGTTATTTATATATGATTTAAGTATGATATTACGTTCTAATTTAATTAAATTACGTTTGCTAACTGGGTATATTGTTCTAGCATGTTTAGTAATGACTTCTAACGTATTATATAATTCTGTACTATTTATAATGGATTGGTGCAATGTATTTAATTTGCTAAAGGCTATTGCCGTCTCAATCTCTTGTATGTTTTCGTAACAAGTTCGAAAGTTATTTAAAATTTGGTACATAGTATTCAATATTTGGAAAAGTTTGTTAAACCTGAACTCCTGTTCAACTAATTTTCCCATTTCATTGGTGTGTAAGCCCAAGTTTTTAATATTTGAATTTATTATTTCGGAGTTATTTACTAATTTATCAAAAGCCGTTTGCATTGATGATACTTTACGTTCGATTACATGCTCTTTGTTCTGAATCATTTGAATTTCTCTATCATATTTAATTGCATCATCTTCATCTAAATTTCCAGAAATAGCTTTGACCAGTGAGCCTAATGGATTGAACAAAGCTCGTTTATTTCTATAATGAAAAGGTAAGATTTGAAAAAATCTATCCTTAGTTAGTTTCATTAGATATTCTACTTGACTTTCTATTCCTATTGTTTCGTTACTAACTCTACTTTCCTTAATTTTTATTTTTAAATTACTAAAATCCCGAATGTTATTATCTATTTGTAAGCCTAATGATTCTAAATCTACAGTTTTATATATTGTCCAGTAACTATTCCTCTTCACTGCTACTCCCCGCTTTATAGCTGCTATCCCCGGATTCTGACCGAGGTTTTGGAGGTTCAGCGCGAACGTTGACACCGCTAGTACCAGAAGTACCAGGCACGATCTGTGGAGGACGTTTTACATTTTTTAACGCTACTCTAGTTTTCCTTTTCTTTACTTCTACCGGCACTATATTTCTTTCAACTTCCCCAATTACTTTCGCTTTTTCGTATCGCGGTTTTTCTTTAGCTTTTCTAATCCTAGTATCTTTCATATAAATATTATCGTCTGGCTTAAGTACCGGTGTCGTTTCACCACCTTTTTTATTCATCACTTTAATTTTGTCGGATTCTATTTTTTCTGTTATGAACTCATAAAGTATTTTAAGGCGTTTTCTATGATCTAACAATAGTTTCTGAGTTAAATTCTTTTCTCTATCCACGTTAAACACATTATCTGAATAAGTGTGACCAAATACTAATTCAAAGGGCGTAAAATCTGTTGCTGAATGAATGGTGTTGTTATAAGCCATGATGGCATATGTCATAACAGATGCTGCATCTAAATCGCTTTTATCGTATTTTGCTAAACGGTAAATCTCAATAATGGTAGAATGAAATCTTTCTACTATTGCCATTGAACTGGGATTGTTTGGAGTTCCAATATGGAGTTCAATTTTGTACAAACTTAACATTTCTTTAATCAAAGCATTATTAAATTCTGTACCGGAATCACAACTAATTTTCCTAGGCAGACCATACATGCTAAAATACTTAATCAATGCCCTAACTATCTCTGGTGTACTCCTATTTGGTACCTCTATAGCTTGTGCTAACTTACTAAATGCATCTACTATAGTTAAATAATATTTCCCCTCTATATATAATAAATCCATAAAAGCTTCCTGAAAAGGGCTATCTTGCGTTTGTGTTAGCTGAATGTGAGGTTTGATCGGCTTTCTGTCATATTTCATGCGTTTACATGTTTCGCAAGCGTTTATGATTGCCGTTACCGTCTCTTTCATATTTGCCCACCAATAATGTCTTTTAAGTTTGGTTAAAGTTTCTTTAATACCTCTATGACACGTTTTCCCTTCATGGTATTTCAAAATAACTTCTTTTTGATCTTCTTCAGATTCTGTCAAATTAATAACTCTCTCTGTACATTCTGTTAACGTAATTGAATCCTTTTTAAATAACTTAATTACCATGTTTGAAAAAGTTTTTCTAAAAGATGGATGCTCAAAGTATATAAAGTACTTATGTTTTGGGTCTATATACTCTTTCAAAAAGTCTTTAGCTAATTTATCGTTATTTGTCGGTAAGTGAACTTCAAGAATTTTTTGTTTATTATTAGAAATATCTTTTACGACTAATTCATTTTTAAACCATGAATGAACTAAAATCTGTTTTGGTTTAGTATCGATAGCTTCGTTTAAAATGGGAATGCCTTCGTTTTCTCTATTTGAAACTGAATTGGCAGTGACCCCGTCATCAGAATCCGAAAGTTCTATCGTTTCTATTGGAGTTTCGAGGTCTTTCAATTCGTTTTCTATAATTTTTTGAATTCGTTCTTGCCTATCTCCTACATTTACAAATATTGAATCTAAATCGTCGTCAATTGCATTAATCTTAATCCTAGATAAAGCATCTGCGTTCGTGTTCTGAGGGCCTTTCTTATATTTTATTTCGAAGTCGTATTCTTCTAGCCTTAATCGCCATCGCGTGAGTTTACTATTGGGCTCTTTCAATGAATACAGCCATGCTAATGGTCTATGATCTGTAAATATGGTAAACTTATTACCATACAAATACGGTCGAAAGTGCTTAACTGCCCATATTATGGCTAATAGTTCTTTCTCGATAGTGCTATATCTTACTTCTGTGTCACTCAAAGTTCTACTAGCATATGCTACAGGCTTATCTGAACCTATTGTTCCTTGTGACAATACAGCCCCGATTGCAAAATTGGATGCATCAGTGGTTAAGATAAAAGTTTTATTAAAGTCAGGGAACTGTAACAAAGGTGCATTTGTTAAAAGCTTTTTACATGTCTCAAAGCATTCTTTATATTCATCATTAATAACAATTTTACGACCTTTCTTTAAACAAGCTGTTAATGGTCTAGTTATTTTAGCAAAATCTTTTATGAATTTCCTATAATATCCGATAAGTCCTAAAAAGCTTTTAATCTGTGTAACCGTTTCTGGTATAGGGTACCTAAGAATAGCATCTATTTTATCATTATTTGGTTTCAAACCCTCATTCGTAATAGTATGCCCTAAGTAGAGTACTTCCTTTCTAAGAAAATGCGACTTATCTAATTGAACTTTTAAGTTTGTTTGACGGAAGCGGTCAAAAACTGCTCTAAGTTTTTCTACATGTTCAGGCAAACTTTTTGAAAAAATGATGACGTCATCGAGGTATACTAGGCAATGTAAGCCTTGAAGGCCTCGTAAGACGTTATCCATTGCTCGTTGAAAGGTTGCGGGTGCTGTCTTTAACCCAAACGGCATTCTGTTAAATTCGTAATGCCCTGAAGGTGTGCTAAATGCGGTTTTCGCTCTATCCTGCTCCTGGACCTCTAATTGATGGTACCCGCTAGCTAAATCGAGGGTTGTAAAGTAGGTACTATTACCTAGCATGTCGAATAAATCGTTAATGTGGGGCAAGGGGTATTTATCATCAATTGTAATTTCATTGAGCCGTCTATAGTCAACTACCATCCTCCATTTTTGTTGGCCTGATGCGTCTAACTTTTTTGGCACTAAATGTACGGGAGCACTCCAGGGAGAATGTGATTCCTGGATAATGTTGTCCCTTAACATCTTTTCAACTTGGCTCTTAATTTCTTTAGTTTGAACCGGTGGTAACCTATGTGCCTTAATGTTTATTGGGTCTTCATTTTTTGTTCTTATTCTATGTTTAACCTGATTTGTGAAGGTTAATGGAATATTTTCACAATAAAATATATCTTTGTATTCTCTACAAATTCCCTCAATAACCGTACGTTCTTCTGAGTTCATGTGATCTAACTGTAATTTTTCTAAATTCATTGTTAGCAATCTGTCTACTTCAATATTATTATCCATGAAATTAACATTAACAGATGGGTTCTGTATGTATGGTTCTACTTGGAAAGGTCCTGTAACTACTAAAGTTCTATTTTGATAACTATAATTCTGAATAACAGTTGTTGCATAACCTTTGACACACGTAACTAATGCGGCGGGCATTCGAATCCCTTCCGTAAACTGTTTAAAATCTAACACAGCTTCCCCGTCCAATAAGTTGACCGGGAGTCTTACTCTAAGTTCACTACGAGATGGTAGATTATATACCTCTCTCATGGGTGGTGAATATACGATGGGAATGTCAGTATTTTTTAAATGTAATATCTGACTCTCCATATTAATCTTTGCCTGTAATTGCTTCAGCAAATTGCTACCTATTAATCCGTCGTACCTATCGTCAACACTATAGACATAAAACTTATGGAACTCTTTATTTCCAAACGTAACCGGTAATGGAATAATTGCTGTTTCACTATGAACGCTCGAAGCGTGAGTGCTAACTACTTCGAAGGGTTCATGCTGTAAATAATCTTTAAAATATTTATTCGCTATATAAGGGCTTATAAATGACCTAACACTTCCCGTATCTATCATAAAGACTGCTTTTAATTCTGGTATAACTATATGTGGTAAATTTAAGCGTTTATTGCAATTTATTTTTATTCGTTCTCTAGAGTAGAGGCCATTATGCAAAAATTTCCCGCCCCGGGATCTTCAAGAGAAAATTCCTGACACTCGTTATACGAATTACTTGAACTCTGTTCATCATTACTAGAATTATTTATGTAATTAACACGTCGCGAACTCGCAGTACGCATGGTAACGTCAGTATTCGTACCCGACGTAGATGCTTGCGCTGCAAAATTCGACGTGCCCGGTGCATGTGCCGCGGACTGTTGGCTCTGTTGTGCAACCGGAAAAGATGACCTACTTAACGGCGGTGACGAATTATTGTTGTTTGTACGATTAAAACTATTTTGATTTCTTTGAATATTATTACGCTGGTTATAATGCCTGAACTGATGCGAATTGTTAGGTGTAGATGTGCTGTTTGTAGCATTATTCGGTACATGTGTACTCGATACGCTTTGCGAATCTTTCGTTTGATTAATAGATTCAGATGCATTTTGGTAATTAGGCAAATTGGGTCTGTTAGTTCTACTAAAATTACGCCTATCGTTTGTTTTAGAATCATAGACTGCCTGGAAGTTTTGTTCTTCTAAGACTATTTTTAACGCGTCCTCTAACGTTGTAATGTCACGCAAACGAACTAATCTAACTAGGAATGGCGGTAAGTTAAACAAGAACACATTCATCGCCCTGTTACTATAAATTATTTGCTTTGCTTTACGTAGAGAGTCATCAATGGCAGTTTCTGATATTTTAGCGAATAAAACACTTCTCATCCGCTGTATTCTATGGCAAAAATCTAAATAACTTTCGCCCCTATTTATTCTACAAGATTCTAACTCCATTGCTAAACAATCCTCTGTGCGTGGGTCACCGAAGTGTTGGTTTAATAATTTCTTCAGCTCATCCCACGTATGTATAGAGTCTCTTTCGCCTACCAAACTGGCTGCTTCGCCTGATAACCTACTTGTTACCACATGAAATAAATATTCATTTTGGGCTACGGTTCCTTGGAACGTAGTCAAAATGTATTCACATTTTTTAATATATAAAGGTAACGTTCTAGCGTCGCCACTGAATATTGGTATGATGTTAACCAACTCCTGTGGGACACGGGTCACGTTTTCCATTGTGAAAAAGTTATGAAAATAATAAAGGCAACGGAAAAAAAAATCACACTAAAGTGTTACTAAAACTACTCTAAAATATTAATGCAATTAAAAATCTATGCAAATATTATTACGGCGTTGTCCAATCCCCAATAATACACACACATAGACTTATTACAAGGTTGGGATATAAATGGAAGAGCTGAGAGGAAGGTGAAAAAGATTTACTCACAATTCCGCAGCTTGCTTCATGCTCCCTGAATTACTGCTGTGGCTGGTCCTCTTCCGTAACTCGAAGTGGCTTCTCAATGAATTTATTTGTTCGGCGATCTCTGCTAAACCGTAGACACGGACGTCGGCTGCTCCACGTAGAATTGTATACACGGCAGACTGACTACAGAGATCCTACCGGCTGCGCCAATTAAGTAAGCGACAACGGAAGTATTTAAAAAAATAACTTTATTCCGACAGAGTTACAGCGTAACAGTAATTAAATCTATATAACAAAATCTTGATCTTATATACTAACTTTATTGCGAACGTAGTACATCCACGACGTGATCAGATATGACGCATGTCCTAGATAATTACGAGTGCTGACAAAGCAATGGAATATTTGGAAATAATACATCTAATAAATACTTATTAGCTGACAAAGCTAATATTGGTAGATTGGGGTTCCTTAACTCGCGCGCATAGCATAGTTCGACCAACTTATCTGTGCAGGCGGGAAAACACGAAACTAAAATAAATGTACTAAGTTTGACGTAGCGATGCATTTTTCTTGACCAGTGGCGCCACCATGAAATTCAAACTTAAAATGGTCATACTGTTACAATGGCGATCGACCATAGACTAAAAGAATGAGGTTTATTTATTTAAAAAAAAAGTTATATTTATAATATTACAAAAGTTATAATTATTAGGTATTTGAGTGAAAGTTTCATTTATTAAAAACGTACAAGATAAAGTTATCTAATTAAATTCAAAGTTGCATGAAATGAGCAAGCACTAGGTACCTAAATTAATTTATTTTTACTATTGAACACGATCTTTTTGTATCGAAACTTTTTTAAGAACATAGCAACTCAACCAATAAAATTAAAAAACAAAAAACGGTATTACCCGGTTAAATTGCAAATGCTCTGTTTACTCGCATATAATTTGCAGTAAGGTATACTAACTTAACTTTGTAGTGATAATTCTATTATGCACTAGTGTATAATATTATTAAGCACGTGTGAGTTATAGTTCGGTTTATGGCTTATTAAGAACGATGTAATAAGGCTCACTTTACGAGCAAGTGTGTTGAAAATACGGTTACAGTTGTTTATAAAGATATGGCTTGAGTAAGTTAGTACAATATATTAACTTCAAACGTCATGTCAGTACATTTCACAAGATAAGAAACTTGGTATCTATGCTTCACGCTAATTAAACTTCGCCATATAATTATTCATGTTTTTGTGTTGTTAATCTGCGTACAACTGATTTACTGTTTTATCTACCCAAATATCATAAACCCTCTCTAATGCGTTCAAAAACCATAGGCAATGACCAGCATTATCAACCAGCAGAAATAAACAGAACTGTAATGAGCTCATAACCTACTGAAAACAGCAGGTTATGAGTTTAAATTTGGAACAGGTGTCAAATTCAAGTGAGTGTGCTATTCTAGTATCTACATTAAAACAGCTACTGAGAACTCCGTAAGTCAAATGGCTGTTGAAAGTATCGTATTGCATAGTTTGGTACACAATCTTATCGCATAAAAAGTTTTAGCTGTGTGAACGTTTTGTTTATGAAACATGAGTCATAATGTAAACACTCCAAAAAGAGCGATAAGAAAGACGCGCGCGCGTTTGGTTTTGACCTTGACAGGGGAATATTACTATTAATACTGAGTAACCAATTTTCATCCTTGTCTATTCCACTACACGTTGGGCAAGTTTGAGCTAGATAGGCATAGTTTGCACAGTATTTTAACGGCTTTTAGAAAACGCGGGAACACCTCATCTTATTTTGCACGTTGACAGACAACGGTAGTCACGTGATGTCGTCTTATTTTGCATTTTGACAGTCAAGAGGCGATACGAAACCCCAATTCAGTATGATTTTAATTATAAATCGCACGACATTTTGATCTCGAGTGACACAAGAATAGTGACTGTGTTCGTTTGCCTATGATTTAAAAAAAATGGCAGATATCCGAAACGCCGCCATTTCGATCTGTCATTTGTTCGTTAGCTTTTTATTTCCAGTTACGAGTAGACAAATTTTCTGATAAGTTCTTTATTTCTGTCGAAAATGAGTGATAGTGACTCAGAAATTAACATGAACACTCCGCCAGATATCGTAAATGCAGCGACGAATGCAACTAATAACCTGTTTATTTTTTATTGCATTACACTGGTAACAATGCTGGTCTTTTCCCTATGGTTCCTGAACCCATCATAGAGCCCTTATGATATTCGGGTAGATAAATTAGTGTATGCAACTATACATAATTAGGCATTACAACACTCGTGTGATGCTATAAAGAAACTCGCCTTCGGCTCGTTTCTTAAACCCACACTTGTATTGTAATGCCCTTCATTATGCACAGTCGCATAAACTACTATTCAGTGTTCATATTGCGTGAATAATGAAAATTATGGACCACAATTGAAATCTATGTTTCCGGTCCATTTAATCATAATGTCCAAACTGTGGTCGACGTTTAAAGTATACCGACAATATTATTTCTTCACAGAGTATTAAATCTTTGCCTTGTGTATTTATATTTCAGAACAAAATAGTTCTTGAACACGAATAAGGGTTTCATTATAGTCGAAATCGGTTTAATTTTAGAAGGAAATTCAGTAGATTACCTATTTCACAGTCAATGCGGAAGGTCAAATATGCCGCCAGGGTGATTATATCACCTGGAGTTGCGGACAATAAATGAAAAGAAAGAAAGCAAAGAAAAAGCAAACGGACCGCCAAAACGATACTTATTAGACAAACAGTCTATCAGGAGTTTTTTTGTTAAGTTTGCGCCATGCTTTCACGGATGTCGATTTGGCACATGACCAGGGTCATGGCTTCAGGACATAGGATACTTTTCATTACGGCTATTCGTTCCACCGAGTTGATTTCCGACTTCTGTGCGGGTGACGCCGCGGGCAAAAGCTAACTTTTTAATAAACCGATATTGAACTTTCGTACAGTACCGACGTGCGCTCGAAGAATACCTTACGTAGGACGTACTAAGGAAGAACAAATCTGCTCGTTTGAAGCTGGTAATTAGTTCCGTTCTGCCTCTAATAGCAATTAGCACTTTGTCCCCGTTCACGTTTGTTATTGGCATTTTGATTCGGAGACTTGAAATTAACCTTGCTTTTACCTGACAGCTTTTTGTCATTAAGCTGGTACATGCTTGATAGTCGTTTGTAATTAGGAATCACATAGTTTTTTTCTAGATAAGGTGACGCCCAGTCGCTGTTGTTTCTTGTTTAAATTTAAAAAGCTTACGCCCGAATACTTACTCGAACGTCACTCAATTTTAAGTTGCACCTAAATCTCGTGCTGTCTTTGTTACTTTAACGCAGAGTGACAGAGATAGCACGAGTTTTGAGGGCTACTTATAATTGAGTGACGTTCGAGTATTCGGGCGTTACTAAAATTAAGTTTTGACCTGTTTTGTTATTTAGGTATTTCCCAGGAGGCCGTCATCATTATCTCATCATCGTCATCGCCCTAGTCTTATCCCAACTAAATTACAGTTTGACTCCAGTCTAACTGGATGCTGCTGAATACCACATTTTACATGGAGTGACAGCCTTTCTGACCACTAGAACCCAGTTAGTAATAAGATTTCTTTGGTAAGACGGGAACATTCTTTGGAATTGAATTTATCTTAAACTCTTGGGCAACCTTCCATCAATTACGCAAAAAAATTGAACAAATGACGTGGCCTCGGCACAAGGGCAAAGAAGGAACATGGGTTCGGTTTTTAGTCAGTAGAAGTCTGACACTCCCCTTCGATCTGCCCAAGAGCGGGGGGGGGGGTCGTTTGATGATTTTCCACCCACCAAAAAAAAAAAAAAAAATCATTTGATAAGAGTCAAGAGTCATATAGAACTACGTGACGTAACTTAGAACCGTTTAGGTTAAGAACATAGGTCTTAATAATAGTTTTTATGAGCTTAACGGCTCAGATATGGTTTGAGCCCCGATAAGATTCCTATTTACGCGTAAGATTCCGTATACTTAACTTTTCTTTTCATTTCAGGAAATTAAATCGTTGATCTTTTTCCTACGGCAAGCACAAAATATTGCGACACTAGAGTCTCACGTATATTGCAATCTATAAGGTATCTAAATCTACGCCGTTAAAATTGTCGTTTCACACTAATATAGCAGCGCCCCCTAGTGAGGTAATATCATAAGACTTATTTTAGACCATGCACCAATCAACTACGAACCAATTGCTGATAAAAACCGCATTTAAATCGGACAATTCGTTTTAATATTATTGCAATATTATTTTGCACTAATATTGTAGCGCCCTCTAGTGAGTTACAGACGTATTTTTTATTATTTGGGAACATGCATTAAGCTACCACGTACACATTGCTGAAAACAGAATTGTAATCGGACATTTCGTTTTGATTATATTGCAACATTGTTTTGCACTAATATTGTGGCGCCCCCTAGTGAGTTACAGCCATGACACCTGTCTAAGAACATGAACTCATCGAACACAAACCCGTTATTGAAAACCGCATCATAATCGGATCATTAGTTTAGATGATAGGTGGGAACATGCAAACAAACGCACACACAAACATCTCTCACCCTAAACGCATATACCTGCTCCGTTCCGTCGTGTGTAAAAAGGCAAATAAAATAATAGGTTCGTAATGAGTAATGGCAAAAATATTTTGCATTCTGGTATATTATTTCTTCGTAAGTGTATGAAAATAAAAATGAATCAAACGACGAAAGCCCACGTGAACGTGGGTTTTATCACAAAGTTTCAAAATTTAGTTATAATAAATATATAATATATATTTAGTTTATAATAAATATTCAAATTGTTAAACAGGCTTTTAGTCCTTCATTCTTTTTTTTCGTCCTTGTTTCAATTAGTATTTATTGGATTTCCGATAAAAGATAATGTATGTCAATACGCTGAAATGCCATTTAATTTGAAACAATTAATTTGGTATGTAATTGGAAACCTTCTGTATAATTAACATAATGAGAATAATTAGAAAAACTTTTATGAGAACTTGTGCGTTTCAACAGAAAATGGATGTAAATATTATCTAGATGAGACAACCGCTCTACCCGCTGTTTTCTTTATCTTCTTTTGCTCGGCTCCTAAGAACCGTAGTGTGATGTCAAAACCTTCTTTAAGAATCAAGCATACAAATTAATGCTTTTTTTCAATAGCAATTTATCAGAGATTAATACGATCAAACAAATTACCAGTGAGTACAGCTTTGATAAATTTTAAGTAAATGTAGTATTTGGTGCATTTTCTTTCGATCAGAAACCCTATTTGTTAGAGCAAGAAACAGCGAGACACTAGCATCAACTACGAAACCCTTGAAAATGTTGATTAAATGCGTTAATTTACCAAATTAATAAAGGACTTGCTTCAAAAAGCTGCCTTCGTATTTAAGTTCGAACAGTACGCAGAACTACCTTCCTAATTAAACAATTAGCCAAGTAGATCAGATCTTTGAAGCTTTGCTCAAATCTTAATTTAATAAAGATTCGTTCTTGGTAATTCAAAATAATTATGTGTACTGAATTACTGATGCTGGAACACAGACCTACTCTCTCTATGAGAGGGAATGGGCTATAATCTACCACGCGGTGTGTGTACTAAAAACTCGCAGAAATTTTAATCAGTACGTATCTAACAAAGTAAGTAAGTAAGTAACAAAGGGTGTAAAAGTACCCTTAACTTTATATTATCTGTGCCTTAACGAAGCCGAAAGTTGCTTGTGATCCCCGTCATTGCGAAATGCGATTATTATTTTGTTCTGGCCTTCAACCTTCTAGTTACGGGAATATTGGGGGTCAAAGTTCCAAATTTTTCACAGTTGTTTTTACATCAAAACTTTACTTAAATTACCTCCATGACCCGTATACTATTTAAAGCATCCAGTCACACAATGTTTTAAGAGTGCTACATTGAGGTATATCGTAAAGTAATATGTGATTTTTCACCCCAAAAAAAAAAGTTTTCCAGCAAAAATTTTTGTGCAGGGGTAGGACTTAGTTTGATGTACACAGGGATGGCGAACCTTTATGGATCTACGTGCCATATTTTCTAAAGAAATGTTACTTGAGACCTTACACGTGCCGTCCAATAATATTGCATAGTCTTTATTGACTGATATTAATTATCTGTATTAATTAAACTAAATATTTTCAACTAAATATTTAGTTTAATTAATTTTTTTCTTAAATTGCTACCGTGAAGACAAAAACTTGACCTATGTCATGTAATTCAAATAAGTAACATTAGTGTAACTTCTGTTGTTGCAGTTTCTTTTTTTTGACTCGTATAGTATCATAGTTGAAAATATAGTTAAAAATTCGGTGGCGTGCCTAAAATATTGTGCAACGTGCCATCAATGGCACGCGTGCCATTGGTTCGCCATCCCTGGATGTACATAATGCTTGGTTAACAGCTTCGTGAAGGGTTCGTTTACACCCTGTATAACATGGTAACTAGGTTTACGTAAATAAATTAACTGCTTTGTTGACAGACATTAACTTTAATGTGTTTTAACCATCGTATGATGTCAAATTGAGATCATTTAATATAATCATATTATTATTTATCTCGCCATGCAAAACGTTTGATCTTTGAGACTGAAATTATAACGTTAATGCTATTAAACGGTTCACAGAGGTGAGAACATTGTTTATTGTTTCAAGACAGAGCCATTAACTGTAATAATGATTCTCAGTAATTGCCCTTTATCTTATAAGAGAATTGAATATTTTTACACCATCACTTTCATAAATAACATTATATGAGGGTTCGAGTGATAATTAAATATCAAAGAAAATAATTACCTAAATTAATATAGCAGTATTTCAGTATAAAAAAAATGCCATTTTAATAAAACATCTCCTCACGTCCATAATATTTTAGACATCGTTTGTGTTGCCCAAGTCCCATGGAGGCTGCCCTATTGACATAAACCGGTCACAAATCCAGATTCAGAGAGATCAGACGAAATCCACGAATCCACAGAGAAACAGGGAAATTCCTGATCGAAAAACCTTAATACGGGTATCTGTTTACCCAATACGGAAATTGAACGCATGACGGCTCATGCTTGGCATAGCGTTTTCGTCCGCCAGATCAAAGAGGCAAGCTTTGAATTACGTACGAAATATTAACAAACAGTATTGAGAAAAGAAACCTAATAAATTAGCAGTCGGGGTTTTATTGAACAGGCGTACGAAAAGTATCGTAATAAAAGAAAATTCAATTTACATCTGAAAAATAGATTAGTCGAAGAAAATACGATATCCAGCTAGATGGAGACAAAAGCACTTAGTTTCAGGTCTGGTGTTAAAGGATCTACACATGAGCTACCTATTTCTGTTGAGCTTGTAAAGTTGTAATGTAGCATAATATGATACGGGATGGAAGGGAGGCCGACGCGAAAATGGTTGTTAAAAATAACACAGATTTCTTATCGGTCTCGTTTTTATTCCATCATTGTATAATTTTACTTCCACTCCCGTCGGAATATATTTACATAGGTATATATACTGTCTGTACCCACACAATAATTGTCAGCGTATCTAATGCTGCAATATTTTCCGTTGACATCTGACGTAATTTTGTTAGTCCATCGCGCTCGGCTGTTTGCAGCGTATATGAGCGTCGAAGTGCATGGATTCGAAATGGTGCGTTTGGAGGTTGATAGCGGTCATGCGAAACAGGTTAAATGTTTCAATCCGCCCGTTTCATTTAATTTTAGATACCATAGTTTTCTGGTCCTATTTGGCGCAGCCGTGAGATGCACACACGCTTTTATTTTTTTCTGTTATTTTTTTCAATTTATTTTTTATTGTTTGTTGTGTGCACTTGTGGCATGTACTAAATAAATATGTTTTCTTTCTTTCTTTCTTTCTTTACCGGTTATTAAAAAAACAAAAGTGCAATATCTATGCTATTGCACTTTTGTAAGAAACAGCTCATTTTTATTTAAGGTCCCATTCAAATAGGTGGACAAATTTTAACACAGCGTTCAGTAGGTCTAACCAAAGATATCTAAACAAAAAAAAAACATGAAATGAAGTGATTTTTTTTATTTCTAATAATAAAAATAATAATAATATATTCTCTAGAACAAACGCATCCTTTAAGAGTAGGTACTTCAATGCGTTTTTTTTTGTTATTTTGGTGGTCTGAATGATTCCTGAAATTTTGTCCAAATATTTTAATGGGACCTTATTTATAAAAAAATATATTTTATTTTCGATTTCATTAAAAAAAACCCGAGATTAAATCATTTGAAGCCAATTTAAAAATATTAAAACCGTTGTTGCCGTTCCAAAATACCTAAAACTTTGGCGACATATAAAAACAACATACCATTAAAGGAAAAAATTGAAAAAAGAAACTTTCTCTCTACCTTCTTCTTCTTCAATTTTTTACATTTCGAGAGGCACATAAAAAACTAATTAGGTAAATACCAATTTAAAAAGAAACACTCTTTCGGCCAAAGCTTCGTTAGTTGTTTAATCGGGCTTCGGAGTGCAATGACGGCCAACGGTAGATTGCAATTGTACGAGTTGATTGATGATTGACACTGTAGATGTAGACAGGCACACGAAACAACGACAGATGGGACACAATGAGACACAATAAGTACAGCATCACTCAAGTGTAACGCCCGGAAAAGCTTTTACTTTCCTGAACAAAAGTATGTTCCATTTAAAGGTTCGATTAAAACATCCTTTGTTTATATCAGGGGGCACGGCAGTGCCCCCGCCAAGTCGAGCGCGAAGCAAACACTGCCGTACCATCCTTTACTGGAACCATTTCGCAGCATTTTCAGGCCCCTATTTGAGAACCTCTGGATAAGACAAGAACGCAGAAATTTTCGTCATCCAGTAAGCTATAAAATCACACTTAAAGTAAAAAAAATCAAGTCTGTAGGTCATTTAGTTCCGAAGATAAGCGAAAGCAAAGTTTCGCATTTATGACACTCACTCACTCATTCACTCACTCATGATCATCAGAATAGAACTAGTACTTCCCATAAACTCAGAGAGGTGAAATTTGGTATAGAGTTAGGGTTTAATGGCCACATAAAGGGAAAACTATAAAAACTAGGATAATCAAAGATCTGGAGTACCTGGTGACCCTCATGCCCACGTTTCTACAAAAAGAAGTGAAATCCCACCAAAAACATTCTGTAAAAAACTAGCCAAGTCTCGATGGAGCTGCTTGTTTATCTCTAAAAATTAATGAAATCTAGACAAAGTCGTGCCATGTCTAAGGTTCCTTACTGCGATTTCTTTATTATTATAGTTAACTAGCTGATGCCCGCGGTTTCAACCGCGCGGATGTCGGTTATCGCTACCGATGCCGGTTATCGCGACCAAAAGTAATATTTTCGTACCCCCCTTTCAACCCCTTGAATAAAGTTTTTTATTTTTTTTGCCTATGTCCTTTCTCGGGTATCAAAATATCTCCATATTAAATTTCATGCAAATTGGTTCAGTAGTTTAGGCGTGATTGAGTAACAGACAGACAGACAGAGTTACTTTCGAATTTATAATATTAGTATGGATGTTGTGTGACTTGGCCGTTGAAGGGTACACAAGGGTACAAAACCAGGTGCTCCATGACACCATTGGACCAATCTGTCCCCAGAACCGCTACCCATTGACGATGGAAAATTGCCAATACCAGTATGGGTTATTATCTCGCTTAACAAACATAGGTAGTTACAACAGATATAACATTACGTGCCATGTAAACAAAATTGACTTGTACCCTTGTACTAACGTTTAAAGAATGTTCAACGGCCAAATCACACATTAACTATAATAATAAAGAAATCGCAGTAAGGAACCTCAGACTTGGCACGACTTTGTCTAGATTTCATTAATTTTTAGAGATAAACAAGCAGCTCCACCGAGACTTGGCTAGTTTTTTACAGAATGTTTTTGGTGGGATACTAACTTACCCGCGTAACCTCGTCTGCGTTACATGAGAGAGAGATTACCGAGATTATTTTGATGAGAAGTGTTTAAAAATGTGATATAATTATCCTAAGATATTCATTGAAAAAGAAAAAAAATTGAAATGGAATGAAAAATAAGAATACACCTTCACAAATATTATTTGTGAAGGTGTATTCTTATTTTTTATAATATCATTTTTTCCGAGGAAAAAATCCGTTATAGGTACATGATTGTTGCGTAACAAGGCGGGGGGCGGGACGTCCGAGGGTTAACCGTTTACACAGTGCAGCAAAGAAATCGCTCAAAAGTGATAATTTCTGAGAAATTCCGTTTCTGCAACAGTTTTAAAAGATTATTGGTTTTAGTGTAATTTTATATAGCCTATAGCCTCCTTCGATAAATGGGCTATCCAAAATTAAAATATATTTTCAATTCCAACCAGTAGTTTCTGATTTTAGCGCGTTCAACCTAACAAACGAACCCATCAGCTTTATAATATTAAGTATAGATATCCAAGGAAAAGACAATAAGTATACAAAGTATTAGGTTACCTTGTTTAGTCTTAAAATAACTAGAACTAGATATAGGAGCTGTTCGAGGTGTAATTTATTGTCAGACTGAACAGCTTAAATACAGTTTTACAAGAAGTAATAGGAACACTACGCCACGGATATCCTGTAGTTAACTGGATATTGAGTTACTTCACAGTTTTAACGAGCGCACAAAGTTACCTAGCGAAATTTACCTCACAAACTTTGCGGGGATTTTCAAGTAATCCTGCTACTTACCCTGCCTACGTGTTGACGACACGTAAAAGCTCCACAAGGTATATTTTATTAAACCCGACTGCTGTTGTTGGGATGTTCGGATATTTCAAGAGGATTGAGAAGTTTTTATTTGCATTTAAATTTAAATCTACAACAAGTCACAAAGTTGTGTCCTTTTAATTCGCAGTTGATATTTCACCTTTTTTTGTTGATTCTAAAATCAGCTTAATAACTATCTGCCCTGTTATCTTTTTCAAAAATTACGAAGTTGAGTAATTTTTGTCTAAACAACATTCTAAAGAACTAATATATGCCAAGAGAATATTTGCACGATAAAAAGTCTATTACTCGACTAAAGTGCCGGAGATAGTTGTAGCTCAGTGCCGTTTACGCGCCGCCGGAGTTAGGCTAGATTTAGATACCTTATAAATTGCAATTTACGTGACACTCTAGTGTCGCAATATTTTGTGCTTGCCGTAGGAAAAAGATCAACGATATACTTTCCTGAAATGAAAAGAGGGGTTTGGAATACCCAATACTACGAGTAAAATAGGAATTTTATCGGGGCTCATCCATATGTGATCCGTTAAGCTCATAAAAACTATTATTAAGACCTATATTCGGAACCTAAACGGTGTTACGTTACTTCACGTAGTTCTCACTTTTCTATTATGACTCTTGACTCAATTGATTTCAGTTGGCTGAACTGGCACGACTTTTATTCATTTTTTTTTTTTTTGTAATTGTTGGAAGGTTATTGCCCAAGATTATAAGATAAATTCGACTCCAAGGAAAGTTCCAGTCTTACCAAGAGATAATTTATTACTAACTGGGTTGTAGTGGTCAGAAAAGCTGTCGCTCCATGTAAAATACTGGTATTAAGTAGCATCCAGTCAGACTGGAGTCTACTTAATTACAATTTAGTTGGAATTACGATGAGATGATGATGATGGTTTACTAGGAAACGCCTAAAAAACAAAACAGGTTAAGGCCTTATTTAACTAAGCTTTTTTTTCTTATTACAAACGACTATCAAGCGAGGACATACCAACATAATGACAAACAACTGTCAGGTTAAAGCAAGGTTAATTTCTAGTCTTTGAATCAAAATGCCAATAACAAACGTGAACGGGGACAAAGTACTAATTGCTATTAGAGGCAGAACGGAACTAATTACCAGCTTTAAACGAGCAGATTTGTTCTTACTTAGTACGTCCTACGTAAGGTATTCTTCGAGCGCACGTCGGTACGGTATGAAAGTTCAATAACGGTTTATTAAAAAGTTAGCTTTTGCCCGCGGCGTCACCCGAGCATAAATTGGAAATCAACTCGCGGGAATGAATAGTCGTAATAAAAAGTTTTAAAGTATAATTTGATCTACCAATCTTGATTTGATTCTATCTATCTATATTTGATTTGTTCTGTGTCTGGGTGTAATTTATCTATAATATGTATGTATTTAGAAATATATAAGTATGTTTATCAGTTGTCTAGTACCCATAACACAAGCTCTGCTTAGCTTGGGACTAGATGGCGTTGTGTGATAGTTGTGGAATATTATTATTATTTAGGGAAAACATGTTCTGTTTCATAGCTCGTTGGCTAGTTTAAGCTACGTTAACGGGCCTTAGCTATTATTATTATTATTATTATTATTATAATATCCTATGTCCTGAAGTCTTGACTTTGTCGTGTGCCAAATTGACATCCGTGAAAGTATGAAAAACTCCTGAAAGTCTGTAAATCGTTTTTGTGGTGTTGGTTTTTTCTTTCCTTTCTTTCTTTAATTTATTGTCCGAAACTCCAGGTGAAATAACGTATTTTTCGTACAAATACTACTGTATTTTCTTGAATTAGCTAGCTGTATAACTAGTTTTACAAACTGTTTATCACCCTGGTGGCATATTTGACCTTTCCGATTGACTGTGAAATAGGTAATCTACTGAATATCCTTCTAAAATTAAACCAATTTAAAGAACTATTTTCATCCAAAATATTTTACACAAAGGCAAGGATTTAATACTCTATGAAGAAATAATATTGTCGGTATACTTTAAAAGTTTAAACGTCGACCACACAGTTAGGACATTATGATTAAATGGACTGGAAACATGGATTTCAATTATTGTGGTCCATAATTTTCATTATTCACGCAATATGAACACTGAAAACAGTAAATCAGTTGTACGCAGATTAACAACACAAAAACATGAATGATTACATGGCGAAGTTTAATTATCGTGAAGCATAGATACCAAGTTTCATACCTTGTGAAATGTACTAACATGACGTTTGAAGCTATTAAATGGTACTAATTTACTCAAGCCATATCTTTATGTGCTTTCAAACAACTGTAATATTATACGTGGTGTAAGTACATCATGACACAAATTAACGTATATTACTACAGCAACTCACTTAGTTCAATTTCAGACTTGCCACACCACGCAACGGTCGAAAAATGTCGCTAAGGTCAACGTTGTATGAAAAGGCGACTGAAAGTTTTTCTCAGGTAGGAACGTATAATAAATGCAAAATTACACATAACATTACGCCTGCAATCCCCGGAGAATTAGGCCGATGTGTATACCTAATAGTACCTACACCCTCATTTGGCCAATTATGTTTAAGTACCTAGTAGTGGCCTATAGCCACCATCGGTTTTTTTTTAATTGTTGATGAAAGAACCAATAACACTTTGCTCGACCCGGGAATCGAATACAAGATCTCATCTAGTGATGAGGTCTTGGATTCGATTCCCGGCAGCAGTCGCGCTTGCGATTACTCTACCATCAACGGGGCAGTTAAATACACGTTTTGATAAAATATGGCTACATAAACTTTGTGGTTGGCGTGACAGTGATGGCAAGTCTGAAAATATTGGCACTGAAAATAATTAAACGACACTGCGTCTCTATCAACTCGAGATCTGCCTCTTAGTATTTATTCTTAGGGCACTCCTCGACATCTCTCGTACTTTCAAATAAATTAAATTTAAGTGTCTGTTTGTAATTTCAAAATAACGGTTTTTTTTTACTGAATCTATTAAAGATACGAAGGTCGCGGCTGGTGAAAAATAAAAAAAAGTTTGTGGTCCAGTAGAAAAGACGAAAGCACTCAGGTTTTTTTTTTCACTAAGGCAGGTTGATGCCGGATTCTAAGATAATCCGCTTATACCTAAAACCAATAGGTTAGTACTTCTACCAATATTATTAAGTTTATCCCGAGAAAAACGAGAACCTTCTCAGGTTTTTGGAAATGCTCTTCTGAAAAATTGCGATTTTGCACACTGTAATCACGTTGGGAATTACTAAATGATGACTACTTAGTGACAAAGAAAGCCTTACAAGAAGAGTAATTTATAAGCAAAGTTAGATCCTAATCATAAGTACAGTGCGATCAAATTATCTTGGCAGCTCTGAACATAGGCTTTGCGAAATTTTACGCATGTAAACTTGGGAATAAAACTGTTATTGCCAGATAAACCAATACTTAAACGATCAGAAAATATCTAATTTAAACAGTGAGAAATACAAATAAAAAAATATCATAACACTTTTAGACATTCGTTGTAACAAAATGACCTGCACGAAGTTCGGAGCTGCCAAGATAATTTGATCGCACTGTAATATTACACATTCGAAAGTAAGTTTGTTACCCTTTGACGCCTAAGCCTCTGAACCGATCATCCTGAAATTTGCATATACGTTGTCGAGTGTACAAAAAAAATACTGTTTCCGAAGAAAACAACAACAACGATCATCTTTTATAGATCTGATTTGAACTAGATCTGATCTTTTTATAGAGGGCGCCACGTGTGTGAATTACATTATTTTGAATTGAAATATATTATTATAGAAACTATTATACTTTTATATTTCTAAATACATACAAATTTTATCTATAATATGTATGTATTTAGAAATATATAAGTATGTTTATCAGTTATCTAGTACCCATAACACAAGCTCTGCTTAGCTTGGGACTAGATGGCGTTGTGTGATAGTTGTGAAATATTATTATATATTATATTATATAGTAGTATTTCTATAATTACATAATTACACGCGGCCGAAGTTTGCGGGTCTCATCTGATAAACATAAGAGCATTTTTATCTCGATTGCTATAACCCGGATTATTGGATTAGTTGATTGGAAGATATTGCCTTGGGTGGACCAAAAATGTCGTCGTAGTCTACGTGTATCACGTTAAAAACGAAAACAAATATTTTGAATAAGACTATTAAAATACCAATGTGAGAGAAATACTTAGTTATTAATATTGTTAGAGTCGGACAAGAGTTTTCAAAAAATTACTTAGTTTAACCCTAACCTTAATTGAGTTTAATTCATATAAACCTTGTCTACTTTACAAATGTATTAGAAAATATCGAGTTAAACATAACATACTCGAATCGTCCATACGATACCTTATACTATACAAGGTAGCGATATCGACAAGAAGTGCCCAACCTTTCATCCACCCTGTTCTTTGTAGCAATTCATTTATAACTTTTTCAATAAAAATCGGATCGTAATTGAAACGAATTTTCCGCTTCCCAGTTTTTGTAAAGTGAGCGTCGTCGGTCACACAAAGCTTGAAAGGTAAGGGCCTCTTTCACCACCCTCAAGTAAAGTGTTGATTAGGCTAATCGCCAGTTAAAGTGACCCGTAACTTCACGTGCCAGTTTCACGACGTTTGAGTAGCACTAATCATAAGATTAACCAACCCGTAACTTACTTGCCACAGCTTCTGCCAATTAGCGTGTTTTACTCGACGAATAAGTATTGTCTGTTGTCATTTCTTGGTTAACACCAGCGATTGTTTTAAAATAAACGAACAAAAATGGATATAATTGATTTAATTGGTCTCCAGTTGGATGAATTAGAATATTCTTCGACGCAACGAGTAGCGAGGATTCGTGTATTTAGATTCCGTGTTTATTATTTTACGGACCTGGATGAAACTGATTTTTTCGCTAGATTTCGTCTATCGAAATATGCAGTGAACCAAGTGCATAACTTTATAAAACATAAAATAATGCCTAAATCGCAAAGGTGTGTGGTATTTTTTTAATAATTCAAGTGTATTTTACATAAAAGAGATCTAATCTTATCATAACCTAAAGATAATTAAATAGTTATAACTTAAATCACACGCATAGTATTTCCAACCAAACAGTCACAAACAATCGCACACACATGGACCTATAAAAAAAGGCCATGACCTGTAAAAAAAACCTTTTTTTAAAGGTCCATGCGCACACACTGCACAACTGACAGCTCCAATGACGTTTGACAAATGACATTGACGTAATATTGAACGAATGTGACGTATAATTTGTTACGTTACTCACATAACCGGCAAGTTGTTACTCGGAGCTTATTTTTCGTTTGTGAAATTGACAAAAGATACTCGTAACCTTTACTTGCTGATTAACGTTAACTAAGAAGTAACTAATCAACGCTTTACTTGGAGATGGTGAACGAGGCCCTAAGACTTGTGCAAACTGCAAATATAGTAAAGCCTCTATTTGAGGAAAAAATAGCCAAGTGCAAGTCGGACTTGCACATGAAGGGTTCTGTACCATTGTAGTAGATATTGAGAGATTTTCCATGTCATTTTAGCACCATAAACTTATTATAGGTTTTCCTGTAATCTTTAAGTGTTGAACTAATTTATTCTAATTTTTTTTCAAAATTATTTGCTCTGTAGTTTCGGTCTTTCGGAGATAAGCGGGGGTGGGAATGGTCGGACAGACAGACAGACACACGAGTGATCATATATGGGTTGCGTTTTTTTTTTTTTTGAGTTACGGAACCCTAAAAATGTAAAATTAATTGCCTATACCTCAATACTATAAACGGCGAGGAGGTACTTCAAGAACAGGGCAGTTTTCTCAACAGCTCACCTTTACATAGCTTCGTCTCCTACTTGATGATGTCTTGGCCGTACGTTATCAAATACTCGTATAACATACATAAGACTACACACACGCGTTCAATATTTTCGCAACTAATTTGTATTTTTATTTTGTTTGATTGTAATTTGCTTTTTTGTATTATTACAATTTTTTTTTTTTTTCTGTGTTGTTAATGTAACTTTCTGCACTCTTCTTACTATGCAAAACCATTTTAATTGAAGTAGTCAAAGCAGGAAAATGGCTGCGAGAGGGCCCTGGTGACTTGTAATACAGGTTTTTTTTAGAGACCTTCGTCAAGCACCAGTCTCTCACAAAGTTAATTCCGTGTTCATGCTCCATTGTATTGTAACCCTAGCATTAAGTAACTTGTGTGGAGAAAAATAAACTTTATATTATTATTATTATTATTAAGACTTTGATAACAAAGGAGAAACTTTAGCGCGCGGACTCCTCTATACTGAGAACACCTTTGCCGTCCCCTCCGGGAATTGTTGGTATGAGTTTGTGTTTTTACAATAAAACATTTAAGTATATCATTTTGAGTAAAGGTAGCTTTGTATCTCACATAAGCTAAGTCAGAGGCTCACGGGTGGCATAACAACTCTGACACCAGTTTAGACACAAACCACTAAGTAAAGAAAATACCTATTATAAATACAAATAATAGAAATAATTTATTTTCATTCACAAGTTATGTACCTACTACATCTAGTGTTAGAAGTGACCTTTTAGACAAGAAAATGCCTGTGCTAGATTTTTTTTTTTTTTTTTAGAATGAGTATTTTGCCGCTGACTTGGTGGTCCGCGCCTTTACTTAATACATAATTTGTTTGCTGGGTTTTAATCTTAATTATAATACATCGTACGCCTCTCCGGACACTTAAATTAACTTAACTTATCTTAAGATAACTTAAAATCTACGTGAGTCCATCACAATATTTTTTTTTCCATGCAATATTTTTATTCATGCTATATATGAAATTGACAAACACTTGTTGACATTGAATAATAAAAATAACTATATAATAGTTCCTGTGCTAGGTTAGGTTAGGATAAAAAAACTAATCTCAACACAAATACTTCTGCATTTCTGCATTTCAATCCCGGATACAAATACTAAAACTTGTGTCTTAGGAAAACATGGCTTCAGTAGGTAAATATGTCTTCTTGACCATAAATAACTTATTAAACGAAAACACTTCCGAAGTTTTTTACTATAGACCATTTTCCCCCCGAAGAGTTGGCGATGGGCCAATTTGCTACACCTTTAGGGCACGGTCTATTACTCAGTGTCGGATATAATCAACATCATCAATAAAAGCCTAGTCGAGAGGGACTGCATGTTGGAACAAATTACATCCGGGATACACTATTTCTTACTTACTATCCCGAAATACAAGGTTTTGGCTAATCTTATCTTAAAAACAAGATATGAAAACCTTCTTTTTCCAGTTCATTTATATTCGGCCCTTTATTCACCACGCAAGGTTTGCATAAATATAACTTCTGCAAGGTCCATCCTATTTGCATTTTTTCCGCCCTTTGCAGGAATTTCCGTATTTCAGAACTCAAATAGTCGGTTTAGTTAAATGTTTAATTTGGAGAATTGGATTTTTTTGCCACCGTAACTAGTTTTATTAGTTCAATGAACTGAACTTTGAACTCATAAAATCAGGTGCATTTATCTTTATAAGGTTATCGTATTATCCAGTAATAACTGGGTTGTGAAAGTCAGATAGGCATCACTCCATATAAAATACTGGTATTCCGTTGCATCCAGTTAGACTGGATGCCAACCCCAACGTTATTGGGAAAAGGCTAGGCTTATGATGTTCTGCACTGTCATAATTCAAGTATAAACTAGGTTCAACATGGTTCAACGACAAGCGTCGCGTGTCGTGCATGTTATATGAGTCGGGTCGAATGGGTCGAAAGCGAAGGAAATTTCCCGCCACTAATGTATCTTCATAACAAAACAACAGTTTTGATTTAAAATTGGTATCATTACTCAAACACACGTCTTACGTCTAGTATTTTTCCACTTTCTCTAGCGCTGACATTATCTGCACTCTCATATATGAAAACTTCTTTTAGTTTGCTCATGCAAAAAAGTTTGTTCAGCTTAAAAGCAAAAGAGATACTTAGACTTTGCGGCAAGATGGAATATTAACACGGGGGCCAGGGAAACTGTTTGGGGTGATTACACCACTAACAAAGCAAACCGCTTTCGTTATTGTAGAAGGTTACGAAAATAATTCAAGTCTGGTTTTACAAAGAAGTTTGTTTGTGAGGGTATTGATGACCTTTACCAAAGATTGATCTAGTCAGACTGTTGTTCCACGTGCCTCTGATCACTTAAGCCCTCAAAGAGATGTTACCCGGTTAACTGGGCCAGTAAGTACCGCAAACAGACTGTTTACAAGGGTACTTACAATAAAGATAACTGCTGAACTGTAACGTTCACAGAGTACAGCCTTGAGCAATAATTGGAATTCGCGTGGCAAAGTTCAAACGCGAATTTGCCGTGAGACACTCGTGTGCAACTTTGTGATATGACCTACTTTATGATATATATGGGTTCCAAACAATCAGCTTCACAACGTAACATGAAAGAGATATCAATACAGTAGGCGAAAATTGCTCATAAACGTTGCCAAGTGTATACAATTTGGTGCTACTACTGACTGTACGTAAGTAATCTAAGAGTTTTATTGTGAATGTTTTCTTTCTGTTCAATGTTTGGGGGTCATGAGGAACAGGGTGAGGAGGGGGTGTAATATCGTAAGTCCCTCTCACGACCCCCGGCGATGTGACTTTGCGAACGCGACTTGCACCAACTCAAGCGTTTGTCACTTGTTTACTTATTTTGACTTGCGTAGCAATATAATTATCTTGGTATTTCATTTGTTTTTTTCGCTGTCGCTGTGATATTGCAAGATACTTGACACTTACTTGAGCGTGTAGCTAAGCGTGTAGTAAGCCGAAATAAAACCCCTTTATATTCTCAAATAAAGTAAGTCTTTTCGGCTCGTTTCTTAATAATAACTGCCACTCGTATCGATCTTTACGATACAGGTATTCAGTGTCCTGTAAGTCTGACAATTGTATTACCCAGTATTAACTGAGTTGTAGAGGTCAGATAGGCAGTCGCTTCAAGGAAAATACTGGTATCCGATTAGACTGGCCCACCGTCGCAAAGTCGCATGTCTGTCGGTCTTCTACAGACTGTACTTCGGAGAGTGTGCGCAGGAGCTCCACGAGCTGATTCCACCATCTCCGTTCTTCCATCGGGAGACTAGACGTACTGCAGGTTATCACCGATACCTAGTCGACGTTCCACACATTCGAACGAAGCGCTTTGCCAAGTCCTTTATTATGCGCACAGCCAAGGTCTGGAATTCCCTGCCTACGTCGGTTTTTCCGAGTTCATATAACCCTAATCAATTAAAGTCGCGAGTAAACAGGCTTCTTCTGGGTAAGCTCGTTCCATCGTCGACATCATCTCTGCCCTTAGGGCAAGATTGAGGTCAAGAGAAAGCCCATTTATAATTTAAAAAAAAAAAACACTGGTAGCCGACCTCAACATCGTTGAGAAAAGGCTAGGCAGATGATGATGTCCGGCTATTATTTTACTAGCAGTATACCGAGCACGTAACTAGGTAAGTTTTAATGTATATCATAACTAATAACATATAAAGGGAATGCCCGCCTAGTTTCGGACTAGACCGGAGCCTTTAATCATAAACTAATGTAAGAAAAGCCGTTAACATAAATAAACATGAATACTTAGTTACTTCATTCGGTTTGAATAGTAGTGTTTACAAACACACATCTAGTATAACTAGTTAAACTAGGGACATGGCGGATGAGAATTTTCAGTATTTCATTGTTCCTCGTTGGTCTAACGACTACTGATCATGAGGTACTGGATTTGATTCCCGGGTCGGTTAAAGTGTTATTGGGTTTTTTCGTAAGGGATTACTCAGTAGCAGCCACGAAGTCTGGATTGTACCCAGTTGATGGCAATAGGCTCGCCCCTATTACATGGGACTTAAGCATAACTGGTGGCATGTGGGTATACTATTAGGTACACCTCTGCCTAACCCTTCGGGGATTACAGGCGTGATGTTATATTATGTTGATTCTCGTTCAAGCTTGCAGAAAAAATACTTACCTTGTAATATTGCGAAAATTCGCATTTCTCCTATCCCAACCCTCGTTCGAAGATAAAGAGAACCCGGATCATAGCATCATTTCTTTTCTCATCAATGGTCATTTACACAAAGTTACCGCGAAAGTACCTGTTTGCATTTTGGAAATATTATCAATAAGGGGCCTAAGTATACCATAGTTTGTTGCGCATCAACAGTGCGTTTTGGATAGAATCGCGAGTAGACGGTAGGTGAAATTAGAGGTTTCATACATACGCACGTGGTTTTTAGTGCCTTTTTTGCTAAGGGGACATTTCATACTATCCGGCCATACGCGCATTAATAGTAGTAATTTGTTGGTTTAAAAAACCAGTACCTATATCGAGTGTTAATTCATTCCACGAAATCCATCTTCCGCCCACATAATGCTCGAGTCTAACGGAATAAATCGTGATAATTCGACATATATTACACAATCAACAAACACCTCTTTGTACTAGTCACTCTGTAGGTTGAGTACTACGTACCTAAGCTTACGACCAGAGTAGATAATTTTTGAAAACAAACAAAATTATATTCGAATGAAACCCATTGGAAAAAGAAGAGAAAACAACAAAAATTAAAGGAAATTAAATTACGGTCGATCTGACGCCGTGAAGTGGTTGAATGGGGAAAAACGGTTCATCTCGATTTCCGGCAAAACTACAAGTCCCATGGAAAAAAGTAAAATGGCAAAGTTGTAGGTAATAAATAGATCTACAACTTTGGACTTACAGCGGCACTGGTCTATATTGTCGCTTACACACACATTGGTAATTATGCCATGGTTGAATAGTAGGCGCTCTATTTAAGTTACTTTGTCGATATTGAATTAGGTACTCCAACACTAAGTTTATTTTTAATTACCTAAAAATACCTGATTCAGACTAATTTAGTTTGAGCTAGACATTTAGAAGTATTTTCATACTGTATTCTAGTCCTAAAACTCTAATTTTGTTTTTTTTTTAAGAAAATACTTTCTAGAATATCCATTTTTCTTAATAAATGTTTAGACTAACTTAAAATAGGGTTCAACGACGCCGAAAATAACACTTATTGATAAAAAAATAAGATTTGAAAATGTTTATTAGAAGACTCCTAGCTTTTTCACAAAAACATTCTTAATGGAACAACGAGAGTGATAAAATAAATGCTAATAAACTTCCAAGAAATATTAATTATATTGAATTTCTTACTATTAATACAATAAAAATGCTTAGCAATAATAATACATAGATCAATAATTGCAAGGCAAAATCGATCACTTAGCTTGTTAATGTAGTGACTACGCGGAAGCTTAGCTGTACTACGCCGTAGCGACTTCGCGGAAGCGTAGCTGTACTACGCCGTAGCAGCTGAGGGGAAGAACTGCTACGAAACTTAGACCAAGTATAATTTATTTATGTCTAATTATTAGAAATAACATTGTCACAATCAGCCTTATTATGATTATATGAAAAAAAAACATATTTATGTCGCGCGACATGTGTTCCTTAAAAAAATAATTGTAAAATAAAATCATAAAAATATTATTTCCCAATTTGAATCGGATTTTATTTACAATTTCAAGGGCTTTATTTGCACGAAGCCCTAAGCCTTTTTAAATAAAAATTGCATACAAAATATGCTTTTGTTATTCGAGTGCCTTATAAAGCTGTTAATTTGAAATTACAGACACTTCAATTTTATTTATATTTGTCATGGTAAACAAAGATCAGAAGTCCTAAAAGAATATTTAAAATGTCACTTACGGGATATCTTCCGTGATTTTTATTTGTTTTGAGTTCCCGATATTTCGACGCTGTTGCAAGCGCCATGATCACGGGTTAACTGGAGAATGCGGGTGGATGGAAAAAAAAATGTTAGGAGCAGACGAATCTGTCTACCCTCTTTCTTTGTCTTTTATTACGCGCACTACTGGAACTCGACACTAAGTCACGGCAAAACACACTCACAGTATCACCAGGTTTTTTGAATTCTTTAGTATGTTGCTTGCTGCTTTTTAGCATACTCAAAACTGGATTCCACGTACTTGCAACATAGCAACATACTAAAGAATTCAAATATCGGGAACTCAAAACAAATAAAAATCACGGAAGATATCCCGTAAGTGACATTTTAAATATGGTTATGAACCGTGAAAGCTTAAAACAGTGTTCCTAAAAGAATGTCTTAAAGAAACTCTCAGTTCCGTAAATTGATAACTAAGGTCGACCTTCCTCAGTATTGATATTACTTACCAGTAATACAATCAATGTAAAGTACTCTGATGTATCCGATAAGAATCGTATCGAATTATATTAGAGCCCATTTAGGCTCCTAGCACACGGCGTATTTCACGCGGAGACGACATATTTTTGCGTTTCTATACGTTTCTATAAATTCAAACGCGCTTGAAGCGCGTAGAAAGTGTCGGCTTGGGATCGCTCTATCTGCGCGTATACGCACAGTAGACGCATGTTTCACGATATATAAGATGATGATGATGATGTGTGTGCATGTGATGTGTGATCGATGTGCGTTCATTATACACACATATTACACTAGACAATTTTGCTAAGTTATACATCATGTTCTTGACTGTATATTACAAAAATATTTTAATAAGTGGGAAAGCTGGGGATTTACCCCTTAATCGCGTTAGTAGGCCATGTAATCGTTCATACTTATTTCATTAAGACATGAAAGAGTGTTTGCGCCTTAATCTTAAGTGATGGAACGAATACATAAATAAATTTCATTCTACTTGAATTTAATTTGGGTTTCCAACGCTTAATAAATATGGTAACGAGACCAGGGGGCCAATTCTCGGTTTTAGAGATTTATCTCGAGTTCGAGTTCGTAAGTCTATCTCTATGTCTATCAAAAATATCTCTATCTCTACCAAAAAATTTCGAATTGAGCAGAATTCCGTATTCTCAGTCAAAATAGAAATAAATGTCACGAAAATGTCGATTCGAGTGAAGCTAATGTTACCATTATGAAGAATCGCGCGTTCCGTTTTAGGTAGCTATGAGTGAATGAATGATTTTGTTTTAAAACGCTGACTAAACCTAACTATTTAAGTATAAAAGAAAGAAAGAAAGAAAGAAAAAGTATTTATTGGTTTCACAAACAAACAAGTAAACATAATTATGAGAAACACTTAAAATTAGGACATCATTTATATATTTTTGAATAAGTCCCGTGCAAAGCCAAAGTAAAACGAAACGTTTAGTGTAAAAATAATCAGTTTGACAGCTGACTGTCTGTCAGTGACTAATAAAATTATGAATCAAACAATTATTTACCTTCGTTTTCAGGTCTATTTTAGTGGTATCCTGAATTACAGGAGCCAATAGATCTAAGTATTAGAACCCTTATTAAATCTTTATTTAGTCTGAAGTTTTTAATGACTTCTGTTTCGATCAAGTCGTAAATATCGACGGCGGGATAGCTGTTGTCGCCGTGTATTGGCCAGTTGCTCGCCACTTTCCAACAACTCCGAGATAAAAATGCTAATAAACTCGTCCATCTTTCAGTAGTTTCAAGTCCAATCGTAGGTACACAAATTACAGAGTCTGTTATCTGCGCGAAGGTCGTCGTTTCAAGAAAACACAATTCACAAATCAAAGAGTATAAATCGAATTTCCAGTATGAGATGCCAAGGCGTATTTTATTTAAAAACTAAAGAAAAGAAAACACAGTTTACAATCCAAAACTCAATAAATTCACTCAGAAATGACGTATCTATGTAATCGACATGACATCTCTACTGCTCAGAAGCACTCGAGATGAACTCTAACGTTAGCCTTCGACAAATGTCGAATTCGACATCCCCAGAATAGCAACTTTTAAAATTTCTCGAAAAAATGACGTCATTAGAAATTTTTCTCGAGTTCGACACCATCTCTAAAACCGAGAATTGGCCCCCAGTCCGCGAATGAATCTCTGTATATTTTTAGTGACGCTTTTTATACAAATTAACGGGTGGTTTTGAAATGTAAAATTGTAAATATAATATAGAGTAGTAGGTAGGAATAAAAAGAAAAGGTTTCAGGGCAGATTTGGTTTATTAAATATTTATTTAGAAAATCTAATCAATAGTAAAATTTATTGTTAGTTTAGTTTATTTTACAGTTTTTAATTAATTTATTATGTATTCCAATAAAAGTATATCATTAATAGTTATGTAATACGTAATTAATTTTGGTTCACGTCTTATAAAAATATTAACCTTCAATATTTTGTAGATAGTAGATATACTCGTAAAGGTTCGTGAAAAGTTTAAAGAGGGAAAAGGTCCTCGTTAGTGATTAATCATTTTATTAAAACATCTTAAACTAATATTATTACATGATATATTTTATGAGAATCTGTAATCGAAATATTGTTTTGTAAAATCAAAAGATTTTATTTCACACTAGCTGTTATCCGCGACTTCGTAACGGTGAGGTTCGCAATTTGCTTAAAATAAGATTTTGATATGTTAGTGATTTTACTTAATTTTTGTTTTAGTGTGTAACCTAATATGAGGAGCTTAGTAAATAAAGCTTAATAATAACTGCCACTCGGGTCGATCTTTTGGTTAAACCTTGCTTGTCAAGGTTGATCCGTGGATTGGTTACCACCCATTACATACCGAGTTGTCTGATATTATAGTTTCTATCTATAGTGACTCGGAAAGCACGTTAAGCCGTTGGTTCCGACTGCCATATTTAGATCTTTGGCAGTCGTAACCTAGTCAGTCGGCAAAAAGTTTGACAACCAGTTTTACCAAAGGTCTATCTACCTACCTAGTACTAACTAGGTTGAGGAGATCAGATGGGCGTTTTTTCACACAGGCCTACATGGGCACTTATACAACGTCGACTAAAGATGCACCATTCGGGTTGGTCTAGTATGTAATATTCTTTGGAATTCACGTCGTTGACTGATGCTTCAGTAGTTGTTGCAGAAAGATAGTAAGTTCACACAAAACCACCGTTAGGTTCTATAACTTAATTAAGTTTTGTTTGTGTATTATTGATTATTGATCGATTCGCTCGTGGTTAAGATTATCTGACGTCTAAAATGTCATAGTACCTATTTATAAAGTATGTTTAACGTAACTCATTACATGTGCAAACGTACTTTTGCTGTATGAGCATTATTTGCTATCCAAGGAAAAGACAATAAATATACAAAATATTAGGTTACCTTGTTAAGACTTAAAATAACTAGAACTAGATAAAGGAGCTGTTCGAGGTGTAATTTATCGTCAGACTGAACAGCTTAAGTACAGTTTTACAAGAACTGGGAAAGTTACGATTAATCGTGAACTATTAGGAACACTGCGCCACGGATATCCTGTAGATAACTGGATATTGAGTTACTTCACAGTTTTAACAAGCCGAAACCTCGCCTGCATTATTTAAAGCAGGTGGAACTTTGGAGTTACGGGCATTCAGAGTGGGGATTCTGTGCACCGAGTGACCTCAGAAATGAACGGCAGCACATCAGTGGTCTCGTGGTGCCGTGTACAATTGCGTAATATTATCAGGGGAGACCTATCACCCCAGGGATGTGCCTTTACAGGCGTTGCACAGAGGAGACTCCGGACAGGTCTTTCAAGAGGAAACGGTGCCTCCTCTTATGTGCGGATGGTGACCGGGTGGTTCCTACACTCCCCGGTCTTCTCCCCAAAAGACCGGCCGCCTTTTGAAGGTTTCCCCCCGACAACAAAAAGAAAAAAAAAACAGGTACCTACTATTGTTGGATATTTCATTTAGAGAGTTAAGAATATTAGATGAAAATAAACTCTCATTACGAAATAAATATTGGGGTTTTCAAAAACCCTACTTAAAAAAAAACTAATTATTTACTGAATAACACGAACTTGTTTTGTTACCTTTTTATGCCTCCTACTATATCTACTAGGAACAAAATACCCCAATTGTAAGTAAACAAAGAAAGATAAAGCCATAATTATGTAGACCATTGTTATTCAAACATTATTCAACCGTCCAAAACAAGGTCTACGTTCTTAAAGCTTTGTATTTGTACTTTTACGGGTCGCAACTCTTTAATACACGTGTGTTGTATTTGCTGAGGAACCTTATATCTTACTTCAAATAGACACAGTTTATAGAATATTTAACAAACAAACGGAGTATTGTAATACAAGATGAAAGAGACATCGATGCTCGCATTTTGAATCTTAAAAAAATCTATGTGTTTGCCGAAAGATTTGAATAGGCAATTTAAAAAAAAAATACAAACTGTGTCAGACAATTTGACTATGTGGGTTTTGTAGAAAACAACTGTTTGTTTTGTTTTATAATTGACGAAAAAAATTCTGTGAGGGTTCAGAATGATGTCCTGGTACATGGCAACCGTTTTAGCATCAGTTTCCCTTCAATACTGTATGTGTAATATATTTGCCTATACGGCCTATACCTATATCTATGGCCCAGTCCACGTCATGCTCTAATTCGTATGTAAAATTTCGTCTAAATCCGTTTAACAAACAAACTCACTTTTAACCACACTACTAAGGAAGTTGCCACATGATCACACTAACACGTACAAACTTGCACCTTGGTGCATACTTAATGCCTGACTAATCTCACACTTCCCGTACTAACGGTCGCAATAACTGCAAAACAAATGACATTCAGGGAAATTGCTCTACTTCTCGAATGGTGCATAGGGGGACCGTTTTGTGGATAGTACTTATATACACCACGACAATTTACATAGTCTATTGAAAGCAGACAATTGTAGAAAGAGAAAGGACAAAGCACCTTTCCAATAAATTAAACGCAAAAGGTCTTGAATTCACTCCACCTTTTAGCATTTTGTTTTTTAGTTAGTAGTCTAAAATGCTTAAATGCCTAAAAACACCTAATTAATAAAAACGAAAGACAGAATTAATCAAGACGTTAGTTAATGCACAAATGAAAGCAAATGCTGATGTACTACAATTTATTCTTCAAAGCATTTTAAGTTAATGTAATTAAATAGCTTTTGCGCAGCAATTGAAACAGACATTAGACACAAATTAATTCTGCTTTTTCACAGACATTTGACGACCGATAATCGACAAGAACGAGTCTCATGAATCAATATATTTATGTACTAATTACATCGCAGAACCTACAAATATTGTCAATTTTTGCACACGATATTTAATAGTAGATTCTAAACCAACGGGATCAAACAGTTCGCGAGGGAGTTAAGATTATAATGCTGTGGGAAAGGGATTTAAGCTAGCCCAAGACGAAGACACCTTTATCCCCGAGGAGCTTACTCTACTTCCGCACCTACTGCGAGGAAAACAAAACAAATTCGATATTTGAAATATGGCACCAGGGGAAATAAAATTAAAATAAAATCTCTAAAGCAATAACACTTTAAAAAATAAGGCAATATTTACAAGAGTCGTACCTATTGCAGCTGAATAGGGTAGTTGACTGATTAAAAAAAATATGATTCTGTTTAGTCCGTCTGTTAGATTATATGTATTATCGAGAAAGATCGTGAGTGGGGGCTGGTGACGTTACTTTCTCGTAAAAGAAATTTCAAACTATGACGTCACGCGACTTTTCAAAGCACTGCAGCACTGTATCGTCTTCATTTATTGTTTACGTGAATAAAAAAAAATACGTGTCCAATATTTTTTGGAAATAAAAGTATAATAATAATCTGACGAACTAATTAGTTTTTTTTTGTCAACCTCTTCGTAATTTGTAATAATACTTACTTTAATAAAGCCGTTTGTTGCAGGGTGCTGTACGGGATCAGGCTATATACATGCACATGAACAAAATTCGATACCCACTGTATTGTGTGCTGTGCAACTCCTGGGTGTGCAGCCGATTAGGTGTTGTGATGACTTGCCGCCAATACCACTACAGATAAAAAGTTTAGGGCGAGTCAATTATTTCAATTATCATTTTGGACTTGATCATTTGTAAAAAAAATGTTTCAATGTTGTTACTATTCTTGCTTTATCTAAGTATTTATTTTATTGTCTCTTATTATTTCAAATAATACTACTAAGTATTATGAAGTAAGCGTTATTTAATTATTTTCATCATCGACGGCAACTAAAACCTAAAACTCTTTGGTAATAGTTTTCATGCTAACTTTTATTTAAGTTTCAACATTTTAAATCGCATTCCATTCCATCATGCGATTTAAGATATTGAAACTTAGATAAAAAGCGGTTGGTAATGAAATTCAGTACCTTCACTTATACTGCCCGGAAGAAGCCTAGGCCATTGATGACCTTGCTTTATTTTTAGGTTTTTATGATAATTAATTTGTCATTTACGAATAGGTAGTGTCAAAAATGTATTAAAACCTTTTTTCAATAAATAAGGTGCCCAATGGTGATTTCTCTTCGAGTCTTTGACGCAGTAGGGTAAAAGACGATGTAGAGCCGCCTCAGACTATGCCTAGTAAACGCCATATTTTATGGCAGTCATAACTACTCCTTTATCTAGTAATTTAGGTACACAGTGCGGCTTAGTGCTTACTTAGGTACCTAGATCACTAAACAACTTAAATGTAATTTATGATATTAGAATTGAATTCTATTTGGCTAACATTTGTGAAACCAAAATTCACGCAAACTGAAAGCGATGTGTTTCAAAGCATTCCTAAAGTTAGTAAGATAAGTGCGACAAAGATGGATAAGGACGACACTGTTTGATTATTTTTCCAATACTATATAGATTGGAAACTAAATTAAACAAGGGACAAAATAAATGCCGATTTTTTCAATCGTAATTTGTAGGTCCTTTAAATTATTACTGTTTGCTTAAAATGTAGGTTTACAGGTTTGCTATAAAAGCCCTGTCCGACCAAAAATCGTACCTAACTAGGTAATAAATGATGAGCTGTTTTGAAAAAAATAGATCGCCTTTTCCTCGTATTTAGCCTGCTGTTATGTTTTCTAATAAAAGTATCTATTAACATAAATGAATCATTTAACCTTTATGGAATGAATTGATATTTTTAGAAATAAACAAACAAATTATTTATAAGATTTTTAATGATATTTTATGAGAAAATTATACATCAATAATATATCATATTTCATAGTTTACAGTGAAAAATATATTTTACTTAACATTTTAACAATCAGATTCAATAAATATTTGGTATATCGAATTATTGTACCACTTTTGGTACTATACTAGGAAAGTGGAAAAAATAGTAGCTCCGTGTCCTCTAGATTTCTAGATAGGGTTGAAACATGCATAGGTACAAGAATCAGGTAGGTAGTTTAGGTCAAACTTGTGCCATGTTATTTTAGTAATTTAACCCACGTGTACGCAACTATATCGTTCGTCGTATTGTGTTTGTGAACCTTTGCCCACTAATTACATTGCAAATTGCAATAGGTTAATATTGCACAAGTCAGTCCATAATAGAATATTTAATATAAACTTGGGGTTAATAGGTGAAAATAATTACAATTGACAGGGGAGACTGGGCACAGTTGCATCACGTTTGGAACAATATCAATAAATAAATCACGTAGTGACGGGGTTACGTAGGGTCTGCAGGGACAGACTCGAGTATCGGGTATCTCGACGCATTTATCAGCGTTTCGCTTGTGGACACAGATACTTGTCCCATAGCATGGTTGAGTAGACTCCATTACCAAACATAAATCGCTTATTGAAGACGACAAGTGGATACTTTTACCCTAGACTTAATAAAAGACTAAAAGTGCTGAAGTTAAACTGAAAATGTTATGAAATGTTCAGTAAACTACCGTTTTAGTCCTGTTATGGACTCCTGGTTTCTTTCTGAGGCAACTCCCGTCCAATTAGTTTGATATTCTGCTCGACTTAGGTTACAGTCTTGCGTCATGCTTGGGAGCAATCCACATTCAAAATAGAGCACGTTTACTTAAGAGACTATTAGTTTCTGCCTAACGCTTCTAACTATCGTAGTAAAAGCTCAAGTTGTGCCCATTTGGGGACAAATAAAGTCATTTTATCGTGAAGAGCTCGGTTTCGTAACGAGCTCGCTACGAGCATCCGCATTCAAATGTTCCAACTGTCCCCTGTCTCCTCTACTTTAACTCTCAACTACTAGTAATATGTACATTTACATAATCTTTATTATTACACGAAGACAACGAGAACACCGCAGAAATAACTTTACACATGACTTTATAGTGACTAGAAAAGCTCTCGGAAGCTTGACACTTGTGACATTATTATGTTTTATGATTTTTGCAAATAACCTCTTAAGGCAAAGCTTGTGATTAAAGATTCATACCATCGACTTAAGATTTCTCCTATACTGCCGTCCTATCACTAGAAAGCAGTTAACCGACAAATGGTCAATTTTTACTTTTTGATACAACGTGAGTTCGAAATTCTCTATCTTTCTGTCTAAGAAACATTTTTATAATATGAATAGTTTCAGAGATACAAAAACTTCTCAGGCAGTTAAGTAACATAATTTATGATGATTCCTTCACTTGAAAGCGGCTAACCCGCACTTCTTCGCTAAATATACGTTAAAATACCTTAACTGCCGGATTTGTCTATAATTGTCTGGTCTTTTACTTAACTACAAACACGTTATCTCACTTTTCTTGACTATAAAGAAGCAAAAGGACTATAACTACTTTGTAGTTTAGTTTTTTCTTATGCATATGTTTTAAAAAGCTAGCTTAAATGCAGTTATCCGCCTTTAACGGCTGTTTAGCTAAGTATTTAATATTTTACTTGAAAATATTTCGTAGTTGTTTGATGAAAACGGTGGAAAAAAATAAATTATGCTTAGCTACAAAGCAGTTAAGCCCCATTACTTAGCTAAAAGGCAGTTTGCCGACTCTCGATTTTGATTCACTACGGGGTATTTTAAGTCTTATTCCAGGTCATGGTCTACCAATGTGTCACATTTCTATTAAATCGGATCAGATTTAGAGGCGTGACGGAAGAATAAATGCCCTCAATCAAAAATATCAAAGTTAAAGACAAATACAAACAAGCTATTCAGTTGATTTCACCCACAACGACTGTATTTTATGTTTTTTGTAAGAGTTTAGGTGTACTACTTTTTCATATGCTCTCATATTAGTAGCATTTCCAATTTTGGACGAAAAACTTTGTTACAAAGTGGTCATGTCAGGACACCTTTGAAGATTCATGGTTAGGTTTTCTAGGTTTACGGTCATCGCGTTTTAATCTACAGGTGAAAGAGAGCTGGACTCAAAAAGTTACAAATGACAAAGTCGTAAGACGAATATTATAGGTCATCAAACAAAGAAAGGTTGCTTAGCTCGGACCCGTTATAAATAGGAGTGGCAGTTGAGATTTAATGCAACAAATTATAATGGCAAAGCACCTAGTGGAAAAACGCCATCGGTCGGACTCGGAGGAAAACGTCTTGGCTGACAAACATTTTCGAATGAACCGTAATCAGGAGCGTTGCTGAGCTGTTCCATCTCGTAAAAGAGAAGTGGTTATTCCTGGCTAACTTTGAGTAAAGGCAGCAAAATAAGTAGAATTCTGACCATCTTTGAAATGTAAAAACTGGCCGACACAGTCCCATTCAGAGTCAAAGATACGCTTAGTCTCTCATCGTGATTTGAGATTTGAGACGTCACACAATAACTTGAGATCATGAGAACGAAAAACTTTGGGTTATAGTTTTACAAATGCTACTGCTGAACTTCAACTCTCTGATTTATTGCGTCGAGATTCCCTTTGAATGTGATGCTGCTGCCTATTTTTGTACTGTTGTTGTTACTTTTAACTGGAGCTGATTAGAATATTAAGAGCTGGTTGTCTACGTTCATTGCCTTTACATGACGTCTAATAAAAGGTCAAACGTTTCCCTAGTTCATAGTGACTCCAACCTATTTAAGTCGCGAGTTAATACCTAAGCTTGTTCTGGGTTAGCACGTTCCAGCGTCAACCTCGTCTCAGTCCTCAGAGCAAGAGTAGGCCCATTTTTAACATTAGTGACATAAAAAAAATTACGTGCATCTTAAAACAAATCGCCAACAGAGAAGATCACTTCAAAAGTTCCACTCCCAGAACGACAACCTAATTATTTTGGGTTTCTGGAACCATTGATTCTGCAACAATTTTTGCAAATACTTTTTAGGGGTCACGAGCACCGACTTGCCACGATAAATAAGAGCAGTCTGATCGGTCACATTTTGTTCTTATTATTTATAGTGCGTTAATTCAAGTACTTTAGAAGATTCCATCCACTGTCCCACTCTTCATTCATGACAAAGAGTTTCTTGGTGACTTCATGAATTCTCACACCCCAGGGTGTGATCGGTTACATTTTGTTCTTATTATTTATAGTGCGTTTATTCAAGTATTTTGGAAGTATCCACCCACTCTTCATTCATCACAAAGTGATTCTTGATGACTTCATGAATTCTCACACCCTGGTATATCAATAAACACTACCCAATTTAAAAAAAAGTAGAGTTTAATGTTAAGGATCGTCTAGCCCAGTGGCTTCGGGTAGTGTAGGCAATGTGGGTATAAACGTAACTTTAAATCATAATATTTTATTTAAAATATTGAAATATGTTTTAGGATTTTACAAGAACATGCCATTAAATCTCACATTTGCCTGATTATTGCTTAACTAAAAAGCAGTTAACCCACAAGCGAAATACTTTTAGCCACCTTTTAGTTAAGTAAGGTAGTTAACATTTTACAAAGTTTCCAATTATTATTGGCATAATTAGCTTAAAAGCATCTAAAACCCCATAACTGCTCCTAAGGAAAGGTATTTTTACTTTAATCTTAGCGAATACCATGTCTATAAAGCAGTTACGTCACTTAACGACTTTTTAGTTAAGTATTTCTGCATAACTATCAACCAACATACTGAATGTCATAATTTTAAATAAATAACTTAACTAAAAAGCCGCTAAGGTATGGTTAACGGCCTTTTAGTAGAGTAATTAGATGAAAAATGTTAATTAAATGCTTAACTAAAGTATAAAAATCAATTTTTAAAATAATTAGTAAGAGTTTCAGAACAGAAAGAATTCTTGAAACAAGGCAGAATACCATACCAATTGATACGTTCAAGAATGATAATCCTAAGTATCATAGTTTTTTAGAGACAACGATTCGCACCTTTTTTGCCATTATCTCGAAAACAACTTTTGTCACTTAACTGCTTTTTAGTGATAGGACGGCAGTATACAGATTACATTTTTTATTATTATTATTATTTTTGTGTGTGGGGTAATGTACTTTTTTTTTACTCTTTTTTTCTTTTGGTATGTCATGCTAACTTCACTACTTTTAGATCAAAAAACACACAGTCTTTTACTCGAAGAGTTTTCCTTGTCACTAAAAACAAACGCATAAAAAGTATTGAACATTGATGAATTTTATTTGACAACAATATTTTGTAATTTCTATACAAGTATTATGTACAATAGAATGGTGTAAATAACTGGTATTTGGTAGGTACATTAAACTGGTAAAATATACATATCGAATTAAATATAAACCTATGTCGGCAAAAGTAATATTTCTAGCCATTATTCCCTTAAAGTACATTATGGTTATTTGGCCATCGTTTGCTTTATTTCAGCTATTAGGCGGAACTATTACGAATAATTTTTAACTCGACTGTATTATGCTCTAATTTACGTATCAAAATGTTTAGATATGTTCACTATTTACACGATAAATATTAACAACGGAACTTTATGCTTAATTTTAATATGTCTTGATATTAAATTTTCAGTAGCCATTTTAGTCTTAATTCGTATATTTTAAATTGTTATTATAATATTGTCAGCTATCACTCCTCTAGAATTTTGATCTAGTTGTTAAATTGTAGCCAGCCTCTGCTACTAGCGATAACCCGGTAAGCGGTATTTAGGTATTGAACATAAATATTGCATTTCAATTTCTCTGGCCATGATGTCGGCTTTATGTAGCTCCATAGAGTCCTCCAGTAGAATCTTGGTGATCCTATTTAACCGATTTTTACTGTAATGTACCATACTGTGTCGTAGTGCAAATCATAAATTTTATATAACATACAATCTATATTTATAACTCTAACGATGTACCCAACCCACTCATAAATATTCCCTTTTTATGTAAATTTTATGAATTTTAATAGCACATTTACACTTTTTACACTCATTTAGATTTCCATACAGTTATTTTTAACCAGTTAATTTAAAAACGTTATCTATCTAACAACAAATAAAGTCATATATTTTCATCAAGTAGGATTAACCACAGGATAACAGAAAGATATGTTACGTTTGGTCTTAACTCACTAGCCCTAGTTAATCCATCTAATATTAAACATATTCTAACTCTTTAAGCTCGCGAGATCACTAAGTTCACAATCACTCACAGTCACTCAGCATCGACGTGCTAATCAGCGGAGTTACTACGAAGTCTTTAAAGTTTTGTTTGAATTACGAGTAAGTAACCGAACGTGCTTGCGTCACATACGACGTGTCTCAGTCGTATAGATCACGCCTGGATACGGTAGACACGGTATAGAGGCCGCTGCTGTCCGTCACTTCGTCGGTGCTCTCCGTCAATCAGGAAATATCAATTTTTTCCACCTTGTACAGGAAGCGCCGCCGCCGCATGTCTCATGACTCCCCGTTGGGCGCGATGGTGACCGTGCTGCAGTTGGCGCGGGTGGAGCGCGTCGAACTCCTGCGCAGACCGACGCCACCCACCGGGTTTAAAAGAATCAAGTTTTCGCTTTTCCTCTTTCCGTGACAGTTGCAGAATATGAGTTCTTTCATACCTTTCCTAAAGTTCTTGGATAAGAAAGCGTATAAGAGTGGGTTTATACCGGAGTTGAAGTATGTGATGAGGAAAGTGAGGGGGGTGAGCAGAGTGCTGAAGTCACTGGGGCCCTCGTAGCCGCTGGACCAGTACTGCCACATCTTGCGTGCGTGGAAGGGCAGATTGCAGATGGCGAAGGTGAGCACAACGACAATGAGCATGCGCACGACGCCGCGGCGCGCGCGCAGCACGTTGCGCGACAGATGACTGAGGTGGTGGCAGCTCGGTTGGTGCCCGCGCGCCGCCTTTGATGTGCTCGTCTTGCCTGTCTGGCTGCTGCTGCTCATCGTCACCACTTTCTGTATTGAAGAAATTTTGATTTAGATATGTAGGTGGATAAAAAAAACAGAAGTCAGTCAGCTACCAACATACTCTGAGTATCTGATTTTTTTTTTTATAGTTAGCCTATTGTGTCCCACTGCTGGGCAAAGGCCTCCCCCATTTCTTTCCAGCTCTCCCGGTGTTGTGCATCTGAATATGATGACTAAATCACAAGTAGGACGTGTTATGATCGATGATTTCTAGCACATAGCTACAAACTTATTACTATTTTGTACGACCACTATGTGTCAGGAGCTAGCAGGTGCTAGTTCACATATTGGTTACTTATCTACCTACCTGTAAAGCTCTTTTAGTTAAAATGACTGTTTACTCAACGAAAAATACATTAAAAATTCATACGATCATAGCATATGGTAGTACTGTAACGTTGTTAATACCATTTTCAATATATTTCGTAATCCCATAACTAAGTGAATGATGGCGTACGAGCCAAAGTTCAAGTAGGTATTTATTTCATTTTCCCGGTAATACCAGACAATTTCATATCAAAGATTGCCTTCCTATAAGCTCATATTGGGGTAACTCATAAATTAATATTGGTTTAATATTCCATTTGATTAGGTTTGATGTAAAACCAACATGTTTCGAACGAGAAACTTAATTGGTATAATTGGTATTGACTTCCGGTTATCTGTTGCCAAACTAAATTGTTAATATTGAATTGTTTTAATCGTTAGAAGAACCTTGAAGAAAATAAAACCTTAAAATGAACAAATTGGTGTATCAATAAATTTTTACTATAAATGAAATGCCTTCCTTAAGTTTTTCTCCGCCACATTAAAGCTTGCTGTTTGACAACTTAATTCTCTGATGAAGATCTAGAACACCAACTACTAAGCCGTCTGAGATGGATAGAAAACTGTAAACCAACACATTTTTACCCGACTACGGCGAAGCCCAAAAGGAGGGATATGTGTGTATGTATGTTCTTTGTTCCCTCATAACTCCTAAACGGATGAAGGGATTTGAATTAAATATAGGTAATAAGTCTTGATGGCGCGAGTGTTATGGGCTACATTAAATTTAAAAAACAAAGGAAAATTGCGGATTTTGGGGGCCAAATCAGCTCAAAATTTTAATCTATTGCATAGATTCTATCGCGGGCCTTGAGTTGAGCGTGGAGAGCGAATCCAGAGATTTCCTAACAAAAATATTCAGGATTCAGTATTCAACCAGGTTGCTATGGTTACGGAAAATAACAAGGTTGTCAACTGAGGTTGTCAACTGAGGTTGTCAACTGAGGTTGTCAACTGAGGTTGTCAACTGAGGTTGTCAAATTAAATAATTGTTTGTCTCTCTGCTTTCTCCTTCTAAAATATTCTTACTCGTATAATTTGTGTACAAAGTGTTTTAAATATGAATAAACAAAGTGCATTTATTAATGAAGAAAGTCACGAAAAAATAGTGAAAGAAAATGAGTGAGGAGTGAGTACTCTATAAACATTCATTTTATTATTAGTACGCATCTATCGTAACTTTTATTGTTTTTTGCATTACTATTCTGCGAATCGGTTTAAAACGATTCGTTTTCTTCTAAAATATCTAAAATAAAATAAATAATTTTCATATAATGACACTTACGTCAGGCTGTCAATACTTTTTCTTTTAAATTTTCTGTCATAGAGTTTCTTACTAGCTTAGTTAGTCTATGAGGGTTAGTTTTGATTTATATAATGTACATCGCGCGAAATTCGAAGATCAAACTCTTAATATCGTTATTTTTGTTCGAATGAATAATTATTTTGGTGTGTAATTACACTATTAATACTTAATTATTTATACCACTTTCCATCAGGTGAGATAGTGGTCAAACGCGAACCTATCAATAATAAAAAAAAAAAAAAAAACCTTATATTGCGATAAAAAATGCTATGCAATAGATTTACCGCGGCAGTCTCCGAGTGCCACACGTTTTTTTTTATTTTTCCTGTACCATCGAGTAGGGTATCAAAATAAAGGCTTTTTTAAGGATATTACAAAAATATATTACACGTATATGTTTAAAAGAAATTTAAAGTGACAAATCCTTTTAACAAGCACAAAAGTTAAATCATCTGTGAAGAATTTTACGCGACCAACAAAAGAACAAACACAAAAGAACTAAAAAGTTGGAAATAAAAAAAGTAGTTAAAAAACTAAAAAACCCGACTGAAAAAACTAAACAGCAAAAAACAAGCGCATTTTAAATCAAACAAAACTTGGAACCAGGCGGGTTTCATTTGAATATTAAATTATGAAAGGAAAAAAATAGAACCCCGCCTGCTTCCAAGTTTTGTTTAATTTAAAATGCGCTTGTTTTTGCTTTTCAGTTTTTTCAGTCGGGTTTTTTAGTTTTTTAACTACTTTTTTTCCTACATCATCATAATTCTCCTTTTTTTTTCTTTTTGGTGGGTGGAAAATCATCAAATAACCCCCTCGCTCTTGGGCAGAGCGGAAGGGAGTGTCAGACTTCTACTGACTAAAAACCACCCATGTTCCTTCTTCGCCCTTGTGCCGAGGCCACGTTATCTCTTTCGATAATCCGCAGCCCTGACGGGATCATCATTCTCCTGCCATTATCACAATTTATTTAGGGTTGGTGCAGCAAGACTTCCTCTTCCATACTACTCTATTAGGTACTCGTCATCTCAGCAGTCACCCCCTTTTTAACCATAATTATCATCACAGACAGTCCATCCATCGTTATTTTGGTCGGCCTCTACTCTTACAGCCATCTACATTCGTACTCAACATTTTCCTGACTACATTTTCCTCATTACTCCGCATCGCACCGATTACTTTGAGACACAAGACATAAGTTAACACGTCACATATTCCTACACCAAAACAAATAACACTGTCGTACTCCTTTTGTTTTTAGTTGAATATTTAAGAAAAGCTCTCACCACCTCCACGTATGTAGGTATAAACAGTTGGTAGTAGTCTGTTTCAGACGCGAGGCTTCAAGTACCGTCTTTTCATTGACTGAGACGAAAGTGTTTGCCGAGTGAAAAGTTTACGACGTGCCAGAGGATTTTGGCTCTTGTGATCACTACTTTATTTTTGATGTAGTGAGTTGGATGTAAAATGATGTCTGCATGTTGGTTCTGAAGAGTATTATGTGCCTAAAATTAATGACGTGTGCCAAAAAGTCCAGGTGAACGTAAATGTCTTACACATTTTAGGAATCATGTACATGGCATATTTATAGCTAGTAATAGTTACCTACCAATTAATGATTAGAAAAAGTATTCAATTATATACAATATTCTGAATTACGTTAACCATGTTCAATAAGTTCCTCTAGCATTATGAAACTCTAGTCTTATTTTGCTTGGCAAAGTTTTAGTTTACAAAAAGAACGTTCTCTATATAGGCGGGCGGTCTATCGCGACTTCACGAAAGCCCATTCACTTGCTCTAAACGTGCCAGCGCCGCAAGCCGTTGCGTCACCATTCCTGCTCATATATCCGAAGCCAGACGATTACACAAACGTTCCTAGCTGCCTGTAACCCCGCACACAAACTTTATACCAGCCAAATAATCTCTGAACTTGATCCATAAGATCCAACTGACAAAGGAGGGAGAGGAGTTTCAGATCTAAAGCATTTTCTCGAATAAACAAAAGTGGGAAGTTAAAAAGCTTTCCTTCACGTTGTTTGGCTCCTGAACTGCGGTCTATCACCTAGCCCGAGAGTCAGGGTCTTCACTCAATTTTGTAACCACATAAAAATGTGTAATAAAAAATATTGATTATTTTAATTCGCATTCGATTGTTTCCATGGATCATTCCCACTAGTTCTACTGCTCAGTCCTACGATAGAACTAGTGTGAACTTTTTTTATTTTTTTTTTCCCACTAGTTCTACGATTCAAGGTACCAGGAGAATAGAAGTAGGCAGGAGGTTTTGAAAACATTTTTTTTGGAGATTAAAAAAAAAAGATAGGTAGTAAAGTCCCACAAACTACCAGGAGAACAGAAGTAGGAAGGAGGTATTGGAATCTTTAAATCAAATCTAAATTGTTCCATGCATGGGAATGTTAGACCTGTATGCATTTTTTTAAATTAAGGTATGTTTTCTATAGATGAGTATTTTCTTAGTGATTTCACTTGATGAGGGGATTGAAGTTCAAAAATCTGCTGGATTGGAGTGAATATTCGACAGACATTATTATAATATTATTTGCTTTTATCGTTTTTTCCTTTTTTTATTTCTTTCTCCTGGTAGTTTGTGCTGTAGTTATTCCCTAATCTGTGTGATAGAACGAATGAGAAACTTGAGTCCCGCTGGTTTTACGATTTTGTAACATCCTCTATCGTAGAACTAGTGGGAACGAAAAAATCCATTGACTTTTCGTTCCCATTAGTTCTATGATTTCGTACCACATTGAATCGTAGAACTAGTGGGAAAAAAAAATAAAGAAAGTTCCCACTATTTCTATCGTAGGACTGTGCAGTAGAACTAGTGGGAATGATCCGTTCCCATGCGTCTCGTAACAATAATTCTTTTAACCGCATTTATGAATATTTTTAATGTCATCATTGTTTAACTTACATACAATGAAAACACGAATTGATTGCATTAATTTATGTAAAACAGAGGACAAACCTGTGTCAAAGTGAACATTGTTAAACATCAAGCCACAGAAATTATACGGCTTTTAGATTGCGCTTTTGTTTTCGGCTTTTAATGAGTTCCTTGAATTAAAGTACAAAAGTTGACCCCACTTGTTTCTTAGTTACCTTTGTAATGTAGGTTCCTTATTACAGGTTAGAATTTTAGAATATTCTAGAGCCTACTGGCCGCTATGAATAATTTCATAGCTGGGAGAATAATGAAAGGTGGATAGACTTAGAACGAATTATTCAGTCTACTTGTTTGGTGCCTAACTAAATAATGGTTTGAATAAAAAGCCTGGACTAGCGCTGAATAATTTCACACTTGAGTGGATTGTGGAGCAGGATAAATAAACTTCTTGTTCATTAAAGTATGGTAATTGTTGTGGGCCTTGTTTGATGGGCTTAGCCCAGACAAGAAAAGGGGCAAGCCAAAGATACGTAGAGAGTAGGCTACTGTTATTTTATTATTATGAACCCTGTCCCACTGCAGAGCAAAGCCTGCCATCCTTATTTCCATTTAACTCTGTCTATGGCTATTTGGTCCCAATACTTTTGGAATGAAAGAATCCAGCTCGTCACGCCATTCGCTTCTGGGCCTACCGCGTCGACTGGTTCCGTTGTTCGGAATCCAATCTGAAGCCACTTTGGCTTAATTTTGCTGCGACATACGGCAGATGTGGCCTGCCCAGTTCCATTTTCATTTAGCTCTATTAAACCAGAGTTTGATATTATTATTACAGGTAGCGAAGAAGGATATGACGATACCAACCTTTTCATCATTAGAGCCGACTAGGGGCCGGTTCGGGTCAAAAGGTGCAGCTGCCGTCTTGGGAAATTGCGTCGCACAGCATTGAACCCGCTCCAGATGCTGTAGTGCATGGGAACTCTGCCACAGACCCACTGCGATGCGAGTGTACAGGACCTTGGATAAAAAAAATGAAAAAAACATTTGAGGCAACAAAATAATGGTTTTTTATTTTAGTGTGTTTGTAATCATTAGCATATTTTCAGGGTTTAAGTTATAAGTTATTTTGAAATGTAGATAATGCTGAACATAAAAATTGCATCACTAATCAAAATGTATCAAATATACTTAGTTAAGTTAGTTATTCTCTTCTTGGTTTTTTAAAAAGGAAAAAAAAACCACATTTAGTAAATATAAAGTGCTGAATTTGAGGTTTGAATTAAAGCCAGCAAATATGAATTTAGAATATAACCTGAAATGTAGGTACATAAGTTTTTTGTGTCATTTGCAAAAGTACTGATGCACGAACATTATTTTGAAGTAATCTGAACCCGCATAATGAAAACGGGACCTAGATCAGGGTAAATATAAATTAATTTTATCTCCTAAGAGTTTATTCGATCAGTAGTTATATAATTAGATATTTAGGAATATAAACCTTAATGATGAAATTTTGTAACAGAATATTATTTTGGAACCGGATAAAACAATGGGCAACGTTATTTGTGTTTTAATGGTTGCGTGAACAATAACGACCGGTTTATTGAAATATTCTACTTATAGACCCCGTTTCGATATTAATTGTTTCAAGTTGAAAGAGTCATATTACTCAAAATAGGTACCGTAGCTATAATCCAGAATTTAAAGAGGTAGACCTCGTGTCGTGGCTACGTAATAAAAGCCGCTCGGGTCGATCTACAAGTTGAACCGCGTCACCCATGTTAAAAGCAAAAAAAATGCCGCCTGGTACGTTAAACCGAGGAACAAAACTAGACTTCGGTGACTACAACAGCTGCAGAAGGCGCCTGTCCTCGTGGATCTGACTGGTTTGATAGTCTGGAAGCCGACCCCAACAAAGTTGAGACAATACAGGCAGATGATGAAAAAGAATTCAAACAATATCTGGCCAGAGTCTGAATAATAGCAATAGGCTCACAACTGAGCTAGTACTTGTATTGTATGTCCCTGTCATAACTGATAAAATAAGGGTGCCTTATGCACCTCTGTTCATCCCTCTCTGAAATACCAGCGCAAAGTGCTTAATTATGAAAATTTCCGGTTTCTTTATTCAAAACGTTATGTCTACTGTTAATTTCAGAGTAACTCTGGAAACATTTTCGGCAATAAAAAAAGATGTTGTCTCTTAAAAGAAAGTTAGTGTTATGAATAAAAAATTATTCATGTCTATGCAAATTTTAAGGCTCTGCGCTTACACTGTTTCTGTGAAAATTTAACCTTTTAGCACTCTCAGCTGTATTTTTTTTACTTCTTGTACCGAGTAACTAAATCAGGGACCGTAAATGGAAGCGTCAAAGTCATAATTGTTCACGTGAGGGATAGAGATAAATGTATGCAGAGTGTATAGCGTCATCCCCTTTGTGCAGCGTATAAATGATGACTAGCACTCAATAAAGCGTGTATGTTGGGAACATTACATAATTGGACAGTTTTACTACCGATGGGAAGTAGATAGCCGTTGCACAATCATTCTTAACGTAACTATTTTAAGGAAGTAATAATATTCGCCAGAACGGCAGCTACAGTTTTACGGCTAAGCCTAGCCACGACCCACAAAGATACGGCCAACCATCATCAATGCACATCTGCAACAGTCGAAGATATCGGAAATCATAGTATACACTTAAGATTAGGGGAGGTAAGCCTAAAACGGGTACGCTAAGGGACATGTGAAATAAAAAATACTTAGAAACGTAAAATGTACCAAATAGTTTTACTAAAGGAAATGTTTATTTAATATAGTAGGTATATAAAAAAATAACAAACATAACCATTCTCTTCAACAATCTTAGAAAAACAGAAATTAGGAGACCCTTCCAAATACCCGTTTTGCCCTTATAGGGGGCCTAAATCAGGTACCTCATCAGGGCATAACGGGTAAAGGCTATATAATGAGAACAATCAACTTATTTTTATAGTTTTACAATATTTATTAACATAAAATCACTTATATTTTCATTTAAGCGTCTTAAATTATTAATCAGACTCATATTCAATCTTATCTTGTTTACACTATAAATCATCTTTGGCAACAAACAGCTACTAAGAAGAATTTAAAAATAAACTAGAGTACCTATTGTTATTTTTATAGTTTTACAAAATACTTTAACATGAGATCACTTATATTTGCTCATTAAAACTTCCTAAATGTTTAATTAGACCCGTATTCAATCTTTAATCTTGTTTAAATTATAAATCATCGGTGGAACAAAACAACTAAAAGAATTAAATAAAAACTAAATTACTCTTGGCAGGCATCACAGTAATAATTGCATAATAATAATTAATAATATATTAATATAAAACAATATATACAATATATATATAACTTATATTAATTAACTTACATTATACATTATATATACATATATACATTTCCTTTATTACATATTAATAATTAATTTAATAAGTTTATCCTCTCGACTGTCAAGCTATATTTCGCAATACGGTCGTGTCTGTCACGGCCATCCGGGATGACGTCACGTGACAGTCGCTGTCAGTCACGTGACGTCTCGCGGCGCGTGATTAAAACGCCGATAACTCTTGTTTTGTAAGAGAACTCTGATAAAACTTATGTTTATTTACAAATCAATTAAAATAACAATACAAATCAATTAAAATAACACAGCTCTCCATTCATACACCGTACTTCTTAGCTGCACCTTTCACTGAGGTTTTGCTAGCTTCTTCCATAGCAAGTTTCATAACTGCCTCGTCCCATGATGCATTAGAGGTTTTTCTTTTATATTTGTTAACCATCTAGAATAAAACAAACCAAAAATCTTAATTAAAACCTCATTTCAACCACCCAAACTACTTACATGACCATACTAGGGCAAATCGGGTACATACCCGTTTTACCCCTACCCGTTATGCCCAAACGCATGTTTTTATTTTTAACCGCCATAACCTCAAAACCAAATGCAGTAATGCAACAATTTTTTTTAATTTAGATGCATAATTCCTTACAAAATCACAACACAAAACTTAAGTAAACATAATCCATACAATATTTGAGTATTCACTGTTACCAAAAGTCATTTTTTTTTAGTAAAACCATCAAAAATATTGTTTTCAATCTTACCTTGCAAGCGCTTGCGTCACAGCGGAGAGCCGACTGCCTGTGATTGGCCGACTGTCACGCCACCTCGCTGCACTCGTACATTCTCACTAATAGACGTAACACGCACACAAACAAGCATACCCGATTTAGGCGGGGTACCCGATTTAGGCTTATCTCCCCTACGCCTAATAAGTTAACCACTGAACCAGGATTCTGAAATTTTGCATACACGTCAGATGTACAGAAACGGATATACTAGAGTAGGTACATCTTTCATCCCGATAAAAACTGCTGTTCCCAAGTAAATCCACAATAACGTTCTTATGAAAAAAATTGATGGTGCCTTGGTCTTTAATTAATTGGATTGAATTAATAATCAGGTATAGTAACTTTAGTAGTATTTTTTTATAATAATTTCACACGGATAAAGGTCGCGAGGCTCAGCTAGTTAAATATACATTTGATCCTCTATAAAACTATTATAGCCCTCACCTCAAGAGGTGATAAAGATAAGAGCACGATTTGTAGTTTTTTTATAACGCGCAATAATACATCTATAGATCGCCGCTAATACTCTCCAAAGAGTGTGGCTATAAACCTTTCATTCAAAACGATTTGGAAAGACTAAATAAAAAGAAAGGCTTTACCCACATCACCCCTAATAAATGTTGACACGGAGAATTCTCACCGATTTGTTTTTTAGACATGAAACGAAAATGGTTATCACTGGCCGTTACAACAGTTAAGACGGCCTGGATATATTCAAGCTTTCTTTAACTTTTACGCAAAATTGACTACAATCCGTGCTTTGGAAAGAGAACTCAGCTGCAACTCTAAATTATTCAGACGTGGAAAGAATTATGGTACCTACAATGTACATACGAAAGATTCTATATCGTTTATTTATTGGTTGTCGTGGTATGGGCATGTGATGCGGAGGAATAAGGAAAATGTTGTGAGGAAAGTTTTCAAAGAATCGATGGATGTAGAATGGATGGATGGATGGATGTTTCGTCTCAAAATTAAGTTGTTTTAGTCTTTCTTGCTTAACTTTCAGAACTTTATATATAATAATAATATTCCACAACTATCACACAACGCCATCTAGTCCCAAGCTAAGCAGAGCTTGTGTTATGGGTACTAGACAACTGATAAACATACTTATATATTTCTAAATACATACATATTATAGATAAATTACACCCAGACACAGAACAAATGATCGTGCTCATCACACAAACATTTGTCCTGGGTGGGAATCGAACCCACGACCTCCGGCATAGCAGTTAGGGTCACTAACCACTAGACCAACAGGCCAGTCAAATATATTTTATATATGTATGTATTTATTCTTATTTTTTAGGTATAGGTATATATTTTCTAACATGTTTTTCTGTTTTGCACCTACTGTGTATTGTCTCTGCATCACCCTAAGGTAGACTGGTAGAAAATGCCCAAGGCATTAAGTCCGCCTTTGTGCGTTTTGTTGTGCATAAAGTTTTAATAAATAAATAGATAAAATGTACTGTTTAGAGGATAATATGGCAATAAAGGCGGTGTCTGATGAGATGACGAGTAATATACAGGTTGGTAGAAGAAGAAATGCTGCGCCGACCCCAAATTAATTGAGATTAGGGCAAGAGAATGATGATGATGACATACAAAAATTTTAGAAACGCCAACGTAACTAAAACAGTTGAAGCCATCTCTGGGTACACACGGCTAAACATCAAGCTATTACACTTGTCTTCCAGTATATAAGCTGGTCTCGCATTGTATACGGTTTCCGTACAGTGCGAGATCACTGTTAACTGGAAATGTATAGCTTGATGTGTAGCCGTGTACACTAATATTCCAAGACCCATCTGAAGTCAATTTAGACTTGATTTTTTTAACCTTACTATTGTTTTGTTTAAAAACGTTCAGTTTATAACAACCGACCGGGATAAAACAATAATGTGTTCTTAATTAAAAAATATTTGAATTCTATATTTTTCCTGTGAGGCTGTTTAGCGGCTTCATACCTTTGCTATTCTTCAACCTGGCGAAATCAAAAAAAGCAAATTAAATCATAGTCTCCTAAAAATTGATGACAAAAATACTTATCGTTTTTAGCTAATTTCTTCGAAAGTGTATTGAAAAACGTCGTTTGATACACGTGGGAATTTGTTATTGCATTTCTCGACCCCATGTTTCATTCAATCTGCCTCGAATGCATTAACATACTTTCCGCACTTGTTTCAAAATGTACTATTGCCTACATTCGTGAGTCTAACACGACCTTTCACTACCTCCGTCATCAATATTCTACTAAATTAAATTGTCCGTTTTTATTTATTTATTTATTTTACAATTTATGTACACACAGTAGACGGCACAGGAAATTAACATTAACATAATACTTGAGTACAAAGGGTCCTATGTAGAATCCGCTTAGGTTTTTGCTGCACTCCTGTCTTTTTACACAAAATTCATGTCCGTGACTCCTCTCTCTGCGAATGCGGGCTGGAGGAGGGCACCCTAGATCACATTTTTTTTGAATGCTCTAACAATATACCACCTTTAGATTTGTATAGCCGTCTCCGTAAATTTAAAATTCCTCTTCCCATTAATTTTCCCTCCCTTTTAACATATTCCTCTCCTGAACTGCTTGTGGCGTTGATGATCTTCATCCGTCACAATAATATAAAATTATAATAATATTTGTCTCCCCTTAAACTGTGTGTGGATGTGGTATATGTATATTTTTAATGTTTTAACACATAAAAATTATTTATGTAATTATTATTTTTTGTTTGTTTCAGTCCAGTACTAACCCCACAAGTTCTACATTAAGCTCAATGTATCGTCGAAGACTTTTTTATTCCTCTCTTTTTTTTTTTTTTTTTTTAAATACACACTTGCCGTTCCAATTCACTTTTGACATTGGCAGAATAGTCGACATCGGCTTTGCTTGCCATTAACTAAAAATAGAATAGAGTACAAAGGTACTGCTTATTTCTTAAGAAATTTCTGCCAGCAGACCTGCTAAAGGAGAAATGAAGAAGAAATGTAGACAATAGTCTATGAGAAAGAGAAAAGGAAAAGAATAATGCATATATGAGCCTTAACTAACTTAACCTAAAATAATAAAATACACATATGAATAAAATATAGATATATACTTAAGTAAATACATAATGCTAAGATACATAAACAAATAAAATACATATGTATAAAATGAATCATACTGGAGAGGACAGGTAGTGTTCTTTGACTCTTGTTTTAAATAAAGATATTGTCTTTAAGTCTCGGATACTAGGCGAAAGTGAGTTCCACAACCTTACAGCATGGACAGAGAAGGAATATGAGTAATAGCTGGATTTATGAGGATAGGATTTAAGTAAGGTTCGAAGGAGCGATCTACATGGTGCGTCAGCAGGACGGGCATAAGAGAAATAATAATAATTAATACTTAATTATTAATTAATTATTCAATTTTTTATTTTTATTATAGCAGCGAATTTATGAAGCACCACTTAATTCGAATCTTTTTAATTTCATTTGCTAGAGACTTTTTTCTTAATTCTTGACTTCCAGTTAAGAATTAAGTAGGTAATAAAAAGAGAAGTGAGATGATTGCCCATGAGTCCAATTTACAAAGTAGGAATGTACATGGTGTAGAGTTACACAATGTTTTTCTGTCTTTTTGAATAAAAGATAATTTATTAGTAAGACTGACAAATGATGAAAATGTAGGCAGTATTTTTTATTTTTTATTAATGTAGATGGATGAATAAGAGTAGAAAAAGACCGAAATAACAATGGATGGACTGTGTGAAGAGACCTGGCTAGAGAGGAGGTGACTGCTGAGATGACTAGCTATAGAGAAGTATGAAATAAGAAGACATGCTGCGCCGGCCCTTAATACCTACATTGAGATAGTAGGGTCTATTAATAGGCAGAAGAATGATGCTGACGATGAACACTTATACTGTTTATTGTTCCGCTCGTAAATAATTTGGTTTATGTAATTTGATTTTATTCATTTAAATATTAACAAACCCTAAGTTATTTACCGGTCAACGACCATCTGGCTAGACGGCCTATTAACGCAAATAATTGAAGAATTCTACTGAAAATAATTAACTTTCAAGTTATTAAACTATTAAGAAACACCAATCTAGTTCTGTTGATACCTACCTATTGCTTGAACCAAATTCTGAATTGAAGATTTCTAAGAATTGATCTGGCATAGGGAGTCTGAGAGTACTTGGTAGCTAGAAACAGAAACAATTTAAATATTAGTTGAATACATTTTACTCTTAATTATATTTAAAATATCGTTTTTTTTTTGTTATTAATGTTTGCCTAATGAGTGAACATTTAGACGAATTCGTAGAACTATTTACATCAAAATACATGTAAAAGATAAAACGAAGTCAGACAATCCCTACCGAGGTAATTGATCTCCGATCCTAAATCAATCAATAGCAAAAGCTTTAAAAGGAAACTTAATTTATTATCGAGTTTTAGTTACTTACAAGTTAAGATTGTTAAACGTTACCAAAATAACATGCTTACGTAAAAGTGTTCCGTCGTATTCCCAGGTCGGTCAAAGTCTTTTTACACGACTGCCCCAAAAATAAGAGTGTTATGTTTCTTTTGGGTTTTTCATCAGTGATTTCTCAGTAGCAGTAACGGAGAAGTGACCGGTTGATGGCAATAGGTTCACCCCCTATAACATGGGACTTTAACATAACAAATGTCAAATATAATCCCTGAAGAGTTAGGTAGAGGTGTACTTAATAGTATACCCACATTTCGCCAGTTATGCTAAAATGAACTATGTTTTGATAAATGCACTCTGTAATTTACTCTAATTGAGTACTGCAGTAAGAGAATAATTAATCATAGTTTTGTTTTGTTCGGTACCAGCAAGAAACAACATCTAATTAACTCGTTGTTGCTTCTTATTACACAGCAAAGCAAACGGAATAAAAAGTGTGTCCTACTTGATTTTGTACTTGCTTTCTATTTTTATGATAAGTCAATAGTTTTATAGCACTTATTCTTTTTTCAGCCCTAATTGTTTGTTTATAATTAAGTCTAAATAACAGAATAAGTAGACTATCTTCTAAACTTAGAGTGTCACTTACAGGATGCCATTGCATAATATACGTGATTATAGTGTAATGTACGGGATTATAGTGTTTGCAACAGCGTCGAAATATCGTGGGATTTCAAAGTTGAAAACCACGGAATATATCCTGTAAGGGGACCGTACAAGTATTACGTAACGAATTTGGGGGTAGGGGGGGTCTTGTAAAACGTTACGATTCGTTGCAGGCGGGTTTGAACTAAGCGTTACGTAACATAGTTTTTTTTTACAGGACCCTTCAGGACGGTCGCGTAGAGATTTTCTTCCACGTATTTTTAAGCGTTTTTCTCAAAATTTTAAGTTTTAGTTAAAAATTATCACTTGATGGTTACGCGACATTTTCTTAGGGGGAGGGATTTAAAGTCAATGTTATTCTTCCTGAATAAAATTATAGCTATAAAAAGAAAAGTCAGTGTCTTAAAAACCTTCCGCCAATAAATCTGCAATTAAAACTGAAATAATTTATGAGTTGATAAGGAAAACTTTCATTTAAATTCATGGTCCTTTTAAAAATTTTACGTCTCTCGTGGTTGACGTTTTCTTGGATGAGACCAAGTTGTGACCTTTTAAATAAGTTGAGCACTGAGAAGCTTTTCAGTAAAAAAGCCTGTCAGTAGCTTTTTGTCGTCTTGCGCTTTAAGCTACGATATAGTAGTTAATTCTGCCACAAGATGTAGTTCAGAAACTAACCATCTTTTAGCTACTGCTGCTGCATTTAATTTTCAGTATAGTTACTTTATCATCTTTCTGCCCTTGTCCAGTATTATTTGGGGTCGGTGCAACACGTTTATTACTTACTAGCGACCCACCCCCGCTTCGCATGGGTGGAATGTGCTACATAATTATAAACCTTCCTCTTGAATCACTCTATTTATTTAAAAAAAGTAACGCCAACATCAACATTACATGCCTAAATTACAGTCGGAAAAAAAACTAAATGTGGCACTCGGAGACTGCCGCGGTAAAGCTATTGCATAGCATTTTTTATCAACAGCAAATAATTAATTATTTAATTTGACAACCTCAGTTGACAACCTTGTTATTTTCCGTAACCATAGCAAAAAATACTGAATCCTGAATATTTTCGTTAGGGAATTTCTGGATTCGCTCTCCACGCTCAAGGCCCGCGATAGAAGCTATGCAATAGCTTAAAAAACCCGTATCAAAATCCGTTGCGTAGTTTTAAAGAGTTAGCATACATAAGGACAGACAGCGGGAAGCGACTTTGTTTTATACTATGTAGTGATATCATTTACTCCTTTTCTTTTACAAAATCCATCCATCTTTTCTTTGATCTGCCTGTTACATCTGACATATTATTAATGTAAGTATTCAGAAATACATTCTAAGCTTAAATAAAAACGCCCAAAAGCTAACAATAATCATATTACAATGTCAAATACCATCATATAATCACAATAATTATTCAGAAATCAAAATATAAAGATAAGTCATCAAGAACACGGTATACACAATTATGAGTCTAAATTTTTAAGTTGGTAGTATATACGTTGTAGTAGCGAACACACCACGTATCTCAAATAACAACTATAATCCCCAAACGTGTTTAACTAAGTACCTACATACTACTATTTGCCTAATCGCGTTAGAAGTAACTACACAGTATTACCACAGTATTACTGTTAGTAGCTTGTGAACCCAAGCACCTGTCATTTACGTTACGTTAAACGATCAGCAGACTGCTGATCATTGTGAGGTATTTAACTGCTGACAGCAGTCCACCCACAGCTGAAAATAGGTTGTTCTCCAGTTGTACGGCACTAGAATGTGAAAATTATTTCATAACCGCTGCTCTCACAACGGTGAAGGAAAACATCGTGAGGAACTCGGCATGTCGTGGAACCAAAAAAAATCGAAGACATGTGACATCTACCAACCCGCACTGGGCTCACATGGTGGATTATAGCCCATTTCATGCCTAGAGAGGAGGCCTGAGTCCCTGCAGTGGAAACATCATAATATGCTGATGATGATGATGATGATGGGAATGTGTCATCGGTGTTACTCCTCGTATCTAACCACTTCCTACCACTTATAACAGGAATTGAACCAATTTGGAATGAGTAATAAGTTTTCGGAAATGTTTTGAAAACACCTTCACCTACCCATACAAAAAGTCTAAGTGAATTCTGCGCTTAGTTAGAACCACAAACAAACAACATAACAAATATTAAATTAAAAGATAAAACAAACTCAACCCTGTTGACTCCACTTAGGGTTCCTGGAAAACCCACTTTATTTAATCGTATTAAGCAAATGAGTATCTCGTGTACCTACTAATTAACAGAGATAGGAATAGGTTGGCAGTTTATTTGCCTGTACTTCAGGAAGAAGGTTAGTAAAATGTGGATAAACATACACACATAGATACTTACACTCACACCATAGACCCGGCAGAAACCACAGAACGTCACCTGCTACGATCCTTACATACTCCTTTTGCCTCGTCCACATTCATACATCAGTCAGTGATACTGATCATACACGCCGGTTACGAGTTACCAATAAGATCAGTGTATGTCTTTCTCCCGGCGCTGCCACTCACATCTGTCTTGTGGTTATAAACGTCCGTATAAAATCCTGGAATAACTTATATTTATAAGTTCCGTAATAAAGCTGTTAAATTAAGAGGTACCTAACTCTCACACGGCGCCAGAACGAGCTATACATTTCGAGTATAATAACAAAGCTTCGGTTTGTGTAGATTTTCCATCCAATGAGAGATTCGCATAAATTGTTACCGTGCGTACTCGTACCATCCAGATGTTACCTACTACCTTAAAGTTTAGGCAAGCAAGTTCTACCTTTTCAAATCTCTGCTTTATTATCTGCCTTTTTCGAACTATGTTGGGGTCGGATGTAGCTGCTTTTCAGTAATTCCGATATCTGCTTATAATACGAAGCGCTTTGCTAAATCTTTTATTATGCGCACAGCCAAGGACTGGAACTCCCTGCCTGCGTCGGTTTCCCCGAGTTCATATAACCCCAATCTATTTAAGTCGCGAATAAATAGGCTTCTTCTGGGCTAGCTCGTTCCATCTTCGATCTCATGTCTGCCCTCTGCTCAAGATTGAGGTCAAGAGTAAGCCCATTTCATATAAAAAATAAATAATTAAGCTACACTATTGCCTCTGGCGTTCGGTAACATAAACAAGGCCTCAAAGTAATAATGTCCGTCACTTCCCTATCCTATGCATTTCACCTTAATTTTAAATACTAACTAAAGGATCCGTTAAACAATACCTATCTCATCATCATCTGCCTCCACAACCCAGTTCATACTGGGTAATACGATACCCTTTGGTAAGACTGGTTTTCAGACTTTCAGGTCACTGACTACCTGTAACGACAGCCAAAGATCTATATATAACAACCGGGACCAACAGCTTAACGTGCTTTCCGAGGCGCGGAGGAAACTCAGTATGAAATGGGCGGTCACCCATCCATAGACCAACCTGGGCAAGTGCGGCTTAACCTAAAGATTGACCCGAGTGGCAGTTATTGTGCTATCTGATAGGAAATAAATTACCTAGTATATTTTTTCTGCAGTTGTTTTAGTTTTTGGCGAAGGTACTTATCATCATCATCTGCCTAGCCTGTTCCCAAATTTATTGGGGTGTCGGCTTCTGCAGTCTTACTGGATGCAGCTGAACTCCAATATATAGCATGAAGCGATTGTCTATCTGAACTCTACAACCCAGTTGCACTGGGAGTACTGGGACCCCCCTTTTAATAAGACTAGTCAGACTTTCGGGCTACTTATAAAGAGTCCATTCGAAGTTGTTTTTGATGTAAGTAGGTAGGTACCTATCTACGATCAATACGCGGTCAACCGCGAAAAAGCAAATCTCTTCCTGTTTGTTTATCAAATAAGACGCGTATGGAATAAATAATACACGGTAACAATATCATATTTTGACAAGCAACCGTGCAGATTATGACGAATTGTGTCGACGGCGCGTTCGACTTCCACGCGCGCCTCAAAGAGATGTCAGCAACATGGGCCCGCAAGGGCCGTCAGGGCTGCGGGTTGTTCGAAATAGATACCGCGGCCTCGACGCAAAGGGCTAAGAAGGAACATAGGTGGTTTTTGGTCAGTAGAAGTCTGACACTCCCTACCGCTCTGCCCAGAGCCGGAGGAGTCATTTGATGATTTCCCACACGCCAAAATAAAAATAAGTGTTTGTACAGTTCGTATCTACTAATACCTTGATGGGTTAACTCATGTTGGCGGCGTGAAGTACTCGTTCCCAGTCAGATATGTTTGTAACAAAAATAAAAAGCGCTTTATCGTGTGTATTAACGTCCACCAAATGATGACATAGGGCCTCTCGAAAATGAATATTTAATTTTTACCCGACTACGGCAAAGCCAAAGGAGGGTTATGATTTTGACTGGCTATGTATGTATGTATGTATGTTTGTTTGTATAAATGTATGTATGTATGTGTGTATCTTCATCTGTTCCCTCATAGCTTCTAATCTATTAAACGGAACTCGACATATGAGGTATCGTTAGAACCGTCTTAATTTTCCGCTGAACATAGGCTACGTGACGTGTCACAAAAAGCGATTTGGCGCCCTCTAGCGGACAAAAAGTAAGGCTTAAAAAATAAAAATGGAGATAAATACGCCGTGTTTGGTATCATTTGAAAGGGCCTCACTTGTACATTTCCAAAATATTGTTTAAATTTAAAATCACGCCCTCTAGCGGACAAAAAGTCAAGAGTAAAAAAAAAATTAGCACCAAAATTGTTTAAATAAAAAAAAGTAAAAAACTAAAACCCGACTACGACAAAAAAAACGACGCTGAAAAAGTATGAAACAAGATTTTCAGGATAGAACAAAAAGAAAAGCCGTAGTCACACGGTATTAAAGTGTTTAGGTTGGTACCTATACTTAACGTGTGACTACGGCTTTTCTTTTTGTTCTATCCTGAAAATCTTGTTTCATACTTTTTCAGCGTCGTTTTTTTTGTCGTAGTCGGGTTTTAGTTTTTTACTTTTTTTTAGCGTTGTAATTCTACCGACATTATTAGGGCGGAGCGTGATTGTATGTAGTGAGCAAGAACTATTCAATGTTCCACTTTTTCGGAGTTGTGTTGTTGTTTGTGTATTTGTTTGGGACACCTTCAGAGGTACATATTACACATAAAAACAATTTCTATAAAAGAAACAACTATACAATAGGGTATTTCACCAAAAAAAATCAATTAGTCTGGTCAGATAGATTTCCAAAAAATATTGAACTCAAATTTTTTTTTTTTTTTCACGTAAACAAAAAATGAAGACGATACAGTTCTTCGAAAAGTCTTGTCAAGTCGTGTGACTTCACAAGGTTAGTACTTTTTACCCAGAAAGTGACGTCACAAGCTCCCACTCGTGATCTTTGACACGTTTTATTTTCGACGATTTTTTATTTATTTGATAAAACAAAAAACAAGTTTCCAATATTTTTCGATAATCTAACAGACGGACTAATTAGATGTTTTTGGTGAAATAGGTACCCAATTAAAGCTGATATTTAATTTACCTTTTTATGCCTCTAAAATAAAACAATGATTTTCTATCAACATTGAACGCACATAGATTCGTATTCGTGCTATTAACCGTTGCGGAGTTCTGTCATGAAAACGCAATACTGGATGTAGGATCAAGTCATGACTGTTATAAAATGTTTTGTGACCAGAACCAAAGGCGTGTGCCGTGCGCAATATTTCAGCTCAATCGTAAACCAACAAATGATTTACTTATAAGCGGACAACTTACACAGGTACATAAGAACAGAGCAAGTTAAAAAAAAAACTTGTAAAAGGCTTGCTAAAGTGGCAGTTGGTTGTTATTTGCTCCCAAACAGGTGCCGCATCTGATGGTACTTATGTGCAGTCATCAAAGGCTATGAAAATCTGTAAAATCCAAAGTAAGTATATGTAGGTCACAACACACACGTCTCCATTAGATTTTGGAACATATCCCACACACCTGCGGCAAAATCCTTTGGCAGTCATCGTCATACTTAATGATAAGGAAAACTTGGTAGATAAGTTAATTTATGATTGGGAAGAGTTTGGATTTATGGCCCTAAAGGCTGTTAGATCAAAAGTCCTCGGGACATTTTGCATGCAAAATGAGACATTATGCCTGGAAATTAGAACTCAAATTAGAGATAAATCCGAGCCTAATTGTTTCAGCTTTTATGTACGCAAAGCGACACTGGCGTGTAAAATATGTCACTTTAGTGACAATAAAAACCGTTCTGGGAGTCTAAAATGGTCACTTTAACAGATCATAATAGGATCATAATATGGATTGCGTTTAAATTCGTAAAGTGGTCACAGACGTAGAGTTACTGTTATGAATTGTCACTTTGTGACCATTTTACGTGACGGTTTTTGGTCATGGCGGCCTGTCTCAGTCGAAAATAGACGAAATAGAAGGTATTATGGTGCAAACACTACACGTGCTCTCTCTCGTCATGCACGTAATCCAATGGAGTAGGGTTGAAGCGAGATTAGACGCAGGACCCATACTTTCTAAAGGCACGGAAGTTTCATCCCAACCAACGTACGAATCAAAACCTTCTTCGCAACACGGTGAGGAAGGGAGAAAGCATATGTTATAAATTAGTTTCCTACTCGTGTTGTAAGTAATCTTGTATGTATAAAAAACACACACAAAGAGAGCTGTCTCCTTTAAAACAAATACATATAGAAAGTTAATTAAAACTGAGTAAGTAAGTACATATTTTATCCGAGGCAGTGCCACCAAGCGTGATGAGGCAGAAAATTGTGTAAATACGGGTTTGTTGATATAGTCGAACATGCGATGAAATTATCACTTTTTACTGAATATTGAAAAAACTACATTTGACCTGAAATAAGGATTAGTATAGAAAGCATACTCGCCATTCAAGAAACCATTATTAGACTGACGCGTATTCCCTGGAATTTACAAAAAATCAGAAATTAGTACTCTCACTCAACTCAATTTTCCGAGTCGTTCGCGAGAGGTCTTATTTGTTCGTTGTGCGTACACACTAAAACTTGCCTTTCTTCTAGGGTGTAGGTACCTAATAGAACGGCCCTTCCTACTATTCGCACATATGCATGCCTTCTGATTTGTTTACATTACAATTTGGTCACCGGTTATAATTATAAACCACCAAGAAATAAAACACATTTTGTCATTCAATTAAAATTGAAACTATCTAGGAATACATTTCCCTGACTACAGCGAGTGTGAAAGCACTCGAGCACTAAACACTTGCAGCAAGGCTACCGCATCCTGGCAGTTGTCGCTACTTATATGACGCTAAATTCAGTTTAATTTCCACAGTTTGCAACTTTAGGAAGTTAGCATTTGGTGTAAATGTTTTATAGCTGTTGAAAATGTTTTGAAAAAATACTTTCAAGGGTTGAAATGTCAACAAACTGTCGTGTGTCCATCCGTATGCACAGTATGATAAAAGCCACGAAAATCGGACATCACTTTTTACCCGACTGCGGCGAAGCCCAAAAGGAGAGTTATGTGTTTGACGTCTATGTATGTAAGTATGTATGTATGTCTGTTTCTTTGTTCCCTCATAACTCCTAAACGGATGAAGGGATTGGAATGAAACATACGTCGTTAGATTCGCCTTAGTGGCACGAGTGTTCTAAGCTACATTAAAATTAAAAAATAAAGAAAAATTGCGGATTTTGGGGGCAAAATCGCGGAGTTCAAAAAAAAATTTTGTTCCTATACCATCGAGTAGGGTATCAAAATGAAGGATTTTAAAAGGAGATTTCAAAAATATATCACACTTATATGTTTAAAAGAAATTCAAAGTGACAAATCCTATAAACAAGCACAAAAGTTAAATCATCTGCGAAGAATTTTATGCGACCAACGAAAGAACAAACACAACTAAAAAGTGGGAAATAAAAAAAAAGTAGTTGGAAAACTAAAAAACCCGACTGAAAAAACGGAAAAGCAAAAAACAAGCACATTTTAAATCAAACAAAACTTGGAAGCAGGCGGGGTTCATTTGAATATTAAATTATGAAATGAGAATGGAATGGACCCCGCCTGCTTCCTAGTTTTGTTTGATTTATAATGTGCTTGTTTTTTGCTTTTCAGTTTTTTCAGTCGGGTTTTTTAGTTTTCCAACTACTTTTTTTTATGCTTTGATCGATAGTAAGCTTTGTTTTGAATGCGAGAGTAGAACTCCCGGGAGTTCTACTCTCGCATTCAAAACAAATATCTCGTACTCAAATATACTTGAAAACAGAGTTAATTTTTATTTTTCTGGATTTTCATCAAAACTCAAAAATCAACGATGTGATAAATATATTTGAACATTTGTTTTTCAAGTTTATTGACAATCTATACAAGGTATTCTATAAGCATGGTGCTACTGAGTGCGTCAATCTGCGGGCTTAGGGCACTCGTAGCCACTTGTGAGCAATATCCCAGACAACATGGTCTGGTGTATAATGTCAAAAAGAGTGTGGTCATGGTCTTTGGTGCCAGGGGTAATTACTCAGAAGCTGTACCTTCAGTTAGGTTGAACGGTATACCCCTTGTAAGGGTAGACCGATTTAAATATCTGGGTCACATATTGACCACTGGGCTCAGGGACGATGAGGACATTGATAGGGAGCGGAGGGCGCTGTGTGTGAGAGCTAACATTTAACAGATTGCCTGCAGATTCAGGCGTGCCTCTAAAGAGGTAAAGTGTACTATTTTTAGTGCTTACTGCACGTCTTTTTACACTTGCAGTCTGTGGGCTCATTTTACTCAAAAATCATACAGCGCCCTTCGCGTCCAATACAATAACGCATTTAGGGTGCTGATGGGGTTGCCCCACAGGGTTGCCCCGATACTGCAGCGCATCAGGGATGTTTGCTGAAGCTCACGTAGATTGTTTCTACGCCGTGATGCGTAAGCGATGCGCGTCCTTGGTTCGTAGGGTGCGGAGCAGCCCCAACAGCATCCTCTCTATGATAGCCACCAGGCTAGATTGTGTGTTTGTGAACCACTGCTGCAAGGTCTCAGCTGGGTCTGTCACCTTGCAGCAGTGATATCACGAGTGTAAGAGTATTACTAACATAGTTTGTAAGATCATTGTTACTAACGCTGTCAGTTTTGTTTTCTAAATTATAATTGCCTACTAACATAGTTTATAAGTTCCGTTTGTTACTAACCATAATGGATCATTGTTATCTGAAATAAATTATTATTATTATAAGCGAAACAGAAAAGATTTTTCTTTATTAGAAAAACAAATATTATGCCTGATTTTATTTTTTATCCTTTTATTTTTTCCCTCGGACATCTTTTGCAAGTAGCACCTTATATTTATCGTAATATATTCTTCAGAACTTTACCATTAACTATAAAAAAAAACAAAATCAAATCATAAAAAAAGAAAAAAGAAATCAAATCTCTCAGGAAATCGAAAATATCAAGATATGGGTTTAAAAATGTTCTCTGATAATTCTGAGAAAAAAATTTCATAATAATAATTTCAAAATTACAGAAAAAATACGTAACTTGCTTTAAATTACATCGTTCCGTGTGGTGTCGGACGTAAAGAATAGCACCATCCCATATCTTCCCGTGGGTGTCGTAAGAGGCGACTAAGGGACTTACCAGAGAATGGGCAGCAGCGTTCTCTGTGTCTTTGTAACAACCATACTGCGATCGCCAACCCGCCTGCCAAGCGTGGCGATTATGGCAAACCCCCCCAAAAATGCCTGGGGGAGGCCTATGTCCAGCAGTGGACGTCTTTTGGCTGAAATGATGATGATGACATCTTAAAAATATTTATTTGTTTCTAAAAATAGCGGATAAGGAACTTTATCGCATACTATGTATAATTAAAACACAAAAATGTTACACACATAATAAGTTTTTGATTTTTAAGGAAAACCAGAATTAAATATTATAGTAGATTGTACACCAAGTGCATAAAACGCACCATTTTGCGCGAGACGTTTATCCATCCGATGCGAGCTTGCGAGCGAGGAAGAATATAAAGTAGAGAGTAAAATGGGTTTTATGGACGAGTTTTACACTCTACTTTTCACTTCGATTGCGAGGAAATGAAACAGCAACTTGTAAATATTGTAAAAATAATTATGGTTCCCACCAAGTAACTTTTTTTTTATCAGTAGGAAACTTGACATAACACCTGACTTATGTCGTTACTCATACTGCTCAGTTTTAAACATTCAAACATTTTGAGCAAGCCTATTGCCATCAACCAATGTAATTAGGAGCAAGCCTATTGCCATCAACTGATGTAATTTGGACCAAGCCTATTGCCATCAACCAAAGTAATTAGGAGCAAGCCTATTGCCATCAACTGATGTAATTAGGGACAAGCCTATTGCCATCAACAGATGTAATTAGGAAAAGCCTATTGCCATCAACCAATCTTATTAGGAGCAAACCTATTGCCATTCACTGATTTAGGTAATTGAGAGCAAGCCTATTGCCATCAATCAATGTAATTAAGAGTAAGCCTATTCCCATCAAATGATGTAATTAGGAGCAAGCCTATTGCCATCAACCAACCTAATTAAGAGCAAGCCTATTGCCATCAAGCGATTTAGGTTATTGGGGGAAGCCTATTCCCATCAACTTTCCTTGTATTCGTAATGAAAAGCAGTAATCCCTTGTTCTTAGAATACTAGCGAAACGAATTAAATTAAAGAGGTTATTCTATGAAGTTGTTCCTGTGGCTGTTGGGCCGATTACCTGTGCCGATTACCTTGGTCTTAGACGAAGATTTTACTTTATGCTCTAGAGCATAAAACGCGACTTTATGTCGCCTACGCACGTCATAAAGTCGAATTTTAGAGCGAGAGAAGTGAAATAGTAGATTGTACACCAAGTGCATAAAACGCATCATTTTGCGCGAGACGTTTATCCATCCGATGCGAGCTTGCGAGCGAGGATGGATATAAAGTAGAGAGCAAAATGGGTTTTATGGACGAGTTTTACACTGTACTTTTCACTTCGATTGCGAGGAAATGAAACAGCAACTTGTAAATATTGTAAAAATAATTATTGTTCCCGTCAATTAACTTTTTTCTTTTTTTCGGTAGGAAACGTGACATAACACCTGACTTGGGTCGTTACTCATACTGCTCAGTTATAAAAGCATCTTGAGCAAGCCTATTGCCATCAACCAATGTAATTGGGAGTAAGCCTATTGCCATCAACTGATGTAATTGGGGGCAAGCCTAATGCCATCAACCGATGTAATTAGGAGCAAGCCTATTACCATCAACCAATCTAATTAGAAGCAAACCTATTGCCATCAACCGATCTAATTAGGAGCAAGCCTATTGCCATCAACTGATGTAATTGGGGGCAAGCCTATTGCCATCAACCGATGTAATTAGGAAAATTCTATTGTCATCAACTGATGTAATTGGGGGCAAGCCTATTGCCATCAAGCGATTTAAGTAATTGGGGCAAGCCTATTCCCATCAACTTTCCTTGTATTCGTAATGAAAAGCAGTAATCCCTTGTTCTTAGAATACTAACGAAACGAATTAAAGAGGTTATTCTATGAAGTTGAAGTTGTTCGTGTGGCTGTTGGGCCGATTACCTGTGCCGATTACCTTGGTCTTCGACGAAGATTTTACTTTATGCTCTAGAGCATAAAACGCGACTTTATGTCGCCTACGCACGACATAAAGACGAATTTTAGAGCGAGAGAAGTGAAAAATAAATTATAGCTCTGGTTCTAAGTTGAATTCGATTACGGGAGTGCTACTCTAGCATTCAAAACAGTGTATACTATCGATTAGAAGAATTAAAAAGCGATGTTCTATTTTTGAGGCATTTATCATACTGTGGTATGTAACTACATTTTGTTGCGAGAATTTAGATTGGTGGTCGACTGTTGTTCTGTTGAAATTTGGAAAGTATTCTCCGAATCGATACACAAATGTGAAGTGAAATTATAAAGGGAATAGCGAAAAAAATCCTCGTATAAAAAAGTGTCCCTAGAATACTATTTTTTCTAAGTCAATGGTTGATGACATACTCGCTTCCACGGTCGTAAACATAACTTTCAACGAAAATTGGTTAACATAAGATTTGATTTAGTTATTGAGATACGTGAGATTTTCGTCAAACTGCAACAGTAGCTTTGTTTTTCATTAACATACAAAGAAAAACAAACTTAGTTTTGCTGTTCAGTGTAACATGAATGGGCGTTAAAAATATTGTTTGGTACTACATAACTCTCTATGCATGATGATACTCATGTAAATTGAATAATAAGCATTTGCATACGTTTTCAGTGAAAAACACCGCTAAAATAATCTCGCGAGTTTTAGTATAGACTAGGTCTAAAGTTTCGCGATATTTTACAGCTGGGTAGACAGCAACCGCTAATAAATAATGATTACGACTAACAAATAACTGAAAAAGTCATAAGGTTAAAAAAAAAAAAGTAAAAGGTGAAAGGTTATAAGTGGACACCGCTGGTTTTTGACGTCTCGACCAATATACCAGAGGCAACCCAGAGGCATCTCCACAGGGGTATCGTCACGACATAATTATCTGGCTGTTTGGCTTCGCATTGAGACTTAGGTCGGTCTTTTCACTCGGCCAGACTGTTTTTTAAACGGAAGAAAAGTTGTTAAAGAATGAGCTGCTCGTAAGGACTTTTCAAATCTTGTATTGGGAACTCCAGTTGCGTTGCCATCGTTTCGCTATAGTGTCTCTGTTCCTGTGGTTGCAAACACTGCTCTCATCATCATCAGAACAACGCAACGCTTCGGCTTCAGAAAAATGTATGATAAATGATGTTTATTCGGCAAATAGGTTTTTACAAACATTTTCATAAGATTTTTTTAAACTAGATTGGGTCGGTGTTACGTACCTGACTACTCAAACTCAGAGGTCATCTATCTCTCTCTTGATGATGGACTTCTTCGGACCAGTTTCTGGCAAAGAACTTGTTAGTAACATCTAGCTCAACACAGAGATTGGCACAGCTACGATTGATTCCAAAACCTCACACGTGCCTTTTTTTTGTGGGTCAATGGGCGGGTGAATCATTAATTAACCCCTCCCGCTCTAGGCAGAGTGGAAGAGAGTGTCAGACTTCTACTGACTCAAAATCACCCATGTTTCTTCTTAGCCCTTTATGTCGAGACCGCGGAATCTCTTGCGAAACACTCGCAGCCCTGACGGGACAACCCGCAGCCTCGACCGGTCATACACGTGCCTTACCTGTGTTTAAGTTAGGTACCCTCTTCATGTCAGGCTTAAGAGAATCAAGGATGAAAGACTTTGTTATTCATTAGACATTAGTTACTTAGTGTTTGGTGAATAATTTATCAAGAACAAGACACTAAGTTAGTATAACTATAATGTACTAAGATTACCACTGTTTATACTTACATGACACTTAAGACTGTCTGTTTACTTAGTTAGAGGTTGGGGTATACGAATGGAACATAGCGTGACTGTGACTGCCAAGTCTCATCGTGACCCGTCGTTGTTCAAAAGAGATACCGTGGCCAGGAACATGGGTGGTTTTTGGTCAGTAGAAGTCTGACACTCCCTACCGCTCTGCCCAGAGGGAGTCATTTGATGATTTCCCACCACCTCAAAAACAAAAACGTCTCATCATGAACAATATCCCACCTTCTATCCCTGACTCCCTGGGCACAAAAAAGGGTCGTGTCCTAAGCCACTGCTGACGTTGTTGATCTGGTAGAGGTGGTCGTACCTCAATTAAAAAAATATAAGATTTTTAGAGAAGCGGCTGTACGGTGTTCGCTATTATGAAACCAAGATTGGTTTTCTGAATTTTCCCTAGAAAACAAGCAATTTACGGCTCATTGTTGGTGGCAAAGTGTTTGTAATGTGCAAAGTTAGAAATTAGAACGAGCTCGAAAGGCGCCATTACGGAAAAGGTTTCCGGGTTACTTTATTGCGCAAATGGCCAACATAACAATTGGTTAGTTGTATTTTTACGGATTCTATTTAAAAATGTAAGTAGGTCTTATAAATCCATTGTAAAAACAAAAAGTGACTACTAAAGAAACTAATAAATAATAATAGTATGAATAAATTGTTAAGATATTTTTATTTAAACGCGCTGGTAATTAATAATGTTCCAACAAAATGTGCAGATAAATTGCCTGTTCATTCAATCATAAAGAGTTGTGGTATTTTCTCAAACCTTCAGGTTCAAGTAATGAAAAAACGTGTTCATTCTGAATGAACGGAGTTGATTCTCGCCACATCAACGAGTATAAATGAAAACCGCTTTCATATTTTAATGTGCGTTCGACTCGGGGAAATACGTATGTTCAGAGTATTTTATCACTTTTAATGTTTATGTACTTGTTCGTAACTGATTTGCCAGAGAAGGCAAAATACCGGGAGACTTGGAAAGGAATTGGGGAGGGCTTTGCTCAGCAATGGGACAGAAAAGGCAAATTTAAAAATAAATGTGATAAAACACCATTCTAATAAAAACAGGGGGTCCAAAATAGCCACTTTAGCAGATCATAATAGGATCATAATATGAATTGCGTTAAAATTCGTAAAATGGTCACAGACACAAATTATTATGAATGGTCCATTTTATGAATTTCAACGCAATTCATATTAAAGCTTACAGCTTTAATTCCAAGAATGGCAGGCTGTATCTGTCAGTTTACCTGAGTTAAGTAGGTAATCTTGGTATATAGGTACAAGTTAAAGTTTCCTGTACCTACATACGACTATATTTGGCATTTAACTTGAACTAGAAAAGTCAAAGTTCTTAGAAAGTCCTTGTTTGTTGTGAAAGGCAATTATTACGGAGACAGAAGATTAGAAAGACAAAGAGAATAATTATGAAATACATACATACGAGTGTACTTATTTTATTTGATTTATTTTGTGTGTTTGTTTAATAATCAGTAATATTTTAATAGAGTATTGCTTAGGTACTATCATTTACTAACTGCAAAAAAAAATAGTCAGGTACTTTTATGATTGAAGAAATAAAAACACCATGATCTTAAAACAAAAGGATCACGTTGCATTATCATGATTAAACCATTACACGAAAATGTTTGCTTCTAACTGTAATTAACATATTTACGCTGTAGGTAATACAGATTAAAATGGTGTGTTCCCTTCATTTATACAAAATGTGTGTGCCTTCGAATTGTTATAAACAAGATAGCGAAAGCTCAGAGGATTTTAAATTCGGGGTTTAGTTCTGTAAACAAATGTGCGTTAACTACAATAGGTATTTGAGCTTAAATAGGTTTTGGGCACTTATCTAGATATTACCTAAAGGGGAACTTCTAAGTATTTCAACGATTCCAAATCCGTTTTATAGTGACTGTGCAAATACAACTATTGTACAGTCGAACAAGCAAATAAGTATACAGGGTAGAGATCTTTATAATTCTACTAGCTTTTGCCAGCGGCTTCGCCCGCGTGAAAAATGCGATTTTCCATACAAACTTTCATCCCCTATTTAACTCCCATAAGGGTTGAATTTCGAAAAATCCTTCTTTATTCCTTGTCTACATTATAAAGGGAACCTCTGTGCAAAATTTCAGCTTTCTAGGTCCAAGGGTTTGGGCTGGGCGTTGATGAGTCAGTCAGTCAGTCAGTCAGTCAGTCAGTCAGGACTTCTCTCTTTATTTATATAGATAACACTGAAAATATTGATTGTAATTTTGTTTTATCAAGTGTTTCGCATTAAGCGACTGATGTCAAACACTGTATCGTTTGACATCAGTCTCTAAATATATCTGTATAATCTAAAAAGTAAATACAAGTTAGCTAGCTGTATACTTATTAGCTTGTTCGACTATACTAGTATTGTATAATAATATCTTTCTTCGGTGAAAGAAATGTTTGTGAGAAAACCAGCACACCCGACAGTTATTTTTCGAGGGCATGCAAAGGCAAGTCAGAGGCCCCAGAGAGAGTGCGGCGTAAAATCTCAGTTCAGGCACACGAGGAAAAGAAGAATAGGTACAACTATTACACATACATAACTTAAATAATGCCTACATTTAGTCAGTTATGTTTAAGGGGACGGTGAACGAACATTTCAGAAACTATCGAAAAGCTAATAATGTCAATCCGCTCTAAAAAGCTCAAATTGGCACTCGGGGCCATAGTTTTTTCAGTTTTTTCAGCACAAACGCAATACTCTTGTTTTGTTGTTCGTGTACCTATTACTGTGCTTTCGTTCAGTATCTCGTTCACTCGTTTTAATAACATTAAAGTTGTAATGACTGCCTCGGTGCTCTAGTGCTTGCAAGTGCGACTGCTCAGCATCAGGTTCTGGGTTGGATACCCCGGTCGAGCAAAGTGTTATTGAGTTTCTTTAGAGGAATTTTTCAGTTAGCAGCCACGGAGTCGGAAATTGCGCCCGGTTGATGGCAATAGACTCACCCCCGTTACTTAAGGCGGGGTTGCAGTACTTTTTAAGAGTTTTGAACCTATAAAAATCGAACTAAATACGAGATCATTACATAAAAATTGAACATACTCTCTAGTAAATCGTAAAGATAGAAACGCGATTTAGAATGATCGGCTCGATACTTTTTTTTATCAAACATGACTCTAAATCACAATTTCAAACGTGTACTGCTAAGACATTTCATCATGAATTTATATAAAAGTTATATCAATAGATAGAACTTTTTATTCTGAAGTAAATGTTGAAAACATATTGTATAATTTCTTTATAGTTTTTCTCCAAGAAGCAAAAAACAGTCAATATTGAGGCATTATATCGCTCGTGCGGCAGGGCGGGGGGTGAGGTCGTGCGTACATAAAAACAAAGTACTGCAACCTCGCCTTAAGGGGACGGTGAACGAACATTCTCCATACAAACGTAATACCAAAATCATTCGCGATACGAACATATTACCAACTTAAAATTATGTTATTCGGATACAGACGATATTTATCTAGGTTCCTATTAAACTTTTTTATTAAAACATTTACTATTTACGAAATGCAAGCGAATTGCTATTTACTATTGACGAAATGCAATTCGCTTGCATTTCGTAAATAGTAAATGTTTAAAAAAAAAAGTTTAATAGGAACCTAGATAAATATCGTCTGTATCCGAATAACATAATTTTAAGTGCCTACGACGCAGCTGTACCTTTCTCGTCTGCATCACTCCACGACGGTTGATGAAGTCGTGCAGTACTTGAAGGTGAAGACCAACTGGACTCTGAGGGTTGAAAGGTTGGGATCGCGCCACAACATCAACTTTAAGTCGTTCGCCGTGGTACGAGTCCCAACCCAGCATCTACAAACCTGCATGAAGGAGGACTTTTGATCGAAAGGTGTCTTGTATCGACGTTTCCGGGGACGATTACGTGACACCTCGCAGCGCAACACGACGCCGCCAACGTTACGTGTGTAGTTATAGTTTATAAGGTTTTTTCATATGTATTAGTTTGTTGTTATTGTTTTATGTTATTGTTTTATGTTATTGTTTTATGTTATTTGTGTATTTTACCTATGGGCCTTAGAAGCCTGAAATAAAATGTTTATTATAATTATTATAATGGCTCTCATGTGTTATTATATTATTTTAAACCCATTAGATTATGGATTCACCGAAAAAAAAACCAAAGACATTCAAATATTTAGGTAGGTATAAGCGGTAGACGGGACACGACGAAGTATATCGTAATCCAAAATCTGTTGGAATGGAATAGTTTGTGGGACTTTACTATCCTGGTTTCCTATCTCCAAAAAAAAAGTGCATGGTAGGTATTAGAAAGAAATAATATAGATTTGATTTAAAGATTCCAATACCTCCTTCCGACTTCTGTTCTCCTGGTACTTTGTGGGATGATCGTACAATTTTACGATATAGAAATAAAAACTGATTATTTTTTCATTAACAACTGTTTTTCGGTTGACTGTACTTCACTTGTACTTGTGTCAAAAAGGGGATCAGAACGGAATGATAAATTACTGGGGATCAGAACGGAATAAACAAAAGAAAAATATTGGCAGTGGATCGGTTTAGGGGATCAGACCGGAACAACTCGGCAAAATTTAGTCTGTCTGTCTGTCACACGCCCGCTTGTCATGTAGTTCGTGTGTCAAATTCGTCAATTTTCAGAATCAAACATTTTGAATGAACTCCCATTGTCGCTCTATATTATTTTTATTTTATTATTATACTAGCTGATGCCCGCGGCTTCACCCGCGTGGGTGTCGTTCAAATTATATACTAAAACCTTCCTCTTGAATCACTCTATCTATTAAAAAAACCGCATCAAAATCCGTTGCGTAGTTTTAAAGATTTAAGCATACAGTCAAAAATAGCGACTTTGTTTTATACTATGTAAGGATTTATTTTAAATATATTTAAAACATAATTATACATTATGTACAGCCTGCATTGATCTGGTACTTTTATCTACTTTTTTTTGGGGGTGTGCGAAATCATCAAAATGACTCCTCCCGCTCTGGGCAGAGCAGAAGGGAGTATCAAACTTCTACTGACTAAAAACCACCCATGTTCCTTCTTAGCCCTTTTTGTCGAGGCCGCGATATCTCTTTCAAACAACCCGCATCAGGGTACTCTTACCCCTATATCTTAGACAAGAGGGTTACAAATTATGTAAACGTTCGAGGTGTCATAGCTAACCCAACAAATCAATGATTGATGAAATCTTATACAAAGTCTTTGGAGACGAACTTGCTAATTGTTTCTAATAGGGAATCGTTTAACATAGATCCTCGTCAGCTTTGAAAATTAAAACTTTAGATACGCCGCTGAAACCTCGTAAAGTAGTAATCTTAACTTAGGTAAATGTTAATGAAGACGGCGCGCGGTCAAAGATAATTAGCACAAGTTTGCAAAAGTTAACCGGTTCCGCAGTTTCAAATCGACACAGAGGCTTATCATAATTTAATTACAGGAATTCCGAACTTACTACAAGTTAATAACGTCAAATTTGTACCTTCATAATGGTAGTGACCTAGTTCATACCAACACAAACCGTCAAATTCTCAAATATTCAAGATTTTTGTCAATAACCGCTTGGAAAATGGTAATTTTCACACGGGTAAAGCCGTGGGCTTTGGTAGTTTCTTCTCCAGAGACGCTTTCTGTGAACCAAGGTATCAGGAAACAGTGGCCTCTATGAAAAAAGTTTTCGGCAAGAAGTGCTATCTATGAACAGACATCTCTGTCAACAGTGCTTCTTATGTACCGAGATGTCTACAATGTTCTATATTATCTATATCAACAAAGTTTTCGGCGAAACGTCTAGGAAAAGAGATTTCTATTAGCTGTGCTTTCTGTATGTAGTCATTATCTTAGATTCCACGCTCCTCGAAATATTTGCTAGTTATTAGGTGGCTTATAAAGAGAGCGCTCGCAGTGTCAGCTGATCAAATAAGCGACCAATGTGCGCACGGGATAAGAACACCATACTGACCTAGCAGTTTTCTGATAGTTTTATGATTTATCACTCGATACCAAAGAGTTGTAAAAATATATAAAGTCCTATTAAAATAGATGGACAAACTTCTGAAATTATTCAGACCACCAAAATAAGGATAATAGTAAAACAAATAAATAAGAAAATACACTAAAATTGTGTTCACCCAACTATAGAGGTAAAAAAAAACCCTTTAACAGGGTTCTTTTTGCTTGGATATCTTTGGTTATACACACTGAATACTGTGTTCAAATTTGTTCACCAACACTCATCATACTAATAAATATTCCGACAAAACTAACGGCCGATAGAAAGTTTACAGTCTACGGGAACTTTTACAGAGAAAACATCTTACCAGTTACCTACGCCAATTTTTTACTTTATTATCACAGAATCGCTGCCAAAATGAGGATCATTACAGTATGTTTAACAACGATATAAATAGCGAGGGCAAACATGATTCGTGTAATGACAAAAGTTATTAGGAGTCGGTCTCATAAGCCGTTTCTTGTCATACTTGCTTCAAAGACAAACGACTTATTAATAACCGCTCTGGGACGTAAATAGGACTCGCTTAATATCAGAGACCTGATAGGTATTATTTGGTATACTAGAGTTTATAAACAAATACTAAGTGAAGCTAAGCTAGATAGTTGTTGTTAGATATTTACCTAATAAAGATATAATTCTGATGATAGATTCTGTTCAATAATGATATTTTATTTATTTATCTTAATTTTTTAATGTAACTACTAACTAGGTACGTAAATTACGAGTACTAGGTGTTTTAATTTAATTTTAAGTTGCATGCTGAATGTAGTAAGCGAAATATGTGAAACCTTTTATTTTTATGACCATATTGTACCTTATTTCATGCAAATAAAGAATCTTGAATCTGATGACGGAAATTACATGAATGTATAAAGAGTTCGCTCGGTTGTAAAGATCTATCTGTGTATTAATCGATGTACTAGAGGCATTGGAAGAAGGTACGAATCCATACTAATATTATAAATGCGAAAGTAACTCTGTCTGTCTGTCTGTCTGTTACTCTTTCACGCCTAAACGGCTGAACGGATTTTGATGAAATTTGGTACAGACATAGTTTGGAACTTGAGAAAGGACATAGGATAGTTTTTTTTTTTTTTTTTTCGCGAGTTAAACCAAAAATCTGCCGGAAGTCACTATTCCACGCGAACGAAGTCGCGGGCAAAAGCTAGTAGAGTATAAATAACAATTTTATGAGCCCGATAGCAGACAAACACAGCGTTTAATCCCGAAAACAGAAGTGCTGCCTATGGTATATAAGTATTTCCTTACCTTGTGTTCATTCTCAAAGAGCGTTTCTTTCTTTATACTTATGGTTATATTAGAGCGCATGGCCGATGAAGGAAAGATCGCAATGTCCTTCTCCCAGACAATACTCTTGATCGCCTTTTGATGACGGAAAGGGATGATATTAATCCTCACCGGAAACCACATCGCGGTCGGTCGCTTCAATATTCATAACACTAATGGATGTTTTGTAATGTGTTAATCATTTCACAATCCAACCGTCAACCACAAATTAATATATTTGGTGGAGTTTCATTTGTTAGTCCGTTGGTCACTACAGTGCTGACCAATGAGCACTCAGCAATTTAAACTCCTGCTAATTTGTGGCCAATCACCGATCAGGAAAGTTACGAAGCTAATTAGCGTCAATTTGCGTGAAATTTGTAAAATTCTAATTAATTGTTAATGAAGTGGAGTTCTGCGGTTAACAAAGTGTGTTTGAACGAGAACATCAAATGTAAGCAAGCAATTATAAATTTTTTAAGCGATGTAATTAAACAAGCACACGGGAGACAAAGTCTGACAATTAAATTGTGCCGGTTTAAAACTTAGGAACTAAGGAGAGAGATTTAATAATAAATCTACGGTATATGTAGGAACAGAGGAGAGCAGTGGTGGCTCAGTGGTAGCGGCCCCGACTTACGAACAGTGAGTCGTGGGTTCGAACCCAACCAAGCGCATTACTTTGTGGAATTTATTTCATCACCACTGCTCTCACTGGTGATGGAAAACATCGTGAGGAAACCGACATGTCTTAGAACCAAAAATTCGAAGACATGTGACATCTACCAATCCGCACTGGGCCCGCGTGGTAGCTCATATATCCCATCCTTCTCCTAGAGAGGAGGCCTGAGTCCCTGCAGTGGGAATATTATAGGCTGATGATGATGATGATATGTAGGAACAAAGAAACGATAGGTAAGTATGAAAAATGATTATATGACCAGAAATATTCGAACCCAAATAAATTTGAACGAGGGAAGGCAGGTGAGGATGACCCATGTAGTGCTGTAGGCAGATATAATAAGACCCTAGAATGGAAAGAAAAAAAGAACTAGTTTATGGATCTACTTAGTGAAAGTTATTACATTATGAGAAGCATTATTCTAAGTAGTAAAAATATCAAGCTCCTATCTCAACGCAATAAAATAATGAGGACCATCTCATTTATTTTTCATTGATCGATTTAACTAAGTCGCTCACCAGAATAATTTATGGAATGTTCCTCATTGACCTGATATATTAAAATTGAGACCAAATTTTATATCCCAAACAGGGTAAAATAACTATTTAATTTACAATTCAATTGTCTGAGACTGAAATTAAACTAGAATGCTTACGGAGAAATATCGTTTCGTGGAATGCCAATATTAGTTACCCAATTTCTGGCGAGAATTTGTTTGCCATTTAATTGGTAACCTATCGATATACCTCCTACACACCTATTATAACATAACAATACAATCTAACATTGGCAATCCATTAAGAAGCCCGGAATTCGCATAACCTCGCAATACAATTATCTGTTCCTATTTTCACATGGGAGCTCCCATACAATTTGGACTTCAATAAAGCAGAATTATATCCCGGTTCAAAAGCATTAAACAGAGAAGCTGTCTATTAAATTAAATACGATAATTTCGTTATCTTCATAACGAGTAAAATTTAATATAATTATGAGGGTTCCGTCCGTTTAGTGCACTGATCCTTAACGATCGGAATAAATTTCGGATTTGTGCAAATTGTGTCCCATAAACTCGAATATTCCGATTGTTATAGGAGCTCTAGGTTTAGCTAGCAAATTCAATTTTCTTTTATCTAAAAAATGTGGATTTACATTTTTATCCCGTTGAGTTCAATAGTAATTTTAGTAGTCGTATCGTATTCGAAATTATTCCATTGTAAGTTTTGATTTTGTTTTTATTTTTGCATCAAAACATAATTTCACACTTATTTTAAAACAGCAATTGTCAAAATGTTAACGTCAATAGAATTTTAAACATTTATCACGTTGAACTGAATTATGCTGTCTCATAAAAAACAGCATAATATATTTAGGTATGTACGTACGAGAAAGGATTTTCAAATAGGAGTGATTTATTAATACGGACCTATAGGTTTGTATGAGCACTTGACGTTAATTACCTTAATAAGCACTAATGCTCTGCAATAAATAGAAGTGGGGTGAAACCGGCTGTATTCAGGGTATATAAGGACCATTCACGAAACCGTTAGCCAAGCATTCTGCACATCAAACTAGGGTTGAAAGTTATAACATTGAAAACTTTTATTTAATAAAAACGTGTGAAAAAGTTGGAACTTTGACCCAATATCTCTTTAACAACATAGTTTTTAGGAAAGGTCGAGACCAAAAAATATCGCATTGTAGGCGAGAACAAGTGCCTTTCGTTTCGAGATGCTGAAGTCGTTATTCATTTAAGTACGTCTTTTCTTAACGCTTTTAAAAGTTTCCTTATAAATGTGAAGCGCTTCCTGATCTTTAAAAGGCACTGCCTGCAAAAGTGAGTAAATTCAGTTATTTCATTTCGTTTACAAATCCGATAGAACCACTGCTCGCCGTTGAAAAAATACTCCTAAAGTGACACAACATGTAAACCGCTGGGAAGCTTTATTTATTCGAACAGAAATACCTACATTGTCAAATCTGTACTGGACTAAATTTAAACACAATTGCTTCCATTTCTCTTTTCAATAATAAAATATCCACTGAAAAGTTGTCTCGCCGCATTTACATGATTTTCACATAAAAACCTAAAACGAAAGTGGAAAATCCGGAATGGAATTGATTTTCAGTCCGACGATGTTGTAACATGTTTGCTCGTCGGCCTAAAAAGATTGGTTTGCAATCTTGTTTCTCTTTTAGCCATCGAGTGCAGAGTGTGACTGTGTTTATACTCTATACCTACGTTTTTTATAGAGCAAAAATTAAATATTTGCAGTCTAATCATTCCTAATACTTAGATTATGAAATTGTTAAACAGTAGTGCAGGCATGAAGCTTTGAGACCACCTATATCCACTGATATTAGTGAGGGTGTTTCGTCGTTTCGCACCACGAGTGGTTCGGACCGCGGTGTGAAACGACGAAGAGCTCTTAGGAATAGGCTGTTTCGGACCGCGGTGTGAATTGACCATAAAAGAATTTGAATGGGTTACGCCCAAATACTCGAACGTCACTAAATAATCTACAAATCTCTCTTTCTAAATAATTTACAAATAATCCCGAAAATTAATTAAGTTATTAAAAACAATAAATTTCAAATTTGGGTCTTATCGACCCTCGCGCAACTGTTAATGACTTAAAAGGAGACGCGAGTACGCGGGTTAACCACACGATAAAGAAAAAAGGTTTATGAATTAAAACAACAAATCCCCAAATCAACCGGCTTTTCGAAACATTTCTATGATTTTAAAAAATCTGTGCTTGCACCACTTGCACTGTTTTGACAGAAGGCAAAACTGTTCTGTCTATACAGCAGACGAAGTTATTTTAATTCTAGTTTACGCACGGTCTTAAACTGGCGTAGATATAAAAGCAAAAACTCGCGAAGAAAATTAATGTGAGGCTATCTATCAGGTAAACAAACAGAAGAGGTACCTACGCTAAAAAGATCAAAGTTCTACCACGTACTTACAAATTGGTAATGTTTAAACGGAAAATTTACCGTGCGTGTGCCGGGGCAGGTAACAATAAACCCCTCTTCAACCGTTATCAAATGGAATGAAATTACAAAGCTCGGCCTTCCAAGAATGGATTTAAGTCTTAAATTAAGATTGAGAGCCTTCATGATGTTATGAATTAACCTTGGGGTTTCAGACAAATTAAATCGAATGACTAAAACACTCAACCCCCAACATTAATAGAAGTAATTTACTTTAACCAATCTAAATATTTGTTTTATTTTATTTATGATGAATAATAAACTGCCATGCTTGTCATCAATGACATCCTACGCATTATATCATCATACGCATTGTAAGGAAAAAAGTAATCTTATTATAAAAACGAAATATACTTAAATTGGATTTTCTTTTAATTTGTGTCTCATGGTCTACTACCTGGGGAGACCACAGAGCTGTTCCGTACTCCGTACGACTAAAGCCAGATATTTCTCCTGGATTATGAGTGTATAAGTGAGATTAACACGTGTCACACCTTCGACAGTGTTAGATCAGAGGAGTCTGAAATGATTTTTAATCTCCAGTTTTCGGGGCCCTTCACTATATGAGATCTAGCTTGCGAACATACAGACGCTAGCTGACAATTGAACATACTCGTTAATTGCAAATTTTCCAAATTAACCTTAATCCTAATACGATAAAGTTGTAAATATATTAAAGAAATTCAGCAGATATACTAGTAGCATGGTATGCGGGCGTCTGTACATTTTAGGTGGGTAGGTGAGTAGCATAAATGTAATCCACGGCGTGGGTGTAAAAAACGATTAATGAATTATTTCAAGAGGATGGACATCCGGTCCTCCTATCAGTTAATATATTGTACTTGCTATATCATGATCAGTAACTTGACCGACAAGCTTCGTAATTATCGCAATATTTATGTCCTTTTATTACGGCCATTAAGTAGGAACTGAAGATTATATTTAGGCGGACGTTTGAACGTAATATGATTTGAGAATGATAAAAGGATTATATTATTAGCAGGTCAATGGCCAGTTATATGCAAGAAAATAAATATTTACATATTATGTAGAAATCTCTTTTTTTTTTTGTACTCTACCACAGTCTGTACTGTCCTATTTAACCCTAAGGTTGACTGGTAGAGAATGCCTTGTGGCATTAAGTCCGCCTATGTACCACTCTTGTACATGAAGTTTAAATAAATAAATAAATCTAGAAGCTGTTTAAAGTTACACAGAAGTGAGAACACTCAACGCAGTTGCACCACCCAGGTACTTTGTAAAACTAGTACTTAGTAGAACTAGGTTCTTTTCGCGCTGCGGTCCATATCCTGAATAAAACATTGTCCTTGGCGTTTTGATTTCTAGTGTAACAAGACCATACAATCGTACATGGGTAAGGCAAGAAATAAAAGTAATTTTCCGGTAAAAATTGTAATTACGTACTTATTTAAACATTTTCCAGGAGTTTCGAGCTCTAGAGGCCCAAACACATCCATAATGAAGTCTAAAACAAAAAACTTTTTGATTGTAATACTTTCTTTTGTGTTGGTAACTTGGTACGCCAAAACTGACAGTACTTTTTTGCTCCAGAATTAGTTTTCTCTTGGCAGTTTTTTTAATATTTCAAACAATGATTGACTGATATTCTAGGTTGTAAAGGTCCTTTCACTTTACTGTCAGGAAGCTAACCAAGCACACCGTCAAAACACTAAGGGCAGTTATTCCCGGAGAGGAGATGTGCCAAATTCGACCAATCACCAGGAAGGGCTGATTTCCGTACATCTCTTCTTGTCTCTGCTCCTCTCCGCTTTGGTGGAAACCGGGCCCTAGGCTGTTGAATACAGTGACATCATGGTATTCGCAGTCATCATTGATATTTTGACACACAATAACAGACTTATTTTCTGTTCTCACTTTTAATTTTGAAATAAATAGGATCGATACTGAAATAGGTTTCGCCTACCAAGATCCAATTTCTCTTTGATTTCTGTTTGAGAAAATACAAGGATAAAGACCAAAAAAAATATTTTTACCAATTAATTTTCTAAGATTATGCTTATATGACTTACCATTATAGTTGAATGATTTATAAATAAACACAATGGTCCCTCTTTTAATATTTAAAGCCGCGCATAATGTAGGTTGCTAGTATAAAAATGGTCGTTCGTACCTAACCTCATTTTATAACATGTCGATAAAAGGAAATGGCTTCACATTATGTTCGATATACCGACAAATCAATTTATGTTTAGGGGTTCGGTCCACAATGTGTATTTACGAGATTTTGTTTGCTTCACTTAATTTATTTATGTGTAACATGATCGTATAGTGAAATTTTCTTACTTGCCAATCGACTAAGCACTTTACACCCCTGCGGGCGGAGGTGCCAGAGGTGTCTAGAATCATCACATTCAGTTTACACGCACTTGTTTGTAATGCGCGTAATATCTACGTACGAAACGGGGTGAGGAGGGACGCAAATACGCGTGTGTGTAATGTAAATGCAAAAGCGTGTGTATGTGTATACGTCCTACAAACTACGTGGATAGGTCATACTTTACGTGACCTTACATTTTCAAACAGACACTAACATTAATCTTTAACTTTTCTTTACTAACGTCTAAGTCTGGAATAAACATTTATTAATATTATTTTAATTGGAAAAACATTTAACAATGTCTAAAACTGTAACAAAGCATGATATAAAACCACTTAATACTTCTAATGTTTACGTGTGAGTTCTAAATAGTTCTTTTGTTCTTCTCTAATCGATCCCGTTTTAGCTCATTTTTGTTATTAGACCACTCAGCCGCATAATTACTTGGTAGAGAGAAAATAATCCTCAGATACGTAAAGACTCCTCTTGTATTGCAAAAATAATCCTATCTTCCGATACTTATCCAGTGTTTTGTTTGTCAAAGTATAACAAAAGAAATAAAAGCGATAACAAGGTATTTTTGTTTGTGTTTGCGAATGGGTAGGTAGTAGATAATAATGTTATGGGTAAAATGTCTGTGGAAAGTCTTGATGTTACAACGTTGCTACATCGTTGTAATAAGCTTTTATGTTACTTGTGTTATTAGTTTTTCTTAGCATATTCCAAACCTTCTGCAAATAGTTGTTACAGAAAAAAAACAATCCAATTCAGTCATTTTTTAGATAGATATTTTTTATTTCTATCGTGTTCGGCGTTTCTCATTTTTTTAAATAAAACTTTTCGTTAGTATAAGTACCTATTATAGTCTGACACCTTTATTCTAGAACGAACGCCATTCATAAATCTCAAACTAAAACTAGATTATAGTCGAGGTAAGCATCAAAGCTGTCAGTTTAAAACTGGGATTTATGGACACCATTTTTTAATTCGGGCCTAAAAGCGTTGGATGCTTACACGTGCCCATCTACATAGATGTTACCTAACTGCCTTCTTATGTACTTTGTGTAGGATAAATAGTGGTTTGACGATAAAACATGGTTTCATTTAGTTTAAAGCTCTGACCACATCAGACAGCAAACAATATAATTATTTTAGGTCCGTGTAACTTGTTAAGGCGAACACAGCCTCTAAATTTTTGGAACAGAGTTCCTTATCGTTTGCGATTTGAGTTTGTGGATGAAAGGATAGACTGAAAAATCAATGAAAAACGACACCAAAAACAGACATCTTATTGCAGTAATTTTTGAAGCACTTCCCAATCACCTAGGAAACTCGTTTTTCAATCGATTCAGCTTGCCGTCTATTTTAAGAATATGTAAAAATAATTTATAATGCATTTTTTTTATTCATATAAATAAAAGCTCCGTTCCAATCTGGGTCCATAACCTCTCTTTTTATTTTTAAATATTTTTAAAAATATTTTAAAGGTTTGTTTTGTGAACTAGGCACGTCTGGCTCATGCCCGAAGAGCTGTGGGCTAAAATAGCTACTTTCTGGAGCCCTGATACAGCCAAAAGTCGTCGTGGCAGTCCTCGTACCTATAAGATGGCGGGACCATCGGGACAAGACTAAAGGGGGAGACGCCTTTACTCAGCAGTGGGACGATGCAGGCTAACAGTACCAGTATGTTTTTAAATATTATTATCCCTAACTCGTACGTAAGGTTAGGTATAATAGTCGGGGCTGCGGCCCCGTCGAGGCTGCGCATTATCGAAAGAGATGACGTGGCCTCGGCACAAGGGTCAAGAAGGAACATGGGTTGGTTTTTAGTCAGTAGAAGTCTGACACTCCCCTTCGAAAAAAAAAAGGTTAACAATAGTATATTACTTACAACAGTATATAACTAACAAAAGTATATTACTCACAATAGTATATTACTAACAACGGTATATAACACTTACAACAGTATGCCTATTACTAACAACGGTCGTATAATATTAATAAAACTTTGGTATCTAATAACTAATAAGTAACCAACTTCGTAAGTTGTTCCTTGTTCGTAACAAAATTCTCGGTCTAAATTCGGAATATGTGGAAAAAGTAGTAGGTAATAAAACTATTAGGACTTACTTGATCGATAGGTACTATGAGAGACGAACGAATGAAATGTTATCAGTTAACGGAACTATTCGATGAAGAGTCTATAGAACTTGGGACGTGATATAGGTTCTATAGTTAGATGAAATGAAATGTCCAATTCTATGTTGCACTATGAATTTAATAAAGTATTTGCTATAACTAAACACGGTACAATACTACAATAAATGATTGACGCGAGTAACGGGTAGTAACCGACTATATGTGTTGTCACGGGGACGCGTGGTTTCGAACTAAACTTGACGGTGCAACGTCATAGGCACTTATAAGCTCGCAAGTGGTGTGCATGTGTGGGTAAACATACCGCTACATGTCCTCCCCCCTTAGATGAAGACAATTTAATAAAAGGGTGAAAAAAAAAAATCATCAAAAGCAATGACCAAAGTATAAAAACATTGCAAATACCAAATAAAATGGTTTGGTTTAAAAGTGTATAACTATACATAACTCCTAAATTAATAAACAACAAGACTACGGTAACATGAGGTATTTTTATAATATAAAAACAACACTACACAAATGGATACTTACCTAAATTGAATACATTTTGTAAAAAAATATTAAAATACATTGGTCATAAATTTGGTAACAACTTGACACAAAAAGGTCTTATACAAAAAGGTTTTAAACTTAAGAGTTAACTAAGTGGTAACGATAACATAAAAATAAATACGTTACAAGTTGACATAATTAGTGTGAAAACAAACAATTTTGTTGGTCTATTTTAAAACACAGAACACTTCACCGCACTTCAAATTTCACTTGATATTTTTATGACTTTGGGACTGGCGACAAAAAATGTTTTATATGGCAAATCTCACGGTCTTTTTCACGACGCGACCCGATCTTGTAGTGACAGATGGCTCAGTTTTGTCAAGTGAGGTCGATTTGGTTGCAACCGGTGTTATCGCAGTTGTTTTGGGCGAAACAAAAACTTCATGTGGCGACTGAAGTGCAGGGCTATTAATTATAACGTAAGCGGGTTTGAGACGATCGAGAGAAATAGTGACTTCTCGAGAACCTACTTGAACGACGTAATGTTTATTGCTTCGTTTGAGTATTTTATAAGGACCTTCGTACGGCGGTGTTAACGAACGTTTAACTTCGTTTTTAATGAAAACGTAGTCCGATTTAGTCAAATCTTTGTGCACGAAAATGTTTCTGTTATCAGCTTGTTTTCTTGTGGTTGGTTGAAGGTTCGCTAATGTTTCCATGAGTTTGCAAGTGTAATCGGTGTTATTAATGTCTGCTTCGGTGGGAACAAAAAAATCTCCCGGTAGACGCATAGATTTACCGTAGGTCATCTGAGCAGGGCTGTACCCTGAGTCTTCTTTTACTGTATTGCGCATTCCTAATAACACGATAGGTAATTGTTGTGACCATTGACTGCTACTATCGCAACGTGTCATGATGGAAGCTTTTAACGTTCGATGCATCCTTTCGACGTGTCCATTTGCCTTTGGGTTGTATGCTGTTGTTCTAATCTTTTCTATTCCAAGTAGTTTGGTCAGCTGTTTGAAAAGATTGGATTCGAATTGACGACCTTGATCCGAAGTTATTCTTGCAGGGCAACCAAAACGTGCTATCCAATGCTCGAGTAGAGCTTTCGCGACGGTTTCAGCGCTTATGTCTTTTACAGGAACAACTTCAGGCCATTTTGTATGACGATCAATCATTGTGACACAGTATGTGTATCCTTCGGAAGGTGGTAATGGTCCAATTATATCTATATGCACATGCTCGAAACGGTCTGACCTTTCGAACTCTCCTAGAGGTGTAATTGTATGCCTTTGTACTTTACATTTCTGGCATTTAATGCAGCTTCTTACAAAGTTTGCAACGTCAGTGTTCATGTTAGGCCAAAAATAGCGCTGCGCGATAAGGCGACGCGTAGCGGCTACCCCAGGGTGATTAAGTGCGTGGACACTTGAAATCGCTTTTTCTCGAAACTCCGACGGCAAATAAAGTCGCGCTGATGACGTTGATGTTTCGAACGTAAGCTCATGATTTGCATATGGCATGCGGAACAATTTAAATTCCAAGTTAGGTTTTTGTTTTAATAATGACAATTGCGTATCTTCGACTTGGCTTTTGTATAATTCTTCATAGTCGAAAATATCATGTAGAAAAATCTCTTCTATTCTCGAAAGAGCGTCGGCGGCGTTATTGAGCTCGCCCTTAACGTACTCAATTTTGTTGCAAAACTGAGAAATAAAATCTAATTGACGAAGACGTCTTGGTGGATCGGATTTCGATTCTTTCTTCGATAAAGCAAATATTAACGGCTTGTGATCGGTTAACACTGTGAGATCACGCCCTTCAATCATATACCGAAAGTGTTTTACTGCCATGTAAATAGCTAATAATTCCCTGTCGTAGGTACTGTATTTTGTCTGGGCGCTACTTAGTTTTTTCGAATAAAATCCTAGTGGCTCTAACCGTTTGTTGACTAGTTGATGAAGTGCTGCGCCAACGCAGGTATTCGCTGCGTCGGTCATTAAAATAAGTTTGGATGATGAGTCTGGATGCGTGAGAGTGACAGCTTCACTTATGTGATGTTTGCATTGATTAAATGCGTTGATTGCTTCTTCGGTCCAAGCGATTTTTGTTTTGTCTTTTTTCTTAGCATTGTGTAAGTATTTGTCTAAGATAGTTTGAGTGTCGGCGGCTTTAGGAATGCTCATTCGGTAAAAATTTATAAGACCGAGGAAGCGCCTCAGTTCTTCGATGGTTTCGGGTTGTGGATAGTTATTGATGGCTTTGACCTTTTCTTCGTCCGGCCTTATGCCATCACAGCTAACGCGATAACCGAGAAATGTAATTTCGAATTTTCCAAATTCGCATTTAGACGTGTTGATTGTGACGCCATATTCACTAAGTCGCTTGAACACTTCTTTGAGATCATGAATGTGACATTCTTCTGATTCTGAAGCAATAAGTATATCATCCAGGTAACAAAACGTATTTTGAGTATTTTTCAAAACTTCATTGATAAATCTTTGAAACGTCTGTGCAGCGTTTCTCAGACCGAAGCTCATTTTTGTAAACTCAAACAGACCAAATGGAGTTATTATTGCGGTTTTCGGTATGTCCGCAGGTGCGACGCTTATGTTATGGTAAGCACGTCTAATATCAATTTTAGATAAAACTTTTTTATTTTTGAGGATGTATGTGAAATCCGTTAAACGAGGAATCGGGTAGCGGTCGGGCTCGGTGATAGCGTTTAAACGACGATAATCACCGCACGGGCGTAACTCATCGTTTTTCTTTTGAACAACGTGTAAAGCATTTGCCCATGGGCTGGATGACGGCCTGCATATTCCTAAATCTACCATTCGTTGGAATTCATCCTTTGCCGCTTTGTATTTTGCAGCGTTAAGTGGACGTGCTTTTTCATAAACAGGTGGGCCATGGGTACATATATGATGCGTTACATTGTGTTTGGGTGGGTCCTTGAAACATTCACTCTTAGTGATGTCTGGGAACTCTGTTAAAATACGATGATACTTATTATCCGAGTCGATGACTTTAATTGTAGGAATATTTGAGGCATCTTCTACGTTAGTGTACCTAGAGAGTAGTGTGACTTTGTCAATTAACTTTTTTGCGTGAAGATCAACAAGCAATTGATGTTTGGATAGGAAATCTGCCCCAATAATGCACCGCTGTACATCAGCCAGGACAAATTCCCAGGTAAAAGCTCGACGTAAGCCAAGGTCCAAAGTCATTTTCTGAGTCCCATATGTTTTGATTGTGGTCCCATTAGCAGCAAATAAAGTAAAATCAGCGGGTTGACGATTAACGTTTTTGTAGGCAATAACTGAAATATCAGCGCCGGTGTCAATAAGAAAATGCGTACCACTTTTCCAGTCGGTGACGCTCAAGCGGGATGTTCCTTCGACACCTACTCTCGCCAAGGTAGGTGTCGGGTTTAGTTTAACGCCTTTCTGATGCATTGCTCGTCGCCGCATTTCTTTGCGTTGTCTCCATAAATATAATGATAAAAGCACTTAAAATCTTTGTCTCCCGGTTGCGCTGTTTGACGCCTGTATCTGTCTTGATTGTCAAGATACCGAGAGCGTGATCGTGACCGTGATCGCGACTGATCATTGCCACGACTCCGACTTGTACTCTGACGCGTGTTTTGTAGATCACTAATTTTTGTGTTTAACGCGGCAATTTCTTTAATTAAATGATTAAATTGTTGATCCGTTGAATGACTAGGGATAGCGACCGGATTTAGCGAACAGACTTCAGATGACCGTGAAGTTTCCATTATCTTATCAGCAATTGCTGCGACGTTGTCCAACGTTACATCGCAGACAGTAACTACTGCACGGACTGTTTGAGGCAGGCGATCTAACCACAAAATTTTGATTGTATCCTCGGGAATTTTGTTACTTCCAAGCTCTCGCATTTTACGAAGAAGTTGAGTGGGTCGTTGATCCCCTAGCTCGACTTTCGTAAGCAACGTATGTAATTGCTTGGACTCGGACTCTTCATAGGACGAAATTAACCTGTCCTTCAGTGCTATATATTTACCGTTCACGGGCGGGTTCTCAAGAATGTCACTAATTTGACCCAATTCATCTCGACCTAACTTAGCTATAACTAATTGATATTTATGCAAGTCACCTGCTTTTTGTGCACCGATTATGGCCTCAAACTGATGGAACCATAGTCGCGGACGCGCTGTCCAGAAGTCGGCGATGCGGGAGTTGATGGTGATCGTCCCCGTCTCTGGCTGCTGGTGCTGGTCTGTGGTGTAACACGGACCAGCTTGTTGAGGTGCGTTGACGCTATCAGGTGCGGCGGCAGCCGTGGTGGCTGTGTGCTCGGGATTTATGGTAACTTTATGTTCACTGGCAGCAACAGTGTTAGGGTTGATCATTTTGAAGGTTTGGTATAGTTCACAGTAACAACACTAAATAAAGTCTACGTCTGTATTGAACGTAATTGCACTCGCGGGTCAAAGTATGGAACCGTATTATTTTATTCACGTCGGGGTCACCAATATAGAACTTGGGACGTGATATAGGTTCTATAGTTAGATGAAATGAAATGTCCAATTCTATGTTGCACTATGAATTTAATAAAGTATTTGCTATAACTAAACACGGTACAATACTACAATAAATGATTGACGCGAGTAACGGGTAGTAACCGACTATATGTGTTGTCACGGGGACGCGTGGTTTCGAACTAAACTTGACGGTGCAACGTCATAGGCACTTATAAGCTCGCAAGTGGTGTGCATGTGTGGGTAAACATACCGCTACAAGTCCGAGCTACTTGTATCCTAGGGTAGCTTGTGTGCAAATGGAAGCTCTCTCGGGTCTCCACCAATTGATTGTGTAAATAGAATCGCTAAAAGAGGGTAGGCGGTGAGTGCCTACCGCTGACATTGGCACAAACATCGGTCGTCCCCATTCGGACCGACAAATAACTTTACAGTTTATATTTTTCTACAAATGTAAAAAAGGACGATCCTTTTGGCATAGATAGTAAGAATAGTAGATTGTGAAAAAAAAACTAATTTAAAGTCCGAAAACATAAAATTATTTATGTAATGTTAATAAAGTAATGCTAAATATTTTATATTAAATATTTATTCATTGTTATTTTTATTTTATTTTCTGAATTAGTGTTACTAACATCGTTTTATAAGTTTTACTAACAACAATATAAATCAACTGTGTCATAGAACATCCCACACTTCGCATTTACATTGTTAGTATTGATAAAATATTTAGATGCACCTTTCTTGAAATTCAATGTCCAAACCTTCGATCAATAATAGTACTAGATTAAGCATCAGGAACAAAACTAAGTCGCTCAAGTGGCCACGTTTGCACACACGTAAACATCTACATAACATCTTAGAAAAAAGTTCAATATTATTAACAACTTCAGATGATTATAAACCTTAACACTTAAACATAAGGTTTAATTATCATTGTAAAGTATATTTCCGTGGCTGGCGTGAACACATTGATAAGTCGACTTCCATGTTTTTTTTTTATTGGCTTATTACATCCTAGGCATTGGGATCTTATATGAAAAAAATTGACAGCTCAAAATATCCATAAATTTTGGAGCAATCGACCTTGGTCGTAAGTTGACATCTCTCATTTTGACGTGTCTAAAGGTCATTGGGCAACTAAGTATGGAACCTATACCCAGAGCCTACAGAAAAAAAAATAGGTAGGATGTTTAGATAAACGTCTCTAGTTTACGAATATATATGTCGCATTAACGCAGATACCGGGAAAAAACCATTAATCTAAAAAATAAAAAAACAGTGATTATGTTAATTATAACAAGACTTAGTACATTTTATTGGTTTCTTGATAGTAAACATGATTTGAAAAAAAAATACAAACAACAAAACAAGTATAGAAGAGTTTTTAAGTTTTTAACCGACTTCAAAAAAGGAGGAGGTTTTTTTTTATGTATGTTACCTGATTTCTCCCCCATTTGTGGACCGATTCTCAAAATTCTTTTTTTATTTGAAAAAGTAAACTCCTGAGGTGGTCCCATTTTAATTTGGTGAAGATCTGGTGCTGATCTTCGGAGATATACAATGGAACTCTTCAAAAATAGACGGCAAATCTGTCGTAATTGCTGGAATCGCTTGGATGTTTATTGAATATACATTATCATGACGTAACATCACGCCTGTATGCTCTGAGGGGGTATGCAGATGTGTACAATACACATTTTTTTTAATGTATTTTCACCGATTTCTCCCCCATTTTTGGAAGAGTACTTTCTGAAAGTGGTTCCATTTCAATTTGGTGAAGATCTGATGAAGATCTTCGGAGATAGGCAACGGAACTCCTCAATAAATGATAGCAAATGGACTGGGATTGCTGAAATCTCATGTCTGTCTATTGTTTACACCAGTTCATAACATAACATCACGCTGGTACGTTGTGAAGGGGTAAGCACATGTGAACCATTAAAAAGTGAAAAATAAAAACTTTTTTACAAAAAATAAAACCGACTTCAACTTTCGACATGATCAATGTCCACAGAAATAATTGTATCGTTTAATAACGCCGCAGGCGTATCTATCTACTTGATCTTGATGTCGGGCCCAAGACAAAAAACCAGGGCCGTACGCGAGAGGTTTCCGCCGCCGATCGCCACTACGAGAACACGGCGGGGCTCCGCCCAAGCAGGGCACACCTCCACAGTGTGCTCCACCGTGTCCTCCGGCCGATCCTCGCAGTGGAAGCATCCGGGCGTTTCCTTCCCGCCTGATTCGGTGCAGGTACCTCCCGGAACATCCGTGTCCGGTGAGGACCTGCGTCAGACGGAAGGTGAGGGCACCGTGGCGCCTCTCTAGCCACTCTTCAAAGAGGGGACTTACCGCCACTATCATGGCATGCCCTGCACGGGGTTGCGACAGTCGCTGTCTCCATGCCGCCATAAGATCACACCGGGAGGTCCTTCGCAGAGCGGCAATTTGCCGCGGCAACGGAGTGACCCCCCGGTGTAGCGCCTCCGCGCGCCATTCACGCAGGCGCGCGAGGACTATCGCCTCCAGATCCCATGGCGGCAATCCGGCAAGGAGGTTCGCCACCTCGCGGGAGATCGTGCGGTACCCACGGACTAGCCTAACGGCCAGCACCTTTTGGGGCGCGTTCAAGTAGTGGGCGGCCCGCTTCGTCAAAGCACGCGCCCACACCGGGGCCCCGTAGAGGGTCATGGACCGCACGATCCCCGCATAGAGCCTCCGGCAGGAGGCGTTTGGCCCCTCCAAATTGGTTAAGAGCCACCTGAAGGCAGCCCCAGCCCACTCCAGTCTGGGAGCCAAACGTCGGAAGTGCTCCACGAAGTTCCACCGGCTGTCGAGGACAAACCCTAGTACCTACTTCAAAGTATACTCCGACGGCAGCAGTTACCCACGTCCATGGAAGCCCATGGCCTCCGACTTGTGAAGTGCCACCTCGAGACCCAGCTGCCGGATCCTCTCGACGACTATCGCAACCCCGCGCGTCATCGTTTCGGCCGCCGCCTCGTACGACCCCTCCTGTGCCAGCACCAGCGTATCGTCCGCGTAGCAGACGACGCTGACGCGAGCGCTTCTTTTGTTTATTTAACAGAATGCTTCACTGAAATTGTTTTATCTATACATTTATTATCTATTTTTTATTCATCTATAACATTTTATTCCCATGGTTTAAAAAAAAAAAACCATCTTAAATTTAGTGTAGGTTAATACTTAACAATATAAAACTAATTTGGTTTTTGTAGGAAGACTATCGTTAACTGGGTCAGATTCTGCCCCATGACCTTTACAAGTCCACTTGTCCAATTAAGCATTCTCATGTTTCTTTTATCAAACATTGATATGTTGATATATCAACCTATACTCAGTACCCAAATGAATATTCGTTATATAATATCTCAACTTATACACTTATGAGTTTTCTATAGGCACACATTTTAAATTGACAAATCGACATATCAAGTTATGGCCGACCGAAGTATTTCTGTTTAAATTGTGATATATTGAGATGTCCAGTTACGACCAACGAAGTTCTCAACCCTAAATGTAATAAATATAGTTATCACTAATATGTCTGTTACAAAAAAGTTAAAGTTAAATGAATATGTTTAGTTAACAACTTATATCGGTGCACACCGTGCACATCCCTCGCTCGTCTATTGGTAAACAAACATCAATTCAGAGTTCAGAAGAACAGAACTTCGTGACTTAAAGTTGCATTCATCTCGCCAGCGAAAGAATAAAGTGGACGAAAATGGATCAGAGCACAGATCTCATACTCACAAATAACATTTTGCCACCTTTTAAGTAAGTATTGATAAAGGTTTTAATAGACGTAAAAATATCGCGGCGATTATTTAGGTACGCGCGCGGTGTATCTGCAATATAACAAAAATAACGTATGCAAAATAAAGTTTATGAAAAGCCTGGAACGCGAACCTCCTTTTAATTCAGTATTTCGGAAAAGGGGAAAGTCTACAGTAGATGTCTTTAGGCTGAGCCCAATCTCTAAGGAGGCATTGCCAATTAGTACAGAGAAAGGACATGATTGACTTGATTGACGACTCTTTTAAAGAGTTTTATAGAAATATAAAAACTTTTGGTGATGTCTCTGCATCTACTGATCCAGATTTGGACGAGGACAAATTATTATTGTTTTTTATTGTAAAAACACTGGTAAAATGATTTATTTTCGTGGTCCTTCATTTTAATATTTGTTTAGGTAGAAGAACAATGCTTGATTTGAGTAAGTAGTAGGTATTTTAGCGAATCAAATATTTTTAGGGTTCCGTAGTAAAATGTCAAAAAACGGAACCCTTATAGATTCGTCATGTCTGTCCGTCCGTATGTCACAGCCACTTTATTCGGAAACTATTAAGACTACACAGTTGAAACTTGGTATGTAGATGTAGTCTTTAAATCGCTATAGGATTATTATACAAAACTAAAAAAGAATACAAGATTAAGGGGGCTCTCCATACATGGAACTGAAACAAAAAAAAACTTTTTTCATCAAATCTATTCGTGTGGGGTATCTAAAGATAGGTCTTTAAAAATTACACTGAGGTTCCTGAAACCATTTTTTCTCAAATTCAATCGTTTGAAAGATAAACACTTCTAAAGGGGTAAACTGAGTGTCGTCCCCCCTCTAACTTCTAAACTAAGAAAGAGAAAAATCTAAAAAAAATGTATGCTATAGATCGTAATGATAACTTTCAACAAAAATTTGTTTGAACGAGATTTAGTTAGTAGTTTTTTATATATAGCACATTTAAAAAACCGCAAATATAACTTTGTCATTCATACAAACAATATGAAAAACAAACTTATCACAAAATAAATATTTCTGTCGCCGCTAAAATAAGAAATAATACAAATTTTAGGGGGTTTCCCTACTACGATGGTCCGGACTTCTTCATGTGCAAGTCTGACTTGCACTTGGCCAGTTTTTTTTTTGTTTTTTATCTGTTTGCTATCTATCTATGTAAATTAAAAGAACAGTCCTGGCTTACTGACTGACTCATCAACGCCCAGCCCAAACCCTTGGACCTAGAATGCTGATTTTCGGCACAGAGGTTTCCTTTATAATGTAGACTAGGAATAAGGAAAAATTTTGGAAATTCAACCTTATTCCTAGTCAAAATAGGGGATGAAAGTTTGTATGGAAAATCGTCATCTTTGTAGTTTAACCGACATTCACGCGGGCGAAGCCACGGGCAAAAACTATTCCAATAATAATAATGGGTTTTTCATTAAAATAACATTGTTTACCTATTAATACTCCCTATTAAGTAGGTGAATAAGTTGATAACTGTTGGTGAATACGTTGATAACGGTGTGAATAAGTGGATAAGTCGGTGCATAAGTTGATAAGTCGTTGGTGAACGAATTGACAAGTCTATTATTATGCAATCTATGGGGAATTTCGATTATTTACTGTCATCATTGAAAAGAGGGCATAAAATAACCTATAAAACAACTACAACATTTATGTTAAACTAATTTACCGATTTACCAGAAGACGTCAAACCCTTTAAATGGCCGTCCTGACAAATTGCAGTTTTAGACTTATCAACATATTCACGCCAGCCACGGATTTATTTAAGCCCTTTCATCGGAGAAAGATTAGAAGCAAAACATTTTAAATGTCGCTCCAAAGTAAAAAGTCATCAGTACAAAAATATTCATTCTAAAATGAAACTTAAACTCTAAGCAATACGGTTAAAAGCATTTTGTGTACAATGTCGTGCTTATTCTATTGCGGAACTAGCGTTCCCTGTTCAAGAACATGATACAATAGTTGGTGCGTTGTAGTAAACATTGGCCAAACAATTATAATATTCGCTGATTTAATTATATTTACAGTTTAATTATGTTTAAATATTATGAAAAAGCACATAATGATATTAAATTACCGAAAAAAAGATATTCCTTCCAAAACCTTGGTGTTACGGTGGTTATTTACGCAGTTTTTGAACGCATACTGCGGTAATTTGACGTCTTAATGTTGGCTATGATTGGACCATACTAATTTGAAATAAGACCACAAATACGTTTGTGGTCTTATATTTCGGGCCGTTTTTGAAGCGCTTATCGGGAATCTAGTACATTATTGATCGAAGGTCCAAACAGAACTTTCCAACTTGCTGGAATAATTATCTCGAACAATGGCTGAACAGACGCTCGTGCAGAGATACCCGCCCGAGAACAAATGCCACTATCGATAGTTTATATTGCTTAATGCGGATGCACGGATGAATAGACGAATACATTCATTTTTAACTTTCTAATAGGTACGGATCTAGTGGTCTCTAGTCGGGAATAGATCAGATTTGTAGATAAAGGATGCAGTGATGGATACTTATAGATTTTATGTGGATGCAAAATTATGGTAAAATTATTACGTGTTATTTGGGTTTTATTAGATTTTTTCATATGAAATTTCTTAGTAGCAGACACGGATACCTACTAGTTGTGTCCCCGGTTGATTGCAATAGGCTCGTCCCCTATTACATGGGACTTGAAACATAACTGGTGTACTATATGGTACACCTCTGCCTTATCTCTTCGAGGATTACATGTTTTCTTCGAGGATTTTATGTTTTAACTAGCTTTTGCCCGCGACTTCGTCCGCGTTTCCGTCGTTTTTCGTAAAAAAGTAGGTACCATATGTCCTTAATCACGGTTCAGTGGCGTTTTTTAGGTGGCATTGTGTATTTTATTTTTAATCGACGGTAACGGAAAGGCTGTCAGTTACCTAGGTAACAAAATAACCTACGATAGAGGTCCTAACAACTATAGGTACCTTACACTTAAAATCTAAGTGCCTATTTAAACTAAAATATTCTAATAGAATTATACCCAGAAATATGTACAACTTACAACAAAAAAAGAAATGAAAATAAAGCTGAAACGCCTGTGCAATACCATTTACCATACCTACTTCACTTACAAATAAATAGGCACTACCTACCTATAACTACTATCTACTTCTACACTAATAATATAAAGAAGTAAAGTTTGTGTGTTTGTATATTTGTTAAATTGTAAGGGGTAATCTCGGGATCTACTAAACCGATTTTAAAAATTCTTTCACCAATACAAAGCCACATTATTGCTGAGTGTCATAGGCTACTTTTTATCCCTGTATTCCCACGGGAACGGGATCTACCCGGTTGAAACCGCGGGACGTCCGCTAGTAATTAATAAAAGTATCTACGCTTTTACCTACTTAATACAAAAATAAAATTGAACATAAATTAGCCAAAACTTACCTATCGGTATCTTAAAATCTATGCGTACTACTTCTACTTCACCTAAAAGGAAATAAAATGCAAACTATTAATAATTTATAATTTGAACGAATATTTAAACACTACCAAAACAACTAATACCAATTTTATAAAATAACAACAAAAGAAATTCAAATAAACTATTTAAAGACTAAAAGTCGCGCTGATAAGCATTGTTTGTTAAAATCAATTATTGTCTGTCAATAAGGTCGAACGCTCTGAACGCATCAACAGCCACACGCGTCGAGCGCGGCAACCGTTACACAAAAATAATCCATACGGCATGATTCAGTATTCACGCGCGCAATGGCTTATTAGCGTATTTCATGTTTAAGTTTGGTGTTTCTATACCGATTACTACGATTATTTTTTTATGAATAGGTAATAATATTAACTTCTTTTAATTAGGGATGAGTGAGAGTATTATAAACGTAAGAGTAAACAAATATAATCAGAAAGCTCTGAACTGCTAAGCTATCGGGAGTTACACGTGTTATTGTGAGTCAACCATAAAAGATAGACATATGCTATTGTAGGAGATTTTTTAGATAATTTTATGTAGAACATTTCCGTCACAAATGATTTCTATGTAGCTTTAACCATTAAGGCTGCACACGCGACGGAAGCTTAAAAAATGGAGCTACTTCTCCCGTTTTCCAAACATTTCCCTTCACTGCTCTGCTCCTATTGATTTTAGCGTGATGAAAAGTATACTATAACCTCCCCAGGAGTATGAAGAATAATCGTTCTAAGTTTCGTTAAAATCCGTCGAGTAGTTTTTGTTTCTATAAGGAACATACAGACAGACAGACAGACAGACAGACAGACAGACAAAAATTTTACTGATTGCATTTTTGGCATCAGTATCGATCACTAATTACCCCCTGATAGTTATTTTGAAAATATATATAATGTACAGAATTGACCTCTCTACAGATTTATTATAAGTATATAGAGAAGAAGAAGATAGATAGATATAGATAGATGACCACGTGACGACATGAATTTACTGTGCATGAATGTTGCGGAAGTGATAAATAAAATAACGATCGAGGTCAGCGATATTTACTGCTGCGCCAATATTTTACTCGTTAAAAATGTTGTAAACTAACCTAGCATTTTTATCAAGATAACCAACAAGTCGTATTATATATGTTAATAATTTTGGTCCGATGTCATATGCTTGGTTTTGTCTTCACCGATTGCGGTATCAGATGCTACATCAGAAAAACCCTTTCCTTTACTTGTTTCTGAAACTTTTGCGGATAAACAATATTATACTTGCGATACCCTTTTCGATCAGCGTACCATATCCTATGTCCCAAAATGTTCATATTTTTGTCGGGTGCCAGTCTAGGGTCAGGCTGTATCTTGACGATAATATCGATTGCTCGAAGTTCATAAGATTTCGTTATAACCTTTCACTTCTTTCTTATTTAAACAATCTTGAAGACTAGTTAACCAGAAAAGATGAAGCCAGTTTTATATTCCTGCTATAAAGATTGTCAGTTTCATTTTCAAAGTCTTTTCACTTTGTGAACTTTAAGGTTGCCGAATAAAGTCGCGCGCCGCGCTGTTGTAAAATTTTAAGTCCGCCATTCGAGTCAAAAGCGGCGTTTTTATTATATTAGCACAGAACTCGTCTCAAAGGTGGAGTTAACATTACATTACCGTTCAATGTTATTTTGCTCGTTTGCACAATATACTGATTTTATGTACGTACGGATAACATGGAGGAGAAATAGGCTGATACGTTCTACGATTCCAATTTACCTTCGCTGGGGCAAAGTTTGGACGGGAATGTTTGTTGGTGATATCGCTACGAGAATAACTCGCAAACTTGTTGAAGTGGTATTATGTTAGAAACTGTATTACTTGCGAATCTTGTGATTGTTAATATCATGATTTTTATACTAGCTTGGCAGTCGTAGGTCATCAAATACAATGACACCCACATTAATAACACAACACACGTAACACGCGTAGCTAACACGTTCGTGTCGGGTCTATATTAGGTTCTACGGATGAATTCTGAAACCAGACATTTTATTACTCCTAATAGCTTCGTACACGATCACACTAGACAAGGGATTCCTAAAAATATTAATATATAAAAATATATATATATATATATATATTAATATTATGGGCAGTTCTATTTGTAACAGAAGGTTCAAAAATCAAAATCAAATCAATCAAAATCAAAATTCATTTATTCAAACTAGGCTGATAATCAGCACTTTTCGAAGGTCAAAATTTACTTTACCTACTTTACTACAGTGAAACTTGGTTAACTGGGACTTGGATAAGTGAGAAACCTCTTTAACTGGAACTCATACTGGGGTCCCATGAGACAGATTTGAATATCTGAGACACATTTAACCAGGTTTCACTGTATTTACATTTTTATAAGACAGTCCCCCAAAACGCCCACCCATCGACACTTCCTAGTGTTTAGCTGGAAAGAAGAAGTGGCGGAACAAACTCCCCAGCACACATCTGTCTGTTAGGTTGGTTAGAAGAACCAGACTCGATACAATAGCAAGGTGTCAGTTACATTTAAGATTTACTACAGACACAATCAGTAATAAACAAAAGTATATAACAATAAACAATGTAAAAATAAAATAATAAATACATAACATAACAGTAAACTAAGTTTGGAGAAAGAACACAAATAACAAACATTGTCTTGTGTTCAACTCAGCGACCAACTATTCTTATCATCTAAGTAGTCGTTAATAGAATAGTAAGCTTTTAAACAAAGATTAGATTTAACTTTGGCTTTAAACTCATTAAATGGCAAGTCTAGAAAAGAAGATGGCAGTTTATTATAAAATGTAATCCCGAGCCCTACGAATGAATTGTGAACTTTGTGAAGCCGGTGAAAAGGAGCGCGTAGGTTAAACCAAAGGTGGAAACGTGGGTCTGGGTATTTGTGTATACAATGTGAGTTTAAATGTTTGTGAACGCTGGGTGCGTTCACAAACATTTACAGGAAAAAATCCTAGTGTGGGGAAAAGTTTAAATAAAAAAAACAGGAGGAGGTTGTGGCATGACCTCCTCCTGTTTTAGCCGTATTCGGCCAGTATCTTTATTTACCATTTTTTTTTTAAAACGGAGTAAAGCCAATTGACGTGATTCTGTTTTCATTTGGAAGTGGAAAACCGAGCGGTGTTTTCATTTAAACACTTTACTTGAGTTGTATACAAGCTCTTTTCATATGTACTCTTTACTTATGTTGATGAAATAAAAATATCATTTCTAACACGGTCAATAAAAAACCAATCACTAAAATAAAGCAAATCAAACTGAAATAAAGTACACAGAGGATACAACTTTCACTACAAATAGAAAATATTTATTTTCTAAACCATCAACATGCTGACAGACGCTGATTTGCCGCTGATGAATTTATCATTCAAACACCTCAGTTTGATAGTCATAAAGGAAATGATTGCAGAGAGAGAGAGTACCTACAAACAGACAGCCCACACGGTCAATAAATGCCTGCTTTACGGTCTGTATTAAAATATTTACCAGCTGACGTTTGAGTTTTAATACAAACGAATTAAGTCCCGATTCAATGATGGCGGACTATACAAACCTACGTAGATCTACCTCAGATAGGTCTAGTATTTAAAAGTTGCTCCCCAAATTGTCTTGCTCTTTAGACAGCTGCTAAAAGATAATCGTATTTTGAACCAACTACTTAAACGTTGTGAAATTTAAAAATAAGTATTCATAACCTGTTTCATATTAAAATCTACACGAGTAAAGAGACGCTTTTTTCAAAAAACTGCAAGTTTATACTGTATAAAAGAGATAAGTATTTACCCAGCGGCATGCATTTTACCTAGACATTTCAGAAGCCACGTCTGAAAAAGGCTATCTTGCTCGACTTATTTTAATAGCAGCTCTGACTTTCGACATAAACCCAGCTCCTACGAAGTCAAATCTAGAAACTAATATCTGTGAATTTGTCTACTTTTCATAAAAGATTGAAACGCTGAGTGCAAGTTGCTGTATCGGGGCGATTTTCACTTGATAAGCTCTTGGTCCAGCTGTCTAGAATTCAATATCTGTCGCAATTTGCGTCTTTCGGTCGTCACCCGAATAGTGACGTCAGCATCAAAAAGGAATGACGTCGCTTGAAATGAACAACACGAGAATTAATGTTCCTTTGTGACAAAATGACCTACAAGCGTGTTGGTAAACATCCCAGTCACCCCGCTTCTGATGTCCAATATTTTCATTTTTGCATCACTTTTGGATTATAGGTACTTACAATACTTGTCAAATGTCGAACAAAACACACTAAAACTATGAAAACTTATTTGATTATCTTTTGAGCTAGTAACTTGTAAGAACTAAAAAAATAACAATCTAAATATTTTACTAAGCAATTTGTTTTGATAGCGAACGATAAATTAAGTTAGAAGTCAAGAAGATATAAGTACTATTATTAATAGACAAAGCAGTATCCTAGTCACTGATCCGACTATAAAGACAAAAGCTCAATTATTATGATGCCGTAACGTTAACAACTTAATGTAAAAGTTATCTTCTTATAACAAAATAACGTTGATACTTTTCGTAAATAAGTAAGTACTAAAATTGATAAAGCTGTTTTAGTTACTTTAGTTACTACCTCGTTTGGCCTAAATAGCTATTTTGTAGGTATCTTCATAAAACACAATTTTCAACAGATAAATGAATGATGAAAAATGTCCAAAGCATTAAGTCCACCTTTGTTCAGTTTTTACTTGTGCATAAAGTTTTAATTAATCTCATCTTCTTCTTTTCGAGCCGATAACTCATCAGAACGTAGCAACTCGGACAGCTCTTTCGTTTCCTTCATTTAAATCCTTGAACGTGCGATTAGTTGGGCACGACGACGATCAAAAGAGGAGGAATTAATAATAAATAAATAATATAATTTTACTTACCGTCATGACGCACAATGGCGTGACGTATAGAAGACCGAAGTTGACCATGTCGAACAGCTCCGAGTTGTACTTCCTCCGGTGGGGGATGCATATTGTCTCCATGTGGCCGTCACCCAGGTCGTTTGTAATGGTTTCCACCCAGATGAACTTGGGTGCGCTGTAGGCGGCACTCGTGATCCATACGCCGAGTATCACCAACTGTTCAGAAATATAGTTTCATTGAGAATTTGGTACTTGACAAAAAAAAATCTAATTAGTCCGTCAGACAGATTTCTATAAACTAAAAATAAAGACGATAGAGTGCTTCGAAAACACGAGTGACATCACGTTCCAGTACATTTTTTATTAAAAAGTGACGTCACCTCTCATGATCTCTGACGCGTTATATCTTCGTCAATTTTTATTAATTTGTTTTATTAAACTGACGGACTACACACAGAATCATATTTTTTTATTCAGGAAAGTACCGAATAATGGGCGTAAAAGAACCCATCACAAAGTCGTCAACCAAGCATTCTAATGTAGCTGTACAGACGCCAGCACATCAAGCTACCACAATCTGTCACTTTAATATATTTTCAACTTTATCGCTTACGGTTTAAGGTTGATTGGGAAAATTTGACAGTTTCGGGGAGCTTCAAACAAAGTAACACTACGCAAAAATGATTGCTGGGTAAAGACATTGAAATTTTTTATTTACGTTTTAATACGTGTTGAATAATTGGAACTTTGACCTTGAATATCTCTTTAATTAAAAGGTTTCCAGGTATGATTCAGTTCGAAAAAAATATTGCATACATGGGTAGAGCCAGTCCTCCTCGGCTTCGACTAAGGGTGTTTTTGCACCCCTTATTTGATTTATTACTTAGTACAGTGCGATCAAATTATCTTGGCAGCTCTGAACATAGGCTTTGCGAAATTTTACGCATGTAAACTTGGGAATAAAACTGTTATTGCCAGATAAACCTTAACCGATCAGAAAATATCTAATTTAAACAGTGAGAAATACAAATAAAATAAATATCATAACACTTTTATACATTCGTTGTAACAAAATGACCTGCACGAAGTTCGGAGCTGCCAAGATAATTTGATCGCACTGTATGTGTCACTGAAGTATCGTTACACACACCAATGATTATTCATTTTTATTCTATCAATTTAGCCGTATGTATGCTTGGCCTTGTTTTGCTTGTTAAGTAGACGAATTTCTCCATAAATGTTTATGAAGTAGGTAATAAGTTTTGTTGAAGTAAAAGGCAGTGAATTTTGAAAACTAGCGGCTAGTTTCTAGCGGCATTTCGAACTATGTAGAAAATGACAGCCTATTTTTGAACTACGAACTCCTTCCTACGATGTCGAACGAAAATAACAACTTTGTTCGACAGTGGGGTAGCCTCATAATTAAGCCAAACTTATTAATTGAAACTAAACCCAATTTACTATTTCGGCACTACGCCTGAATAAGGACTTCTAGTTATATTACACAGTATTATTTGTTCTACTGGAGCAGAAGTGAAATCTGCATATTTTTAGTAGCTGACGTAAAGTCTAGTCAATCTGGCGAACTTGCTAATTATATTATTTACGCGACAGTGGCGCCACAGCGCTGTGTGGGTATATACTTGTACTAGCCGGACCATGCTGCGCTGCTCACAAAATAAATTGCTTTAGCAGTTTGCTGCAAAGTCTGCAGTACTCGGAGCTGAAATAAGTTCTACCATCGGAGATTTTGCAGTTAACTCGATTCAGAAAAAGTCACTTATCGTTATTTTAAAGAAAAACATAGATAACTGACCAGTTCCAGACCGGTTCAGTTTAGTTTCAATCCACGTGCAAAAAGTTCGTTGCTCAAGTTAACTTGTTGGTATCTCTTGGCAATTGATTTAGATTCAGTTCAAGGTGACTTTAACGAGTAGTGATTAACGTTCAACGTTCTCTAGTGGAGAAGCTGCAGTAAACTACCTCATTAGGGAGGTCACACAACAAATTAATAGAGACTAGGTATTTATTTTATTATGTAAGTTACGATAGGTATAAAGTTATTTCAATATCACGACGTCACGGTGAACAGCGACGTGAAAACGACGGCATTTGTAGGCCTGAATAATGCTCTACCAATTTATAAGGTTCCGGGAATCCGGGGGAGTTGAGGAAGTCAATTCAAATGAAATCGTTCCCTCGCGACGCGTTCATCGTCCTCATGTGAGTTTGTGATACATTTAATCTTACCCTGAGCCGCGTCGAAGTGAGGATTTGTTTGCAGGTGATGGGGTGTATAATAGCGAAGTATCTCTCCGTACAGATCACCACTAGAATGAATATGGATGCCGTGTAGCTCAGTGAATGCACGAACTGGTACATCTTGCACAGGAAGTCGCCGAACACCCAGCTGAAAATAGGAATAAATGTTAACAAATTGCTTTTTGAAATTTTCAACGTTGATTTTATCGCCACCTGTTTCATATGAAACCAAAGTCAAACATCAATATCAAATCAATTTGTATGGGGTTTTTGTAGTTGCTTTCCTTACCTGCTTAAATTTGATTTGCCTGTCTACTTCTATTTAAATGGCTTAAAAGTATAACTGACGGGATTGTACAAACCTATCTTATTTTTAGTAGCGCTTAATTAATAACTGCTGTCACCATCTGTTTATGAAGCTATGTGATTAATATAATCCCTTTCGGATCGGCAGGTTTAGTGAACATTATTATGAATTGTTACATTGTTATGGTAACGTGATTTTAGTAAAATTATCAAAGTTGTTCAAAATTTTGCCCACAAGACCATCTACGCCAGACAGGCAAATATAATCAATATCCTGTTCCTTTTCAATATATTTATTGCAATGGAAAATATACCTCAACTTATATAATTATTATACGTGAATCCATTACTGAAAATTATTGAAAACATTTTCAACGAATGGAGTATATATAATACTCCATTCCAGTGAATGGGTTACAAAGTGGGCGTTAAGCCCATTTCTATAATTTCTACACACGAGAGGAGGATATTATTCTATTTAAGGGTCTTTATACGAACATAAAGTGGATTCGATCCACTTCGTTAGACCCACTTGTTAATCATGTTCATTTTATTTAGTTCTTCATTTGCAAAAATGAAATCCACAAATGTTTTATACGAAATAACTAGACCAAATACCACTTCTCAAACAGTAATGGGACTTTTAATGGATAATATATAAGATAACGCGTGTTATTAGGAGTAGCTAATGCTACTAAGGTTTCAGAGAAACTTTTGGTTTCCGCAAAACTAATAAGACCCAAAAGCCCAATTGTAAAAAATCCGATTCAAATAGGAAATACGAAGGTCGCGAACAACAGCTAGTAAGTCATAAAGTCAGATAATCCGCAAACCTCACGCCTCTGTTTGCTTTCAAATCAATAAAATAACATTAATTATTTTGGTTTCAATCATTTTAACATGTTATGCTAGCGCATGGTCAGCGATCATCAATCATCACTCGCTAGGTCATTCGTTAGGATTGCCAGACACGTATTCTCACGATACATAAGCCTTTAATATTTCGCAGTCCCTCTGAAGGCCGCACCAATCTCTCAACATGACTAGTGGCTGTATTTGCGACTGTTGTTTGTGGCGCAAAATAACACTGAGTTCCACTTAAGGGATCTGTAGTTTCAGCAATGTAGGGTAAAGCAAGTTTGTGGGACCAGTAAGAGTTTGATCTTCAAGTCTCATGCATCGATTTATCCAGTAGCAAGCACTCCAGATTAATAACTTAAACGGGGAAACGGAAAAGGGACGTCATCAGTAGGCATCACGCACGAATGTTTTGTTTTGTTTGTTAAACCTTTTAATTTAGTTTTGCTCCAGTTGGTTTGCTAACAGTTTAATTGTGTTGTATTGTATAAGTTTTTAAATAATAATCACTTATTTATTTAGATTTAAAGTGGCATGGTCATAAACATTATCATTAATACTGAAAACAAACAGATATCGAACTCAAAACAAACAATATCTCCTTTTCTGTGTTGAAAATGTTGTGGGTAGTATATTTGTTAATGTTAAGACAACACTGTTTATGCTTAAGATGATGATCGCTATTGAGCTCCGATGTTCCAGTATTTTTGGCCACGCCCACAATTTGTTCGATACCCTAGCGCCATTTTTAAAGGCCGAACTACCAAGTAAGTAGGTAACATAGTCCAGGATCCACGGTCCATTTTTGCACTTGATTACTATCAAGCTAATTTTCCGTTAGCAGCTTCATTTTGATGAGACGCCCAATAATTTCCTGTACGAAACCTCTCGAATTTGTGGTAGATAATAGGGGTAGCAGGGATAAAATATAATGTTGGTTTGATGATTCTCAAAAGTGTATGTACTAATTGGGTTTTTTTTTGTTAAATCGGATGATTATTATCCAAATTATTTGAAAAAAATATTTTTCCTACAAAATGTATGGTTTGATCAAAGAGTCCCCCTCCTTCCGGGTTTTGGGGATTGGATATTCTATTAAATCCACTCTTTACAAGATTCTAAAAAACTGTAATAAGGTCTGTTTGGCACTGACTTCACACATCACCAAGATACTCCTGCCCCCGTAACATGGCGATTCTATCTCTGTTCTACCAAGAATAGACAAAGATTTTGCCATACAATTTGGCATGAAACCTTGCTACAATCTGTCATTTTGTCGATTCTTACGTCGACAAAACCCGTTTCTTCGGTGGTCATGATAAGCCGGTTGTATATCATAAACAACAGGCTAAGACACTTTCTAGAGCCACAAATTGCAGAAGAGCAAGCAGGTTTTGTTAAAGGCAAAGGCACGCGGAAACAAATCCTGAACGTTCGCCAAATTATAGAGAAAAACCAGGAATTTAACAGCCCTGTATTGATGTGTTTCATAAATTACACCAAAGCCTTTGATTGTGTGGAGTGGGAGAAGCTGTGGGAGGTTCTAAAGGACATGGGAATGCCTCAACATCTTATTGATCCGGTCCGATGCCTCTATATCAACAACCGCTCTTTCGATAAAATAGACACCGACTGTTAGGCAGTTTCAGTGACACCGTTCTCCTTGCTACAACATTTGGCGACATGAAAGAGATACTGCACAGATGGGAGGTAGAAAGTGGCAAATTAGGGCTTTGCAATAAATAGGCAGAAAATCAAGCTTGTGGTGGTAGATCGTGCGGGAAAGCTATTGGGCGCCTATAACATCCAAGGCATCGATACTGTGGACCGCTTCGAATATCTGGGCTCTAATATAAGTAATGAAGGTAGCTACGTCCCAGAAATAAAACGGCGGATAGCCATGGCTAAAGATGCTATGACACGCCTCCAGAATATCTGATAAAATCGTGGTGTAAGTTTTAAAATGAAGGCCCGTTTGGTCAGAGCACTAGTTTTCCCAATTTTCCTCTATAGAGTTGAGACGTGGACAATCCAAACAAGAGTAAGACAGAGGATAGACGCATTCGAAATGTGGTACTGGAGGCGGATGCTCCGAATTCCATGGACGGCCAAACGCACAAATGTGTCTATCCTTTCCCAACTCGATGTCAAGACTCGATTGTCAACAGTTTGCCTACAGCGTATTTTGTCTGATTACGGACACATAAGGCGAAGAGGAGATAATAGCCTTGAAAAGCTAGTCATTGTTGGCAATACCGAAAGTAAGCGACTGCGAGGCCGGTCACCAACACGATGGTACGACCAAGTAAAAGAAGCTATTTCTTCAAGCAAATTTCAGCAGTACTGATGGCAACCTTGAACTGGAGTAATGGAAGCAGATGGTTCGCTTGAATTACGATTGTCGCTTGGTCTAGTGCCCACGATCCTCAGTAATGATGGGCCGACTGAAGAAGAGAAATAGGTATTAAAAAAACCAGCTGGTTTGTAATAATTTTTGATGACCTCGTTATCAATACATGTTGGAAGGAGAGGAATCTTTAATCAAACCATAAATTTTGTAGGACAAATGTTTTTTCGAATAATTTAGATAATGATCATCAGATTTAACAAAAAAAAATCCCATTTAGTAATACATTTTTGAGAATCATCAAATCAACATTATTTTATCCCTGCTACCTCTATTACCTACCACAATCGAAAGTTTTCGTACAAAATGTTGGGCGTATCATCAAGCAACTGCTCACGGAAAATTAGCTTGATAGTAATCGAATGCAAAAATGTACCGTGGTTCCTTGACTATGATTGTGACGCAGTCAATAATTTTTTTACAATGAACGGATAGCTGTCAGCGGGGCGCAAAGTGACATACGTCCGTCTAGCACCGCGCCTAAGCGATCACTGTCGGATTGCATACATAAAAAAGAGATCGCGATGACGCAACGCTCGAACTTCTTACAAACCATATAATGATTAATTACTTAAAAATAATTGATTAAATAATCAAAAATTAAAAACAACCAAATTGTTTATTTAAATATGATACGTTACTGTTATAAATTTTACCAACGTACGTTGATAAATAATACAGTTATTTTTGTTGGAAGATCATTTTAAGAGGTTAGTTTACCATTTTTTTGTATAGAGAAAACTTTTCAAAAACGTGTTTTGAATACAACGAAATTCTCGGAAATATGTTCAAGATTAACATATATTTTTTCCACCGTGTGAAACTGTATAGATTTGGCTAAAAAATTGTTGGATACGAGCCTATTTGGCTCTTGTCAGCGTCTAAGTACTAATGTTACTACTGTTGTACTAATGTTTGTTTTCCCAAATGTATAAATAAATAAATGTTTGTTCTTTTTTGTATGAAACGAGGCTGTTGTCCTACATTAGGATAATTACTGGCCAATATTACTGGCCTCATATCCTCGACAGTCTAACACTTAATTAATACGAGTACATCATGTCTGACACTCCGGTAGACACATACCAGCGTGATTCTGGGATGATGATTGTAACACAATAAATCATCCCCGACACCCACAGACATCCGCGCTCTGACAATCACATCTGTATCAATTGTTAACATTCAAAGCCTTATTTCCTTCGCTTTACCAACAATTTTAGGAATATCGGAGAAAAATTCTGTTCAATTCTCAAGATCCGGAACAAGGTACTTACCTAAGTCCCTGTGAAGGGTGCTTTAGAAAAAATGATGTGTCATAGTTGGTAGGCATCTCATCTCCCTATCCGTAGACTTTCGCTTCTAGTCCATTTATCATTCAAGGTAACACCTCAATATTGAATTTAATCCTGCAGAATAAATAGCTCACAAAGAAAAAGATTTACTAATTAAAAGGATAATCCGTCTAATCTTCATTCCAAACTAATTAGGTACCTACATGGCTCTTACCGATATATCAACATTAGTTACTTTTAAAATAAAGTGAGAGAAAAGTTTTTAATTAATTAAATGTTTTCTTTTTTACGAGGTATTGCCAACTTTTCTTTTGTTTTAAGTTTCACCTTCAGAATTCGTGTACGTATTGTTTATTATTACTTGCTTCGATGAAGGAAGACATTGTGAGGAAACCAGCATGTTTGAGAGATATTTCTCGACGCATGTAAAACATGGACATCAGGTCCCGTATTCACAAACACTTCTATTCATTCGGTTTCGATTCGGAAAATCCCTGTCGTAATGTCAGAAAGAGATAGAGACACGTCACGCGACTTATCGAATCGAAGCGTTTGTGAATAAGAGGCCTGTAAGTAAAAATTAAAGAATTAGGTACTCATTAAAGATAATTTATTGGCTACATCAATTTTTCACCACGAGTGTACTACCAAGAATGAAATGTATAAGAAAAGAATGTACTACCAAGTCGATTGAATATTATGTGAATAGCATTTGCCAATCGTTCGATCCAAAAAACTGATTCTTGAAAAAGTGTCAAGATCGATTCGACTTCGATTCGATTGTTTGTGAATAGCTCTATGGTATACATAAACCAAACGATAAAGAAATAAGTTTCACTTTTACCGAAGCACTGTAAGTGCCGTAACTCAGTAGGTACTTACAGCGTCCGAATTATAAAAAAATAAAAAGCCAACGTAAACAAAACGTTCATTTGGGATTAATTATACGGACACGCGTTCGACATTAGACCTTGTTTACTTGCGTACGTGTAACATGATATGCATGAAGTATTATGTGGATATACAGGTCAAAGCTAATGTGCATAAGTTATACTCGTACACACGGCTACACATCAAGCTATACAAAACCAGTTAATCTTGGCCTCACTTTACTAGATCTTTTCGCACAATGAACGATCAGATTATACTGGTTTTGTATAGCTTGATGTGTAGCCGTGTGTACAGGGGAAATTATACAAAAACGGCATACGTTATTTATTACCAAGACTTGGAACCTCATCCATCGCTTTCCATCAGGCGTGATCGGGGTCAAGAGCAAGCCCAATATTTAATTATTTTTATTGCTTACTTCCATACATTACATAAACTCATGCCGTTTTCCCATGGGAGTAGGTAAAAACCACAGAACGCTACCTGATACGATCCTTACATACTCCTTTTGCCTCATCCACATACATACATCTGCATCTGGACATACACGCACGCCGGTTGCGAGTACTACGCAGCCGTCCTTTCTAAAGAACCTCGCCAATAAGGTCAGTAGATGTCTTTCTAGGGCGTCCTCTGCGTTGCATCTGCCTTAAACATTTAAGTATACTCTTTCCAATTTTTATCACTACCTACATCTTCTTTTAGACTGCAACGTTTATTGCTAAATGGATTATAAAAAAAGTTTGCATCTCTCACGAAATTGGGCCTCACTTAACCTTCAATTTTCTACTAAGAACATGTGTATCTCTCGTACACAGCAGTTGATAGCAACAAAGTACACTCCATTAACCACAACATGTTTCCGCGCTTCCATTACTTTTACATTTGACCGCGTCGGGCCCTCCACAACACAGTAATTCATTCAACAGGCCCACGGTGTGTTTACCAGCGTTGTTTACCCGATTCACTCACCTTGGTATAAGATATATAGTCAGATTTTGGAAGACACAAAACACGCCGACACATAAATCTGCCACGGCCAGGTTCGCCAAAAAGAAGTTGGTTATGGAGCGCAGGCGCCGCGATAATGTAACCACGAGGATGACCAACAAGTTGCCTGGAACAAACATTATAAATTACTTTATGAAACTTCTAAACCTAAAATATTATCTTTAAAAAACCTGTCCAATCCTTGAGTAGACTGTAGATGTTATACCAAACCGATTGGCTTAGGAGACTCCCGAGCAGAGTGAAGGACCATTCCCACTGGTTCTACTGCACAGTCCTACGATTGAACTGTAGAACTGTTCCCACTAGTTCTACTCGTAGATAATTTATAGTAGAACTAATGGGACATTTCGTTCCCACTAGTTCTACGATATAAGCCGATACGAATGATGTATTTGCAATTATTTATTAATAATCAAAGTATATAATAAATAAATAAATAATAAATAAATAATATTCCACAACTATCACACAACGCCATCTAGTCCCAAGCTAAGCAGAGCTTGTGTTATGGGTACTAGACAACTGATAAACATACTTATATATTTCTAAATACATACATATAAATAATCAATAATTAAAAAAAAATGGGATGTATGAAATTCTTTTTGATTTTTCATCAATTGTCTGATGTCAGGCTCGATAGGTAAGGGTACAGATGAAGTCTCGTGTCAGACTCGGCATATGCTATTGCGGTATTTTGTTTTGTAGCTGCATAGGTTGAAAATCCTGCCTTACACAATACGTAGTCGGGAACGGGAGAAGAACAGTCAGTGCTTTTGAGATAAGAAATGGATGCTCATCACGAATTCTGCATCAAATCTATTCAGGGGCGTTTTTTGAATAGTATTTTCATACTTGTGCATGACATGAGCATATATATATCTTCTTCAAAAGAAAATTTATATGGATATCGCACAATAACTCACAAGATGGCCAGACCAGCAACATCAGTCGACTCATTCATTTGCAAGGCAGGAAATAGGTATTTTATTAAATTATGATATGTTTCTATTTTCGTGAATCCCTTTAATATTTTATGAAAATGATAAGTTTCTATTTTCGTGGACTCCCCAGAAAGGCTTTGTATATATAGCTGTATATTAGAGTATAGCTGGTCTACACGATGCTCTTTTCTCTTATGTACGTATCATTTAGAAATAATTATATTTCAACTTCTAACCGTTGCGCGTTGACGGGTTGTACCTTCCATCATCAACATCCACATGCGATTATGATTATCAGACGCAAATACTTGAAAAGCTTTAGAAAATAAATGAATTAAATTAAAAATTTTAAAAACCCCGACTCAATAAAGATAAAACATTGGTTCTCCACTTTTACTCCATTTAAATCAAAGTTTGACCAAGTTTGATTTAAAGGGAGTAAAAGTCAAAAAAACAATTTTCAAGCTTTTTTGTTTTTATTTCATTAGTTTATATTCCTCATTCCCTTTCAATATAGTGTACATTATTCTTCAAATCAATCCCTTTCATTTTTTTGCTACCCATATTGAGGGAGTTGTAAAAACAAACGTTATTCGTCATTTTGTGATGGCGGCCATCTTGGATTTGAAATTTGTTTTAGTGTATAGTATTCTACTACTCAAGCCCTTTCATTTGATACCCATGTTGATGTGAAGTGCAAAAATTATGTAATCCGCCATTTTGTGATGGCGACCATCTTGGACTTGAAATTTGCTATAGTGTATTCTACTAATCAAGCCCTTACATTTGATACCCATATTGATAGGAGTTGTGAACAAATATGTCATCCGCCATTTTGTGGCGGTGGCCATCTTGGATCGATGTTTTTCAAACATAGCTAAGAACACTCTGGACTAATTCACCTTTCAAACAAAAAAAACTAAATTAAAATCGGATCATGCGTTCGTGAGCTACGATGTAGACAGACAGACACGTCAAACTTATAACACCCCGTCGTTTTTGCGTCGGGGGTTAAAAACGTAATAATAAGTGCCTATAAAAATTGAGGGTTACCCTCAATTTCCCTGGGATCCCATCATCAGATCCTGACTTGGTGACAATGGGACCACCTCGGGAGTATACTATTTTGAATACAAAAATAATTTTTAAAATTTGGTCTACAAATTGACGGAGATATAGGTACACACGAATAGAGAACCTGGAGGAGGTTCTCTATTCGTGTGTGTGTGTGTGTGTTTTGGAATGTCTGTTATAATAAAGTGTTATTCATTTAAATTTTTAATTTCATGAGTATTTAATATTTCTTATTTTATTTGGCAATCTCATTGGTGTACCTATAAGCCCCTATAGGATCGGACAGGGTTTCTTTAACATGTTGTATATCGTGATTCAATTTAAAAAGGTAAATACCTCGGTATTTACCTTCTTTGCCATCGATAAAAGCCCTAAGCTAGACTGGCTACATTTTTGTCTCATAAAGGGTCGTCTGAAGCCTTATTTGTCAGGTCAAGGACCCGTTAAAGTTCAAAAATAATAAGGCGATCCGTTGTCAACCTGTCACAATCAATACCTATCTATTAACCAAAACCAATATTAACTGGTAATTCAAACTACGAAAATTGTAATTCCAAAAGCTTTCACATTGATTATAACTGTGGATATAAATAATAACTGTGGTTTTGCGATTCTGTTTGTATTGAATTCTAAGATATTTTGTTCTTTAATCGAATCAGCCATTTAATGTCTATATAAGGGCCGATGTCCAGTATTTACCTCGAGCTAGTAAGACTGGTCGGTCTAGTAGGACTGTCACGTTAGTCTAGTGGTCGTAAGCATGACTGGCGTACATAAAGTCCTAGGTTCGATTACCAGGTCGGGCAAAGTATTATCGGATCATCAGGAGTTCTTCTGTAGCAGCCACGGAGTCTGGATTGATGGTTGATGGCAATAGACTCGCCCCCTACTACTTAGAATTTAAACAAAACTGGCTAAATGTGTGCTGTCATGGTGTGCTATTTGGTACGCCTCAGCCTAGGGTTAGGCTGAGGCGTACCTAAAAGCACGGTAGGTTAGGGATAAAAGGTCTGATGTTATGTATGTTAAAAGCCTAGTATCTACACTTATTCTCAACATGGACTTTATCTTTAATACATTGAAGCATTCGCCTCAACACTCGAGACACAATCAATAGCGTAGTTAACACCTTCGTAGATTGGATTGGTGATCATTACTCGTAGTTTATTGTTATTCGCTAACGAATCCAATAAAACGTCTAGTTACAAAGAAAGTAGGTGTCCATATTCAGGTCATGCCACAACCATTGGTCGTCGTTCTAATGAAACAATTTGCAAGCACGTTGAACGAATGTGTGCAAGCTAACAATGAAATAGTCACTACCGGCTAGTGCTCACTGTGCAGTTGTGCACACAACTGAGGACATAATAGTCTTTTACTTGCATCTGACAGAGCGACAATTCAATAATGGGGATTTCAAATTGATTCGCCTGTTTGTAGGAGCAAATTGTTTTACGATTTACGGTTAATATGTTCTAGTTCAAGCAAATACAGGGTGTAAAGTTACCCATCACACGACCGTCAACCAAGCATTCTGTACATCAAACTAAGTACCCCTACGCAAAAATTTTTGCTGGGAAACGAATTTTTTTTTTGGGGTCCTATATCACATTTTTCGGTAAAACTCAATGTAGCGCTCTTAAACATTGTGCTAGTAGATGCTTTGAGTAGTTAACGGGTCATGGAGGTAATTTAAGTAAAGTTATAACCTGAAAAACTAGTATTTACAAAAACAGCTGTGAAAAATTTAGAACTTTGACCCACAATATCTCCGTAACTAGGGGTTTCCCAGGTATGGTCTAGAACAAAAAAATTATCGCAGTGGTGGGGAGAACAAGTGCCCTTCGTTTGCGTTAAGGGTCCTGTTACACCCTTTATAGAAATCAGTCTAGTATTTGTATTCCCCTTTATGGCAGAACATATTGTAAGATCATAACCCTATGAGACCAACACAATATTATCTTAGGATAATATTATCCCTCCCCTACCCTATTTAACCATAGGCCATTTTTTGGCGGGTGGAAAATCATCAAATAACCCCCTCCCGCTCTTGGGCAGAGCGAAAGGGAGTGTCAGACTTCTACTGACTAAAAACCACCCATGTTCCGTCTTAGCCATTTATGTCGCGGCCGCGGTATCTCTTGCGAACAACCCGCAGCTCGTTTTATTCCATTCAAAATAAACTTTATGTTCATTCCAGTTAATTAAATTTAATTCTGAAAATATTTGTTAAGTTAATTATTATAATAGACCGTAATGAATATTTGCTTTCATTACCGTTTATTTAGTAGAAATAACAGCATATTATTAAAGCTGAATTAATTAATTCAAGCGTCCATTTCTGGAATAATTGCAATAAATTCCTACCTGACGAATAATGTTATTGAAATGTTTCAATAGATAAAGCGTTCGAAAGATTCTAGTTAGAGCAAATTAATAATAATATATAAGATTGTTGGTAAATGCTTCGTTCATATTAGGTATGTTACCAAGCATTTACTAATAATCATAATTATAATAATTATACCTATGTATATAAAGTGTGTAAAAGTACCCTTAACGCAAACGAAGGGCCCTTGTTCTCCCCACCACTGCGATATTTTTTTTTGTTCTAGACCATACCTGGGAAACCCTTAGTTACGGAGATATTGGGGGTCAAAGTTCCAAATTTATCACAGCTGTTTTTGTAAATACTAGTTTTTCAGGTTAAAACTTTACCTAGATTACCTCCATGACCCGTTAACTATTCAAAGCATCCACTAGCACGATGTTTTAAGAGTGCTACATTGAGTTTTACCGTAAAATGTGATTTTGGACCCCTAAAAAAAATTCGTTTCCCAGCAAAAATTTTTGCGTAGGAGTACTTAGTTTGATGTACAGAATGCTTGGTTGACGGTTGTGTGATGGGTAACTTTACACCCTGTAGAGTTAATACAACATCACTGACTTGGTGTATGAAATCAATCGTTGTAATTTCAAAAACGAAAATCCTCAGGCTAGAACTTCCAATTACTTTTTGTTTCAGTAAGATACTCAGATGTCGTAACTTGATTTCATGTTTTCGGTTTGCTTTTGTTCAAATAATTGATTTGAAATAAGTAAATGATGAACCTTCCAATGGTTCATCATTGAAATAAGTAAATTAAACTACTTCGCAGCCAAGATTTATTTATTTTGTCATTAAATTTTTGTCATTTTAACCATTAGAAGGTTCATCATTTACTTATTTCAAATCAATTAAGAAATAAAATAACTTTATTTACAATATTTACATAACTAAAATTATAATAAAATATATACAAGTAGCAAAAGAGAAGAATTACAGGGCGTCAAAAAATTCGTCTACATTGCTGTCAACAGGAAAAGTGCCCAGAAGGCTGGCAGCATTCCCACGTTGGATGGCAATGCTTATTCTTTGGCCAAAGAATAGGCCAGCCCTCTGGTCACGTGAAGAGTCGACCAACCGCTTGGCAATTTCCTTAAAGATTAGGTGAGCACTCGGACCCCAAGGCCCCAGAGTTTCAACCCCAAACGGGACCCCAAGGCCCCAGAGTTTCAACCCCAAACGGCTCAAATACATAACTGAAAATTAAGTTGTTGTATTTGCGCCGCTTGAGGTTTTCAGCACCTGCAGCAGCCGCCCCAGCACAGCTCACCGTGCTAGGAAGATGGGATGGCGCAAGGGTGTCGACGCAAGTTGCGTCCCACACCAAAGGCCTACCCAACTTCCACGGCATTATGGTCATACCATCTGGTCTCTTCCCATCGACGTGTGCCAACCCATTGAGTTCCAAAACAGCAGGCACACCGGAGGTGGCCAGAGCACGTCGGATGAGATCATTAATGCTGGCGTGTCGCGCACTCCGACTTGCACTCTTACTGCAGGAAAGGCCATGGTGTCCGAGGCTATCGACTACTTCACCACATTGACAGCGATGTGGAGCCCCACACGGAGCACCCAATCGCAAACATGTAGCGAGCCGGAAGGTTGTGTCACCTAACATAGTGCCTATATTAGGTGACGGTAGTGCCTGAAGCCAGAGGCCCGACTCCCACTCACCCACAGCCAGAAGGCGGGCACGCTCAGCAGTATTGGTAGACGTATTAATAAGGTTATTCCGTACCAACCTGCAGAGCGGCTCATCCCACTGTCTCTGGGAAAATGGGTTCTCGGGCCGATCCGTGTTCGGGCAAGCCATTTTCCAGGCGTTCTCTGCATAGGTCAAGCACGGCACTTCCGAGTCAACCAGGGAGAGGGTTAGAATTTTCCTGGTTAGCTTTTCAGTGCTGTGGACAGACGACAGGAACGGCCGGTAAGCTTACACTAGAAATTTTGCGGACGCCGAGGCCACCGAAACGAATTGGAAGGGTGGCTTGCTGCCACGCTCGGTCGTCCAGGGCCACATTAAGAAAGGAATTAAGAAATTGAATGACAAAATAGATAAATCTTGGCTGCGAAGTAGTTACGGATAAAAATAAGTACTAAGCCAAAATAAAGTTAGAAATAGATGTTCCCAAAATAACACTCGAAGTCAAAGCTAGCAGACAATTTGACTGTCGCTAATGTTATAAAGTTAAATATATTTTCCATACAAAATCTACTTCTAAGCTAATTTACATCATTTATATGAATTCATCCACGCTAATCTGGACAAAGTTATGAAAACAATTTTAATAATAAAATATTATACTTGACGCAAATATACTATCATTTATATGAATTCATCCACGCTAATCTGGACAAAGTTATGAAAACAGTTTTAATAATAAAATATTATACTTGACGCAAATATACTACCTACTGGAAATAGAAATAATAATCTACGAATTAGTTGGCAATTCAGTATTAGTTGAAAGTGATCATTTTCTTTAAAGTGTCGTTCTACAAATCCTCAGCCTTATAACATCACATCATTAAAAATGAATTCCTTCACAGTTCACATTAATCTGGTAAAAGAAGTAAAATATAAAAACTTATCCTTTTGCTGAACTTTCATGAACGAAAGTGTAAAGACCACTTAATAGTTGTTTGTGGCAATGTTCGTTCTAAGTGGCGGTCCAGGCACAATTACAGCTCAAAACTGCAATAGTTCACGATCACAGTTAGCTAGCAGCTCAACTTGCAACGTCTGCATATAAATCAGGTAAGCTGCTCTGAGCTAGGGTTACCACCCCGCCAGATTTGTCCGGTCATGCTCGGCTTTTATTTGGCTGTCCAAACTTGGCAGTGGATTATGCTTGTAACTATGGAGTAAATGGGTTTACAGTTTACACGATTAGACTGTAAGTCGACAGCTACCTTATTATACTTATGACAGTAATGTTATGTCTACCAGTCATAGTTGGTCAGGATTGACGAGCGGGTAGAGATATTGATACCCGTTCGATTGAATGTGCGATTATTACAGGATTGCAATCTGATGCGACCGAGGACGGTCGAGAGTCAGGTTGGCCGTGACGGCGCATGGCAAGCGCCGTCCAAAAAGGTTAAATTGGAGCAGAGACTATTGGAGCGAGACTTGACATCAGCAGTCAGTCTAGCGGAGCGCGTCGTGGCGATGGTCAGCGTAGCCATATTGAACCTGACGTTTGGATTAGAACTTCAATGGCAAGGCGCACCACGTATTCGACGAATCGCTGATTGTTCCATGGTCAATGCTGATGATGCCGGGCATCCGCCTATATATCCAGGTACCCGCCTATATCAGAAGTGGTTTTATCCCACGTGCTACCGACCGAAAAAAAAATTCGACCGCCTGACGAAAATAACGCCTCGAAGTTGTTGGGTAATTTGGAAGCCCTACTTAATCGAATGTTAAAAACGTCACAACCGCTAAACGCAAGGAAAGTGCTAGCGCCTAGTCCAGTACAATGCAGGTCGTGCAGTTTAACACATAAGATATACCTACACGGATATTCAAGACTATTTCGATGTCAAATTGAAGCAAAGGAAACCGCGTCAGTGAGTGGCCTATGCTCGCGGAATACGATCAAAAGTATACCTAAGACCCATATACCAGAAGATGTTATAACCGTATTTGTCATATCGGTCTTGGGTATGTCAGAAAGATGGTGTAGAAAGTGACGAGAAGATCCTCCTGCGAAGACTAAAAAGCATGGTCTCTCAACTGCCGTCACACTACGTGTCCCCGAGAAGATTTTGACTGTAATAATTCACGACACATACTTAGCAAATTTTTTTTTTTTTTAAAAAGGAAAGGTAGCGGTGCTGCTGCAAGGAAAGAGGAAAGAGGCCCATCTCTGCGATCAATGGTTGTTGAGGGGTACCTTGAGGACGTCATCCGGTGAGCCCGTTTCTTTTTATTTGGTGTAGTCTTTTTAGTCTGTTGGTGGTGTAGTGAATCTTATCGCTCTTTGATAAAATGTGATCACTGGGTGAAGGGACAGTGTCGTTCACCAGGCATGGGTTGCTGGTTGAAGGGACACACTCGTCCCGCAAAGGTGAACTGTGTGTTGTTCACTGGGTGAAGGGACAATGCCGTCCACCAGGCATGGGTTGCTGGTTGAAGGGACACACTCGTCCCGCAAAGGTGTTGTTCACTGGGTGAAGGGACAATGCCGTCCACCAGGCATGGGTTGCTGGTTGAAGGGACACACTCGTCCCGCAAAGGTGAACTGTGTGTTGTTCACTGGGTGAAGGGACAATGCCGTCCACCAGGCATGGGTTGCTGGTTGAAGGGACACACTCGTCCCGCAAAGGTGAACTGTGTGTTGTTCACTGGGTGAAGGGACAATGCCGTCCACCAGGCATGGGTTGCTGGTTGAAGGGACACACTCGTCCCGCAAAGGTGAACTGTGTGTTGTTCACTGGGTGAAGGGACAATGCCGTCCACCAGGCATGGGTTGCTGGTTGAAGGGACACACTCGTCCCGCAAAGGTGTTGTTCACTGGGTGAAGGGACAATGCCGTCCACCAGGCATGGGTTGCTGGTTGAAGGGACACACTCGTCCCGCAAAGGTGAACTGTGTGTTGTTCACTGGGTGAAGGGACAATGCCGTCCACCAGGCATGGGTTGCTGGTTGAAGGGACACACTCGTTTCGACCAGGGGAAATTTGCATGACGTTTACTGGGTGAAGGGACAGTGTCGTGTCGACCATGTGAATGATGATGATGTGTTCATTTAAAACGTTTCAAAATGATTCCTATTTTATAACTCCATTCAAATAACTACATACACTACTTACGGTCATCATCAGCCTATAATGTTCCCACTGCAGGGACTCAGGCCTCCTCTCTAGGAGAAGGGTGGGCTATAATCTACCACGCGGGCCCAGTGCGGATTGGTAGATGTCACATGTCTTCGATTTTTTTGGTTCTAAGACATGCCGGTTTCCTCACGATGTTTTCCTTCACCGTTTTGAGAGCAGTGGTGATGAAATAAATTACACAAAGTAATGCGCCTGACGGGGTTCGAACCCACGACTCACTGTTCGTAAGTCGGGGCCGCCACCACTGGGCCACCACTGCTCGACGACTTACGGTATAACCCATTAATTACCAATATTTCTTATTATTAGGGTTGCAGAGCAAACAGTGTTAAAAATGAAATATTTTTATTAAAAATCGTTATTGAAATCGACCCAGGTGTCTTAAGTACGGTATTATTTAAGCTCCCTTATTTACGTATGATATAAGGTGTGTGGTAACTCAAATGATTTTCCTTTTACATTCCTCTCAAAATAAACTTCATCTAAGTATAGCAAACTATTAAATAATAAACTTCTTTAAGACAGCTAAACATACTGTCCTGGGTGCGATTTCCGTGTCGGGCAAATTGTTATTAGGTTTTTTCTTCAAGAAAATCTCACTCGCAGCCACGAGGTTTGCATGTGTGCCCGGTTGATGACAAAAGGACCCCTTGACATGGGACGAACATAACTGAACAACATTCAAAACCAACTGCGATGCTGAATACAATATCACTTAATAAAAATTATTTACTCAACTAGTAAGAGTTACGCGTGCACGTTTTAGAAAACTTTAATTCCCACGTCAATTTTATATATATATACTCGTAATGCTAGAATTATAAGTAGCTGAACTTGTAACTAAATTTGAGATAGATGGTAGCAGTTGTTGAGGAAAAACTGTACCTATATCATCTTATGAAATACGAGCCTGAATCCCACAAGTAGACATTTTGCCCGATTTTCCTCCTCTTTTGGCTCAGTTTTCCAGGTAAAATAATACATTATCTAGTGAGTTATATGAACAGACTACTAAGCGTCATACCTATTTTAGACAGAAAACCAAACAGTTCTCAGCAAGTAGGCCGTTCTGTTACAGAATTATGAACCCGGTTTTGGAGAGCACATGTTTATTTCACAATAAGATATTTTAGTATCAATTCCAGGATCTTCTGCTTAATCTCGTTGATCTGGGTTGAGTTTAGCCAATATAAGATACAGTAGTATAGAAAAAAATCTTTGGGTGACAATAGAGTTAAGGGTACTTAAAAATTACGTATTAATCTAAAAATATTCCTAATAGACCTCAGGTGTATTTTACAACTAAGGTACATATATCAAACAGATTTGTGGGCAAAGATGTCTTAATCGTTACAAAGCAAGTATTGTCATACTCGAAATACCAAGTAATGAAGTAAGTACTTAAAACATTTCCTGAAATATGAGAATATTCGAAAACACTTTCGTACCGAGAACGAATTCGACATGTTAATGATGCCAGCGTACAAGGACATAATTGATGAGTGTTTACTTCATTTGTACTGTATACGTGTAGCTATCAGTTATGAAGCCTGCAATGCTAATGTGTGTGCACTGTACTGAACACACAGTACTCAACCATCTAAACTGAAATACTAACCTAATCACCCACGCTTTAAAGTCTAATTTTGGATGCATTTTTACTTTTGCCTACTAAGAGCCAGTGAGTAAAACCAGCAGTTTCATTTAAAAAGCTTCTGCATAAACAAAAGTTTACAAGAAACGGCGAGAATTCCAAATCCCCAAGCATTTAAAAAGTAATCAATTACCAACACCCGCAAAATGAGAAAATTTCTTGCTCTTTGACTTGACAAAATTCTACAGAGCACGAAACCCCCGGAAATATAAGGCTGGAAAACTTTTAATTTCGAAGAACGAATCCTTAGAGAAACGTTAAAATTGTTTTTCTAAGAATTTTCTCTTTTGCATTTGCACTTCGGAGAAGACTGCCTCTACGTCTAGTGGTCGTAAAGTGTTATTCTGTTTTTCTACCAGGAATTTCTCAGTATCAGTCCAAAGTCTGGAATTCCGCCCGGTTGATGGCAATGGGTATTACAGCGTGAGGTTTTGTTTACTCCCGTCGGGGCTGCGGGGTTGTTCGAAAGAGATACCGCGGCCTCGCCACAAAGGGCTAAGAAGGAACATGCGTGGTTTTAGTCAGTAGAAGTCTGACACGGGAGGAGTCATAATTATGATGATTTCCCAAACGCCAAAAAAAAAGGATGTGTTTATTCAACATTTCCTGCGATCATAACATATTTCTGAAGCTAAAATTGAAGATGTTTCATTATCATGTATTAAACCAAACTTTTAATTAGATTATATTGTTCACGTTCAGATTGAAGATGTTACGGTGGCGGTGACGGTGTGTGTTAAAATCAACTTTCAAATTATGGAGATGTCGAAAAGTAGGTTGCTTCGAGAAAAGGGTGTGTGTGTTCGACTTTATGGAAACAGGGCAGTAGGTAGATACGTACTTATTTTCTATGGAGAACGTTACGTAGGTACATACATTTTTCAGTCCCCAAAGTTTTTATGTGACTATAATGATTTTTATTGTCTCAAATAAGTATCTTCAACTATTTTATGAAAGCAGACTAGTCCATTCTGAAACGTCAAGGATTTGTCCCTTGTACCTAAGTAGGTACAGACTGTGATTTATTGAACGTCTGTCTTGACATCTCACTATTAAGACAATCTAGTTTTCTGTCTGTCTGAATTTAAGCACTAAGTGAGCTCTTACGACACATAACTCGATAAATTCCCAACATGTATTCGTCTACAAGATTCACAAACGTACTCTCTCAGAAGATAAGTAAAACATCAAAGATTGAAACTCAAAAGGAAACTGGGTATATTGTAAATGTTTTTACTTACCAAAGAAACAGCAACAAAACACGATCGTATACAGCGTAATGAATATTGCTCGTACATCCGTTCGATCGAATATGTACTCGTCATCACTGAGTGAGTATATTGTCTGATTCACTCTTGACACATTGACAGCGCTCTCGCCGACCGCCTCCGTCTTGTTGAAAGACCCCCAAACATTGCTCTGCTTAAAATCTTTGGTTACGAATAACTTGATACCGTACATATTTTCTGTTGACGTATCGATCATGGCTCATACTTCACTGTATCACGCCCTTCGTCAGCCATTTTCTGAAACAAGAACGGAATTTTAACAACTTTTAGAATTCTGTTGCTCTAAGACGATTAAGGAAACGAAAATACACAGCTTAAAAAATACGGCACGTATATTCATAACAAACAAGAGAAATAGAGCTAGAGTCGTTATCGTAAATAAAGAACCGTATCCTAGTATTTACAGTAGGTAATTGTACCACATGGAGGTTATTTTTGTAGTTAATTTTCCAACACATTTTTCTTACACGTGTTTCTTTAACACGCAAATGCCCTGGTATGTTTATATCCACTAACGAAAATGTGAAATTGAAGTAAATTCCCAACCATGTCATGTGTAGCTGTTATAACCTTATTGGGATTCATTTTTTGGAACAAAAATTCCTTCGTTTCACATCACGAAATACAATACAATTTGTGGAGTACTGAAATCTTGTTGAGTCAGTTTCGATCTGGCATTTGTTAGCGGCACAGCCCATCTGCCGGGATTACGATTGCACGGGCACAACGGCTGATAGGATTAGACCGGAAACTGTATGCTACAATATGTGAACTTTTGATACAAGAGTTAGCTCCATTATACAACAGTACCTACCTACTTCTGAAACTTTCAGAACCAGTTGACATAACATCCGGACCCAACATATCATAGAAGGGTCAAGGGATGTACCAAAAGTAATGTCCTATGTATCACATTAGATGTCATAAAAGTTTGAGTTATACCGGGTTTATATTAGACCCAACTCATGAAGATTATGTTAAGGCGCTAGTATTATATTATCTGTGGTTAAGGCATCGTTTCCATCTCTATTGATCTATTGAGCCGATATTGTTCGGAGAATTTAAATCATTGAGAAATATATTTTCTTCTCAGTATGTTTTTTTCCCAATTGCTCCTCTCATGTTCCTACTTTACCGTTTTTATTTGATATGTATCTATTTATACCACATGTTCCTGTTATAACAGCTTAGTAACCACTAGTAACTACGCGAGCAAAGACAATTAAATTAACAATTTTCCAAGAATTTTTACCTAAAACAAGAACAGCCATAGTCAGAGCCGGTTGCTATTTTCGCGAAGTAATGAATAACAAGCTTACAAAAAGAAACACTTCATTACAAACGTCTGGGTTTCATCAGAATCTGTTTTGAATACTTAACTTCCATTTCGTTTTAATATTTCCTTTCACAAATAAAATAGAACTTTCCGGTATTCGTAATGTAATAAAATATCTTCAGCGTGTTTATGAAACAGTTCGTTGGGCGCAACGACCGGCGACCCTATGCAAATAAATATTAAGAAGTTGTGTGAAACAGAAGGTTTTACAGAAAAGCACTCTATAGGAGAAACGTGTATAAGAGGATATTCCTTAAGGAAGAATACTCGTAATCAAAACGGTATTACGTACATACAGTACAGAACATAATATATATAAAGACGTTAAAGAATGGCGAATCTATTAGTGCAATTTTTGTCATATTAAAAAGACTCAATGTATTGATCTTTCATTATAATATTTCACTATTTGAAAACCTTTCTAAAGGATCATCTTGGACATCCCGGTCTCAAAGACAATCCCAGGGAGCAGGGTATTACATAGCCCTCAAAACCATTATTGAATGCTACGTATTACTGAGATGGCGTAAATAGTTTCGCTGCAATTGAAAAGGATCACCTTACCTCAAAGGATCATCCTGTACACGTGACCCTAAGTACGTATTTCCCGTGTCTGGAATATCTGGAACGTAATGAAAGAAAATTAAAAGTAAGAATTGAAAAGACATTACGTTCATCCCGTAAAACATAGCGAAAGTGACACAATGAGGTTAAGATTCCACATGAAAAATTACCTTTCCATTGCCGTAGGTACTTTGCAGCCTATAGGTATTACCAATAAAAGTGCTCGGCTAAAATAGCCACTTTTTATACAGCCTGTTTTGTTTTATTACTCTTTAGGGATTCCTCAGGAACTTTCTCCTAAAGGTTTTATATCTATGACAATCTCGACACTAATCTGGGTTTTTACGATCGAAAAGATTTTATATCAATTGGATGATCCGTTTGCCTTTCGATCCTTCGAAGAAATCTATTTATAGGAACAACTGTGTGTAACCACTTTGTGAATATGATTATGTTTCAAGAGATTGAGATGAATTCGTTGTATGGTGTAATTTTGCATGAAATTCTCAAATTACTGAATTAAATTCTGCTCTAAGAGCTTTCAAGACGAAGAAATTTAGTAATATTAAAAGATTTAGATGTTTGCAAAGCTGCACAAATGTAGCTAAAGACTTATTGAAGACAAAGACGTATTTATATCCGGGCTTAAGGCAACAGGCAAGCGGGCATCATAATCCGCTTCTCTGCCAAAACCCCCTGGAGATCGGCAAACACAAGGAATTGATAGCATTAAGTTGAAGGAAATACGAGGTCAGATATAAATCGGAAAGCTTAGCAAGAACTAAGGAAAGCTATCTTTTATTTGTAACTTTGTTAGACTTCTATCCGTAATCTATCAACGGTGCCGTATGTGGGTTTTGGAACGTTACATATTGGATTTTTTTTATGACGCTTTCAGCTGAAACATTTACTCCTAATGTAAAGCATTAGTTGTTGTTCTCCATAGTAATATTATACCGACGTTCAAAATTACAAAGGTAAAAAATATTCTTTGAAACTTTTGGACCCGAAACAGAAAATTCTTTAACCAAATAAGAAGACAAAAATATAACCTTTGACACTCGGAAATAAGGTGGCTTACCTTATTTCCGAGTGTCAAAGGCTATATTTTAACGTTCATGTAGAATCACATCGCGAGGAAGATCGCGGTATAAACCTAGTATGAGAAAAAAACACCGTAAAAGTACGAAACAGTTCCTGTCTACTTGTTGAATAAAATTATGTTGAATATTTCACGCCACCATCGCTAGTTGCCAACCAAAAACAATGTACGGCACGTGCAAACCGAGCGGACATTCCAAAATGTATTCTTCCGCGAAGCTAACATAGCTGTGTGTTACATAAATGCCTGCTCCCATTTTATAGTTTAATGGCTTTATCTGTTATTGTTTAAAACGTTTGTTGTAAACAGATTACTGTTATAGTTAAAATTAGAGATTCCCTGAATCAAGGCCACACGCATACGAAGTATTAAAACATTGATTAACCTGTGTCATCCCACTGGGCAAAGGCCCCCGTGTCCCCCCGTGACCTCCAAATCTTTTATTAAAACATGTATTTACAAAATCTCCATGACTCATTAGGAAGCCGGACAGATGCTACTCTTTGAAAACTTCATAAAGAATTATATTAACCAACAAAAGAAGAAAGATTTAAGACGCCATTGAAAACATAAAGCTTTCTTAAGTCACTTATTTTACGATTTATTAGAACGTATAAAAAGCTGCCAAATACGCGACTGCTACGGTTCGCAGATCGAATCCGTCGTAGTCGACACGTAAGGTTCCGCACCAAAAGGCAAATATAATACGGAATTCAGAGTAACTTTTCATATGGCTGACATATACAGGGTGGAAAGCGATTTTCGCGTATGTATAGTACATCATTCGTTTAGTATGTTCATCATTCTGAGACCCATACAAAACTTTTGCAAAGAAAATTAAAAAAAAACTACTGTTTTGTTTTTTAACAACCGATGCCAAATTTCTATTTCGGGAGGCTCAGAATTAAGTACTGCATAGGATAAATCGGAAAACAGAACTGCTGATTTTAGAAATATTGAACCAGATATTTAAATATTCTGTCTTTCGCGGTTGAAAGGTCATAAAATAGTAGAACATAGGATAGGAAGGTACCAACTATCTACCGAAGTACCTACCTAAGTAAAAGTAGAGAGACCCTACTCTTATCATCCATTCCGGTATACTATTTTAGTGCGGAACCCTAGTAAATAAATGTAGGGGAAATAACTTTACAACGTCGTGAAAAACGGGCTGGCTAGCAGGAATTCAATCTTCGGATCCTGTATACTACATATGATCAAATTCTTGATTTCTTTTAAGGAATTTCCGCTCACTTGAAAACATTTTAATGGTACATACTTATGATTCTCTGGGGCAACGTATATCCTACTTGATAACTTGATTTGAATACCAGCTAATATGTAGTTCCCACCTGCAAAGGGGAAACGAGCGGAGTTATCTTAAACGACCATTATGTACCTCATTGTAATGTACTTATCCTTTATGGCGAGATTTATAAAAACAAATCCAATGGTTGTTCGCGGCAATTATATTCTATCCTATCCGCTTTAAAAATGGCCCTCATCCTCATTCTCCTGCCCTCATTACCACCGAAAATATTACGTCATATTTTCCCCATAATAAAAATAAAGTTATTCCTAAAAACAGCAGGAATTTTTATTTAACATTCCGTATTCACGTACCTCACAGGTAAAATAATGTGAAACACTTTTAACTAAAGTCGTATTTTATCTTTTATTACCAGACACATTTTCGTTTTGAATTTTCTTTGTTGTAAAAACAAGACAAGCTCTTTTTAACCGACTTCCAAAAAAAGGAGGAGGTTATCAATTCGACTGTATTTTTTTTTTTTTTTTTTTTTTTTTTTATGTTTGTTCACTCATAACTTGCGACTGGGTGAACTGATTTTCATGATTCTTTTTTCATTTGAAAGCTGGTGCTTCCCGTGTGGTCCCATTGTCACCATTTCAATATCTGATGATGGGATCTTGTAGAAATCGGGGGAACTCTTCAATAAATAACAGCAGATTAACCGCGATTGTTGCTATAGCATATCTAAGCATTGTTTACGCTATCACACAACATAATATCACGCCTGTACTCACTACAAAGGTTATAAAAACTATTTTGTGAAGATCTGATGGAGATAGGCAACGGAACTCCTCAATAAATGATAGCAAATGGACTGGGATTGCTGAAATCTCATATTGTCTGTCTATTGTTTAGACCAGTTCATAACATAACATCAAGCCGGTACGTTATGAAGGTGTAAGCACATGTGAAACACTAAAAAGTGAAAAATAAAAACTTTTTTACTAAAAATAAAACCGACTTCGACAAAAAAAACACTCAAAAGTGAAAAATTAACTTGAGAAGAAAAATCAGTTTCTGAAGTCGGTGACAAAAAAATGAAATCAAAGAAACAAAAGTCACCGACTTCAGAAACTGATTTTTCTTCTCAAGTTTATTTTTCACTTTTGAGTGTTTTTTTTGTCGAAGTCGGTTTTTGTAGGAAAGCGTAGTTATGTAGAATTGTAGAATTATATCCAGACTGTGTAGGTGGAGCAATTTTAACATTTTTTTTTATAATCTTTTGCTTTAAAACAAAGACAATTACGCATAACCCGATTAATAAAAAAAGCTCTAAAATGATTAATTATCCTACTTATACAATAGGAATAATTTATAATTATAAAATAAACAAATAACTAAACAGGTAAGTACTCGTATACTAACTAAATAAACAATTAGATGCTTAGGCGTCTTCTTCTGCCTAGCCTTTTTAGGGTTCCGTAGTCAACTAGGAATCCTTATTATAGTTTCGCCATGGCTGTCAGTCCGTCCGTCCGTCTGTCCGTCCTCGCTTAATCTCTGTGACCGTTAGCACTAGAAAGCTGAAATTTGGTACCAATATGTGTATCAATCACGCCGACAAAGTGGTAAAATAAAAATTGGAAAAAATGTTTTATTTTTATTATTTATAGTGATTTTTTTTATTTCAACCCTAACGTGTAATATATGTATGGTTGGAAAGGTATTTAAAAATGAATAGGGGTTTACTAAAATCATTTTTTGATAATTTCAATAATTTCGGAAATAATCGCTCCAAAAGTAAAAAACAATGTGTCCCCCCCCCCCCCCCGCCCCTCTAACTTTTGAACCATAAGTTTAGAAAATATGAAAAAAACCTGAAAAGTAGAACTTTATAAGGACTTTCTAGGAAAATCATTTTGAACTTGGATAGAAACAGTTTTTGTACAAAAAAGACAAAAAGTTGTACAAAATAATTTCTGGACTAAGTTGGTAGTATAATCGTATATGCAAGCATTTTTTTTAACTTCGTTTACATATTTTATTATCCTGAACGTATCTTTTTTCAAACAAAAAAAGAATTATTACTTCGGAACCCTACACTGAGCGTGGCCCGACACGCTCTTGGCCGGTTTTTCAGAACTATGTTAGGGTCTACTTCCAGTCTAACCGGATGTAGATGAATATACGTGTATTTTACACGAAGTGATTGCCTATTTACCCATCCCAACCCAGTAATGTAGTAGACTGCATGTCAGACTGACCGATAAACCGGATGTCAAACTTACGGCTTCCAGCAGCGTTAGACGTCCGGTCAAGCTAAAACTGAACTTTGTATATTATGTTGTCATGCATTCTAATTAGTTTACCTCTAACGCTAAACGCATATACTTTCTCCGTTCTGTCGTGGGTACAAAAACTTTTCTATTTGACTATAAAAATCATAAAAGACAGCGGATCCAGTTGACCAAAAATTGTTTTGGTCGATTTGACCCACTCGGATGGGACCCGCGGTCCCATCCGAGTGGGATCAATTTACCACAGAGTCATTAGTTTCTCTCCCTCCCTATATTTTAAATAATACTATTTCGGCAACGGTACCGAGATAGGCACTATCTCAAACTTAATAAAAACGTCTTCTCCGTCTGGCAATGAGACGTGACCTACCAAAGCTGAAGGCGTAAAATTCCGTCTAAAAGTAGCACTAAATTTATTTATGTGACTGTGAATTTAATTAATTCTTAGAACCAAAAAATTCGAAGACATGTGACATCTACCAATCCGCACTGGGCAAGCGTGGTAGATTATAGCCCATTCTCTCTCAAAGAGAGGAGGCCTGTATCCCAGCAGTGGGAGCATTAATAGGCTGTTGATGATGGCTGTTGATGACTGTGAATTTATTATTATTCACAACATCACGACTGTAATTTTCGAAGGGGTATGCAGAAGTGGAACCTAATAGTATCCGACCGATTGTTCGGTTTTGGTTTCAGTTTTAACCCACATTTCGGTTGTTATGTTTAAGTTCCATGTATTAAGGAAAGAGTCTATTAACATGTGGCTGCTACTGAGGAATAGTTGATTGAAAATCCCTATATCACATGCTCGACCTCGGAATCGAATCCAGAACCTCACTCTCTACAGTCAGCGCTTGCGACCACTAGACCAACGAGGCAGTTTATAATTTACTAGCTTTTGCCAGCGGCTTCGCCCGCGTGAAAAAGACGATTTTCCATACAAACTTTCATCCCCTATTTAACTCCCTTAGGGGTTGAATTTCGAAAAATCCTTCCTTATTCCTTATCTACATTATAAAGGGAGCCTCTTTGCAAAATTTCAGCTTTCTAGGTCCAAGGGTTTTGGCTGGGCGTTGATGAGTCAGTCAGTCAGTCAGGACTTCTCTCTTTATTTATATAGATAGATTCATTAACACTCTTCGACATTTTTTTTAATGGGGCAAGCCCGACCCACTATTCCCAAACCACTGTAACTCCTGTTAGCCAGAATCAACAGTGGTGACCACAAGAAAAGCGCCGAGACAATGAAGCTCGACGAAGTTCCAGAAAAGCGATTTAACTGTCTTGGATCTCGCAACGAAATTAATCAGAAAAGAATAGCGGAGGAGTAGGAAAAAACATAATTTCCACTTCCCTCCATATCAGCAGGAGACAGAACAGAACAAGGCCAATAGGCACACAGGGACGTATACAACTGGGATAAGCCCAGTTGCCTAGCACCACGGATAGTATTGTCTTTGACATAGGAACTATGCCCCAGATAATTTATTTTTATTATTCGACCTCATCGGTATTCTAAGGATTTATGTTCTTATCAATACAAAACAGTCCTGGGCTAACATTGTTATCTTGGTTCCGTGTTGGTTTAGGCACAAGTTATTAAAATTTTCGCTTATTTCCTTTATAGCTTTACTAATTACGCGGTTCATTACGTAGGGTCAAAACAAACGATATTCGAACCCCGTAAGAACCAATACATAGTCAATATTTAGGTACTACTAACCCCAAACGTATCCAAAAACTGGTTTCGACTATGGACATATTTAAGATCTAGATCACACTATAGGTAATTATACGAAATAAAGTTAATGTGATATGCGAGACTTTTTTAGGTGAAATTAACTTGCACTCGACCGCAACTCGCATAATGAAAAGCGAGTGTCTTGAAGAACCCAGCCAAATCATTTTAACCATTTTTGCGTGATTGAATAACAAATATCCAAATACACAAACATTTTAAAATATTAGAAGGTATCATTCTTGTATACATCTCTCTCCGATTTCTTTCCTTTAAAAAGTCCTATTTACCGTTGAATCTTTCGTTTCTCCGTCTTGAGGCGCCATATGTTATTCAAGTAAACGTCCTGTCTTTATCACTTGAGCCAAGCTTTTCCTTTTACTTTGGACATTTATCATCCAGCTAGGTAATCTTCTCTCCATTATTTTCCATGGATAAATGGGAAAAATATTTTCGTAGCCTTTCTTCATCTATTCTATTGTTTGACAATCATAATAAAGTTTTGTTATTTTCAGCTTATTTGCAGGTTGCTAACTGAAGGCCTTTATTATCACTATCAGTATATAATATAAAACAAAGTGCTACGCCGCGTCTGTTTGTCTGTTTGCGAAAAACTCAAAAACTACTGCATCGATTTTCATGCTGTTTTTACCAATAGATAGAGTGGTTCTCGAGGAAAGTTTTAGAATGTAATTTGACCGACATGTACACGGGCGAAGCTGCGGGCACCAGCTATTATATATTATGAAATGCGGTTATGAAAGACATGTAGGTAATTAAGTTTTAATTAAATTGAATAGCATCGCTATAAGCTTTTCATACAAGTCTGCGAATAAAAAGAGAAGAGCTGAAAATAGCGACAACATTGCGACATCATTAAGCTGCAACCTATATACCTACGGAAACTAGTAACTAACACAGAGTACCGTCACGAGAACGACTGAATACCTACCACGTTTATCGATACGACTGAATACCTACCACGTTTATCGATATTTTTGAACCTATATAACTACGATATTTTCTTTCTAATTATACCAGTCACCTTGACCTAACACAGCTTGTTTAACTATTTATCGACATGTCTTTAATTACTTAATTAAACAAACAAAATGAATATCTCAACAGCACCTTGTTACGAACACGCACACTAGATAGGTTTATAAATAACTATCTTGCGAAACAGAAACATCGATATCCCTTGGGCATTAAAAAATCAGAAAGCAACTTTTTAAAGAACAATATTTATTAGTTCAATTTGTATAATTATATCAATATAAGTAGGTACGCATTTTCTATATCAGAAAGTTTTGTTGTCCTATTTAACCCAATGGTTGACTCGTTGAAAATGCCTTATGGCATGGCCGCCTATGTACCACAATTGTACATGAAGCTTATATAAATAAACAATTCACGTTGTTGGTAACACAAATTGCAATCATCAATCCATAATGCGGAATAATTACGCTTGCAACAAAATTGAAAACTGAACTGTTCCATGAATATTTGAGGTACCACATACGAATGAATGATAGTTTTATTGCGGGTCAATACATGCTTGGATTACATAAGAACCTCCTTGTATATAACCCACTTTATTATGAAGAATACACATGTATTTAGGACTCCAGACAGACAGCAACCCTTGTCCGGTTAGGAAATTGGTATTGCTCAAATAAATATAACTCAGCTGTAAAAGATTTTTCTTCAGAATGTAAATTACTGGATTTGTTCATATGGTAATAAATTTTATGTAGGTTCTGGGTTTGTTATTAGGGAAATATTAGATGAAAGTTTAGTATCGAAATTTTAGTATCGAAAGGTGTAAACCTTTTTTTTTTATTTTGGTTGATGAGAAAATTGGGAAATCATCAAATGACCCCCCCCTCCCGCTCGGGCGGAGTGGAAGAGAGTGTTAGACTTCTACTGACTAAAGCCTTCTTCTAACATACTTGCTTACTAAAACATACTTGTGTTCCTTCTTAGCCATTTGTGTTCCGGGGCCGTGGTATCTCTTCCGAAAGTGCCGCAGTATTAAATTAAACCTAGAATTTGATCTATGTACCTGGTACAGTAGGTATAGTAAGGTCTTACCTTCGCGGCTCAACACACACTTGACCGGTTTTTATCAAGTCAAGAGGAGAACTTGAATCTCGAACACATACATGTGTAGGTGAGGTAGAAGGCTACAAGTTCGACTCCACTCCACTACACTGAACACTTGGCTTGAATGGTATCTATTCATTGACAGCGACACGCTCGCGGCTGCATGTCGAAAACCGCGAAAATTGTTAACATAACATCACGCCTGTAATCCCCAAAGGGTTAGGCAGAGGTGTACTTAATAGTACCCATTTCGCCAGATATGTTTAAGTCCCATGTAATAATAGAAAGCAAGCCTATTACCATCTACCCGGCACAAAGACCAGACCAGACTCTGTGGCTGCTACAGAGAAATTCTTGATGGAAAATCCAATAACACATATGCTCGACCTTGGAATCGAACCTCATGTACAGCAGTCACGCAACAGGGCAGACAGCGAAAATTATTTAACTTTATATTTATACTAGTAATTTAGTCAAAAATGTCTTGCCGAATGTTAGAAATTATACAAAGTACTTTTTAAGCAAATATCAACAATGGCAACCCACTGACGCAATTTATAAAACATTCTGAGCAAGTCAACTTTCTGTAACTTCGTCTAAGAAAAAACCTTCAAAAAGACAACTTGTGCAATAAAAGTTGCTTGAGTGAACATCATGCTTAACAATACTAAAGTTCGGAGTTCATCAAGTCAAAGAAACGTTCAGGGGTAATGAATGGAAATATTGAAATAACTCCAAGATACTCCATGTGGAAGTAAAGAGAAGCAGAGACTTTCGACTTTTTTGGGTCACACATAAATTACGTTAGAAAAAATTGCTGCAGAAGTTTGATGGGATATACTTTCACACTTAGGTGAGTAAGATTCAAAAGCATGGATTTCTTAAAATTGGTAAAAATCCGCCCATTACATACCGAGTTGCCTCCGTGCCTCGGATAGCACGTTAAGCTGTTGGTCCCGGCTGCTATAAGATCTATATCTTTGGCAGTTGTTACAGGTAGTCAGTGACCTGAAAGTCTGACAACCAGTCTAACCAATGGGTATCGTATACCTAGTATTAACTGGGTTGTGGAGGTCAGATAGGCAGTCGCTCCATGTAAAATACTGGTTTTCAGCTGCATCCGATTAGACTGGGAGCCGACTAGCGTTGAAAATTGCAATGAAAGATTCCCGTTTCTTGCAATTGCCATTGTATTTTTAACCGACTTCCCAAAAGGAGGAGGTTCTCAATTCGATTGGTATGTTTTTTTTTTTTTCTATGTATGTACACCGATTACGCTGCGTTTTATTATCCGATTTACGTGATTATTTTTTAGTTTGATGCGGAATAGTTGCCATTTGGTCCCATAAAAATTTAATATAGTTTGGCCCAGTACTTTTCATTTTATGAAGATTTTTCTTATCATTTCATCATTTCAGCCAAAAGACGTCCACTGCTGGACATAGGCCTCCCCCAGGCGTCGCCACATTGACCGGTCCCGTGCGTCTCTCATCCAGCGGGTTCCTGCAACCTTGACCAGGTCATCGGTCCACCTAGTGGGAGGTTTTTTTAATTTATGAACATTTTTCGTTAATGTGTGTTCCCGAATAACTTCGTCGTTTATGAACCAATTTTGATGATTCTTTTTTTATTGTGAAGGAGATATTTTAAGAGTGGTACTATGATATGGAAACCAGGACCTGGTGATGGAATCCCAGAGAACTCGAGGGCAACCCTCAAATTTCATAGGCACGTATTATGTGTTTCGCGTTTTTTTCTCGAATGTTAGGTTTCTTAGTCGAATGTTAAATGTATAGTAAATATTTCTATAGGATATTAAAACTAAAAATTAAAAATTAAAAAATAAAATTTTTTTTTGCAAATAAAAACAACAAAAAAACGAAATGTAATAAACAAATGTCACCGACTTCAGAAGCAGATTTTTCTTCTGAAGTTTATTTTTCACTTTTTAGTGTTTTTGAAGTCGGTTGTTTTTTTTTCAATGTAAGTTTCGTAAGTTTCAAGAACATTGGCCAGTGTAAATTTCACGTTTTTTTCGAATAATACGGTAAAAAACGGAAAATATTCGAAAAAAACAGGAATCTTTCATGTTTTAAATCAACACAATATAAAATGAATCGCTGTTCGTTAGGCTCGCTAAAACACGAGAACGGCTGGACCGATTTGGGTAATGTTTGTTTTAAAATATAAGTGGCAGTCCAGGGAAGATTTGAACGGTGAGAAAGTAGGTGGGTGGGTGGTAGTTAGGTGGGTGGTAGGTAGGTGGGTGGTAGGTAGGTGGGTGGGTGGTAGGTAGGTGGATGGGTGGTAGGTAGGTGGATGGGTGATAGTAGTAACAAAGAACTTAAACTATGTTAGTACTTTAGTAGGCTCAAAATGCATATTAAAAAAATAAATAAACATAACTGTGCAATACAATTTGTTAGTAGTACAATAATTCGTACTGTGAATTTTTCACTGCAACTTTCGTAAAATACGGAAAAAAGTGAAAATTTCAATGCAACATTCGAAAGATTCCCGTATTTTTCCGTAAGATTCGTACTGTGAATTTTTCACTGCAACTTTCGTAAAATACGGGAAAAAGCGAAAATTTGTATTTTACCGGGTAAAAAACAAATTGAAACTTTCGAAATTTTCAACGCTAGAGCCGACCACAACATAGTTGGGATAAGGCTAGGCAGATGATGAATAATCATCAATCAAAAGCAATCGTTGTTTCACAAGAAAATTGCTTCACAATTTTGCGGATTTGTTAACTATTTTTACTCCTTACATACCTTTTCTCCTGATTGATATTAATTAAAATTTTCTTTAAGGATTCATCAAATAAAGTGTTTTCGTTTGTCACAGTAACGATAAACCAAGTCACCTTTGCATTAATAAAGAAATTTACCATTTTCCTAATAAAGGGATTTTTGACATTTGAACCACTAACATTAAAGTTCGAAAAAAAGACTGAAATAACAGTTTTCTTTAAAATTTTATTGGGTAACTTAAACAATTAATAATCCGTGTTTCTACCGCAAACACTAACAACACAAGAACATCGGTTCGGCATACTCAAAATGAGTTCATCCAAATCACGCTGTGGAATGGCCGCCCATGTTCGTTGCAACAACAAAAAAAGGTCTTCTTGCTACTGGATACCCTCCATATTCGGCAGAGCTCTTCTCTGTAGCATATCCCATGCATGCTCAATCGGGTTCAAGTCTGGCGACTGAGCAGGCCAGGGCAGGACATTGATGTTAGCTGCGGCGAGAGTCTGTCTTACAACTCTTGCGCGTGTGCGGTCGTGCATTATCATGCATTAACTGAAATAAGGGACCGATTTGCACTTGTAGAGGAACGATGACGTCTGATACAATAGTCTCAGCATAAATTTGAGCGTTGAGGTTGCCTCTGATCCAAATCAACTCAGTTCTTCCGCCGATCCAAATACCCGCCCATACCATGATGGTTCCACCACTATAAGGATGGACTTCCTGGCAGGATTTTAATCGCTGTTGGCGTCCAGGGGTTCTCCAGTGTCGTATACGTCTTGTATCCGGTCTCATACCAAAACGAGACTCATCAGAAAAGCACACGAAACGCCATTGTTCTTCTGCCCAATTTATGTGTTCAAGAGCCCATTGATATCGAATCCTACGATTGTGCATTGCTATAGGTGGTACCCGTAGCGGTCTTCAGGAATGAAGGTTCACTTCATGCAAGCGGTTTCTGACTGTTTGGTCGCTAATTAAGTTCCCTGAAGAGTGATGAAGCCTCACGGCTAACATCATGGCGGTTATTGTTGGAGCTCTTCGAGTTAAGATTTGAATGTATCGGTCTTGTCTCCGTGTGGTGCAGCGATACCGTCCTCCATGGCGCTCAGCCACGGTACCAGTGCTTCGGTAACGTGTCCAAAGTCGACTGATAACACTCTGACTTGTATTCAGAGCTAAAGCCACAGTACGTTGCCGGGAACCAGCTTCTATCATTCCCGCGGCTCTGAGCATTTCTTCCCTGCTTAAATGACGTCGCCGCTCCATAATAACGTTGGTTTTAATCAGAAAAATGTGTTATTTCAGTCTTTTTTTCGAACTTTAATGTTAGTGGTTCAAATGTCAAAAATCCCTTTATTAGGAAAATGGCAAATTTCTTTATTAATGCAAAGGTGACTTGGTTTATCGTTACTGTGACAAACGAAAACACTTTATTTGATGAATCCTTAAAGAAAATTTTAATTAATATCAATCAGGAGAAAAGTTATTGCAAAAATATATGTTGATCCCTAGACACTTTTGATGTGTGTAGTACGCAAAATATTCAGTTTTAATTTCACGGATCCGGGCTTGAATGCTCTTGCATTCCAGCATCATCCTCCCGCCCGCAAAAATGTGCACATGCGGGAAAAACAATAATAAATCTCTTGCGTGAAATTAAAACTAAATATTTGCGTGACTTTTGTTGTCATGGATTTCCACAAAGTAGAAATAATTAATATATTTATACTTGTGACTGTACTTCTTTCTATTAAGTATCGTTTACGTTGGAAGTTCACTGAATAATAAATCAAATTAAAGAAAGAAAAGAAAGAAAGAAAACATATTTATTTAGCACAATATGCCACAAGTGCACACAACAAACAATAAAAAATAAAATGAACAAACACAAAAAAAAAGAGTGTGCATCTCACGGCTGCGCCAAATAGGACCAGTTCAGCAAACTGCCGAGCAGCTAGTGCCCGACGCTGGTTTTCAACTGGCCCTGAGATGGTGATGTAACGGAAGTAAAACAGTTTTAGTCCCTTGTTTATAAGTGTGTATGTGTCTGAGTAGATACTTAGATATATGAAATAGATGTATAATAATAATACTTACAAATAAGAAAACTTAGCAATAAAATAAAAATAGAAAAATAAATAAAAATGGTGAAAAGTGCAATACAGAACGGAACAAAAAACTATGGTATCTAAATAAATGAAACGGGAGAATAATTGAAACAAACCTGTTTTGCACGAAGTAAAGCTCTTATGTGTGGTTCTAATCTTGAATAAATAATAAGTAAGTCGGTATAGAACCCAAGCACCCTTTAAGGGTTATCAAGTCTAGTTAGATTTCTACTTAATATTCATCATCAGTGAAATATAATAATCTTGTAATATACCTGTAGGTAACCTCCAATCTTTCATAACTAAATTCCCTGATGCCTGTTAGGTTGTATTAACGCTGAACAAACCCTTCTTGTTGACTTAGGTATTTAATGAAAACCATTTACCTAAATATGTTTCGAATTTCATCGCAGGTAAAGGAGGGCTAGAAGGTGTCTCGAAGGACTAATTAGTGGAAGCCTCAAGTACTATTAAGGCCTAAAACTATTTTAATAGTCATTAAGAATTATGTTCTACATTCTAGACTAAAGCCTCAAAATTAAGAAAATTCTTTGAAAGACGGCCTTCGTCGTTGGTCTAGTGGTTTTAAGCACGAGGCGTTACCGGGCAGGTCCTGAGTCTATTTGGTGTGATTGGGTTATTGGGTTTTTCCAACAAACCAATGCTCAGTAGCAGCCACGGAGTCTAGATCTGTGCCCGATTGATGGTTCACCCTCTATTACATAGGACTTTAACATAACTGCCGATGTGTATGTACTATAAGGTACATCTCTGCCGAAACCTTTCGCGAGTTAACGGCGTGATTTTATTCTGAAAGTATGAAGAGCAACCAACAACAGCTATTTAAAAAAATGCAATATTCTATGTACAGAACATATCTATGCCTATATAAGTACTTACATGGTACTAACCTACATACAAATACAATGTGTGATACATTATTTACTTAGGCAAGAAAAACTAGTGTAAAGATAATGTACGCCCTACATACATGGACATATTTCATAGGTTTTTATGAAAGCGGTTCGCTTTTTAACAGGATACATAACACATTTTACGGAAGCTCTAAAAATGTTCTGTCTGGCCTATCTATGTGTGAGGTTGCCCTCAATTATTTTGCTCTCTTTGTGAGCACACTGCTTTCATTCCAGGCCATGACTCTCATGGAATTACTTTGGAAATTCGAAAAACCTTTGTCTCCTTTGAGGAAATTGGAAATTAATGCCCTTAATTAAATGACCCAGATCTTCGAAGCCGTTTCTTTCAAGTGTCCATTTGTCTCATCGATATTGTTTCAGAATATAGCACAGACATTATAGGCGCCAGACGGGTCGGCCGAGTTAAAATCTTATTTAGGTGAAAATGGAGTTTTAAAAGGCCATTTCAGAAAATGAAACACGGTAAACAATAGATTACAAGATTTATAGTCAAAGGTTTAGACCCGGGGCCTAGATTAACCTGCAATTTCGGATCGTTTCTGAAATATAAATTTAATATTCATGTGCTAGTGATTTTCTACTCGGCTATTCTCTTCGGTTGCTTTCGCAGAATCGGTGTAATTTCCTGCTATAAATTTCGTAAAGGTGTCGTAAACAGAACCACGGGAAATGATGTTGTGTTCTTTTACGTTAGCATTTTAATTTGCGGCGTTCACACACGTTCCGTTTGAGAATATAAATGAGGTATACAGGATAAAATGCCAATGACTTTTACAACATTTATCGAGACCCAGCTCAAGGTGCTGATTTGCTGAATCGAAAATTAATACACAATGTAAATCGACCTTTTATGGAAAACGTTGATTATTTCCGGGTTCCCTGCACACACAACCGTTTGACCGACCAGTTTTGTATTTGTTCTTCATCAGTCCGTTCCCCATACTTACGTAGGTGACGTAATTTTGGGGAACCAGACGGAGAGATTAATTTTAGAACTAGGTTCTATCCTAATTTGCAACTCTAATCTCAGCTCTCCATTATTTTTTATCATGTCAAAGATTTCATAATATAGCTGGAGGAAACTCACACATGGCGCTTTGCAGGCTAATTCAAAGAGATACGTAAGTTTGCCAAAACTTTGGTCGTATCCAGGGACCGTCCGGATACTCGTTGAAAGGGTTTTTGAAGGGGTTTTTTTAAGCGCTTCAAAAATAAACCCTATAATACATGTTACACCTCCGAACGGGTATAGTAAACCCTGTTACGAACGGGTTACCCTTTCAACACCCTGTAACACTGTAACAGGGTAAGCCATTCCAACTCAAGACATTGTATTATGCACTGTTTACAATTGATATTAGTTTAAAAATTGCATACACGACCGCACATGACATTCGTACTGCGTCCGGCGGTCCGCCAATCTTGCGTGTACCGACTTGCCGAGCGACTTGTAAACATGGAAAAATAGCTATTAACTATGATCTTATAGTTCAATTTTGCTCGTCACACATGCTAAACATTGTAATAATATTTAATTTTTCGTGTATATACCTACCTACTTGTTTATTTTCATCATTCATCATTTGATTGGTTGGGAACTCGAACGGAACTACTGAAGTAAAAGCAATTTTGCAGTGTTTATGTTTAAGTGTGTGTTGTAGCTTCCCTTTATACGTATTGTGAAAATGCCACAGCCGAGGCGAGGTACTGTGCATCGTTATTATGTATTTGATGCATCAAATAACGCAAGCAAATGTTATTTATGTGGAAATGCCAGTAACCCTTTAATTGGCAAGGTTTTTATTTTTAGAAATATTGAAAAAAAATACATAAATGCGTTCTTACGTATTTATTGCGGGTAGAAATAATAATAATAAAAATGTATTTATATTATTTTATGATTTATTGAATGTATCACATAAGATACATTGCCTAATCTACCTTATAGAATCTATGTATCATATTTGCTACACTTCCAGGCTTCCAACGTTATTTTAACCATACAAAAATAAAACACGCTAACGTAAAAAAAAACATATAATACAATTAAAAAACAGAACACCCTTTTATTATTTTTGGTTCTTTTAGTTTCTTTAAAAATCATTATAGTAACACCCTTTGGACCTTATAAAATTTTGTTTGACCTTATAAAGTTATTTGATGATTTACCAGCCAAAAAAAAAGGGTTTCATTGCGATGACTGAGGGTATATAGTACCAAAGATATTGAAGCAACTACTTGATTTATCCTCATCTGTTGAAATATTAAGGTTTCCTAAGAACATAGCAATGCTAGACGAGGTGAACTGGTGTCGGAATCCGTTAGGAGGAAGCAGTACTGCAGTTCAACCTCAGTACTTCAAACAATTTCATTTTGCTCTTGGTTCCAGAACAAAAACTCGGCAATTTGCGAGTGTGTTTTTGTACCATCACATACATACATACTTTTCCCAACTATGTTGGGTTCGGCTTCCAGTCTAACCGGATGCAGCTGAGTACCATATTTTACATGGCGCGACTAGAGATGTGCCGTTGCCGGCAATATTGGCAAAATTCCCGGGAATATTGCCAGGAGTGGGAATATTCGGAGAGTATTTTTTTTTTTTTTTTTTTTTTTTTTTTTAATTTGTTAATTATAAGTCAAATTAAGTACGGAAACTATGTAATACACTTATAATTAGCATTGATAGGCCCTAATCTACATTGACCGGCAACTTTGGCAATATTTCCAATGCTGCTGGCAATTTTGGTATTTTACCGGCAGTGGCAATATTCCCACCAGGCACATCACTAGGCGCGACTGCCTATCTGACCTCCACCACCCAGAAAAAACGGGGTAATACGATACCGATAAGTGCTGTTTTTTTACAAAATTTTGATCCGTCAATGTATTTTTTTAATTGGATGTTGTTGCTTAATAATAACTGCCACTCGGGTCGAAGGCAGGTTTCAGGTCTTAGGTTAAGCCGCGCTTGCCTAGGTTGGTCTGTGGATGGGTGACCATTAATTACATACCGAGTTTTCTCCGTGCCTCTGTAACGACTGCCAAAGATCTATATATGGCAGCCGGGACCAACAGCTTAACGTGCTTTCCGAGGCACGGAGGAAACTCGGTATGTAATACCGAGTTACAGACCAACCTAGGCAAGCGCAGCTTAACCTAAAGATCGATCCGAGTGGCAGTTATTATTAAACCACGTTTAAACTTTGTTTTTGCATGACACAAATTAAAAATGTGGCGACTAGCGACATAGAAAATCCCGACTTACAAATGTCGGGCAGTTAGCCCACCGGACACAACACCCGTCCGGTCGGAGGATCCTCCTTTTTCCATGGGGGATGAGGTCGATGAGGAACTGGTGACCCCGAGCATGAATGTCAACGCAGCCTTCGTGCAAGCACTTCATACGTCGTCATCACTTCCCCTTCGCCTTCGAGCAGCGATTCATACCGTCAGCCAGCAGCCACGGCTTCATGGGGTATCCTGACCACCAACATGCAGCGGAAGCACATTCCTGGTCATCACCCCTTCGCCCTTCTCTTCTGGTCGACGCAGCAGCCAGCCACTACGCAGCACTGCATCACTCCGACTTACTGGAGCTAGTATGCAGCATCACCCCGACTCACTGGGGTATCACCGCAGACAGTTCCGACTCACCGAGAACTATGCGGCATCTGGTTCCGACTCACTGGAACCTTGGCAAGCGCCAAGACTCAACCTGCTTTCGACCTCCGGTCTCGGAGGGGAGTGATGTGGCGACTAGCGACATCTATCGCAACACCTGCGAACTAATTGGCGAAATTCCTACATCGCGCTATGAACATTATCCGTGACAAATGTCGGGCAGTTAGCCCACCGGACCCGTCCGGTCGGAGGATCCTCCCTTTTCAACGGGGTATTAGGAACTTTACACCCTGTTCCTCATACTCCCACCAAAAATAAACAATAATAATGACAATATAAATAATATAAAATAGATATATTGTAATAACTATATAATAAATCGAATCAGAAATGAGGACATCCGCATGAGAACCAAGGTTACCGACGTAGCCCGAAGAATCGCCAGACTTAAGTGGCAATGGGCAGGGCACATTGCTCGCAGAACGGATGGCCGATGGGGCCGAAAAGTTCTGGAATGGCGACCGCGAACCGGAAGACGTTGCGTTGGAAGGCCTCCCACTAGGTGGACCGATGACCTGGTCAAGGTTGCAGGAACCCGCTGGATGAGAGACGCACGGGACCGGTCAATGTGGCGACGCCTGGGGGAGGCCTATGTCCAGCAGTGGACGTCTTTTGGCTGACATGAAATTGAAACCGTACAAATCAAGCAATGTCACATATTTGATACATGCAAAAAATTATCTTAAAGGATGGAATCTGGCAGTGTATCATATCTGATACACTAAGCAAAAACAGTACATTACTTACGATTTCAGACCATTTTGATACTTGAAAGTAGCGTTTCTAAGTAGCCAATATATCTATTTGAATTAAACAGCTTTTGAAAATAATATGACCTAAATATAATAAAATTTGAGTGTTTTTATCTTGCAACGTCCAGACGACGTTTTCTACTGCATAATTATTTGGATTAATAAATAATAAAAATTTTTTTTTTAGAATTTAGATTATATTTTGTTTTTTGTATCATATAAAATAATAAATGTTTTGAAAATACCTTTTGGAATGTTTCTAGATTTTCATAAAGTTCAATGTATCAAATTGTACACAGCGCTAAGAATAGGGTTAATGTAAGAATTTATATTTGTTACTTCGCCTGATCTTACATAAAAAATAGCATTACCTTGGTGTTAATCTAATAATTATCGTAGTTAGTTATTAATACCTACTTACTTACTAAAATAGGAACAAATCAGGTATATACATGGGTATAAATGAACGTGGTCCGACCACTTAACACTAGAAAGACTATTAATTTAACTTAGTACTTTAAATAATAATCACTTACCTGTCTTACTCATCTTAATTGTTAGTTCGCTTTTAATGTCACGCATCAATTGTTGTCAAATTCGTAATAACTAAATAAAAACAGTAAGGTGCGCACGGGTGCAAGTATCCCCCCACCCCACCTACTTGCAGCTCAAGTTTTTCCGGAAGGTAACCTCTTCAAAGGCTTAAGTCATTGAAGGGGTTAACCCCTTCACGTGGTTACCTTAATAAAAGTGTTAACCATTTCGCTGGGGTTCGAGGGTGTAACTCGAACAAAAGGTAACACAGCGATATGAGTTACCCCATGTACGGGTTACCCTGTCCAAAGGCTTAACTCTCAAGCGGGGTTGTACGGTCCCTGGTCGTATCTTCAATGAACTAGATTGCATTAAAAATCTTCCAGACTAATCTATGCATCGATGAGAAAAACTTGGGAGTAGCATTAGGTACACGTTGACTGAATAGATAGGCACTACGTCTATAAGGAGCATAGTAACGAAAGAAAAACTTATCTATTCTATTTTACAACCTGTTCGTAGGATTTAAAAGTAAAGAATAATAATAAGAATTTATGTAAGTATGGATCTTCCATACATAAATTCTTTGGGGTTTCACATGGGGTTAACCAGAAACGACAGAACGCCACCTGTTATTCTTTCTTATGTAGGTAGTTAAGAAAGATATTATCAATATAAAGGCATTATTAATGAAGTTATGCTTATGTCAGAAGATTCAATCTCAGATTCGGAAAGCTTGTGTATTCAATTATTCAATGTTACGCCGAGAGAAGCTGTTGACACTAATAACCTATCCGTAGCTGTTGACAACTAATCACAACAGTTGTCACGAGGTGTGACAGCATATTAGTTAATTATTGTGTTGATCTACATATCAGCAATTATTGAGTGTCGCATACTACATGTCGTATTCTGTGATAAACAATTGTAAGTACTCAGTACTGCCCGTTGTCACCAGCACGCATTAACATTTATGCACGCAGTGGTAATCCGAGCTTTGAATATAATAATAATAATATTCCACAACTATCACACAACGCCATCTAGTCCCAAGCTAAGCAGAGCTTGTGTTATGGGTACTAGACAACTGATAAACATACTTATATATTTCTAAATACATACATATTATAGATAAATTACACCCAGACACAGAACAAATGATCGTGCTCATCACACAAACATTTGTCCTGGGTGGGAATCGAACCCACGACCTCCGGCATAGCAGTTAGGGTCACTAACCACTAGACCAACAGGCCAGTCAAATGGACAATATGGACAATGCACTAGTAGCTCAGTTTGTGGACCGTTTCATTCTTCCCGTGCCCAATAACAACCGAAACGGCGTGGACCAAAATTATTGAATGTTCTGTCTGTACATGCAGTTTTTCATTTTAACTCTCCTTTGGTTCGTGCCCCGAGTGGACAATGCTGAATGCTCTACATAGTGGCACCGACACCAGAATTTGATTTGTTTTCCTCTAGATGGGTAGATGTAGGTCGTGGTTATTTGAGTTTCTGTGAGAGGATGTACGGAATGTTTTTTTCTTGTTATTTTAAAGTATTTTGTTTAATATTAATATCACTCCTTATTACAAATTTCTTTGTTTTAATCTGTGTACAACAGCTTTTGAATTCTTTCGTTTTATATAAACGTATTTTTTTTTCCTTAAAGAAATAAATTGTATTTATCAGTGACACGTTGTTCTCAAGCGAACATAAATCAAGAAACGATCTCTTAAACAATGAAACATTTACCAACACGGTTTAATACCCGCATTTATTCCAGCAAAAAAACATCAGACACGTTTCTCGCATTTACCCAATTTCCTTCTTATTTATGAAAACAAACAATAATACTATATCCTCAAGGAGGCCTGTTTTATTGCGAGCCCTTTGAGATTGAGCACGTTCATTTCCTTCCATTGACACAATAAGTAGCTAATTGTTAACGGGACACTTGAGTTGACGTAATAAACTTGAAACCACCGCCATTTTGTTTGACTGTCTAATGAATTATATTATTTGTGTCTGCGCCATAAATAACAAACGCATAATTGCAACACGCTACTATAGGTACTCCTCTCTCATTGGTCAATTCAAAACGATGGATCAGACGTCCAATCAAATCCCATTTCCTATTACTATTTCCTTTGTACCATTACGCCCCCACTACCATTAGTCTTACGCCTGCATCATTGGCAAACGCACGTGGTTTGACGTCCGCGAGTGCGACCAGCGGCCGCCATTAAAAGACTCAAAAATCTGTGAATAATAAAAATGTGTGTGTGATCCTCATATCATCTCGTGACACTTGGTGGAAATTCGCTGAATCAACCTGTGCTCCTAACCCTTTGCTATCGAATCTTATACCTACAAAACCTTTGTTTTGCCATCCAATTTGTATAGGGTGCCGAGGGAATTTGCAGACGTGATCCGATTCAGGGCTCGGAACCGGTTTAAAAAGAGCGGTTAATTTCGGTTAATAACCGGTAAATATATCGTTAAACAAGGTAAGGTAAGGTAACCCAAATGATAAAGGTTACCGGTTACATAACCACAAACGATTTTAAAACCGTAATTAACCGGTTATTTCAATAATTCGTTATTTTTTTCGTCTTTTAACACTTCTAACAAGTTACAGTGACATTATCGGTAAAATATAACCGTAGAACATGAATGGTGTGGGTAGATTCGTGTTTCAACTTGCCGGCGCCCGGGGACCCTATCAAACTTGGTTTTAACCGGTTTATTTCCATAATCAAAACAAAGATTCGTGAAAAACCGGTTAGGCGCATAAACCGGTTAAAACCAAAAAACAAAAATGAATGGAATACTATATTCCATTCTCCGACACACCGCTCGGTCACAAGGCCCGTCCATGGTTTAATGCGGACTGCGCTCGCGCTGAGGCCCGAAAGCAATCTGCATACCAAGTCTGGGTGCAAGCTCGTGACCGTAAAGTTAGGGCGCGTCGGGTTCGCGCGAAGAAAAGAGCATTTAATTCTGCCGCAAAGTCTTGCAAGCGGGTGATCCGAAAGGCGCGCTTCGACCATGTCAGTTGCATAGGGGCCAAACTGGCGTCCTGCCCTTCTGGCGGTGAACAGTTTTGGTCCCTATCCAAATCGGTCGAATCCAACTTCTGCCGGTCCTCACTACCCCCCCTGCAAAAACCAGATGGGTCGCTGGCTCACTCCGCTACCTAGAAAGCAAATCTATTTGCATCTCTGTTTGCGGGCAATTCACGTCTAGATACTAGGTCAAAACAGCCACCAACGATTCCTCGCTGTGATTCTTCGATGCCGGAGATCACAATACACATGAAAGAGGTTCGTAAAGTACTTCAGTGCCTAGACGTGAATAAAGCTAGCGGTCCGGACGGTATACCAGCAAGGGTCTTAAAGAACTGTGCGCCTGAGTTGTCTCCTGTGTTGACACGCTTGTACCGCCTCTCTCTCAAAACTAGAACGGTGCCGGACACCTGGAAGGTCGCTAATGTTCAACCAGTACCCAAGAAGGGTAGTTGTGCTGACCCTTGTAACTATCGACCAATCGCCATCACCTCCATACTTTGTAAAGTAATGGAAAAGGTACTTAACGGTAAGTTGCTTGCGCACCTTGAAGCGAACGATCTGCTCAGCGACCGTCAGTATGGCTTTCGCTGGGGACGGTCAACTGGGGATCTTCTGGTGTTTGCTACGCACTGCTGGGGCGAAGGCATCGAGAAACACGGCGAGGCCCTTGCCGTGTCGCTGGACATCTCGAAGGCATTTGACAGGGTTTGGCACGCAAGTCTGTTGAGCAAACTTCCGGCATACGGCATTCCCGCTGACTTTTGCTGCTGGATATCTGACTTCCTGAGTGAACGGTCGACCCGAGTGGTCATTGATGGCTGCTCCTCTGACCTTGTGGCTATTGATGCCGGAGTTCCTCAGGGGTCAGTTCTCTCCGCGACACTTTTCCTGCTGCACATCAACGACCTCCTTGGTCCTGGTATTGTTGGGTACGCAGATGACAGCACTGTCATGGAGAGTTACACATCCAGCGCAAAAGCCGGTGGTGATGACGTTCATTGAGAGAGGCCATGGTAGAGCGAACGAATTCAGCCTTAAGTCTTGTCTCCAAGTGGGGTGACGACAATCTGGTTGATTTCAACGCCACCAAAACGCAAGTGTGTCTGTTCACTGCTAAAAAGAGTCCGTTCAATCTGGCCCCCACTTTCCGGAGTGCGTCTGTACACTTTACTGACAGTATAGAGCTTCTTGGCACGAAGTTGAATGCAAATCTGAACTTCGGCGCCTACATCGAGTCGGAAGCTCAAACTGCGGCAAAAAAGCTGGGTATCCTAAACAGGGTCAAGCGGTACTTCAAGCCTGGACAGCTTTCAATATTGTATAAAGCTCAAGTCCGGTAAGGCATGGAGTACTGCTGTCACCTTTGGGATGGCTCAGCCAAATACCAACTTGCCACACTCGACTCAGTAGAACGCAGAGCCAGGAGGCTGATTGGGGACGCCAAGCTGGTTGCCAAGCTACATAGCCTGGCCCACCGCCGCAAAGTTGCATGTCTGTCGGTCTTCTACAGACTGTACTTCGGAGAGTGTGCGCAAGAGCTTATTCCACCATCTCCCTTCTTCCATCGAGAGACTAGGCGTACTGCAGGTTATCACCCATACCTTGTCGATGTTCCACACATTCGTAAGAAGCGTTTTGCTAAGTCTTTCATTATTCGTACAGCCAAGGAGTGGAACACCCTGCCTGCGTCGGTTTTCCCGAGTTCATATAACCCCAATCTATTTAAGTCGCGAGTAAATAGGCTTCTTCTGGGTAAGCTCGTTCCATCGTCGACCTCATCTCTGCCCTTAGGGCAAGATTGAGTTCAAGAGTAAGCCCATATTAAATAAAAAAAATAAAAAAAAACCGGTAAAGTGCAACCTTTAAAAATAAATTAAATAAATAAATTAAATTGATTTCAGTTTGGGGTCAATGACCGTAACCGGTTAAGAATTTTAACCGGTTTCCGAGCCTTGATCCGATTAGAAGTGATGAAGGATAGAAAGAAGAATATTTCTGTTTTGATAGGTACTTGCTACAAGCAGTGAGAGTGAAGTGACCGTCGGACTGTCAAGTTATAGGTCTCGAGTTCGAACCCAAGGCATGTGCGTATTGTATAGTTATCACTTGCTTCATGAGAAAACCAGCATGCCTGAGAGACAAAGAAGAAGAAAGATAAGACATAAGAAGGCTCTAAGGCAGTGGTTGTTTATCTGCCTTTTTTTTTTTTTTTTGGTGGGTGGAAAATCATCGAATGACCCCCCCCGCTCTTGGGCAGAGCGAAGGGGAGTGTCAGACTTCTACTGACTAAAAACCGAACCCATGTTCCTTCTTTGCCCTTGCGCCGAGGCTACGTAATCTAGTACAAAAATCCGCGGCCCCGGCGGGTTGTTTATCTGCCTGCAGACGTTATAATGAATAAGGGATAAAGTAGGTACCTACCTTTTTACTTCTACGTACCGACATTGAACCAAAAACACGAAAACTAAAATGTTTTCATTTGATAAATTACTAAGAATCAAATAAAATCTTAGATTTACTATGTTTCTACGAAAAACAACGTAATTTAATATAAGTAGAAGTTGTTTTTTTACTTATCTTACATCTGACCCAAAAAAAATCTTTTGAGACAATCACTAATAATTTAGCATATAATTTGACGTGTAATCTGTACCAAGCATATTCTAGTTACTTGTTAGCCTTATTTGTACATTTTCGTTTTTTTCGTTCTCGAGATTAATAATCAAAATTATTTTATAACAAACCAAATAATAGTAGGTACTGCGTTGTGCAAGGTGACTGACAAAACTGGGACAGACAAAATACCTTGACGTAAGATTTTATTACGCTAAAATATTAATAATAAGAATAATTAGGAGACTGGTGCCTAAACTAGGCTTGCGGCCTGTATTTCAGGACACCAGAAAATGCATGTGTAACTAGCCTCAAATCTTTCAGTTAAGAAACGATACGTCATCCATCATCATCTGTTTTGCCTTTTCCTATATCTACCTATGTTGTAATGTGCTTTCAGTCTATGGCAACAGAGTCGCAAAAGGACTAGTTCTCAAAATGCCCAATTCTCAAAAAGCCTAACTCTCAGAATGGCCAATTCTTAAAAAGCCTAGTTCTCTGAATGCCTAATTCTTTTAAAGCCTAATTCTCTTTGCCCACTTCTCAAAATGGCAGTTTTTTGCACAATTAGGAGTATTCCTAAAAATATAATTTTGCGCCTAAGCCGTCCGGCCTTCAGACTGAAAAACAATGAAAAGTCAGAACCACTGAAACACAGAAAATACCCCACACTATTATCCAACAAATTAATTAATGGATTCGGTCCTTAAGCAGATTGTAAAGTGTGCGGACAGAAGTGGCAATTAAGTATCGAAGTGTGAATTGGTGCTCTCAAAGGATTTCAGTAGCCGCAGCGATAACATCACTCGTTTTCACTACTAAGAGCTTTATCTGCTATGCAAACACAGTATTTAAATGTTTGAATTTTTCATGTTGGTATGATCTGTATGGAAATCAAATACGTTTTACAAAATGAATACCTAAGTAATCAAAGTATGTTTCTATTTTTGAAAATAAGGACTTATTTATTTTTGGGGAAATAAAGGTTTAAATTAATGATAGGTTAGGTAGAAATCATACTACTATTAAATACGAAATTAACTATTGTCACTTGTCACGGCTTAATGGAAGAACCCTTTTCTGTTTCAGACCATACCTGGGAACCGGTATAGTTACGGAGATATTGGAGGTAAAAGATCCGACTTTTTCACAAGTTTTTTTTCATATAAGTTTTTAATACTACTAGGTACCTACGTACTATTCAATGCATCCACCAGCACAATAATAAAAAAATAAAAAAAAGAATATTAATTTCAGGCATCCACTCACCCTTCCTACATTCACCTTTACATTTCTACACTCACACATACACAACTACACTCTCACAAACACTCACACCCCGCACCTCTAAAGACACTTTTTTTTTCTTATTGTTAATTAATTAAACTCCATTTCCTTTTCTTTCCTATGTTTAAATTGTTTTTTTTATTTACCTCTTTACAAATTGTACTAGTCTAGTTTTATTTTTATATAATTATTAAGTGCACATTATTAATTTGAACCCTATAGTCATTGATATAATAAAACATGCCTATAGTCCAAGATCCCAGGGCCGCCAGCCGTCACGTATTTTCTGACGAAGGAAATGTGGGCGATTGAGTAGTGACCAGCTAGCTTGCTTGGACGGCCAATTTTCAGGTATCAGGTCATCAAGGTACATACAAAAATTACTTACTTCACTATTACTTCATTATTAGGCAATATCCTTATTTTTTTTTTTGTTTCAAATAAATTATTATTATCCCTAAAAAATAAGTTGCTTCCCAGCAATTTTTTTTGCGCAGAGTTACTTAGTTTGCTGTACTTGCAGAATGTTTGCCTAACGGCTCCATTTACACCCTAGATATTAAACTTTTAGTTTTTCAAACTAGTATTTCATTCACATCCTACAATTTTAATTAAGAGCATCGCTGTCTGTTAAAGTAAACTTGATGAATTTGGGGGTCGACCTTTGCCAATTAAATGGGTACTTTTGTACATACGAGGGAGCAACTCATAGGCAAACTACCTATGTTGGGTTAACAACCTGGTTCGTTTAACAATCTAAAACCAGTCTATTAGAGCTGGTTAACATACTTGATACTTCTATCAAATATAACAGCTCACAACTTAGGACCAGTAATATTAATGACAATAATATCCGTGGTGCTAGGCAACTGGGCTTATCTCAGTTGTATACGTCCCTGTGTGCCTATTGGCCTTGTTCTGTTCTGTCTCCTGCTGATATGGAGGGAAGTGGAAACTATGTTTTTTTTCCTACTCCTCCGCTATTCTTTTCTGATTAATTTCGTTGCGGGATCCAAGACAGTTAAATCATTTCTCTGGGACTTCGTCGAGCTTCATTGTCTCGGCGCTTTTCTTGTGGTCGCCACTGTTGATTCTGGCTAACAGGAGCTACAGTGGTTTGGGAATAGTGTGGCGGGCTTGTCCCATTAAAAAATACTTGATACTTGTTGAGAGTTGGGCTACCTTTACCACTTAACATTTCAAAGAGATGTTTAACGAGTGTCGGGGATTTTAGATTGCTTACTTTTAACCTTCGAAAAACAAGGGCGTTTTTGGGTTAACGTGTGCACTATGTTTGTGTTTATGTCTTTTTTGTGGAATCGAAGCTCAACTCTTCCCGACATCATTGCAAACTAACACGGTTGAGGCACGGTTGGCGCAGTGGCTAAGCGATTGGACTGCTGCGCTGCGTGTAGCGGGTTCGATCTCCGCACGGAAATTGTATGGCCTACAGATAGTTGTTCCGGGTCTGGGTATTTCTGTGTGTGAGTTAAAATGTTTACACTTACTATATATAGTGTGGGGCAATGATTTTTTTTAAAAAGAAAGAAAGATTGGAAATCAAAATCGGTTCCTCGTTTTGTGATCTTCTAACGGATAAAGCGATTTAGATTTTCTTTCCGAACGAACTGAACCGATTTTGATTTCTGGACCAATATTTTATTGTAACTAGAGCCGGCTTAAATATTCGGAACAAATAATTGACACAGCTCGGCGGCATGCAAACCCGACCCATGAATAACTTTACAAGCGTTATTGACCAAATGACAACCGTCACTCGGTCAATAACACGCCCAACTTTAACGGAATTAAAGTTATCCTACTAATGCGAGAGTTTGTGAGGATGGATGGATGGATGTTTGTAACTCTTTCACGCCAACACTACTGAACGGATTTGAATGTGATTTAGCACACAGATAGTTTATAACCTGGAAATTGGAATAACACATAGGATACTTTTTATCCCAGTAGTATGATTCGTGAGACAACGAAGTACTCGCAGGTGAAGCCGCGGGCATATGCTAGTAAACTATAAATGTCATGTGTGTGTCATGTCATGTAACAGGGCAACTAAGTACCACACATTACATCATGGACTACATACTAACTCCCTAAGAGGGATTTAGGACTAGCCTATAACGACTATTTGCTATTTTTTCGAGAAACCGGTCCTTCTAATATAATCTACTTTAGTCATAAAGATTAGCTCTTAAGCCTCTTAGCGACAAATAACTGTGACCTAAAATCCTGTGAAACAGATTCTTGTTCAAAAAGTTATGGTGCCATTTACAACTTTTCTAACCCAGCTTTGGTATCTATTTTGAGGCAATATTGAAATGTGTCTACAGGTACAGATTACTGTAAATACGAGAGATAAAAATAGTATTACACATTAACGGACCGGCCGCCTTTGTAACACGATAAAAGTGAATATGGTTTGTAAAAATTGTATAGATAAGATATGTATATAGTACCTGTAAATAATAGACAACTACCTTCCCACACAAGGTGAGGCGGGTATTATCCCTATTTACTGGAGTTTCCCGTATTTCGTCAATAGTCATTTACGCAAGATCTCAGGAGAACGCATTCGAATGAAAACTTAGGTGAAATCAGCATGGGCTGCGGGTTGTTCGAAAGAGATACCGCGGCGTCGGCGTCGGCACAAGGGCTACTTCTTTTATTTTTTACTCTTGTTAAGGGATTTTTAGTCAGTAAAAGTCTTCCCTACCGCTCTGACCAATGGGAAAGGAGTAAAAACAAAGTAAAAGAACAAAAAAATTATAATAAACTACTTCTGTTGTGCCCGTACCAACACTTAGAGGTCTAACGAATATGAACTTGAACTTTTTTTGCAGTTACTTCCGTAACTTATTTGTCTCGATATTTATTTATTGGTGGACATTTCTCCGATAAGTGATAACATACTGCCTTACCCACTAGTTCCAGAAATAAGAATTTCTGGAATTTCTATTAAGTAGGAAAAAAACAAAAAAGATTCTAGGAAAATCTTTCGTTACAGGGGTAAGTTTAAGTGGGGATAAAAGTTTACTTGTAGCATAAGTAGGTAGTAGAAGGCAGATACTTTATGTCCCATGAAGATAAAGATAAGAAGTTACTTACTTGTGCTAAAGTAAATATATGTCGTATTCATGTTATTGTCTTTTTGTTAATTAATAACCTAGCTAAGTTGATATACCAGTGTTTCATTTAAAAAGAAATAAAAAGTGCATAAGTACCACACGACACGAGAATTTGAATAAATATAAAAGTGGGTTGTGAACTAGTGAACAATGTGAACCTTAGAGGATGGATAGGCAGATCCTCCTTTTAAAATAAATAAATAATAACTGCATCCGGTTAGACTGGAAGACGATTTCAACAATAATTAAGGAAAACGTTAACGATGATGAGAGAGATTAATGCTCGTTTATGATCCGTGTTGTCGCCGTTGAAGAATAATATTTTTTTACGGAATACCTTTCTTCCGAAATGGGCAAATAAGGGAAATTCTATGCCCCGGAAAAGCCAATTGTCTCTTCCGGTTGTTGGACTTACTACACGTGTAATATTTCCAACAAAAATAATTAGTTATCAGAGAAATATTATGCTTTGTTATCATTTATTTATTCAAGTGTGTTTCTTCTGATTAGGGCAGACTCCAATAGGTAGGTATATACATTTTGTGTAAGGAATAAATTTAATATAATATTATGGTATCTTCAAATTATAAAAATCAATTCATACTTAAATCTCGCGTCATAGAATTTTATCGACAACATTGCTAAACGTGTTACCAAAGACAGCGTATTTGTATCGATCTTTCTTTCAGAAAGCGATTAAAAGTCTAGTTCTATTAGGTACGAGTTGCAACTAACACCACCGCACCCTTAATCGCTAGTCAATTAATTCAATAATCACCGGTATCTAATAGATAAACGCTGCGGTCTTTAATGTAAATGAGAACCTACTTCAACAAAGAGAAATGTTCATTAACGTAATTAACTATTGTAAGGCGATAACTATAGGTTGTAGGAGGGTAAAATGGAAACAACCTAAATATACTTAGACAACTCTCGGACGTAATTATATTGTTGATTAGTTTAATATTTCAAACCACCGTTAATTAAAGACTGATTGAAGATAATATTACCTATTTCCTTACTATACTATTTAGGTAAAATAGAGAAATTAGACAGAAAAACAACATTATTTAAAATTAATAACAATTTCAATCAAGGTACAAACTCAACAATTTGGCCTCGTGAAGGCTTGATTCGGTCACGTGATGGCTTCCGGCCACCGTAGGCGCGGGCCTGTGGACGGTAAGTAATGGGCTAGCTCGCCGGATGTACGTCTTATGACGACGACAGTCGTGTTGACGGCGCGTTCGTGTACCACGCGCGCCTCAAAGAGATGTCAGCAACATGCAAGGGCCGACACCCGTCGGGGCTACGGGTTGTTCAAACGTGATACCGCGGCCTAGACACAAAGGGCTAAGAAGGAACATGGGTGGTTTTTAGTCAGAAGAAGTCTGACACTCCCTACCGCTCTGCCCAGAGCGGGAGGAGTCATTTGATGATTTCCAATCATCGTCCAAAAAAAAAAGGTACAGACTCCAGCACATCAGGCCCTAAAACTATATTTTTTTCCCAATCGTCCTTGAACCTAATATTTTAGCGGTAAGTTGAACATCTATTTAAGAAATTCAACAGTTTGTAGTAGCTTGAAGTGCTAGCCTCATGAAGTTCATGAGTTTCCCTAATTACAGTTTGATCCTAAATAACTTTGTAAAATCTGATGAAGTGAATAATTCTGACTAAGTAACCAGGGTACTATTACCTACCTACCCATTGTAATCAATCTACAAGTATACTCCCTTTTTATAGCATACTGACCCTTTTTTGGTTTACCTGAAACCGTAACATTTTTTGCGGCACGTAGTTTAGCGGAACCCTTTTGCCCGTCCGACCACTCGACTGTCACTAAAATGTTTTATACGAAACTAACATCCGGACCGCACGCTAAAAGTAACTTAAACTAGGCACTAGTTTTAGTTCGACTGAATAAATAATTGTTTCTAATCCCCTTTGCAAAATAGATGGAGCCTTAGATAATAGATTTTGCCTCCTGAAAAACAAAGGAACTTTTAAAAGTTACTCGTTTAACTATTGTAGTCAAGTGTAATTAACAACTATTTACCCGACTGCGGCGAAGCCCAAAAGGAGGGTTATGTGTTTGACGTGTATGTATGTATGTACCTATGTCCGTTTCTTTGTTCCCTCATAACTCCTAAACGGATGAAGGGATTTGAATGAAACGTACGTTGTTAGATTCGTCTTGATGACGCGAGTGTTATAGGCTATATTAAAATTAAAAAACAAAGAAAAATTGTGGATTGTGGGGGCAAAATCGCGAAGTTGAAAAAAAAAAGTTTTTTCTATACCATCGAGTAGGGTACCAAAAGTAAGGGTTTTAAAAGGGGATTACAAAAATATATAATACTTATATGTTTAAAAGAAATTCAAAGTGTCAAATCCTATAAACAAGTACAAAAGTTAAATCTTTTGCGAAGTATTTTACGCGACCAACGAAAGGACAACAAACACAAAAGAACTAAAAAGATGGAAATAAAAAAAAGTAGTTAAAAAACTAAAACACCCGACTGATAAAACCGAAAAGCAAAAAACAAGCACATTTTAAATCACACAAAACTTGGAAGCAGGCGGGGTTCATTTGAATATTAAATTATGAAATGAAAATAGAATGGACCCCGCCTGATTCCAAGTTTTGTGTGATTTAAAATGTGCTTGTTTTTTGCTTTTCGGTTTTATTTATTTATTTATTTATTTGCTCTCATGCACATCACACATTTTACAATACTGTCGGTTTTTGTACATGAACCCTGTCAGGGCACTGCAAAGCACAATGCTGGTTTGCTGTTGAGTTTTGAACATTAGTTAGATTGATATATTAAATAAATTGGGTCAAATCTTATAAATAGCACAATAGAATACAATAAAATATGTCTTAAAGTCATTATGATGGTAATATGGTGGTAATGGTTATAAACGCTAATAAACGCTATGGGTAGTTATTACGCATAAGGTCAACAATAATAAGAAATAGGCAGTAATTAGGTACAATCATGTCATATCAATATCGTAAGTGGTTAAATTGAATTAGGGTGCGCTAGTATTATATTATCTATGATTAGGGTATATAATTTTACAATACAACATAAAATAAAAATAAAAATGTCACTCAAATAAACAATGTTTATGTTTTGATCAGACCGGATCTTACAAAAAAAAGAGACGAAAAGAAGCTAATATTATGTTCGTAAATTGTGTAGGTACACCTATAAAGTTTTATCTGTCATGAATTGATCTACCGTGTAATAACATTTCTCTATTAAAAGTAATCTTAGTTTTTTATAGAATGAATTTGTATTCCCCTCATCTTTTATGTATTTTGGTAAATTATTATAAATTGATGCAATTCTATAGTTGGGGCTATTTTTCATTATTCTTAATTTTGGTGTCGGTGTAATCAACTTGTTTTTATTTCTTCGGTTATAGTTTTGGTTTGCTTCTATGTTTGATCGAAAGTAATTCCTGTGTTTTTGGACAAACGTAGCTATTTGTAGTATGTAAAGGGAGGGTAACGTTAATATTTTATTTTTTATGAAATGCGGTTTACAACTTTCCCATGGCTTAATGTTGATAAGGATGCGTATACACTTCTTTTGCATGATGAATATGTCATTAAAGTTTGTACTTTCGCCCCACAATATTATTCCATAGTTAAACCATGCATAGGCATATCCATAGTATGCTGAGAGCGCGGTCTCATAGTTTGTGTTGCTTTTTAATTTGCTTAATGCGTATATGAATTTCGATAATTTAGTTTTTAGGTTTTCGATATGTTTTTTCCATGTTAGATTATTATCCAATGTTAAGCCAAGAAGCGTCAGATCGTCCCTTTCTGGGATATTTAATTTATTACTAAGGTTATTTATGCACAGCGGCGTTCGTTGGTATGTTCTAAATTGCAGTAGGTTACTTTTTTTATTATTTATTTGTAGATTGTGCTTCTCTAGCCACGATTTAACTATTTTATAGGTATTTTCAATGTTGGTCAAAGTTTCGATGTTCTCAGTTGTTCTGAACACTAGCGATACGTCGTCCGCGAATAGAACGCATTTCGAGTCAATTGTTTTAGGTAGGTCGTTTATGTATATAATAAATAATATACACCCCAACACACTGCCTTGAGGAATGGAGTGGTTAATAGTCTTTGTTCGTGATTTTATGACTTGTATTTCGTTTGCTTCTTTGTTGTAGTATTCTATTTCGACGTATTGTTTTCTATCTTTTAGGTAAGATTTTAGCCATTTAAAGGCCGTACCCCTAATTCCTATGCCATATAATTTTTGTAGTAAAATGTTATGGGAAACCTTATCGTATGCTTTAGTCATGTCTAGGAACAAACCTATGGCATATTGTTTATCATTTATGTAGTTGTATATTTCTTGAACGTAGTTATATACCGCGAGTGTGGTCGATCTTTCTTGCCTAAAGCCAAACTGATTTATGTCTAAGAGATTGAATTTTTCTAAAAAATTGTTAATTCTAGTGGACATTATTTTTTCAAATATTTTTGATATAACTGGTAGAAGGGCTATTGGTCGGTAAGAACTGGGATCTTGGGGCTTGCCGCCTTTTTTAAATATTGGTCGTAGTTTAGCTTCTTTTAATTTATCCGGGAAGATCCCTTCGTCAAGGGATTTATTAATTAGTTTGGTTATAGGTGGTGTCAATTCATTAATACATTCTTTAATTAGGAAAGACGGTATTTCATCACCTCCGGCACTGCGCTTGTTTTTCATTTTGCGTATAATATTATAGATTTCACGATCCGTGGCGGGTTGGACAAATAGGGAATTTATTGATGGGGTTAGAACTGGGCATGTATTCGTCGTATTGTTGGGTAGCGGTTCGCCAACCGATGCAAAGAAGTCATTAAAGATATTAGCAACCATTGTTGGTGTACTTGTGGTTTTACTGTCATTATAACACAGGGTAACATTTTTAGTATGGCACTTGGAATCTGGTTTATGGTAATTTTTAATAATGTTCCACATGGTTTTAGATTTATTTTGTGACCGCTTCATATCCTTAATATGATTGCATTTTTTTGACTGCTTTACACACTTCTTCAAGATTTTTTCATATGTTTTATAGTGCGTTTTTAAAAGTTCACTATTGGTCTTTTCTACAAAAATTTTTAGTAATCTTTTATGCTCACATGATTTTTTTAAGCCTACAGTTAAATAAGGTTTCCTTTTATTATTTTTTATTTTTACGCGTTTTTTAGGTATAGTTTTATTTAGTAACTCATGCATTTTATTATGAAATTCTGTGTAGATTTCGTTAACGTTTTTATTTTTGACTAGTATTTCATTCCAATCCGTTTGGCTAAGTTTAACTTTAAATTGTGATATTGATTTTTCATTAAATAGTCTTTTCGTCACGAAGTAAGTAGGAATATATTGTTTTAGTTCTGGTGATTGTTGCGAATAGTTAAGGCTTTTGTGGTCAGAAATACCAGTATCGTCAACAGTTAATTTATATTGTCTTTGATTGGTAAATATTAAGTCTATGCATGATGACGTAGTCAGTGTCTGTCTGGTTGGCTCGTTGACGATTTGGTGAAGGTTGTGTTCTAACATCATGTTTTGTAGCCGTTGGTAGTCTTTGTTTTTAGATGATTTGTCAATATTAAAGTCGCCAGTAAAAATAATATGTTTTTTATGAATTTTGGGTTGTACTTTTTTAAATATTTCTTTAATAACAGTAAAAAATTTTTCAATGTCTCGATCCGGTCTGTAAATATTAAAAATAATTGTGTTTTGTGATATGATTTCTACAGCGCTACACTCAATTACACATTCAATTGATAAGTTAGTACAGTCTTCTAGGTGCACGTATTCTATTCCGTTACGTAAGAGGATAGCTACTCCTCCTCCTCGATGGTCACGTCGGTGGTAGGCAGAAGCTAATGTGTACCCGTTTATTTGGATGCTATCCTTTTGGTTTTCATGTATCCATGTCTCTGTCAGACATATTGATTGGTAGTTTTTGTCTTCTATAAAATCCTCTAGTATGTGTGTTTTATTATTTATACTTTGTATGTTTTGGATCAGTATCTTAAAGACGAAAGGGATCAGGTCTGGTTTGGTTAATAGTGGGTGATACTAGGGTGTGTCTCGTTAAGTTTGGATTATCATAATTCTGTGTTGAAGTTATTCGTTCGTTTCTTTGTGTTATTGACTGTTTTTCTCTCTGTTGTCTTCTTCTCTGTAATGATTCTTTATCAAGAAATCCAGAAACACATAAGCCTAAACTTTTTAAGTATCCCGCATTTTCTAGAATATATTTAGTCATCTTTTTACTAATTAGTTCCACCCGTAATGGCCGTCTTTGTCCATTTCGTCCTATCCGATTTAGATCCTCGATATAGCCAGTGAGGTCGACATTCAATGTATCTTGAAGCGCAAATATTACCCGATCTTCAAGATCCTTTTCCGATTCTTTATAATATTCGTTCAGGCCGTGAATAACAAATATTTTTGAGGTATCATTTGTGGAATTGTCGCTCATGTTCAGATGCATGTTTTTGTTCTTTAGCTCGACCATTTCTGTTTTAAGTTTTTCGTTTTCGATCTCAAGTTTCTCTATTGTTTCGTTTATGTGAATAACATTGGTATTTATTCTTGTTTGTTCAAGAGAAAGTTGTTCGGTTTTCTGACTTATTTCTTGCTGCAGTTTTAGTACAGCTATATTTATTTCGGATTGAATTGTACTTTTTATTTTTGATAAGATAGATCGTTGTTGTACTTCCAATTTTCTATCCAATAGTTGACTAATTTTTTCTAACGTAATTGGGTCTGTCTGTAATATAATGGGATTGGTGGGTGACATGGTTGAAGCTGTGTCTATATTTGTCGGTGGTGTGTCATATTTTCCTGTATCTCCCAGTATACTTTGGTCATCTTGAATCTGGTCGTCAATGGACATCGTTGTGTCGTCAAGTTTCGGTGGGGATTGTCTCCTAACAGGTGTGTCGTCATTTCTAATCTGCTTTTTAGTAGTTTTACACGATGGACAGCACCATGAGTTAATTAATTTATGTTTATTTTCTACATAATACGATGAAGTCATGTTGATGCATCGGTAGTGGTGAAGTTTTTTGCAAGTACTACATCTTAGCAGCTCTCCGCGAGCTATCGGGAGTTTACATCCAGCACAATTCATTTTTGTGGGTATATTGGTCTAAAACGTTCCGTGCAATAGTTCAGTTCGTCGCTTATTATGTTCGTTTGGTGGTGACTCACCTCAGCGGGCTCTGCGCGAGTTGTCGTAGGTCAGGAACACAGTTAGTTAGGTTGATTGTTTTAAAATGTTTTCACTCATAACTTTTCATTGGATCGGTGTATCACTTTGCACCTTTGACCACTCGTTTGGTTATTCAAATCTCTGCACTTTGATATATAACACCATAGCAAACAGTAACTTTGAACCTTGTTTTTTGATTAAAAATCGAAGAGCAATTCGTAACACGTCTTTGTAACTCAACAGCGCACCGCCATCCCGGTCATTATCAGTCGGGTGTTTTAGTTTTTTAACTACTTTTTTTTTTTTGGTTAGATTTCTAGTCTAACACGATGCAGCTCAATACCAGTATTTACATGAGTGACTGCCTATCTGACCTCCACAACCCAGTCAGTACCGAGTATTATTATAGCCCTTGATAAAACTGGTTTTCAGAAATCCAGGACACTGACCTTTTCCGACTGTAAAACGTCTACAAGAAAACAAGCAAATATCAGTGTTAATTTGAATATCGTCTATTCCAAAATTGTTGTCTATTTATAACTTATAAATTTGTACATCCACTATTTTGCTTTTATTTGTGTTTAATTAAACTCAGCGAATCAAAGTCATGTTTAATATTAGAGATCCGCCCAGCAATCTAAACAATACAATCAACTTGTTACAAAGGGGTATCCCGTTAGTCAGATTTGTAACAATACATAACTCAAATAAGAGGGTACCGTAAAGTTCAATACTTCAAGATCCGACTAACGATGAAACTAGTTATTGTGAACCGTCTGATTGAACAAACAGAAAAATTTAGATTTTCTTTGCCTGATTTAAAATCAAAATCTTTATTCTTTTGTTCGTACTCTATACCAAAAAACCGGCCAAGAGCGTGTCGGGCCACGCTCAGTGTAGGGTTCCGTAGTAATAATTATTTTTTTGTCTAAAAAAAGATACGTTCAGGATAATAAAATATGTAAACGAAGTTAAAAAAATGCTTGCATACACGATTAATACAAACTTGGTCCAGAAATTATTTTGTACAACTTTTTGTCTTTTTTGTTCTACTTTTCAGATTTTTTTCATATTTTCTAAACTTATGGTTCAAAAGTTAGAGGGACACATTGTTTTTTACTTTTGGAGCGATTATTTCCGAAATTATTGACATTATCAATAAATGATTTTAGTAAACCCATATTCATTATTAAATACCTTCCCAACAATATATCACACGTTAGGGTTGAAATTAAAAAAAAATCACTTCCCACTTTACATATAGGGGGGCTACCTTAACAAAACATTTTTTTCTAATTTTTATTTTACCACTTTGTCGGCGTGATTGATACACATATTGGTACCAAATTTCAGCTTTCTAGTGCTAACGGTCACAGAGATTAAGCTAAGCGAGGACGGAGCAGAAGTTTTATGCATCCTTTTTTTTGTATTTTGACAAGTCTAGTTTGATTTATCTTCCATTATTTTTAGCTTGTAAGTGTCCTAGAAAAGAAAAAGGGTATCCGAAACATCTGCGAACTTTAGCGTATTTTCATATCTGGATACAATCCCAAGTTGTGATACAATCACTTAGCCCTATTATTCACAGACTACTTATACGTTACTTCTTTTCTTACTTTCTTCAGAAAAATGCCAGTTATAGAATAGAAACAATTTTTCTTGAACTAGTTTCGCGAAAACTTCTGTATTACTCCTTTATTTGTCCAAAAGACGCAATGTTTAAACAGATATCAGAGATCACGATCATATTATGTTTGCAAACATGAACCGTGGCCAAAATTTTTTCGTGTTCCTGTTATTAATTATCTCGTCTTTTTCAACTTCCAGAAAATTTATGTCCCGGATGCACCGCGTCAAATATTACTAGCTTCCCACACAAAATGTCGATTTCATTCACAAAATATGCTTTGCTTGTTATCGATCGATGGCTGGTGAACACTGGTGATTAATCATATTCGCTTTTAGCGTCAGTAAACGAGACTAAGCAGATCAACTTATTGTATACACAGCGAAGAGTGCAGAGTGAAACTTGTCAAATTATTTATGAAAAATATGTTTATTTCAAGATAGCAACAAGCATCGATCTCTTCTTATGAATAAACAAACCCCACGTTCGATTTAATCATAAATAATGTCGGTACGGTAAACTTTGTTTGGCTCCAGGTGTGGGTGTCCTACTGACATTCCGAATTTCCGACAGACTATGCGGTCGTTACAGAAGTCAAACATTGTGTTGGAGCAGTTAATAAACGTATTTGTCAAACAATCACTGGCAATGTGTTCGTGTAATATTGATAGGTTTATCCATTGAGACATTGTAGATAGATACACAATATATAACATTATGTTTGAGCAATATGTCGACCTAGAATTTATGGTTGTTTAAATAACATCGAATTTCACTGATCCGAATGTTGGCAATAATTGCAAGACGTCACAATATCTGAGCTCTATGAACATGACATAACATCATGCCTGTAATACCGAAAGGGCAGAGGTGTAACTAATAGTACAGTCACATTTCGAAATTCCTGACGGAAATTTATAATTTCCACGACCCGAGAATAGTGATCATGCTCAGCAAACGCGATTGGGAGCACAAGACTAACGAAGCAGCTCAATGAACTTCATTAAAATGATGTGTGTGTTGTGTGTGTGATTAGCAATCTGGGATACGAGTTTGTAACAGGAAATTGTATTTCATTTTGAACCCGGAGACGGTTTTCCACACTCAGAAACGTAAATCAACTTTAATTAATGATTTTTCTAAGTATACAACTGCCATACCGTAGAGGTACCTATATAATCCAGGCTCAACTTATTTAAACAATACTAATAAAAAGACAATATTGAATTTGTACTATATTATAATGGTGTTCCACAGTAGCGGTCATTATTGATATAAACATTAAATTATACGAAAAACAGTAGCTCCCAATATTTAGAATTTGTTTGAACCGGTGTATGTTTTCCAATGTTTGCAGTAATTAAAAGCAGAACATGCAATATTTCACTCTTTGCTTATGCTTCATACACAAACAAACACGCTAAAGTTAGAACGTAGTTAATAGATTTATATAGACTCGCACATAAAAATCTGAAACTTCTACCTAACCTACGTTTAACACTTCTTTTCTCTTCTTTTTTGCTACATCACATTTTCGTCTACATTTCGGCCTAGTTATTTCTAATTCAAATATAGCTACAATTTATATTGATATATACAGTAACACAGGTATTGTGGAAAACTGCGGGACCTAAGCGTAATTTTTTGATAATAATAATAATAATAATATTCCACAACTATCACACAACGCCATCTAGTCCCAAGCAAAGCAGAGCTTGTGTTATGGGTACTAGACAACTGATAAACATACTTATATATTTCTAAATACATACATATTATAGATAAATTACACCCAGACACAGAACAAATGATCGTGCTCATCACACAAACATTTGTCCTGGGTGGGAATCGAACCCACGACCTCCGGCATAGCAGTTAGGGTCACTAACCACTAGACCAACAGGCCAGTCAAATTCCGATAAAACGATGAAATGAAATTATAGATTTTAAATTTTAATTTTTTTCCTATATTTATTTATACCTAGGTTATTTCTTTCATACTAAATTCTCAAAGGAGCTTATTATTTTAAACCCTCGTAAACAAGTGAAGTTACTTGTTGTGTGTATTTGTCTCAAAATATACACGAAAAGTCTGCTTATATTTCCGCACGGATTACGTAAATGAAAGAGGATCCATCAAGTTCATCTTGTTGAATACACGAGGCCTGAAGAAACAGCTGACCTTTGTAGTATTTAAGTAGCTCTTTGTAACTAAAGATTCCACCTTAAAACTTGGTTTAACTTGGTAGACTTGGTTTATCTCGCATGACGTCTCACTTCAATAATATTCAAAAGAAAGTGACAGCATGCGAGATAAACCAGGTCCAAGTTAAACCAGGTTTAACTACCTTTTGTAATAAGGCGGAATTAGTATATCAAAAAGACGTGTTAGCCTTAGCACTTTACACCTTCTTTGTAAGTGATACAACATTTCCTTTCGACAATTTTACGAAACGTACCGCGTTGAAATGTGTCGACAAAATAATTCAAACAAACTTTCTTGGTAAATCGTGAACTCTTTCGACTGACATTATGTTTACAACGTAACCACAGCGTATACGTTTACAATATCTACGTTAGGAAATACGTAACCAATTTGATACCGTTAATATTGCCCTCCATCTGATTACAATAAGGGCTGAGCTTGTTATCTTATCGAGTTTCCGGATAAAGTGATCCCTCATAAATTCGTTAACACGTAGAGATATGTAATTACACGGTTTACGAGTTCCTCGTATATTACTCGGGTAATCTATCTCCAAAATGTTCCGTCGTCTGTCGACAAAAATAGGCCACGGCGGGCGTCGCGTGGACTAGTTTGTTCCGGCCGGTCTACGTTTAGGCACAATGCAAGACGGAATATGAGTTGCAATTTTACTTTATTTTTACTACTGAAACGTGTAATGTGATTTTAATTGCAAGAATCATTTGCTGTCAATTTTACAAAAGAAAGAGACTATTTCATGAAAAGTCATGGGATTAAAGGGACTTAGAGAAAATCGAATGATTTTAACTTTATAAAAGCACTAGCTTTTGCCCGCGACTTCGTCCGCGTTATACTAAAAATGTTATCTTTGGTAAGTAGATCTATCATTGATTTTAATTTTAAATGAAAAACTCTTGCGTTAATATCATGGCGGTCATGCGGTGCTTGACCCTCAAGAAGCTCCCGAGTGATTTCATCCCACTTGGGCTTGGTAGTTACAGTAATAAATAAGTCGGGACGTCCATATTTTCTTACGTAACAAAAGCGTCTTGAGTACGTAAGTTTTACTCAAAGGAAACATTCCTTTATTTTTGAATAGAAAGCAAACTGCATTCAATTTTTTTCGAAAATTCTCTTCTCCCACACCCGGGAATCGAACCGGCTAAAATCTGAAAAAAAATATACCCTGTATTTTTATTGCATCGATCGTTAGAGTCAAATAAAAGTCTGAAATCTCTCTAACAAACATGATAAATTAAATGAAAAGAAAACCAGGAAATCTAATTATTTACAAAAAATGGTAAACTAACTAATTAGTTGCTCGAAATGGGCTCCTTTCTCTTGGATACACAAATTTATTCTTTTAACGAATTCATTTTAGTAACCTTTAATAAAGTGTTGTGGTGAATATTATAAATCGTATTCCGAACTTAAGCTCTCAACTCGTTGTCATTCGCATAAGATTTCATGTAAATGACATTGGGAACTTTCTGCCCCGCTTTTCGAAAAGTAGCGGACACAAACAAAACCTATCACAGATGATAGATACTGGTATCCACTTTATTGCCGTGCATTTCATTTTTCTGTTACATATGGGAACAGTCAGAAAATAAGGTTTCAACACTTTGATACTTTTACTTGTACACTTCACATTAGGTACACCGTTTTTTTTTTTGGGTCTGTGAAATCATCAAATGACTTCTCCCGCTCTGGCCAGGCGGTATGGATTGTCAGACTTCTACTGACTAAAAACCACCCATGTTCTTTCTTAGCCCTTGTGCCGAGGCCAAGCCCGACGGGCGTCGGCCCTTGCGGGCCCAAAGCTAAAAAATAGCTATGATAATGCGCGCTACGGCAGATTATCTATTAAGCCGACGAACAACGCGCGTCTACTGAACGGCGCTGCTCAAGCTAGTTATTCTGCGATGCAAAATAACATAAAATGTAAAAAAAAAACATTTAAGACAAAAATATTTCCAACTTAGACTCGTCCCACCTCAGAATTCCCATATGTCACAACATAGCGCTTTAAGTAAACATACCTGCAGGTCTAAAACTATTCCGTTTCATCTCTGTCCGCCGTGGGGATTTTTCCCATAGTAAAGTTCCCAATGTCCTTTGATTTTTTACATATCCCCACAAAAAAAATCTCGCAGGCAGGTTTTCCTTTCATTTAATTTATCATGTTTGTTAGAGAGATTTCATCCTTAAAATTGACCCTAACGATCGATGCAATAAAAGTACAGGGTATAATTTTTTCAGATTTTAGCCGGTTCGATTCCTGGGTGTTGGAGAAGAGAATTTTCGAAAATCTTTGAATGCAGTTTGCTTTCTATTCAAAAATAAAGGAATGTTTCCTTGGAGTAAAATTTTCTATATGCAGTATTAAGAGTAGGGGAGAGCGGGGCTGAAAGTGCCGATTTTGACAAATCCTTATATGATTCGGATAAAACAAGTACTATGTCTGAAAGTAGTGGTTCATCCTAAGCCAAATTTAGTCTATAATACGAATTTACCTACAGATTTTGCACATTTTTAATAGTTTTTAAGAAGAAGTGTTTTTTTTACACAGCGGCGGCAAGGCACTACCAACCCCACTTTGGGGCAAGTTGTGCCGTAGCTGGGGTCGGTTGTGCCGTTGATAATGCTAGGTGTTTTTCATAAATCAAAATGAATTTAGAATTTAAAAGACATCAATTTTATAATAATATATTTATTTGTTATAATTTTTACTATAAATCAACAGTTTCTAAGTATTATAAATTAAAAAAAAAACAAATTTACCCTTACTTATGTAATTATTTCAAACTTAAAAACATATTTTAACCAAAGTTTGTACTTATTTTTATGCGAATGCGATCAATTATTAAAAATGCGAATGAGATCAATAAAATTATTAAAAATATCAGTATAGGACTATATTACAAAATATCATATAGATTTCACATCCAACCCCTAAGACGGGGTTGGTTGTGCCGCGGCACAAGCAGCCCCACATGAACGGCACATTTTACCCCGCTTGCGAGAGTTTGAAATTTTGTCTTACATATAAAAATCACTCTGCTCAAAGCATTAAAATTACACTGCATAGCAAACTAGGATAAATAACAAACATTTTACTAAAACTCTCATTTAAAAAGCACGAAAAAAGCCAGCTTGCGACCAAAAAGTATCGAAACGAAAATATTTACTGACGTGACGCTGGACGACCCTCACATGCACTGCCAGCCGGTCCTCGTCGCAGACGCAACTAAAATGGCAGCCGCGAGTGCCCGACTGTTAGGCATTACGCGACACAATACGATCGTATATCTATCTCTTTCTATTTTCGAGATATTCGCGTCGGCACAATTTACCCCCGGCACTTTTAGCCCCGCTCTCCCCTACTTTCCCTCCAGGTGACATTACAAAATTCCACCCTGTTTAATCAGAAAGCTCCGAACTGCTAAGCTAGTGTTATTGTGAGTCAACCATAAAAGATAGACATATGCTGTTGTGGGATATTTTTTAGATAATTTTATGTAGAACATTTCCGTCATAAATGATTTCTATGTAGCTTTAACCATTAAGTCTGCACACGCGACGGAAGCTTAAAAAATGGAGCAACTTCTCCCGTTTTCACAACATATCCCTTCACTGCTCTGCTCCTATTGATTGTAGCGTGATGAAAAGTATACTATAACCTCCCCAGGAATATGAAGAATAATTGTACCAAGTTTCGTTAAAATCCGTCGAGTAGTTTTTGTTTCTATAAGGAACATACAGACAGGAAGACAGACAGACAGACAGAAAGACAGACAGACAGACAGACAGACAAAAATTTTACTGATTGCATTTTTGGCATCAGTATCGATCACTAATTACCCCCTGATAGTTATTTTGAAAATATATATCATGTACAGAATTGACCTCTCTACAGATTTATTATAAGTATAGAAGAAGATTCGAGTAACGGTCGTGAATCATAATTTTGGTTCGACACACAGCCTGATACTGATCGACAAATTGCAATAAACGTGAGAAAATTGGAATTTCACGGTTTCCCTGGCACTTCCGCCTTCAATCTTTGATCACGTTAAGGTTTCTATATATAACGTATCTGGCATGTCTCTACCTTCACCTATATAGGTTACCTACCTTCAAAAACAATAAAATCTTGAGTTGTTACGTCGTATTAATAAAAACCGCGGGCTTACATTGTCAAAACAGTTTTATCCGTCTCAATAAAAGCATAAAATCTAACAAAAGTAAGACAAAAGTAAAGTATAAAAGTCAAGAGATGAAAAGTATATCTTTCGAAATCTCTTTCGTAAAGATAGCAAACCCTTCGAAGTTCTGTGAAGATTGATTCAGATTTCATTTATTCGGAGAATAAGACCCATTGTTTTGCCGTTGAACTTGACATGGTAGTGTCATCGGGAACCCCCAACGCGTTTCAATATAAACTCAGTGTCTCTCTGGGGAATTAGACTCGAGTATGACCGCTATATTCGCGGATTGTCCTGAAAACTCTGACAACCCAACCAAAAAGGGTTCGCGATGACCCGTTTTGATGAGATCCCCCTGATCTTATCGATACCCATACTAACCCTGTCTGACTGTTGCGTTTTCAAGAGTGAATCAAATCACTCAAAAATCGATTCTAACCGCTAGTTCATTTAGAACTCTAGACAAAATGGGCGAAGGAGAAGAAATACCTCGTATCTATCCGTACAAATAATACTGTATGGTATGTGTATGTTCATCCCTAAAATCTTCAAGCTCTTTATCAGCTGTTGGTGAACCTTTATTAATAAATAAAATGTAAAATTAAATTATTGCAAGCCCCATTTCAGGAAAGTCTTGAACAGCAAACTATAAAATTTACTCACCAAACTATTATTGTAGAATTAAATTCTTTACTGAGAGAACAAACAAATACACAATCATGTTGATGACTCTGTAGAATCTAGCACTAATAATACAGTGTGTATTATAGAAGAGTTTTAAATAATTACATTAATTTAATTGTTCTGCATGGCAGTATTAACAGACATCGAAACCATTACTGTTACTAGACATACTAGAGTAACAATAATGTTTTCGATGTTCGATAGAACTAAGAGAGGAACTCCTTGTTCTTCATATTTTATGTAAACTACTAGACTGTTACAGTCTAGTAATTTTGAACAATTACACACTACAGTAGACTATAATTGTTATAATTAACATGCCATGTTTGCTGACTAAATTATTGTTATCCAATTAAATTATTATAACAGCTCCTTGTGTTGTATGTTACTTAAGCTATTACTTTATTTTGTTTTTATTAGTATTTTCAAATTAGTTGGGAACACTCAAATGAATCATTATAAAAAAGGAACATGTTGACATTGGCTCAATGCGCTAGTCCCCATTGCCTAAAAAATAAAAAAAAGGTTTCCGCCGGACGTCCGGCTAGCCATTTTTATATATGCGAATGTGAAGCACACGACACGGCATTTGTTCATTGCATTAAAATATTCTAAAAATATAATTTTGCACATAAACAAGTATGTAGTTCCAAAACATGGGGCTTGTCTTTTCAAACCGGAAAATCAGCAAGAATGCAGCGCTTTCAGAAATACCAACACACTGAACCAAATGATTTTTCAGCATTCCGCAGATCGTTAATCGCGTCTATAAATAAAATTTTCATGATAAAGAACACACTAACCAATATTCACGTGCAATCGAAGATAGAAAAATGGTTCCGTACTATAAACATAGGTAGATAAAAATAGATGGAAGAAAATTCATGTTGTATGTGGAACAAAATTTCAGGAATGGTAACAATACGGATATTTAGACATAAACCGACCTATATGTTTTAATTTTTATTTTCACTTTTCGCTTGAACTGTTTGCTAGGTGAAATATTAACATCATATTTTACCGTATTGCAATTTATTATTCATATAAACAGGCAGCGATCAGAAGTGGTGGATGTTTTTCTCATTGGGATTATTTTTTCTACAGCAGAGGGCCATTAAATGATTACGGAATACTTACTAGCCAGATTCTTAAGAGGAGAAGGTCGTATTGTAAAAATATTGAACATTTTTGTTATTAATTGGTTTCCGATTGTAAAGGGACCTCGCGCATTACAAAAATAAAAAAAAAAACTACTTATATAATTTTGTCCACAGGGCCAAATTGTGGCGAAACCAGGACTTCAATATATAGAGAAAGTGTGTGAGTAGTGCGCGAGGTCCCTGACTGGTAACATTCTGATTAGCAGAAAAAAAACTTAAAATGTATGTCTACGCTTTTCCCAAGAGCTCTATTATTTTAATAAAAATCACAGCACTGCCAACGCGTTTGCCACTTACCTAATAATACTTTAATCACTCTACTGAGTCCACAAAGTCCTTTTAAAACAAAATGAAACCTTTGTGGACGTTCAGTTACACGCAGTACCTATCTACCTAAAGTACCTAAGTAAACACTTTTTGTTACTCTTCTGTGACGCAGAATGCTTTCGGTCTGACGATGATGAGAAGTTATCCAAAATATTAACAAAATTGCCTTTTTCTACAATGTGCCCTTACGCTCAGATTTAAGAATACAGAATTCCAGTTATTTGGAAGGGTTTTCCAATAGGTTAAGAATCATTATTTATTATTAATTTTTAATAATAAACTAAAAAAAACATTTTCTACTTTGTTTTTAATAATAAACTAAAAAAAACATTTTCTACTTTGCTAAAATTTTGTTTTGACGGGTAGTATGCCATATAGCATAGAGGGCGCCTTTTGCTTAACCTTTTGTAACTGTATATCAAGGTGAACCATTTTTGACAGTACCATACTGACAAAAATGGTTCACCAATAGTCCTGTTTGATTTTGACACGGTTTCGAGACTTTTTGATAGACGATCATCGCTGTTATACAATAATTGTATATACATAGTTTCTGTGACCCCTCTCGGTCACCCATTACATCTAAACAAATAAATCAAATTAAAGTATCTGAATTTCAAAATAATAGTTTTTACAGAAAGTATACGAAATTCTTTTATAAAAAAGTTTTTTTCTGAAATGGTTGGACGGATTCTGAGGGGACTTTTACTGGCACATATGTGAGGTTATAACTAGTAAAGGTATTGTAAATAACTAGGGTACTATACAAAATATTGATCCTATTCAAATAGAGAAGAAATATTTTTTTAATAAGTTATACCTTATAGCTGTAGACTCACATGAAAGGTCATCGAATCAAGTGGGAACAAAACTTACTTTACAACCGGCTTTTCAAGTGTTTATATCCCGCTGTCATGTCCAATCTATTTTTTAATCCTTAAGGCTCCTTCCACGAAATCATCTCATTTTGATCAATTTTGATCGGTTCGTGTGGGAAATCTATGAAGAATTTGAAGCTTCCTTTTGGCTATTATAAGAGACGAGTTCTTTTTCTGGTGAATAGTGAACAAGAATTTTCAAAATAATGTTTATATTAATGGCAATCACCCGTATTCAAAAGCCCTTTTCCGCGAAAATACCGATCGAGTTACGTTTGGCTTAGCCGAACATAACACTACAAACGATTCTAGACATTAAAAAAAATATAAATAACATCACGATATGGTCTACTGGTGTACCAAGGAGTCACATTTTCGACTTCAATACAAAAAATTACAGAAAAAAAATGTTAAAACATCGCAATTTTTACAAAATGTCTCGACAACTAAGATTTTTTTTCTAAACCTTAGAATCACTTTAGAGAAAATTCAAAAACTACGTATTAATTTTAAGGTAACCTTCTAATAGAATCGTATTTTTATTTTATCAATAAACTATAATTTCATTTCGTAAATTGAATCCAAAGTTAACTATATTATCGACCGCGCAAACTCTATCTCGCCAGTACGAATCGGCCACTGCCAAAGGACGGACGTATCGCTTTGTGTCACAAACGCTCCCGTGTTTTTCGTAAACATGTTTTCGAGATTGTAAGCCGATTACCACAATTTGATACACTTATTAATTTTGATCAAACATGTTTTTTTTGCTAGTTTGTAAAGATTGCTAAAATTTTTTTCATCTTCAAATCGAAGTCGAATTTCAAGATCGATTGTTATTGTCGATTGTAATTCGATATATATTTTTAACCGACCTCCAAAAAAGAGGAGGTTCTCTATTCGTGTTTATATGTCCGCGAATATCTCCGTCAATTGTGGACTGATTTTCAAAATTATTTTTGTCTTGGAAAGGGTATACTCCTGAAGTGGTCCCATTGTCACCAAGTCAGTTTCTGATGATGGGAGCTCTGAGAAATTGAGGGCAACCCTCGAATGTCATAGGCGCACATAACGTTTTCCATACATTTTCAGAAGCTGTTCAAGTATTTGCGTCTGATTATCATAATTTCATGAGGCTGCGCTGATAACGGAAGGTGCAACTCCTCAACGGTCAGGACTTGAAAGAAAATTCCTTCAAAATTATACGTACTTATGGATCGATAGTTGTATTCTTTCAGGCTATTAGGTTGGACTGATGATAGACGGTACATCTCATTAACCGACTTAAAAAAAAGGAGGTTCAATTCGTCGGCTAGGAAAATTTTAGGTTTTTCCGTCATGGGTGTCGTTTTCATGGTTTTTGGGGTCGCTGATTACGAAAATGAGGTCAAAATGAAAATTCAAGATGGCGGCCAGGATTTTTTTTATTTTTTCCGTCATGGATGTCGTTTTTATGGTTTTTGGGGTCGCTGATTACGAAAATGAGGTCAAAATAAAAATTCAAGATGGCGGCCAGGAAAATTTTTGGTTTTTCCGTCATGGGTGTCGTTTTCATTGTTTTTGGGGTCGCTGATTATGAAAATAAGGTCAAAATGAAAATCAAGATGGCGCCGACGAAAATTTTAGGTTTTTCCGTCATGGGTGTCATTTTCATGGTTTTTGGGGTCGCTGATTACGAAAATGAGGTCAAAATGAAAATTCAAGATGGCGGTCAGGATTTTTTTGGTTTTCCGTCATGGGTGTCGTTTTCATGTTTTTTGGGGTCGCTGATTACGAAAATAAGGTCAAAATGAAAATCCAAGATGGCGCCGACGAAATTTTTGGTTTTTCCGTCATGGGTGTCGTTTTCATGGTTTCTGGGGTCGCTGATTACGAAAATGAGGTCAAAATAAAAATTCAAGATGGCGGCCAGGAAAATTTTTGGTTTTTCCGTCATGGGTGTCGTTTTCATTGTTTTTGAGGTCGCTGATTACGAAAATGAGGTCAAAATGAAAATCCAAGATGGCAGCCAGGAAATTTTTTGGTTTGTCCGTCATGGGTGTCGTTTTGATGGTTTTTGGGGTTGTTGATTACGAAAATAAGGTTAAAATGAAAATCAAGATGGCGCCGACGAAAATTTTTGGTTTTTCCGCCATGGGTGTCGTTTTCATGGTTTTCGGGGTCGCTGATTACGAAAATGAAGCCAAAATGAAAATCCAAGATGGCGGCTAGGAAAATTTTAGGTTTTTCCGTCATGGGTGTCGTTTTCATGGTTTTCGGGGTCGCTTATCACAAAAATGAGCTCAAAATTTAGTAATACATAAAACGGGTTTGTTAAACATGAAATCGAAATTAATATTAATTTAGTAATACTAGACAAAATGTTAAATAACATGAACAGGAAAAAAATGGAATTATAGGCATTGTCATTCAAATAGTCCGTTAGCCTTTATCACGTTTCCACCGGGCACCACGTGGAGGTGGACTGACACCCAGCGTTTTTTTTTTGGTTGTTTTTTTTTCATTGATTTTTATACACAATGTTCAAATCAGATTTTAAGTATTATACGTGATGAAGGGAAGAAAATATTTGATTTTTTGTTTATTAAAACTGAGTACACTACACACCCCTGATTACGCATTGCATATTCGCCAATTATGTGCTTTAGCGTATGTTCCATCAGAACAAGTTATCAACGCTTTTGACGAACTGCTCGAATCTCAGTTTTATATTGTGCATTCTGGCCTCCTCCGACAAGTCGTTGATTATTTTGAAGATAACTGGATCGGAAGGTTGGAAAGACGGGGCAGGTGAGCTCCTAGATTTCCTATTGATCTGTGGAATACTTTTGATGCATTTCTCTAGGAAATTCCTCGAACGAACAACTCCGTTGAAGGCTTTCACAGGGGATTCTCGTCACTTCTAACGGCTCATCACCCATTTATATGGAAGTTTTTGGATGAACTTCGTCGGCAGCAAAGCCTGACAGAGCTGAAACTGGAGCAAAGTCTCGTGGATCACACACAACTAGTCGGCCAAGATATAGGCAAACATCAGCAAGATTGAAAGATTTAGTTGAATCATTTGAGGAGAGACCACTCCCGGATTACTTACCGGCCATTGCTCATAATTTTGAATTCCAACAAATTTGATTAAAAAAATACATTAAAAAAAAAACGAAACAAACAAAATGATTAAACGTAAAAAACTAAAAAGGATAAAAATTTAAAAGAAATAATCATATCTATCTGGGGTCAAAGTCTACATGCTGCATACGGCCAATGACCTTTTTTTTTTACAAAATAAGCCAGCATTCCTTCAGGCGTGATCGAGATTCTTGACCTCGAAAGCACAAAACCTAACAAGAAATCATGTTGTTTTTTCCTTCATCATGTATAATACTTAAAATCTGATTTGAACATTGTGTTTAAAAATCAGTGAAAAAAAAAAACCAAAACAAACACAAAACCTAACAAAAAATCAAATATTTTTTTCCCTTCATCACGTATAATACTTAAGATCTTATTTGAACATTGTGTATAAAAATCAATGAAAAACAACAACCAAAAAAAAACGCTGGGTGTCAGTCCACCTCCACGTGGTGCCCGGTGGAAACGTGATAACGGCTAATGGACTATTTGAATGACAATGCCTGTAATTCCATGTTTTTCCTTTTCATGACAGTTATTTTACATTTTGTCTAGTATAACTTATTAATATTTATTTCGATTTCATGTTTAACAAACCCATTTTATGTTTCGTAATCAGCGACCCCAAAAACCATGAAATCGACACCCATGACGGAAAAACTAAAATTTTCCTAGCCGCCATCTAGGATTTTAATTTTGGTCTCATTTTCGTAATCAGCGACCTCAAAAACAATGAAAACGACACCCATGACGGAAAAACCAAAAATTTTCCTAGCCGCCATCTAGGATTTTAATTTTGGTCTCATTTTCGTAATCAGCGACCCCGAAAACCATGGAAACGACACCCATGACGGAAAAACCAAAAAATGTTCCTGGCCGCCATCTTGGATTTTCATTTTGGCTTCATTTTCGTAATCAGCGACCCCAAAAACTATGAAAACGACACCAATGACGGAAAAACCAAAAATTTTCGTCAGCGCCATCTTGATTTTCATTTTGACCTTATTTTCATAATCAGCGACCTCAAAAACAATGAAAACGACACCCATGACGGAAAAACCAAAAAATTTCCTGGCTGCCATCTTGGATTTTCATTTTGGCTTCATTTTCGTAATCAGCGACCCCGAAAACCATCAAAACGACACCCATGACGGACAAACCAAAAAATTTCTTGGCCACCATCTTGGATTTTCATTTTGACCTCATTTTCGTAATCAGCGACCCCAAAATCCATGAATACGACACCAATGACGGAAAAACCAAAAAAAATCCTGACCGCCATCTTGAATTTTCATTTTGACCTCTTTTTCGTAATCAGCTATCCCAAAAACCATGAAAAACACTTATGACGGAAAAACCAAAAAAATCCTGACCCCCATCTTGGATTTTCATTTTGACCTCATTTTCGTAATCAGCTACCCCAAAAACCATGAAAAACACTTATGACGGAAAAACCAAAAAAAATCCTGACCGCCATCTTGGATTTTCATTTTGACCTCATTTTCGTAATCAGCGACCCCTACTATATAGCCATGAAAACGACACCCATGACGGAAAAACCAAAAATTTTCGTCGGCGCCATCTGGATTTTCATTTTGACCTCATTTTCGTAATCAGCGACCCCAAAAACCATGAAAACGTCACCCATGACGGAAAACCAAAAAATTTCCTGACCGCCATCTTGGATTTTAATTTTGACCTCATTTTCGTAATCAGCGACCCCAAAAACCATGAATACGACACCCATGACGGAGAAACCTAAAATTTTCCTAGCAGACGAATTGAGAACCTCCTTTTTTTAAGTCGGTTAATGAGATTTACCGTCTATCATCAGTTCAACCTAATAGCCTGAAAGAATACAACTATCGATCCATAAGTACGTGTAATTTTGAAGGAATTTTCTTTTAAGTCCTGACCGTTGAGGAGTTGCACCTTCCGTCATCAGTGCAGCCACATGAAATTATGATTATCAGACGCAAATACTTGAACAGCTTCTGTAAATGTATGGAAAACGTCATGTGCGCCTATGATATTCGAGGGTTGCCCTCAATTTCTCAGAGTTCCCATCATCAGAAACTGACTTGGTGACAATGGGACCACCTTGGGAGTATACCTTTTCAAACAAAAAAATAATTTTGAAAATCGGTCCACACTCACACACATAAAAAAACATACGAATAGAGAACCTACTTCCTTTTTAGAAGTCGGTTAAAAAGAGACGGAAACATTATTTATTTTTGACGTGTTTAAAGTGCTTTCACAACCAATTTACAGCAAATATTAAAATCTGTGATTAAAATAGATATCTTAATTTTTGATTTTAATTCATCTAACACCTAATTGAACCATTTTTATGTTGATTGATATACTGTACCTATACACAACACACATTCCAGACTTTTTTTCAAAGCCGTACGCGTGTTCTTACTTACTATAAAATTATGTCACCTAAAATAATAATCGTCTAAATGATCAAATTTTTCAACCGTAGTTCAACGCTCGAAATGCCCGTGTGTGCGTTCGTCGGTGTTATCGCTGCACACAAACATAGAAAATGCCTAAAGTTCCGCAAGTCTTGTCTGTACAAGGCCTCTTAACTCAATCTAAGTTTCTTCATAACTTACCGTACAAGTTACGACTCAAAGTCGTTTTCAGTCGTCCACGGGGACCAAGTCACAGCTTTTTATTACATTATAAATCTCAAAGGCTTTTAACACAATTATTATTTGGTCCATAGTCCTACTGTTAAAACCACTTCAGTGACTTCTTCATAAACTTAACAAGAAAATCCATTTGACATAAAAACGGAAATTTTAAATGTTTTCTGAACATTTTATTCACTTTGACAAATGAAGTGGAATACAATTCCTCTTGGTCACAAAAAAAAACAGTCTTAAGATGGTCCAATATTTTCAATCACTAAGTACATGGTTATCTTTCAAATGAGTTCACTGGCTTTTTCTGTGAATTCGTTCGCAAAGATGTCTTTGACTTCGGCACGTTTGTTCTCTCCATTTCACCCCCTCAAACGTAAGTTTTCTAAGAACTCTTCACGTCAAGATTCGTGTACATAACAATACATGTCCCCATTATATTGACGATATTTTTTTCAATAGTAAAGTTTCAGTTTCAGTTTTTTTCAGTAATCTGTCGTTTCAATCTTATTCCCGATTTATAAAAGCATTAAACAAAAAGAGGGTTACAATACAAACGACCTGTATAGCAGATATGGACACTGGCTACTATACACTCCATCATTCACACCGATCCCTAAAGCCATTATCTCGGCAACAAAAAAATACTACAGTAAAAAAACAAATCTTTTTTAATGCGAAACAAAAATAACCGGCCGTTCATAATGTGCGAGCCATTAATTTGAATTGTATACAATGGTGCAGTCATGTGGAAGATAATTTTATGAGTGTTTTTTAAACGCGGAACGTCTGTCGTCGGAAACGCCTGCTATGTTCCGGCTCGCACCTGAACCGGACACGGCACGTGGCAACCGCCTAGTGTAAACAAGCCTATATAGCTGAAAAGGTTATTACATTCACGTTATTGGTTACTATGGTTATACCTTCCTGTTTTAGTTTCACGGACATTATGTTATACCTACAATGAAAGTCGTAGCCAAAAATAAAGGAATGTTTAGATAAATACGAAAAAAAAGACTTTACAAACAATATAATTTGTTTACGTAAAAGCTTAGATCGAATCTCCACTACCCGTGAAAGCAAACTGCTCTCTTGAAAATTTAAATTTCGGGGATTCTATAAGATCGATTTCTAAGATAATGCGTAGTAGTAGACTGATCATATGTCAAGGTTTCGCAAAATATTCTTTTACTCCAAGGTATCGTATTTTCGACGTTACGGGATCATTTTGGCAGGATTTAAAGGTCTCAATGGCATCACAAACCAATGGCAAGCACTTTACTCATTCTAGACATTCTTGTGACAAACACTCTAGGGTCATGTGGACGAAAATAGGTTTTATATCTTTTGTCTAATGGATCTTTATTGCAGGAAATCATTTATAGGACTATTTGGACATAGTAAAAGTATTTTATGACCACTTGTTTGTCAGTGGACGATCTCGAGTTAATTTTATCACTTAATAGCTTTCTTTGTTGTCGTAATCATTTGTTTTAATTCCACAATAAATAGTACTGCACACTCAAAGTGGTCATACTCTCCTCGCAAATTAGTCGTTCACCTGCAAACTAACTGGGGACTGAAACAGCTGTTCGAATTTTTCAAAATAGAATTTCCAGAAAAATTATTTTCTATTTTGTAACAAACACGAATACCTAATCATGGTAATAGTATTATCAATATTGAGACGAAAACCTAGTTTAATATAACAAACCTTTTTTAATTGATTCGCCAGGCATATGCTAATTCATCAACATCAACCGGAAGCAGGACTGACAGTTTACGGCTGAGTTACAATCTATATATTTTGCAGGTTTGTGCATACTAGTCGCAGCATACATACATTTTGTTATTTTAGATATATTTTTCTTTTTCATATTTGAAATAGGAATGCCAGTTCATTTATTCGACAGACAAATTTTGAGCCATTGTTATTTCAATAGGGTTGTTGACTAATTTTTGGAATCGCTTTTATTTTATAGATAGACCCTATATATACAAAAAAAAAATATTATCTGAAAAAATAAGACATATTTTAATAAGAAAAAACGTAAATAATAAAAATAAATAGTTTTAAAAATTCCGGATAAAACGCTGTAAACTGTCAAATGGCTGTGATGACGTCACGGGCCGTTTTGAAAACTTTACGATCTGTCAAATTGCACTGATCTTGATTCAGTTCCTAGGAATATACTTTAAAAAAACTGAACACGACGATTTACAAATGTTGTACAGTGCCGATGTGCAAAAGTACGTCAATCAGTATGCCACAAAACCTTTTCATAAGCGTTCCAAAAAGGGCAGAATTAAGGAGAAAATGGTTAACAATGGCTAGAAGACATCCATCATCATTGTCAACAACAAGTAGGTACCAGTTATTTTTGTGAAGATCACTTCGATGTAAGTTCTAAATAAACTATAAATATCAAAATTGAATCAATGTATTTGAGTATGTTCCTAAATTGTCGTTTAATACTTGTTTGTTAATGTTATTGTTTGTTTACTGGTCCACTTTTAGGTACTTAATAACTATTGTTTAATTTAAATCTAATTTCAGCTTTAAAATGATGGAAAATTATATACAATATACTACAATGGGTGTAGTAGGTATCTCGAATAATGATGAGACCTGGTTGTTTACCTACAAAGCATTTTTTGTTTTTGCCGTGGTTTGTATCACAACATACCTACAAAAAATTTGCACATAACTTAACTTTTTATTTTGTTGATGTTAGATGACAAGTTTAAAGTTCTAAAATATGTGTATAAAACGAGTAAGTTAGTAAGTCTCTTTATCACTACTATATCACTTTAAAAATACTTACAAAGACTAGGTACTACTTACACTTAAACCAACTTATCTATGTAGGTGGCAAAAAACGGAACTAAAATAAATGTACCAAGTTTAGATGTAATTTTGCTTGACAAGTAGCGCCACCTTGTACTTCACAATTAAGTTGGTCATACTGTACTTCAAAACTCCGACGCACAAAAAATCGTGTTTGTAGCAAAGAACCATCAAATAATTAATTTCCGGTAAGTTAGAACCATTTCGTTTCATAAATCCAGTCTTCATTGTGATAAATAAAGTAATTTTAATAAGTTATTGAATAAATTCGTTCACAGCTGATACTTTTGCCTTCGATATGACAGATAAATCAGCTAGTCTCGCGGCTCGTGACGTCATCGCGCTCTGATTGGTGTTTGGAGTCACGTGATAGTGAGTATGAAATAACGCAATTAAAAATAATTTTAACTAATTAAAGACAAAAAATTAGTTTCGTAAATTAATAATTTAAGATTCTAAAAACTATAATTGATTTTTACAACATAAATTTATATGAATTTGTAATATGAGTCAACAACCCTATTATAATAAACATATGTTTAACATTTTGTAATAGAATTTTGTAATAGAATAGCAAGGTAGTAATCCCACGCACAAAATTAACTAAAATGAGCTTATTATGTTTTAGATTGTAGGCGTAGGCGTAGAAGAAAACACTCAATATAATAAAAAAATAGATTCTGGAAAGTTCGAATCACATTTTTATTTTTAATTACAGAGATAGGTGAACTTCTAAGAAAGATGAATAAAACTCAGCTCACAGTTTGTAAATAAATTGATGAGCCATATGTTATGTGACGAGACAGACATGTTGGTTTCATACATTACCTCTTTAGACGATAGTTACCGTAAAATTATTGACGTAACCGGGTTTTCACGCAAGTCTACGATAAAATCTTAGTTTTACGGTTCGGTCTAATGTATCAACGAAAATAGCCGGCGGCAGACCAACTTCTACGTCATATTAAAATATTCGTAGTTACCATAAGATTGTAATATTATTATGTTAATATAATGGAGACAAAACTTTTCAAAGTTTTTACGGTGAAACGAGCCAAACCAAGTTACCTTTATTAAATTTTATTCCCGTCTGATCTAAATGGATTTTAAATATAATAAAGCTTTAGTGTTTGATCCCAAAACAAAGTCGACATCTTATCAATTTACATAAAAGGAGAACTGACTGACTGACATATCGACGTACAGCCCAAGCTACTGGGGCTAGGAATGGGAAATTTTGCACACGGCTTCCTATTATAATGTAGGGGAGCACTAAGAAGGGGTTTTAGGAAATTCAACCCCTAAGGGAGTTAAATAGGGGATGAAAGTTTGTATGGAAAATCGTCATTTTTGTAGTTAAACCGACATCCACGCGGGCGAAGCCGTGGGCAAAAGCTAGTTTATTATGAGAAAGCCAAATACCTGGAATATTTTGAATATTTTTCAAAGGTAGGAGCTTAGTTCAACATAATGTAAATAAATATAATTATGGGTATAAAATTAATTTAAACTCATAGACTGTGCGCATATTATGATTCAAAACAAATATTTCTAGACAGACTATAATCACTCTATGAAAACAATGTTGACGTGTACACACGGTTACACATCAAGCTATACAAAACCAGTTAATCTTGGCCTCACTTTACTAGATCTTTTCGCACAATGAACGATCAGATTATACTATACATAACCAAGTTTATTATACAGGGATTCTGCACGCTTGCGTCTGATTGAAGGAAAACCATCATCAGTAAGCGCATCCGCGAAAATTCTCGAAGCACTGCAAAACCGTGGCAACCACAACAGCATTATGAATGCGTTGTTATACTAGATGCAAAGACCATTAACAGCTTTTTGAGTGAAGTTATACCACTGGTTCCACGAGTAAAACACTTGACAGTGTGCCTTTTAAACCACCTGCGCAGCGTGGGAACCTTCGGATTAGTAAATTATATCTCACCGCACAAACCTGCACCTTCTCTCCTAGAGAGAAGTCCTGAGTCCCTGCAGTGGTAACATTATAGGCTGATGATGATGATCACACCGCTAATGTCCTTCTCTCGCCATGTATATGTACCTATTGTACTTCATATCCTTAGTAACAATATGCCCTTAGTATTTAAACTGGACGACACGGTGCAACTTACCACCATCTTACTTCCATCCAGCCATTCATTCTCACCTCCATAATATTATTATAGTATATATTATATATATATTATATATTATCCTAGTCCAGGCATCGAACTTTGTTATACCTAAGATTATTTTTAAGATTTATGTTGTATTTTACCAAACTTACCTTTGAATAAAATTTATTATTATTATTATTATATGTTTTTGTTAATATAGTAGTGGAAAAGTATGGACGTGCCCGTTCATATCTGAACATGAACAAGACAGCTTGATTAGACGATTCACCTGAATCATGCAAAAGTTTCAGTGAAGGAATTGAACAGGCCTGAAAGCGGCTTTACCGAAGATACAGAAGTGAGGTTTCGGTATGTACTGTCCTGAGCAGTAATTTTTATTGACATAATTATTATAATTATACAATGTTAGTCATAGGTCTTGCACCAATGACACGTACCTCGGAATTCATGTGCATATATTTTTTTTTTATCTCACTAGAGCCGGGCGGCTGTGACTCGTGAGTTTGGACATGAGCGAGGCCTGAGCCGCGCGGCCTAGCAGGAACGTTTGGCCGCATTCCCACTTGGGCCGCGCGGCTCCTTGAGGCCGATACGTGCGCCTAACAGGGACGTTTCGGGTGACTTTAGTGGAGACGCGGCTTTACAGTATTTTATTGGAGACACTGACAGAAAACAACAAAAAGGTGACAGCACTATAAAAAAACATATAAAATAGTAAAACCAAAGAATATCAAAAAAGAGGTTTTAAGCGTCGTGCTAGTTAGCACGAAAAATAGACCGGCTTGCGATTAGGTAGCATGCCTTGAAACAAGCATGCTCTTTTCGTATACACGTGCTACTTGTATGCTACCAAGTGACAGCTGCGCGAAGCTAGCATGATTTCGTGATACTACGTAGCATGTGTATTCCAGCCTTTAGGTTGACTGCTAGAGAATGCCTTGCGGCATGATTAAGTCCGCCTATGTACAATCGAACCACGTATTAAGTATACATCACGCACACAAGTTATTGAGTTTACACTTTACATGTGTGAAGTCATAGTTATGCCACACTAACGCTAAGTAAAGCAAGCGAGCTCTGTCTTTAATAGTGTGCGTGCGGCACATCAATAATACCATATATATACCAATATATAGTAATAATTCATTTGTCTCTGAATTAGATGTAATATTTCGCAACTGTAACTATATCAATCTTGGCGCATTGGTTAACACCTTTGATTACCAATTGAGGAGTCGTAAGATCAAACCTCGGGTTCGGATTTGCTTTTTGTAATTCATGATTTTGTTAAAACATTATTTAAAGTAGAATCTTTAACGATTCAATCCCGTTCATGGATAAGTTATGAAGTTTGCAACGTTTGAGAACCACGACACTCTCAGTCCATTTTATTTTGGCTGCTTAGAAACTAACTACCGACAATTTAAAAATAATATTGTTTGCAAACACCTTGATTTATAAAAAATAAGCATTCTTAGTGGTCAATCTACGATTATTTGCATTGCTTGGTTTATTGCTAACACAGAGTTACTCTAAATTTATTCATTTGTGATTTATTTCTGTGGATCCAAACATGCAACATTTAACGACGATAAAAAAGGCAGAAATCGTTCTTTTGCATGAGCAAAACGAATCTTTACGTGAAATTGCAAGGCGATTAATGATATCGGTAAGTAACAGATGCTATACCAATACTTCAATTATCTCATCTCACCTTTCTGTTTACCAAGACGTAATAAATACAATGAACGTAACTTTAGTGCATTATTTTTGTTTGCTAATGTATATTTAAACCATATTTAAAAGTATTTTAACTTTTAATATATTATTATGTGTGTATAATGATTATTGAAAATAATTAATATTGATTTGATTTATATATAAGTATGTTATGTATAATAGTTTATATATAGGTATATATACATATATGTATATTTATATAATTATTGTTTATACATAATATTAATTAGGTATATAATTATGAAAGCATAAATAACATAGTTTTTTTTTTTTACTCATATACATAATAACTATAATCATAAGTAGTTTAGTAGTAGTAGGTATTTTAATAAAGCTTTATTATTATTAGGTTTTTAAATACTGTTTTGTTTTGTATTCACAGAGAAAAACCGTGCAGTTATGGGTTCGCCGATATGCGGATTCTGGAGATGTTCAAAATCTTCGACGTGGGCCAAAACCAAAGGCAAATTCGTCAGCTCGACACCATGACATCGTGGCAAGGCACAGAGCTGATTCATTCTTGTCAACCCGCGTCACAGCTACAGCACACAATGTGTGCATACAAACAGTAAGAAATCACCTGCGTGCTGCTGGTTTACGCTGCAGGAAGCCAGCGCGGAAGATTTTACTGTCCACTGCGCATCGACAAAGCCGACTACAGTTCGCTAGGTTATTTCTTAATTTTGATTGGAAGGACAATGTGGTGATTTTTAGCGACGAAAAAACATTTAAGGCGAATAAGGATGGGCGTAAAATATTATGGCGAAAAGGTGGTGAAAGATATGCTGAATGTAACCTTCTACCTTGTAGAACTAGTGGCCGTATATCTGTCGGGTATTGGGGTTGGATGTCTTCGATGGGTCCCGGTGAGCTCGTCGAAATAGCGGGTCGCAGTAACAGTCATGATTACTTGGATATTTTAAAAAATGTTATGCTGCCTACTGTGCGCGTTGCCTATCCGCATGAGCATATTTACTTCGTGCAAGACAACAGCTCAGTGCATCGTGCACATATCGTGCAAAACTGGCTTGGGAACCAAGTAAACATGACTGTTATCGATTGGCCTGCTAAGAGTCCAGATTTAAACCCCATAGAAAATCTGTGGGGTCATATGGTGCTAAACTGGGACTCATCGCAGTTAAGGACAAAGTCGAATTTAAATGACCTTGTTACTTCGACCTGGGAGTCCCTACGTGGAAGTAACATATGCGCGAATATGGTTGACAGTATGAGCAGAAGGTTACAAGAAGTAATAGACAACGAAGGTTTGCCGACGCATTATTAGTATTAGTTATTATTATTAGTCTAATTATTATTACTAAACGATTATGAACTTTATTGTTATATTCGTAATGTTCATGTTTGTGTGAACAAATGTAAAACTTGGCAATATTTTTATTATTTGTTATGCTGTATTCCTCTGTTTTAAACAACAATTCGTATTATTTAAAGTCTGGTGAAGTGATGTTATTGTTATGCAGATAGAAGTTGCCATAATTTCTTACTATCTAACATGTTGATTCACTTCCCAGCTAATTTTACTTTCGATTCAATTTAGATACCACCCTACTTCAATATATTATTTACGTCCATCCATAAGCAACAAATAAATTGTCTAGCTAATAAATAAAATAAAACAAATTATTTTATTGTTTTTATTTTTATTATTAATTACCTTTCTACTTTTTTGTTTAAGTGATTTTATTGGTCACAAACTTAATTTTATAAAACAAAAAGTAAAAAACAGTAAAACTGAATTCCTCAGTGGGGATCGAACTCACGGCACCGTGCGTAGACTAATAACTATGTCAAGCGCTTACACCACTCTGCCACGGATGTTCTACTAGACATACCTAAAATATTGGGTCATATTCCTTCACTGTGAGCCCGTTTCTTGAATTTTTACCCGTGTATGTTTACGTATACCCACACAATATTAATAAAAGTTACCGATGAGTGCGTGATGTAAAGTCGGCCTGCGGTAGGCCAGTTTTGACATATACGCACATAACGCACACTATTAGAAACCTAGTTCACTCGTTTTACTTAGTGTGTGTGCGTATAACTATGACTTCACTCACACATTGCAAATGTATACTTAATAAGTGGTTCGAGTGTACCACTCTTGTACATGAAGTTTAAATAAATAAATAAATATTGTATAATAAAATTATCACTCACTTCGGTGAAGGAAAACATCGTGAGGAAAATAGCATGCCTGAGAGATATTTAGTCCAGTTTAGTTTGTTTAGAAAGAAGAAATATTTCTCGACGGCATGTAAAGCAAAGTCAGAGGCCCAATGGGTGGCATAAAACTCTAACACCAAGCTAGGCACTGACCACACGATCAAGATGAAGTAACTTAAGTTAACCTGTTATATTTAGGAAAGTTATTTTCGAGTTTACACAGTGTTTTGTTTGTCCTTCACTTTATACTTTACCTCGTGACATTCTGTAAAACCCTAGACGCAAGACAAAATATTTTATACATTACCTGGGCGAGCTCGGCATTGTATACTGAATTACAATGTATTATTATAATGAATGACTGAATTATATGCTCTGCCGATTGTCACCCGGAGTGTATTATACATTTAACAAAATTTAAAAACGATTTTCTAGTGAACTCTAAAACTGAAATCGATAATTTCAGATTTTAGATTTTTTTAGAATAAACTCCAAATACAAAGTAACTCTGTAACAGAGTACGTACTTTTGAATGATACTACTTGGTTGCTCCAATGCTCCAGACTGTACCTTCATCATCTATGGGTAAAACTCATAACGATAAGGAAGTCATTGAATAGGTAATTATTTCCATTTCCCTATACTTTTCTCATCAACTGACCTTATCCCAATTTATTTAGTCAGACGCCGTTTGTCTTGTTCTTATGTACAAGAAAAACTTTTCTTCTTCTATTTTATATACTTTCGTTTTCCTGTGCCTTTTGGTTTATTTTATCTTTATCTATATCTACTGGTTTGCATATTTTTTTATTGAACTTATTTAAGAATTTTAATATCAGATGACGTTTTGTTGTTTTTGCCTCTTTGGGAAAATATGTGAGTTTAAGCATGTATTGTATTTTAGTATTCCTGTCTTACATTTCGTTTTGCACTTGCATTTAAATATTTATTATTTTCTGACATTCAAAAATGCCTGTAATGGTCTAATTGAAATAAATGCTTGAGTTTGAGTTTGATACACTTGTTTAAATATATATACTAGCCCAAAAATGTCATTTAATTCAAAGTATTTCAAGAGGTGTATCAACTATTATAATAGGCGTACAAAATTTCGTCTTCAAATAGAAGCGGCTGAATTAACTTTCATTTTTCTTATTTAATATCATATCATTGTATTATATTGAATTAGCATCAAACGACTCTCATTTCGAACACGAATACCTACTTAGACACATAATCCCACTTCAAAGACAAAACTTCATTTTCTCCATTAATGCAATGATACTTTAATATTTGTTAGATGGAGTTTCTGTTACCTAGTTTATTCAACGTGGGTACCTAGCAACGTGAAGTAAACTACGTGACGTAAATTCCTTAGTTACTTTTACCAAATATTTACACAAACTATCTAAATCCCAGAAGGTACTATCCTACACCCACGATCGACATAATACCAGTATTAGATTACAATATTGTTCTAGCCTATCCACCTATCGTTATTCCATCAATATCTATTTTATCGACCCTCTAATACTCAAGCACGGATCCCATACGAAGCGTTAATACGCAATGAGCCAATTTTCCGTGTATCCCAATCGATACCCTCAATAACATTTTTCTGAAATAAACTGCCATTATACAACGCTTTGTTACAGAATAGTATTCTATTCTTCTTTTACAACACATGGCGTGTGAATATAAAAGCAGCAGTGTACAGGCCATCAAGTCCGGTTGCACCATAATTTGAATGGAGAAACCTTCGATCAATAATGTACGGAGAAACGGAACAACTATGATAACAACATAAATCAGCTACTTTATAGGCGCTTATGTAGTTGAACGAACACACATTTACTTGGACACACGTTCGGTTTGGGCAGCCAAGAATAATCTATTACAGTATCGAGACTCGTAACTTGCGGCGGCTACAAGCTCTGCGTGACATAATTCGAAAACTCATCTTCTACCGGCCATTAGTTGAACTAATTTGAGTTGCGACACAATTTATTGCAAGCCTTTGTTGAACTTCGGTTGAGTGTCATCGAAAATTGAAAGAAAGTTATTTCCTTTTACAAACATTTTAGTAAACCCAAGCTGCTTACCGGATTTAATCTCAAAATACCTTGAAGAAATCCTAGGAGGCATATTATCCCGCTGTCTGCTGCATTTAGGAGAACAGTCGGTGAAAAAACAGCTATTCGGGGTCCTGAAGTGTATTATATAAAGTATATACTCGTAGGCAGGCAAGCATGAAGAAGCTCATTGTATAGGTACCTGATTTCTATCTTTCCTAAGCGTTTGTTTAACCTTGATAGGTTTTCTTATGTAAGTATTAGTAGTACTTAAGTATAGCACTAACGCTAAGAAAGCTTTTTAGGTGCCTTTAATAGGAAAGTTCTAAGATGTAGATTAAGATTGATTACCAATAATGGTTACTAATTTATCACATTTTTACTTTACTGAATCAAGTTTTAGCGAGAAAATCGATGGCTATTAAAACTTTGTACTACCACTTCGTATTTTCCGAAAGGCAGCATCAGCTTTTTGTTTGAACAAGTTGATTCAAGAAATCTATACAAAAGGGGCTGTTTTTAAAACCTTTGATGTTGCCTGTATATTTCATAAGAAGGTGCCTAATGACAGTATCACTTCACTTATTGTTATTCCGCACGCTCGGCACTTACAGGGTGAGCTGTTTACGCATACTAAGGCAACAAGAAGCGGACTGGCTGGGTCAGGCCACGTATTGCAATATTTAGTTGGTTTACCGCGCCTAATAGTCAATAAGTTGTTACTTAGAGGGGTTAAGTGCACCCTGATAAATGTAACTAAGCCTTCCGCCTTGGCTTTCCGCATCAAACTAAGAAAGGAGTAAAGTAAATATTCATTATTTATTTATTTATTTATTTATGCAAGGTAGCTTCACAGCTTACAGAAAAATAACTTAAAATATTAAACAAAACAATACGCCAATTACGAAGTACACAAAAAAAAAATCTAAAATAAGGTAGTCGAGAGTGACAAAAAAATTGGCCTTAAAATGTATTGTGTGTGCATGTATGCGTGTGAGTGTTTGTGCGGTGTTTGTGTCTGTGAATGTGTGTGATGATATTGTGTATGTGTGAATATGACTAACTGGGTCTGGCACTAGCGACAGAACTGTGAACACGCGTTTGCTCCAAGATTGCAATAATCTCTTTTTTAAGACGGTTCCGTGTGGTATTAAAGGGGTCGAGTGAAGAGAACTTGTCATTATATAATGCGGGTAGACGCAAAAAGGGCGACATCTTCAAATAATTGGTGGAGGCCGAAGGGACTGCTAACAGGGAGGTATGTCTGGTACGCCTGAGTGGAACGTTAAAGTGAATTTTGCCGAGCAGTTGTGGACAGTCAAATTTATTATTAAGTAGGTCGTACAATAACACCATGTCATTTATTTGCCGTCTCTCTTCCAGAGTATTTATGTTGTGGTGTCGACAGGAGTCCGGGTAATTTACGATGTCAATTTTTGTTTTATAATTTAGATGTTTAATAAATTTACGTTGTATGGATTCGATTATGTCAATATATTTCTTATAAAAAGGTCTCCAAATAACACTTGCGGATTCTAGTACGCTCCTTACATAACAGTAGTATAAAGTTTTTAAACATACTGGGCTGTTAAACTGCTGGCTGTTACGTATAACAAACCCTAGGGACTTGTATGCTTTACTGGTGATGTGATCAATATGTGCCTCGAATGTGAATTTTTCGTCCAGAATCACACCCAAGTCCCTGACCTGTGATACTCGCGGAATAATATCGTCACTGATGCTGTAATTGTGAATAATATTGTTGCGCTTTCTAGAAAACGTTATTATTTGGCATTTCTTAGTGTTTACCTTGATATTGTTTAAAGCATAGTAGTTACTAAGTCTATCTAAGTCAGATTGGATCAATTGACAGTCATTGGGGTTCTTAATTTTCATGAATATTTTTTTGTCGTCGGCATAGAGAAGATGTTCAGAGTGAAGAAAACATTGTGTTATGTCAAATAAATAAATATTATAAAATAAGGGGGATAAAAGTGAGCCCTGGGGCACACCGGAAGTAACGTCCACATAATTAGATCTGTAACTACCGATAACTACAGCTTGTCTCCTATTTCTCAGGTAAGACTCAATCCATCTTAACAAGTTTCCCTTAATACCTACGGCTTTTAGTTTTTCGATCAGAATGCAATAATCTACCCGGTCAAACGCTTTCTCGAAATCTGTGTAAATTACGTCCACTTGGGCACCGTCGTTCATACCAGTAACAACGTAGTTGGCAAGTTCAAGCAGGTTGGTATTGACTGCGCGAGATTTTACGAATCCGTGTTGGGTAGTGGGAATACAATGTTTAGTTGCCGCGTAGATGTGATCGTATATAATTTTCTCCAGCATCTTCCCAAAGTTGTTCAGAAGGGACACACCTCTGTAATTTGTTACATTTTGCTTGGAACCTTTTTTGTGGATCGGAACTATTTGAGCTTCCCGCCATTGTCGTGGAAATGTACCCTCGTCGATAGATCGCTGGAAGATGATTTTAAGGGGAGCAGTCAAACCTAATTCGCATTTTTTAATAAAGATAACAGGAAGCTCATCAGTACCAGCTCCTTTCTTGCTGTCTAATAATCTAAAAACGGTTTTTATTGATTCGGGAGTGATGTCAATGGAGTGAGTAACGTTTGATAAGGGGGTATCGTCGTAACAAATATTATTATTACTATTACTGCTAGTGGGACTAAAGACACTATGGAAAAAAATATTAAATGCATTGCAAATATCCTCCCCGTTCGAGTACGTTACCCCGTCATAAACCATCTTGCGAGGGTATCCAGCCGATTTCCTTTTGTTATTTACGTACTTCCAAAATTCTTTAGGTGATTTTATTAATTGATCCTCACATCTGGCAATATATTTGGCGTAAGATTCTTCTTGGAGAAGTTTTACCCGAGATCTTAACAAAGCAAATTCAGCATAATCGGTTTGGTAATTGTTTTTTTTCCATCTTTTGTGTACTTTGGACTTTTCTTTAATGGCATTAATTAAGGATGGAGGGTACCACTTCGGATATCGGAATCGCCCTGATACCTTTACTGTTGGGACATGTAATTCTATTAGTGAGTTTAATGTTTTATAAAGAATGTCGACACATTCCTCCACACTACACTGTTTGAAACAACGGTTCCAGTCCACGTTAACGAGCTCCGAATTAATTCTACCAAAATCAGCCTTAAAAAACTTTTTTATTATTCTTGGTTGAGAGCGAATAGGTTCATAACAACAATTATCAATGCAAACTTCCAGTGGGGCATGATACTTGTCTATTTCCACCAGCGATGTCTCGCTTAAGGTGCACTTTAAAGATATGTTCGAGATGACAAGGTCGAGAACATTATCACAGCAGTTTGGTTTGAGATTATATTGAGACATATTCATAAAATCCAAACAGTTAAGGAATTCCGTTGTGACTTCAAATAAATCAGAATTACTCTTAGATTTCCAACCGTGCCCGACCGAAGACCATGTTAGGAAATGTAAATTAAAATCACCAACTATTAAGTACATATCATTTGAGCATAAATTATAGGATTGAAGAAGTGAGTCTTTAAAGTCCTTCAGCATTTTAGAGGAATTGTTGTTGGGGGGTATATAGACTGCGGCCAGATGTAGGTCACCTTTCTGTGCCGACTTCGTAAAAACATTGTTCTTACCCACGTTTAATAAGAATCATGACTCCGCCGCCTTTCTTACCACTAGGGCGATCGTATCTAAATACCTCATAACGATCGTCACATATTTCTGTATCCAGTATTCCGTCGCACAGCCAACTTTCCGTAATAATTATAATATCAAAGTCGTGCGATTCAATATTTCGATAAAACAAAGGTAGTTTAGTCCTAAGTCCGCGCGTATTCTGATAATAAATGTTTAACTTATTCATGTTGTGAATAGAGTGTGACAAGTAGTTAACCGAAATCTTATGAATGTTCGAAGAAAAAATAAATAATTAGGTACGCGCGGGTACTTAGAAACTAATTTGCCAAATATGTGTCGCGAGCTGTGAACAAATGGTACTCGTAAGTAGTGAACAATATGCGAGCCAGGGGATCTCAACGCAGGGGCCGCTATGAGTAATAGTGTCACAGAACATGCTAGTGTTTTACATGATTTGCTTTGTGTTTTGGTATGATTGTGTTTATTGATGGGTGAGTGTATCTGAGTAGTGTGTAAATGTAAGTGTGCTATGTTAGGTAATACAGAAGCGATAAGACATACGAATGGTGAATACAAGAAAAATAAGAAAAACATGCAAATTACTTTAAACTTAGAAACTTCTCTAAATCTTCTTCCGAGGTGATTACCGCAGATGGTGATTTTTCGTGGCTGCGCATGTAGATTGAGCAGTTTTTTACCCAAACAAATTTTATGTCAAGTTCCTTGGCGCGTTTACGGCAGTTATTTAGCAGGATTTTATTAGCAATCGTGAGGTGTTCGTTTATAAAGACTTTTGTGGAATTGCCTTCGAACCCTAGATCGTTGGAAGTAATGCCCTTGGATTTGTTGATTTTCCGAAAGTTGGCAGTAATACAGTCCTTAGCATGCATCTTAGCAACTAGTCGTAGGTATACAATCCTCGTGGAAGTATAACCGCACTATCACTAATATGTTTACACTTGGCAGAATTCTAACGTGATTTTCTCGGAATTTCGGTTGCAACTTTGAGATTAGACCCATTTCATAAGAATATAGAGTCCAAAATACTTTATTCATAATAACATAAAATTACATACGTGCATAAACTCACGCCTTTTTCCCATGGGGGTAGTTTTCTACAGATTAAAATAGAAGGAAAACACCGCCTTTAAAAGTTGCAATACATGAGTACCAAAAACTATACTTTATCTTACTATGTAGCTACAGTAATAGGTTGGTTATTTGGCTTGCTGATCCCCGAAACTCGTTTGATTTATCAATAGGCGAGGGAGGCCGTTACGCGGAAGACGTTTATTGGCAGTTATGCAGAATTTGTAGGCAATATACTTATTTACATAAATTTTGTACGTCCCATTATATAAATCTTGAAGCAATTTCACCACAAAATTACCTAAAATAGGTACCCTCGTACTTCCGCGTATTTTTTAAATTCTGAAGCGAAAAAATGCATATTAATATTTTCTGTAAAGTATGTCAACGGACAAGCACCTTGCGGTATTTTCTGGCAATAGGCCAGCAGATCGTTAATACTTAAAATCTTTAGCCGTATTCATTAAACTCAGGCATTTAGAAAAAAATTGTGAAATACAACCGTAATTGCAATTTAAAAAATAGTTTCGAACTAATAGAGTTCGTCTAGTTCACCAGCATCGATCACATAGCTTACCATCATGAACTAGAGAAAGCGAGATTTTATCAATGAAAACAATGACTGAAAAAAATCTAATGGGACTTACATAAGTTAGGTAGGTAATTAGATAACAAAATCTTATGTCAATTATGTTGCTTACGAACTTCGATCAATAATAGTTACGAAGCAACTATTGTTTAGGTCCTCAAGCGAGATATAATTGAAACGCGTAACTATCTACTTGGTCAAATATAACAAAGTTTGAAGCAACTGTTTATGCCGCAGTGAAGCTTATAATAGTCCAATTACCATATGATACCCACTATGTTAGTTCCTGAAAACTGTCTTCACCCGAGATCGGCGAAAGTGAACTTGAGACTAATTTCGAACATATATAAGTTATTAATAGGCAAGATTCTGGCTATTGCTTAAATAAATTCGTGGTTGTTACTTGAGCTAGGCATTTATAATATAAAAATGTTATATTTTTAAAGTAAACTCTACTCAAACTCGAAGCACTTATTCCAACTAGACCACATCATCATCATCAACAGCCTATTAATGTTCCCACTGCTGGGACACAGGCCTCCTCTCTTTGAGAGGGAATGGGCTATAATCTACCACGCGGGCCCAGTGCGGATTGGTAGATGTCGCATATCTTCGAATTTTTGGTTCTAAGACATGCCGGTTTCCTCACGATGTTTTCCTTCACCGTTTCGAGAGCAGCGGTGATGAAATAAATTACACAAAGTAATGTGCCTGCCTGGGTTCGAACCCACGACTTACTGTTCGTAAGTCGGGGCCGCCACCACTGGGCCACCGCTGCTCTCCCGAGACCCCACTAGACCACTACAGGTACTTTAATTTTACCAGAAAAACACAGAAAACGAAGTTCTAGTCACAGTCTCAAGGCATATTAACTTGTGACAGTACTGTAGTTGCTTATTTCAAATTGTAGATCTCTATGGAGAAAACTGGGCAAAAAACCGAAACTAAAAAGAAATTAAAAATAAACATTCAATCACCATTTTAGCGATTGCTGAAAAGTAAACTACGAGTATCATGTTTGACAAACTAACCATTTACCGAAGAGGCTCCAAGATGTTCGGCTGTGTCATTATTTGCTATCTTGTTATACTCGTAATGAACTAGTTAACTGAGCTACTTAGAAACCATGTAAGTAGACTTTGACAACCATGTATGTATGTGCATCTCTGTAAGTCTCTGTTAGAGCATGTCGACTACCTACCGCAACGCAATGCACCTACTACTACATTCTGTACAAATAGATATGAACACTTGAACAGCGCCCACAACTCATTTATGAAATGAGAAGGTAGGCCGCTGTCGCTTGTCACAGATTAATCATTTCATGTATAATTAATTGAGCGAAAGCTAACAGAGGCAAGGGGCTCACTGTGTCCGAAGCCACACCCCACAGAGCCAAAATCATAATACAAATTACGAGCAACTTTCTCACAAACTTTAGATCAATTTAGTCGAGTAGACTACTCCGGGAAAGGCGCTGAAAGTTAGCTTATGAATTATTCATTTTTGTATTGCTTGGTGCACTTTGCTGTTAGAAAAGCGCTTGTGTACGCACTAAACCTTGTAGCTAATGTGGGTGTACAAGTACCTCATCCTTACCTTTCGGGGATTACACGCGTGGTATTATGTTGTAACTAATTATGTGCACGTTAAATCCAATATTTATAACATATTAAAACAAAATAATTACAGTCATTTTTGCCATGGGATAAATTTGTCAGTTTCATCAATTCATCATTGCTATTCATGCCAGTTTAAGATCAACATATTAGTGGTTCACTAAATAAACATCACAAACTTCAAAAATTGTAGTGTTAGTAGTTCACGAATAAAAAGCTATGTAGTCTATCAAAAACTTGGCAACAATTCGGAAATACTTTCATATTCTAACATTGAAAAGAGTCGCTCATCTCCTAAGTGAATTTGTTTGATTTAAAACGAAATTTGACAAAAAAGCTGTTAACATTATATGTATAACAGTTGAAAATATTTATATCCGTTCTGAACCTACATTAATGCTTATCATGGAAACCTTGTGGTATAATACTTTACGCTCCATATACAGCAAATAAATTGCTTTTCATTAAGGTTGGCGTAGTATGAGCACGTGATGTGAAAGAATGAGGAATAATATATATTATTTCCTGAGGAAAGTTTTGAGTATGAATGTGCATGGGTATAAGAGTAGAGGAAGACCAAAGAATGGTGATGGCTTTCCTTCAATCAGACGCAAGCGTGCAGAATCCCTGTATAATTGCATTGCATAATTGCTGTAAAACTTGGTTATCCTATGTTGTACACTTATAATAACTAGATACTAATTAATTGCTACTGACATAGTTTTGTAAGTAATTTTGCTGGCAATTTTATGAGTTCATGTTACTTGGAATTCTTTTAAACAATGTTTTATGTTTTTTGTATTCACTTTATTTGTGTTACTTTAAAGACGTTTTAATATTGGAGTCCATATCTGTTCACATTTTATAATTTTTTATTTGGATCTACTTACTTACAGAAATTGTATTTTATCATATGTAGGTATTATCTGTAAGGTCTATGGACCTTTGCCTGAGATTAAATGAATTTTATATTTATATTAGATTATTAAATTTATGAGGGATATATCCACGTAGAGGAGCTTGTGTCTATGTGCCATATTACTGCCTGCCCGTCTTTATTTTGTTGTTGCCTAGAGGGATTATATTTCTCTTTTTTGACCACAATTTTACGAAAAACGATTTACCCTCACCGTAGGTACTTAATAACAATATGTCGTGAGAATAGTGCCGTGCAAAGTTGAAATATAAGTTGATGCCAGATGCTGCAGCTAGTGCGCACTATATCAAAATAAACAATCTGTTTGTCTTGTGTCAAAAAAGTTCTTTTCCTAGTCGATTTTATATGTACAACTTTGATAAAGCGTCTGGTTTGTTGCTAAAGTGTACACGTCAACATTGTTTTCATAGAGCGATAGTCTGTCTAGAAATATTTGTTTTGAATCATAATATTATGTTGTGCGCACAGTCTATGAGTTTCAATTAATTTTATGCCCATAATTATATATATTTACATTATGTTGAACTAAGCTCCTACCTTTGAAAAATATTCAAAATATTCCAGGTATTTGGCATTCTCATAATATATAAGATGTCGACTTTGTTTTGGGATCAAACACCAAAGCTTTATTTTATTTAAATAAAATCCATTTAGATCAGACGGGAATAAAATTTAATAAAGGTAACTTGGTTTGGCTCGTTTCACCGTAAAAACGTTGAAAAGTTTCGTCTCCATTATATTAACATAATAATATTACAATCTTATGGTAACTACGAATATTTTAATATGACGTAGAAGTTGGTCTGCCGCCGGCTATCTTCGTTGATACATTAGACCGAACCGTAAAACTAAGATTTTATCGTAGACTTGCGTGAAAACCCGGTTACGTCACTAATTTTACGGTAACTATCGTCTAAAGAGGTAATGTATTAAACCAACATGTCTGTCTCGTCACATAACATAATTATGGCTAGCGCTAAAATCACATCACTTGACCTTTTAACGCCCGACTTAAGCATAAGCATAATCAGTCTATAACGTCGCCACTCCTGGGACACAGGCCGCCTCTCTATGAGAGGAAATGGGCTATAATCCACCAAGCGCGAGTTTTTACGAGTATTTGATTCTCCTATCGATAATGGTTTTATTGAATTTCCTATTACAAAAATTTCGGTAACTTGCAGTTACTGAGATATTACCGGTGAAAGTGACTTGCCTGGAAATAGGCTCACCTAATGCAATCAATCGTATTTTCAGTTGCTTCTTCGCCTCCCTTATAAATAAAAGCCCTTAGTATCAAAAATAGCTCAATAATTAAAATTCCCCGAGGCATGCAGAAGGATCGAGTGCTTTCCAATTTGTTTCAACTGATCTCTGATGAAACCTTCATTAAGGTGAACTCATCTAAATCTGTGATTCGCCTAATTCGGTGATATTTGGTTTGAGCGGTATCATAGGGCTGTACGAGTGCACAATAGTAGATTGTATCATAAGGGAGCAAAATAATATTTTTACGACGAGGGCGCTTTTTTGAATCCAGAGCGAAGTGAGGGATTCTAGAGTAGAATCCCGAACGTAGTGAGGGATTCTTTATTAGAATCCTGAACGTAGCGAGGGATTCAAAGTACGTCGCCCGAGCCCAAAATATATTTTGCACCCGAGTGATACACTCGACTTTTCATCACCCTCTATGAGAAAATAAAAGGCGCCTCATATTTTATTGTAATATTATTATTTAATAAAAATAGAGTGACGACACGTTTAAATCCATCAGACATATTAATTACGAATATGTGTCCAGTTTTACGTCCTTATTAAGACAACACGTTACTAAACAACCTTCTACTCCATATTAAGAAATTGTCGTATGCCTTTAAATATTTCTCCCTGGATTTCGTAGGGATTAAGTTTTGTATGACGTTATTAGCTTCTATTTTTATTGTTTCAGGAGTTAATGCACTATCACTTTCAGAACTCGACGTAGAACTCATCTTTTTTGCACAAAATACAATAAAGTCCGTACCGATTATTATAACGGAAGTAAATCACGCGCTTTTGTTTTTTTTTAATTTAGTTACCGCATCTCCTCGCACCGTACAGCCAACACTTACAGCCAGTAAAATACAATTTGCGTTCGATTTCAATGAACGATTCATGTTCTAAATTCAAATCTCATTACTGCCCGCTAAAAAGTCTAATGGAGAAAAGAGCTACTTTGCTCGCACTTAAAGAGGAACAAAACGACACTTTTCGAATTGAAGGGATGAAAATGCCTTTGTCACGAAGTTAGATGAGATCACCATAAATATTTTTCAGGAATCAAGGACTGAGTTGAGAAACCTTTGATTAAAAAGTAACTAATTATACGTGTAGGGGTGTAGGTCTAGGCTAGGTAGGTACCTACTGTTAGACGAGTTTCTTCGAACTTGCACTCTAATACTTAGAATATAATAATATACATGGAATGTATGACACGGTATTGGATTTTGATTAAAAATAATAATAAAACTTCCCAGGTTTCAGATTTTTTTTATTTATAAATAAAATAATCTCTCATTTTGATATTCTGCAACCACGGAAAACAAAAATTGTTTTATTTTTCATTGTCGCTTTGTAATTTAGACACCATATCAGCGAGTCTTCTACTTTGTAATGAAAACCGAAACAAACATATATTTGAACATTCAGAATATATTTCTGAACATGTACGCTGGAAAATGTTTCAATCACGGAATTGCCGAAAAGCAGCTGTACTTCAAAACGAAGCAATTTGGACAAATATGATAACAAACTTATACAACAAAACAAAGATTCCTTGAAACAACAGAGGAAATATTGAAATATTTCGCCATGTTACTTTGTGTTTTCGGATAAAACTTTTGTGAAATTAATAAATATTAATAAAACATCTAGATACAAACAGAGCAAGTTATTCTTGTTTTTTATTCGTTCGAATCAAAAACGTATTTATTATGGCCAGGACTACAAACAAAACTCCAAAAAATCTTTGTTAAAATGTTTTTTTCTTCTCCGCTAAAACAATTAATTGTTTCGCCACGATTTCAGGTTCAATAACTTTGAATAGTATAATTTCTTTAAATAACGAAATACAAAAAGTTTAACAATTACAATTTACAATACCTACAACAAAACATCAATTTGTTATAGAAAACTTATTTCACGCTTTGAATGAAATAAACAAAACAATTTAATTTAACAATTAATAAATTGTTTATTGCAATTTCATTTTAGATCTAGCGTCTGCGTGGGATACCGTTTATTTAAAATTTTGTAAACATTGTGATTTAGATATTAATATTGTACCTGTGAATATCTAAATCTGAAATGATCCTGGTAACCAGGTAATACTTTCTTTGCCTGTCCAAATCCCAGGTAGTTAAATCTTAACAACGTCTCGAAACCCCAGGTGGTAAAGATATGACCTGGGGAACACCACGAATTCCTGGACATACATCAACTGAAACCACCGTGATCCTCCACGGCACACGACAAAAGGTTTTGGGATCTCAGTGGTACCCTGCTTCGCCTTTGGCATATCTCAAGGGACACCAAGTTATGTCCTCCAACAACTTCGCGGTGCACAGAGTAGCACGATTCCACTATACTATTCTCCAGAGTCGCTTTACGAATGCTCCGGTTCTGCACTGTTAGCGCAGTTATTACCTACTATCTTTGCACAGCCCGGGGGCTGACACATGAGGGCCACATGCAGAAATGGAAATGGGATTCTGCTTTCCGAGAAAGATAACGTGTGGCTTCAAAATATTTTGAAATCCTTACTCATTTTATAAATTATGCGAAATTGCGCTGCCTGTCTATATGTTTTCCTTCCACGACTATACACCTGGACGGATTATCTTATTATAGAAAAACATGGGATACACCTTGATTTAGGTTAAGACTTGAAAACTTTTTATCTCGGTGGTAAACGCTCGCTTGAATTCATTTCCAAATGATATATAATTGTGGTTAACTCTGCGGGCAGAAACGAATCCAAGAAACACTATATCTACTAACACATTCGTGTAATTCATTAAACTGAGCCTTTAGAAGTTGATTGTCTTCAGCTTGTCGGTTCACCGAGCTGAGCATCCCACGCCGCGTTTTCCGATTGACGGTCTTCACTCAAAGACTCGTCTGCTCCAACGGGTCACACCAACGCGCAAAATAATTACATAAATCACCATTCACCCTTGAAGTGTTGGCCAAATGGCGAACTATCTATCGCCCACAACGTCAACTAAATGGTCAGCCCATTTAGGTTTTTAGATCTTACGTAACAGTGGTCGAGCATTCGATTTATTGCAGCCAGACAAATATTTTCGTTCTCAAAAAAAGAGTGTAAACACATGTGGCCTTTTAAGACACGAAGTGCCGCTTTGACTAATATATAGTTGTTGGCTCAGACCCAAGTATTGAAGCGCAACTTGGAGGGAGTGATTCCGGTCTGATCCCCTAAAACTGATACCCTAGGGGATCCGTTTTATTATAAATTATTTTCTATTCCGGTATGATCCCCCGTAAAAGAATCGGATACCCTGACACATTTTTAGGACAGTCAGCAACAAAATATTTGTACAGGTTCTATTAGATTAAAAAAAAAGAATAGGTAGTAAAGTCAAGTCAAAGTACCAGGAGAACAGAAGTAGGAAGGAGGTATTGGAAATTGGAATCTTCAAATTAAATCTATATTATGCCTTTATAGTAAAGTCCCACAAACTACCAGGAGAACAGAAGTAGGAAGGAGGTATTGGAAATTGGAATCTTCAAATCAAATCTATATTATGCCTTTATAGTAAAATCCAACAAACTACCAGGAGAACAGAAGTAGGAAGGAGGTATTGGAAATTGGAATCTTCAAATCAAATCTTTAAAGTAAAGTCCCACAAACTACCAGGAGAACAGAAGTAGGAAGGAGGTATTGGAAATTGGAATCTTCAAATCAAATCTATATTATGCCTATAAAGTAAAGTCTGTTTGTTATGTTAAGTTTTTTTTTCACTTTTTTAAGTTTGTGGAACTTTACTGTCCTGGTTTCCTATCTCCAACAAAAAAAAGTGCATGGTTTTAGAAAGAAATAATATAGATTTGATTTAAAGATTCCTATACCTCCTTCCTGATTATAGCCCAATCCTCTCCTAGAGAGGAGGCCTGAGTCCCTGCAGTGGGAACATTATAGGGTGATGATGATGATGATGATGATGATGATACCTCCTTCCTACTTCTGTTCTCCTGGTAGTTTGTGGGACTTTACTGTCCTGGTTTCCTATCTCCAACAAAAAAAGTGCATGGTTTTAGAAAGAAATAATATAGATTTGATTTAAAGATTCCTATACCTCCTTCCTGATTATAGCCCAATCCTCTCCTAGAGAGGAGGCCTGAGTCCCTGCAGTGGGAACATTATAGGGTGGTGATGATGATGATGATGATGATGATACCTCCTTCCTACTTCTGTTCTCCTGGTAGTTTGTGGGACTTTACTGTCCTGGTTTCCTATCTCCAACAAAAAAAGTGCATGGTTTTTGAAAGAAATAATATAGATTTGATTTAAAGATTCCAATACCTCCTTCCTACTTCTGTTCTCCTGGTAGTTTGTGGGATGATCGTACAATTGTAAGTTATAGAAATAAAAACTGATTATTTTTTCATTAACATCTTTTTTTCGGTTGACTGTACTTCACTTGTACTTGTGTCAAAAAGGGGATCAGAACGGAATGATAAATTACAGGGGATCAGAAAGGAATAAACAAAAGAAAAATATTCGCAGTGGATCGGTTTGGGGGATCAGACCGGAACAACTCCTTGGAGGCAGCCTATGTCCGGCTGTAGAGTACTACAGATTGAGTTAAGTGATTGATTAAATTATAATTAAGTACCTACACTGAATCTATTCAGATATTCTGTTTATTTAAATTAATTAAAGGCCTCTAAATCCGACATCCAAAGGCAACAGGAAAATGTTTGGCTTTGAATTTACTGGCACAGGCTTTCTGGCATGCCAACTTACGGAGTTGGGTCATACGAAGTTATGTAGAGCTTTAGGCGATAAACAACACATCCCCATTGAGCTACCACTGACGCTTGAATTACGGTCTAGTAGCCGAGTGGAACACCAGGCTTGATGATATGTGTTGAATGTTAGGGTTTATTTGATTACCTACGTATACCAACGGCGACCTTGACTACATTAATCCAACAACTAATTTATTAGAAAGTTAGGACTCCCCGTATCTGTCACACACTATCCGTGACCATTTAAGTTAGCACAAGTAAATACAGCCTATGTATGTAGTATTTATTTCAGTTCATGGACTGGTTGATGGCAATAGGGTCCTGTAAATTGCAATAGGCTCGCCCCCTGTTACATAGGACTTAAACATAACTGGTGAAGTGTGGGTGTACTATTAGGTACGCCTCTACCTCTACCTAACCCTTTCCAGCATTACAGGCGTGATGTTAAGAGAGAGTTATTTCTGTCCATCTAAAAGCTTGATTATTCTCTGTAGAAGGCCACATCTCACAAGCACGTTGTTAGAAAATACTTCGTAGTAAAACAACAAACAAAAATCTCATAAGAAAATCACTCGACTGTGACAAGTGAATCATAACCTCGGTTATCGTGTTACCAGAAAAATAAGAAACCATTATCTGTTGCAATAAGTATAATGATATTAGACCCCGAGCAAAATAAACAATCGAATCCATCAACGTTCCCCGTTCGTAAAACTGTCGGCAAACTGTGTTGCAGTCGGATTTGGTCGCATTGTGGACATCTATTGTGATTTTCGGATCCAAAATAGAACACACAATGTCACCTAAAATAGGAACAGAACTGCCAAAACACGTTTATAGTTCTCGGTAACTGTTTCGGACACATGTGTTGCAATAAAGCCTGCTAATGGTATTGTTAGTATACTGACTTATATATATGAAAAGTCTAGTTCTAGGTTCGATCCCGGGCTTAGGATAAAAGCACGCTCGTAACATTCTTTCGTCTGGTATAATATTGAGTTTTTCATTAAGAACTTCTCTGTAGCAGGCCGCAGTCTGAATTCTTGCCCGGCTGATGACAAGATACTCGCCTTCTAGACCCTTTTACACGAGACTTACATACCTTATATAATGTGAGTGCTTTAGTATCTACTCTACGAGTATAAGCCTTTGCGACTCTGCCCATCCTTTCAAAAACAATTGGCTGATGTTAATGTGTGAAATGTCACGAGCACTAATTTGCATTCAATTAGCAAGATTCGAGAGAGATTTTCTCGTGAAATAACTAATGCAAGTTTGATTAAAAGATCGTATTCATAATTGTCTGGGTAACAAAATAGTATAAATGTAACTATATAAAATTACAATAAAGAGATTAGGAGAAAATCAGTTTTAAAAGGCGCTACGTGTACCACCTACTTATCTTAGTATACACCAGGATGTTGCGAATATTCGAATCCGCATCCGCAAATGCGGAGCTTCCGCATAGATTTGAACATCCGCATCCGCATCCGCATCCGCAATAATCAAAGCGGATATTCATGCGGATGCGAATGTCATACAAGTTGCGGCAAGAAAGAAATTGGGCAAGGCCGACCGGCGAATGGCGCGTGCCGTTTCGCATGTGACAAATTACAATGACCAATGAGAGCGAAGAAGTTGGTGACAAGATCCGACGCGTTTGTTGTGGTGCATCATTTGTTTCTTGTAAATAAATCGTTACGTGTTTGTTTGCGCTACTTATCGTATAGATTGATATTTCGAGTGTTGTCGTGAGTTGTGATTGTGATACAGTGATCATTGTGTATAATAATTGTTTACGGGAAAACTTTTATATTAGCCTAGCTCAGCTTATTTCAATCGCCAGGTCAGTTCCATTATGTATGTTACATCGATAATACGTTTTATTGTAGGTAAAGTTTATTATTATTATAACAAAAATCTTTATTTTTCAGCGTGGTTCCCGTTATTGATAGATTACCTAACTAGTTTAAGGTGAATGTTCCAACCAGCCCGCGAAATTCAAATTTTCTTACGTTTTTTGCAATTTGCAGGCCATTGCTAAGTTGTATGTTGATTGAAATATCCATCGCGGCTTTAAGACGTACGTAGTTACAGAACTATAATCATCAAAAGCATCAATACAACCCTCCAAGTTCATAAAGGTGTAGGAATTACTTTTTCTGTTTTTTTTTTTTGGTTCCTGCACCTTTATGAACTTGGAGGGTTGTTTTGATGCTTTTGATGATTATAGTTCTGTAACTACGTACGTCTTACAGCCGCGATGGATATTTCAATCAACATACAACTTAGCCATGGCCTGCAAATTGCAAAAAACGTAAGAAAATTTGAATTTCGCGGGCTGGTTGGAACAAAGAAAAAGTTAATAAACAATGTCACCAGTTCACCACCGACACAAAGTACCTAATCTAGGGAATGTTTTAATAATTCTTCATTCATATACCTACTTCATTTTTTTTACTTCATTTATATAATATCTTAAACATTCGCATCCGCATCCGCGGATGTGAGCCTTCAAAACTCCGCATCCGCATCCGCATCCGCGGATGTCAAAAAATCGGCATCCGCAACATCCCTGGTATACACCATCGGAACTATCGTGATGACCTTAGTCTATTAAAACAATGGCATCTCCGAATAATCTGTTTACATTTAACAGCATTCATAAGCCAATCTGGGACCAAAACAATGAAAAAAGTGCGTGAAATCACAGTAAAAAAAATCAAGTCATATGTCAGGTCTAATAATACTCCATTGAGTAATATAAACAACATTTGGAATAATGTATTGGCATCCAATATACAAATTATCTTGGCAATAGTTTCTGAACTATTTACCTCACGTCAAAATTGTAAAAGCTATCGATTTGTTACAAAATGGTTTCTAGATAATATAATAGCTAAATGGAACGGGATAATGCTATCGACCGCACGTAACTGAGGCTGTTAAGCATTTCATTAGTTCATACATCGTAATACGGAAGGCTCGTAAACGTTTAGTAGCAGTCGCCGCAATGTGCAGTTTATTACTATAAACACTGCATTGAGATATGACTTGGCAGATGAGTTATTCAGGGTGGGATGGACATGGACGTACCACAAACAGTTCCAACGCGTTCAGTACATAATTCCACATAGAAAATTTCTACCTACACAGCAATTTTTTGGAAGGACTCGAAACACTGATCACGAAGGGGTATTCGTACGCCGATGTCCCTTCCACCCTGTGTAGCAATACAGTCGGTATGGCAGTACCGAGTCATACATTATACCTAGCATTTATTTTTTCTATTTATTGCTTACTTTTTTCTTTTTTATCTGAACTCGTACCTACATACACATTTTCTTAAACCTACTCGATATCTATTTATTGTAACCATTTATTTATTTTATTTACATAGGTAATCATAATATGTTTGAAACTGTTTTCTGTCTGTCACTTACCTCCTCAAGGTTCATTGGAAGACCAGCGTCAGACAGCATCACCTGTCTGGCATGAATGCTGAAGTGAACCCTTTTGGCGCAGCCGTGAGGCACACCGTACCTACTATGTTTTTCCATTTTTGTTTTTTTTTTTTTTTTTAATATTATTGTGTGTGTGCTTGATGTACTGACGTCAATAAACATTTTTTCTTTTTTTTCTTTCTTTCTTTCTTTCTTTTCTTTCATAATTATATTAGTCGATAATAAACTTTTTTTTTCTTCTTCTTTCTTTCTTTCTTTCTATATTATTCCCATTGCTGGGACACAGGACACAGGCCACAGGCCTCGTATTTGTGAGAGGGAATGGGCTGTTATCTATTACGTGAGCCCAAGGCGGGTAGGTGGACGTCAAATGTCTTCTATTTTTTCGCATCCATGACATGCCGGTTTCCTCACGATGATTTCCTTGAAAACATAATAGCTTTTACTTACTACGTTGTAGTCACTTTCCTATCTAACCCGAAACAGATTTTATTGGTGTGACTATACCTGATTTCTACAATCCAGTTACAGGTATGGTGTGGTGCGATGATACCCTTTGGTAAGACTGGTTGTCGCATTTTTTAAATACTTTCATTACTATTACTATTACTTTCATGGAGGACGATTAGTTTAGAAATCTTCTCCTCGGCGCGGTCGGGCGGTGCAGTACGAGTACGGAATAGGGGATCGGACAGGGTCAAAATAATATGATTCTGTTTAGTCCGTAAGTTAGATTATCGAAAAATATTGAATACGTATTTTTTGTTTTATCAAATCAATAAAAAATGACGAAGATATAACGCGTCAAAGATCTTGGAGTGGGGCTTGAAACGTCAAAATGTACTATCATATGACGTCACACGAGTTTTCGAAGCACTGTATCGTCTTCATTTTAAGTTTACGTGAAAAAAGAAAAAATACGTGTTCAATAATTTTTGGAAATCTATCTGACGGACTAATTAGTTTTTTTTTGTCCGATCCCCTATTGTAAATAGATTTCAAACAAGCCAATGCGACGTAGAATCCGCTTCACCGCCCAACACGCGGACGAGAGTGTCGTGTAAGAATCGCCTTAGAAAGTTACACTATCATCATTCTCTTGCCCGTATCCCAAATCCATGAGAACCGATTACCACACAACGTTTCAGTCACCGCCTCAACTTTCTCACTTCCTCTTACGCGTTATAACTACACGCTAGTACCTAAATCATGTTGGAAAAAAGTTTCCCGGAGGCACAATTCTACTTCAACGTATTAAATTCACGTTGTTCGGATTCAAATAAATCATAGTCTGACAGCACATTAGCTACTATCGCATCGTAAGCAAGACTCACTCGAACTTCAATCGATTGTGAAGCAATTTGAAAACAATGGGTAGCATATAATGTAGGGATATTTTTATATACGACGCAATTGATTCGATTCAATAAAAAGCGACTCAACTGTTTCCACCGAAAGATTAAAAACGATCACTTCAGGGTATGTACATATTATTGTTCTTGTATTTACTTACAATGGTGGAAGCCGTTATTGTTTTCCTTTGTTCTTCCAGCACATTTATTTCAAATTAAAAAACAGCTACTTCAGAAATGGGGTCCAAGCTACCGGTGGTAAAGGATCCAGAGGGAGGAACCTCCAACAATGTCCGCCGTGTAAAACACTCAAGTAGTACCGTATCTTGAATCAGATCCTTGATCCTGCTGGATCAAGGATCTGATTCAAGATACGATAGATGATAGAGCAGCGTTACGCCTAAGTCTCCTTAGGTCTTAGTCGAGTCTCTTTGCAGTGCATGGCTGACATGACTATCGTCACAATCATCGCTTAGTTCATATCCCACATACGGACAACCACCTGCCAAGTCAAGATACTTGATTTACTGAACAATCTCGGATTTCAGCCATACCTGCGTGCAGATCTAATGCCCCTCCACTATTTCACGCTTATTGGCTGCCTAGTCCTGTCGGAACGATGGAGGTAAGCTTCAGAATTACTAACCGTATGAAGAAAATTCTGGCACTATTAGGAAGCTGAATCTTTTACAATTTCCGACTAAAACAAAAGCGAAGCCGCGGACGATAACTATGTGCCTACATAAACTTAGCAAACTGTGTGTTTTTGTACAAATAGCTTTTTCATGGTAAACTAGATTCAGAGTTCTTCCAAGAATACATATTCAATAGCCCAGTTTGCTATTAATGATATTAGTACTGCATAATACATATAGGTAGATAGTTAAGTGCTTCCCGGAAGATATAATTTATTTATCCCAAGTTTCGAGAGGTTCGAAGACTTAATTCAGATACGAGTATTCCGATGAAACATAGTCTGGCAGTAGAGTCGAACAATATTCCAGTTCCTGCCCTGTTCTCTGTGTAACTCCAACTGCACTTCGAGGGAACTGTCCGAAGCCAGTAGTAACGGTAACGCTATATTGATATACATTGATCGAGTCAAAGCTCAGTTTACCTAAATTCGACGACACGGTTGGCGCAGTGGCTAAGCGATTGGACTGCTGCGCTCGGTGTCGCGGGTTCGATCCCCGCACGGAACAAGTATTTGTATGGCCTACAGATAGTTGTTTCGGGTCTGGGCGTGTTTGTGTTTGTGATTTTCAATGTTTGTAAACACACCCACGATACAGGAGAAATTCCTAGTGTGGGGCAAAGTTTTTTTATAAAAAAAAAAAAAAATATATAAAAGCCACACGACGCAGAAGTTGAAGGTAAATTTCGGGATTAATAAATGTAATATAAATTTTCCCTGCAAACACCGTGAAAACTTAATTTGCCGTTTATGGTTTAAAGAAAAACACTTTTATGGAAAATTGAATAAAAAGTATAAACAAATTCCCCTCGGCTAAGAATTAAAATAATGAGGTAGTACTGTATACTAAATAGGATGGTATAATACGAATAATACGGCCGGCTTAATACGATTTCAAAAGACGGAATTTCGTCCAATGATCAAATTCCCATCAAAATTCGGCGGCGATACTCACCACTTACTAGTCGAACATAAGGCAGTGCTTACTTGTAGTCACGAATCAACTTCACAGTACTAACCTAGTTATAGCTAAGTAGTTGAATTACAGCTAATAAATCGTAGTCTAAAATATGCATGTATAAGTCACATTTAAGTAACATGATCTTCCAGAGAAAAACAAAAACACCTAGTTTATTGACGAGGTATAATTATTCTAGTCCTAATATTTGTAAAAGAATACGATGTATCTTCTTCTTAAAAAAATAATTAACATGTTACTATGTTCGTACACGCTAAACTCAGAAACTACACAATCGATTTCACTGATCGTTTAGGGCCGTGCGTGGTTATTACAACTTGAAAAATAGGAACGTTTTACACCGTGTAAGGCCGGGACTCCACCAAAGTGGAGATGAGCAAAGCGGAGAGGACATGTGCCAAATTCGACCAATCACAGGAAGGGCGAAAGACCAGGGGGTCTAAAACGGCCACTTTAGCAGATCATAATAGGAATTGCGTCAAAAAGCGTAAATGACCTTTCATAATAGTAACAGCGTCTGGGACCATTAAGGAAAATAGATCATAGGTAAGTAATAATAGGAAAACAATATGAATTGCGTTAAATTCGTAAAATGGTCACAGACGCAGTTACTATTTTGAAAGGTCAATTCATATTCTGATCTGCTAAAGTGGCCATTTTAGACCCCCAGATGAAAATTTTAAGTAATGTGGTTGGTCGATGTCCGCACATCTCCTCTCCGTTCCGGTCGTCTCCGCTTTGGTGGAGCCCCGGCTAGTCTACTGTTATTATAAATGAGAACAAATCGGAGAATAGACAACCATCACAAGAAATCGTGTCTTTACGGTATCAATAACAAAGGGTAGAGCCTAACACAACACTGCGAAAGGACAATGTCTGTTCTTCAAGACTCTCATTCTGTTTGTTTCACTATTGAGAATCAACCTATCGAATAGAAAGACTTTTTCGCTCAACACGATCCACATCGGCCACATGTTATTGGGACCAGAACATAATATTGATTGCTCGGCTCACATAAAAATGCTTTTCTTTGCTATTTCGCCACGTTCGGTCATGAATAACTAATCAAATTATCGGCTGTTACATTACATGAATGGTAATGAGATATTATGTAATGCTGGTTTTTCACTCCCGCCGAGACTCTCCGAGACAGGGTAAGTGCGAGATTTTAGCTTGATCCCTGTCCAAAATCGGTTTCTGAGAAACGTGTCGGGAGACATTATGGTAACAACTTTCGATCGAGAGTGTACACACAATCACCATATTATGAGTATGTATACGCCACGTTCGCACCAAGCATACAAACGGCCGCCGAATGTGAATAATTGAAAAATAAAGGACAAGGAGTTAGCAGATGAAGTCGTTTATTTAATATTGATTTTTAAGCCCGACTATATATAATTGTAAACTTTAGTATGAACATGGCCTTACGTCTTACAAAAGAACGTCAAATAATCAAAGACAATGTCTCATTTTAGTTAATTAAAATCTCTATGCTCAAGCTTTAGAGATCAAAAAGATTCGAATCCATGTCCATTTAATATTCAATAAGCATACAATCAGAGAGTACGTTTTTACAAAAAAAAATACGTTTTTACATATTACTTCAAGAACTCCATTTTATATAAGAATTCCATTTACCGAAGGACCTCCATTGAAGTGCAAATTATCAGTGTTCATAAAAATTCCTTCGTCCTCCCGAAATTTTAGAAGGTACTGGCTTTGTTCTGGTCAGGACTAGACCAAATTGTTCATAAAGAGACATTTCCAAAGTCCCCACTAAAAGGCCAATTTGAATTGCTACATGTACGTTATTACAAGATTTACAAGTGAATTTATCAGCTTATTTGAAACAACTACTACCATAATAAGACAATATTTGCAAATGAACACATTAGTGCATTTAAATTTTAAACTTCTTTTATTTTCTTAGTGCAGTAAGTGTGCGTGCGAGTATTGTATTATATTTTCTGTATGTTTTGTTTTGTCCTATGTGGGACTAACAAACACTTTTCTTTCTTTCATCATTCTCTTGCCCTTATCCCAATTCATTTGTGGTCGGCGCAGCATGTCTTCCTCTTCCATACCTCTCTGTTTTTCGTCATCTCATGAGACACCTCCTTTCTTACCATATCATTCTTAACACAGTCCATCCATCGTATCTTTGGTCTTCCTCTACTCGTATACCCTTCCACATTCAAATTCAAAACCTTCCTCACGACATTTTCCTCATTCCTCCGCATTACATGCCCATACCACGAAAGTCGATTTCCACACAACTTTTCAGTCACCGGCGCCACTTTCAGACTTCCTCTTATGTACTCATTTCTTATTTTATCCATTCGCGTAACACCACATATACACACTAAGCATTCTCATCTCAGCCACATGTAAATGCCTTTCATTCATCCCTTTTGTAGCCCAACATTCTGATCCATACAGGACAGCAGGTCCTACCATTGTTTTATAAATCTTCCAAAGCGGGAGTCGCAGATTGTTCACGGGACCTGCCGCCATTTCATCCACCCCGTGTTAATTCTGTGCTTAACGCTACGGTCTATTTCGCCATCGCTTTGCACAAGTGAACCGAGATACCGAAAGTCGGAGCAGACCGGAAGAAACGCGCCATCTAGCGCTATGACTCCAGGGCTGGAGAGACCGCCGAAATCGCAGAACATGTATTCGGTTTTACTTCTGCTGATTTTCAAGCCAACATTCTCCAGCTTCTGTTGCCACTTCTCCAATCTACTCTGGATCTCAGGTCCATCTTCACCGACAAGAACAATGTCGTCAGCAAAAAGCATGCACCAGGGTGCCTCTTCCTGTATGTCCGATGTCAAAGCATCCATAATCAACAGAAAGAGGTACGGACTCAAAGCCGACCCTTGGTGCAAGCCTACAGCCACATTAAACTCGTCGGTGTTGCCAGCAGCTGACCGTACGTAGGTACATACAAGATTGTCTGTACATCGCACGAATTAACTCTACATACTTCCCAGGCATACCTTTCCCTTTCAAGGCCCACCACAACACACCAAATACTTTTCTTTCTTTAAGTATAAAAAATGGGAGCTTTATAATCATCTACAAAACAAAATAACAACAACTAAACTAAATAAACACCAGAAATATCAACAAGCTGTCCTAAGTTTGGATACATTATTTTTTAACAATAAAGTCCAAACAAATCGGGACCCTTGGGTTTATTATGACTACAAGTTTCTAGTGCCCGACCTTTTGCCACTTTTGCTAAAAAGTTTGGGTACGCGGACGAAACTTGTGTTCTGTCGGTTTTAAAACTTACGCAATGTGGGTACACTGGGTACCTACTCACTTTTTAGATACGTCCTACATTTACCTACTAAATCTCGCCCTTAACTTATGGGCCTACTACACGCTCAAGCTTCACCACACTTTTCGTTCACACTTCACAGTACATCGCGCGTATGGTTGGTAAAACTGTATTACCATTACAAACCACACGCGCGATGTACTGTGTGCACCGTGTAATCGCGCAGGCAAGACTGTGGGGAAGTGTGAGCATGAGGTAGGCGCATTAGACTTTTTTTTGGGAGGGTGGAAAATCATCTAAATCCTCACGCTCTTGGGCAGAGCGAAAGGGAGTGTCAGACTTCTACTGACCAAAAACCACCCATGTTCCTTCTTAGCCCTAGGTATATGTCGAGGCCACGGTATCTTGTGAACAACCAGAACAACCCGCAGCCCCAACGGGCACCCCTAACATAGACTCACTTTAGAATAAGTACCGGGTTCGGAACCAGAGACCTTTACTACTAATTCTTATTTGACACAGTTAATTGTTTTGACACATACACGTAACATCACACCTGTAGTTCCCGATAGGTTAGGTCGAGGTGTGCCTCATGGTACACCTGTAATTCGGCAGCTATGTTTGAGTCCCATGTAATAAGTGGCGAACCTTTTGCCAATAAATAATAATTATTAAATAAATAATCAATTTTGTTTTGAAAGTGTCTAAAACTAAAATGAACTACATTCGAACACTGAAATCGAACAAATGGCTGGTCGAGACAACGCAAATGAATCTGGTCGAAACAAACAGACTTTAATCTGCATCTAGTTGAAACAAGCCCAACGGAAATAAAAAATAAAGGGGTTTAATTATTTGTAATGAAAAACCATTAAATTTTACGAACGGCGTAGATGACGAGTCTCTAGTACATTAATTGCGAGCAAAGAACTGACGGTCATTAACCCTGGCTTATCCTCAAAGTTTTATTGCACCGGAAATTACCAACTGACCTACACAGAATTATTCATTGGAATCCCCTAAACCAAGAGCTGTGTACCTAACAGCTTAATATTTCTGAAATAGAACACTTTTCTTCATAGCCAGGTGAAAGTACGAAATAATCTCATGGAGTAACAGTCACAAAGTACATAAGTACCAGCAATTCATTGATTAAAAAAAACCAGACAGAAAGAGAAAAGGAGCGCTAAGGGCAGTTTGAGACCAGAACGAGGTGGCGAGGAGATCTAGACGTGTACTGCGAGGGCTGCTGGGAATTGGGGGAGGCCTTTGCCCAGCAGTAGAATAGTACAAGCTATTAAAAAAGGCAGTATAAAAACAAAAACTACGGCGTAGCATAGAGGTCTAAGATCAACAATCCATTGCTAAATAAAATAAGATTCTGTATAGACCTTGGAAAAGAACAGTAAAAGCCGGTATTACTTTATTACAACATTTACCATTGTCTCCACAACCACGCCAGTCTTTCAGAGTAGTCATCTGTCAAAGTAGGTACAACGCCCACTAAAAGGGCCTAATACTTATCATGAAAAAAAAACTGTGCCCTTGATCTGTGTCAAGTAAAATGGTTGCTTTCTCTTAAGGTTTTGTAATCAAGTAAAGAAGTCACATTGTTAGGAACTCGAAGGTATTTCAGAAATTCTGTGTATTACGTCAATACCAAGAATTCGTGCTAAAATGTAATTAAGCCTACACTAAAGTTCAGTTCAGTTATTTCTTATGAAGCAGTACCTTTGAGCTCTTCTATCTTAATGTAATGTCCCGTTTTTTATTTAGTGTGTACATAATAAATAAATAAAGTACAAATATTAAATGTTTTTAATCATTTGTAATTCTTAGAAAGCTTGATTTTCAACTAGGAAGCTGCGAGAATCAAACTCAAATTATTCAAAATCAGCATTAGCTAGAAAGTCTTTATAACGCTAATTAGACATCACGAGAAAAGTTTCTACTGATATTTCACAATTATTTTTTTATCAAATAGAAACCCGTCTCTGAAAAAATATCGGAATTACTTTAGTTAAAAGTATAAAAACATTAAAATGTAAGTCGCACACTCTTTAAACGATGATAAAAGCTGCATCTAAAGCCGTGGCATATGCTTCGATAAATATTTAAAACTAGGTTACATCGGGTTAGGGGGAAACTGGCCTCTGGTCCGCGGCCCAGATTACACGGAGTGGGAACAGTAGTGGAAAACTCGGCCGAATGCGTGGGCCAGAATACCATAGGATAGGTTGACTGGTAGAGAATACCTACCTTGTGGCATTAAGTTCGCCTGTGTGCTACTAAAGGGTATAAAAGTACCCTAACGAAGCTGGAAGGCACTTGTTTTCCCCGTCACTATGATATTTTTTTTTGTTTTAGACCTTACCTGGGAACCTCCTAGTTACGGAGATTCAAAGTCAAAGTTTCAAATTTTTCACAACTGTTTTATAAATACTAGGCTATAATATTTCCAGGCTATAACTTTATAATTCAAAGCATCCACTAGCACAATGTTTTAGGAGCGCTACAATGAGTTTTATTGTAAAATGTGATTATGCACCCCAAAAAGATTTTTCAGCAAAAAAAATTGCATTGGGATACCTACTTAGTTTGATGCACATAATGCTTGGTTGACGGCTGCGTGAAGGGTTCGTTCACACCCTGTATATTGCACAGGGTCTGCGCTAATAAAACACCCATTTTTATCAAGGAGCTTAATTACGTAATTCATAAGTACCTACCTATTCAGTGCCGCGTTTGTTTAATGGGCCGAAACATAATTGCAGAACTTAAGATCCTGGTATTCCGGGTTTTGATCGCCTGCTAAGTAAAAGTATTTCTGGGTTTTATCGAGCTTGGATTTGTGCCCAGTTGAGACAATCGCTCATGATAAATGACACTGGATGAAGGAAAATAAAATGGCAAATGCGAAACCGTATCTATTCTTACCATTGTCTGCTTCTAACTTTACCTCTCCTTGGTGACGTCGATACCTCAGTCTGCGCCAGAAATAAGTCAAGCTACTCGCCACCAATATTATTAAAAATTCTATTCATAACCAAAAGGAGTGTGATACTTTGACATTAGATCTTCAGTATCAATAGCTAGTCTAACTTTATGACTAGTAATTCATAATTAGGAAATGAAGCGAAAATAAACTGATAAATATACTATATAAATATTTTATTTAGTCTCGATAAGTCCGAAAAACAAATGCGAAAAACTACAGAACAAAAAACCTGTCTATGAAAAAGCTTTCAGAAAGTTTTTCTTTATCGAATCCACTACTTCCTTCCTTCCATCTTATTTCCTACATCATAACATTTTCGTAGAAAATCATTCATTCCTATACGCTACTTATAAATTCTATTGAACCCTAAAAGCCATTCGTATTTTCCAGGTAAAATAAAACATATAATATTTTGACACTCACTCACTCACTCACTCACTACAATAAATTGTTATAACAAATGTAAAACCTGCATTAAATTAATTGTAAACAAGGATAATGACTCTTACAATTAAGTCGAAATAATATTTAAGATATCTCTCACTCAGACTTCATCAGAACTTATGAGATCTACAAATAAAAGGCACTTTAGCAATAATCTTATTTTTAATAGACTGCCACTCAAACTAAGACAAATGAATAAACTTTTTCTAAACCGTTGAGCAATTATCAATAATGACTTTAGAAATTTACAAGATTTATGTTTTTTTTAACAATGATGGCATAGGGAGGGTAATCAAGCAGTCTGCCCAGCCCACTTGAAGGTGCTTATGATCATCTTCAATATTAGAAACAACACAGATGAGTTACCATTCCACAGACAATAGGGTATTTCACCCAAAAAATCTAATTAGTCCGTCTGTTAGATTATCGAAAAATATTAGATACGTGTTTTTTGGTTTCTAAAATAAATAAAAATTGACGGAAATAAAACGTGTCAAAGATCATGAGTGGGGGCTTTTGACATCACTTTGTGAGTAAAAACGTACTAACCTTGTGACGTCACACGACTTGACACGACTTTTCGAAGCACTGTATCGTCTTCATCTTTTGTTTACGTGAAAAAAGAAAAAATACGTGTCCTTTATTTTTTGAAAATCCATCTGACGGACTAATTAGATTTTTTTGGTGAAATACCCTATACTGCAAAAGTCTCATAAACCCACAACGTTTTAACCAAAATATAGTTTTATTAAAAAAAACTGACTTCCAAAAATACACTTTCAAATTCAGAAATAACATTACTTTGGGATTCGAAAGCCGATGACAAAAAGTCAATGAAACAAACAAGGTCACTGGCTTCAAAAAATAAAATTATTTTAGACTGTGAAAAACAACCGAATTGAGAGCCTCCTCCTTCTCGTGAAGTCGGTTATAAATACTGCAATATTTTAGCCGGGTGAAATTGACATGGTAGTAGTACCTATAATACTTTCCAAGACTAACACATTTTACTGACGCTCATACTTCTGAGACGCTTTCAATTTAGATTTTAAAGCCAGCTATCGCACATAGTACGTCACAAATTTTGCTCACGTCAAAGAGAGTTTTATCAAAACAAAAACTATATTTAGGTACCTAAGTTTTCATTCGAAGCCTTAACCTTATCCATTACAATAAGAATAAAAGAAAAGAAATAAGATTCAAACTCGGATAACCCCACGCTTGAATTATCTTGGAAAAATATGATGTGCAGCATTGCATGTGAAATTAAGTCCTTTGACAGGGCACTCCTTTGGTATTTTTTCAAGCCAGATATTTTATTATTCACGTATATTGGCAAATTAGAGACGCCTGCGGGCTTTTGAGTTTGTTCACGCAAGTCAAACAGAATCGTAATGTAACTCAAGTCAACTATATACGCTGTTTAAACGTAATTAAATTATAAAAACTTTTAACTTTTTAAAACTTTGGAATTTTTCTTGTTACTTTTACTCAATCTCCACGTGCATCACCTGTAGGTAAGTACCTGCCGATAGTGGGTAGGATAGAGTTAGATGCTACGTCTTTATACATACAGTATGTAGAGTGGAAAACAAGGTAAATGTGTCCTTTATATTTTTCACCCAAAAAATATGACAAGTGTCCAATTTTGTATGAAATATTGTAAAAAATAATCGCGTTAAGTTAGTTACATATTTTTTATATAAAAATAAGTTATATAAGCCGCGCTTGCCACGGTCGGCCTGTAGTAGGGTGTTATTATACTGAGTTTAGACCGTGCCTCGGAAAGGACGTTAAGTCGTTGATCCCGGCTGTCATTTGTAGATCTTTGATAGTCGTTACAGGTTGTCTTTGGCAGAATGAACGTAATATTATGTTAGATAGTGTACAGGTTACATCCGGAGTTATTTACTATACGGACCTTGTAGAAACTAGAACAAATTTCCGTGCGTTTAAGCATTTTTGTCATACCTATTATTGGAATCAACTAAAACAGCTCACAACTTAGGACCCAGTAATATTAATGACAATAATATCCGTGGTGCTAGGCAACTGGGCTTATCCCAGTTGTATACGTCCCTGTGTGCCTATTGGCCTTGTTCTGTTCTGTCTCCTGCTGATATGGAGGGAAGTGGAAATTATGTTTTTTCCTACTCCTCCGCTATTCTTTTCTGATTAATTTCGTTGCGGGATCCAAGACAGTTAAATCGCTTCTCTGGGACTTCGTCGAGCTTCATTGTCTCGGCGCTTTTCTTGTGGTCGCCACTGTTGATTCTGGCTAACAGGAGTTACAGTGGTTTGGGAATAGTGTGGCGGGCTTGTCCCAAAAAAAAAATTAAAAGTCGTTACAGGTAGTCAGTGGCTCGAAAGTCTGATAACCGGTCTTAATAAGGGGTACCTACCGTATTACCCAGTAGCTTGGTTTTGAAGGTCTGATAGGCAGATGCTTCATGTAAAATACTAGTATTGCTGACCACAATAAAGTTGGAAATATTCATCATCATCATCAGCCTATAATGTTCCCACTGCAGGGACTCAGGCCTCCTCTCTAAGAGAAGGATGGGCTATATATAATCCACCACGCAGGCCCAGTGCGGATTGGTAGATATCGCATAGCTTCGAATTTTTGGTTCTAAGATATGCCGGTTTCCTCACGATGTTTTCCTTCACCGTTTTGAGAGCAGTGGTGATGAAATAAATTACACAAAGTAATGCGCCTGCCTGGGTTCGAACCCACGACTAACTGATCGTAAGTCGGGGCCGCCACCACTGGGCCACCACTGCTCATTGGAAATATTATTTTTCTTTAAATCTTGTTTAAGAACACATTTATAAAAGTCTTGGGGCTAATGTCCGCACATCTGAACCGCTTCCAAAAGCTGTCAATTCCAATAAGATACAGCTTAATCTTGATCACAGTTTAGTTGTGTTGACTACGTATAACTTCATAGAGGAAATTCGTCCCTAATGGTTTTTGAGATATGTTTGTAAACTGGTGACTGGTCTCAGAGGTAAACTTTGGAATGCTGAAGGGTTTTCAATCTGTTGCTAACCCTAAGAGACATCGCTGAAATATTTCATGTTCTTGTAAATTCACTAGTACCTAGGTATCTTTAACACCCGTACCCATAACCGCCACATAACAATATTGTTTGAGTATAATTATAAATAGGTAAGGTCTTTAGGAATATGCGAGAATACCGCTTTTCTGCACCACATTTTAGCAGTTTACATTATTTCATAACATAATATTAACATTACAAAAACGTAGAACATAATATTCTTTGGGGGGTATGAGGAACAGGGTGTAAAGCTCCTCATCCCCCGTTGAAAAGGGAGGATCCTCCAACCGGACGGGTGTTGTGTCCGGCGGGCTAACTGCCCGACAGTTGTAAGTCGGGAACTCCTTTATAGGCTTATGTCGCGGATAATGTTCATAGCGCGATGTAGGAATTTCTGTCGATCGTTTGTTTAGTACGCAGGTGTTGCGATAGATGTCGCTAGTCGCCACAATTCTATATAGCACTTGGTCGATGAGTGCTCATTGCAAACACCCATTTTCACATGAAAAACCTTCAACCCAATCAGCTTTTTTAATAGTTCGTAATGTCCCACTGCTGGGCATAGTCCTACCCCAATTCCATGTGCTCTTTTCTCGGGCCTTCTGGTTTCAATACACTTCCACAAAAACTGGCTCTTATTGCACTACGATTAGGTTCGACATACATTGTATTTCGCACGCGTGTGTTTTTCTTAGTTTCCGAAAATATCGGGGCCACGGATTTTGTCGGGGCCGCGGTTTTTAGTACTAGATGACGTGGCCTCGGCACAAGGGCAAAGAAGGAACATGGGTTCGGTTTTTAGTCAGTAGAAGTCTGACACTCCCCTTCGCTCTGCCCAAGAGCGGGGGGGGTCATTCGATGATTTTCCACCCACCAAAAAAAAAAAAAAAAGGGCGGAAAATAAAATTACCACAAATACCTATACCTTAATACTAAGTCCCTATCGATTAATACAATGAAAATTTGACACCGACTGTAGAGTCGGTGTTGTTTTTTTTAAATCTCGTCATAGTGATTTGCGTCTTTACAGCGTAATAATAGTATTTTTTGATTATTTAAATTGTTTTTTAAAAGAATACTATACAAATAATCATGATTATTTTAAACAAATATTTACTTTTATGAAGAAGTTCACATTTATTTGTGTTATTAATTCAAAAATATTCGAAGTTTATATTTGCCTGTAAAGCTGTTTAGCGGTTTCATACCTTTGCTTCTCCTTCAACCTGGCGAAATCAAACCGCGGCAAAAAAGCAAATTAAAACATAGTCTCATAATAATTGATGACAAAAACCTTTTATTTCTTCGAAAGTATATTGAAAAACGTCGATTGATACACGTGGGAATTTGTTATTGCACTTCTCGGCCCCAGAACACCGTCGCCGTACGGCTCGGTTGTTCATTCCGCCACGAATGCAATAACAAACATTTCGCACTTGTATCAAAATATACTATTTCACATGTAATCCTCATCATGCATGAAAAAATGAGAAATATAACATTCACCCAACAGCATTGGGTCTGTGTGGTTGATTACCAACCATTCCGTCTTCCAGAAGGTAGGGCAGTGTCCCAGCTGTGGAAACGTTATGAGATGGTTATGCTACGTGGACCATTATTAAAAGATATTGTTAAAATCTTATGTTCTTAAATAAACATTATAAAATATAAGATACTTTCTCCCCATAAGATATTTAAAGATTTTTCAATCGTCAAATAACTTTCAGCAAAAAGTTGGCTGACAATTGAAAAGTCGAACCTAACTAAACTTGATTCCCAGAAGGCTGCCCCTCTTGAGAGATACGAGCTATGAAATATTGTTGCTGAACTCACTCGACTATTGTGTGAGGTTTCAATTTACATAAATTTCATTCCGGTAACCGGTATAGGATAGTCTACATAAAGACGGGGTCCAGCAAACACTCGACGACGAAAATATTCCGAGTATGAATAAAATGAAATTCCGCCCACAGGCTTTGCATTTTTCCGACAGCATGAAAAAATTTAGATCATGCAATGGGTAGGGAAAGGGATTAGTGGCGAATTTTGGAGAGGCCCATGTCCAGCAGTGGAATTCTTGAACGAAAAAGTACCTTTATAAAAATTTAAGGAAGATATTCTCAGGAACATTCCAACTACAGAAACTAGTAGATAGATAGAGTCGGATAAAAACATTTTTTTTTATTTAAGAACTTTCGACACTCCCCGGCTTCGCACGGTCGCAATGATACTAATGTGTGGCCGTGTAGAACTGTGGTGTGATTATACTACATATAAAACCTTCCTCTTCAATCATTATATTGCTGTAAACTGCATTAAAATACGTTGCGTAGTTTAAACGATCCAAGCGCACAAACAGTGGGAGCGACTTTGCTTTACTGATTAATAAAGATAAGAATTAAAAATATCGCAAACTGATGATTACAATAAAATCGAATTTAATTCTTTGTAATTAATACACTTTCGTTGCGATGCAGGTAAATATGTCAGCTAAAATAAGTCATAAATAAAATAATAGGCCAGAAATAACTTACAGTAATATAACAGAAAACCTCCTTGAGCTGTATAAATATTGATAGATATAAACTGCTCCGCGGAGATTTCTTACAGCTTTTCAAATGAGGCGTGAATAGATACCGCGGAGTTTTACTAACCACCGCGCTTTTTATTTAGAAACAAAATAGAGCCAGCCAGCAGTGTGAAATGATCCTATTCAGGTGGATTATAATAGGTAACGTCCATTCCATGAATAAAATAAACTGTTACGTATTTTTTTTTTTTTAATTAAAACCGTGTTTACTAATTTAAAATGCATCGAATATTAATCAGTTATGTTAAGATTTCAGGCGATTATTTACTCGTAATTTATATAAAAAAGCAATACTTTTGTATTAATTTCTAAATCAACTGGTAAAAATTGTATTTCTTATTTAATAAATTCCGTAACCTAATCATAAACTATTTTAAGTGCTAAACCAAAGATTACTAAAAAAGCTTACCTACCTTATAAACAAAAACTAGTAGAAATAGTTCTTCAAGAACTTAACTCCATAAACTTTTTTCCAAACAAAATAAATAATTCAACTATATTATTTTCATAAACTTTTTCACTTCTAATATAACTTCAATGAACACCGCAGCGCGATATTTGCGGAAGTTTTCCGAATAAACCTGTGAGCGCGACGGAGCGAGCGGCGCGGTTCGAAAGCACTGATCCGGGGCCTGGCTACACGAACACTGAATGAGAAATGGGAATCAAAGCGCAGCCCTTCCACTGATGCGCTGAAAACACGCGAATAACAAAAATGTTAAGTGTTCTATTAATGATATTCATTCATGGCCAGACATTACTGTGTTTTAACAATGCCTGCTACAATTAAACGCGTTACGCAGCGTAAAGTGTGCCGAATCACCGGCGCCGAATCTTAAACGTTTCTTACGTAAAGAAACTGCCAGAATAAAAAGCATATTTTATTTTTTAATAGGAATTTCAATTTTTAAGTTGCTAACAACTGACTTAATCATACTGTTACAAATTATGCTACTTTACTACGCGACTTCGGTTTTTTTTTTTTTAATTTTGGGTTAAATTACAGTACCTATGTTGCAGCTTTTAAATAGAAATAATTCAAATAAACGAGTCAATATAATGAATGTAAAATACTATAAAAGCTTTCATACCTGACACACTTCGTGGAGTATGGACGTACTCGTATTAATAAAAAAAAACAATTTTCATGATTTTAAATTTTCTTTTAAATATTTTTTACTCTTAGATATGGAACTATTCATCTATGGAATCAATATTTTTTCATCAGCATTGGAAGCACATTGATAGGACTAGGAGCAACAACCCAGTCCCAAGGCTAGGGACTTGGCGACTTGGCAGGGTCTGACGGACATTTAAAGAATTCTTAGAGGCATAACATAACGCCTTTGAGAATTCCAGACAAATATTTATTAACAACGTTAATGTAAATTCCTTTCAGCGGAATTTGGCAATTAAGGGTAATTTACCGATAATATACTAACAACTTTAGGACACAACATTGAATAACTTTTAAGAAATTAAAGTAAAACAATCGCTAATCCTGCAGCATGAGATTGTAGGTTCGATTCACAAGTCGGAAAAACTATTACTGGGTTTTTCCATTAGGATTGTTCCAGTAGCAGAATGAAATGTGGGTTTCAATCTGATGGATGTAAAAAGGCTTGCACCCTATTACATAGAAAATTGCCTAACTGATGAAATGTGGGTATCCTATATAATAATGAACAAATACACAGAAATGTGGTTACTACTGTGGGTGGCTACTAAGTATATAATAAAGTGGGTATAGGTTACCCCTATCCCCTTTTGGAAAAATAGGTATGATATATCATGTCATGTATTTTTGCAATCAATTGTGTGTATGTTTGAGACTAATACCTAAGTGTGAGATCATTGGCTCGGTTCCAAGAAAAAGCAACTTGGCACTGTCTTTTTACGGTGTTCTAAACGGTCCATTGGGTATTTTCTCGCATCTTTTTATATTCACATATATGTTTATTAGGGAACTGCATGAATTTTCAGTGCCTGAAAGGTAAATCTCACTCTAAATTATAACTTGGGTGGTTAAAAGAGTTATTGTTTGTAAGTTTGGATTTGTTTCAGTTTTCAGCTTGAAAACTAGAGGAAAAGTAAAGTCTCCCAAGTGTGCAAATTAAGTAGGTACCTAGCCACCAGCTTCCCAAATTATCGCGATGAAACCGAAGGCAGTTCGTAACACTCATTAATTTATTAAGTAAATGTTTTGGTGCGAAACTAAATTATATTTTAATTACTATTAAAGCTAGTCTGTCGTTCGTTCAGGTCGACTACTAGGGTCCTGTCACTCAAGAAAATATCTCGTTCATTGTGTTTATTTATAAAACGTGTTGTTTTATTTGATATAAAGTGTAAACAGACCCTTCAGTAACCAAGCATTATGTACATCAAAATAAGTAAATCTACGCAAAAATTAATGCACGGAATGACTTGTTTGGGTCAAAAATCACGTTTTACGTTAGGACTCCGTGTAATTCACTCAAAACATTGTGCTTATTATATTGAATAGTTCAGGAGTCACGGAGATTTATAAAATAAAGTTACTCCGTTACAAAAGTATTTAAAAAAAAGTGAAATAGTGGTAATTTTTCCTTCAATAACTCCGTAACTAGAAGGTTTCCCAGGTACAGTCCTCAACAAAAAATTGTTCGGAATGACGGACAGAAGTGCCTTTCGACTTCGTTAAGTCTTTTTACACCAATTATTGTACCAAGTTAACGATAATTACCTACCTTTAATGGTGGACCTCTTTTACAGTAAAATCCAAAGATCTTGAGAATAACGTAAAATAATAATGATATTGAACTTCTTCCCGTTAAATCTTTTATAAAGTTTGGTTTTTCTTGGCCAGTTTTGCTTTAATTTATTGTAAACTTCTTTTTCAGTTTTCCTTTGACCTAAAATACAAATTGCCCTAATGCACTATTTCATCGCCAAGAAAAAATACTGGGATGAGCTTACCACCAACAGGCATGATTGATCTAATGTGCTCAAAATAGAGAGCTTTGAAAAGGAAAAACGGAAAGCAGAAAATCAATTAAATTTATAATTACCTATGGTCTCCTCTCAATCTAAATGATCTGTCTAAATGGTCTAAAACTCTTAATCTAAATGAGATTTTGATTATGGTTTATGTAACCGAAGACTGAAGGATAAAATTAAGCAGTCGACGAATTTTAAATTTGGTTACCTAATATCCCTGTCCTCGACGTTGACAGATGCGCTAACGAACTTGAGATAATAATTACGGCGGCGCGGTGTAATGATTACTGCTACTTAAACTGTGCCTACCTTTTTGTCCCCTGATGTCGAATTGATGAAGAAGTACTTACCTTTGTAATTGTAATCCTTGTTTCTCTTAATTCAGCTGGGGATCAACGTTACTGTAAGCCCCACACTAATCTGTCTGTAGGTCTAATACAATTCTCTTTTTGCACAAAATATTGTACGCACGTTCACAATCTAATTTATCACTGACTAGTATTACAAGATTATGCTTATAACTGTATAATATAACATAATTTATTCCTGCTACGTATCGTAGAAGGATATTATCGTTTTTGGCAATACGAGCTGCATTAAAATCGCTGCGAAACCGCGTGTAGTACTAACTACCAAGAGAATGCAGCGATACGTAGCGGCACTAGTATTTATCAGCACACAATGACCCAACAAAGACCACAATACCTGCTACTGTCGGCCAGCTCTTACAAATGTAAATAGTCTACCATCCGCCACTCACGACTTCGCTTTCATGATGAGGTCAGCAGTAAACAAGTACTGGAATGTTATTTTATTTTAACGAAGTATTGCATATCGGGAAATCGATACAAATAGTAAACATGACAAATATATCGTTTTCAGTGTTGATGATAGTGTTTGTGACCATGTCAGTATAATAACTTAAGGCGAGGTTGCAGTACTTTGTTTTTATGTACGTACGACCTCGCCCCCCGCCCTGCCGCGCGAGCGATATAATGCCTAAATTTTGACTGTTTTTTGCTTCTTGGAGAAAAACTATAAAGAAATTATACAATCTGTTTTCACCATTTACTTCAGATTAAAAAGTTCTATCTACTGATATAACTTTCATATAAATTCATGATGAAATGTCTTAGCAGTACACGTTTGAAATTGTGATTTAGGGTCATGTTTGATAAAAAAAAGTATCGAGCTGATCATTCTAAATCGCGTTTCTATCTTTACGATTTACTAGAGAGTATGTTCAATTTTTATGTAATGATTTTTATTTATTAAAAAACTCGTATTTCGTTCGATTTTTATAGGTTCAAAAATCTTAAAATTACTGCAACCCCCCCCGCCTTAAGTGCTGGGCCACACTGGCAGCGCGGTGCGCGGAGCGGCGCGGGTTCGGAAACGCGCGCGGCCGGCGCGCGTTTGTGCTGTCCGCAGTCGACTGCGGCTTCGTTCCGAATGTTGTATTGTCCAGTGTTTGTCAAACTACATATAATATGGAAGAAGAAGACTTGTTTTTGCTGGAAAATTCTTACTTTAAATGGCAAATGATAAAAGTGAAAAAATAAAATTAATTTAACCAGAGAAAATGAAGGAGAATTTTACACACTCTATGAAAGATTGCGAGAGCAATTTTTTTTTGTAATGACGATGTTCGACATCCACAGTGCAGGTCGTGCTTGAATAGCACGTAATAATTCTTCAGCATTTAATTGTGAAGACGCCATCACAAATTCACAACAACGCGCGCGATATCTCGAATAGTTTGAGATACCCGCTCCCGCGCAGTTTATCGCTTGCCGGCGCGCACTCACTGCGGCCACTTGTATGAACGAGCTAGGTATGGCACGAGTGGCCCGCGCGCTCCCCGCGGAAAGTAGCCCGCGCCGCTTCCCGCGCCCGCGTGGCCACTATGGACACTAAAATGAAGTTCATACGTTTGAGATCGTCGCGCCGCGCCCGCCCCGCGCCCGCGTTTGCAGTCTGGCCTCACACTAAGTAGTACATATTGATTTAAGTAAGTTCTATAAATCACGGGTTTCCCCATAATATAACATCACGTCTGTAATCCCCGAAAGGTTGGTCACAGATTGTACCTTATAGTATCTAAACACACTCACATTTCGCCAATTACGTTTGAAGTCCCAATATGGTTGATGCGACAAGGTAGCCCGCGAAATTCGAATTTTCTTGACACTGACCGGGAAATTGCAAAAAACGTAAGAAATTTCGAATTTCGCGGGCTACCTTGTCGCCTTCACCTTAAGGGCGAGCCCATTGTCATCAACGGTGGATTTTCTTATAACTTTCAACCATTTTGATAGGCACATAAACGGTGGTAACTAAAGGACTTGGGGTAATAAATTGTTTTTGATAAAAAGACTTCTCGAAGACCAAAGTTTGAGCATTTGTTTCAATTAGAATATTTTCCAGAAAGATAACTTTTAAATTGTGAAGGAGTTGGTCGTTTATTCTGATTTGAACTTCCGTTCTTAAACGGATTCCTGTGTCGATTTATATGAATGAAAGTTAGGTAATGTGAGCTTTAATTTCCTGGGTTTCTTTTCCTACCCACTTCATAGATACCTGTATTGCATGAAAACCTATTGTTGGTGTTGGCTTCCAGCCATACCAGAGGTAGCTGAATGCCAATATTTTACATGAAGAAACTGCCTACCTGACTTTCACAGACCAGTTAGTGGGAAACACGATATTCCTTGGTAAGACTTTACAAGCTGTTCAGTTTGTAAGCAACTGTTATTATCTTCATTATTTTTCTCTTGCTTGCAACCGCTTGGCAACACACGGGTGCTGGTAATGTCCGTCTACTCTCGGTGATAGCACTCGTGACTTTGTGGGTGACGTAAGGACGTATATCTCTCATCTTCTGAAGTACCCAAGACTGTGTTGATTTTTTTTTAAATACCCCTTTTGCTGCATTATCCCATTTTCTTCAAGTTTGATGCACATTTGCACCACGAATCATTTAATACGGTTAAGGTATTTGAAGCACATTATATCTAACTGCTTCAATGATTCACAGAAGCAGAATGATGCGCAAGCGAGCTTTAAAGAACGAGCCACCTAAAAATATGCGTCCGGTCAGACGAACGCGCTGGGAATTGACCGGTTCGACTCCGTAGCGGCGGGTAGCAGAATTGTTTGAAAGTTTTGAACTGCTAACCACGCGACGGCAACGGTGGCATGGCGGTGTCCCGTCCAGACTATTTCAAACAAATTCAAACATTACAAAACTCCTGCTGACCCACAAGTCGGGTTATACTGTTACAAACATTATAAAGCATTTTATTTATAAACACAAAACAGTAATTGCGGCTTGTGAATACACTCGAGAGCAATGAATCCGAGTCACTTAAAGAATGTTAAAAATCTCGGAAACTAAAAATGATAGGTTAATGCAATAAATTGTATTTAATAGACAATGTAATACTCCTTAAATGAAGGTATTAAAACTTCTTAGTTATTGTAAAGTTATATCATAAAAAAATCAAATTTGAAAAAGGGCCACTTTCGAAGATGGAACTACGTAATTACAGCATTTGGTTTTGCTTTTGTTTGTAATCTGTCATTTATGTGGGTACATAAACCATGTTGATAGTGCTCTATACCTATTCATTATTCAAGCTGAAATTATGTCGCTTACGCCTGAAGAATGCACCAGAATACTTACAATGCTGGAAACTGGCCGGAGTCAGCGCGATACAGCCAGGACTGTCGGTGTGTCGCTGTCAACAGTACAAAGAGTTCTCCGACGTTACGAAGAAACTGGTTCTAACCTACGCAGACCAGGAACGGGCAGAACCAGGTGTACCACAGCACGAGAAGACCGATACTTGGTGAACACCATGCTTCGAAATCGCTTTCTCACAGGAACTGAACTCACAAATCAGTTTCGACGCCTCGGAGGAAGTAACCCAAGTGCATGGACAGTAAGCTTGCTGAATCTAACTTAAAACCCCTTAGACCTGCAAACGGCCCTAAACTGGAGCGTGGGCATCGTATTTCAAGACTAAGATATGCCCAGAGCCACGTAAATTGGAGTATTGAAGATTGGTCAAAAGTTATGTTCTCCGACGAATCAAAATTTATGCTCTACAAGCACGATGGAAGACACAGAGTGTATCGAAGACCAGGGGAAAGATTCAAGCAAGCATGCATCGAAGAAAAAGTAGCCTACGGTGGTGGGTCTGTACTTGTGTGGGCCGGAATTTCTTCTGAAAGTCGCACAGAGCTGGTGATCATAGAAAACGGCTCTTTAACTAGCGAAAGATATGTGGAAGAAATCCTCAATGATCACGTTGGTCCATTTATGGTCAATTTTGGTGAGGATGCTATATTTATGCATGACAATGCCCGACCTCATACAGGTAGGATTGTGAATGACTACCTTCAAGAGATGAACATTACTCGTATGGAGTGGCCAGCGCGCAGCCCGGATATCAACCCGATCGAGCATGCTTGGGACGAGCTAGGCAGATGCGTAAAACAACGAAACCCTCCCCCAATCACGCTTCGTGAGCTCAAAATTGATCTCACAGAGGAATGGGAGAATATTCCCCAAAATCGTATAAGGAACTTGGTGTACAGCATGCCAAACCGCGTAAACGCAGTAATGGAAGCACGAGGAGGCAATACGAAGTATTAAAATTCAAGAAAATCGTAATAAAGTTCAAAAATTTCATGTTTCCTATTTTTGTTTTAAGGAGAGATCAGCAGTTTTTTTCTTTATGTAATTTTGTGTTAATAAAATGTATTGTGACTCATATTTTTTTTACTTTCATTTAAGGAGTATTACATTGTCTATTAAATACAATTTATTGCATTAACCTATCATTTTTAGTTTCCGAGATTTTTAACATTCTTTAAGTGACCCGGATTCATTGCTCTCGAGTGTATTATACAGCTTTAATTGTATGTCGGAGTTTGCAGTCTCTGAACGTGGATAAAATCAGAACTACTGGAATGTCGAGCAACTATTGTCGTGACTCGTGTAGTTTAACCTCTTTAGTAGTTGCTTGGGTGTGTTTAGTTCTGGCACGATTTATAACGACAACTGTCAGATGAATGATGACGGAGGCGCTCGTCAATTTGGAGGAGCCCGAGCCAGCAGGGGCTTCCGGGGCGGACGGCGCTGCAGTTGGTCGTGGTCGTGTTTCCTACTAACCTCACTGCATTCCATGTGGTTGACTTCATCGTTTATCATGAACCACTGACTGTTATTTTGAGATATCCATCCTGTCTTATCATCGTCATAATGGAGAATACCGTATTCTCCGACATCAGAAGTGGCATAGAACCTTATCCACGTGCTTGGTGCTCAACGGTCGACATTTGTTTGGCTGAGCAGCCATTGGAAGGCGGAGTCCTAATCATTGCCCTAAGCAAGGCGCTGAAAGGTATCACGTCGACGGTGGTCGCATGTATCGCATGCGGAACAAATAACGGTATCGGTACACAATCAAATCCATTATTGGGTAAGTATTGCAACAAGCCCGACGGCGACGTGTGGACAGCGGCTCTGTGAAGTTCGCAGCGTCCTTGGACAGCTACAGCAATCCGGTGAGTCGTACTCATGTTGTTTGATTCTGGCGCAGAGTGTTCTCTTGTTGAACAGTGTAGCTTCTAAATTCTCGGGTAAACGTGCACTTTCAACCGTGCAAGTAATTGGTATTGATAATAATTCGAGCGTTTATAACACCGAACAAATTCTTTTGACGATTTTATCTTGCGTACTACCTGACGACTTTATGAAATACGACGTTATGATCGCACGCGTTATTTGGCCACTTGGCTATTCGGTGCATTTCACTGAATCAACCCTACCTATTTCGTGAAATGAAAATGTAAATTGTTGCGATTTACTTCCTTGATATTTACAATGTTGATTCTGATATTACAAACGAAAACAAACACCGGTTGACGTCCCTTCTGAACGCGTTTTCGAATAGTTTTATCGTTGGTTTACCGTTAGCTTGAATGACTACTGGTTAATTAAACATTCGATTAGTGAATCCAGCTCGTATGGTAAGGTGAACAGCAAGTGTAAGCATAAAAGTCAGTGAGATATTGAGAGCTAACTTCATTCATTTTATTGGGCGATAAGTAGGACGGAGACAGGTGTATGTGGAAAGACTACCGTGAACTAAATCTTAACATAGTGTCTGATCTAATCCCTCTGCCGTTGATGGGCGATCAGATTGCACGATTATCAGGCGTTTGCTATTACACCTGTCTTGATTGCGCGAGTGGCTTTCATCAAAGTCCCGTCAGTGAAGATAGTATTATTGCTGCATTCGTCACCCCTCACGGGCAGTGAGAGTATCTAGCGATGCCGTCTGGTCTTCGTAACGCTCCGAGCGTATTTCAGCGTGCGTGTCTAAAGCACTTGGTGAACTTTCTCATCGTATGCTGCACTTTTCATGAACGACAGTTTATTTCTGTCACGTGATAAAGAGGAAAGTCTGACCCGGTTGCAGGAAGTTCTTGCGGCGTTCACATAGCAGGCTTTTCTTTGAAATCTTCAAAATACTCTCTGGAGAGGAATGGTGTGTGTGGAATTTGATTATGGTGTCTCAAGTGGTGCCCCATAGGGGATGAGAGTCTACTTTAGCGAGTCTGAGTTCAGATCTTTACAGATTTCTCAAGAATAAGACGTGTTCCATTGTTCATTCTCATCAACAGTAAAAAGTTTGAATGGAAAGCTGAGCACGAAATTGTCAGACAACGTGATTTTGATTATAACGAGTAAACCCATCCTCATGATATACAACGCAGAGCTTCCAATCGAACTTCATACTGACACGAGCGCTGAGGGTTGTGGTGATCCTTTCCAAAAGCTCTCTCGATGGTAAATAGTGATGGTGATTGCATGTTGTCGAGTATTTCAGCAGGTGAACCGCGGGCGGAGTCAAAGTACCAATCCTACGAATTAGTAACTCTAGCGGTCGTGAACATTGTGAATCACTTTCGACATTATCCTACAAGGTTATTGTTTTACTATTGTCACGCTGGTGGGCTTTCCTTCAGACTTTCTATTTCGACATTGAGTATTGACAGGGTAGGCAGTAGGCACAAAAGTCATGTTGACTTATTGTCTCGAAACCATTTTGCTGAGCGTAACAAGACTCCTATTCTTAAAGTTTCCATCTAAAAGACAGAGGAAAGGCGTGTAGAGTTTGCGATTCTATCTGAAAATTGGCATTTCGCTGAACAGTTCCAAGACTCAGAAATTCAGGACATCGTCTCTAAGTTCAAAAACGGTTATAGCTTTTAGCGGAAGTAGTGAAAACTTATGTGTTACGAAAGGTGTGTTACTTCGTAAAGTTCTGTTATTTTATCATACCTTGAGCTTTTCGTTGGTCCTTGGTGAATCTTGTTCATGAAGCCCTCATGCATCTTAGTTGGGAAAAGAGTTTGGAGAAGCTCTATGAAAGTTATTGGTTCGAGCACATGACCAAATATTGTCAGTTCGTGGAAAATTGTATTAGACGTAGAGTCTTAAAGTCTTCTTCCGGTCTGGTGCAAGATGAGTTGCATCCAATCCCAAAAGTGAATGTCCTATGGCACACGGTGCATGTTACTCAGGAAAGTTGACTGAGAATAATTACGTGAAAGAGAATGTAATAGTTTTCATAGACGCGTTTACGAAGTTTGTGTTATTGTACCATTGTCTACGTCTCTATGCAGCCTGCACTATTAAAGCTTTGAGTTCCAGTGTTGTGTTGCTCTATTTGGTTTGCACTATTATCACTGACCAAGGTCGTTGCTTTGTCGGTAGAGAGTTGACCTCGTACAAAAATAAGGCCAAAGTGGTTAATTTCAGTGTTGGTGATTTGGTCAATTAAGAGAGAAACCAAACCAAATTAGAACCCAAATTTAAAGGTCCTTTCAAAGTTGTAGAGTCACTTGAAAATGATTGCTATGTTTTAAAATCACTGACAGGAAATAGAACGTACAAGTACGCTCATGACTGCATTCAAAAACTGCCGCAAAGTGGAGTTTCCTCTGAGCTTAATCCTATTATAGCGAGAGCAATGAAGACTAAAGAAATCTCTTTTATTTGATCATTGTATGCACACTTGTAACTATTTGGCCGCACTGCACGTCTTGTCGTAATATCTGTAACTGCAGTTCGAAGCTGGACAGCGGCGGTGAGCGGCGGTAGACGTTGTGGCGGGGGCCAGGGTCTTGTAGAGACTAGATAAGTTTGGCCGACTTGGACGGACCAGGAAGTCACGAGGACTTTAGGGCTTGGTTGGCCCAGGGTGACATATGCCACTAGATAGACTGAGTTTTGGGCCTGGTCAGCCCAGGGTGACATATGCCACTGACTGTAAGTGTTTGGGCCTGGTTTGCCCTGGGTGACATGGGTCACTAGACTGTAAGTGTTTGGGCCTGGTTTGCCCCGGGTGGCATGTGTCACTAGACTTTGTGTGTGTGAAGGGCTTGGTCACCCCTGGGTGGCATGTGTCACTAGACCGTGAATTAAGGGTTTGGTCAGCCCAGGGTGGCATGTGCCACTAGACTGTATGTGTGACTTTTTGCTAAGGGCTTGGTCAGCCCTGGGTGGCACGTGTCACTAGACTGTGAATGTGGGCTTGGTCAACCCCGGGTGACAGTTTGTCACTCTAGTACTATGAATGTGGGCTCGCAGTCAACCCCGGGTGACGGGCTGTCACTAGGACTGTGAATTTGGGCTTGGTCAACCCAGGGTGACAGGTTGTCACTAGGAATGTGAATTTGGGCTTGGTCAAGCCAGGGTGACAGTGTCACTAGAATAAGCTGCCTGGGGCAGCTGGGTTACAAGAGTGTGTGCAATTAGTGAAGTATTGCTTTGTTTGATTATGCACAGTACGACGCGAGTTTTTAATTGTTTTGAATTAATGCGATTGGACCTTTGAATTAGATTTGCTTTCATGATTTTACGACTCTATTGACAGAGGCATTAATCTTGGTCAGGTAGGCCGAGTCGATAGTCTAGTTTAAGTTTGTGTTCTCGTCGGTACAGATACCATATCACCACCACACGAGGACGTGTGATAGTCAGTTCTGGCCGTGTCGGAGTTTGCAGTCTCTGAACGTGGATAAAATCAGAACTACTGGAATGTCGAGCAACTATTGTCGTGACTCGTGTAGTTCAACCTCTTTAGTAGTTGCTTGGGTGTGTTTAGTTCTGGCACGATTTATAACGACAACTGTCAGATGAATGATGACGGAGGCGCTCGTCAATTTGGAGGAGCCCGAGCCAGCAGGGGCTTCCGGGGCGGACGGCGCTGCAGTTGGTCGTGGTCGTGTTTCCTACTAACCTCACTGCATTCCATGTGGTTGACTTCATCGTTTATCATGAACCACTGACTGTTATTTTGAGATATCCATCCTGTCTTATCATCGTCATAATGGAGAATACCGTATTCTCCGACATGTATATCTAACTTTACTCGTAAATTAAAAACCAAATCCAACCTTAAATATTATTGTGGGTTATCCAGTACATTTCGTTAATCCAAAAATCCGAACTCACATTTTCACGGAGTACAACAGACATTTCATGGAATTTAAACGTTGTTCTTGGAATTTAACTTTGGAAAAACTTTTTAGGAATCTTTCCTTTGATTTAAAACTAGAGACAAGTTGTTGCCTGAACCATAGAACCCTTTCAACTCAAATATTTTTATCTTTAATAAGTTAAAGAAAAAAATAATGACAGCGTTGTTTGGTTGATTGCTTTTTTTTATTTTTATTTTTTTCGCGTCTTCTTCTTTTCGATTCGACAACTCAAATTTTGTCCGCCCAGTACGTAGCAACCTGGGACAGCTCTCTCGTTTGCCTCACGTGTTTAGTGCTTTACTTGATTTTACATGCTATTGAAAAAAAATCTCTCAGGCGCTGGTTTTCTTCACGATGTTTCCCCTCACCGAAGCTTACGAAAATTATGCATTACGCACTTGAATTCGAAATATCAGAGGTATGGATCTGGTCTGGTCTTGGATTCGAACTCGAGACTCTCAATCATTGCTCTTTAAGGTAATATAATATTACAGTTAAAAGTGGAAGCGCCAAGCTAAACCATAACAATAACAAAATATTATTTTACTGAGTAATAATCATTGAAATCATCAATACAACCCTCTCAGCGCATTTCATCCCCATAGAATGTAATTTTCATGAAATAGTCGTTCAACATGAGAGAAGAAAATTTGAATTACGCTCAGCCTTTAAAACAGAATTTACCTTCAGCAGTATTGAGAATGATGAATTAGGCTTTTTTTCTAGAGGACAAAACACTGTATAAAATTTGTGTTAAAGTGGAGAATATTGAGGAATTTAGCTACGACAAATAAGGCACAATTTCCAACGAACATTCCTCGAGTTTCACACAAAACTTCGAGGAAGTGTTTGACACTTCAACAGCCTTCTTGAAAATGGGACTTGAAACTCAAGAATATTCCGGTACATTTAATACAGGGTCACAAGGATTGGACAGGGGGCAAAACATTTAAAACTATTTTGTGAATTGTATTATATTAGTTCGGATTTGACCACGCACCTAAAGATCCTTGTAGGTACAGCTTTAGGTATAAAAGGTATATCTATTTATTTATATACTCATTGCACTCATCTTTATGAACAACTTTTAATATGGGACCAAACAAAAAATCGCAAAAAAAAGCCTAATATCCCTTTAGAGATTTACTCAGATACTGTTAATGTACTTCAGCCATGATTTAGTAAAGATATTGACACTTTAGTGAAGGTTTTGTTTATCAAAATTTTACTAACCGTCAGGTTTAATTAATCATTAAATATCTCTGAGTATGGCAGTTAGGGGAGGCCTATGTCCAGCAGTGGACGTCTTTCGGCTGAAATGATGATGATGATGACGGCAGTTAGAGTTTGAACAGATAGAAAGTGGTGAACTTACACGTTCCGTATGGTGTCGGACGCAAAGAATAGCACCATCCCATATCTTCCCGTGGGTGTCGTAAGAGGCGACTAAGGGATGTACCAGAGAATGGGCAGCAGCGTTCTCTGTGCTTTTTTGTATCGACCGTACTGCGATCGCCAACCCGCCTGCCAAGCGTGGCGATTATGGCAAACCCCCCTAAGCAAAAATGACACTTAGGGGAGGCCTATGTCCAGCAGTGGACGTCTTTCGGCTGAAATGATGATGATGATGATGATGAACTTACACGTCTTCCTTCTACGTGCCTTTTTCAATAGCCTTGAAAATGAAACGAGTGCATAGAAAACATCTCGTCTTCCACATACATAATGCATGACCGCAAAAAGGGGAAGGTTTTATTCAATGCTAAATAATTCGTTCTTTCTAACAACATGGGAATGTTTTTAGCTCAGTAGGTGATATCTCAATTCACACTAAGTTACGCTAGATAAAGTCTCGTAACACGTCTGTAGTTCTGTACAATAGAATAAGCCTGGCAAACGTATCAACGTAATACGTAGGTATTTAGAAACTTGACTGTTTACTTAGTAAGTCGAACTCGTTATAAACTAATATTAATTTAATTGCTAAACTTTCAGTTACCAATTGAAAGTGTGTTAAATAAACGATTACTAAAAACTTTAAGTAAATTATTCGAACAATAGAATTTTAGAATAACATACAATGGATGGAGTTTATTTATCAATGCGGGAAGGTTATTGATTACAATCTAAATACAAAGAGTCCCGGCGTGGTCGGAGATAGGGGCAAGCAAAAGGATTGTTGCAAGCCCTTTGTGATAAAGGGGTATCTCTTGTGTAAACGATTCCGCAGTCAATAGCAATATCTTGCTATATGTATAAACACAAAGGTAGGTATTAACTTCTAGTACAGGTATTTAACGTACTTCTGAATCCCATTAGTCGCAAGAACTTTAGACTAAGACTAGTTCTGTTGTAAGCTTCAAACTCAAATTATTCAAAATTAGGATTACTAGAAAGTTCTCGTGAGGCTAATAAATTAGGCCGCGGATTTTAGTACGGTGACGTGGCCTCGGCGGCACAAGGGCAAAGAAGGAACATGGGTTCGGTTTTTAGTCAGTAGAAGTCTGACACTCCCCTTCGCTCTGCCCAAGAGCGGGGGGGGTCATTTGATGATTATCCACCCAACAAAAAAAAAAGGGCTAATAAATGACGAGAAAAGCTAGTTTTCCCTCGTTGGTCAAGTGGTCGCAAGCGCGACTGCAGAGCATCAGTTCTTGGGTGTGTTTCCCGGGTCGGGCTTTGTGTTATTGGGTTTTTCCTTCAAGATTTTTTTATTAGCAGCCACGGAGTCTAGATGGATTGTGTTTTTCCGTTAGGAATTTCTCATTTACAACCAAGGAGTTGATGGCAATAGGCTCACCCCCTATTACTTCCATGGGACTTAAACATATAACTGGCGAAATGTGCGTGTATTATAATACAGTGAAACTTGGCTAAGTGTGACCTGGATAAGTGAGAAACCTCCATAACTGGAACTCATACTGAGGTCCCAACACTTTAAATCGTTATAGATACCTCTATAACTGAGACAGCGAGTGATTTTTTTATGCGTTAACCTCTGTAACTGAGATAATAATTATCGTTTTGTTTGTTTACTTACTTATTCCTATTCTACCCGCAAATTCCGTACTTAACTAATTTTGAGTCTCAATGACCTGCAGTTTTAGTTTTGCTTTACTATCATACCGATGTTTATTTGAAAAATGCCGTAAAGAAGGCTTAAATCATTATCAATACGTGAAAAACTTAAACTCATATCTGTTTATGAAAGTTTTTACACTTTTGAACGATTTATAAAAAAACGTGCTCCAATATTCTTATCTACAAAGATAAAAACTCACGTATAATGATTTAATCATCGCACTTCTATAACTGAAATGTCCTGTATTCTGACCTCTGTTAATAGAACCCTCTGTAGGTAAGTGAGACAGATTTTTATTTATACCTGGATATCTGAGACACTGGGTAAGTGGAACCTCTATAAGTGAGACAAATTTGCAGGTCCCTTCAAGTCTCACTTACCCAGGTTTCACTGTATAAGGTACACCTCTGCCTATTAACCCATCGGACATTACAGGTGGATTATGTTATTGCTAATCTAGTTTTGCGATTAGTCTTCAATAGAATATACCTAATAGACTAGAAATCAAAAGATAATGCATTGATTGAATGAGCCCAAAACTTATTTGATGGCTCTAGATTACTTACTGAGGTACCTAGTTATTTCAATAACATTTCGAACATTGAAAATAAGTGTATATTCATGTTATAGTACATTACTGCAGAATCCAGTAAGTAAGCCTTCCTGGCCAAGTATGAGTTAACCGGACCGAACCGCAGGTGAGGTCTGGTTATATACGAGGCCAGGATGGCTTTCTTACTGGTTGAGGTTTGTATAATGCTTTTCTCAAAAATTAAAGAAAGTTTAACAACAAATTCGTTTAATTAATATTGAAGGTTACATTCATATGTGAAAAACACAATAGCGCTTTCTGGCCGACCCGGGAATCGAACCCAGGACCTCACGCTCTGCAGTCGAGCTTGCGACCACTAGACCAACGAGGCAGTTTAGGAAACAACTTTAGAAAAAACTTTTTAATAAACTGAAATTACTAAATACAATCATAAAATCCCACACTATACTTCTACAACATTACTAAGTACAAAACGCAACATATAAAATGGCTGTTTAAGGTTCCAAAAATATATGTATCTCATAAAATGTCATACCAAAAAGAGAGATAGATATATATTTGGAACCTCCCTTCTATAACCATGTTATAATGGCTAAACTCTAATCTGTGTCTGGTACTATGTTTTTTTTCTAAACAGATCTAAAGAGGATGACCTAGTGTCCAGTAAGTAAATTACATACTTACTTACTGGACAGTAGGAGATTCCAAGTTTAAAATCTCGCTTCTTACTGGACAGTTGTGAATAAGTCTCCGGTAAAGTTCACTTTCTGGATACTTTTTAGAGATGTTATGGCAACATTACATACCATTTTTGAGAAAACAATTAATAATATGGTTTGTATTAAAGCTTTAGAAGACGTGAATGTGTAGAAAACTAATTGGCCAAGAATGATTTGCGATTTCACGGAGGTTGTTAATCCTTGTGTGTGTGTTTTTTTCAGGTTTTAACTCGAGGGAGTTAAGGACACATTACATTTTACATTACATTATACATTCAGGCTTGAAAATGAAAGAGACCACTGTATGAAAAGTCATTCATTTGTTTCACAATAATAAGTCTTCACAAATGATTTCTCGATGGTACCTATGCGTAAAAGTTTTTAATCTGATATGGTCACTAACATTAACAATTGAAAACGGAATAAAGGGGAAACGGGATTTGTCTGCTCTGCTCATATTCACCCTCCCGCAATAACTTCAGTTTATCTGTGATCCTGTGTTATAATGGGAACTCCAAACAAACAGTAAACAAGGTAAAGGTATACCTACCGTTTTCAGTGTTAATAATGTTCTCGATGGTCCGAGCAATATTTACCAATAAGGCCACACTGCATAGAACAAGACATAAATGGATTCTATGTATTCACTTTGATGCCAGATTTCAGTTGAGGAAGGCTTTTGAAAATTTCAGTTGACCCAGGGGAAAACTGAAACGTGAACGAGCGGCACTAGCTTCCTAGGACTTATTGACTTAATATTTTATATTTTCACACAACATCCTTTTCTTCACCGTTTTTACTTGTTTCATGCGGCCTCAGACCAAGAAAAAAAGGAAGACGGCGCGCCACGAACATCAAAAGTGAAGCCAACTTTTTATCTATGTGTGTAGACAATGTCTCGTGAAGTCGTGAAGTCGTGACGTTCTAGGAGAAATGCGTGTGGTTTTAGTGTAGGTGTGTGCGTGAGCTTGTATGTTTACTTGCTATAGGCGCGTGGTTTTGTGACTTCACTGTTGGTGTTCGCGGCGCGCCGTCTTTCTTTTTTTCTTGGTCTGAGCATGCGGCTTAGTTTATCTGCATTAGTGCATTGCTTAGGTGGTCATTCTCGAAGTAGTTGTAGAACAATAATAATTGCTGGTTAACCAAAAAAATAATACGTACGACGGCCCAGCCGCAATTAACATAAGTAGGTACTCGTAGGTAGGTACCCAGTTACTGTCCCTATTAGGATATTAGACATCAACGTTAACACAGAGTTATTTTGTTACGATCGGGAACTATATACCTACATATACTTACCCAGTTGGCCTGCCCGCGGGCAATTGGCTATTATTTTACGTAATTCATCATTAATTTCGTGAAGGTACCTAGTAACCAAGGAGGTGCACATACTTAAGTCGCTCATATATTATATTATCATTACGACCTTGTTTTTTGGAGGTTGTGAAATCATCAAATGACTCCTCCCGCTCTGGGTGAGCGGAAGGAAGTGTCAGACTTCTACTGACTAAATACCACCCATGTTCCTTCTTAACCCTTTGAAATGAAATGACCTGGTACATACATAATAAGATGGTAATAGTACATTACTGCAGAATCCAGTAAGTAAGCCTTCCTGGCCAAGTATGAGTTAACCGGACCGAACCGCAGGTGAGGTCTGGTTATATACGAGGCCAGGATGGCTTTCTTACTGGTTGAGGTTTGTATAATGCCTTTCTCAAAAATTAAAGAAAGTTTAACAACAAATTCGTTTAATTAATATTGAAGGTTACATTCATATGTGAAAAACACAATAGCACTTTTTGGCCGACCCGGGAATCGAACCCAGGACCTCACGCTCTGCAGTCGAGCTTGCGACCACTAGACCAACGAGGCAGTTTAGGAAACAACTTTAGAAAAAACTTTTTAATAAACTGAAATCTATACTTATAATAAATCTGTAGAGAGGTCAATTCTGTACATGATATATATTTTCAAAATAACTATCAGGGGGTAATTAGTGATCGATACTGATGCCAAAAATGCAATCAGTAAAATTTTTGTCTGTCTGTCTGTCTGTCTGTCTGTCTGTATGTTCCTTATAGAAACAAAAACTACTCGACGGATTTTAACGAAACTTGGTACGATTATTCTTCATACTCCTGGGGAGGTTATAGTATACTTTTCATCACGCTACAATCAATAGGAGCAGAGCAGTGAAGGGAAATATTGAGAAAACGGGAGAAGTTGCTCCATTTTTTAAGCTTCCGTCGCGTGTGCAGCCTTAATGGTTAAAGCTACATAGAAATCATTTATGACGGAAATGTTCTACATAAAATTATCTAAAAAATATCCCACAACAGCATATCTTTTATGGTTGACTCACAATAACACGTGTCGCGCCGTTGCGCGTGAATACTGAATCATGCCTTAAGGATTATTTTTGTGTAACGGTTGCCGCGCTCGACGCGGGTCGTGGCTGTTGATGCGTTCAGAGCGTTCGACCTTATTGACAGACAATAATTGATTTTAACAAACAATGCTTATCAGCGCGACTTTTAGTATTTAAATAGGTACTTAGTTTATTTGAATTTCTTTTGTTGTTATTTTATAAAATAGGTATTAGTTGTTTTGGTAGTGTTTAAATATTCGTTCAAATTACAAATTATTAATAGTTTACATTTTATTTCCTTGGTGAAGTAGTAATAGAAGTAGAAGTAGTACGCATAGTTTTTTAGATACCGATAGGTAAGTTTTGGCTAATTTATGTTCAATTAATTTTTGTAGTAGGTAAAAGCGTAGATACTTTTATTAGTTATAGTATTTAGGTATAGGTATTTATTTGTAAGTGAAGTAGGTATAGGTAGATGGTATTGCACAGGCGTTTCAACTTTATTTTCATTTCTTTTTTTGTTGTAAGTTGTACATATTTCTGGGTATAATTCTATTAGAATATTTTAGTTTAAATAGGCACTTAGATTTTAAGTGTAAGGTAGCTATAGTTAGGACCTCTATCGTAGGTTATTTTGTTACCTAGGTAACTGACAGCCTTTCCGTTACCGTCGATTAAAAATAAAATACACAATGCCACCTAAAAAACGCCACTGAACCGTAAGGAAGGACATATGGTACTTTTTTACGAAAAACGACGGAAACGCGGACGAAGTCGCGGGCAAAAGCTAGTTACTAAATACAATCATAAAATCCCACACTATACTTCTACAACATTACTAAGTACAAAACGCAACGTATAAAATGGCTGTTTAAGGTTCCAAAAATATATGTATCTCATAAATTGTCATACCAAAAAGAGAGATAGATATATATTTGGAACCTCCCTTCTATAACCATGTTATAATGGCTAAACTCTAATCTGTGTCTGGTACTATGTTTTTTTTTCTAAACAGATCTAAAGAGGATGACCTAGTGTCCAGTAAGTAAATTACATACTTACTTACTGGACAGTAGGAGATTCCAAGTTTAAAATCTCGCTTCTTACTGGACAGTTGTGAATAAGTCTCCGGTAAAGTTCACTTTCTGGATACTTTTTAAAGATGTTATGGCAACATTACATACCATTTTTGAGAAAAATAATTTTAGTCTCACTATATTCGACTCATCAGTCGTGCAAATATTTCTGGTAGGTACTTACATGCATAATAATAACATTTTCTCAAAAATGGTATCTCATAAATTGTCATACCAAAAAGAGAGATAGATATAATTATATTTGGAACCTCCCTTCTATAACCATGTTATAATGGCTAAACTCTAATCTGTGTCTGGTACTATGTTTTTTTTTCTAAACAGATCTAAAGAGGATGACCTAGTGTCCAGTAAGTAAATTACATACTTACTTACTGGACAGTAGGAGATTCCAAGTTTAAAATCTCGCTTCTTACTGGACAGTTGTGAATAAGTCTCCGGTAAAGTTCACTTTCTGGATACTTTTTAGAGATGTTATGGCAACATTACATACCATTTTTGAGAAAATGTTATTATTATGCATGTAAGTACCTACCAGAAATATTTGCACGACTGATGAGTCGAATATAGTGAGACTAAAATTATTTTTCTCAAAAATGTTATGTAATGTTGCCATAACATCTCTAAAAAGAATCCAGAAAGTGAACTTTACCGGAGACTTATTCACAACTGTCCAGTAAGAAGCGAGATTTTAAACTTGGAATCTCCTACTGTCCAGTAAGTAAGTAAGTATGTAATTTACTTACTGGACACTAGGTCATCCTCTTTAGATCTGTTTAGAAAAAAAAACATAGTACCAGACACAGATTAGAGTTTAGCCATTATAACATGGTTATAGAAGGGAGGTTCCAAATATATATCTATCTCTCTTTTTGGTATGACATTTTATGAGATACATATATTTTTGGAACCTTAAACAGCCATTTTATACGTTGCGTTTTGTACACACGGCTACACATCAAGCTATACAAAACCAGTTAATCTTGGCCTCACTTTACTAGATCTTTTCGCACAATGAACGATCAGATTATACTGGTTTTGTATAGCTTGATGTGTAGCCGTGTGTACTTAGTAATGTTGTAGAAGTATAGTGTGGGATTTTATGATTGTATTTAGTAATTTCAGTTTATTAAAAAGTTTTTTCTAAAGTTGTTTCCTAAACTGCCTCGTTGGTCTAGTGGTCGCAAGCTCGACTGCAGAGCGTGAGGTCCTGGGTTCGATTCCCGGGTCGGCCAAAAAGTGCTATTGTGTTTTTCACATATGAATGTAACCTTCAATATTAATTAAACGAATTTGTTGTTAAACTTTCTTTAATTTTTGAGAAAAGCATTATACAAACCTCAACCAGTAAGAAAGCCATCCTGGCCTCGTATATAACCAGACCTCACCTGCGGTTCGGTCCGGTTAACTCATACTTGGCCAGGAAGGCTTACTTACTGGATTCTGCAGTAATGTACTAATAATTACATTTGTGTCCCTTATCCAAAAATAAAACAAAAATGTTACGTATATTTTCTATTTACAGCGAGCCTACACCCTGCCTCCCTGACTGCATCGTTGGTCAGAAGTCACAAGCGCGACCTCTGTGCATTAGGTTCGGGGTTCGATTTTCAGGTCGGGCAAAGTGTTATTGATATATTTTTTTTATTTAGCCTGCACTGTCCCACTGCTGGGCAAAGGCCTCCCCCAACTCCTTCCAAGAGCTCTTATCTTGTGCCGCTTCGAACCAGCCCTCATGGTACGCGTCTAAATCGTCACGCTACCTCTTTCTAGGCCGGCTTTGGCGGCACCGTCCGTCTTCCGGCATCCATCGTGTTGAGGCTTTTGCCCAGCGGCCATCTTGCATGCGGCTGACGTGACCCGCCCAATCCCACTTTAACTTAGCAGCCATCTTGCCCACGTCCACTATACCCGTTTTGGAGCGCAGCGTGGTTTTAATTGATTTTAATCATCAGAAATTTCTCAGTACCAGTCAGAGGTGTCTCTATTTGCGTCCGATTGATGGTAATATGCTCACCCCTTATTAGGTACTTACATGGGACTTGAAGTATAACTAGTGAATATAGGTGTAGCCAAATGAGTTCACCCACAGATTCACCTCTGCCCAAACGCTTCGGGTAATACAGGCGTGATGTTTTGTTATGTAGCAACCTACAAAGCAGTACCTACCTTGTATTAATCAAAGTATCGGTGGTACCGATATCGGTCTACTCCTTGTTATTGATTACATACGTGATGCTATAGGTATGAATACAGCTTCGTGAGATTGATGGGAACATAATACCGAATCCATCTAATGCTACAAGAGTAAATCATGACGCAATAGCATGGGATAATGCCCTACCTCAAAATACCATCGATCTACCATAAAAATACCATCAATTTGGATAATCTGCTAAGTAAAATTCACATTATAATATTAAGTAACTTGTTATCAGAGTAATAAAGTTTCACTTCCGTTATAACTAATTAATTATTTAAATTCTAGCTACGGTCTCTTTTCCTATAAATCACTGTAAACTGTAAGAGTTTGTTCAACAATTATTACAGACTGGAAATGGGATTTAATATGTTCACATATTATCATCACGGCTGTATGTACCAAACATAGTTATAATTTCTATGGTACCAAATAAGAATAATGGGATAAATCGGTTCATATTTGCTAAGTAAATAGATATCTATAGTCATCAAAATAACTCATTATACGCAGCAGTAAACTATATAACGATATTAGCATTCATATCGGTAATTGCCCCTGAAATTGGTATTCCCAAATTCCCTTTGATAACTGTCTACTGGAATTTACAAGTAAATACGATAAACGGGTATTATACCAATGTAGGTATTAGGATACCTACATTGGTATAATACCCGTTTATCGTATTAATCCGTTTTCTTAATAATGTGAGATCTAATGAAGCAATACACAGGATTTCTCCGATGACGAACATAGATATGTTATGTACCCATATAAAAGTTGTTAGGAAAATCGTTGGAGCATTTTCTTTTTCATTAAGACGACAGTATGTAATATCTGAGGCCTTATTATCTCTTTTGCTGGAGAGTTGTCCGTCGTTAAATGTTATTTTGTTGAGTATATATCTAACAGATTGTCAATTTCTTTTAGCTCTTTGCTAGAGAAAATCCACTTAATTTGAAAACATTATGTGAGGAAACTGTCTGCTAAAGCTTTCCTAATTCAGAATAACAAATAACTGAAAATTATATCTTTAATTTTATGAATCAATATTATACCTGATTGGCTGATTCTAAGTTCGTGGTTCACCACCTCGACTGACATAGTTATTACCTATATCGGCTAACTTTGCCAACAAACAACAGCTCTCACTCAAACCGCAAGTAAATAATAGCATTCGCATTCTTTATACACGGCATCTTACGTTTACGTTTTTATCACATGTTTTCAGCCCTATTTGAGCTCAGAAATACGTACATTTAGCACGCAATTACAATAAAAGCTCACGCGACTCCAAGTCACTGCCGCTTGCCTCTTAGCACTCCCTGAGCCGTTTGAGGGTTGAGGCGACTAAAATGCCGCTTTGTTACATTCCACTTCGACTTCAAATCATTAACGTCTACTGGCAGATATGTGTAGGTACGTAACTATTTTAAAAATGCAAACAATTCACTCTTCAATATTTTTTTTTCTTTGCAGTTTAAGTAAGTAATTTAGTTTTATAAATATCCTTCATTCGTCACCATACTTGAAGCGACTTATTATAAAACTAAACAGTCAATTTACAAAAACGGTACTTAATTCGTTCTTGTTTATCGCGGCTTGATGTACTAATTATATAGTTTCAAATATTTACTTCCATGTATTTATTGCGATGTTTGTGAAATTGGACAAGAAGAGTGCATGCTGTTTGCCGACGGCATTGTTCTTGTCGGTGCAGATGGACCTGAGATCCAGAGCAGATTGGAGAAATGGCAACAGAAGCTGGAGTTGTTATCTTGAAAATCAGCGAAAGTAAAACTGATTAGATATTCTGCAGTTTCGGCGGTCTCCGCAGTTCTGGGGTCATAGCCCTACCAACCTGGAAGAAGCATGCCACTTCTTCCAGTTTGAAATGTTTGAAATAGAACGTAATGTAAAGCACAGAATTAACACTGGGTGTATGAAATGGCGGCAGGTCACGGAAACAATATGCGACTCACGCATTCCCCATACACTGAAGGTAGTTAAGATGAGAATGCTAACGGGGATCTGTGGCACAATATAAATATGGACAGTACGGAAACTGCCTACAAACGCTCGAAACCGCACACTCACACAAACATGCGCATCGACAGGGCCAGCTAGCGATTGTGGCAGTGCTCTCAGTTGTGCGTGCCGCGCCGAGACGAGTGGTTAGTTTACGTAAAAGTTTTTTTTTTAAATTAATATCCTCCAATCTTAATTTTTTTTTACACTGGTCCAACTTTACTTAATAATAACATTAAATAACATTTTATTAGTCTAAAACTGTGTAGTATGATATGAAGGAAAGTTCATTGATAATAATAATTTAAAACAATATAATAATATATTCGTTCTTAATATTAATAATATGTTAATTATTTATAGCAGAATTGCACATCACTAGTTGTAGTAAACTAGGTAGTTATTTCAATTCGATTCATTGATCACAACTAGGGTTACCATTTAGAAATTTAAAAAGTCCTGACAAAAAGCCTGACATTTTAATAAAAGTCCGGACATTTTAGTATTTTTTTAGAAAGATGCTCCATAAAACATGCATTTTAAAACTATTTAAAAAAAAATTACAATTGTCAGAATGCCTGTTCTATTGAGTATTTGCGAGATTATTTTTGTTATCCAGGCTCAAAACGCAAGTGTGGAAATAGTGTTTTCTCTAATGGGAGCACAATGGACAAAAGAGCTTGATTGTAGGTTTATAGGAGATTGTAGGTACCCTCGGTTAGATCATTGATGATGATTCGATACAACCTTAAAAATATGAGCTGTGAAGAATTCTACAAGAAAAGTTTTAATGAAAGGCTTTTAATTTCAAGTATCAGGCACTGAAAAATATAAAAAATAATATCCCGAAAACTATCGTTAAGTTTGATTATTTTACGTAAAACTATTTTTGTTTCGAAAAAAAATATTTTGTTTGAAGTACCTAGTTGATTGTTTGCAATAGAAGATTTGATGTTTGATCTCGTTAAATCGAATGTTATAGAAGATTTATATTTTGTTTTTAGATGAATGAGAAGTTAATACAGATTGAAGACTTATTTGATATTCTCAAAAAATCCGGACAAATTAAAGAACCGGACAAAGTCCGGACAAAGGTCTAGAAGTCCGGACATGTCCGGACAAATCCGGACGGATGGTAACCCTAATCACAACAGAATAAAAATATTTAAGAAAAAAAAACAATATCATCAACATTAAAAGGGACAACCCTATGGCTTCAATGGAGCGTAGGTAGTTATCGCATCAACTAGGCTTAGTTTCGGTACTGTCCATATTTATACTGTGTCTGTGGTGTAACGCGAATGGTTAAAATAAGGAATGAGTACATAAGAGGAAGTCTGAAAGTGGCACTGGTAAATGAAAAATTGTGTGGTAATCGGTTATCGTTGTATGCAGTATGTAGGTACATGTGATTCGAAGAAATGAGGAAATGTAATGAGGAAAGAAACGATGGATGGACTGTGTGAAGGGTGATATAGCAAGACAGGAGGTGAGTAATGGGATGAAAAGCAATAGAGAAGTACCTATGGATGAAGAACACATGGTGCGCCTACCCCAAGTAAATTGAGGGGAAGATGAGGAGAATAATGATGTGTAACCGTACCCCAGGTACACCTATTCAAAAAATTCTTGCTTTAATGAAACCCTACAGACATTCATCATCATCAGCCTCCAGCAGATATGCGTACGATGTATAAATACAATAATAATATTTTCTCTTAATACACACACACACATACTTTGAAGGTGACATGCAACATTCGCAGGTAGGTAATACGTTAAATAAATCATTCTGAATACCCTACACGGTTCGTAAGATTTTCTAATATTGTAATAAATAGTAGGTAATAATTTAAACGGGTGTAATGTGTTAATGTTTTGGACCCTTTTTGATCAGCATTTCGGTAGGTACCTACATAAAGTTGTGAACCATTTACATGAAGCAATTAGTTAGGTACTTAGCTGCCCACAGCTAGGGAAATTGGTGAAAAATATCGACAGGTAGTTGAGGTATCGATAGATTATCCTATTTCCGAAATTCCGATATTAATATCTCTGTTACGTTAGCCTATGTTCACACAGCGCGAAGCTGTACGATTTATGTTGCGAACATGTGCACGCTACTTTTTCATACAGTATTAAACGTATGAACATCGGGCGATTGACGCCTAATCCCAACATAATTATAACCGTTGGTGTCTTTATAGCTAGGTCTTATATAAAAAATAGGCTACAATTTAATGCTCACCAAAAAAGATTTTTCACTCCTCTTGCTCAAAAAGTACGTCATAATAGCATACCAGAGCGGGCGTAAAATTGCATATATTGCTCTAGGGCTAAAAGTAAATCTCGTACGACAACTTGTTCAGCCAGCTGGTGCGTGATTTAGTTTCAAGTAAAAAAAAATGTTTTATTTTTAAAAATGGAACTAAACGCTCTGAATGCCGAACTCTTTGGTAGAATGTGTGCGTTGCATTGCAGCTACAGAAGAAATAAAAAAAGGCATTGGCGCGAAATTTTTGGAATTGTATTATTAAATTGAATTTAATTTTTAATAAAATAAACTCATATTGAACATGGTTATTTTATTTTCTCGCAATCGTAGTGAAAAGTACAGTGTAACACACGGCGCTAAAATCCCATTATAACTCGGTTCCTATTTACTACCTCGCTAAAGCTCGGTAGTTAAACTACCTCGTATATAATGGGTCATTTTAGGCCCTTGTATTACAATGTACTATTTAGACCCTAGAGACTAAAGTACAGTAAAGTACCAAATAAAATATTTTAACTTCAAATAAAATAAACCCACCGTATACCGAGGTGCCTAAAGAAAAACGTTTTAAGTTCCAAAATAATTAGATACTCATCAGAATAATTGTACGTGTTGTATTTATATTCTTTTTGCCTACCAAAATGGATTAATGCTCACCAAATCAATTAAACAAAATTATAATACGACCGTCTCGCGACAGTATCCTTTATGGGCGGCATGGGCACCGGGCCGTAGGCCGACGAAGGAGGCCGGCGGAGGCCCGGCACTTCGGGGACAGAAGATATTAGTGTTATTTAATATGCGAGCGAAGCGAGCGCGCGTCATGGAGATAAATTGAAAGTCGTGAAATACAATATTGGTGACATCTATTTTTATTTATTTATTTTATTTAGTGATAATATAAAATATTTGGTCTGCAGTTAACTTTAAAGGCGTTTATAAATCTTTATGGTTTAGAATAAAAAGGAAAATAGGTTCATTCCTACAATACTTTAGGAAACACTAACACACAATTTGGTGAGCATCAATCCATTTTGGCCGGCATTTCGAATTTTTTTTCTTTTCTGGTAGGCGTTTAAAAATATATATATTATATACCTATAATTTATAAATCTACTCTTGACCGTGGTCCCGGTCTCGAAACCCCCACGACCCTTATTAATCTATCTATTTGTTTGCCCTCTGATACCAACTTCTTTTGTAGTAACACGCCTTATAAAGACTTTTTTTTTTGGGGGGGGCGTGAAATTACCGAATGACTCCTACAGCCCTGGGCAGAGCGGTATGGAGTGTCAGACTTCTACTAACTAAAAACCACCCATGTTTCTTCTTAGCCCTTTGTGCCGAGGCCGCGGTATCTCTTTCGAACAACCCGCAGTCCCGACGGGGCCTTATAAATAAACTTACCTACTCCCCATAAATACGCCAGCCTTTTTGCCAAAATTTCACGAATCGACAAGAAAAAGCCAAACTGCTAAGAAAAGATAGAAGGAAGATATAAACACAACACTTACTTATTGAAGTAACTATGTACCGTACAGTCACAAACAATCATAGAGTATGCAGACCAGTCTGAAAATGGACAAGAGCCAACTTTTTGATGTGAAACATTCTATGCCCTAGGCAGTAAAACAGACTCGTGTGGCCGTAACGGAAGAATAAAACAAAAAGATGTTTTAAATGTGATTCGTGGTCTTATAAATATTTTTTCACTTCTCTCGCTCTAAAATTCGTCTTTATGTCGTGCGTAGGCGACATAAAGTCGCGTTTTATGCTCTAGAGCATAAAGTAAAATCTTCGTCGATGACCAAGGTAATCGGCACAGGTAATCGGCCCAACAGCCACAGGAACAACTTCAACTTCATAGAATAACCTCTTTAATTTAATTCGTTTCGTTAGTATTCAAAGAGGTAAACATTGTGCTTTTCATTACGACTATAAGGAAAGTTGATGGGAATAGGCTTGTCCCCAATTACCTAAATCGCTTGATGGCAATAGGCTTGGTCGTAATTAGATTGGATGATGGCAATAGGCTTGCTCCTAATTACACCCGTTGCTGGCAATAGGCTTGCCCCCAATGACATCATTTGATGGGAATAGGCTTACTCTTAATTACATTGATTGATGGCAATAGGCTTGCTCTCAATTACCTAAATCAGTGGATGGCAATAGGCTTGCTCCTAATTATATCGGTTGATGGCAATAGGCTTGCTCCTAATAAGATTGGTTGATGGCAATAGGCTTTTCCTAATTACATCGGTTGATGGCAATAGGCTTGCCCCTAATTACATCAGTGGATGGCAATAGGCTTGCTCCTAATTACATCGGTTGATGGCAATAGGCTTGCTCCTAATAAGATTGGTTGATGGCAATAGGCTTTTCCTAATTACATCGGTTGATGGCAATAGGTTTGCCCCTAATTACATCAGTTGATGGCAATAGGCTTGCTCCTAATTACATTGGTTGATGGCAATAGGCTTGCACCTAATCACATCTGTTGAAAAATAAAAAAAAAGTTAATTGGTGGGAACCATAATTATTTTTACAATATTTACAAGTTGCTGTTTCATTTCCTCGCAATCGAAGTGAAAAGTAGAGTGTAAAACTCGTCCATAAAACCCATTTTGCTCTCTACTTTATATCCATCCTCGCTCGCAAGCTCGCATCGGATGGATAAACGTCTCGCGCAAAATGATGCGTTTTATGCACTTGGTGTACAATCTACTATTTCACTCCTCTTGCTCAAAAAGAACGCCTTAACAGCATACCAGAGCGGGCGTAAAATTGCATTTATTGCCCTAGGGCTAAAAGTAAATCTCGTACGACAACTTGTTCAGCCAGCTGGTGCGTGATTTAGTTTCAAGAAAAAAAAAAAAAAATTGGTTGCCTGTAAAGTCGGTATACGGGCGAAAGTTTTACGTGACAACGACTTTGAGTGGTAAAATAATTTTAATGTGAATATTCATTCGTATAGTAGGAAGAAGGATGAAAGTGCCTTTCACTTTTTATGTCTGTCTCTCTCGCTCTTAGGCGGGCTAACCATGCCCGAGTGGAAGGGACGCGTGCCTCTCACTCGCTCTCATTGTGAGCGCATAACGTGAGCGGAGCGTAACGCAGTTTCTTGAAGTGTCACCCGGCAAACCAATTTATAAGACGTTGTCACGTCAAAAAAATTGGGATTGTAGTAAACGATTAGATAATTAATAATAATAATTTATTATTATTAGATTACACAATATTCGTCTTCACAGAGGGCTGAAATTAAGTTGCCGGGAAAAAACATCTCATTACATTTGAACAACTGTACAAATTGTACATTTAATTTTTAATAAAATAAACTCATATTGAACATGGTTATTTTATTTTCTCGCAATCGTAGTGAAAAGTACAGTGTAACACACGGCGCTAAAATCCCATTATAACTCGGTTCCTATTTACTACCTCGCTAAAGCTCGGTAGTAAAACTACCTCGTATAATTATAATGGGTCATTTTAGGCCCTTGTATTACAATGTGTATTTCACTTCTCCCGCTCTAAAATTCGTCTTTATGTCGTGCGTAGGCGACATAAAGTCGCGTTTTATGCTCTAGAGCATAAAGTAAAATCTTCGTCGAAGACCAAGGTAATCGGCACAGGTAATCGGCCCAACAGCCACAGGAACAACTTCAGCTTCATAGAATAACCTCTTTTATTTAATTCGTTTCGTTAGTATTCTTCTTAGTAATCGCTTGATGGCAATAGGCTTGGTCTTAATTAGATTGGTTGATGGCAATAGGCTTGCTCCTAATTATACCCGTTGCTGACAATAGGCTTGCCCCCAATTACATCATTTGATGGGAATAGGCTTACTCTTAATTACATTGATTGATGGCAATAGGTTTGCTCTCAATTACCTAAATCAGTGGATGGCAAGAGGCTTGCTCCTAATAAGATTCGTTGATGGCAATAGGCTTTTCCCAATTACATCGGTTGATGGCAATAGGCTTGCCCCTAATTACATCAGTTGATGGCAATAGGCTTGCTCCTAATTACATTGGTTGATGGCAATAGGCTTGGTCCCAATTATATCAGTTGATGGCAATAGGCTTGCTCCTAATTACATTTGTTGATTGCAATAGGCTTGCACCTAATCACATCGATTGAAAAATAAAAGGAAGTTAATTGGCGGGAACCATAATTATTTTTACAATATTTACAAGTTACTGTTTCATTTCCTAGCAATTGAAGTGAAAAGTAGAGTGTAAAACTGGTCCATAAAACCCATTTTTCATTACTCATACTCTGAGAGTAGGTCAGAACATGCCTGCGGAGCGGGTTGAAAGTACTACTTTTCAGCCCTAGGGAGAATCGCTTTCTACTGACAGCTGTCAAATTATAGGGAGCAAACCTATTGCTATCAACCAATGTGATTAAGAGCAAGCCTATTACCACCATCCGATGTGATAGGAGCGAGCCCATTGCCATCAACTGATGTAATTGGGACCAAGCCTATTGCCATCAACCAATGTAATTAGGAGCAAGACTATTGCCATCAACCAATCTAATTAGGAGCAAGCCTATTATATCTGCCTAATTAATTTCTGCCAAGTTATCATCTGACTTGTTGTTATCTGCCTAGTTACCATCTGCATAGTTATCATCTGCCTAGTTATAATCTGCCTAGTTATCATCTGCCTAGTTGTCATCTGCCTAGTTAATATCTGCCTAGTTATCATCTGCCTAGTTGTTATCAGCCTAGTCATCATCTGCCTAGTTTAGGAAGTGTTCCAGTCCTGTCAGTAAATACATTAATTGAGTATGAAAATTAAATATCCCTAGACCGTGTTGATGTAACACGGTCTAGGGATATTTCATACTCAATTAAATAACTCGAAAAGTACTGGCCGCATTGGAATCTTTAATACACCGATTTGTTTGTAATTTATCTCAGACTAATTCCAAATTCAAATTTTTGAAAATTCTTTTGTTTCGGTGGCATAAAAATGTCTTGATGTATAGGAGAGGGAATTTTCATTTGTGCGAAATTTAAAAAACAATACGAATTACGTTTAGTTACAGTTTTTTTTTTCATTTTTAAACGAAAGATAAAGTTAAAATTGAGGTATTGTAGCCATACAACGCCGACATTTGACGAGGGCGGAGATGTTACGAGCTGTGGGAATGCTGGAAGCTGGATCTGTTCAGCGTAATGTTGCTGAGGCCATAGGGACCCATCAAAATGTAATTACAAGATTGTGGACACGCTATCGTGCCACAGGTGAAGTAGCGGAGAGGTACCGGGGGCCAAGTCGCATCACTACCCCCAGACAAGACCGATTTTTGCAAATTACTGCGCGAGCTCATCCAAATGCAACGGCGACTCAATTGGTCCAAAGGCTGCGAGTTGAACACCAAGTGCTTGTGAGTGACCAAACTGTAAGAAGGCGACTGCATGAAAGCAATCTACGCTCTCGTAGACCACTCCGGGTCCCACCTTTACGGAGAGGCAATCGTGGACGACGATTAGAATGGGTTCGGAACCACGTGGACTGGGGCCGTGAGCAATGGTCCAATGTGCTGTTCACGGATGAATCCAGGTTCGGCTTCCATCCAGATTCACGAAGGACGCGTGTTTGGCGAGTTCCTGGACGATGGAGCCGTCTCCAGAACCCTCAGGAAGTTCACCCATACCAAGGAGGAACAATTATGGTTTGGGCAGGAATTCGTCTTGGAGGACGGACGGATCTCGTTTGGGAGCGGGGCAATATGACGGCAGAACGATACGTCCAACAGGTGCTGGGGCCCGTAATCTTGCCCCACAGAACACAAATGGGGCAAGATTTCCTGCTCATGCACGACAATGCCCGGGCACACACGGCGAGAACGGTAGCAGCTTGGTTACATACACATAATGTTAGGGCCTTAGACTGGCCTGCTCAATCGCCAGATCTAAATCCCATTGAGCATGCGTGGGATATGCTGCAAAGAAGAGCTCTGAAGGAAGTTCCTGAAAATTTGGCTACAGAAGATCAACTTTTTGCGCACCTCAGAAGGACATGGGACAATATTCCGCAGCAAGACATTGACAACCTTGTTCTGAGCATGCCGAATCGTTGCCGATGTGTTATGAACATCATGGGCGCTTTCTCAGACTACTAACTTCAAGTTTATAAACACAAATTAAATGATTTTTCTATTTTTTTCAGTTTTTACTCACAAATTAAAAGTTAATTCATCTGCGGTTTCCGTCTATGCTTCATTTTTTTTCCATAAAATCCTGAAATTTTAATCAGTACCTTAACCATTATTAAAAAATGGTAGAATATTAAATAACGTATATTTTAAATATATACATGTCATTTAAATAATTAACACATTGATAGTAATTCGCTTTTTTTAAAATATCCCTAGACCGTGTTGATGTGTGTATTATGTAACACGATAGGTCACTATATCGTGCCCTTAAAGCGAAAACCAACTAAAGTCACTTAAGGGCAAAAATGAGTTACAAATACCGTTAGAATCTCCTTTTCAAGATCTACATACTAGTAAAACCCGTTTTCCGAGATGACGCTCCGTTCTGGATTTAGCTTTCAGCTAAGGTAACTTATCAGGAGATTTTTTACAAAACCCAGTAAGTGTCGGTTAAAGCAATGTTTTTGCACTGTAAGCAATTTTTCTGCCAGGAAAAACATTCTATCTGCGTTTATGTGGTTTTGTCATGATTCACGTTAAATAATTAACAATAACAATTTAATTAACTAAGTAATGAGACTAAATATTTCTACTTAGTATTAGCAATTACCCATTAGGTGAACATAAATATTTCGTTTAATTAAATTCATAAAAAAACTGCTGTCTAAACTCTATTCTTCAAAACATAAGAAAACATTGCGACTACAGGAAAAACCACTAATCTGTAGCATTTATCAAGCCAATCCTTCATTTTTCCTACTTGTTTTATGAATTAAGCTATTTTTCCTTTACCACCCGAATAATGAATACAATAAAAAATTAAAATACACGTACTCGCCTCTTTATCAAGTATTTTAATAGAATTTTTACGATTCGAACCTTTAAACACGATTTTCTCGAAACTACATTTTGTACAGTTAGTTGGGTTTTGAAGTAAGGGCACGATATCGATCATGATGAGCGAGTTCATACTCCAACTCGCACTTGGCCGATTTTCGGGTGACTGTGCCCACAACCTTTTTTGAAGGCTTGATTCGCGCCTGACTGGTATTAGCCATTGAAAGTCCGCCAGTACCTACTCGTGATCGACTCTAGTCAAGCAAACGTTGGTGATAAGATGGAATTGATCCATAGCATGGGTAGCATAGCCTCATAGACCCACTATCAACAATAACATAACTCTGACCGCCTTGTCTCACTTCAAAAATATTCAAAAGGAAGTGACGGCATGCGAGATAAACCAAGTCTAAGTTAAACCAGGTTTAACTATCTTTATTACTAAGGCGGTATGTGTTAATAACAATTTTCATTTAGCTAAGTAATTCAAATTACCGCGCAAAAAAGAGAAACGGAAAAGGACGAGCCCGGGCCGGAAGGAATGACCAGGGGGGGGACAGATGCCTTTTTTTTTTTTTTTGTGGGTGGAAAATCATCGAATAACCCCCCCCGCTCTTGGGCAGAGCGAAGGGGAGTGTCAGACTTCTACTGACTAAAAACCAAACCCATGTTCCTTCTTCTTCGCCCTTGTGTCGGAGCCGCGGTAACCTTTCGATATCCACAGCCCCGACGGGCGTCGGCCCTTGCGGGCCCCTCCTTGCTGACATCTCTTTGAGGCGCGCGTGGAACACGTACGCGCCGCCGACACGGTCTGTTGCCGTCATGACGACGGCCGGACGGCGAGCTAGCCCGTTACTCACCGTCCACAGGCCCGCGTCTACGGTGGCCGGAGGTCATCGCGTGACCCCCGACGCCCGGAGCGCCTTCCGCGGCGGCTGGGACGTTGAGAGGTTCTCTCCCTCTCTCGTTCCGCCACCTCCTTCGCTAGCATCACTGCTTCGCAGAAGGAGGCGACGGCGTCCCATTCCTCCTCGCCCCGGACCATGGCTTGCACCAGGGCCGGGCGCGAGAGGTCGCTGCCGCCGATCGCCGCTACGAGAACACGGCGGGGCTCCGCCCAAGCAGGGCACGCCTCCACAGTGTGCTCCACCGTGTCCTCCGGTCGATCCTCGCAGTGGAAGCATCCGGGCGTTTCCTCCCGCCTGATTCGGTACAGGTACCTCCCGAAACACCCGTGTCCGGTGAGGACCTGCGTCAGACGGTAGGTGAGGGCGCCGTGGCGCCTCTCCAGCCACTCCTCAAAGAGGGGACTTACCGCCACTATCGTGGCGTGCCCTGGGGACAGATGCCTTGAAGTGACATTTCGCAAAGATGGTAGTGCCATCTGTTTATTGGCTCCAAAGCTATTCCCATAATAGTTCTCAATTCATTTCTAGATGTCGCTGCGTTGTCTTTTGATAGTAATTACAACAATATTCAATATAATAAAATATTGGTTTGTTTCATTAAATATTATAGACAAATAATCATCACAAAATTGAAGTAAATATTAAATACATTAAAAAAATGTTTAAGGTGTTACAAGCAATAGGATAACAACACTTAGAACCACCTTCTAGTGTGGTATGTAAAAAAAAAAATACCCCGAGCTAGGGAAAATTAATCTCAAATCGAAATTACAAATGGGTATCGAATAACGGCTACGTTAGTAATAAGTAATAGTTTTGACAATAATATTTTCTTTTTGATATAAATTCGATGTTATCATTATTAATAATACGTTAAAAAAATATTGTATGATTAATTATTTCTGTTTCAATTCCAATTTAAGTATTTTATCTGGTAACACTTTTTCGTTAATGTCAAAATCAGTTGGTAAACATTGCTTTGGTAAAAAATGTCGCAAAATGCCTTTAGTTCTCCGTCTATTTTGTATATTTTTGGTTGTTAAATGTCCAGCAATTTGAAATTATGATGTAGCAGCTATATTGCTACAATAATATACTTACAAATTAACAAAACCTACTTAGGTTGGGTCCATGAAGTTATAGATAAATATGGAGGCCACACTTAGAACAAAAGTTTGAGTCAAATACCTACGATTCTCTATCTCACTCTCTGTGGGCTGACCTCTCTTTCTAAGGTGGACGATAGTATTGCTATCTCGTTATTAAAATCTCCTTATTCATTTTTAAAAAGAGTCACCACACAAATGTAATCAGAAGTTAAATACTGTCAAATAATGTGCTAATAAATAAAAAGCTAAACTAAGATTACTGAAATATAAATTCCAAAATAGTATGTCACGAATGCTTGACAAGGTTGGCGAATCAGTGAATTATTTTCCCATTTCCTAAGGATGTGGTAATGTGGCAACACTGGCAACATTGGCCCCACATGTCAACATAAATCGTACCATTATGGCGGTTGTTTACTTTGCGGTTCACAGTTTCGTTTGAGATATTTGCCTGTAATCAAAGTTATAATTGAGAAAATGATGCAAACTTGTGTAGTGCGTGGTTGTGGTAGTACGTGGTGTCCAGGAGGTGATATAAGATTTCACGCGTAAGTGTTTAAATCGGGATTTTTGACACTGAATAATTGTAAACATATTTCTGCATATTTCTTTGTATTTTCAATTAATTACTTCATAAAAGCTTGACCTATGATTTAGTCAATGATAACTTAGATAACTATGTAAAGACCAAACAGTTTTACATTAAATTTCATGGACTTTCTGCAATTTTATTTGTTTTTGTTTTTAAGGAGTCATACTGAAGTAGTGTGACCATATTGGGGATATATCTGGGACTTTCCGTGGGACCTTCATTAATTATATAGTCATTATCATACTCGCTTTATTACATTTTATTACTTTTTTCACACACCGTGTTATTTCTGTTAGTTCTTTGAAATAACATAACATTTTCGTGAATTTTTAACAGTAGTCAAATAGCCAATTACTATTTAAATAATACAGTAAATGTAATGAATAATATAAAATTATGTTCTGATTTCACACTCTTCTGGTTTTAGGTCAACAGCGAAGCCCAGGTCTCTACGAAGATTGATAGGGGCGTACAGGTGTAAATAAAATCAACTGAAGAAAAAATACTGCAGAAGAAATCTAAGATTCTTAAGCAAAGAGTTTTACGACAGACTAAAAAAATCAGGACATGTCTTCGTAATATAATAGAAAATATTATAATAAAATGATTTTAATTAAGAAAGTGTTTTTGTTTCTTTTTGAGGTTTTATATATTACCGTTCCTATTATAGCCCCGTATTTAGATGAAAATACATAATATTAAAAATTCCACAGTGGTAAAAAACCTTACACTGACTTACCCAGAAATCTTTAAAAAGAAAATCATCTTATATGTATCATTTTCATTAGTCTACAAAATAAAAGAAACATCTAATTTCTTTTTTGCGATTTCATGATTTTATAGTAAGAGTTGTACTGGGCAAAAATCTCTCCCAAATCCTTCCAGATTCATTATCTTGAGCCACCCCACCAGCCCTTGCGGTAGGCAACCACCGTGGTCGTGTCACCACCTCTTCTGTCATTATGATTTACTAGCTTTTGCCAGCGGCTTCGCCCGCGTGAAAATGGCGATTTTCCATACAAACTTTCATCCCCTATTTAACTCCCTTAGGGGTTGAATTTCAAAAAATCCTTCCTTATTCCTTGTCTAGATTATAAAGGGAACCTCTGTGCAAAATTTCAGCTTTCTAGGTCCAAGGGTTTGGGCTGGGCGTTGATGAGTCAGTCTGTCAGGAGGACTTCTCTTTTTATTTATATAGATAGATAGAAGATCATTAATTTCGTATCGCTACAGGAACTAAACTTTTATGCTGGCCATGGTCTATATTCTATTTCTGTGCGAAATTACGTACGTATACGACCTAAGACTTTTTTGCGTGATTGAAAATGACAAACTGCCAAAAAAAATCAGGAACTTTCACACTGTAAGAAAACAGCTTCTTTCGTAATTTATCATTGGCATCTTTCATCAATCTAGAAGTGAACAGAGATGTGGATATATTAATTTAATCAAACACAAGTTATGAAAAGGAACTACGTAATGTCCTAGGTAAAATAAAATAAAGGTTACCCTACTTAGAAAGAGAGGGTCAGCCCACAGAGAGCGAGATAGCGATGCATAAGTTTTGCTTCAAGTAGGTATTCGAAGTGTGGTCTCCATATTTATCTATAACTTCATGGTTGGGTCGTAGTATCCACTGAAACGCCAAATTGGCCCATTTGGGACAATCCGTCAAAACGGCCCGAGCGCCACTTTGTGACATTTGTCACAATTAGTAGTAGTAGTTCCATGGCGTCGGACTATATCTGTTTCCTTCTATCCCATGAAGTTTCAATCCTTTTTCTCTTTTCTACCCGCTACTTTATTAAATTCTTCATGCTAAAAACACGACAACACTATACCACTATGGTCAATTCGATTTAAAAAAAAAAGTTGAATGTCAGTCTTTGAAATCCGATGAATGACGCGCGCGATTGACGGATGCTCTAGTGTATTTTCAAGTAATTTATTGGTTTTGAGTGAGTGTTTTTGAATAAAATAGTGATTTTGTGGATAATTATAATACAGTGTATGTGTGTGCAACCGGATTTTAACCTAAATGTAAGTATATTTTAACTTCTGAGTGATTTTACGGGTGCTTGTAACGGTGTTAGAATTTTGTCAGAATGCTTTCGTAATTTATGAAATTTTAAGACCAATTCCGTATCCAAAGTAATAGTTATCACATTGGATATTTACTAGACAATAGTTTTCAGCAAAAACATATACAAAAGATAGTAAATTAAAGTTAAGATTTTAAGTTTTGTTCAACATAACCTTGCAAAAAAACAAACATGGCGGTCCGCGAAATTCAAAATTATATTTTTTAAAAATTCATTAAAATAAATAAATTTAATTAAAGAGAGTATTTCTTGGTCAGGGGGTCGTCATAGGGGCGGTTCTTGTAGAAAACAATAACATCGTATGTATTGTGTTTACTCAAAATTCACAAAAAAAAAATAAACAAACAATGTCGAGTGCATTTTTTTCATTTAATTCATTAATTAATTAATTCCTTAAATTAATTTATTGTATAAACCTATCAGCATAATACTTACAAGTAAGTTACATTATTAAATTATCTTTCAGATAGTAGCAAAATTTTTAATTTACGTGAAACAGTATATTTGTGATAAATTATTTAATTTAAGTGATTAAATTATTCCCCGTCAGCAATAAATACTGGTTAAAAAAAAAAAAAATAATAATATTTTTCTACCAACAACTATGTTTATTTTTATTTTATCGTACGTAAATAGAACCCTTCCACCAATAAAAGCCATACAATATATACGGTATCGATTTACTTTTTGAAATAATAATTTTTAAATTTCACATAAAATCACATAAGTTTTTTGCCAACCCTAGTCAATGTTTACGAAATAATATAATAAATTTGAAACGAAATACTAACAAACACTTGACACCACTTGAAAGGGTCTCTCATAAGCTTGAACAAAAACATTACTTCGAACCGTCTATTGTTTATAACACGTCAACAAAAAAATAAGATAAGAGCCCGGCCGCACGGCGCACGCCCGGCGCACCCAAGGTCAGGCGCGCTCGACCTCGATTGGTTTTGTTTTGGATTGCGATCGCGCATATGAGCGGGTATAGGCAAGGAATAATTTCCGGGGCCAATGTTCAGATGTCGCTAGCGTTCAAACAGGTTGGCTCTAAATTGCCTAAAGAGGGCTCTCTTTACCAACTATACACTTTACTCTTTGGGAATGACATTTGTCTATTAAACGTGTGTTGCCATAAAAACTACATCTGTATGTTGCCATTGCTGAAACTGAGAAAGTACTAAGTGTAATAAAGCAATAATTAATTCAGAACCTATTACCTATTTGCAAAGTAACCGACATCTCCGTTCAATGCAATGAAATAATTTGATAGCAAATGAAAACCAATTTCAGGAAAATAGTAGAAAATGGTAGCACTATATTGGTCACACTACAATCAAAATTCAAATACACGTGCCTAAAGGTCTTGTAAGCAAGCCAGGGCCGGCAGTCTCTACACTAATAACGACAAAATCGCTAACTATCAATCCTTAATTACTAACGAATAAATTCGGTTGCAATAATGATGCTTGCAAGTAAAGCAAGTCTCTACATCCAAGATGCGTTTCTCGCAAGCATCATTATTGCAACCGAATTTATTCGTTGGTTATTAGCAATCGAAAGTTAGCGATTTTGTCGTTAATAGTGTAGAGACTGCCGGCCCAGGGGCATAGCCACAAAATATTTAAAAAAAAAACAAATACACGTCATTGATGTTCAGATAAATAGCATCAACACTAATACTCTCTCGCTCCTTGTTACTCATGCTGAAAAAACATACTGCCGTCCTGTAGTCATGATAAATATACCTAGTATTGAAGCTTGATAGCACCGTGTTCGTGTTGTTACTTTCGCGAATTCGCGATTGCATCGCAATTTGTGTTTGTGTTCAGTTCTGCCGTAAGTAATTGAATAAGTTTATTAATTTTGTACTGTAACAGTATACGACTTAAGTGAAATATTATCCGTTATCAATGCCCTACATTCTGATTAGAGGTAATCTAGCATCCTACGGACATAAAAACCCTTGGCGTGTTTTGGTATCCGGCTTGAAAGGTAGATGTTGACAAATTTCGAAAGTAAAATGAGAAACAGGAAAGAAAGAAACTTATTTAACTGGGCTTATCAACTAGATCTAAGCACGGTCCTCTTCTCATTTTATTTACTTTTTATTATGTGTCTATTTATCCTATGATATTGATAGGCAAACTTTATTTGTATTTAGCTGGCGACATAGAACAGCTCAAGAGGTTCGCATGTGGCGGCTACTCCGACGACTCCACAATTGTTTATTTACAACATCCTTGTGTTATTCTTAGCGCACTTGAGGTTTGTGATTTCCTAATTACATAACAGCTACTTATTTGAATCATTGCAGTTTTGTACCTATGAGTCATATTGTCACAGTACTAATTGATCAATAACATTACAGGTGTTGGGTTACAAGGTTGTCGCCTCTAGCTCTACAGCCGTCAAACAAGATTATAATGAGTACATGTGGACTATGAGAAAAGAGTTTTCAGAACCAGAACCATCAATAATTGTGGAGCAAGATAATCTCAACAATTTTAGCAAAGAGGCTATGCACTTGGGCAACTACCAACATCAGACAAAAGACGACGAAGTGTAAGCCAGAATCATCATAGTGAAAAATATATCTTGATCAGCTTCATTTATTTTGTACTATGGACACAAAGGGCAGCCAGATCTTTCCTCAATGCAACTTGGCTACAGTACCTTTAACTGAAGAAGACAGTGTTATTTATATTGCTATCAAAGGGTCTTTGCATGCAAATGATTGCTCTGTCTTTGGACTAGGGGAAGAGGAGATAAGAGCTCTTTCTAAAAAGTTTCCAGGTTCAGGTGTAGTTGTGAATGGGGTTTCAATCAAATCAAATGTTCTTGATGCTCTTAATTCCTTGAGCCAGCTTGGATACAAGATAGTTTCAAGCACTGGGGAGACAGAGATCACTTGGACCCTCCAGCGCATTGTATAAATCCAAACAATCTTAACCATTATACTATTCTTTGTAATATTATATAATTGTAACAAAAATGGACCATGGAAAGAATTGTGAGCACACAAACTGTACCCATGCTAACGCGTCTGTTAGCCAAACATTATCTGAAATGCATTGGGAGAGGGGCTTGTGGTATGCAGGTAATTAGAAAAAGATATTTGTTACTATTTATAAATTGCTACTTTATCAGGTGTAATATGCTACCATGTTAGTATCTAATATATTGAAGTGCTTCCTGATAAGATTCCTTCAACCCACTAATCATGGGTGTGCCTGATAAAATTAAGCATGCAAACGAAAAGTTCATACCGGTATCAAAAACAACAGTCAGTTATTAATTTTTTCTTATTACAGCCTTCTACGGTGATGAGGAAAGAGTCAGATATCTGATAAATAAGGCAAGAAATGCCAGAGAAATAGTGAACACACCAGATAATTCAGGATACACTCCACTGCATTATGCGGCACGTAAAGGATATGTGGATATTTGTAAGATATTATTGCAAAATGGCGCACTGATTGATGCAAAGACCAATAGTGGACAAGCTACACCTTTACTCAAAGCTGCTGCGGCAGGTAATCACCTTCATCAAGTTAAAATTATATAGAGAACACATCAATGTTTAATGTATTTTCATATCTCGTATAAAGCAAATAAGGCAATTAAGCTCAATACTTGTAGAAATACTTTTTTATGGCTTATTGTTTCATCTCACTTTAAACAATCACTTGAGAGGACTGTTAGCATACACAATCACATTTTGAGATAAAAAAGCAGTAAATTATGGTTTTGTGACTCGTGTCTATAAATCAAATTATATTTATGGACTATGTAGTAGTTGTCACTTAACTTTCCTTGATGTTTTTAGGTAAAATTGAAACAATAAAATTCCTTATTAATTCCGGAGCTTGTGTTGATGCACAAGACGCAGATGGGCAAACAGCTCTCCATAAAGCAGTTGAAAACAAACACTTTGATTTAGGTAACTTCTTGATGGAGGCATACCCTAAACTGAACACTATGAAGGACATTAAAGGTCATTGCCCTTCTGATAACATGCCAAGCCCAAAGGACTGATTTCAAGTCCAGCCAGAGATATGCAAGAGAAATGGCAGTTAGAAGTTATTTATTGATTTTGATTGAAATGTAACTGTTAAACACTGCATGTCATGCACTTTCATGCTAGCAATTATATTTCTAGTTGGGGTTTATTTTGCATTTAGTTTCCCTTGCTATTAGTAGGTATTTATTTATGCTGCTAGATTTGCATGATTTAATCTGCAAATGGTGTAACCTTTTGTATATTGGTTTGTTAATGTGCTATATCTTTTAATGATGTTATTATAATTTGAAGAAATGTTTATTTTATGTTAACATTCCCAATGCTTTTGTTTAATAGAAAATATTTAGTGAACAGATTATGTAATTGTTATTTAAATAAGTATGTAATTGTTGCCATTAAGAAGTATTCACTTTAAACGAAATAATATATTATTAACATAAAATGTTTAACACCTAATATTCTGTAATTATTTAGTCACTAATCGCAATTTTCCGTCTTATATTACCTATGTGTTAAATATTTAAAAAATATATGAATTTATATAATGTTGGTCTTGTTTGATCAAATGTTATTATTTATAGTAGGTGGGTATGTTACCGTCACATAAAAAACTGGGTTTCAAAGTAGCATGATTAAAAATTGAAATATTCGTTCATTAATATTGCGACGACACATCCACCTACTGCTTATAAATATAAGGCAATGCTTGTAGCCAGATGGCTGTTATTCATAATTACATATTTTCTACTACTAAAACAATTTACCTTTTGAACAAATTAAAATTGATAAATATAAATACATGTTGTGGGTGATGATTAAAACTCTTATTTTCATATGTATGTACAGTGTATTTCAACAGAATAGGTAGGTACATTATAATTTACTCACCCTGTGTAAGTAGGCTTACAAGCAACTTGATGTTGCTTTATTCTATGTATTATATCTGAATTCATATCATTTATTTTAATTACTAATTGTATTATTAATACATTTATTAATTAGTTTAAGACTAGATTCTTATTTCAACCAATTCACATAACTTGGACATTTTTACATAATAATATTCAAGGAGAATGAGTGGTCCTTTTTAGTCAATACATTATATTACTCTACATCATACATTTCATAAATAACAAATATAAATAATCAACATTAATTGCTCTACAACTAAGTAAGTATTAATAACTTGTACCTTTTTACTGTAAAATGATACAATGACGAAGATCCTTTTAGCTTTGAAGAAAATGTAACCAAACATCTTTTAATCTTCAGTACTCATCTGTACTCATTCTCCAATTAATGTAATTACAAACATAAACTAAGCAAGATTCTTTACGGTTTTATCAATTCAACTCCTTTCGAAGATTTTTATGGACAAACATATTATTATTGTGTCACATATGTAAGATAATATTCTAATCAACAAATATTTTATATTTTACCCTAATACACCTTTGTACTACTGTGTAATTTTACTAAATAAAGATGCATTAAAATAGATACATGGTTTTATTCCTTGATAGTCCAGACTTGTTACTGAATTACATTACAAATTAGTACCTACAGACCTTCGTCTTCCATCATAAGATATCCTTTTAAGCTCTTTGGTAGAGGGAGTGACAATATGAAGCGATACAATGTCTTACCCGTGCTGGCGCCGATGTGTCTAACTTTTATTCTACATTGATCAGAGAGGCTAAGAGGTTGTTTGCAAGCGTGATGTAACCAATATGCTGTGCACCCTGGTTTAGGGACGGTGGCGCGTTGGTCGGGCACCGTGACATGATGACCTGCCTTCAGTAACATCGAGGCTAAGCTGCACGATCGTCGTCTGCTCGCTATGGACAGATTTTCGAGACCACACGAGTGTAAATCGCAAGTGTTCACGTCTGCTCCATAGCGAATAAGTAGAACTGCAGCGTGGTCTCTGAAATGAGAAAAGCAGTAATGAATTTATCTATAACAAAAATAGTCGTCTAGTTTTCTTATCTGTGTAGCAATAGGGGATCGGACTGGGTCAAAATAATATAATTCTGTTTAGTCCGTAAGTTAGATTATCGAAAAATATTGAATACGTGTTTTTTCTTTTATCAAATCAATAAAAAATGACGAAGATAAAACGCGTCAAAGATCTTGGAGTGGGGCTTGAAACGTCACTTGTGTCGTCAAAATGTACTATCATATGACGTCACACGAGTTTTCGAAGCACTGTATCGTCTTCATTTTAAGTTTACGCGAAAAAAGAAAAAATACGTGTCCAATAATTTTTGGAAATCTATCTGACGGACTAATTAGTTTTTTTTTGTCCGATCCCCTATTGTGATTATTTTGGTAACATAGGAATTATTAATCCTTCTAGCTTTGTTTTATTGGCTGCTGTAGTGTAAAACACACAACACAGCACTATCGGTCGAAGATTGACAATGATTTTATTCATATTTATTAGCAGGTCTTGGATCAATGCTTTAATATTATAGGAACACATAAACTTACTTGTGCAACAACAGAGCCCTGTTTAACGCAGTATCGCCCGTAAGAGCTGTGGCATTCAAATCAATCTTATTATCTAATAAACATTTCAACAATTCCTCAAAGTCTTCGCGGGCAGCTACACTTTCAACGGCGATGTGTAACGCGTTAGCACCTGTTATACTGTTGCACAAATTAGAATTTGCACCTGGAACAGATGAATATATTATGCACATTAGATTATAGTTCGCGCTGAGGGGAAATCGGGAGGGGGCTGTTCGCGCATGGGTACAATCGTGCACGAAAGTCACGGGCGTAGCTAGGGGGAGGGTTTGGGGGGTTCAAACTCCCCCCGAAAAGTTAAGATATTAGGTAACATTAATAATATTAAAATAATGAGAGGCGAGCGGTATAACTTACTAATTATTACAGTAATAATTATATGTATTTTGGGTTCGCCGCCACCGGCTGTCGATACTCCGATCGCATTCAGTAACCGTCGTATATTTTCGTGCCATATGGTATCCTACCCGTACCTACTCGTCGCATTTAGTCAGCTAGTCTGTTGCCAGTCATTGCCTATTATTATCGAGTGAGTCTAGTAAAGGATATTGCAATTTGTCCGTGTAACGACTATCAAAGACGTTGTCGAAAAGGTATCAGTCGCAACTTCCAAACCTAACCAAAGCTTAGTTCCGAAAGTAGAGGATTAATGTCAATTATAATAAGAGTAAGTAGTTCTCTTCAGTTGAAACCAAGTAAAACAGTCGTTTATCCTCTTTCCTCCCGATGACAATATATTTGCCCCCCCCCCTCCAACACCAAATCTATATACAAAAAATTCCGCGCTCGCGCATGTATCCTGTTTTTGCACGTTCTGGTTTCGCTAGTGACGAAAATGGAAAACTGAAAAGTATAACTTTTATTGCAGTCGGGGGACAGTTCGCTCGATCAATTTTTTACAGGTCCCCTTCATTTTAGTCCGTTTTATTCTCCTGAACCCCCCCCCCCCCCCCCGACACTAAAACCTGGCTACGCCCGTGACGAAAGTACTAGGTAGGCCTATTGTATTATTTTCGAACTAGCTTTTCGTTTGCGGCTTCGTATATTGCTTATTAGCAGGTTTTTTTTTTTTTTTTTCTTCTGTGTTTTATCTGCAATCAGTCCTCGGACTATGAGCGGATGAGTTCCGTGTTGCTTGTATTGTAGAGTGTGGCTTCCAGTGATGCCATCTACTCGCAGGTATTACGGCCTTACTGCCGGTCTTCTAGTGCCATGATACTGTGGCGCTTCAAGCGGAGCACGTAGTCTCGTTGTGTCAACTGACGAGCTAGCTCATTTGGGTGGATGGCTAGTCGTTCTTTATATTTCCCTGCTACATTCCGAATCTCCTCATTTACTGTGGGAATGGCTAGTTGTTGGTGGATTTCAGCGTTTGTAGTAAACCATGAGACATTGGCTATTGTGCGTAGTATTTTGTTTTGTTGACGCTGCAAGATGGCTATATTGGAATTGCTTGCGCTTCCCCAGAGCTGTATCCCATACATCCAGACGGGCTTCAGTACCACTTTGTATATTAAAAGCTTGTTGTCTAGTGATAATCTGGAGTTGCGGCCGAGTAACCAGTGAAGATTTTTTAATCTGTGTGAGAGTTCATCTTTTTTTGCTTTGATATGTTGTTGCCAGGTCAATCGGCGGTCCAAATGAATTCCCAGGTATTTAACACAACTTTTATGTGGTAGGGTGGTATCTCCGAGTTTAACCGGTGGGCAGTCCTCCTTTCTGAGTGTGTATGTGACTTGGACAGACTTTGCAGCACTGGCCTTCAGTTTCCATCTTTTCATCCAAGAGTGTATTTTATTAAGTCCACTCTGCAAAAGATTTGAAGCGACTTCTGGGTTTGTGTGACTCGACAATATTGCCGTATCATCTGCGAATGTTGCTGTAACAACTCCAGGTTCCGTCGGTAAGTCTGCTGTGTACAATATGTACAGAATTGGCCCTAAGACAGAACCCTGGGGTACGCCAGCTTCAATTCTGTGAAGGGCTGAGGTATTTCCCGATTCTTTAACGTAGAAGAGTCTATCAGTGAGGTACGATTTCAGTATACTAAAGAACGGGTGGGGCAGGTGCTGTTTAATCTTGCTTAAGAGGCCCTTATGCCAAACCTTGTCAAACGCCTGCTGGATGTCCAGGAACACAGAAGGGCAGTATTTCTTTTGTTCTAGCGTTTTTCGTATGTGTTCGCAGACCCGGTGTATTTGTTCTACTGTCCCGTGTTGTTTCCTGAAGCCGAACTGATGGTCAGGTAGTACATGTCTCTCTTTAAGTATAGGGGCCATCCTGTGCAACAGCACTTTTTCAAAGATCTTGGACATTGTCGGCAGAAGACTTATTGGTCTATATGACGTTTTTTCTTGGGCAGGTTTCCCATGTTTGTGAATCATCACAATTTCTGAGATCTTCCATTGGTCAGGAAAGTACTGCAATCTCAGCATGGAGTTCAATAAGGATGTTAGCATAACTATGCCTTTGCGTGGCAGCTCTCTCAGTACTTCCTTCGTGATCAAATCATAGCCTGGTGCTTTTTTGTTGTCAAGACATCGTATACTCTTTTGGACCTCTTGGGGTGTAACTGGTTTTGGTGGGAGACAAAGTTGAAAATCTTCTTTTAAGACAGAATTAACGTGACTTTCTACATCCCTGTCGTCAGTGTCATCATTTGGTTTAAAGACCTGTGACAAGTGTTTTGCAAAGATATCTGCCTTTTCCTGGCCTGTTTTAGCCCACTTGTCATCATGTTTTATTGGGGGTTTTTGTTCATGAGGCCTGTCATAGGCTTTAGTGAATTTCCATAGCGAGTAATTGCTTTCTTTGGTTGCCGTTAGGGACTCTAGTTTAAGCTGGAGGGTGTCATCGTTAGTCTTTTGGATTAGGCTTTTGAGTTCTACTATCGCCTTATTCAAAAGGGCTTTGTCAGAAGATAGTCGAGTCTGGTGCCAATTCCTGCGTAGCCTTCTCTTTTCTAAGATTTTAAGCTTGATCTGTAGTGTGAGGTTGGTAGAGTTTCATTTCTTTCTGATATCTGGTGTATTTTTCCAGCAAGCTTCTTGAACTATGTTGGTAAAGTTTTTTAGGGCAATGTCAATATCCTCAGTGGTTTTCAGCTTTATATTCAACCTGATATTTTCTTCTAAAAAGCCTATGAAGGATTCCCAATCAGTGTGATGATTGTACAGCGATTGTGGCATTTCAGTTTCAATAACAGTTGCACTCGTGGTTACTATTACTGGTGTATGATCAGAGCAAGTGTCAAGACAGGATTCAGCTTTAAAGTAGTGACGAGAGAGTCCTTTAATAACAAAAAAATCTAGCAGATCTGGGATTTTTTGATGGTCTGCTGGCCAGTAGGTAGGTTCCGCAGTTGTCAGTATTTTTAGGCTGTTTTCATCAATGCATTTCTTCAACTGTCTTCCACGCGTCGTGATTAGCCTGGATCCCCAGTGAAGGTGTTTAGAGTTCCAATCGCCACCCGCGATGAAACGTCCCCCGAGTTGTTTGAAGAAGTGAGAAAATTTAGTGTAGTCTATTGTATGTCGTGGTGGGCAGTAGACTGCTGCCACATTAAAATGCCCACATTCATCTTCTACTGCAATGACAGTGGCCTGCAAGTGATTCGTTTGATAACTGGGCAGTACGTGGTGTTTTATATTGCTTCGTACAATGATGGCAGTGCCTGCATGTCCTGTACCATCTAGATGTGTAGTGATGTAGGTGGAGCATCCAGGTATTTTAATGGAGCTGTTTTTAGTGCAGTGCGCTTCAGATATCAAGACTATGTCAACTTTGTGTTCTGCCATTAGTGGTATAATTTCATTTTGGTTAGGAGTTAATCCATTTATGTTCCAAGCCATAATACGGTGACCTATTTTGAGAGCTTGTCAACAAGGGTTGATATGAGTCCCATTAGGGTACCCACTTGTTGTAAGATTATCTCAAACTTCTCTGATTGCTTTAGTAATATGTTTTCTAATGATGGGCTAAGTGTTGTAGAACTCCATTTGTAGTCATCTTTGTTACTAGGTTCTGTGTATTTCAATGCATCAGAATACGATTTTTGCTGGTTTCTCATGCCACTTAATTTATAGGCAGTTTTGGGTTGGTCTTGTCCCTTTATCGGATTGTGTGGTTGCTCTTTATCGGATCGTGTGTTCGCACTTCTAATTTTATAAGTATTGGTAGCTTTCCTTGCCGAGATTTCTTTATATACTTGGCATCCTTTATAGTTTGCCGGGTGCGCGCCATTGCAGAGAACACATTAGCAGGTTGACGTTGAAAATTATATTAAATATAATATCATTAATTCATTAAACATTAAATAGAATTAAAAACATGTTTTGTGTGTGTGTTGTAAATGTGTTCAATTAAAAACACAATAACTGGCGTAACGTTATCGGATATGGAGAGGCTGCAGTCTCGTAATGTCTGATGAAGTTCGGTAATATTCTGTCGCCTTTCGTTCCTTGCGTGTCCCGTTACACCAAGCAAAGGTTTTGATTATGAAAAGCTATAGGTACTCGTTTTTCGGTGGCGATGCTCCCGTGTGCAATGTTTATACCTAGGTAAGCATTTCAAAGGAAATTATTATTTATCGCTAAATGGGAAAAAATAGGACTGCTCGACTGCAGAGCGTGAGGAGCTGGGTACGATTCCCGAGACGGGCAAAGTGTTATTGGGTTATTCCATCAGGAATTTCTCAGTAGCCGCCCGGTGTGTCCGGTAATAGGCTCGTCCCCTGTTACAGGATTTAAATATGTATAACTGGCGATTATTATTATTATTACGGGGAAAAAATATTAACACCTACCTTTACATAACAATATTTTAGCGATCGCAGGTTGTGCTAGCCTGACAGCTAATAGCAGCGGTGTATCACCATTGTCGTTGTAAAGATTTATGCCCGCACCGTAAGAAGTTAGCATTTGCACGATTTCCACCTGAAAATTAAACAAGTTTTTCCATTACATTAGTGAGTAACATTGTATTACTAGCCGTAAAGTAAATGAATTTTATTAGGACGGCTCAAGTGAAAAAAGAGAAAGTTGTTGTTGTGTTTGGAATAGGTACCTATTCAATTCCGATTTTGTGGGCACGACATAGGTATTTAATCATGCTAAAATTCGAGTTAATTGTAGGAGTCTGAAGTTTATTTGTATTAGGTGGGTACTACTTAAATTAGCGTGGTGCGATACGAGGATTCTAAACATACCTGTCTTTGTACTATTGCATTATGTAAAAGCCTATGTGAATGAGTGATCCTAGCACCCGACAACAACAGCATTTCTACACCCATAGCATACTTTTGCCAAACAGCTTCACAAAGGGGTGTGTATCCTGAAAAAAATCAAAATTTTGTCTATGCTATCACATAATTACCATATTTTTCGGCCTGCATATCATGAGAGATGAGAGTGCCGTCTCATCATGCGAAAAAGATAAAAATCTTAAATAATATTTAAGATTTTCGTTACAGGTCAAGGATTTGGTGCGGAAGGGATGTGGTGAAGTGTCTTACAAAACCGTCTTTCGCCCATTGATTGGCTTCCACGCGGCCACGCCCCTGCCGTATCGTACATCTACTTTAGGCGCGTCTCAATAGGGGATCGGACTGGGTCAAAATAATATAATTCTGTTTAGTCCGTAAGTTAGATTATCGAAAAATATTGAATACGTGTTTTTTGTTTTATCAAATCAATAAAAAATGACGAAGATAAAACGCGTCAAAGATCTTGGAGTGGGGCTTGAAACGTCACTTGTGTCGTCAAAATGTACTATCATATGACGTCACACGAGTTTTCGAAGTACTGTATCGTCTTCATTTTAAGTTTACGTGAAAAAAGAAAAAATACGTGTCCAATAATTTTTGGAAATCTATCTGACGGACTAATTAGTTTTTTTTTGTCCGATCCCCTATTATACAGTAGCTTGGAAATTAGTCAGGTAGATAGCACTACACTCTATAAGACAAACAAAATATTTACCATGGATTTCTTCACTGTTGACATTAGCACCAGCTTCAATAAGATACTTTATCACGTCCAAATGACCTCGACCGGCTGCTATGTGCAATGCTGTCCTTTCATTTGCATCCCTTGCTTCTAAACTAGCTCCATTACTGATTAGAATCTTTACCTGAAAGTTATTTTAAGTGGACTTAGGAGGGATTTTTCGATAGTCAAATAGCTTCTACCAGAAGAGTAGTTGAAACATTTTGCCACATGTTGTTGTATAGACCTACCACATTTTTTTTCCTTCGGCAAAAAGGTGCATGATGATTGGAAATAAAATACGCTTGTTGAAGTTTGCCTAGGGAACGCTGCCATCAGGAAGAAAGGTCGGAGGAGGAGGCACCATGGCGACCTGATGCCGCCCTAGGAGGTGCCAGCGGGTGATAGATCGCCCGTCTTTCGTCGGCACGTTTCACGACCTGGGTAGTGGCGATGTCTCGGGTGAGCTCGAACAACACCAAAGGAGTTTGGAGTGCGGAGGCGAGCTGCGCTAGATGGGCCGCGAACCGCGAAGACGACAGTAGGCAGTGTTTTATAGAGGGGGCAAGCTCCACATAATCAAAACATCTCCCCGGACGGTGCGATATGTTAAGCAATTTTAACAGCTTAATAAAAAAAATTAATGCTGTCATTCATAATAGACAGGACAAAAAAGGCTTTAAAGGACAGCTTTGCTCAGGCTCAGGCTTCGCAGTAAGACAGTACAGGCGGCAAAAAAGAAGTACTTGAAAGTAGGTGAGGTAGTTATTATAATTATGTTTGGTTGCATGTTTATTCACAAATACAGCAATCCAGTGTTTTAATGTACTCACCGAATCTATGAAACCTCTTGATGTGGCAAAATGCAAAGGCGTCATACTATCATAAGTTTTGTAGTTGACATTGCTCCCAGCCTGTATAAGAATCTTCACAATATCTATATAATTTTTTATTACTGCTACATGTAGAGCTGTCACTCCATCTCCTGTTTCAGCATCTACTTTGCAGCCTGAAAACAAATTATTTCAGCTGTAGTTTCAGAAATATTACTTGATGACAAATTATAGAGATGTTTAGAAGATGAAGTCATGCTGTACCAACCCCTAATGCATTGAGATAAGGGCAGCCTGAACACTGAACCAACTTACACTTTCTCACAGAGAGCAGACTTGTGCCCCATCACTGGCAATGTAAAAGGCTGATTATGCTAGGGCATGAGGATGACTCATAGTGGAAAAAAACTCATTATCATTTAAAATATTGTTTCAGCAATAATTACCAGCTTCTATCAATAATTTGACAACTGCATCATGACCCTGTTCTGCAGCATAATGTAAAGCAGTCTGCATGAATGCATCATGTTGATTAATTCCATTGGTCACCACCGAGGCTGATGCTATTGCTGCCCCGGTGGACTCTAATATTGCTGCATACCATCTGAAAAATAAATAAATGGAGATCATGTTATTGTGTGTGGATTGGCAATGTTATTGTGATATAACAAGATTAAATCTTCATTAAAAATGATTTAGACTCTGTTTTGTTCACTACTACAATACTAATTAATTAATACAAGAAAAACATTACATTATAAATAAAATACATTTAAAAAACTAGTATTTAGAGAAAAAGAAACCACTTACTTATACATAGAGGACCAAGTTTCATCTTCACTCGTAGTTGGAGCTACATTTCCTATGTCCTCATCCCATTCTAAATCAGCCTGAGGTGATGGAGTCAATGATGGTGCACCTACTGGCGATTTCAGACCACCAATTTTACTCTCATCACTGCTAGAACCATCACTGTGTATAAATACAAAGTATCCTTGGTTGACATCTGTTTTTGAATCATCATCTTTTACTCCAAGTGTTTCATATTGACCATAATGAAAATCCTTAAAAGATCTATCATTCAAGTTTTTGCATTTAACAATGGTCTCATCATATTGTCCATGGTGTCTTAACTTGCGTTTGTGGCATTTGGCTAGCCGCTTCTTAGGGGAACCTGCATATGGTAAAGGCACATGCGGTTTTGCTTCACTGGCATTAATTAATAGTTTGACAATATCAATGTTTCCATTATTTGCAGCTTCACCTAAACTAGTTTTACCTTGGCTGGCAGTCTTATTTGGATTGGCACCTGCAATAAAATTATGATTGTATAAATCATTTCCCAATACCCTATAAATTGATAGAATATACTTTATTACATAAACACCAAAGGCTGACTGGTAGAAATGCCTATGGCATTAAGTACAGAGGTGACTTTAAGCTTGAAGTTTTAAATTAATAAATACATGGTAATTTTACAATATTTCTAGTTCTATGGGGTACAATAGTGGTCTTACCGCTCATAGTAATATCTTCCAGACAACCTTTGGTTATTTTGTTTTCAAGAAAATTGCTAAAGTATCCACCAGTTAGCAAATAAAACAAATACCTTTGGAAAGTGCCCGCGAAACTGCATCCAGATCTTCAGCTAATACTGCACAATATAAACTCTCCTCAATTGAGGTTTCCATGGTAAGTTAACTAATTGGTGGCTTACCATTTATATACGATCACATATCTATATCCTATCAAGTAGAACATTTCTCGAACATTGATTAACCAGGCCTACACATTCAATAACTCATATTTTTGCCAATGATGATTATCATATTTATTCAGTAATGGTTTCATGATGAAGGAGAATCACCAATTGCACAGTCTCCAATTCTCCATTGCTCAATAGTTGCAGGGCTACGATATCATTAACTCAAGCTTTACTTTACGCAGTAAACCAGATTGTTATTTCTGTGTATTGACAATTTCACTTTGTTTTCAACAGCTGTCATCTTTGGCTGTCACTGTCATTTGTCAGACGCTTCTCCCAAAGGGATGTGTAAAATGTATCGATATTTTTAAGTTTTCGTTAAAAACATCACTGAATAATATTGGAGCATCGAGCATCTATGTAATTTTGCGTGAATCGGATGTAGGAGTTTTCACTGACAAATCCTTACATAGTATAAAACAAAGTCGCTATTTTTGTCTGTTTGTTTGTCTGTATGCTTAAATCTTTAAAACTACGCAACGGATTTTGATGCGGTTTTTTTAATAGATAGAGTGATTCAAGAGGAAGGTTTGAGTAATTAATTAGTAATTTGAACGACATCCACGCGGGTGAAGCCGCGGGCATCAGCTAGTTAGTTATCAGAACATAAACTTGTCATAACGCCTGTAATTCTCAAAGGGTTAGGCAGAGGTGTACCACAGAATTTATTATAATTATCAAAATCATCATTACAATTGATTATAATTCTGTAACTGCATACGTCTTACAGCCGCGAATCATATTTTCACTAACATACAACCTAGCACTGGCCTGCAAATCGCTAAAAACGTAAGAAAATTTGAATTTCGCGGGCTACCCTGGAACATCAACACTCACAATAGTTGAAGAAATTAATCATAAAAATTCTACTGCACAGTGACGTCGTTCGTATACGGTTTGCCGTTTCGAAAATTATCAAAAAATGTTGTAGTTATATAGTATAGCTGTTCGCAATAAACTCGAAAACGCCTGAACCGATTTTCATGCAGATTTCACCTATGGATAGAGAGGCTCTCGAGGAAGGTTTTAGTAAGTTCGTAAAAGGATGTCGATCCACGCGGGAGACACCGCGGGCAAAAACTTGTAATAGTTATGATAAAAGGTAATCTATCCTAGATTACAGAAGTATTGTACAGCTTGTTTAGAAAGTCATGAAATTAATGTTTGAGGAACTAACATTATTCAAAAGTAAGGCAACACTAAATCATGGTACATCAAATGTCATCGGCTGTCATCAACTTGATAATTATCTTGATAACTTTTGCATTTTTTAATGTTTTTCAAATCTACGTCGACAAAACTTCGAAAAAACGTGTTAAATATGAGGAAAACAAATAGGAGTGGAGCTCGGGAAATTATTTCAAAGTATATCAGCGATGTTTGTTAGAACACCAAGCTGACCAAATTTTATCAAATTTGGATGATATTTATACTCGAACAGCAGCTATAACAGGTATGTAATCGTATTATTGTTTGTTTTTTATCTACCAGAAGTCACAAATTTACTAAATATACGATTTTAAGACTAAAATAAGCATTGTTTACATTGCGCATTTATAGGTTAGATTGCAAATGTAAGTAGCTCATATTGTAGTGCGACGTTAACTTTTGATACTTTTGGGTAATCAAATTTAACGGTGATTTTAAATATGAATAAGTTTTAACATGTTTGAAATAAAAACAGTGCTATGTATTTTCTGTTAGATATTACATCTTTTTTTAAATCTTTCTTTCAGGAAAATCTGAGAGTACCGTGAGGCGTATTGTAGATGAAGGCAAACACAGATCAGGCCGTCCTAAGAAAGAAATGGATGACTTCAACATAAAATTTCGTTAAAACAGATCTGGATTTTAAATGTAGCCTAGAAGTCCTGCGTAAAATTTTGAAATCGATTGGATTTTCTTACAAGAAGATCAAAATAACAGAAAGGCTCTAATCGAACAACATATTGCAGCAAAACGGGCAAGAGAAAATGGGCATACAGTGGTACAAAAGTTAAAATATAACATTAATAAAAAATATGTACGAAGATTTTTCTTTTATTTACTCATTTTTATTTCAATGAAGGTCGGAAGGAAAACATCGTGAGGAAATCTGGACTTATAAATTATTATAAGTCTGAAATCGCCAACCCGTCTTGAGCATGCGTGGTGATCAGTGCTCGTGCCGTATCTGTTGAGAAGAGGCCTTTGCCCAGCAGTGGGACAGTAATAGGCTGGTATTATCATTAATAATGAAGGTCGCATCTTTGTTTATGGTTTCTGTATTTTTTTTAAATAAGATAACAGATTTTAATTAAAACCAGGTTTGCTTCTAGTACAAAATAATGTGCTAGTATCAAAACCATTTTAGTCACACTATACAGGGTTGCTATGTGCACGAGTCTTCACGACCGCAGCGCCCTCATTTATTTTCATGACTTTATAGACAGGCTGTATTATTTTCACCTTCATCTACCCCAAACTGTGACCAATACTGAACTTTACTTCTTCCATGCTTGTACCATCGCATTTGACAGATGATTTCTAAATTTCTAGCACGGCAACCCTGAATTCTGAAAGTCAATTGATTTGTTTGCACGCTTGCCCGCCGCTGAATAATCATCGATTGATATCTTTTAATTCAAAGAGTGTGAAAGTGGAAACTAAGTTTTCATTTACTAAAACCATTGAATAATATTTGTAAAAGGAATAACAAGCTATTCATTCACAATGTCAAGTACATCGCAGAAACATAGAAACTTCGTTGCGGAGCCCATGGGTGAGAAACCTGTAACTGAATTAGCAGGCGTCGGTGAAGTATTAGGAAAGCGACTGGAAGTTGCAGGATTTGACAAGGTTGGTGAACTATGAGTTTAAAGCTATATTATTCATAGCTTCCAATCTTAGTATTTGTTTGGTCGATTATTTATGCATCACTGAGATCTTGTCCACATTGAACAAAAGAGAAAATGTTTGTTTTAGCCACAAGCCCTTCAACCTTCACCTAAGTTCGTTAAGCATTATTTTACTAGGCAAGCAGAAAGCAGAACACTCATACACCACTTAATCGCAGAATAGTTACTCTTGTTCATGCACTATTAAAGAGGTTATTGGTAATATTGATTTGAATATTACCTTGAGTATGTAGTATATATTATAAGTACTTATTCATTGTTACCGGCTAAGTCATAGTTATTTTTAGAACAATTTTATTATGAGTATACCCAAAGTTTGATGACTAAGTTTGGTGAAATTATATTATTACCAAAGATTTTTCTCATATTTAAAAATAGAAGTACATAGTTTACAGCATCTTCATGTTCGTAGAGTAATCTGCCTAGTCTAGGTTTTGTTTATCTAACTGCCGAGAAGATTGTTCTAGCATAATTGTACTGAGAACAGGTGAAATATCAGATCATCCAGTAATGTAGTCAATCTGCTGACTATCCAGGATGTCTACTTTCAAGTGGCAACAATTTATTAAACACAAAACAAATAGAAACTTAAGTAATTTTATTTAATTAAATATTTGTATTTTTGCAGGCTTACACGGTGCTGGGACAGTTTCTGGTTTTGAAGAAAGACAAAGAACTCTTCCAGGAGTGGTTAAAAGACACATGTAATGCTAATTCAAAACAGTCAGCAGACTGCTACCAGTGTTTGAAAGACTGGTGTGATGAGTTTTTGTAATGAACAGTAATCTCCACAATATTTTTTAAATAACATTCATACATACATAAGATAATGTAAATAATATATCTAATAATTTGTAATAACACCTAAGTGATAGGTATTACCTATATTTTTTATGTAATTTTTCATTTATTAAAATTTGTACAAAACTTTTTTAATTTTATTGCACTAACCTATTAATTACTGTGAAATGAGAAAGTTTTCCAATAAATAATTCTACTATAAAGAAAGAAATTCTTTTCCATTGATCGCTAAAGCTATGACAATGTCTTTTAGATGTAAGCCAAGTTAAGATGGTGGCAAGATAATAATACCAACATACAAAAATCACTCTTGACAACATTGTGTATGGGACTGCTGAGCCGTTAATTCCAGCTACTAAGTAAATCGTTCAGTCATTACAGGCAGTCAGTGTCCAAAAAGTGAAAACGGGTCTAACCAGCCAGGGGTATCATTATCATTCACCCACTAGTACTTACTATTATAAAACATAGGCAGATGATGAAATAAATTTTAATTAAACAGCTTAACTCTACAGACAGGTGTGATAGTGTGGCTATCAACTATATTGTATTGTTTATGATCGTTTATTTTGTCGTACATTGATTAATTTACTGCTCATGAGCTTCTGACTTAATATTAACAGCTGCACGGGCCAATTTTCAAGGATAAGCAGCACTTGCCAAGTTCAGTCTGTAGATGGGTGATTGATTATTGACCATCCATTACGTACGAAAGCACGCTACTAAGCCTGACATAAACCCCTGTTGCAAAAACAGAGGTGTTTTAATTTTATGTCTCAACCGCTTCCTTATTTGGTAAATAATTAGTAAGTACTCAATTGGTACTATAGTTGCAGCCAGTTAAACGTCAATAGCAGACATTGCCCTTGCCCTAATATTAAAATCTCTTTGCACGAACTAAAACAAATTAACCATGTATTGTTTTTCATTAGGAAAAATGTTGAAGATCACGATAGACGACAATTCAAGATACGAACAGGCTTATTTTTGGATTTCAAACTCATGAACTTTAATAAATGTTAAATGTAGGTGGGTCAATGAACTGGCAGCAGTGGGGCAGCAGCTACCTATAGTTAGTACTCGAACAACAAAATTGATCGGACCCTTCAGACGACCATCACGAGTACCAGAAAAAGGGGGCGTGCTACAACTATTTTAAGTATATAAATAATTAATTAGTAGGTACTTACTTACATTTCGTAAAAAAGTGACCTCATTATTTTGTATTTACTGAGAAATCAACGATAACGATAATAACTTTCGCGGGTTCGTTCAACAGGACCACGATTTTGAATGTTGATTTGAAGTTATGAGGAGTTTGTCGCTTGGCTAAAACCTACTTTGAAAATTAGTACCCTATATGACAAAATTATTATGATCCTGTAGTTTACGAGACAGTGCTAGCGTCTGTTCTAAAGCATTCATCATCATCATTAGCCTTTAATGTTCCCACAGCAGGGACTTAGGCCTCCTCTTTAGGAGAGGGATGGACAATAGTCCACCACGCAGGCCCAGTGCGGGTAGGTAAATAATGTCACATGTCTTCGAATATTTTGGTTCCACTAAAACCATTGAGATCACAGATTGAGATAGAAATATGTACGTACTTATATCAGTATATATATATTATATGCATAAAACCTACAAAAAACGTCAGATCTCTTTGTACATCTGCCATCTTATGTTTTAGTGAGGGTACAAGCTTAACCTCCGAACCTGCTACAGTTTAAAATAATATAGAGTAAGATCCCAGGGCCGCCAGACGTCACGTATTTTCTTACGAAGGAAATGTGGATGATTGAGTAGTGTTAGTTTGTAATATGAACGCACGACTACCAGCTAGCTTGCTTAGACGGCCAATTCTCAGGTATCAGGCTATCAAGTATTGTAGGCAATATCCATAAAAATAAGTCGCCAATACTCCCAGACACTTTCTAGCGCCTGTATTGCTAAGCTCCCAAAAAGTGGAGACTTAAACGTATTGTGGCTGTTAACCCGAGAACGCATGGCATCGCTCGTGTGGCTGACGCCTGACATACAGACCTCCACTGGACTCATTCGGTGGGCATTCAACAGGATCTGCCCATTGCCTGTGTCTTCAGAATTTTGTTGAAAACGTTGCTTTCAACGCCCGGGTGCATGTTGGAGCGCCTCATAGAGTAAGTAAAAGTTTAGAGCGCCTGCCCAATATAGCATGGCAATAACCCGATCAATTAGCTTTAAATATTAAATCTTATGAGTTTGTCTGTTAAGCAATACGGCCGACGGAAAGTGTCTGAGAGTATTGGCGACTTATTTTTAAGGATATTGCCTAAAATATACGTGAAGTAAGTAATTTTGTACCTTGTGTACCTGATACCTGAAAATTGGCCGCCTTAGCAAGCTAGCTGGTAGTCATGCGTTCTTAGTACATACTAACGCTACCCAATCTTCCACATTTCCTTCGTCAGAAAATACGTGACGTCTGGCGGCCCTGGGATCTTGGACTAATAAAATAATATCAAAATAAGTACCTAATTCAAAAATATCTTGTCCGAATGCCCAATAAAGCTGAAGAGCCTGAGGATCTTTTTTTCTCATCCATAGACACTGCTCTTCTCTATTTTTTCTGACGTTTTACGTTTGGCAGAAGGCAGTACCTGTACTCTAGTTTAGTCTGTGGTCTATTTATTTTTGGAACTGGAAGTCCGTGAAAATCGAGGATTTTACGTTTTTGTAGGTTGATAATCAGTTATTGAATGCTCACACCGTATTGTTTCTACATAATTAAAGTGATTTACAGTTAAATAACCTGAAGGATACAATACTTGGATACAATACTTCTACTGTGTAATGCAAATATTTGATTTGACACCAACACTTCCTGTTATTTGGAGCTGTCCAAAAAATATTTCAATCTGAAACAAATTGTGTACCCTATTAAAATGTTTACTCTTAAATTCTAATTGTTGCTGTACTTTGGAAGCCTCTGATGTATTTTTCAATCGCTATAATTTGTGCGCAAAAAAGTGCTATCAGAAACATTTTGATTTGGAGTTATTTTTCTAGAATTTATATCATGGTGCCAGGAAATAAATAAAATGTCGACGGAAAATTGCTTGGTGAAAGCGATTTATTCCTTTAAGGGTAAAAACAATGACGAGCTATGTTTCAAAAAGGGCGATATTATTACTGTTACCCAAAAAGAGGAAGGCGGATGGTGGGAGGGAACTTTGGGTGAGACCACAGGCTGGTTTCCCAGCAACTATGTGACTGAACATAAAGGTATGCATTTCCATCTCATCTTACGTTGCCATTACATCTCATCATATATTGCCATTACAGTAAAACTTATTGCTTAAAATAATGCTATACAATAAATGAATGTAAACACAGATCCGACAGGCAGTGTGACAACGTCGCCTATACGGGCAGCATCAGAAATACAGGCATTCAGAAATGTAGTTCTCAAGGATATAATAGACTCTGAAAAGGCTCATGTGGCTGAAATGCAGGGGCTGGTCAGCAACTTCTTACAGCCCTTGGAGAAAAGTGACATGTAAGTTTTTGTTTGTATCAGATAATAAACACCTAATCCCAAAGGTCTGCCTCTGCTAGTTGTATTTTAAAATTTTATGGGAGAATTTTCATAATAATTACCAAATGGCACTAGGCACAGGAATAAGGTCTTTTTCACAAATTATGAAGTGATAACAAAAACTATAAACTGCCTCATTGGTGTAATGTTTGCAAGGGCTACTGCTGAGCATGAGGTCCTGGGTTTGATTCCTGGGTCAGGCAAAGTGTTTTTTCCATCAGAAGATTCTTAGTAGCAGCAACACAGTCTGGATTTGTACCCGTTTGATGGCAATAAACTTGCCCCCTGTTAGATAGGACTTAAAAACAATTAGCAAAATGTGGTTGTTCTATTGGGCACACCTCAACCTAACCCTTCGGGGATTACAGGTGTGATGTTATGTTTATGCAAAGCAATATTTATTTTTAATTATTACTAATTTCAAATATTGTTATTACATACTTTATAGGCTTGTTAACTTATTAAGCCTTTTGCAATTATATTAAATAATGGTTACTTTTAGGTTAACAAGGGATGAATTCAGACAGTTGACGGGCAATATTAACGAGGTGCTACAAGTGCATGAACAGTTCTTAGTTCTGTTGGACGAATGTGCAACAAAAACGGGGCCTGATCAGCGAGTGGGTGGTCTGTTTTTACAATGGGCCCCTAAAATCAAGAGTGTTCATCAAACTTATTGTGCTGGCCATCCAAAAGCAGTCTGCATTCTTGATAAGTATAAGTAAGTAAACATTTCAGGAAATAGCTAATTAACAACTCTCTTCTTTTATCGGAAACTGATTTTGGATTAGCATTAAAATTAGGATTTTTGTCTGAATCCATACTAATATTATAAATGCGAAAGTAACTCTGTCTGTCTGTTACTCAATCACGCCTAAACTACTGAACCAATTTGCATGAAATTCGGTATGGAGATATTTTGATACCCGAGAAAGGACATTTATTCAAGGGGTTGAAAGGGGGGTACGAAAATATTACTTCTGGTCGCGATAACCGACATCCGCGCGGTTGAAACCGCAGGCATCAGCTAGTAACAAATATATGATGGAGTGAGTCGGATTGCCCCGAACTAGTGGCTCAGCTTATGAGACTTTTGTTCCTCCCGTGCCCAAGTACCAACTGAGACCACATCGACACTATTTATTCGATGTTCCGTCTCCATTAGTTCGTGCCCTTGCCATACTGAATACTCTACTGGCATCGACACCGCAATGTGATTTGTTTGCATCTAAGTGGGTTGATGTATGTCGTGTATGTTTGAGTTTCTGTGAGAGGATGAACGAAAGATGATTTTTTCTTTTTGATTGATGATGCACGAAAGGTAACTTTTTCTTTTTAGGGTTCCGTAGTCAACTAGGAAGCCTTATAGTTTCGCCATGTCTGTCTGTCCGTCCGTCCGTCTGTCCGTCCTCGCTTAATCTCTGTGACCGTTAGCACTAGAAAGCTGAAATTTGGTACCAATATGTGTATCAATCACGCCGACAAAGTGGTAAAATAAAAATTGGAAAAAAATAAGTTATTAGGGTAGCCCCCCTATATGTAAAGTAATTTTTTTTTTAATTTCAACCCTAACGTGTGATATATTGTTGGAAAGGTATTTAAAAATCAATAGTGGTTGACTAAAATAATTTTTTGATAATGTCAATAATTTCGGAAATAATCGCTCCAAAAGTAAAAACAATGTGTCCCCCCCTCTAACTTTTGAACCTTATGTTTAGAAAATATGAAAAAAATCTGAAAAGTAGAACTTTATAAGGATTTCCTAGGAAAATCATTTTGAAAGTGAAAAAAAAAATTAAAAATATATACTTAAAAAAAAAAACATAATGGATACCCACCTTTAAACTCTTAAGTGGGAACACTTATTGTGACGGACGGGAAATTACGGAACCCTACAATGAGCGTGGCCCGACACGCTCTTGGCCGGTTTTTTTTTTATTGTTTCTTGTTCCTGTACTAATAATAATAATAATAGTTAGGAAGTTTATGCAAATAGAAGAGAATGAAATAGGACCACCTCACAACACATAAAAAAAAACTCACACACATCGCACACACACACACCACACGCTACATTTGCTTTGGTTTCGACCCGTAAATGTGGTAAAAATCCAGTCTAAGCTGAGAAGAAAAAACACATTCCGAAAATAATAATAAAGCCATTTATTCAGCAGTACAATTTCTTAATCTAATCTAAGTTATAAAAAATCCAGGTTATCCTCCGCTGATTGCCAATCGGCAAAGGCCTCCTCCAACCTTTTCCACTCATTCCTGTCCTTGGTAACCCGGCTCCAGGTCCCACCTGCGAATTTGGCCAGGTCGTCCTCCCATCTTTGGCGGGGTCTTCCCCTCTTTCTGTTGCCATTCCTGGGGTACCACTCTGTGACCTTCTTGCTCCACTTCTCCTTCCCTCTACTCATATGCCCAGCCCATTTCCATTTTAGTTTCCTGACATTTGTTGCTATGTCCTGAACCTTTGTGCTTTTCCTGATGTCTTCTAACCTGACTCGATCTTTTTTTTTGATTCCCATCATGCTTCGCTCCATCGAGTGCTGGCATATGCTTAATTTCTTACTGTTCAATTTAGTGGGGGCCCATGTTTGACTTCCGTATATCAAAACAGGGAGAATGCATGTGTTGAATACTTTAGATTTAATCGATATGTGCAGTTCTTTATCTTTCATTATTTCTTTCATGCTCCAATATCTTTTCCATCCGTTTGCTATTCTCCTGTTGATTTCTTTTTCAATGTTGTCTGTGGGTGAGATAATTTGGCCTAGATAGATGTATTCGTCCACGTATTCTATCTCACTTTGGCCAACCCTGATGGTTTCATTCGTAGGTCCGTTGGTCATTACTTTTGTTTTCTCCATGTTCATTTTCAATCCCACCGTGTGACTTTCTAATGCCAGATCATTTGCCATTACATTCAGTTCGTGTAGGGTTTTTGCAAAGAGGACTATGTCGTCTGCAAATCTTAGGTGTGTTAACCAGGTTCCATCGATGTCAATTCCAAATCCGTCCCAATTTAGTCTTCTAAATATCATTTCGAGGACTGCAGAAAAAAGTTTTGGGGATAGCGGGTCGCCCTGTCGCACACCCTTTTGTATTCTAAATGGTTCTCCTTTCTTTTCTAACTGTATGCATGCTGTACTTTCCTTGTATATTTTCCTCAGTATCCTTATGTACTTGCTTTCGATACCTTGTTCTTTTAGGGCCTCCCATATCTTGTTGTGAAATAAAGAGTCGAAAGCCTTGCTGTAGTCTATAAATGCCATGTAATATAGTTGGTTGTATTCATAGGATTTTTCTATGATCTGCCTCACAACATGTATATGGTCCAATACTGAGTAACCTCTACGAAAACCTGCTTGCTCGTCTGGTTGGTTGTCGTCTAATTTTCTTTCCAGTCTTCTTAGCAGTATTTTAGCAAATATTTTGTATAAGTTGGACATAAGGCTTATCGGGCGATAGTTACCTATATTAAGTTTATCACCTTTTTTGTATAACAATACTATATTAGATTGCGTCCATTGTATCGGGATATTTTCGGTTGCGAAAATTTCATTAAATAGTTTCGTGATTACTGGTAACAGGGCATTTTTTGCCATTAATAGGATTTCATTTTCAATGCCATCTGGCCCTGGGGCTTTGTCTTTACTTTGAGCACACCTCGGACACTCCATACAACGCCCGCAAAATAATTACCTATTACTACTACATAAACAAATAACGTTTGTGCACGACGTGCACGTGCAAATGTGTGCGTAAACTCTAGTAGGGTTATCGTAGCCTAAAAAATGGCGCGGAAAGTGCAACGGTCTGCGTCGCGAAAACCGAACGACGACTAATACGAGCGCGAGCCATTGCTCAAGTGTCGACGACGAATATCTCGAAGTGCGGGGTGAGGTGCGGTATTTAATATGAGCGCGGGGAAGTGAGTGTCCCTTCTGTACGTACTACTATTATGTATTCTGTGCTTTGAGACTGTAATGCTACTTCTACCTCTCGTTGCAGTATATCGGGTATGCTCTCTTCCTCATCATCGTTTAGTACTATTGACTCGCCCAGTTCTTCTTGTGTATTCTCATATAATTTTTTGTAGTATGATGTAGCAATATCTTTTATGTCCGATCGTCTGTTTTGTTCTATTCCTTTCTCATTTCTAACTTTTGTAACCCAATCTTTTGATTCTAACAGTTCCTTATATGCTTTTTTTGTTCCTCCCGTTCTAATGATTTGCTCTTCTATTTTTTTCCTTCTGTTTTGCTTTCTATCCCTTCTCATACTCTGTTTTATATCTTTACTCAGCTCTGATATGCGTTTTCTACGATTCTCTGTGTCCCTGGAACTGATCACATGTTTCCTTGCTTCGAGTAATTTTCTCGTTTTTATTGATAAATAGCATTTCTTCTTTTCTTTATTTGTGCAAGTACTTTTTGCTAGTTTGATTGAAGTCTCGAACCAGTCGTATTTATTTTGAATATCTAGGTACTTGGTTTCTTTCTCAAAGTCTGCACATCTTTTGGTCAGTTTGTTTGCAGCTTCTTCTAGATTCTGAATACTTAATTTACCATCAAAGTTCCTCCTGGGTCTTTGTGTCTTTGTATGTCGTAGTGTGAGATCTGTCCTGACCATTCTATGATTCGTGTTGAAATTAAATTTATTCACAACATTTAAATCGGTGAAATACATTGGTTTGTTGGTGAGAACAAAATCAATTTCATTTTTGTATTTGCCTCCTGGTGATACCCATGTCCATTTCCTTGAACCTCTCTTTTTAAATTTGCTGCTTAGGATAAAGAGGTTGTTTTCGAAAGACATATTAATGAGTCTTTCTCCATTTTTGCTTCGTCGAGTTCCATATGTATGAGGTCCAAGGACATGTCTTTCTTCTGGCAAGCTTTCACCTGTCTGGCCGTTGAAATCTCCCATCACTATTAAGTTTTTGTGCGTATGTCTCTCTATAGTATTATTTAGATTCTCATAGAATTCTTCGATTGTCTTTTTGTCTGCTTGTTCAGTCGGAGAGTAAACTTGCACAATAGACCACATGTCTTTGTAATTGGGTAATTTTATATTTAGCACAGCTAAACGGTCCGAAATTCCTATGAACTCATCAACATATTGTATCATGTGTTTTTTAAGAATAAATCCTACCCCATTTTGGCCTTCTTTTTCGCCTATGTGATATAGAAGGAAGTCCTCATATTCTTGTATGTTTTCTCCAGCTCGTCTTACTTCACTCAGACCGAGAATGTCCCATTTGATATCATTTAGTGCATTATTTAGCTGTTAGACTCTCGTCCGACTTTAGGGTTAGAACGTTAAGTGCTGCTATTTGGATGCTTTCTTTAAGGGGGGGGTTATATTTTTCTTTGTTGCTAATGTTGTTGTTTACTAGTTTATGTTTATTTGTTTTTTTGTAGGTTGGTGGGTGGTGGTCTAATTCCCCACGGGGACCAGCCGGGTTGGGGAATGTTAATTTAGTTTTGTTAGTATTCGTTGTTTTGATTCTTTTATTTCGGCTACCGCCTATTTCTAGTTCCTGTACTATAGTAGGTATTTTTATATGTAAAGTTTAATTTTATTTTAATTTAATTGTTCCTTTTTGTTTTTTTATAGCAACGTATTGGATTACTCTGTAATGCTGCTATAATAAGTATTAAATAAATAAATGATGTTATTTTCTCAAACATTTGTGGATCATTTTTTTTTCATCACATTTTTTTTTTAAGTTTACAAAACTTAAAAAAAAAATGTTACTACTACTAAAATACAATTTTGTTTTTGTCTCAAATCCCCATTATTAGAAGTGCTAATTTAATAAAGTTAATTATTTTCTATTTTAGGGAAGAACTGAACACATGGATGGAGGAGGCCGGTGCTGTTTGTCCAGGGGTGCTAGTATTGACAGCTGGCTTATCAAAGCCATTCCGTAGATTGGGCAAGTATCCTGCAATGCTACAGGAACTGGCCCGACATGTGCATGAAGCTCACCCAGATAGGGGTGACACTCACCGTGCCTCGGTTGTGTACAAGGACATAGCTGTAAGTTATATTAGCTTGTTCCTAGTTTTTAAATCTTGGTTTAAAGTGTTTGCATGTAGTGCTAACATTACCGCCGTTTACTGATTGTGACATCACATTCTATTAGTACAGGGCTGTATTTGATTTTGCTGATTAGTGTAAGTATCAAGTAATAAAAGATGTTGCTTACACACTTCGACCCCTACCATTATGCAATGTTTACAAACAAATTCAACAATCTTCACTATAAATGTCACTCAAACATGAACATACTGTTAACTCCTAATCCTTACCATGGATAGTGATCAATTTTATATTACAGAAGATATTGAGCGCTTATCAGTTTCACAATCTTATTCTTGCTCCCCTGAAGAATGTAGCGGTTACATTAGTGATGCCTCTAGTGGTCTTAAAATCTTTCATCTTAATATAAGAAGTTTAGGAAATTCAGTTAATGGACATGTTATGAAATGGGCTTAAAATAAATTGTGCTTGAACAACTATCATGTGTGGTTTTTCTGGTAGGGGAAATTATCCAGGATAGCCTTACAAAAACAAAAAAAATATTAAAAGCACCATTATTTAATAAATAAATATTTTAAATCTAGATATTTTTTTAATCGTATAAATTATTTTGGCACTTAACAACTAAGAAAAAACTGTTAAATATTATTTTAAAGCATATTGCACGCCTTTATGTTATATTAAAACAATATTAAATGGCTTTAGAATAAAACTAAACCAATTATCTCCATGATTTGGATGTATGGTATTGATTCCTTTGCCACCTTTGAAAACATTACCTGTGTCAATGGTTATAACACTTGTCACTTTGACAGTTGTTTGTTTACAAGTGAATTGGCCATGAGGGAGCAGAAACTACAGAACGCCACCTGTTAGGACCCTTTTTTATGGTGGGTGGAAAATCATCAAATAACCCCCCCCCCCCCCCCGCTCTTGGGCAGAGCGGAAGGGAGTGTCTTCTACTGACTAAAAACCACCCATGTTCCTTCTTAGCCCTTGTGCCGAGGCCGCGGCATCTCTTTCGACAATCCGCAGCCCCGTTTACGTTATGACCATGAAGTCGGTACACTACAGAATGACTACTGTAGGTTATGCATCTCTTCCACGGTGTGTCGGTAAACCTGACTGACTACATTGGATCTGTTAATTTTTTTTTAATAGTCACTCCAGCAAGTCGGAATAGGTGAACATGTGTATTAGGTAGAGAAATAAAAGAATAATGTATTTACTTAGTCATTTATTCTACTTCTTCATTTTCAACATCTTCAATAAACAATTATAAACAATTATATCATCAAGAAACTGTGCAGGCGGTAATATGTTGGTGTTATTCACATCCCTCCGTAATAAGTCAAGCATTTTAGTAATATGCCCTGGGTTGAATTCAGTTACAAATTCAAATTCAGCAAGAAAGTCCCAATTGTATATGCTTAAATGTTCTTCACACACCCGAGCATTTTGAGTGATGTACAGTTTTTGATGTGTTAAAATATTATTCTTTAAATAAAATGGCACACGTTTCCTTTCGCAATTCACACATTCCGGAACAAAACAATGAGTAGTGGTATCCGGAGTGCGACTATAACCATTTAATGTAATGGTAATAACTGGTTCTCAGAGAACATTTTCAATGTCTGTGCTGGCAGAACTGGGAGGCTCCGCAACAGAGCTGGATCCACTGATGAATGGATTTGGTTCTTGCAGAACGTCCTCATTTTCAGTGCTGGCAGTACTAACTTCGTATAATCCAGATCCACTTTCTGCACGTGGTGGTGGTTGCCGATGAGCTCTTAACCAACAAGCATTACATGCCCGGGCGTTAGACAATCTGTAATTGAAGTTACAATTAGTTTTAGTAATTCTAATGTGGGTGAATATTATTTAACTCATTACTCACTCATTCATTTTTTTAAACTTATTTAGAGATAATAAAGTAGGAATAATCTATACAACAAGCAGCTATACTAACTTCAAGAGGGCTGATTATATTTGCAGAATAAATCCATTCAGCATCACCATAATTTAATTTTAATGGATGAGAGCGCCTCCCAGTTCTTCTGCCAATGAATATGCCACAACATACACACACTGAATCATGGCCAAACTGACGTTCACCTATATTGCCTTCGCTCCTGTTATTTGTTTCATGAATTAATAGGCTAACACATTCTTGACATAGGTAGTCTTCATCAATTACCTAAAACAAGAAAAACTTCATATTTTAATCTTTATCAGAATATTATAATTTGTTAATATTTTATACTTAGTCTTTTTTAAGTTAATGATGGTTATAATGACTATGATAATAAGGTAACTCAATGTTTGCACTCATTCTACTTGATATCACCAGAACGAAACCACCGATGGTGTAGTTAGGAATCACTTTTTCTGTTCTTTGTCTGTGGTACCTACTGCCGAAAACAAAGAAGACAATTGCTTGCACAAATGTGGACAGATAAATAGTAAATACACTATAATTATAGTAAATAAAAATCAGTATTTTTAAACTGATGAGTGGATAACATGGAGTCTAGATTTAAAATTATGCATATTTTAGCTACATACCTGTCTTGCAATCCATTCTTCTAATACAGAGATAATCTCAAGATCCAAATGGGTTGCATTGTACTGATATTGTTGTGTAATTGGAATAGCAATCCAGAAATTAATGCAGCGAGGCGTGATGGTGAGGATTACCTGAAAGATAAAAACATTAGTCTGGTTACAGAGTCAGCCTACGGTAATCAATTTGTTGTGCTAAAAGGCAAGTCTGAAAACAACAGACCTTATGAAGTACTTGTCTAAAGTCCATGACTGTGACTTAATCGTTTGTTAGAATTCATACAAAATAGGTACTAACCTTACACAGCAGCGATAAATGGATGTTATTCGTGTGCAAAATCTAAGTCCGAGGGAGAAATCAGGGTCGTCGGTATCGCCGGTCGTCGGGTGTTCAAATCGTGTGCAGTATCAAAGAATCCAAATTAAAAGCCAGGTCAAATAAAGATAAACTTAAAAGAAGAAACTTATCAAACATAATATGACAAAAATAACAAATTAAAATCACTTTTGTCCGATTGAATTTGACACTTGATTTGACGCTCACAATGACAACAATGACATCCAACAGAACAATGTTGCCAAAATCAATAATCAATGTGGGTTGCAATTTAATTTTTTAATTAGAATTGTTTAAAAATAAAATAAATATAGAAGGGGGCTTTTAAAAAAAATAAAAAAATTGTACGAAGTATCCTTAATTTATGTACTTTCACAAAAATACAATCTCTTCTCTGTTCACAGCAGTTTCGAATAAAAGCCCAGCCTCCATACAAAAACATAACATGTCCTTTAACAATAGGGGATCGGACAAAAAAAAACTAATTAGTCCGTCAGATAGATTTCCAAAAATTATTGGACACGTATTTTTTCTTTTTTCACGTAAACTTAAAATGAAAACGATACAGTGCTTCGAAAACTCATGTGACGTCATATGATAGTACATTTTGACGACACAAGTGACGTTTCAAGCCCCACTCCAAGATCTTTGACGCGTTTTATCTTCGTCATTTTTTATTGATTTGATAAAACAAAAAACACGTATTCAATATTTTTCGATAATCAAACTTACGGACTAAACAGAATCATATTATTTTGACCCAGTCCGATCCCCTATTTGCTTATACTGTTGCACAGAACTAAACTGCAGTACGACATTATTGCTTTATCAGAGTGTTGGTTAAGTAAATGTCCGTCACTTCCTGCTATAGCTGGCTTTGAATCCTTCAGGTCTGAATATACCAATCAAAATGACGGTACAGTAGTATATGTTAAGCAAAGCATGCAATTTACTGTTGAAACGCTAGTCCTGGTGAATGCAAATTGCTTAATTGTAAAACTTCAACAAAAGGTTGCACTACTAGCAATCTATCGTTCTCCCTCACATCGCAATGCTCAAAACTTTCTTGACAGTTTAGACAACTGCCTAAGTTCACTCAACAGTTTCAAAACAATAATTATACTTGGAGATATAAATATATTGCCTAATAATCCCGACTCAATTTCAGATACATATTTGAATACTGTTGCATCGCACGGAATGATGCCTGGGCATCTTTTGCCCACCCGTGGTAACAGCTGCATTGATCACGCGATTATTAAGTCGAACAAACCTGCTATCACTTTGGTTATTGATTCCTTTATCACTGACCACGCTCCCGTTGTAGTGTATTGTACACTTCAAAATTGTATTCCTAAAACTGCTGTAAGATCTCGTCGCGTTGACTTAGCTGCCTGTGTAGCTGAACTCCAGCTTACTGACTTTACGTCAATAACTTCTTGCTTCGATGCAAACGATGCAGCCACTGAATTAGTTAACACGATCTCCAATGTGGTTAGCAATAACACTTCTACAAAAGTTATGCCTAGCAGGAAACGAATAATAAAGCCCTGGATAACCCCTGGTCTTCTTAGATGCATCCGTAACCGCGACAAAATGTTTCGTAAAACTAAGAGGAATCCTGATAATAATATCCTCAAAGTGACCTACACGCGTTATAAAGTTTTCTGTAATAATTTACTCAAAAAACTTAAAACACTTTACGAACGTGAAGAATTTAAAAAAAGTTGTAAAAATCCTAAAGCTACATGGAACCTTATCAAGAAAATTTCTAACCTTCAGACAAGCAAACCATGTGCTAATGAACTGCTAACGATTGCTTCTGATCCGCACGCCTCGCTAAATGTTGTTAATAACCACTTTGCTAGTGTGGGAAAGATACTCGCTTCCAAAATCACTCCACGCATCGATCAGGCTTGCGGTCCAGATAACCCAGATTACCCTAGTTCTGACCCTAGCTCAATAGCCATTTTTAGCACGGACGTTGCCGTTAATAGTGCCGTAGGCTGGGACGGTATTTCTGCCGCCTTGATTAAGTCTGCCAGACACGTCCTTGCTCCAATTGTCTGCCATGTATTTAATCTCTCTTTGTTGACAGGTGTTTTCCCCACGGTCTTTAAAAAAGCTGTTGTGCACCCTATTCACAAGAGTGGGGACAGAAATAGTGTCAACAATTATAGACCAATCTCTGTGTTAACAACCTTATCTAAAATTTTGGAAAAAATCATTAATCTTAGGCTCATTAACTTTCTTAACTCAAAAAATATTCTAGCAGACAATCAATTCGGATTTCGATCGGGTAAAAACACAGAAGATGCTGTTCTCAAATTGACTGGTTCTATAACTAAAAACCTAAACAGCAAATACAAAACGCTTGCTATTTTCCTAGACCTTTCAAAAGCGTTTGACACTGTTTATGTTCCTCTCTTGCTGGATAAACTCAATAAAATCGGTATAAGGGGACTCTTGCGATGCGAGGGGATGGAGGGGTCAAAGTAAACTACATGTTAGTTACTACTCCAAGAGTCGATTACTCTTCCACCTTTAATTAGCAACATTATATACATAGCTACGACGTGATGTTATGTCGATAATCTACAATCACGTATTCACATACTCTCTACCTTAGCATATTATACTACGTGCTGTACGTGACGTGCTGACATCACACCACATCACCCCTCTTAAATTAAAAAAAAAAACTAAATTACAAGGTTTTTTTTTTTCCCATTACAAACTATTACTCTAATTCTTACAATACAATTTTGTTCTATTCTTATGCACTATATCTATTTTATTTTTATACTTAATCACAACATTTGGTGACTCGTCTTTTACAACTTCAAAAGGTCCATTATAAATACATTCCTATTTGTTGCCAGTTTCATTCTTAATCAAAACTAAATCACCTTCCTTATAGGTTACAGAATTAAGATTCTTATCATAACAATGTTTTCTAGCTAATTTACTCGCTATTAAATTCTCCCTTGCATCATTTTGTGCCCTTTGCAATCTGTACTTAAATTCTAAAGGATAATCATCAAAATTATACAATGGTTCAACACTTTCTCCTTGAAGACTACTTGGTAATCTGCATATTCTTCCAAACACTAATTCATAAGGTGTATATTTGGTAACAGTATTAACTGTCGTATTATAAGAAAAACACCAAAATGGAATCCAAGTACTCCATGATGATGGGTTATTATTCGTCTGTATCCTCAAATATGCACCTAATGTTTTATGTACATTCTCCAAAGAACCTATACTTTCATGATGATATGACGTTGACATGACTTTATTGATGTTCAAGATATCACATAGCTCTATCATTACTTTCGAAATGAATTCACTACCCCTATCCGTAGCTATTGTTTTCGGTATTCCATATCTCAAAACAAAATTCTCTGCCAAAGCTTTTGCTACCTCATTTGCGGATTTATTCTTTAACGGATAAGCCTCTACAAACTTCGTAAGTTCACATTGAAGAGTTAATATGTAAACATTGCCTCTTTCGTCTCTATCAAGGGGTCCCACTATGTCTAAATAAATCTTCTCAAACGATGTTGATGCAGTAGTCGTAATCGTCATGGGTTCCCTAATATTCCTAGAATACTTTTGCTTACAACATTTACTACATTTACCTACGTACTCCACTACGTCTTTCTCTATAGAAGGCCAATAATAATACTTCTTTATATTATTCACCATCCTACGTATTCCTGCATGACCACTCGTGGGTAAAATATGGAAATCATTCAAAATAACCTTCTTCTCATCTTTCCCTTCTATTTTCCGTAAACCCTTCACTACACACAGTTTAAAATCCCCACAAATCGAACTTCTATTTCCCTTCAAATATTTTGCCATTCTTGTAATAAAATCAACGTTATAACGATTTTTCATAATAATTACTTCTTTAATGCCTTCTTCAATACAAAAACTGACTATGTCTTTCGATAACTCGTCTCGCGAAGTTCCCGATAAAGATTCATAGTTTACATAAATACTCGAGTTTTCTGGCATATACACTAAATTGCGCGACTTTGAAAATATCTTCCTACAACCATTATTATTATTGTTGTTATTATTATTGTTGTTACGTAACATTTTCTCCCAATCATCTAAACAAATCTCAATGTCATTTCCTTGTTTCTTGAGTACTTCCACGATCCTAGGGTGATCAGTCCCAGATACCACGGAGTCCCTATCACAAACATTTGGCTTTCCCAACTGCTTGTACTGCGCCCTCGTCATTACGGATATCGTCTTTTCCCGTATCAATTTCAAATCCTCACTCGTTATCACTATTCTAGAAAGTGCATCCGCTAGAACATTCTCTTTGCCCTTAATATATTCAACCTCAAAATCATACTCCTCTAAACACAACCGAAACTTAGTCAACCTACTAGATGGATCTGTCATGTTAAACAAATACAGTAATGGCCGGTGATCCGTCTTTACAACGAACCTCCGTCCGTACAAATACGGTCTAAAATATTTAACTGACCAAACTATTGCCAACAACTCCTTCTCTATTATCGGATAATTTAACTCACTCTTCCCTAACGACCTACTAGCATATGCGATGGGTTTTCCGTTCCCATTACACAACACACTCCCTATAGCATATCCAGAACTATCGGTTTGCAATATAAAAGTATTGCTATCAGAAAAATCAGGATAATCCAACACCGGTGGATTCATTAACGCTTCCTTAAGCAACAAAAACGACTTCTCGCACTCATCGGACCAACTAAATACAACACCTCTCTTACACAGCCTATTCATAGGTACCACTATATCAGCAAACTGTGGTATGAATTTCCTATAATAATTCGCAAACGCTACAAATCGCTTTACCTCATCAACCGTCGATGGACGCGGATAACCTCTAATAACTTCTACCTTCTCTGGATCTGGTGAAATATACATAACCTATAGCCCTCAAACTACCTCCTACACCATTAATCACTAATTCCTCCTTAACTACCTTACAGCACAAAGCATTGTTCATCAAAAAACCACTCTTTACAGCCGATATCGACGCGCCCGTATCCACTAACCATTCCGCATCTATATTATTCACTAGAAAATTAACCCAATTAATACTATCGCAAGCTAAAATACGCTTAGTCTCGAAAAAACTGCACCTGGTGGTCAGTTGCTTCATTACGTCGTGACATTGACGTTCCGCCTGAGTCAGCATCACTACGCGCATGCTCGAAATACGCTACACGCCTCCGACCTTGCTGAGTCGAATGACCACGATAAGCATTATTGCTACGTCCCCGCATTCCACGATTATGCCATACGGTGGCATTTTTGCGCGTACGCTCAACAGCTGTTTTATGTTGCGCGTATCCACTTCCTACTGTAGACCGCCTATAACCACTTCCGCGACCTCTATTATCAAAACCACCCCTCGCGGGCCAACGCTGATACGCCATAACCTGTGCCGACGATGCACAACCCTCGTCTTCTGCTACCCTGATCGCATCCTTCAAACAAGTCAAATTCCGCGCCGTAATGATCGTACCTAAACGCTGATTGCGAAGCCCGTCAGCAAACTTCCTGATCGCGTACTTTTCGTTCAACGGCCGCAAAATCTCATATGCTTCCGAACTTTCCCCGGCTTGAGAAATAGTCAAATTAACCATTAACTTCTCTATCTCAGCCCCAAAATCCGCGACCGACCTATCATTCTGCCTAGCGCGAGCAAGTTTCGCTTGCACAGCTACGTCCGACTCTACTGTTAACAAATGCTTCTTCATATCAGCTAACAGACAATCTACCGTTGCGTAACTAGAGGACAACCGAATCCTAGCACCCTGGGTAAGTCGTGTAGTCAAAACAAATTTAATTAAAAGAGCATTATCTGCTTCCACTAACATAGAACTATATAATCCTATGGCATCAATTAAGTCTTGCGTAACTTGTTCATCACCACTCATCTTTGGGAGTAGGCCAACTGCCGTTCTCAAAGAAAACTTTTCCGCCGCCATGTTTTGTTCCGTTCCGGTTTCGCTCTCAAACTTAACAGTGTCGACGTATAATGCTTCTATCTTACATACCAACTGAGCCAATTCTTCCGAGAACTTACTATATCCTGTAACTATACACTTAAATTTACGATAAAGCGCTTTCACCTCACTAATCTTACTATCAAAATTCCTGCCTTTTCGCCTACTAGGGCCTAACTTGACAATAGATTCCCTTAATAACTTAAGTTGTACAAATAGCGACGTTAACTCCACTTCCATTTAAATTAATGTCTCTAAATTTAACGATGAACACAAGCACCGAAACACCCTTATTAACTTCCACTTAAGAAACACTTACTTCGTTCCTCCGACGGCTCCTGGTCAAACCATCTGTACAGCCTTCTGGACTTCCCGCTGTCTCATCTTTTCTTCAATCCAGTTGTGGTGACATCTCCGATACATGCGAACCGCCAACCCTATGATGACAACTGCCATACACACAGCCACAAACAGCAACACGGTCTTGATAGCCGCCAGCTGCTCCTGAGTAACCGTTGCGGTATTTGCACCACTCGTAGACGTCTGGCCGATAATCACCTCTTCCTTGGACGTCGTGCTTCCCATGGCCTGCGACGTGACGCGACTGACGTGATACTCAATGAAGACAACCAAACCGCCAACCACGAACCGTGACTAGCTCCTGGTCGGGCAACTATAACGCCGTCCAGCCGACTGGCAGGGTCGCCATGCGATGCGAGGGGATGGAGGGGTCAAAGTAAACTACATGTTAGTTACTACTCCAAGAGTCGATTACTCTTCCACCTTTAATTAGCAACATTATATACATAGCTACGACGTGATGTTATGTCGATAATCTACAATCACGTATTCACATACTCTCTACCTTAGCATATTATACTACGTGCTGTACGTGACGTGCTGACATCACACCACACTCTCTCAAGAGATCTTTAAAAGTTATCTTAGTGATCGATCGCAGGTTGTAAAAATAGGAGACTATATGAGCAGCGTAGAAAGCATGAGCTATGGCGTCCCACAAGGTAGTGTTCTTGGACCTACCTTATTCCTAATCTACATAAACGAGCTCTGCGGACTTAGTTTACCAAATGCGAATCTTATTGTCTACGCAGAAGATACGGCAATAATTGTTCAAGGCAGAGATTGGCTTGAAACCCGTTCCCATGCAGAATATGCGTTACGAACAGTGTCTGACTGGCTATCAAATAATTTGCTTACCCTGAACATGGAAAAAACTAAATTTATTACATTTTCCGCACGTATAGCTTCTCAACCACCTGAACCCTTCGCTTTGAGTATCCACAATTGCCTTAACGCAATGGATAATAACTGCTGTTGCAAATCTATCTCGCGAACAAATAGTATAAAATACTTGGGTGTGACAATTGATAGCACCATGTCCTGGAACGATCACATTGGGTCATTGGTTGCACGCGTTAGGAAATTAATATTTGTTTTCAAAAAATTAAGATCATCGGCGACTCTCTCTACACTTAAAACAGTCTACTATGCATTGGCAAACTCGATTTTAAACTATTGTATAACCGTATGGGGAAGTTCTGGAAAGTGCTTAATGCTACGTTTAGAAAGAGCGCAGCGCGCGGTTCTGAAAGTAATGTCACACAAACCAGTCCGTTTTCCGACCAATGAACTGTATGCTCTGTTGCAAATACCTAGGGTAAGGCACAGCTTTGTTCTGAACACAATAATACGAAAACATTCAGAACTTAGTTTCGACCATTGTTTTTGCAACCAGAGTAAGCAGAAACGTAGACCTCTTAAAGTCTGCCCTGTAATTCCGGCTAGCACCATTATAGTAAGAAGACAATACTACTTTATAAGCCCAATTCTTTATAACAAAATAAACGGGATCTTAAACATCTACCCCCTTACTTCACGCGAGTGTAAATCAGTGACTCATAAGTGGCTCGGTTCCCTGTCCTATGGAGAGCTTGAAAATTTTGTAAAAACCTAAATATAAGTATAAATGTCCTTTTCATTCCCAATGCCTTCCAATTCCAAACATACATACACCTACCTACACATACTCACATTCACTCACACGCATACACATACATACACTACACTTACATATTATTATATTCACATGCATAAATAATAAAATTAGTGCTTAAGATTTTATTAGTTCTTTTTGCTTTTGTAGATTGTATTCTACAAAATTTAAAACATGCATAATATTTTCTTTTCTTTACTTGTTTCACCTGGAACACTGTCGTCTCCACTCCTGGAGGTGGGCGCTAATGGCCGCGACACAGTATTCCATACTAATGCGGTTGTTAACGAACTCAAACTTTTGTAAATCTGTTTTTTGTTCCAATAAAATTTTTGATTTTTTTTCTGAATTTTGAATTTTTTACAAGCCAAGAGTTGTAAATATGTATTGAAAACCATGTTATGTTTGACGAAAGTTTTCTTAATAGTATCTGCTGCTTTCAGAGTGGTTGTGCAGCTTTAAGACGACAGAAAGAGTTGGAGCTTCAGGTGGTAACAGGTGAAGTGCGCGGCTGGCCCGGTGGAGAGCTAGCATCTCTTGGTGATGTGCTGCATATGGGCAGTGTCGCTGTAGGCCCTTCACATCAAGATCGCTATCTCGTCCTCTTCCCCTCTGCATTACTGCTACTGTCTGTCAGCAAGAGAGTGTCGGCGTTTGTGTATGAAGTAAGTTCATTTCTATCAACATACTAAAAATTCATGGTAATAAATAAATTCTCTTCTAACCATATTATTTTTTGTAGGGTTGTCTTCCATTGACTGGCATCACAGTATCCAAATTAGAAGATACAGATACCAGAAAGAATGCATTTGAAATAGGTGGCCCAATGATAGACACGATTGTGGCAGTGTGTCAAACAAGAGCCGAGGCTGATAACTGGGTTAGCTTACTACAAAAGCACTCCAACACCAGCAGTCCAGCACATGAGCCTGGACAACCACAATCATTGCCACATGTAAGTATCTGTTTACAAATGTTGCCCCACTTTGCTTATACAGTACAAATTCTATATTTTTTATATGTTCCTGTGTATAATAGTCACTCCAAGTAGAATATATGCTGTTTACCCACAAGACTAAGGTGTATTTTTGGTTGTATAGCTGACCCGCTCTCCTTCTGAAGGGGCGTTGTCTAGCCTCAACACTAGCCGCCGAAGCCTTTATCACGTCACATTGCCACCGCCTAGCTACCCTTCTGCATCACCTTATTATTCGTTGACAAAATATTTCGCGAGACTCGTTAAGAAAAAAGTTATCACGAGGCAAATGTTACGCAAACTTTTACATGAAAGAACATGGGCCAAAGCTTTCGAGCTGACTGGATTGCCTGTGAGAAGGAGACACAAAAATCATATTCGTTTAAAAATAGAAGATGATGGTACCATAGCTGCAGATGCTGAATATTCTGATTCTGATGATAGTGACAGAGAAACCGATGGCACAGAATCGTACACAAGCTCTAGCTGTACTGATGCAGAAGCAGTCAGTGCCTCGAAAATATTGAGACAGAATGCTATGGAAAGTCCGCGAACAATATCATCGTGTAGTAGTTGGGGAAGTAACTTTGGTTACGTACGCTATTTCGACAACGCCGCTGATATGCATTTGGATGAAAATCAATCTATGGTCAGCGCAGATTGTACACGAAATCTATTTGAAGCTGTAACTGGCAGTAAGAAACCTCACAACACTATAAACACGATTGATAGCGGCCCACAATACCTGCAGAAATCTCCCCCAGGATTTTTTTCTCCATTTGCCCCACATTCCGAAAGTACTGCGAATTCCAGCTTCGATGTAAGATCATACATGGCCTGCGAAGATTTAGTTAACATGGATCAAAGCACGCAAATTGACATGCTTGGCAATGAAGAAAAAGATTTTATACCAACAAGGCGGAGCTTCCCAAATGTTAGTGCCAAAAATGAAGCAGTAACCAAACTTTGGAAATCTACTGAGGAAAGTTACACACATGACGAAGAAGAAAATGCTGATGAACAATTAACATCGGATGTGTTACAGCTTTTAGCTCCTCCATCACCTAAACAGAGATACAGTCCTATAGAATCTATAATACTGGACCCGCCGCCAATGTTTAGGAACGAGGAGGAAAACATGAAGATAATCAACGTTAATCTGAACGCCAATGTACCCTTCCGGAAGCATTCACTCAACTCCGACAAAAGAATAAGACGATCTATGTCTAGGTCAATGGTGGAAACTGAGAATTACCACAGAAATGAAGATGCCAGGATGCATAGAATGAGCTCTCAGTCCGAAAACCACAAAACGCATAGGAAATGCGAATGTTGCAATAGATCGATATGTCCCAGCCCTCGATCTTCTGATTCAGGTGTTGTGGGAAGTTGCAATCTAGCCTCGCCAGAGTTGAACATGCACGAATACTCGAGTTCTGGCACCACAGGCAATGAATCGGACACCCATGATAAAAGTTCTGATAATTCAAAAGGTTCACTAACTAATTTGTCTCAAGCTAGTTTTGATGTCGACCATCGAAAAAAAGTTACGTTGTCTGAAATAGAAGCGGCTACCTACGAAGATCAATGTAGGTGTACATCGCCATTTGGATCCACTGCTAGAACATCTTGCGTGACTAGTGTAACGTCGGAGAATAGTCTAGATGTTATGGATTCATCAAACATGAATGTGACGTCTACGTTTGCAGCAGCACCACCCGTACCAACAGCGCAAATCAAACGGACCTCTATAAGATGTAATATAGAACGTTACGTGCCAGAGATCAAGTTGAAACCCGAGCCTCCGCCAAGAGTGTACAGGAAGCCCAGCACTCACATCGAGATCCCCAAGAACGTGCGGCAGCCACTTCCCTGCCAGTGGAGCACTTTAAACATAACAGAACGGTCGAAGCCTAGCCTGCACTATCATATGCGTATTTACCGTGAAACTCCTGAAGTCAATAATATGCAAAGGCAATCTCGGGTGAATGCACCACGCAATCGGGATGTCTTTAACAAAGAAAATAAACAAAGCATGGATGAGAATAATTCGCAGATGCGTAAAACGAGATCTCGCAGTGAGGACTTGTCGAAAGTGCAGAAGGGTTTAGCTGAAGCCCAAAGCGGCTTTGTGGTGTATCGTTCAGATTTGTACGCACACTGGTGGATGAAAGCAAAATTACCCATTACCGTGGTCACCGACTCAGGCAAGGATTATTCTTTTGTAAAGAGCTACTGATTTGTGTCACTGGTTTGAAGATAATATTGCCTTGAGGATTTATAACCATTAGATTAATACTGTCATTAGAGTTACCCCAGTGTTGCAGTGCTTTACTTGATCATCCTTGCCTGTGTTTATTCATCTTACTAACAACAAAACAATCACTGCAAGTAGAAATCATGTAATTATACTAACCGATTAAGATGAAAACAATGCATGGTAAGGCTTAATGACCCGTTCCTCACACCAATATTTAGGCATATGTCATTGAACAGCAAAGTATTTGGTTTACTTATTTTATTGAAACCCATTTGAACTGGGACTTGAAGTGTTATCGCCAAAGCAGACAATTATAAATATGCAAGAAATTCAATGTTATAAATGCCATATCTACTTATAATCCTTTGATCTGATGTTTGAAATGCTGCAGTGATGATACAGCTGGCGAGTGTCCGCTAGATGCCCTTGCTTATTTAAGATATATATGTTTGACAAGTGCTGCTGCAGACATTTTGTAAATTTTCTACTTGCACAAATGTATCTGATCTATTTGCTAACTTTAAAAAATTTTACGGATCGAAAATTGGAGTTTAGTAACAGCTTTTGTTTTTCAACAGATGGCCATGAGCGACAGCAATAACTCTGATTTATCGTCTGGTCTAACAAACCACAAAAGATCACATTCATTCAACAATCATCAAAGCTACACACAACATTCGCAACAAACGCAAAAAAATAAACAAAAGAATCAGTCGGCACGATGGCTCTTAAATTCATGCGACTCTCTTGACCAATCACCTGCCAAGCCAAATAAAACTCCTATCGGCAAAAAGTTCTCATCTGTTGATTTCATCGACACGGCTGGCTCGAACTACAGCAATAAAGGTAAATTATTCTCATTTATTTGGCACACGTGCTTTATATAAAAAGTAAATAACTGCGTAAAGATTCTCATACAGTTAACTACATAGTTGATTTCATACGTAACATTTTGTAAATGACAATGCCAATTGAGTATTGTACAAAATGACTGAATGTATTAAGTATATTTTTGTATGTGTTGGTAACAAATAAGATTTGTCTACTTACTGCAATATTTCCTTCCATGCACACGTAGGGTGGAGCATAACATGTTTACGGCCGGCGCCGCCTCTCAGGCCGCAATCATTCACGGTCGGTTCGGACGAAAACATTGGCCCGACGCACCCATATGCGCCACATCAACGAAAGTCCAATTCTTATGAAGAGGACGCCTTAATATTAAAAGTAATCGAAGCATACTGCACCTCGGCGCGCTGCAGGAATGCTGTCAGTTCAGGTGAGTTTCTTTGATTAGCTCTAACTTACCAAATGTCAGACAAGCCTTCTTACAATACTGTAGAAAAAGACTATCATTGATTATATTTTAAACTAGCTGCTATTTGCTTCGGCGGAATTTTAAAATAATTGTGGAATATATTGACTCTTTTGTGCCTCTGCAATACACCCAACAATAAAAGTAGACCGATACCGCTAAGTATGAGATTAATGCATAATATAACCTATTTACAAAGTATAAATAATAGCATAATGGTTGTAGTAATTGAATGATCATTATAAGCAGGTAGAAGGTATCACTAACACAGCGTATTTATTATGCAGTACCCAATATTCCGCTGGAGATATTCGAGTCGACAAGGAGGAGACATGCGAAGTCAAGAAACCGTATTATCAGTTGGTTCTTAGAATGAAAGATCTGTATTTATACAAAAAACCAAATTTTTCGCTAGTCATAAAAGTAGCGCTTGATAATAATATTTGTTCAAGTTTGCTGTTGTTGGTATAATGACGATAATATTTATTAATTAAGCACTCCTTGTATCAGTATATTAATTTATTACAATACTCAGTATCTCTCTCATATTTATATCGGTATTTATACAGGCACACATCTCTAAGTGCATGTGCAGCATGCTTTGATAATCTCTTGTTCACTGTATTAGCTCTCGTAGATCTGATATCGTTAGTATTAATTTATTCTCAAATTAGAAGATACGGAAACAATTATAGCAATATTATTTATTGTATCTTTAGTTCGTATGAGTACAAAGTAGCTAGTCGTAGTAGAAGTCCTTATTTATTTTGTGTCCGTATCGAATAATAGACTCGATTATACGAGGTTCAATAAGTAGTTAAATATTTTTAGTATTTCTTACTGCCATCATCAAAGTATATCTTGTCACTAACAAATCGCAAGAATCTCTTCAATCTGCGCTTGTTGTGTATAAACATTAAACAAATGCCGGAGGATCTAATCTAGTTAAAGGACATTCTGAAGCTCAACCGTCTCTTGATCTGGTAGTCTGAATCTTTCTATTTTGTTACATGCGGCTGCCTTTATTTCGCACCTGCAGTGGACTGCGGCCACTTGTCTCTTGGTAAAGTACAATATCACGCACCCGCTACTAACATACCTCACTATAACTACACTAAACTTCCGACCGTCCAGCGAAGTAACACGCCCGAATATTCCGGCTGTAGTAAAACGACAAAAGTAAAACGTAACAAAAGCTCGTCTGCGGCGGACGCATACTTGTATAGAGGGCCGGACACAAGGAGGCTGCTATCAGACCGAAAATTCGACATGAACCGCTCTAATCCTAATCTGTGGGAGTGTTCGGATGAGCGTAGACAGAAGCTCATGTGCGGGCGTGAGCGGCGCAGTGGCTCGCACCCCAGCCTGGTTGCACCGCTGCGGGTGGTGGCCGTGCCCGCACCTCCACGCGCCTCCCGCTCCGCGCGCTCCTCCACCTGGTGCTGTGGCACTTTTGTCAAACAGCTCACCAAATCTCATCATTTTGATTGACATAAGTAGAAAACCGTAGTTTTATGCTCAATTGTTGTTCCTACATATCAATCACCCTTTTCGCTGTTCGCTCGGATTACCTCGTATTTAACCACGTCATGTTATCTCGTGACAGGTGTGACCGCTGACATTCTGTTTCATTTTCCAATTTTACATTTAACCAAAGCTGATCCCATTGACTAATATTATAATTGTTTGTTTTTATTTTAATAATCGCATCCTCATTTCATTGTAGCTGATCATTATAGAAACTTAAGTGATTTACAATTTACCTAATGAAAGTTGTAAGCAAAGCGTTTGTTTGTGCGCTTTGATTTCAATTGAGTGCTAGTGCCATTGATGTAGGCTTAATGTAAATGTCGATCAACCGTGTTATCTGTGTTCACATAGATTTTTCATATACAAATGCATGTGTGCAGTATTATTTAGTAATTATAGAGAGTAAAGTTTAAATATTGCTTGTATATTTTATAAATATATTTTTTGTGGTGCATTATTAAATTATAGCATAATTTGCATGATTGTGCTTATAGCAAGTCGTAGATTGTAAGGAAATAATATATGAAATGTTTAAAAGTAATTACAATAATCACGAATTGGTGAATTCAGTAATGGAATGATGCCAAGGACGCAACTTCTTCATAGAAGTTTATATTTATTATTGAATCCATTAAATGCCAAATGGTGCTTTTTATACCTACGCAGACGTCTATTAGGAGTCATTAAAATTGTCGTTACTTTGTTGAATATAGCTACTACTACTATTTGTAAATGTATAAAATATTTCGAATAGATGGAAATGACTTGGCGCCTTATTTATAAAGTATACACTAAAAAATTGTTTCATAGATTAGCTTTGTTTTGACATGAAAGAATGATTTGTATGCCAAAGAGTGGCAAATAATTTGCAAGCAAAAATAACTAGCAAGTATTTATCACTATGTTATATTTTTCGTTAAAACACATCGATATTGTGGTACAATAGCCACACGAACTATAACTTTATATCAGAACAGTAAATTAAGTAAAGTCAAAACCAAAAAGCATTATTCGTAGGGGCTTGGGCTAATAGAGACAAGTGAGGCAAGTTATTAGATTGTGCGGCGGGTAATCACAGCGGGCAGCAGCGCCCGCTTGCCCGCCGCGTGCCATTCATTTAATATTGAACAGGATAGCGCAATGCACTGCATGCTACATTTACATACGAACGCTACCGTACGAGGTACCGGTGCCAACTGCAATACTGCCTACGCTTTTACTTGTCCATTATATCACTTAGCTCATACATGTCTTTGTCCTCCACCACTTTTTGTCTCGAAAGATTAGTCTCGAAAATGTGTCATCTAATTTTATGTTTAATTACTTCACAAAGTCACATTGACTTTCTATAGATATCTTATTTAAACAGTCACGTCATATTTGCGTCACCAACAAGTATATTATAAGAACTGATTCAGCGAAGCGCCATTCCCGCAGCCCATTGGGGAAAAGAGCTAAAAATAGTGAAGCTTGTCAAGCATATGCTGGCACTGATTAATTGAAGTGGAAACTGGAAATCCGCCTTGTGCTTCGCACACACCGCCTCTTTTACTGATTACTACTGAATTTTAATTAAATATTGAAATTACAACTTTTGATTTTCATATTGCTTGCCGTCTGAAATCTTATTTGGTTCATGATAATAATTTTGCGTATCCCTTCATTTTAAATTAAATGCAACGTTAACTTAAAAATCTTATAATTATATTGCTGTATTATTATTATTTTCTTTAGAATGCAAACCTAGCAATATTGCAGTGTAATATTTTCTCGTAACAATATTAACGTGTGGTAGTAAAGCTTGACATTGCACAGCTTTCACTAGACAAGATCATTGACACGAAGCTATCGATTTATTGTTGGTCGCGCAAATGTACAAAGCCTGCCCCGTGCCTAGGTATCCCTGTTCTGATTACACTCTCATTTGGAGGGTATTGGAAATTGCCTTTTGTCTTTATTTAGTACGTAATTGGCACATAGGATACAAGTAGTACACATGTTGGTGACCTGTGTCTACGGTTTTATTCTCTGTAACGTAACTTTTATAGGGATGTGATGCAATTGAACTGATCGATATTTTTGCAGGTTGTAAATCTTATAATGTTTAAAACAGCTATTACTTGATTTAAAAATTAATATTTATATAAAGTATATTTGTTTATTAAACTTTTTCGATTTTTGTAGTTTATTAACATTAGTATGTAGTTTTGTATTTGTGTACCTATTTATTACACTATTATATAACTAACAAATTGATGCCTTTTAAGAGTTGGATTTAATCCATTAATTTCTTTTATAATACGTGTTGTGTTGTCAGATACTGTATTATACTGCTGAAAATAAACTCTATGTATTACCTACATATTTAATTTGTAGCCAAAATGAGATTATGTATGTTAATACTAAAACCGTAATATTATTGTACGTGTTCTCGTTGCTTTTGTGTCCATTATAAGGGTTTTATATCTAGCTTATAACACACAATTGATATTATTAAATGTTTGCATTACATTCTGAATGTTTGTATAATCTTTATAAGGATCATATTGTACAACTTGTTCCTCGTCTAGTTTTAACATTTGTCGTGATTTGTCCTTGAAATGAATATATTGATTCCACTTTTTAAATACGAATGCACATTAATTTAATTTCTACTTGGATGAGGTATAAGTTATTCGGAAACATTCATTTTTAATATATGTATTACGATTCTAATAATCTTTACACCTTTATGTTAACGAAATTGTGTGGTACAATATTATATATATTTTTCTATGGAATTGTAGTTATTATTAACATCTTGAAGTCAAGTCTACAATTAATGAGCACTCGATTATATCGGCATGCCTGAAATGCTACGATACGAACTAGTCGTTTAATGTTCTATTGATTTCCAATACCAGTAATAGCTGCACTAACATAACATCTGATAATGAGACTCGACTCGGAAAAAATCTGCAGCTAGTAAAATACATAGTAGATTTTATAGTCAATAGCATGTTATATACTTGAACAAGCGTTACAAGGTGGGTATCAGGTGAAATATCCATCGGAAGCTAATCGTAAGATAATACGTTTTATACTTTCATATGATTGTATTTTCAGAATGCGACGACGAGAATCCCGCGGTAGAGGCTTTGGTGAGATCACCGTCGCTGCCGATACATTCGACGTCAAGCCAAGCCTCGCCGAGCTTGTGGACAATAGTCATGCGGCTGCAGAACGAAGTGAAAACATTGAAAATGAAAGTAAAGAACTTACAACTGCAGTTGAGCGAAGAAAAACATGACCGAACTCTTGCCATTGCTACTTTACAGTCGAGAAACATATTGATGGACGCGAAAGAAAGCAAATGCTAACGTTTTTTAAGAAGTATTAAACTCTAATTTAAGTTTATTTTGTCTTTTATTTTCAAGAACCTCTTTAATATCAAGTAATTTGCCTACTGCCATTATAATTAGTAATTGTACTTTCGATAGTACACACTTTAGATTTGATCATGTTGATTAATTAAATACCTACCTACTTATATATATGTGAGCTTAGGTATATGATACAGCGTCGATATAATGTGCTATGGAAATGGATATCTCGTCAGTTTTCACTTTCGCAGAGCTGGCTAAGTATACATAAGTACACGTCTACAGTAACGACTAGGACTAGTCACGGACGCTGCATTCTCGATGAACTACAATTTAGACGTAAACGTTCTAAACATTGCGCTTGTTACACACTACAATAGACCTGCGGTAAGGTACTGTCAGCAATAGAAGTACAATAACACAATGTTTTTGTTAACAAACATTACGCCTGATTCTCGTAGGGTTAGGCAGCGATTTACCTAATAGTGCACCCACATTTCCCCAGTTATTTTGTAATGGAGCCTATTGTCATCAACCGGACACAAATCTAGACTCCGGGGATACTACTGAGTTTCTGATGGAAAAATCCAATAACGATTTGGCGACCCGGGAATCGAACCCAACACCACCGAACTTCAGCAGTTGCGATTGCTACCCCTAGGTACACCAACGAGGCAGTCAGTTATTTACATAATCGAAATAGAACTCAAAAATATTCGATACCTACTACGAAGTATTATAATATCTGTGATACCTACACTACTTTTCAGTAATATAGATTGACAAAAAAAAAACTGAACAGTCGTGACTGTCCTGTAAAAACGGTCATTTATTTTTTTTTCTTTGAAAAAACGTTGCCCCACACTAGGAATTTCTCCTGTATCGTGGGTGCGTTCACAAACATTTCAACTCACATACACAAATACCCAGACCCGAAACAACTATCCGTAGGCCATACAAATATTTGTTCCGTGCGGGGATCGAACCCGCGACACGCAGCGCAGCAGTCCAATCGCTCAGCCAGTTCAGCCACTGCGCTAAACGTGTATGCGGACCGACGCAAAACTAGAAACTTGCTGACCGTTATAGATTGACTAAGCATTATCCTGTCTGCATAAATAGAGGGGAGCCTAGTCTATCTACACATAGGTAATAGTAATAATGATGTAGTTGTGAGTGAGGTGATGGGTGGCTCGGTTCAACGAGCGCTCATCGAGGTGTATCGCCAACGTAGGTGAGCGTACAGCATGCGGCCACCTAGTAATGCCTGCGGTATAGAACATCTACCTACTTGTGACCGTTTCCTTGCAGTTCACTGCATTCATCTTGTTATTTAAATAAATAAAAGATATTTCCCTAAATTGAGCTCTCTTTAATTCGCTCCAAAACATGACATGATTTTACAATTGCAGATACCTTATTAGATTATCTAAAACAATTTAAGGTGCATTCACAACCTGTCGGGGCTGTGGATTATCGAAAGGTTAACACGGCTCCGACACAAAAGGGCGAAGAAGGAACATGGGTTTGGTTTTTAGTCAGTAGAAGTCTGACACTCCCCTTCGCTCTACCGAAGAGCGGGGGGGGGGTTATTCGATGATTTTCCACCCACAAAAAAAAAAAAGGTGCATTCACAAACAAATCTAAAATTCTAAATAGATAGTCCCTATATCCGAGGAGCTCCTGGCTAAATAATAACTGCCACTCGCGTCGATCTTAAGGTTAAACCACGCTTGCCTAGGTTTTTTTTTGGTCAGTGGATGGGTTTGAGGAAACTCGGTATATACCTATATAATGGGTGGGACCACCCATTACTTACATACTGAGTTTCCTCCGTGCCTCGGAAAGCACGTTAAGCTGTTGGTCCTGGTTACCATATATATAGATCTTTGGCAGTCGTTACAGGTAGTCAGTAACCTGAAAGTTTGACAACCAGTCTTACCAAAGGGTATCGTATTACCCGTATTTAACTGGGTTGTGGAGGTCAGATAGGCAGTCACTCCATGTAAAATACTGATATTTAGCTGCATCCGGTTAGACTGGAGGCCGACATGGTTGGGAAAAAGCTAGGCAGATGATGAGATAGTACCCTATCACAATGTTGTCTTTTTAAGCCAAAGGTTGACTGGTAGATATGACCTTGTGCCATTCGACGGCACGGTTGGCGCAGTGGCTCAAGCAATGGACTGCTGCGCTGCGTGTCGCGGGTTCGATCCCCGCACGGAACAAATATTTGTATGACCTACAGATAGTTGTTCCGGGTCTGGGTATTTGTGTATGTGAGTTTAAATGTTTGTGAACGCACGCACGATACAGGAGAAATTCCTAGTGTGGGGCAACGTTTAAAAAAAAAAAAAATTAAGTAGGTATGGCCTCCACTTTCTTTTCCCACAAATTTATCTAGCGCGATCTCTGGCCATGGTGGCCCTGCAAGTAAGATCAGATCACCACACCGCGCCGCCAAGGTTGTTCGTTTTTGTGCAATAACGGCTACTGGAGTTGTGGAGCGCATAGTGTATTTAAAGTACCTATATAGTTCCTGACACGATGTATTGGTACCTTAAAAATCTTAGGTAAATTGATTCTGTGACAGACACGCATATCCTAAACCAATGGATCTAGATTCCAAGCTTCTTATAGAACGCCTCCTGCTGCTAATCTTACATGCCTATTATACTTTTGCATCGTTCACATTCATACATATTATACAAGAAATCCAAAAAAATATTGTGATAGGTTGACTAAGTTGGCTTGCATGATAGAAATGGATCATTATTCGTTCCGAAGATACAAAACACACGTCCTTATACATATAAACTTACAAACAAATCTTACTTCTCTATAATATTAGTATAAGTAGATAACTTCATTGACGTTCCCTGATAACCATACCTACTCCTGATTAATGGAAATAAAGCTGAAGCAGTGGAACTGAACTGTAACAATAATGATGCCAGCCAGACCGATGCATGCTCACGGAAATGTTTGACCTGCTGCTGTTTCCACGCATCAGTTAATGAGGCACTAGTTTTCGAAATACAGAGAGAACTAACTGCGGGAAGGCTCACACGTTAATAATGCGTCGAGTGTCTGGAAAACAACGATTCGAGCGCATTGAAATACATGATGCGGAACCCATACGCCAGGCGATTATGTACACACGGCTACACATCAAGCTATACAAAACCAGTATAATCTGATCGTTCATTGTGCGATAAGATCTAGTAAAGTGAGGCCAAGATTAACTGGTTTTGTATAGCTTGATGTGTAGCCGTGTGTACGTCGAATGTCAAGCGTCCACCGCAATTACTTATGGGTCAGGTAAATAAAGGTCGCTGTAGACTCCAATACTTGATTAAATAGGTTTTTATTAAACAAACTGTCCGGCTTCTGATCCCGGCAAAAGGTTAGGAAGGGTGGAGGAATGTACAGTCAGCGACAAGCGTTTGTTTTAGAAGAGTTGGCACCACTGTGTGTGACCACTTTGTTTTTCCATTTTCTCTTTCCTTTTATTACCGTTATTGGTTTGACACCGCTTTGATTACAGTAAATAAATGGTTTGTATCAATAACTTATCTAGTTATTTCTTAGTCTTCGTGTCTTTTTAACCGACTTCTAAAAAAAGAAGGAGGTTCTCAATTCGGATGATATGTAAATATTATATATATTTTTTTATGTTTGTTCGGGCATAACTCCGTCACTTGCTAACCGATTTGAAAAAATCTTTTTTTGTTGGAAAGGGTAGGTATACCTACTTACTTCCCAAATGGTCCCATAATTTAAGCGGTTGTTGAAAAATCAACAAAACTCAAAAAAAAAAACTACATTGTCCACATTATGACTCATGAACATGTGAACCACTAAAAATTTAAAAATAAAAACTTTTTAAAACCGACTTCAAAAAAAAACACAAAAAAGTCAAAAATAAATCAGTTTCTGAAGTCGGTGGCAAAAAAATGAAATCAAACAAATAAAAGTCACCGACCTCAGAAACTGATTTATTTTTGACTTTTTTGTGTTTTTTCTGAAGTCGGTTTTATTTTTTTTTTTTAGTTTTTATAAGCAAATGATTGAAGACTTAGCAATATTTCGAAGTCTAATAACATGCATAATTATAGGTTCCATACTTATTTTATGAACAACTTAGTTGGTTCTAATTATGGAATTAACTGAATTCCGTACAAACAGCGAGTTATCTAGATCTCATTGTACTATTCCAGTCTGGAATCTACATTTCACAAAACAGAAGTACCTGCTTACTTATTTTATCTACATAATGGTAGTAAGTTAAACATTGTAACGCGGGTTTTTACATGGTAGTAGGAAGTACCGTGTTGTTGTTACGTGGTCTCACTGCCATACCGCGCGCGCCCCCTCCTTCGCCGCCCACGCACCTCCCCCGCAGAGCACGGGGAAGGCTGCGCAGGCGACGTAGTGGAGTATCCCAACCGCCAACGGGAACAGACGTACGAAGCGATCCTCCGCGACCCAAGTCGCGACGTATTATTGTATTTTTTTAATGTCTACTGAGTTGTGCATATGTAATACCACTAATGTAAAGTGTGAATAAAATATATTACTACCAGCCAGTACGTTAAAACATGCTATTAAGTTGTTTTTTTTTTTAATAAAGATTGAGTGAAATATAACATTTACCTACCCGACCCTCCTACCCATCGCCTATCGGGCACAATTCCAACTCCCCTACTTCTTAAGTCAGCACTTGTCTGTCTTGGGAATCGAACTCGGGAACTCACTAAACTGAAATAAATTACATTCATGGCTGCGGTAATGTGCACGAAAAGGCTTAGGAACGAATGAAGATTCATATCTCAAGAGAGAAATGAATGACCTTGTTACCGAGTGGTAGGTACCTACTGTGTCGGTATCTTCGTAAGTCTGTACACTTCAGTACCTACTGGCGGTTACTAAGTCACTTTTAGATAAAAGAAGTCGATCCAATTAGTCGGCCATTCCTCCTACTCTAGCTGATAAAATACCGGAATGTTTTTATTTCGTCTGTAGCAACTGGAAACGAGCGACGGCAACTCGGCATGACCAACAACAAACGCTACCGTTTTTAATTTAATTTTCAATTTACTGTCGGAGGCACCTTCCCACTTCTGCATACCTAGTACCAACCTACCTTTTCGTACATACATAAATAACGACGTGTTTGAAGTCAAGAATTATAAGTTCACCTCACTTAACGCCTGTTTATTTCGGACGGGAGCTTAATCGCTAATGAATGGGTAGCTAGGTTACGCGCTAATGCATTTCAGCAAGTCATTGAAAATGTATTAATAACTTTTATCGATGATGTTTTTAATCCGTAAAATCAAAATCCATTTATTCAAACTAGGCTGATAATCAGCACTTTTCGTAGTTAATGATTTAAATTTTGGATAAATGTCACCACAGTAATAATTTCGGCTATTAATACTAGAACGTAGATAATCTGTATACCTATGTTCGTACCTATTTACGCACCTACTGTTCAGGTACCTACCTATCTACGTTTCCATAGACAGAGTTTTTATAAAAGGTATTTAATTATCAAATCTAAATCGCGTAGGTGGGTACCTGTGTAAAAATAGAGGATCAATTTTGTAACAAAACTCTAGGATTAAAAAAAACAAGTTGATGCAAAAAAGGAGATGAGGTTTTGTATTGAGGCGACCGACCGGAGCGTGTTGATGTCTGATACGGTTTGACCCCGCATGTCGGGGTTGATTTTCAATGAATAAACCCAGGTTTTAGGTTCGCTCACTTTGCCCTATCTAGGTACTCACTTCTGTCATCCATAACATCCATAAATTAAATTGAGTCATTTATTCAAGTATAGCTATCAACTCAAGCCATTATGTGAGCGTAACTGAGGATTTGACTGTGTTCACTTTGTAGTGGCCTTTCAATAGGGGATCGGACAAAAAAAAACTAATTAGTCCGTCAGATAGATTTCCAAAAATTATTGGACACGTATTTTTTCTTTTTTCACGTAAACTTAAAATGAAGACGATACAGTGCTTCGACAACTCGTGTGACGTCATATGATAGTACATTTTGACGACACAAGTGACGTTTCAAGCCCCACTCCAAGATCTTTGACGCGTTTTATCTTCGTCATTTTTTATTGATTTGATAAAACAAAAAACACGTACCTATTCAATATTTTTCGATAATCTAACTTACGGACTAAACAGAATCATATTATTTTGACCCAGTCCGATCCCCTATTTCACTAACCCAGTAAGTAATTTAAACTGAGGACGTAAGTTATAAATCGGAACACAAGGCGATATAAATGGCACCTGGCTGACCAATGTAGTTTGTCAACTAACGCCGAGAGTTATGTTTTCTTCGTTCTCCTGATTGATAAAGGTTTTAGTTCAAATAAACAACGAGTTGAAACTCTACTATGAGGAAACGTTTTAAAAGACTGTAGCTGTGAACTTCTTCTGTCTTATAATTAGCCAATAGGTAGGTAAGTTCGTTAAAAATAAATACCAACTCTTGCATAAAAATATAATTTTAACTTTAGGTACATATTCAAAAATAGGTATACACTCGTAAATTACTTAAAATTAAAGTGATGGCACATACAATTTTTAAATAATATAGTTATAGTAACCAGTTCTTGATTGGGTGGTATTTTACAAACACATTTTGGATATTTAGGTAATACGTTAACATGCAGTCAGCGGTAGTCTGCGCCTGATGTTACGAGGCACGGGATGCACTGGTGAGCATATTCGAGAAGAAAAGTGTCATTTTTAATTGGCCACTTTTTCAGTGCACTGCTTAGGTTACTAGCGTTGAGTATAAGAATGTTTGTAATAAACCGCCAAGGAACTTTGAACCGTATTGCAGTCTACTCAGTAGCGTTGTTGTTCTGCGCATCGGGGTATTTGGCCTGGAAGCGCCACCGGTCGCTCCAGCAGTGCACCTGGTTGCGGATGCGCGACACGTCGGCGGCATACGTGCGACAACAGCCGCCGACATACCGCACGCCCAGGTCTAGCCACTCCTGGACGAACACTTCGACTGCCTCGCACTTGTCACGGTCTATCCACCTGCGATGAACAAACAATTAAAATTAGTCTAACTGACTGAGTCGCAGATTCCAGCATAGTCAGGCGGTTTCACTAATTTAATATTTTGGGACTAAACAACAAAGTCCCAAGTTGCTAATGTAGGCGGCATGGCCAATTCGTATTTGAGACTACGTCGTAGCACTCGTAGCAGTGTAGCACATGGTCGTGCTACGGACGCTACGGTCCACGACTCTACGTAATCGCGGCTACGAAGTGGCCAATGCGGATAAAGTGAAAGCTGCTACTGTATTACTCTACGACTACGAGTGGATTAGACGAGTTGGTTACATTTCCGCAGCCAAAACTTAAGTGGGTAAGATCTAATTTCATTAGCAGTTTCACCCGCATTAGAATAAGAAATCTTGTCAATTACATTCACTTGGGAATATACAAACTAAGCTGTAGATAAGTTATCCTAGCAGGAAATCTTACCCTATTTGAGGGTTGTATTTTTCGCCCGAATTGGGGTAAACGATAAGCGGAATGGGGTCGTGTGGCCGGTCGTCGTTGAAGCCTTTCACAAGGTTTGACACAAAGGACGGCGCGCAGCAGTTCACTCCCACGGCAACGAGCTGGTCAGGGTTCGCTTCCCAACATTTCTTTGCTACTTTTTGGAAGCTTTCGCCGTGAGCTATACTTTGATTGTCCTGTAAAAGAAAAGTTTCCACAGTCGGTAATGACACATAAAATAGTAAGCGGGAGTTGTCGCCGTATTGCGATAATAAAATGAAGAGATTCGTCTATTTGGAAGTACAAAACATAGTAGGTATCTACAATGTTTCGAAAGTGCTTATCGTTTCGTGAAAGTTGTAAAAGTTCGCTAGATGAGGAATCTTACAGCGATAGGCACTTGTAGGCTGACTAGCAAATAGGCAGTGTAAGGCTCTCTAGCTAAGTTGTAAAGTTTATTATACTGGGCTCCTGTGATTTATAAAAACAGCAGACTAGTGTTACCTACTTTATGTTATTGTTCCTAAAAGGTTTAGATTAAAATGTTGACATGGTAATAGAATATGTAAAAAATATGTTCCGGTAGCTACGCACGTGTATTGATAGCAAAATGTTTTTGGTCGCAACAAAAATTTCTATCAAATCTTTTATCGAGGTGATCGGCTTTTTGTTCCCGATTCGTGCTATTCGTACGAACAGAATAACAAACTCCATTTGAATATTTTGTGCCTAGGTATTCACAGTGTGCCAACTCACCGTATTCAGATATCTATGTACAAAAGTAAATAACCCTTCCGGAGCCCCCAGCCCCAAACACAACGCAACATGTCAATAGCACGCTCCCACAAATCGATGAACTTGTTATTTTAGAATTTCAAAATTGGTTTCGGTGCAGGATGGAGAATTTATCAAAGCTATTACGTAACTCATCGATCCCAAGCTTTGAATAGACGAGCCTGGTTATGGTTGGTTAGGTTTCTTTATGCTCCTTCACGTCCAATATTACTGGAAAATATTAGGAAATGGTAGGTACGGTTTTTAATAGATAATATTTCAGCTTACCTTACAACTGAATGCGATCCAAGCCTTTATGTGAGGGAACTCTCGAAGAAGCTCGCATAACATCTCGGCTTCTTCTTGACAAGGAATCGTCTCCAACGCCAGGAGGTCGACTCCCGCCTGAACTAGCGCCTGGATCCGCGGTAGGTGCCAAGCTTTCATAGTCTAAAATACAAGTAGGTACTGATGTTAATGATGATATAATAATTAGGCTTTATGAAAATATTTTCATGTAATTGTTTATACTGAAAGTCCATTATAATTCTAAACTAAACAAGGCGTTAATGAAAACAATAAAAACAACTCGAAATTAATTAAGGCGCACATTTTGTTACTTCATGTTTGTTTCAGATAGCCATTTGTTCTAGGTTTCGTTAATTAACTGTCCACCCCAGTCAAATGCTGTCGGTACAGGAAAAAAAACCAAGAGAAATGGAGTGGAGTTTTTCATATTGCCGATGTAAATTTTAATTTGCAGGCAACTTTACGGCCCTCTTTACGATTTAGCCGCCGCTTTCAATGGCCTTTATTAGGCTATGCATTCATGGCTCTCCGGGTTCCGCAGAAATGATCGAGCTTCTGATTTAATAGTTTTCACAGAAGTTCTCCATCTAACATTTATTATTGCGCTTCCATATTTTTAAGGTATTTATATTAGGTATATTAGGGAATTTTAAAGCAGATATACTGGGTTATCAATTATCAAAAGAGATTTCCTTACTACGAAAATTTATATTATGAAAATATGTAACGTGTCTACAGATTCATGAAAAATCGTCTCAATTTTGCCGGGAAAGTACAGGTAACTTTATACGTTGCTGGTATGGGGAAATGGTTGGGACGAGTAAAGGCAGTGTTTCTCTTATGCATACTTTGAGGCTTTTGTACAACGTATTGACATGATTTATACCGACATCAGAGGTAGATAACCTCCTACCGTGATTTTAACAAGGGAAAACATATTTCTCTATTGACAATAATCAAATCTGAGAACAGAATGGTTTATCGACATAAAGGTAGTAAGTATTATGTACAACCCTGTGCAGGGCAATGATGATGATGATGATGAAATATTTTTAAATAAAACCTTGGTCATTGACTGAGTTAGGTTCAAAATCGAACTTGCCATTATTGCAAGATAAACAGCAACCAAATCAAGTGGTCGACCACATATTCATTGAAAAAGAATTCTCTATGTGAGTTAATCTCATACTTTGGTAGTGACTAGGTCTCGTACCTAAAGCAAAAAGGAACCCTAAAATCGAACAGCATAGTTAATGTAGAATAATAAAAATACTCACTCAGTGAATTCAGAGCTTTTAGTTAGAAAGCTTTACCTTTAACATTTGAACAAGATCGATTCAACCGATTGCCGCCCTAAAAGCACTCAGTGACAACATATAGAAATAGACAAAGAACCAATTTGGCGCCGGCCAAATTCATTAATTATTAACTACATCTAAGCGAATACTTTTGTATACATAGATAGCTTTACTTACCTATCTAAACAAAGTCTAGAATATGGACCCTAATATATATGCAGGTAACCTATCTATCTTCGTTTTATAGGCGATCTATATCGAAGTTACGTAAAAATTGAATAAGTTATTCAGAGAAGCTCGCTCCATATGAGAACATAATCCGAACAGGTGATTTATACAATGAAATAACAATTTGTGCGCGTGTATTTGAGTAAAAAGTACCTCATGTTTATTTTAGACTGAACAAATCTGTTTGCCCGATATGAATACATACTGTATTTTATTAGTAATTAAATCTGGGTTACCTCAACAGATGTAGTATCTGCGTAGCTGCCATCATACTCCGATCCGTCGTGCAGATGAGCCCCGTACGGCCCCACGGAGCCCACGATCAGCGGGATACGATCTAAAGGAACAGGTAACTACCATAAATACACCAAGTTCTTGTTTACTTTATAATATCTCTAGCGCTAGCTCTACGCAAATACACATAACTTCCAACCCTTGCAAAGTGTAATTAATGCGTGCTTGCACCCGACCCTTGCCGCCGCGGACCCTACAATCTTTGTTTACAGCAAAACACAAACATTCTTGAAATTTTATAAATTTAAATAATAAATTACGTCTGCTATACCTTTGACTTTACCTTGTTTCAAGAATGTCTATGTTTAGTACCAAAACTCATTTTAAAAACAAGTGGAAGTACAGGTACCTATTACGTTCTAAATAGTCACTTGTCATTCTAAAAAGTTATACCGCTCATAAAGTACATGATAAACCCGTGATAAAGATTTAAAAGCGTATTTTCAAGTGGTTTTATAGCCTATTTGCCTGTTTACTAGAAAATGAACGAGGACTTGAGAAATGAATGTTAAAATTAGATATTTGCTCCGAGGGCACTTTCGTTACATCGTTTTTCGTTTGACAGAGTGTCATCGTGGGGATATTTAAAAATTCTACCTTGCTCTTTTGTGTTGACTAGCGTTAAAGAGATTTTAAAGCTTAAATTTTACAAATTTCGTGTTATAAAAAATATGTCAAGCATAAATGTTCTGATACTCTTGATATATTTTATTTACGAGTATAAGGGAGTACAAATATAATAAATCACCAAGTATAATGTCATAATTGTGCAACTTAGAATGTCTACATTTAATTAAAAACATCTACATATTGTACTTCTACAAATGTTATTTCACTGGCCAAGGAACCATTTGTCATTTTCATTTGATCTTTTAAAGTCTCCCATTTACTGCGGAGGCGTGCCTCCAGCGGTATTCATTTATGAAATATGTCACGCCATTCATTCCTCGTGTATTGTAATGTATGGATATGGTCGTAGTACCGTTCTGCACGTAGTCTTGGTACTCCTCGAGGTACTGCGAGCGTGCGCGCTTGGCCAGCTCCACGGCGCGCACGATCAGCTCGAAGGCTCGCTCCGCCGTCACGCCCAGGTGCTCCACGAACCCCTCAACCGATGCCTGGTAAGTGTTCGTTATTACTAAATCTGCTCCCGCTGCAAAATAACCATAAAACACGTTTTATAGCCCGCAAACAGTCATAACGTTGGCCGCATTAATCACATTAAACACAGGCCGGTATTTAATGAAAACAAATGAATCCCAAGATTAATGTCTTTAACCATGCTACCGATATCTCCATGCTTTTCCTGTCAACGCTAATTAATAGTCCACATACTCCGAAGTCGGTATTACGAAACTAGTTCGATAAATATGGCTAAAGTTAAACTTTGTTGGTATTACGGAGTGTGAGCGGGGTGCGGCTAAGAGGCGTAAACAATTAATATTATTAAAACTTAGTAATGCAACACGAGCCCGGCTTGTTCAATATTACGGAAGCGAGGTCGGCAAAGGAACCGTTCTTGTCGAAGAAAATAATTATGTAATAAATAGAAGACGGCGCACGGCTTGCGAATGGAAAGGTATTAGACAGACAAGGTGATTAATGGCAACAACGCTGTGTATCCGGAGTTGTAGTTTGTATACGAGGCGCCGTCGGCGGTACCGAGCGGGGCAGAGTCGCGCCTCCTGCCGCCTACTGCCGCCTGCCGAGCCTGTACTATGCAAATGTGAAGTAGTTAGTAGATGAGGGAGAAATAGCGGCATCACTTGCCAACTTGCTACAGCGTCAATCATAATAATCACAGCGGAACAGCTGCGACTTACATACCGGCAAAATATGTGTGCTTGCGCGACTTTATGGATTACATTCTACATAATCTGTCTACAGTTTACGTAAAACTGTGTAGGTATTACATGTTAGACACTGATAATGAATGTTATTACTGTGATACTACATCATAACATAGCCAATAATAGCCATGTACGCACATCTGAACATTATGTGCGGTAGTGATAGTAGTGACTGTTATCTCATGTCCGGCGTGCCGACGAGACGAAAGTGCAAAGCGTTCATTCCCACAAAGTGCGCGGTCATATTTTATATTTTTTCACATTATATCTTCTAGAGGCACCAAAGCAAGGCAGTAGGCCTTTCCCTCCAGGGAGTTATTTGCTTGCAGACACTTTTCAACTTTTCCTTATGAAAAGAAACGGTCCGTTTTGTGGCGAAGAAAAGCGCTTTCAGAGGACGATGACACGAGACGAGGTCGCACTCTCGCTGTCAGATGCATGAACATGACGAGCTAAAAGCGACCTAACGTGTAATTCGTCAAAACACGCATGTACACTTGTACTTAGCCGCAACATTTTGCGGGCCTATGTTAGTATTTGTGTAACTTCGTACTTGTTTGCAGATTTTGTAGAACTGTCTTTTGATTCATTCATTCATACGTGTCGGTGAATAACTATTTCTTTTAGTAAGCTTCAAGGCTCTAGAACTTAGAATAGTGGGTGTTCATATTTAGCGTTATAGTTTTATGTGGCTACCAATAGCGGATTATAAAACCTTTTTCGAATTTAGCATAATGCATGCAGTTGTTATTCTGTTGCAATATTGTAGAAGTGGGTGTTTATACTGTTTATTTAGTTGAAATAGTTCTGACACGTGTCCGCCCACCACTCCCGCAAGACGTTCGATGATGCGCACTCAGCCACGTGCCATAATAAAGCACTAATTTATTATTGTGATAGCGGTTCTATTATTAAATTAAGTTCGAAGAGAATATTCTTGGAAACTGTAACCTTTTAAGCAAGCACAAGCAGCTCTACCATCATATTGCAAACTCTTATGTAGGTTCCACACCGCTGGAATTATATATATTCCGGGTGCACAATGCACACCTCATTAGGTAATTTATCTTTCGTAGAGGAAAATCTTTTTAAAAATAAGGAAAATATTCTTAAATTATTTTTTATTAAAAAATGAATAAAATCTTACCTCTCAAGAAGTCGAGGTGGGTGTTAACGACCTCGTCGGGGTGTGTGTAGAGGAAGCGAGCGCTCCAGAGCGGATCCCCGTCGATGACGTGTCCCACATGACAGGATAGCTGTGTTGAGAACCCGCCGTCCAGCACCACGACATGTGGCGGCTCTGGTCCCTCGCCGTTTGTTGGTGTCATTGTTCAATGGATGCTGTTGTGAAAGTATAGCATAGTAAGGTCGTTGAATCTTGAAGATCGAACAACGTGTACAACTTTGACAGATTTGTATGAATAGCGGGTTTCTCCTTTTCATAAAAACCTACCAAAGAATTGTAAGGAAACTTCCAAAGTGAATCATAGTAAAAGTCAGGCTCCGATTGCTTGCTAAAGCTGAGTTGCAAAAATTGTCGCAAAGCGCTTCGGCTAAAGCGGACTGTCCAGCGCTCTTTGAAACTTGCTGGAATCCATTGAACCGTGCATTCAGATAGGATATGTATTCGTAAAATAGCTATATACCAGTATCCCGAGTGAATATTGTGCTTGCCACTTCGTTCTAGACGTAATGTGTCGTGTGCATTCGACTCTGCGTACGGCCGAATATCGGCGATGAATAACCTTCATCGCTCGTCTCTTGCACAAACGCGTTCATCAATGTCTATGCTGAGGGGAATTGGAACGTGTACGAACATTACGAAGGCTGTATCGTCGCCGCAGCCGCCGCAATGACGTGAGAGCAGTGCTAATGCAAGTAACTTATATAACCTACACACATACATACATTCGTACAGGTACCTATGCATGGCACATGAAAACTACCTAAATTTTCAATTCAATAAAAGTATCAAACGCTATTCTATGCTACAGGTAGGCAGTAATACGGCGAGAAAGATAGAAAACAAAACTATACTGCAGTCAGATAGCAAAATATTGATCTGGAAACCAATTACTGAGGCAAAAGGTAAACCTAAGTACGCAGTTTGCGTTCATCATTTCTAAGACGAGAGAGAAATTCTAGAGTAAATTATACAATGTAAACGTATCTCCATCAAACGGCAATAGACAATTTCCACCTGTCTTGAGTACAACATTTATTTATATCTATCCAGCGACACACATTTGTTCATGTAATTAATGTTTCCTCGAACCGCTACGAAACAGAATAAGTTGCAAGTAACAAGTACATATATACATAATGACGTTCCTACTATCACGGCTTCCTTCATTTTATTAATTTCACAGAAACCTCGTTAAGAATTGTAATTAGCATTCGTTTCGTAAAACAATACGCTCCTCCTAATAATTAGTGAGGAAATGATTATATATTACGTCTTTGTTCGTATGAACTTAACATTACTGACCCGCGGAACACTGTTCGACATAATACAACCACCCACATTAGAGGTTTTCAACCAATCAGATAAATTGATTTACGAGAGTTACCAGTAAATCAATACAACTTTTCTGTTTACAATCAGCCGAACTTTTTCCAGGTCTGAAGATAAAGTTCACCTTGCATAGAAGGTTCGTTTATTGAACTTTGTGATTGGAGCCACTCAGCCGTGTCACTTAGTCGCCTCTTATGACACCGACTGAAATGATTTTATAACTACCTACATGTTATTACAACGTAGATGACCTATGAATGCCTATGATGATAACACTTGCTTACTCCCTCACAATAAATGTTCAAGTAGCTACTCGTACCATGTTAGCTGAAGTAAAGCCAAGATCCATAAATATCAAACTGTCAAATATTCCTAATAAACGAAATATGCTATAAGTTTACGTTTTGAGTCCCAACAGACTTCTGCGGCACAGTGGATACAGACAGACAGAAATAACTGCAGATGTATACAGTTTGTAGAATCTAATGTTTGTACAATAAGTCGAGTTAAATGTAAGAAGTACCTAGGTGGAAATATTTTGGTATTGTGTACTGTAAGAACAATGGGATACAACATATAATATGTACCTATCTACCTACATTAAACGGTTGTCTTATCTCTGAAAGCAATTTCTTTCAGAATAAACGAAATAATGTAGTGCTGGTTCCAGGAATTACCTACTTGGAGGGTGAATATCTTCCAAAACTTGGTTCAAAATTAAGCTGATGCAAGTGAACTTTTATTACAATTTATCTGTGTAAATGTAAACTACTCATAATAAAAGCTTTTTTGTGTTTCTGCTAAAATAACGTGACATTTTGGTTTGATTTAAAAAGTACGAAATCTCCGGCTCCGAACAGGGTAACTCGTATTTTTCCCGCGTGTGTCTGCGGCATTATTAATGGTATATATCAGCAATGGCCTGGGTACAATAAGTAACATCTGACAGCACATACCACACCGCCTTTTATCTAACCGTGATTCTTGCAATATGGTGTACCACAGAGCATTTTATATCCAGTAATTCTAAGGCTACCGTCTTATTTACGTAGATATCGATAGCCTGAGTTGTTATGGCTGCAGGGGCTGCAGTCTCTACACTAATATCGACGCTACGAATGTCGTTAAGTCGTAAAATCGTAAACTTTCTTTAATAGATTTTCAATCTTATGCTGTTGAAATAAAGCTGAAAATCTATTACAGAAAGTTTACGATTTCTCGACTTAACGACATTCGTAGCGTCGTTATTAGTGTAGAGACTGCAGGCCCTGGCCTTACTGTAGAAGTTTTCAGCGAACTACCGATTTAGTTAAATTGCTAGAGCAATTTTACTAAATGTTTCATTAGAAATCAATTTTATGCCCTCGCCAGTCGTTATACTAAATCCATAGAAAATCTATAGATCCGTGACCGTATTTGATTTAGAATGCCAAACGGACCAATTAGACATTTATGTATCGCAGTAATTTAAACAGTTTACATTACACAATATCGCTTCTTATTTGTATTGTTACCCACATATCCCTATGTAATGAAATAGATAATGTTAACACAAACCAGACAATAGCATTATGAGTTTCAAATAGATAGTGCTCGTAAATATTAATTGGTCGCTATCAAAGCTCTTATTGTTTGTTGTAATCGAAGGGTAAGATCAGTGCGAAATATTGGGAGATGTCTATGTTCGTAACATAATGCGATCGATATCATTAGGGTTGAGAAACGGAATAGAGTCGGAGAGGTGGAGCGTTGCATTGACAAAGGGAACCATTAATTACCCACCTACGAAGCTGTTACGTAAACGAAACCATAATTATCATTTTTGTCTGTAACTTTTTTGTTGAAACATTGAAAATGAAAATAGATTTATTTAGTACCTAAATGTAAAACATATTATAGTTACTATAATAATATAGGTATTATATTCACAATCTGAACGACGTGAACCTCTCTTTAATGTTGGTAAAAATTAATAAGACATAACAACGTACCTATCTAGTAGGTAATGGTCTGGACACGTAATTAACGTAACGATAAACAAGTTCAAATAGTAATAAATCGATTGGTCACAGACCTCATACAATCAATAGCGAGTGTGATGTAGTCTGAAGTCGCGACGCTTGCTTATCTGCGAAGAAAAACAATAAACATCACCCCGATACACGATATCACGGGTGAGAAAAACTATTCCTTCTTATATGTGTTATATACTAAAATCGATATAAAATGTGTTCCAATAATATTCATTAAGTAAGATTCATTAAATTATGTTCATTAAAAACGCTTCTTCGTTAACACAGACCTAAACCTAACATAATATGTACTGTCTAGTGTCTACTGAGTACTTACTTCTAACATTTTTATATATTCCTTGAAAAGACGATATTAAAAATACATTTAAATAATAATAGCCCACCGGTATCAGGAACAGGGTCCAAGTTACGGTCAGGGCTTTAGAGAAGTGAACCTCCTAACAATACGAGCCGTGTCTAAGAGTACCCGAGTACTGGTTTCTGAATCAAGCCCTAGATCCAGGTACCTAACGAGAGCCCCTCAGAATAAACATTACCTAATATTCACAAAAACGAAAGGAAAGTTTTTAAATATTTTTTATTCCTGTATATCATCCAGTATCCATCTAGAAATCTTTAAATAATCTAGAATTATTTTCATCTGAATCATATCATTTAGACTTGTACTATTTTTATGAATCCATCGTGGGTTCTTTGACAGAGTTCAAAAATATTTTGTTTTGTTTTTCAGTTTGTGATCCTTGGGGTATAGCCACAGGGCCACAGGCTAATGTTCATTAAATATATAAAGGTGTTAGCTCATATCTATATGCAAGTATGTAAATTATAATAAACAACATAGGTTACTAGTAGCACTCAAGAGCGAAACTCACACAGAAAGCATAAAATATAAAACACATGACTCAAACTGCAATATTATGAAAGTAGCACTGTGCTTATTCGGTGGTTTGAAATATATAGGAGAAAACGAATATCTAACAGAAAGTTCCAGCTTAGCTTTATTCCATATTTGATAGAATAGTAATATAATTCATACCTTCAATTTGGAAACACAACCACCCGACACAACATTTACTCGAATAATAATCGATGTAGGTACATATAATTAGTTCAAAGTTATTTAGTTTACTGTCCGCAAATTACTGATATCCATATCTCTTGGAATTGGTTCACACGCGGACGAATTACACACTGTACCTAACACTTTTTATGCTGTAAAAATAGGTATGTTGCTACGGAGTTCCGTATTCCTAAAGGCGTAAAAATGACACTATACGACGCGACGACGCCTGTTCCCGTCAACTGAAAACTTTTGCGGTTCTGAAAACTGCAAGAATGTGTCTGTCGTGTATTATGGAGAGCTACGAAGGACTAGAAGTTACTAGAACCACCCACCGTTTAAGCACTGGATCTAATTGATCCTCGAAAACGGATCTCCCCTATCGTCCTATAACTATCGTCTGAGGTAACTTTACAGTTGTGTTACGTATTGAGTAGATTAAGACAAGTTTGAGCGAATGACAAATCTCTTCGACCTGCCTATCAGTAGTTACGTGATTGCGGGACGAAAGCGGGTCACCGCGGTCTGATCTTGCTTATCTGCTACAATTAAAACGACCTATACCTACCACTGAGTAATGCATGCGTCTAACCAACATTGTTGCAAGTATATAAAGCTGTAACGAAAGGAATTTACGTATTGTAACGTCCCCTTGACAAACTCATAATTGTTTTAAAAGTTTTCTTCAAGCTTTCCCGAAGCCCTCGTCGCGAAGTTCTTAAATTATTTCGGAATGACATAAAAATGTGAAGGACACTCTAATTAAACATAAATCACTACAAGAAAAACTTGGGGAGCCTCCTATAAAAGCGGTTGAGACATTTTTGCAGCTAAAGAAATATCGTTTTCGGTGACAACAATATTTTAAGCGTCTCGACATACACCTGAGCACGAAGGGCGCCGAAATGAGTTATTGTGCGTCTTGATAGCTTGCATACACTACGGGAGCCTGAGGCTTATTATACGAAACTCTTCTTGGATTTACTAGGAAATTAGTTTTAAAACTAATACCTTTTTGTCGGCAAAAGCGCTTTAATAAAAACTATTTATGTAAAACGATAAGGAGTTAGGTTCAAGTTGGGAAGTCGGGCACAGTAAGCTACGTAACAAAACTATTGTTTCAAACACTAGTAAAGCTAAGAGTAACCGAACACGTAAACGCGATACATACCAGCTACATAATTACAATACGTTGCACATATTATTGCCTATTATACTCGTTACACTTGCGATGGAACATTATGTTTATAACGGAAGATTTCAGTTTTTATGATGTAATTTACCACATTTGAGAGTACGTAGTGAAACTGTGTGATAACATGTCAAATAATTTAGTGATACCGGTGATACCAGATGTTATGTTCCTACCATAATACCTACTTTGAATGCTGATTAAAAACAAACGTTTTGTTATTCGTGTCTGACCGAAGGTTACAAGTTGCTAGGTACCTCTGTGTCTATTTTTGGTAGAGTAAACATGGACCTTGAATTGTGGTAAATATGTCGACGAATGATGTTATAAAAATCTACCGAAATGTAAGATTGGTCCAGCTGATGTAACTATCTATTGATTGATAAGTCTAAAAGAATCTTTAAAAATGCATTTCCGGGTCCAAATGTATCTAAAATAAACCAATAAATATGAACAGTAATATATTCTTAATGGTGCACAAGACCACTTATTGTAGAGTGTAGACGCTCAAATAATTAAAAAAAAGTCACGACTCAATAAAACCTATACTTAATTTGTTAAAATATCACAGAACAGCTTAAACAATATTCTAAATAAACAGAAACTTAAATCAATAAAATACTTACGTTACTAGCTGTTATAATTCGAGCGATCAACTCGATTCAATTTAACAAAACGTTATACGAAATACTATAGTCTTTTTATTTAGAAAAACATGATTATTAGACGACGCGCAAACAAGCACTATCAGGAACACACGCGCGACGCTCGTATCTACAGCGTGATGCCCACACACTGGGCCAAACAATCAAATCTCTAGAAAAAATATCGTGTCTTACAATTTGTCTTGAAGATAAACTAAACACACGATTTGACGACGAGATGAAGACTGTGTTGAACGTTCCTCGAGTCTCGCTACTAGGAGAATACATTAACATAAATGAATACTTAATCACAAAGCTGAGTCATCCCTTATCTTTGTTTTATTATTTGTTAATCGTTCAACATTAATAATTTAGTTTGCTCGGAAGAGCTAATCGAGATCAAAGTTCACCTCTGATCCACAAATATCTAATTAGGGTAGGGATAAGGCAAGAGAAACTTAACTTTAGACAAAAGCCATAATTATGTTTTCTGGTAGATAACATACCAGGAAACATAATTATGGCTTTTGTTTTAGTGATTTTTGTCGTTAATGCATCTTGCTATTACTTTTCATACCGACTTACTAATTATGTAGAAACCTACATGAGTGCATGCATATTTATTGTCAAATAAAATATTACTTCACATGGGTCATCTGGGTAATTAAAACGTCACATGAAACTAGTACTTCTTAAATCATGTATGACAAATTACCCTATAAATATTAAAATCTACAGTACAACATTTACGAGTACAAAGAAAGACGTTTCCTTTTCCTCACATCAAATTGATTATTGTAAACTAGTATTTTTCCAGCGGGTGATACCGTGGGCGCATTGTGCGCCGCGACGGCTGCTGATTGGCTCGCGGAGTACATTTCGAGACACCAGATAGATATTAATAGAGTTATCAACATGGAGCAATGTACTCGCGGCTCGCTCGCTCCAGCAACCGACCACCAAAACACGACTCCCTAATATTATATTATGATATTGATGCATTTCACCTTCATCCATTACAACGTTACATTGTAATAGATGAGAAATAAGAGGAAAATGGTTAGTTACAGGAATCTGATATTTTATACATGGCAATAACATATTTTTATAAACAGCATAGCAACTAGCAGATAACAATGGTAGATTGCCGAAAATTAATTTATACGAGAGAACAAAAGAATTAAAAGTCCGGGTCTTATATAAACCTTTTCATTTCCTACCATAATTAACTTTGAATGGAATACCGAAAAACCTGAACCTTCGAGTATTATGGTAATGAAAACAAAATGTCGTATATAGAAAGCACATATAAAATTAAGTGCAAACAACTGAGGTCGTGTTGTAAAAAGTCTGCAGGCGGCGGTGGGTAGCGACCCGAGCCCGACTCAATGAAAGGGCTTTACCCACATCGTTAACGACGATACCATGAATCTACCTCGTGCTGAAGGTAATATTGCTTGTCCAAGTAGCAACTGTTGAACCTTTATCGGTCATTCACCACGCGTCGACTCTATATTTGAAAATTCTCTACAAGTATAAACATAACGTTCGTAATAACAATATTTGCTGGCAAGTTTTCAACTCTCAATACTTTCACGTAAAAAGTCTACTATGCAATGCACTACTTACTGCATATAGGTCTCACGTCTCACGTTCGTTGTCAACAGTGTTTATACAGATAGACATCTTAATTCGATCAAATCTTGTAGATAAATTTGAACGATACTACGTTTCTGCCTGACACGGCGAATATCTGATAGCAGAAGTAATTGTATTACCTACATAGATATCTAGTCAAATCACAATAGCTGTCTCATGCAAGTCAATTACGTCTATCTGCCGCCTGGTTAGTTATCTGAACACTCTGATACAATATGAATTCAGTACGAGCGAGTTACAGTTGCTCAGAACTATTAAACATGATTATTTCGTTGGGAAATTGAATTAAAATTCAATTCTGTTCTGTCTGGAGTAGGTGCAGTAAAGTCTAGGTGGAACAGATACACAAGATAAAGCAGATGTCGCTCGAATCGCTACATGCACACTTGTTTTATCTATTCAATTAAACGAGGCGAGAAAGCCATCACAATGTTATGATAACGAATATAGTTTGCACAAGACATCTCTACATCTATGATGAGACGGATTTCCATGTGCTGTTACGTAATAGTACTTAGTTTTGTTAGATTAGGTAGGTAGGTATACTGAAACCACAAGTTGAACGAGTAATGTTGTGTCGTCGAAATACTTCACTATCTATGTTGGTTAGTAGGTAAAGCTATTGGTTGGTACCTAGTACAGTCATCTTCAAAAATGCATGGACAGCCTAGTTCTGAACTCTATTCACAAGTAATAAATACTAAAAGTATCCATGCAATTTTGCAGGTGACTGTACCTAGTTTAAATAAAATGTTACTCACAGTAATTTTTAGACCTTGACTTCTTCGGTGCTTAGTATCTAATTGGAATTTGGAAAAAATGTCTAATCTATTTCTTTTGTCTCTTATCTTTTATTCACGTGTTGTTGCAATGTTCTATATATTCTGGTAACTGAAAACATACTATGCTGAACAAATATTAGACTACTATAAATTGGCAGTTAATATACGTTACGTCATAACCTCATCAATAATTCAAATTGCAAGATTTTGCTGCACGGGTATAATCGTTTCCTACAATCCAATTTCTTTGTTTAAACAACGAAATCGAATATTGAGAAAGCGCTGCAAAAGTCCGTTTCGAAGTAAGTATAAGTTTTAGGTTTGTATAGTATAGTCGTGGTGAATAATATATTATTATTTACGGTGGTGATTGGGGATACGTTCCGATGAAATCCCAGTGCGCTGCGCACACTGCAGGCGATCGTGTCCTTACCCTACTCGATATATAATATACATTGTACGGTTTTATACAGGTTGAATTTATCAAGGTACCGACCGCAACTTGCTGATGATGTATTTAGTCTATGTAATAGAAGCGAGAACCGCAACTTAAAATGTCAGTTCCTTTCGGTTTTCTTTTTTTAGTCTGATCCCAAAATTCACCAGGTCCTTGCTTTCGGCAGTCGTGCTTACGATGAAACCAATAATAAAGGTTAAGTTGTAAAGAAATAGTTACATTAAGCGCATTTAAATAGAGACACACTCTTTTAATATACATACTATAGTAGTTTATGCGACTGTGCATAATGAAGGGCATTACAACACAAGTGTGGGTTTAAGAAACGAGCCGAAGGCGAGTTTCCTAATATCATCACACGAGTGTTGTAATGCCTAATTATGTATAGTTGCATACACTACTTTATCTACCCAAATATCATAAGGGCTCTATGATGGGTTCAGGAACCATAGGGAAATGACCAGCATTGTTACCAGTGTAATGCAATAAAAAATAAACAGGTTATGGTTAGATGGTTAGATGGTTATTAGTTGCATTCGTCGCTGCATTTACGATATCTGGCGGAGTGTTCATGTCAATTTCTGAGTCACTATCACCAATTTTCGACAGAAATAAAGAACTTATCAGAAATTTTTTCTACTCCTAACTGGAAATAAAAAGCTAACGAACTAATGACAGCTCGAGATGGCGGCGTTTCGGATATCTGTAATTTTTTTTAAATCTTAAGCAAACGAACAAAGTCACTATTCTTGTGTCACTCGAGATCAAAATGTCGTGCGATTTATAATTAAAATCATACTGAATTGGGGTTTCGTATCGATAGGTATCTGTTTTAATGTAGATACTAGAATAGCACACTCACTTGAATTTGACACCTGTTCCAAATTTAAACTCATAACCCACTGTTTTCAGTAGGTTATGAGCTCATTACAGTTCAGTTTATTTCTGCTGGTTGGTAATGCTGGTCATTGCCTATGGTTTTTGAACGCATTAGAGAGGGTTTATGATATTTGGGTAGATAATAGTAGATTGTACACCAAGTGCATAAAACGAACCATTTTGCGCGAGACGTTTATCCATCCGATGCGAGCTTGCGAGCGAGGATGGATATAAAGTAGAGAGCAAAATGGGTTTTATGGACGAGTTTTACACTCTACTTTTCACTTCGATTGCGAGGAAATGCAACAGCAACTTGTAAATATTGTAAAAATAATTATGGTTCACGCCAATTAACTTTTTTTTTTCAATAGGAAACTTGACATAACACCTGACTTATGTCGTTACTGCTCAGTTATAAAACATTTTGAGCAAGCCTATTGCCATCAACCAATGTAATTAGGAGCAAGCCTATTGCCATCAACTGATGTAATTGGGACCAAGCCTATTGCCATCAACCAATGTAATTAGGAGCAAGCCTATTGCCATCAACTGATGTAATTAGGGACAAGCCTATTGCCATCAACCGATGTAATTAGGAAAAGCCTATTGCCATCAACCAATCTTATTAGGAGCAAGCCTATTGCCATCCACTGATTTAGGTAATTGAGAGCAAGCCTATTGCCATCAATCAATGTAATTAAGAGTAAGCCTATTCCCATCAAATGATGTAATTAGGAGCAAGCCTATTGCCATCAACCAATCTAATTAAGAGCAAGCATATTGCCAACAAGCGATTTAGGTAATTGGGGGAAGCCTATTCCCATCAACTTTCCTTGTATTCGTATTGAAAAGCAGTAATCCCTTGTTCTTAGAATACAAGCGAAACGAATTAAATTAAAGAGGTTTATTCTATGAAGTTGTTCCTGTGGCTGTTGGGCCGATTACCTGTGCCGATTACCTTGATCTTCGATGAAGATTTTACTTTATGCTCTAGAGCATAAAACGCGACTTTATGTCGCCTACGCACGACATAAAGACGAATTTTAGAGCGAGAGAAGTGAAAAGTATTTTATTGCTTTTTCTGCCTTGACCACGACATTGTTTGTATATCCGAGCTCATTATTATTAGTGCCCAGTTAATTAGCATTCCAACTTGGAAACTAATTGTAAACCAATCTCCGTGAGAATCTCAGATGTATCACTTTGATACAGATTCTCTTCCGTCTAATCAAGTTGTGCCGCCTGGGAGGTAGGGAGGAACCATTTAAATAATAAAAACATTCGCCCGAAAAAACAATTCAGTGCCGATCCATCGATTGATAAAATGGAACTGTGATTAAATCTTGATTCAAGATATTTGGATTTCGGAATCGATATGAAATAAACTCTAGTATCTACTTATTGATTGTTCATGACATCTATCGTAATTTTCGTTTCTAAGTTCTTCAAACTGAACCTGTTCAGGTTCACTCATAAATTATTTTCACCGAACGAACTCCTGCGTTTGATGGTCTTATATAATGGTGACCCCTCCGCAAAAGCCACAAATCAGGAGTTGAAGTTCAAAACTCAATTTTCAACCTATTCATTAAACATCAATACAACATGATTGATTTCATAACCGCTATCGAAAGCGACCCTACCCTAAACCAGATTTCGTAATTCCATGGCAAAAATAAATGTTGTCCTCTTAAAGCTAACGTAGAAAATCTTTTTGCCGGGCCACTTTTCATCCGCCTGTGAAATTTCTTAAAACGGTGACAAATTGGACGAATCATGAGTTTGTGATATGAGGTCGGATAAGACAGACAGATGGAGGGCAAGGCGAAATTATAAGGGTTCCTTATGAGTACGGAACCGTCTTGTCAAGATACGCTACTGCAGAGTGGCGGGCGGTAGAAAAGATTTCGGATTTTTTGCTTTGCATAATTTTGTACCTGTTCGCATATATTTGACTTTTTAGGTGCGAATGTATTTTTCCCTATTGTTATTTTTTATACGCTTTTTATTCTTGAACATACGTCATTATGTGCACTGCAGCAGTGATGAAAAAGCATTATCCTGTTTTTCATTTGCGAACCGGCAGAGTTATTGTTGTTTTTATGTCATAATTAATTTGTTGATTTGCATTAGGGCGTGATTTTGTGTTTAATTTATTTTATTTATTAGGGAAACAAACAATGACACACTATAAATGGTTAGTTAAGAGTAATATGAAAATAAATCAGTGTGCAATAACTACGTATTCGTCGTCGTGGTTTGGTTGTGTCGAGGGGATATCATTTCGAAACTTATTATTTAACAAAGGAAATAAATCTAAATTCGAAAAAGGATAAAGAAGATTTTTTTTGCTTGTTAAGTGATGCAAAGATGCGCGGTAAACTACAGGCGTCGACGGGGCTCACATCGCCTTATAATAGTCTTAATCCTAAGTACTACAAAGCACAATCCGTTTGCAATCGTTTTTTTTATTATTAAACACTACACAGGTCATAAAGAAACACGCCATCCAAAGATGTCAGGTTTTTTTTTCCTAGCCTGCTCTGTCCCACTCCTAGGCAAAGGCCTCCCTTTGTTTCGCAAACCCGCACTTCATAGGTAGGCTTACGGTAATTTTTAGAGTAGTGAGTAGAGAGTTATACCTAACCAGCTTTTGCCAGCGGCTTCGCCCGCGTGAAAATGACGATTTTCCATACAAACTTTCATCCCCTATTTAACTCCCTTAGGGGTTGAATTTCGAAAAATCCTTCCTTATTCCTTGTCTACATTATAAAGGGAACCTCCTCCTCGGTCCAAGGATTTGGGCTGGGCGTTGATGAGTAAGTCAGTCAGTCAGGACTTCTCTTTTTATTTATATAGATAGATAGATATAATATATAGATAGATGTTTTAAATTGCCAAGCGGTTGGTCGACTCTTCACGTGTCCAGAGGGCTGGCCTATTCTTTGGCCAAAAAATGCCATCAAACGTGGGAATGCTGCCAGCCTTCTGGACATTTTTTCTGTTGACAGCAATGTGGACGAATTTTTTGACACCCTGTAATCCTTTTTTTTTGCTATTCGTATACATTTTACTATAATTTTAGTTCTATAAATTGTAGTTTGTAAATAAAAACTTGTTTCAGAACAATAAATTGTTGAAAGGGGTAGGTTTACGGAAGCATCGGTAATAAATGGTTTTAATGAATTTGTATATTGTACGGTTACAAAGTTTCTTTGTATTTTTTAAAGAAGGTATTCCATATCAATACTGCTTACTCTAACTGTGCTATTACTAAGGCTTTGTATAATTGAATTTATGTATGAATACAGTACCTATGTTTAAAATCGGTCATGCATCTTATCACCAACCCATATCGCACCGCCCAAAGAATAATATGGTATTTTGCTATTACCATAGTTTTCGTTTTATTTCATATTCGATGTTTAGAGCTCTAATTACATGTTGTAATTTTTTTTTGGATTTTTTTCTATGCATATTTACAAAAGTAAGATAATTGCAATGGTATAATATATTCGAAAGGCATTACTAAATAATCTTACAATAATCAAGGCGGAGTTTGGTTATGTTGTGTCCGGTAAATGACGAAAGGCACTACCTGCACGCTTGACGGCCTGAATAGCACCTCTGCCGCTGCCATAAACGTTGTTACCTACTGGGCCAAAACTGTGTAGGTAACATGGAAGTAAAATCGATACGACAAGAAGAAGACGAAAGGGTCTAATCTACCTATCCCTAACCATTAAGCGACCTAAACCTCTGTCTACCCTCTTCGAGCAAAGTAACGTAACCGTAATAATGTAATAAGTGGGCGGTATAACAATAAACGAAAGCTTTCCTTGTCTACGCTTGGTGTATGTACTCGTTTAGAGGCTGGCAATTTTTCTCTATTTCTTAACTTCCTGGCATCGGTTCACCTCAATTTCTCTTTAAGACTCCAAGCGATTTATATCTAAGACTTTATGCAAAACGTGTATTTATTGAGATAAATAAACCCTACGTAGACAATGATGATGAAGGTGGAACAATGTCTCATGTTCACTGTTAAGCCGGCAGATCATCATCAAATTGGTTTATATGCGGTAGATATGATATGGAACTTAATTACATGCGTAAATAATGGCCTCATACGTAAACAAGATGCGAGCAAGTGGCTGATGACGCAAGTACGTAATCAAAAGGAGCTTCTTGCTATGAAATTAAATTCATATTAAAATGAACACTCTTAAGCTAAAATTATTTATTCGAACACTAATCTAGAATCCAAAGCGAATCTTCGAGATGAAAGTGGTTTAATTAATTATGTAATTAAGCACATGAACAGGTCAGGGTCTTTGGATTCACAGTCTGGATTAAACAAAATAAACTCGGTATATATTTTCACCTAAAATGGGGAATGAAGTTTAGAATTTCTGAGAACTACTTTCATTCGCTAGTTCCTAGAGAGCAGGTGACGTGGTTTACGAGCTGCACTCGAGGAGGAATGTTTAGTGCAAATTGCACAGAAGACATTCAGTTGTGCCGGTGATAAATATAATGTCAAATGATACCGACAGAGTAACGAGCTCTTCGAAACGAATAAATAGATTTCACGTTCAATAAACACGTACGTGCAAATGAAAGTAAGTAAGTATGTTAGACTATATATAAATGTAAAACACGGTTCGATAAATTACATGCTCGTAAACTTACGAACAAAATTGATAGGCTTACCTACGTATTGTTTTGCCAATTGGGAAAACATAATAGCATAACAGTGTAAATAAGTCTGTTAGTTGTTTTCTTTTAAAGTGTTTTTGATTCATGAAAAGTGAGTAAGCCGCAATGCATCATTTATTCGTCATTTCGGATATTGAAGAATGTTTTGTAAACTGTTGTTTCTACAACAAATTACGATCCATCCGTTAAAACAAAGATTAAAGAGATTAAATGGATGGTAAAGATCTTTATTTTTTCTACATGTTTGCATAAATTGAATGAAGATAAAAAGTCGTGCATTAAATCCTAATGTTCTACGCTACGGTGCTACGAGAGTGCTACGAGAAATTGAATCACTTAGATCGTTATAATTTCATGAACTTATCACAATTTAAATGATTGCAAAAGCATGTGTTTCTTCGTTATCTTAGTTTGATTACTAAACTAGTTTATGTCCGCGGCCTCGCCCGCTTTGAGTTCGATAATTGTCCCTTGGAGTAATACTACATGATGAAATTATGTAATAATCCTATGAGCCAATATAGGTTATGAACTATTCGTCTGTATTCTAATTTTCATCCAAATCCGTTGAGAAGTTTTTGCGTGAATTTATAATATTAGTAGGATAATACTGTTATAATAATGGATGGAATGTTATAAATTTATATGTATTACAATTGGTTTTTGAGTTTCTAGTTTATTCTAGTATCTGCTATCGACAGTGAACTACACCACCGACTGCAGTAGTCAATAAAGTCGCATAAAATATTGCATGAATAGTAGTATATTTTATAACTGGGCCACTTTTTTCTTACTTTCTACAAGTGCAAAATATCTGTGTGCCTCTAATGACCAGACACATATTTGGAGTCAGTTTATAATAACATCCACGTACACGAGATAATAGGTTCATGTATATTTTAATGTGCAAAATATTATATTATTGGTGCACAATACGTTGCATCGTCTGCAAACTTACTAAATCTATGCCCGGGTTTGGTATATAAAGCCGTGACCGTAAACAGCAAAGCGTAATTACCAACCGAATGCTAGCAGAAATGTTTACGTGCTCGTGGATATTCGGAATAGTTGTGTTCAGTGCAGTGGTCCAACCTGGCCCAGTGTTGGCCCAGCCACTCCACTTCCCACCCAACATCACGACCTGTGAAGAATTCGAAAAATCAGCGCGATTCAATCCGTACGCTCTCATTGATTCAATGTGGAGAATATTTTACTTTTGGTCTAACAATACTGAAATGACACCGATTGTTTTCGCCTTAGCGGGTAAAACTGTAAGTAACCTTATTTCTATGAAAACTATATTTTTGAGCCGTTTGGGGTTGAAACTCTTGGGCCGTTGATTCCGAGTGCTCATAGCCTGTGTCACATTACTCACTCTGAGCTGGCTGGCAGCGTTTGCAATTAGTTAGTTTACTCTAATAAAAAATAAATCCATTTCAATATATTTGTACATCTCATAACGCTACCCCGTCGAGTTGATCTCACTCACTGTAATAGGTACCTGTCTATGACAAAAAAAATATTCGCAATCGCGGCTACATGTATATTCCTTCCGGTGTATTGGGATGTAACCCAATTTCCTTTTTTCCCTACCAACGTATTGTCCTCGTGGATACCAAGAATCCCTTGTTTATATGTCCAGGTGTTATTTTGTATTTCATGGAAATTGATAGTGACTGAAAGAACTGCAAGTCCGTGACTCTTTTGTTTTTGTGCAACTTGCTGCGAATAGATGCTTGTTTTGTTTTGGAAAAAGGTTGAAAAAAATGTATTTGAAATCATGTAGTATTATTAATTTATTGTGCTGTTTTTTCATTTAGAGGATCAAAAGATTCAGGGAAGTGTTCGAGTCAGTAACTGGTGACACCGAGCTGGAGTGGGAGAAGGCGGCCATATTCATGAACGCGAAGCCTGGCACCGAGGTGCTGTTCATGTACGGAGGCACGCCAGGCGCCTTCCGAGCCATCGTCAAAAAAGAGCAGCGCAATAAAGGTGCGCTATATTGCCCTCGCCCAGCTCTCCCCCCGCTGCCATTTCCGCACCTAACTTTTCCCGCTCGACTTGGCTCATAATGATAATAAACAGGTCGCATTTCAAACATTTTTTTTTTTCAGTTTTTCATGGTCTTCTCCTAATGACATTACTGTTTTAGTCGTTAAAGCTGTTGTCCAGTATTTTTTTTAAATAAGAAAAAGAAAGCAATGTTGTACAGGTTACAGTTCCTTTTTATTATGCTTACTAAATGGCTATTACATGTACTTAGAATTTAGAAACTGTAGGTATTTAAGCGGGTACCTAGTTTGCAATTAGGGCATTACAGATGAGATTAGCCACTGAAAGCGGGGTAAACTGGATAAGTAGCACAAACTTAAAGTTGGGTAGAGAAGTAAGTAATGGTTTGTATTACAGAGCGCCCCAACCCGGAGCCGCTGATAATGTATGCAGACGTGAGGATGAAACTTGTGGACCGGTGGCTTGGGATGATGTGCTGTGAGGACCTGACTGCATACGCCATGGCCAGAATGATGGAACTGCCCAAAAACGAGGAAGGTTGCAAGAATGCGGCTGCCGCCATTGGCTATCAAGGGTACGAGGGACGCTCATACTTATCACTCTTGGCTCCTAGTAACGACGAACTTTAAACTGTAGTTGACTCGTGATGGATGATGGTTACATGAATGTTGTTTCTTAATTTTTAATAAAAGGGTTGCACATATTGAATTATTATTATTATTGAAAAAAAACTATACTCTAAAGTAAGGTACCTACCTAAAAATACCTTAATCTCAAAATTTGGGTTAAACAAACCAAAACAGTACCTATAGTTAATAAGCACTGAAAAACACACACAAAAAACAGCATAAATACACACATAGGTAGCACCTGCTCCAAAATGTCTCAAAACCATTGACTTATATATTACTGCGTAAGGAATGGGCGGACCGCTTGATAAAATGACGCCTCGAATTTGGTCCCAAATAGGTCTTGACTAAACCGAAGATTAAAAGAACATGAAAATTAAAAATTAAAATTTAACATTTTTTTTTATTACCTAACTATTTAATGAAAGCTTTATTTAATTTCTATTATACCTCGATAATACCACGCCACGCCGCTCATACAAGGTTACGTTTACGAGCAGCCAGATTAGTTCTTGTAGATGACGTTAGTGTTTCTCTGTATGGGGAACGCATCGAGCAAAATGTTCGGACGACCGTATCTTTAGTTTTTATATCAATGCTCAAAACACAGTTCCGTAGAAGAAGAAAAACTTTTTACTGAATATTGTTCTACCTTTGTCTAATACTTATCTACAATATTGAGAGCTGTCCTAACTTTCTCCACACAGCACGTGTACTCGTACACAAACAAGCTGTTAGCCTGTAACCTTCTACTATTTCTTATATATTTCCATACCAAAATCAGCCTAAACAGATCAAAAGCGATTGAGGGTTTAAAAAAAACAAATCTGAATAAAACAGAGGTAAGCCTACCCGGTTCCCCGTGGCGCTAACGTACATTTTATGTAAGCTTCAAAAATATTGGCGAGTGTTAGTAATATATCCCTATTTCCGAATGGGGCGCCCATAATATTTGTATGATATGTTTAGTGAATAATGTGGGAGGCGGGACATCTCATAGTCCCGATCTACCGATAAATCAATTGCCAACACGCAATACCTTACGGTTACCATAAATAAAATATGTTCTTATTTACACACAACTATGGAAAACCAACGTGGATTTCAGATACTCGAACTCGGAGAAGAATCTCGGTGAGCCAGTAATTAATACGGGAAGAGGTTCATAAAACATTCTTTGAAAGGAATGCATATTCCTCTTGGCGTAAGTAAGTGTAAAACCAGTTAATAGAAACATTGTGGTCCTTAGTCGTTATTCTTGAATCCATTCCGGTATTACTCAGCTCTCGGAATATTGAATAGACTAAAAGTAAAAAGCGCTTCAATATTTACATTTGTAGGTTTTAAATTCACAAAAAATCCGCAGTTCGTTTCTAAAACAATAGAATCAAAATATTCAATTTCACTGTTAATTGGACTTTATGCTGTTTAAATTCCGCTAAAATTAGTCCACCCACAATCTCTAATTAATTCAGTTAATTTCGTCAAACAGATTATGTTGACTTAATTAACTGAATAAATCAACTATCTAAATGTGGTTCCTATATTTACTTATCACTATTCATCAAAATACGAGTTTTGGGTTGAATTTGCGGACGCCAGACCGAATATACAAAACAACCCTATTCATTAAAGCAGCACAATAAACAAATACAACCAACAGCTTTTACTGGTTCTAAAGCTTTACAATTACCTTCCTCAGATAATGGTAGATTTTGTGTGACTAATAACTAAATTGAATTTATACCAATATTAAATGTAACCTCCATTTTACTGGGTGTATAACTACAAACCTGACAACAGTGCAAATAAATAGATGGGTATCAAGTCGACGATCTGCATTCAATAAGATGTCGTTGGCGAGTGCCCCCGGGCCGCCGGCGCGCGGCGCCCCGCCGGGCTCCCCATATCCAACAGAGCAAATTTATTTTTCTCCCAAGCATACTAGACGTCAACAAATAAGGTTATTTTTCAATATAGAGGCTTTATTCATTCTTTTTTACAAGTAGTATAAGTGAGGTCAGCTCAGGGCTTTAACTTTGAAAACTGCAATCGCAATGTACACAATATGATTTATGCGGTACTGCTGGTCTGTCATATGTGATATATGTATTTATGTTCAAATCCATTAAATCATAGATCGCACCTAACATGTGTTCGTGTGTCGGTTAGGGATGAGCGATTGTTAGAAATAAAATCGAGTTATTCGAATATTCCAGTGGGCAAGCTATTTTTTTTAAACTCTGTACCTAAAATTAAATCAGTAATTCATGAATTCGCAGTAATGGACCATTTTCATCAATCTAAATTCTACGTATGTAGTTTTGTATTTACATCCGATTGATCAAAATTCATTTGAAAATTATTATTATTTGGCTTTACCAACGAATCATTTGAATTAGATAAGACACCAAAATGTTATAAAATGTAAATATAATATTCCATTATAACGATCGAATAATGAATCGAATGGAATATTCGATGTCGTATAAACGTATACCACCTTATGTCGGTGTATTAGCCACGCTAGTTGAATAGCAGATAGAATATTGGAGGTCAGTTCGGGCTGACAGCTCTGAGACGTAAAGAGGGGATTCTGAGAGGATATTAGCAGACTACAGCTACAGTTATAATAGCCCGAGCTACCGCACACTTATGTGTAGACAAATATCTTGGCACTGACGCTCATATAAACATTGGCAAACGAGAAAGTACATTAATGAATAGTAGTATTACATCGTACGTATTTTATTCTGTTGGACTCTATAAGAATAACATTGCTTATTATTGGATACAAAGCATACAATAAGTGTACATTATTTTGGCTACGCAATCGCATAGTAGACACAAATATTATGCTAGTAGTAAAGATATCGTAGGCAATTCAATAGGTATGGGTCGCCCAGATTGATATCACGATCGAGAGAATACACTGAATAAAAACACTTTTACATGTTTTCCCTTAATAATGTAAAATATTTATTGAGCTTCATAATACAACCCCGATGTAAGTAGTAGGTATAATATAACAGACACAGCATATTGTCCTGTACAAAAAGTATGTTACCAGTTGTGAGCCCGAAAATCTTCAACTACATATTATATTGTATGTGGACTCACATTCCACACAGTCCTTTTATACCCAATAATACCAACATAAAAACAGGTCTTCCGCTAAAGCCGAAAGTAAAGTCCGAGTCTGAGAAAATTATTATGAATCCAGATTACATTGTTCCCCTTGCACGTCTTCCTATTTACAGTATCCGAAGGAATTCCTATTAGTGAAGGTTGTTTTCTTTCTGACGGAACCATAAAAAGTTCTCTGTTAAATGAATGTTCTGTCGACACTCGAAACAAAATGTTTACAATGTTTCTAGACTTAATAAAAACAATCGTCAAGCTTTATATTGTTGTAGCAAAAAAAACAATTAAAGCTTTTACAGTGTAATGTAAGGTAGTATAAGTAAATAAAGTTAGCTTTCAGAATGTTATAAGACACCAGTCTGGGTATTCGACGATGCTTTTAAAATTTTAATTCAGCTGATCACATAGTCGACGTCTTGGGGTACAGTAGCTTGTGGCGTGAGTTTACTTAGAGAGCCAAAGAATACATCTTGTGTTGGTATATTACTCTGGAAGTACCGTGATTAATGTTTGCGTTGCGTTGGCGTCTACGAGCTCAACGAACAAACCTGGATTCCCTCGCTCTACATCAACAATATTTCACTTAACATGTGGCGACTAGCGACATCTATCGCAACACCTGCGTACTAACAAACGATCGACAGAAATTCCTACATAGCGCTATGAACATTGTCCGCGACATAAGCCTATATAGGAGTTCCCGACTTACAACTGTCGGGCAGTTAGCCCGCCGGACACAACACCCGTCCGGTCGGAGGATCCTCCCTTTTCAATGGGGGATGAGAAGCTTTACACCCTGTTCCTCATACCCCCAAACTGGTGACCCCGAGCATGAACGTCAGCGCAGCCTTCGTGCAAGCACTTCATACGTCGTCACCACTTCCCCTTCGCCTTCGAGCAGCGAGTCATACCGTCAGCCAGCAGCCACGGCTTCATGGGGTATCCTGTCCACCAGCATGCAGCGGAAGCGCATTCCTGGACATCACCCCCAGCCTCATCAGCGACTTTGGCACAGCACACTGCACTTCGGCCGGTCAGCAAGCAGAGACGCCCTTCTCTCCTGGTCGACGCAGCAGCCAGCCACTACGCAGCACTGCACACTCCGACCCACTGGAGCATACGCAGCATCACCCCGACTCACTGGGTCATCACGGCAAGCACTGCATCACTCCGACTCACTGGAGCTAATATGCAGCATCACCCCGACTCACTGGGGTATCACCGCAGACAGTTCCGACTCACCGTGAACTATGCGGCATCCGGTTCCGACTCACTGGAACCTTCCACTGGCTGACAAGCGCCAAGACTTAACCTGCTTTCGATCTCCGGTCTCGGAGGGGAGTGATGTGGCGACTAGCGACATCTATCGCAACACCTGCGTACTAACAAACGATCGACAGAAATTCCTACATCGCGCTATGAACATTATCCGCGACATAAGCCTATATAGGAGTTCCCGACTTACAACTGTCGGGCAGTTAGCCCGCCGGACACAACACCCGTCCGGTTGGAGGATCCTCCCTTTTCAATGGGGGATGAGGAACTTTACACCCTGTTCCTCATACCCCCAAAAACATTTAACTTAGATCCATATCTGCATATTGTATTATTTGATGTAGATATGTACCATATTTATTTATTTATTTATAAGTAAAATTTATAACTAGACACGTTTCATAAGTATGCAAGTGGAGTTTTGAAGTTTGAAACTTAGTTCTTCACAACTCTGGACTTCTGGAGGGAGTTGAATATACTGCAGAGGCAGATAATATTCCAGATTAGTCCATATCGCTGATTATTATGAGTCATAAGGGATACCAGAATAAAGGAAAACTCAAAAGCTAGCGTGCTAAGACCGAAGAACAAGTTCTAAAAACAACAAACTCTCATCTCCTTGGTAGATAAACTTATAAGTACTGCTACGCTTAGCTTTGGCAGCTGTAGTTTCTAGGCAGGTTCGTAGAATTTCAGCAAGAATTGTGTAGCCGACGGGTGCCTGTTGTGCCAGAGTTCGGAGAATTGTTTCCGATACACCATAAATAATAATAATAACAAACAAACAAAAACAACATACAATATACTGTCAGGTACAACACCTGAAATAACTGTTTTTTTTTATTTAAAAGTCCTCTGTGACACTTTCTGGATGAATCTGTCAGTGAAGGTGTACTTAAGTTTATAAATTCACAAAGGAGTCTTACGTTAACACACTTTTTTGTGGCGCGTTTAGCGGTTTAATAGTTAAGCAGCAGCAGGCCTGGTTTTAATGAATAGCTGATTCGTAGTTTGGCCTTACTAATTTCAATATACTAAGACAAAGTAACGTACAACAAAAAGGGGTTCACGGTCCACCATTAGTTCGATCGACCCTTGAAAGCGGTGCAAGGAGGTTTGTTGGGAACTAGTTGTGGGTATATTCAGGATAATTAAAGGAAGATGATGATGACACATAGGTATTTAAACAATACTGTCGGTCGATACCTACACGTGTAAGAGATAATTTCATCACGACGAAAAAAAATGCGACGTTACTCCAGACTATTGTTTATTAAATTACCTAAGTTTTGTTGGCGTGTAAGTAGTATATAAGATAAGATCTACCTATAACAATACAAGAGCTTCCTCTCGCACTCGTCGTTTTGTTTCTCCAACTATATCAAGATAACTGTATTTCCTACAGTTTGTCACAGAACTTCCGCGACCCTTAACTTTGTAATGTTATTGTAAGTACATACGATGACAAAGTTCGGAATGGGACATCGATTCGGTCGGCAGTACAAACATTTACTTTTATGTCGAGTATCTACACGCCTCCGTCGTATTTAAACGCAGTAGGTGAGATCCATGTGTGCTCAGCAATCCCATTCAGCGTCCTTCTCATTATTGACCTCAAACAGGGCCGTACGAAGACTTAACTACATTAGTGTCGTATATCTTTCATAAAGGTATGGTTATGTAAGACACGTATTTTAGCGCTCCATACCATTTGGAGAATGAATCACTAATGGAATCACAGCGGTGTCTGTCTGTCAGTTTTCTGACGGCCTTTTTACTCTGTGGTGTTTGTGATATTTGGTAGCTAGGGTTATAATAAGAGTAAGGATAACATACGAATTTATATAAGTATATATATATATATATAGCAATTCGGTCTTTACTGAATCAATCTAGTTATTTAATTGGTTATAACAATATACATAAAGGTGGCGTGCAGCTGTATGTACAGTATTTAATTCACACTGTTATCAAGTAACATACATCCATAACATCACGCCTGTAACACCTGAAGTGTAAGGCACAGGTCCACCTAATAGTAGGTACACTCACATTACGACAGTTATGTTTAAGTATCATTTAATAGGGGTCGAGCCTATTACCATCAACAATCCTGAAGGAAATACCCAAAAACTTGCCTATCAAGTTGTTTATACATTATAAATGTTTGTGTAGAAACGATTCCAGAACTTGCGCATCTTTGTTTTAAGTCTACGGTGTAAATTTTTAATCTGGAACCCTGCAGGAGCTCGCAAAATTAACCCGCGATATTAAGTTTCATATACCACCAAAATTCTTTAAAAGCTGCAGTGTGAAGCGTCTACCGGCTGAGACGTGTTCACGTTCACACTGCCTACAATATTCCTCTGGTTAATATATTGTTATGTAGGCTTACAGTGGATTAAGGTTAACTATACTCCATAAACGCTCCTTACTAATAGAGTTACTGTGTTCAGTAACGGCGGATAACAAGCTGCGATGTTTGTTCACACCGTGTTCAATATGTATATTATAATGAGCAACAGCGAACGAACTTGTCTTAGAATGTATGCGGATCATTATCTAGGAGACGATATTGTAGGCTGTATTGTTAATTTATCTAATTCATTATGTAACAGTCATTCTGATTATATCTTAGATAGCTATTATATATATGTGTCTTAATATGTACTACAAAAGAATTTTTTTTTTTTTTTTATCCTTTATTAAAAAGAACCAGGTTCTTAATAATTAATTACAATCTAGCCTACAAGACTAATAAGCAATTTTAATCTAACTTAACTTTTTACGTGATAATTATTTTAAAACAGAATAGTGCTGATTGTACTTTATACAAGTCCGTTCCACTTTCTTAGAGTCTAATATTATAATATAAACACTTTGTTCATGTGTTACATGAGTGTCATTGTCACTATTATTTCTACATTATTTACACTACACTAATTCAAAAGGTTTTGTTCGTTTTAGCCTTCGCACTATATTTGTCTGGTCTAGCAGCTGAATTGCCTCGATGTTCACATGTTGGTGGAGTCGGTGTTCATGGGCCTCAGCAAATTTTTGGATTATTTTGGTGACGGGTTCCACTTTTAGGTCACGATGGAGGTCGTCATTTCTTATATACCAGGGCGCATTAACAATACTCCTGAGTACCTTATTCTGGAATGTTTGAATAATTTTGATGTTAGTCGGTTTAGTACAGCCCCACAGTTGGATGCCATATGTCCATATTGGCATAAGAATATGCTTATATAATAATATTTTATTATGTATCGATAGGCAGGAATTTCGTCCAATTAACCAATACATGTTTTTAAATCGCATGTCCAGTTCCTGTCTTTTCTTTTTAACGTGCGCTTTCCAGCGCAATTTCGCATCAAGCGTTATGCCAAGATATTTGGCTGTATTTGCGTATGGCACTTGTTGGCCATTTATGAAAATTGGGTGGTAATCACAATTCCTGTTGGTAAAATCAATGTGAAGTGACTTTGATTCATTCAATTTGATTTTCCATTTTTGTGCCCAGTCATGAACTTCATTTACAGCAATTTGTACCTTTCTGATTGCTTCCGCATGGCATGACCCTGTAGCCATAATGGCAGTGTCGTCCGCAAAGGTTGCAATGGTATTATTTTCCAGCTCTGGTATATCATACGTGTACAATAGGTAGAGAATTGGACCTAGCACACTTCCTTGAGGGACGCCAGCTTTAATATTTTTTAACTCAGAAAAGGCTCCCTCGTGCCTTACTCGAAACATTCTATCTGTAATATATGATTGCAAGATATCGGCAAAATCATTGGGCAGCATTAGTCTTAGCTTGTATATCAAACCCTTATGCCAAACTTTATCAAAAGCTTGTGCTACATCTAAAAAAACGGTGGAGCAGACTTTTTTATCTTCAAGCGTTCTCTCGATGATGTTGGTAATTCTGTGTACTTGGTCTATTGTTGAGTGTTTCTCTCTGAAACCAAACTGATGGTCAGGGATCAGGTTTTTCTCGTTTATGATTTGTTTTAGGCGTTTTAAAAACAGTTTTTCAAATAGCTTTGAAAGTATAGGCAACAGGGAAATGGGTCTGTATGATGATGCTTCGTGAGGTGGTTTACCAGGCTTTGCAATCATTATCACCTCAGCAACTTTCCATGGCTCAGGAACATGCTTAAGCACGAATGCAGCATTTATAAGCCTAGTAAGCTTAATTATGGCTTTACGCGGGAGCTGTTTCAGGATTTCTCCCGTAATAAGGTCATATCCTGGCGATTTCTTTAGGCTAATGATTTGAATTTCCTTTGCAACTTCTTTCGGGGTCACAAGCTTAATTCTTTGATCTTGCAGAATGTTGGCAAACTGTAGGTTGTCCACAGACTCGTCATTTGGCTGAAAGGTTTCTTCCAAGTGATGTGCAAATCTTTGAGCTTTCTGGTCATTGCTTATGGCCCACTTTCCGTTATCATCTCTGATAGGGGGAATTGGTACAATTGGCCTTTTGAGTGACTTTGTCGCTTTCCAAAGAGAGTATTGGGTTGTATGGTCGCTGGTTAACTGACGCAGGTTAGTATCTAATGCCTCATCTTGAAAGGTTTGTATCTTTCTCTTCAGTCTTTTGGTAAGGTTATTCAATACAGTTTTATCTTGTGGGAATCTAGTTTGCTGCCACCTTTTTCTTTGAGTCCTTTTTTCATGTAATAGGTCTATTATTTCTTTTGGGTAGGTATTTCCTTTAAACTTGTTTATAAGCTGTGGTGTGTTGTTCCATGCACATTGTTGGATATTGATGTTAAACTGGTCTACTTCAAAATCGAGCTGATCTTTGCTTTTTAATGAAGTTTTTAGGTCAATAATATTTTGTAGCTCTAAGCTAAAACTTTCCCAATCTGTATACTTGTTAACTAATGTCAGGTGGTTTTCTCTTAGTAATATTTTGTGACTTAATTGTAATAATATCGGAGAGTGATCGGAGTTCATATGGTACCCCTCTTCCACATTCAGATAGTTGGTTGATATATTTTTGACTATGAAAAAGTCAATAAGGTCTGGTAGTTTCTGGTGGTCAGTCGGCCAGTAAGTAGGTTTTCCAGTACTTATGACCTCACAGTGCATGTCTTTCACTGCGCTTAGAAGCTGTCTGCCCTTAGTTGAAGTTAATCTCGATCCCCAATGAGTGTTCTTAGCGTTAAAGTCACCGCCAAGTATAAATCTCTGTCCGAGGAGTCTGAATAAGTGTATATATTGTTCTTTGTTTATCTTGTGTCTTGGGGGACAGTATACGGCCGCTACTGTTACATTAAATTTATTTGTTTTTACTGATATCGCCACAGCTTGCGTGTCTTGTTCCTCGTATTTACATTGTTCGTAGTGACAGATATTTTCTTTAATAATAACCGCGCTACCTCCTCGCGCCGTGTTGCTAGGGTGCAGCGAGTGATAAACCTTATAGCCTCTAAACTTTACAAAAGACTGTTTAGTGAAGTGCGTTTCAGAGATCAAACACACATCAATATTTTCTGTGTCTAGGACTACTTGCAACTCATGTTGGTGTTGCAGCAATCCGTTAGAATTCCACGCCATTATTTTTAGTGTGTTATTCATGACTGATTTGTATGGTGCTTGATTCTAATTTCTCTAGTCTCTTGTCAAATGAGGATATGCACTTCAAGATCTGGTTGAGCTTGTCCTCAAGACTTGATGGTTTCGTGCTTGGATTTACTGCTTGTGCGTATGAGACACTTTTGGATGTATGTGCATTTACCACGGTTGTCTTTGCAAACGGTGCACTTTGTTTTGTTGCCTGTTTGTCGGTGTTTCTAACAATTTGCTTAGCGGCAGGGTTGTTAGGTGGATTATTTTTTGATTTTTTATTCTTAATCATTTGCATCTCCTTGGCAACTAAACACCCCCTGTAGTTGGCTGACTACAAAAGAATAGCAATATTATATTATTATAAAAAAGCTTGAATAAATATGATGTACGTGGCGTCAAGTCATGCGTGTTTAACAATTTTATGTTCAAGTCTGCAAGAACGTGTAGGTACATAAATGTTAACAATGGCCACAAAAACATCTCCAAAAATTCTATTAGAATAACAATGGCATGAGGTTACTGAAGAAGCATCAACGTGTAAAATCTTTTGGTGGCTGTATTGAAAAGGGTGTGAAGCATTCATAAGCGAGCCCGTCAGTGACGCGACCCAAACATCTCTCACCGTACTCTCAAGAGGCGCCGATGCCCTTCGTGTCATACACTTTATTCTCTACCTTACCTTTCCGCCGTTTCCTACAAGAATTGCAAGAAATCTTATAATATATTTCTCAGAAAAATTTTTCCTTGTGCAATAAAACTTAACATTTTACGAGCCAGCGCTACTCTTTATCCCAAAGTTTTGGATTGATCAGAAATCAGAATATAAAATATTTGGGTTCGACTTCAAACATTTCAAACCCTTACATAAAAATGAACATTTTAGATTTTGCTAAAGGTTATTGTTTGCGGTTATGAATAAAAATTGTACGAAACGGAGCAGGCCGGGAGTGCGCGGCCATTAAATCATTCTCAAAAGCCATTTGGACACAAAGGATATGGTCAATAAACAAACAGGACTCGGCACTGATAGCCGCGATCGGACTGAACTAACTGGCCGACAAATTTATATTTTACGCTATTTTGTTGGCATATTTTCCCAGATGTCCCATTTAAGGAATTCTATCTGCAGACGCGCGTCCGATACCCGAAATCTCATTTGTTCGTAAAGCTTGCCTACCTCACCTAATGCAGCTACTAATAAACTGGTCACGTCAACCTTATTTATTGTTATACGAACAACAAAGAACAAGAAACTCGCGCCTTTGCAGTTTCACCGCTTTTTCGATTTTGTATAAAATTGGGATTTTTTTAGAACCACTTTAAATTACGCGTTGATTTATACAAAAGTAATTTTTCCTCTTATTAGTTAAGTTAGTCATGAGTCAGATTTGTATATATGTATACTTACCTTCTGCTACTTCTATAAGATATGGAGCATTGGGCAGACTGTAATCATACATAATATGTTAGTACAAAGCGTGGAAGCTTATCTCCATTCCGAGCGCAATTCACCCCGAGCTAACACAAAAAACGACAACAGCTACTTAATTACCCTAACTTCAAAATCCATAGTTGTGTCGACACGATTACCCTCATTTTCCATGACAAAAGATCGGACTAACCCTCATAATTCCAATATTATAGGTGCTAATGACGAATTTGCTAAATTACAAGAGGAGGCAATAAAAACGATATTACCGATCGCATCTTTATGATTTACCTTAACCGTACGTGTGATTTATGTTGCCTCCGCCCCCAGATATTCATATAATGAAATATATAGCCGCGGTAATTATGGTGTCGGATACATGTTACATACATCGTATCGTGTAAACAAAGACTCGTCATGTGCACAACGATTTTAAAACTTTGTAAAATAAATTGTAAAAGCATTTTAACAAATATTTGTCACAGTTACTTGTATACTTTTGGTTTGGCAATGTGAATAAATATTTTCCAACGTACAAACCTAATTACTATACGATACCTGGTTACACTCAAACAAGATTAAAGTTGTTATACCTACCTATACTAGTCACAGATCCTACTTTTGAATTTATCCCCAGTTGTCGCTTATCTCAGGTGGTAAAACATGCCTTTTAAACTTGCAAATTCAACTTTTCTCAACTCTTTGTAAGTTAGATAAGCACGCAGTCAGGTATCTCCTACCTCTCTCCCCTTTCGCTCTCCTCTTTACCATCATTTTTATAGTTTCAAACTTATCTCTGCTCATTGCTCGAAACTTTTTACCTAATAATTACTATTTTTAAAGTCGAAGGAATCAGTCCTACCAATGGTTGTGAATGATAATTCTACGAGAAAGGTGGTTCGATTAATGGACGTTGTGATTTCGAATTAAAACGTGACTTATTCGACCGACTGTTTGAGTTTGATCAAAGTTATTATACATTAGTTTTCAAACTCAATTAAAAAGAGTCAGCGGTAAAAATGAGATCGTTTAACGTTTGACAATCCATCGATGGAGTCTTTACGTAACCGTGCGAAGCGCAATCAGTGTACGGACCCTAAATTATGTGACATTATTTGAAATTGTGTCAACATGAAGGAGCGTGGCGTGCAACGCAGCCGTGGCGGGCGGCTGCGGCGCGGCGCGGCGGCGGGAGCAGTCGAGCTCGCTCGCCCGACCGCCCTTCGGTCCGGTAAATACAGCCTCCTCGCCTCTCGGGTATGGATTATTCGCAGCGAGCAGCGAGCGGAGCCAGTCCAAGCCTCGCGTCTCCCGCGGCCGCTCGTGCCCGGCGTCACTCGCGAACCCGTCGCAGCCTTATAACCACGCGTAGCACGTTCGTAGCTCCGACTCGTAGCTCGTAGCGGTCGTAGCGCGCGCCTAATGTAACCTTCCACCCGTAGCACCGGTTTTGGCTACGCGACGCTATTAAAAGCATGCCGTTGTTAATACGGACACCATTGTGTTCAAATGACGAGACTAATGTCACATTAAATTATCATGGGGAGCACCTGTGGAACAATTGATATTTGTGAAACTTTCACGTGATTTGTTCGTTAATGTTTCATTTGCGTGTAAGTATGAAATTAATTACAGAAGTTCACTTTAAATGTATTTCCCACTTGTCTTTGGTGTTTCTAAACAATATTATCAAACAAAAAGTTAAGAAATAAGTTTTAATGTTTCAAAAAAATGTTTTGTTTACCTTACTTTTTTAATAAAACTTAATTCATCTATTACAACACTCTATAAATAAGAAAATATAACTTTGTTTTGCAAAACGCTCTAAGTCAGTTACTTAAAAGTTTCTCTTTTGTTTAGAACATTTGATTACTCACCTGAGCAGTTATAGTCATTATTTGACGTTAATTAAGTTTGTTACTTAAATGTGACTTAAATAGATAACCATAATAAGATATTGAATAGTGTTTGAGTTCGTGGATATGGATTTACAATCACGAAGATATATCGAGTTCTTGAAACTTCATAATAAACTAAGGTAACGAAACTCAAAAAATATTTACTTTGATTTTTGGTTAAATTATAGGGGCGCGTGACAAATTATAAACTTTTTTCTAAAGTTTGGGAGCTGACTACATGTTTGAAAGCTCTGTTGGATGGAACCACAGAGCTTTTCACACAAATATCGTGGAGGGTATATAATTAAAGTTGTTTGTATTTAGGTATATTTATATTCTGCAGATTTTCGGTCTTGGTTTTTTTCTTTCAATAAAAGGGATCCTTTTTAACTAAGAACTACCGCATACTACCCTCCTTTGTTTTTAATTGAATTTAACATAATTACTTTGTAATTTTGGTTCTAAGACATGCCGGTTTCCTCACGATGTTTAAATATGATAATATAATAACATATATAATATATTATGTAAATATTCGAAGACATGTGACATCTACCAATCCGCACTGGGCCCGCGTGGTAGATTATAGCCCATCCCTCTCTTAGAGAGGAGGCCTGAGTCCCTGCAGTGGGAACATTATAGGCTGATGATGATGATGACTTTGTAATTTTGTTTGCAAATTGCACTTGGCAGGGTTTTAATGTAACTTAATGAGAAAATGCATAGATATTATACAATAATTCTCTATAAGCACCAAGTAAGGCAAAAAAAATCATAAATGTGGATACTTTTTATGAAATGGAAGCTGAATTTAATGTCGTAATTAAGCACTGATATTAATTTAATGGTACGTCCCCAATTCCCCGCGAACGAGATTACAGATTTGTTAACCTACCGCAAATATCCCTTATGTACAACATATTCTACCGATGTAAAACTGTGCCGAGTATGTACATGCTGCATGTATCGACTTCATCAAGTTAATGAAACATAATAAGAAGAAATGTTTACTTTACCTATCTATCTAACCAAATTATAAAAAAAATCTGCGGAATAACTTTCGAGTTTCCCTATCGCCTCTCATCTCCGTTTTCTATTATCAGAACAAACAGTAGATTGGAAACAACAGCGGAGAATGATTACCAATCAGTAAGCTGGCGTAAGTTTCCAATCAGCGTATTGTACCAATAATTATTTAATTCATCAAAGTGGCTAGACATTTAAAATTCCGCGTCGATTGTTTGAGTTTGATTGTGTAATTGAGAAGCTCGCCGCCGCCGCCGCCGACTGTTGAACAAACCGCATTACGTACGTACCTATATCTCCTGTCGTCGTTCACTCGATTATTTTTTCTGGACGAGTGAGCATTTTTCTCGACCGCTTACAAATGACCGCTTAGTTACCTGCAGAGAAATCTTTCTTCACATTTTATTTTCCCTCCCGTAGATATTTTCATTATTCTGTTAATGGAACGGTGTTCAGGGATGGTCAAACAATGAAAGCCTATCTAAAGACGTCGGTATTTGTAGCATATGGGAAAATCTCGTTGTTTTTTGTCTTTCGAAATTATCATCTGCCTAGACTTTTCCCAAGTATGTCGGCCTCGGCTTCCAGTCTAACCGGATGCAGCTGGATACCAGTATTTTCATGGTGCGACTACCTGTCTGAAATTCACAACCCAGTTAGTTCTGGACAATATGATACCCCTTGAGTAGCTTAGACTGGTTGTCAGACTTTCAGGCCACTGACTATCTGTAACGACTGTCAAAGATCTTCAAATGAGAGCCGGGTCAAACGGCTTAACGTGCTTTCCGAGGCATGGGGTGAACTTGGTATATAACGGTTGATCACCCTTCCACGGCTCAACCTAATGTCACGAACACTTCGGCTGTTTTTGTCTTTCAAAATATGCGTTTGTAATTAAGATGGATGAAATATAACCCACATAGTATGGTGGTCGTTATACTTATGTTAACGTCGTCTTCACAATGGCGATGAAGCAGCTTTGAAATATCTTCTCGTGCCGGTTTTGTGCCGTTGGCATTTGCAATATTTTGACTCCGTTTCAAATATTTCCTGTGTGTAACCTAATTGTTTCATCTAAATCTGATAAACATGGTTCTTTTGTTTTTAATAATTAAATTAAGAATGGGAACAATGAATGATGGTAAATTGTTGGGAAATGTGAAGATTTAATAATAATACTGGTTCACACCATCACGGGACAATATTGTCAACACCCTTTTCTTTGATGTCGAATTACACTGCTTACAAAAGCTTATTTACCATCCACAACGTTGTATACAAATGCATATATGCAAGCTTTTAAATATTAAAATATTTGGAGCATTTTCTTGTTCAGCATGCAAGTATGCACATAAGTAATCTGTTGATAATGAATGTTGAAATGTGCGCTCGACACAAAAGCTGTATTGTCGTGGCTGAGCCAAACAAACATAAAGCAGAAATGGCTTATTCCCGTCGTCCGCGGATGCTACGTCTCGTCCGCGGATGCTACGTCTCGTCTCGTGCGACTCGTACGGATCTTCCATTCAACTCGACGTCGGCAGTTAGTGGTCGTGGATCGCGAGCATCGCAAATATCACCGCTATCGTATCCACGAAGTGGTACACAACTATTGAAATTTAGGACACGATTTTCACATGGAATAACTTGAATTCGCTCAGATATTGTGACATTCTTTTTGCTGGTAAATCTTTTATTGAATTCATCTTTTCGAATTGCATCTAGATCGACTCACTTGTTAAACTGTCTTGTTTAGAAGGTTTATAAACTCTATATCAAACCACGCGCAGTCACGAGGCGATAATTACCTAGTTGAAGTGGCAATGTAATTCTTCTCTAATGGCGGCCCGAAATGTTTGCGCTCGTCAATTGCTTCCTGTTTTGTCTCCAATATGTCGTCGGCTGTCGTCGTGTTTACACGTTGTACGCGCTCGCCGGAATAGTTCCACTTTTGTTTTCAGAGCGTACAGGCATGTTCTATAGGGAGACGGAAACAATAACTGACCCGACACACTCACTTTATGATCGCACGCCGGCACCATCCGGAATACCAAGCCGCTGCGGATTTTTAAATATGTGCGGCACTTGGTCAAGCTCCAAACTACATAATTATTGTGAAAGACAGATTTTTACGGCCATTAAGTGCGTCGTCCAGTCGTTTTTAAACTGTTTCTACTGTCGACAGCTGAATTCAATTAGGGAAAGCCGAAAGAACAAGTTTAGCTTCTAATCTGGTCGGAGCAAAGACCACCTGAGTCGGTGTCATCAAGCGGGACATTTTTTGCGAATGCGGCGCGATTCCCCTAACAATGGCAAATTTTCCGTACAATCGCATTTTGTAGTCCCTTTAACGTACCCAACTTACCTTACATGAAAAAGGAATTAAATTACGCAAAATAGACGAAAGAAAAGCTCTTTCATTCTATAATAATAAAAAACTTCATCGAAAAAGACGTCGAGGAATTGTAAAGAAAACTAATTAGAGCTTGAAGCATATCTTTGCAAGTTTTCCACTAAAACAATTTTAATGCAGATGGTGATTTAAAATAGCTGATAAGTTGTTTGTATTGTGAATCTTGTTTGTCCCAAGGAACCGATAAGGGGTGTTTGTAGAGCGCGATCGGAGCCGTACAAGTGGTCAGCCAACATACTCAAAAGAAAAAGTTACACAAGTTACTTACTGTATCGTACTCGTTTGTTGCGAGGTTCGTAACACACCACAAAATGGAAAATGTCTGTTTACATACTGTTACGCCACACGTATCCCCTCGCAATCGCAACAAGTTTTGTTTTTTTATCTTCTAGCAATGTTCGAATACTCTGCGGTACAGAACATTAAGGATATGAGGTCCTTTAGAAACATTACAAATGTTCCTTTTCACAGATATAATTGCAGTGATTTTACTTGAAAATGTTTTCTTTTAAGATTGAAAATGTTCACAGTTAAACATTTAAAATGTGATACATTCTGTAAAACCTTCATACCTAGTTTTACTGCCATTTTAATAAGAGTAAAAGAAAAGTTTTTTTCGGAAATCATGTTATTAACTTCATGTAAAAGAAAAGTGGATGAAGACAATAATGAAGTAAGTATAATTAGGTACATATATCACAACAAGAACCTTGGTTACGTTCACAAAAAAAAAACCTGTAGGTATAATTATGTACACTAGCTCGAAAAACTTACACGGTAGAGTAAACGTTAAAAAACACGAAACCAAGGGTCGGCAGTCAGAGTTCGGGTCATTTAAAACAGAAATAAATTTACACGGAGTTCAGTTGGAGGCAGCTGCCTTCATTTGTTGTGCAGGCAATGTGGCTTTATTTATGCAGACCACGGCATGAAGCGAAAAATATGTTAACTTAGAAAAATCACGAGAGAGATCATTATACACTTACTTGGTTGAAAGTGTTCTTCTCGCTTGTTTTATAAAAATGCTCTCTCGGATCTTGTTTTATATTATTGTACGGCTTACAAACAAAGTGAAAACTTGTAAATGGTCACCGTCGCTATAAAAACCTGCAGTACCAGAAGCATTGTCTTAAATGTCTCACGAGCTTGTAATTACACCGATTAATTGATAGACTTGACTGTTTTATGATCGCCTGCTATTCAACTTGTAATCAAATTCCCAAGTTTAGGGCGCATTATCATTAGAAGTGTTTTTCGCTCAAAATTTCTTAACTTCCACATTCCAGCACGAAGCAACAATATAATTATATAACCTCTAACATTCTCTATAGACTTAATATTAGTATGGAACTGCGAATTATCCTTTGTAGCCGTCATCCGACATTTCATATTATGAATATTCGGGTATTTATGGCGTATCATACTAAGCCAATCATCTAAATTGGATTGGAGATTACCCGTGCCCTCAAATGTGTGGTGTGTAACAGAATAAACAATTAAACCCGGCTTTGGAATTCACAGATCGTTATGATATCTACTGCCGTTAATGGCCCTTGTCTATGTGCAAACTCGTATTTTACATATAAAGTGTATTTGCGAACGTAACAATATATATTCTTTTATATTTTCTTCTAGTAAAAATGAAATACTGGGTTAACCTTATTTTCATTGTTACTGGGCCTAAAGTTGGGTATAATCTCGGTAACTCAACACTCTTTGTGTCATCACTCATTAAGCTGTGACTACACTCGTTTATTATTTTCCCGCAAACCGAGAGCAGCCCAAGTAAAGTTACAAGAGTAATGGAGGGAGTGTTTATGAGTCCAGATATCTACATACATGTAAACCATGTATTTATGGTATATTGAATTATTAATCCGACAAGCCCGATGATAAGATATGTTTTTTTATTTCGTGGATCTGATTTCAATATGAATTCGCATCACGTTCCATACGCAGTATTTGCCAGTGACTCTGAAACTGACCGCGTTTTAGATATGTATGTAAGGCAAAGGTAACTAAAACACCTTTGATAGATTGTTTACGTGCTCTCGTGAACAAGAAAATAACTTCTCTATTCTCTATATGGCAATAATAGATATACCTATAGCTGAGTATAGCACGTTTAAAAGGAAGCGTACATATTTACCTAATTGTTTGTTACAGCTGCATCATATTTCACATCGCATACAATAAAGCATAAGAGATGATTCAAGTCGACAGCTTCAAGCGTCCATCGCCATCGCCGTCTCGTAGCTCGGTGCGCAGCGACAGCCGCGTGTTCCGGCAGCCGCGCGTCATCACAGTGAACCGCGATGCCGCCACCATGGTGGACGGCGAGGCCAGCGGGCCCGCCGCCGCCGCTGCTGTGCCACCTGCCGACTGGGAGACACGCCTCACGCAGAACGCCGCTCACTTCCGCTCACGCACATTCAGCGACGGCTTTATCAGAAACACCAGCCTCGAACTTCTGCTCGGAGTCGACTGCGAAGCTTGCCTCGCCCTCGCCGCACAGAGACAATGTCTAGATGAACACATATCAAAACATGAACTGGATCTAGTTTGCAATTGCAATGTACAACAAAATAATTTTGTTAACTGCCATCGAAATGTCGACCAGCGAGGACACACGCTTAACATCTACGACTTGGAAAGAATCAAACGGGACAACGGCCGGAGTCAGCTCGCAATCGGATCACATCGCAGCCTCGACAGGAAATACAACAAAAGTAGGACTATTGGGGTGTCAAACTACATTTCAAAACAGTTAATATCGTACGATCCTAGAAATACACTCGTGCAAAAGATAAAAAGGAAGTTATCTAACTTAAAAAAGATGGGTGGCGAGGCAATATCAAAAAAACATCAAAACGCTGTCCAACTGGCCGAGATAACATCAGGGTCGACGAGCTCGCTCAAGAAGGCATCGATGTTGTCACTGGCAGACAAGTCACAAAGGAGAGTTAACAGCCAAAGTTGTATTTTTACCTCTTCGGGCTATCAAGGAAAGGATGACATGAAAAGCAACGCTTCTACCTACGCTAATTTTTCCGGGAACGTGGACCAATGTTTTGATAAATTGAGAGATTATAATGTAAGTTCAGATATAAATAGACGAACCACGCACAGAATGGTGAAAATGAGGAGTTTTGATAATAACGATATACTCGTGACTAGAAACTCACCGGGTTTAGAAAGAACGAAGTTTTCTACTCTAGACAATCGTAGTCGATGTAAAAGTATTAAAAGGCAAATGTCATACAACGATTTTCCAAGTGAAAGGTATAGAGATAGATTATCGGAGAGTTGGACGCGGGACGAGAGCACAATGGAGTCGAGAAGTACTCGCAGTGACTTGGTGGATGACGACGCACAAACGTTCGCGGAGGCCGACATGATGGGGCTGGGCGGACCGCGCGGCGCGCACGCACTCTGCACCTGCGAAGCACCGCAGGATACCAGACTACCTTCCATTTTCTACGACACACATGTAAGTAAATAGTTTAGAACTATATTTTTCTCTATAGATCTGAGAGGCTTGTCAAGGATACATCTCGTACTTATTTTATTGAAATCATTTCAGCAGTAACGACAGAGCAACAAACTGTATTCACGAAATATCTATCTACCCACACACAGAAACTAATATTGATATTAACTTCCACCATTCCAAGTTATGTTAAAAAAAAATAAGTAGGGTCTTCGTCGGTTAATAATGTATACATAAAAATGTTTTATTCTTTTCTTGTGTACCTACGCTTAGACTAATTGCCTTCTTTTCAAAGACATAACCAACTATAAGCATACCTATTATAGATTCGAATCCCACAAAGTTCAGATGTGGCTATTGAAATGAAATGATGTCACCTGAACATAGCAACAAGTTAGCATAACGATTTATTGAAATAAGTCGTATGAGTCAAGAGCCAAATCTTATGTGTGTATTTTACAACGATGCTCAAACGTGAATAATTAAAACTTGATGAGTACTTGTTTAGAATATGGTTTAGATTTACATTGGTATGAAATCTGTCAGTTTTGATTCGAAATTCAAGATTTAGTATCGTTTTACGGGGACTTGAATAGGAATACCTGAATGCCATAACCTACGCGTTACTTTGACCTTACTACGAAAATGAACTAGAAACTAAAATATAATTTTAATTTTTAAGTTTTTCAACATTAATACAGTTCAGGTATTATTAAAACGCTCTTTACTTTGCTATATAGGGGCACCAATTTAGAGCATGCGGTTAGGAAGGCGAGCGCCTCGCACTACAGAAATTAGAGCAGTCGCTAATAGCCGCGCACTCAAAAAGGATAATGAACCATTATCTAACGATTAGGACGTTGGAGGGTAATAGTTAGATATTATTTGCAGTTGCATTCTGAATAAGAATATGGGAATTTAAATGGTTATTACGCCGTCTGTCATATAGGTAATTGGGATAATACACAGTGATTTACTTGTAAAATAGATATAATTATGAGTATTATAAATAATTAGTTATGTTTTGGCCTGTTGACTTCTTTTTAAAATTTTCTTTTACGTCATGGTATGCTGTATGTCGCGGGTTCGATCCCCGCACGGAAAAAAAATATATAAATATGTAAAGTGTAGTAAGTTTTAGGTGAGGGTGTTTGTGAATGTGTGTAACACACAAACATGGGGAAGCGTTTCAAAATAACAATAACCAAACAAAATAGTATTGTTTGAGTTTGTGTTCAGTTTACCAACACGGAGGTCCTGAACACTTACAAGGAATCTGTAGATACTTGTTATTATCTATTATAAATATTAACAATCCGGTTGTTAAGAACATATATCAAAAATATCTACTGCCTAACGCAATCAAAACGAAAAGATCATTTTATTAATGGGTAGTGTAGTATTTGACGCAAACGAATACAAACTTCACGTTCTAATCCTTAATAAGGTCCGCATGCTATGATTTTTATTATCAAACCGCATTATAAGCAGAGCAAACAATAATCCTTGCCAACGGACAAATAGCTAGCTATGTATGCAGGGCGCGTCGATCGCGGGTGTGCGCTGAGTGCGGCCAGCTGGTGTTTGTTGCCACTGTGTGCCCTGTGGCCGATCACTGAACAACATTCAATTGAGCATATGAAGTAGCGAGCGTGTTCTAGCGTGTTGGTTAAACTAAAGCGTAGTAATGGCGTAGGGGAAGAAGCGTGCTACGCCGGCACCGGACGTGACGGAGCGCGCCCAGGGCGGCCGCGTGCAGTCGTGCACCGCGTGCAAGTCGCCGCAGTGGCTGTCCACGGGAACCACCTCCACCACCAGCCACAGTTCCACCACCACAGGAAACTCTTCTCGTTAGTGCATCTTTTATTATCATTCCCTAACCCCCTGATGGCTCACTCACTGCCAAAAACCACAGTTAAAATAAACACATTTCAAAACGTTCAAAATAAGTTCACTCCCTCGTGATTTCCCAATAGAAAGTATCAGTAGCTAATACAACTGCAGTGACATATTTATTATTTCCCAAAGCCTTCCCAATAGTGTTTCTAAACATGTAGCTAAGCTGCAGCATCCGGCGCGAGACGACGTGATCGAGTAAGTTTGCTTCTGACAGCAAGATTATAGGAAGCACAGTAACGACCGATTGCTATGACCCCAATTTATTTTTATAGGTTTTTCACAAAGCCTATCAGTTTGCTCTTGCTTTTAGATTTTATTGTAGAAGTTTAAATGTAGAGCTTTAAAACTAAATGTTTCACAGTTATGTTTTCCATTTCCAAAATTTCAGTTTTCCATTGGATTAGGGTCATCAGAGAGACCAAATTCATCGTCTAAAACACCTAAATTACTTTATAATACAATGTTTCCAAACAGCACAGCTATGTAATTTCCGCGACCATTCATCAAAATAATTCCTTTCGCCCCTATAAGTGAAACTTTTGCCCCAAAACGATTCCCTTTTCAAAACAAATGCTGGAATATTTGAATAAACATTTGAATATCCCAATGAGTCGTAGAATTTGGAGTTTGGTATTTGTAGAGTAGTTTCTAAAACAAATAATGTGTAGGTTTATCTGTGTGGCACCGGCGTTGGTGCTGCGTGGCGATCCTTGTGCTGGTGGCTGGGACAGCGTGCGTGGCCGGGCCCCTAGCGCTGCGGGCCCCGCCCGGAGCACCCCTGCACGAAAGACTGCGCCTGGCTGAACGACTTCTGCATGACACTCCACTAATAGACGGCCACAACGATCTACCATGGAACATAAGAAAGTTTCTACACAATAGAATTAAGGATTTTAAGTACGTATCCTGTCACCCTATTTCATATTTAATTTTCCTTTATCCGGGAGTATAACACAACATACATAAAAGTTCATCGGACATAGGCTAACGTAGCAGTGGATTCCCCAGCCCAAATGTAATAATGACGAGAACGAATGTACACGTAACGGTACCGATATTTGTTTAGGAAATTATATAAATCTTGTTTATAATTTTCAAAGGGTTTATTTGAAGTCGTCCTCGTTTTTATTTCGTAAGGTACACACATGACATGCAGTCGTGCACGGTACAAAGGATCAGGACTTTAGCTACCAGGATGTATTGTATTAATAAAGAGCTGAATAAACCGTACTAAAACAAATATGTAACGTCAGTAGGGTGCCCATAAGAGATGAGCGGGGAATCAATCCACTTATAAGTGCAATGTAAAAGCCTTTGAACCCAACTGTTTTAAACTAGCTAACGAAATCTGTGAGGCGTAATACCGCTCTCGTTACTAGCTAGTAGGGATGTGCAATATCGATGTTTTGGTTAGAGTTTAAATAGAAGTTGGGTTAAAATATTCTAGGTAATATTATTAGTCTGGATACCAAAACGGTTTGAACATGTGGGGAAAACGGCAAGAAACGTTTTACAGTAGACGATATGTTTAAGACTTGGTTATAGAAAGCAGTGTTATAGTAGTTAGTTCCGCCAATGAATATCTGTGTCAAATATATTAATTAGGTGCAGAAATGAAATATAGCTTCTAAAAATCACTAAGTATATTATTTTTTATGAGATAGAAATCGACAGTTATTTTTGAAGCTATGGCACATCACTAGCAGCAGGGAATAAAGGTGAACTTTACTTTGTGTACTCGTATATCCCGTCCGTCGCAGTTCTACTGCCATTAATGTGCGTACTCAGTAACGTGCAGAGTTTCCTAGCTAATCACCACTTTGTCGGAGCACTGTAAAAGCGCACTTATGTCGAAACAGGATCTTCTTAAACACTTATTATTTTCTGAACTTATACAGGTAACATTCGCAGAAATAACTCACTGCAGTGTGAAGACTTAAGCACCTCCACTTACATCCAGATTAAGTAAAGGGTCCGTCGGGTGAATCCAAAAAAATACGTGTAAAGGATTAGCTGAATGTGGGTGTTACTCTTGGACATACCGACACATCCGAACCGGATTTGGTCACGTCGTCGGTCACGGCGTAGCGTTTGTGGATAACATGGAAACCGTAGTGATTTAAACGTTGTTTTACGAGTATTTGGAAAACGACTTGAAAGCCTGAAATATAAAATGCGAAACGTACAACCTTACATAATGGAAAAAATACGGTAACGTCAAGCGGTTCAATTTAAAAAGATTTAGGATATTTTTTCTAACATCTCCCGAGAAAGAACCCTCTAAGTGACTGAGGTAATATGCACATTACGTATTCAAGGCTTCAGTTCAATAGCACTTACAACGAAATCATAGTTCACACGTAACGTAAAGAATTGAAATGTTTCTTGACAGACGTCTGGCTCAATGCCAGGTCGTTGGCGACGCGTGCGGTGCGAGATTCGATTCTGCTACCAGTGTTTGCTAGATTTTTCTAGTTTTACGTATGTTAAAATTCGCTTACATTTCCACAAGAAAGTATGTAAATAAAGTTTTGTTGTTGTGTTAGGCTTAGCTATTCTAAATGTGAATTGTTTACAAAGTTTTCTCTCTTCAGCTGAATCATTGAACTCACGATACACATATTTCAAATGGCGATCAAAATAAGAAGACACTCACATTCTTTATTTATTTATTTTAACCACATAATTTGAGTATTTCGTAACCTTTAAATTATTTGTTAATTGGTTTGTCATCAATAGATATAGGCTGTGAATGTTACGAACTGAAACACGAAGCGTTGTTAATTCAATAAAAGTTAATTGCAAGCAGGACATGGGTATAATTAGAGGGACCTGTGGAAAAGAACCGAAAGGAATCCTCGTTGTGGCTTAGGGTCTGATGAGCGTATCATTCATGGGATTAGTACGTCCCATGAGCGCATGGAGTGCGTCCACTAGAGGCATGTCATGAGTTTAATGAACACTTGTCGTGCATGAGCGAAGCGTCCACACGGCGTAAAGCTACATTGCTTTTTTTATTGTTAGATTTTATCTAATGACCTACCACGGAGCTTGCTCGTGACATTTAAACGCAGCGTGTGGGTGTCTTTTTTTTTAGGAAATCTATTTTTTGTGACCGTCCTAAAAATACTACGTTGAGCCTTGTTAAAATATTTGAAATAAAAAGATTTACCTACTGACTTTTAGAGCGAAGATATTTAAAGCGAATTGAGTAGGCATGAATTATGTTGGCATAGTATTCAGGTAGAACTTTCTGTTTATTTCATCAATTTGTCAGTTTACTATAAAAAAATTAACATATCCACATAGTTTCTTCCCTCCCACACAGTTTTCCACGAGAGAATAATGGTCTAATAATATGATAAATCCACATAGTTTCGACGAGGACTTGCGGACGATCTCCCCGTGGGCAACAAGTTCGTGGAGCCACACGGACCTGCCTCGACTGAAACAGGGCCGAGTCGCCGCACAGGTGAGCGAATTCCTTAAACCGCATGATTTAATTAATTGTGCATTTAATAAAGTGGGTCATTTCGACGTAATCCCTCGACAAGATTAATATGTGCCGCGTGGATCATAACGCCCACATTATTGAGGTATCAAAAGATATTGGTATAGGTTTACCAACATTATTGATTTTTACCAATCATACTTGCATTTAAACAAAGGGAACACAAAACCTCGTTTGTATTTGCGAAAGCAATTTTCTGATTTTTCAATAGCAATTACAGTCATTCCGATCTCCCCATTGACTACGGATTCTCAGTTACTTTACATAATATTCTCACCAGATATTAACCGAGTAATTTAAGTCAAAGGATTAATTCCGTGATTGCATGTCATAATGAAACCAACTATAATTATATCATGGACAAGGTACAATGAACCGAAACAGAAATGATAGTGAGCTAATTGTTTCAACTCCATCGCACAATTCCACGAGATTGATGTGTTTGTGTAACGTACATAATACAATATGTGGTGGCAGCGAGTTAAGGCTAGGTGGCCCCGCATTTAAGTTTTTTAAATCAATCTGAGACAAAGAATACAGTGTTTTAAAATTTTAAAAAAATATAAATGTATTAGTTAAGAATCTTGTCTAGTCAAAATCGCATTCAGTTGAAAGACCTGATGAACTTCACTCGATAGAAAAAAATCGCAAAGTTACCCCTTTCTAGAATGTTTTTTCAATATTATGACTACATTAATGATTTTTTAGATTTAATTTTTGTACTAAATTAAAGAAACAAATTAGTTATAGACAAATTCGCAGAGTTTGACTTGATAAAATGATTTCCTTAATTACTATGTTTAAATATGAATAAAAAGCGCCCGCGGCGGCTCGGACAGGCCCGTTCAGTCGCGCGCTGGCGCTTACGGACGACGGACCTGTGTCAGTTTTTTCCGCGACAACTTCGCGCACCATACCATCTGTTTTTGAGTTTGTTAGTTATAATGGGCAATAAACAACGCAGGCGAAAAAAGTCGTGTAAAGCAATAAAAGACACAAATAAAAAGAATGCACTCCAAAGATATGTGAAGAAGTAAGTACCTACCTAAATGTTTTATTTGTGTTGTAATTCGGTCTCAAAATTATAATTTATTTTACTTCAGTCTTTGATTGGTAAATGTCTAAAACTTACGATCATCGTACCATAGTATAAGAATACTAGTACCGAAGATCGCCACTATTTTTGATAATTCATATTTTGTCTTTTCGGTCGGTATCTATGCCTCTGCCTGGCGATTGGCAAGCCACAGTATAGAAATATCAGTACTACTAGAGAAGTCTAAGATTTTTGATAAAATTAAATCATATTTTGTCTATATCGATATCTGAGCCTGGCGTTTGCAAGCGAAAAGTAAATACTAATAATAAATCTACCTATCAATTTCATCTGTGAAATAGGTACTCCATTTACTTTTTCTTATAGGTCGGTGGGGCAGCCTCAAGAAACAAACATGGACACTGCCGCAGCAACAAATCTGATATCTGAGCATTCATACAATAATAGGTATGTAATTACCATAGATCAAGATAGGTATTTACTTAGTGATTTTTAAACAGTTTTATTTAGGACATACTGGTAAGTCATAAATGGATTGTAAAATTAGCTTTTTTTAGGGTTCCGTACTTCAAAAGGAAAAAGGAACCCCTTATAGGATGACTCGCGTGTTTGTCTGTATGTCTGTCCGTCTGTCACAGCCAATTCACTCCGAAACTACCGATTGAGTTGAAATTTGGTACACATATATGTATCGGTGACCCAAAGACGGACGGTGCAACGTATACTAATGAATTTTAAACATGGCGGACACTATTGGGGGGTAAATTAGAAAATGAAAAATGTTTTGCTAACTATACTGTGTAACATATTTTTTTATAATATTATGATAAATAGTTTTGAAGTTATTTAAGAAAATGGGCGAAAATTGACCACCCCCCCCCCCCCTTAACTCCGAAACTACAGGATCGAAAATTTTGAAAAAAATACAAAAAATTGTTCTTTGCCTATAGATAACAGGAAAACCTATAATAAATCTATAAATGTCCGGAACCCTCTTCACGCGAGTCTTGTCCGGGTTTTTGTAAAACGCTAATTAACCTTTCATTGTGTTTCTAATCCCACCAAAAGAAATATTTCAAATGCGCCGGGCCAATATATTAATTTAGTATCATTAAAGTCCTAGATACTTATAATGTACATTAACTAACATAATGTGGTTGGTTTTCAGGCACATGGATAATGCATCATGTAGCAATACGGCTGACGTGTCCAAAACCTCGTTTATTAGATTGGATCCTGTTGATACCAGAAATTGTGGACAGTAGACACGCACGTGGAATGCCAATAAGGATGTTAACCTTACAAGATGACAAGGAAAATTTGAATTATGTGGACTCTCCAACCATGCCATCACCTGCGCAACAAATGGGAAATTCTGTACAGTCCATAGCTCTATCATCTTCTGAGCCACTATCAGAATTGCAACCGGCTACCAGCTCAAGAGAAATAAATTTTGAAGAATTTTAAGATGAGATTTAAAACTAGCTGTGCTGGGCATGCGTTGCATTGCACCTTTTCCTACTACCTACTGCCTACCTATCTACCTACCACCTCCCTACTACTTACCTACTGCCTACCTTCTATTTTTTTTTTCTTTCATACAAACCTTTCCCTGACAATAACTAACACAATAAAAAAAATATCCAATTCGGTCCAGCCGTTCTCGAGTTTTAGCGAGACTAACGAACAGCAATTCATTTTTATATATATATAGATTTCTTATAAAACTTTGTTTTATTTGACCCCTAGGTTCTTTTTATGCCAATTTATCTTTGCAGCTTATGAAACTGAAATACTTTCCTCAAATACAATTATTTAAAAAAAAGTATACAATAATACATTTATTACAATTTATACAAAAACACATAAACAAATAAAAATTTTATCTTTACAGTTCTCAAACCTACATATAGCGAGCTGGCTGTTTATTTTCAATTAATTAATCCAACTGCCCAATTATGACTATTTAATATTTTATAGACAACTAGCTTTTGCCCACGGCTTCGCCCGCGTGGATGTCGGTTTAACTACTAAAATGACGGTTTTCCATACAAACTTTCATCCCCTATTTAACTCCTTTAGGGGTTGAATTTCCAAAAAACCCCTTCTTAGTGCTCCCCTACATTACAATAGGAAGCCGTGGGCAAAATTTCACATTCCTAGCCCCAGTAGTTTCGGCTGTACGTTGATATGTCAGTCAGTCAGTTCTCCTTTTATATATATATGAAAAGAAAACCAGGAAATCTTAAATTAATTTAATTATTTACAAAAAATGGTAAACTAACTAATTAGTTTCTCGAAATGAGCTCCATTCTCTTGGATCCACAAATTTTTCTAGTAACCTTTAAAATCTTAAATTAATTTAATTATTTACAAAAAATGGTAAACTAACTAATTAGTTTCTCGAAATGAGCTCCATTCTCTTGGAAACACAAATTTTTCTAGTAACCTTTAATAAAGTGTTGTGGTGAATATTATAAATCGTATTCTGAACTTCAACTCTCCACTCGTTGTCATTCGCATAAGATTTCATGTAAATTTGATTTTTTACATATCCCCACAAAAAAAAATCTAATGGGGTGAGATCTGGCGATCTCGCAGCCAGGTTTTCCTTTCATTTAATTTATCATGTTTGTTAGAGAGATTTCATCCTTATAATTGACCCTAACGATCGATGCAATAAAAGTACAGGGTATAATTTTTTTCAGATTTTAGCCGGTTCGATTCCCGGGTGTGGGAGAAGAGAATTTTCGAAAATCTTTGAATGCAGTTTGCTTTCTATTCAAAAATAAAGGAATGTTTCCTTTGAGTAAAATTTTCTATCTGCAGTATTAAGAGTACTTTCCCTCCAGGTGGCATTACAAAATTCCACCCTGTATATTCAGAAAGCTCCGAACTGCTAAGCTATCGGGAGTTACACGTGTTATTGTGAGTCAACCATAAAAGATAGACATATGCTGTTGTGGGATATTTTTTAGATAATTTTATGTAGAACATTTCCGTCATAAATGATTTCTATGTAGCTTTAACCATTAAGGCTGCACACGCGACGGAAGCTTAAAAAATGGAGCAACTTCTCCCGTTTTCCCAACATTTCCCTTCACTGCTCTGCTCCTATTGATTGTAGCGTGATGAAAAGTATACTATAACCTCCCCAGGAGTATGAAGAATAATTGTACCAAGTTTCGTTAAAATCCGTCGAGTAGTTTTTGTTTCTATAAGGAACATACAGACAGGAGGACAGACAGACAGACAGACAGACAGACAGACAGACAGACAGACAGACAGACAAAAATTTTACTGATTGCATTTTTGGCATCAGTATCGATCACTAATTACCCCCTGATAGTTATTTTGAAAATACATATCATGTACAGAATTGACCTCTCTACAGATTTATTATAAGTATATAGATTATTTCATTTATTAACGAAGCTACTACGAGTAAAAGTTCTGATCATAAAAAAAAATATTTCTTAAAAGTCACGTAATATTACTGCATATTTCTATACTGTGTCGCTGGGCGGGGTCATGCGAGTTCTCCGACGCGCTGTGTCCACGCGAAGTATTTCGCGCGTAGCTTACAGCGCTAAATGCCTACTTTTGCAGGAATACCTGGCCTTTAAACAAATTAATAAAATAAGTTGACCTACTGCCTATACGACACGCTTACCTGTACTGTGACACTTCGCCACTCGGCGTTGGGTTCATGTAAGTTCACGCAGGCGACGTACGCGCACGGCTCGCGTCGCGTAAACGTGGTAGCGTTAAATGCCTACTTTGCTTGGTCTACCTGGCCTTAACCGCCCGTGGTCTCACGTTTGCCAGTAGCATCACTGATTCCATTATGGAATCTTTGTCGGTTCACTGTATCGCTATATCAGAAGGATTTGAAATTCCGCTCAAGCATTGCTCAAGTCGTGCGTGATATTTAATCAGTTGTATGTCAGAGTGATCCTCTGTCGCCAGTTCTGGGCGGCGTACGTGCCGTGTGACGCGCAGCACCGGGACGCCGTGCAGCTCACGTTCGAACAGATCGACTTGATACAGCGGCTCACGGACAAGTATCACCCGCAGCTGACGCTCTGCACCTCCGCTGAAGGTAACCGCCGACCTCATCACCAGGAAGGTGGCGTGATTTGTACAAATCTTGTGTTTCGGTACTTACTTTCCTAAACACGTTTCATAGAGCTACCTCCGGCAATCTGAAAAGGACAAATGTAAATGCGTAAGGTGTATTAGCATGAGAAACCCATTGTTTTCACTTCGTAGCCTTTAAAAAATTAAACTGTTTAAATTAATTCGTGCATTTCCTTTAGCTTCATTGTTTTTTTTTTATAATTCAAATGAACCCAATTAAAATAAACGGCTTTTAGACTTATTTCGCTTATTGTTCGCAAACAAAAACGTGATTTCAAGTTCAGTAAATTCCGGCGAACCTGGAACTTTAATTAACGAACAACGGAGATAGTGAATATTTCAAAAAATGTTTTAATAAATCCTGTAGCTAATATAAACGAAATGAAGCTGTACACCTCATTTACTGGATTACTGCAATGCAGAATGTCAATGAACAATTATATACGTTTCAGAGTTAACTCTAAATTGCCTCATAATACATTCAGTAACACGAAGGCTCGTTAAAACTTATGAATACCTATTTTAGTTGATGAATTTATTTGTACATTAAAACAAATACAATATTTGTACATCATTATGTTTACACACTGCAACAGTTTGTAAACATGTTAATATGAAAACAATCTATCATTAGGGCATAATGTAAGCAGAGCAAACATAATATGGAACATTGATAGGTTTATGTATGAGTGATGAAGATGAACACTTGGCTCTAGAACGTCTGGGTGAATTTCCCGGGACCGAAAATTGCGTGGCATCAATGAAATCGGTACTAAAAAACATAGTTATAATGTTCTCACATTTTTTTCCGGTTAGTTGAAATAGTAATCTATGTGTAGCACTAAATATTTTATTTTATTGGATTAATGGATACTCCAAAAAAATTAATTAAACCTCGAAATCTTTCATTGCCGTGTTTGTCCACACTTCACCTTGTTGTGTATTATTCCTCATTGATAAAAATCTATTGGTTATTTATATTAAAACCTAGTTTTATTTGATACATGAATAATTAAAGTATTGTTACGGAATACATTTATTCAAATATTTAAACAATACAACGAATGGTTAATAAAAAAATAATTTGTCCCAGAACCACCGTTCATCGCCGTGTCCTAATCATATTCAAGGATATTGTTTTACCTACGACTTGCGTCCCCCCTCCCGGTATGCTAAACGTTGCATATTAGTGCTGCCTAAGTGCTCAACGTGGAAGGACGTACACACGTGCCTGCGTTTTCGCGCCATAAATGTAAGTACTCAATTTTTATGTTACTGGACATTTTTTCTTTCATCGCCGTGGATAGGTATAACTATTATTTGAATAAGTTTGTCTTCATGAGTAAGCATTCGATAGAACACCATTTCTCATATGTTAATTTGTGAAGTGTTTATTTCTTCGAATAGTTAATAGTTTTTTTGTTATTTATATTTTTTGCCTTGATTTTCATCGCCGTGCTTTCATTGCCGTGGTTTTCGTGGCCGAAATTTGCTATGGCAATGAAAAAAAAGACATGGTAATGAAAAAAAATTCATTGCCATGCCTTGTAAAACAATTTAGTTTCATTGCCGTGGCCAGGTATTTCATTTCCGTGACTTGTGTTTTCATCGCCATGGTATGATTAGGCAAAGAAAACATCTTTTGGCACAGGTATACAGGTAATACCGATTACTGACAGTACAAAACTCGTCAAGTTAACTCTAGATTCTCTCTCTCTGGTCTCTCTTTAGACTTGATGAGTTTTTTACTGTACAGTCAACTACAGAAAGATGTTTTCATGTTAACCTTACAAAATGATGTAACATTTGGTACTATATCACACGTATATACACTCACACACACGCAAGCACCCTCACATACTACAGTCTGATTTTAATAATGGATTGTTTATTTTTAGGATGCCAAGATGCCTAAACCAAACTTACCTGAAGAGGAGAGAAAGGAGAGGAAAAGATTGGCTGAACAAAAGCGACGTCAAAAATTAAGAATTGACCCTGTATTAAAAGAGGAGTACCTATCTAAGAAAAGAAAGAGAACGATATCTTAAAAAGAAGGCTGCAGGCCAGCAATAAGAGATAACATAACCTGAAAGGTTTTTTGAGTATCTAGATGATTTAGATGATTGTGTTTTTAGTACTTGTTATTTTGAAAATGCATCTTACTTGCTACAGATCACAATATACGTTTTCTGAAGAAGCTATTTTGTTTTGTCAAGAGCAAAAATATATCTGATCATGCCTGTCTCCGAGAAGGAAAGGCAAACCCAGACAGATTGTCGGGAGTAAGATTTGGATAGATATTACAAAAGGAAGAATGGGAGTATGTTTAAGAAAAGAAAGACTGTAGTATTAAAGTCTTTAAGTAGTGTTGCGAGTGTAATTCAACAGTCTTTGTTTACTTATTGTACTCTCATTCTTTTTTTGTAATATCTCCTTACCCAAATTTTACTCCCATACAAGTGTTGGAATCAAGACATCTTATAAACAGTCATTTTTATTCTATCTATCTGTCTATCTCGTTAAATAAAATATTTTTTAATTTCCGTGGATTGATTCTTTCATTGCCATGGCACAGTTCTTTCATTGCCGTGGACGCTTGTTTCATTGCCGTGCACGCATGTTTCATCGCCGTGGCACGAAATTTTTAATCCTGATATGTCGTTAGTTTTTTAAGTTATCTGCTGGACATTAAGCAAGAATATATACATTATCAAAAACTTTCATAAAAGCGTTTTTTTTTTTTTTTAAAACTTAAGATGAAAAAAAAACACGGAAATGAAGATTTTATAGGACCTGTTGAAATTCACTCGTCTATTGGAATTCCTTATCGTTTTCAGATCATTAATCACGCTAAGTATATTATTAACAATATGGACTCCGAACAATGTCGCACCGTGCCGAAGACTGAGGTGAATTGTGCAATTGTGCACACAAATCAAAGCCAGGTGAAAGCCGGTAAAACACGGGTGCCAAGGACATTTTTGTTTGTAAAAACAAAAGTAACAATATAAGCTCATTCTGTTTGATGTTTTGTTTTCTTCGGACCAAAAGATGAAGAAAAAGCACTTGTACAAAAAAATCCTGGCGTCCCCTAGCTTTATTAAAAATTCGACGATCTTTCTCCGTGTTTCTCTTCATTCGATCACAAAGAAAATAAAAAAGAATGAACTTACTTCGACAAATTTATTTCACAAGTGGTAATACTGTCTATCAGACACTTGAAAAACTTCTAGGTTTCCATTTACAATACATTAAAGTCCAGAACTCAGTGAAATCTTTTCATAGTATTTTGGATTTTGTTTTTTTTTTTGGGCCCACAAGTATTTCAAACTATACAGAGATAGGTATTTTCTACATATATTTCTGAGCTTTCGAACTGTATTTTCCTTTGTATTTAATAGAGATGTAAACAACACAGTATCAGGAAAGACATACGAGTGCAGAAATATTGAACATCGGATATATTTGTAACGTTAATTATCTATTACTATTAATATCATAAACGGGATATTTACCATGTTTGATTTTTGTTAATTATTAATTGTTGATTGTTAATTATCTATTGTCACAGATATACTTTCGGCGCACACGAACCACAGGCTGTGTTCATTAGTGGGGGTGGAGGGGGGGCACGCGATCGGGGGCTCGCTCGGCGTGCTCAGGACGCTGTACCAAGTGGGGGTCCGATACCTGACGCTCACGTCCACCTGCGACACGCCCTGGGCCGAGTGTGCGTCCGCAGATAAACCTGAGCCGTCGCCCCGGGGTGGACTTACACCATTTGGAAAGGTAAGTTCTGCTACGCTGAATGCTATAATCAGCAACTACAACACCAAACATTAACAAAATATTAATTAAAACCACTTTAAAATAAGTTTTTATAAAAGTGCACTTAAAAGCAGGAAATAAATAAAAAGGAACTAGCAAAATCATAAAAGCTTGTCCCGTGAATAGAAAAGGCCAAAGAAAAACTATACGCTAAAGGATGTCACTGTGACGTCCTGCTACGACGAGTGCTACGAACGTCTACGCGTGGCTACGATCGGCTACGATGCTACGCCAATCACAAAAGGGGTTGAAAATAATAAAGACTTGACTTGTGGGTGTGTTTCATATCACGTAGCTTTAGTCAGCTATGAAATTAACTCAAATTTGCAAAAGCGTTTCAAATATATAGACAGAATTTAATTTATATGTATGGGTTCTAGTTTGGAAGATTGTCCTGCTACGATAAGTGCTACGATCAGTTACTCGTAGCTGTAATGCTACGCCAAACAAAAAAGCGTATAAAGCCATACATACAGACGGGTTGTAGGCCCGTCGTCGGTCGTAAGTTTTTAATCGGAAAGTAAGTCCTGCTGCGGTGAGTGCTACGCCTGACCACGATCGGCTACGGTGCTACGCCAAAACATAAAACAGCGATTAAACCTGTCCAGTGTCCATGATGTTTATTAAAATATTCTAAACAGGTTCGTTACTTGTAGTAAGGCTCTAATCGAAGTCTTCAGTCCAGCTATGGTCGGTTACGAATACGATACTACGCAAAATATACACGTTGTAGGGATATCGCATCGCCGCGAAAAATATAATGCGCTGGTGGATCTAGCGGTTAGAATTTAGATCATAGATGATGATAGAATTATACTTGGTAATTGTACAGGTACTCCAAAGAAGTCTACGGTACAGTTTCAAATTAAATGATAACTAACGGAGGACTAATGTATGCGATCATTATTTTATGAAAAAGGAGTTTATATTTTACTAATCCAATTCTTTTACTAGGCGATGTACGAACGAAATATTACCTGAATTATTTCGATGGTCACTTTCTGGAATCCATGTGTATCTCAGGAAAAAAGAATAGTAATATTGTTTGTACACGTTTAATCTTAAAACGTAAAAGTTACTTTCAAAAGAAGATTTTATCCTTGTTTTCTAAATTAATTCAACCATTTATATAAAACACCTAAAATACATATTGAGAAGAACTGAAACATTAAAACTTTGATTATTCTTACGGGTTTAAATTGTGAGTTATCTCCCCTTAATTCTTTCTTAAATCTCTTAAGATTAGATGAAGTTATAATCCTCTTTGCAGACTATACAATGGTAGCTCGTTAGGAGAGAATTTATTGTCTTAGGTACATGCTGGCTGTTATTAAGAATTTGTAGCAAGCGGACGTGGCTTAAAGAAATCTGTATGAAGTATTTATAAAGCAATTTGCATAGTATATGAGTAACATATGTGTTCATAAAGAGCAATCTTGGAGCATACGAAAGAATATTAAAATACACGTAGCTAAGTAGTCAGAAGGCAACCGTAAAGATTGAGACGTCGAGTAGAGTGAGTGTGCCATAATCATAAACATCCTGGCGCACCGCAATATTTCTCTTTGTATGAACTCGGGCTGCTCGCGAAAGCAGTTCTTTGTTTACCTGCAACGATACTTTTCGAAATATTTTCTTTTGTTTAAACTGCACACTGCGTGCAACGTAGGCTGCGTCGTACGTTAAAACTTGAAACCTACCTTAAGTAGGTACACTCGAAAAACGAGATAAGTATACCAGCTTGTAACATCTCCTTAGTAATGTTGTAACGATGCTGAGTAGATAAGTCTCTGGCAGCACACTGTTTATAGTGTTTGTTGTGCATATTATATTATGCAAATAAATTAATATTCTTTGCATCAGCTTACACAGTGGAAAGAGAAATATGTTTGCCTGTATAATAACTCTTTCGCTAACTGTAGCCACATATCCTCTTTATTATAGTTAACAGTTCTGACTAAAGTGGCTCTCTTAATTGTTTTTATTAACTACCCTGTATATCATCTGCATGCGCTCGCGAGTTACAAGTGGCAATACAAGTTACTTCTACTTTCTTAACGTAGGAAACAACCCCAAGCGGTACTTATCTTAATAGGAGAGACGGCAGCGCAACAGTGCTGAATTTAAGATGGCTATAAACTATAAGTAGTGGCTGGTTTTTAGCCCATCATTTACGATCACCGGGTACCGATCTTGTTAGTTCACTCTTAGGAAGGATAACTTTAATTCTTGATACTTCTCTTTCATTCCGTAAAAGCTTTATGATATTCAACGCGGAAATAAGGTTATCAGATCACTTTATACATATTTGCACACTGGTTATACTAATTGAAGTTGGCTACTCAAAACTCGCGCACCCCAGGCGCCCGTCTAGCTGGAAACTCTCCCAGTAAATCATTTATTAGTCTGTAATTTAGGATAAAGGATGTACCTACATACAATTAAATGCCAACTATTAACCAAATGGCTGAGACTGACGGCAGAAACTATAAAACCAACTACGATAATTTGTGGCTTTCAAAATTCGACGGCTTTCTGAATTCACAGCCACAAAGGTCCTAAGAAGTTAGCAATTAATTTAAAGCAACGCAAACTCATACGAACTTCAAAAGCGGCTGGAACAATAGAGACTTACTTTATGATAAATATGCAAACGGCCAGGAGCAGCCGGAACTGTGTTTGCAGTTCATTTCAATAGCTTATACCGACGTGTTTTAAAACAATTTTTTTCGTCCTTTATGTAAATGGCGTATTATGGTACTTAAGCTTTTATTCTCCAATAACCGACAAAAAACTCAATTAAAGTGGTTGGAGAAGACACGCATTTGTCTTTTTTAGGCGTCCTCTTTTCCTGTTATCAATCTTATGTTAACAAATTGTTATTGATCGGTCGGACAGATAGTGGTGAAGGAAATGAATCGTCTGGGCATGTTGGTGGACTTGTCGCACGTGTCGGAACGCACGATGCGCGACGCGCTGGCGGTGTCGCGCGCGCCCGTGCTGTTCTCGCACTCGTCGGCGCGCGCGCTGTGCAACGTGACGCGTAACGTGCCCGACACCGTGCTACGCCTGCTCGCCGCCAACAAGGGCCTTATCATGGTCAACTTCTACACGTCATTCCTCACTTGTAAGGACAGCGCGACCGTTCAAGATGCCATTGGTAAGCACACATTAAACCCTCACTCATCCCCGTAAATAGAACCTCTTCCTTCCTATTATCATGTCTACTTGTAAAGAAGACGTAAACACCTTTTTTATAAAAAAAAGGAATAATTAGTTAATCCCGTATTTTTTGTTCTTGTTTCGTTCAAAATTGTAAGAGAAAAAATAATTCATTTGTCTGAAGGCCATTAATTAACCGATACTTTGTCTTACAGCACACATTAATCATATAAGGGATGTAGCCGGTGTGGACAGTGTGGGCCTTGGCGCGGGCTACGACGGCATTAATTAGTGAGTACATATTGCGGTGTATAGCTATCTCTAACATACGTCTGCAGACATGGCAAAGGTTTTTTTTTACCTGTTACGGAACATTAAATAGGTTAAAGTATTTGAAATAGGAAGTCATGTTCTGAGTAAATAGACTACGTAAGATATAGTACCTCACCCAAAACAATTTGAAGTTATACCGCACCAAAAGCAATAAAATTCAAAATCCCAAAAGCTACCTTTATAAAGGATAAGCTTTGAACAAAAGTTTAATAGTTCGGTAGGCTGTTATACCTACGGCAGTTTTCTTCCTTATAACTTTTTAAATCAAAATGATATTGTTTACATAAACGCTGTATATTTTTCAAAGGGTTTATTTAATTTTCTTACACAGACGCTTGACATATTCTGAAACGGGTTTGTTTAGTAGGGACGGTTAGTGGTAGTGCCTAGTTAGGCACTACCACTAACCGTCCCCAGAATGTATTATGTAGGTAGGCAGTTGCCTACCTACATAATACATTCTGTAGGTACGTCTACGTGTGCCTACGTAGATACTAATACGCGTCTGACATTAATCTTATAAACAATGCCTTAAAACAATAATCTCATATCACACAGTACACCTCAAGGACTGGAGGATGTGTCGTCGTATCCGCTGCTGTTCGCAGAGTTGATGGAAGAGGGGTGGAGCATAGAGGAACTTCGGAAGTTAGCGGGACTCAACCTGCTCCGCGTGATGGGGGCCGCAGAGCGCGTGGCGCGCGACCTCGCGTCGGCTCGCGTCGCGCCTTACGAGGACGTAGCGCCCAAACTATTCGACACACACAACTGTTCAAGTCAAGACTTTTAAATCCAACCCAGAATCAAAGCTATAGCTCATTCAAAAATTAACTTTTCCTGAAATATTTTAAACGTATCTTATCTGCATCTAGAAATTTTTAAACGTAACAGTAGATTTCTTATGGATCATTCATTTCATTGAAATAATTTCATCAGATGAAGATAATTTTTGAAAGACTTTGTTAGCCAGTTCTGAAATGGTTTTGTTGATTGTTGAAATGTTGGTACATAATTCTGTACATCGGACCCGGTGCTCGCTAGCTACATTGGCTCGAGATGCTACGCTTGCGAATTCTTTCCTTGCTCAGAACAGAAATATTAATACCCACCAGCGAATTTCTCGTATTTAGGTACGCGTGTTGGTCCCATAGTCCCTAAGGACATTATACGTTGATTATGTTGTGTTCCAACAGTAATGTAACACCATAATACCTACTCATGTTCTCAATGTGAACATAATAGGTATTGGTTTTTTTTCCAACTCTTCACGTTAACAACAGCGTTAATCGCTAGGTCACAGTATAAATATCTACAGTAGTGTGACTCGGCCGTGTCCTTGAAATAAATGCCTACAGCCGCGCGGTACGTTATACGTAAACATGCGAAAGGGCTGCCCGCCTCCAGTATTTTAATTACATTTGCCTACTTTGTGTTTCCATTTAGTTTTGTGATCGTAAATATACTTTTTAAAACAAATAAAATACTTTGTGAATGGAATAGAAAGTGTTCAATAAACATGCGTGTTGTTTTTTGATTGATAGATTTAATTAAAAAACCATGTTTTTTTTCGGGACATAGAAAGAAATATTAATCCATTAAAAAGACACACATTATATGCTTACCTACTAGTGAGTGAAATTATTTTATAGTCTTATCTTTCAAAGTTTCCAGGTTATTAAAAAAAAGTTATCTCTGGATACGTTATTAACGAATTCATAATACCAAAAACAACACAATGTAAGTGCAAATGATAGTTACTTCTAATAACATTCACTTTCTGAAACAGTCAGATGTGTATGCTACTCGTCATATTAAATATGTACTTGTCTTATTTTTAGAGAAAACATCGCGCATTTATTGTTAAAAAACAACACACCGTCCGCTCGTCACTGCAGCACAGTCGCGACTGTCTGCATGCCAGGCGCATGCCTTAATCGAGGTGCGTAGGCATAGGTAGCTCGCGCTTCGTCCGTTTGTATGAAGTCAAACTACTGTATGATAATATTACCGTGGCTAGGTTGAGGGTAGCCACGACCAAGGATGTAATAGTAATAAATAATAGTCATCTATCTCAGTCCAATCTCGGCCGGGCCACAACAATACCCACACATTACTTACCTACCGTATTTAATCAATTTGTAAACATACTGTTCTGTTAGCACTACGATATCTTTAACCATTCTTTAATTAACTTTTTTCGTAGGTATATTCTAGAGAACTTGAAAAACTGAAATGCTTTTGAGGATTTTCACCGCACTAATTTCTTTTTTTTTTCAAGATTTTCAGTATTTAAACTATTACAACTTCATGATTGATGACTTTAACGAATTTTGCGATTATATTTTACCAAGTAGGTATATTATTTTTGAAAATTTAAGTGGGAATTGTTGCTACCAACTTTTAATCGTTATAGATCCTTAATGGTCATTCAAAATGACAGAAACTTGATGATTTTCAACCTATTCATTGATACCGGGCCCCCACTTAACTGTCTTTGTACTGAGGTGATTGTATAGGGTATTCGTATCACGGATACAGAGGCCTTCCGAAAAATACGAAACGTAAATCCTAATTGCCTTTTGGAAATAAATTTTCTACCAGCTGTTTTGCTAGGTATCATTAAGCTTAAGACAGACCGTTTGACATTAGAATCATAAACATCAGCCTACGCGTTTTGTTCTATAGAGCGGCTAAATATTTATATAATGTCTTTGATAGAGCGCCACAAAGGAACAAACGTAGGTACATAGATCACTGATAAACACAATATCCTCCTTTACGTCGAGCAGTCGGGTATAAATTGCAAAAAAGATGCATCAAGGGATTAAACCCGTTTTTAATGGGTATTAAAATTACAATTAACATTACAAGTTACCTACAGCACAGTTTGATTTTCATGACCGGAATAAACAAGTTACTCCACAATCAGGTTGAGCACCCTGACATTCCCCTTGTTTCTATTTCACATCCCTGGTTTTATCCGCTCGAACAGTTTTAAAGCTCGGTAAATATTTAGGTAGACTACCTACGTAGATTCTCGAATATGATTTAGGGTTGAGAAAATAATTATGTGCCTAAGCACATTTCTCTTAGCTTCTTCAAATATATAGCCGGCGAACTTAATTTTACGTTATTAAAAAAGATTTTTCGTTCGGTAATAAAAGTCATGAAAGATCGCAAGCATTTATTGCTATTGTTCGGCACCGAGTTCGATGAACCGAGTTCTTTGGATTGTCCCCAACATCTCACGTAGGTAACTGCGGTCATCAATCTAAATAGTATTGTTATCAAGCTTTAATAAATTAGTATAATTACTACTCAGATACCTACGTATAATTTTACCCTGTATCTAATATTATTATCGTCCGACTACATGTGATTTGATATTTTTGTCTAAATAAATGAAGACTTATTTCTTTAGACCTGAGATTAGGTAGGTATGTATCTACATGTTTTTACATTTACAGATATGTATGTATTTATTGTACCTATCCTCAACGCTTTTAAATATTGATGATAATCCAATCAATAAAAATGCGACTAGAAGTACCTAAGGCAGTAAGTATATATTTAACTCTTTAATTGAATATTTAGGTAGTGATATAATTAGGTACCTTTAAAGATGACTTGAGTCATTAAGATAAAGTAACGTATAATAATTTATAAACTTTAATATTGTTATAGTTATACAGTGTGTTTTTATTGAAATGTTTATTGCCAAAATTCTAGAAAATTGTTATATTGTAGGTACTCTGTTCCAAACGAAAAACTGTCTTTGTACCTGATACTGAGTAAATTGTAGGTACCTATAGGTTTCGTATCACAGATAGATCGGCCTTCCGAAAAATACGAAACGTAAATCCTAACTGCCATTTGGAAATCAATTTTCTACCAGCTGTTTTGCTAGCTTTCATTGACAACGCCAAATACAGTAAACGTGACTGAAAACAATAGCACATAATACATATTAATATATTCTGAGATAAAAACGCACTGCATAAATAAATAGCTTTACCTTATCAACGACCAATAATAGATTATCGTAGTATTAGAGACATTAGTACTGACCCTTTAATACGTGCAAGTATCGGTGCGTCGAGTTAAAAGCACTGTACAGTGTCACTGTGAACTTAGCATCTCAAGTATTAGCATCTCAACAAATAACTTGAGTTCTGCTTGCATCCAGCATAGTTCCATAGTTCCTGATAGTTTATAACGATTGTTCAATTAATTTGCCCTGAAAAATCCAATTTTAAAAATGAGATGCCAACTTCACATATGACATCGCAGCATCTCATCATATTAAAGGTTTTTCAGGATCAAGGAGTTGTTTTAAACATAGTTCTATACCTCCTGATTGATTGTAACAATAGTTCTGTTCCTTAACTGTCAAAATAGCAATTTTGAAAATGAGATGCTAACTTCCTACATGACGTCATAGCATCTCACAGTATTTTCAGTGTTTTAACACCACCTGTTGTAACCAAAGCTAACTTGACACGGTTTTTGGTTTTTCTCGCGTCGCGTCGCGACTATGGCGGCAAATTGGCGGAACACTGCTTAAAATTAATCAGGGTATATAGAACTATGCTTAATACAACTCCTTGGTTTTAAAACACTGAAAATACTGTGAGATGCTATGACGTCATGTAGGAAGTTAGCATCTCATTTTCAAAATTGCTATTTTGACGGTTAAGGAACAGAACTATTGTTACAATCAATCAGGAGGTATAGAACTATGTTTAAAACAACTCCTTGATCCTGAAAAACCTTTAATATGATGAGATGCTGCGATGTCATATGTGAAGTTGGCATCTCATTTTTAAAATTGGATTTTTCAGGGCAAATGAATTGAACAATCGTTATAAACTATCAGGAACTATGGAACTATGCTGGATGCAAGCAGAACTCAAGTTATTTGTTGAGATGCTAATACTTGAGATGCTAAGTTCACAGTGACCTGTACAGTGCGATCAAATTATCTTGGCAGGTCCGAACATAGGCTCTGCGAACTTTTACGCATGTAAACCTGTGAAGAAAACTGTTATTGCCAGATAAACCAATACTTAAACGATCAGAAAATATCTAATTTAAACAGTGAGAAATACAAATAAAATAAATATCATAACACTTTTATTTACATTAGTTGTAACAAAATGACCTGCACGAAGTTCGGACCTGCCAAGATAATTTGACCGCACTGTAGGTAAATTTGAATTACCTGAATGCAGTTAGCGGCACTTATTGTTGTCTACCTATTTAGTCACAATTTTACATTAATGAAAACTAGAAGTGCCCATACCTCTTGCAGGAAGCTATTCTGATAGAACAAAGAACTGACTAGCCGACTAGCGCCATTCCCGGCTGCGATGATGCATGCGATACTTGTCACAGTTTGTACATTGGTTTGTACCTCCTAACGCAATATTAGTTAGTAATGTAAATAGTTATATTTGTCAGTACACTGGTAATAATAGACGGATCTTAAGACTGACGTGTTTCAGAAATAAATTAGTGTACGTTTGCTACGGTGTTAAATTAAGTATAAACAATTAATGTTACGCACTACTTTATAATATCTTAAGATGTGTTTATTATTCCTAAACGGAAGACTAACGCTATGTCCTTGCTAGTATATTTTTTTCTCAATTAATGAGAAAGACTTATTAAATTATCCATTAGACATATCTCATTACCTTAATTACCTGATCATAGGCGTTATAAATTGCTAAGCAGAAATCCTTGTCTTCAATTTAATATTTGATCGTTTTTATAAAACAGTATAATATTTAGATACAAGTTTTCATAAATACATCGCGTTAGGCAAACAATACGTAATAGTATTGCTTTTAGAATTTTTTCTCATAGTTTTATAAAGAATTCTAGTGTGAACCATGTTGCGTAACTAAATATTTCTTAAAAAATCTCTTTGAACATCACAAAGCAACTTGACATTATTGTATCACATTATTTTATTTGACTAGGTAGGTATACCTGTACCTAGTTGTTTCATATTTGATATCATGTATTCTGAAATAACCAACTAGAACTTACATTAATTTGTTTTATTAGCTTATCCAATAAACACCTATTTTTTAAATGTTTGTTTCATTTCTATCATAAAATATGGCAAATAATAAGTGCGTATACTTATAGGTCCCTAAGTACCTACTATCTATTTACTTATAGCCTTATTATTTGTTTTGGTAGGTACCTACATGTTATATTACTATCTTTACACGTAATAATTTAAGTACTATACTAGTCCTAGACATGGTCTATATTCAAACAGGACTGAGCAAGTGAGCACTCTACTCTCTCTAGAAAAACGTGATGAGATGAGAGGGATATTTACAACAGAGGCTGTGTAGTGTGTATCTCTTTCTAAAACGGTGATCAAACATTTTATAACAAAATATAAGAAACTTCGTTATATCAGATTATTCAACGGTTATTTAAAATAAATAGGTAGGTAGTGGAATAATAATTTATGACAAAAAAATCGTTGGGGATCGTGGCCTTTCCATGCATGCTCTTTTGCCGTTTAGCAGCAGAAATTGGGGTTTGGGTATTAATTACCTAATTATTAAAAAAAAACCTTCGAATGATCTCAATAAAAGCACTCAACAAAACCTCGATATTCGGGAACTACATTCAACTATTTTTGCTGTAGGTATTTCTTTTTTCGATGGAAAGAACAAACAAATATAGGTGCCTACCTAATGCTATTTGAATAATGTGATAGACCGTTACATACCTATCACATTTATCATACGCATAACATTAATAGTTTTAATGGAAAATACGCGGAAACTTAAGTCTATAATCTGCAAAACGCTAAAGTCATGGTCAGTTTAATAATTTTATTTATTTATTACAAACAGGTACACCAACAGTACATCCTACATTTCACATCGAATAATAAAAATATACCGGTTAGGGTTCTGATGTAAGTACCTACCAATTACAGGTATACACAACATTCTCAGATACAATAAAGCTATCATCGTAAATTAAACAAATGAAATTTAAACATAAAATTATAGAAAACAACGTTTTTACATAAACTAATGAGATCAAATAATTAATCAAAATTAAAATTAACTTACACTAATAACAGTATAGATATTTTAGAATCATTGTTAATAAATAAAATATACCAATCGAATTGAGAACCTCCTCCTTTTTAGGAAGTCGGTTAAAAATCTATCTAGGTACATAATTATGCACCTGTTATTCCTTACCTGATTCCACAACTATCATATGATTACTTTTACATGACGTGATAGAACACTTTTAAGCCATTTTCACAGTAAAAATAAGAAAGAACCGTAGTTAAGTCTTATAATTAGTTTGCACAAAACAACTTATGAAGTCAAAAATCGCGCCACCATTGATTACACATTTTAGTGTTACCAGAACAATCATATAAATAAATATATATCATATATCAAACGACTACTCATAATCAAAATTAAATAAATGTGTTATGTACAGATTGTAAACCCATAAAAGAAAATAATTAAAACTTAATAAAGCCACAAAAAAATCGATTTTACTTATAGTTTGAGTGTGTGAGGCGACTGTCGGTGAAGTATTTTCTACCATCCTAAACAATTTTTGTAACATTTTGTAGGACCAAAGGACCCCGTTACGATGCGACCGGTATGGTTTAGCACTATGTCTACCTCTTTTGCGTGGGCAGATTGATGTCACAATAGACATGCAAACTCTCTAGCAGAAAAAGAAAGACTTAAGCTAGTTGTGCGGAGAACCTGTGGTGGTGCTCTCCAGCTGGTGGATTTAAGGCCACGAAGAATGTTATTCCTAGTATCGACTTTCTGTTTGGTTTACCGGCAGTGAAACTTGTATGTCAGGGAGTCAGTGAGCTTGGGAGCAATGTAGTGCCGGACTGGGACCCGAAATCGGCCCGGGCATTTTGGAGACGGTCGGCTCTCCACTCTCAAGAGAAACAAAAAAACTTTTTTACAAAAAATAAAACCTTTCTTCTCAAGTTTATTTTTCACTTTTGAGTGTTTTTTTTGTCGAAGTCGGTTTTATTTTTTGTAAAAATGTTTTTATTTTTCACTTTTTAGTGTTTCACATGTGCTTACCCCTTCACAACGTACCGGCGTGATGTTATGTTAGGAACTGGTGTAAACAATAGACAGACAATATGAGATTTCAGCAATCCCAGTCCATTTGCTATCATTTATTGAGGAGTTCCGTTGCCTATCTCCGAAGTTCTTCATCAGATCTTCACAAAATGTTTTTATAACCTTTGTAGTGAGTACAGGCGTGATATTATGTTGTGTGATGGCGTAAACAATGCTTAGATATGCTATAGCAACAATTGCGGTTAATCTGCTGTTATTTATTGAAGAGTTCCCCCGATCTCTACAAGATCCCATCATCAGATATTAAAATGGTGACAATGGGACCACACGGGAAGCACCAGCTTTCAAATGAAAAAATAATCTTGAAAATCAGTTCACGCAGTCGCAAGTTATGAGCGAAAAACATAAAAAAAAAAAAAAAAATACAGTCGAATTGATAACCTCCTCCTTTATTTTGAAGTCGGTTAAAAACTACCTACTTACACAAATTTACTATTTAAAAATGAACTATTAGGCTGAAAGGCTAGGCAGTGACTTTAAAAGAATTAGGACACCCAGAGCGAGCGGAGCGAGCTCGAGAATCTCAACCCTTACACTAGCGTTACTTGGTCGACAGTCAATGGCAAAATTCCTAGTAAGCCGCAAGAGCCAGCTAAGCGAGCTCGAATTTTTTTTTACTTGGTCCACTTTGACAATGTAAAGATTCAAGGGTTAAGTTTACGAGTTACGGCTGCAGTTGATGTTCTTCTTTGAATTTAAAATACTTGTTATAATAAAAGTAAAAGTATTATTTGTGAAGAGTTATTTGAAAAGTCTAAGAACTAAAAGAACTAGGACTCGAGGAGCGAGTGAAGTGAGCACAAGAATCACAACCCTTAAACAAGGTTTACTTGATCGATAGAGCGAGTGAAGTGAGCACAAGAATCACAACCCTTAAACAAGGTTTACTTGATCGATAGACAATGACAAGATTCTAAAGGCAGCATCGATCACGCAGTAGGCCGCAAGAGCGAGCGTAGCGAGCTAGAAAATTATTGAACAGTTTGGAATTGATTCAACCTACTGTAGTAATTTGGTCGATTTCGACAACGTAAAGTTTTAAGGGTTAAGTTTACTAGTTACGGCTGCAGTTAAAGTTATTCTAAAGCAGTGATGCTAGCGAAGGAGGTGGCGGAACGAGAGAGGGAGAGAACCTCTCAACGTCCCAGCCGCCGCGGAAGGCGCTCCGGGCGTCGGGGGTCACGCGATGACCTCCAGCCACCGTAGACGCGGGCCTGTGGACGGTAAGTAACGGGCTAGCTCGCCGTCCGGCCGTCGTCATGACGGCAACAGACCGTGTCGGCGGCGCGTACGTGTTCCACGCGCGCCTCAAAGAGATGTCAGCAAGGAGGGGCCCGCAAGGGCCGACGCCCGTCGGGGCTGTGGATATCGAAAGGTTACCGCGGCTCCGACACAAGGGCGAAGAAGAAGGAACATGGGTTTGGTTTTTAGTCAGTAGAAGTCTGACACTCCCCTTCACTCTGCCCAAGAGCGGGGGGGGGTTATTCGATGATTTTCCACCCACCAAAAAAAAAAAAAAAAAAAGGATCTAAAATACATAATGTAATAAAAGTAGAAGTATTATTAATTCTGAAGCGTTATTTGAAAAGTCTAAGAACTAAAAGGAACGGGACTCCTAGAGCGAGCGAAGCGAGCTCGAAAAACTCAACCCTTAGATAAGCGTTACTTGGTCGATAAACAAAGTAAAGATTAAGACGCAGTAGGTACTGCGTCTTAATCTTTACTTTGTTCAGTATCAGGCCGCAAGAGCCGAAGAGCGAGAGAAGCGAGCTTGAAAAAATTTTTTTTGACACTGTGTCCTGGGCTGGTTAGAATTTTTTCGACCTGTTAGAGTTACTTGGTCGACTTCGACAAAGTAAAGTTTCAAGAGAAAGGAGGCTGCAAGAGCGAGTGAAGTGGCTCGAAAAAATTTCAGATCGAGCATCTGGCCCATCGGGCGTTTGCAAGATTTGCCCGATGGCCATTCAGGGCCTGGGTCAGCCTCTCGGCCAGCCACACCGGCCCACCGGGGCTCCGGCCCTTCGGGCATTTGCCCGAATTGCCCTAAGGCCAGTCCGCGCCTGTCAGCAATGATCTAAGTCAACAGCTTGCCACCATATGCTGAGAACCGTGCGTGTTGGTAAGTTTAAATGTAGAGAGTAATCTTCTAAAATACCCACTGATCCGTTTCCAAAAAATATTCTGAATAGAGACACTATCCCCGAATGTTATGGTAATTTAAACCATCCCCTCGAGATTGTTTCCGATCATAACGCGAGCAAAGCCGCGGGGAAAAGCTAGTCTACAATTCAAACGTTACCTACCCTATTAATTTTTTTTCAGTTTACCCAAATGGTAGGTACCTTTTGTGTCCTGTAGGTATATAAGTATTTACTCAAAAAATGAACCGACCGTCATGAACGTAAAAGGCAAGCGCTCAGCTACCCAGACGATCCTGATTCCGTATAAACGACGACGTTCAAATAAAAGAGATGACCGCTTTAAGAACTGTTTAAAGACAAATCTTACCTGATCTGATCTACTAAGTCCACCTGTTACATGTGTATACCGGGTTTTCTCCGTGCCTCGGAAAGTACGTTAAGCCGTTGGTCCTGTCATTTCACATCTTTGACAGTCGTTACAGCCTTACAGGTAGTCAGTGGCCCTAAAGTCTGAACATAGTTGGGGTAAGGCTAGGCAGATGATGAATTTCTAAAGGTAGGTTACCATTAACTTTTTAGACAAATTGTTTTATTCATTTTTTTTTTGTTTCATCCGTTTACGCGAATGAAACTATCAGAACAGTATCAGTTCATCATCCTGAATGGCGCGCGGCTTACAATCATCAGTTTATGGTGGTGGGTGAAAAATTGTCAAAAAATCTTTTATTAAATGTAGGTACATACCAAACAGCCTGTATAGTGCCACAGAAGATAATAAACTGAGCATCACATAAAATCAACAGGGTCAAGATGCCCATCGACACGCGAGGTAACAAAACATAGACGCAAGCTTGTATTCTTCAAAGCAGATAGTTAAAATGTGTTGTGACTTGTGAATATGAATCGAACTAACAAACTTAAAGGCGCGTCCCCACCATGAGCCTCACTTTGCTTTTTTTGTTTTTTGGCAATGGCCTGTTATCGCTTACGTCCACACTCACGAAGCCGCGTGGCACTAATGGGAACGCACATTAAGCCTAAAGCTATTTTTCACTCCTCTTGCTCAAAAAGAACGTCATAATAGCATACCAGAGCGGGCGTAAAAGTGCATTTATTGCCCTAGGGCTAAAAGTAAATCTCGTACGACAACTTGTTCAGCCAGCTGGTGCGTGATTTAGTTTCAAGTAAAAAAAATGTTTTATTTTTAAAAATGGAACTAAACGCGCTGAATGCCGAACTCTTTGGTAGAATGTGTGCGTTGCATTGCAGATACAGAAGAAATAAAATAATTGGCGCGAAATTTTTGGAATTGTATTATGTATTAAATTGAATAAATAAACATAACATTAAACTCATATTGAACATGGTTATTTTATTTTCTCGCAATCGTAGTGAAAAGTACAGTGTAACACATGGCGCTAAAATCCCATTAGAACTCGGTTCCTATTTACTACCTCGCTAAAGCTCGGTAGTAAAACTACCTCGTATATAATGGGTCATTTTAGGCCCTTGTGTTACAATGTACTATTTTGTCAATACCGTTAAGCCGGTTTTTCACTATGGGATTTAATATTCCTTCATTATATGACCTCTAAATATCGCTCGCATACATTTTGTACGTGACCGTTCACACTGTGCTATAGTGTATATTACATCCCAAACTATAATAGTACACCAAGTGCTTAGAACGCATCATTTTGCGCGAGACGTTTATCCATCCGATGCGAGCTTGCGAGCGAGGATGGATATAAAGTAGAGAGTAAAATGGGTTTTATGGACGAGTTTTACACTCTACTTTTCACGAGTTTTACACTTCGATTGCGAGGAAATGCAACAGCAACTTGTAAATATTGTAAAAATAATTTATGGTTCACGCCAATTAACTTTTTTTTTTCAGTAGGTAACTTGACTTAACACCTGACTTATGTCGTTACTCATACTGCTCAGTTATGAAAACATTTAGCAAGCCTATTGCCATCAACCAATGTAATTAGGAGCAAGCCTATTGCCATCAACTGACGTAATTGGGACCAAGCCTATTGCCATCAACCAATGTAATTAGGAGCAAGCCTATTGCCATCAACTGATGTAATTAGGCACAAGCCTATTGCCATCAACCGATGTAATTAGGAAAAGCCTATTGCCATCAACCAATCTTATTAGGACCAAGCCTATTGCCATCAATCGATGTAATTAGGAGATTGCCATCCACTGATTTAGGTAATTGAGAGCAAGCCTATTGTCATCCACTGATTTAGGTAATTGAGAGCAAGCCTATTGCCATCAATCAATGTAATTAAGAGTAAGCCTATGATGTAATTAGGAGCAAGCCTTTTGCCATCAACCAACCTAATTAAGAGCAAGCCTATTGCCATCAAGCGATTTAGGTAATTGGGGGAAGCCTATTCCCATAAATTTTCCTTGTATTCGTAATGAAAAGCTGTAATCCCTTGTTCTTAGAATACTAGCGAAACGAATTAAATTAAAGAGGTTATTTTATAAAGTTGAAGTTGTTCCTGTGGCTGTTGGGCCGATTACCTGTGCCAATTACCATGGTAATCGACGAAGATTTTACTTTATGCTCTAGAGCATAAAACGCGACTTTATGTCGCCTACGCACGACATAAAGACGAATTTTAGAGCGAGAGAAGTGAAAAATATTTTTTTCGACCGACTGAGCGATATTTAGAGGTCATTTGAAGGAATATTACATCCCCTAATCAAAAGGCGGCTTTAGATAAATGAATTTATTGTGAGGACTCTGGCCTTTTAGCGTTATTTTTATACTGTGGTAGTCATTCAATCATTCTTCGTTGTCAATGTCATTTTACTGTCAAGTGTCATGTAAACGCTTCATTTCATTCCACTTCAATCACTTTTGACACAACTTGATGCAACGTTAACACATCGAGGAAAATTGAAAACAATCAATAAAAAAATATTAGGCTACCAATATAAATTCTAGATCTGAGTCTAAGTCAATTTTCAATAGTGGCGTGTAAAGGTGCCTCAAAATGGGTGAGAAAAATACGCCACTTTTGGCTGTACTACAGCTTCTGAGAAAGTATAATTTGAAGGTAATCTAGCATTTTAAACGCAACAACTTATTATCATCAATATCTAACATAAAAAAACTTATTAAGTACTGACAATAAAGGCAAATATGATCAATAAATGTATATTTTTAAAACTTTCAGGGTACTGAAGATATCCTAAGAAAAGAAGCTAGTTTAGGAGATGTTGAATTTCAAAACTTAGATCTTCCTGAGGTCGAATTAGCTAGCATTCTTACTTCGCATCACACGGAAAGTGATCCCTACAGCTACGAGTTTGCTTACGATACCCTGAAGAAGTTTGTTGAGAATTCACTAGACATTTATAAGGTGTGTATGCAATAATGTTTATATGATACAAATTAATGTAACTGGGTTGCACTTATAATAAAAAAAAAATAAGCAAGGTAAATATTGTAAGTAACTTTCTCATTCATTAAGTAAACCTGTACACTGCCATGCTTAATGTAAAAGCAGTATCTCAAGGAAAGCCAGTTTCAAGTAAAATTAAGTTTCATTAAATCAATCCATAATGTGTATTACCAAACTATCTATTAGATTAGTTAAACACATTACCAATGGTTTTGTTTTTGCTTATTAGGTTTGGTATGTTTTAAAATTGGTACTGCTATTTGGCATAGTTTGTAAGATGTGTCATGTTTATTTAAGGAATTTGATGCCATTAAGACCACCTTTTTTAAAGATATTTGTACTTAACACAGCAGTATAAGCTTATTTACTTGGTTTCTGTATAAAGTCACAAATCATTTTAATACAGGCTATTTAATAATGATCATATCCTCTAATTCATAACTATTGTTGTTGAATATTGTTATTTTCTAGCATGAGCTCTCAACTCTTCTGTATCCAGTGTTTGTTCATATGTATCTGGTACTAATTTTATATGATCACAATGAACATGCTGTCAATTTCTTGGAAAAATTTGGGCCAGAGCAAGAAGATTATTATCAGGAAGACTTACAACGATTGTCCATAGTAAAGCATAAGGACCAAATCAAAGGCAATGAGTTGGCTGAAATATACAGGTATTTTTGCTTCTTAATTCGGTCTGACAAGCTTATCTAGAGAGATATTTAACTTTGTGTTTACTAAGTAGAGAACTAATAGAGAAAAAAATTACTTAATGTTAAATTAGAAGCACAAAAATGAGACTATTTCTGTGGTACATAATTATTAATTGGTACATGTGTTTTACAGCACCAACAAGTTTGTTGTACAACTATCTAGAGATGCGTCATCTCAGCTAAAACGTTTTTTGCAAGAGCAGAAAAGCTCAACTGTAATAATTAACATTATAAACAACCACATCCAAGTTGATGTGCATGACGGCCCCGGAAGGACTCAAGCACAGGTGCGTTCTACTACTGGGGGACTGCTTGGTGAAGCGACTAGAAATGGTATGACATCTTTTGCCCATTGTTTGAATATATATTCTTATTTCAGGCTGTATGACATTTTTTAATAAATTCCTCTTGTAATTAAAGATATTATAAAAATATTCTTTATTTGTAGAAAATCGGACAAAGGTGTATTATGGGCTGTTAAAAGAACCTGATATACAAGTCCTCCCAGCACCTGTGGAAGACGAGGAAGAAGTGGAGGAAACACCGGATAAACCTAAAAAGAAAAAGGCAAAAAAGGAACATATTTTTATGAAAAAACCTAAATCTGATCCCAATGCTCCTCCAAATGACAGAATTCCTTTGCCAGAACTGTAAGTTTAGCGAGACATTTAAAAAAAAATTGCAGGTTCTACCAGTTAAACTAACATTGCTGTTTTTATTTCCAGAAAAGAGACTGATAAAGCAGAAAAAGGCAAAGCTCTACGAGAAGCTTCAAAGCGAATTCAACTGGGGCCCGAGAGTCTTCCATCTATTTGTTTTTACACACTACTAAACAGTGGCCATACTGCCATTTGTAGTGATATTTGTGATGATTCTACACTACTGGCTGTTGGGTTCAGTAACTCAACTATTAAGGTATAAAAAACGATAATATACCTTTTCACAAGTAATAACTAAAGCTGAAATAAAAATCTAATTAGTATTTGTTGAAATCCTTATTTCTTATTAATAAAAGAGTATTATAATCTAGGTCTGGACATTGACCCCTGTAAAATTACGTGGGATGAAATCTGCAGAAAAATTAATAGACATTGACAGAGAAGCAGGTCTGTACATCAATTTATTTGTAATTCATTTTAAGTGCAGGTTACATTACCTAAAATTGTTTATGCATACTCAAAGAGATTAGCTAGTAATATGTTGTATTTGAATATCTTTGTGAATACTGAACTATATGTGCTTATTTTTTACTCTTCTCTGTGAAAATGAACCATACAGGTTCTCATCTCATTCAAACTCAATCAAAACGATTTTATCCAAATATTATTAAACCTTTGTTATAGGTGATGTTCTCGTCAGAATGATGGAAGAAAAAGATAGAGACACTTGTCGTACTCTGTATGGACATTCTGGATCAGTTTATAAAGTAGCATTTGATCCTTTTAAAACCATGCTACTGTCGGCTTCTGAAGACTCTACTGGTATGTATCCTTATCATTTAATAAAACTAGGTACAGATAAAATCACCCTTACACAGATTGGGTTGTTCCCAACGAGTGTAACATGTCACAGTGTGACTCGTTGGGAATAATTGTGAATAAAAATCTAAAAGTCACACTGTTACTCGATAGGACAACTTTTTATCGTTTGTTCCCGACAGGTCACACTGTAACGTGTTACAGTGTGACTCGGTGAGCTCACAAACGACCAGGGGCCCAATTCTGTAAAATAGCTAACTTATCAATAGTGTGTCGATAGTGTGTCGGTTGTGTCTCAATAGACTACTCATTGACATTTGGTATTCTACAAATATTTATGGTCATTGACTTGCCACTGTAGTGACATCGAAAATCGAACTGCCATTGTGATGAAGCCATCGAACAACGACACCTCTTTTCCCTATTGCATAATAATGTCTGTAGTGTGTCGATAGAGTGACAATGGCATGTTGCTTATCTCTAAGTTACAGAATTGGGCCCCTGGAGGCCAGAAATATGATGGAGGTACAGGTATTGTATATTGTTGATAAGAATCTCATAATCAAATCTATATACCTTTCTAATACCATGCAGGTATTTTTTTTTTCATTTTATACAAGGATAGCAAAGTCTTCGAAACTAACAGGATGTGGTGCCTTCTACATGCATTATGATAAGCCAACCACTTTATGTCATCATCACACATTGAGGACCACATAGATACACAGAATATCCTAATTACCTGTTTCATCATGTTCATATAGGTATCTTAAATGCGTATATCTCTAGGGTGACGGACAGTCTCCCTTAAATGGCTATGCCACTAGGGATTGCAAATATTCGATAATTTTAGTAGGTATTCGAATATTCGAATAAATTTTCAGCTTTATTCGAATATTTTAGAAAATTAAAGAATTTATATAATTTCTCACATTTTTATTGCCTGAGAAACTAGTAACATATTTTTATGTAAGTAGGCCTAACATTCCAATCAGACAGAACCAATATTAATTTTATTGACATAAAACTTTTAATCAAATAAAATAATTAACAAAGGGGATAGAACCGATGTGGCATATCAACCTGTCCGCCATTTTGATTTTTTTTTCGAAATCGCGGCCCACAATGAAAGTGGTATGAATGGATACAGGACATACAGACGAAAAAAATGTTCAGTAACACGGTACCCAAAGTGTCACGTTACCGAGATATTTGAAGGTAAAGATCGACAAATGAGTACAACAACAATCATTAAATAATTAAAAAAATAGCCCTATTACGTGTATATGAGTTAAATTGTATCCAAATAATAGTTCCCAGGTTGATTATTACTATACGCAAGAGAAAATCGCTTCGCATCGCAATAACACGCCATGTTATGTCAAAGAATAGTTTTCTCGTGCTCTTAGTAGTATGTAATGTACCTACTCTCTTTCAATAACCAGTAATAATAATAATCAACGCCAACATACACGTAAAAGGTCTATTTTTTATGTGCTCATTGTACTCATATGTCCATCTTTACCTTCAAATATCTCGGTAACGTGACACTTTGGGTACCGTGTTACTGGACATTTTTTGTTCGTCTATATGTCCTCTATCCATACATACCACTTTCATCGTGGGCCGCGATTTCGAAAAAAAATTAAAATGGCGGCGGGTCGATATGCCAGCTCCCATACAAAAAAGTTCAAACCCCTTTATATTTTTTTTTTGTAATTTGAAATAATATGAACTATCAGACTATCATCATTCATTTCAGCCCAAAGACGTCCACTGCTGGACATAAGCCTCCCACAGGTGTCACCACATTGACACGTCCCGTGCTTCCCGCATCCAGCGGGTCCCCACAACCTTCACCAGGTCATCGGTTCACCTAGTGGGAGGCCTTCCAACGCAACGTCTTCCGTTTCACTGTCGTCGCCACTTCAGAACTTTTGGATCGAATCGAAGGCTTTCTCATAGTCCACAAACGCTAAACAGAGAGGCAGGTTATACCTACTCTTCGGTCTTCTGTATAACCTGCCCTAGCGTATGTATGTGGTCCACGGTACTAAAACCTTTTCGGAATCTGGCTTGTTCGGGAGGCTGGTAATCGTCAAACCTGCGTGCGAGACGATTCGTAATGACTCTTGAAAACAACTTATAGACATGGCTTAGAAGTGAGATGGGCCTACAGTTCTTCAACCGGGCATTGTCACCCTTTTTGAAGAAGAGCACCACCACACCTCTGCACCAAGCCTGCGTTTTCCCCCGAGTATGACGGAATTAAACAACTTCTGAAGGGCCTTAAGGACCGGTTTGCCCCTTCAGAAGGTCGGCCGTAATTCCGTCATCACCCGGTGCCTTGTTGTTTTTAAGCTGTTTCAGAGCCATAATCTCGTACAGGCTGACATCCGGGATGTCTTCGGTATAGTGTCGGGTCAGTCTAGCTCTGGGGTCTTTCACTGAATTTTCAACGGGTTGACGTGTACAGCTGCCCATAAAAACTCTCGGTCTCTCTCAGAATTTCCGGTTTAGCGGATACGATCCTGCCATCGTCGGTCTTCAGTTTCGTGAGCTAGCTCTGCCCAATAGCCAGATCTCTTGCAAATACCTTGGAGCCTTTGTTCCGTTCAATTGCGTCTTTAATACGCTCTGTATTAAAGCGGCGGAGGTCGCTCTTCAAGGATTTGGAGATCTGTCTGTTGAGCTGCCGGTATTTCCACGCCTCGTCTGGAGACTGCAGGATCATCTCACGCCGCTCCTTCATGAGCTTGAGAGTGTGATCTGAGAGTTTTTTGGTCTTTTTTGCACGACGAATCTTAAAGAATTTAGACTCAGTCATATAGACAGTTTCCACAAACCCGTCGTTGTATTCGTCCACTGAGCTCGCTAGGCATTCGAAGTGATTCTGAAGTTCAAGCTGAAAGCTCTCGGGGTTTATTTTGATCTGTACTGGACGAAGCGTTGATTTCATCAGTCGTGACCTTTCAAGCTTGATGTTGATGTTAAACATTTGCTTGTTGGTAGACATGATGAAGTCGAATCTCATTTTTAGTCGCACCATCGGAGCTCTATGAATTGTAGACCTGTATGACCTTCAGTGAATATCTTGCAGATATTCTGAGTATAAGGTACGCCACCCTGTTCGACACATCCTCGGTCTCCACCACATTATTCACAAGGGACTTGTGGACGATAAACCCAACACCACCCTGTGACTGCCGGTCGCCCTCTCGGAAGTATAGCAGGTCGTCAATCCGACCAGTGCCGATTTATTCAGAAATTTGACGACCGCGCTTTAGATGTCGCGTTCGTAATCAACAAAATTAATGTTGTAACCTTAATTGCTGTGGTAATATTCGAATGTTCGAATATTTTATAATTTACTATTTATTCGAATATGAATTTCAAATGTATATTCGAATACTTCGAATATTCGATTGCAATCCATAAATGCCATTTGCATGTTTTATTGGTTTTACCTAGTGCTTTGCCATTCTCTTTGTTATGCAGGTGTCTATTTATTATTGTACCCTAAATGGCTAATTGGCTATGCACCTCCACTACCTAGCTGGGCATCGGTTAACTTGCTCCGGTCTAAACAGGGTGTATCCCTGGTGATTCTAAACGTGTTTGCATAATCACTTAGCCGGACAAGGGGTCTATGGCCCCCCGGAGGCCTCCACCATCCCCATAGCCTCGCCACGGTTGCTCCAGCTCAGTTTACCGTGCCAGTGTGTTTCCGGACCACACTACAATGTATGGGAGTTCCAAACTTCCCTGTTCAATGTCCTTGACTACCAAGTGTGCTGTGCACTGCAAGATTGAACTACCAGTGATGGAAGAATATATAACTGTAAGAGTCCTCTCATCTCTCCACTCATCATGTATGTTTATCTCGACATACGATATTAGGAAGTAAAGACTTACCGGGATCTTAAGATGGGAGTCCTAGAAGCTCGTCGCTTCTAGTTTGTCTCCTCACCACATGCTCTCCTTTCACCCTTTTCAAACCTGTGTCCGGGCTGTCCGGCAACCATCATCTTTACCGCCATTTTTTCTACCCCAGTACCAACATGAACAAAATTAGTCAAAAGCCAAGCGTGGTGTTGCCCAGGGGCGTATTTACCCTAGGGCCATCCGGGCCATGGCCCAGGGCGCCAGAACGCTTGGGGCGGCGTAGCCGCCCAGCCGCCTCTGGCCGATTGATTTTTTTTTGGTTTTGCCGCCATTAATTCCACTTTTACATCTCACCTATTATAAATTTTCTTAACAATCTCAATTCAAGTTAACATAACAAAACCAGGTGGCCACGTCAGGTTGTGGTTATCAGATCAGATAATTACTATTGTCATCTGGACTACGTTGTAAAAATAAAGACAACAAAGCAGAAGCGTATTTTTCTCGCCGCCGGCCGCCCTGATGTGGTTTTTCGAACTAGCCTTACGTATATTCTAGTCTGCCCGCCCCAAAAACAAAAAAATGAACAAGCATTAAATATCCTTCTAATCTGCCGCCCACCGCTTGCTATTCTCGGTAAAAAAAAATCTAACCTATCTGTAATGCAAACATTTTCTAGCTCGCTACGCTCACTCGCACTCTTACCACCGAGTTTTCTTCATTGTCCAATCCTTCAATGCATTAGTAGTAAAAGTCAGTCAAATATATATTTTTTGATGATAAAAAGAATAGAGTAACTTTTTCGAGGCAAAAATTTTCGAGCTCGCTCCGCTCGCTCCTACATTTACCTACCCTCATATCATGTATAACTTTAAAAAAAATTCGATGTCGACATATCATTCTTCTGTACGCGTGTTTGTCACTGAACTCCTCCTAAACGGCTGAATCGATTTTGATGAAAATTTTTGTATGTGTTCCAGTGGATTCGGGAATGGTTTGATCTACAATTGGACCCGGTAGGTGGCGCTGCTGTCCGGGCAGGACGATGTCTACCAGGTCCGCTAGTAGATACCTATATAGATTTGATTATGAGATTCCTATTAACAATATTCAATACCTCCTTCATAATTCTGGCCTCCTGGTAGTTTGTGAGCCCTCAGCCCACCGAGAACAAACGTCGGGAACAAACGATAAAAAGTTGTCCTATCAAGTAACACATGTGACTGGTTGGGAACAATTCCACAGATTTTAGATGCAGACCTAATGGTTGCAGCCAATTGTTGTTACTACTTATAAATATCTGTATTCCATCAATAATTGTAAGATATACTTTCCACCGTTTATTTGTTACAGTGAGGTTATGGTCTCTTCAATGCTGGACATGTATGGTGATATACCGCGGCCACGTGTGGCCAGTGTGGGACGTGCGCTGGTCCCCGCATGGCCACTACTTTGTGACCGCTGGACACGACCGCACCGCCCGTTTGTGGGCTACTGATCATCATCAACCATTAAGAATGTTCTCAGGACATTTATCGGATGTTGATGTAATGCTTCTGGCCTTTATTATAAGTTATAACACTGATAGAATACCACCGCACTAAACAATACCCATAAATAATTTGAAATATTTATTACATTTTAACAAAGTGTTTATTTTCAATCAATTTTTTTAATTAACCGATATTTTCTAATGTGCAAAACATGAATCAAGCTATGTGATAACAACACGTGTTTTTTTTATTACAGTGTGTCCAATTCCACCCAAACTCTAACTATGTGGCCTCTGGGTCTAGTGACCGAACAGTACGCCTATGGGATTGTTTGACAGGAACACAAGTTCGAATTATGACTGGGCATAAGGTATTTATTATTCAAATAAACTGCTAGTGGAGCCTACACCAGGGTCCCGAGTCTGCTATTCAATAGTATCAGAATGGTCAATCATTGATCTCATAATTGTTGATTTTGACAACACCAAACTTGCTAGCCGGCAGTATGTCAACTGAACTGGCTTTGGTGTTTAAGCTACATTAGAAAAGGCCCCTAGTGGATGTTTTAAATCCTACTAAGACCATTTTATTTCATTTTCAGTCTACCATATTTACCCTAGCGTTTTCTGTTTGTGGGAGATGGTTAGCGTCGGGAGGTAATGGAGAGCTAATCGTGTGGGACATTTCAACAGGATCTCCCGCTGCCCTATTGCCGCCAATGCATACTGCTCCTATTCATGCATTGGCTTTCAGCCGCGATGGCACCATTTTGTCATCAGGTTATTATATCAGTTTTTCTTAGAATTAAGGTTTTCGTAACCACAATAATTTACTTGAAGAATTCTTGAAAAATATTGTATTCACACATAAAGTTTATTTTCAGGATCATTGGATTGCAGCATAAAGTTATGGGATTTCAATGCTATCACAGAAGAAGCAAATGGTGAGGAGGCAGGTGCTACAACCACTGTACAAAAAGAAGATAAATTCTTACTGAGGTCATTTGCAACAAAGAATTCGCCCATAAAGGGTTTACATTTCACACGACGTAATCTTTTGCTTGCTGTAGGATCTTATGAAGGCAGTTCGTAATCGAGTAGTAATAAGTGACTATTATCATTTTATTATAAATAAAATAATTATTAATTAGACTTATGTTTTTATTATTATGAATACATACTTTCAGAAACAATCAATTATTACAGTCAGGTTCAACATCAACTTCATTCAAAAACGCTAAACTACCTGCAAAAAGAAGGCCCTTTCTGAAGTAATAAATTGTATGATTAAATTTAATACAGACTCGTTACATCTCGCCACTTGTGCCTTCATTGCTACTTTGAAATCTTCTTTAACACCTTTATCAGCTCCACGAGTTCCTATTCTTCTTTGTCCCAGATGCTGCTGAGAATTTGGTAAAATATCGAGCACCACATTGTTTCCTTGTTCATTCCAAATAAAAAACAGCTCTTCTAATAAATCTATATGAATTATGTATGTAGAGAAGAGGCGGTAATTAAACACACCTTTTTGTCTGATCACATCCAGTATGTGAATGAATATTGCTTCTTCTTGTGGCCAACCTAGTTGCATCAATACAAGCATGTGGCCATATGTCTGATCAGTGTTATTACCGGTATTCAATAAGATTCTTATAAGCAGAGTACAAAAATAATGCATTATGGCTACTTTAGTGAGTGGCAGGAAATGTAAGTGCCTATGTTTTCCTCCAACTATTAATTCTGGCTCTAGAACACCTTCTACGTTAGGTAATTGGGGCAAAGCAGTCAATATGCTTTCTATACAGGCAGTATACTTCTTTTGAAAATAGTTGATAGATACTCTTACTATGCTAGCTGTCACACTAGTTACTGTAGCCTGAGGCATAGCCTCTTCATATTTTCCGCGATAAAGAGCAAACTCATCACCAAACCCTTCTGACCATGGTTTAATTTGCAATTGATTAGCTAGTTTTGTGAATTCTCTTGAAATAAGTTCATTACTGTGGAGTAGCTCCCAACAGTTAGCAGCAGCATGGAACTGATGTGATGATATACCAGTAACTTCCACATCTCCTTTCCTTCTTTTTGATGGTGTTACTTCTGGATCTGACAATGCCTCCACAAGAATGTGATTACCTTTTAATGACTTGTGCTCGTAGAGAGATCTTAGGAAGAATGTCGTTCCACAATATAAAAGCTGGCGACAGTCTTCACTATTTCTCAAAGTCAATAACTTTTGGAAGTATGTTTCCTTGTTCAAACTGTTACTATAATTGACAAAAAAAGAATCCCATCCCAATTGCCTGCCCATTAAATCTAGAACACCAAAGAGCCTTTGCCAAGGATCTGTTATATCATGTTCATTTTCATCATATACATACGAATTATAAAAGTCAATAGCTTTGATTACTAAACGCTGTAGCAATCTTGGTGATTCTAGTGAGCTGAGTAAGGGCAATGTGTCCACCACTAGCAGTCTAGCATAGCGATTGTCATAAAAGAACTTTTCAGCATTTATTAATGTCTTCACTAGACTGTCTACTCCTAGTTGGGGAAATTTCTTCAACAACAGAACCAACAAACGACAATGTTCCATAGTATCATCACTGTGCTCAACACTAGTCTTAAGGATTGTCAATTGTATATCTGGGCTAATGTTATCAAACATTTGGCTTAAGAAACTTCCTTCAGATGATCTCAGAGCATTTGCAATTGCCGATATTTCAGGCAATAAAGATGGCATGTTCTGCCTTGATTTCATTAAGGAACTAAAACATTCAGCAGCCTCTTGAACATTTCCTGATTGCTTTTCCATTAAATAAGCTTCAAACTGAATTTTAAAATTTGCTGGAAATAAAGTTTTTGCAGTCAGCATCCATGCTTTAGCAGAGTGGATATTGTACTTCTGTGCATCTTTAGCTTTCGCTATGATGTAGTCCTCATCAGTCAATGCTGTATCAACTCCTGGCATTTTGTTGCACAGAGGTGTTGCTTTTAAACTGTTAAATAAAAAATATTATATTATTATGATTGTTTAGCATTATCTGACTAGAACTAGGCAGATACTTTAGTATATTATTTACCTTAAACAGAACAGGAAAAAGTTAAAATTTTAAAGAGAAATATCTCATTGCCATTAATACATCTACGATAGGTACTAATATGTTGATTGATATTATTGATTCTTGATAATTCAGACGAAACTCGACTTGTTGACGAACACAAGAGCTCCCGATCCCGACAGCGACTGGAGACTGGAGCTGCACTCGCTCGCTAGAGTATATTTATTATGTTCTGTGCTGGAGCAAAGAGTAAAGTTTATATGGACTGGAGTATGTAATTTTATGCGACTTGATACTCCTTCGAGGCGTTCGAGGAGCTAGCTTGACCATTGAGATATTATTGACCAGTGTTCTCGTTCTGTGTTATTGACTGACAAGTGACATTTGTTTGACTTTGACACTTGCTTCTTGCTTGACACCTCTATCCAAATCTCTACTCTGTGGCACTGACTTTCATTGATCCCCGAGCCCGAGTTATAGTACGATAGTACGATCAAATTATCTTGACAGCAGTGCAAGTACGAACTTTGCATCGATAAGACATCGAGATCGTTATCGTTGTCAGTTTTATCGAGCTTGTTATCGAATTTGGAAGTACGTAACACGCGTCGACAAGATTTATCGTGGGCGGAATCGAATTGCTAAGGATCGACAGTCAATTGGCAACACTGATGACGTCCAAAGACAAAACCACAGATTACAGTGCGATCAAATTATCTTGGCAGCTCTGAACATAGGCTTTGCGAAATTTTACGCATCTAAACTTGGGAATAAAACTGTTATTGCCAGATAAACCAATACTTAAACGATCAGAAAATATCTAATTTAAACAGTGAGAAATACAAATAAAATAAATATCATAACACTTTTATACATTCGTTGTAACAAAATGACCTGCACGAAGTTCGGAGCTGCCAAGATAATTTGATCGCACTGTACTATATTAGTACTACGACAGAACATTTAAGGTGGGATTTCAGTGGCACGACTAATATCTGAGAAATCTATAAAATCCTTTTTTTCATAGATGTTCGGCATTGTAAACAATATTTAAGGGTTCATTTCAGAGAACCTACTAGTATTTACCAAAATTGCCGTTTATTTTAGTAAAAATACAGAATATATTCCATCTTCTTAGCGTCGTCGTGTTTACCTTTGCCAAAAAAAAATTTAATTGTCGTTGACACTGTTGACAGATGACATTACATTACTTTATAGGTTTCTAGTTTCTTGAGAAAGATCTAAATAACGTCGTGTATAATCACAATACAATTTTATTTTTAGCTTTTAAAACCTTAATTATTAGTGTTCTTGGGTTCTCCGAGATGGCTGAATCAGCAAGGTACGTATTTTTATAGGTTCATTCATTATGATTTAAGTTTCTCTAGATTTGTCATTAAAATCTTGGGACTACTCTGTAACTAAGAAAACCGTCATTCATAGGTCAGTTAATTTTGCTGAAAAACCAGCAAATCAAGGATTCCAGTGCTAAATTCAATTCAACCAACTACAATATTTTATTATCATCTTTTAGCATTCCACATCACAGTGGTATGTTCGCTACTGGAAATTGGTTTTGGTCAGTGTGTAGTCTGGGCACTATGAAAGTTCCTAGTTTGTGAGAAGACCATATTATAATTGTGTTCTGGAGAGCCAACTTCTGGTGTGGCCAAAATAGGTGTCAGCAAATAGGGTTCTATTACATATACGGAATCACCTGAAACAAAAAACTAATAAATAATATTATTTTTCAGAAAACAGCAGACTGGATACTCAGCGTCTGAAGAGGTGGAGGGTGAAGATGATAATTTGTAAACTCAAACGCATTTATTTCAATCAGACCATCGGCCCTTTTGAATGGCAAAAAAGCTAAGCTACAGTCACAGTCACGAGGCATAATAACTTGAGAAAGTACTGTGGTTGGTTGGTTATACTTTTCTTTTAATAATAAAACAAATGTTTTTTAATGTGTTGTTGTCATTTATTTGTAATTTACCATTTCAAAATACTATGTATACCCATATGAGGGGTCATCAGGATTGTTGTTACAGGGTGTAAGTAACAATTGCAATATGGGTGCAATCAACACAACCAAGGCAATCTGGTATTCCGAATTTGTGCTGGAATCCTTCCACGAACTGCAGCTGAAAAGTGGGCACCTTTCAGCTGCAGTTCCTAGGAAGTTCACGTAGGTGTGGGAGAGGCGGCGAACTATTGCCCTCGACACTTCTCGCACAACTTTGCTTACGGTTTTTTGGCCAAGGGCAAGAAAATACTAGGTACTTACCACAATATGGACAGGAGTCCAGTGGATCGTGTCCTCCGTACGTCTACCTCTATTCCTTGAATTAAAATGACTGCCACTTCTCGAGTCACCCAAAAGAGACGAACAAAACAGTCCTCTGGAAGTTCCAGAGGATTGTTTGTATCTCTGAGACGTCGCCTCCGAATACGCATCACGTTGTGATGGTGCTGCCGTTCTTCCTCATCACCCAGCAAGCAGCAGTGTCGATAAATTATCGAGATCGACAGCGTAAATTGTCGATCTCAACTGTCAAAATGTCGTTTCGTACTTGCATTTTCGATAAAATCGTTTAAATTTTAGAGTATAACTACCGATCGTTATAATATTATTTACGTACTTGCGACATCGATTCGATTCGATAAAAGCTCATTTTATCGAGAATAACTGTCAGATTTATCGAATCGAGTGCTACGTACTTGCACTGCAGGTCTGAACCATTTATTATTAAACTCTTTGGTCTGAACATAGGCTCTGCGAACTTTTACGCATGTAAACTTGTGAAGAAAACTGTTATTGCCAGATAAACCAATACCTATTCGATCAGAAAATATCTAAATACAGTGAGAAATACAAATAAAATAAATATCAAAACATTAGACATTAGTTGTAACAAAATAAACTGCACGCATTGAGGTATAATGATGTACTACGTACTGAGAAGCTACTTCAAACAAAAAAAAAAGGTAGCACTCCGGGAGTGCCGGCAGAAGTGAAAACTTCAATATTAACTTTCAAACTCGCGTCAGGGTCACGTGATGCTGATCGAAAAATCTTACGCTTTTTCGATCAGCATCACGTGACCCTGACGCGAGTTTGAAAGTTTTTACCCATACAAAAAAAAGTGCTCAGCGCCGCTAAAGAAGTTTTCACTTCAAAAATGTGCGCGCACTTGATGACAGCGGGGCGGGCGGGGGGTGTCATGTTCTCATAGATTACTATCAATACGTGCAGATGCGACATAATGTTATTATTCTGCTTACTTGATATTGTACGTATGTACTTAGAAAATAAATAAAAATTTACTTAAACTTATGTGGGTTTTCCTGAGTATGCCCGTGAAGGTATTAATTAATTTTTCGTGGCATTGCAACGCGCAACGGTTACTAAGGCCGCGTTCCGTATTACAAAATAATCGCTATAGTTAGCGTTTGGCTAAATTCCATGCCATGTTTATGAGAAATGGCCATGACATTAATGACATGACATTGACAGAATGACCAATTGACCGAAGACGTCCGACTGACATAATGTTTACGTTTGATTGAAGCTTTCATGCTCAGTGTATATTTTTTTGGTAATTGTATCGTGCATGCAGTACTCTGTAAATGAAGTGTTTAATTTTACACTAATTCTTCAATAAAATAAGATATTGTGAATTCATGCAAAATTTCGTTTTGCATTTGTATTTCTAAATGTTAATAATGCATAATTTCGACCTGTATGATGACTATGCAATCGCAGAGGTCGTTCCTGATCACATTTTAGAAAATATATTTTCTTTTCTTCGTTTAAAAGATCTCCGCAATTGTGCATTGGTATGTAAGAGCTGGTATAGAATTCTCAGTGATGACAATAATGACGTTTGGCGATTAAATTGTGTGAAGAGATTAGCAGCAGAAGTTATGAAATCCGATTTACTTTCCACTGTTAAAACCTATAAGTCAAAACTGAGGGCTTTTTACCATGCATGGAATCCACACGATTGTTCAAGAAACATTTATGTGAAAGCTAATGGATTCACTTTACACAGGTGAGTTAGCATTAAATAATTCTTTCATTTATATTACTAAGTTTTTAACATTTTCGCTTAGACATGTTTACTCAACTCAAAATAACTGCACTACTTGTGGAAAATATGAATCACAAAAAACAAATTGACATTGATTATTTCCTTAATTTTTTTCTACACATTAGTTACATTTTTAAATATTTCTCAAAAAAACATTAAAAAATAGGTACAAGTAAGAGTTATAATAAATAGTAGTCCGCCGGTGTCGGTAGCCGGATCTAAGCTACCAGCTGTTAGGGCTCCAGAGACAGGAAATTCATCAAAATGCAGGCTGTATTGAGAAGTACTGCCTTCTGAATCAGGCCCTTAGCCAACTGCCAAGTGAGAGTATTCACAGATATTTGTTTGAATAATCCTGGCTACTTGGTTGTGTAATATTCATTGAATTTCCCTTATTTCAATTCTTTACACAAATAACTCATTTTTAAATATTTCTTAAAAAAGCTATAAAAAACAAAACTTAATAATAATTTTTTTTGATTTGCAGAATGTATACTTTTATACAAAATTAAGCATTGGCGGATTTTTCAATGATTTTGCTGAAATTCTTCACAAACTATCTTTGCAATCACCAGCAATATGTCACATACCAAAAAGCCATTTTGCAGTGCTACTCATTAATTTTGGGCATGCTTATGATGTCAAAGTAGTTTTTCCAATTGCTACTAATTAATTATTAATTATTTAAAACAGGCAGCTATCAGTTGTCTTATCTGCCTGGTGATAAATAATAATAAACAGCCACACTGCAACTTGATATTGACAATATTGGTTGTTCCCGTTGAGTCACACCATGTTGTGTTGGAAAAAGTTTTTTTTTCAGATTTTTGTATAAAATTTAACCTTTTTTTATATTTCCTGTTTTATAACTTGTTTGTATGGTTTATTTATAACTGTATATTCTAGCTGGTTTTTATTAAATAATATATTTAATATTTTAATAATTTTTGTTTTCATTATTTAATGCAATTTTTATGTCTTTAATCATAAATCAACAGGAATCCTGTAGCACAAAGTACTGATGCATGCAGAGGAAAAGTTGGATTTAACCATGGAAGACATGCTTGGGAAGTCATATGGGAGGGACCCTTGGGAACTGTAGCTGTTGTAGGTATATCAACCAAAGATGCGCCTTTGGAATGCCATGGCTATGTGGGACTGCTGGGCTCCGATGAACAAAGCTGGGGATGGAATTTAGTGGATAATCATTTGTTGCATAATGGTGACACCCAAGGACATTATCCTCTCCTAAATAATTGTCCTAAGTACCAGGTAATAGCTAGTTTAGTTATATCAGCTTATAATGTTTTTACTCTACTTTTACTTGAATAAACACAATTTATATATACAAATAACTAAAATTGAAAAATCTGTTTGTAATATCTAAATAACAGCTTTTTACTGAATGCATTTGAAAGAATATAATATAATACTGATATGATACGTACTGATAACAAAAAAACCTTTTTATATTTTTTCGTCTGTTTGTTTGTTCCGGTTAATCTCCGAAATAGCTGGACCAATTCTGACGGGACTTTTACGGGCAGATAGCTGATTTTATAAGGTCTAACAGGTGACTTTTATTACACAATAAGAAGTAAAGTCCGTCCTGAAAAATGAAAAGGCAACAGCTAATAATTCATTATTTTCATAAAATTGTTGATTTAATTTTTTATAGTATAAAATTATACAGTATGAAAAACTGGCCAAGTACAAGTAGGATTTGCACATAAAGGGTTCCGTACTAGGTTTCGTGGTTATCGTGGTAGGTTTGTGATAAGTTTGTTTTTCATAGTGTTTGTATTTGTATGAATGACAAAGTTATATTTGCGGTTTTTTAAATGTGCTATAGGTGTCGCAAAAACTTCTTACCATATCTCGTTCAAACCAATTTTGGTTGAAAGTTTTCATTGCGATCTACAGCATATATTTTTAGAGTTTAGAAGTTAGAGGGGGGGGGGGGACACACTCATTTTACCACTTTGGATGTGTCTATCTTTCAAACGATTGAATTTGAGAATTTTTTTTTCAAGAAATGTCATTTTTAAAGACCTATCTTTAAACACCCCACATGAATAAATGAAAAAAGTTTTTTTTTAGTTTCCGTTCCATGTAAGCAGGCCCCTTAATCTTTTTTATTTTTGTATATAAATCCTAAAGTGGTTAACAATAACAGAATACATTTTGCTGTGTGTGACATTCGGACGGACAGACATGACGAATCTATAAGGGTTCCGTTTTTTTCCCATTTGGCTACGGTACACACGGCTACACATCAAGCTATACATTTCCACTTTATGCTGATCTCGCACTGTACGGAAATCCTATACAATGCGAGACCAGCTTATACTGGAAATGTATAGCTTGATGTGTAGCCGTGTGTACCCTAAAAATGAGTAGGTACCTATGACATTGTGAAACCATTAAATAAATCTTCCCTATTACACAGGACTTGAACATAACTGGTGAAATGTGGGTGTCCTCTACCTAACCCTTCGGGTAGGATGTAAATAAATCTTCTATAAAAGTGTCTTGGATGCCTTGGTGGTCTACAAGTTTTAATAATAATGTTTTCTCACGTTTCAGGTTGGTGAGCGCATTCGAGTGATCCTAGACTGCGAAGATAACACCTTATCATTTGAAAGAAATTATGAATTTTTAGGGGTTGCATTCAGAGGTAAATATCAAAACATAAAATCTATTTTGTCAATTTTTTTTTATTAATTCATTCTAGTCATAATCTCATTTTAATGGTCTTTCTTACTTTCTTAGTCATTGTGGCTATAGTTTGCAAGAATACGAAGGAATAAAGATGATAGTGTCGATTTGCCAAGTGTACACAAATAGCTAAATAATCAATCATTTGTTTGCTTACAGGCCTTCCAAATAAAAAACTGTACCCAACAGTGTCTGCTGTCTATGGTAACACCGAAGTGTCTATGATATACTTGGGTCCCCCAGTGGATGGCTGATAGTAAATAAGTATGTCTAGAAAATTTACAGTTTCTAGTCAAAATGCAATAATGTGATATAATTTACTGATTCAAGGCTATTATTTTAATGTTATGATACTGTAAAATTTTAAACAGTGGTGGATATTTTTTTATTAGCAATTTCAGCGCAACTTTTCGATTTAAATATTAAACATAATAATAACAACAATAAATAATAATAACATAATTATAATATTTAACATAATTATATAATTATGTTGAACTTCAATGATCCAAACTAGATTCAATATTTTCAGTCACATGTTTTGGCATCATCATAGAATATTATAATTATGGCATGACTTCATATGAAATTCTGAAGCCTGGTGCTAATATTGGATCTTGTGACGTACCTTTATCTACTATGCATTTTTGTAATTTCAAATAATAACTTTACCATTGTTTGAGAGTTCACAGTGAAATACAGGGTATTTTTTTTAACCTTAATATTTTCAGGCCTTGATGCATATGGCTTAGTTTAGATAAATTAAAAATGAGAAAATTTTATATGATTAAGTACCTATATGACTGTGACTTGACTGCTCTCAGCCTAAATATTAGTTTTTCTTCATCCGAAATTTACATTAAGTTAATAAAATTTAGTTAAAAAAAATGTCCTGTATAATATTATGTATATAAATATATCTAGTTAAATGATATACAAATGCTTTAACACAATAGAAGCACGCTGTCAATTATGACTACAAAAAATAGTACTTAATTAATTTTATTTTGGTCGTTGTATCACCATGATTTTAAAGATTACTTTCATGGTGAACGCCATATTATTACTTATTATACATTGTTACTATAGCCCCTGTATATCTATTTTAAAACATATTATATTGACTTAGGGTTGATTGTTCAATTACCTATTTTTGAGGAATACTTTAATTCCACATTTCACTCTACTTCGCGCAAAATTTCTGAAAACGTTCAGTTTTCGTATTTCGTCGCTGAAGTTCTACTAAACACTATTATTCCACATAATTATGTATTTAAGGCGCTTTGCACATGGAGCAACAATTGCAGCAACTGGCAACTAGCTGTTTAATATATTTGAATTGGACTGCGCACACATAACAACTCGAGTTTCGAGTTCCGGCAATCGTCAACAGTTTTCAGTTGCTGCAATCGATGAATAAGTTAGTTGCTAATTGCCGCAACTAGCAACTGTTAAATATTTTACCGATTTTTAAAGTTAACGTAGACGGCAACGACGTAATAAAATTAGAGCAATTGCTGCTTCTTTGATATTTATCGTCACACTGAACGCTGTTCGCTGCGTAGATTGATTGAGCAACTCGGTTATGAAAGTTGCTCACAGATTGCCATAAAATTGCTGCAACCGTAAACGTTGTAGCAACTATCAACTAGTTTTTAAAGTTGCTTAAGTTGCCTCAACTTAAGTTGCTCCATTTGCAAAGCGCCTAAGTCAAACATAGCAGCTTTATAGGAGAGTACAAACTGTATAATTTCACCAGGTAACACAGTACAAAACCATTTTTGTGATCGGTTTTAATATCGGTTTATAAGGTGCTTCTAAACGGTATAATTAAAACCTTTTTACTGCAATATGTGACTGCAAGACAGTGGCCAGCAACATACCTACTTATTGCAGTAATGTCCCGGCCATATAGCCACACGTACATACTTGGCTGTGGCATGATCAAGCATTTTCACGTGTAGCCGGCATTATTGCCGAACGATCGCTTGACATTTTAAAATACTGTTTTTTTTTTTGTGATTGGCCTTTCGCAGTTCATCCTAGAGAGGATGGCTTTTTTTTTTTTGGGACAAGCCCGCCACACTATTCCCAAAACACTGTAACTCCTGTTAGCCAGAATCAACAGTGGCGACCACAAGAAAAGCGCCGAGACAATGAAGCTCGACGAAGTCCCAGAGAAACGATTTAACTGTCTTGGATCCCGCAACGAAATTAATCAGAAAAGAATAGCGGAGGAGTAGGAAAAAACATAATTTCCACTTCCCTCCCTATCAGCAGGAGACAGAACAGAACAAGGCCAATAGGCACACAGGGACGTATACAACTGCAATGGGATAAGCCCAGTTGCCTAGCACCACGGATATTATTGTCATTAATATTACTGGGTCCTAAGTTGTGAGCTGTTTGATTCCAATAATAGGTATGACAAAAATGCTTGAACGCACGGAAATTTGTTCTAGTTTCTACAAGGTCCGTATAGTAAATAACTCCGGATGTAACCTGTACACTATTTAACATAATGTTACGTTCATTCTGCCAAAGACTACACTCCCACAAAATGTGATGTGCAGTTTGTTCAAATTCGCAGGCAGATGTAGAACATTGACAAAAAGGCGAGGCAACAAGCTTGAAGGAAAATAATTTACTCTTAAAGTTACCATGACCTGTGAGAAATTGGGCGACACAGTGATTCACGTCCAGCCATGTCCTGGCCAGCCGCTCACGAACGGATGGAAAGAACTGGTGGAGGTGTCAGCCTTTGATGGAATTATCCCACCTACATTGCCATTCAGACAAAAGTTCCTCCCAGACGTCAGTCTGTGGTTTAGGTAAGTAATCTAGCTATTTTAGCACGGTCACGTTGCGTTAAAAAGTCTGCGTCCGCGGTCTCTCGTGCGCAGTAGTACATTGAAGCACGGCGCTGTACTTCAAGATCAACTGGAAGTACCCCTGCCAGTACCGGTAAGGCTTCAGTACTAACCGTCCTATATGCTTTACACAAGAAAATCAAAGCCAACCGCTGACTTTGAAGTAATTTACGTCGTACAGCTCCTATGGTGGCCCTATCGGCCCAAACTGGTGCCCCGTAGCACATACACCCCAAGTAAGTAGCCCCATAGATCGTCTTTAAAGTTAAAAATGATAAACCCCACGTAGATTTGGATATTCTCGTTAAAGCATAAGAAAGGATGGCTACTGCTTAATCGGACTATCATGTGGATGCCTTGAAATTAAGGCCTCCAGCCAGGGTAAATAAACTTAAAAACTAAGCGACTACACGCTACACGCACCCTGTGGGGCTTCGGCTTAGGGCGTCGCAGGGAGGAGGACAGCAAGGGGACAGGCTGGACCTGAGTGGTTAAAATACTGCAAGATATTGTAGCTGGGCTAGTTATATTGTTGTTTCGTTGTTAGTTATGTGCATCCCTTTCTGACGCAACGGAAAGTTTTCCGTGAACTACACTGCGATTAGTTAGGTACTATATTCTTTGTTGTCACATGGTCCTTTTAGTGGCCGTAAAAGAGTAATTTCGTCAACCATTGTTGAATGATTGTGCAGCCAGTTTACGAGTGTGAATCATGGGCCGTAAGTACATGGCCCAGCCATAAGCTGCAAGAAAATGTTTTCTTGATGGCCGAGTACCTAATAGTTGCTAATAGTAATACAGCCACACATTGCCGGAAAAGTATAGCCCGTTTAGAAGCGCCTTTAGATAGAGACTGCTTGTTTCTGATTAGCTAAAAACAATCGGAAGACGCGTTGTCTTCCAATTCTCTAGCAAACGGCATCAGAATGTCAAAACCGCCAAAAAAATATTTAGGTACCTACCAAACCAACATAATTATGTGGTGTTAGAGCTTCATCGACGATTTATGTCCTAGGTCCTAGGGTTTTTACAAAAGTTCTTGAATTATTTGGCCTGCCTATCTTCTGCCATTTTATTAAAATAGCGGCCTAGAATTAATCTAAAAAAAAATTGCTGACTAAAATAAATAGCGGGTATTAATCGGTACAAAAAAGTAGGTACTATACTCGTATGAGACGCAAATCTAAAGTGGGGTACCACATATACGTACGTACCTATGATAATTTTATTGATCTTTCATATTCGGAACTTTTCAATAGGTAACCCGATCAATTTGGCGGGTAGTAGGTAACCTACCTATTTATTGTACGTTGCCTGGGAAAATAAGCATAGTTTGGCATTAGTAATATTTGTAATACCTACACTAGGTATATATTAGTTGCAAAATAAATAAGGTCAGGTGGGGTAAGAGGGACATAGGTACTTTATTTTCAGTAAAATATTTTGACTGCTAGGAAGAACAGCTTAAATCTTTTAAGATATTTAAAAAACACAAAACTTGCCTTTATGTATTAGCTTCCCGTGGGCTAAATGTCATTACGCTAATAACACTTGTTACGACGATATTGACGTTAATTCAATAAACGTTCCTCTTCCCCCTCACATGGGGTAAGAGGGACAGTCATTGTATTTCCTAAGGCCTAAAACACACACAAGCGACGTAAGGCGAAAGCACGGGGCAGGCGTGGCGCAGGCATGCGCCGCTTCTAAACGATTTCATACAAAATGTATGCAGGCGACGTTTTTGAATTATACTGAAGCGACGCGGCGCAGACACGCCGTTTCGTTGCCTGCGCCGCGTCGCTAGCGTCGGTTCTAGTGAGTCACGCAAGGAGCACGTCGCGTCGCTTGTGATACGGTATGCTCAGTATTTACCAATCTGTAATCGCATCTGAACGTTTCTTGCCTGCTCCACGCCTCTTCTGATATAATTCAAATCGCATCTGCGCCGTATCTGTCCCACGCCTGCGCCGCGCCTTCGCCTTTCGTCGCTTGTGTGTGTTTTAGGCCTAAGATTGAAGTTTGAATTTAAATATTCGTTGCTAAATGTTCGTTAATTTGTAAGTAAAACAGCTTCGGTCAAAATTAGATCTTAATTTCGATGAAATAAGGTATCATTTGGAATGAAAAAGAAGAATAAATCAATTCGGGGTAAGAGGGGCATACAGGTTCTCGATCAGGGGTGGCAAACTAAAAAGAAGTCGATCTCGAAATTTTATTTAATCATACATACAGTAGTAATAATAATAGCTGGTTCGGTCAGTTTTTCTAATATATTTTCGCGGCATATTTTATCATTCCTGCTACAGTCAAAGAACAACAAAATATTGCAATTAAAGAGAGAGGGACACTACTCATGAAACTTTATTCATCTAAACTTTTATTAACTTCTAAGAAAAGATTTGATTTTTTATTTGTTTGTGTCCTTTTGGGCTTCGCCGCAGTCGGGTAAGACATCTTTAACACATAGAATGCTGCATTGTCCCTAGGTAACACAGGCTATAAATTATACTATAAAACAGCATTTTACGGGAAAGTTAAGTAACACGTGGACGAAGGCGCGGGTAGTTTCTAGTTTAGTATTTCGTATAATTTAAAGTTGTAGTAGGTACAGAACGTTCAGTCAATTCTTTTCATTTTATCTTCCTACTATTATAAATTATTCACAATGTTGATCACCGCTGACATGGGGGATGTCCCTCTTTCACCGTGTATAGTGAGCCTCTTACCCCAGCTAGTGTTTTTGGAGATTAGAATTTTCAAGCGAAAGAAACTCATATTATTAGTTGTTTTTAAACTAAAATAGTTAATAAAAAGAAAAACTTATAGTTTTCTCCATGTATAATTTTAAAATATTCCCAGCACTCTTTTTTCACCAAAATATTGGTTCGCAAAAAAACGTGCTAACTTTGTGCTAGTCGAGTTCACAACTGTCAAACGTGTTTTCATTTTTTGTGGCTTCTGAGCTACGTAGCGACATCTATTAAAAACCGTTCAAACTATTTCGCCTTCACTGTTTTATCGACGGAGAGTTCATAGTCGTAAACGCTTCGGTTTACTAGTTATGGTCCCTAGTCTCACTTCCCCCGGTGTCCCTCTTACCCCACCTGACCTTACCTACCTACACTCGAGAGCAATGAATCCAGGTCACTTAAAGAATGTTAAAAATCTCGGAAACTAAAAATGATAGGTTAATGCAATAAATTGTATTTAATAGACAATGTAATACTCCTTAAATGAAGGTATTAAAACTTCTTAGTTATTGTAAAGTTATATCATAAAAAAATCAAATTTGAAAAAGGGCCATTTTCGAAGATGGAACTACGTAATTACAGCATTTGGTTTTGCTTTTGTTTGTAATCTGTCATTTATGTGGGTACATAAACCATGTTGATAGTGCTCTATATTCATTATTCAAGCTGAAATTATGTCGCTTACGCCTGAAGAATGCACCAGAATACTTACAATGCTGGAAACCGGCCGGAGTCAGCGCGATACAGCCAGGACTGTCAGTGTGTCGCTGTCAACAGTACAAAGAGTTCTCCGATGTTACGAAGAAACTGGTTCTAACCTACGCAGACCAGGAACGGGCAGAACCAGGTGTACCACAGCACGAGAAGACCGATACTTGGTGAACACCATGCTTCGAAATCGCTTTCTCACAGGAACTGAACTCACAAATCAGTTTCGACGCCTCGGAGGAAGTAACCCAAGTGCATGGACAGTAAGACGTCAGGCTTGCTGAATCTAACTTAAAACCCTTTAGACCTGCAAACGGCCCTAAACTGGAGCGTGGGCATCGTATTTCAAGACTAAGATATGCCCAGAGCCACGTAAATTAGAGTATTGAAGATTGGTCAAAAGTTATGTTCTCCGACGAATCAAAATGTATGCTCTACAAGCACGATGGAAGACACAGAGTGTATCGAAGACCAGGGAAAGATTCAAGCAAGCATGCATCGAAGAAAAAGTAGCCTACGGTGGTGGGTCTGTACTTGTGTGGGCCGGAATTTCTTCTGAAAGTCGCACAGAGCTGGTGATCATAGAAAACTGCTCTTTAACTAGCGAAAGATATGTGGAAGAAATCCTCAATGATCACGTTGGTCCATTTATGGTCAATTTAGGTGAGGATGCTATATTTATGCATGACAATGCCCGACCTCATACAGGTAGGATTGTGAATGACTACCTTCAAGAGATGAACATTACTCGTATGGAGTGGCCAGCGCGCAGCCCGGATATCAACCCGATCGAGCATGCTTGGGACGAGCTAGGCAGATGCGTAAAACAACGAAACCCTCCCCCAATCACGCTTCGTGAGCTCAAAATTGCTCTCACAGAGGAATGGGAGAATATTCCCCAAAATCGTATAAGGAACTTGGTGTACAGCATGCCAAACCGCGTAAACGCAGTAATGGAAGCACGAGGAGGCAATACGAAGTATTAAAATTCAAGAAAATCGTAATAAAGTTCAAAAATTTCATGTTTCCTATTTTTGTTTTAAGGAGAGATCAGCAGTTTTTTTCTTTATGTAATTTTGTGTTAATAAAATGTATGGTGACTCATATTTTTTTTTACTTTCATTTAAGGAGTATTACATTGTCTATTAAATACAATTTATTGCATTAACCTATCATTTTTAGTTTCCGAGATTTTTAACATTCTTTAAGTGACCCGGATTCATTGCTCTCGAGTGTATTTAATTTAATAGCTAAGTTAGAGTCTGACACAAAAATGTCGTCAATCTAATTTTGCTTACACAGGATGCATCTTGAATACCTTGGTACATACTGCCGTTTTTAATACATGCTAACCATGTGTGCGTGTAGTAAATACATAATTTACTATCGAATTTGTAAAACAGAAAACTTATTACAACTTTACGGATTATAGGGATCTCTACTATTTCAATGTATCCCCAAGAAATTGGTTGGAGTGTCCGACTTGCCGAGGTTTTTAGTTTACGCTGTGTTTATAAAGAATTAGTGTGTAGTTAATTAGTATTATTAGATAGTATTATAATTTATTAGAAAGAATAATTTTAATTGGGTTCAATAATTTATTTAAGTAAAAAATCCAACAAATGTATAGGTACTTAAAATAGATTAAACCTAGATTTATTTTAAATGTTAAATTTTCGGGCTACGCGGCTACTTTGTTCGGCGTGTCGCTGTTGTGCGGTTTTTCAATTATCTTTACCTACTGTGATAAAACAAATCTAAGTACACACATTACCCACATTGAATTTATCTGAAAGTTCAAAATGCATCCATCATAAAAGTGTGATAGAATTCAATTCGAGATAGGTGGGCCAAATATTTATTAGTTTCTGGTTTTGTAGCTAGAAATCGGAAGCATTTAATAGGCAGCTATCTATGAAGGAATTGAAGGTTAGTCGGAATAAGTAGTGGTTTATATAGGCCGTTCTTAGAAACATAGGTACTGGTTCGAAGGGACACCGACGACGCGTAAACGCTTACCACATATTCGGTACATACACAGACACACACGGTACGTACTACGTACACAACCACCATGGAACATTTTAATCGGTAGGTATTTTTTACCGATTGGCGATTTCCTGCGTCGGTATGTTTAGTTTCTCTGTATGTTTCTAAGAACTGCTTTAGAGCCTGCAGACTTTGATAGTTGATCTTATTTAGTAATTAAATTCCGTGATTTTGTTGGTATGTATTCGTAATTACTGCCTTAAACCGTCCTTATCACCTCGTATCACCACCATCAACTCTACTCAAGTTAAAAAGTAAAAATGTAGGAAACACTCTTTAAATGATGTGTCCGATGAGCCACTTAAATCACATCTCGTGGAGGTACTTACTATAATATAAAGGTTCAAGATCTAGGATAATTTGACCATCAATATTTCTCTACAACAAAGTGTGCTTTGTTACACATTATCTCTGATTGCTGTAGCTATGTAAAAAAAATATATGAACGTATCCACGTGTATGTTTCTTGTATTGTTGGACCTGTTATGGAGAATTGGAGACAAAAAAGTAGAGGATTTAGCGCTAACATATTTTTTTACCTTCGGACCATTGATATAATAAAACCCAAGATACACACTCCGCGTCTCAAAACCGTCCGCATAAAATGAGTTCACAATGAACTCATTTCAAATAGTTTCGCGTCGCTCGCGTCTCTGCACGGTCGTACAAAATGCTTTTTATATTGCTTTTTATAACTGCATTGTAAAAGGAATCTGCGTAAGGTTGAATTTGCAAAAAAATATGTTTATAGTGTAACGATAACTACATGTAGTAGTGCGTGTATTGGTGAGTGTTTGGCGACAGCTTCGACTGTTTGTTTTGTTCGAGACTGTGCATCTAGGGTTTTATTATATCAATGCTTCGGACTAACATAAAACTTACTGGCGCCCAACGTGGGGCCGTTGGGCGCCAGTAAGTATTGTGATAGAAGCCCATGGTTTGTATGTATGGTTTGGTCGAAACATGATAGAGGAAAAGATGCGTTCCAAATTATGTTAACGTTATAACTACTCTTCTAGCTAACCCTTTTGTTACCTTTAGGCACTACTCCATTGGGGCGGAAGCGCTCAGAAAAATAATACTTAAATATAGGTAGGTAATGCATATTGAGCGTAGATGCGCTTCTCTGGGGTGTTAGCCTAAAGTAACTGAAGGGTGATGTCCTTTTAAGAATTTTATGTTATACATACGTTGTCAAATAGAACATTCATAGTAGGTAATATTTAAGTTTTAATATAAATTGTGCAATAGATAACTAGGTAGATAATTAGGCCGCAATTTAACCTAGACCGCTACGGCTGGGTTATGAAAACTGACTGGTTTGCAATTTACCTAATAATGATGCAATTCTGAATATTTATTAATATTTAATCATAAATAAAAGAATATTTTTACGCAATAACTAAATAGCTATATTATTGCAATTTGTATGTATTTTTATTTCTGTGCAATAAATTATCTAATAGCGATGATTTTTTTACAAGTCAGAAAAGTAAAACCTGTGGAGTGACTTTGTATCTCTGTATGTAACGGCGTCTTATTTCACCAGCTAATAAAACTATCGAACTGAAATTTGAAAATACTTATACTTGTGAAAAACAATTTAGGTAACAGATATTGTTGGTCCGGAAGTCGTAATGGAGGCTGAAATGTTAAAGTGGTGTTAATATGTAGAGGGGTATCATATGAAAGAGCTTCGTTTGCACATTAATTGCATTTACTTCGGCCGCTACGCTTGCCGCAATGTCGCTACTTTGCTTTGTTGCTTCATGTCATGTTGCTCAACTGCGCCTAGATATGAATGTCGTAGCTCGATTAGCTAAAATTGTCATTTTGTTCGTATTTCTAATGACGTACGTTACGTGCGCTCAAACCGGTGCGGGCAAAATAATCTGTGGCAAAATGTCAAAGTCTGGTGTCCGCAGTTCACTGAACTTTGAATAATGCAACTTTGTGAAGTATTTTAAATATCATTCCATAACCTTATTTGTATCGTCCGTTAGTTTACCTACATACTTACTCGATAGAATATTAATTTTACCTGTTGCTATTTTACTATTTAGACACTGTTATGTTTTATGCCTCTGAATAAAACCTATCTAGGTAAGTAAATACTATCATTTTGAATAATGCACTATAGGTTGATAAATAAATAAATAGTAGGTAAAACAATGTACTTACGTTTAGTATAACTTAATCATTAACAATGTATTTGTATATTTCTGTTATTTATAAAAATAAAAGACATATTTGTTAATTATTTATATTTTATTGTTTTATTTTAATGGTCATAGGTTACAATATTGCACAATTTTCCATTGATGTTTAGTGTTAATAAAACAGTTCACAATAAAAGCAAAACAGCCAGAATGTTTTAATACCCGATATAAGTATTATGAATGATTATTTATGATTCATAAAATAAAACTTATGCTGAGGCAATACTGACTTCGTGGTCGTCACAAAATTAATCCACCGTAACTCACTTTTTTGTCGCACTAAAAAAAATACGTGATTTTAGATTTTTTTCTGATTTGTCTGATGAGGACCTAACATGACGAAAGGCGACCCATAGTTAACGCTGAATTAAAATCTGTGTTAGTGTTCGAGCGTTCGGTTAATGTGGCCCCAGCATAAGTTTGCATGACAACTAATAAAACAATAGATAATTACATAGGAAAAGTACTGAACAAGCTATTTATCAGTTAGTCTCAACAATAGGTATGTTAATCATTATTAATATTCATTATTTACCTGATGAAAAGTAAGGTCAGTCAGTGGATGGATAATAGCCTACCTATCTAAAACAATCTGCCAAGTGTGTGTCGGAAGACTGTCGCAACCCAGCGCAGGGCACGCCACGATAGTGGCGGTAAGTCCCCTCTTTGAGGAGTGGCTGGAGAGGCGCCACGGCGCCCTCACCTACCGTCTGACGCAGGTCCTCACCGGACACCGGAGGATCGACCAGAGGACATGGTGGAGCACAATGTGGAGGCGTGCCCTGCTTGGGCAGAGCCCCGCCGTGTTCTCGTAGCGGCGATCGGCGGCGGCGACCTCTCGCGTCCGGCCCTGGTGCAAGCCGTGGTCCGGGGCGAAGAGGAATGGGACGCCGTCGCCTCCTTCTGCGAAGCAGTGATGCTAGCGAAGGAGGTGGCGGAACGAGAGAGGGAGAGAACCTCTCAACTCAACGTCCCAGCCGCCGCGGAAGGCGCTCCGGGCGTCGGGGGTCACGCGATGACCTCCGGCCACCGTAGACGCGGGCCTGTGGACGGTGAGTAACGGGCTAGCTCGCCGTCCGGCCGTCGTCATGACGGTAACAGACCGTGTCGGCGGCGCATACGTGTTCCACGCGCGCCTCAAAGAGATGTCAGCAATATGGAAGGGGCCCAAGCCCAAGGGCCGACACCCGTCGGGGCTGTGGATTATCGAAAGGTTAACGCGGCTCCGACACAAGGGCGAAGAAGGAACATGGGTTTGGTTTTTAGTCAGTAGAAGTCTGACACTCCCCTTCGCTCTGCCCAAGAGCGGGGGGGAGGGTTATTCGATGATTTTCCACACACCAAAAAAAAAAAGTGTGTGTCGGAACACGCACAGTCTACAGTGATGAGTTTCGTTCGTGGTCATGTTGAATAAATAAATATTTTATCCCAAGAAAAACTTACATTATACTAAGTACATATAGTTGAAAAACATGGTTGTATGGAATAACCCGGGATCGAATACAGTCAATTATTTATAAACATCTTGATCTTAAAAGTAATTTGTGTTAGCAAGAAAGAATGAATGTCCACTGAATGAAAATCCACTGACTGCCTTTTTTTTTCACTCATATAAAGGTGAGTTAGGTGTCTGTTTATTATTCGTATTCACACACAATGCTACATCGTATATAGTAAATAAGACTTATCACAGCTCGTCAAAAATTAAAGTAGGTACCTAACCTACATGAAAAAAGAATCGAGAAATTGAGAATACTTCTCCTTTTTTTAGTCATTTGAAATGTTCAAACTTTAACACTCCAGTAGGCGCGCCTCTATTTGGAACGTTAGTAGTCGCGCGTTCTACATTTGTAGAACATATATAATGATGGAATTTTATAGCAAAGTTTCATAAATAAAAAGTATTTGTATAATATTGAGATTAACTTTATAATAATAAAGCTAAAACAAACAAAACATAATCATATTTAAACATAATAAGAACTAAAAACCAGCCTTTTTGAAAATAATAAAAAAAACGCAAAATTTTTGCTCTTACATCATAAGTCTCATATTTCTTAATCAGTCATGTCTTCCTATCTTTGTTTTTGACACAGTCGGACCAAGAAGAACCTGATGGTCGGGACAAATCCACTTGTTACATAATTATATAACAAAGGTTTCTGGTGGACCGGCCCCTTAGGAGAAAAATGTCACGCGAGTGGTCGCGCGTTCTACAATCGTAGAAATTCACTTTTGGTGCCAAATTTCACAGACCTGCGGCCGCGTCCGTCACTGCAAGGACACCACAATTGTTTATTGCCTAGTAATTGAGGAATACTAAGAATGTGTGAATGATTGACCTTCAACTTGTGACAAAATTCAACAAAATGTACACGCGTTCTACAATGGTAGAACGCGCGACTATTGGAGTGTTAATATGCCTTTTGCAGGTGTTTAAGAAGAATTATAACTAGGTATTTCAGACTACCTATTCTATGGATGAAATATAATTTTGCTCTACAAGCTGATTAAAGATCCTGAATATACCTAGGGCGAGTGTAATAGTAATGACTAATAAGCTAGTTACCTATACTATAATGATGACAAAATACTCAAAATAGGGTAAGTACACCTCTATTAATGTGTTTGACGACACGGTTGGCGCAGTGGCTAAGCGATTGGACTGCTGCGCTCGGTGTCGCGGGTTCGATCCCCGCACGGAACAAGTATTTGTAATTTTGTATGGCCTACAGATAGTTGTTTCGGGTCAGGGCGTGTTTGTGTATGTGATTTTCAATGTTTGTAAACGCACCCACGATACAGGAGAAATTCCTAGTGTGGGGCAACGTTTAAAAAAAAAAAAAATGTAAACCAAACCCGTGCAAATCATCTTTAAGATAAATATAGGTAGACCGTACGGTAAATAACGATTTAAGTTTAACAAGCTATAAGTACCTACGCGAGGCCCGCGTCTCCAGTAGGTAGGTACTTACGTATCGCAATTCGCAAAACATGATAGATTAAGATTAGGTACCTACCTATATGATGGACTTAAAAATATAGGTAGCTATCTACCTATATTTAAGTTTCAATTTGAACATAAGTCCAATAAAAAGTATTTAGGAACTATTATGTCAAGTCAATATCAGAGTGTACTTATTCAATCAGTAGGTGAGTGGAGTGGCGAGTTTGGTGAATTCGGAATAATCAATGAAAATAAACTTTGTGGCGATAAAATACTATTTGACATCAATGTGGAATGTCTGGCTCACGCTTCGATTAGGCCACCAGTAATGTAAACCTCACACACAGTAAACAGTTCAATTTATTTAAAGAGGTTACCGATGATCAGTAGACCGTATATATTTATATTACCTATTTAAGACTAGGTAGACAAAATTAGACACTTCTAATAATATTAATTAGGTACCGGCTGACGTAGGTAATTAATTAATCATTGTGAGGTTACCAACGCGACAGATCAGATCCGAAAATCATGATTAGGCGGTCCAGTTAGCATGCCCGGATGTAGGTAATGTTACACACACAAGCAAACAGTACCAGAGCAGAGCATGCAGCAGTCGGTGGAAACTTAAGTGTGCCTACTGTTTGTGCTACTGTTCACTTCAACATTCTAATTACAGATCGATTCTTCGGCCTTGAATCATTGAAGGCCAAAGGAATCGATATGAACGAAATAATCGATGAGAAGGTATTTATACTACGAACGATGTTTGAGGGCCGGACAAGTTCATTCACTTGCAGCTGGTGGACTAATTTCAGATGAGTATACTTCGATCAATAATAATATTGATCGAAGTGAGTATGTTTTTTTATAATTGCATTGCATTGCAGGGGATTATGACTTCAAGTCTAATAGGATAATTGCGTATCACTTCACAGCTTCAAGCCGCAGTAAACAATATCATAGAAAGTCATTAAATATTGACCTAACGTAGGTACTACTTTATACGGGTTAGGGGGCAACTGGCCTCTGGTCCGCGGCCCAGATTACACGGAGTGGGAACAGTAGTGGAAAAGTCGGCCGAATGCGTGGGCCAGAATACCATGGGAAAAAAGTATCGTAGTTAAATCGATCCATTGGAATTTAGGATCATTCCCACTAGTTCTACTGCACAGTCCTACGATAGATCTAGTGGGATTTTTTTCCCCACTAGTTCTATGATTCAAGGTGTTACAAAATCGTAAAACCAGCGGGACTCAAGTTTCACAAGTTTTTTAGTACAACTACGGCACAAACTACCAGGAGAATAGAAGTAGGCAGGAGGTATTGAAAACATTTTTATTTGGAGATGAAAAAAAGGATAGGTAGTGAAGTCCCACAAACTAGACCAGGAGAGCGAGGAGATTTATATTTTTAATAAGAACCTCCTAATCAGGTCAATATTATATATATATGAATTTTTGTACATTTCGATTATCATGCAGTATGCAATGAAGAAGAAGACAATAAATATGTCTTCATTATTCTAGCCTCGGTAGTTTGCGAAATAAAATCCAACGATCACTTGGAACAATAATATCAAGAAGACTTTTCTACTGAACTATACAAATCATAAAATTTGACAATTTCTTGGGTTCAATTGACCAATATTCGTAGGTTGTATTATTGTAGTTCGATTGGACTTGCGGGTCCCGCTTTAGTGGAGTCAATTTACCAAAGAGCCATCATACCATCCAAAGACAATTATCTTAACAAAAATAAAAACATGTTAAAGTTATCATCTTCTAAAGCAAGCTACTACGATCAGTCAAATTTCTTCAATCGATTTTGTACTTTATAGGTAAAGCTTTAAGTTCATTAGCAAGATTTCAAGGTTCAAGAAGGTGGCTCAATGTACCCTCGAATGAAAAATTTAAAAAATAATTTTATATTAGACTGAAATAATATTTGTTGTCACCAATCTGAGATTAGTTCCCACAAGACGATATTAAAAACATTCAATAGGTACCTCCTTCGTGATTCTCCAGCAAGTTAAAAAGAAAATACTTCTTCGCGATTCTGGCCCCCTGGTAGTTTGTGAAATAAAATTGTATGCATGCAATATAATACTACTGGTCTTCAAATGAGATTTACAGATTTCCCAGGTGTTTAATTTCAAAATATACGATGTGGACGAAATATCCCTTATCTTTTATTTTGGGGACAACTGGCCCGTTATACTAAACTGGTTCGGGCGAATCGACCCATACACATTTCAAAAAGTGGACATCTGGCCCGCGGGCAAGATTTTTCGTGGGCGAGATGTCCCCATAACCCCGCATTCGGACGACTTTTCCACTACTGTTCCTACTCTGTGTAATCTGGGCCGCGGACCACAGGCCAGTTGCCCCCTAACCCCTTTATGCCTAGGTACTTTTTAAATTAGTTCTACTTATCATATTGTAATTTAATTAACTTCCTCATTAGTCGAGGTCATTGCACTCACAGAACAATACATAACAAGTAAGCAGGCTCACTTGTCATAATATACTCCACTATTTAGTAAATAATTAGGCAAGTAGGTATGTATTATTCACTAATCATTTAGCAGGTACCTACCTACATTCTATTTTACCTTACGCACTTTTAGTGGTAGGAGGGTAGCCCTTGGCCTGATTCGTTCTCGTTATAGAATAAAGGCCACTTGGTCACCCACATGCTGAGTATTCAGTATTGTTTTAATGGACAAAGAGGAATCAGGTCAAAACTACATGGAAACGGAAAAGTTTTTGGCAGAAATTGTGAGGGGAGGCAGACTGGAGACTATCTACCTTAACGGGGTAACAAAACAACCACCTGTATTTCCCCAAAATCCCCCAAAGGTAAGACAAAAGTCGAATCCGCAGATCTACATGTACACCATCATCAGTTACGTCTCTCATTTCGTCTAGTAAAAGGGGCGAGTCTATTGTCAAACACTCTTGACAAGCCAGAGCTTTTTAGCGTGCATACAGGGTGTAAACGTACCGTTCAAGTCGTTCACGAAGCCGGCAACCAAGCATTATGTAGGTAAATACATCAAACTAAGTACCTAACCCTACGCATGATTTATATTGCTGGGAAACAACTTTTGGGGTGAAAAATCACGTTGTACGGTAAAACTCACTGTAGCTGATACTGTGGTAGCTGCGTGTAGCACACTCAAAAAGTCAAAACATTGTGCCAGTGGATGCCTTGAATAGTAATCGGCTCATGGAGTTAATTAAAGTAAAAAGTAAAGTTTGCAACTTCGGCCTCCAATATCTCCGTAACTAAAAAATTCCCAAGTATGGTCTAGAACTCTAGAACAAAAAAAATATTTATTTAAAAAAAAATATTACGGGGAGAACAAATGCCCTTCGGCTTCGTTAACGGTAGGTACTTTTACACCCTATACAAGGCTTTTAACAACTCTGGATTGTTTCAAAGTCCCAGATTATTCGATAATACCTAAGAGTTTCCGAAGATCAGAAACTCTTGACTGGAGGATACCTACTTTAGTTTTCTCCCGGAAAGATAGAAGAAAATTGTTGGGAATGAAATGAGCAGAAATTTACTAAAAAAAATTATTATACGACAAAATCGCTGTGAGAAAATCTGTTTTCACTAGGTATCTATAATTCTATGTATGTAATACTCAATTATTTGTATGAGAAGCTTCGATCAATAATGTACTAGATTCCCGATAAGCGCTTCAAAAACGGCCCGAAATATAAGACCACAAACGTATTTGTGGTCTTATTTCAAATTAGTATGGTCCAATCATAGCCAACATTAAGACGTCAAAATACCGCAGTATGCGTTCAAAAACTGCGTAAATAACCACCGTAACACCAAGGTTTTGGAAGGAATATCTATTTTTCGGTAATTTAATATCAATAAGTGCTTTTTCATAATATTTAAACATAATTAAACTGTAAATATAATTAAATCAGCGAATATTATAATTGTTTGGCCAATGTTTGCTACAACGCACCAACTATTGTATCATGTTCTTGAACAGGGAACGCTAGTTCCGCAATAGAATAAGCACGACATTGTACACAAAATGCTTTTAACCGTATTGCTTAGAGTTTAAGTTTCATTTTAGAATGAATATTTTTGTACTGATGACTTTTTACTTTGGAACGACATTTAAAATGTTTTGCTTCTAATCTTTCTCCGATGAAAGGGCTTAAATAAATATACTTTACAATGATAATTAAACGTTATGTTTATGTGTTAAGGTTTATAATCATCTGAAGTTGTAAATAATATTGAACATTTTTCTAAGATGTTATGTAGATGTTTACGTGTGTGCAAACGTGGCCACTTGAGCGACTTACGCCCGAATACTCGAACGTCACTCAATTATAAGTAGCCCTCAAAACTCGTGCTGTCTTTGTTACTTTAACGCAGAGTGACAGAGATAGCACGAGTTTTGAGGGGGTCCATATTGGCTCACCTAAAGTTCTTTATCCGAAATTGTTCTTCCTAACGATTTGTAATCCGAATGATCACTCTTCCTAAAATTTTTCGTCCTAAAGTTTTCATTCATACTATTTGTAGTCCTACCGACGATGTTCATAACACTCATGTTTCCGAAAATTGGAATTCATAATATCATTAGTGTAAATATATTTAAACTCCTACTGTTTTTTATCCTAACGCTTTTATTCCTAAACATAATTACCATAATATTTTCACTCATACAACTGTTTAGAATGATTAAAGGTTGTTTCACTGATATTTGTCTTGAAATAAAATAAATGAATGAAATTCAGGTCAGAGTGTCATCTGGAGGGCACTATGAAAAAAATAATTAGAAAATTTTCGCGACCAATTTCGAGGTAGCGCTCGCCGGCCGCTGCCGCGGCACCGCTCGCTTCGCTCGCTCGGCTCGCGCGTAGTTGGTCACAGTTCTAACCTAACCTAACCTATGGATATCTTTGCATAGTATATAAGGTCCCATTAAAATAGGTGGACAAATTTTAACACAGCGTTTAGTAAGCCTAACTAAAGACATCTAAACAAAAAAAAACACTATATTATATAAAGTGATTTTATTTTGACTTAAAATAATAAATTGCCGGCACTCTAGAACAAACTCATCCTATAAAAGTAGGTATTTGTTTTTTGTTTTTTTCTTATTCTTATATTTTTTTTGCTATTGTCCTTATTTTAGCGGTCTGAATGATTTCTAAAATTTTGTCCACCTATTTTAATGGGACCTTTTATAATACTGATTATTATGAATAAAAAGTAATATAAACAAAAAAAAAATATGACTTTGAATAATAGTGTAAAAGATGGTTATGTTGAGAAAATATAGGAAAACAAATAATAGTGTAATAGATGTTTATTGCTACAGACATTATGAAGTTGAATGCTTCGGAATTAAAACATTAGAGACAGAGAAGTTAGGAATTGCGATTGTTAGGATGAAAAATGTTAGGAAGAACATTTTCGGATTTCCAATTATCGGAGTTGAAATTTTAGGTGAACTTTGGCGCACCCGTTTTGAGGGCTACTTATAATTGAGTGACGTTCGAGTATTCGGGCGTTAGTTTTGTTCCTGATGCTTAATCTAGTACTATTATTGATCGAAGGTAATATCCATGTGTAGTGAAGTCGAAGTCGCGACCGCACTACTCACCAGCCGGTTTTGACAGAGAAGTATTCTAAACTTATACGGAACTAGGGACACGTCCCCCTGCTTCGCGCTGTTGGAATGGTGGGTTAGGACCGTTATCCACCAAAGCTGACAGGAGATGTGCCAAATTCGACCACTATCAGGAAGAGCGAAAGACCAGATGTAAATTTTAACTAATGTTATTGACCGATTTCCGCACATCTACTCTCGTCTCCGCTCCTCTCTGCTTTGGTGGAAACCGGGCCTTATAGCGACAGACACATCTGTTGGCTTGTGTGACCGCTTAGATCTATAAACAATGCATTTTGGTGCAGCTACAGCAACAGTTAGGGTATTATTTCGGGCAGATAATTTTGTATTTATCATTAGGTAGGTACCTGCATTAGTAAACTGAGCGAGATGCTAGTCATAAATAAATTAATGTTGTCCTATAATATTTTTTTTACTTCAATACCTACTAGTGATAATTAAAAATATTAGGCTATAGGTATTGGGGTTTACATTCCCTGGGCCCGTTCGTTCTGCCCTCCTGAAAATAAAACAATAGCATGCAAACTGCTCAAGGCATTTCACATAGGAATAGAAGTGCCAATGGCTCATGCATGATATCGTATTTTATGAGCTAGGTACATAACTAATATATTTATGTAATTTCCTTTAGTTCAATGGTATCATTTAGTATCACGCTTCAAAATTGTATTTATCTAAAACCTAGTTAATTATAAATGTCTGCGACACTATTTCGTACTTACATGCATATATATCTATGACGGCACCTATAATAACTCATCACCTACTCACAACCTTAACGGCTCAATTAATTTGGGTAAGGTAGTCGTTAGTTAGGATCATGGATGAGGTTAAATGAATGGAGGGGGGCTAGTGTTAACTTCAAGCAAATCGGAATAAAGGGGTAACCTACATAAACCTAGCCTAATTTACGCCCGAATTGGTAAATATCTTACTTAGCTTATTCGTTCTTTAACTCCCATACGAAAGTACTTCAGTAGATAATAAAATTAGAAAGTTATCAGATAAGTGCAGGATAATAGGACATACCACGTTTGACCTTAAATGCAGCGTGGATATCTATTTTCTACCAATTCTAGATCGAATTTAAAGCAGTGATTCTATTCTAGATTGGAACAGTTCCGATGCTCAAGCTACTGTGACCACAGTTGTTCTTATTTAAGTGCTAGTTACATATATTATTATATTTATTGACTTGGTGTATGAATGGGTATCATTGTGGCTAGTATTTTAATACATGCGTATAATACTGTTGGGTAATGAACAAACTTTTTGCACATATGTATCACAAAAATGCAAAGTTTCAGACGGCTTTAAAAATATATTAATTAATGATTAACTCATCGTATGCCGAGTATTTAGAAACAATTAAAAAACTTTTGTGTCTCGCGTGGATCTACTTTCCGGGCTTTTACACGAAGGGTTAATTTGTTAGTTTCAAATTTTCCGTTAAATATATGCAAGGCACGGCACAAAACGAAGTGAATGATTGACCACAAGACTACTCAATAATCAACGAAATAGTACATTGTTATCCAGGGGGTGAAAATTACTTACTTAGTCCCGAGACAGGGTTTGGTGCCCGTAACGTAGTTAGGGTGCAAATAGTTCGATGAACTAAATAAGTAATTTACCCGAGGTAAACACTGTGCCTTTCATTACGAATACGAGGAAAGTAAAAATAATATACTTAAGTATTATAATAAGATCGGATTGTTTTTCCTGTGGTCGTTCAGCTATACAGCCAGTATTTTTCATGTTCATCATTAAAAAAATATCAAAGATTTTGCCGAAATCTATGTCTCTAGTGTATTTCTCTAAAATATTAAAGAAATAGTTAAAACTAAATTATATTAAAGTCCTAATATAATTATAGAGTTGGATTTTTTAAATAATTTGACAGCTGTCAGTTGAAAGCGATTCTCTCTAGGGCTGAAAAGTAGTACTTTCAACCCGCTCCGCAGGCATTTTATGACCTACTTTCTTTCAGAGTATGAGTAAATTATATCACTGAGAGTGGATTTCCTCAATGAAACAGATCAACACGCCTAAACGGCATTCAAGAAAAATCAAATACTGCCCAAGGAAAGAAATTATAATGAGATGAAAAAAAAATAAAAAATATTTTTTTAAATTTTAAAATGTTTAGTAAGGTAGGTGAACTAGTGAGGTTGCCGCTCACCTGTTTAAGGTGAACACGCACTTGACCACACAGCAGGACGCGCACAAAATGTTTAGCTTTATAAAAGGACTATCTGTTCATACACTAAATCTCTTCAGGGGTCACTGTACTCATCATAATGAACAACTTTTACTATGGGACCAACACTGACTCTAAAAAAAATCTGCTGTCCCCAACAATTATCTATATAAATAATAAAAAGAATAGTTCTGACTGACTGACTCATCAACGCTATTTCGGACCAAGAGAGCTGAAATTTTGCACAGAAGTTCCCTTTATAATGTAGACTAGGAATAAGGCACTCCCACACGCTCGGCTAATGGGGGGTTAGCCTAAAGAAAGATGTTTCTAAATTCAACCCCTAAAGGAGTTATATAGGCCAATAAAAAAAGGAGTTAATTAGGGGATGAAAGTTTGTATGGAAAATCGTTATTTTTTAATAACGGGCATCCTCATAACTCGTCAAAATGTAAGGAACAGCAGTTCTTTTTTTGCGATTTTAGGGTTGGTCCCATATTAAAAGTTGATCATAATGATTTCGTGTACCTATGAATAGATACCTTACACCTATAATCTTAAAACACAACTTAACTCACTGATAGACATTGCTTGCGCTGTAGTTAAGTAAAATGCATTTATGTCAGACAACTCGTCAAAGTTTACAAAGGTAGTGGAGGATTTAATAATTTTCGTTTCTTTTCACTAGCACCGCCACACACTGCGTTACAATAATGGTTTCAAAGGCCGCAATATCATGGGGTCCGGAAATATCTAGGCCAAACCTTCGTTTATGCGCACTATGGTTTAAAAGTATTCTATTCTAATGATTCATTATAATAACATTTTTGACAATATTAATAGCGCTTGTATACTTAGCTACCTCGCTCATTAAACACTGTTTTTTAAATAAAATTAAAGACAGAACGTGTTTTTTTACAAAAGTAAGCCTTATGATCTAACATACAAACACGGAAATAAGATCTTTGGTAGGACTAGGTCGTAAATTGCAGTACCTTTTACCTATTATATTCTTACATTGTCTAAATTAAGGAATTATTTTTTTAAGGAATACAAATTTAAATTTACGATTTTATTACCAATTTGGAGCTATCATCGTAATAATAGAATCTGTGAAAAAATAGCCACAACGCGTAGGTAAGTAGGTACCTACGTACTCTCAAAGACAAAGCGAAAATCTATTCAATTCTTCATAAAGGAGCTCGTATTACGTACGTACCTATAGGTACATATTCGACAACAACAGTCATAAAGAATCTGAACCGTAACTTTAGGCAAGTAATGGAAACAGGAAAGTGATACTAAAACATTCGAGTTGGGCCGATTTCCTTGTTTATGAATTTTATTCGTCACCATGTATTTTGGCAGTTATTTTACCTATTGCATTAATGCCTCAACACGAATATGGTACCTACCTACCTATATTAGATTATTCCGACGATAGTATATAGGTTGTGGGTGTTTTTTCACAATGAGCGTTTGTTTTGTGTACCTAACACACAAAAATACGTACATAATCTTTAGTTGCAAGCAAATACGTGCAACAATAAAGCTATTTAAATTACCTACAGACGTAGTTCTATCGTAAATTGACCCATACCTATGAACTATCAACAATTTTTCCGTTTTGGGTGCTTATACAATATGTAAAGGGTTTTTTTATATTGTATAACCCACGACACACTTCTTAAAGGTAACGAAGGCGTGTTTACATGTTAAGTTGAGATTATTGGTACCAATGATTACCGTTAGAATAGACCTAATATCAACAAATATCATCACAAAATCTTTGCAAAAGTTAATTAATAATCTAATATAACTCTTACCTTATTAATATATTAACCACCAAAACCAAATGGACGCGATGAAATATTGTTCTCCAACTCAAAAGGCAATTTGTATTAGTTTTACCTACCCTGAGAGGGATTACAGCCATATTTATATTGTACCAGCTGCAACAGCTACTAGTCCTCATGGTGGTACCCAATTGGTTTGTCAACAATACGGCTGTCCATAAGAGAATCCTTCATATGCGGCTTTACTTTAGTAGGCGGGAATTTTGTAAGGCAGAAGTCAGCCATTAGACAGAATGATTTGCACAGCAGAGGACACAGCAGTGCTTGGTGCACAACCGCTGCGACTCTGAACCATGGCCCATCAAATGGATCCAATATAGCAGGGCATAGCATGTGGTTCAAGTTTACTTGGGCTGGCTGAAAGGGAAAGAAAAAAGAAATTAACTTAATTTTAAAAATTAAAGAAAACGCTGTTTATAGCTAGCTATAATTGAAAGACTCTTTCTCTAATAGGCATAGCATTTTAAAGTTCTAAAGGAAAATCTTGAAAACATAAGGCAGTGCCTTTATGAGAATAACCCTTGACATTTGAATTTTCAAGTTTTTTTTTCAGCCCGGGGTAAGTTAAAAGTATCATTTTAAACTTTTCGTAATAGGTCGGATCAGATTGAGCGGTTATTTGATTTAATCTCCCTCCTGGCGACCAGTGAGGACCCCGGCGCAATGACACCTCGACCTTGTTGTCACTCCCACACACCCGTCATCCGTAATTCCGTAGGTATAATAGCGTTAGGGTCAGTACAAACAGAAATATAAATGTGCGGCTACAATGAAAATAGGGCCGTATTTACTATTTAAAGTAGAAAACTGTATGAATACCGACGCGAAAATCATCGCGTAGCCTCGTGCATGCGACTCGGTTTACATGTTAGTACGGTCCTATTTTTAATGTAGAAGTAAATTGGTCGTTCTTTTTTCTATTCTGTATGAACTTACCCTTACGGGTCTTTTACACAGGTCGAATAACGCCGCAAAGCTACTGTCCTTAAAGACTTTTTCAATGCACTTCCTCAAAAACTGGCCCATAAACCACTACGATTAGGTTTAACATGCAATGTATTCGCTCGAGTCTCGCGTCCAAGGGCGGAAATAGTACATTGTTATCCAAGGGGCGAAAGTTACTTATTTAGTCCCGAGACGGGGTTTGGCGCCCGTAACGCAGTGAGGGCGCTAATAGTTCGAGGGACTAAATAAGTAATTTGCCCGAGGTAAACACTGTGCTTTTCATTACGAATACGAAGAAAGTAAAAAAAGAACAATTATTAGCTAAAGGAAAAATGAGTTGATCGGATTGTCGCTTTCCCGCTTATTTTGTTTTTTTTTTTGTCCTCTGGTCGTCCAGCTATACAGCCAGTATTTTTCATGTTGGTCATTAAAAAATGGCAAAGATTTTGCCGAAATCTGTTATTTTTGAGAAATAGTTAAAATTAAATTTTATTAGAGTCATAATATAATTTTATTCTTAATTTAACTTTATGTTATTTTAATTTTAAATCGCGCTTTATAATTTAGTGGCTGTATAAAAAGTTGGAACATGGTTCAATAAAAATGTGCAAATAAACCTATTTTTTTTTGAATAATTTGACAGCTTTCAGTTGAAAGCGATTCTCCCTAGGGCTGAAAAGTAGTACTTTCAACCCGCTCCGCAGGCTTGTTATTACCTCCTTTCAGAGTATGAGTAATGAAAAAGTATTTTTCCTCACGCTTCAATTCCACCTTTACGCGCGTGTTTTTTTTTTTAATTTCGGCAAAGTGATATGCGTCTCTACGCAGTTAATAGTAGTTTATTTTATACATAGCATACTATAAATAAACATGAGCATTTTAAACAAATATTTACTTTTAGGAACAAATGAACATTTATTTGTGTTTTTAATTCGAAAGTATTTGAATTTGATATCTTTCATATGAGGCTGTTTAGCGGCTTCATACCTTTTCTTCTCCTTCAACCTAGCGAAATCTAACCGCGGAAACACGCAAATTAAAACATTAAGTACATTAAGTATTAATTAACTTAATGCCCACCTAGCAGTCGGATATGCTTGATTTAGAGTGAGCCAATAGAGATAAATAATCGGGTCGACTCGTGTGGTTTCGGGAACCGTCGCGGCGCGTCGCGCGTCGCACAGTATGATAAATTCGAAAATCGGACATCGCTTTTTTATTCTCTTAATCGATAGTATACACTGTTTTTACCCGACTACGGCAAAGCCAAAGGAGGGTTATGATTTTGACTGGCTATGTATGTATGTTTGTTTGTATGTATGTGAGTATCTTCTTCTGTTCCCTCATAGCTCCTAATCTACTTATCGGAACTCGACATAAATATGAGGTATCGTTAGATAGAACCGTCTTAATTTTCCGCTGAACATAGGCTAAGTGACGTGTCACAAAACACGATTTGGGGCCCTCTAGCGGACAAAATGTAGGGCTTAAAAAATAAAAATGGAGATAAATACGCCGTGTTTGGTATCATTTGAAAGGGACTCACTTGTACATTTCCAAAATATGATTCCTAAACATGCTCAAATTTAAAATCACGCCCTCTAGCGGACAAAAAGTCATGAGTAAAAAAAATATTTTAACACCAAAATTGTTTAAATAAAACAATATAAAAAACTAAAACCCGACTACGAAAAAAAAACGACGCTGAAAAAGTATGAAACAAGATTTTCAGGATAGAACAAAAAGAAAAGCCGTAGTCACACGGTATTAAAGTGTTTAGGTTGGTACCTATAACGTGTGTCTACGGCTTTTCTTTTTGTTCTATCCTGAAAATCTTGTTTCATTCTTTTTCAGCGTCGTTTTTTTTTCTTAGTCGGGTTTTAGTTTTTTACTTTTTTTTATTTAAACAATTTTGGTACCTAATTATTTTTTCAATAGGTACCTACTTTTTTTTTACTTTTGACTTTTTGTCCGCTAGATGGCGTGATTTTAAATTTGAGCAATATTTTGGAAATGTACAAGTGAGGCCCTTTCAAATGATACCAAACACGGTGTATTTATCTCCATTTTTATTTTTTAAGCCTTACTTTTTGTCCGCTAGAGGGCGCCAAATCGTCTTTTGTGACACGTCACGTAGCCTATGTTCAGCGGAAAATTAAGACGGTTCTAACGATACCTCTTATGTAGAGTTCCGATAAGTAGATTAGAAGCTATGAGGGAACAGATGAAGATACTCACATACATACATACATAGCCAGTCAAAATCATAACCCTCCTTTGGCTTTGCCGTAGTCGGGTAAAAAGGGCAGACCCTTTGGGGTGTGCACTGGCACACCCTTAAATGCCCTTAAGGCGAGCGATTTTGTATAAAAATGTAGATTTTATTGTGCAGTGCAACATAGTTATTAACAAACATAAGGCCCACACAGATATTTACACGCAATGCACTCCCACGCTTCTACTTTAGTGTCATTCTCACAAAATTTTAGGTATGAGTTTACTGATGCGAGTTTATTTAAGTTGCTTGTTAACTTTCTGAACTAATTTGTAATTTCATTTTGTAACAAAATTATAATTTTACTTAGAAGTTCTTAATTACATACAGCAGCCTGCTGAAAGCTTTATTCTAATTGTGCCTGCTATGCTGTAACTTACCTATCCCTTGAAATTAAATAATGGCTGTACTTTTTCCTTCTAATAGCTACAAAATATGGTTGTGTCAGTACATACACAAATGCAAAACTAAATTATGATGAACATAATCTTGCATAATAATATGAATGTATTTTATAAGCCAATAACAAATTTCATGGATTTACTTACGATTGCAATGAGTTGTAATACAATAAAATGATATATCAAGTTCAGGCAATAGCTGAATATTGCCCAATTAAAATCCCAAAAAGGTTCTATGTTGTAGGCACCTAGAAGAAGAAGTTGATAAATTATTATGAAATAGAGAATGTAAAGTATTTATAAAATTCAACGTACCACCAATCCTCAGAAGGTAATACGGAATGACAAACATCATTCCATGTTGAATCCAGTAAAGGGCAGCTTCAGCAAATATCTAACACGAAAAAAAAGATTACTACTACACAAACAAGGCAAAATGCAATACGTAATTGTGTCTATTGGAGATGTGTACATGGAACAAACATTTATACTCCTGGGGGAATAATCAAGGAAACTGCAATTCCATGTCCATGTCCAAAAGCAGCAGTAACCACAATCTGTCAGGTGGGCAGCCTGCATGTTTGCAACTCAACACTATGACATAGAAAGATAATTACCTTCCTCGAAGCGGTTTCAGGAAACAAGAACGCTAACAAAGGCCCGTTTAATAAGTTCAAGTGAATACGAAACAAAGTTGTTACGGTTTTGCTGGGTGGAGCCGCCAGTAGATAGATCTAAAACAGAAATAATGATTTAAATGCATACATATCTTTAATTTCAATTTCATTATTGTGAAGGTACTTGACTTATATTAATTAATTAAAAAATAAAATATAGTGAAATGAGTTCATTTCAATATCTTTTTTTTTATCACAATGAATGGAGTTCCATTCATTGTAAAGACATGTCTTCCATAAAATATTTACAGCTCTGTAAATACTATATGTATAGTAAAAAAAACAGTTTAAAACAGAAATAGATAATAATATAATATGTGATATTAGAATTAATTAAACAATAATTGTATTTATGAAGTAATTTTTTTTAAATACTCACTTGTATCAATGTTGTTACATGGCAAGGATTTAACAAGTAGATGACGGTGCGAGAAGCAAATTTAAATCCAATTTCCATGCCCCATAGCAGAGCCAAAAGTATTACTAATAATCTTTTACCCCCTCTATCACTTTTCACATAATTTGTATCTTGAGGTATATTTAATTTTGGAAATGTCCTAATCTGTAACAATTTTGAAAGACTTGTATGATATCAACACAATGGAATAATTGAGTAATAAAAATAAGGCCAAATACTAATTTAATTACGCTAGTTACTAGATACCTTATAGCTACCAGAATTATACGCGTCATGTAATTAACATATTGCAATGAATAATACCAAATTTCACTCCATTATATATTTAAAAGCTGCATACTTACGGAAATATATACACAAATCGTAACCACGATTAGAGTTTCTATTATTTGCCTTTTAGTCGATAAATAGTAGGCACATTCCGGGCCTACATTTCTGGGAACAGCTTTATTGGCACCACTGTAAGCCCACTCAAACATTTTGTATAGCGCAAATTGATTTTACTGCTAAGTTATCAATTTTTCATCGATTAAATTATTATTTTTGGAAATGTCTGTTCAATGTTTCAATTCCCGCTACGATGACAGCTAGGTTGCGCGAAAAGTGTTGAAAGTGTTGCAAAGGTGAGATTTAGAAAATCGGATGGCTTGCCAGATGGAAATTCTAAAACAGCTATTTTTCTTTTCAGAAATATGTACTTTACAACATTCATACATTTAATTTATCATATTTATAAAATAATTGAAGTAGGTTTTACAAAAGCTTACATTTTATGTATTTTATACTGTCAGAGTCGATATGATCAATTTACCAAAGATGTATTTTAGGCCATTTCAATAATTATTATTTAATTTAAAAATCAGACTTGAACATTTCAGAAGTAAAGTATTTTTACCCGACTGCGGCGAAGCCCAAAAGGAGGATTTGAATAAAATATACGTCGTTAGATTTGGTTAGATTCGTCTTGGTGGCGCGAGTGTCATAGACTACATTAAAATTAAAAAACAAAAAAAAAATGCATATTTTGGGGACCATTTATCTGAGATTGGAACTATGCCCAATAAGGATAGGCTCCTAAGACCGCCAAAAACATGCTGTATAATAGCAAGGCCCAACTACAGCTTTAGGGATCTCCTCCAAAGATTATAGACGTGATAGTTTTCCCGAATACTGTGTGTCTAGTAATATTTGAGCTATTATTTGAGTTAAATAATAAAAATAAAAAAATCCGTCCCATCGAGTAGAGTATCAAAATGAAGGGTTTTATAAGGAGACTAGCTGATGCCCGCGGTTTCAACCACGCGGATGTCGGTTATCGCTACCGATGCCGGTTATCGCGACCAAAAGTAATTGAATTGATGCCGACTCTTGACCAATAGATGGCGCTGTATGTCTGGAATAAATTTTATTTTTTATTTTATTTTTTGTAATAAAAACTATCCTATGTCCTTTCTCAAGTTCCAAACTATGTCTGTACCAAATTTCACACAAATCGGTTCAGTAGTTTAGGCGTGAAGCAAAGACAGACAGACAGACAGACAGAGTTACTTTCGCATTTATAATATTAGTTTGGATTACAAAAATGTATGACACATAAATGTTTGAAAGAAATTGAAAAAAGTCAGAAATCATAATATAAACAAACACAAAAACTAAATCATCTGCGAAAAATTTTACGCGACCAACGAAATAACAAACATAAAAGAACTAAAAAAGTTGGAAATAAAAAAAGTAGTTAAAAAACTAAAAAACCCGACTGAAAAAACTGAAAAGCAAAAAACAAGCACATTTTAAATTAAACAAAACTTGGAAGCAGGCGGGGTTCATTTGAAAATTAAATTGTGAAAAGAAAAAAATGAAAATAGAATGGACCCCGCCTGCTTCCAACTTTTGTTTAATTTAAAATGTGCTTGTTTTTTGTTGCTTTTCAGTTTTATTTTATATACTTTTAAGCTGGCTGCTTCGATCAATAATTATTGATCGAAGGCTGGCTGCGTTGAATGTTTCTAGGAGCAGAAAATGCATGGAATTAATTATACCTAAACGTAGACAACTAGGATGCTTGACTCTTGAACTAAACTGTTTGTTTTTGTGATATTTTTATATTAAGAATATGTTAGATGGGAACTCTGTCCCTTTTAGGGTTCTGTACCCAAAGGGTAAAAACGGGACCCTATTACTAACACTTCAATGTCCGTCCCTCTGTACGTCCTTCTGTATGTCACCAGGCTGTATCTCAAGAACCGCGATAGTTACACAATTGAGATTTTCACAAATTATATTGTTCTATTGCCACTATAACAACAAATAATAAAAAAAAATTAAGACTCCCATACAACAAACGTGTTTTTTTTTTGCATTTTGGTACGGAACCCTCCATGTGCGAGTCCGACTCGCACTTGGCCAGTTTTTTATTAGCACTTGACTTAAAAGTAGGACAAGATGGAAAAACTGAGAATATTACCTACAATAAGGATATGGAGTGTAGAGGTAAGGAGGACTACTCTGTGCATGAAATAGTGTCCGTCGAAATGCGTTAAATTAGGGTGGCATTACAATCGCATCAGGGTAAATCAGCACCAAAAGTTATTAGAGTAGGATAGAAAAATAAATGAGTTATCTCAGTACTTCCAAAATTATTTCGTAAATAGTTGGAAGTTTATTATGTACCTACCTACTGCCACTACCTACTCTTGTAAAAAAAAATATTAAATTTTTTAACTCGGCACACTTTAAGGTGAAGGTAGCCCGCGAAATTCGAATTTTCTTGCGTTTTTTAGAATAGAATAGAATAGAATAATATTTATTTGTTTAAAAACATGGTTTATAAGATGGTAAAAATACAAAAAATCAAGAGCATACATGTTTTTGCTTAATAGTGATAAGCGTACAATTTTTTTTAGACATTACTTTTAACATTTATTGTCAAAGAAGTCTTTGAGACTTAAACTATGGCTACACAAATATTCATACAATTTAGTTTTAAATGATCTTACATTTAACATTTTTAGTTTACTTGGTATCTTATTATATATACGCACACACATAGAAATACAGCTTTTATTATATTTAGCTAGTCTTGGAAGGATATCCAGAACTAGCATAAGGGGGTCTCGTCTGTTACGAGGATATATATCAGTTGCATTACTAAACAATTCTTGATGCTTCCTCACAAACATACATGTTTCGTATATGTAAAGAGACGGTAGCGGTAACAAGCCAAGCTTTTTAAATATCGGCCTACAGGATTCGTCAGGTCGAAGCCCGGTTATTGCTCTAATGCATTTTTTTTGTGCAATAAATGCCCTATTCTGATCTGTACTATTACCCCACATTATCAAACCATAGCGGAGCACCGATTCAACATATGCATGTTAAGACGTTATTAAATAACTTGACCGTCAATTCGAAGCTTAAAAGATTGAGACAGCACCTTCGTTTCCGCGTAGTTCCCCTCTCTCTTTCTACCCTGTATACCCTTCTCTTTCGCACATCCTTCCCCTCTCCACCTCACCACCAGGTGGGCTCATGGCCTGAGGGGCTAGACAAGTTACAACCGCTTCGTATCTATTCTCTTTCTGTATTAATGAACGCTTCGGCGCAAGCGCTTTGTAGAAAGCGCTAAGTTGCTAGCCAACTTCACACAACTGAGTCGATCGCTCATTCTCTAGTAAATGTAGACAAAACCTACACTTTAGTCTATGGTGAGCGTATCTACTAACGTCAAACTAACGTCAAAGACACAGTTGTTTACATTATGCGCGGGTTGAAGTTTTGTTTTGAATTGAATTGTTTTGAATGTTAAAAAAGTAAGAGAAATAAAGGACAAGTTCTTCTTATAATTGGTGTATTATAATATCACAGCGCGGAATGTAATTTTAAACAATACTGTGTCCAGAAATAATATGATAATCTGCATTTGGATGAAAGTGATAACTTTTATAAAATGGAATCGAGATCTCGAGCAGACCGAGAACAGTTCGCAGCTTTATTGGAATTCATGGGAAGGTACGTGCATTATTTCGTGACCTTCCTTTGTTAAAATCTAATATACTTGGGAACTTGAAACTTTACAACATAAACAATGACGTGTTAAGCGGCTTGAACTAATACTATAATAGGTACTTCTTTCGAAATAAACAAAACAATTATTGTGTTTGACCCATATCGCACCACAATATATAATTATAATATTAAAAAGTATAGATTTTAAATACACACACACACATACATAGAAACATAGAATCCAAAATTATGATAATTAAACAAAACACTTCTCGGTCTCAAGACAGCTGGATCGTTTAGAGACGCCATTTTTTAGCGTTATCTCCAGGGTCTCGGCATACGCTACACTTTCGTTGAAATACTACACCAACGTTTCGTTTGCGCTTGTCAAAAGTGTGACTTGGCTAGCAATTATATGGGATGTAGCGATCAACGTTAAAGAAAGGATCAGATTTCATTCTATAATTTTGAACGATACGATAAGTTGTCAACATGGCTACGTATTTTCTATTCGTTAGTTCTGACCACGTGACTTAGCGTTGCGATGACGTCACTCCCATACATTTGAGTCGTTTTCTACTAACGTTTACGCTTGTAGATTGTCAACTTGGCTAAGCCTGCTGATGCGTCTGAGCGTCTTGCTCATTGGCGTTTCGTTTCCCGGCGCGTTCGGTTCGACCACGAACCATCTTATATTTCCCCAAAATTAAATTTACAGTTGCTAACGTGTTGAGTGTTAACACCGAGCGCAGTTTATTCACGTAAGTGTTTGCACAGAAAATATTTTTAAACCGTACCTAACAGCTTTGCTGTTCGTTTTATTTATACCCACATATTAGATTACATTGTCTTTATGTGGATAAATTTAATTATTTTTTTTCTGCTGTAGATTATTCTACAAGAATTAATTATCCTACCCTACATTTGTATGATTTTTATTTTCTATTGTTAATACTAGTTAAATCACTGGAGTGTTATTTCGTATTATTAGGATGGAAGGCAGGGCTATACCTTCTGAAACTGGTGATGTGTCAGTTACTCCGGGCCCATCACGCCACCGATCGAGCAGCAGTGCCTCGAGTAGCGCTAGTAGCACATCTTCAAGCTCTAGTAGTTCAAGGAAATCGGTAGGGCGTAAACGAAAACGTTCACGACGCCACCGGCATAAGAAATCAAAACGTTCGCGACGTTCTAGGAACATTAGAGTTAATAAATTATCTAAGGAGGTTGAGGAGCTGCGTGACTTGCTTGGCCGTAAAAATAATAATAGTACTCACACCTATCCGATAGATTTTTGTAATGAGTCCTGCATTGATTTAAATGAAAGCCGCGAATTATTTTGTGATAATGATATTAATGAGGGTAGCAGTGAAGCCACAAAAGAGTTTTCGTTTAGTATTCAGACCAAGCTTAAGGAACCGTCAGTCCCTAAAGCACCTAGCGATTTTTTTGATACCCTAAACCGTATTCAGCATTTTGATAATACTGACTGGTGTAATGTTCGTTATGCCGATACTCAAAAAATGTATAACCATTCACCTGGTTTTTTAGATTTAGAGATTAATGACGAAATCAAAGCCTATGAGTCTACGCGTCATTTAGCTCAAGCAGATAGGGCCTATGCTGCCCAAACTTTCTGTTTATTAAAACTTAGGGAGGTTTTACAAGATTCTTTGAAAAGTTTCTTAACATGGGCAAAAGACGAACGAGATAAATTGTGTTTTGATAATTTACAAGAAAAAATTCTTGAAATATTTTTCAAAGATGATGTGCATAATGTATCATCCGATTTACTGCAATTACTTTGTGGCCACAGAGCCGAAATTATTCAGATGAGACGTGATGCCATATTGAAATTTATTCGAGATCCTCTTATAAAATCATCTTTACGTAAAATACCTCCCTCATGCCAGAACCTTTTTAATGCTGAGTCTTTTACAACTGCCCTCGAAAAAATTGGTGGTGTTAAGAAAGCGTTCTTACCAATGAGAAGTAATGACAGCTCGGCCCATCAAGCTGGATCTAGTAAAGCTGTATCTAACAACCGCCCTCCGCAGGGGACGGTCTGTTACAACAAGCCTTCGCAAGGTATTGTACCTGGATGCTGCCATGCTCACGCTGCACATCCGGCATATAACGCTCCTCCGCAGGGGAGCTATTATTCTCAATGTCCTCAGGGATATGTAAACAACCACTCTAATCGACGAGGAGCCTCCAATACAAGAGGTTCCTTTCGATCCCAAGCCGGTCGATCAGGCAAGGGCCAATTCAAAAACATTCGAAATCAGAACGCGTCCAATAGCGCGTCTAAAAACGATCAGTTTAAAAAACGGAGCAACTGACTCGAGTCGCGCGAGCACCGAGTTCAGAGCCGGCCAGTTGACCCGCTTTACCCACCGTTGGGAACACTTGGGAGCTCCAAAATTCATTATAAACATAATAAATGGTTATCGAATACCATTCCTTCGAAAACCTCCACTGATTGTCCCAAATGTAACAAACAGTGCCTTCAATATTCTGACGTCACCAGAAATGTCAATGCTTGTAAATCAAATGAAAGCACAGGGCGTTCTCGAGAAGGCAGATATATCCCCGAGCTTCATATCAACAATATTTTTGGTACCAAAAGGCGATGGCTCCGTCCGTCCAATTTTCAACTTGAAAGCTCTAAACGAGTTTGTTTTCACAGACCGATTCAAGCTGATAAACATTTTTCGAATACCAGATTTTCTACAGCCTCGAGATTGGCTTTGCAAGATAGACCTTTCCCAAGCCTATTTTCATTTGGCAATTTGTCAGTCCCAACGACGGTTTCTCAGAATAATTTACAAAGGAGAATTACTCCAAGTGACATGCCTCCCATTTGGGCTGAGCACGGCTCCAAAGGTTTTTGCGTCCCTGACCAATTGGATCGCTCAAACTTTGTGCGAAGAAGGCATACGCTTAATTGTCTATCTAGACGATTTTTTGATCGCTCATCAGGATATAGGCGTTCTCAGATCACAGGTTCAGTTAGTGATGCAACGGCTACAATACCTAGGTTGGCAGATCAACTTCCAAAAATCCGAGCTCACGCCCCAAAAGAATTTGGTCTATTTAGGTGTTCATTGGGACCCCTGGCTCAATCAAAAACGACTTCCGCTAGACAAATATCAGGGCCTTCTGGCCAAATTGTCACGCATGCGGAGAGACAACAAAGTGGTATTAAAAGACCTACAAAGCCTTGTAGGCCTTCTGAATTTTGCCAGTTTTGTAGTTCCAAAGGGCAGGCTCAATCACCGGAGTTTGTTAGATTTCCTAAATTCAATTCCGAAATCGTCAAAAAGCCTGCATGCCTTACCAGCAGAGGCACAAGAAAATTTGGAATGGTGGATGCAAAACTACCAAGCCTCGACACCAATTCACATTGCACCTCCAAGTCATTTCCTTACAACAGATGCCTCCGATATAGCATGGGGCGCACAGTTGGACAGTCGGTCACTGTCAGGACCTTGGAGCGAGCAGGAGACCGGATTGCATTGCAACCAAAAAGAAATGCTGGCAATTTTAAAAGTCTTACAAGGTCATTGTCAGCTCCTGCGATGCTCCACAGTGCTTGTACAGTGCGACAACAAGACTGTGGTAGCTTACCTGCGCAACGAGGGGGGGACAATATCAAAACCCCTGATGAATATTACAATGAAGGTTTTCGAGGTACTGAACCAACACAGTATTGTTCTAAAAGTTTTTCACTTACCAGGGAAATTCAACATCCTGGCCGATCGCCTTTCTCGGGGTCGGGCTGCCGTAGAATGGCACTTAATATCTCGATGCACCGAAACAATCTTTCGGAAATTCGGAATCCCGGTAATAGACCTTTTTGCCTCGGAAACGGCTCATGTCGTTGCCAATTATGTTTCACTGGACTTGAACGACAAACAGGCCATTCATCACGATGCGTTTTCGATCGAATGGAACTACCAGCTAGCGTGGGTGTTCCCACCACCTTGTCTGGTTCCAAGAGTACTAGCGCACCTCAACCGTGCGACCGGATTTTCCTTTTGGTGGTTCCTCGGTGGGACCGAGTTTTCTGGAGAAGAGACCTGAAGACACGAGCAATAGGTCCTCCCTTCACTATTCGGAACCTGGACCATTATTTAGTGAACACAGCTACCGGCCTTCCACCTCCCAGAGTCCAAAATATAACTTTAGAGGTATGGAAATGTGGGAGTGGGGTCAAAACTTGAAAAACTGGAATTCAGACCAAATAAAATTGTTAGAATCATCCTGGAGGTCATCAACTCGCAAAACCTACAGAGCTGCTTGGTCTCGATGGTTAAAATGGGCAGAAAAACATAAAATTAACCCAGTTAATCCAGAAGGATCTGTAATGGCACAATTTTTAGCGGATTTGTATTTAATTGAAAAATTATCGTATAATACAAAACTCTTGCATAAATCTGTAGTTGCTACCCTGTGCAATGCTGATTCAGGTAGCCTTTTAAGTTCCCATACTTTAATAAAGCATGTGCTAAAATCAATTGCTCTTAAAAAGCCGGTAACAAGCAAACCCCCTATCTGGAACATTGATGATCTATTGTCTCATTTAGCGAATAGTACCATAGACTCCAACAATCTTTTCGCAACATCTAGGCATACAGCTGCATTACTACTCCTTTGTTCGGGCAGACGAGTTCATGATTTAACTCTCCTCTGTATTGACTCTGATCACTTAATTATGTCAGATGATAGTGTGATAATGAGGCCAGTTTTTGGTTCCAAAACCGATTCTGCTACGCATAGACAATCTGGTTGGAAGTTATTAAAAAATCTTGATAACAGGAATCTAGATCCTGTTTATTGGATACGCCAGACTATTGACCTACTCGAAAATAGACGGAATTTGGCTAAATGTCACAATTTATTTGTGAACTTAAGGGGTCAGGCTAGACCTGCTTCTCGAGCTGTAATAGCAGGTTGGATTAGATCTCTCCTATTAGAAGCCAAGATAATAGCGACTCCTGGTAGCTTTCGGTCTGCAGTTGCATCAAAAAATTGGTCAGAAAATCTTCCAATTGATACCATCTTGGCTAGAGGTAATTGGAAAGTTGAAAATACTTTCCAGAAATTCTATAAACGTCAAGTTATGCCAGCTGCCTCGGTTTCTGGGATAACCATAACGAATTTGTTTGATCCTATAAATTAAGTGAGTGATTATGTAATCGTATCACACAATAATTAATGATTACCTATGTAATTTTATAATTTCCTATCTAGATTGTTCCAGTAATATAAATTGTCATTGAAGTTTTCTTATTTTTAGTTTACCTCAATCGAATAGGTAGTGATTGTTAAAGGATTTCTTTTGTTTATGTAAAAATTAAAGTTTATACGCACATCGATGTTTTTTGTTTTTATTTAGGAAAATGTAAAACTACAATATCATAACTCCCCTCTGTATTAGTCCTTGGACATTAAATTCAGATTTAATAACATTCTCACATTGGCGTTCTTCACCACCAGGCGATAACAAACACGTCTCAATCTTTTAAGCTTCGAATTGACGGTCAAGTTATTTAATAGCAGCGTTTTTCCTGAAATAAAACGCTTATTAAATTACTTACCTAAATTCGAAGCTTAACTTAATTCCTGCCTGGTTGATTTTCAACACAATGAGCAAGACGCTCAGACGCATCAGGCCATGAGCCCACCTGGTGGTGAGGTGGAGAGGGGAAGGATGTGCGAAAGAGAAGGGTATACAGGGTAGAAAGAGAGAGGGGAACTACGCGGAAACGAAGGTGCTGTCTCAATCTTTTAAGCTTCGAATTTAGGTAAGTAATTTAATAAGCGTTTTATTTCAGGAAAAACGCTGCTATTGCCGTTTTAACGTTTGTTATATTTTTAACTTTTTTAAGTGCATATACGAACTTATTTATTCGTTTGGTTACAGTGTCATTAAGTGCCTTCCAGTTTATGTCTTGATCTAAAGTGACACTTAGAAATTTTGTTTGAGTTACTTCGTCAATTTTATGTATTTTCATTTTAACATTGTATTTAGAATTATTAGATTTATTAAATTGTATATAAACAGATTTTTTAAGATTTATAGATAATTCAATTTTATTTAGATATTCAATTAGTCTTTCAATAGTATTATTAATTTCAGTCTCATGATCGTCAATTGTATTGTTTTTCCTATCCGTTGTTACAATAATAGAAATATCATCAGCAATATCCCGGTCATTATTATGTCGTATCTATACTAATATTATAAAGAGGTAAAGTTTGTGTATTTGTTAAATTGTAAGGGGTAATCTCGGGATCTACTGAACCGATTTTAAAAATTCTTTCACCAATAGAAAGCCACATTATTGCTGAGTGAAAACCGAAAAATAAAAAGGCTTTTACGTGGTAATCCGTTTTGCAAAGTGATTCGGAGAAAAAGCCAAAGCAGCGGAGGGCGCAGGATGGTTTCGGGTTTAATTCGGTTCGCGTTCGTGCTCGCTTCGGGAGAAAGGGGCGTGGCCTTTTACATCTGATCTGTGAGAGAGGTACTCGCGCGGCTCAGTCGCGTGACTCGCGTGCACAGATTATCTATTGTTGCGTGGTCGGCTCCATATGCAGCGGACGTCCCCGAAATTGAATTTTTCGAAACGTAATTAGCACACTTTCGACTAATTATGCCCAACGAAGTGGGCACGGGTCAGCTAGTCTTAAATAAAATGGGATTCGCGGCAGTAACAAATAAATGTCTATTTACTGAATAATAATGATTAAAATCATCAATACAACCGTCTCAGTTCACATAAGTCTCAAGAGTGACTTTTTGATGAAAAAGGCAATTTTGAGACTTATGATTTAACTGATTGTTAGCTCTTTAAATACATTTATAAATAGTTTTATGATATTTACAGTATTTTTTATAAATTAGAGAATTGTTTTGTATAAATAAGTTATTTTATTGAGTTGAAATGCTAAAATGGCGCCAACGGTTATTGGAATGACAGTTAACTATTGCAGTCTGTACTACAGACGGTTATAAAAGGTCCAAGGCGCCATTTTAGCGGGTCATTCTTTTCTGAACTTGGAAAGTGAGAGGAGCTCTAAATACCTGTGTAAGTACTGTGCATTTTATAAAAAACTTGTAATGTTATGCTGTAGCTATTTATTCTGTACCTACTTATTTTGATGTGTTTGATGTGCTGTAGCCATTTATTCTGTACTTATTTTGATGTGTGCTCAGTCTGACCCCTTTGAATTAAAACATGATTGACTGTTCAAATAAAAGCTTATTATTTATTTCCCTTCCGCTCTGGCTAGTCCAACATTTCAGAAGTGGGATAGATAAATTAATGCCCTAACTACTTCTGTCGTTTGGTTCTGAACTTTCTTTTTTTTTTCTCTTTCTTTTCTTTCTTATTTTTTTATTATTCCATTGTTTGTAATCTTTGATTAACCTACTTAACGGTTTAAAGCCATCTAAGTAAAGGGTTATTTGATATTGTGTTTGATTTAACTTATTTGTAGTTTGTTCTCCAAGACATACCTAGTCATAGTTTTACCGTGTTGTGGGTGCCCCTTTTTGTCCGTTGATTTCTTATTTCAGATAATCATGGAAAACTTGCACCAGTTTTCACCACGTGGGTGGTCTCACGGCGCGGCGGCGTAGCGTGTGACAGGATTGAGCGGCGATTGCGAGGCCGGGTGTTACCTTCAGCAAGCATACTGTGAGGACACCACGACCAAGATCAGAGAGGTGTAACCGGTGCTGTGCAAGGCGCAGCCGGTGCCGTCGTGTGGGGTGCAGCCGTTGCCATACCAGGGGCGGCCACTGCTGTGCGAGGCGCAGCCGGTGCCGTCGTGTGAGGTGCAGCCGTTGCCTTACAACGGGCGGCCACTGCTGTGCGAGGCGCAGCTGGTGCCGTACAAGGGGGCGGCTGCTGCTGTGCAAGGCGCAGCCGCAGTGGTGCGAGGCGCAGCCGCAGTGGTGCGTACGCAGCTGCAATGGCACGAGGCGCAGCTGCAGCGGCACGAGGAGCATCCACATCAACGAAAGGCCCTCAGGGTAACAATAACGTTACCGAACAGGTCAGTAATACAATTTTATTGGCACAAATGTGAAAGGAAGTTGTTCAGTCCATGAGAACAGAAGGAAACAATGAACGTTTTCCTGTTTTTTTTTTAATATGATTCCCGAATTTGACCTCATTTAATGTCAAAAAAAAAACAAACAAAAAAAAACACATTTAAATGATCACACATTACTTTTTAAACAAAGTTGCCCTTCTGCAGCGTTACTTTGTTGTGGCACGGTGTTCGCATTCCATTTCCGTTATAAGTATTTGCGACCACAGTAAATTGTACCTTTTGCGGGTGGATGGAAAAAAATAGCAAGATTTGTTTCTTGAATGTTTTAGCAGAATATAATTTTGTGTAAGTACCTACCTATGTGTTATGTCAATGTGAATCAATGATCTGTTTTGAAAGAAAATATTACTACCTACCTGCTTAGTTTGTATGTCAAAGTTTTATGTTATACCATAAACTTAAATAAGTTCCAAAAATGTTCTCAAGTAAAAGTGATTTAAAAACAAATCACATCGTGTTTGTTTAAATTTAAAATAATCGTCTTTTGAATAAAAACACCCGTCACAAAGTCAAAACATTTAAAGTGTACAACGTGGTGTTATATTTTGGTTAGTGCTGATAACTTGGTAACCTGTTGCAATCTTTGCAATGTAACAATTCAATTTTTCAATTAATTTAGTCAATTACAACTTTTACATTGTGTCTGAATTTCTATTACGAATAAACACTAAATATCATACGTGCGACTGCCTCGTTGGTCTAGTGGTCGCAAGCGCGACTGCTGAGCATGAGGTCCTGGGTTCGATTCCCGGGTCGGGCAAAGGGTTATTGGCTTTTTCCATAAGGAATATCAGTAACAGCCACGGTCTGGATTTGTGCCCGGTTGATGGCAATAGGCTCGCCCCTATTACATGGGACTTAAAACCACAACTGGCGAAATGTGGGTGTAATAATAGGTACACCTCTGCCTAACCCTTCGGGGATTAAGGCGTGATGTTATGTTATGTTATCATACGTGCAATCCATATTTAAATTATCACAATTAACCAAATTACATGCCGATCCATAATTATTTAAACCATCACAATTCATGTCACATGTCAATCAGTCGCCTGTCCTTATCATCATCCTATTTTAGCATGCACTAAACATTATTCTGAGTTAATTATTTTATATTAAGTAAAACAATTTATTAAGGAAATTATACTTATGAAAATTGTGTCAAAATTAAATGTGTGACAGTGAATTTAATACAGTTGTTCAGAATTATTGATGTTATGTTTGCAGGTAATAAAAACTCTGTATAAAATAAAAATTGGATAGGGTAAATGCCACTTTTGTCGTTAAAAGGACTCTAAAGATTCTTTTACTGAGTAGAAGCATTTTGGAACAATTAGAGTTTTAGCCTTTTGGAATATACCTACATAAGGTATACTTTATTGCCACAAAATAATATCACCTTGAGGGTGGAGCGCATAATTTCTTATAAGGCAAATGGTTGACGTTGTGTATATCTTAAACTTTAGTGAACTTGTCGATATTTAAAAAAAAAAAAAACAAATATAAATTACCAATACTTAAATGCCAAGTAGGCTAAATGTATTAACTTCTATTTGCTTATTTCTGAAGGTTGTTTAGATTGAGAGGTGGTTTTTTTTATATGATCTAAATTGCATAATTTTAGCTTTGTCACTATTAATTTGCCATTCATTTCTGGAGCCAAGTATCTACAGTTTGGAGTAAATCTTGTATTTGGATAATTTTTACGTTTGTTTACGTTTCCACAATTAATTAAATTAATATTGAAATATTGTCTGTACCTAAATAGTACTGGTAAAGCCGAGTCAATGAGCGTGCATAAATTTCTAAGTGGTCAGACAGGCTGCAACCAAACGCACTGCCAAAACTTGCAAGTTTCGCACAGACATGGTACCAAGGACTTCCTAGTGTCATGTTTTCCTGGTCTGAATGGCAAAACAAACTACGTTCGTCTTTCCCAAGTGACGAGAGTTACGCCTATTTGTTGTCAGATATGCTTGTTGTACTTTTACGACAAAGCAGTACTAAATAGTGTAATATTGCCGGCAAAAGTGCCATAGACCGCATAGTCCGCATACTATTTGGTATTGAAGATCGTTCTATACCTAAGAACAAGCTTAGAAGCCGCCTAGTACATCTCTATAAATTATTATTAGTATATTTGAAGGGAGTTAAAATTAATTAAAGAGTTGACAAAACTGTACAGCAGGCAAGCGTAATTTGACAATAAACATAATAGAACCAAAACCAATACGACTCCTTCCACAGCCAAATGTTAGAAGTATAACCGTGGTGAAGGTCACTCGTATTATAAACCAGGGACCGAAAGCGGTTACGGTTAAAGGTTAAGATACCTCAAAAATATACCGGTACCGGTTTAAAATAAAGGTTGAGCTATACCGGTACCTTTATAAATAAAGGTTGCGCTGAACCGTTATTTAACCCTTACACGATTTCGGCACCGAAATGCCGAAACAGGGCGCGGCGCGCGTGCGCGCGGTGGAAAACGTTAGTACTTGTGTATTTTGTAGTATAAAATACAATCGGCAAGTGAAGACAGACCGAGTGGCGAGGCGGTGCGTCAAAGAAAACCCCTATTTATTAAGGTTTGGGTACCGCTACCGGTACATTAATAACGGTTATGGTACTTCTACCTAAATATACCGGTATGCATTACCAACCTCAAAATTTCGGTACCGAAAAAAATAACGAACGAATAACGAAAAATAATCGAAATATTTCGGTAACCCTTATTTAACGGTATGACGTCATACCGAAATTTAAAGGTACCGTTATTTTTACGTAATTCAGTCCCTGTAAAAACGTAAAGAAACAGTCAAACGGTGTACTGCTTGTAACAAAGTAGCACACTTAGTAAACGACTGTCCCGATAGAAAGGATACAACTCCTTAGGTGATTTTTAGTATTTTCGCAAAACACGAAAATAACTTTATTGACTTTGGAAATAATTGTTCCATGCTGAGAGAGTTGGTTGCCCGTAACTTAAAGGTTTTGGCGAATCTATAGTTAGTTGTTTAGGAAAATGTGACATAAACCTCGAAATAGATTCCGTGAAGGCAATCCTTTAGTCTCTGGTAACTTATTATAAGTTCTTTTATTGAGGGGTCAAACTTTTATTGAGCAGGAGCACGTAATCATTATTAAAACTAACGAATTGCTGCAAATTAAAAATAAGTCAAAGACTGAGAATTGTATTACGTGTTTCAGCCGATATTAATATGAGTGGTTATACCGATATCGATGTTTCTTTGACACTAATAAAGTGATGATGTACCTACTAATAGTTGAAATAATAATAATAAAAACAAAAAAATTAACCTAATAGTGAATACGAAGCTATTCAGAGTTTCAATAAGTTTAATGTATGGTCAAAGCCGAAAGCACTACTCCAATACTATCGCATAGTTACGATATTAGATACCTATAATGCGAAGATTTTATTAACAAAATTAGTTTTACGATGAGCTAAAATATATTATTTTGTTGTTAAATATGGCTATATTGATGAAACGATGGTAAATGAAGCGTTTTAGAATAAGATTTGTTTGATTAGGCTTTGGGCTTTTACAGATGATTTATAATATGTTGTTGGATATGGCTATGTAATAAAGAATGATGAGGGGCCTGTTGCCACTGGTATTCGGGACATATGGGGCCCGTTACCAGGGGTAATCGGGACATATTGAGGACTATTACCACTGGTATTCAGGATGTATGAGGCCTGTGGCCAGGGGCTTACAGGATGAATTAAGTGGAAACTATGTTTTTTTTTCCTACTCCTCCGCTATTCTTTTCTGATTAATTTCGTTGCGGGATCCAAGACAGTTAAATCATTTCTCTGGGACTTCGTCGAGCTTCATTGTCTCGGCGCTTTTCTTGTGGTCGCCACTGTTGATTCTGGCTAACAGGAGTTACAGTGGTTTGGGAATAGTGTGGTGGGCTTGTCCCAATAAAAAAAAAAAAAAAAAAAGGATGAATTAAGGCCTGATACCACTGGTATTCGGGACGTATGGAGCCCGTTGCCAGGGGTACTCAGGACATACTGAGGATTATTACCACTGGTATTCAGGATGTAAGAGGCCTGTTGCCAGGGGTTTACAGGATGAATTGGGTCCTGTTGCCACTGGTATTCGGGACATATGGGGCCCGTTACCAGGGGTAATCGGGACATATTGAGGACTATTACCACTGGTATTCAGGATGTATGAGGCCTGTGGCCAGGGGCTTACAGGATGAATTAAGTGGAAACTATGTTTTTTTTTCCTACTCCTCCGCTATTCTTTTCTGATTAATTTCGTTGCGGGATCCAAGACAGTTAAATCATTTCTCTGGGACTTCGTCGAGCTTCATTGTCTCGGCGCTTTTCTTGTGGTCGCCACTGTTGATTCTGGCTAACAGGAGTTACAGTGGTTTGGGAATAGTGTGGTGGGCTTGTCCCAATAAAAAAAAAAAAAAAAAAAAGGATGAATTAAGGCCTGATACCACTGGTATTCGGGACGTATGGAGCCCGTTGCCAGGGGTACTCAGGACATACTGAGGATTATTACCACTGGTATTCAGGATGTAAGAGGCCTGTTGCCAGGGGTTTACAGGATGAATTGGGTCCTGTTGCCACTGGTATTCGGGACGCATGGAGCCCGTTGCCAGGGGTACTCAGGACATATTGAGGATTATTACCACTGGTATTCAGGATGTATGAGGCCTGTTGCCAGGGGTTTACAGGATGAATTGGGGCCTGTTGCCACTGGGGTTCGGGACGCATGGAGCCCGTTGCCAGGGGTACTCAGGACATATTGAGGATTATTACCACTGGTATTCAGGATGTAAGAGGCCTGTTGCCAGGGGTTTACAGGATGAATTGGGGCCTGTTGCCAGGGGTATTCAAGACATATCCAGACGGCGCCATGAGCGCGATGCAGTCGGCGCCATGAGCGCGATGCAGTCGGCGCCATGAGCGCGATGCAGACGGCGCCATGAGCGCGATGCAGACGGCGCCATGAGCGCGATGCAGTCGGCGCCATGAGCGCGATGCAGACGGCGCCATGAGCGCGATGCAGACCGCGCCATGAGCGCGATGCAGTCGGCGCCATGAGCGCGATGCAGACCGCGCCATGAGCGCGATGCAGACCGCGCCATGAGCGCGATGCAGTCGGCGCCATGAGCGCGATGCAGACCGCGCCATGAGCGCGATGCAGACGGTGCCATGAGCGCGATGCAGACGGCGCCATGAGCGCGATGCAGACGGCGCCATGAGCGCGATGCAGACCGCGCCATGAGCGCGATGCAGACGGCGCCATGAGCGCGATGCAGACGGCGCCATGAGCGCGATGCAGTCGGCGCCATGAGCGCGATGCAGACGGCGCCATGAGCGCGATGCAGTCGGCGCCATGAGCGCGATGCAGTCGGCGCCATGAGCGCGATGCAGTCGGCGCCATGAGCGCGAATGCGATGCAGTCGGCGCCATGAGCGCGATGCAGTTGGCGCCATGAGCGCGATGCAGTCGGCGCCATGAGCGCGATGCAGTCGGCGCCATGAGCGCGATGCAGACCAAGCGAGTGCTAGTATAGTGAAAGTGAAGTGCTATTATCATGGTTTTAAGTTACTTATACTACTCGCGTAACACAAATGTTATAAGTTATAATATTGTGATGTTTACCTCTAACATAACTTTTAATGTTTAAAGATGAACTAAAACTTAGTCTTTTATATCGAATATTCTAATGTTGGTATTTAATTATATATTGGTAATCTAATCATACTTGTGTACCGTACGAGGACGCACGAGGTTCAGGACGGCCGAATGTTAGCTATTTAAATTCATTTATAAATAGTTTTATGATATTTACAATATTTTTTTTAGAGAATTGTTTTGTATAAATAAGTTATTTTATTGAGTTGAAATGCTAAAATGGCGCCAACGGTTATTGGAATGACAGTTAACTATTGCAGTCTGTACTACAGACGGTTATAAAAGGTCCAAGGCGCCATTTTAGCGGGTCATTCTTTTCTGAACTTGGAAAGTGAGAGGAGCTCTAAATACCTGTGTAAGTACTGTGCATTTTATAAAAAACTTGTAATGTTATGCTGTAGCTATTTATTCTGTACCTACTTATTTTGATGTGTTTGATGTGCTGTAGCCATTTATTCTGTACTTATTTTGATGTGTGCTCAGTCTGACCCCTTTGAATTAAAACATGATTGACTGTTCAAATAGAAGCTTATTATTTATTTCCCTTCCGCTCTGGCTAGTCCAACATGATTATAGATAAAATTGGCCACTTTTGGCGGTAACAAGTAATTCTCTTAATACATATCAAGTCTAGAATCATGAAAAGTGATTTTAAATAATACTACAGGTTATTAAAAATACTAGCATGATAGTGTTTTGGATTTTTCAAAGATTTGTGATTTTAGAGTAAAATAAATAAGATGTGGGAGGCGCTAGTTTCGGTGCTGTTACCCCGCGAAATTCGAATTTTCCTATGGAATTTACTTACGTTTTTTTGCAATTTGCCGGTGTGTCAAGTTTTATGTTAAACTAGCTGAACCCGCGCATGCGTTGCAATGCTTTTTTCCTACTACCCTACCTACCTACTACCCTACCTACCTACTACCCTACCTACCTACTACCCTACCTACCTACTACCCTATCTTCCTACTACCCTACCTACCTACTACCCTACCTACCTACTACCCTACCTACCTACTACTCTACCTACCTACTACCCTACCTACCTACTACCCTACCTACCTACTACTCTACCTACCTACTACCCTACGTACCTACTACCCTACCTACCTACTCTACCCTACCTACCTACTACCCTACTTACTACCCTACCTACCTACTACCCTGCCTACCTACCAACCACTTTCTCACCTTTAAAACCTTCTTGGATTCTTGAAATCTTGGATTTTCATTTTGACCTCATTTTCGTAATCAGCGACCCCAAAAACCTTGAAAACGACACCCATGACGGAAAAACCAAAAATTTTCCTGGCCGCCATCTTGGATTTTAATTTTGAGCTCATTTTCGCAATCAGCGACCCCAAAAACCATGAAAACGACACCCATGACGGAAAAACCAAAAATTTCCTTGGCCGCCATCTTGGATTTTAATTTTGAGCTCATTTTCGTAATCAGCGACCCCAAAAACCATGAAAACCACACCCATGACGGAAAAACCAAAAATTTCCTGGCCGCCATCTTGGATGTTCATTTTGACCTCATTTTCGTATTCAGCGACCCAAAAAACCATGAAAACCACACCCATGACGGAAAAACCAAAAATTTCCTGGCCGCCATCTTGGATGTTCATTTTGACCTCATTTTCGTATTCAGCGACCCCAAAAACCATGAAAACCACACCCATGACGGAAAAACCAAAAAAATTCCTTGCCGCCATCTTGGATTTTCCTTTTGACGTCATTTTCGTATTCAGCGACCCAAAAAACCATGAAAACCACACCCATGACGGTAAAACCAAAAATTTTCCTGGCCGCCATCTTGGATGTTCATTTTGACCTCATTTTCGTATTCAGCGACCCCAAAAACCATGAAAACCACACCCATGACGGAAAAACCAAAAAAATTCCTTGCCGCCATCTTGGATTTTCCTTTTGACGTCATTTTCGTAATCAGCGACCCCAAAAAGCATGAAAACCACACCCATGACGGTAAAACCAAAAATTTTCCTGGCCGCCATCTTGGTCTTTATTTTGACCTCATTTTTGTAATCAGCGACCCCGAAAACCATATAAACGACGTACGACACCCATGATGGAAAAACTAAAATTTTTTTCGGCGCCATCTTGGATTTTCATTTTGAACTCATTTTCATAATCAGCGACCCCGAAAACCATGAATCAGAAAAAAAGTTCCGTCGCGGGTATCGCTTCATCGAGAATTGCCGCTGCGTGCGTCGCCGCGATAAACGCCGCGGGCGCCGCCGCGATAATTGCCGCGGGCGCCGCCGCGGGCACCGCCTCAAATTCAAACAATCGCGTATAAAATCGCTTCTCCGTGAACGCACTCATACACCGCCATATGTTTAAATTTAATCGCCAATCGCGTCGCGCGTCGCGTCGCGCGTACGTAAACACGCACTTAGCCCTTTGTGTCGAGGCCGCGGTATCTCTTTCGAACAACCCGCAGCCCGACACATGGAGTTCCTCAGGGCTACTAGGGGAGAAATAAGGTTAGTCCTAGGATACTTCCTAGGACTAACCTTATTTCTTGTTTATATCAACGACCTTACTAACCTAAAACTTATCCAGGGCGAAATCGTTTCCTTTGCTGATGATTACAGCTCTCCTTTTATCAGCCGATAATTGTAATGAAGTTTTTGATGCAGCCCAGTCTGGCTATAATGCTGTCAGGAAGTGGCTAAATGAAAATGTTTTAAAGCTAATTACTGATAAAACCAAAAATATTTATTTCAGTATTCGACCAAACTTTGGACATTGATCACACCTAAGTAGGTATGCCATTATCCCACACGAATGTACAGTGCATGGTGATTGCTCTTGTGTCAAGATAGGTGTGCAATTATGGACGAAGTTATGATGACGAATAACTACCGGAGATTTATTGTGAAGGACGGTACGGTTGACATATGTCGGGCATGCCACCGTCCGGGCGAATCAATCCGTCACATTATCTCCGGGTGTTCTCGTCTGGCTAACGGAGAATACTTGCATAGACACAACCTTGTAGCCAGGATTATCCATCAGCAACTTGCTCTGAAATACAACCTTGTAGAATCGGAGGTGCCGTACTACAGATATGTGCCCGACCCAGTTCTCGAAAATGGCAGTATCACATTGTACTGGGATCAATCCATCATCACTGACAGGACTATTGTAGCCAATAAGCCTGATATAGTGGTGGTGGATCGATCAGAGCAGCGCGCAATGATTGTTGACATAACGGTCCCGCATGACGGGAACCTCGTGAAAGCTGAGAAAGATAAACAAATCAATTATCTTGACTTAGCTCGCGAGGTTGTCGACATGTGGGATGTAAACTCAGCAATCATTGTGCCGATAGTCGTTACAGCCAATGGCTTAATTGCCAAGAGCCTCGAACAACATCTGAGGAGGCTCTCGTTAGGCAGCTGGATCAAGGGCTTGTTAGAGAGAGCGGTACTCCTGGACACGGCTCGTATTGTTAGGAAGTTCCTTTCTCTGGAGACCTGACTACCGGTAGCTTGGACTCTGTTCCCGATACCGGTGGGCTACTATTTTTTACCCGACTACGGCAAAGCCAAAGGAGGGAGGAGGATTTTGACTGGCTATGTATGTATGTATGTATGTATGTATGTATGTGTGTATCTTCATCTGTTCCCTCATAGCTTCTAATCTACTTAACGGAACTCGACATATGAGGTATCGTTAGAACCGTCTTAATTTTCCGCTGAACATAGGCTACGTGACGTGTCACAAAAAGCGATTTGGCGCCCTCTAGCGGACAAAAAGTAAGGCTTAAAAAATAAAAATGGAGATAAATACGCCGTGTTTGGTTTCATTTTAAAGGGCCTCACTTGCACATTTCCAAAATATTGTTCAAATTTAAAATCACGCCCTCTAGCGGACAAAAAGTCAAGAGTAAAAAAAAATTAACACCAAAATTGTTTAAATAAAAAAAAAGTAAAAAACTAAAACCCGACTACGACAAAAAAAACCACGCTGAAAAAGTATGAAACAAGATTTTCAGGATAGAACAAAAAGAAAAGCCGTAGTCACACGGTATTAAAGTGTTTAGGTTGGTACCTATACCGTGTGACTACGGCTTTTCTTTTTGTTCTATCCTGAAAATCTTGTTTCATACTTTTTCAGCGTGGTTTTTTTTGTCGTAGTCGGGTTTTAGTTTTTTACTTTTTTTTATTTAAACAATTTTGGTGTTAATTTTTTTTTACTCTTGACTTTTTATATTTTTAAATGTTTTTTTTAAATATTTTATTGTATAGGAATATTTAAAAATACATATGTAGGAGGTGTTTTCAGGGGACGTCACACGTGAAGAGAAACACAGGCGAAGTTTCAGGTGATCTGTATTTCAGCAGCAGTTTACAGGTTTTCACAATTATCGAAGAATGTTGTTTGGATTCTAATGAACAGGAACAGTTCTCACGACCAAGTCCTAGGACGAAGGTCGAAGAATGAAGTCCCTCTATCCAAAAAAGTATTCCTGAGGGAGTATAGGGTTTTCCGTGACAACTAGCAGGGGTGTCTCACGTAACCTTTCCAAGTAGGGCGAGATTCGCAAATGCACCAACTGGTTAGCTGTCTGAGGAAATTCACTGATCAAGCGAGGGTCATTAAGTGCCGGAGAATCTTAACACCGCGATTCAGAAATACGCGTCATCGGCGCAGCGCCATCTAGTGGAAAGCGGTCGAACTTTTACGGTCACTTGCTACTTGATCAATGAACTTCTACTACTTAAGAGTCTAATACATGGTAGGGTGTATGAATACATAATAATTGGTAAGTAGACGTGTGTTACAATCTCCCCCTCAGTCCTCAAAGACGTCTCGGCGTGGTGGACTGGATAGTGGGATTATTGTTTTCTCGGGCGTCCACGTCGTCGTTTGGCCCCAGGTGAAGGCTTGCTGGCAACCTTCTTCTTTCTAGGACGTCCTCTTCTTCGAAGTGGTTGTACGGGTTCTGGAACTGTTTCCAGGCTACCGCCTTTAAATGGAGTCAAAGCGGAAACGTGATAGAGACCGATTTGATTAGTAGTGGAGTAATTTCTCTCAGCGGGCGTGAGTGATCTACTCGAATATTCATTAAGATACTCATCTTTCTTCTCCCCCTGGACCAGAGCGTCCAGAGCTGATCCAAGCGCATAGCTACTGGCATCAGTCTTGAAAATGTAGGACTTGGTTTCGTAGGCCTGCCGCAACACATGGGCAGTCGCTAACCAAGTTTTAAGGGCGTTGTAGTCCTCTTCCTTTTGCACATCATCTATTTCTATGCTACAAAAGTGATAATCACCATCAGAGTCCGTAGGATCGCTTGCACCAGGAAAGAGTTGACTTGCATGCGGGGATAGTTTGACTTCTGCTTCTTTTACGAGTACATTATGATGATGAGGCAAATAACCATCGAAGACCCTTTTTCCTTTCTTAGCAGGTGACAGCTCGAATGGTATCAATTTGTATCCTGGAGAACTCTCGGGAAGAACGGCTGCACTTGAGGATGCAATAGCCGCTGAAGCCATCCCCTCGCTGGGATCTAAAGCAACACTGGCCGAGTTGCTACTCGTTTGCTCGAAGGTTACAAAGTCTTCTTCATATAACTCGTAGATGGAGTCGGCATCAAGAAATTCTATCGGCCTGTTCCTTAGATCCGATTGTACGTCAACCGGGCAAAAGGCTAGGTTAGTTGACGGTAGTGACCGTTGCTTATTTGCGCAGCATGTTGGGCAGCTAGTGCGAACTACACCGGGTGTACCACAGCCGTAACATGTGACTTTGGGCGTTGAAGGAGATGGAGCCTGCGTCGTCTTGGAAGGGGCTGTTGTAGTTGGTCCCACAGATTTGGTTGCTTCTACCTCTTGTTGCTTCTTTTTAAGTTTTCTACATTGCTCGGTTGTATGGCCGATGAAGTGGCAGAAGGAACACTTGAGTTTTGGTTTTGAAGTCGGCTTTGGTCTCGCTTCTTTGCATTCGTCAGCTTTGTTAATCCACATTTGTTCGACGCCTCGTGCTGCTTCCAACAGATCGTCGTAACTCTCTATGGAGTTACGCGGAACCTTTTCCTTTATACGGTGTTTAAGTTGGCCGTATACCATATGGAGTTGGTGTGATTCCGGTATCTCGGGTTCAGGCAGTTGTGCGAATAGCATTCGCTTGTGTGCAACGAAGGTTTCTGTGTTCGTGTGGATATCCTGCACTTCGTTGACGATCTCCTGATAAATAATATAGGCAGGTTTTTTCGGAGCAAAAGCGTGACGGAGACGGTCTTTGAAGTCCGCCCATGTGGAAACATGTTTCTTCACTCCCTGCCACCACACTGCAGCTTCACCCTTGAGGAGCAGTGGTAACCCAGTGAGCGCTTCTGCATCACTTACATTCTCTATTTGTTTAAAAACTGATACTGCCGCCAAAAAAGCTTCCGTTACTTCTGAGTTCTTGGTCCCGTCGAATTCAGCTTTACAGGTTGTAAAAGACCCATGTCTTCCTGGTGAAAGCTTCGACAGCAGCGCCTCAAACTGAGTATCGGACATGGTCACCGACATCTCTGCTTTTCCCTTTTCTGTAGGTGTCGTTGTAGTTCGTCCGTAACGTGTAACGTACTTCGGTTTTTCTTCTTGCCCACAGTTGGTCGCCAGTTTGTAGGAGGTGTTTTCAGGGGACGTCACACGTGAAGAGAAACACAGGCGAAGTTTCAGGTGATCTGTATTTCAGCAGCAGTTTACAGGTTTTCACAATTATCGAAGAATGTTGTTTGGATTCTAATGAACAGGAACAGTTCTCACGACCAAGTCCTAGGACGAAGGTCGAAGAATGAAGTCCCTCTATCCAAAAAAGTATTCCTGAGGGAATATAGGGTTTTCCGTGACAACTAGCAGGGGTGTCTCACGTAACCTTTCCAAGTAGGGCGAGATTCGCAAATGCACCAACTGGTTAGCTGTCTGAGGAAATTCACTGATCAAGCGAGGGTCATTAAGTGCCGGAGAATCTTAACACCGCGATTCAGAAATACGCGTCATCGGCGCAGCGCCATCTAGTGGAAAGCGGTCGAACTTTTACGGTCACTTGCTACTTGATCAATGAACTTCTACTACTTAAGAGTCTAATACATGGTAGGGTGTATGAATACATAATAATTGGTAAGTAGACGTGTGTTACACATATAATTTAAATGTATTAAGTTAAATAAAGGAAATAATAATAATAGAGCCTCGACGAACATCTAAGGAGGCTCTCGCTTGGTGGCTGGATCAAGGGCTTTGATTCAGAAGGCAGTACTTCTAGACACGGCGCGCATTGTCAGGAGGTTCCTCTCTCAAGAGCCCTGACCACCGGTAGCTCGGACCCTGTTCCTAATGCCGGTGGGCTACTATTTTTTATATTTTTTAATGTTTTTTATATGCTTTTTTGTAATAAATATTTAAAAATGTATTGAATATTGTTACGACGGTCATCTAGAATCTTCGAGAAACCGCGCTAATAACTGTGTAGTACCTAGAAAATACGAGTTCATTCTTTTAGGTATACCTATTTCCGTAGTAGGTATAGAACTTACATTGTATTCAAGGTCAGGCGCCGGGAGTCGCCGGCAGTTGTCATTGTACTTTCGACCGTATGCCGACGACGTTAAGTAACTTCTTCCTTGTCGGTTCTTTTATCTTTAAGTTTATTTTTTGTTAATGTTTTTTTGTGGATGCTTTCTTGAATAATAGAGAATTATCTCGAATGTCTTTTGTTTGCTTGGGTATAAAAGGACCGATTGAGGACGAAGTGAGTCAGGATTCGCCTGCAGTCCGCACCAGACGTCGCCCATCGCGCTGCGATATCTGGAGAACTAAAAAGTGTCGCGAGTGTGCTGCCACCTGGAGGCGCGCCGCGGAACTTCCCATCGCTCGGACCACTTCATTGCTTTCTCTGTGTTCGCGCGAGTGCCTAGCACTGGTGCGAGCACAGGGGGGGCCTACGTGCTGCCCGGTGTTTTTACGCACTGTTGTGGTCGCGACCTCTGCATGGAGTAAGAAGTTTTAACCATGGAGAAGATGCCAAAGCCTGGCGTTTGGCCGTTTGGCCGCGACGACGCCGGCTTGGACCTCTGGAACCGGACGGCGTCGATGCCAAACATTGGCGTCGAGCCGTTCGATCCGGCCCCGCCTGGACCCCCCCCTCCTCACATTGAAGAGAGGAAGAGCCCAGGTAAGGAGAAGAAGAAGAAAGGAGGAGAGAAGAAGAAGAAAGGAGGAGATGCGGGACATGGCACGGCGGCGGTTGCGAGTGGGCCGTCGACGTCGCTAGCGGCGCCTGCGCGCGTTGCGCCGTCGCCTTCGCCGGGCCACCCGCAAGCCGTGGCCATGCGCCCGCCCTCTCTCCGCCCGGTGCCGACTCAGGCACCCGAGCCTGCCTCTGCCTACCCAGGCCACGCGCAACAAGCGCGTAACACTGCGCCTAAGGCGAAGGTGCCGCCGCGTGTTCCTGCGCCGGCTGCGCGCCCACCTGCGCCAACTGCACGAAAAACCGTGCCCCCCCCTGCGGCCTCTGACCGCACCCCCGCGCCTACAGCGCCCACACCTGCGCCGCCTGCGCATGACAGCGCACGTAGCCAACGGCCCACCGCGTCGACTACGCCCTCCGGGGCTGTGTCCGCGGCGCCCACACCCGAACGCACCAGAACTCTACGCGCCGGACAGGTACCGTACTCACCGGCGCCGCCTCGCGCCTCGGCCTGCGACTCGCCGGCGGGACTCTCGGCATGCTCGTCGCAATACGGCTCGAGCATGTCGATCGCATCGGTCGACTCCAGGCCAGGCGACCCAAGGACCCGGCGCGACACTCCAGCTTCTCCGACGCCGTCGCTGGGAATAATCAGGTACGATTCCCAGCCGGAGCCACGTCCGCAGCGACGGCGCCGAAGCACGGACGAGTCCGACGAGGAGGCCAAGCGGCACTGCCACGACCCGACGCGGCCGCGGCGTGATTACACGCAGCCGCAGGGACGGGACGGAGGCGCTTCGCCCTCCTACGCGGAGATGGCGCGCGCGCCTCGTGCGTCACCATCACCGCCAACCCCACAAGGACGAGAGGAGACACAAAGGGTGAGTGTCTCATCAAACATTGATTCCCCCCCCCCAACCGGCGGCCCCCTCCCCACTGAACGGGAACGGAGAGGCCACCGCTCAGCCCAAGCCGAAGCCGCCCAAGCGGTCTAGGTATCCTCCACTGGTGGTGGAGAAGCTGCCGGGGTGGGCCACCCACTTTAGGGCCCTCAGGGACAAACTGGGGCACCCCCCCAACGCCCGACCTTACGGCGCTGGGGTTCGTTTCCTGCCCGAAAGCGGGGACGAATACAGGGTGGTCCAGAGATAGGTACCTGACGGACCTGGAGAAGAGGGATGGCACATCCTGGTTCGCCTACTCACCCCCAGCGGAGCGCAGCATGAAGGTGGCCATCAGAGGGCTGCCTGTAGACACCACTCCAGAGGAGATCACGGAGGAGCTCCGCGCGCTGGGGCACGAGCCGGAGTACGTGCGCCATATCAGGGCGCGCCAAGGAAGACCCGGCTGCGTGTTCCACGCTGTCCTGAAGAGGACACAGGAGTCTCGATCGCTCTTCAGCACCACTGAGTTCCTTCTCATGAAGGGTGTGGTGATCGAGGCCTGGCGGGGAAAACGTGGGCCCGCCCAGTGCCACCGGTGCCAGAAGTTCCGGCACTCATCGCACCACTGTCACCGGCCGCTCGCCTGTGTCCGCTGTGGAGAGGGACACACCGCGCGTGATTGCCCCCGCCCACGGGAGGAGCCGGCCACGTGTGCCAACTGCGGGGGTGATCACCCCGCTAACAATGTGAAGTGTCCCGTATTCCAAACGGAATTACGACACAGGCGAGCGGGAACAGCCGCCGCCACGACCGCCTCACGCCGACCGATTCTGGTCACCGAGGGGCAGAAAAATAATGTGGACGTCAGTGAGTCCCAAGGCGGGTCATTGATGGCGCCGGCTAACGGGCCCACAAACAGGGAAGAAGCCCCTCCTCCCTCCTCTAGGCGGAGGAAGCGGAGGAAGAAGAGAGGGCGCAAGGGCAACAAGCCCGCGCCCCCCTCCGCTCAAGAAGCAAACAAACGGGCCGACCTAGCCTCCGTGGCGCAGGCTAGTGACCCAGCACCGCGTGTGGCGGCTAACGAGCCCGCCCACGCACACCGAATGATCCCAGCAGCCGGCGCCGGCATAGCGCAGCAGCCGGCGCCGGCATAGCGCAGCCGCCGGCCCCGCCCCCTACTCATGGGGCGACGCCTGGCGCTGCCAGACCGACTGGCGCCGGCTCAGACAACAAGATACTCACAGCCTGCGCCATCCAACTACTGATGGGCCTAATAAAGGCCATCAGGGAAGGCCAAGACCCAGCACTGACCGTACTCGACGGCCTGGCCGAGCTCACCGCCCTGTGCTTCGGCTCGGCCGCCGGGAGCGGCACTGTTGGTCATCCGCGGCCTTAGAGGTAAGGTCGCCCCCCTCCGCCGTCTCCTCTCTCGACATTTCTAGGGCTCACGTGTCCCCCAGTCGTCGCCTAGCGTCGGTAACGGTCGCGCGTGCCGGCACACCTGCTTGCCACACGGCGGGCGCCTTGTGTCCTGGCATGCGCGCCCCCTCCCCTCCGACGCGGGGCCCCTATCGACTTGGTGGTCGACCGTGAGCCCTCCCCGGCTGTGACTCCAGGCAAGCTGCCCCCGGCTACACACAGCTTGCCTGCACAATATTACTCTACACAAAACTCGCACCCAGTTGTGTGTCGTGTTCTAAGTTAATATAGGCATGACACACAACTAACACAGACAGACGCCACTATACACACATAGACTAACGCGTGGGCCACGACTGCTCGCGGTGTTACACAGTACAATACCGCCCACACACACACGACGGCCCCTTAGTCCGGACCGCAACCGGCTAGCTCTGGAAACGGGACGGACGGGAGCCACACATCTACTGTAGGTGCGTCGTAAGTCGGCACCTCTGTCGCTGGTCGTCCTCCGCTGGGCCTCCTCCGGGTAACCGGGGGTCTCACCTGGCGGGGATGGGCCGCCGAGGTGCTGTGAAGACAGCAGTGCCGAGCAAACGGCGCTGTGGCGCGCCTACAGTCACTCGCACCGCAACCACACATATGGGCACGCACGGCGCGTGCCCACCAAGCCTAGCCGCATCAAGGCAACCCAATGACGGGTCCCGTAGTCACGGGCCCAGGTATGGCTTCCGCGGACAGGGGGCAAATGCCCCGAGACCGCCTGCCGCGCCCCCTGGCGGGGGCGCAGCGAACTCCTCGTTCGAAGTGAGTCAGTCTACTTTTAAGCGAGACAACGAAAGGATCGAAGTAAAATCTAGTACGATAAAGCGTTCAGTAGTATTGAAGTGATTGTGAATAAGTGTTTATTGAGTAGGTACGTTTAATTGGTAGTGATTTTATTTATCCCATACCCAGCTCGTTACAATATGTTAAAAAATTAATAAAGGAAATAATAATAATCTATACATAATTATTTTTTTTATTTTTATTTAAAAAAAAAAAAAAAAAAAAAAAAAAAAAAAATAATCTATACATATAATAAAACAGTAAAAAAACTGTGTCTGTACATTGAATATATTAAAAAATAATAATAAAGGGGGGTTTAGAAGCAGTAGTAGCACGAATCCAAAAAAAAAAAAATCTGTCTGTTTGTTTGTACGCGCTAATCTTCGGAACTACTCGACGGATTTGAATGTTTTTTTTTTTTTGTTATATAGGTATTAAGTCTGTGCAACATATCTACACTAATATTATAAAGAGGAAAGATTTGTACCTATTTTTAACCGACTTCAAAAAAAGGAGGAGGTTATCAATTCGACTGTATTTTTTTTTTTTTTTTTTTTTATGTTTGTTCACTCATAACTTGCGACTGGGTGAACTGATTTTCATGATTCTTTTTTCATTTGAAAGCTGGTGCTTCCCGTGTGGTCCCATTGTCACCATTTCAATATCTGATGATGGGATCTTGTAGAAATCGGGGGAACTCTTCAATAAATAACAGCAGATTAACCGCGATTGTTGCTATAGCATATCTAAGCATTGTTTACGCCATCACACAACATAATATCACGCCTGTACTCACTACAAAGGTTATAAAAACTATTTGGTGAACATCTGATGAAGAACTTCGGAGATAGGCAACGGAACTCCTCATTATATGATAGCAAATGGACTGGGATTGCTGAAATCTCATGTCTGTCTATTGTTTACACCAGTTCATAACATAACATCACGCCGGTACGTTGTGAAGGGGTAAGCACATGTGAACCACTAAAAAGTGAAAAATTAAAACTTTTTTACAAAAAATAAAACCGACTTCGACAAAAATAAAACACAAAAAAGTGAAAAATAAAAATCAGCTTCTGAAGTCGGTGACAAAAACATGAAATCAAACAAACAAGGTCACCGACTTCAGAAGCTGATTTTTATTTTTCTCTTTTTTGTGTTTTATATTTGTCGAAGTCGGTTTTATTTTTTGTAAAAAAGTTTTTTTGTATGTTTGTATGTTTGTAATGAATAGGCTCAAAAAGTACTGGGCCGATTTCAAAAATTCTTTCACCCTTGGAAAGCTACATTCACCCTGAGTAATTGAGTAACATAGGCTACTTTTTATCCCTGTATTCCCACGGGAACGGGATCTACGCGGGTGAAACCGCGGGACGTCCGCTAGTAGACTATAATTTATCTTGGAAACATGAACACCTGATGCAGAACCGCAACAGACCAGCTAAACTATAAGAGATGCGAAAATGGTACCATAGCAAAAAGAGCCCAGCTGCTACACTATAACAAATATAGGAATGACGTCTTAGCAAGAGTTGTTCAGCCTGATAAGCGGGAGTGCTTATAAAAATTGAAGATCTGGAACAGCTGATGTGGAACTCCAAGAAGCTGGGCTCTTAATATAATATAATATATATAGGAATGACATCTTAGCAAAAGTTGTTCAGCCTGATGAGCACTCTCTGTTGACGTAGAAAAATTGAAGATTTGGAACACCTGATGTGGAATCATTTTCAGGTTTCATTATCAGGTGTTCCAAATCTTCAACTTTCTGCAGGCAACCGTAATTCCCTTCCAAAGTTCGCGAAGGCTGGAGTTACAGTCGTACTTTCGTGAACTGCACTCCGATAGGACAGAAGAAACGGCTGTATGTGCTTGTCCCAATCCCTTTGCCTGCTTTCCACGACTTTAGCCAGATATCTCTCCAATGTCTGGTTGAATCGTTCCACCATTCCATCAGATTGTGGGTGGTAAGAGGTGGTCCTGGTTTTGTGTGTACCCATCAATCGACAAGTCTCCTGAAAAACTTGCGATTCAAAATTCCTTCCTTGATCGCTGTGAATTTCTAAGGGTACTCCAAAACGACAGAAGACTTCCTGAACCAATTTATCTGCAACTGTTGTGGCTTCTTGGTTAGGAATGGCGAAGACTTCTGGTGTCATGATTTTGTTATTTATTTTGTCATAATTTTAATATATTTAAAAAAAAGTTACAATGGCCACACTGGTAACAACTGTATCTCGTCATATTTAGCTCAAGAAGGGGTAATGTAGTGGGGTAGAGAGACACGGCTTGGGTAAAAATTAGTATCTGTATTCATTCCGTCGCTAACCTCAGTGGTGTGAAGACTACTAGTCGAACCTATGTCCGATAGCTGATAAAATTATATGGATTGTTGTATAGCTGATAAATATTTGAATTGTTGTATATGGTTTGTGTAGTACATACTTGAAGTGATTATACGAAATATACACAAGTGTTGATTGGAGTTAAAGTGGTTTTATTATATTTCACAAGTGGGATACACCAAAAAGGTATGTAAAACTTTTAACATGGATTGTTTGATAATAATTTGAAAAATAAAAACGTTACACGCTCACTTTTCAAGAATTTACTATGATACGTATAACAATGTATAACATACAATGCTAAATTGTTTTTGCTATGATTTTAATATCTATCATAAGTTTTTGGAATTATTTGGATTATGTTAGGGGGCGTACTTAGTGACTTCACTGGATATTTGAGTGGGTATGGTTCCTACTGGTTTTTGAGTGAGTCACTGGTCGTCGGATAATGTTAGGGGGCGTACTTAGTGACTTCACTGGATATTTGAGTGGGTATGGTTCCTACTGGTTTTTGAGTGAGTCACTGGTCGTCGGATAATGTTAGGGGGCGTACTTAGTGACTTCACTGGATATTTGAGTGGGTATGGTTCCTACTGGTTTTTGAGTGAGTCACTGGTCGTCGGATAATGTTAGGGGACGTTCTTAGTGATTTCACTGGATTTTTTTTTGAGTAGGTGATGTTCCTACTGGTTTATTGAGTGAATCACTAGTCGTCGGATAAATTATTGTGAATGCTTATTAGCTATGTATGGTCGCTGGATAAGTTTGGGGGGCGATGTATGTTTGCTTACTGGTTTATTGAGTGGCTATATTTCCTACTGGATTATTGAGTGAGCTGCATACACTCGTCGGATTTGAGAAAGTTATGTTCGCTTACAAAACTTAAATGACCCTTACAACATTTAGATACTACTTATATTGTTTATGAACAGGTTATGTCGATGAATATTGTATATATTTCAGAAAGCAATGGCATCTGGTGATGAATACGGTACACCACCTGGTACACCGCCTGGTACGCCTCCAAGGCGACGTGGGCGTGTGAAAAAGAAGTCTAGGCGAAGAAGGAGTCCTTCTTCTTCGTCCACATCGAGCAGCGAGCCTGTACCAAGGAAGTCACGTAAAGTTACAAACCGCCTTTCTACTAAAGATGTTCTGAAATTATTGGCTAGCTGTAAGGGAGAATCGAATAAGGCCTCGCACTCTCTAAGTAACAATAACCTTAACAATGTGTTAACCGAATTTGACCCTGCGAATAGGACTCAAACAATTGAATGTTGGCTGAGAAAGGTTAACGAGTGCGCCACCATTTATGGATGGAATGATAAACAAACTATTCATTTCTCTTTGCAAAAATTAGCCGGCTTAGCAAAAAAATGGTTTGAGTCCTTACCTACGGTAATCTACACTTGGGATGAGTGGCAAGCAAAACTCCGAAAAGCGTTTCCAAGCGAGGAAAATTATGGACGCCTTTTGGAGGAGATGCTGAACCGCACTTCCAGACACGACGAAAGTCTGCGCGAATATTTTTTCGATAAATTATGTCTGTTAAATAGATGTGAAATTGAGGGTAAAAAGGCTGTCGACTGTATTGTTTATGGTATAATGGACAGATCTATTCGTAATGGAGCACAAGCGCTGAATAGTTCTGAACCTGAAGGTTTGCTTAACTTTTTATGTTCTCAAAAATCACAACCGGTAGTTGACAGTAAATTTAAAAATCGATCTGTTGGAACAAAAAGTCAACCCGGTACTAGCTCGAACACTAACATTCAAGATTCTGCCTCTAACTCTATTATTTGTTATAATTGTCGATCTAGGGGTCATCCTTATCACAAGTGTACAAAACCAATTATAAAATGCAAACGGTGTAATAGGATTGGACATGACAATGATGGTTGTAAATTAGTACCATTTAATACCTCCAATTCTAACTCTGTTCCTGAAAATAGTTCCGAAAGGAAAACTTTAAAAATAGACATAGGACTAAAAACGAATGATAAGTTCTTTAAAACCGTCACTGTCGATGGCCATACACTAGGTTCCTACATTGATTTTGGTAGCGAGTGTACACTCTTAAGTAAAACCAACGCGGACTCTTTGAATGTAGTAAAATCATTCGATGGCATTCCAGTGGTACGAGGATTTGGTCAGTCTTCTGTCATCCCGTTGTACAAGTCATTCGTTAATGTGAGGGTCGACGAGGTTGAAGCTGAGGTTGAAGTACTGGTTGTTGACGATACACACATGCAAACTGCTATGATTATAGGGCAAAATTTCACTGAGTTACCTTGTGTTACTGTTCTGAAAGATAGTCGAAAGCTAACTTTTTACAAAAGTCCCTGCAGTGATTCTCAGTCTAGCGATGATTCCAGTTTAAAACTTCGTGTTTCTAATTCAGCCCAAATTCTTAGAATCAATGTCATCCCCATGTATACCGAGTCGAATTTCACTGGAGATGTATACGTCGAAGGTTATAATGCTGTTGGGCCAGGGAAAGAATATCGTTTACTTCAAGGCGCTTACCATATATCTAATGGTAAAGGCGAAGTAGTTATTTCTAATTTGTCTCACCAAGCCGTAAGTTTAGAGAAGGATACTTTAGTGGCCAGAGCAATACCTTTTAGCGAGCAAAAAACATGTCAAGTCAATAGAATTCAGATTGACATTTCAACTTTAGATCCTTTGGACAGGAATGACATCAAGACTGGACCAGGCCTTAGTACTGAACAGTCGGACAGACTTTATTCCCTTTTGCAAAATTATCGCGATTGTTTCGCAACTAAATTGGATGAGATTGGTTGTGCGGTTGATGTCGAGATGAAAATTGATCTTTTGGATAATAAACCAATCGTACACCGACCGTATCGCTTGTCCCATGCTGAACGCGAAAACGTTCGTGAAACTATAGATGAACTTTTAAGACTTGACATCATCCAAGAATCGAAATCTGACTATGCAAGTCCCATCTTGATGGTTAAAAAAAAGACTGGAGAGCAAAGGCTCTGTGTAGATTTCCGAGCTTTAAACAATAAAACTGTCAAGGATCGCTTCCCTTTGCCTCTAATCGAGGACCAAGTAACAAATTTAAGCGGTAATAGCTTTTTTACAACTCTTGACCTTGCCTCCGGTTACTACCAAATTCCAATGGCTAAAAACAGTCAGCATCTAACTGGGTTTGTCACACCCGACGGCCATTATGAGTTTAAAAGAATGCCTTTCGGTTTGGCGAACGCGCCGGCTGTTTTTCAGCGTATGATAAATAAAATATTAGGTAACAGACGTTTTGAATATGCATTGGCTTACCTAGATGATGTGTTGATACCTTCAAGGAGTGTTGAGGAAATGTTCCAGAGGTTAGAGGATGTTCTGAATCTTTTTCGCCAAAATTGTCTGACTCTAAAACTCTCCAAATGTCGCTTTTTTGATACCACCGTCAGTTACTTAGGGTACGACATATCCTCGCAAGGTATTCGGCCTGGTGAGGCCAAAGTGTTAGCGGTTAGGGAGTTCCCTACGCCCCGTAATGTCCATGAGATTCGTCAGTTCTTGGGTTTGACCGGATTCTTCCGTAAATTTATAAAGGGATATGGAGAGGTCGCGCGTCCTTTAACATCCTTATTAAAGAAGGACTCTGAGTGGCGATGGTCTCATGTTGAGGAGCACGCTTTTAGTTACCTAAAGGGAAGGCTTGTTGATCGACCTGTTTTAGCACTCTACGACCCCAAACTCGAAACCGAGTTACACACAGACGCCAGCTCGCTAGGTATAGGAGGCATTCTCATGCAGTGGCAGAGGGATTCCAGGGTTTTAAAACCTGTCGCTTTTTTTAGTAGGCAAACAACCCCCGAGGAAAAGCACCTGCATTCCTATGAGCTGGAAACGTTGGCCATAGTGTGCTCGTTAAAGAAATTTCGGGTATATCTTTTAGGGTTACATTTCAAGGTTTTTACGGATTGCGCAGCTTTAAGAACCACAATGACTAAAAGGGATCTGATTCCACGGATAGCAAGGTGGTGGCTCCAAATAAGCGAATACACATTCGACGTTGAATATCGTCCGGGTATTCAAATGTCGCATGTGGATGCATTGAGCAGAAACACCAAACTACCCGTGGACCCAGATAATAACGAGTTCGTCTCTGTGTTTACTATTGAGAAACAGAATTGGATCTTAGCTTTACAAATAGCAGACCCGGACATTTCTCGAATCCATAATATTCTAAAACCTGAAGACGATATTGAATGCAAGGATATTAAGAAAAATTATGTAGTTAAAAATCATGCAGTGTATAGAAAGGTTGACGATCGTCAATGTCTCGTTGTACCGCGAAGTGCAAGGTGGCAGATATGTCGTGCTAACCACGACGATATTGGTCACCTGGGTTACGCCAAGACTCTTGAGAGTATTCGCCGTGATTATTGGTTTCCCAAACTAAGAAAGTTTGTCAAGAAATATGTCGCAGCTTGTTTAGAGTGTGCCTACCATAAGGATACCTCTTCTAGACAAAAGTCAGGTCATTTGTACCCAATAGAAAAGATAAACATACCGTTTCATACGATCCATATAGATCACCTCGGTCCTTTTGTTAGGAGTAAAGATGGCAATTGCTACATTCTTACGGTAGTAGATGGTTTTACCAAATACGTTTTTGTCAGAGCCGTTAGGGATCAAAAGACTAAGAGCACAGTTAAAGTTCTTCAGAAAATCTTTTATGATTTCGGAGTTCCAGCTCGAATTGTGTCGGATCGAGGTACTAGCTTTACATCTTCAGCTTTTCAGACCTTTTGTGACGCTCACGGCATCAAACATGTGCTTAATGCGGTCGCTTGTCCCAGAGCTAATGGCCAGGCAGAAAGGTTTAACCAAACAATATTAAATTCATTAGCTGCCCAAAACGCTTTTGGTCATGAGCGTGAATGGGACAAGTGTCTGGGCAAACTCCAATTTGGTATTAATAATACTGTCAATGCCACAACCCGCAAAACTGCGACAGAAGCTTTGTTTGGATTTAAATTGCGCGATGGTTTATTAAACAAACTTGATATTGGAAATAATGATAATGGGAACAATCCCGATTTGCAACAGATTAGAGAAGAAATAAGTAACAGTATCGTGAAAGATCAAACAAAGCAGAAAGAAAGGCATGACACAAATCGTGCACCAGCTCCTACTTACAATATAGGTGACTTAGTAAAAATTTCGCGGAATAATTTCGCAAATAACAATCAAAGTACAAAGCTCCTGTCTAAGTTTGTGGGTCCTTATAAAATAATTGAAATATTAGGGAATGATCGGTACAGAATATCTGACGTTCCTGGATTTAGTAAAAGAGGTAAACCTTATAACACCGTTATAGCCGCTGACAGAATTAGGCCCTGGATACACGTAAAAGCTCTGGAAATAAATAATACTGATAATAGTAGCTCTAGTGAGCGCAATAGTGATTCCGAATAAAGATCAGTCATAGTAAGCAGGAGAATGGTTAGGTACATAATCTTGAATGGAAACGTAATACTCTGGATATGTAATTTGTTTTATTATAATGTGTTGAATGTTAACTTATTTTTTTTGTGTGAATTAAGAATTTTATAAGTTTTAGTTTTAATTTGAAAATTATAGTATAATTATGTACCGTTATAGATGTGTAAACCTCTAAAGTTAAAAGATACCAAATGTCATGATTTAGGTAATTTAAGTTATGTTTAATTTAGATTTATTTACATATACAGTTTAACGTGACGATTTAATATATTTAAGGAAATGAATCAATTAGCAGGCAGCTATATAAACTGTATTACTTTGATTTTACTATTAGTTTTACTTTTAGTTACTTTATGGATTAAAATGTGCGTCGGGAGACAGCACGTTATCAGATGGCCGAATGTCATGATTTTGTTATTTATTTTGTCATAATTTTAATATATTTAAAAAAAAGTTACAATGGCCACACTGGTAACAACTGTATCTCGTCATATTTAGCTCAAGAAGGGGTAATGTAGTGGGGTAGAGAGACACGGCTTGGGTAAAAATTAGTATCTGTATTCATTCCGTCGCTAACCTCAGTGGTGTGAAGACTACTAGTCGAACCTATGTCCGATAGCTGATAAAATTATATGGATTGTTGTATAGCTGATAAATATTTGAATTGTTGTATATGGTTTGTGTAGTACATACTTGAAGTGATTATACGAAATATACACAAGTGTTGATTGGAGTTAAAGTGGTTTTATTATACTGGGGTGTTAGGTTATTTTCGTTACGGAATTTCTGGATTCGGTCTCCACGCTCAAGGCCCGCGATAGAAGCTATGCAATAGCTTAAAATACATTCTTCTTCTTAGCGTGTCGATGGCAATCTAAATTGTGTCGGCCCAGAATTGGGCTACTAGTTTGGCGCTTTCGGTAGCGTCCATCAGTTCCTGTAGTGAACAGTCAGCAGGACACGCAGGGCATGATATTAAATGCTCCATTGTTTGAGGAACAGCACCACATGTACACTCCAGTGCAGAGTCATCTATGTATCTCCACCTCAGCAGGCCTTCTTTGCTGCGACCAACAATGACCAACGATCTTTAATAGTACATTGTTACCTTAGGGGTGAAAGGAACTTATTTAGTCCCCGAGACGGGGTTTGGCGCCTGAGCGCAGCGAGGGCGCTAATAGTTCGAGGGACTAAATAAGTCTTTAACCCGAGGTCAACACTGTGCTTTTCATTACGAATACAAGGAAAGTTGATGGGAATAGGCTTGCGCTCAATTACCTAAATCGAAAGAATGAAGAAAGAAAAGGTATTTATTGGTTTCAAAAAGGACAAAAAAAATGGACAATAAAAACTTTTTAACAAAAAATAAAACCGACTTCAAAAAAAAAACACAAAAAACTTGAGTTTCGTTTGTTTGATTTAATTTTTTTGCCACCGACTTCAGAAACTGTTTCTTCTAAAGTTTATTTTTCACTTTTTTGTGTTTTTTTTTTGAAGTCGGTTTTATTTTTTGTTAAAAAGTTTTTATTTTTCACTTTTTAGTGGTTCACAAGTAAGTTCACACATGTTCATGGGTCATAATGTGGACAATGTAGTTTTTTTATGAGTTTTGTTGATTTTTCAAAAACCGCTTGTCCGATTTCGATAAAAAAAAATATGGGACCATTTGGGAGGTATACCCTTTCCAACAAAAAAATAATTTCCAAATCGGTTGGCAAGTGACGGAGTTATGCCCGAACAATTGGTGGCAATAGGCTTGCACCTAATCACATCAGTTGGTGGCAATAGGCTTGCTCCTAATTATATTGGTTGATGGCAATAGGCTTGCTCCCAATTACATCAAATAATTTGACAGCTGTCAGTAGAAAGCGATTCTCCCTAGGGCTGAAAAGTAGTACTTTCAACCCGCTCCGCAGGCATGTTATGATGACCTACTTTCAGAGTATGAGTAATGAAAAATTATTATTATTATATAAGGTCCCATTAAAATAGGTGGACAAATTTTAACACAACGTTCAGTAGGTCTAACCAAAGATATCTAAACAAAAAAAAACATTAAATAAAGTGGTTTTTTTTTACTTAAAATAATAAATTGCCGGCACTCTAGAGCAAACTCATCCTTTATGAGCTTAAATGCGTTTTTCTTATTATTTTTTTTTTACCATCGTCCTTAGTTTGGTGGTCTGAGTGATTTCTGAAATTTTGTCCACCTATTTTAATGGGACCTTATATATTGACCAGCAGATAGACAGGACCTAAAATTGGTTAAGTAGTCAACTCAACACAGTCTACTTTGACCAATAAAATTGAAACGAAAGGTTAGCGTGAATAGTTATGAGGTCTACATCCAGCAGCAATTGTTAGACGTTTGGAAACGTTCATGGAAAGAGGTAACAGTTTTTTTTAAAGCTGACTAGGGAAATCATAGCTTTACTCTTAGTTAAGTTACCCACTTTAATTATTATTTTTTTATTTATTATTATTATTTTTTTTTTTTTTAAAAACGTTGCCCCACACTAAGAATTTCTCCTGTACCGTCACAAACATATAAACTCACATACACAAATACCCAGACCCGAAACAACTATCTGCAGGTCATACAAATATTTGTTCCGTGCGGGGATCGAACCCGCGACACGCAGCGCAGCAGTCCAATCGCTTAGCCACTGCGCCAACCGAAAATAAAAACCCGAATTGGGCCGAATTGGGTTGAAATAAAAAAAAAACAATACTTATACAACTTTTTAAGTCATTTTATTGTGTACGAATTCTTAAACTCATTAACATTAATCTATCTACAATAATTATGGCAGTGTTGTTTAAAAAACATGTTTATAACTCACTTTTTGGCGGATATTTAGTATTTTTAAAATTGATTATAAAATAGAAGAATTTAAAAAAAATATTTTGTGCATTTACATTTTTACGAAATGAAATTAGTGTTTCAATAGTAGGTAAAAGAAATTCAATGGATAATTCAGACAGGAAACTAAGTAAGTTAATTACAGTTGCTAAATATGTAAACGGTATGTCTATAACTTCTAATTAATTTTTATTTAATATATTTATTATTATATACAATTAGGCAAATCTAAATTATCACAAATCGAGTGTATCTGTGCATGAGGGTTTCAACTTTCAAAGTCGGTTCGTTCACTTTGACTAGTGAAATATAACACACAATTTCCAGCAACAAAAAGCAAAAGTAAATAAGTATATAAACTATAATAATAAAATAATATATTACTAGCTGTGCTTTACCAGTTCTTACACAGGTAAAATTTTACCTTAGTACGTTTCGATCAAATCCTACAGTTACAGAAGTGGCAATATCGAGTAACAAACATCAAAATTTCATTTACATTAGATAGTAAGTAACATGGTGTAATAATGTAGAAACTTTAGCCCAGATAAGGTAAATTTCGATGTCCGATAAGTGTGATGATGATGGATAAATGCATTATTTTGTAGACAGGTAAATAACAGAATTATGGAATTTAAGTAACAATGCAATAACATACTTTGTAAGACGTTATTTTTATAATAATTAAATAAAATACCTTACATTTAATTGCTTTGGTGTGTATTTTGTTAATCAGGAACTCAGTTACATATTTAAGTGACTTCGTTTATAAAATGGCGAATTAGACACCTTCACTTTTCAGCCTCTTTATACCTCACCAATAGATGTATTTTCGAGTTAATGGAACGTATCATTAGAGTTATTTATAATTGAATTTGTAGGTATTCGTTTATAATTACAAAAATACTCCTGATCGGCGGTGTCGGCTTAACATAATTATATTACACTATTTGGTGTTCTTCATGCAAACTGCACACCGAGCCACTCGCTGCATTAGATTTCCTGCCTTCAGTGTTTCTCGCTGTGGCATAGCAAACTGTTCCTCGTCTCTGATGGTCGTTAGCCAGAAACTGAGCTTATTGGCGAATTTGTGGCAGGTGCCACCCTCGCCGTTACATTCTATGAATGGTACAGTGCGGAAGGTTTCTAAACAAGATCCAGGACTCTCCAATGCCTGTCCTCCACCTTGACCTCCGGCTCCCGTGTGCTGTAAGGTAACATCATAATACATTAGTGGGTAGAACTTTATGGACTATAATTATATTTTAAGACTGATATTTAGATAAATTCTGATAAATGTTAAGAAAAAATGTATTGTCACATGCGTATGTTATATCATGGTATAGGTTACTTATACAGGAATGAGAAAAGCAAGTAGACTAGTATAGTAGGGGAAGGCTAAAGAGACGATAAATGGACTGTGCCAAAGATGATATGGCTGCAAAGAAAATTACTATTGAGAAGAAGACTAATACTTACAAATGTATCGAAAACGAGATGCTGGCGATTGCTGATTATAAATTGGGATAAGGGTAAGAGAAAGAGATGATGCTGTGAGTGTGGAGAAAGTCAGATGAAAGGTCATTGATCTTTATGGCATTCGTAAACGATATTAATTATGAACTTACCATAACAAAACTGTATCCGATCCACAGGTCAGTCCACCCTGACGGACACTCTGGTACACTGTTCGATTGACTGTGAACAGCTATGACATTCGCTGGTGCCTCGCAGACGACACACCTTGAGATGAAATTCATAATATCATTTCCTTGTACTGGATTCATGGGAGTTTCTTCATTCGTTGATAGCCAGTAACTTCGGTCATTTCGACTCGCGTAGTTGCATACTTCGTTCAGGTCGCAGAAAAGGAATGGCATTGTACTGAATTTTCTTACACATGAGCCAGCATGTCCTAGATCTTGATTATGTGCTTTTTCGTTTCCGTCTATATACAGTAATGAATATCCATCCCATAGTTTTATTAATCCGTCGGGACATTTCTGAACATAACTTTCTTGACTGTGACGTACAACGAGGATTCCTGTTAAATAGTCGGTTTCCACACATGGAGCTCCTGGCGGCCCGGTTAGTCCTCTTTGTCCAGCAAGACCGATCTCACCTCGATCTCCTTGTAGTCCTTGCAGACCTGGTGGTCCAACTGGTCCTGGTGGGCCTGGTCTACCCGGGAAACCACGTTCACCTTGGAGACCTGGTGCTCCATTAATACCTGCTGGGCAGGGTGGCCCATCCATTCCTGGGATTCCATCTGCTCCAGGTAATCCCTGAGGTCCACGGTCTCCTTTTGGTCCTAGTATAAATTGAGCAGCTTCACCCTTATCACCCTTATCACCTTGATTACCAATCATACCTATCCTTCCAGGGTATCCGCGGTCACCTTTTTGTCCCGTTTGACCCATTGGACCAGGCTGCCCATCTATTCCAGAATATCCACGATCTCCTTTGTCACCTTTCTCTCCAAGTAATCCTGGTAGTCCAGGGGCTCCTGGATCTCCTTTCGGTCCCTCATAGCCGATACCAGTCGCACCTTTGTCCCCCCTATCGCCCTTTTCTCCCGGTTGACCTGGAAGTCCAGGGTTACCAGGTCTTCCATCAAAGCCTGGAGGCCCAGCTACACCTTCTCGGCCTTGATCACCCTTTATTCCTTGAGGTCCCACAGTACCTGGTGTTCCAGCCGGTCCAAGCTGACCAGGGAGCCCAGTTAGACCTTGCTCTCCTTTTTCACCAATTGAACCAGGTGGGCCAGGGCGACCATGTTTACCGGGAATTCCTGGCAATCCCTTTTCGCCGACCATTGTTAGTCCTGGTAGACCTGCTGGCCCGGCAGGACCGCGAACACCTGTAAAATAATAAATAATAATAATTATTATTTCATTAAAATTCTTGTTGAAGAAGTTTAATTTACTAGTGGTGTGAAAAACGTAAAGTTTCAATTGATAAAGAATGTTTACAGTAACCTGAATAAATATTTCCGTATATATTCGTAGTATCCAAACGTGTACGTGACGTTTCCCAGACACAGAACCGAACTCGATTAGGAAAAAATATAAATAAAGAATAACCTACCTTTTTCTCCCATAAGACCAATCAATCCTATTTCTCCTTTTAGACCATTGAAACCACGTTCTCCTTTTTGACCTTGCAGACCTTGTAATCCAGCAGGACCTCTATCACCTCTGTCTCCTTTTACTCCAGCCAAACCTTGTAAACCAATTTCTCCCTTTGCTCCTTTTTCATTTATTGATACTCCAGGTAGACCTCGGTCTCCTTTGTCGCCTCTGAATCCGGGCGCGCCTGGGGGTCCTTCTGGACCGGGTTGACCTCGTACACCCGGCATTCCATCAAATCCGTCTCTTCCTGATAAACCAATATCACCTCTATCACCTTTTAAGCCCTCTGGTCCCTGCAAACCGACATCTCCCGGCAAGCCAGGGGGACCGTTCAGTCCAGGCATTCCAGGATTTCCAGGTTCACCCGGTATTCCCATAAATCCTTTGTCTCCCTTATTTCCTGTGAAACCTTGGTCTCCTTTTTGTCCAGCCTGTCCCGGCAATCCATCTAATCCTGGCGTGCCAGCATCACCTTTTTCCCCTCGAACACCAGGAATTCCATAGCCAGGATTACCTGATTCACCTCTATCTCCTTTATCTCCTTGTTGACCTGGCAAACCATCTAAACCTCTAAACCCTGGAACACCTGCGTCACCCTTATCACCCTTATCTGAAGCTGAACCAGGTTCACCTTTCGGTCCTTCTAACCCTGATGAACCTCTATCACCTTTTAGACCAGTTAATCCAATTTTTCCAGGTAAACCAGGCTGTCCACGATACCCCTGATCGCCCTTTGGGCCATCTCTACCAGCAGGGCCCGAAAGACCATCCAAACCAGGTGCACCCGGTTGTCCATCAAAGCCGCGTTCTCCTTTGTCTCCTTTATCTCCAGGTGCACCTACGTTACCTTGCTGGCCACCACGACCTGGGCGACCTCTACTGCCAGGGAATCCTTTCTGGCCAGGCATGCCTTGAATTCCTGGTTCTCCCTTACCTCCAGGTAATCCAATAACTCCCTGTTTTCCAACGGATCCAGGATAGCCCTGTTGTCCTTTAGGCCCATCTCTCCCGGGTGCACCCGGTCTTCCTGCCAGTCCGGGTGGTCCAATGGGGCCAGGTTCACCCTTTTGTCCTGGAACACCTGGAAAACCTGGGCGCCCAGAAACGCCCTGGTCCCCTTTTTCTCCAGATAATCCAACAGCTCCCGGTAGTCCGTCAGGACCAGGCGTTCCAGGAGTTCCTCTATTGCCTTTATCTCCTCTAAGTCCTGGGAAACCAGATGGACCAGGTGGACCTGGCATGGATAAACCGAGTTCTCCTTTATCGCCTTTAAAGCCTGGTACGCCTGGATATCCTCTAAGTCCCATTTCTCCAGGAGTTCCTGGGAACCCGATTCCTCCTATTGCCCCCGTGTCTCCTCTTTCTCCTGGGATACCCCGAGGACCAACCGGCCCTTGTTTACCAGGTAAACCCTTGTCACCCTTATCTCCTGAACGTCCTTCGTAGCCTCTATCACCTTTTGGTCCTTGTTCACCTGGAAAAGAGATATACAGTTTATAGTATATTCATATTTTAAAATAGAAAAACATGTTTTCTTCCAACTATGCTTTAATTTCATCACAATCACACTAAAAACTCCGTACAAAAGGTGCCAATCTCAATGGCATCTCTATTCAGCCAGCCGATATCAATACTTTTTTTTACGTACGTATTATTCGTTTCTATCCTACTTGTTCCAAAATTAAAAAATGATTGCTGCTAACTCTGATTTAAAAATGAAAGAAATTTATAATAAGTAAGGACCGACCGAAGGTTCGGTTTCGTTTTCGGTTTCGGCTAGTTTCGGCCAAAAAATCTAGTTTCGGCCATAGTTTCGGTTTCGGCCAATATTTGGCCGAACCTTTCGGCCCCGCCGAAACAAGGTATACGTGAATTGTCGCGTATCATTCAGCTAACTTCGAGTGCCAGTTGAGTTCGCTAGCCGGCGCGATCGTGATGATTTGAGGTTGTGTGATTTTTGTCGCGCAAAAATTAGGTATTTGTTTTTACTTAAGATTAATGATGATGTATTTTTATGGCATTCATTAGGGTTTTGTGCAACAGTGTAAAATAAATAGGTTGTAAGTAGGTGTGTATAGAAAAGAATTCATTAGATATTCTACTTGGTTCTGTTGAGTTATTCCCTAGAACTTAAAAAATATGAATTTATGTTGAAATTAATTTAACACTTAAAAGATGTGTGAAGATACCTGTGATGTTTGATTCAAACATTACTAAGTATATTTGTTTGTAATTGTTGATGGATTAAATTTTGTACCCGTATTCGAACCGCCCCCTAGTTCCGATACACAACTATCTCCGGTGATTTAGGCGCTTTGCACATGGAGCAACTTAAGTTGAGGCAACTTAAGTAACTTTTAAAGTTTACTGTAACTAGTTGATAGTTGCTACAACGTTTACGGCTGCAGCAATTTTATGGCAATATGTGAGCAACTTTCATAACCGAGTTGCTCAATCTACGCAGCGAACAGCGTTCAGTGTGACGATGAATATCGAAGAAGCAGCAATTGCTCTAATTTTATTACGTCGTCGCCGTCTACGTTAACTTTAAAAATCGGTATAATATTTAACAGTTGCTAGTTGCGGCAATTATCAACTAACTCAGTCATCGATTGCAGCAACTGAAAACTGTTGACGATTGCCGGAACTCGAAACTCGAGTTGCTATGTGTGCGCAATCCAATTGAAATATACTATGTAAATAGCTAGTTGCCAGTTGCCAGTTGCTGCAATAGTTGCTCCATGTGCAAAGTGCCAAAAATCTTAACTAATTAATATAATTTAAAAAGTTCGTAACGTTATTATTTCTTAAAACACCATCTTTGAAAATGATATGATGTACTTTTTTTGTTAAATAATTAGAAAAAAAGTTATATCGACCAATAGATTTTTTTTACTAAAAAGTTTCATATATTTTTTATTAGCGTGAATGGCCTTCAGTACTATTAGTCATGTCGCATTTTTTCCCTTTAGTATGCGAGGTGCTTAGTTTTTTTTTTTTGGAAATTACCAACAAATAAAAAATGTAGTGCTTATTTTTTTTAAAGTTTGACAATTATGTTGATTTTTTTTTTTAATTCACATTACAAATAAAGAGCTATTTTTGTTACCTACCTACTTTAATTGTTGCATTTTTTTATACGTGTTAACTGTGTATATATGCGTAAAAATACAATAGATTTTACATTCCATAAATATTTAATAAGTTTCGGTTTCGGCCGAAACTGGGACCAAGGCCGAAGGTTCGGTTACGGTTTCGGTTTCGGCTGAAAATCGTTTTTCGGTCGGACACTAAAAATAAGTGATTTGGCGGGAACTTTGTTAATTTTGCTTAACAATATTTTTGGAAACGATAAAGTGTGATACTATCTGATTTTGAGTGCTTCGGCTTCGAATTAAAATGGAATCATCTAGCGACACATTAACTCCGGAAAACATTCTAAATGAAGCCGACAGTGTTATAGAAAATCTTTTAACTGTTTGATATGAGTTTCTTTTATCTACTATTCCTATAGGTAATAGTTGTTTGGGGAGGGTCTGTATTTATGCTTTTGCGGTTGCACAACGACTTGCTTTGCTTATGCTTTGCTTGGTAGTATAGATACAGGCCTACCCTACCTCCTCCCTCAGAGGCGGTAGGGTGGCGTGGTTTTGAGGGAGAGCGCTACGGTCGCGTAGATCCTCAAGGCAAGTCTGATGGTTCACCTTCCCGTGGTTGCCACCCTGTTTTTGGTCTAATTCTCTCAGAATTAGACGTAACTGAAACCACCAGGCGACTAGAACACAGGGGTGGCGAGGTCATACCCCTGGGTGTTCATCATCGAACAAGAGCAGATGGTGGATAGTGATGACCTCCCGCGTGTTTGTGCCGTGCGCGGGGACCCGTACGGAGGGATGAAGGAATCCTGGTGATTGAGTGGAGCAGGTTGCACACAACACATCACTTTGGTCCGGATTTCCTCTCACACGGGTGGTCGTGGAGTAGCTACCCACGATCAATCGGCTGGGGCATCCCATAAGCGGGTTGTCAAGCGAGGGCCGGTTTTTTTGGGGGGGGGCAGCCGGCGCGGCGTGGTTTTGCGGGATGAGTGGCGGCATAGTCTCGTGCCGTTCACAGTCCCGTGATCCTCCGTCGTGTGCGGGCTCGTCTACTTCCCAATAAGCTGGTCCTATACCGAAGGAGTAGCTCTGGCGCACACTCGTGGAACGAGTGGCGTCCCCGACTTGAGGGCTCCGTGGCGGGTGGAGAGCTCCGACGGTGAAGTTTTTGAATCCAAACCTATGGATAAAGAGACGAATAAAATTAAATCACAGGCAGCGTCTTCTGATGCGCCAAACCTATCCAACAACCAACCACCTAAGGCTGCGTCTCTTGATGCGCCATCTCTACCAAGTACCAGAGGTACACCTCAGGATGCGCCTAAGCGAAAACCGCCCAAGGTTGCGTCCGTAAACAAACCTCCCGCTGCGTCCAAGGATGCGATGAGGAAGGCTACTGCCAGGCATGTGCCAAACCAGGCTGCGTCGAAGGCAACGCCAACCCCATCTACCGACGATGCACGCACCGAACTAAACCTGTCTGCAGGGCCCAGGGCAGCTCTCGTATATGGCGACTCAACGGTGGCTGTCGGCGCTGATGCGCCCACTAGGGCTGCGTCAGCGTCAGCGGCCTCGGAGAGGGACCTAACGGGTCTGACTGGGGCCTTGCCGGCAGGGGCAGCAAACACGACCGGGATTGACTTGTCGTCTCTCAGGGACGCCATTCAGTCTCCGGTCGCACAAACATGGACCACCGGCGTACCTCGCAAGGAAATGGCTTCAGAGAAGCGTACGGCGGCGACGCAGCAAGTCACCGTGGCAGCCACTGCCGGAACGTCGGCAAACACACCGACACCGACAGGTGGTGCTGCCTCGGCAACAAAAGGCAGGCGCAGCCAAAGACCGAGGGGACGCAAAAGGAAGAATAAGACCACCGGCGGAGAACCTCCTGCTAGGGCGCAGAAGCGTGAGCGACCCGAGGACACCGTCACACCGACTGGGGTAGGCAAGAGGAGCAAGCCTGCTCGCTCCCACACGGTTGACGGTTCCCTGGTGAGCTACGCTGAAGCGGCTGCGTCGTACAGGAACAACGAGCTGTGCGTCGCCGTCATGTCGGAGCCATTCGAAGACATGACGCAGGAACAGGCGGAGGGGATCCGCCTCAACATCGAAAAAGAACTCAGGGCTCAGCTTATGGCAGATCCCGACCCGTCTAACCCAACCGCAAACACGGCGATCCATTTTCGGGGGAAGGCCCACTTCGCTGAGGGCGTCCTGAAGACATGGTGTGATGATGCCTTCACACTGGCCTGGCTCAAGCGGGTAATAACATCCATGGCGTCCCCGATACCAGGAACCAGCTTAACCGTACGGCCCCAAGCCGAAATACCGAAGAAGGCCCTATGCTTGCTTTTCGTTCCGGAAATTACCGAGGACACTCCGGCACTGCTAAAGCTGTTAACCCGCCAAAACCCTAACCTAAAGATCAACACGTGGACCCTGACACACGAGAGGGTGCGGCAGGAACCCCCGGGCACCTGTCTCTTCTTCCGTGTGCCGGAGCCCATGGTCAAAACCATAAAGAACCAAGAGAGGCGCGTATACTACCTCATGGGCAGTATCTACATCCGCTTCCTGGAGGAGGGTGTAGCCAGTGGGGTAGTCACCGCGCCCTCAACCGCGACGGCCCCCGTCGTACCGGGACTGGAGCTTGACCCGCCACCGCCTAGACGGCCCCCGTCGCCAACCGCGACGAGGACCGTAGAGGGGGTGGAGGAGCGGGCTTCTACCTCGGCCATGGAGGTCGAAGCGAGCAACGTGGAACCAGCACAGGATCCTTCCTCGCCCGGACTTACTTCGGACGAGGACTGCATTCCGGCGGGGGAGGGGAGAGAGGAGTACGACAGCAGCCTCTGCTCTTCTCCCTTGCGGGACAACTAGGCTCCTACAAGCCAATCTCCAGCACAGCCAATCTGCGTCGGCCACTTTACGCAGAGTGCTGGAGGACCAACTTCAGAAGACCATTGCCCTTATCCAAGAGCCGTGGATTAGGGGCGGCAGAATATGTGGTCTTGCGAACATCGGAGGTAAGTTGCTGCTAGACACCTCCGTAAGCAACCCACGAACCTGCATTTTTATACCCAAACATGTACCCCACCTACTAATTAACGAATTCTGTTCAAGAGATCTGACAGCAACGAGGCTATCCAGGACAGAACAGGATCTCCCGGACATTGTCCTCGCCTCGGCCTACCTGCCGGGCGACGAGGACGTGCCACTACCAGAGCTAGCCTCGCTGGTGGAGTACTGTGAAAGGGAGAAACTGGAACTCATCATCGCAACTGACTCCAACGCACATCACACTCTGTGGGGTAACGTCAAAACCAACAACCGAGGTGAGGCAATGCTCGACTTTATTCTTAGCAATAATCTTGTATTACTCAACAAAGGCTCAGAACCAACTTTCGTTAACGCACGATCGCAAACAATAATAGACCTAACTCTATCAACCATAGGTATCTCCAATTCCATCCAGGACTGGCATGTGTCCAGCGAACTATCATGTTCTGATCACAGATGGATTCGATACACCATCAACTTCAACCTACCAAAGCCACAACCGAGGAGGGTCCCACGTAACACAGACCAAACCAAGTTTATTAGGCTGATTAAGGCAGAGTTTGGTAACTTACCCTCCCTTCCATCTGAAATTCCTTTAAATAACTTAGATGAACACGTAAACAACCTCACATCAATCCTCCTAACTAGCTTCGAGCAGTCCTGCCCACTTACTGTACCAAGACAGGGGGCTAGGCAGTCATGGTGGGGTTCTGAACTAGAAAGACACCGTAACAGGCTGCGAGGGCTGTTCAACAGAGCCATGAACACACGTTTGCCAGGCGACTGGGACCGTTACAAAACAACCCGCAGAACTTACAAAAAACTAATACGCCTCAGAAGAAAAAACGGCTGGAGGCGTTTTTGTACTAACATTGAAAATAGCAACCAGGCAATGAGGGTCAAAACTTGTCTCGCCGCCGAGACTGATCCCTCAATAGGTTGCCTCAAAAAATCAGACAATACCTACACAACTAGCGATGCGGAGACTAGTGAATTGCTTCTCACTACCCACTTCCCAGGCTGCCAGATTGCGACCCAGCAGAGCTGGGAATCGTACAGTGAAAGGGCTACGTGCAGCCTGGACTGGGAGGTGGCTTCGGAAGTAACCAACAAAGAGAATATAATATGGGCAATCAACACCTTCCTACCTTTCAAGGCAGCGGGGTTAGATGGTATTTTTCCGGCTCTGCTCAGATGGAGTGGTGACTTGCTAGCCGATTACCTTGTTAAGGTTTTCCGTGCCTGCCTGGCACACCGCTACATCCCTCTGAAATGGCGCGAAGTAAAAATAATCTTTATTCCAAAACCGGGTAGGAGTGATTACACCCAACCCAAGTCCTTCAGACCCATCAGCCTCACTTCGTTTTTCTTGAAGACACTAGAGAGGCTGGGAGACAGATGGATTAGAAACAAAATATCGTTATGTAAACCCCTACACCCCAACCAACACGCCTACTGCGAAGGTAAGTCAACTGAATCCGCACTCCACAGCGTGGTCACACGCATCGGAAACGCGCTCAAGATCAAAAATCCAACGCTGGGCGCCTTCATAGACATAGAAGGTGCTTTTGACAAAACGAACTTCGCCAGCATTAGCCAGGCACTAGTCGTGCACGGTGTGGCGCCAACCCTTATACAATGGATTCACAACATGCTAAAATACCGCGCTATTCAATTTACTGTGAACACCACCACACGAGGCATCGTTAGCAGAGGCTGCCCGCAGGGTGGGGTGCTGTCACCACTACTGTGGAACCTAGTTGTAAACGAGCTCATTACAGAGCTCAACGCTAGCGGCTTGTACTCGGTGGGTTACGCAGATGACATAGCTATTTTAATCACTGGGAAATTTGAGGGCGTCTTATGCGACCTCATGAGGAAAGCCTTCAAAATAATCGAGAATTGGTGTACCAAACACGAACTGTCGGTTAACCCCACTAAAACAGAATTAATATTGTTCACTAACAAAAGAGTCCTTGGACCACACAAACTTCCTAGTCTTTTCAACACCGAGCTAACACTCAAAGAAGAAGTTAAGTACCTAGGAGTGATTCTTGATAGCAAATTGCTCAGGAACAGGCATCTTGACTACAAGCTTAACAAAAGCACAATCGCCCTATACCAATGCAAAAAAATGCTAGGAAAAACATGGGGGCTATCTCCAAAGATCACGCGATGGCTTTACACAGCGGTGATCAGACCAATGCTGACCTATGGCGCCCTGGTTTGGTGGACGAGAACTGAATTCTCGACCACAGTCTCCAGGCTCCAACGTTTCCAAAGGATGGCATGTTCCGCTATCACAGGCTGCATGAGGACAACCCCTACTGCAGCAATGGAGATAGCCCTTCAACTTACCCCACTTGAGCTGTACATACAGCAGGAGGCAGCTTTAGCAGCCATCAGGCTCATGCACTTGGGCATATGGGGCAAGAATCACACAAGTCCACACGCAGGCATCCTGGACCGGGTGATTGAGTATCAACCTCTCATCGCTGCCCCGTGTGATAGGACACCTAACAAACCTATGTTCAACAAGAGCTATAGCATACAAACAACAGAGGAATTAAGAGATCAGTCAGGAGTCAATGAAGTTCGCATCTACACAGATGGCTCCAAAACTCAAAACGGCTCAGGGGCTGGCGTACACTCCCTAGACCTCAATATCAACTTTCACCTACCACTAGGCGAACACAGCTCGATATTCCAATGCGAGTGTGTCGCCCTAACACAAGCTGCAACAGCTGTAAAGCGTCTGAGGATTCACAGCCACGCAATCAGATTTGTAACTGATAGCCTGTCTGTGCTTAAAGCCCTAGAAAACAAACATACTAACAGTAAATTAATATTTGAATGTCACCTCGCCCTAGAGAGTATATCGCTGTCCAACAGTATTACCCTCCAGTGGATTAAGGGGCACAGTGGATCCCTGGGAAATGACGCCGCAGACGAACTTGCTAAGAGAGGGTCCGAGATGGCAGTGCTTGGCCCGTACCCACTCCTTCCCTTACCTTTCTCACAGTTCCGTACATGGGTTCGCCAGAGATCAACTGAACTCCATAACAGCAAATGGTCACGGTCTACAGATTGTAGACAGTCAAAAATGGCGATGCCAAGTCTACATCCGCGGCTAACAAAACGACTGCTTAGCCTAAGTAAAAATAACCTTAGAATAATAATAGGGTCAATAACGGGCCATTGCCCCCTAAATAAACATCTTTTTACCATAGGTGCCACGGACAGTCCACTCTGCAGGGGCTGCCTTGATGCTGAAGAATCAGCCGCCCACGTCATCCTGGAATGCGAGGTCGTGGCTACTCAACGCAGACAAATCTTCGGAACGGTGAGGTCGCTCCGCGAAGCCTGTGAAGCTCCCAGGAAACTTCTGTGCTTCTGGGCGGAGCTAGGCTGGCTATCTTAGCCAGGACACCTACGCACAACGGACCGATCAAGAGTCTAAGTGCGGAAAACGGAGTCCCTACTCTACTCTACTCTACTCTAGTTGAAAGAAAAGCAGATTATGTACCTCGCCTTAAGTAATTTATATTGCCCTCGTGCCTGTTTGATTAGAGCCCTCGCTAACGCTCGGGCTCTAAATCAGGCAGTCGGTGCGATATTAAATTACTTTGTGCTCGATGCAATAATCTACTATTGTTCATATCTGACTACTAGAGGGCAATGATAAAACAATTTTAATAATAGGTAAAAGAAATCCTATTTTTATCAAACGTCGTCGTCGCTTTATTAATTACATGTCTAACTGCCGTACTCATAGATATTTAATGATTACTTATGCCGGTCACTTAGTAAAGATTTGACAAACAAAACCACCAAAAGTGCGGCAGCTAGTAGATCAGCTGATTTCATCTCCTAATAAAAGTGGAATAAAAAGAATACTTGATCCGCTGGGTTGCATTTCTGTGAGTTGCCTGAGCACTGGAATCATGTCTGAAGTGTATCCAACTCAGTGTTAACTGTACATTTACAAGTTCTTGGAAATATACCCAGTTTATAGTTTACTCCTCCAAATGAACAGTTTTTTTTGTTAGGTACATATTTTATACAGTGTAACTCGGTCTTAGCAAAACTGTTTTCGAGCAAACCGCTGTCCTACGCCATTTTTAAAATTCTCTGTGATAAGCGCAAGGTTTGCGATACTTTTCCGAAATATGCGATATGGTTCTGTCTGTTATTTATCAGTGTTTTTTTTATGTATTTATTTATCATGTTTTTTTTTTTTTTTTTTTTTTTTTTCATTTATTTACCATTTACAAAAAAAAATACATTTGTTTAAGCAGAATAGCATTACTAAACCACTGAGGTTTGTACTTAATGCCACATGTAATTCTACATCGAAGTAAAAAATAAAACAAGGTACACAATAAACACAACTTATTAATTATTATACCCTATTCCAAAACTTGGTAACTTCATCTTATGTGTTAGACTAATGACTAATGTAAGTATTGTATTGTGGGTTTCAATGTGTCCCTCGTTTAAACTAACATAAGTACCGTATGAAAGTATTATAAAATATACTACATGATGCAAAAATTATAATATTACGTTGTAACTGAATATTTGAATAATGAAAGTTTACCTGGTTGTCCCTGAGTTCCGGGTGCTCCTGGGGCTCCTCGGTCCCCTCTTGTTAGTTCAGCCAAATTAGCTGGGCACTGGCCAGGTTCACCTTTAATACCAAGTCTACCAGGGAATCCTTTGTCTCCCTTTAGTCCTGAACTACCTACTCCACCTTTTTCTCCTTTGACTGAACGTCCATCTTGGCCAGGAGTACCTGGATTACCATCTGAACCGGAAGTACCATCGTTTCCAGGAGGTCCCGTTATACCGTGGTCTCCTTTCTGTCCTGGCATACCAACTTGTCCTTGGTTTCCTTTCAATCCTAAGCTTCCTTTTTCACCCTTCGGGCCACTTGGGCCCGGGGGCCCTCGTTCACCCCTAGGTCCAGGTAAACCCTTAACAAGGTTTAATGCTGTTAATGTTGCATCTTGTCCCCTTTCACCAGGTGGTCCAGTCGGTCCATCATCACCTCGTTCTCCCTATTAATAAAATGCAAAGTATTAGTGTAATAACGAATGCAAAAAATAAAGAATAGTAACATTTTGAAACAAGTGCAAAAAGTTTGTTACTGCATTCGATGCAGAACGAACACCCGAGCCGTATAGCGAGGGTATTATGAAGTCGGGAAGTGCAATTCATCAAACCACGTTTTCCAATACACTTTTGAAGAAATAAAATAATAAAACGATAAGTATTTTTGTCGATAAGTATTAGGAGACTATGATTTAATTTGCTTTTTCGCCGCGGTTTGATTTCGCCAGGTTGAACGAGAAGCAAACTTAAGCTTAAGTTTGCTTCAGCAAAAATAGGAAAAATATTTATAAAATTAAAATATTTTTGAATTAAGAACACAAATAAATGTTAATCTGATAATAAAAGTAAATATTTGTATAAAATAATCATGTTTATTTATAGTAGGTATTCTTTTTATAAACACAATTTAAATATTCAAAAAATATTTACGCAGTAAAAACACAAATTACTGTGACGAGTTTAAATAAAAATACCGCCGTTTTAATCAATTCTTAGTATAAAGTATCTGTGGTATTTGTTTTTCCGCCCTTGGTTGCGGAAAAATAAGAAAAACGCACGCGTGCGAAATACATTGCATGTCGAACCTAATCGTAGTGCAGTGAGAACTAGTTTTCGAGAAAGTATATTGAAAAATTATAAAACATATTGCCTAAATAACTTGAAAACAAGAACTTACCGGTACTCCTGCCTCACCGGGACTCCCGTTTATGCCGTCTGCTCCTCTCTCGCCTGTAATGCCAGGGGGTCCAGCTGGGCCTTGGTCTCCATTTGCACCAGGATATCCGTCTTTACCGTGCTCTCCTTTCTGTCCTGGACCTCCAGGTCTACAGTCATTGCATCGTCCTCCTATATCTCCTTTTGAACCTGGGCTACCTGGGAAGCCATCAGAACCTGGACTGCCTTTGTCACCTTTCTCTCCTGGTGGTCCTATGTCTCCAGGGCTACCAGCGGTTCCTAAACTGGAGTTACCAGGTAACCCTCGCAATCCAAGGTAACCTTTTTCACCTTTGTTACCCTTTGAACCAGGTAGTCCATTAAATCCACTTTCACCTTTCCGGCCCTAAAATGACAAAGGTAATGCAATGTTGTTAAATGAGTATTCATTAAAAAAGGACTGGGTAATAAGAAAGAAAAAATATGACAATTGTTGATTGATATGTAATGAGTTATGACTCAGATAGGATTCACACAATTAAACGCACATCGGCGATACGCGGTGTTTTCGGTTCGTGTAGCCACAACAAGAAGGAACAATAGACTGCGCCATGACCCACTGCAAAGCTCAACTACGCAGTGAGCGCGAATCTTGTACTTTTTATTCCTCGTTGTTATATCGTTATTTTAACGATCTTTTTGTCAGTTTTAGTCCTCTACGCAGGCTGAGCGACAGCAATAAAATGAATTTTTCCAAAAAGTTGAGGGATCCCAACTTTTTAAAATAACTAGGGAATGGGGAATGGGAGCCCCCTTTTTATTTTTACGTTTTGTTCGTTGATACGGAACCTTTCGTGTGTGAGGCCTAATCGCACTTGGTCCGTTTTTTTTGTAATTTCGAATGTGTTAATAAAATCCCTGTTAAAAGATTTCGAAAACATAAAATAACTCACCGGTATTGAAAGGCCATCTTCACCCTTGGGGCCTCTTAGTCCTGTAGGACCTTGAGGTCCATCAAAACCGCGGGGTCCAACTTCACCTTGCGTTCCATCTCGCCCTGTTTCTCCTTTTTCACCTTTAGGACCAGCTATTCCTTCGACACCAGGAGCTCCGGGTTCACCTTGGCCTCCTGGAGGTCCAGTTGGTCCCATATCCCCCTTCTCTCCTGATAAGCCGTCAGTTCCCTTAGGTCCAGGACGACCTTGATAACCTCTTTGACCTTGCGGACCTGGGGGTCCACGTGACCCAGTGCGACCACCAGCCGGACCTGGAATTCCTTTCAGTCCTCTAGGTCCCGGTTGTCCATCATTTCCGGGTTCTCCTTTTACTCCAGGTCTTCCATCCAATCCAGGTAATCCATCATTACCTCTATCTCCTTTCTGTCCCCTCGCTCCAGTATTACCATACGGTCCGTCACGACCCTAAAAAAATCATGTTACATATAAAAAAATTGTATGCTCAAAAATGTTGTGGTGCCTATTCAAAATAACTTAGTCCAGCATGCAATTCTAAATAATATTTGCCTGTCAGGTAAATTAACTAAATAGAATTTGCAAAGGTGATGAAAATGAACGTACTCTTTCTCCGGGATTGCCTATTATTCCCTTTTCGCCCCGGATACCCTTTTGTCCAGCTAGCCCTGCTTCACCCGTTAGTCCAGTGTCGCCTTTATCTCCCATTGGTCCGGGTTCTCCTTTATCACCCTTATACCCCATATCACCTTGAACGCCTTTTATCGCTTCATTATCTCCGTGGGAAGGTAATGGATCAGGATTACAACTTGCACCTCTGTCCCCTTGATCACCTCGATCTCCTTTATCTCCTTGAATTGCTGCTCCTTTATAACCTTTAGAACCCTTGTCACCTTTTGGACCAGGTGGACCCTAGAAAACAAAAACAATCGATAATATAGGTTTAATTTCAATTTTATTTGATAAAATCCAAGCTCTGAAATAATTATAATTATGTGAAGGAGAGCCGTATTTTTTTTTCTTATCGAGATATTAATTTCATTGAGTACCTTTAATATTTTTAAAACTTCTTAAAAGTTAATACTCTCTCATTCTTAATTTTTAACTTAATTCTTAATTTAAGAGTTGAAAATTCGAACTAACCATTGGTCCTGTGATGCCTTTGGGTCCAGGTAAACCATCCTGACCGGATGGCCCAATAGGACCTGGTCTTCCTCGTGAACCATCTGCTCCAGCTTCACCCTTTTGTCCTTTTTGATTTCTTCCTGTGTATGCTGCTTCTCCTTTGTCTCCTTTATCTCCTTTAGAACCAGGAAAACCACGAGGACCCTGCAGTCCTTGAGGTCCAAGAGCCCCAGGTTCTCCCTGCAAAATAAAAGAGGAAACTTTATCAAAGTTCTAACATTTATGTAGTTAACTGAATACAGATTCATCACGAAAAACTGGAACCAGTTCAGTATAAATAAAGATAATAATAGCACAAAGTAAATAGTTTTTATAAAATAGTAAACTTATTTTGTTTTAGCGAAGACAGCTCTAATAAAAAAATTAAAACCTGTGTGACATCGGAATCATCCGAATCATAGAATAAGATAATCATTTTACCACCATTGCAATAGCGTTAGCTACTCTTTTTTATTCTAACTCAAAGATAAAATAAACTGAAAATTGCTAACATAAAACTTAAATAGCTTTTTTTACTAACATAACGATTCTTTAAAATTGTGGAGTTACACTTACGTCTGTTCCGTTACAACCGTCTCTGCCGGGAATACCAGGCAAACCTGGTTCACCTTGAGGACCATTCGGACCATTTCTGCCAGTGAAACCTCGTTCACCAGGTTTGCCTCTATCACCTTTTGGTCCTCTTGGTCCTGGATTGCCCATTTGTCCTTTTTGTCCTTTTGTACCTTGAGGGCCTTCAGGCCCTTCGTGACCAGGGAAACCTGGACTTCCTGGAGGCCCAGCTGAGCCTGGAAAACCCTGGAAAAAAATGTGTAAAGTAAGCAAGTGAAAGATTAATATTAACAATAAGTACTCATCATCATCATACTACTACTTAATAATAAAATTGACGACGGGACTACTTTAGCTCGTTGTTCACTGTTTGCTCCGGACCGTCTGCGACGGTCGCGGGCCTGTGCCTCGAGAGGCTTGTTCGCGGCTCCCATTGTACGTACCCAAACTGCTCGATATGCGCCCACAACCCAGGCGATGAATCTGCTAAACGCCCTGATTGCTCAGGAGCCGGATCTAGATCTTTTTATGAGTAGCAATAAAGCTATGCTTAATAGTTGCATACGATTTTTAAGTTAGTGTGTGATGTTGACTTGCTGCACGCGTTGGTGCAAACGAAAACCGACGGAAACGCGGACGAAGTCGCGGGCAAAAGCTAGTAAATAAATAAATAAATAAATCATCAGCCTATAATGTTCCCACTGCAGGGACTCAGGCCTCCTCTCTAGGAGAGGGATGGACTATAATCCACCACGCGGGCTCAGTGCGGATTGGCAGATGTCACATGTCTTCGAATTTTTTGGTTCTAAGACATGCCGGTTTCCTCACGATGTATACCTTCACCGTTTTGAGACCAGCGGTGATGAAATAAATTAAACAAAGTAATGCGCCTGCCTGGGGTTCGAACCCACGACCTACTGTTCGTAAGTCGGGGCCGACACCACTGGGCCACCGCTGCTCTCCTATAAGTAATACTAATAAGTACTCAGTTGGTAACTTGGTAACAACTGGATGAGAGTTGCCGAAAATCGAGTTGAGTGGTGCAAGATTAAAGAGGCCTATATCCAGCAGTGGATTGCAATAGGCTGATGATGATGATGACTCAGTTTGAAATAAGTTATTAATGGTAGGTTTACCCTGTTTCCTTTTTCGGCAAAACATTTTGGTACACAACATCCTGGCGCAGTACAGTTGCGGTCAATGGGCGCAACCCTTTGCCTGGTCACAGGATCGTAGACAGCGAAGTTGAGACCTCTGCTGTTTGATGGTGGAGGTGGAAGCGGCGGGAGGTCTTGCCGGTTATACAATCCGTGTGTGGGGCGTTGTGGTGGGTAATTAGGGTATGAATTATCTGGCTGCCTTTCGTCTGCTGTCGGGTACTGATATGGCACAGCATTATTCCATTCCACGTATCCCGTATCATATTGCTGCAATAGCGTAAAAAAGAAAAGATTAGCTCTATCTTTAACTATCTTTCATAAATATCGCTAATATCCAAATAAATGTACTGAATTCTAACTGCATTTAAAACTGTTCAACATGTGTCTAATTTTAAAGAACATATAAATTTATTATTATTATTAAAATTTATTATTATTATTATTATTAAATAGAGTTAGAGCAATACAATCATCATTTTCCTGTGCTTATCTCAATTTATTTGGGGTAGGTCAGGTGCAGCATGTCTCCTTCCATATTCCTCTAATACTCATCATCATAGGAGTCACCTCTTTTCTAGCCATATCATCTTTCACACAGTCCATCCATCTTTTCTATGAGCAATCGATACAACAAGAAAGAGATAAAAGTTGTATGGAAAACAGCATTTTCAGTTTTATTTTAGATGAGCTTCCGCTTTGAACTACATCTACTTATTTAATTTTATTCCCTTTTCTTTTTTTTTTGTTTCTTCTTAAGTTAAGTAACTAGGTACTATTATAAGATAAATTAGTACTTTATTGTGAAGTTTCGGAAAGGTTTTATAAACGTAATATCAACAGGTTTCACAATTGCAACACGACTGTCAAATCAATTTGCGTTGTAGATTACCTAATGTACATTCAGTAACTATATTATTATTTTTATATATATTTATCTGTGTATTCAAATGAAAAGTCTTGGACTTTGACCTGAATCTGATACACAATCTATCTTCGTGTCAGCTTTTCAGCAGTAAGTTGATACTAGCTTATTGTCACGAATGGTAGCGTAATTTTAAAAGTAGGTACGTAATGATAACCGTAGTATATGGAATGACCCAAAAACGTCGGTAGTGGATGGATCGTTCATAATTTTATTATCTTGTTTAGTCAAGCACATATTGTCCTAAGTAAGTATTAAATAATGGTAATGGTACTAAATAAGACGAACAGACTCTTTTTGATTAAAAAAAACTGTCTTATTATAGAAGATAACACATGAACTGCCGATCATCGTATTTTTGCCTCGTTCGTTTAGTGGTCACAGGCTTCTGCTAAACACAACGTCTTTTGTTGGATTCCCCGTCGTGCAATGTGATACTGAGAGGACCACGAGAAAACGGCGAGTTTTTCCATCCGGAAGTTGTCAGTAACAGCGCACGTTGTCCGGCTTTGTGCTCGGTTAATGGCAATATGCTCGCACACTATTAGGTACATGTTCTAGATCAGACTGTAACATAACCAGCTAAATTTGGATGTAGTATAGATAGGTGCACCAAAGCTTAACCTTTCGGGAATTTCAGACGTGCGCATCTTGTATTATTTTTAAATTCAGTTCAGTTTAAGTCAAAGATGTTTAGTTTTCTATTTTATGTTAATTTATTTCTATAACTTTACTATGAATATAGCTTTATTCCATTTAAGAGCATGTTCTCATTATTATAAGTCTATTAATGTCCCCACTGCTGGGACCCAGACCTCTCTTTGAGAAGGAGTGGGTCATAGTCTACCACACGGGCCCAGTGCGGATTGTCACAAGTCTTCGAATTTTTGGTTCTAGGACATGCCTGTTTCCTCACGATGTTTTCCTTCACCGTTTTTGAGGAGTACACAAAGTAATGCGCTTGCTTGGTTCGAACCCACTGGGCACTGGGCCACGCGCCGCTGCTCTGAATATCTTAGAATGTTCTGAATACCTGTAATTGGTACCTACATAAGAACCCTAACCTATATATTTTTATTATTGATTGTGAAAAATGTTTGTACTGTTGGTGTAGGTAGGTACCTATTTTAAATAAATTCATCCTGTACTTCTTCTTCTTAGCGTATCCTTTACTATGTATACTATATACCTAACTAGCTGATGCCCGCGGCTTCACCCGCGTGGATGTCGTTCAAATTATATGCTAAAACCTTCCTCTTGAATCACTCTATCTATTAAAAAAAACCGCATCAAAATCCGTTGCGTAGTTTTAAAGATTTAAGCATACAGACAAACAAACAGACAAAAATAGCGACTTTGTTTTATACTATGTAAGGATTATTCTATTAAAGAATTTAATGTAAAGACGGTAGCTACTGCAAAAACATTTCATACGAACCCAGTGCGTCAGTGAACTTTACCATTTACTCATAGGAACTGACATGACCCACGACAATTCATTTGTTTTCGTTTTAATTCGAAACAATGCGCAGCTATAGCTTGCGCTTCTTGCGCCAGATTCGGACACGATTATCGTCCGTAAAGGCGTTTCTAGTCGCTGGCGCGGCGATTTCATGCTCTAGCCTAAGTATACGTACTCTACATTTTTATAGAAACAGTAATTTAATATAATGTAATGATATGATTGCTTAACTTGTTTAAACCTTCGCGTTGGTACCTTCTACTATAACTTTCATCTAACGGTGCTCCCTCAACTGGGACATTCGCCTGTAATGTAACATTCCAGAATTTGTACAGAAACAATAGTAAATCAAAACTTTTAAATTAAATGCTCGCGGTGAGGGCGTGCCCTAATGAGTTAAACGACGATATTATATCTATAGAGAGTTAAATGTAAAGATTAATGCTTAAATACTTTTAAGTAAGAAAAGAATGATTGTATACCTCGAAGTTTATTTGATACGCGATACACCTAATAGCGTTTATAATAATAAAAACTTAAGCACAAGCTAAAATTCCGAAAGCGATAGACACTGTTATTCAAAAATTATAAGGGTTTTATTCATCAGCCAACTAAGCATTCCAAGTACGAGCTCGCAATCTTGGGGCTCCTAGGTCTACACGGACAGTTCAGGTTTAAAGGATATGGCAAAGGCTAGAGTGAGCGAGGGAAATAAGCCCTCCTCATTCCTGCCTTCCTCTCTAAAAAGAACCGTCAGAATTTTGTCATTCTATTTGAGGCGTATATTATTATTTACCTTATACCTACCTACAAATTAAAATTATTTTACTAATTGTATATTCAGTAAAATAACATTTCTACATTTTAAACTGCAACCACGTCGTAATTAATAACCGTTCGTTATGAACGGTTATAGCCGTAACGAACAGTTATGGCAAACCCAAAAGCAAGAATTTACTTTTTACATTTGGATTGGTTAACCGAAAAGACCAAAATTAATTCTGCCGAAATAAATTAATAAATAAGTTTTCTGATTTTTTTCGTCTGCATGTGCTGTAAGTCCTTGCTTCTTGCCAAATTTCATGACTCTAGGTCAAAGGGAAGTGCCCTATAGGTTTTGATTCCCTTGTGAAATTGCAAAATATTATGGTTATTATTTGTTCGAAGCAATTGCGAGACCCCAACTATAGTAGTTTTTTAGTATTATTAAATATATTCGTCAAGTAATTATTAAACTAGTAACCCGTCACTACTTAGCATAGTTTTCACGACATGACAAAACATCTATATATTTATTTAACCAGATTTTAAAATAAACTAGGTACCTAAGTGTAAAATAATACTTTTTTACACATATAAACCCATACCAGAATAAATAATTTACGGGGACTTAAAAACCGCATCCAAATTCATTGCGTTCATTTGAAGACCCAAAAAAATTCATAATACCTACGACTTTATTTTTTTCTTTTTGATCGATTGTTTTAAATTTTTGATATTAATGAATACTTTTCATAATTGAGTTTTTAATTTTACCAGAAAACTATTTAAGTATACAGCGAGCGCGGGAATTCTTAAGTGTCGTTTTTAATGTAGGGTATTGACTAGGTTGGTTGTTAGGTGTTCCCGTGAACACTATAATTTGCTAAAACTACACAATTAAATTATGGATTAGGTTCGTTTTACATTTCACAAAAACAAAGTATGTCATATAACTATAGGAAACAGTAGGTTTGCGCAATACCGACGCACTGCATCCGAACGGTGATAAACTTTGTCGGTCTTCCATTTACTATGTTATACATATTTATATTGTAACTTATAATAACTTATGCTAAGAAGTCGAACAGTCACAAATAATGAACATGTTATTTTATTTTATTCATCAAAATGGCATCAATTGTGATTTCAATTTTACTGCTTAGTGTTTGCAAATGTTGGACGACGTTAGCTTTTTGGAGAAATTGCAAAAGGACGAGTTGAAGCGGACAGGCGGGTCAACCCGCCGCCGCCGCGCGCCGCCGCGCGCCCTTGCAACTTCACCGTCCCGCAACATTCTCAAATTCCACTCATGTTTTTTCAATAACTACATTAATCACATTAATATAATCACTTATAAATAATACTAGAGGCAACGTAATTGAAAATTAAAATTGTAAGTACTTACTTGTGTTTTCACACCTAGAAGTGGTGCTAACGCAGCTATCAACCTATTTAGTAAGATAAAATTAAGTTCAAGAAAGTTATTCTCATTACGAAAAACATATAATTAATTGTTGATAAGATATTGCAGATTATAAGACGTAATTTCTTTATTAAATATATATTTGGGTATATTATTAAGAAAAAAAATGATAGTTCAGACTACAAAAGAATTCAGAGTAAATGTTAGTTATTTGAAAGTCTTACCATAGCACGGACACCGCCATAGCCCGGAGCGCGCTGCGCCTAATTCCCGTGCGCGCGCGCCGTTTGTGCCGGGATACTAAAGGATAGAGGAGTGCTCGGGCAGCAGTGTGATCACCCCCGCCCCGCGGAGGCGCGGGTGCCGGGCGCGGCGCCTGCGGCCCCGGGCAGGCCGCGAGGGCGCGCATCCAGTAGTGGCGGCGCAGCCATGTCGGGCCCGGCGCGTGCGCGATTCATAGCGCTCCATCTCGTGCCCGCCACACTTCTACTGTTGTCATGGACTCCTACTCCTTCATCAGCGGTAAGTACAATACATGTAATTACTGAAACTATCTAACAGGTAACTTTCGATTTTTTGCGAACCGGTTCCTTGATCGCCGAAAAAGACATCAACGCGTTTGGCCAACTTAGAGATCCCTATAGGTACAAAGTATACATATTTATTAGACCCATTAAGTGCTACCATGTTATACCAAAGGTTATTTTTCTATTAAATAAATGTAAAAATGATATTTTACCACCCAGGAAAGCATCCAAAAAAGTTACACTAAAAGCGGATATTACAATTATTGTTACCAATCTAAATGTAGAGTTCTATTGAAGAAGACAGACTTATTATAAAATGTAACGGAAAGCTGAAAATTCTGAAACTATCTGATGATTTTCAGCTTTCAGTTAGTGCAAAGGTATTAGGGAGATAAATCTGCTTTTTTAAATTATGATTATTAAAGTGATATGACTATTTATTGTTAGTATTTAACACTGTTTTTGTATGATAACGCAATGTTCATTTTATTATTCAAGCTATCGGTCTAGTAATATTGTTTTTAAACGCTCTTATGAAAACTAGTATACGTAAAAACGTAAGTCAGTTATTTTGACCTAGTGCCTATTTATTATATACGTAAAAACCAAGACTTTTGACTAGGAAATTCGTCAGAGCACTCAGGGCCTACAAGAAAATCAAGATTTTCAGCTCTATTCATTTGTTGTGGTACCTATTCCTAAAGTTATAGGTATAATATAACTACAAGAAGTAGGTATAGGTATATTATGTTGTTCTGTACTTCACGTGTATAAAGAGCTTTAAGCTTAAATAGGTACTATTATAGTTAATCATGTTTATTAAAGCAGGTATGATAAGATTTTTACCTCAATACCTACATAGGACCTAGGTACCTTGTTTATTGTGTACCTAATCAGTAAGGAGTCGAAGATCACTTTCACTATCAGTAATGTTTAGAACTGAAAGCTTACGTTTTTTTGGGGTTGTCGTTGCTTACAAAAGTATTATTTATTTTATTGAAACCAACCTTCATCGGTTTCCAAATTCAATATTCCAATAATTTTCAAACGCTCGTCAACTTCTGTGATTGGTTGACTGAGTTCCCAACAACCAATCGGAGCACTTGACTTGCGTTCGATTTTGTAATTGGCTTTCCATAAACCTTAGACAAAAATACTCTAAAATATCATCATTATTTCATCTTAAATAATTAGTATGTATTATAGAATTTAAGGGTAAACTGAAGAAAGAACTCTAAAATTAAGAAAACTTGCTCACAGCTTTTAAAAACTTTGTTCTACGAATCATCAATTTCCTCTGCAAAGGTTTTTTGAACCGAAACGATTTGTTTCTACCCTTATCAGTGAGTAAAATCGTCAGGCAGATTTGTCAGGAATCCGATCGTATTAAATTTCAGCATACAGGACATTGAACTATGATAGAGCCTGTTAGTACTACGTAAATACTGGCATTCAGCAACATCCGATTAGCCATCCCAATATACATAATGGCAAGGCCCGCTGACTAGGTATGTGGCAGCTGTTCAATTAATTTAACTGGACTAAAAATCGTTGTGAAAATTAAAAAAGTGCCTATTTAAATTAAGAATCTCTCTCTCTCGTTTTATCAACTTTTATGGTGTAGTAAGTACCTACATAATAACAAATAATACATTATGCTATTCTACGTTACCTACATTATGCACGTGGGTCGTGTAAGCAATATATTAAAGAGAACAAGAGTAATCGCTTTTTAGGTTATGTACGATAACCTTGTGACCTAAGTCTAAGTGACATTGATAAGTATATCACTACCTACTCATCGTACCAAAAGAAAAAGTTGTTCCTAATTTTGAATTCTAAACACTATACCTACTGTTGAAACCGACTTTGCTGTCGTTACATAGTTTGAACATAAGCCAATAAGCATTATTGTACAGTTCTCTTAGAAAAAATATGCGCCTCGATAATAGCGTTATCGTCATCTTTAGAAATATGAAGTGAGATGATGTGATTGAGATCGACTCCTGAAAGTATTCTATGTGTTACCATAGTTAGAAATTTAAATATTTACAACTCTATGCAATTTCAAATAACTATTGAATACTTTTGAATAGCAGAAGACGAGGTGTGCCAGGTTGCCAAAAGGAAAACTTCAACGCACTAATATAGCACTGATGATGCATCTTATATAGCGCAAAAAAATAGAACTTACAAGCTTTGCCTATAGGGACTCTTTTTTTGGAGGAAAATCATCAAAAAACCCCTCCCGCTCTTGGGCAGAGCGAAAGGGAGAGTCAGACTTCTACTGACTAAAAACCACCCATGTTCCTTCTTGTCCCTTCATGTCGAGGCCGCAGTATCTCTTGCGAACAACCCGCAGCAGGCCTATAGGGACCCTGTGACGCAACGTTCATACTTACTCGAAAACACGTAGCTCATACACTTCCAAGTTTAATAACTGTACCTACAGGGTCTGGTTCATAACATCGCGAGTCACTACATCGATGGTCGCTGTATCGACAACGGTCCATCGACGGGTTAATGAATCGATAGTATCCCAAATCGATGGTACGCTACATCGACAGTACACCAAATCGATGGTGTGCTATATCGACAGTACAATACATCGATGGTACGCTACATCGACAGTACCCCAAATCGATGGTACGGTCAGCATCAGAAGTATATTAACATTACTCAAAGTTTCGAAGCTGTTTTTTTTAATAAAAACTTGTTAGATGTAACTCGTAACTACATGCATTGGCATTCCTTGCCAAGAGTCGGGTAGGTCAATGATCGATTCTTGGGGAACACCCTATTAGGGTGATAGATACCTAGCAGTAGGTACCTAGATCTCTTAGTATAACAGAAATAGTTATATATGAAGGATAACGGCCGATAGCGAATGACACAGTTAAACACAAAACTACTCTGACCTCAGACTCGATTATCCGCTTCCGAACAAAAAATAACGGTTTTTTAAATTAAACTACAGTGATAAAGTGCCTTCTTGTATACAGAGGCTATCGTTTATTCAAAACATTGATGTCATCATTTGATGCCTAATTATAAACATAACTTAGAATAATAATTACTGTCTTTGTAGGATAACAGCACACATAAAACTCCGTGTTTACTTGATCTATGTCGCTTTATTGAATCCGCATTTCTAAAATAATATTTCGCAAACCGGAACATAAAAGGAAATCACTGTTTGAGGGTAATCTTTGGGATAAACAATGAAACAGGTTACATTAAGACGTTTTCAGTAAAGCAGGCCTATGTTGCGTCGTAGGTAATTTAAATACAATATAATATGACTACAAGTACCTACCTTACTTAAGATGAAGACACCAGAAATGATGTAACTATGTTATTATTTACTTATTTCATTCATACATGAGAGGTCAATTGAAATATTCAACAATTGATAAATTATTTTAATTGGTAAGTCGATAAATACTTAGTGATTATTTTATATTGGGAGCGAACTTATTTTATTATCAGATTAGGCATAATAAAGTTTTACATAACAATGCAATTTATATTAAGCTATCTATAGGTACACGTGATATGACAATGTGCGCAATTGTAATCGGTTAATACTTGCTTTTCCAAGTTCAGTGGCTCCTGGCCCGTATGATATCTAATTTATTATTACATTATTATCTATGAATCCTTGGGCCAGTTAGTCACTTTCCAGTCGAGACAAGACAAGGGAGACATAAGACGAACCGATAATGCCTGGAAGAGCAACTGGTCCATGAAAGAGCTTATGAAAGGAGATCTTTCATTGTCACTCAAACGAATTTTTTTATGGATATTTTGACCCATGATGAACCCAGACTTGATCTTTGATATATATTAAAATTCCAAGCTCAAAGTTTGCCAACGTGCAATGGAGCGCAGTGTCTCGGGTGTTTAACCAACCAACCATACGCAACCCCACACTGCGTGCAAGTGGCTCAAAATCCCGCTACCCGCTAAGCTGAAATGGAACTGGGGCGGCCATGTCTGCCGTATGACTGTTGAGCTGTGGGCCAAAATAACCACGTTGTGGAGCCCTGGCGCAGACGCACAGTCAGAAGGCGACGCCGTATACTTCGCAGACAAAACAAGCTAGACACTTAGACAGAATCAATGACCCATGGTCTACATTGGCCCTGGATGGATTGAAAGATTTGGAGGTCATGGGCCTCCCCATGACTGTGGGATGACATAGGTTAACTGTATCATTCATTATGTATGTATGTATTTATTTTGTCTAACCTTACAGGAAGTTCATAATTTTTTTAAATTACCTATGAAAAATTTCGAGCATTTTCAATTTCAGAATAACAAATTCAATACGGTTTTAGCGATTATATTATATAACTAGCTTTTGCCCGCGACTTCGTCCGCGTTATACTAAAAATGTTATCTTTGGTAAGTAGATCTATCATTGATTTTAGTTTTAAATGAAAAACTCTTGCGATAATATCATGGCGGTCATGCGGTGCTTGACCCTCAAGAAGCTCCCGAGTGATTTCATCCCACTTGGGCTTGGTAGTTACAGTAATAAATAAGTCGGGACGTCCATATTTTCTTACGTAACAAAAAGCGTCTTGAGTACGTAAATTTTACTCAAAGGAAACATTCCTTTATTTTTGAATAGAAAGCAAACTGCATTCAAAAATTTTCGAAAATTCTCTTCTCCCACACCCGGGAATCGAACCGGCTAAAATTTTAAAAAAATATACCCTGTACTTTTATTGCATCGATCGTTAGGGTCAATTATAAGGATGAAATCTCTCTAACAAACATGATCAATTAAATGAAAAGAAAACCAGGAAATCTTAAATTAATTTAATTATTTACAAAAAATGGTAAACTAACTATAATTAGTTGCTCGAAATGGGCTCCATTCTCTTGGATACACAAATTTTTATTCTTTTAACGAATTCATTTCTAGTAACCTTTAATAAAGTGTTGTGGTGAATATTATAAATCGTATTCTGAACTTCAACTCTCAACTCGTTGTCATTCGCATAAAATTTCATGTAAATTTGATTTTTTACATAAGTATCCCCACAAAAAAAATCTAATGGGGTGAGATCTGGCGATCTCGCAGTCAGGTTTTCCTTTCATTTAATTTATCATGTTTGTTAGAGAGATTTCATCCTTATAATTGACCCTAACGATCGATGCAATAAAAGTACAGGGTATAATTTTTTCAGATTTTAGGCGGTTCGATTCCCGGGTGTGGGAGAAGAGAATTTTGGAAAAACTTTGAATGCAGTTTGCTTTCTATTCAAAAATAAAGGAATGTTTCCTTTGAGTAAAATTTTCTATCTGCAGTATTAAGAGTACTTTCCCTCCAGGTGGCATTACAAAATTCCACCCTGTATAATCAGAAAGCTCCGAACTGCTAAGCTATCGGGAGTTACACGTGTTATTGTGAGTCAACCATAAAAGATAGACGTATGCTGTTGTGGGATATTTTTTAGATAATTTTATGTAGAACATTTCCGTCATAAATGATTTCTATGTAGCTTTAACCATTAAGGCTGCACACACGACGGAAGCTTAAAAAATGGAGCAACTTCTCCCGTTTTCCCAACATTTCCCTTCACTGCTCTGCTCCTATTGATTGTAGCGTGATGAAAAGTATACTATAATCTCCCCAGGAGTATGTTGAATAATTGTACCAAGTTTCGTTAAAATCCGTCGAGTAGTTTTTGTTTCTATAAGGAACATACAGACAGACAGACAGACAGACAGACAGACAAAAATTTTACTGATTGCATTTTTGGCATCAGTATCGATCACTAATGAATTGACCTCTCTACAGATTTATTATAAGTATAGATAGAAGAAGATATTGTATTCAGATAATGATTTGTACACGGAATATCCCAGTAGGTACTGCCCAGTAGTCGCTCGGAGTCGAGATTTTTGCCCGGTTTACGGCAAAAGGCTCGCCCTGTAATATACGACTGTAACACAACTGGCGTAAATAATGTCCCTGTCCGAAGGGTTCGAGAACAACCCTTAGAAGATAATTCTAAAGATTAAACTCTAACGCTTCGGGGACTTCAAGCGTGATGTTATGTTATGGTGTTTTGCAACATGTGCACTCAGATACGTATTTTGTTATCACTACATCTTATATCTATATATTTATAAGAAAGTCGTGTTTGTTACAACACTTATAACTCGAGATCTGCTGGACCAATTTTCATGGTTTTTGATTCGTTGGATTTGTCTCCGCCCCGAATAGCAGAATACATCTTAAAAACAATGAAAAGAAAAAAACTTTTTTACAAAAAATAAAACCAACTTCGACAAAAATAAAACACAAAAAAGTTAAAAATAAACTTAAGAAGAAAAATCAGCTTCTGAAGTCGGTGACTTGTTTGTTTGATTTCATGTTTTTGCCACCGACTTCAGAAGCTGATTTTTCTCCCCTACCTACCAAAAATTAAATACCTAACCACCTACCTAATATTATATTAAATTGATAACCTCCTCCTTTTTTTGAAGTCGGTTAAAAAGAAAAAAGCCTAAATTATCTCAGCTAAAAGGTAAAACTACATTCATTGACTGTTAGGGGATAGAACCGATGTGGCATATCAACCTGGCCGCCATTTTGATTTTTTTTCGAAATCGCGGCCCGCGAAGAAAGTGGTATGTATGGATAGAGGACATTTAGACGAACAAAAAATGTCCAGTAACACGGTGTCAAAAGTGTCACGTTACCGAGATATTTGAAGGTACAGATCCACATATGAGTACACACGGCTACACATCAAGCTATACAAAACCAGTTAATCTTGGCCTCACTTTACTAGATCTTTTCGCACAATGAACGATCAGATTATACTGGTTTTGTATAGCTTGATGTGTAGCCGTGTGTACAATGATCACCAGTCACCACATACAAAATAGACCTTTTACGTGTCTATAGGCGTTGATTAATGTTATTACTGTTATTGAAAGAGAGTAGGTACATTACGTACTACTAGGAGCACGAGAAAACTATTCTTTGCCATAATATAACGTTTCATTGCGATGCGAAGCGATTTTCTCGAGCGCCTATTAATAATCAACCAGGGGACGATTATTTTGATACAATTTAACGCCTATACACGTAATAAGGCTATTTTTAATGATTTTCGTTGTACACATTTGTCGATCTTTACCTTCAAATATCTCGGTAACGTGACACTTTGGGGTACCGTGTTACTGGACATTTTTTGTTCGTCTATCCATACATACCACTTTCATCGTGGGCCGCGATTTCGCAAAAAAATCAAAATGGCGGTGGATTGATATGCCAGCCTCCATACAAAAAAGTTCAAACCCCAGTCCAGGGAAGGTTTAAACGGTGAGAAAGTGGTAGGTAGGTAGGCAGGGTAGTAGGTAGGGTTGTAGGTAGTGTTGTAGGTAGAGTAGTAGGTAGGTAGTGTAGGTAGGGTAGTAATAAGAAGGTAGGGTAGTAGGTAGGTAGGGTAGTAGGTAGGTAGGCCCGTCGGGGCTGTGGATATCGAAAGGTTACCGCGGCTCCGACACAAGGGCGAAGAAGAAGGAACATGGGTTTGGTTTTTAGTCAGTAGAAGTCTGACACTCCCCTTCGCTCTGCCCAAGAGCGGGGGGGGTTATTCGATGATTTTCCACCCACCAAAAAAAAAAAAAAAAAAAAAAAAAAAAAAAAAAAAAAAAAAAAAAAAAGTAGGTAGGTAGGGTAGTAGGTAGGTAGGGTAGTAGGTAGGTAGGATAGTAGGTAGGTAGGGTAGCAGGTAGGTAGGGTAGTAGGTAGGTAGGGTAGCAGGTAGGTAGGGTAGTAGGTAGGTAGGGTAGGAAAAAGAGCATTGCAACGCATGCCGGGAACAGCTAGTATAGTGCAAAATGCATCCATCGGCAGTTTTGAATCGGCGAACACTAGTGCGTCACAAGCTGCTGATAATGCTGAGCAAGCTCCGCCCGCCGCCGCCTCCCGCGCCACAACACCGGCTGCGGAAACGTCACGCGTAGGTACGTCGACCCCAAAACGTGCCTACGCTGCTTCTGTCATTAATGGCAAATCGGATGCGTCGCAACATAAGCGACAAACCAACATTGGGGAAAAAAAGGGTACTCAACCTGCCCCGCCTGCGGTCAGTAACAGCATGCCAAGTACGGACCAGGTTGATGACGAGGGCTTCACTAAGGTGGTGAAGAAGAAGAAGAAGAAGAAGAAGCCCTGTTCCCGGAACTTGTGCGGTACCGCACCGACTGGGCCCAACATGCTGCTGCGCCCTGCTGTGCCTACGACGCAGCTGTACATTTCGCGTCTGCATCACACCACAAAGATTGAGGAAGTGGTGCAGTACCTCAAAATGAAGACCAACTGGACTCTGAGGGTCGAAAGGTTGGAATCACGCCACAACATCAACTTCAACTCATTTGTGGTGCGTGTTCCAACCCAACATCTCCAGACCTGTTTGCAGGAAGACTTTTGGCCGAAAGGTGTCGTTTTCCGTCGTTTCCGAGGACGGTTATGCGACACCTCGCAGCGAAACACGACGCCGACGTTACGTGTTTAGTTAAAATTTTTAGGTATGGTTTTACTGTTTTATATGTATTAGTTTGATATTATTGTTTTAAATTATTGTGTGTATTTTATGTATGGGCCTTAAATGCCTGAAATAAAATTATTATTATTATAGTATATAACAAAGTTGCTTCCCGCTGTCTGTCCCTATGTATGCTTAGATCTTTAAAACTACGCAACGGATGTTGATGCGGGTTTTTTCAATAGATAGAAAGTTTATAAGTAGCACATTCCACCCGTGCGAAGCGGGCGCGGGTCGCTAGTATTCCTATAAGAAAAACAACGAGTGACCTAATTCTTGACCAATATCTCGGAGACTGACATATTGTAGCAAAAATCGGTCAAGTGCGAATTTGACTCTTGGGGTTCCGTATCACTAAAACGATTGCAGTTCTGAAAAAAAAACAATTGGCTAGCTTACCAAACAAACCTTTGTGATAAACACGCAGATACCGTGTTCATAGTAAGAAGATTCCCAAAGCGCCTTTTTTGCGACGAATCCCTTTTAGTATTTTTCAATCATAAATTAACTTACTCATCTATATAGATATTAGATTTATACATACGTAGGTATATAAACTCACGTTCTTTTCCCAAGGGGGTAGGCAGAAACCACAGAGCACCACCTGCTAAGATCCTGACATACTCCTTCCTTCTATACTAGATATAATAATTTGATGTTAGTCCTTGATTCATAACTGGTAATATTATAAAAAGGTGTAGGGTAATCTCCAGAACGAATTATTCAATTCTGAAAATTCTTTCACTGGTAAAAAGCTACATTATTCTCGGGTATTATTTAATATTATAGGTACTGGAAAGTATATTTTCTCAAAAATGGTATGTAATGTTGCCATAACATCTCTAAAAAGTATCCAGAAAGTGAACTTTACCGGAGACTTATTCACAACTGTCCAGTAAGAAGCGAGATTTTAAACTTGGAATCTCCTACTGTCCAGTAAGTAAGTATGTAATTTACTTACTGGACACTAGGTCATCCTCTTTAGATCTGCTTAGAAAAAAAAACATAGTACCAGACACAGATTAGAGTTTAGCCATTATAACATGTTTATAGAAGGGAGGTTCCAAATATATATCTATCTCTCTTTTTGGTATGACATTTTATGAGATACATATATTTTTGGAACCATTTTATACGTTGCGTTTTGTACTTAGTAATGTTGTAGAAGTATAGTGTGGGATTTTATGATTGTATTTAGTAATTTCAGTTGATTAAAAAAAAAAATCTAAAGTTGTTTCCTAAACTGCCGCGTTGGTCTAGTGGTCGCAAGCTCGACTGCAGAGCGTGAGGTCCTGGGTTCGATTCCCGGGTCGGCCAAAAAGTGCTATTGTGTTTTTCACATATGAATGTAACCTTCAATATTAATTAAACGAATTTGTTGTTAAACTTTCTTTAATTTTTGAGAAAAGCATTATACAAACCTCAACCAGTAAGAAAGCCATCCTGGCCTCGTATATAACCAGACCTCACCTGCGGTTCGGTCCGGTTAACTCATACTTGGCCAGGAAGGCTTACTTACTGGATTCTGCAGTAATCTACTATTATATCAGCCGCGCTATTGATCGCAATTATTGCGGACGAAGTCGCGGACAAAGTAGTAGTATTAGATAAATAAGTATTGATGCAAGTAACATTCATAAATCACAACATCTGAATCAGCTAAAATAATAGATTCCAACTAGTACTTACGCAACTTCTCACTTTTCATTGAGGTGTCAATGAGACAATTCGGTGTAAACGGATATAAGAGTGAGTAGTAGCCCTTCTACACTATATTAGGGAATCTATCTACACAAGAATTCGTTCTAGGTCGCATCATCGGTTTACATCGGGCGAGATTGCATCTAAAAACAAATAAAGTCGTTTGTACAAAGAAAAGTGGGGAAAAAAAACACAATTTAAATTTTACAACTTGAAAACTAACCCCATTTTCTAAGCTACATACATTATATATAAATTAGCTAGCAAATAGTTGTAAATTACATTTAAACGAACACATAATATAAAAAAACTACGGAAGATGTAATATTCAATTTATTATAATATAAATAAATGCATGCTGCCGGAAACGTGTACAAAGCAGCGTGGTTTCACGTTACCGAGCTCGCTACAATGACACTCTTCTAAAATTTTTGTTGCAGGTTTTTAATTACTGAGTCAAGAACACAATAACAAAAGAGATTACATTTTAGAGGAATTATTGACGAGACTAAGTAACCATTGGTCTTCATGGCGAAATATACTTACCAATGTAGTTCACGGTATTTTCCTCCTAAACCTATCCAACCTCCTAACCTGTGTGTGGCAACAAATCTTGTCCACTCAGTATACATGTTGTTAGAGCAGTGCCTAGTGGTATAACCGCCGAGGGACTGTCAAGCCATAAGTCATGACTTCATCATGAGTGCGAAAACAAGGCACCTCTGATTTTCCGTTTCCACTTGGGTATTTTATAATTATCAAGTGATAATTATAGCTTAGCTAAATGAAGCCAGATATTTCTGTACGACATGTAAAGCCAAGTCATAGACCCACGGGCGACATAAAATCTTTGACACCAAGGAACTATAACTTGTCCATCATTTAAGGTCAAATACTAAAACTATTTCACTGATAATGTTGCATTCACGTGGCGTAGCGTGTAGTACGCTACGCTACGTCTCAAGAGTCTTCTTGAGACCTGCGTAGACCCTCTACGTAGGGTCTACGAAGCCTACGAAGGGTGCTACTTCTTTATATTTTGGGTTTGCAACGACTGATTGACAACTCTTCAGAGATCATGATCTCCTCTTTATCACTACTCCAATTACTTACAACTGTTGGTGAACGATTTGTCTGTAGCAACTTCATTATTTATGTGTATGGTACTAGGTATTTTCAATGCTACGTACATTTAAAACTGTTAACGGAAGTGTCTAACATTATTTTGCCATGGATCAATGTAAACTTTCGGAGTAACGTACATCGGAGTAACGAACATTCTGAATACCGTACTTCGTCATAGCGTACATTCTGACTAACGTAATTCGGACTCATAAACTTTCTGTATACCCTACTTCGGTATTTCGAACTTCGGAGTAACGAAATACAGTCGTGTTATATCGACATCCAAATAACTTTAAAATTTTCATTTGGTATTTTTTTATCGAAAAGGGTTCTTCGTTAATTTCGACATGCTCTTCCAAAGAAGACCATCCTCAATTTAAAAATCAATTTCCTACCAATTCCTAACATGGCTCGTTGATTTAGTGGTCGCAGGGGCCATTGCTGAGCATGAATGAGCACCTGGGTTCGAAACTCAGGCTGGGTAGTGCTATTGGCCCAAATTTTTTGCGCCATATGTAACTGGCGAAATGTGTATGTAGTACCACCTTTGCGAGGATTGCAGGCGCGATGTAGTAGGTAGGTAGGTAGTGATGATATACTCAATCTCTTGTTATTAATTACCAATCTGTACCGAAGATTCATAAAATTTTGTGAATTGAATATTGCTTAATACAAATATATAATTTAAAATAACTTTACTCCAATAATCAGATGTTACGGTAACCTTTGCACTATTATCATATAAGTTTTTATTTGGTACGTTATATCAACTGGCAACAACATCGTTTATCATTTCATAGCCTCGTGACCTAAAAAAATGCTATTTAATTATTTAAAATCTTTTGTTCCGAGCTTGTTTATGAAGTCAAAGTATCTTCATCAAGCCTTGTTAGTCGTACATCTCTTATCAATATCTGTTCGTTTATTTTGAGCTTTTTGAACTATACAGGTATACGATGATTAGTGAATCTTAAATCAAACATCCGTGAATACCTATATCCGCTACAGAAAACGTTTCATTTTTTAACATAGAGTCCATGTTTTAAGACTGTATTATCTTATCACAAAATAATTAAACTAATTTTGATTTTTAAGGTTATAACCCCTCGATAAACTGGCGGATGAATGACGCATGATTATTATATGCATTCCTACTTATTGTAATGATTCGACCTAGATACTGAACCTATCCAAATTAATGTGGCTCAGGTTGGCTGGACAAAACTTCAAAACTGCATTGATATCTCGTAAACCCTTGCACATAAATCAAACGTTATTACTGTCACACATTGCGTCACCAAGTATTAGTAAAGGAACCGTAATCGAAAACGCTCCCATTATGTGGGATTCGGAAGTGCCAGCCAAAAGTTTTCTACGTAAATTCAAGCTGGCTGGACACAGTTTTTTGCATTTTTCTACTAAACCACTGTACGTATCACAAAACTTTTAGCTTGATGCCTGTCACATATTTATGTGACACCCGTTGATATGCAAAAAGTCGTAAAAATCACTTCCGTTACGGAGATTGAGAGACCAGCGAAAAGTGGTTTTTCAAGCTGGCTGGACACGCTTTCGATCGATTATCTAAGATTCTGTAGCGTCACCTATTCTGAATTAAGGGTGTTTAGCCGTCACATAAAGTGCCCTATTGACCTAGTTAAATGCGAGCAGTTTTGAAGTTTTGTCCAGCCAACCAGAGCCACATCCAAATTATGGTCGTGAGTACATTTTTAAAGCAGAAAGCGTATCTACTTACGTATGTACCTATACAACAAATAAGGACCTTGTAATGTTGTAATATCTCTTGAGGAGCGGTTTTATCTTGTTAATATCTTCATTTATAATCAAAATAAATTTCATTTACACTGTCCAGAACACAGAGTAAAAGTGCACATCCAACGTGACGACAAACCTAACCTCGAGAGGATACTCAATTACCTCGAGTGATACCGAGGTAACTGATACAGACCTCAAGGCATATAAACAAGCAGACATCTCAGCTCTCCTGCTTCTTTTAAAAACCCTCGCTTATTTTTCAGTTTCCATTTCTATCATCGTTTTCACCAAAATACGATTGCAACAATTAGGTTCTACATAACATATAAACTTACGCCTTTTTCCCATAGGGGTAGCCAGAAACTACACAATGACGCCTGCTACGATCCTTACCTACTAACTCTCCTCTCGTCCACGTTCATATATCTGGTCATACACTCACGCCGGTTGCGAATACTACGCATCTGTCTTTTCTGAAGAACATCACCAATAGAGTCCGTGCATGATCTACTATAGAGCGCCCCCCACGCGCGTTGCCATTTACGTTACGTTAGTTGTAAATCCCTTTTGTTAGTGCCTACATGTCTTTCACTCATTCTCTCAACACATTACCAAACCATTTAAACATATACTCTTTTCACTTCAGTAGCTCAAACATGTAGGTTTTGCTGCCTGAAATCAGTGAGCAAAATGCGATTTTGCTCACTGAGTGAGACAAAGTAACTTTTTACCCGACTACGGCAAAGCCAAAGGAGGGTTATGATTTTGACTGGCTATGTATGTATGTATGTATGTATGTATGTATGTTTGTATGTATGTATGTATGTATGTATGTGTGTATCTTCATCTGTTCCCTCATAGCTTCTAATCTACTTATCGGTACTCGACATATGAGGTATCGTTAGAACCGTCTTAATTTTCCGCTGAACATAGGCTACGTGACGTGTCACAAAAAGCTATTTGGCGCCCACTAGCGGACAAAAAGTGAGGCTTAAAAAACAAAAATGGAGATAAATACGCCGTGTTTGGTATCATTTGAAAGGGCCTCACTTGTACATTTCCAAAATATTGCTCAAATTTAAAATCACGCCCTCTAGCGGACAAAAAGTCAAGAGTAAAAAAAAATATTTAACACCAAAATAGTTAAAATAAAAAAAAGTAAAAAACTAAAACCCGACTACGACAAAAAAAACGACTCTGAAAAAGTATGAAACAAGATTTTCAGGATAGAACAAAAAGAAAAGCCGTAGTCACACGTTTTAGGTACCAACCTAAACACTTTAATACCGTGTGACTACGGCTTTTCTTTTTGTTCTATCCTGAAAATCTTGTTTCATACTTTTTCAGAGTCGTTTTTTTTGTCGTAGTCGGGTTTTAGTTTTTTACTTTTTTTTTAATTTTTGTTTTCAGAAAGCCGCGAATATCTTATTCAGCCTTGGGTTAATCATGCAATTCGAAACATTCACACTCTATCTCTTTCCCGCCATTAGAAACAGACAGAGACAAAGACCAGCCCTATCGAAGTTCCGAATTTGAATTCGACCTTGAGGTCGAATTCAAATTCGGAACTTCGTACGTATTCCGAACGTGTTCGTCTTTGAAGACGAACACGTTCGGAATACGTATTAGGTAAAGAAATTTTGCAAAAAGATAATTATGCCTTTTAATGTAATTTTTTGAATTTTTAACTTATTGTATTTAAACGAAAATGTATTTACTGCAAATAAAACTGATAATTACCTGTAAATATTTATTTCTAGTTTCATTAATGTTACGTAATAATAAAATATTATGGGTGCTATTTCCGAACACGCCTTAATTTAAATAAAAGAGCGGGAATAAAATTTCGTGGCTGGCGTAAAGAGTTGAGTATGTTAAAAAATATTAAAATAATCGTAAAATATGAGTGAAACTAGCGACGAGAACAGTATTTTAACACCGGAAGAGTTAAAGCAACAAGTTATTAATGCAGAATTAAGTTTCCTACCTGAGAAGTCTCGCGAGAAATATCTGAAAGCATACCATGTCTTCAATGAATGGAGACTTTCAAAGGGCGCAAGCAGTTTTTCGGAGACGGTGTTGCTATCTTATTTTTTAGATTTATCACAGACGAGGCGATCATCTACAATGTGGAGTATTTACTCAATGTTGAAAGCTACTTTAAAAACAAAACATAACGTGCATATTGAAACATACGCAAAACTCGTATCTTTTCTAAAAATAATGTCAGTTGGGGGCATAAGGCTAAAAAGTCCAAAATTTTCACGGCCCTTGACTCCTAAAGTGTTCTCGCTGCTGAAGTGAAAAGTTATGTGTGTTACACGAGAGCAAAGTTTTTTGCATCTCGTACCTTTGAATCCCTCGCCACACTCAGGATTCAACTTTAGAATCACTCGCTACGCTCGTGATTCAATCCTAGAATCCTTCGCTTGCTCAGGATTCAAAATCAGCACTCGCAGCAAAAAACGACTTTGCTCTCTTGTTGCACAAATAACTATTTCAATGACCACGAGAGTAGCAGCTAGTGGCCCAGTGTGTCCCCAACTTTGCCATGACGTGTAACTTTTTTTATCATCACTCCTCAAAACCGGTGAGGGAACACATCGTAAAGAAACCTGCATGTCCTAGAACCACAAATTCGAAGGCATGTGACATCTACCAACCCGCAGTGGGCCCGCGTGGTGGATTATAGCATTCCTTCTCGTAAAGGAGGCCTGCGTCCCAGTAGTGGGAACATTAGGAACTTATTTACAATTTTGATTTTCCGACATTTCAGTACTGTTTCAACCATGAAACTACAAACATAAAACTAGTACTTCAGTTATTTCAGTTTTTTTTTTAAAGGTTTGGGTCCCCGCTTTTTCTAAATAAATACTGCGGCAGCGTCTGTGGCACCGCTGTATATTATAACCTGTAGTGAAGAACAGCAGTGGTATTTAAGTACTTAGGTACTTATGTAGGCTTTTTCAGGTAAGTAGGTATATCGGCACAAAAAAATTGTAGAAAACTGTATAAAGTCATACCTACCACAAACATTTGTTCACAAGCCATTCTAGGATCAAAAGTCACGATATCCGTTTCATGAACAGACAACGTTGTACGTAAAAACTGGTACATATGACTTGCGTCCCGGACACCTAGTTATGATTCATCAGTCAGTTTCAAGTAGGTAAAGACAGAGTTATTTACATTTTAAGGCTTTGGACCCCCCCCCTGTTACCTCAGACTATTATTTCCTCACCCCAGCTGTCAGGTCGTACCGATTGAAACACATAATTAAATAGAGGTCTATCTAACTTGACCATGTTCAAAGCTGATAATGTCCGTTTTCATTATCTATGACTCGTATCCCGTTAGGAAGCATTAATTCCGCGAATCACGGCAGTAACTCGGCAACATAAGCATAATTTAGATCTGTGCCGCGGTCTATCAAACGGTTAAAATTGGGTCAAAATCAGCTTCCATTGACAAAGCTTTAAAAATGAGGCCGCGACACAAACAGCAGCATCTGTTATCAAAGTGACAGGAAACTGCTGCTATCAACTTGTCGTTATGTATATAAAACACAATTTTTGCAATTATTGCCGAAATAATAACATAACTCCCACGAATTGGTATCTGCAAATGATAATTAAGGTTTTGTGTGTCGCGATGATAAACTTCACGACGACAGATAAAGCAAGACCTTTAAATACCTACTCCCGATCTAATATATTAGGTAATATATCTACTTTATATGTTTGTACACGGTTTTGAAGGTTTATTACCTACTACCTAGATATTCCCATTTTATAAATGCGAATTCATACTCAAATTACCTACATAAAATCTTTAAAAGAATAACAAAATTAGAGGCACTCGTGTTTTAACAATGACATAACTATGTCTGTTATCAACCATAGGAAAGGTGGGGGTCTTGCTTACATTAATAGTATAAATATAACATTTTGTTTTGATAAAGTCGGCAGCGTCGGTCAACGTTTAGTTATACTATTCCGGGGTGAGTCGCCCTGTCAATGCACGAGCTCATTCATGAGTTACTCTTTTATCACCGTGACGTAGACTGGGACAGAACGTTGAACCCAAAGGGAAGTATTCCATTTTCCTCATTTTTATATATATTCTGTCGATATCGCTGCTTCGTTTTATTAATTTACGTTTTTTATGTGCTGCTTCTACCTCTACTTAATTCACTTTTAAAAGTTGGATAGGCTGTCTGTAGGCACAGGCAACTTCGTCTTAGAAACAAATAACTAGTATATAAAGAAAGATAAGTACACTCCTTACTTAAAGCTTGTATGTTCAACAAGTACTAGAAATGGAGATGATTTAATATTGCTTTCTTGGAACCTAATCTACACACAATAGCACATGTGCACCAATCTAAGGTATACATGTATGTGTGTTATTGTAGGTTCATTCTAATAAACAGACAAAATGATTCTACCAATTTCATGGTTTAAAATTCATCAACATTATGCTCTGCCGTACCTACGCGGTTATACGGTAGAGCATAATGTTGATGACTTTTAAACAGGAAATTTAGGGATTCTGTAAGTAAGCTCAAAGGGCACTCATAGCCGCACAACGCCATTTGAGTTTTGACAAGCTCAGAAAGACAGCAAACAACCTAACTATTCACCAATATTCAGTCATTTACCAACCAATCATTGAGTTGCTAAAAACCTTTTTTGTTCAGAAAAATGTTGTGTATTCAAAAATATTTAGTTGGAACTAAAGGATATTTTAATTCCGCAAAAACTAGATCTAGATTCAAGACCTGAAAAATATGCACTTGCAGAAGTTTCGATAATTATATCAAAGGCAACTCATACATTGCAAGCAGCTGAACATAAGACAAAAAAATTGCAGTCTGAGTTACGTCCGCACTTCGATTACTCATGAGTCGGTTTTATGGTGCGAGCGTTGCACTGAAAGTTATTGCTTACTTCCAGTAAAGTGAAATAGGTCAATAGTTTCAGTACTGTAACAAACGCCAGTTGAATGTGCAGCTATATTCCAACTTTATATTTAGCACAGGTCGCTGACAGAACGGTGCCAGTTGAAAACTTCTAGGCCTCACAATGAGGTATAAAGTGTGACAAGATCATTGTAACATCAGAGATTACTGATCCCTACTAGCCACTGAAAATAATTAATCAATAAACAACCAATTAATAACAAAATAAACATAATTAAGTGGTCACTGCACTCACTGCATTCATAAATCGATGCAACTACGCTATGCTAAATAAAACGTTAATTAATAAAAATATCAATGTCAAATGGATTATTTTCTTAAACATAATAATATTTTACTGCATTTTATTTATGGAAAACTAGTATAATGAAAACTTAAATGTAATTCAGGCCGGCTGTGTCAAAGTAGTTCAAAGCATCACGTAAAGCGTATTGTCGTAAACTCGTAAAGCTCGCCATCCCACTGTAAGCTCCGGTTAACGCACTTCACTTGTTATAAACGTTTTAAACGTTAATATTTCGGGATATCTTTGAATACTTGAAAAATAATATAAAAAATAGTTTTCAAACCACTAACGGAGCGAGCATTTGTATGTTAACTATTTTTCTTGTTTTTCTATCAGTAGCTACTAGAGTCCTAAGTCCTAAAGTTACCCGTATCCTCAGCAGTTGTAAGACGTTGATTGTTATAATTGGTCGTCTCTATAGCGTTGTCCACCTATAACATGTTAAGTATTGGTTATATAGCCAACTGATGGTATATGAAGCGGTAGCACGCAAGCGTGTCGCGCTCCGCATGCTTGGGGCGGCGCGGCGTATATCGGGAACGCGTTTATGAGCCGACGGGGTCACCAGATTCCGGTAAATGCTCGTAAATCTCCACTTTATGCTCCGTTTTTTAACTTTTGACATAGTTACAATAATAATAATTAATAGCTTGTCTATTAATAGGCGCCAACCAACATGCACCTACGCATTGTTATTAAAACACATCTTACTCATTGAACACTTGTTCGATCAACAACGTTTTTCACTAGGCAGGTAGTTAATTTTGTATTGGCATCGGCTTGGCTGTTTCTACAAAATCTGTACGTATGAATCACGATTCCTCCTGTTGTGACAGTCGCTATTTAGCGAAGTCTTGGGAACTGGAAGTAATTACGTAGGGTAATTTATTTGAAGTCCTGGTCACACGGAACTAAGTATTTATTCATATTGATTTGATTTATAACATAAAGTATGCCTACGTAATTTACATTTTGCATAACTCGACAAGATTCTGCGAAGATGCGTTATGGGCCACTTGTGTGTTTTTAGCTCTCTACTACTGCAGACATCCTCTGTAAATGAATATCTGTAATGTAAAACTCAAAGAGAATCATGCTAAGTTCGTAAAAATACTTGGAACTTATTAGGATGCAGTAAATGACACTGGTATTAATTAATATTACAGTGTGGTATGTGATTCTCATAACGTGGAAGCAGGGTGTGAGAGGCAGGGTACGGGGGTAGCGGGGCGGCGGGGGCGGTCGCGGGCTGCGGGATGTGCGAATGGTCGTTATCGCTTTGGACACTGCAATGATTGTTTATCCAGCCTGTTCCTTGAATTGCAACCAATGACTCACCCGTTCCATAATCGCGTGCTGCCATAATATTATGTTGTCATGTAATTAATAGCTTATGAAAACAAACTTGGACAGTTAGTTGAGTTGGAAGTATTTACCACCTACTCTCTCGTTTTGATAATATTAGTATCGAACCTGCAATTAGGTATGCCTGATGCCATGTGCTCAGCTGAAATTCTTACAGATGCAAAAATTATGAAATTCAAAATTATGGGAAAGGAATAAGACACTGTGCATTATGAAAGGTATTCAATTTGACTCACTAGTCACTAGTTTATCAATTTTGATGTTGATTAAGTATACATTATTAAGTATACATAACCCACGGCAAGTGTCAGCAATTGTAAAATTATGACATTTTGTTTATATTCAATATTCTATGAATTCGACCATTTCCTAGTAAGTAAGAATAAAATAAAAATGTGGGATCTCTCTGAATTTATCCGATGACCTCCTCCGCTTTGAAGTTGGTTATTATTAGGAATTTAATTATTTTACCTTATATCTTACCTTACACCTATAAAAGCCCGTCTTTAGAATTAGAACTGAGCTAGTAGGTTACAACTTTCACTATAAGTGTAAAAAGCGTTTGACATAGCTTAGGTAGGTCATCACCATACGTTAAGGATCCTAACGCTACATCTTATTACGTACGTCCTACAGTCCTACGAGAACTCCACCACCAATAAAACAATAAACCATTTGGATCATCATCATCATCAGCCTATTCGTATAATGTTCACACTGCAGGGACTCAGGCCTCCTCTCTAGGAGAGAGATGGATAATCCACCACTCGGGTTCAGTGCGGGTTGGATATTTCAACAATGTTCATCGCTTGATTTGAAGAATCATCTGCTCTCAACCACATAATGGTTAAGCAGATGATTTTTCAAATAATAAGAAGCCATGTATTGCAAATTTTCCTCAGTTGTGATGTAAAAGAATGTAACGTGATTGTGGCGGTGGTTGACGCTTGAGCAGTCGCGTGCACACTCGGTGCGGAGTGTGCAGACCCGGACGGAACACACCGCCGCGCCGCCCACACGCCAAGTCCGGAAGCTGCGCTGTGCCAACACCAAGCAACAACATTACTCAGGCCCGCAACGAGCCGCCTAATCTGCACAGCTGCAGATTATAACATACAACGTCATATTTACTCACACAGTATCTTCATCATTGTACATTTTAAGTAGATAGCGTAGGTACGTAATACTTTAATAACCTCTGAAAATTCATTTAAGTTTCGTTACTGGTGGTTCCAAACTTCCGACTGAAAGCAAATCTCAAAGAACACTTGGTTGATAAGAATCTTTCAGATCTTTTACTTCGGCTATCTTCCGAAGTCCAACTTCATAAGACAGCTTTTCTATTAATACAAATATACCTGTTGCCCGCGCCTTTACTTGTATTTATTCATTCTAAACTGCCTGTAATGTATGAATGTAGTTGCCCCAATAAAGAAAACAGTCAGTTTAAACACAACTCAAGTTTATCTGAGCTTACTTCTGGTTAGGTATAGGTCAGAGATACTGGGGCCCCGGACACAGGGCCAAGAAGAAACAAGGGTGGGTTTTAGTCAGTCAGGAGTCATTTGATGATATCCCACCAAACAAAAAAAAAGGTGTTACCTTCTCTTAAGAACCTTTTATCTATCTATCTATCTATTATCTATATAAATAAAAAGAGAAGTCCTGACTGACTGACTGACTCATTAACGCCCAGCTCAAACCCTTGAACCTAGAAAGCTGAAATTTTGCACAGAGGTTCCTTTTATAATGTAGACAAGGAATAAGGAAGGATTTTTCGAAATTCAAACCCTAAGGGAGTTAAATAGGGGATGAAAGTTTGTATGGAAAACGGTCATTTTCACGCGGGCGAAGCCGCTGGCAAAAGCTAGTTTACCTATATAACCAGGACCAACGGTTTACCGTGCTTTCTAATTCACGGAGGAAACACGGTGTGTATTGGATGGTCACCTATCCACGCCTAATCAAACGCGGCTTAACCTTGAACATTGACCCGTGCTGTTTTTATTATTGAGCAACGAGCTCTACCTTCTGAAGCCGTATCAAAGTAGTTGTAATTAGGTAAACCAATGCAATGCTAGCTGATACTACTAATTAAGTAAAGCGGTTGCATAGGTATACATTATACAACCTATATAGTAGAGAAGTCTCGGACTAATCGACTCATTTAGGTCACTGCGTAAACTTTACTTATGATGATATGATGTGATAAACATATAACTAATTGAAAACAGTCTAAATTTAACGACATCAATACAATTCAATTCTCTGGCTCTAACAGTCGTAGCAATAAACTGCTAATTTAAAAGTAGTGCAAAACTGAGCTCCATAGCAATGCGCCGTCATGCAAATTTAGCAATGTTGTTATTTGATACGTTTCAAATGGTCACTTCATTAAACTGAGACCGTGTTGTATAACTGTCTATGTCTACAAATTCCACACTGAGACAATTAATTCCACATCCAGATTTTTTATATTATCTATTTAATACTAACTTTCCTAAAGTCTAATACCAGTGCAAATACTCTTCTTCAACACACTGATAGACTATTTGGACACTAGTCTTAGAGCGCATACCGTCTGTCGTCACTGTAGTCCCGTGACCCGTGTTCTAAACAAGAGTGCCTGGAGAAACATTTTAAGTATCTAGACAGCGAGAGCAGCGGTGGCCCAGTGGTATCGGCCCCGACTTACGAATAGTAGGTCGTGGCTTCGAACCCAGGCATGGTGCATTACTTTGTGTAATTTATTTCATCACCGCTGCTCTCAAAACGGTGAGGGAAAACATCGTGAGGAAACCGGCATGTCTTAGAACCAAAAAATTCGAAGACATGTGACATCTACCAACCCGCACTGGGCCCGCGTGGTGGATTATAGCCCGTCCCTCTCCTAGAGAGGAGGCCTGAGTCCCTGCAGTGGGAACATTATAGGCTGATGATGATGATGATGATGATCTAGACAGCAGCAAATTTCTTTCCGAAAGCGCGTGGTACTTTCATTAACACACAAGATACTGTAAACTCTATCATCAATATTGATCCGATCAGCGAATATTGCTAAAATGGGGAATATAGGAACCTTATAGATATTAAAATAATGGCACTTGCATTAAATTAGCAGAAACGTAAATACATAGACACCTTATCATACCTATCTATTCCTAATATACAAAATTATTATTTTTTCACTAACAGGATGACTTTAACAGACACACATGTTGATAAAGGATACGATTCCATTTGACTGCAATAAAACTAGAATGAAGACTCTGTGGTTCGTCTGGTTTGTTGAAAAGATGATGTAATGCAAAACGCTGACATCACCCTTCAACCATAAACCACACTGCAAAATCCATTTGGATTTGTTGACTGTTGTTATGAACAATAAATTAGTTTCAGGCTTTTGACAAAATATACCTCACGTTTGTCATAATTTGAATACGGTAATCATTCAAAAGTTGGCTTATCAGAATAACAGAGAGTCCAATTTAAGTAAAAGTAAATACTTAGATAAATATCTATCACAAATAGCTTCTAGTACATACTCTATACATATGTCAATTGTCAATTGATGAGATTACCTTAATAGATTAATGACTGAGATTATAATAAGAAACTCGTTTTCTTGCTCTATAAAGTAGGAAGTGCAATGTTCTTACACTTGCTCTGCGTCGAAAGTATGTCAGAGGTCCCAACGATAAGGCACGTTCTTTGTTACCCACTCTACTACACAGTATTTTTAATTAATGCGTAATACTTTATATATAATTGTGACAACGACTTGAAATAATAAAATAAACAGATTATTATTAATAAGTAAGAAGAATATCACTTAATTATAGTTTGCCAACAAAATAAGCTGGCACTTGAAAAAATAAAATTTTGGGTGCACTTCGACATCGTGTATCCTGTGTATTCTATCTATCGGTTAGGTTCTGAATTCACTACCTGTCGGTAGCTAGTTTGACACATTTCTCTACAACAACATCAAAAATACATTTAATTAATGATCGATAAAATGTAATACCTACTTATAAAAACTACCATAAACTATTTGCAAAGTTCAAAAACTCATCGAGCGTTTGGCTCATGCGCGTTCAAAACCTAAATCTAAATCTTTTCATTCCAGCGTTATTGTATGTTTGCAACTAGCTTCTGGACGTATCTGAGTCAAATCCAGTTGGCTTCTTTAGGTCGCCGATCCATCGAACGGTTGCGCGAAATGTTCATAGTTGCTCATATTCTTCCAAGAGCAATCGCTAAAGTACTATTACTTATAAACTGTAACTGTATGTAATGATGTCACCTGTGTCACAGATTACCTGTTTAAGACGATGTATTTATCTATCGTACAAATAAATTTATAAACTTTTTCTATTTTTAGGTGGTGTGCAATCAAACAGTATGCGACTGTGCTGGAATCAGAGGCGACCCTGGAAGCATAGGACCTCCCGGAGTTCCAGGCTTTCAGGGTGACTACGGTGAGGACGGACCTATCGGCCGCATAGGCAGGCCGGGCGTGTCAGGAGACACTGGTGACAGAGGCGACTTCGGTGATAAGGGTACACACGTAAGTAAACCATTACAGGTTATCTGGATTCTATTTCACAATATACATCCGATCCGAATCCTGTCAGACATAATTATGACATTACCAAATAAGAAAGATAAAATATTTATGAAAATGCACGATTTATGTTTTTTTTTCGTTACTAAATGAAAAAAACACGTTTAGATCATGCATTTCCAATGCCCTAAATTGTAAACATCATCTTCGGCACAAGTCTCTCTCGGTATACCTAACTGCCTCGTTGGTCTAGTGGTCGCAAACGCGACTGCAGAGCGTGAGGTCCTGGGTTCGATTCCCGGGTCGGCCAAAAAGTGCAGCTATTGGGTTTTTCATTAGAAAATTCCCAGTAGTAGCCCGGAGTCTGGAAGTTGGTGGTATAATACCCCCGTGCCTCGGAAAGCACGTTAAGCCGTTGGTACTGCGCCTGATCTCTCTCCGGTCGTGTCGGATTGCCGTCCTATCGGACTATGAGAGAAAAAGGGAACAGAGAGTGCACTTGTGCCTGCGCACACACTTGTGCACTATAGGTAATATCTCCCGCGCAGATGGCTAATCTCCGCTGGGATTGGCCGCCGTGGCCGAAAAACGTCCAGGAGGACTATTATTCGATCGTCAATTATTGGTTATGACCTTAATACGCGAGAAACCGGAGTGTCGCCGCCCGCGCCCTTTGTTGCCAGTAATTACTGGCAACAAAGGGCGCGTTAAATTTACTAAAATGAGGAATGTTAAGTTTCTTCAAGAAGGAATACTTAAATAGAATCTAATCTTGATGCATATCAATTAAATACACCCACGGATCGGACATTTTTTTTAACATATTGTATAGGCCTACATTATAACGAGATAGCAAGGCGGGTCTGCACATTCTGCACTCGCCTTGCTATGTCAAGATGCTGCCGAAGTAGTTAGGTCCCAGGCTGCAATTATTTCGGGTGGAAATATGTACATGTCGCTGCTTTTTATTTTTAATATTTGACCAACCATGTTACTAACTGTCAAAATAAAATTGCTCGGGTTGAATCCCACTCCACTGAAGATATTGTATTTAAAGTAATAATTGTTTTTATTTTATTTTAAAGGGTATCGATGGACCTTACGGACCAAGAGGAGACACAGGGCCGCAAGTAAGAATTTGTTACATTTTACAGCATTATAGCACCTTAAAATATTTTTAAAATTAATTTATTATTCGCAATCTTCATCCCTTTCTCCTGTTCAGGGTCCATACGGATTGGAAGGTGTCATTGGCTTATCTGGCTTAGACGGTTGTAGCGGTGTTGACGGTATTATGGGACCACCTGGCCGTCCTGGCATTCCTGGTGGAAGAGGTTTACCAGGACCCTTAGGAGAGAAAGGTTCTCGAGGTATGGCTGGTGAAGGAGGAGCCAATTCAAGAGGTTCAAAAGGTGACTTCGGTGAACTAGGTCGACCAGGAGAACCTGGACCTGTTGGAGTTACTGGTTATAGAGGAAATAGTGGATACCCAGGCCAAGTCGGTGATCAGGTAAGATATAAAACCTTTCACAATACATTTACTTTACAAGGTGTAAGCGAACCCTTCACGAGGCCATCAACCTGAATGCTTGGTATGCTTGCTCAAAGCCTCAAACTAAGTAACTCAATTCATTATGTGATTGCTGGGAAATGACTTTTGTTTGCTACAGTAGGACTCAATGTAACGCAATCATAATATTATGCTGATGGATGCATTGAATATTACAGGAATCGTGGAGGTATTTAAATTTAAGTGAAAACTATTCGTATTGAAAACTTGCGTTAAGTTAAGTTATAAGTTGAAATTTTGACCCCAATATCTCTGTAACTGTAAGGTTCCCAGGTATGTTTTCGAAAGAAAAAGGATCGCAATAACGGAGAGAACCAGTTTCATCCGACTTCGTGAAGGGTACCTTTACACCTATTATACTATTGGATGTCATCATCATCATCTAAGTGTGATAGTCATAAAAATGACTATTACGTCGACAAAATTAGATAGGCAGTTCTACATAATCTACTTATCTGTTTAGGGTCCTTTTGGTATCCGAGGCGAACCAGGCGACACAGGGAAAGACGGTGAAGAAACCGTAGGACCACCCGGAGAAAAAGGAGACCAAGGACCAGTTGGTGAACCAGGAAGACCAGCGTCTGTTGTGACAACCACCGACGAATCTCGAACGAATATTACAGTCATAACTAAAGGAAACAAAGGAGACAAAGGATTGCATGGACAAAGAGGCGTTAAAGGCCTGAAAGGAATGCCCGGCTCAAGGGGACAAACAGTAAGTAAACATGAAATACAAAATGTTTTAGCTTTCGACCTGTGATTCCAAGTTGTAAAATAGCTGTAGAGTACCTGTTTAGATATTTTAGTTTCATACATATTTTCATACATTATTTTTCACTAGGGGCCTTACGGTCCTGACGGTGTACAAGGTCACAAAGGAGATCAAGGTAACGATGGTCCAAGAGGAAAGATAGGTCACCATGGACGAGACGGCAGGCCAGGTCCAAAAGGAGATAAAGGTGCACCAGGATACGCAGGTGCAGACGGAGCAGATGGTTGGAAAGGTGAAAGAGGTGAAGATGGAATGCCGGGCAATCCTGGATTGCAAGGTTTTATTGGAGAACCCGGAATTTACGATGAAAGGCTAGATGTACCACCAACAATAGGACCTCAAGGACCTCAAGGCCCTGAGGGCCCCTTGGGTCCAATTGGAGCTCCCGGCTATGATGGACCACGGGGATTACCTGGTATTGTGGGACCACCTGGATTCCCTGGAATCAAAGGAACTCAAGGCAGGCAAGGAATACCAGGCACATCTACTAAAGGTGAACCTGGAAATGACGGTTTTAAAGGATTCCCCGGATTTAAAGGCCCTTCAGGGTTTCCAGGATTGCCAGGAGTCACCGGTCCCAAAGGATTCAAAGGGACAAGAGTAATTGGACCAGATGGTGAAGAAGGAGTTGCTGGTGTTGATGGGATATCCGGCCAAAGAGGAGATCGTGGTGATTCTGGCGATACGGGTCCTCAAGGATATCCAGGAACCGGCGTTCATGGAGTTGGTCCTCCAGGGGATGAAGGCCCACCGGGATCCCCAGGATATGTCGGTGACCCTGGCGACAACGGACGTCCAGGATTTCTCGGACCGAAAGGAGAACGTGGAGATAATTGCCCATATTGTAGATCAGGTAAGAAAAATATGCTTTTTTCTGACTGACATAAAAAAAATATTCCATAAGTATGAATGGTGTCTGTCTTCGTGACACAGCATGAAGGTTGTTCCGAGTCGTGTGTACCTACGATATATTTTGTCAACTTTTACACAAAACTTATGAAAAACCAACACTGGTTTTTCCTAACACTAGAATCGACGAGCTAGATAGAATAGAACAGAATAATAATTATTTTTTAATGTAATCACCTTTGGATGGGTTACAGGACGAGAATAGTAGTCTGTGGTGTATCAATTACATATTAAAACAATATATAGGTACCTATAGGTACAAGAGCAGAAAATCAAATATAGGCTTTTCTCTAACTTGCCTTAGTTAGTTCGTATCTATGCCATACATAGATACAAACTTATAACTAATTAGACTAATCTTGCAACTGAATTTTAAGCCTTGGCCTTGAATTTCTTTAACAACTGTATAATTATATAGACGGTTGGCTAAAAGTTGGTGAACATGAGCCAAAAATCATTTTGTAAACAAGAGCAGAAAATCAAATATAGGCTTTTCTCTAACTTGCCTTAGTTAGTTCGTATCTATGCCATACATAGATACAAACTTATAACTAATCAGACTAATCTTGCAACTGAATTTTAAGCCTTGGCCTTGAATTTCTTTAACAACTGTTTAATTATATAGACGGTTGGCTAAAAGTTGGTGAACATGAGCCAAAAATTAGTTCGGTCGATATTGGAAATTTAAAAAGATCCTGCTTTATTTTTTTTGTAAATTAAGAAAGTTATCGTTAACTCCACCATAATAATCCTTCCACGTAATCTGCAAACATATTTAAACATCATTCTTGTTATTCTCATCTGGGCAAATAGTGGCAGGCAGATGGAGGCAGAATTATTAATTCACACCACACTCACTTCAGCCGAAAGACGTCCACTGCTGGACATAGGCCTCCCCTAAGTGTCATTTTTGCTTAGGGGGGGTTTGCCATAATCGCCACGCTTGGCAGGCGGGTTGGCGATCGCAGTACGGTCGATACAAAAAGCACAGAGAACGCTGCTGCCCATTCTCTGGTACATCCCTTAGTCGCCTCTTACGACACCCACGGGAAGATATGGGATGGTGCTATTCTTTGCGTCCGACACCATACAGAACAATTATTAATTATTAGAATTATTAATTATTAGGTATTTATTATTATGTTACCATCATTTTTGCAAATTCATATCAAATATTACCTACTAACTATTTGTAGCCACTGTTAAGTTGTTAAAAAACCATTTTATTTATTCTCATAGGCTCAGATGGACCAAAAGGACAAAGAGGAGATGACGGCTATCCTGGTCGTAAGGGCTACCCAGGAACTGAAGGGCCATCGGGACTTAAAGGAGTTAAAGGTTGGCCTGGTATGGATGGGATCCCCGGACTAAAAGGTCCAAAAGGCAACAAGGGCACGCAAGGTGGATCAGGGCCACAAGGGCCAAGGGGGCCAAAAGGAGTCGTTGTTTTACCACCAATGGACCTAATCAAAGCGGAAGCTGGAGCCCCAGGCGACAGAGGTATGATCCTATTTTTATGTTGGCTCCTACTTCCAAAAGGAGTTTTACCTACTTTATATCACGTTAAAGAGAGTTTTTTTTCATATTTTACTTGATCCAAAAATGACAAACTTAGTGAAGATTGTATTTTGTTTTATTTTAGGTTTCATGGGATTACCCGGCCTTACGGGTGACGCAGGCTGGCCAGGATTTACTGGTGACTCTGGATTCAAGGGAGTCAAGGGACAACAGGGTGAAGATGGCTTCCCTGGTAGGCCAGGTCGGAACGGAACGAGAGGACGAGACGGACAACCGGGATACCCGGGCATGAATGCCAACATCCCTATTCAGTTCCTTCATGGAGAAAAAGGAGAACCTGGAACCAAGTAAACAATATTTTTACTCAAATACACCTTTAGAATTTTGATGTTCGATGAGCAGACCAGGCAAGAATGTTCGCCGTGGGCCATGTGTTGGCCTTCGGCCACCGTAGGTGCGGGATGGGGCTGAAAATAGTTAAAAAAAAAAATCATAATGGTACGGAACCTTTCGTACGCGAGTACGAAAGGTTCACCCGCATTATCTATAAAAATCGCGTATGTTGTATGGGATACTTAAATATTTATTTTATTTTGTTTTTAGTATTTGTTGATATAGCGGCAACAGAAATACATAATTTGTGAAAATTTCAACTGTCTGCTATCACGGTTCTTGAGATACAGCCTGGTGACAGACAGACGGACGGACAGACAGAGAAGTCTTAATAATAGGGTCCCGTTTTTACTTTGGGTACGGAATTATAAAAAGGAATAAACATGTTTAGGCATGCTTCCGTGTCATCAACTTCTATGCCAGCTGGAGTTCTAGCGCGGTCGTGATGGGAAGGAAACTCCCCAGCACGACATGTATAATTACGTTATTTATTGAGAAGTACACATTTTTTAATTCGTGGTATAAAATAGTAAAAAATAAAAGGATTTTGTTGCCATCTAAAGTCTTAATACACTCGTGTATTGTTAGGAAGTACAATACGTTTCATGATTTACACAAGAAAAAATGTTTCTTAAATATTTCCAAAAAGTAATAAAATATCTCAAAAACATTAAATAATAGCAAATAAAAAGCTATAGTCAAAGCTTATGTAAGCCAGATTCCCCGTTTTCGACCGTACTTTCAACCCTTTGGGAAAGTTAGAAGTAATTATTGGTTCTACAGGTTCAAGAGTTCAAACATTTTATTAGAAAATTTCCTCCTCTTTATGAATCTTTTTGGGTTGGCAATGCTGCCCGAGTGACATTGTCTCCGTAGAAAAAAAAATTGTTTAATATTATTTAAAAGTGCAATTTGCTTCAAAGAACGATATATAGTGATAACACGATGAATACATTACAGGGGTGAAATTGGTGAATACGGAGAACCTGGTCTCCCTGGCGAAGTCGGAGAAGCGCTTGATCATGGAATTAATGCCAAAGGCCCCAAAGGTTTTCCCGGAGGGCCTGGACCTAAAGGTATACTTACACAATTACATACATACATTCATACATAAACTCACGCCCTTTTCCCATGTGGGTAAGCAGAAACCACAGAACGCCACCCGCTACGATCCTTACATTCTCTTTTTGCCTCCTTTTATACTTACAATTCTTACTAATTAATACTTGTTTACGCTTATGTAAGATAGATAGATCCAGGAGTTTAACTAAAAGCGAGTTAGTATTTTGTATGTAGGCTTATATCTTCAACCTTACACTTACTTTTCCAGGAAACATTGGACTGAAGGGAGAAAGAGGTGATTTGGGATACGAAGGTACTCCGGGTTTACACGGTGATCAGGGCGCACCTGGCAGGTCTTTCCAGGGTTTGAAAGGTTATAAAGGCTTTGTAGGAAGGAAAGGTAGTATAGGGCCTTACGGTATTCCTGGCAGCCAAGGACAACAAGGGCCTGTGGGTGCTGCGGGTAATACTGGAAAGAAAGGAACACGTGGCGATGCTGGTTTGGCTATCATAGCCGGTGAAAAAGGTTTTGATGGTCTGGCCGGTGAGCGAGGAGAAGATGGTGACGCCGGTTATCCGGGCATGTCAGGTAGAACTGGATCTATGGGAAATAAAGGACAGCAGGGTCTACCCGGAGATCAGGGCCCCGATGGGCCCCTAGGGCCTCAGGTAAATATACGAATTTTTATAATACCTTTTCTCATTATTTATCCCAAAACTTCCGCAGAAGAAATAGAGACTTGTCGAACCTCTTTTATCGTCCAATTCAGTAACCGGGTTATTTTCACTTAGTTTGAAAATCTTTATTTGGTTTTTCGTTACCACACAGCTATAATCACGATAAATTATGATCACAATAAAATATATAATTTCTGTCAACAGGGAAGGAAAGGAATACCTGGAATAGAAATACAAGGCGCTCCAGGCTTAGCTGGTCAGCCTGGATGGCCTGGACGTCTCGGATTGATTGGAGAGCCGGGTTTACAAGGTGAACATGGAATAATGGGCGATAATGGTCCAAAAGGAATGAAGGGAAACGTAGGACCCACTGGCTTCCGAGGCATGCCAGGAGAAGAAGGACTACCGGGTATAAAGGGATTTCCGGGCAGAGAAGGAATTGTCGGAAATACTGGTGCTCCGGGAGATCGTGGAGACGCGGGCTCCTTAGGATTTGACGGAACGCCTGGTAAAACTGGACCCGAAGGACCGTCTGGTTTTAAAGGTGTTATCGGTGATGTAGGTCTTCCAGGTTTTGATGGCAATGACGGCGGTCCCGGTTTTAAGGGAGCAAGAGGAGATTACGGTTTTCCTGGTCTAAAAGGTATTAGAGGTGACGATGCCGCAAGAGGCCAGAAAGGTGACGAAGGAGTACCTGGTTATAATGGAACACCTGGGAGATCTGGTTTGAAAGGTTTTAAAGGTGCAATAGGTGACTCAGGATCACCAGGACTGAGTATTGCTGGCCCGCCTGGATCAAAAGGCGATAAAGGAAATATTGGGTACCCAGGTCGATTTGGAAGTGTGGGAAGAAAGGGTGAAATGGGTGAATTTGGTATTGTTGGAGAACTTGGTGATGGAGGTGATAAAGGATTCTCTGGAACACCTGGTCGCCCTGGAAGGACGGGAGGGTTTGGAAGTAAAGGTCAACATGGAAAACAAGGAGCTATCGGGTTCCTTGGTAGAAAAGGCGATAAAGGTGTCGAAGGTAGACCTGGACGCATAGGTTCCCCTGGACTTCCAGGCGAGGTTGGCCCCCTAGGGTCAAGTGGACGCCCGGGCAATCCTGGAATTAAAGGAGAGCGAGGTGATATTGGTTTTACTGCGTACGTTCCCCCTACACCCGGTGACATCGGTGACATGGGCTTGGAAGGTTCTCCAGGGGCCAAAGGAGATATTGGTGAACCAGGATTCTATGGACTCCAAGGTATCAAAGGCGAACAAGGAGAAGAAGGCATCCAAGGAGAAATAGGTGAGATGGGTGTAACTGGTTACCGCGGTTTACCAGGTGATACAGGACCACCCGGTCTCGCTGGTATAAACGGAGAAAATGCCCCACGGGGAGAGCAAGGAAACCATGGAATTGATGGTCTTCCCGGATGGCCCGGTGCTAGGGGACAGAAGGGTAAACCTGGCGAATATGGTGTTAATGGACCTGATGGGTTACGTGGTCCACCGGGTCTCGTATTCGAAGGACCAAAAGGTATGGTCGGAATGGATGGTACACCAGGGCCTCGGGGTATGTCTGGACGACCAGGAAATCCAGGACCAGTTGGAATGACTGGCATGCGAGGTTTTAAGGGGGATGCTGGGGAAATAGGTGACTCGTACAATCCTAAAGGCACAAGGGGAGAACAAGGATATCCAGGGTTCAATGGTGCCAGAGGACAAAAAGGAGATGGAGGTGATTATGGTACACCTGGGCGGCAAGGACAAGAAGGTGCGATAGGATTAAAAGGATTTAGGGGTGATGAAGGCGAAGAAGGGCCGTTTGGATCACTTGGCATTAAAGGTATTAAAGGTGATGCAGGTGATTTATTAGCTGGTTCTGAAATAAGACCTGGGGAAAGAGGTGACATGGGCCCGCAAGGATATGATGGGCGGCCAGGACGACACGGTAAACCAAGTCAAATTGGAACTAACGGTGTACCAGGACAGAAAGGAATAAGAGGAGAAAATGGTTTCGACGGCGAGATTGGAGCTGTAGGGCTAATGGGACGAGAAGGTTTGAAGGGCATACAAGGATTACGGGGCTATGAAGGATATCGTGGAGCCATAGGAGAAGCTGGCCCTCCAGCTGTCCAGCCAGTACCCAAATCCAGAGGCTTTTATTTTACTGTTCACTCACAAGAAAGAATGATTCCACAGTGTCCGTCGGGAACCTCTCCCCTTTGGAGCGGATATTCTCTTATTCATATTATTGCAGATGGAAAAGCACATGGACAAGATCTAGGTAAGTTATTAGATATGTATACCTAAGTTAGTCACTGAAAATGTTTTTCTTATACAATAAAGCCATTTTCTTTTCCCTTAGGTTCCTCAGGAAGCTGTTTGCGCAAATTTTCGACTATGCCTTACATGTTCTGTAACTTTAACGAGATCTGCAATTTCGCTCAGCGTGAAGATTACAGTTTTTGGTTGTCAACTCCGGAACCTATGCCCATGTCTATGACACCCATACAAGCCAAAGAAGTCGGAAATTATATTTCCAGGTAAGATCATCATTACATGTAAATAACATAAAACCGTTCGCATTAATCATTAACTGGTTAGGTCAGTTACGGTATTACTAATTAGATAAAATTATTAGGCACGTTTGAATTGAGGAGTCACTTCACGAGCTTAGAGGAAACTCGGGTGAGTTTCCTCTAAGCTCGTGAAGTGACTCCTAGTAAAGCAGATAATTGTGTAGGCCAAATTCTAATTTTGTAGGTTGAATAATATCCAAAGTTAAATCAATTAAAAGTGGCTCGTCAATCCAAACGTCTGAATTGAGGAGACACCTGGAACACGGAATTAAGTATTTAATGAACATTTTTGAAAATGTCAGATTATTTATTAGTAGACTTTGTAAAAATCTGAGCCCAGTACTATTTATATCCAAGTACTTTTAATGTGGCCCCTCAATCGATAGCTAAGAGCAATTTATATTCCACTCCAAAAAACATTTAGTAGTATGTGTGTTCGAATTTGTAGTATACCTATAGAAAAAGTCGTAAACCTGATTGAATTTACTAAATAAACGCAATCTATTTGGCTCCTCAGTGCTGACGTCCTGCATTAAAAATTAGGGTGCGGGGCAGTGGTCCAACTGCTCTGTCCAACTAGTTGGACCATGGGTCTTTACTAGGGCCAGTTGTCCAACTTTAAAAATAGTTGGACCACAGCACCTTTTGAGAGTTCCGTGGTCCAATTCATCTAAAATAACTTACCAACACTAAAAACCTCAACTGCATCTTGTGTGCAATATAATTATAGGAGTATATAGGAGTACCTCCTATATATTTCTGGGCTGAACCAGAACCATTAGAGAACTTCACTGATATAGAAGTTATACGCATGACGAAAACTAATTTAAAAAATAGCACTCCGGGAGTGCCGGCAGAAGTGAAAACTTCAATATTAACTTTCAAACTCGCGTCAGGGTCACGTGATGCTGATCGAAAAATCTTACGCTTTTTCGATCAGCATCACGTGACCCTGACGCGAGTTTGAAAGTTTTTACCCATACAAAAAAAAGTGCTCAGCGCCGCTAAAGAAGTTTTCACTTCAAAAAAAGGAAAAAAAAATGTTAAATCAGGTTCTCTAATGGTTCTATACCTCCTATATATTTCTGGGCACCTGCTACTTTGTGAGACTTTACTGTCCTTGTTTCTCATCTCCAACAAAAAAAAACTGCATGGTATTAGAAAGGCATATATATTTGATTTTAAGATTCCAATTTCCAATACCTCCTAATGTTTCTGTTCTCCTGGTAGTTTGATCGCTTGGTATTAAATTAATTAACTATCAAATTCAGTCCTTTCAGGGTAGGTAACTTATTTTTAAATGAATTGGACCACGGAACTCTCAAAAGGTGCTGTGGTCCAACTATTTTTAAAGTTGGACAACTGCCCCTAGTAAAGACCCATGGTCCAACTAATAGGACAGAGCAGTTGGACCACTGCCCCGCACTGAAAAATTAAATGATTATATCTACCTTAGATAGATCACAACGGAATCAATAACTAGAGACACAAAAAGTCAAAGAAGAGGGCTATACTCGGAGTTTCTCTGCGAGGTCGAATTCAGAAACAGGGGATTTTTGAGGGAGGTCCAGCAGTAGACTTCTTACGCCTGAAATAATGATGATGATGTTAAATTAAACCTGCATGACTAGTTTTTTTGTGTTTTAGTAGTAGGCAGGTATACAGAAACTCTTCAAATGTTTTAGGTAACTCTTTAAATATTTAATCATCGTATTCGTAACAGAACATCACATCCTTCGTTAGGTAGTGACATTTATAGTAGCCCATGGCAGCTTCACTAATTGCAGGGATAAACTCTATAACGCCTCTTAACGTATATGATCAAAAGAAACTGATTGACAGAGTATATTTGCACACTGTTTCGTGGTCACAAGACGTATAATGATCACAAACCAATAATGACGTGATTAATAAAAATATGGAACTAGAAGTTATTATCAATTCGATTTATTTTACGTCAATATGTGCGCAAACAAGTGAATTTCATCGCTAATGAATAATAATAATAATCACAACGCCATCTAGTCCCAAGCTAAGCAGAGCTTGTGTTATGGGTACTAGACAACTGATAAACATACTTATATATTTCTAAATACATACATATTATAGATAAAAGAATGTCAGGTTGCTAAATTAATATTATTGAGGGTAGGTTGGGAACGACTTTTTGCTGTTACCCCCAAATAATAAGATTAAATAAAATAGATTTGTATAAGTTTTTAAACTGACATGGTCACTGACACTACTGTTTCATAGGAAATTAAAGAATTACCAAGTAATAACTTCGTACATCAGTACTTTTTTAAGGCAGGATTATACACGGTTTCCGTATTACTTTTTTCGTATTACTTAGGTATGGGTTTATTCCTTATTTCCAATTTCAGATGCCAGGTATGCGAAGCACCCACAAGAACTATAGCCATTCATAGCCAAAGCAACTTAGTACCCGAGTGTCCCAATGGCTGGAGGGAGTTGTGGCAAGGTTACAGTTTCTTAATGGTAAGAATGATTACATAGTGATTAATTTAATGAATGCAGCCTAGCACTGTCATTTTGTTAGACAGACAACGTGCATTGCTAAATACCAATACATACTTACCTACACTTTTTATCACTATGCTGGACATGTCAGTTGGCCAAAATAACTAATAGGCACCTATTTTCACGAACTATAGGCGACATGCTTAGCAAAAGTGCTCCAATGAAATTTTCAACTCTTATGGCTTTAAGCCAAACGTCGCAATTCCTACTGTGCAAAACATGAAGAAATTCGTTTAAATGTTGCTTAATGTTATTGAAAATGAACACTGAGAGCATGGTGACATGAGAATAACAGAGTGTAAGTATGCTAAACGGAAGTGTTGCACTAACATGTCTTATCGTTTACAGCACACAGCTGGAGCGCGCCACGCAACAGGACAAAGCCTTATATCTCCCGGATCGTGCATGAGACAGTTCCGCTCGCGGCCGTTCATCGAATGCAACGGACTCGGTCGCTGCAACTTCTTTGCAACAGCCATTTCCTACTGGCTCTCAGTAATCGATGATTATAGAATGTTTGAGAAACCAGAACAGCAAACCTTGAAGGCTGACCAAGTCTCTAAAGTTAGCAGGTAAGCAAAGCAAATCGTAACTACAAATATATTGGGTATGTTAAGAAGATTTAATTATTCCTTATGTATTGGTTCACCAACAATTGTTTACAATAGTACATGGTAATGAAACAGAAATAACAAATTAGAATAAAATGTAACAATCACTTAGGTTAACTCTGCATGCACACAAAACGTTGTCGTAACTTTCAAAGAGAAAAAATAGAAATGACAAAACTATACTAAGATAGATCTATCTAAGATAATTATAATTAAGTTGCTCTGATTTAATCTTAATAAATAAATTAAACTAAATTAAAACAAACTGAACTGAATTAAACAAGGTAAGGTAACTTAACGCAAAAAAAGGGTACTTAATAACATGTAGCCTTATTCGCCAACACAGTGGGATAATGCAGGACCATTATATTCAATGTTCGGGGAGATACTTATGGAAACTGGCTTTCAATTTGCCTAAACTGTCGAACTGAAGGTCGATCCGATCACTGCAACCGTTCACAACCTTGCAAAACCTCGCGTAGGGAGAATTTGCACCCAGAACGGTTCTTCTTTGCGGAGGGCAGAGTGGTGTTATATAGATAGGTACCTACAAAGGTTTCGTAGGTACTGTCTGCAGTATGATGATTGTCTTTTGGTAACGAATTAGGTACCTACAACACTATTAGGTACTAGCTCACCAATTACTAGATATAGATAGGCAGGCAAGCTATGTTTAAGTGATACCTATTTACAAACGTTTTGTTACACAGGTGTGCTGTTTGCATAAGAAATTGGCCGGTGCCGCACAAGAGCTCGGTACGCGTGCCTACAGTGCCAGTAGGGGACTTGAACTCAGTACCAAACGCAGCTATTCGCAGGCCGTACCGCAACTTCAACTCTCGACGGCCATATTATCGCCGCGGGGTGCGAGGAAGACGCCGACAGTGAACAGACTTACCAATCTCTCTGAGATTCACTTGAAACGTTATTTCTAGGACTAAAATATTGTGATGTTTCTATAAAGTTATTAAAAAAGAAAGAGAATACGGATAGAGTATGATATCACTGCCAAAATTAAATAAGTATGTATAACTATGTAACTATCTAGTATTTAACTTAATTAATTTTGTTCATAATTTTACATAGGAAATACCTACTATCGCAATCTATTATCACAAATCAATTGTAATGCAACCAATTAAAATTAAATACATATTATTATATATTTTACAATCTAACTATATATACCTACACAATGAAATAAGCAGTCTAATAATGTAAGCTTTTTATACATTAATTTAACAATATTTTCTTCTAATTGAAGTGGTACCTAGTTATGTTCGCTGGAAAAAAGGTGCAAATACCTACTACCTAGTATCTACTTAATATTTATTCAATTATCTCCATTGTATTTGTTACCTGGAAATTCAACTCACTATAACATTAAATGTTTACCAGGACCACGGGATTGTAAAACGGTGCCCGTAGTTTAATAGTCCTAGCAATAAATAAAGCACTTTAATAATAGTGTTGTAAATATAATATTATCGAACTAGTTGCGAAGTAATAATAAAAATATTAAAAATACCCTTTATTTTATTTCCTGCCAGGTAAAGACTTACCCCCGTATTTATAGTCAAGTTAAAGTAATTACTTGAACTTAAGTAATTACTTATGCAAATATTTTTATGCAATGGGCAGGCAAGAATTTAAACGAAGTTAGAACCGTCAATGAAAGCAAAACTAAGAATTCTAACGTTTGATAGTTCTAACATTTAGGAATTACTAAACTACAGAGAAAAAATCGTATCTTAAACAATGACATTTACACAAGTAATAGTAATGACTTGTTTATAAATACGGGTGCTAGTGTCCGAACACAGACTGATCGTAATGGATGTAAAAGTCTATGTCTCGTCCAGTAGAAACAAAGAACGGCCCCCACCCAAAACCAGATGGCGAATTTAGAAAAAGAAGAATGTTTAAGTATGTTTCGGGGGTCAAGTGGTCGATAAGATGATTGAAATGAAGGATGTGGAAGGAAAATCTGTAAATGAAGCATAGGAAGAGATGGCGAATTGCGTAAGGAGCAAAAGATGCGTTTGGAGAATCGAAAGGAAAAGGTGTGATAGATAAGGATACATGGTGGTGGAATGAAGATGTGCAAAAGAGTTTTCATTACTCATACTCTGAAATTAGGTCATAACATGTCTGTGGAGCGGGTTGAAAGTACTACTTTTCAGCCCTAGGGAGAATCGCTTTCTACTGACAGCTGTCAAATTATTTGATGTAACTGGGAAGCCTATTGCCATCAACTAATGTAATTAGGAGCAAGCCTATTGCCACCAACTGATGTGATTAGGTGCAAGCCTATTGCCATCAACAAATAATAATAATATTCCACAACTATCACACAACGCCATCTAGTCCCAAGCTAAGCAGAGCTTGTGTTATGGGTACTAGACAACTGATAAACATACATACATATTATAGATAAATAATTATTACACCCAGACACAGAACAAATGATCGTGCTCATCACACAAACATTTGTCCTGGGTGGGAATCGAACCCACGACCTCCGGCATAGCAGTTAGGGTCACTAACCACTAGACCAACAGGCCAGTAAAATGTAATTAGGAGCAAGCCTATTACCATCCACTGATGTGATTAGGTGCAAGCGTATTGCCTTCAACAAATGTAATTAGGAGCAAGCCTATTACCATCAACTGATGTAATTGGGGGCAAGACTATTGCCATCAACCAATTGAATTAGGAGCAAGCCTATTGCCATCAACCAATCTAATTAGAAGCAAGCCTATTGCCATCAAACGATGTAATTAGGAGCGCGCCTATTGCCATCAACCAATCTAATTAGGGGCAAGCCTATTGCCATCAACCAATCTAATTAGGAGCAAGCCTATTGCCATCAACCAATGTAATTAGGAGCAAGCCTATTGCCATCAACTGATGTAATTAGGAGCAAGCCTATTGCCATCCACCGATTAGATTTAACCGATTTTAAGTGTTTCTCGTATGTTTACTTTTTGATTTTTTTGTCAATTTGTTTTGTCCTGTGCGAAACCAATAAATACTTTTTAATTCTTCTTTCATTCGATTTAGGTAATTGGGCGCAAGCCTATTCCCAGCAACTTTCCTTGTATTCGTAATGAAAAGCACAGTGTTTACCTCGGGTTAAAGACTTATTTAGTCCCTCGAACTATTAGCGCCCTCGCTGCGCTCAGGCGCCAAACCCCGTCTCGGGGACTAAATAAGTTACTTTCACCCCTAAGTTAACAATGTACTATTGAAAGAAAAGAAGGTTGCGTTTAAAGAATGGCAGGGTGTAGGTAGCAAACGAGAATGACAGTTTAAAGGATGGAAATAATGAGAATTATAAAGAATGGAAGAGAAAGGCAAAGAAGGCGGTAGCAGTTTCCAGGGCTAGGCAGGGGGATAAGTTGTACGACTCACTGAACAGTCCTAGAGGCCAGAAAAAGCTCTACCGGATTACAAAAGCGAGAGAAACGAGAACAAGAGATATAATTCATATTAAATGTATAAAAGATGGCGCTGGTAAGGTTCTTGCAAAAGATGATGAAATAAAAGACGAGGTTTTATTTTGAAAAAACTTTTTTACAAAAAATAAAACCGACTTCGACAAAAATAAAACACAAAAAAGTGAAAAATAAAAAAATCAGCTTCTGAAGTCGGTGACTTTTGTTTGTTTGATTTCATGTTTTTGCCACCGACTTCTGAAGCTGATTTTTTTATTTTTCACTTTTTTGTGTTTTATTTTTGTCGAAGTCGGTTTTATTTTTTGTAAAAAAGTTTTTATTTTTCACTTTTTAGTGGTTCACATGTTCTTACCCCTTCACAACGTACCGGCGTGATGTTATATTATGAACTGGTGTAAACAATAGACAGTCATGAGATTTCAGCAATCCCAGTCCATTTGCTATCATTAATTGAGGAGTTCCGTTGCCTATCTCCGAAGTTCTTCATCAGATCTTCACCAAATAGTTTTTATAACCTTTGTTGTGAGTACAGGCGTGATATTATGTTGTGTGATGGCGTAAACAATGCTTAGATATGCTATAGCAACAATCGCGGTTAATCTGCTGTTATTTATTGAAGAGTTCCCCCGATTTCTACAAGATCCCATCATCAGACATTGGGACCACACGGGAAGCACCAGCTTTCAAATGAAAAAAGAATCATGAAAATCAGTTCACCCAGTCGCAAGTTATGAGCGAACAAACATAAAAAAAAAAAAAAAAAAAAATACAGTCGAATTGATAACCTCCTCCTTTTTTTGAAGTCGGTTAAAAATTAATGAAGAAGGATGTATGTGGCTGACTTTATAATTCTTCAATAACTTGTTGCATGAAGGAGCAATCCCTGAAGAATGGTGCAATAGTTCGCTAGTGCCCATTTTCAAAAATAAAGGTGATGTGCAAGACTGCAACAACTATCTGGGAATAAAGCTCATGCCATATAGTATGAAAGTATGGGAGAAAGTGATAGAGAAAAGAATAAGAGAGGAGAGTGAGATCATCCCAAATCAGTTTGGGTTTATGCCAGGTCGAGGAACAACGGACGCCACTTTTGCACCCCGCCAATTGTGCGAGAAGTACAGACGTGCACACAAGAACTTGCACATGGTGTTCATTGATTTGGAGAAAGCGTACGATAGGGTACCTCGGGATGTGTTGTGGTGCGCCTTGAAAGAGAAAGGTATACCAGGGTAGTATGTAGAGTTAATTCGAGCTATGTACAGTCAATCTTGTCCCTACGTCCTTCCAGCTGCTGGCAACACCGATGAGTTCAGTGTGGCTATAGGCTTGCACCAATGGTGGGCTTTAGGCCCTTACCTCTTCTTGTTGATGATGAATGCTCTGACGTCGGACATACAAGAAGAGGCACCCTGGTGCATGCTGTTTACAGACGACATTGTTCTTGTCGGTCAAGATGGACCTGATGGACCTGCTCTGGATGAGCAGATTGGAGAAATGGCCTGAAAAGTAGGGTAGTAGGTAGGGTAGTAGGTAGGGTAGTAGGTAGGGTAGTAGGTAGGGTAGTAGGTAGGGTAGTAGGTAGGGTAGTAGGTAGGGTAGTAGGTAGGGTAGTAGGTAGGGTAGTAGGTAGGGTAGTAGGTAGGGTAGTAGGTAGGGTAGTAGGTAGGGTAGTAGGTAGGGTAGTAGGTAGGGTAGTAGGTAGGGTAGTAGGTAGGGTAGTAGGTAGGGTAGTAGGTAGGGTAGTAGGTAGGGTAGTAGGTAGGGTAGTAGGTAGGGTAGTAGGTAGGGTAGTAGGTAGGGTAGTAGGTAGGGTAGTAGGTAGGGTAGTAGGTAGGGTAGTAGGTAGGGTAGTAGGTAGGGTAGTAGGTAGGGTAGTAGGTAGGGTAGTAGGTAGGGTAGTAGGTAGGGTAGTAGGTAGGGTAGTAGGTAGGGTAGTAGGTAGGGTAGTAGGTAGGGTAGTAGGTAGGGTAGTAGGTAGGGTAGTAGGTAGGGTAGTAGGTAGGGTAGTAGGTAGGGTAGTAGGTAGGGTAGTAGGTAGGGTAGTAGGTAGGGTAGTAGGTAGGGTAGTAGGTAGGGTAGTAGGTAGGGTAGTAGGTAGGGTAGTAGGTAGGGTAGTAGGTAGGGTAGTAGGTAGGGTAGTAGGTAGGGTAGTAGGTAGGGTAGTAGGTAGGGTAGTAGGTAGGGTAGTAGGTAGGGTAGTAGGTAGGGTAGTAGGTAGGGTAGTAGGTAGGGTAGTAGGTAGGGTAGTAGGTAGGGTAGTAGGTAGGGTAGTAGGTAGGGTAGTAGGTAGGGTAGTAGGTAGGGTAGTAGGTAGGGTAGTAGGTAGGGTAGTAGGTAGGGTAGTAGGTAGGGTAGTAGGTAGGGTAGTAGGTAGGGTAGTAGGTAGGGTAGTAGGTAGGGTAGTAGGTAGGGTAGTAGGTAGGGTAGTAGGTAGGGTAGTAGGTAGGGTAGTAGGTAGGGTAGTAGGTAGGGTAGTAGGTAGGGTAGTAGGTAGGGTAGTAGGTAGGGTAGTAGGTAGGGTAGTAGGTAGGGTAGTAGGTAGGGTAGTAGGTAGGGTAGTAGGTAGGGTAGTAGGTAGGGTAGTAGGTAGGGTAGTAGGTAGGGTAGTAGGTAGGGTAGTAGGTAGGTAGGTAGGAAAAACGCATTGCAACGCATGCGCGGGTTCAGCTAGTTATTCATAAATGTTTAATATCGATACTTTTAACTGCTTGCACACAGAATTGAATACACTGCCATCTTGTATTTCTCTTAGAAAGCTTTAAAAAAATATCTAAATATAATTAGTTTTATTTTTACGTAACATAAAAAATATACATTTAATAACTAGTATAAACATGTGATTTTATGTTTATTATTTTAAATCTAGTAAATAAATATAAAAAGTTGTTTTTTAAAGTTTGAATACAGCGCCATCTTGTATTTGATGTGGCTCTGGTCCGCTGGACAAAACTTCAAAACTGCTCGCATTTACAATAGGGCAATAGGGCACTTTATGTGACGGCTAAACACCCTTATTTCAGAATAGGTGACGCTACAGAATCATAGATAATCGATCGAAAGCGTGTCCAGCCAGCTTGAAAAACCACTTTTCGCTGGTCTCTCAATCTCGGTAACGGAAGTGATTTTGACGACTTTTTGCATATCAACGGGCGTCACATAAATATGTGACAGGCATCAAGCTAAAAGTTTTGTGATACGTACAGTGGTTTAGTAGAAAAATGCAAAAAACTGTGTCCAGCCATCTTGAATTTACGTAAAAAACTTTTGGCTGGCACTTCCGAATCCCACATAACGGGAGCGTTTTCGGATATGGTTCCTTTACTAAAACTTGGTGACGCAATGTGTGACAGTAATAACGTATGATTTATGGCGTCACATGCAAGGGTTTACGAGATATCAATGAAAACTTAATGTATACTTGTGTCCAGCCATCTTGAACTCAGGCTGGCTGGACACCTGTATCTCCGCTGCCTGATAATCTACGACCTTCAAAATGTTTTCAAAATGTTGTGACGGGGACGATAATGATAACCTGAATTAGTGACGGAGAAACTTTGGGTAGTTTCAAAGATATTGATCATTTAAATTTTCCCATACAAACATCCATTAATATTGTGAGGTGACCATATTTTTTACATAATTATAGGATTTCTTTTTAATCGACTAATCGGCCGGTAGCAGCCACGCCAGCTTTGTATTTGATTTCTCCGTGGGAATAAAAGGTTTTACTGCAGTAAAAAGCGTAAGTATGTGTTAATTCTAAATAATAATTAAAAACACTAACAAAAAAAACAAAGTGCATTGCACTCAGTGATGCCAATTTAGCATAAGCTTTATTATTGTAATTTGTGTTTATATTTGTTATTTTATGTGTGCAATAAAGAATAAGAATAATAAGAATAGCATTTTTTCATGTTGTTTAGCAAACTTTTATTAGTTTTTTAGCTTATAGCATATTTTTTAGCATATAAAATTATTTTTAAAATAAAATAAATTAATGCGTAGGTAAGCAATAGGGGATCGGACTGGGTCAAAATAATATGATTCTATTTAGTCCGTAAGTTAGATTATCGAAAAATGTTGAATACGTGTTTTTTGTTTTATCAAATCAATAAAAAATGACGAAGATAAAACGCGGAAACGCGTCAAAGATCTTGGAGTGGGGCTTGAAACGTCACTTATGTCGTCAAAATCTACTATCATATGACGTCACACGAGTTTTCGAAGCACTGTATCGTCTTCATTTTAAGTTTACGTGAAAAAAGAAAAAATACGTGTCCAATAATTTTTGGAAATCTATCTGACGGACTAATTAGTTTTTTTTTGTCCGATCCCCTATTATTTCCATTTAGAAAAAAAATCCCTTTACTAAATATATTGTTGGCGCTCCTGGTGCTAATGCTGATGATAATGGAAAGAGTATTTGAGAACATAGTCGATTAAAACAGTATGTATATTTTGTTAAATAATAAATAAAGTTAAAACTATGTTACGTTTCATTTGACACTGAAAAATGTTAGCAGATTTTTTAGCATTTCTATAGAGCAATTGGCATAATTTTAGCAGATTCTATATCGGTCTTGTTGGCAACACTGATGCACTGATACTGAGTTTGTTTTGTACACAGAGGCTGTGAGTGCTGTGACAGCGTAAACCGTTTTCGTTTAATCGTTTAGAACTTTAGAATAAAGTATACATAATGGTATTTAGAGCCTTCCGTCGATTTGTAAGGAATACGTGCAATATTTGCTAAGCGCGTTGTCATTTAACCGAGGTCCTTGGTAAGTAACGTGAATTACAATGTTTTTTTTTAAGAAAGTTGTTAGTTTTTACGATTTGTGTCGTCAGTTGGATGAATGTTTTATTTATTTGAGTATTAGATAGGTACCTACACGGGGTATACCGGCAGAACACGTTATCGAACGTTAATTAAAAACTTCTTCTAATGAGTAAAGGTGTCCCAATTGGGGTGACATAATAGGTACCTGGAGTCGATCGATAATACATAAGTACCTACATAAATTAGCTTTTGTAATGACAATTGTTTTTTTTTACTTCCGTTCAGGCCCGACTGGAACGACGTCGTTCCACCAGTGTTGCCAGATGACCGTCTCGCGTTCCCCCCAAACTTCTCCGAAATCCCCCCAAAATCCAGGTTTTCAAGAAAAAAACCCCCACAAATGGAAAAAAAAAATTTATTAATCAAAAAAAAAATATTATAGATTTTTGAATAAAAAAAAAGAAAAACAATTTTATGCTATTTCAGCAATGGCTTCCATGACACAATCAGTATCTTCACACGAGTCGTCTGCAGTCCCGTACATTTTTTCAGAGTTAAATCTCTTTAACACATTTGCACTGGGTTTAAAATTAATACACCCTTCTACTAATGAGCGATGAGAATTCTCAAGATGGATTCGGCAGTTTGAATGGCTAACCTGTTTCGTAGCTTGTCTTTTATAATCGCTACTTGCGAGAAGGCTCTTTCCACAACTGCGTTAGAAAAAGAAAAAGGCAACGACAAAATTCCGGGGTCACTCGGCTATCATCGTGCGCAGCATTGTGTTTTCGTGTGTGTCAATGAATATAGTAATATAATATAATTATGGTGTGTGTGCTTTCACTGATTAGTTAGTATTATATTTTCTAATCAAACATTAATTATATAAATTTTGTACTTAAAAATCCCCCAATTCCCTCCAAACCCGTCTTTTTCCCTCCACGAATCCCCCCAAAAATACTGTCCCCCCAATTGTCCCCCCATACCTTAAAAAAACCCCCAGATTTGGGGGGATTCCCCCCAATCTGGCATCACTGCGTTCCACTAAGAAAATTCCGTTGAGACCCGCTGGAACGACGTCGTTCCAGTCGGGCGCATCAAATTCAAACCTTATTTTTACCTAAAATATGGCTCTAAATTGTCTGGCAAAATTTGTGCCAAAGGGTAACTAGCTAGAGCTGCGTATGGCACCAATAAATTACTAAACATAAACCTGGAACACTTTTAAAAAAATATTGAGAGGTGCCATAGTGACGTTTGACAGTTGATGCAAAAAACGGTGTGGTAAAGTGTGGGTGTCGTAGTGTTTTTGTGTTTTGTGTTTGATTTTGTTTGTGAAACGTTGGTAAGTAAATGTTTATTAGGTTAGAAGTCCCTATTGCAACTTTGTAGATAATAATTTGCTAGGCAATTCATATCCCAAAATTAGTTTTCGAGCCAACAAAATATCATAACAAAGATTTCGTCGTCGTCATTGAATGAGCGAATTGAAAATATGAATTTGACTCCTTTTCATTGAAATATGGTCTTGGAAACATTATTATCAACATAAAATATAGTGATAATTCATTATATCGTGTATTCGAAGCAAATAATTTCGTATTTATTTATATTTCAAGGTTATTTCGCAATTCTAAAATGACAGTTCGCCAATAAGAATCCTAAAAGAATTTTGAGTTGGAATCTTATTAGAATAATGTATGTAGGTCTCCTAAAAAAACACTATCATTAGATTACTTGTACATTTGTTATATTAGTTCTAAAGTTTCGTGTAAATTGATTCAGTAGTTTTACGTCTTTTAAAATAAGAGTTGTTTATATAATAAATACATCGTCTAGCTCTTCAGAAACAAGAAACTGTTTACCGTTTGAGATAAGAGATAATAAAACTCGAGCATTAAGCGTTTTAGTGAGCAAGGTCAGATGACGCATGCGATGACGTAACTAGGCGGTCCGTGAGGGAGTTGAGTTAAAATCTTATTAGAATAATGTATGTAGGTCTCCTAAAAAAACACTGTCACCGTATTACTTGTACATTTGTTATATTAGTTCTAAAGTTTCGTGTAAATTGATTCAGTAGTTTTACCAAAACAAAATAAGATACGCAACAGGTCGTGTGGCGGCGAGTTCTGTCCTAACTATACGATATTTATAATTCTAAATAAGCTATAAAAGAGTTGTTTATATAATAATACATCGTCTAGCTCTTCAGAAACACGAAACTGTTTACCGTTTGAGATAAGAGATAACAGAACTCGAGCGATAAGCGTTTTAGTGAGCAAGGTCCGATGACTCATGCGATGACGTAACCAGGCGGTGCGTGAGGGAGGGGGGCCCGTTATTACGCGCGGCGCTTGAGAGGTTAAGGGAATCTGACGGTACTTCTCCGTGGCTTTGCGGCGCGCCGCTTTGACACCACTGACTGGAGGTCGGTCGTCACAATCGTTCTACAATGGCAAATATTTCGAAATATTTTCTTTGGTTACTTTTTGTTATTTGCATTTGCAAAGCATCTGGTGTTAAAATTAGAGGACGTAAATTAAAAGTTACATTACAAGAACAAAGAGAAGTATTTCTGAAATATAAGGATAAGATTTCTCAACTGTCTTCGAAATACGACAAAAATGTTTTTACAGATATTGCAAAAGACTTAAATAACAAAATTTCACCAAAAGCATTACATCTTTCCTTTTTACGAAATTTTCCTGAATTGAGCCATGAGAAAAATATTACTGTCGAGTACAATGTAAAAAAGGACACAGAACCCAATTTTTTTGGCCCAGAAAACCTTCAAAGTAAATCCCCTAGCTTAAATAGCACTTCCTCGGAATACAATTTAGAAGTTGAAGAAGAACATTGCGAAAATTTTTGTTTTTATGTAGACATACACACTTGGTCAAAAATTCAACCCATATTATCATATCGGAAAAAGAAAAGAGGTGATTCAGGTTATAGAAAAGTTTGGAGGCTACCTAAATACAAGTGGACATATCTTATACGCCAAAAAATATACATGTCAAAAAAAATTCCATGTCGTCTGGTTTTTAAAAATTATAAAATAGCAAATAATAAAATTATTAGCATTGTAGGCATTTGTACACAGTGCAAAGCCAAAATAGTTTTAAAATCTTCTGAACTAACAGATAAACTAATTCAATTCAATTGTAAGTTATTTGGATATGATGAGAAATTCATTCATGATGTTACAAATAAAATCAAATTAACACCTTATGAAAGGAGAAAGATATCTCGCCACATAATTTCTCAGTCGGCAACATTCGTGCATAAAAAAATTGCAACCAAATTTATGGATTTTGGCGCAATATGTCCAAGTTTTATACCAAGTCTTCACACCTTACAACAAATAAAACATGAAACAAATAAAGCATCCTGGTTTCATGAAAACCAAATTTTGTCACTTAGCCAAATGTCTTTTACAAAGCCATACTCAACCATCATTAAAGATATTCATTTATATCCGCACTTTCATGTTTATTACTGGACTCCAGAACAGACAGAGTATTATAAAGCTTATACTGATAAGTGTTCAAGCATCACGCTAACGCTTGATGCAACTGGTAGTATTTTTGTTCCTGTGACGCTACTTGACAAAAAGAAATTCACAAAAACATTGTATTTGTATGTTGTATTATTAACAGCAAATAGTAATTATAAAAGCGTTCCCGTAGGACAGATGATTACTGATAGTCATAGTTTACAATCTATAGCCAATTGGTTAAGCCATTGGAAACAGTTGAATTTTAGGCCACCAACGGAAGTAATAATAGATGACTCAGCAGCTTTAATCAGAGCAACAGTGCAGGTGTTTACTCGTTACAAAAGTACTAAAGATTACATAAATGCTTGTTATAATTTGTTGCTAAGTCCCTCTGATAATCTTGATGCACCAAATGTACATATTCGATTAGATACGAGTCATTTTGTCAAAACGATTTATAATTACTTCAAAGATATTGACGTAAGAATAAAAACATTTTATGTTCGACCTATTTTGTTTTTAAAGTCGTGTGATAACTTCATAGTAATAAAAGAAATAATTGTGAGCCTACTTAAGATTTGTCTTATTGAGACATATTCGAAGGATGATTTAAGTACAAGCGACTTTGAAATGTCGAAACATAAACTTGACAAACTTTTTGCTAATATTTTAATTGATGACCCAGCAGCGGATGCAATTTCTCTTTTTAATGACAACGATGAGATTAGTGACGACAATATATTTTTACATTGGTTCAATGAACAGGTGAGTAAAGAAAAAGAAAATATCGCCAAATGTAAACCCGGTAATGTAGATAACTATTTGTACTTTCCTATGTTTATAGCCCTACTCAAAAGACTTTTGAGTAAATTGCCACTGTGGTCAAACGTAATGTGTCCTATTTTTAAAAATGAGAATAAAGCCCCCTCTTCTTCTGCTGCGGAAGATTATTTTAAGACTTTAAAAAAATTAATATTTCGAACTAAATTAACTCGACACCGACTAGATAATTTTATTGTGACTCATACAGAATTTTTAGATGGGGAACTTAAATTAGCAATGAGTAATTTAATAATGGACGCAAATAAAGCAAAAAGAAAAATATCAAGAAAACCTAGACGAAACAAAATAAGCTATAAAAAGAAAAACAAACCACTTTTATCAAAAAAGCAACGGCTTTCTTTTGTATCCGACTCGGTATTATCGGATATACCATCTCACACAGAGAACTGGAAAGGAGAGGCACGCGGTGAAGAGAAAACCAATACGTATAGCAATATAATATATTTACAAAATGGTAATTTTAACACAGATAATAACCTATCGAATACTTGTGCTTTAGACTCATGTTGTTTTTTATTAGCTCACGGTTACAATACTGATAGCAATATTAGACAAATAATAGATGCCGAAGCTAGGGACGCAACTGTGATAACTTACATCAAAACCTTAACAAGTGGCAGTAAAAAGGAAGCTGAGCAGTTAAGAAACGTTGTATGTACTAAATACTTTACTCTTGACGATAACAATAATCGAAACTGTGCATGCAATGCAACTTTTATATTTGAAAAAAAATTTATTATATTTTTACATAGTGCTATTTTCGAAAAAATATGTTCAGATTGCTCTTTACGTATTTCCAGAGAAGTGATATTTTTACCAGTGCATTTAGAAATGTTAAACATGTTTGGAATAGATAGTCTAGAAGAATCACTCATAATAGATACATCTACATCGGGTTGTCACGGAAAAATTACAATGGGCTGTAATGGAAAAATTACAATGAGCTATGAACTCGGGACAATAGTAACGTTTGATCTCAATGGTCTCAATAAAGTCTTTCTCACCTCGGTTCCACAAACTTTGATGATTAAATCTTCTGTTTTTAAAGTTCTGGGCGCCATTGAGTTCATAGAAGGAGCAACATTAGGACATTACAGATGTCATTTCTACTCAAATGGGTGGTTTTGTTATGATGACAATGATAAAATAATTAGAAAAAGTTTAAATCAAACAATTTTTGTTCATTGTTTGACTTACCTAAAACACGAAGATAATATTTTACTACCTTAAATAAAAAAGATTTTATATTATACAATACAACAGCGTAACTTAAACACCACAACGTGTTAGTTAAATAAAAAAAAACGTAAAATGCCTGGAATAAAATCTAAAAAAAATAATATTTTTTCATACAAATTGACTCGGCCAGTGGATTAGTTTGTATGAAAACTCAATTGATGATTTGATTGCAATATCTTATTTCCGCAACTTTCTTAAAATAAAATTGCATTGTTTGAGCCAGCAACCTTGAGGTTTTACGTTATTTAAATAACATGTTGTAGGTTCATGTTACAATGGAATATTATGTTCCATAATTAAAAAAATAAATCTTATAAGTGTTTTTATACTGTATGTTGTTTTTAATGAGAATCTATTTAGAAATAAGACTTTATTTATATAACTCACCTAGCTAACTAGGTAGTACGTACTAACACCAAATGAAGACTGATGCTGTTTTATTTTGTATAATAATGGTAGTACGTACTAAAACCAAATGATACTGATGCTGTGATTTATTTTGTATAATAATGGTAGTACGTACTAAAACCAAATGATACTGATGCTGTGATTTATTTTGTATAATAATGGTAGTACGTACTAAAACCAAATGATACTGATGCTGTGATTTATTTTGTATAATAATGGTAGTACGTACTAAAACCAAATGAAGACTGATGCTGTGATTTATTTTGTGTAATAATTCTTTTTCATAAATAGGTATTGAAGAATATTTTAGTTTATTCAGCTATTTATATGATTAAAATGACGACCACCGACTTCATTTGCGCTTCAAACACTTAGGGCGGCGGTACAAACAACGCTTTGGTACAAGGCGGGGGTTACTGAAGTGCAAATGGAGTTGATCGTCGTCATGTTCGTCATTTGAAACGCCTTTAAGCGCAAATAAATAAATGTGATTTTATTTACCTACATTATTTTTTCATTTAAATACCTTAGAGCATTACCTAGTCTGTTATCCTGACACAATATCTACATACGTACTTATCATAAAAAACACCAATACTTATCTACTAAAAAGAGTAGATCTGCACGTAAATAATCAATAACATTAAAAAAATCCCCCCCCCCCCCCTTCTACACTTTTGTCTTCTATTGATTTAAATATCTACAGTTGTTCGTATTAGTATCACCAATACGCGGATTTTCGTCCATTAAAGAAAACACTTTAAAATATACTTTGTCCTACAAAAAACCTACAATATTGGTAACCCTACTACAGTGTTTGTATGGGAAAATTTAAATGATCAATATCTTTGAAACTACCCAAAGTTTCTCCGTCACTAATTCAGGTTATCATTATCGTCCCCGTCACAACATTTTGAAAACATTTTGAAGGTCGTAGATCATCAGGCAGCGGAGATACAGGTGTCCAGCCAGCCTGAGTTCAAGATGGCTGGACACAAGTATACATTAAGTTTTCATTGATATCTCGTAAACCCTTGCATGTGACGCCATAAATCATACGTTATTACTGTCACACATTGCGTCACCAAGTATTAGTAAAGGAACCATATCCGAAAACGCTCCCGTTATGTGGGATTCGGAAGTGCCAGCCAAAAGTTTTTTACGTAAATTCAAGATGGCTGGACACAGTTTTTTGCATTTTTCTACTAAACCACTGTACGTATCACAAAACTTTTAGCTTGATGCCTGTCACATATTTATGTGACGCCCGTTGATATGCAAAAAGTCGTCAAAATCACTTCCGTTACCGAGATTGAGAGACCAGCGAAAAGTGGTTTTTCAAGCTGGCTGGACACGCTTTCGATCGATTATCTATGATTCTGTAGCGTCACCTATTCTGAAATAAGGGTGTTTAGCCGTCACATAAAGTGCCCTATTGCCCTATTGTAAATGCGAGCAGTTTTGAAGTTTTGTCCAGCGGACCAGAGCCACATTGTATTTGTCTTAGAGATAAATACGAGATGGCGCTGTATTAAATTCCGTGTGCAAGCATAACGAAGTATAGAAATTAACAATTTAAGAATAATCATAAATTAATTGTAAATATTATCTTAGTATACAATAAATTAATATACATTTGTTCATATTATCACCTGTGTATAATCAGCGTGAAATAACTGTTATTTTAAAGTGGTTCTGCTGGGGAGTATGCTCTGTAGCATGGCCACTTTGAATCGATATTTTCCAAAAAACTAACAATATAAAATTATTGATATTAAGCTACAAAAATATAGACATTATCTACATTTTATCATGTAATTTTCACATGCTATCGTCAAAGTGGTTCTGCTGCGGAGCATGACACAGATAATCTGAACGAATACAACCTGTTGTTTCTGTTATCTATGAATACAACCATAATTATTACGTCCCCATAATATTTGATTAAAGAACTAGCTGTTACCAGCGGCTGCACCCACTACAACTAGAAAATTATCCCACGGAAAGACAAAATCGGGTTAAAACTATCTTAGGTGTGTAGCAAATGTTATCCAAATTCGTTCAGAGGTTTTTGCGTGAAGAAGTAACAAACATACAAACTTTCACCTTTATAATATTAGTGTGATTATTCTCCAACTCGTAACCATTAAGGAGTTAATTATACTTTCCATTATTAGCTCATCAACATGAAGTGATGACTGCTAGATGCGAATACTAGAATAGCTTTAGAAAAAGCACGAAACACGTAAGTACCTAATCGTGCCTATAAAATTTGAGGGTTGCCCTCGATTTCTCTGGGATGCCGCGGCTCATCAGATTCTGATTTCGTTATCATTTTATTTTCCTTATCTGTTCAGGCGTCGTTTCCAATCGGTGAATAGGTATAGGTACTGAGAACCTCCTTTTTGAAAGTCTGTTGATGAGATTTACCTTCTATCATTCATTGTGGTAGAGTACAAAATAAATTAATAAATAAATTAGGAGAATACTATTTTGTTAACATAAATTACACCAGTACCTACACCATTTTGTAAGACAAAGGTCTCTCTAAATTAATAGAAATAAAAATGCTTTGATAGGAACATAATGAGGATTTTATAATTTTACATAATATGAAAAACATTATTTACAGTTGTTCAATGTAGGTACCTAAAGCAGTCATACAATTTTGCAGTAATAATTAAATTATTCTGAAAAATTATTTGTTCTCTTAAAAAGAGAATGGGCGAAAATGTATGGAAGCTGGTACACCCCTCCAATAGCAATGAGATATACGTCGTTGGATAGCTCTTTTTAACTGTAACAATATTTACTACGACATTTTTGTTGAAATGTTTGTCCGTTTTGAGTTATAGCTCAAAAACCAAGGTAAAAATGGATACCTATTAACGTTATAATATTTGGTGTGTAAACTAAAATAACATCAATGTCGTTGAATATTACGTAATTCGTAATTATCATAACATAACATACCATCACGCCGGTAGCCCCCGAAGGGTTAGACAGAGGTGTACCTGTACCAGGTATACCCAAGTTATGTTTAAGTTCCAAGTAATCAACTGTGTACAAATCCAGATTTCGTGGCTGCTACTGAGAAATTCTTGAGGGAAAACCCCAATAACACTGTCCGACCAGGGAGAATGTATGGAAGCTGGTACACCCCTCCAATAGCAATGACATATACGTCGTTGGATAGGTATTTTCAACTGGAACAATAGTCAGTATGGCAGTTTGGTAGAAATGTTTGTCCATTCTGAGTTATTGTTCAAAAACCAAAGTAGAAGTGATACCTATCAATATTATAATATCTCAGTGTGTAATGGAATATAACATCATTATGTAATTCGCAATTATCATATCATAATATGCCATCACGCCTTTAATCCCCGAAGGGATAGGCACGGGTTTAAAAAGGGAAAGGGAAAATAACACTAATGACGTTCTAATTGTTATATACATTAATCATTCATTCATTCATTTGCTTGCTAGTGAGCTGTGACTTTTGACGCTCTTTACTTGGAGGCATATTATTATAGCTTTCATAGCCACAGGCCTCGATTGCGTCCAAGCTATCTCGAAACCCACGGTCTAAAATAAATGCATCATTTCCTTGTATTAAAATATTTGTATTGGATGAGTTTCATCATTCATGATGTCTAACATTATCTGCGCATCAGTTTTCGTGGCGGCATATGGCCCATAGCATCAATGATGTAACCATCTGAGCACACAATCAAAAATGGCTTCAGTAGATTTGAATATTTACTATCGTTGAAACAAAAAGTTAAATAAGTAAATTGTTATTGGATTTACTCTCAAGAATTTCTCAGTATCAGTCAGGGAATTTGTATTTATTCTAGTTCATGGTGATAGGCTCGCCTTCTATTACATGGGAAACATAACTGCCGAAAACATGGGTGTACTATTAGATACATCTCAGCCTAATCTTTTAGGCATAACAGGCGTGATGGTATGTTATGATAATTGCAAATTAGGTACAGAATAATTATACAACTACATTGGTGTCATTTTCCTTTAGACATTAAGATATTACAATATTAATACTATAGGTATTCATTTTTACCTTGTTTTTAACCTATAACTCAGAATGGACAAACATTTCTACCAAACTGCCATACTGACTATTGTTCCAGTTGAAAATACCTATCCAACGACGTATATGTCATTGCTATTGGAGGGGTGTACCAGCTTCCATACATTCTCCCTGGTCGGACAGTGTTATTGGGGTTTTCCCTCAAGAATTTCTCAGTAGCAGCCACAAAATTTGGATTTGTACACAGTTGATTACTTGGAACTTAAACATAACTTGGGTATACCTGGTACAGGTACACCTCTGCCTAACCCTTCGGGGGCTACCGGCGTGATGGTATGTTATGTTATGATAATTACGAATTACGTAATGATGTTATTTTCCATTACACACTGAGATATTATAATATTAAAAGGTATCACTTCTACTTTGTTTTTTGAGCTATAACTCAGAATGGACAAACATTTAGGCAAAGCTTTAATAGTAAATATTGTTCCATTCAAAAAGACCTATCCAACGATGTATATGACATTGCTATTGGAGAGGTGTACCATCTTCTATACATTTTTCCGGGAGTTTTCCTCAAGAATTTCTTGGTAGTTTTATTTCAGTAGCCTGGATTTGTGCCTGGTTGATGGCAAAAGGCTCGTACCCTATGATATGGGACTTAAACATAACTGACGAAAAGTGGGTGTACTATGAGGCACCTACACCTCTGCCTAACCCTTCGGGAATTACCGGCGTGATGTTATGTTTTGTTATGATAATTACGAATTACGTAATATTCAACGACATTGATGTTATTTTAGCTTACACACTAAGATATTAACGTTAATAGATATCCATTTTTACCTTTGTTTTTGAGCTATAACTCAAAACGGACAAACATTTCAACAAAACTGTAGTAGTAAATATTGTTACAGTTAAAAAGAGCTATCCAACGACGTATATCTCATTGCTATTGGAGGGGTGTACCAATAAGCCCATTCACCTTTGCTCATGGGTACTTAAATTGTCATTCAATGTGTCTAGTTACAGAATCCATATTTTTCAGTTTATGGTCATCAAGATTTGGCCTCACTTCATATGTGCAGATAGTTACTCCATGTCTGTGGCCCGGACTAAACTCTCCTTTTAATCCAATGTAATATATTATTGTTTTTTCTGCACCAAAATTGGCAGGGAAATGCATTGTTAAATGATGAACTGAGGAAAACGTTACTATCCTGAAAAATTGAAAATAACAGCTATATTAAAGATCACAGAAAATCCTCATTTAGTCATCATGATTGTGTTATGTATTTCTTATTTGGAGGTCTTTAAATAATATAACAAAACTTACTTAGGAGAATACTCCAAAACACCTGCACTATCCTTTTGAAGCTCAAATATTTGGTCTGGTTCCATTGTTACATCATCAAATGTCATGTTGGGTTTATTTTTAAACCTAAAAAAAAATTATTGCATGAAAAGCTTCCTAGATCTCTACAATCAGTACCTACTACAGTAATTATCTCTCTCGGTAGATTTTATTATTTATTTAAACTGCATGTACACACGGCTACACATCAAGCTATACAAAACCAGTTAATCTTGGCCTCACTTTACTAGATCTTTTCGCACAATGAACGATCAGATTATACTGGTTTTGTATAGCTTGATGTGTAGCCGTGTGTACAATAGATAGTGGTTCATAGGCGGACTTAATGCAACAATAGTAGATTGTACACCAAGTGCATAAAACGCACCATTTTGCGCGAGACGTTTATCCATCCGATGCGAGCTTGCGAGCGAGGATGGATATAAAGTAGAGAGTAAAATGGGTTTTATGGACGAGTTTTACACTCTACTTTTCACTTCGATTGCGAGGAAATGAAACAGCAACTTGTAAATATTGTAAAATAATTATGGTTCCCGCCAATTAACTTTTTTTTATTTTTCAACCGATGTGATTAGGTGCGAGCCTATTGCCATCAACAAATTAATGTAATTAGGACCAGTCTATTGCCATCAACTGATGTAATTGGGATCAAGCCTATTTCCATCAACCAATGTAGTTAGGAGCAAGCCTAATGCCATCAATTGATGTAATTAGGGGCGAGCCTATTGCCATCAACCGATGAAATTAGGAAAAGCCTATTGCCATCAACGAAACTTATTAGGAGCAAGCCTATTGCCATCAACCGATGTAATTAGGAGCAAGCCTATTGCCATCCACTGATTTAGGTAATTGAGAGCAAGCCTATTGCCATCAACCAATCTAATTAAGACCAAGCCTATTGCCATTAAGCGATTCAGGTAATTGGGGGCAAGCCTATTCCCATCAACTTTTCTTGTATTCGTAATGAAAAGCACAGTTTACCTCGGGTTATAGACTTATTTAGTCCCTCGAACTATTAGCGACATCATAATATCGTACCGTAATCCCTTGTTCTTATAATACTAACGAAACGAATTAAAATAAAGAGGTTATTCTATGAAGTTGAAGTTGTTCCTGTGGCTGTTGGGCTGATTACCTGTGCCGATTACCTTGGTCTTCGACGAAGATTTTACTTTATGCTCTAGAGCATAAAACGCGACTTTATGTCGCCTACGCACGACATAAAGACGAATTTTAGAGCGAGAGAAGTGAAAAGAATATTCTACCAGTCAACCTTTTTAATAAATAGGACAATATTGTGATGGGTACAAAAAAAAAATCTAAAAAATAATAATTATGTGGCTCTGGTTGGCTGGACAAAACTTCAAAACTGCTCGCATATAACTAGGTCAATAGGGCACTTGACATAATTATGTGACGACTAAACACCCTTATTTCAGAATAGGTGACGCCACAGAATCTTAGATAATCGATCGAAAGCGTGTCCAGCCAGCTTGAAAAACCACTTTTCGCTGGTCTCTCAATCTCGGTAACGGAAGTGATTTTGACGACTTTTTGCATATCAACGGGCGTCACATAAATATGTGACAGGCATCAAGCTAAAAGTTTTGTGATACGTACAGTGGTTTAGTAGAAAAATGTAAAAAACTGTGTCCAGCCAGCTTGAATTTACGTAGAAAACTTTTGGCTGGCACTTCCGAATCCCACATAACGGGAGCGTTTTCGAATATGATTCCTTTACTAATACTTGGTGACGCAATGTGTGACAGTAATAACGTTTGATTTATGGCGTCCATTGTAAGGGCTTACGAGATATCAACGAAAACTTAATGTATACTTGTGTCCAGCCAGCTTGAACTCAGGCTGGCTGGACACGTGTATCTCCGCTGCCTGATGATCTACGACCTTCAAAATGTTATCAATATGTTGTGACGGGGACGATAATGATAACCTGAATTTGTCACGGAGAAACTTTGCGTAGTTTCAAAGATATTGATCATTTAAATTTTCCCATACTGAAGTGCAAATGGAGTTGATCGTTGTCATTTTCGTCATTTGAAACGCTCTTTAAGCCCAAATAAATAAATGCGATTTTATTTACCTACATTATTTTTTCATTTAAATACCTTAGAGCATTAGTCTGTTATTCTGACACATATGATGCCTGTCACATATTTATGTGACGCCCGTTGATATGCAAAAAGTCGTCAAAATCACTTCCGTTACCGAGATTGAGAGACCAGCGAAAAGTGGTTTTTCAAGCTGGCTGGACACGCTTTCGATCGATTATCTAAGATTCTGTAGCGTCACCTATTCTGAAATAAGGGTGTTTAGCCGTCACATAAAGTGCCCTATTGACCTAGTTAAATGCGAGCAGTTTTGAAGTTTTGTCCAGCCAACCTGAGCCACATAAAATAATGTGTTGTTTTCGAAAATGCATATAAGTTTATATAACCTACTTATATTGATAATAATACACATAGGTATGTACAAATAAAATAAACTAACTAAAATAAACTGCTACTACTATTTTATACTCACAATCTTAACTTTGCAGGATGAGAGTCAGAATCTTCAGCAGATATTTTAATTCCTTTAAGTTTCACATTCCCTGTGAATGGTATATTGAACAGTAACTCTTCATCAGCATCACTTTCAACAAACTGAAAGTTAATGGTAGGTAGGTATTTGTAAGAAAATAGATTAAATGATAGTAGGTACCTACAGCACAACTTTTATTCTTCTGAAACCCATGCTCAACAATTGCTAGACATATTATTAGTCTCATAGGAGTAGGGTTACCATTTAGAAATCTGAAAAGTCCTGACAAAAAGCCTGACATGCAACAAAGTCTGGACATTTTAGTCAAAAAATGCAAATTACTCCATTAAGTAGGTATCTGGCACTGAAAAATAAAGGTACAAAATAATATCCCGAAAACTAGCGTTAAGTTTGATTATTTTACGTAAAACTATATTTTTTTTGAAGAAGAAGATATTTTATGTTTGAACTAGTTTTGCAATAAAAGATTTAATGTTTTATCTCGTTAAGTTGAATGTTAGAGAAGTTGTCTTTAGATGAATGAGAAGTTAATACAGATTAAAGACTTATTTGATATTCTTAAATAAGTTTTATTATCGTATTCCATGTAAGCCAAAAAATCCGGACAAATTAAAGAACCGGATAAAGGTCTGTCCGGACGGATGGTAACCGTACATAGGAGTCCCAAACATTTCATTTTTAGATGTCTTATTTACTAACTTGCCTGTAGTTCGAAGAGTTCATCCGCCAAAGACGCAGTCGATAAGGTATTTGAATAGCAGTGGGGCGTTAGTAGATTGAAATGGGTAGGTTGTGTATAGAAACTACATTATTTTACACTCACATGAGTTCTATCAAGCCGTTTGTCCCAAGATTTGAAGACAGTTTTGCCAGAGCCTTCAATAGTTTCGTTTAGGCATTCTAAATTTTCTTTATCAATTTTTTCATACAGGTTGTACTGTATGCCAAGTTCATCGGCGTTGCTGTGATCATGGTCGTGCCCATGGCAGTGATGATGGGACATTTCGGGATGCAAAATTGGTACTATTTCAGCCAGCAATAATTAAGACACACAAGCAAGGTGCACTTTGCGATACTATACTGGCTTAGTAGCTTAGCTAATTAGCTTTGAAATAAGAAAATCGCAGCATTTACAATTTTACACAAAAAATCGCTAAACAATTTTGTTTGTCATTCAAGTGCTGTCACTGTCATTAAGCATCATTGCCATTCTGAAAAAACAATACAGCTGACAGAGTGACAGCAGGCTAATAAAGAAGAACGATCTTAAAATTAAAATACCAGTGTCCGTAAATACCCAACCACACAACAAACAGCCAACTTATTCGTGTCAACTTGGCTTGCCGCGATACCATAAAAACTAGTTACATTTTTAGCAGAGTTATATCATCGTTATTTAATTAAATTTGAGATTTGTATTGTATTGTATTGTTATTATTTTATTATAATTTTCGTCTTGCTTGCAGTTAGCTGTTGTTTTTCAGAATGGCAATGAATTATGATGTTAAGTGACAGTGACACTGACAGCACTAAAGAGTGCCGACTGCCTAGTCACAGTATATCTACAGTAGTGTGACTCGGCCGTGTCCTTGAAATAAATGCCTACAGCCGCGCGGTATGTAAACATGCGACAGGGCTGCCCGCCTCCAGTATTTTAATTACATGTGCCTACTTTGTGTTTCCATTTAGTTTTGTGATCGTAAATACACTTTTTAAAACAAATAAAATACTTTGTGAATTGAATAGAAAGTGTTCAATAAACATGCGTGTTGTTTTTTGATTGATATATTTAATTAAAAAACCATGTTTTTTTTCGGGACATATAAAGAAATACTTATCCATTAAAAAGACACACATTATAATTTATATGCCTACCTACTAGTAAGTGAAATTATTTTATAGTCTTATCTTTCAGTTTCCAGGTAATTAAAAAAAGTTATCTCTGGATACGTTATTAACGAATTCATAAAACCAAAAACAACACAATATATCCCACTCGTCATATTAAATATGTACTTGTCTTCTTTTTAGAGAAAACATCGCGCATTATTGTTAAAAAACAACACACCGTCCGTTCGTCACTGCGGCACAGTCACAGATTAGCACAGTCGCGACTGTCTGCATGCCAGGCGCATGCCTTAATCGAGGCGCGTAGGCATAGCTCGCGCTTCGTCCGTTTGTATGAAGTCAAACTACTGTATGATAATATTACCGTGGCCGAGTGCTTAAAAAATGTTGGTTGATGCTGTCTGCGCTGCGATTTTCCTATTGCACAGCTTAACAGCTAAGCTACTAACTAAACCAGCATTATGTATCGCAAAGTACACTTATATTCTTATTTTATTATTTATAGCCGGGTGACATATCATCACGCCTGTAATCCCCCAAGGATTAGGCAGAGGTGTGTACCCTGGCGAATGTTCTGAGGTAATAGGAGTGAGCCTATTGACATCAACCGGACAAAAGTCCAGACTTCGTGGACTGCTACTAACCAACCACTTCACCAATGAAGCTTCCAAACAAAGCAACTGATCATTTTGAATATCTTGAATAGCATCAACTGGAGAAAAGTTTTACTTTTATTAGCAGGTGTTGTAAAATAATACATTACATTAAATACCTACGATATATATTTATTGAACACAAAATCACTTACAGACAGAAATCAGATAGTATGCCTATTTATTATTAAGTAAATAGATTGAGGCACTGTCAATAGTGGATCGGACAAAAAAAAACTAATCAGTCCGTCAGATTTCCAAAAAATATTGACCACATATTTTTTTTGTTTTTCACGTACATATACAAGAAATGAAGACGATACAGTGCTTCGAAAACTCGTGTGACGTCATATGATAGTACATTTTGTACCTTCAAGTGACGTTTCAAGCCCCACTCCATGATCTTTGATGCGCTTTAGGCTGTAGCGCGTCAAAGATCATGGAGTGGGGCATATAAAAATTATTGACGAAGCTATAGCCTATAGCTTCGTCAATACTTTTTATTGATTTGATAAAACAAAAAACACGTATCCAATATTTTTCGATAATCTAACTGACGAACTAAACAGAATCATATTTTTTTGAGTCAGTCCGATCCCCTATTGCATGGGCTGCACCTCAGTCAAAAAAAAAAAACTACAAACAAAATACGACCATAAAGAGTAGTTAGTTTACATAGTTTTTCTTAAAGGAATAGTAAACTTAACCGTAATTCAGATCGATAGTTAGATGCGCTTTTATTTTCGGGTTCTTCCAAATATTTTCGAACTAGAACAAACCTCCATATCACGTAATATTAAACATTACTATTTTACTAGTACACAGGTTTAAAATCAATTACAATACACAAACACATTTACATGTTTTAGTTTCAAACTAAAATGTGTATTTCTATTTTAGTTTAATGGACTTGAATAATTTAGTGTAAGTGCATTCCAGATGATCCCATACTAAATAAAAAAGAAGCACAGACTTGATTTATCCTAGATATATAGACACATTCATGTTTATAAGCAAATACTTAAATATTAATCATATATTATCCTTCGGCTATCATTTGTTAATGAAACACTCTATAACTCAGCTCTATAACATTTTAAGGCGAGGTTGTACTACTTTGTTTTTATGTACGCACGACCTCACCCCCCGCCCTGCCGCGCGAGCGATATAATGCCTAAATTTTGACTGTTTTTTCTCTCTTGGAGAAAAATGATAAAGAAATTATACATTATGTGACCCGAGATAATACACATTTTTTACGACCTTTATTATGATATAAGTTTTATTTTTCAAAGCCTAATATAACTCAAGTAAAACGATTATTTAGCCATCATTTGGACATGTCTTTGCGATTTAATTGGATGCAGTGAAGTGTAAGTAATCGTGTATCGCATGCCCGACATATCATGATCGAAGAGTCAACTATGTAATAAATTTTTTTCAAAATTTAAATCCGTTCCATGTACGAGTAAAACGCTATTGTTGACGTTTATCGGGGTAACCTCGCCTTAAGGCTTTATACAAATCGCACCCCCCAAAGAATAATATGGTATTAGGCTATTAACATAGTTTTCGTTTTATTGCATATTCGATGTTTACAGCTCTAATTACATCTTGTAATTTTTTTTTGGATTTTTTCTATGCATATTTACAAAAGTAAGATAATTAGAATGGAATCATACTGAACATTACAATATGATTCTCATAGAAAACTGACTACGATATCGTTAAGTTTACACGCGAATAATATCGTAATGGCATGAGTTTTGGCCTGGTTTTAAAACTTTGTTATTAAACTATTACAAGAAAAAAACATAAAATAAAACACACAGTAAAAAATTAGCTTTGTTATAAGCAAAAATCAGTTTTTTATTTTTAAAAACAGGCCAAAAGTATGCCATTACGATATTATTCGCGTGTAAGCTTAATGATATCGTAGTCAGTATTGTAAGGGAATTAATATTGTTATGTTCAGTATGATACCATTGTACTATAATTATCTTACTTTTGTAAATATGATGCATAGAAAAAATCCAAAAAAAATTACAAGATGTAATAAGAGCTCTAAACATCGAATATTGCAATAAAACGAAAACTATGGTAATAGCCTAATACCATATTATTCTTTGGGGGGTGCGATATGTCACAGTCAAAACTGTTAAATCAGTCAAAACTACTTTTGACCGGTCAAAACTATTATAACAAATTATTCAGTGGTTTCTGTTTTATTTCTCTACTAAATTATATTTTTTTTGTTGACCCTTTGGATAACCTTGTACAATAGCTAACATTTATTTCATTAGAATAAACGCGTTTTAATTAACGCAATAAGGGTTTTGACTGAAACCAGTCCAAAGTAGTTTTGACTGTAACATATGCACTTAACACTGGCGAAACATTCTTTAAGTCAGTTTAGTAAATAAACAATTTAATCTATTTTTCTCTCTCACTCTTCTCTTAAAAATCTTTTATCTTAGCTGACGAGATTTTTTGCCAGTAGGAACGCCAGTAATAATTCTTATCCTACAAATATATTTCACGCATTAACACACGACATGACAGGAAATCTAGATAGTGATTGTCGTCGCTCAGTGCGATAACAGTGTACTATCATATTATACAGCATGTACCAGAAAGGTGAGCTCTGCTCATATTAATGCTCATAATGGTCCATGGAGAAAATGATTCAGTTTGATGGTTCAAACTGAATCATTTTCTCCATGGACCATTATTCAGTTTATAAATAATAAATTAAAATTAAAAAAAAAGTTGTTCAGTTTTATGACCACGCCATTCCGCTACACACTGTTTACAAGGTGTAAACGGACCCTACTCGAAGCCGTCAACAAAGCACCCTGTACATTAGATGTTATTTAGTCTGCCTTAGAAGTTAAATGAATAAATTGCTCTCGAAATTAAATTAAATTTTAACTTATGATGGCAAAGCAGATCCCAACAAGCAAAAATTTCAGATCCCAACTACACACAAACAGAAAAGATGCACATGCATGTTTTTTTTATAATGTTACCTCCAAGTGGCTCCAAGCCCAACAAATAGCATTAAGTTGTAACTTTTACTCATATTGATTCATAATGACATTGGGGAACTTCAACTGCACAACATGCATAAGACATTTTATAAATGAGACATGAGCTCTAACATATTGTGTGGAGCAAGGTGCATCACTCAATGCTGCCAAAATGTTACAGGTTTCTTTATAATCTGTTTTAATAGTTTTAGGGAAATCTCTCATGGCACTAGAGTAGTATTTTGAAAATTTCTTAAACGCTTTTTCTTGTGCATCGTTTAGGGGCACATTAAGAGTGATATTGTCTGCTCGACCTCCACAGATGATACAATCCTTGCAGATTGTTCTATAATGAATGAATTGTTTTTTAGCTCGCATTAAAATTTCCGTTGGGATGTGTTCCAACCAGTGGCCTCTGAAAGAGATAATAATATAGGTATTATTACATGTTACCGTTACTGCAGTTGCAAAATCACTTTTGTGGATGAACTGTTTATGATTTTACAGTGGGATTGATAAAAGTAATAAAATAATAAATCAAAATATGTATAGGATATACAGGGTGTAAAGTAACCCATTACACAGCCCTCAACCATGCATTCTGTACATCAAACTATGTACCCCTACGCAAAAATGTTTGCTGGGAAATGACTTTATTTTGGGGGTCAAAAATCACATTTTACGGTAAAACTCAATGTAGCACTGTTAAAACATTGTGCTAGCGGATGCTTTGAATAGTAGATCATGGAGGTAATTTAAGTAAAGTTATAACCTGAAAAACTAGTATTTACAAAAACAGCTGTGAAAAATTTGGAACTTTGACCCCTTAAACACGGTAATATTATCATACAGTAGTTTGACTTTATACAAACGGACGAAGCGCGAGCTATGCCTACGCGCCTCGATTGCGGCATGCGCCTGGTGGGTATACAGACAGTCGCGACTGTGCCGCAGTGACGAACGGACGGTGTGTTGTTTTTTAACAATAAATGCGCGATGTTTTCTCTAAAAAGAAGACAAGTACATATTTAATATGACGAGTAGGATATATTGTGTTGTTTTTGGTTTTATGAATTCGTTATTAACGTATCCAGAGATAACTTTTTTTTAATTACCTGGAAACTTTGAAAGATAAGACTATAAAATAATTTCACTTACTAGTAGGTAGGCATAATTATAATGTGTGTCTTTTTAATGGATAAGTATTTCTTTATAAGTCCCAAAAAAAACACGTTTTTTTAATTAAATCTATCAATCAAAAAACAACACGCATGTTTTTTGAACACTTTCTATTAAATTCACAGTAAAAAATTCAAGTATTTCATTTGTTTTAAAAAGTATATTTACGATCACAAAACTAAATGGAAAGACAAAGTAGGCAAATGTAATTAAAATACTGGAGGCGGGCAGCCCTTTCGCATGTTTACGTACCGCGCGGCTGTAGCACAGCTGTAGGCATTTATTTCAAGGACACGGCCGAGTCACACTACTGTACGATATTTATACTGTGCCCTATATCTCCGTAACTAGGGGGTTCCCAGGTATAGTCTAGAAAAAAAAAAATATCGCAGTGGTGGGGAAAACAAGTGCACTTCGTTTGCGTTAGGGGTACTTTTACACCCTTTATAGCATGACCCAAAAGAAGTGCAAGGCAAAGAGTCGCCAACTCACTGGCAGTAACTGTTGACAAAAAATTATTTACTCACGCATAAGAAAAGGTTAATTCTGCACCCTTTTTCACTGGTGCTAAGGTGATCAGCGCTGCGCTGTTCCGAAGACCCACTACATAACAATTTGGTAGACAGGAATTGGCCAGGTTACCAATGAACGGGAAATATCCTTTACTTGGGTGGTTGTGCAACATCACGCGACCTTCAGTGCATATTTCGGTGTGGTGCTGCAGTTGTACCGGAATACAATACAGCGACAGATGCATCATCACCCTGGACACTGCGCGTACGGCTGCTCTCTTGTCGTCGGGAGATTTTGGCAGAAACGATGTATGTGTATCCAAGTAATGAATGATGTTAGCTAAATACATACATAGATTAAACATTGTCCCGTAAATGAAATGTGAGTCATAATGAGAATTCAGTAAAGAAAACTTTTCTGAATCAAAAATCTCGGCAAAACTCAAGTTTTTCATTCGATCAGCACCTAAATCATGAGATGCTGTGATGAACTCATCCCAAGAGCTACAAAGTTGACGAATTTTGAGAACAGCTTTGACAGCTAGCTTAACATCATCCACTAATATTTCTGAGATTTCACACTCAATATTATGCCCCTCCTGCATAGCTTTATCTTTGCATCTTTTGTCACAAAACATGACAGTACAGCATCCTTCACAAGGAATTAAATTTAAGTTCATCTTGAGGCAGTAATGGCAAGAAGTGACCTGATTCATAATGTGAGTAGTTACTGTAAATGCTGTCTCTACTGCTAAAACAGTACCAACAGGTATATCTCTGGTAGCAACCACTTTTGGTTGGTCTGACTTCATAATGACTTCCACATCTGAAGTTGCACATGGTATGTCTGGGTTGCGTTGTCCTTTGAGTTTAAAGAATTCTTCAACAAATGGAGTGGAGCTGAAACATGAAACAATATTGTCAGACAAATTACAAAGAGCTCATGCATATACATATTTAATTTGTGATTATGCTGGAAATATGGATTCTTTTTAGTTTTAGTTCTTTGTCTGCCCTTAACCATATTCATTTGTAGTCAGTATGTTTTACTCATGTTATTTCCTTTCATGAATACATCTCTTAGCCATTTTCCTACTGTTCCCATGTTACATCCTTATCATATTTAATTCATCTTTTTTACAGCAAATCAATTTAACACCAACAAAATTTTGTGCCCCACAATCTTGTTGGTATTGAATTGGTTTGCCTACTGTCTGCTAAACATGTAAAAGGTAATGACCATTTCAGTAATACAACTATTAATTCCAATAGCAACCATTTATATTCCAATCATAATAGGTACTGTCCTGCTGACGTGTATGGATCAGAATGTTGGACCACAAAAGGGATAAATGAAAGGCAATTGCATGTGGCTGAGATAAGAATACTAAGGAGGATGCCGGATGTGTGGTGTGGTGCGAATGGATAAAATAAGGAATGAGTACATAAGAGGAAGTCTGGTAGTGGCGCCGGTGAATGAAAAGTTGTGTGGTATCAATTGTTGGGGTATGGACATGTGATGCGAAGGAATAAGGAAATTTGGTGAGGAAAATGTTGAGTATGAATGTAGATGGCTATAATAGTAGAAGAACACCAAAGAAACAATGGCTGAACTGTGTGAAGGATGATAATTGATATGTCTAGAAAGGAGGTGACTGCTGAAATTATAAGAAATAGGGAAGTATGGAAGAAGACATGTTGTGCCGACCCCAAATAAACAGGGTTAAGAGCAGGAAAATGATGAATAGGTACTGTCCTCCAAAAAGTAAATAATTATGAAATATTATTAAAAAAAAGTAACTACAGCAAACAAAATTTATAGAATTTGGATCCATGCTGTTGCTAGCCCACAAACTGCAATAACATTACTTGGTAGGGTATCCATATAGATACCCTGTCATCATTGGCCTACCCTTTCCCCAAGTACATACAGGTTGGCTTCCAGTCTTACCGGATTCAGCTGAATACCAGTATTTACAGGGAGTAACCACGGACCAACACAGGCAAGCACCACTTAACCTTAAGACCAACCCAGGCAGCTGCTATTGTTGAGCCATGAGCTCCTTTGAATGTATTTCACTAATTGTTCTCCTTTGAATATATTAATAACAAGGATGTATTTACAAGGATGTATTTCACTATGATACATTATTATCAAGGATGGGTCATCTATTGGTCCTAATTTGTTTTGATAAGAGCAGGTCAGTGGGTCGTCTTAGGGGCGGAGCATTATTAAGTACTACAATGTGTTTCGAAGTTTTCATAGTAGATAACATAGGGGAATAGACCATGTTATACTCACAACTGCTTGTCTGCCAGCTGTTGTACCCATGTATAATGAGAGGCTATAGTCTTCATTTCCCGCAGTTTTTTGACCAAGCTGTCTGGGCAGCTCAGGGTGAGGCAGGTCTCAATGTCCTTGACACAAGCCAGAAACTGTTTTGTTTTCAGCAATAGCTCTGCTCTGCTATAGTAAGTTAATCTCATGGGTTCAGAATTTGGCGGAGCCCGCATTAAAGCCAAGTTGTATTTCACCAACGCAACCTGATAGTCACCTTCGCAAAACGCTTTTTTACCTTCTATCCCAAGCTGAAGAGCTTCCGTAGACGACTTTTCTTTTTTTTCATATTCAATGAAATTGTTATTTTCTCTAAGGGCTCTTCTTGCTAGTACTACACAGTCAGCTAAGTCCTTATTGCGTAGTGCTTTGTAGACGGCGTCTAAATTATTTCCCTCATAATGTTTATGGAATGATGGTAGATTTAGCATTTTGATCAGTTACTTGTATTAACAGCACTTCACCAAATGAAACTTTATTTTGTAGGTAGCACTTTACAGGTCCCCACTGAGAGATTGTATGAAGAACTGTATGTATGTATGTGTATGTAGGATGGGTAGGATCGGTAGGATCGAAGGTAGGATCAGATGGACTTTATCAAGTTATTATTCAGAAAAAAAATCAAAATAACGTTCATCAAATGGGACGGGCAACTGGTGGAACTAATGGCGCTAGCACCGCATGAACCTAAGCTCTTCATTGGTTGAATATCTGTCAATGTCATTTTATATTTCAAAATAGCTTGACCTCATTGGTCGGATTGGGACAAGCTATGGACACGCCATCTACAATCAGCTTTCACTTGCCAACCCCATTCCCCAATTCTACTCGTAATAGAGACAAAAAAAAGTAAGATACTTGCCAGACTGTAAAACTGGGTACGTTTTATTTTACACGGTCACATTAACTTTTGACGCATCTCTGGGCCGCGCGGCCGGCATCGACAAAATCGCTAACTTTCGATTGCTAATTACCAACGAATAAATTCGGTTGCAATAATGATGCTTGCAAGTAAAGCAAGTCTCTACATCCAAGATGCGTTTCTCGCAAGCATCATTATTGCAACCGAATTTATTCGTTGTATTAGCAATCGAAAGTTAGCGATTTTGTCGTAGAGACTGCAGTCTCAGTTGTGTCACTGAATCGCCTAATATTTTGCCATAATAGAGATGCGTTAACTTCTGGCGAGATAGTCGATGCACAGAATCTTTGCCAACCTTCAAATCTTAAGGAGCTTTCGAGTTGTACGAGCAGCTTCTAGGTATATTTCAAAATTCTGATGAGTCATAGTAATACCATATTTTTTTTTGCTAGTTTTCTTTTTTTAATGGCCTGACCGCCTGAGTGCGCTCAGCATCCCACCAAGGTGGTGAAGGAATTTTTCCTGTAGCACCATTCATAATAGGGGAAGTATTATCTGCCACCTCTATTAAAATGTTTGATTTGATTAGATAATAACTGAGGATCATGTTGTAAAGAATTAGTTAAATCAAGAAATCTTTCTTCTACACAATTTTTGTATTTATCCCAATCTGCATTTTCAAGCCTATACTTCAATCGTGGTGTTGGATTGCGAGCAGCTGGTTTTTGAAGTGGAAAAGAAATTATTAATGGGTAATGATCACTACCATAAGAAGAGGGTAAAGGAGACCAGGATAATTTCGATGCTAACTCAGGTGTGCAAATTGAAAGGTCAGGGGCACTTATTCCCTCACCTGGATTTGTTTGACGTGTTGGGAGACATGTATAATACACAAATTATTAGAGTCTAGAATTTCCAATAATCTTTCCCCATATTAATTGGAGCTAGAACTGCATTACCAAAAAAGGTTAAGGTAAAACTGAAAGAAGATTACTTATTTCAGAAAGAATATTTACAGTGGGACGAGAATAATATACATTATTATAAAATTTCCTTGCTATGCAACGATCTTCTTCTTTTCGTATCGATTCTACTCCATACGGTTTGGGCCACAGACATTTAAAGTATAAGTCTGTGGTTTGGGCCCAGTAGGTAGTCACGCTTATTGCAGCGGTAGAGGCCAAGGGTGCATGGTATGAGGACAACTTGGACACTCCAGCACTCGGTGTTGGAGGAACCAAAAACCAATAATACCCCACTTTGCGTTAGAATAGTCACCGTATCAATCTTAAGCTTTCTACTATTCAAGGATCAAATTTTAATGTGTGGAGTCGGTTTTATTTCTATAGTCAATCCACAGATAACATAGTGTGGTTAAAGAGTAGAAATAAAAAAGTTTTACTCTTTGGTATATCTCGTCCAAAGACTACAAAAATCTCGTTTAGCAGAGCTATCAGATTGAGTATTTGAGTCAGAACTCAGAAATCAGAATCAGTGATATTTCATTTGAAATTATTGGAAAAATAGCCTTCCTACTGAAAATATTTACGACATATTAAATGTGTTTTCATTGTTGTGTAATAGTAATATAAAAAAAGTAGTTGTCATTTGCCGTAAAGAAACGGTTCGGTGAAAATGTCTTTGTCAACTAATTTCTGTATTTCATTAAGTTTTCTTACAATAGCCTTTACTTGTATTGTTTTAACTAGCGATAGCTATGCACAAGCTAGTGAAAATGAAGCTGAAAGCATTACTAAAATTGGGCAGGGTGTGGGTCACATTATGAACATAAATTACTGGTGAGGTTATCACATAATTTTTATGACTTAGCAGTATTTGTATTCTATGTTTCTAGGAAGCTTATAATTATTTAAACCATGTCTTGTTTGCAGTTACTCTTGCGGATACAGAAAAGTCTTTGAAGACTATGCAGGAATAATACAACAAAAATATCCAGAAATATCTGTCATTGGAGCTAACTATGATCCTCCGGGTTTAAATATGTATCTATCCAGATTGATTGTAAGTAAATCTTATTGGTTTTGTCTATCATTTCATTCCAGTTGATTCCAGATACATATTTCACATAATAAACTTGTTAAATAATCTTCAACCATTCTCTGTTTTAATATGTATTATCAAGCCACATACACCTCTTATTAGAAATAGTATAGAATAGTGAGCTTTCTTGTTTCAAGTATGTGTCCTTAGTTCTTTTTATGAGAGTAATATAATCAAGGTGATCCATAATAACTTGATAATGACCAAGGTATTCTTTAAATTAGCACCTACATACTTTCAGTTACTTCTCAGAATTTTCATGTAAGAGATTGTCCACCTCTTGAAAAAATGATGTGCAGTACCCGGCGATAAATATTGCACATTGCACATCAACCTTTGGAGAAACTATATACAAAATGACTGTTCGAGACATCTCTTTTCCGCTGTGCTTTTATATGTAACTGCCGCAAGCTAGGTCAGTTCAAAAATGTTTCACGGCAAGCTAAATACATAAAAATAAGAACTTAATTAACAAATAAATTGCATTAATTTTTCCAAAGGTCGATGTGCAATATTTATTGCCTAGATGGCTATAAGAGTTGAGGAAGACCAAAGAAACAATGAAGTAGGATATCCTACTTCATTGTTTCTTTGGTCTTCCAAAAGACATGGCTAGAAAGGAGGTGACTGCTGAGATTATGAGTAATAGAGAAGTATGGAAGAAGAAACCATGTTGCACCAACCCAATAAATTGGGATAAGGGCAGGAGATGATAGAATTTAAATGAAGCATTAGTAAAATTTATTTTTTAAAAGAATATCTTAAAACTATTATATAATAATATGTTATCAAATTGCTACGGAAATATCAAAAAGTACTCTATAATCTTTTTATTGCAGGGGTTTGGCAAGATGATATTAATCATGTGCATACTAAGTGGGGTCAACATATTCGCCTGGCTAAACAAACCACAGCCTGCTTGGTGGAGCTGGTGCATTGAGAACAAACTATATGCCTGCATGATGATGTTCTTCTTAGCTAATATGATTGAAGGCCAGCTAGTATCATCTGGAGCATTTGAAATATCTCTCAATAACATTCCATTGTGGTCAAAACTGGAGACAGGGCGGATTCCACAGCCTCCTGAGCTTTTCCAGATAATTGATAATACATTACAGTTCTCAAAAATGGACCTGCCCAATAATAACTTTGTGCAGTAATATTTTATTTGCATTTTTTAGCATATTGTTTATAAAAGGGACTGAGGTTATTAAGATTAATAGGGTGAAATATATGTAAAAACTGAAATTTTATGTAAAATGTTGTTAGCAATGTAAACCACTAGTAAGAGAAAAAAAAAGAATGTACATATTTGTACAATTTTTGATGTGAACATGTCATGAGGAATTTTCGTAAACAAATTTGTTTTAGCTCAAACCATAGGAAATAATTGGTTTTACTTCAATTTAATGTTTGCTGTTGCTTTTGTTTTACACTTTTATGGATGATTTTTAGTTTATTTCTCATTAAACCAAAGAGTAAGTTTTTTCAGAAACTGATGATACATAATTTTATTTAAAGATAAATATAATAGTAAGATTTAATGTCAACAAAGTACTAACCAATTAAATAATCCATTCATCTATTTCTATAGCATTGAGAAAGACCAATTTATGATATTATAATTTAGGTGTGTATACTGTTTATTTGTTAAAACTTACTTAAAGTTATGATTTATGTAGGAATAGAAGTACCTATTTCATTTCAATATTCAGCACCTATTTTTTTACGAAAGTTCCTTTGGCACATTTCACTAAACCTGTACCTATTTGTGGTATTTCGGCATTTCGGTTATACATACTTGCGGTTGTTGTTATTATTGATATATAGTCCAAATGTTATCACTATGTGTTTGTATGCTAGACTACATATTTGATTTCTTTCTGTTTGAGGGAGACATATATGGCCCATGAACAAATGGCGTCTGATCTATGAATCCCAATGAATAGATGAAAAGCAAGACTAACGATTTGATATCAGAATTACTATTAAATATGAAATGCTAATTGAATACTTCATTTACATAAACCAGATCATAAGGTCGACGTCGTGCATCGTTTGCCCATCGAGGAAGCAGACGATCCGATCCGATGATGTAAACACTTCCACTAGATTGATGGATTACAATGGTATTTCAAGCTTTGCATTTCCAGTATTAGCTGGCCTTGCAATGTAAAGGCTTTCCTAACAATTACAGGGAAAACTAGAAATGTATAGCTTGATATCTTAAGTTGTTGTGTGTATCTGCATATTAGTGCATAAAATATGTAATTGTGTATTTGCAATATTTTCTTTTTTAATAAAAAATGATATTTTACATTATGTAGGTATTAAATAACAACTTCACTTATTTTTTTACCACGGTACAAATATTTATTTGCTCAACAGTTCAAACATATTTTAAAACAACCACTTGGTAATATGTTGTGCTTTTTATTGATCTAGTCAGGGTGATTTATTTTCAGTAATGATCAAGCTAAAGAAAACAATATGTTCTTACTTTGTGTAACCCTGTTTAATTAAATAAAAGTTTAGATAATATATAATGTCTTTTATCTTTCCTTTCATAGTCTTACATCTATACAAATTTAGGTAAGTAAATAAAATTTAAAGTATCTGTTTTGTAATTTCTGAATAACACAACTTTTTACTGAATGTATACTGCAAAAAAAATGTACCTAATACAGTAAACTATGCATTTATGCAACTTATACATTTTGTTTTTTTGAGGACTGGCTGGAGAGGCCCCACGCCTTCGTGCACGGTGGTCCCTTATGAATTTGGCCTTTTTCCTAATAATAGTTTGTGTTGGTTTTTTAAATAAGTCTTTAATTTATTGTGATGTTATAATACTATTACTCAAGCCAAATAAACACAAAGTCAGAACTTGTATGGGTCACCACTTTTAACCAAAAAACGTGACTCAAAAACTTTTAACCAAAAAACGAACAGACAATGGTTCGTCGGGGAGCAAATATGTTTGAAAATAAATAAGCACTTCAAACGTTTTCTTGTAAATCGGTTTCCTTAGAGTGATACGGGTGACACCAAACGAACCCGCTCGCTATTCTAAAATAGGCAGCCCTGGGTTCCATACTCGTGAATACTTATGTCACACAATGATCTTTTCAGTAAAAGATAATAACTTTTGTTTTGTAACCTGCAGACTTAGTAAGAGTAGATTATTTTCCTCCTGTTTTTCATACCTACATTAATAATACTCAATGCATTTCGTGTTTACAAATTGCTTCTATCTTAGGAAAGTTGTGCATGACACATAGGACACGAGTGCCGCAATACAAGTTCATGTTGTTGCGCGCGCGCCCCGCAGGTGTTGCAAGTCCAGACCGTGTGCGGCGCCACTAGCGCGCGGCCTGACACCGCGCACTCGGGGAACTCGCTGCTGCATCCGGGACATGTCGACATCCTAATGACATAAATCATACATTTAGATCAATTTACAATTGACTATCTGCGACCTGAGTCCGACAGAGAAAATTTCATAATAATTCTGATTATGAAATTTTGTCTCGGTAGTCATAGGAGTGTCCGTTACCCCAGCCAGATGTGGTCGAAAATGGTCATTTGAATCTTATAGATAATTAGTTTTGCGGCTTCTGTAATTGTTGCGCACATTTTTAAATTTGTTGCGCTTATAGTTTTTTAATTATTTCACAAAAACAGTTCCTGCTGGGGTAACGTTACCCCAGCCAGACCTTTTTCTTTCTAATGGGAATATTTAAATAAATACTAGCTATAAAATTAGTTGTCTAGATGAAGTAAATGTTGTGCCTTATTTTGTATTTGATCTTTCTTCGGTTGCGAAGTTATTCGAGATTTTGCTGGGGTAACGTTTTTGGTTTTGCTAGATCTTTGAAACGGTTAAGCGGATTCTTATCATATTTTGTACAAGACTTCTTTGGAATTAGTTTAAATTTGTTCTGCAATAAAAATACCAAAATAATACATAGTTTAAAGGTTATTTCATTAAATAGAAAAACACTTCAATTGGTCCCAGCACTCTCAATAAGAGGTCTAAAGACTTACTTTAAACATTATTTTGAAGCTTGTAACTGCCTTCAAATGTATGTGAAGTTTCATTAGTATCCTGTAAGTATTTAACAAGTTATGATGATATTCAGTTCTTCACGAGCACGGTCATGATGCGCGCGGTGTTATTTGGCAACTGATAAGCCTGTATATGGATATATGAACTGAATGTTATGTCAATTATTAGTTGTGTAGTTCAGTTGTATATCAGTAAAATTTCAGCGTAGTACATTGGATAATTAATGAGATAATACGATTAAAGTCATTAGGAATTGAATGACCGTGGTAACCCGATCAAGTTTAGGTGGTTACGAAAAAGCGAAAACGTAGAACATTATGCTATCTTTTGAAATGTTTAGTATAATAAACCTTACAATTTCGGTACAGACGCGTACACTGTTAAATTCATAATAATATCTGTACTATGAAAACATTATTATTATCTTCCAGTTGCACATACTTATCAAAAATCACCGATAACACGTCGTTCGGCGGGACGCGGGAGGGGTGGGGTGAAGGGGTAATTCTTTGTTTGCATAACGCACTAAACTTGCTCCATAATTACATAATTCATCTTGTAGAGTGCGCGTGCGCTTCGGCAGTTCCGTTTCCTGTTTTTGAAAATATTTATCGAGTGCGTGAGAGCTATTATTATAATAATAAGTGTGGCAAATTACTGTTAATGTGGAGTGCTTCTATTGATGATCATAATTATGGTGCGTGCTGCTTGATGAATTCACGAACAAGGTAAGCTTGCATAATGTAACTACAAAAATGGTAGCAAAATTATTATTAGTTCATGAATCCCCGACCGGTCTCATTGGGCCGCGCTGTTATTGTTTTACTATTGTGTCTCGTTTCGCGGGTATTGATAGGTTAATATGTAGATACATGTTGTTAGATACTTATCTAAAACTGTATTTTTTAAGGCTTAATATTTGAATTTAGGAACTTACTTATAATTTCCTTTTTTGTCGTACTTACCTAGTTATTACCTGGACTGGAATTCTCGACAGTGATGACGACATATTTATCCTTCGATACATAGTACCTAGGTACCTATAAAACAAAGTCGCTTCCCGTTGTCTGTCCCTGTTTGCTTGGATCTTTAAAACTACGCAACGGAATCTGAAGCAGTTTTTTTAATAGATATACTGATTCAAGTGGAAGGTTTTTATGTATACTTAGGTACATTGTCAACATATTATGCGGGCGAAGTCATGGGCGGAAGCTAGTTTGTAATAGACTTGAAACTTGGTTAATGAAATTCATGACATTGGCGACCGATTTTTATCGTTATCAATGTCGGGAGTCGGGACTACCGCTACAATAACTAGGTATTTATTTCCACAAACTCCTTGGACATATAATATAGACTTTAAGAAATCCACAATTACCTTTTGTGTTTCATACTTTTCGGCTACTAGAAAAAGAATTTGCTCAAACGCAAATTGCACTAGCCACAAAAACAAAGAGTAATTTGAATGCAAATACTTGCCATTGAATATAGATGTCATTAAACAAAAAAGTATTACAAATTTACAAGAGTCTGTAGAAGCAGGAATGAAAAATGATTTCTCACCACTTTGTGTTTCTTGCAGAATGGGGACAGTTTCATTTGATTATCATTTAAGCCATTTAATAATATTTGAGCTTCATGATATTAATATAGAGCTAAATGATATCCCAATTAATATTGAAATTAATAATAAGTTATATGTGATCTTGGCAGTAATTGAATTTCATCCACCTCTCAGCTTTGAGGGAGTTGGCCACTACAAAGCTCATTGCTATCGAACACAAACTAGAACTTTTCAATGTTATGACGATATGTATAGCAAAATTCAGAAGAGTCAGATTAATTTAATGCCTCACGCGATTATTTATACATTACAATCTGATAATATCTAATTTATCTAAAATACAAAACTATTTCATAGATCTTGTATTGTCACTTGACATGTACCTATTTACTTTAAAATTGTGAATTTTAATGTCAGTCACATTTTTTTATAGATGTAAAAAAATCGTCTCCAATCTTATGCAGTTAGAAGCAATGTGTTTTTTTATTAAATTAAACATGGCGAACAAATATTTCACACTTTTTAGTATAGAACCTAAATCATTACCATTTGATCGACTGACGTAAGAATCAACAAAATCTGCTTACGCTTATGGTCTCTCTAAAGCGGCAACTAGATCTCTGTTTATGACAACTTTTGTGTCACAAAGTTAGTTACGTATTTGGATACTCATTTTACTTGATGATCTGTGATTTTTTATACAAAAACCAACAAACTTTTAGAATTTACCTTTACAAGTTGAATTTTTGAGATTGTAATTAGTTAAAAGTAATACTTACATAATTATTTGACTGCAGTTTAATATTACTTAATCTTATTATTTTTGGTCTGTGATTTTTAAATAGTTTAAGTTCATTTTATGTGTATAAACTAAGGGACAAAAATGTGATATTTGAAATGAGACAACAAAACAGTAGGACTAACTGTGAGCATTTTACTACATTGTGATGTTATTTAGTATTACCATTGATCTGTGATTTTAATTGATATAAGTGGGTATTAGTAGACATACGTAAGTTTAGTGTTAACTGAAAAAAAACCATTGTATAATTATTTATTGTCTATGATCATTACACATTCCAATATTGTGTATACCTATTTAAATAAAAGCTGTAACTGTGTAGGTACCTACTGTTTACAAAAATCTTTTAAATATAAAGTAATAGAAAATACAAAAAGCAAAATTACTACCTATCTGTAATTTTAATCTGTGATTGTTTTTAAGTATAAGTTTATTAATACTTTAAAAGGTCAATTGAAATGATTATTTTACCTGTTAATAAAAATTCGTTAATAAACATGTAGTTTTTTTAACACTTGTGTAAATGTCTGTACTAAATTTGTAACACTATCCTACATATTTTAGAAGGTAGCATAATGTTCTACGTTTTCGCTTTTTCGTAACCACCTAAACTTGATCGGGTTACCACGGTCATTCAATTTCTAATGACTTTAATCGTATTATCTCATTAATTATCCAATGTACTACGCTGAAATTTTACTGATATACAACTGAACTACACAACTAATAATTGACATAACATTCAGTTCATATATCCATATACAGGCTTATCAGTTGCCAAATAACACCGCGCGCATCATGACCGTGCTCGTGAAGAACTGAATATCATCATAACTTGTTAAATACTTACAGGATACTAATGAAACTTCACATACATTTGAAGGCAGTTACAAGCTTCAAAATAATGTTTAAAGTAAGTCTTTAGACCTCTTATTGAGAGTGCTGGGACCAATTGAAGTGTTTTTCTATTTAATGAAATAACCTTTAAACTATGTATTATTTTGGTATTTTTATTGCAGAACAAATTTAAACTAATTCCAAAGAAGTCTTGTACAAAATATGATAAGAATCCGCTTAACCGTTTCAAAGATCTAGCAAAACCAAAAACGTTACCCCAGCAAAATCTCGAATAACTTCGCAACCGAAGAAAGAACAAATACAAAATAAGGCACAACATTTACTTCATCTAGACAACTAATTTTATAGCTAGTATTTATTTAAATATTCCCATTAGAAAGAAAAAGGTCTGGCTGGGGTAACGTTACCCCAGCAGGAACTGTTTTTGTGAAATAATTAAAAAACTATAAGCGCAACAAATTTAAAAATGTGCGCAACAATTACAGAAGCCGCAAAACTAATTATCTATAAGATTCAAATGACCATTTTCGACCACATCTGGCTGGGGTAACGGACACGTCATAGGACTCAAGGTTCGATGGTATAGATAGCGGGACGAACTCGACTCTTTTCGCAGCATTGTGTAGGGATACGTGGAAAGAAGGAAGGGAGGCCTTTGCCCTGTAGTGGGACACAAATGGCTAAGTAAGTTATACGTAGATATATCTTAAAGTAAGGAAAACGATTTTGCCAAGTGTAGTGTAGTACGTGTACCCACACGCTGAAGTTTTAATGGTTGTTTTTCCACAGTGAAATGATTTTGTCATTTCATTACGTCAAGTGTTACTATTTAAGTACTATTGTTTCTCACGCTTTCGAGTTTATAAATACTTATTTTTTTGATACATTTCAAACTAATGAGCGTACCACACGCTCGAGCTTCACCACACTCTTGCCTGCACGATTACATGGTGCTCACGGTACATCGCACGTGTGCTTGGTAAAACTGTATTACCATTACCAACCACACGCGCGATGTACTGTGTGCACCGTGTAATCGCGCAGGCAAGACTGGTGAAGCCTGTGCGTGTAGTAGGCCCAACAAAAATTAAATTTTTAGTTTTACTCTTCGATCAATAATGTACTAGATTCCCGATAAGCGCTTCAAAAACGGCCCGAAACTTAAGGCCACAAAAGTATTTGTGGTCTTATTTCAAATTAGTATGGTCCAATCATAGCCAACATTAAGACGTCAAAATGCCGCAGTATGCGTTCAAAAACTGTGTAAATAACCACCGTAACGCCAAGGTTTTGGAAGGAATATCTTTTTTTCGGTAATTTAATATCATTATGTGCTTTTTCATAATATTTAAACATAATTAAACTGTAAATATAATTAAATCACCGAATATTATAATTGTTTGGCCAATGTTTGCTACAACGCACCAACTATTGTATCATGTTCTTGAACAGGGAACGCTAGTTCCGCAAGAGAATAAGCACGACATTGTACACAAAATGCTTTTAACCGTATTGCTTAGAGTTTAAGTTTCATTTTAGAATGACTATTTTTGTACTGATGACTTTTTATTTTGGAGCGACATTTAAAATGTTTTGCTTCTAGTCTTTCTCCGATGAAAGGGCTTAAATAAATATACTTTACAATGATAATTAAACGTTATGTTTAAGTGTTAAGGTTTATAATCATCTGAAGTTGTTAATAATATTGAACTTTTTTCTAAGATGTTATGTAGATGTTTACGTGTGTGCAAACGTGGCCACTTGAGCGACTTAGTTTTGTTCCTGATGCTTAATCTAGTACTATTATTGATCGAAGGTTTTACTCTATAGAGAGAAAGAAGCATAGGCTTCTTTAATACTACTGCATAACTAGCTATTCACAACCATTCGATTGTTAGTCGTATCCAATCGATCCATCGTACTATTGAAAAAATCGAAGCCGAGTAACAGATTCGATTGTGATTGCCGACAGCTATTTGCTATCGGAAGCGCAATCCAATCAGAATTACGACGCCATTTTGTACTATACCATATGCAAGAGTCGTTGCTTATCCATTTAAAATTATCGTGCCCTGCTGGTTGTTCACTGCAGGAACTGATGGACGCTACCGAAAGCGCCAAACTAGTAGCCCAATTCTGGGCCGACACGATTTAGATTGCCATCGACACGCTAAGAAGAAGAAAATAAAAATCATTTTTAAATTGTTTTTAATTATATTTTTTGTTACTTGACGAATATTCAGTACAATCTACAGTAAAACTTATAGAAATACTCTAAAGATAATTTTCATTACTCATACTCTGAAAGTAAGTCATAACTATTATTTTATTTTATTTTATTTTTATTTCGTAGCTGGTCTGTTAGCTTTGTACTTATAAAATTTAGTTGTGCATGCTGTGGTCTCCTGTAAGTGAAGGAGTACACTTACGCGATACTTTTGTCGTCCACTAAACATAACATGAGCTGTGTATATTCTTTGTTGGAGATCCTAAATAAATAAATAAATAAATAACATGCCTGCGGAGCGGGTTGAAAGTACTACTTTTCAGCTCTAGGGAGAATCGCTTTCTACTGACAGTTATCAAATTATTTGATGTAATTGGGAGCAAGACTATTGCCATCAACCAATGTAATTAGGAGCAAGCCCATTGCCACCAACTGATGTGATTAGGTGCAAGCCTATTGCCATCAACAAATTAATGTAATTAGGAGCAATCCCATTGCCATCAACTGATGTGATTAGGAGCAAGCCTATTGCCACCAACTGATGTGATTAGGTGCGAGCCTATTGCCATCAACAAATGCAATTAGGAGCAAGCCCATTGCCATCAACTGATGTAATTGGGACCAAGCCTATTGCCATCAACCAATGTAATTAGGAGCAAGCCTATTACCATCAACTGATGTAATTGGGGGCAAGCCTATTACCGTCAACCGATGTAATTAGGAGCAAGCCTATTGGCATCAACCAATTTAATTAGGAGCACGCCTATTGCCATCAACCGATGTAATTAGGAGCAAGACTATTGCCATCAACCAATCTACTTAGGAGCAAGCCTATTGCCATCCACCGAAGTGTTTCTCTTATGTTTACTTTTATAATTTTATTGTCAATTTGTTTTGTCCTGTGTGAAACCAATAAATACTTTTTATTTCTTCTTTCTTTCGATTTAGGTAATTGGGCGCAAGCCTATTCCCATCCACTTTCCATCAACTTTCCTTGTATTCGTAATGAAAAGCACAGTGTTTACCTCGGGTTAAAGACTTATTTAGTCCCTCGAACTATTAGCGCCCTCGCTGCGCTCAGGTGCCAAACCCCGTCTCGGGGACTAAATAAGTAACTTTCACCCCTAAGGTAACAATGTACTATTATTGGCTCCATAAAATTTTTCGCCACGAGTGTTTATGTAGTAGGTACAATGTTGATCGAATCTGTGAATAGGATTTGCCAATCGTTCGATCCAGAAATCTGATACTCGATAAAGTGTCAAGGTCGACTCGGTTTCGTTTCGATTGTTTGTGAATAGCTATGCTGAAGGCGAATTGTTCTGCCGCGGGAAAAAAACCATTAACTTTACACGCTGTAATATTACTCGTGTCTGCAAACATCAGCTACTCTGCGAATGCTGAATCAATCTGTACAGAAATGTACTTACCATTCAGGCATACTGACGTCACAGTTAGGGCATTCAATCTTGTTTCCTTTCGCGTCTTTGGGTTTATATCTTGTAAATATTTCTATGGCTAAATTTTCAAAGGTTTCAGGCTGGAAAAGAAAATTATTAACTATGAATGAGAACTGGGGGGCAGCAGAATGATGAATTTATATAGGGCACTATAACGTATAGACTCCAGCGCATCAAGCTACTACATACTTCTTTAGTGGATTTTCAACTTTATTGCTAACGTATTAGGTTCAAGGTGAATTGGGAAAATTTTACAGTTTCGGGTAGCTTTATGTGTTGGCGTCTGTATGTAGATACCTACACCAGATAACATTGAAATTCACTTGTACAGATGTTATGTTTGTTTTCCCAATCAACCTTGAACCTAATGCTTTAGAGTTATAGTTGAAAATCTATTAAAGTTCGACAGATTGTTATAGCTTGATGTGCTGTCGTCTGTCAGGCAGAACACCATACAACAACACAATACAGAAAAAATCCAGTGTTATACGAGTATAATAAATATTTTACATATATTGGCAGTATATTTTTAATTTCTACTGCTAGAAAATATTTTCAAAATCTATTTCACCGATCTTACACAGATATAAAAATTGAATAAAAATAAGATGCTTACATCCAGTGCTTCTAGTTTGATCAATGCCTTGGAACACAGTTCAAATGCACGGGCTTGGATCGCTATCGATGCTATAGTACACCAAACCTGTATTCATTACACAAGCGTTTTAAGATCATGAATTTTACAAGAACATGCACAAAGGAGACCTGCATAACTATTCACAAACAATCGAATCGAAACCGAATCGAATATGTCGTCTATCTTTGTTTGACATAACGAGGGCGAGCGAGATAGATATACGACATATTCGATTCGGTTTCGATTCGATTGCTTGTGAATAGCTATGATGCACATCGTTTTTTTGTGAATAGGTAGCTATGCTGACAAGCTTCATACATTTTTGGACCAAAATCCAAAGTAGCCGGCCAAAGAAAAGTTTATCATAATAATATTATGATAGTACGTACATGACTACCTAAACATTTGTTATTATTACTTCATTCCTCTAGGTCTAATATCTGACTGAAGTAACACAAAAATGTTCCATTTCTTTAATTTTTGTCATTAACCGCTCGCTTGCTTTCGATTTCAAGAAAACCGTCGAGCTTTGCTCGTGAAATTTGACCTAAACACTCGGCGCAGCCGCCCCTGATTAAAACTTAATTTACAATCGATACGAGAGACCTAGCGTAATTTTGTTTATTGTTTTGTGTAGACAAAAAGATAAGGAAAAGAGTAACGTTTGTTATTTTGACAAAAGTTGAGTGTAAAATATTTTATAAGAGGCTAAAGTTAAGGTCGAGCATATTTTGCCGGTTTGTCGAATAACGTGAAATTGTGTAAAAGTTTGCGCGAAAGGTATATAGTTTTTCGTCATTTTAATAAACTAGACTAGTTATTTGTACTATTGAACAAGAAACAATAACGATTGTGGTAAAAATCGTCATTAAAAATAAAAGGACACAAAGCACAAAGAAACACAAAATGTCGGCCTCAAACTTCACTTATTAATTGTAAAAAAAAATTCGTCGGGTGATGTTGCAAACTTGCGTCTAAATGATAAACAATCTAATAATCTATGGTTTAAAGGCGTTTTGAAAGGACTTTACAGTCTTTAAAATAGAGTTTAGAGTTGTTTAACAAAAAATATATTTTGGCAACGATCGTTGCCGAAAGCAAGCGAGAGAGTTTTGGTTTTGGAAACAATCGTTGCCAGAAGCAAGCGAGTGGCTAAGATCGAACATTTTAAACAGGTAGGTACCTACCTAGTGTTTAAGTTTAAAATGTTCGATCTTAGTGACAAAAATTAAAGAAATGAAACATTTTTGTTTAGGTATTTATATAATATATATGCATAATTTTCTTCGGCCGGCTACTTTACTTTTTGGTCCATTTTGGCAGATGTCCTTTGAACTCGAATATTTGGTAATTATTTTTTTTTCTTTAGTGACCAAATAACGTTAGTTCAGAACTTCAGACTATAGCCACTAGCCAAAAGGGCCATGACGCACTTTAAAAGGGTTTCTGCCGAACAAATCGAATTAATGCCGATAATTGCGGTGAGACAATTACAAGGAAAATGATGAGGATACATTTGAATGAAAAACGTATGAAGTGTGACCTGCGTCTGTTGTGCGTCGTGCAGTGCATGGTGATGCTGCGCGAGTCGTGCGGCTGCGCGCAGTGCGGCGTCGGGGCGGGGGGGCCGCGCCCGCGCCCGCGCAGCCCCCGCCGCCGCCCAGTGCGCCGCCACAGCCGCGCGCCAGCACCGCGCCGCCTCGCGCCCGTGCGCGCCCTCTGCAACAAACACACTCAATTTCAAACGTATTACATTTGCAAAACAAAGTTGCAGTTTAGTAGCATAATCAGCCTATAATGTTCCCACAGCTGGGACACCGGCCACCTTTCTATGAGAAGGAATGGGCTATGATCCCCCACGCGGGGGGAAAATAAAAGAATGGATTAAACCAAATTAGAAAAAAATCCTATGAGACAACCTCTACGAGTAGGTAAACTCTGAAATGCTATGCTTTATAATTTAAAAAAATGTTTGTTTAATTTAATGTGTTGCATTTTTTTAATTGTGATATTTTAGTGGTATTAAAAGATTGATAGGACTTGAAATGTAATGTAATTTTATATAAATTACTAGATTACTATATAGCTCTACCCTGCATGCGTTGCATTGCACCTTTTTCTACCTACCCTGCCTTCGGGTGGGGTTAGGAGGGTGAAAAGTACTGTACGACCTATTCTCATACCTACTGAATATTCACACAAAATTTCATGAAAATCTGTCAAGCTGTTTCCGAGGAGTATAGTAACTAAGATTAGAGAATTTTATATTTTATAGAAGAGAAGAAGAAGAAGATAGATAGATAGATTATGAAAAATTATCTGTCATCATTCAATCTCAATACTAAGATAATTATACTAAAATTATATTTCAATTTTTCAATCAATTACCTAAATTCAAGAAAAAATACTTCTACGGCAAAGTACAGATAATGTGGTTTTTATTTAATCAAATGTGAGTATAATGTCAAATTGCCAACTAACCAACGCTGCTTTGGCCGTACAAGTGACCGGCTAGAACATAGAGCTTCTTGACCTTCAAGGGGGACGCCTTCTTGGAAGCTTCTAAATTAGCTAGCTAGAAGAAAAAACAATAAGTTACACACTGAAACAGATTGATCGTAGTATTTCGACCTTCATTTGCCTAACCTTTTCCCAAGTTAACCGGATACAGCTGAATACCAGTACCTATTTTACATATTGCGACTGCCTATCTGATCTCCACAACAGTTAGTACTGGGTAATACGATACCCCTAAGAAAGACTGGATGTCAGACTTTCAAGCCACTAACTACCGTAACGACTGTCAAAGTCTCAACTCTCAAAGATCTATAAATGACAGCTGGGACCAGCGACTTAAGGTGCTTTCCGAGGCATTGAGAAAAAGGACCAAGATAGGCAAGCACGGCTTAACCTAAAGATTGATCCGAGCGGCTATTATTATTAAGCTACGAGCCTCAAGAAAATCTAACTTTTTCTAAAAGTCAGATGCCTTTTTACTGGCCGCGAACCATAACTACCACACTTTACTTGCCTGAAACGCCATTTCAGCTGCTTGCGTCATCCTGCCGCTTTCTTTTAATTGCATAATACCTTGTATAGATGGCGCTTGACTTATAAAATCATTTAGGTCATCTAATGCATTTTGCTTTGTCACACCAACTTCCTGGTGAAAGTAAAAATGGAGTGATTTTATTGAGATCAGTTATCTTATCTGTTTGTTACTGATAAATTATCTCTTTTTATTAAATCACCTTGAGTCTTGGAGAGCTTGTAAACATTTTCGAACAGGACTCGTTATCTTCGAGCGCCATATAACATTTCTTCAATCCTTCTGTATTATTTGACATGTTGTAGTACTCAAGCGCACTTGTCCTGAAGAAAAAAACACCAAAATGTATTCTTCCTTGGTTATTTTTTGTATTTGAATGGATCTAGGTTACTTATTGGACTTTTTTTGTCTTTGTGGGGGTTTTATTAAACAAAGATACAACAACTGGCCTGCCGCTTAACTTCGACGGTGCCTGTGGAAGTAAGAGCTTTGTCATTGGCCCGTTGCCGGACGTTAACACCGGTCGCTTACCGCACAGCTACCACAATCATCATATCAGTTAAGCGGTAGGCCAAGTATATTACCAATTTTGTCTGTCAATGTAATAGTCGCCAATGTTACTATAAGCCTGTTTGACCTGCGCATCGGTGGTACTTGCCGACATTTTCAATAACTCAACTACGCGGAACCAGTGTCCCAAACGTTTCCGAAGAGCTATGGCCAAGTCTCTGCAACATAATAACACAACGTTATAGTGTATTAGATAAGGTGTTAATCTTAAGTAGTATTCAATTAGTAATTGCGTAGTGTATTATAACCTACCGTCTGTCTTCATTGTGATATATCTTTTCAGCTGCATCAAAATCTTTGAAGTAAGCTAATATCTCAGCCTTTTTAAGAGCATTTGAATGCAATGCGTTCAAACGGGACACAAATTTGATTCCGGCGTAATCATTACGTCTCACAAACGCAGCTTCGGCAGTATCTAGAGCCGATTCAGACTCGAAATTTTTTAAGGCAGCTTCGGCTAACAGTAACCTAAAAGAAGCATCGTAAAAATTGATTACAGGAAACTATGATTCTGATGATGATTAGTTGTAAATTTTTACAGCATTCTTAGTATCTTCGTAGGGTTAGGCACATGTGTACCAAATAGTACGCACCCGTTTCGCCAGTTTTAGTCGCATGTAAGATACCGAGGATATTGCCATCAACGGGATACGAATTCAGACTCCGTTGTGGCTGCTAATGAGGAATTCATGATGATAAAACCCACTAGCACTTTTCCCGATCCGGTAATAGGGAATATGCATAAAATTTGAAATGGCCTAAAATATTTTTTTCTCGAATACTTATTATCGTAATATTATAATGAAAAGGATTTTTTTTATTTACTGATTATTTAAACTCCTAAAATAATATTCAAAAAGTGCAAAATAAGGGAGCGAAATTCAAACTTCCAAAACGCGCCACCATTGGTCGAACGAAATGTGACGTCATGTGACACGACATTGTATCCTGTTATACCCGGCACGGTTCTTGAGCGCTCGGCGGAAGAGTGGGGATCGCTGTGCGCATCGTACACTTTATGACAAATAAAACGCACACCCGTTTATTATTTCTTGGTCGTGAGGTTAGTGCAGTAGGAGTAAAGAACAAATCCCGAGTGACGGCTATGACGCGATGCGCTACGGGCCTATCACTGCACTTTCCCCGCCCCGCGTCTCACTTCATACCACCAAAGGGACCCAATAACTCACTTTTGCGTCAGCGCTCAAGAATCGTGCCGATGATAATATGTATGTCGCAGTTTCAACACCGAGGCACAACATTTAGAGTTGACAATTTAGAATAACGCCATCTATCATCGTTTGTCGGAAAACTCGGAAACGTCAAGCAGTGAGCTTGGGTGAGGTCGATACAGAGCGTGGCAGGTCTGGTTTGACAGCTGTCAGTTGTCATATGTCAAATGTCAGTTGTGATATGTCAGACGTCAGTGGTCAGTGGTCGGTTGACGTTGACATGAGACGCATTTGTTTTGAGGGACGGGACTTTTTGGTGAGACACGAGCGCGAACGGTTGTGCTGCCCGCCCGTATCGAACTGACCGCGTTTCCGTACTTGAATCCATTTCCATCGGCTTGATCGTTTAAGATTTTGTTAATTTGTTATTGGAAGTAAATAAATAGGCGGTTGTAATCAGTGTTGAGACTATTATTTCGTACCTCCGCCATGCTGAACTTGGACTCTGACAACGATGAACCCGAAATAGTTGAGCTACCTTCGTCATCAGAAGTGGGATGTAACTCTAACGCCTACATAGTGTAAGTGATAGTGCTAGGCCGGAAAAGTGTAAAGACAATGCGCGTGCGTCTGAAAGTGACATAGAAACGGAAATGTGGTGTTTTCGCTTCGAGCAGCTGAACAAAAACTTTATGACTATTGTGCAAGCAATGAAAACACCTTTTGCGAGTACGGATATTCGCCTACCGCATTTTGACCCTGAAAAACGGAATATTGTCCCGCGTGCTTGGTTGGCAACAGCCGGCATGTGTGTTATCGATCCGAATAGTAAAGGTGCATCGTCGATGATTATTGCCTTGAGCCGCGCACTCATGGGAGAAACGGGACGGACGGGAGCCACACATCCACTGTAGGTGCGTCGTAAGTCGGCACCTCCGTCGCTGGTCGTCCTCCGCTGGGCCTCCTCCGGGTAACCGTCGGTCTCACCTGGTGGGGATGGACCGCCGGGGTGCTGTGAAGACAGCAGCGCCGTGAAACCGGCGCTGTGGCGTGCCTACAGGGGACGCAGCGAATTCCACGAGACTCATGGGAGAAGTTTCGTCATGGCGGTCGTCCATATCTTGTCCTGGGATGAAATGGAGCGATTTTAAGGAGCTGTTTATAGCCCCGTATGGTGATGACGATCGCGAAGACCCTGATGCGACATCAGAACCGGGATTCACTCGAGCTGAAGAAAATACGAAGAATGGCGCGATGACGTCACGGTGCGCTGAGAATTTACTTCGGCAGCGGCGCCGGCGGCGCGGCGGCGGGACGCGGCTTGGCGGCGCGTGGTTGGCAGCGCGGCGGCGCGTGGTTGGCAGCGCGGCGGCGCGGTAGGCTGACCAAGCAGTTCCTGCAGCCTGCAGCAGAGGCAAATAGCGAGCGACGTGTTGAAGTTTGCTATGTAAGCAATCCCAGCAGTGTGCTGATGAATATCTGGTGAGTCGTATCCATTTTACTGTGATTCTGGTGCCGAATGCTCTCTGATCAAAGATGTTTCGTTAGAATTTCGTTCGTTCGTAAATACTAAGTGGTCAACTTGACATTTAAAGTACCTAGCTTAGTATGAGTTTTCTTATAACCTGTAACGTTACAGGAAAAATAAGTAACATGTTGAACAACCCTACTTTAAAAATTATTTTGATAAAGGCTCGAAATGATTATCTTGATGGTGTTGTGCATGTAACCGAATGGAGGTTACATGTGGAGGTGACCGGATAGAGGTTGCCTGTTGTGTATGTAACCGGATGGAGGTTACATGTGGAGGTGACCGGATAGAGGTTGCCTGTTGTGTATGTAACCGGATGGAGGTTACATGTGAAGGTGACCGGATAGAGGTTGCCTGTTGTGTATGTAACCGGATGGAGGTTACGTGTTGATGACCGGATGGAGGTCGATTGGTTTGATGCTTATAACCGGATGGAGGTTATAAGTGTGATGATGAAGACCGGATGGAGGTCGATTGGTTTGATGCTTATAACCGGATGGAGGTTATAAGTGTGATGATGAAGACCGGATGGAGGTCGATTGTTTTGATGCTTATGGTCGGATGGAGGCTATAAGTGTGATGATGAAGACCGGATAGAGGTCAGAGTATGAGCACTGCAATATTTTAATGAGTTTCCTATTATTTGAATGAGTATGGGTGTTGTTCGACATGTCAGCTTTGAGAGAAAGAGTTTGTTTTGATTTCATTAGAACCGGTAATGATTTTTACCAGAATACCTTTTATTCCCTACCCACTTGGGCCAGGAATGGCCGAACGACTGGTATTGGGCAGACTTCTGTAAGGTCAACTGTACAAATTTTGAATTCTGTTGAGACCGATGGAATTGTTTTAGAAATTCTATTTCACGTTTTACCCGACAGTTATTTGCGATTAGTTTCGGTTCATAATGTCATCAAATGAGATACGATTTGAGAAAATACGGTCAATTCAGACATGTGACGCAATTGCTGACTGTAAATTTGACTTTGACACGATAGACACTGACAAAACGAGATCGGGTGATGATGAAGGGGTCAGACCTTAAGTGAGAGGTAAAAGATGCAAATGTAGTATGCAAGTGACTCAGATTGCATACATTTCAATGCTGTTCGTTGCTGCACGCATGTAAGTGTTTACTTGAGGGCTGTGACCAACGTCCAGCATGGCAATGTAGCTAAAGGTGCTAAATAAAGGCAATGTGTTGAGTTGAGTTGATGTTGGGTACCGGATCGAGGTCCCATGGTTGCCGGATGGAGGCAATGAGATGTGTTGAGGTTGGGTACCGAATGGAGGTTCCATGGTTGCCTGTTGGAAGCTGTGTGTTGTATGTGACGAAGCTGGGTACCGAGCAGAGCATTGCATACTGGATTTGATCGGATACTAGATTCGGTCGAAAGTTGATGATTTCTTGATGAATGTTGATTTCAATGTTGAGATTTTCTTTATGAGATTTGATGATAATATGGATCAGAACAAAACTTTGTTTTGAATTGTGTGTGTGAGTGATAATACTCCGACGTCTTGGCCAGGGAGGCCGAGTAAGGGACGATTTACTTTCCGTGACTTCTTGTTGCAGATACCTCACACGAGGACGTGTGAAATGTCAAGATGGCCGTGTCGCAGTTTCAACACCGAGGCACAACATTTAGAGTTGACAATTTAGAATAACGCCATCTATCATCGTTTGTCGGAAAACTCGGAAACGTCAAGCAGTGAGCTTGGGTGAGGTCGATACAGAGCGTGGCAGGTCTGGTTTGACAGCTGTCAGTTGTCATATGTCAAATGTCAGTTGTGATATGTCAGACGTCAGTGGTCAGTGGTCGGTTGACGTTGACATGAGACGCATTTGTTTTGAGGGACGGGACTTTTTGGTGAGACACGAGCGCGAACGGTTGTGCTGCCCGCCCGTATCGAACTGACCGCGTTTCCGTACTTGAATCCATTTCCATCGGCTTGATCGTTTAAGCTTTTGTTAATTTGTTATTGGAAGTAAATAAATAGGCGGTTGTAATCAGTGTTGAGACTATTATTTCGTACCTCCGCCATGCTGAACTTGGACTCTGACAACGATGAACCCGAAATAGTTGAGCTACCTTCGTCATGTAGATGTTCTGTGAAACACCCACTGGACGTGTCATGTGACGTCACGCAAAGCGCGCGCAAAATGGCGGCGTTTGAACTGCTTAAATTTTTTAAAAGTTTTAAATTTCATTTTAAAAAATATCTAGAGTATTTTTAAGCCCATTAATATTTTTTTCTACGTTATAAAATAGTAGGTAAACTATTAATTTAAGACAAAAAGAAAAACATGAATATTCCCTATTGAAACCAGGACGTCATACCCAGTTTTCAGACTTGCTTGCAACCACGTGACCAACGAGGCAGTACAGGATTCTAGTTGCCATAGTATAGAGAAATATTACCATAGTTGCGGATGAGGGTTATCTTTAATAAAGTTTTCTGCTTCCTTTAACCCAACCTTTTCAATGAGTTGTCTCGTGTCTCTCAGAGACTTAACCTCTACTCTTACGATGTGTTGAGGTGTACATTTATCTTCCACATTATCCAGAAGCGCTAAGGTAATTTCCAATTCCTAAAAACATTGACTTGATACAATGGGTAACTGCTTTGACAATATGGAGCAAAATAGAATTGCAAGACATCTTAAAAATGGTCCCAAAGTTCAAGTATGTAAACAGGTTTCACCTGGCCATGTAGGGAGCTTCACAGATATGTAAGGCAAGAAATGAGAAGAGTAGCAATTCCGCGTACCTTAAACTTACACAGGTACCCCTGCATGGTCAAAGGCTCTTCAGGCTCAGAATCCCTCATCACGTAGAGTCTAGCTTTTTCCGCCACTGCCAGCATTTGCGGGTTGTCGGACGCCCAGAGAGCGCTCCACACGTCTTTGCGTAATGCTTGTCCGATACTTATGTTGTTGGCCATGTCGGTCTCTAGCAGATATAGAGAGCCTGGCTGGTCGATCACGTAGAACTTGCTACAAAACCAAAAGATATTGTGTAATACATAAGTGGTATCTCTAAAGCGGTAGAACATTTTATTACAATATATACCATTGCTACAATGGTGCTTAAGTAATTAGGACAGTATTGTTAGTGTTTATAATTTTGTGTTACTGCGTTATTTTTGTGTATTTCTAGTTCTGAGCCAAGGCCAGCAGTGGACGTCTTTGAGCTAAAATGATAATGATTTCCAGTTCAAATCATTAAAAAATGTATACCTGGAATTAGAATTGAGTCCCAGCCTATAAGGGCGCGAATTCATATTTATCGAAGTGATCTTCTTAAAATTCACAAGAGAAAATAGTAGTATAGAGCCTGAGTCTCTTCCAATTAACAAGTGGGTGTCAGAACTTGCGACGCAACATATCGTGTCGTCTTGAAACCCTGCGTCTGTGGCCGAGACGGGTGACCCGTCGGCTTGGTACGACTGCTCTGTAGCGCCTGAAATATTACAGGACACGTAAATAATATAATAATGATAACATAAGGTTCGCTGAAGTTAATTTACAATGAATTGAATGTATCCTCTTAGAAAGAAATAAAATAAATTATTGATCTTAACAAAAATTTGGAAAATTTTGTAAAATCAAACATTGTTTTAGTTTTCTTCGTCACTGATCGTTTTTATTTGTTCATTATTTTTGTTTATTCACCCCTAAATAACGGGTTGTCTCCACCGATCCCTGGATCCGATTTGATGTAACACGTTGACAATATACAATACCTCCTTCATGTTTCTGGCCTCCTGGTAGTTTGTGAGACTTTACTACACCAATCCTTATAATTTTAAATTATAACTTCTTTTCGTTTAAAAAAGAATACCAGTTTCGAAAAATATTATGCTTAACTTCTTAACTCTGTGCGCGGGATCCGTTTCTACATTTTTAGTTTTTTATTTCTTGTACAACAATTTTTTTTATACAATACAATTTTCAGACATTTTTTTTTTTGTAGAAACGGATCCCGGGATCCGTGGAGACAAATGGCCGGGATCCGTGTTACATCAAATCGGATCCCGGGATCGGTGGAGACAACCCCCTAAAATAATCAGTCATTAATCAGTAAATACTTACGAGGCCTAGTTGGCGTAGAGAACTTCCATATTATAAACGTTTCCTTGGACGCTGCTACAACAATTGCTTTGCTGTTTATAGTCACATATACCACCGGGATACTTATGGGTTTGCCTAAAATTTTATAAATAAATATAATTAAAAGGTTTATGCGGCTAGATTATGCACTACTGAATCTTGTAGTTGGAACAACTTATTATATAAATGTACTTTATATATACTTTATACAGATTAGATACTTGACATTACAAGAAAACATAACATTTCTCACCATCACACTGTATTCCTTGTTGATTCGATATTATTATTAGTCCCAAAGTGGCTATCACACAGTATTCGTCCACAGCGCACATATCAATGACATCGGGAATATGATTTATCCAGGACTAAATTCAAAACAAAAAATAAACGTTATTTTTAGTGTAGAAATATGTATTAAACAAGGGGAAATAATAAATCGAGCCACAGTTTTTTTAATTGGCCACAATGGCCACGTGATCAAACTTCTAATTTTATGACTAAGCCACGGGAAAATTATATAGCCTCTAATATACTAATTCGTCTGTTTTACAACGCCCACTAATTATTCTATAGAAAGCGTCAAGTGAAGATCAACAATTATATTAACTTGTCCTTGTTATTTATTCATAGGCACCTAATTAACTAACTCAGCCACGGAATTTATATCTCACTACCATTTTACATTTTACAGCTTCAACACAAGGCCCTCAAAAAAATATAATTGAAGCGACCATTAGTCAACATCATTTATTTACTTAGCATGTAAAATAATACATCACATTCTTTTATCGTGAAAATAGCAACAGCAAGATTGGCGCGAGCGCGCGAGACGACAGTGACCGGCCATTTGCACCAACCAGAGAGCGCCATTCGGTTCATGTACTAGTACTGTAAAAATACGTACTAGTTACAGAAATGTTTTTACCATTTTCTAATTGACTAGTCACAGGCAGATTGTATGATTCGTCATAGTAGACTGAGGGAAATAGGTTAGGTTAGGTTAAAACTGTGACCAAACGCGCGTGAGCCCAGCGAGCGCAGCGAGCGGTGCCGCGGCAGCGGCCGGCGAACGCTACTTCCGAGTTGCTTGCAGAAATGTTTTCACAATTGTCTAGTTATCCGATAAAAATAAAGTTCTGAAGCGATTCTGTCGATAACTTTTGTAACACAACATGTAAATAAATATCGATCTTTAGGACATTCTCTGAACTTCAATATTTAGGTCATTAGATACTCTGAAGTTCTATATTTAAGCCTTTCGATGACACGACAGCAGTTTCTACGTACTATTAGTGGCTATAATATAACATTTGATGACAATTTTAATTAAATTTTGATGCTCAGTTAATGTGGCATGAGTTACAATTTAAACGTACTGAGTTAATAAATTAGAAGCTAATAGAATATTTTTTTGATGCCATATATTAATATTTTAGAAGTTTACTGTTTGAATCCATGTTACAAATTTAGATGCTAAAAAATAATCACGATGCTGAGTTGTATTATGAGTGGCTTTAAAAAAGATAACTTGTGGCTAAGATTGTATTATTTAGATGCTCGTTAATTGTGGCTGACTTAGTAATTTAGAAGGCAAGTTAGATTTTTAGATGCAAATAATGCTATTAAAAAGAAGCCGGTTTAATTAGCACCCTTAAACAAGTCGTGAAAACTAGTCTAACCTGATGTGTTACAGTATCCCAAAAGGTAACTGTTTCTGTGCCCGATACATAAGCCAAAGTATTGCCATAGAAAGCATACTTGTGGTCCATTTTGACGTTAGCAAAGTATATGAAGGAGTCGATGGCGATAGCAAGTCGCAGGGACTTTTTCTCCCACGATAAAGCCCTCATGTTCCCTCCCGGTACGCGCAACGTTCTTGTATGCTGGAACAGAATTAAATTAGAGCATTTAAGTTATGGATTACTTCAGTAAGGCTATTATATTGTCTTATTCTACGCATATACCTCCCCGTATGCTCCGAAAAATTGAACCACGTTGGTCTTGTCTGCCGTACAACCGGCAGCAGCCAGGATTGTACCATTATGATTCCAGCGACTATCAATAATCATCATGTTTGATTCTACAACGACACTATCTGAAAATAATTAAAACAACATAAGTACCTATTTCAGGGCCAGTTGAAAACCAGCGTCGGGCACTAGCTGCTCGGCAGTTTGCTGAACTGGTCCTATTTGGCGCAGCCGTGAGATGCACACTCTTTTTTTTTGTGTTTGTTCATTTTATTTTTTATTGTTTGTTGTGTGCACTTGTGGCATATTGTGCTAAATAAATATGTTTTCTTTCTTCTTCTTTCTTTTCTTTCTATTTGTTTTTTTTTAGAGTTTATGGAACAACGAATATTTTATTTTGCTTGTTCTACAAGCATATGTAACCCAACCAATAGAAAATAGTTGCTACCACCCACGTGTTAATTGTGTTACCGACCTTTCAAAAAAATTTTATGGTTTTTTAAACTTTTTGAAAGGTTTTTTAACTTTTTAATGGTTTGTTAACTTGTTTTTAACTTGTTGAACAGTTTTTTTTAACTTGTTGAATAGTTTTTCCACTTGAAATAAATAAGTACCTACAAGGTGTCTCAAAAGAAAGTTTATATATATTTAGCTTACTGCGTGAACGCAATGAGTCCAAGGGGCGCGGGGTTTATGTCAATCGGTAGCCTGGCTCTTGGGAATTTAGTCGCTATGAAGCGTTTTTCGGGAGCAGACCGTGCGTTGTGCGTGCGAGAGTTTTACAAAAACGTGATTCTGCGACTGTAGCGCGTAGAAGATTCTGCAGTGTTCGAGCTTTTTCCATTTAAATGATGCGCCAAGCATTCCTCTTATTCGAAAATGGGTCAAAAAGTTTGGTACAACGCTGGAAATACCAAAATCCGGGCGACCAAGGTCATCAAGAACGAACGGTAGAAAACGTGGAGAGCGTTAATCAGTCTTTACTGAATCCACCTGCTGAGCCGTGATAAGTAATTTTACTGTTCGATTAAATCAGTGCCACGAACGCGAGGGTCTACATTTGGAAGATATTATTTTTAAGAAATAAATTCCCAAATTGTGTACTTTAATAATTAATAAACATTTTTTCGATACACTGCTGACTTCTTTTTTAATCGAACTTCCAAATATAAACTTTCTTTTGAGACACCCTGTTATTGAATATATCGCTTTTACCTTCCTCATTGCAATTTTTCATTAACAATATCACGCCACTTCTGTAAGATATTGCTAGTACGGGTCTGTTGGCTGGAGCGCTTCCCGAATACCAGTCCATTGTTACAATATCCATTGATCCTGACACACCATGAATAGTAACTGGCATCTAAAATGGGAAATTATCAGTAAAAATACTTTTGAAGATGGTTTTCGGCTTTATCGTCTCTGTCAGTCTTATTTAAGGATATGATAGTGTCTTTCTAAAGCTCGACATGCCATTTCACTCAAACTCGACTACTATAATAATACACATACCGTAAAATTTCCTTGATCGTCATATATGTGCAGCTCCCCATTGGTCAGCGCAAAGAGTAGCTGTGAGTTATCAGGCGACCATTGAACTGCAGCGAGCCCTGGGCCTTTAATGTCTTTGCCCCATACTCGAGAACCCTCCACAGAACCCACGATAACAGCTCCTGTAATAAGACCATGTGTTAGTCTGAAGAGCATGAACCACGTCATGTGGCTTTTATGTCTACGATTTAAGGTTAAAATTGTAATGATTCGTAAATTAACGCAATCAGTAAAAAAGTCTCAATAACTGAAACAATATAATATCAATGTCAGTAAAAAAGTCTCAATAACTGAAACAATATAATATCAATGTTATCTCACCATCTTCATATGCAATGCAGATCTTTTGTCCATCAGAACCCCATGCCATGCTTCTCACAGTTGATTTGTTTCTGTTATTTATCATTTCTTCATACCAAGATCCCTGGAAAATAAAATAAACAATAGGTACCGTAACATCGAGGTACATTAGCCCTGGGGTGTAACTTTGGCCCAAAACGACAAAAACTTGAAATTCCCGCCACGCCGCACTTTAAGAGCCCAGGGCTAATGTACCCCGATATTACCGGTACTGTAGTAAGTTTAAAATCTATCGCCACACAGTATGCTTTAACAAAAACTGCCCCCATATTCACAAACACTTTAGAGTAGATACGAAATTTCTTTGTTTATCTCGCTTGTTTTCGATATGCCAAAAAAAGCTAGAAAGAAACTCTCAAATGTCTGACCATGCGTTTTTTTTAATTTTTTATGTGAGATGGGCGTACTCTTGACCTCAATCTTGCTACAGGGGCAGCGATGAGGTCAAACATGGAACGAGCTAACCCAGAAGAAACCTATTTACTCGCGACGATCTCGGGAAAACCGACACAGGCAGGGAGTTCCATTCTTTGGCTGTGTGGATAATAAAAGATTTAGCAAAGCGCTTCGTACGAATGTGTGGAACATCGACAAGGTATGTATGGGTGATAACCTGCGATACGTCTAGTCTCTCGATGGAAGAAGGGAGAAGGCGGAATCAGCTCGTGGAGCTCCTGCGCGTACTCTCCGAAGTACAGTCTGTAAAAGACCGACCGCCGCAAAGTTGCGGCGGTGGACCAGCCTATGTAGCTTGGCAACCAGCTTATCATCACCAATTAGCCTCCCAGCTCTGTGCTCTACTGAGTCAAGTGTGGTAAGTTGGTATTTGGCTGAGCCAACCCAAAGGTGACAGAAGCTGTTTCCAGAACGCCACACTGACTTTGTGGTATTTATGTTGTTGTCTCTGCAGTGGGAACATTATAGGCCGATGATGAATATGAATGAATAAAAAGTCATAATTGCGTCACAACACCATTTAGGAATGATCAACTTTCCAAATACAGTGTGTGCCAGAAAGGTGTGGTCATAATTAAGGCTATCACGCAACCTTCTACTAAACTTTTACTTTGGGTTACAAAGTTCTTGCTCCTTTACAAAATAGGTAGAAATTACCTTATAAAGCATCCATACAATGATGACACCATGTTCATCACTAGTGGTCAGCTTCTGAAACACTTCATTCCAGACAGCCACACACAACCGACCAGTGTGGCCTTCCAAGCTTAGATTCATTGAGAGATTCCCTCCACCTCCTGAAAATAATAAAAAACGGAAAAAATACAGTTTCTTGGTTTATTCAGATATATCATTATAATTATGTACAAATTGAACACAACCACACTAATGCAGAAGAGTAAAACAGAACTCTACATCTAGTCATCTAGGTAACTAATTATTGCGTAAATGTAGAATGCAGAACGTATCAGGACCGATGGGCTAGGGTCGTCACGCAGTGGGAGCCAGAAGACGGGTGTCGGCGCCGAGGGAGGTCTAGAAAGCGCGACGACTTAGAGGCTTTTATGCGAGTTTGGCCGGTAGAAGAGTGGAAGACTATGGCTGGCTATTTGCCCAGCAGTGGGACAATATAGACTAATAAAAAAAATTTAAAAAAAAATTTGGTGTTCTATCAACCAAATCCTACCATTTGTATCCTACAATATACAGTGTTAGAATTTAGTTACAAACAATGCTGAACATTTGCAGGTTGTATTTATTATTGTTTAAAATTATTAATATTTTATGCAATTAGCACAGCTATTAAAAACAAATTGATTGTCAATATTATTACCAGATTCCAATTTTAGAACTTTTAACATGCCTTCTTCCCCACCAACAGCAATGTATCCTGATGAATGGTTCCAAGATATGCAAACTACATTTGATTGTTTGGGTATTGCAATCTGAAAAGAGAAAAATAAACAATTATAAAAACAAGATATATGTTTGTTTTGTATATAGGATATAACAACAACCAACAACGTTTAGTTCTTTTTCATTTTCATTTCATTAATATTTTTTTTACTGATCATTATCACTGTCTCTTTGTTTTTGCTGTTTTTAATATTTTCTAACTACTTGTGAAAACTTGTAATTGGCCACATTGCTTTAAAACCAATGTATCTACCTAGCTGTGAGTTTTCCTAAAATAATAAAATAAATTATATTAGTAGTTGAAATAAAGGTACATAAATTATTAATGGAATACATGAGTATGCTTATGTATTCCAGTTCATGTCATTTTTGACTATCTTAAAAAAATCACTATGTTCTGATAAGTCAATCTCCGTAACCACCCAACCAATTCAAATGAAAGTTTGTGAATATGTATGGTTGGTGGGTCCAGCTTGAAATAAAAGGATAGATAGTTTTTGGCCCAATAGGTGGGCTGTGACTAGTAAAATCCACCCATTCCAAGCCAGGGCAGGTGGCTAGTTATTTTGTATTATTTATTCACATTAACATTTAAACATAATTAATTGTGTTTACAAGTTCTATATTAAAATATATTTTTTGTGACTAGGGTAGCAATTTAGAGCTAGATACTAGGAGTAACTTAGTCACTCTGGCCTCCTGGAAGCAGAACTATCCTTATTTGTGAATGTGAAATTGTGACATAATATAAATCATAACGGAGTTAAGGTTGCGCTGCGTGTCGCGGGTTCGATCCCCGCACGGAAAAAATATTTGTATGACCTACAGATAGTTGTTCCGGGTCTGGGTATTTGTGTATGTGAGTTTAAATGTTTGTGAACGCACCCACGATACAGGAGAAATTCCTAGTGTGGGGCACGTTTTTTTAAAAGAATGAAGAAGAAAGAAGGTTAGTAAAGCTTACTTCCTATCCATAACACTGGTGTGATGGTTAGGAAATAAAATTCCTCACCATCACACCAGTGTGACAGAGCAGTGTGAAGGTTGGTCAAGTGCAAATTTAACAATCCTGGCATCATGTGGCTGGCAAAGATAGTACCTGATTAGATCATTTCAGTCACCACAATGCTAATGGCTTCAAAACTAGAATTTTGAATTCAAAGTAAGCCATTACAAGCTAATTCAGGCTTGCCATTTTGATCTGTCAAGCTAGGAAAATTGGTCTGGACAATATTTACTTGCTATTCTAGCTTTAAAAAACAATACTCATGTAACCCGGGTATTATTAAATTAAATAATTTGCAAACAAAGTCATGTACAAAACTTACTTATAAACTGAACAAACTTCTGTAAAGTTAGATAAACTATTTTCAAACTAAGTCAATTACAAACAAACATTTAACAAATAATTTAATAGTATTGTAATAATAAGGTTTATATTATAATGGATGCGTAAAGTTAGATAAAATTGCGAGTGATCAAATATTTGAATTTTTGCACCAAATCACTATGGAAACAACGAATATCAACAAAATAAAATTACCTTCTTGCTCATATAAATGAACATTTTGTAGTGTACGTTTCCAATCTATTTATATTCAGAATCTTTTACTCTCTAACGAGCTTATTCAATAGTTTCCTACAGTTTTATTTACAACACAAACAAATAACAACCATCCGCCAGTTACTTTGTGACATTGACAACTGTTGTCAGAACGATTGTTTTCTGCATGTTGGTAATTTTTTGTAGTTAATTCTGCAACTATTTGTAGTAGATTAGGAATGGAATTTTTAAGTACGCATAGACATAATATTATATAGCATAAGATTCTACAAAATGAACATTTAAATGCTAAGGCTTCGGTACTCAAGGAGTAATCTTAAAGCAGGTAGAAACGATTCACCTACATTTTTTTTAAATGTTAGTAGATGTTTTTATTTACAACATTTAAAAACTACTAATAGAACTAAGATAATAATAAAATTTAAACCAGTATCAAAAAGGGGAGTAATTACAGGGTGTCAAAAAATTCGTCCACACCGCTGTCAACAGGAAAAGTGCCCAGAAGGCTGGCAGCATTGCCACGTTGGATGGTAATGCTGACTCTTTGCCCAAAAAATATTCCAGTTCCAGCCCTCTGGTCACGTGAAGAGTCGACCAACTGCTTGGCAAATTAAGTGGCCACTCGGACCCCATGGCCCCAGTGTTTCAACCCCAAACGGCTCAAACACATAACTACTAATTAAGTTATTGTATTTGCGCCGTTTGAGGTTTTCAGCACCTGCAGCAGCCGCCCCAGCACAGCTCACCATGCTAGGAAGATGGGATGGCGTAAGGGTGTCGACACAAGTTGCATCCCACACCAAAGGCCTACCCAACTTCCATGGCATTATTGGTCATACCATCTGGTCTCTTCCCATCGACGCGTGCCGACCCATTGGGTTCCAAAATAGCTGGCACACCGGCGGTAGCCAGCCAGAGCACGTCGGATAAGATCATTAACGCTGGCGTGTCGCGCAATCTGACCTGCGCTCTTACTGCAAGAAAGGCCATGGTGTCCGAGGCCGTCGACTGCTTCACCACACTGACAGCGATGTGGAGCCCCACACATTTAAGATCATAACCGATAATGTGCTACTTCTTTCTCATTGATTTTGATCCGCACACAGTATATTGAAATGAAAGAAGTGGTGAAATAGCTATATGACGTAGTGAGCAGATTGGATGACAAACAGAAAGTAGCTGGGCTTTTCTTAGATTTAAGTTCAGCATTTGACACGGTAGACCATGAACTACTGCTTGAAAAACTTGAGCACTACGGTGTACGGGGTAAAGTATTGGCACTTCTCACGTCATACTTAAAAAACAGAAAGATGTTCGTGGAGATCAAAGCAGTTATGCCACGGACAAATTCCTCAGGCAAAACTTGTCCAACGGAAGAAACATACAGGTCCCAATTGTCTCCTGTGCACACTGGCGTACCACAAGGCTCCATACTGGGTCCGATATTTTTTATCGTGTTTGTAAATGACCTTATACAACACATGATGGAAAAAGCTGCGGGATCTATTCAGCTTGTGGTATTTGCCAATGATACCAATGCTGTTGTTTCGGCTGACAATTTACACGCACTAAATTTTATAGTCAACCAAGCCTTGGAAATTTTCCACAGCTGGTTTGCTGTTAACGGTCTTAAAGTGAATGCCAGTAAAACTAATGTTATGCTTTTTCGTTCCACTTCCAAAACTAAAGATAACATTAACTGTGCCATAAATGGAGATACATTAAACGTGGTCGAGGTGGTTAAGTTCCTCGGAGTTTATATCGATAGCCAGTTAAAGTGGAAAGAAGAGCTAACACACCTAGAAAAAGCGATCAGCTTTGCCTGTTACGTACTTAGAAGTCTAAGAAACGAAGTGAAAATGACAATGGTCTATTACGCATTAGTTGAGTCAAAATTGAGATACAGCATACTTTTCTGGGGCGGAAGTTATGACTACAATATTCAAAAAGCTTTTGTGATTCAGAAAAGAGCAGTCAGAACCATAGTTAGGATACAACAGCAAGAATCATGCAAGCCTCATTTTATTGACCTAAATATATTAACAGTTCCAAGCTTGTACATTTTAGTCCTACTTACTCACTTAACAAAGTACATCTTTGAATATGAAACTGAAGATGAAAGACAAAAGAGGGAGAGTACAAGAAGGAAAGATCTCCAGTTGAAACAAGTGCCTCACCTGAACGTTGCAAAGCATAGTGCCTACCACAAGTCGATAAAAATGTTTAATAAACTGCCGGTAGTAATAAAAAGTCTAGTATGTACATACTGTAAGTGAGTTTCAGAGTAAGCTTAAACGGTTCTTGTTAAACAAGTGTCTATAATCTATTGATGAACTATAATTTGACACAAAGATTGAAAGTGTAGTCAATGATCATGTCATTGACTTGTAATGGACATTGTTGTTGTAGTTTATTTAATGAATTGACATAGGATGTTAATTGATTTCTGAATTAACCTATGACATTAATTTTGATATATTTTATTTTATTGTTTTTTTGCATTATTCTTATTGTGATTTTAATTTAATTTAGATAATTTAATTGTGTGGTAATTTTGATAATCTGATAGCATGTACGATTTTTCTTTATATTTAGTTATAGACATTCAGACACGATGTAAAAATTGTTCTTGAATAACTGAATTGAATTGAATATCCCATCGCTCCCGTCAGATGTCTCTCACTGGCTGTAGCCTGTCACCGTCGTTGTTCAGCTGAACTGCTGGTAGTTCCGAGGTGTAAAGCCTAATAAGTGACTCAAAACCCTATAGTCCCAACTTTTAAAAAGTAAAACTACTGCGATCGTGCTGCGATCGATCGATAATTTTCACAATTTATTCCACCTGCCTGGCAACATTGGGAAAATCAATAATATTTACAGATCTGAAAACATGTCAGAAAGATTTTCGCGACCCCTTCGTAAATTAATTCAATTTTCTGTAATTTCTATTGTTACGGGTAATTTCGATTTAAACAGTTAATAAAGCAGTAATTCCTGTCCATTTCGTAGCTTTTATATATTTTAAAGTTCGGCTTAAACAGCCGATATTTTCAACGCAAGATTTCAAATAAAATAATTATTAAGTTCATGAAAATGTTGGGTCGAAAACAAAGCCTCAAAGGGGAGCCAGTACTAGCAGACTATGGTCCAGAAGAATCTCTAAACGAAAGTGCTGATATAGAATGGGTCAACAAGGTAATTTAGACATTTTTAAACAATCGGTCGCGGTTTTTCATTTTTATTTATTTGGTACATAAATTATAATATATTGAGCCAATTTCTTGCCACAAAAAAGTAGTTCGACATAATGGAAGGCAGTCTTCCATTGAGCCCCCTGGAAACATACCTAATAAAGATGCAGTTGTTTATTTAAACTTTGTTCTTTTTCAGCTATGGGTTAGAAGAATACTAAGATTATGTGCTTTACTAAGTTTAATGTCTGTGTCACTGAATACTCCAAAATCTTTCGAAAAGTACCCTTCTCTACAAACTATAACTTTTGCCGTGGACTGCAGTGTTACACTTTTATTTACTGCAGAAATGATAGCTAAAATGCATATTAGGGGAATATTGAAGGTAAGTGCCATAAAAGTATTCCATTATTGAAAAGCAGGATTATACTTCATTTTAATGCTAAATACTCAAAGCAAAAAGTTTATTAAACTAGTATTTTCAGGGAGATGTGGCCTACTTAAAAGATCACTGGTGCCAGTTTGATGCCTCAATGGTCTTTTTTCTTTGGGTATCGGTTCTGTTGCAAATGTTTGAGCTGACTGGTATAGTACCCAGATACAGTTACCTTAGTATCTTAAGAGCACCCAGGCCACTGATAATGATACGATTTTTGAGAGTATTTCTAAAGTTCTCTATGCCAAAATCAAGAATCAATCAGATATTCAAGTAAGTGGATTTAATAAATAGATTATTGCCTGACCTAAGTTACTTGCATTTTATAATAATGATGATAATACCAAGTAACTTCCTCTACTGATGAATTCACCACAGAACACTCACACTGTGTAATTTCTGTTTTACAGGAGATCAAGTCAACAGATCTACAATGTGACCTTATTCTTCTTGTTCTTCATGTCATTGTACAGCTTGCTTGGAGTACAATTCTTTGGAGAATTAACTCATCACTGTGTCAGGAATGACACAAAACCCCAGTCAGTATTTTGTATTCATTAAATCTTCTGTATCTTTTGAATATTGGAGTTTTTTTAAAAGGCATCTCTATGGCAGCTATGCCAACAACTATAGCATTGTTGAAAGACTTCAAAAGATCTTGCTGATTGTGTATGTACAATACAGAACATGAACAAACCAGCTTCTTTGTAATAGATGGCATAGCTGCCTGTTTAAAACACATCTTACACTTAAAATAATTGCTTTTAAGTGGTAATTAAATAAAACAATCAAATAAATGCTGTACTTTGTTTTTCAGTCAAACCACTATAAACTCCTTAGCTATCCCTGACACTTTCTGCTCCCCTGACCCTGGCTCAGGATATCAATGTCCTCCTGGAATGAAGTGCATGAAACTTAATTTATCCAAATACATTATGGGATTCAATGGATTTGAAGAGTTTAGTAAGTACAAAAAATTGAATATTGTTTACCTTAAAACTAAGTTAACTTAAAATTATGTCATTTTATTAAAACTGTTATTTCTGTTTAGCAACAAGCTTGTTCACTGTCTACCAAGCATCATCTCAGGAAGGTTGGGTCTTCATCATGTATCGGGCTATAGACTCTCTACCAACATGGAGATCAGCTTTATACTTCAGGTAAATCTTCAAAACTGCCTAATTTTAATCTCATAATCGTCAGTACAATACTATATAAATAATTATAAAATCTTTCCAGTACAATGATATTCTTTTTGGCCTGGCTGGTGAAGAATGTTTTCATAGCTGTAATAACTGAAACATTCAATGAAATAAGGGTACAGTTCCAACAAATGTGGGGTGTGAGAAACCCTATTACTAAGGGTAGCACTACCCAGTTTTTTACTGGAGACGATAATGGATGGAAGCTGGTAACAATTGATGAAAATAAACATTCAGGTAACTGTTACATTTATATTACTGAATTTAAATTATAAATTAAATAGATTTGACTTAATATTTATTTTGTCCTTTCAGGCAGTGCACCAGAAATATTCCACAGATTATTAAGATCTGCTTATTTTCGCCTGCTAGTCATGGGGGTTGTTTTGGCTAATGGAATAATAACAGCAACAATGAACTTCAAACATGATGACAATCCTAGAGAATTCTTTTATGAGAAATACTATTATATTGAGGTAGCTGAGATTGCGATTACGTAAGCTGTGTTTTAAAATTAAGTTATAATTTCTAGTGTACCAATCTTTGTGCATTATTTTCAGATTGCATTTACAATTTTCTTGGATTTGGAGGCATTAATCAAAATATGGTGTTTGGGCCTAAAGGGCTATTTCAAACACTCTGTCCACAAGTTTGAATTACTCTTAGCAATTGGCACTACAATTCATATAATACCCCAGCTGTACATGTCAGGTTTTACATATTTTCAGGTAATACCTACACTTGATAAGTAATACTTTTTTACATGTTTATTAATTCTACTAAATCAATTGATTGCTATACGTATATTAATTTGTTTTTATTTTAGGTCCTTCGAATAGTCAGGTTGATAAAAGCATCGCCATTATTGGAGGGATTTGTCTATAAAATATTTGGACCAGGAAAGAAACTTGGCAGCCTGATTATATTCACCATGTGTTTACTCATCATCAGTTCGTCTATTTCAATGCAACTGTTTTGTTTCCTGTGCGAATTTACTAAATTTGAAACATTTGATGAGGTAATTTCATTAAGTAATTGAATTTAGGACTTCTAAGACCAATTTGATATGCTAACAGTTGCATACATAGCACATATTCAATGCTTATGAACTTAAATGTAACATAAGCAGATACTAATAATAGTATTTATTAAATTATCATTTTTCAGGCATTCATGTCTATGTTCCAAATTCTCACACAAGAAGCGTGGGTAGAGGTAATGGACGAGACCATGGTGAGGACGAGTCAAACATTGACGCCTCTAGTTGCCATTTACTTCATACTGTACCATCTTTTCGTCACTTTGGTAAGGAAAAAAAAATGTGTTAACAGTAAATAAAAGTATTTAATATACACAAAACGTAAAGTTCTCATAATCTTGTACTTAATTTCAGATTGTGTTATCACTTTTCGTAGCAGTAATCTTAGACAATTTGGAACTGGACGAGGACATTAAAAAACTGAAACAACTCAGGTATCGGCAACAAAGCGCGGAAATCAAAGAGAGCCTGCCATTCAGATTGAGAATATTCGAGAAGTTTCCTGATAGCCCGCAAATGACAAAGCTGCACAAAGTCCCTGGCGATTTCAATCTACCCAAGGTGAATTATTTATTACAGAACGTAGTACTCCAGTCTCCATTATCGCATGGGTAAAGGGTCTTCTTAATGGGATTTAACCAATAAAGCCATTGACATGCCTTACACACAAAGGATATGATATGTTTAGCAGGCGTCGACTAGTGGGGCGCCGAGATTTATCAAACAATTTTTCACATCCTCCTACCCCGCCTAGCTCCAAAGCTGGCGACGGACTCCCATATTACTCACATATTGTAATTTGGGGATAGCAAGTTATTACACGAACATAAACTATGTATCCTGTACCTTTGTCACAAAGAGATATTTTGTATATCCCACAGGTCCGCGAGTCATTCATGCGTCAGTTCGTATGCGAAGTAGAAGGCGAGGAGGAGGCGGGTGCGGCAAGCGGCGTCGACGTGTCTCGGCGCGCCTTCGAGTACATCGGCGTGGCCAAGATCGCGTTCCCGTACCGCAAGCGCTGCCTGGTGAAGACGCTCGTGGTGGCGCCGCCGTCGCAGCGGCCCAGCTCCGCGCTGCGCCGCCACGTCGTCAGCTCCATCATTGAGTTAGTGGAACACACCCTGCCGAACTATCGGTGGGCCTGCATGACATTCATCGCGGTAATAGCGTTAAGTCGACAAACTAAGCTGGGGTTTTAATACCCATCTTGTATCTACCGAGTTGTGACCCTTTTGGTATGGGCCTGCTCTATGGAAATGATCTTTCATGTTTTTCTTTACTCTCACTCCTTTCATTGTTGATGTTGTGGTATATGGAATGCTATACGATGTTTTACAGAATTAATCCAATTTCCTACTTCTTATTAAATTTCTAAAATATGGCACGCAGAACGGAAATCCACAGACCGTCAAATTTTTCCGTTTTTTTTACATTCGGTTTTGTTGCTTTAATTTGTTATTTTTTACTTTCACAGGTATCAATTATGTTGCAGTTAACAGTCTCGTGATTGAGGTTTATTTTCTTTTCTTTTATGTTTTGCTTTTTTTTTATACGAACTAGAACTATTTTTGGAACTAGGTATACGTCAAACTAAGAGTTTCAACAACCATGATTCATTGATGCTATTTCAGGGACTCAAATAATCACCGACCATTATTGGGAGATTCAGCAATGTTAGCTACCGGAGGCAAGTCTGGTCTGAAGCCGCAAGGAACAATCTCGAGCGCAAAGCAATTGCGAGTCGATCAAAAGAAGTATGTATTTAATTTGGTTACAGTATAAAGCCCTGGCCAAACTAAAGCGAATTCTGTGCGAAATCCGGGATAAAATTCATACGTCGAATGTGTCAACTAACTTTTTGGAGGTGTTTAAACTTGCGTAAATAGTAGCATGACTTCTAATTATTATCAGTCGCATCGTGCGCGGGATTCAATCTCAGTATGGCCAGGCTTATCCTCGAATTCAGAGTCTTAGGTAACTCCCGAAACCCGAAATCTAACATTCTGAATTCAGGCACATTAAGCTGAACTTAAAAAGATATGGCCTGATTAACGATTGAGCAATAATATGGCTCTCAGGTTCGGCTCGCGCTCTATCCGGCGATCGGTGCGCAGCGGGTCCATAAAGTTGAAGCAAACGTACGAGCATTTGTTGGAAAACGGCGACATCGGCGCCGCCTCGCGCGTCGTGCCTTCCTCTCGCGCGCGCCCTCCGTACCTCGACATACGTCTGCTGCAGGCCAAGAGGCAGCAAGCCGAGATGAGAAGGTAAGCTGATTACATAGATTACATTAGTTACAGGCTTTAAATAATTATACTCTTAACAAAAGCCGTCTGCCTTCATGTGTAAACTTACTCTTTACGATTTAATAAAATCTGATGATTATTTTTATCTGTGGAAACTGTTTACTCGTTTACGGATTACAGAAAACGTAATCATACTGTTTTTAGGAATCAACGTGAAGAAGACTTGCGCGAGAACCACCCTCTGTTCGACACGCCCCTGCTGATAGTCCCCAGAGAGTCGCGCTTCAGGAAGATATGTCGCGCCATCGTGGACGCGCGATACGACGCTCGGCTACGAGACCCCGTCACTGGCAACGAGAGAAAAGTACACTACAAAAGTTTTCAGTAAGTATTCTTCATCCGCGTGGATATGGATCCACAACAACCTTGCATCTATCTGGACCCTGTTACTTAATAGCTTAATAATATAACCTATATCAATTTGATCCGTTTTATTTCCATGTTTTGTTTATTTCCAGTAATTTCCTCGGCCTAGTGACTTACATGGATTGGGTCATGATCATGGTCACCACCCTGTCGTGCTTATCGATGATGTTCGAAACGCCTACCTACAGAGTTATGGAGAACTTCGTTTTACAGGTAAATGTTGTATAAACCACCTTAAATCAATTTTTTTTAGATGTTGCCCTTATGCATTATGGCCAACTCATCGTAAAATATGTATCTTAGTAAGAATAATTTTATGATTTTCGTATTCAGATTGCCGAATATGGATTTGTCGTTTTCATGAGCTTGGAACTGGCGCTGAAAATTCTAGCAGATGGATTGTTCTTCACGCCTAAAGCTTATTTAAAAGATGCCGCCGCAGTTTTGGACGTCTTCATTTACATCGTAAGTATTGTACACCGTCCAATATATTACAGAACTAGCTTTTGACCGCGGCTTCGCCTGCGTGAAAATGTCAATTTTCCATACAAACTTTCACCCCTTATTTAACTCCTTCCTTATTCCTTGTCTACATTATAAAGGTAACCTCTGTGTATAAGTGTGTGATGAGTCAGTCAGTCAAACTCAGGACCTTTCTTTTTTAACCGACTTCCAAAAAAAGGAGGAGGTTATCAATTCGACTGTTTTTTTTTTTTTTTTTTTTTTAATGTTTGTTCGCTCATAACTTGCGACTGGGTGAACTGATTTTCATGATTCTTTTTTCATTTGAAAGCTGGTGCTTCCCGTGTGGTCCCATTGTCACCATTTAAATATCTGATGATGGGATCTTGTAGAAATCGGGGGAACTCTTCAATAAATAACAGCAGATTAACCGCGATTGTTGCTATAGCATATCTAAGCATTGTTTACGCCATCACACAACATAATATCACGCCTGTACTCACTACAAAGGTTATAAAAACTATTTTGTGAAGATCTGATGAAGAACTTCGGAGATAGGCAACGGAACTCCTCAATAAATGATAGCAAATGGACTGGGATTGCTGAAATCTCATATTGTCTGTCTATTGTTTACACCAGATCCTAACATAACATCACGCCGGTACGTTGTGAAGGGGTAAGCACATGTGAAACACTAAAAAGTGAAAAATAAACTTGAGAAGAAAAATCAGTTTCTGAAGTCGGTGACAAAAAAATGAAATCAAAGAAACAAAAGTCACCGACTTCAGAAACTGATTTTTCTTCTCAAGTTTATTTTTCACTTTTGAGTGTTTTTTTTGTCGAAGTCGGTTTTATATTTATATAGATATCACGGGCTATTACAGATTCGGAAACTCGCTTTTTGCACTTTTTGTCCCTCTTTCTCTCAAATAAGCAACGACCAACTAATTATATTGTTGCTATTTAAAAGAAATGAAGGACCACTGTGATTGTTGTCAGGTATCTCTGACATTCCTGTGCTGGATGCCGGTGCGCGTGCCGCCCGGCTCCGCGGCACAGATGCTGATGATCCTGCGCTGCGTGCGACCGCTGCGGATCTTCACACTCGTGCCGCACATGCGCAAGGTGGTCTACGAACTGTGCCGCGGATTCAAAGAGATACTGCTTGTGAGTTTCGATATATCTTTGCCTTTTGTGCCCTATTACCTGCTGCGTACTGTAATATGGATGTCCGTCTGTTAGATTGTCGAAAAATATTTATGTAATGAGAAATAATTATGTATTCTATTTTTTTTTGGTTTATCACATAAATAAAAATAGACGAAAATAAAACAAATAATATTCATAATATTCCACAACTATCACACAACGCCATCTAGTCCCAAGCTAAGCAGAGCTTGTGTTATGGGTACTAGACAACTGATAAACATACTTATATATTTCTAAATACATACATATTATAGATAAATTACACCCAGACACAGAACAAATGATCGTGCTCATCACACAAACATTTGTCCTGGGTGGGAATCGAACCCACGACCTCCGGCATAGCAGTTAGGGTCACTAACCACTAGACCAACAGGCCAAACGTGTCAAATATGATGATTGGGGGCTTGTAACGTCACTTTCTGGTAAAAAATGTACCAAACTGTAACGTTACACGACTTTTCGAAGCACTGTATCGTCTTCATTTTTTTGTTTACGTGAAAAAAAGAAAAAATATGTGTAATATTTTTTGGAAATCTATCTGACGGAATAATTATGTATTTTTTCTCAAACATGCTTGGAAATTTGAGCATTATTTTGACAACCTTCTTCGAGATAAATCGAAATTGCTGTACTGGCCAGATACATGCGACCAGCGGCCGGCAAAAGTTGTATGAAAATCCATATCTGTCGTGTTTAGCGGCCAAATAAATTACATACTAAACTCATATCTGTCGTGTTATTTAAAAATGGAACGATCTTTTACTCTGAACCATAGTAACCAAGGAGGTGACTTATTAAAGGTTTTATTTAAATTTCGAATTGGCTGAACTCTTCAACGCGTGAAAAATTATTGTTGTATGTGATTTTGAAAAGTAAATTGTATTTAATTTCCTCGCATTATTTGAGAAAAGTACTATACAAGCCTTGGCCACAACTAGGCATTGATGGACTTACGTATGTGTGCCTCGGCTTCGCCTCGGCCCACATTTACACGTTCGTCCATCAATGCCTCTGTTGCTGGCCGCTGCAGTAATGTACTATTATCTACCCAAATATCATAAACCCTCTATAATGCGTTCAAAAACCATAGGCAATGACCAGCATTACCAACCAGCAGAAATTAACAGAACTGTAATGAGCTCATAACCTACTGAAAACAGTAGGTTATGGAGTTTAAATTTGGAACAGGTGTCAAATTCAAGTGAGTGTGCTATTCTTTAATGCGCGCGGAACTAGTTGGCCACGCCTTAGGTGGCGACAGGGGTGAGGGGGCGGGTTGCCTACAGCTCGCAATGCACAGGAGACTATAATTAGACAGCGATGACCAATCTCGAGATATCGTGAACAATAATTGTTCAATTTATTGAAAAGAATACTTAAATAAAAAACAAAAACATGCCTTAGGCGCGGCCAACTAGTTCCGCGCGCACTATAGTATCTACATTATGAGTATGACCATCAAAAAGACATCTGAACATCTACATTTTTTATTGCATTACACTGGTAACAATGCTAGTCATTTCCCTATGGTTCCTGAACCCATCATAGAGCCCTTATGATATTTGGGTAGATAAATTAGTGTATGCAACTATACATAATTAGGCATTACAACACTCGTGTGATGCTATTAAGAAACTCGCCTTCGGCTCGTTTCTTAAACCCACACTTGTGTTGTAATGCCCTTCATTATGCACAGTCGCATAAACTACTATTTGTTAACTACCCTATTAAATTCCCACACTTCATTAATTTATACTAAGAGCGCATTTCATCATAGAAATGAAGCACGTTCAGCACAACTAAATGGCGTTAAAGCTGTTGCAAGCTGTCAATTGTCAATATTTCATAGCAATAATGTCGCTCACAGCTCTAGAACGCGGTCAAATGAATACGATCAGTAGATTGAATTCATTTTTAAGAGTATTAAGAATACTAGAGTAGTTTAGGGTTCATCCCTAACATCATTTATGATAAGTATTTTTGTCCGCTATGGATCGAATACTGACTGCAACTTACTTTTCAACAGGTATCGACTCTATTGATCCTTTTGATGTTCGTGTTTGCAAGCTATGGCGTACAGTTATACGGTGGCAGGTGAGTGACTAAGTTCTTAAATTATTTAGTAAACCTCCTACCTCCTTCGCCCCTCCTCTTCTCTCCTCTTATTGACTGCCTTGTTGGTCTAGTGGTCTCGATCGCTACTGCTGAACATGAAGTTCTGGGTTCGATTCCCGGGTCGGGCAATGTGTTATTTGGTTTTTCGATCAGGAATCTCTCAGTAGCAGCCACGTAGTCTGGACTCCAGCCCGGTTGATGGCATAGGCTCGTCATTCAAAAGGCAAAGGGTAAGACACAGATCTACTCGTAGAGAACGACGAGTAGATCTGTGTCTTATGGGAAAACAGGCGTGATATTAAGCATTTTTTTTAGCCTGTACTGTCCCACTGCTGAGCAAAGGCCTCCCACAATTTCTCAAGTACTTTTTCCTGAGCCACCTCTTTTTCTGATTTTAAGCTATGTTAAAATATTTTAGGCTAGCGCGGTGCAACGACCCCACGATCCAAAAGCGGGAGGATTGCGTGGGCGTGTTCATGCGCCGCGTCTTTGTCACCAAGATGAAGATCCGGCCCGGACCCAACGAGACCTTCCCGTCCATGCTCGTGCCTAGAGTCTGGTATGTTACTTAATAATGACAATTACACCTTAACACTCCAAACATTTGTATTTCACATACTAAACAAGATACCCGTGGAAGAAATTTGAGGTTAGGTTTATTTCTTAATAGTACAGTTCCAAAATACTATGTTCGTAACAATATACAATAATGAATTACAAAACATAATATAACATTTCTTTAGGCAACTTTGGCCTATAGATTACCTTACAGATAAACAATACAGTAGGAGTAAATCACTTACGAGTGTATATAAGTCACTTCATTTCATTCTATGCATGGGGTAGGCCTATTTCCAGCAGATAACATCTCTCGATTTAATAAAAAAGATGAGACATAAAATGTCTATGGGCCTTCTGGCCCCTAGATTGAGCTAATCATTAAATGTCAAAACTATGTTGTATACTGTTGTGTATTGCGCGTACCGCACCGCGCCGCTCCCGTGCGTCCCGCTCCCCGCGCCGCGCCATGCGTGAGCGCGTCTTACAATAAAGCAGTGCGTAACTAACCCGCGATCGTTTCACTTGTCCCAAATACCATCTGCATACTTATCATATACCTACCTATATAGTTAACTTAATATTTTGTTTATTTCAGGGCAAATCCCAAACGGTTCAACTTTGATAACATTGGTGATGCACTCTTGACGTTATTCGAAGTGCTGTCGTTCAAAGGCTGGTTGGATGTTCGCGACGTATTGATCAAAGCATTAGGACCGGTTAGTAGGCATTCAAAGACAAGAAAAAAGTTTTAATAACAGTATTTTTTTTAGGTTTTTTAAATATTCGTGTCATTAATTATGTGTGTTGCCAGGTTCACGCGATCTACATACACGTATACATTTTCCTGGGCTGTATGATTGGACTAACTCTATTCGTCGGTGTGGTGATCGCTAACTACTCTGAGAACAAGGGCACTGCTCTGCTGACCGTCGATCAGCGACGTTGGTAAGTAATAATAGTTTTTGTAATATTTTTTATTATAATATATAATAATAATTTACGGTTGTAACAGTCAGTAACCCGACAGTCTGACTACCAGATTTACCAAGAGGTATTATATTACCCAGAACTAACTGGGCTGTGGAGGTCAGATAGGCAGTCGCTCCATATAAAATACTGGCATTCAGTTGCACCCGGTTAGACTGGAAGTGGTTACGGTTCAATCTAGTTGTAATGAAAATTGGTCAGCAATCTATCATAATAATATCACGGAAGACGCCGTCTGTTTGTATACATACGTATTCCAACACGAAGCGAATATGGCCTTTGATCTTGTTCACACATAATTTTTTTATTTTTCTGAAAAATGTTTGTTAAAATCGTGATCATAATGTTATCTTCCCAGGTGTGACCTCAAGAAGAGACTGAAAATCGCTCAGCCGTTGCACTTACCTCCTCGCCCTAACAAGCGCAAAGTGCGCGCCTTTGCCTATGACGTCACACAGAACTTGAGCTTCAAACGAGTGATCGCGATCGTTGTACTCCTTAACAGTGGATTGTTGGCTGTCACAGTTAGTACCACAACACATTATTTTTTCAAACACTTGATATTTTCTTATGAGGATACTTAAAAATTATGTAAAAAAGTTATGTACACTTGAGTAGGATATAAGGTCGATTCCTGAGCTCAGCAATCAAACAGGCAGATTTGGCATAAAAACTACCACAACCAACTATAATTCAAATCCAAACTAAAGACACTAAACTGGAATGATATTATACAGCCGAATAGAAATGTCGATGAGAACTACCAATCGTTTCACAATAGTCTGATAGACATCCTAGATGAATGTATCCCTAAACGCAGAATTAAACTAAAAACAAAACGTAATAATCACTGGCTAACCGTGGGTATTAAACAATCTTGTAAAAACAAAAGGCTACTAAAAATTCTTTCTTCAAAAATGAATAATTCAATATTTACGACCTACTATAAAAAATATGAAAAAATCCTAAAAAAATCAGTAACAACGGCAAAAAAATTACATTACATAAGTAAAATGAATAAATCATCAAATAAAGTTAAAACCATGTGGAACATTGTTAAAGAACGGACAAATAAAAAAACAAAAAGACAATATAACATTACAAACAACAAACCTAATTAGTGAACCAAAACAAGTAGCTAATGTTTTTAATACCTTTTTTGCGTCAATTGGGGAGAGTACCACCCAAACATCTGGCAGTACACAGACAAAAACATCAGTGATGAACCCCACTGAAAACACCATGTTTCTTACCCCTGTTGACGGATATGAAGTAAACCAGATATTAAAAAACCTTAAAAATAAAAATAGCCACGGCATAGACGAACTCCCTCCTACTCTATTCAGACAGTGCGCTGACGAACTAACCCTACCTTTCTTTAAATTAATAAACCAATCCTTCGAAGAAGGCACTTTCCCTCATCAATTAAAAAAAGCTTTAATAAAACCCATTCATAAAAAGAACGCAAAAACAGACCCAAGTAATAGGGTTGTTGACTCATATTACAAATTCATATAAATTTATGTTGTAAAAATCAATGATAGTTTTTAGAATCCTAAATTATTAATTTACGGAACTAATTTTTTGTCTTTATTTAATTAAAATTATTTTTAAGTGCGTTATTTCATACTCACTATCACGTGACTCCAAACACCAATCAGAGCGCGATGACGTCACGAGCCGCGAGACTAGCTGATTTATCTGTCGTAACGAAGGCAAAAGTATCAGCTGTGAACGATTTTATTCAATAACTTATTAAAATTACTTTATTTATCACAATGGAGACTGGATTTATGAAACGAAATGGTTCTAACTTACCGGAAATTAATTATTTGATGGTTCTTTGCTACAAACACGATTTTTTGTGCGTCGGAGTTTTGAAGTACAGTATGACCAACTTAATTGTGAAGTACAAGGTGGCGCTACTTGTCAAGCAAAATTACATCTATACGTCAAACTTGGTACATTTATTTTAGTTCCGTTTTTTGCCACCTACATAGATAAGTTGGTTTAAGTGTAAGTAGTACCTAGTCTTTGTAAGTATTTTTAAAGTGATATAGTGAGTGATAAAGAGACTTACTAACTTACTCGTTTTATACACATAAGTATTTAGAACTTTAAAACTTGTCATTGACATCAACAAAATAAAAAGTTACGTTAAGTGCAAATTTTTATTTTTAGTAGGTATGTTGTTATACAAACCACGGCAAAAACAAAAAAAAAAGCTTTGTAGGTAAACAACCAGGTCTCATCATTATTCGAGATACTTATTACTACACCCATTGTAGTATATTCTAAATAATTTTCCATCATTTTAAAGCTGAAATTAGATTTAAATTAAACAATAGTTAAGTACCAAAAAGTGGACCGGTAAACAAACAATAACATTAACAAACAAGTATTAAACGACAATTTAGGAACATACTCAAATACATTTATTCAATTTTGATATTTATAGTTTATTTAGAACTTACATCGAAGTGATCTTCACAAAAATAACTGGTACCTACTTGTTGTTGACAATGATGATGGATGTCTTCTTGCCATTGTTAACCATTTTCTCCTTATTTCTGCCCTTTTTGGAACGCTTATGAAAAGGTTTTGTGGCATACTGATTGACGTACTTTTGCACATCGGCACTGTACAACATTTGTAAATCGTCGTGTTCATTTTAGAGTTTTTTTTTATAGTATATTCATAAGAACTGAATCAAGATCAGTGCAATTTGACAGATCGTAAAGTTTTCAAAACGGCCCGTGACGTCATCACAGCCATTTGACAGTTTAGAGCGTTTTAGCCGGAATTTTTAAAACTATTTTTATTTACGTTTTTTCTTATTAAAATATGTCTTATTTTTTCAGATAATATTTTTTTTTGTGTATATATAGGGTCTATCTATAAAATAAAAGCGATTCCAAAAATTAGTCAACAACCCTATTATAGACCAATTTCCCTTCTTCCAACAGCATCCAAAGTCTTCGAACGCGCAATGTGTGATCGTGTATATTCTTTTTGTGAAAAATATAAGATTTTCGATGACTGCCAAAATGGTTTTCGAAAAAACAGATCTACCACGCTAGCTGTTTATAAATACATCCAAGAAGCATTAAATATTGTAAATAATAAACAATATGCAATAGGGATATTGCTCGATATGACAAAGGCCTATGACAAAGTTCAATTTAAAATACTATTAAATAAGCTAAATGGAATAGGAATACGCGGGAAAGCCCATGACTGGTTCGCATCATTTTTAGAGGATAGAAAGCAATTAGTCGAGATAGAATATTATAATAAAAAATCAAAAGAAGTACAGCTAATTAGATCTGATGTAAAAACAGTACACGCTTCAATTCCCCAGGGAAGTGTAATAGGTTGCCTCCTTTTCCTAATATATATAAACGACCTCCCCAAAACCATAGACGGCCCTTGTGTTCTTTTTGCGGATGATATCTCAATCCTTACCTCATGCCAAACAAATGCTAATTTACATGAAAAACTTACAACTATTCTCGAGAAAACTATAAACTGGATGCATGACCATAATCTTGAAATAAATTTTACTAAAACTAAATTAATAACATTTCACCCCTGGCAGAAAAACCAAATAAATGTAAATTTTACTTTTAACCAACAAAAAATAGAAACAGTTAGTAATTTCACTCTCCTAGGTTTAACTATAGACACAAACATAAACTGGAAAACACACATACAGACAGTTAAATCAAAAATCTCAAAGTTTTCATATGCCCTCCGCGAAATTAAAAAGACAACAAACCTACAAACCGCTTTAACCACATACTACGCGTATGCCCACGCTTGGTTAAACTATGGCATAATCTTATGGGGAAACAGCACAGACGCCCCCTCACTATTTACCCTCCAAAAAAAGTTAATTAGAATAATTACAAATATAGAATCAACAGACAGTTGCAAACCTTACTTCCAGAAACACAAGATTCTCACGTTAGTTAGTATATATGTATTGGAATTATGTAAACTAGTCCGCAAATATCCGGATTCTTACAGCACACGGGGAGACGTACAAACCAATTATTCGTTGCGACACAAAAATAGACTGAATTTGCCACCTTCCCGTCTTAAACTACACCAATCTAGTCCATATTCCATGTCCATAAAAATATATAATAAATTACCAGAAAACATAAAGCAACAAAAGAAAACCAATATATTTGTAAATAAATTAAAGCAATACTTAATTAAAAAAAGCTACTATACAATACACGAATATTTAACAGATAAATCCGATAATAATACATCATTATAACGTTTAACTAGGTACTAATAAAATTAAAACAAAACTTTTGAAACCAAGTAGGTAAACAAATAAGTAATTTAATGAATATAACTAACTAAATAATTAAAGAATAGATAGACAGCTAAAATATTAATAGAATAAGTAAATAAATATAGATATATAGATTAATAGATATAAGCTAGGTATAGAAATAATACCAACTTTAATATTAAAATATTAAAAGAAGCAAAGCTCTCTTCCTCTCTCTAATTATTTTATATAGAAAATTGCTGTGCCCGACAGGGTCCATAATTGTGTCTAAAATTATTTTATACCACCTGTAAAAATGTACATTATGGATTGCAATAAACGATTTGAATTTGAATTTGAATTTATAACAAGCTTCCCTCACTAGGCTAGGTAGACAGTTAAATATTGAGTTATCAGTTGAGTATGAGTTTATCCAATACATAGGTACTATTAAATACGCAAATTTTTGTAATCACTTTCTGAGAAACGGCTCTAAAGATTTCAATTAATGTTGCAAACTTGCAATGTAGGGGTTTAGGGTGGCGAAAAATCGATCTAGCTATCTGAGAAAATTCATTTTCTCTATTTTCAGCTTCGATCAATAATGTACTAGATTCCCGATAAGCGCTTCAAAAACGGCCCGAAATATAAGACCACAAACGTATTTGTGGTCTTATTTCAAATTAGTATGGTCCAATCATAGCCAACAGCAAGACGTCAAAATGCCGCAGTATGCGTTCGAAAACTGTGTAAATAACCACCGTAACACCGAGGTTTTGGAAGGAATATCTTTTTTCGGTAATTTATTATCATTGTGTGCTTTTTCATAATATTTAAACATAATTAAACTGTAAATATAATTAAATCAGCGAATATTATAATTGTTTGGCCAATGTTTGCTACAACGCACCAACTATTGTATCATGTTCTTGAACAGGGAACGCTAGTTCCGCAATAGAATAAGCACGACACTGTACACAAAATGCTTTTAACCGTATTGCTTAGAGTTTAAGTTTCATTTTAGAATGAATATTTTTGTACTGATGACTTTTTATTTTGTAGCGACATTTAAAATGTTTTGCTTCTAATCTTTCTCCGATGAAAGGGCGTAAATAAATATACTTTACAATGATAATTAAACGTTATGTTTAAGTGTTAAGGTTTATAATCATCTGAAGTTGTTAATAATATTGAACTTTTTTCCAAGATGTTATGTAGATGTTTACGTGTGTGCAAACGTGGCCACTTGAGCGACTTAGTTTTGTTCCTGATGCTTAATCTAGTACTATTATTGATCGAAGATTTTCAGAGTAAAAAAAAATACTGGCCAACCGTAGTTAAAAGACAGTTGACAAAGTCCTCTTCTGAGCTGAATTTAACGTAAGCCCTTAACATTCCAGTGGTCTCGCTACTCTCCGTACACGGAACAGCTGGCGCTGACATCAGCTCTGCTAACTCTGGTGTTTGTAGTGGAAGTACTGCTGAAGACCATAGCCTTCACGCCGCGCGGCTACTGGCAGAGTCGCCGCAACCGATACGATCTGCTCGTCACCGTCGCTGGCTGTATTTGGATCTTTATGCATTTTACTTTGAAGGTATGTTATGGTTTTTATGTAGATAAATGAAGTGTAGCCCGGTAATCTAAACTAATATTATAAAGCTGAAGAGCTTGTTTGTTTGAACGCGCTAATCTCAGAAACTACTGGTTGGAATTTAAAAAAATATTTTTGTGTTGGATAGTCTATATACCGAGAAAGGTTATAGGCTATAAATAAAATCACGCTACGACCAATAGGAGCGAAGCATGAATGAAAAATGTTGCAAAAACGGGATAATTCCTTAAACCACTCTCGCTTAGGTGACGCAGACGAAGTTGCGCGGGTCAGCTAGTGTATAATACTTTGACACAGCACAGATTTATAACGGTGAACGCGAGTTATGGGATGTTGTCATTGCATTGTATAATTCATGGAAACCTCCTTTAATATGTGTATGTTTTACGTTTCCAACTAAATTCTAACATAACAGTACCTATCAAAATAAGGTAACTGGTGAAATTTCATAGACATAAGGTTAATAAAAAAAAAAAAAACGTGTGGCACTCGGAGACTGCCGCGGTAAATCTATTGCATAGCATTTTTTATCAACTTATGCAATAATAGGTATAAATAATTAGGTATTAATAGTGTAATTACACACCAAAATAATTATTCATTCAAAAAATTTAAACAAAAATAACGATATTAAGAGTTTGATCTTCGAATTTCGCGCGATGTAGGTACATTATATAAATCAAAACTAACCTTCATAGACTAACTAAGCTAGTAAGTAAGAAACTCTATGACAGAAAATTTAAAAGAAAAAGTATGGACAGCCCAGCCTGACGTAAGTGTCATATTGGTTAGGAAATCTCTGGATTCGCTCTCCACGCTCAACTCAAGGCCCGCGATAGAATCTATGCAATAGATTAATAAAATAAGTTACAATATTATCTTTTGTTATTTTATTTTAAAATAACATCATCGTTTGTTATCTTTGTAAACAAAAAAATTTAGGTAAGAGCTATATAGTTACGGCCGCAGATTGGTAGTTTCAGTAAATACCTAATAAGTTACAGAAAGTCTTCGACCTTTATTTTTTGGTAAGGTGTTGAAGTGAAGTTTCTCCAGTTAATTTAACTTAACTCTGTAGAGACGAAGCCCCACAAAAAACGAATATTAAAAATAGCACCTTGTTTCTGATGCTATATAATTTTTTTTCTTATCTTTATATGGTTTAGTTTTTAAAAGTGTAAAGATTTTTTTTAAATAATGAAAATAATTGTTGTTGTTACCAGAACGACTTGTCTTACTTCGTGGGCTTCATGGTAGTAATCCTGCGCTTCTTCACGATCACGGGCAAGCACACGACGCTCAAGATGTTGATGCTGACGGTCGGCGTCAGCGTCTGCAAGAGCTTCTTCATCATCTTCGGCATGTTCCTGCTTGTCTTCTTCTACGCCCTGGCGGGGACCATCGTTTTTGGAAACGTCAAATATGGCGAAGGCATTGGCAGGTCAGGCAATCTTTTTGAGTACAAGTAGTGTTGTTTTGGTGTCCTGTAGTTATGAATATAAAAATACGTGTTAAAAACTGTTGATGCCGGACCGAAACTGTTTCAAACTCTATTTGTAAAATTTTTGACGGTTGGTATTCACTTGAAGTTTTTAACATGTAAGTGATCAATGTTAGCGTTTTAAAAGAAGGAAGTCGTGCTTTGTTCTGGTCTAATATTGTAAACTTGCCAGGCGATTCCCCGCTTAATACGATGTGATTGTTTATAAAGCAGCGGCTATAATAGGGGGTAAGCCTATTGCCATCAGCCGATTAAAAATCCAGATTCTGTAACGGCTACTGAGAAATCCTTATTGGAAAAAACACAATAACAAGTTGCCCAGCCCGGGAATCGCACCCAGGATCTCAAGCTCAGCAGTCGCGACCGCATCTACTTGACAAACGACGTACAGTAGAATCCCGATTATCCGGACTCATTGTTCACGTCTCTACTTACTGTATTTTTCTATCCTTTTAGCTAAATGAGAATACCCCTGATCTGAATTAATCGTAATTTTACTGTATAAGTATTACCTATATCAAGTATACACTACTTCACACTGTTTCATAGCTAATGATGAACAGCATCAATATTTGCATGCCAAAATGGTGGAATGTACAAGGATGTTCAAGGATTATTGTAAATACCTACATTATAGCAAATAAACGAATATTGTATTGTATTCACAGACGCGCAAACTTCAACTCCCCGATCCACAGCGTGGCGATGTTGTTCCGCATAGTGACGGGCGAGGACTGGAACAAGATAATGCACGACTGCATGGTCGCGCCGCCGTACTGCACGCCGGCCGACAACTACTGGGAGACGGACTGCGGCAACTTCACCGCCTCGCTGGCTTACTTCTGCACCTTCTATGTCATCATCACCTATATCGTGCTCAACTTGCTTGTGGGTCAGTTCTGCTTTTTTATTTTTTTAGTCTGAATGAGTCAGTTTAAGCACGTGGCTTAATAATAACTGCCACTCGGGTCGATCTTTAGGTTAAGCCGCGCTTGCCTAGGTTGGTCTGTGGATGGGTGGACCACCCGTTACATACCGAGTTTCCTCTGTGCCTCGAAAAGCATTTTGAGCTGTCCCGGCTGCCATAAATAGATCTTTGGCAGTCGTTACAGCCTTACAGGAAGTCAGTGACCTGAAAGTCTGATAACCAGTCTTACCAAAAGGTATCATATTACCCAGTATTATCTGGGTTGTGGAGGTCAGATAAGCAGTCGCTCCATGTAAAATACTGGTATTCAGCTGCATCCGGTTGGACTGGAAGCCGACCCCAACATAGTTGGGAAAAGGCTAGGCTAAGGATGGGTCAGTTTATATAGCAATTCAATAAAATGTGGCCATTTTATCAGCACTAATTTTTGTCCCGTGGTAGGTTTTATTCATACAAAACCCAACTCAAAGGTCTATCTGACTAAAGCCTTACCCTAGGAAAAATATTGTCAGCTTTATAAAAATCATTGGAATATCACAAAATTATACAATTTCAAATGCAATGATAATGGTAACTACTTCAACACTGGTACTGTAAAATAACTCTCTGTAACATCATTTTTGTACTCCGCAGCTATTATCATGGAGAACTTTTCATTATTCTACTCTAACGAAGAAGACGCTCTTCTATCTTACGCTGACATAAGAAACTTCCAGAATACATGGAACGTCGTGGATGTTCACCAAAAAGGTGTTATACCTGTTAGAAAAGTAAGTTCGAATTCCGCATAACTTCTGCATAAATCATTGCAATTTCAACCTTAGGCAATGAAATAAAAACACGCGGTCCAGTCGTCTACATGAAGTAAAATGTATCGTTATTTGTAGGTGAAATTCATTTTGCGGCTACTGAAAGGTCGTCTAGAATGCGACACTCACAAGGAGAGGCTGTTGTTCAAGTACATGTGCTATGAACTCGAGCGACTACACAACGGCGAAGATGTTACGTTCCATGACGTCATCAAGTTAGTATCCCATTCATTATTATGAAATATCAACATCATCATCAGCCTGTAATGTTCCCACTCCTCTCTAGTAGAGGGATGGGCTGTAATCCACCACACGGGCCCAGTGCGGTTTGGTAGATGACACATGTCTTCGATTTTTTTGGTTCGAAGACATGCCGGTTTCCTCACGATGTTTTCCTTCACAGTTTTGAGAGCAGTGGTAATGAAATACAAGCGACCAATCCGGAAATCACGAAATAACAGATTTACATACAGTTGTGTTTACATAACTTGACATCATAAATTAACACTTAGGCTGAGTTGCACCAAAAAAGTAGTTAAAGTTAAAGTTTGTGTCAAATTTGACAGTACTCTAAGGGGTATAGAAAAATTATTTATTTATCTAAGCACACACAAAATACAAAAAAAAGGATAAAAAAAAGTAGTTAAAAAACTAAAAAACCCGACTGAAAAGCAAAAAACAAGCACATTTTAAATTAAACAAAACTTGGAAGCAGGCGGGGTTCTATTTTAGTTTAGTTCTATTTTTTTCATTTCATAATTGAATATTCAAATGAACCCCGCCTGCTTCCAAGTTTTGTTTAATTTAAAATGTGCTTGTTTTTTGCTTTTCAGTCTTTTCAGTCGGGTTTTTTAGTTTTTTAACTACTTTTTTTATTTCCAACTTTTTAGTTCTTTTGTGTTTGTTCTTTCGTTGCTCGCGTAAAATTCTTCGCAGATGATTTAAATTTTGTGCTTGTTTAAAGGATTTGTCACTTTGAATTTCTTTTAAACATATAAGTGTTGTATATTTTTGTAATCTCCTTTTAAAACCCTTTATTTTGATACCCTACTCGATGGTATTGAAAAAAAAAATTTTTTTGAACTCCACGATTTGGCCCCCAAAATCCGCAATTTTTCTATGTTTTTAATTTTAATGTAGCCTATAACACTCGCGCCATCAAGACGAATCTAACGACGTATATTTCATTCAAATCCCTTCATTCGTTTAGGAGTTATGAGGGAACAAAGAAACGGACATACATACACGCTTACATACATACATACACGTCAAACACATAACCCTCCTTTTGGGCTTCGCCGCAGTCGGGTAAAAACGTAACAAATAGAAGAGCACAAAGGTACTGCTTATTTAATTATATGTATATACAATTTTTTTTTTGCAAACTACCAAACAAAGTAAGTACCTATTATATTTATTGCTTTGTCTATGGCACGTATTATTTTTTGGTTGAACAATTACCTACGATGAATATCCTTGTTACGCCTTAAGCAATGCAATCGTATAGTCAGCCACCAAGCTACGTTTTTAGAGACTCGAAATCTTGGCAAGAAACATTCGTCGTTCCATGTGGAAAAACGATCGGCTCTAGGTAATCACACTTTTCTTTTCATCGCTTTCGTCATCAGAACTGGTTTCTGCGAGTATTTCTTGGAGCAGGGACATGATGTCTAAAGGTTATATTCAACGCGTTTGACAATAAAATTGACAGACAATTTAACACAAACTATAACACTAACCAGCGGAAAGTGAGCGGTTGCAGTTACTGTTAAAGTTATGACGTCATTTAACTATTTGTCAAATGGCGCAACTCATTGTTGGCCTAACCGATACAAAACTGAAGTTTTGATGTTTGTTTGACGTGTCATTTGACACAAACTTTAACTTTAACTACTTTTTTGGTGCAACTCAGCCTTAAAACGGGATATTTATCATGTTTCACTGTTTGTTTCGAGTTCCTGATATTTCAGCGCTTTTGAAAGCACCGTGATCAGAGATAAACTGAAATGACCATGTGCGGGTCTTTTATTTCTTCAGGGGTCTAAAATGACCACTTTAGCCGATTATAATAGGAAAATAATATGAATTACGTTCAAATTCGTAAAATGATCACAGATGCAGTTACTATTATGAATAGTCCATTTTACGAATTTTAGACCATTTTAGACCCCCAGATTAATTCCCATAACACAAAACATAAACGTTTTCAAATACTCTTTCTATCACAAGAACATGAAATGGTTCCAGTATGCTGTCATACCGCACGGTGGACATTCGCAAGTCGCTGCAGATGGAGGAGTTGTTGGCGCGAGAGGAGTTCGAGTTCCTCATCGAAGAGGAAGTGGCCAAGCAAACCATTCGCACGTGGCTCGAGGGCTGCCTCAAGAAGATACGCGCCAACAGTAGCGTAAGTTGTAACTTACTAGCTGATTCCTGCGGGTTCACCCGCGTCAAATTATATACCATAACCAACCAATACCAGCGCTGCGGTATTTGTTTTCATTTATCGCAGCATCATGCTGAGATAGGAGCCTTTTTGGCCTCGCACAGGTTTTTCTTAGTTAGCTTTATATTCTTTTTTGTTATTATTATTATTTTTTGTAGTTTCTGTGCTTGTCCCAAATAAATATTTTTTCTTTCTTTCTTTCTTTCTTCCTCGAGAACCACTTTATCCATTGGTGAAAACAGCATGAAAATCGGTGCAGTAGTTTTTGAGTTTATCGCGAACAGACAGACGCGGCGGAGGACTTTGTTTTATAATAAGTAGTGATAATGATGACTAACGGATAATATTACAATGATCTTTATATTTCTATACGAATGACTTTCTCGTTGGTCTAGTGGACGCAAGCGCGACTGCTGAGCTGAGGTCCTGGGTTCGATTCCCAGGTTGAGCAAAGTTTTCCATCAGGAATTTCTCGGAAGCAGCCACGGAGTTTGGATTCGTGCCCGGATGATGGCAATAGACTCGCCCTCTATTAGGCTTTATTACATGGAAATTATAAAACATAACTGTACGGGTACTCTTTTGCTTAACCCTTCAGTGATTACAGACGTTATGTTATATGGTGATGTTATTAGGAATCTCTCTGGAATAGCTCTCTGAAAAACTCTTGAATAAAATGTCCAATTTTTTTAAAGTACAAATGTCTGTAAGTATCTTATTCACCTGTAACATGATGCCATAATTGTACTACAGAAACAGCAAACAAGTTTAATAGCTGGCTTGAGGAAGACAAATGAACAAGCTGTTGACATGAGCAGCGAGAAAGTTGACAAAGAAAAACTGGAAAGTGAAACTCAGGTAGGTGCACCTTATGCGTTTGTAATAGAGCTGCGTTTTGTAAATCCTGTAAGATAAAATACAAGGCTCTTTTCATTGATTTTCAGCAGGTGATTGCCAACGCAGGGCGTACGGAAATAACAGAGTCCACTTCACAGCCAGTTATATCTAGTAAGTTTAAGTTAATCTATCATTTTCTAGAACTCGACATCATTTGTTAGTAAAACTTTTTTTTTACGGGTTGGGTTTAGTGTTATTGGGATTTTTCATCATGTATTTTTTCTTGGATATTGGATTTTTGCCTGGTTAATGGCAATAGACTCGCCCCCTATTACATGTAACTCCAGTATATACATTATTCATTCAATAAATAAACCACGAATAGAAATCTTAAAACGTAGAATTAATTTCAAACTCATTCATTTTATTAAAAAAAGGCTATTCACTCTAACTCAAACAAAACTGGCGAAATGTAGGTACTATTAGATACATCTCTGCCTTACCCTTCGGGGATTACAGGCGTAATGTTATGTTGTGATGTGACTTATTTTCAATGTTACAGATATATCGTCATCGTTTGATTCACAACCGAAAAGATCGTCGACAAAAAGCCAATTCAAGAGGCCTGGATTGCCATCTGTCACGATTCCGAGGTAAAATTAAGAATTACTTTATCATTTGTACTCGTTTAGATTTTTTTTTAACTTTTCATCTATTTTAAAACCATTCATAATTCTGTAATAGGTTCTTTTTATATTATATTTCATTGTATTTATAAATGTAAGACTATACTAAATATATAAACTAAACTAACCTAAAAACAAACTAACTATAAAAGGGCATCGAAAAACTCCTCCTCATAATTCTTATTTATGCTTACTTGTAGACCTGAGAGCCCGATCAAGAAGTATCTTCAGCCAACTCTCAGTGATCCACATCCTGCCCTTATAAAGAAGACTTCTTGTAAGTGTGAGTGTCCATTTTGTTAACTAATTTTATTGCTTAGTTAGTATTATAAATTTATAATGTAGTATTCGTTGTAGATTATATTTCTTATTCATTTAAAGTTTTTAAATGTCCAATAGATGATTGTTAAAACCATACAATTTGCTGTTACATCCCACGGTGTGCTCAAGACGAAAGCCCCAATATTTATTGTTTGGTTCATTCGGTTTGTGTGGTGTAGAATCGTTTCCAAGATTCATTGTTTTGTGATATCTATTCAATGCTAGGCAACTGGGCTTATCCCAGTTGTATACGCCCGTGTGTGCCTATTGGCCTTGTTCTGTTCTATCTTCTGCTGATATGGAGGGAAGTGGAAATTATGTTCTTCCTACTTCTCCGCTATTCTTTTCTGATTAATTTCGTTGCGGGATCCAAGACAGTTAAATCGTTTCTCTGGGACATCGTCGGTCTTCATTGCCTCGGCACTTTTCTTGTGGTCGCCACTGGTTGATTCTAGCTTACCGGAGTTACAGTGGTATGGGAGTAGTGTGGCGGGCTAGTCCCAAAAAAAACTATTCAATATTATCTCCTCGTTTTGCTGGTCGAAATACTATTTGGTAATGTTATGTGTCGACAGCGTCAGTGAAGAGTGGAGTGCGCGTGTCGCACAACAGCAGCAGCTCCCGCGACCAGCCTGTCCTACACGATGTACACTCCTGGTGGGGCGCGCAGGTCTCGCGGCTCGCCATGCTCGACACGGAGTAGCGGCCTAGTTACCTCATACATACTAACATTCCATTTGTTTACTCCTCCGTGTCGCAGAATTATATAACGAATTATTATGACATAATGTTGGTAGATCTAAGTTGATATTGTAATTTAAGTTTATGTTGTGTTTGATGAATAGATTTATTTTAACATGTTAACCAAAATAATTAAGTGTACCTAGTGCCAAAATAGTTGGAAATGAAAATAAACATTGGAAAAATAAATCTTTATTATTTTATTCAGGACTAGCTTTTGCCAGCGGCTTCGCCCGCGTGTAAATGACGATTTTCCATACAAACTTTCATCCCCTATTTAAATCCTTTAGGGGTTGAATTTCGAAAAATCCTTCCTTATTCCTTGTCTACACTATAAAGGGAACCTCTGTGCAAAATTTCAGCTTTCTAGGTCCAAGAGTTTGGGCTGGGCGTTGATGAGTCAGTCAGTCAGTCAGTCAGTCAGTCAGTCAGGACTTCTCTTTTTATTTATATAGATGTATCCCAATATTAAAAAGATACCAATTGAAATAACGATTAGTGTCAGACGATTAAATAAAATTTATTTACACAAAGAATTTACAACTCGTAAACTTACTAGTTGGTGATTCAATTTCTATTAAAAATAACAAAATTAAATTATTGTATATTTAGAGCATTGATATAATCATTGTAATAAATGGCACATGCCGAGGGAGAACAGTACAATGACGGTGAAGGTGAGTACGAGGCACAGGTATCGGCCGGCGATGGGGTAGTGGAACAGCTTGGCGTGCAGCCGCAGCGCGGACGCGTACATCAGCACCGTCGCGATGTCCTCCTGCGACGTGTCCTGGTGCAGGTACGGACGCACGCACAGCTCGTGACCCACTGACTGCGTCCGCCGGCATTCCTTCGATAGACGGGCCGCCTGGAATTATAATAGTAGCGTTTAACGTGATCTGCAAACTTTGAACATATACGAAAGCTTCAAAAGCTACAAAACGAAGGCAAAGTTGAAGTTGAGTTGGACAGAAAATATAAGTTGGAAGTTAATCGATATAATTTCATGCATTTCCATTCATAAGTACAATGGTCTGACATGTTCTTGGCCGTCAAGTTTTAAAAATACGTCAATTTGCTGGAGCATTTTGAACCTCTATATACGTCTTAGCGTCTGTGGCATCCATAAATTACGTGAGGTGTTTAAGGGGGGGAGGGGGTCGAGTCAAATCTCATTTAATCTTACGTTGGAGAGAGGGGGGTCTCGGCAAATATCACGCAATTTTTTTTTAGAAAAATCTCACTTGATATTGGGGGATGGGGGAGGGGATTGAATTAAATCTCACGACATCTCACCAGGGGGGGAGGGAGGGGCAGAACATTTTAAAAAACACCTCACGTAATTTATGGACGCCCCCTTACGTCCATAAAAGCGTGATAGTTCTCTTTGCTCATAATAATTACCTGTATAAATGGTACAATAACTGCTGATATCCACAAGAGCTCATTTAGAATGCTGATACCAACTAAGGGCTCTGTTTCAGTGTCCACCTTGTCCAAGTTGAGTAGCCACATGAGCCCAGAACTTGCCCATGATATGTTCACAATTGTGAACAAACAAACGGCCGGTGCGAGGTCGTCATTCAAATATTTCAACAGTTTACGGAATTCTGCTATTTCCTGAAAGGAGAAAATAAATTACTAGGAACGTTTTATTTTTGTTTGTACACAAATACCCGAATGATGCAAGTAATTAGATTTATTTGTTTGTAGATACCTAGCAAGATGTTGCATTTCACGAACGAGCGTCAATGATTTCAATTAATATCTTATTGCATTGCAATGACATAAGAATCATGCATGATGCATGACACACGCTCGTAAAATAAGTTCATTAAACAATACTTTAAATGATTATTTAAAGCAACAAAAGGGAAACTCACTTTCATCCAACTAAGCGGACTTATGGTTCGGTTAAGAAGGCGTTCCTTGAGGAACATGAGATGAGCTTGCAGCAGCTGTGCCTGCAGGCAGTAGCTCGTGATGATAGTTGCTTGCACCATGTCGTGAATCAATGTGCATACTATCAGTAAGATCTTCAACACCATTCTCACTTCGTTTGAACTGGAATTAAGTGATTAAAAACTAGAGGTACTAAATAAATCAATTGGTAATGAAAACGCCTCTACGGCGTCGCAATAAGGATGGTTTTCGTTCAAGTGTTACCTCTGACGTAATCTATACTTCTATACTAATATTATAAAGAAGTAAAGTTTGTGTGTTTGTATATTTGTTAAATTGTAAGGGGTAATCTCGGGATCTACTGAACCGATTTAAAAAATTCTTTCACCAATAGAAAGCTACATTATTGCCGAGTGTCATAGGCTACTTTTTATCCCTGTATTCCCACGGGAACGGGATCTACGCGGGTGAAACCGCGGGACGTCCGCTAGTTTACAATATTTACGGAACTAAAATTATAATTATCTATAAATTAAGTTTCTCTTTACCTTGTCTCCATCCATCTGAAGATGATGTTGCCTCTAGCAAGCATCAAGTTGACTGAACACAATGATAGGCACATCCACAGGACGCTGAGTATTATGAAGAACCACAGCATGCGTAGAAGGCGTTTTGGCTTCGTTGTGGCAATCCCTTGAGGTGAATACGATAGTAGAAACACCTAAACAAAAAGAGCTTGATGTTTACTTTTAGCGCCATGTGTAAGTTCAAAATTAAGTTAAAATACTCACTCTTTCCATGAGATTTTGTAATTGTTCATTATCTGAGATTCGGAATAGATATAATGCGTACAAAAATCCCACAAAATGCAATATGCTGGGTCCAATATATGTGAATATAACGTTTCCGTAACAGACTTCTTTATAATTGTCATATTCGAGTGTGGATGTTAACGCCAAAGGTACTAACTTGTAACAGAATCCTCGGTCTCGCCTGAAACATAAGATACTTTAATAAGGAACTTTTTAGGTGAACTTTGAATTCTAATAACATTCATGTTTTGTATTACCTGAAACAAGCCATATATTGGAGGACATATCCTAAAAACATGAGTATCGCAACTTGTATTGAATGGAAATGTGAGCAACATATAATGCATCTAGAGGAATTCGATACATCCAGTACCGGCCGCAGTCCCATAATAGTTAGCAGTTTTAGATATGGGAGTAATATCTGTAATAAATAACACAGGAATATTAATAAACTATTGTCGATATCAATAGACGAATGAATTGAGTGCACTGTCAACAAAAAATATTAGGTACCTTAGATTTACAATAGTGTAAAATAGCAGAAGTACTCATATATTCAGTATCAGGGGACTCCGTTATTTCTCCAATCTGGAAAAGAGTACCAAGGTATACCTTTGCATGTAAATTAAGGAAAAAGGTCAAACAAGGTTTGATTTGTCGATATTAACAACTTAAAACATATTTAATCAATGATCGCTCGATTAATGTCATCCAACTATCCCGCACCACACTGGTATCTACACTTATGTATTTATTCATAGAAATATACGCATGCGTATAGCGGCACCATAAACACATTATATTACTGAAATGTTCACTTGTGCTACTCACGCAAGACTCAGGTACAAACGCGCACAGGGTCCCCATTGTATGGAGATATGCAAATGATAAAGAGTTACTCACATCCACACTATTGGCGTCGAGACTGGACCTCGTAGATCTCTCCATCGCTGGTTCAGCGAGCTTGTCGTTCCCCAGTACATGGCTGTCCAGTAAATCACTAGCTACATAATCATTTAAAAACTTCACATTATCCAGTTTATTACCCATATCTACACATTAATAACCAATATGCACATTATACGAAATGATAATATATTAATAATTGAACATTTAAGTAGCAAACAACTTAGATTTCAATAATGACGGTAGGTAATTAAAACCTTATTGTGCTTACCACTGCCGTACGATGCGTTGTCATTTTGCATTTTGCTATGCTCCTGAATGAGTTAGTAAGAACCAAAATTAAACTACTTTCGAGGAGAGTTAAAAAGGATACATTAACAACAACAGATAACGATTCACTGCAATGTTTTGTTTTTTAATGTAATAACATCATTTAATGTGTACAATGTAGGTATTGCACTGACTCAGTGCATTCACTCTGATAATATCCAATGCGATGTTAATGTCATTATGTTAACATCGCGACCCTGCAAGTTTTCTCCATATTGGAAAGTGTCGATATTTGTTCGATCGTCATGATTGATTATAATGGAACTAATGGAAGCTTTGTGCAAGTATGGTCTGTTCTACAGTAGATTATACAACTCGCGTTGAAGAGAACAAAAACAGAAACAGAAGTGAACTAAGCAGTAAGCGCCCACTACGGACAATGAACTTTGATAAGCCAGAAAGAAATATAAATGGTGCAAGAGTTTGATATTATTCCATTTAAATCGGTTGGTTTATTTTTATGGGCTAACCAAATCAGTAAATGTTGTCTACCTAGTCGCAAGTCACACACCTGCCAGTTTAGCACTAATAGCACTCTAGGTTCTTACATTTGTAACTTCTTTCTCTTCCTACCAGAGTATAGGCAAGCCAACAGGATAATATTGAAAAATAAAAGATATAAGTATTAATATGCACACTGCACTTTATTATTGCTATTAAAAAATAATTTTATCAGTATGACCTAGGAGGTTTCTTTTTCGCTAAAAATCCTGTTCGTCGCACGAATTGTTTTCTCTCTTGATGGTGTTTCTTCATTTGACGATTATTCTCTGATTCTGACTTCTTCCCTCTCATACTAAATCTCATTTCGCGGTTTCCACCGCTATTGGTTACCATTGTTGAGAAACTTTCTTTAGATAATCGATCTCCTAAACTGGCTTTGCTCACCCGTGATATACTTTTAATAATATTTTTAGTTCTTGGGGCTCTATTCGTGTTATAATCTTGCTCCTCATTGGGTTGCGAGTCATCTTCCCTTCGCGATTTATTTCTAATAATTTTGTGTTGCTTTTTAACTTCTTTAACCCACGATCGGTCTTCATCAGAACTATCGCCCTCGTCACTAGTCTCATACAGTTCCATATCAGAATCTTTATCTTCAGTATCTTCCACCTGCTGAATATAAAACAAAAAATGCTGTAGTTCACACATTTAATTGATGTAGTCTCTTTTGCATAGTAAAGAAAAAGTGCAAAATCTTTCAGGAATAAAAGATGACCCTGTGTCCAAGACACAGTCAAGCAGCCTAAAACCTTCTCAGCTCGGAGACTCAGGCAACTCCTTGTATTTCGTTATACAGTCTTATTGTTAATTTTGGTATTAGTTACATCCACAGATATAGATAGACCTAGATAACGCAAGTATCACGATTTGTATGAAAACCAAGCGTGCCATTTTTAGACTACCTATTATGATGTCACCAGCACTATAAATCGGAAAATCAAATCGATTCAAAGACGCCGCCGCGTATGGTGCGTCCTTCGCTCCAAGCCTCCAACCCTTGCCTTTTGGACCAGCGCCGACGTCCGACTAGCGCTATACACCGATGCAAACTGAGCGCGAAAGTGGCTACTTTAGTCCAGTCATTTTAGGTTTTATCTGCGGAATAATTCCTAGTGGGCTGAATTTTTGTATATTATACCTATATTAGGGCATTGTAATGAAGATGTGAAAAATCGATATTGATATTGTGTCGGCTAAAGTTATCAAGGTCAAAAGGTCACGAAAATCAGTTTTTCGCAAATATCTCGCGACCTATTGCTCGGAGGTCAATCGCGGTCATTATAATATTGTTCCTAGTAAAATTACCTACAAAAAATGTATCTGGCATTTTTCTGTAAAATCTATCGTTTTCGGTGTAGAGCGGTTATAAAGCGACTAGAATGCACTCACATACGGTATGGTATACGTACATAAAGGTGTTAACTCTATTGGTTTTTAACCGACTTCCAATAAGGAGGAGGTTCTCTGTTCGTGTGTATGTATGTAATTTTTTTTTTTAAATTTATCTTCTCGCATAAATCTCCGTCAATTGTGGACCGATTTTCAAAATTTCAGCCCACTAGGAATTATTCCGCAGATTGGGGTTCAAAATGCCTAAAATGACTGGACTATTAAGTACGTAAGCTAGGCACAAAAAGTGACACGCGAAGTAGTTGCTCCTGCCTATGAGTACATCTATTTTACAGTTCTCTACTTTTATTGTAACAAGAAATATGCAAATGTTAAGAGAAGATAGGGTAGAATCTTTATTTTCTTTTTTACCTGCATTGGCTCAGCTTCCACTCTCTTCTCCTTGTTTTTATCAAACCTGGACAAAACTGGGTTGAGTAAACGATATTCTTCAGCTCCTCTATCCACCTCGAAGTCAGGGTTCTCAAACAAGGCCTATAACAAAAAAAAGTTATTGCAAACATCAATGATTATTTATAGGTGATGTAACTCATAATATATACATTTAAAACTAAAGCATACCTTAAAACGATCGTCTTTGAGTAGGTTAGCCGATTGTTTCTTCTTCTTTCCTCCATCATCCATGAGCTTGGATGCCAAATCTCTGTTAACTTTTGGTAAGTTGTCCTCAACTTTAATCCTGGAGGGTCTCTCCTGTTCAATCTTTTCTCTTATCTTACGTTTCTTATATTGTTCGAACGCAAATGGATCTGCGATTGACTTCGCTCTCTTGTACAAACGCACATCAACAAAGTATCTGTAATTTTAATTTACTTGTTAAAATGTCGTGAGGAAATGTTGAATATGAAAGTGGCTATAAGAATCGGCAGAGACCAAATATATGATGAATGGCACTGGCATGACAACTAATAGATAAGTAAGGAATGGCCAGAGACAAGAACTGTACCAACCCTAAACAAAATGGGGACTGGGGCTGGAGATGGAGAATGTTATCAGAATTTTTGAGTTTCAGATCAGAATTAATCTGAAACTCAAAAATTACAATCTATAAATCCAGCAAGTCTTACCCATGCATGTATGCTCTTAATAGATTTGTTCCTAGCAAGTGATCCAATCCCAATGATTCAAGTTCCTGCTTAGTGATGAACTTGTAATCATCATAAACTGTTTGTGATGCTGAGGTCTCTAACTCCTCAGTCAAATTATCCAAGAAAGCACACCATCTGGGTGCAGGACCTGGTAAAAAGTGAAAAATATTTTAGTTATGTTATACATATAACATAGGTTAAATAAATATTGTATACATAAACAACATTCAAAAGCAATTTTCTTGTGAAATTGAAATGAGAAAAGAGCTATTTCATAGAATAGTATGTTTTTGAGAATACAGTATTTGCAACAATTTACAATTTCTACTGGCACTTTAGGAAATTGCTTCTGAACTTTAAATAAAGTATAAATATTTAGTGCCACTTTTATTACACAACTGCCCAAAAAAGAGTTTTGTTTTCACACTTGTTGAACACATACCTAATGATGGAATGTAATATATTTGCATTTTTTGATCTTCAACTGCCATCATACTTAAACCTGTGTTTGGGAAAACACATAAATCATTGAAATCTGCTGATGATTCTATGCTGGTGTATTGCTTGCCCTGAAATAACATTATAAAGTATAAAGTAAGTATGTTACTCAATATTAAAATTAAAACAAATTCTTGGTACTGATTTGGGTAAACATACAGTATTTTTATCCCATATCTTCACAACAGTAGCATCCATGGAATAAACATAATTCATTGTTTTATGGAATTCTAATGATTTTATAGGTATTTCGTTCATGTGGTCCTTAACAAGCAAGGGTTTACTTGATCTTATGTCATACAACAGCACATGACCTGTAGATGTGCCTACACCCATTCTCAGAGGACCATCAAATTTAGCTGCAGTTATAGCAGGCAATTTGTCATTTCTGTAAACAATAAATGAAGAAAATTAGAATCTTAGATAAATGAATCACAGTGTTGTATTTTATATATATACTAGCTGAACCCGCGCATGCGTTGCAATGCTTTTTTCCTACTACCCTACCCACTACTCTACCTACCTACTACCCTACCTACCTACTACCCTACCTACCTACTACAATACCTACCTACTACCCTACCTACCTACTACCCTACCTACCTACTACCCTACCTACCTACTACCCTACCTACCTACTCTACCCTACCTACCTACTCTACCCTACCTACCTACTTTCCTACTACCCTACTTACTACCCTACCTACCTACTACCCTGCCTACCTACCAACCACTTTCTCGTTAAAACCTTCTCTGGACTTCCACAAATAATTCAAGACCAAAATTAGCCAAATCGATCCAGGCGTTGTTGAGTTATGCGCTTACCAACACATTTAGCGATTCATTTTTATATTAAAGAAGATATAAGATATATACAGTTTTTACATACTTGTATTCAGAATCTGTACAATGCATTGCACAATCTAGTATTCCTTGTCTTGATTTAGTGCGCGGGTCCCAGGCCTCCACATGGCCAGATTCTGTGCCAAGCATCAATAATCCATGTTCCTCATTTACAGCACAACAATTAATTTCATTTGCTTTTGTTACATATGGTGCTAAGAACTGGCCAATTTCCAAATTCAATCGATACACTTCCTGCAAATAACAATAATTTTGACTACATAATAAAACACCAAAGTAAATTAAAAGTTAGAACCAGGAATTGTTAACATGTTATCTATACATACTGATGATGCACCAACAACAAATAGATCACATGATGGTTGATGGTAAGATATGTCTCTTCCAAACCGAGGAACTCGAAGACGATAATGACGACCATGTCCCACATGGAATTCAATATATCGATCACACTGTAGAAACACTATCTGTAAAGAGGAAAAAGGTATTATTTCTATTATATTTTTCAAAACAGTAGCCCAGAAGATTAAAATTAATTATGTTACTTACTTTTGAATAATCTTCACTTAATATTTCAAATGTTATTACTTCAGAATCCAGACACCTTTCAAACTTTAAGGACAAATTATTAACATCATAACATTTTATCCTTGGTTTATAGATGCCAGTAGCCATTATATATTGTCCATCTTTAGAAACCCGCAAGCTAGTGCTTACTCCTGGCATATCAAACTCTTGAATCAATTCAATTCTTCTTCTCAGGTCTACATTCTTTTTTAAAAGAGCACGTTTTTTCCTTTCCGTCAGCCACTATATTACAAACAGAACAGTATTGTTAACATTGATGTAATCAATGTGAGGATTGTTAAATTCCATTTTTTACCTGGATAGGTTAATAAGACAGAGTATTGTGACTTACATCAGGAAGAGACTTTCCAACGCTGAGGTTATAAATTTTAACGTTATCTATTTCGGAAAGCTGCATGATGTTTCAAGACACAGGACGATATGCACTAAATTAAACCACAAATTACAAAATAGCTTTACATTTCAAAATACTGAACATGCTTTCTTTGTTTTGACAGCTATGACAGGTGATGAATGAGTTGACATGACATTGACATTACAATTTACATTTTGATGTTGACAATTCCGTAGTGCGTGACGCACGTTGAACACGCAAAACCGTAACAATTACGGTTTTTAATCTAAATTCTGTCTGGTCTATCGCTGCTTGTAATTAAGTTCCCGTTGCAACGGGAACTTAAACATTGAGATTACACAAACACAAAAAGCTTACATAGCTTGTAGTGTCAATCAGGTTTACGATGGATACAAATCAATTTTATTGATCGTATTGACTTGAACAATAGAATCTGTTCGTCCTCTATTTGATCAGAGGACCGCTCTTAATATTCGATTTGTGCACTCTATGACTTAAGTACTTTAGTCTGCCAAAGCCAAAGCATTGTTATACTCTGTGGCCTCTGTGGGTTATGCACTCTGTTGTGACAGCAGACAGAATGAGGTTAGTAAATACTTTACTCTTTGAGGTTGTTATTTATTGATTAAAATAATTTCGTGTGGTAAACCAACGTGTTTAAATTAACCACAGCAACGACAAGTTGGTTTTGAATTTATTGCTTAACAAAAGTGTAGACTGTAAATTGTCTAGTAACCAGCAATTCCAAATATTTCCAACTTGCGGAGTTTTAGGGTTCCAAAAATTTTGTTCTTTGGTTCTTCAAAATCTACAGCTGAGCTAGTCCAAAAGTCTGATTTATTTTTAAGTAGTAATTTACAGCCTTAAACGTTATAATGGCGGGCTTAACGAAAAAACTACAATTACCGAAAGCCGTACTGGATATGAAGTTCATGAAGAAAACAAGAGAGAGAATAGAGAAAGAATTAGAAAACACACATGATCATGAAGGTTTATATTCTGATATGATAACAAATGAAATGAGAAGTGCCACTGGTAACTTTATATCAGAGTCAAGCTTCATATTTTGTGAAACAATGCTTGAAGGCAGACTATCATTCAAAGGAATGAATCCAGAGATCGAAAGGCTAATGGAGATGGAGAATGCAGACAAAACTAAACAAAACAGTGGGGAAATGGTTAAGGATGTTTCAGATGAAATTTTAGCAAACAAAATGGAAAAGTTTAACAAAATGAAAAGACGTAGTACAAATACAGCCAGTGCACTGACAAATAGTAAAAGGAAGAAATAAATAAATATAGTATCTTGAGTAGCTTTGATCTATAATATAGGTATGACAAGTGATAAAATAAAAATTGTTTTATGTTACTACAAACTGTTGTAATACATATTATTATACTAATACATAATAATTATACTTATTTTTAAAGTATTTTATTTTGTTTATATTAAATCCCCTAATTCACATTATATACTGTCCTAGAAATATATGTTGAACAATGCTTTAGAGCAGGTACGCACAGACTTAGTGAGACCACGGGCCACTTGGGCAAATGATGAACTAATGGCGGGCCACCAGCACAAATTAAAAACATAATTTGTGTTGGTGGACCCATTTTTTTTACGATTTATGCATGAAGCTTCAGACAAAGGGGCACTAAAATGCAAGAGCGAGCTCGAAAATCCTTACCCTTCACCGAAAGGTAATTTTATAAAATTTGATTTTAATTTTATTGTTAAAATTAACGTATTGAAGGAAGGATTGGACAATCCAGAAAAGACGGCGGTAAGAGCGAGCTAGAAAATTTTAGTGGCATGCGGCTGACCGAAATATTTACGTAGGGCTTGTTTGAAAAGCCGCCCCACGGCAGCGCAGCGACTTAAAGTAAGGAAAATACACCACTGCTTGGTTGTCCTTATTTTTACAACATAGTCCCGATTACAATAGTCATTATATTATTATGATCTGATAACCATGACCTGATGCTGACCTTAGCCATATTTTTCTTCAAATGTACGAGGGAATATTTTTGCTGGCGGGCCACTGACATACTACCGGGCGGGCCGCGGTCTGTGCATCCCTGCTTTAGAGAGTATAAGGTGCTTTGCACATGGAGCAGCAACTATTGTAGCAATTGGCAACTGACAACTACGTGTTTACATCATAGAGTAAGTAAAAGTTTGTTTACATATATTTCAATTGGACTGTGCACACAGCAACTCGAGTTTCGATGATCGTCAACAGTTTTCAGTTGCAGTAATTGATGACTAAGTTAGTTCCCACCATCGTCACACTGAACAGATTGAGCAACTCAGCTATGAATGTAGCTCGCAGATTGTCATAAAATTGCGGCAACCATAAACGTTATAGCAACTATCAACTAGTTACAGGAAACTTTTAAAATGTTGATAGTTGCCTCAACTTAAGTTGCTCCATGTGCAAAGCGCATTACATATCATCACACTTGTAATCCCTATAGGGTTAGGCAGAGGTGTACCCAGTAGTACACCCACATTGCGCCAGTTATGGTTAAACCCATGTAAAGGGGGGACGACCCCATTAAAATAGTTTTTATGTAAATTGATAACTTTCAATTGTTCTTCTTTTAATGCCGCCTGTGGGCCTCTGATTGGCTTTACATGCCATCGAGAAATATCTCGGGCATGCTGGTTTCCTCACGATGTTTTCCTTCACTCCTTTAACTGATAATGACAAAATTGTTTGTTTCATACTAAATACACATGCACTAACAAAGGAACTCTCTTTGAACATCCCACTACAACGGAAAGGACATTCTTACCCAATGAAAATGTAATAAGTTTGATATAGCAGGTAAAAATAAAAGCTTTTGTAATTATTATCCTTTAATGTTAATAAATATATAATATGTTATGTAGCTGTATTCTATTCTATCTATTTATCTTCGGGGATGCCGGCAGACACCAGACGGGCGATCAGTCCTTTCGTTGTGGATTATTTCGCCCAGTTCCCCATAAAATTTATGTAGCTGTATGTATGTATTTCAAACAGTGAGCCTTAAAATAATCAGCTTATGTCAACAGTGAGAAAATTTCATGAAAATTAAATCTATAAAAAATTAATAAGAATGGGAAGTTAGTTTGTCAGTCCTTGCATTTCATCTGACATATTTTCATCATGTGGTCCTAAAAATAATAATATGTCAGTCAAGTCCCTGTTGCATGAGGTTATGAAGATCTCTAAAAGCAGCTCCGAGGCGTCCCTGGAGCGTTTGTCGTTTGAGCAAAAAAGCACGTACGTCGAGCAGCAGTCGATGTATCTGCATGCATTTAGAAAACCGCTCTTCACGGGGAATATCTACACCCAAAGTACGCACTGGGGCACTCACGTTAGCTCTCACCACGGATGAGAAGTTACGGACTATGAGCCTCAACGCATTGCATCCACACTGCATATATCTGTAATTTACAGAAGAAACTTTATGAAATAAAGAACAAAAAATATAACTAATGTAAAACTTTCAGTGCCAAGCACCCAGCATATGGGTTGAACAATAATTCGTTTGTGTACCCACAACCCGGGTGCCTCCGAGTCGGCGCTATACGAAGCTATAGATGACTGTGCTCATGCCCAGCACCCGCCCGAAGAGCGGGACCAATTCTTAGTAACTTTAGCGTTAAGGGTTTTCGACACAATTATATGAAGTATTTTTTCAAATCATCATCTTAATTACCCTTATCCTGCCCTTATTGCAATTTTTTTGGGGCCTACGCAGCATACTTCTCCCCCTTCCTTCTCCTTTCTAGCCATATCATTTTTTTAAGTATCCCATTTATTTTGGAGAGCTCTAAGCCCGGCTGGCGTGTGATAAAGTGAACTTTGAAACGTGTAACCAAATGAACTCGGATCACCCGGATGCGAGTTCATTTGGCTTGGGCATAGAGTTAGAATCCCATTGCGCAATCATTGCGCCGATGGACTCGAATTTCGTGTTTTTTATGAATATTTTCTAAACAATTTTGCACATAGAAATAAAAAATGAACAATTCAAAATTGATAACGAAAGTGTTCATGTGAAAAAATACTACATGATACATACGATTCATATTTGCTCTGCAACAATTCATATATCTTGGGTAACATTAATAGGCAGATGTCTAAATTCCACAATGATCTGAAACAAAGTAAAATCCATATTAACCTTCGTTATTAGGTACTTAGAATGTAAAAATGCATGAATTTATATTAATTAAGAACACGAAACTTACGGTCTATGTGCCATAACATTAAGTATGTCGAGTATGACGGACGTATCCTCGAGAGCAATAACAGATTCTAATGCAGATCTCAGACTTTTATTAACTCGGACGGAATGAAAGATCTGAAAACAAAGAGAAAAGTTGGAGTCAGTTGAAAATACTGAAAAATATATTTTTATTAAATGATCAACACACGCTTAAACTAAAACGACGGGGCACTTAATAACTTGTCCTGTTGTTTTTACACTACAGGAACTGACTGACGCTACCAAAACCGCCAAACTAGTAGCTCAGTTCTGGGCCTTCGACACGCTAAGAACAAGTAGATCTAAAATACTCGACACAACACTGATTGGAGATGTACACAGAGATGTTACAGTAGACATTTCATCGCCTCAGTTTTGTTCGACTTGTGGAATGAAACATTTGAATGTATTTATATACATTGGCATGTTTTCTAGTTGATATTATGCTAGGCGAAAGCTCCACTCGATTGCTATCGTGAATCAGGGAGATAAATAAAATTAGCCTATTGTGTCCCACTGTTGGGCAAAAGCCTCCCCCATTCCTTTCCAACTCTGCCGGTGTTTGGCTTCTCTGGCCAATTAGTAAGGAACGAGTCCAAATCGTCACGCCAGCGTTTCTTGGACCAGCCTCAGTGGCGACGATCGTCTTCAGGCACCTCTGCGTGACGATTCTGGCCCCATCTGTCCTGACCCGTCCTGGAAATGTGACCCGCCGACATGACGCCATGCAATAGGGAGTGGTAATGAGAAGTGACCTGTAAGGCACGCTGCCTGGCGGTGAGCACAGCCATCATGGAGTCGTGGCCGCGCATCATGACGCCCAGCACCTCCTGCTCGCTGGGCTCCACAGCTCCGCGCGCGCCGCGCCGGGCTGTCCCGCCTGCCAGCCCGCGCTGTAACCACGCACAATTTATTGTCTATACTAATATTATAAAGAAGTAAAGTTTGTGTGTTTGTATATTTGTTAAATTGTAAGAGGTAATCTCCGGATCTACTGAACCGATTTTAAAAATTCTTTTACCATTAGAAAGCTACATTCATCCCGGGTGACATAGGCTTTTTATCTCTGTATTCCCACGGGAACGGGAACTACGCGGGTGAAACCGCGTGACGTCCGCTAGTATTAGATAAACAGCACACCAATATAATATTTGTTTTTGAAACACAACATGCGAAAAAATTGGCGGACGATTTTTACTTAAACATATAATTAATTAATTTATTTATAGATATAATTTAAATACCCCGGCACGATGGATTTGGAAGAAAAAAAACAACCCGAAATTATGGTGCCCAAAATCCGATACGCCAAGATTGTGTCGCGCCACTAACAACACGGACATTTAACAGTTAACTGCTGTGTCCATCCGAATACCTACTACTACCATGTTTGTTTAAATAATAGAATGAGTAGTAAATGGTAGTTCATATTCCACTTTTCATAAGCGCTGAGGCTGATAATGTGTCTGGATTTTTGTGCAACTCACGGGTAAGAATTCATCGAGATCAAGTCCGACGGGCCTGTCGGTAGTGTGTGGCACGAACTCTGGCTCTGCTTCGACTTCAGGTGTCTCGACACTGCGGGACACTGTTACGGTTTCTCTAACAACAGGCTCCACTCTTCTCCTGCAATCACGTTGTGAAACATTATTTGTATACATGATTTGAACAGCTTCGAGAACGAATATACATTACAGAATAATTCTCATACCTCGAAATTTCAGTAGGTGCTCTGGTGAAGGACAATGATCGAGGTCCTAATGATGGCGGGCCCAAGGATATATCACTGTTACTGGGCCGGAGATTCGACGTTGCTAAAATAGAGAATTTTATTTTTATAATCACGAAAGAACATTATTAATAATTTACAAAGAAAAGTTTCATAAAACTTACTTAAATCTGTAGTGGACTTTGTTTCTTTGTACGAGTTATGTCGATTAAGCGAGTTTGATGTGAGCGGGCTGGCGGCGTAATCTCTTAGTGTTTGCGCTGAAGTGAATGTATTATTTTCTTTTGTGTTGTCCGTCACCCCTGATTAAGCAAATAGCATATTATAATGATTAAATTAATTAATTAAGTAAACCTTCGATGCCATTAGCATACCTACTTATCTCTTGACAAATAAGACTACTAAGAACAACTAAGAATAATAAATAATGAAGCAGATATCTCGGCAGAGTATGGCAAATAGCGCACTCTTAAATTAATCCTCTCCCAATCGCAAAGCCTCATATTTTTAACGAACTTTTAAATCGATATGCCAATTTTCAGTACAATTGGGGGAAAACGGTGTAAAAAATACAAAGAATTTTGTTGGGACGATTTAGCGGACCTTTTTAGGTTTTGAGGTTTTAAGTTACTTGAGAGCACTCAAAGTTCCCTAACTGCTCTCAAGTAAACCAAAAGTAGTGTTAAAGAACCAAACCATAAATAGTAACAGTTATAAAGCTAAATGCAAAACCAGTACCAAATAATGAGTTAATCTTACTTGCAAAACCTTCAGTTTTCTTCTCCACAACAGCGTAATGTTCTTTGGTGGAGGTGGGGATGCGCGAGTAGTGTTCTGCTCGCTGACGCTGCGGCGGTGAGGGCTGCGGCAGCGGTCGCGTCAGCGGCACAGGCTCGTCCAGCATTAGATCGCGCAGGCACGTGTTCACCACAGGTTCCGACTTCTCTGTTTGCTCTTGCACTATATGGCATACGGAATAAACAAATGTTGCTACCAATATTTATAGGTATAGTAATTATATCAGATGTGTGTGTCAGAACTTAAGAAAATTTGTGTGAATATAATTATTATTATGTAAGGTGGATGTGGAGGGGACATTAACATGCAACCTGTTAGACTTTTACCATGAATATTCAAAACTCAAACTCAAACTCAAATCGTTTATTTCAATTAAGCCATTACAGGCACTTTTGAATGTCAGAAGGACGGAAGAAGAACGAAACTACGAGTGCAATGCGCCATTCCGAAAGCCACCACGCCGAACCACACGCCACCGAATGCCCGCAACAACGAACACTGCGAGCACGAAAGCACCCAGCGACGCAAACCGCAACAACGAATGCTCGAGACCCCGAATCACGGAACAACGAATGCACGCCGCAACGTGCAACCGCCGCCCCGCGACCCGGAGCCCCGCACACCCACCGCCACGGCACGCGCCGCCGCGCGCCCCCGCACCCACACCACTCGCCGCCGGTAACATCCGGCGCCGCGCAGCCCGACGCAGCAACTCCCGAAACGACGCATTGCACTCCTACGCTACAGTCACAATCACAAGGCATAATAACTTGTGAAAGTACTGTAGTTGCCAGTTCCCTAACGTAGATCTCATGAAGAAGAACGAGCAAGAAACTCCATGGACATTTAGAAAATCTTGGTACATTATATCATTCATGTTTAGATGGTATATTATGTGAGAACTATGTAGCAAGACGTGCAAGTTAAGAGCGTCCAGAGTAAAAAGATATAATAAACAAATCAAAAAGAAAAATATATTTACACCATGGCAACTAAGGAATGACCAGTCTCCACTGACAGCGCCCGTTCACGAACATGACGCATGGATCAGCACCATTCAACTCAACCATTTTGAAGGGAACTAAATGATCCGACACACCCGCCACCATCAGCGAGACATTTGAGTGAGCATGACATTCTCTCAGCCACCAGGGCAACGTCACTAAAATATAACTAAATGTAAAAATGTAAAAAGGGGCTTTATAGTACATAGTACTCACACATGTGCCATGCAATTATACAATATTAAGACATTGAATCTATACAATGCAAAGATATTTTTACAATCTTCTGCAGCCTCTACAATAACTTCACATGATAATCGATGTAATTGCCCCTATGGTTGTGGAGCAGGACCAGCATGGAGCCAAGCATTTTTATCATCAATGTAATCCCCCAACTTATAGTATGCTTGCCTACATAGTGTGCGTTTTACACAAGTTTTAAATTTCGTCTCACTCAGTTGAAGAATGTGAGGGGGTATTTTATTGTAACATTTTAAACAGTACCCCATGAAAGATGAGTCTACTTTAGCTAGCCTGAAACCTGGCTGAACTAGTTGGTCCCTATTTCTCGTATTATAGTGGTGTCTATCAAATTTCGGCGAAATCTGTTAAAGCCACAGCATGAAAAGTAACAGACATGCAAAGATACTTTCGATTCTTTTATATTACGGATTACCTAAGACTGTGATCGCGCGATATAGATAGCACAGCATTATTACCCGACTGCGGCGAAACCCAAAAGGAGGGTTATTTAATAGTAGCATTATGCGCTTAAAGATATTGTACTAAGCAAGTGTATATCACCTGTTATTGAATAGTCTTCTGAAGACAAACTGGTAGCGGGCGGAGGCGTGCGTGTTACTAAAAAAACAAAATAAATTAATATTGGCCAATTTTGTAACGGTGGTTGTTGTTTGGGCTAATTTTTGTGGTCAGGCTGGGTTTGTGTCATCTACTCACATGCTCTAGAAGGTCGGAATATCTCAGTGTAGTCATTAATATTGGGTATAACAGCACCTGAATCCTCATCCGCTTCCGTTCCAGACGTAGATTCTTCAGCAGTCTTTTCGTCAAGGAGAGTTGGTCTATGCATGACTGTGACGAAATAAAGAATGGATTAGTTTTAAAACTTTATTATGGGCTAAAAGACTTGAAAATGCAATCTCCAACCTTGTTTTGGTGGTTTTTCCTTTGAGAAACTTTTGCGCACTGAGTGTCCCTTTTGGAAGGGTGAAAGGTCCCTCACAACTGGTGACGACATAGGGGGTGGTCCACCAAATGGGTGAACTTTAGTGAGATCAACAACTGATAAAACCACATAAGTTGAGTGGAATGATCCAGCTATCTGCAACAGTAAATGGGAAATGAATGAAATGTACAATTGCATCAGGAAATAACCAGTTATGAATATTGGTAGCAGACTTACTAATTGTGTTTGAGCAACAGTGATATCATGAATTTGACCCCAATGTCCATGAACTGTGTCAAACACTCTGGCTGGTTCCCATCCAACAACATGCAAGCCATCATTAGCACAGCCAAGCAATGTTGTACCATCATCACTGAACACCATGTGTCTGAACAATGGAAATTCATGATTATACATTTCATTTAGAAAAGAATAGGTGCTAATTAACTACCATATTTATATAATGAGAATAAAGTTTAAGTATCCTGAATGACTATTATAATAATAGCTTTGTGATTCTTTTTAACCGACTTCCAAAAAAAGGAGGAGGTTATCAATTCGACTGTATTTTTTTTTTTTTTTTTTTTTTTTTTTTTTTTTTTATGTTTGTTCACTCATAACTTGCGACTGGGTGAACTGATTTTCATGATTCTTTTTTCATTTGAAAGCTGGTGCTTCCCGTGTGGTCCCATTGTCACCATTTCAATATCTGATGATGGGATCTTGTAGAAATCGGGGAAACTCTTCAATAAATAACAGCAGATTAACCGCGATTGTTGCTATAGCATATCTAAGCATGGTTTACGCCATCACACAACATAATATCACGCCTGTACCCACTACAAAGGTTATAAAAACTATTTTGTGAAGATCTGATGAAGAACTTCGGAGATAGGCAACGGAACTCCTCAATAAATGATAGCAAATGGACTGGGATAGCTGAAATCTCATATTGTCTGTCTATTGTTTACACCAGTTCCTAACATAACATCACGCCGGTACGTTGTGAAGGGGTAAGCACATGTGAAACACTAAAAAGTGAAAAATAAAAACTTTTTTACAAAAAATAAAACCGACTTCGACAAAAAAAACACTCAAAAGTGAAAAATAAACTTGAGAAGAAAAATCAGTTTCTGAAGTCGGTGACAAAAAAATGAAATCAAAGAAACAAAAGTCACCGACTTCAGAAACTGATTTTTCTTCTCAAGTTTATTTTTCACTTTTGAGTGTTTTACTAAGTAGTTTTTAATTAAATAAATGTATTTACAAATCAGTTAAGATTGCAAGTTGTATGTATCATAGCATTAATTAAATTTTTAATGAATACATGCTGTTAATCACACCTTTAACAAGCAAAGAAAACTCTGCAACACTCAAAAACTATTCTGTAAGATTAATTTAACATACCTAATAGATGTATTATCCTTATCAAACTTGGAAACCAAAGTGAACTTCTCCATATCCCAGAAGTTAACAGTTCTGTCAGCCCCACAGCTTGCCAGTAGAAACTCATGCGGGTGGAACTTCACACATGTCACTGCTGAAGTATGCTCCATAAATTCATGTAGCACTTTGCCAACACGCACATCCCAAACCTTAACTAAACCTATAAGAAAATGATCTTTTTTAATATCAGGTGATTATGTTTTATAGCATTATTATGGATTATTTTCTATTCAACATACCATCTTCACAGGCAGATGCAATCCATTGTCCATCAGGGCTAAACTGTAGGCTGTTGACTGCAAGACGGTGGCTGGAGTAAGTTACAATACACCCTCTCTTTCTTGTATCCCATAACTTAACATTACTGTCACACGAGCCTGTAGTTAAATAATCACCATAGGGGTGAAAGTCCATACATTTTATAGCCCCTTTGTGGCCAGTGAATGTCCTCAACAACTTAGCTGCTTCCAAGTCCCATATTTTTAAGGCACCAGTTTGTGATCCAGCACAAACTAAATCTTCAGAATGGCCAAAGCATACACATTCTACAGGAGTTGTATGCCCACTTAAACTCTGTAAAAAAATTTGAAAATAGAATGGAGTCATTCTTTTCATGGACCCCAAAGAGATAATTGATTTGCAAAGGTACTAACCATGAGACAACTCTGTCTTCCGATGGCCCACAAGTTAACTTTTTTGTCGTCGCCACCAGTTGCCAGCACCTGGTTGGACTTGTGGCCCATAGCCAGGCAGTTGACATTTGATTTGTGAGCAACAAATTCTTCTGCAAATGGTACAAGGCATACATTCAGTATCTTACGTAAGTTTGTATTTATCAAATACGGTATACACTATACATACGCAGTTTCCATGATCTTCGGACACCCTCCATCGTGATTTCGATTCATGTGAATTCCATGTACGGAAAATGTAACCTTGTGGGACAAAATAATCAGTCCCAATTAATTATTCATTCAAAATATTTATTTTAACTTATAAATCAATTTTGTGGCGTGTCGATACACATTTCACTATTAATAATTTACATATTTGTTTTACGTAGTTATTTATTTGTGTTTAGTTTGGTCCTCTATCAGTTCTTCACATCTGTCACATAAAATTTTACCTAAGTCACTTCTGTCATTAGTGAAGCGCTTGAAATGTTTGTTACGGTTTTAATTCTCAAGATAAAAAAAATCGCCTAAATGGTCAGTGTTTTTTTTTTCATTATTAAATTAAAAGTAATGTTATTTACAATTTTTTTTCTTTTTCTAAATTACCATATTTCTGCGACAATAAATATTTTTTCTTTCTTTCAATTTTTTCTAGTTAACGCCACCTTGAACTGTAAAAAGTTATAATAGTAGTGTGTTTATATCAAACTAGTCAACCTAGCTTTTGCCAGCGGCTACGCCCGCGTGAAAATGACGATTTTCCATACAAACTTTCATCCCCTATTTATTAACTCCTTTAGGGGTTGAATTTCGAAAAATCCTTCCATAATCCTTGTCTGCATTATAAAGGGAACCTCTTTGCAAAATTTCAGCTTTCTAGGTCCAAGGGTTTGGGCTGGGCGTTGATAAGTCAGTCAGGACTTCTCTTTTTATTTATATAGACTAACTCTGCCTTTTAGGACCCAAAAAAACAGTGTCCTAAGTTTTTCTTGTATTATATTGTAATAATAACTGTGTCCCGCGTGAAATTATTATAAAAATATTACCCTTTCTTGCACGGAACCCTAAAATTGTTTTTCAAATAAAAATAGAAGTTGCAAGTTACTATCAGCTACTACGCATCAGCTGCGAACTTTCAGTTTACTGGCATCAGCCAGTAAACTGTAAATATTTAGTAAATCAACATCGACATATCATAACATCACACCTGTAATCAACTAAGGGCTAAGGCAGAGGTGTACCTGTACATACCTAACTAATCGTTCAGACACAAGACACTTTAACGAGTAGATTTCAACTTTATCGCTAATCTAAGTTCAATGTTGAATGGAACATTTTGACAGTTTCGGGTAGGTCTGTTCACCCACATTTTGCCACGTGCCTATTGCCATCAACTGGGCACGACGATGGCATAAATCCAAATTTTGTGGCTCGCTATTCACATAACTATTCTTGATGGAAAACCCACTAACACGTCGCCCGACCTGCTTCACAGGGACATACTTACCTAAGGGATTTTACTACGACTAGCCTTAGGCCCAGATTCAGAGACCGCACTTTGACTTTACTACACTTTTCTTTTGTAGGAAATTAGTTTAACACGAAGGACTACATTATTTAAACGCATACTAATGCAAAGTTTACTTTGATGCCAAAGTCATGATTATCGACTACTTCGCCTTTACTAAGTAAAGAACAGCTTGAAGTAGATCTTTCTATCAAAGTAAAGTCAAAGTGTGGTCTCTGAATCTGGGCCTTAGATTTCACGTAAAACAAAAATAAATTCATAAATAATTACGGCATAAAGTTGCCAGCTTGAATAATTGGGTAAATAGGTTAGAGAACTAGTCAGTGTTGCCAACTTAGTGGATTTTCAATAGATCTGGTGGTTTTGACTTACCTTTTACCGGACAAATATCGATTTTAGTGGCTAGTGGATTTTCTAGTGGAATTAATTGGCACCAAAGAGTCGTTTCAATCAGAGATTAACCATGATGATACGAACGGGAACGACTCATCTGAATATAACTTAATAATATTTGATTGACATCTTTTAAAAAACAGGTATTTTTAAGTATTTTGTTCTTCCACAAAAGCCATTAATTAATAGAGAGTTGAAGTTGATGTAATTTGTTACCTAATATGTATTTTTAATGTTATTGCTTTAATAACTTTCCCAAAAATATTGTTTTCTTCTTGCAAAGGCCACAAATCTGCCAGAAATAAAGTTAGTGGAAAATTTTAGCGATTTTTTAAGACGTGCGATTATTTTTAGTGGAATTCTGGTGGTTTTAGACGTCGATTCTGGTGGGGAGCTTGAACTTGATACTTCGTTGGCAACACTGGAACTAGTTACTGAAGTCTATCAAAATAAACTTAGTACACACTATTGTTTTCATATTTATTTATTTACTGTTCGGGGTAATAAACCTCAGAATGGCTTTAAAATGTTATTTGAGCTCAATTCCTAAAATATTGTTAGCGTCACATTACTCTCAAGTGCGACATGTTCATTATATTCAAGGTCAGGAGCCAGAACCAAAAATTAGGGAATATTTTTATTTTATTGATCATCAAGGAATGGTAAGCAACCTTTGTACTTCGTCTAACGAGTTATGAAATTTAAATAAAGGTACCTACACACTATACAAATTATAAATATGCAGGTATAAGTTTTTAGTGGTACTTTATTTTAATAGTCAAAAAATTACTTATTTTGGATCTTAATTTACACTGCTTTTTTTGTTTAGTTATTTTTAGATGATTCTAAGATGAAAAACTTCACATCATGCTTTAAGGAAAAGAAGTTTCTACAGTTTTTTTTCAAGAGGATACGTCTCAATAATACTGGTCGATATCAAGAAGACTTTCCTTTTATTTCGTTGTGTGGAAGGGAAAGGAATTTTATACGATGTGATGATGTCCCCATTGTATACACAAATGTTGTTAATAAGGATGATTGCGATTTTCTAAGTTATGGATATGCAGGTGACTTGATGCTATCAACATTTTTGCCTGATAAAATTTATATGCTACCTAGTACAGGTAGAGTATACCACCCTGCTGATGACAAGTATGGTGGTGTAGGATTAGTTAAATCCAAGTTAGCTATAGAATTTAGTAAACATTTTGAATTTAATGATAGTGAATTAAATGCGCCTACACACTTTAAATGGCAAAATAAAACTTATGAACTAGATCAGAATTGGTTTATGGAACAAGTTAAAAAACATAATTTGACCATACGGTCTGAACCCGACAATGAATAATGATGGTCATTTGAAAAGTTCACTTTGGCTGTAAGGAAAATCACTTTTAATACAATAATAATTTATTTTATTAGGTGGTTCAAACAATAAATTAGAGAACAATATGGATAACATTATCACAGGATATAATTATGGCAAATTAAAATGAACTTTTGTGATTGTATACATAGTTTCTATATAAATCTTTAGATTGTACAAATAAATGTATTTTGAATACTCTTAAAACTATGTTGTTTCTTCTTTAGAAAAAGCTTGATAAGACCCTGGCTGTACCCAAGATATACCTTGATTAGCACCTTCATTAGGGGAGGGGGTTTTAAGCATTATATTTTTGACAGTATCATGAACATCTGGTTCATATGGCTTGAATGTTATGAAATGTTTATCTTCTGTTGGTGGATCATCATACACATGGTCTATACTGAGCACAACACACTCTCTCACTTTCTCCATAAACATCTTTTTGTTGCTTTTGTACCTAAAAAGGTAAAGGTAAATCTCATAAAAACTGCAAGTGATACAAAACTGTATGCTCAGATGATTGAGTACAATGTATTATACTTACGCAACTGATGCCTCAACATTTGCAGGTGCTTTAACATTCAAGTTATGAAATATTGAATATACATATTTTAATATTTGCCATATGTGATTCTGTTTCCTGTCCCATTGTGGAAAAACTTCACTTAAATTCAGAACTCCAGTGTGAGCATCAATTGCTGGGTGGTATAAGTTTAATGTGAATGTCAAAACCTGAAAAAAATATGTTTTCAGGAACATTTATATAAAATCAGTATCTTTATCTATAAAGTAAAGGTACATTAATTCAAGATTAGGAAATGATAATTATCACAAGGCCGTCTAGCTGAAATGTAATACTTTTAGGACAGCTGATTCAACATGCATGTACATTAACTTAGTATTAATAATACTTACAGGAACTTCCTCATCTGGAAACTTGTCTGGTAATGTTAATGTAAATCTAAAAACTCCCCCTTCATAGAAACCAGCTCTCACAAAAATTACTCCAAACCACACTGAAATAGTTAATACTCACATATTTTACGTGATCTGATCATAAATTAATATATTCAAACTATTCTACTTACAAAATGAGTTCTCATACGATGGAATCACATAAATTCCCTGAAGGTTCTCTGTTTGTAACATACGGCTAAAATAAATCCAGAATCAGTTTACATTTTACTTCACTTCATTATTGTTATATTTAATACATTGAACAGCCCACACGTTATATTATGGCAATGCTCTCGATAACTGAGTCGATAAGTATCTACCCATTTCTCAAAGCAAAATATCAAATGAATTTATAATAAAATATGCACTTACTATTCTGCCATAATAACATACTCCTGATGAATCATGGAATATAATTCCCTAGTTTCTTTAACATTATTCTTCATCTCGTCATTCATCATAAAACAATAACATAAATTTACGTTACCTATCTAATTAAATGCAACAGTAACAATTAAAAATAAAATATTTCTTATTGTGATGTCGAAATGAAACGTCAAATACGAAGTGATGGGAAGTCGGTTACTTGGAATAACCGATCTTACGATACAATGAGTACCAAATTACCAATAAACCGTACAATCGACTAAAATATTTTTTAATCTGATCAGATCTACTGTACTAAGTTTGCAGAGAAAAACAAGAAAAAGCGTAGGAAACTTCCAACTTGTTTCCCGACCTTTGTCTACACTAAAATTTCAATTTAACTTGACATTGGCTTATTGCACAAACCGTGCGAAGCCAGAAAAAAAAAGTATAGAGAACGTCAGTTTCTGTTTCAGCCAAGGACGTTTCAGCTAAGCTGCCTTTGTCAAGAAATATGCGGAGATTGGCGACGTCACCACTTCACCAGCTGCAGCACCACCGCCAAGATAACTTTGTTTTTTCGTAATGGTAATCGACAAATATTAACGTCAATGTCAGGAGCTGCTGCCAACCTTTTAACGCTACTGGCCGATAGATGCCTCTGTCTCAAATTTAGTATAGGTAAGTTAATGGTATAAAATTTAAATTGTCTTTGTCCGGAAATATATATTATTTTTTAAGTTAGAAAAATCAATCATTGCTTGAATTTTATTGCAATTTCAGGCTTGGTCTTATCGCACAAGTTTATAAATAAGTACCTACATCAAGAATATAAAAAGGCATGTATTTAAACCGTTATCTGTATATTCCCTTTTTTCGAACAAAATATTTTAAAGTTACACCAAAAATACCACGGAACAGAAAGAACAGTGGAAATGCAAAGTAGGCGTAGCACGGCTGTCATAACTTTGCAGTGTACTGCAAACTCTCAGATTTTTGACTTAGCCGTGTTTTGACATCGCTTCGAGTCGCTAGTCTCCCGCCTATTTAATTTTTGCATTAATATGCCGTATTGTCACGTATTGTGCGATTTTGGAGCGTAAAAATGACTGTAGAAAAAAAAAATCTTGAAAACGGAGGTGTTTCCTATCATCGGTAGATACGATTTTATTTGTTTTCTAATAAAATCGTAGTAAATATCAATTTTCTAAAATTTCCTAAAAATGTGACAATCTGTCACATTATTAGAAAATTATAATCAACCTTTTCCGATTGAAATAAAGTTTATTTTAGATCGAATGTCGATTGTTATATTTTGAACAAGGATCTTTTTTGTTCTCGAAAGTTCCATGCTACTCAATTAGTGATGTGGTTAAGATCGGTTGCAGATTTGATCGATAGATATCGATAAAATAAAACAATGTTATACTTACTGTTTAACATTTCAATACAAAGATCCTATAATATCACATAAAATTCATTTTGAGAGGTATACCCGTACAACATTAAAGTTACATGTTTTGTAGCTAATATAGAATCAAACTTTTACAAATTTTAATAATGATTGAGAATTGCATTGACATTTTACGTAAAAACTGACACAATAATATTGACAATTTATGTTTTTCTTTTGTATGATGGCATCTTTACCACCGAAATATACCTGTTTAAATAAAGTATGAATGTAAGGACCATAGAGACCACCAAACCATAATAATAAAGTGATTATTATTATAAAGATACTAGCTGATGCCCGCGGCTTCGTCCGCGTGAATGTCGGTTACCGCGACCGATGTCGGCTATCGCGACCAAAAGTAATGTCTTCATCCCTTCCTTTCAACCCTTTTTTCGCACCAAAGATGAACGCGCACCTGACCGCACCGCAATCGCCGCAGTCATCGCATTTTATAAATCTTTATATGAAATAGTATATGGCATCACGCACCTATCCGCGCCGAACCATCCGTATTTTCTAAATCCTGTAGGTATACTGGTTCCACAAGATTCCACAACCTTAAAAAGTAGCCTATGTCGTTTTTCAGGCTCTAGACTATCTGTGTACCAAATTTCATTCAATCGGTAGTTTTGACGTGAAAGCGCGACAGACATCGAGAAACTTTCTCATTTATAATATTTGTTTAAATGAAATCCAAAATGTTCACTAGTAAATAGTATTATGCTGCAGTGCAATAATTACAACATTCTAATTGGCTCTAAGTTGGAAGTAGTTTAAAAAAAGTATCATCATTCATTAATCTTGTGTTAGGTTTCCCAAAGACGCATGCATCCGCAGACGGGTAAAAAGTCAATATAATTTCCCTTTTATGTTAACTCCTTAGAATTTTCTCGTAGAAAACTCTGTTAGTATTTATTTGTTTGGGTTTGTTGTAAATAGTTTTATGCAAGTAATAAAATATTGTATTTTATTTTATTATTTACAATTATTATCAGGTACAATTATTTGTTTATAATACTACAAACTTTTTTTCAAAATAAATTGATTATCTATCAATATCGATAATATAGATAAAAGCTTAATGTGTCTCTTCCTTGGCCGAGTAGCAAAAAATACAGACCTGTGACGCGAATATAATCCTTATTGCTGCAGTTTTTAAGTGTATTATTGCGTCCATTGAAAATACTGCCATCTATGGACGAGTAGCGGAATTTACTAGGCAATAATTTCTAGTATGATTGCTGATTACAAAACGTCGTATTTTATTTCTGAGTGAAGCAAAATAAATCCTATCGTAATACTACGAAGGTATATTTTTAAAATGTAGAATCTGTGAGTTACGCTAGTTGTGATTGAAATTGAAACGACCAATCAAACAAATTGTGTAGTTGTAGTGCACTGTATGATTAATGGTTTGATTGTGTTAGTTTGGCGACACTGGTTCCGATACAGATTTCGTCACTTAGCACTTCTACCTGTTTTTTCTGTTCTGTGAAAAATACTGACTTGCACACAAATTATGCACACTAAAGAAATCAAAAATATCCTTTTTAATGGCATTTGCAGAACTCTTTTATTAAACGAATAACTATTATCAAAATAGTATATCTAATAATTATTTAGTCCAACAAACATTTTAAAACTTTTTTAAGGAAAACCTACACCTGATTTACTCCATGACGCGCGCTCGCTTCGCTCGCATATTAAATAATATCTTCTGTCCCCGAAGTGCCGGGCCTCCGCCGGCCTCCTTCGTCGGCCTACGGCCCGGTGCCCATGCCGCCCATAAAGGACACTGTCGCGAGACGGTCGTATTAGATATCAGTTTTAGAAATTCCGTAGTGAGATTGTACAATTTAGAGTGCAAGTTAGTATTTTTGATAAGCAATTAGTATTTTTGTTTTACAAATCATATATCCGATGTACTAACTACATTTTTGGTGTGAATTCGATAAAAAAGGTCATCGCGTTTTGTGTGATTTTTTAGACTTTTTTGTAGGACATGTTTAGTTAATCAATTGGTTTTTTTGCACAGCATTCATTTTTCTGGTATGCATTCAGTTAATTAGTGGAGTTACCTAGTGTGCTGAAAAATTAAACAGATGTGCATTTAAATATAACCCATATAAAAATACCAAACAAGGTCATAATTAGCAGTGTCGTGCGTAGGTTCCAGCAGTAAGGCAAACAGACTGCTCTGAAATCCTAACGTTAACTTACTCACGCCAGGTGAGTGATTTCATCATCATCATCAGCCTATAATGTTCCCACTGCAGGGACTCAGGCTTCCTCTCTAGGAGAGGGATGGGCTATAATCTACCACGCGGGCCCAGTGCGCGCACTGGGCCCGCGCGGATTGGTAAATGTCACATGTCTTGGTGCATGTCTTCGAATTTTTTAGTTCTAAGACATGCCGGTTTCCTCACGATGTTTTCCTTCACCGTTTTGAGAGCAGTGGTGATGAAATAAATTACACAAAGTAATGCGCCTGACGGGGTTCGAACCCACGACTCACTGTTCGTAAGTCGGGGCCGCCACCACTGGGCCACCACTGCTCCAGGTGAGTGATTTAGCGTTCACTAATATAACAACTACTTATCTGCCATAGTATATACTCTTTGCTACCCACTTAATGTTAATACCTACCTATATGACTCTAAACATAACAACAAAATATATAACTAAACTAAACTACCATCGAAATTGGTGAATGTCGACATTCACCTACGAATCATAGGTATCATCATAGGTCCAGACAAATTAGTAATAGTTCACCTCGGAATTTGAGATACCTACCCAGCTATAAACTTGTAGGTATTTTGACATCTTAAAAGTTGTCTCAAAACCTAGGTTGGGTATCCGCGTCTATTAAAATTTAAGGTCACAAAAATCGTTTTTTTGCAAATACTTCGTTTCCTATGGGTTTCACGCTATTTGTATTTATGATCAATATTGTAGAAATGTAGAGGATTAATTCTCGAGATACCTATAGGGCGGAGAGAGCGCGCTTAGAGCCTCATTTAAGGTCAACCGGTAGGAAGATTGGATGGTGCAATGGTGTAGACGCCAGTTGCATTCTCCAGTCCACACCAAAGGCCTATCCAACTACCATGCTTAGGGGAGAGTCCTACAGTACCGTCACAGGATAATAAAAAGCCCTCATCAGGTCGCATTTTAAATATCAGCCAAAATGTGAAGGCATTCAAGTGCTGTAAATAAAAACAAAAATATATACTTTTAGGTTGCTGGCAAAAATGTTTTATTTTTATTTTATTTATTTAAAATAGGTACACCAACAGTATATACAGTTTAAAATATATATATATATAGGTTAGGGTTCTTATGTAGGTACCAATTACAGGTGTAGGTACACAACATTTGTTGCGCGATTGTTGCTAAAACATTGTTTCCAATAAATTCCGTATTTAACACTTCAGTCTGATAAGATAAAACATTGTACTTAGGTACGGATTATTCTGTTAGGATCAAAGACATTCAAATATTTATGGGGTTAAGATATATATATATATATACGTTCTTATTATTTAGGAGTTTGTCGACTGTACTTAAATATTTTCTTCGAATCTAGTAAGCACATAAGGTCGCTAGTTACCGTTGCTAAAGGTAAATAAATCGTGGTATCGTTATCATGCAGGTACAGTAGGCGGTACCTACACTACCTACCTAATCTCAAACACTACCTAAGTACCTACTTATCAAACCAACTAATACCTAAAATTTTAAACGAAGCCAGAAATAATACATAGGTAGCCAGAATTCTGTTTGTGACCATAATGTGAAAAAAAAACTTAATAAGAAAATCTACCTGTCCTGTATGTTGAATTTTCAAAGTGTTCGTGGATGACCACTAAACTTTATGAAATATCCAGATTACTCTGTCTTACGAACTTTGATTGTTACGAGCCTTTTTTTTTACCCGCAGCCCTACGGGACCGGCAGCCTCGACACCCTCGACGGGACAGTTCCGAGCCTGGAATCGGAAAAAAAAAAATTAAATGAGAAAAAAAAACATACTGTAAGTAAGTAAGTATCTACATATGCATCATTACGCCATCTGACAGTTTCATTTTCCTGTAATTTAATCATAACTGCTCTCAAAACGGCTAAGGAAAAGATTGCGCGGAAAACGGCTTGCCCCACACCCAAACACAAGGAGTAGAACTTTGTTCAAGCAGCAGTGGGAACGTTTAGGCCCATTTCTTATTACTTAGTCTGCCGGCCCTGGGCCTGCAGTCTCTACACTAATAACAGCGCTACGAATGTCTCTACGTCGTATCGATGTCAAATTTCTTTAATAGATTTTCAGCTTTATTTCAACAGTATAAGGTTGAAAATCGATTAAAGAAAGTTTTCGATTTTTCGACTTAACGACATTCGTAGCGCTGTTATTAGTGTAGAGACTGCAGGGCCTGGGCCTGCAGTCTCTACACTAATAACAGCGCTACGAATGTCTCTACGTCGTATCGATGTCAAATTTCTTTAATAGATTTCCAACCTTATTTCAACAGCATAAGATTGAGACTGCAGGCCCTGCAGTCTCTACACTAATAACGACGCTACGAATGATTTTACGACTTAGCGACATTCGTAGCGCTGTTATTAGTGTAGAGACTGCAGGCCCAGGGCAAAGGCCGCCCCCATATTTCCAAGTGTTGCGTGAAATATTTTACATTATGTAAGTACAGCTACTACTAATGTATGAATTATATTATTAGTTGCACCATAGATACATTTTTATGTTAAAATAGCCCTTTCAAATCAATAATGCCTGAGTACCCGAGAGCATTCGCCGCGCGTTAGGATGAGCACCTGATGATCCCGGGATCAGCGCCGCGCGCCCTCAATTAGCCGGGATTATCCCGCACGTGGCGCGGGATTACACGTTACTATCCTACGCTCTATTAAAGTACCTGCATTAATTACATTTTATTGATTATTATTATTATTAATCAATTTATTTCAGATAATCAAAATAATCCATATACTTTCAATCACAATCATATTATACAATTACGCTGCGTGTCGCGGGTTCGATCGGGCACGGAACAAATATTTGTAAGACCTACAGATAGTTGTTCCGGGTTTGGGTATTTGTGTATGTGAGTTTAAATGTTTGTGAACGCACCCACGATACAGGAGAAATTCCTAGTGTGGGGCAACGATTTGTAAAAAAATAAATTAACTTTAAATCACTAAAATAAAACAAGATAAATTATTACAACTATTGTGTTAGTAAAATCAGTACTATGTTAGTCAACACCCATCATGATTTGCATCCATTTGTTCTGGATAGGGCAATCCGCACGAGACACATTCATCTGCAGGATACTGTTGCCACTGCCTCGCACGCGCTGTAACAAGGAGGCTATACTTTCTTTCGTATCAAGTATCAACGCGTGGAAGCCGTCCGTTCGTGCCTCCGCAAACATTCCAGACGCACTACAATACCGAGGCAGTCGCATAGCATCCTGAAGACGTTGTTGTATTGGACACGCAGAGCACTGGCAGCTCGGCGAGTAAAGGTTACCCACAGACTGCTCGAGTATAACGACTGGCAGTACGCCTTAAACAGAGTAATTTTAACTGCCCTCGAGCAGCGAGCAAATCTGCGAGCAACCATATTCCCCCTTACCGCCAAAGCACTGCGCTCCCTCTCTATGTCCGCATCATCTTGCAACTCTTCTGTCAAAATGTGGCCCAGATATTTAAAGTTGCTCACTACGTTCAGAGCCGCACCATTAAGCATAATAGGCGGAACATGCACTGGACCACTCTTTCCACTCTTGAAAACGAGCACTTCGCTCTTTTTCGAGTTGTACGTTAGTCCATTTTCCGCCGTGTACGACTCACAGATTGATACAAGCTTACGCACCACCCACCCCCAACCCCACCGACGGTCCCAGCAGTGCCATGTCGTCGGCATAACATGTTGTTTACGCTGACTTCGTCTACAAAAACATGATTAGCCGTAGGTTATTTTTTATTTATTTCAAACCATACTTACAATAACATTATGGTTTATTTCAAACCATACTTATAAAATCAAAGTATCAACGAAAACTTCATATAAATAAAAGCACAAGCTCCCATCTCAATTCAGGCGCCATGCACTGAATCATTGCAAAAATTTAACATTTTTATGATCTTACTTCTATTCATAAACTGCAATACGAGTTTAACGAGTTCATTTTATTATTTTTTATTATAAAGCAACAGTTAATAATGTTTAACGTAGGTACACACGTAAAATCTATAACGAGCTTTACGACAGCCGTTTTCTTCGTAGAAAACAGACGTTAATTCGAGGAAACATATGGATGAAATGGCGGTACTCGGTTTCAAAGTGCCGCGGCCGGCGCTGGCGGCTCGGCTATAAAACTCTAACATGTATCTGCTCTGCAGCCCCGTCATTTAGAAACGCTGTATAAATAAACAGCTCTAACTGTTTTACAACTTCACATAATTAAAATGTTGGATTACGTAAACAATGTCTTTATTTGACAACATCCGATAAAATATCACCTTATAGGCTTCTACTGGGTAAGCTCGTTCCATCGTCGACATCATCTCTGCCCTTAGGGCAAGATTGAAGTCAAGAGCAAGCCCATTTATAATAAAAAAAAAACCTTCATAGCATTCTGAAAAAATCGTGTCTGACTTTCTCATTACGATTCGGTTAAGTATTTATGACGTAAGTTTTTTGGTGTGTGTTTCAAGTAGGTACCTATATACTTACTTTCTTTGTTTACTTAGGTACCTATACCTAGCTATGATGTTAGCGGTTTGGTCCTGCAAGAAGCGTAGCTGTCGGGTCAGGTCTCGGGAAGCCCGACACATACGTGTGCACTCGCGTCACTCAAGTGTGAGACGAGACTGGTCGACTCACGTGTCTCAGGGAAGCCTTGTAAGTCTGGTTAAGATGGGTATCACATTCATCAACTTTCAAGTTATCACACTCCTCTAGCGAGTCACTAGAAAAAGATCATTTAACCGAAACACCGCAAAGTTGCTTGGCAACAGAAATAGTTAGAATTAGGTGCCTGGCCACTTCATGAATTAGGTACCTACATTAAAAAAACCGTTTAAAAAGATGGAGGTTCTTGCTATATCATCCTTTAAACAGTCAATAATCTTTATTACACACACTTTACCTTGTATCTCATGTGGATAGGTTTAAATACATTGTATGCGATGCAGTTGCAACAAACAGATCACACTACTGCTACTGCGAATTGAAGGCAAAAAGATTAGATAATTAGTTTTACTGAATTATGAATGCTAACGCTGTAACAATAATAAAAAAAAAAATGATATTATACCCAAAGAGAGAAGATACCCAAAGGTGAGATTTTTTAAGAAAGTAAGCGATACACTTGCTACTTTAATTTTTTTAATGTTGGGCTAGGTAGGTACACATAACTAAGTTACATCGGACTTGATCGGACTCAGTATCTACAGCGCCCTAGGCAAGCACCTCGTCAGTGCCCCTCATCAGTTGCCTTACGATAATGGGCATTTCTCATTATTAAAAAAAAATTGTGCATGACTTTTAAAAATCGAAATACCTACTTGTAATTTAGATCTGATTCTTATTACGATTCATAAAAGTGGTTTTAATTCTTAGGTTTTATTATGGCCGATAACAAATTAAAGGCCCATTTTGAATAACAATTTAAGTCGAAAATGCCACCTCCATGCCGTGTGCAAGGTCCACTTATGATTAAAATATAATATTCCCAAGGTTTGAAACAAACTTTCATTAGTTTTTTATAATATATGAAATCACACACAAACATCAATTGAACTTGAAATAACTGAAAAATTATGCAGGCAGGATGTCAAAGCAAGCTCGAAAATATTAGGACTACATCGGGTGGGTTATATTTTCTTTTGACCATGCATATACAGGCGTTATATAAGTACCTACTTAGACAACTAATGCAGAAAACTGTTTTAGAATCAAGAAACTACAAGATCGAGCGAAGCGATCTCGATCTCGACGATCTCCGGTGAAACGGCGAGCCTCCTTGTGATATTGCCGCCGTAGTATCTGGAGGCGATAGTTCTCGCGCGCCTGCATGAAACTCCGCTGCCTCGGCCGTGTCAGGGCGCCCTTACCTTCCGGCTGACACAGGTCCTCCGTCCTCACCGGACACGGATATTTCGGGAGGTCACTGCACTAAATCGGACGGGAAGAAACGCCCGAGTGTTTTCATTGCGAGGATCGGTCAGTGGAAACGGTGGAGCACACCGTGGAGGTTTGCTCCACTTGGGTGGCTGCGTGACTGTTCGAATGATATACCTACCGCGGCCCCAGAACACAAAGGGCTAATAAGAAGGAACATGAGTGGTTTGTCAGGAGATGTCTGACTCTCCCTTCCGCTCCACCCAGAACGGTGGGTTCATCTGTTGATTTCTCATTCACATTAAAATTTCTTCGTATTAAATTTTTTATTTTAATTTTTTTTTTTGTCTGTAACCTGGCGCCCCTGGGCAAATGCCTGGTTTGCCTTAGGGATAATACGCCTCTGATCGGACTTTGTATCAACACTAGAATATTTTTCACCATTCCGATTGACAACATAGAACTCATTAAATAGTCCTTTTGGCAGTCCTATATAGACCAGTTGTAAACGTTCCTTTGTACCTATTGGCCTTGTTTTTTCTGCCTTCTGCTGATATAGTAAAAAAAATGAGTGGAAATTGCGCCCAAACCTTTACTACGGTTGAGTACTCCTCCGCTATTCTTTTCGGATTAATTTTGATGCGTACTCAGAGACGTTTAATGATTACATAAGCCATCACTTAGTAAAGATTTTGACACTATTTTAAAGGTTTTGTATGTCAAATCTTTACTAAGTGACAATATCTCTGAGTACGGCAGCTAGACAGTTAGATTGTTTCTCTTTTTCATTTGTCTCGGCGCTTTCTTGGTGGTCACTTCTGTTGATTCTGGTTTTCAGAAGTTGCAATGGATTGGGAATGGTGTGGCGGGCTACTGCGTTTATTTTTGGATATAAAATACAAAATTACATCTACGTGCCTAGTTTCTTCAGAAAATCATTACTTATTACACTGACATTAAACCGAAGCTATGAGTATTATAAATAATAGTATCTGAAACTTTAAATATATATTTTATATCCTTACACCATGTTTAGGTTCAATTGACCGTTTGACCGCACGGTGGTATTACCATTACCTTAATATGATGAATGTTCGGTATGAAATAAGTAGACAGTATCATAATCAAATAGCCTCGTGATGTGGTGCGTCGCCGTTCCCACGGTGCGCGCGCGGATTACACGAAATGCCCTTTTGGTGCTTCGCTCCGACACTGACCTGAGCTTTTTGCGCAAAAAGAATGCTCCGATAAATCACGGGTTCATTGTGAGCCGCCTCTGGATAGCGTTCTCCGATTTATGCTTTGTAAAATACCAAGTTTTTTGTAGCATCGATCAGAGATCATGTCCAATAAAGGAGGTACCTGCTCAATTTTGACGGTCAAGGTGCCGTACGTCACAATAAGCCCCTACGATAGCATCAATGGTGTCGATGTCGTCCGGATAATGCTCAGTTCCGCGTATAATTTTGCAATATCTTTCAACGTCATCCTGATTTGTGTAGAGATATGTATTGGCATTACGTTAGGTCTTACAATATTTTAAAAAATCTTCTCTATATCCACACAGTTTGTGTCATGTTCAAAATTCTTTAGAGGCTTTTTATGTTGTTATCCGGTATATATTTTATAATCTTTCATTCATTCTTTCTAAAAAGGCTCAGCCTTGTTCAATTGTCAGCACACATCTTACTTGATGTAGATCTTACTTGAGGTAGGTACTACTATAGGTACAACTGTGGATCTTGATAGAGATTAGGTACCTATATTGGATACCACTGAAATAAATGTATTAATTCAATTAGATAGGAATAAAATGCAAAGAAGATATACCGACTGATACTGCATATAATTCTGATTCGAATGAGTAGGTACTTATACTTAGACTTAACTAAATTAAAGTATATACCTATTACGTGAAATATTAATCCCATAGGTGCCATCTTCAAATAATTATACCAGTCACTGACGCATCATTATTCAAATTAACTTGTGATGCAATATCAAAAGTTAATTTTCCCACCTTCTCATATTAAACGACTACTGATTTTAACTGACTACATAATACGCGTGAAAACAAATAAAGTAACAATTAACTACCTAAATTAGACAAAATTTTCAGGATTCTGAACTGCTTAAGATTTATGAATTTTAAATGAGTAAAACACTATCATTAAGTGCAATAACTACGTTTAAAACAAGCGTTCAATGTGTGTTGTGTTTAACGAGCATGAACATTTCCTCAGTCGGGTAAATTGCGTATAATGAGCGAGGGCGGGAGGGCTCGCTGTGCCGGCGCCGGGCGCAGGTGAGCCGCGCGTGTGCGCTCACGGCCCACCGTGTCCCAGTGACATGACTGGCATTTGTTCGACGACTAATTATGTCCAATTCCACAGGCGTGTAACTTTCGAGGGATCGCCACCCTTACGTTATAATAAAACGATATCGAAACCTACGTAGTGCTCACGACAGGTAGTTACTTGATGATTATTATAAAATTCTATTTAATTTCAACGCTTGAGCGGAAGTTTTGGGTAACAAAGCGTGACACTACGTAATGGCACTATGAAAGTATATGCACAGTTCAAACTTCTCTTCAATTTATTCAATGAAATATAATTATGGAGATCTTTGGATTGCAATGTTTGGCGGTATCAAATAGGATCTATGAGTGTAAGGTCAATCAGATGAAGAGTACCTCGAGATTAGTCGAGACACAGCCGCATTATTGATTAAGAGTTTAAGACTAAAGGCACACCTTGGCACCACCCAAGTTATACAAACGTTAAGAAGCTACTACATTTTTCTACTGTAAAGATACATATTACCTATGTGCTACGTCGTCCCTACCAAGTTACTTCGTTGCCACTAAAGAAACAATGCACTTATCCAGCATAAAGATAAACAGAGCAATCCTGCACGGAGTTTTTGAGGTAGTTGGTAATGCTGTATGATGAGTGTGAGCGCGTATATCTTGATGTGACGAGTTCCTCAGTCCCTCTACTGCACTCCCAGCAGACAAATGTTGTTATCCATCACTGTGGCTACGGAAGTACCTACTCCGCAGTGGGTATACGTTAATGCTACGCCAAGTAAACACCCGCCGCTGCTTCCGGTTAGACTGGAAGCCGACCCCAACATAGTTGAGAAAAGGCTAGGTTGTGAAGGTCTGATAAACAGTTACTCCATGTAAAAAACTGGTATTCAGCTGCATCCGATTAGTCTGGAAGCCGACCTCAACATAGTTGAGAAAAGGCTGTAGGAAGATGATGATGACTATTGATGACACCTTAGCTTTATAATGATATCTGATGATCTTTACTTGATATATCTTCCCACCATCGTCTCGGTAAGACTGGTCTTGTGGCACTAAACCACAAAAATAATAAAAACAAAAGTCGGATTCGTTTTCTGGAAAATAGATAATTTAATTTATTTCAATTTATGTGCGACGTTCGATAAGCTGTCCACTTGTATTGTCCCAAAGTTAGAAACCTGTGACACACCCACCCCAAGCAACACGGCGGAGTCCCCCTTCAGATTCGTACGCAAAGAATCGCCGCTAGTGGAACCCGCTACGGAATCGCTATGAAGCTGTGACGTCCGCGCAACAATGCTGCTACGAAATGCTACGCCAGTGCTACGTCGCTACGAAAACAGCACAACGGCTACGCCGCTGCTACGCTACCTCTACAACATGTGCTACACCTTATGTCTTTGGTACAGAAACGCTACGAAACTGCTACGCTATCGTTACGTCACCTTTAGCTTCGAAAACGCTACACAGTCGCTACGACTAACCTACGAAACGTATACGTGTATCCACACTCACGTAGCAGTTGCGTTTTTCATTGTGCTTCAATAGACAAAAATAACTATCGATTATATTCCAATCGGTCTAAGAATCAGTATTTTACGCCATGTAACTGCTGCCTACAATCTAACATATTTTATTAGGTTAGGTTTATGGGTCGTCCCGTAGGCTATACTGATATTGTATTTTGCTTGAATCACTACTAAAATAGTTTGTTGATAGGCACATTACGCCGCCGCGCCGTCGCGTCGTCGTCGCCGCCGCCGCCTCTGCGCACCTTGCAGTACATCGAATAACCGTGGATTTTGATGTCATTTTTGTCAACGTAAGTGTACAAACTTTAATCTTGTATTACAACCTTTAACAGATTCGTTGACAACTTTACGTTACGTTACGTGTATGTTCAATTCAAATAGGGATAGCAAACACATTGTAGTGATCTATTTATTACATGTGTGTATGTAAGGGTAATAAAAATCACATGTTTAAAATTCAGTAAAGATTTATTTACATTATTATCACAATACTTTTATATTTCGTCACATATAAAATCAACTTAAAAATAAATAACACGTACCACAAACTGAACAAGAACGTCAATTAATAATAATTACAAGTACCTAATGAGAAATATATCAATTCCTAACGACTGAATCCATCAGAATACAAAATGTCACGGAATTTTAATGTTTGTTAGTTATTCTATGCGTAGGTACACTAATTGTTCTTAGGTATGTTTTACGGTACTGACTACACCTTACATTCTTAAAAGTTAGCAAGTCGGGCAGGTTTTATAATGGAGGTTAATTAATATTATGGTTTAACAAAAGTATTAGTAGACAGGTATACAATACTTAATGAAATCAAGAGTTATGTAAATCTACTATTTGCTAAGTGGGTAAATATTTAATGCTGTGTTGAGTTACTTCATAGAGAAATGTTCAAAGATTTTCTGAGGAGATAGTGGTTCTGTGGCTGGATACTAAATGATCAAGATCGTCTTGAGATATGCTAGAAAGAGCCAACTAATTATTTTTGTTGCTTATTTCGTTCAAATTTGTACAAACGCCAGTACATCAAGCTACCCAAAACTGACAAATTTTCCTAATCAACCTTGGACTTTAGCGATAAAGTTGAAAATCTATTAAAGCAATTTGACAGATTTCAGCTGAATTGTGCTGACGTCTATAAATTGCGTATCCAAGGATATAAATACAGAACTTTTTGTACATTATAACATGAATTCTCTCTTCTTTAAATGATTTTTAGATTTAAGGAAAACTCAGTTTTAAAAGATGAATTTTCTACAAATATTATATCTACATTTACTTACAACTAACTACATAACTAACATTGCTTAGATCGCCGATGTTTTGAATCGCGACGTGTCGTTACTCCTAAAGTAATAAATGCATGGTAAAAGCCGTTCTTTGAAATATGACGTTAAATGTATGATTCATTAGTTTCAAGTCTACTTCATGGTGATGTGTTATACAAAATTTGATGTACAAAACGTGTACCTTCCATCACATTAATACCTAGAAACTTTTTTATTTGATCTAAGATAATAATCGTTACAGCGTTTGGAGGTAGTTATTATGTATAAAGGATTAACACTAAGCACTTTACATTTGACGCACCATAATAAAGTAAAGTTTTTTTAAACAAGTAGACAATTACATACATTAAGTAAGTGAATCTGGCAATTGAGTAAAATAAAAGGAGTTGGGACTTTCTGCCCGCTATGGCTGATTATAGCCATTACACCACTGAACGACAACCATACAAGTTCACACCACTTTCGTTATTTTAGTTCGTCAACCATTAACAATATAACGCACTTCCCAGACGTATGGAACATGTAACGCATCGTGCTTGTATGTAACGTAAGCTCTTCGTTCTTAACTTCTTATTGTCACCGTTCGTGTATAAATCGCAAAACGTGACATTTTGCATACGTCTCGAGGTCTTCACTGTATCCCTTACGAATGGCGAGTTGGTGAAGTGGTAGTAGTTGTTTAGGAGATGAGAGCGCCTTGTGAGTGCGGCTTGATGTGCACGGGGTGCGAGGGGTGTGGGTGTGCGGGGTGCGCGGCGTGCGGCGGCTGGCGCGGCGGGTGGCAGCGCTGGTGCACGTGCGAGTGCGCGCGCAGCTCCTCGCCGTGCTCGCGGTACGCGCGCTGCTTGTCCTCGAAGTCGCGCAGGCGCTGGTTGTACCGCTCGATCTGCTCACGCAGCGCCGCGTCCTCTATCGCCGCTCGTTCCTCATCCAGCTCCAAGCAGCCCACACCATCAAGCCGCTCCAAATCAATCCATCCCCGCCACCTCACGCACACGCCATTCATTATAAATCGGGATACGATGTGGGCCTGTTGACAAAAAGCTGCTTTTAGGATGTTGCACAAAAAATATAAACAAAAACTGCCACTGTTGGTGGCAAAAATTTATCAGTCACATATGGCTCGGAAGTGATCCTTAAAAAAAGTGAACAGGTAGACGTGTCCATTATTGGACTATGCTTTAACAGATTCAACGAATTGGGTTGATTTTGATAAATATGGGTTTTTTATTTTAGTAGACAGAAAATAACAGAAAAACCTCAAATAAGAACGAATTTAGGTCTAATTTAAAACTCTTTTAAAGAACAAGATAATTGTGAGTTCCAGTAACAAAGCAGAAGGACAAAGCGACAGAAGGCAGCCGTGTGTCGAACTGTCGATCCAGATCGCGTGCTGCCTTTGTTCCGGCTGCCGCATCCGCTTCCAACAAACCTTTAATTGTGCCACACATTCGACCAGGATGCAATTTAACTAATAACAACTTGTCTTTAGGTTGCTTTAAACACGTAATACAGAAAACCGACGCCTGCCGTATGTTTAAAATGAACATTACCCGCGGTTACATGCAGAAATGTAATTTTGCTTATAATGATAAGTTAAATGCTATTTTGATATTAAAGTTTAGAAAACCTTGCAAATTAATGTCGTTTCGATATTAGTTCATTTCCTATTTATTGAGATCAAGACCACGTCGGGATAACGAGAAGGGATACACAGTGACGTCGCGCGGCGGCCATGTTGGCAGGGCGGACACGGCGTCGGGACGCCCACCAATGGCGTCGCTTTTCCATTATCGATTTCAGGGGAAATGCTTTTCTCCCTTTCCCGAGGGAGAAAGTCACTCATGCAATTTTTTCTATAATTACGTCCTCCCTACAGTCAAGTGTGCACGGTTTATTAGAAGGGGGTTGTGCGACAGACAGATCATCTCCAGGGAAACTAATCGAAAGAGATAAGGAGGTGTGAGGAAGAGTGGCCTGCAGCAGATTATTAGTAAATACAATTAAGTGTATAAACTTAGATATTTTCAATCTGATACGTTACTAACCCCTATTACTTTGTAAATTCTAGATGCGTCCTCATTTAACACGAAGTTACATATAATATCATTATGTCAAGTTATCTATCAATCGAATTAAGATTTACGAATCGTTTAGATCTATATTAAATTGAATATGAAATCTACGAGTAGTTTGAAGTACGCTATAATAAAACATCGTTACAAGACGAGGGCTCGTGCACACTCGAGCGCTTTGTTAAATGAACCGAGTGTAAATAAATATAAGTATTCATACAGCGGCGCAGCAGGCGGGCTCCTCTATAAGGGGGCTACATTCAATAAGTACGGACTACGGCACCAAATGTGCTCCTACACAACAGATTTAGATATTATACATTACATGCGTAAATACATACAAAGAACGAGCTGAAAGATGCATGTTGGCAGGAATAGGTGTGATTTTTAACGGCTTTGGAACGATTTTTATTAGGTCTCTAAAAACGGGGCGGCAAAGAGTTGGATTTGAATGGGATAGGATTGTAAAATTTAAAATTTAATTTTCTGCATCTTCCTAATTTGAACCCATGTTTAGTTTGTGTCTAACAGGCCTGCGAGACTTAATCTATCTATATAAATAAAAAGAGAAGTCCTGACTGACTGACTGACTGACTGATTGACTGACTGACTAATCAACGCCCAGCCCAAACCCTTGGACCTAGAAAGCTGAAATTTTGCACAGAGGTTCCCTTTATAATGTAGACAAGGAATAAGGAAGGATTTTTCGAAATTCAACCCCTAAGTTAGTTAAATAGGGGATGAAAGTTTGTATGAATAATCGTCATTTTTGATATTTTCCAACATCCACGCGGGCGAAGCCGCTGGCAAAAGCTAGTTAAATACAAAGGCAATGCCTTTCATTTTGACAATTCAACTCAGCAATTCAACCCTTCCAGTAAGCGTATCAACGATCACAGTGGTAGGTTTCTATTAGGTGATTTGTTACCATCAAAGTCGGTAATTAATATTGGCTGCATTTTCAGAAGTTAAAAAGCTATTTATAATATACTAGCTGATGCCCGCGGCTTCACCCGCGTGGATGTCGTTCAAATTATATACTAAAACCTTACTCTTGAATCACTCTATCTATTAAAAAAAACCGCATCAAAATCCGTTGCGTAGTTTTAAAGATTTAAGCATACAGACAAACAGACAAAAAAATAGCGACTTTGTTTTATACTATGTAAGGATAAGGATAACACAATTTAAGCTCTGGCCATGGCAAAATCGCATTAAACATTTTCGAGTGTTCGCGATGCTTTACAAGGTGTAAACGGAACCTTCACATGCTGTACATCATCACCATTCCCCTGCCCTTATCCTTCCCCTGTCTTCTTCGTCCATACTTCTCTATTACTTGTCATCTCAGTAATCACCTCCCTTCTAGCCATATCGTCCTTCACATAGTACTTCCATTGTTTCTTTGGTCTTCCTCTCTCGCCTCTAGTCTTATATTCACACTAAACATTTTCCTCATTCCTCCGTATCCAACTTTTCAGTCAGGGGCGCAACTTTCAGACTTCCTATTTTGTACTCATAGAAATATTAAAAAGTTTTAGGTACTCATTCCTTATTTTAGCCATTTGCGTTACAGCAGACATCACAATTGGCATTCAGCAGGCCTTTCATTAATCCGTTTTGTGTCCCAACAACCGACAACCATGGTGTTATAGTTGGTTTTATGGGGATCGGACAAAAAAAACTAATTAGTCCGTCAGATAGATTTCCAAAAATTATTGGACACGTATTTTTTCTTTTTTCACGTAAACTTAAAATGAAGACGATACAGTGCTTCGAAAACTCGTGTGACGTCATTATGATAGTACATTTTGACGACACAAGTGACGTTTCAAGCCCCACTCCAAGATCTTTGACACGTTTTATCTTCGTAATTTTTTATTGATTTGATAAAACAAAAAACACGTATTCAATATTTTTCGATAATCTAACTTACGGATTAAACAGAATCATATTATTTTGACCCAGCGTTTTTCAGCAATAATTTTTAGGTGGAGTTAACTAAATAACTCCACCTAAAAATTATTGCTGAAAAACGATTTTGTTTTTGGAGAAAAATCACGTTTTACGGTAGGACTCAATGTAACGCACTCAAAACATTTTGCTGAACTGAATGAATAACCAGTAGGTATATTAGTGATAACCAGTTCGCTTTCAGGTGTTCCTATTAATTTATTACAGCTTTGGTAATTAAAGGTTGCCTTAAAACAGTTGGTTGACCCCAGCCAAGCCAATGCATCATAGTAAACCGTCTACAGTTTTCAAATACTGTTCTTTGAATGGAACGTAATGATAATGTTAGCTCCTAAATGATTTCGTTCACATGTCCCATCATCATGCACATTACATTAGTGGAACCAGAATTATTCTTTGTGAAAACATGTCATTCACTCGGACAGTGTATTAAGCTGCAGCAGAGCGGGCCTGAGCGTGACCGACGCGTTATGTGCGGTGTTACACCTTTATTCTTTATCATTAGCGGCTTCGAAGTTATTTATGTCTTAATTTTGGTTATGAAACTGTGGGCCGGAAGCTCTGTGCGTTGATGACGCGCGACTGTACGCACTGACGACTGCTGACGAATGAGATTATCAATTATTACCCACTGCTACATTGGAACTACTGAGCACTCGGCATAATGTAATAACTATGATTCATACAGTTTTATTGTTGTATTTGGAAATCGTTGTGCGTGCCTCGCCTACTTATAAAGGTTTTGATTTTCCTGTCACTCATCATGCTGTGCCAAAAGTTATAATCAATAGATTTGCTTACAGCTTAATATGTAGATAGTCTCCAAGAGGATAAGACTTTCTTTATATTTTTATAAAAAGAGAAACAACATTGATTGGTGTAATAAAATATTTCTAAAATAATTTTCAATTTAATACCTGCATTCATTGATGAATGTGTTTAGTAACTGAACGAATGAATGATATTGAATCATTCTGGAAAAAATGTTTGCCGACTAAGGTTTTCTTAAACGTACAGAGACAGGCAGAGCCTATTCTTGTATTTAGTTATTATTTAGGTTGAGGGTAATTATTTAAACACCAGCTGCCAGCTGCCTAGTCTAACATGATGCAGGCGAGTTCCGGTATTTTACATGGAGTAACTGCCTATCTGTCCTTAATAACCCAGTTAGTTTTTTTTTTAATATATATTTGAAATGGGCCTTCTATTGGCCTTAATCTTGTCCTGAGGGCAGAGATGAGGTCAACGATGGTATGAGCTTACCCAGAAGAAGCCTATTTACTCGCAACTTAAATAGATTAGGGTTATATGAACTCAGAGACGCAGGCAGGGAGGTGCTGGGTAATAAGGTACCCCTTAGTAAGACTGGTTGTCAGACATTCGGATCACTACTATGTATCTGTAACGACTGTCAAAGATGATCAACAAATGACACTCATGAGCCCGTGGCCGTGACCTAGAAAATGTCTTAACGTGCTTTGCAAAGGAAACTCGGTGGGTAATGGGTGGTCAGTGTGGTCACCTTTCCACGGATAAACCTAGGCAAGCGTGACATATCCTGAAGATAAACACGAGCGGCTGTTTTTTTATTACTTAATCATCACAGCTGTATTAACACTCAAGACATTTGTGCAATTATAATAAAATCCATATGGTCTATACCTGGGTACGTTTACTTGCTAATTAATTGCCTTCCTACAATCCCGATCCCTATGTATCATCCATAATCTAATCCATTCGTAGGCTATGCGAGTTATTGCAATTTAGGATTCTAGGTATGGGTATACCCAGATGTTACTAGAGATGTAAATATTACAAAATTGTAGTTCTTGATGTAATATTTACACATCTATCCATATCCATACTAATCCATACTAATATTATAAATGCGAAAGTAACTCTGTCTGTCTGTCTGTTACTCTTTCACGCCTAAACGGCTGAACGGATTTTGATGAAATTTGGTACAGACATAGTTTGAAACTTGAGAAAGGACATAGGATAGTTTTTTTTTTTTTTTTTTTCGCGAGATAAACCAAAAATCTGCCGGAAGTCACTATTCCACGCGGGCAAAAGCTAGTAATATTATAAATGCGAAAGTAACTCTGTCTGTCTGTCTGTTACTCAATCACGCCTAAACTACTGAACCAATTTGCATGAAATTTGGTATGGAGATATTTTGATACCCGAGAAAGGACATAGGCTACTTTTTATTAAAAAAAAAACTTTATTCAAGGGGTTGAAAGGAGGGTACGAAAATATTACTTTTGGTCGCGATAACCGGCATCGGTAGCGATAACCGACATCCGCGCGGTTGAAACCGCGGGCATCAGCTAGTTTCATATATTATTTCTACACTTCATCATGAACGACAGTCTTTTTACCCGACTGCGGCGAAGCCCAAAAGAAGGCGGACTGTGTATTATAAGTTTTAATTAACATCAAGTCAATACTATAATCACCTTCTACTCTCACCTCTCACTCGATGTTTAAGATGTTGTCTGCTGACGATCAAGTATCTAATAAAAAATCTCTCAATAAACTATTTATTATAAAATGTTGTTTTTTCGATGACAATAGTTTATGATAAATAAAAAGCTATAGTTACTCGTACCTGTTCAATACTGGTTTTAAATGTTGATGATGATCTTAATTAAACTAATTTTCGATAATGGCGTAGAACGGTCCAATCTTTGATTATTATTGGCATATATACCTTTCACTGCAAAGTGACTTGATTTTTATGCGCAACAAGCATGAAGCACGCTTCGCCTCGTTTGGAAAACCCGTGGAAAAAACCCTGTCTAGCGTGTCGTGCGACAAATAATATTCGATGAAAACGGCTTACATATATACGAAAAAACTAGTCCATACGGTCATTGCCGTGCTTTATATATTATACATATTACCATTTAAGGTATTAATAATGGAGCCATACTCGTACATTACGAAACGATAACAGTTGATATGAAAGGAAAATAATATAGTTGTTAATTACCTTGCCGGTCTCTTTCTGGAAGTCGCAGCCTCGGTTGTTGTAAGGCGAGTGGTCGAACACCAGCTGCAGGTTGGTGCCGGTGGCGGTGAAGGCGATCTCCGTGTGCCCTTCGCGGCAGCCGCTCTGGAACCGCATCTGGCGCTCCTCCGGCGGCCGGTCCCGGTACCCCGTGTACCTCACCTGTACACAAGTACCAATTAGCTACTGAACATGTTCCTATTGTAACTACGGTCTACGAATTGCAAATTAATTCTAGTGATTTAAAGAGTAAAGTAATAAATTGTGAATTTTAAAAGGAAAACAATACAAACGAAATATTCAAGTAGGTACAATGTTTCTAAACGGATGACTTAATAATTAAAGTAATTTTCCTGTTAACTTACGATTAAATTGTTTCAATGACGCGTTCATTTATCTGAATACTTATATTATGACGCTTGAAATTGAATATATTAACTAAGGAACATAACTTACCTCACTTTCTCTGCTCAGTCTTTTGAAGAGATCGTCTGATTCAAATTTGGCTTTCTGATCCGGAACTACCCGCGGCATTTTAAAGATAAAACGTGGTTTTGGCTGTTCATACAGTCCGATAGAATCGAAAGGCAACATGCCTGCCAAAGCAGCTGGATCACTCATGGCGTGCATTACACGAAATTAAGAACACACTAGAATACTATTTACCATCACACCCGAGAGTCCACTCGCGCACTACACACTGACTCAGCGGCGTCGATGATTCAAATGGTTGTTAGTTCGAAACTCGTACCCGTGCGGCACGACTACCTGCCACTGCGACAAACGCTTACTGAATGAGCACTCGCACAAAGGTTCAGGGAGACTTTCCACCAGGGCGGAGTCTCCGCCGGGTGGGGAGCAGTGAGCCAATGACAGAGCCCTGCGGGACCGCCCGCCGCCTTCTCTGCACGCTTTCGGGAGCTTTCAAGCGAAAAGAGGGTTTTCCCCCTCGAAACTGTTCAAAATAAATACTGTAAACGACAAAACACATGAATTTATAATGATGGGCATTATCCTCTTTGGACGTTGAAGTGTTTTATGTATTTGTATCAGATCCTTTGTTCCTTTGTAACGAGATAAACGTACGTTATATACAGATTTATAAAAGGGGAGTAGGATCCCAGGATGCGATAGAGCGCGTGAAACGTGATATTTTTGTAAAGCTTGAAAGCTGTATTTATTGGACGCCCAGTAGCCTAATTGTATTCCATCATGGCATACATTTCAATAAAAGGGTCTCGTATGTAAGTACCTACTAATTATTATTAACACATGCTTGTTATTGATATGGCGACTGAACTCAACGTGCTGTCTGTGAGTATAGCTGCAGCTTTAAATGGGGCGGGCGAAATCAGTACCTACTAAAGTTTTGGAGTTTTAGTTCTGAAAGTAGTTTTAGTGTGGAGTGTGAATTGAAGTGAATTCTCTATTTTGTGAGACTGAAAAGGTGTTAATGATGAATTTTCACGATTTTGTTATGTGTATTTCAAAAAATTTCGTGGATTAAGTGCCTGAACAGCTGAACTACCCGTAATAACATTTTAAATAAGTAGTGACTTATCCACCCTACATAAAGCCCTGTTTTTCAGACGAACCAAACAGTTATAGAACTGTATACTTACTACAAACTGCATCACACCATTCACACCGTGTAACCGTATTACCGTACCGTACTTTTCTAACTGAAACATTTCGTAGGAAATTCGTTTTCCATTGTTTGAAAAATTTATGGTCTAGCTAGACAGAATAGAAATAAATAGAATATTGTAGAATTAGCTAAATGAATAGCGTTTGGATTGTGAGTGTCACGTAATTGCTCCGCTGTTCCAAGTAGTCTAAGGTTCATCGGTTTTTATACCACATAATCCACATATTCGTGCGTTTATTCGGATTCTAGTTTTTCCTGGTTAGGTTTCTTGTTTTATCATCTTTCATCAGCTCGACTTCAGCAACTGTCGGGTGTGACTCTCTTATATTGTGATACTTAAATTACTCTCACGTTCCTGGGGCAGTTTCCTCGAGATTTTATCCGCAATAATAGTGTTGGTGTGTTTCATTTTTCATAACTTGGACCCCGCTCGATCACAGCTTACCTCCACCTCCATCTGCTATCCTTAAAGATATTTAGTCAGGTAAAGTTGTCATAGATTTTAGATGGAAATGGGAATAAGGGAATAAGTATATATACCTATCTCCTATTTTTTATGACCAAAGCATCTATACTATACTATACAGTTTACTAATCAACTTCTCAAGCCAACTAGGTATCAATTCGTCACTCAAGTTTTTTGTCACAGATAGCGAGTTCTTCTTACCATCAAAAGCTTTTAGTTTAAAGATTGTGGATGATCCTAAAAGTTGAAGAAACTGAAGAAAATAAATGTAACTCAATAACCTAAGACACCGCACTTATCCGATTATATTGTTTTGCGATGGTTTCCTACTTTCCATGTAGTGGTGGATTAGACAAATATAGGTAGTGTCAATTAGCAGATATGGATCTAAACATTTGGACAGAAGTGAAACGTCTCAATGATCGCCGACAGCGAACCGTTTAATGTGTCTGTTCGGGAACAAAGGGCGGCGCTCCTTGTGAAATGTATCGAGTGCTGTTGAAAGCGTCCGAGTGCGATCGGCACTCGATAATATACGTTAAGTGTTGGAATTGTTGCTTCTTTTTTATGGAGGATCTGTTTTTGCTGTCGCATTTCATGACTACTTAAAAGAGGCTACTTCAGAGATCTGTATCGACTGTATCCAAAGCACAAAGCCCAAGTATGGCTCCAGCCAGGCTCAACTACCAAGCTGCGACCATGAGTCCATAACGCTCTTGGCCACTAACGTATGCAACATGCAAATGTATTGATTTATCAAGAGATAGTAGGTATAAACTATACATCGGTTTATGAAAGAGAATGTCTGATTTGGAAAATTTCAGAAAAAGTCATATTCGCGAAATGTCTGAAGCGTAAAATGTCAGATTTCCAGAATGTCAGCTTATTTTCAGTTGCCCAGGCCTACTGCCTGGGCATATTTTTGTTACACGTAGTAACAGGATTACTGTATGAATTTATTATAAATCTATAAATGCACCTAACTTAACTAAACATAAATGAATACAAAATAATATGTGGATCCCTACTTATTATTAAATATAAGGAGCCTAAAGAATACACAACATGAACGCTAAAAACATAACACTCTTTTTTTTGGGCAGTCGTGTAAAAAATATTTTTGAAGCATTTAAAGTTTATTTTATGTTAAGTCCAGAAACAGCAATGGTGATTCGGGCATTTTACGGATCTCAAACTGCAATAAAAAAAAGTAGTTAAAAAACTGAAAAATCCGACTAAAAAAAACTGAAAAGCAAAAAACAGGGACATTTTACATTAAACAAAATTTGGAAGCAGCAGGTGGGTTCATTTGAATATAAAATGATGAAAATAGTATGGACACCACTTCCAAGTTTTGTTAAATGTAAAATGTGCTTGTTTATTTTTCCAGTCGGGTTTGTTAGTTTTTCTACTTTTTTATTTCCAGCTTTTTAGTAGGCACATAAAATACTTCGCAGACGATTTAACTTTTGTACACGATTTGTCACTTTGAATTTCTTTTAAACATATTATTATAAGTTGTAAGTATATATTTTTATAATCTCCCTTTCAAACCCTTTATTTTGATACCCTACTCAATGTTAACGAAAAAACACCTTAAACGATGAAATCTAGCAGCCTCCATGTATATTTTTTATGTGACCGATCTAAGAACATTTAGACAAATGAGAAGAATCTAACGATATCTTAATTAAAGAAATCCATCGAGTGGTTTGGAAGATACGAGGAAATAAAAAATATGACAAACAAAGATAGGCGTAATAAAAATATGGATTATTTCATTATGCCTATATCTTTGTTACTTTGTCATATTTTTTATTCCTTGCAGTCGGGTAGAAACGATTCAATTACTCATTCATTACTACTGATTCAAAATTATCTGCGCAATTAGTACCCACACCGATATTAAACGTTCGTTCTCAAAAGCGAAAAAAAAACTGTACCCTCTTTAGTCTTCATGATTCACATCAAAAAACAACAATTTCCTATTTGTTCTAATAAACGCACTAGAAATATTTGAATTCGTCACGTATCTCTTTATTGTGAAGGGATGGCCACGTGGCGGGCGCAGGCGTTTGATCTTTATGCAAGCTGTAGTGCAAGCATTGACGAAACTAGGAACACCCTCACACGTGTTGTAAAATTCATAACAACTATTTTATCAAAGAGCACAGATTCTGTATAAGATTCATACGTCATCATAGTTGTATTCGATAAAAGTTTAAGCCGTAAATATGAGCTTCCTTCAAGGTTCCATGTTAGGCCCTTTTCTGTTTTAGGTATACCTATCTTTGTTCCAGAATGACAAAACTGGCTGGTATAATCAATTTACTTACAAGAACACGGTATGATATTACGAGCGACACATTGAGTCTTGTATAATCTAATCGAATTGTAAGAAGTAAAGTACCTAGTTATTATTTTTATGAATGCTGACCGAAATTTTCGTTTTCATCCAAAATGTTGTTTACCCAGAACAAAATTCTATTTGCCACGATTACATAGGGTTTTTTATAATGGCTCCACAGTGGAGTCATCTACAAATCAGAGTGCACCAAATTATTAAAAGTCGTTTAATAAAAATATGTCATTGATAACGTAGTTCCCACAAAAATATTCTCACGCCCACGAGTTCTAATATCGTCACTGTCCATTGTGTCCATATAGGTAGAACCTGATAACGTTTTATGAGTTAAACTAAACTCTTTACAATAATTTTAATCATGCTGAAATAAAGCTTTCTTATTTATTTCCTGCCCCGGTTTATTTTCTCTATCGATAGTATAGTTTTGGTGTAAATAAAAATTATCATAATTTTTTCTCTTCAGGTATAAACCTGTGTTTATTATACTGATTGCGAGATGATTAAGTCAGATCCGTTCGTGTTTATCATAGTCTAGCGTCAGTTAATTTTATGCATAATGGTTTATGTTTTGGCCCCTATGAAGTGAAACCAACTTTGACATTTATTCAGCACTCAAGAGTTTCACCTAGCCACGAGTCACAAGTCGAAGGAGAAGGCGAAGTAGATCCAGTCAAAACGTACCGTATGGATAGAATGGTGAATAATGGTGATCAATACAAGAACAATTTGTGATCCACGAATAAAGTAAATAGATAATTTTGTGAAAACACTTGGGCCATGAAGAAGACGGGTGAAAAGAGATTACATGTAGCAGATATGGAAATGTGTGACATATGTGTCGAGCGATAAAACTGGATGAAGTAAGAAACAATTTTAATAGACAGTAACGTTTGGGCATTTGATGAGGAAGTATGAAATACTTGTAGCTAAAAGAGCTATGAATATTAATGTGGATGCGTGGAGAAGAGGAAAATAAAAGCAAGAGATGGGTGGATTGTGTGATAAATGGTATGCTATAAAAAAGGAGTGTATTCATTTGATGACTAACAGGGAAAGAAATAAATATGTTGCGCCAACCCCAAGTAACTGTAACAAGGTCAAGAAAATGAGGAGAAAAGCTCCTTTGTCACTCGTTTTAGCAAAGTTACAAATCAAACCTACAGAATACACTAAAAAACTACACTAAAAAAATTATAGGTACATATATTACATATTATTATGTACTGGCTACTGGTTATTGATGATAAATCAGTATAGGTGTTTCCTCTTTGCTACATAATCGTTGCCTGGTCTGCGCACGTATCATACTGACCTAAATAATAAGCCAACAAGCTTGTCGATTATGAAAGTACGAATATGTGTACCTACCTTTGCATTACCTATTTATATTCACTAAAAATAAGGTATCAAATCAATGCATCATGCCTTGCATTGTATAAATAGCACTAGATTCGGTGAAGGAAAACATCGTGAGGAAACCAGCATGCCTCAGAGATATTACTGGACAGCATGTAAAGGACCACGGGCGGCACAAAAATACTGACACCTAATTAACCTAACTACACAATAAAGGAAGATTCTGCCTATTTATACTCATTTTAAATTGTAAAAGTTCACAAGAGTTTGTTAGTGATATTAACACGTTACAATAACTAGTAGATATTATTAAAACTTTTATTGTGTAGTTAATATCATATCACCACGTAAACCACATCCTTTTAGATAAGTTCCAGCTCGTAAATTCGTTGTAATATTTTGTAGAAACTGATGTAAGTATTATTTTTATTCTATGTCATATTATGAGGCAAATAATATCTCTCGTCAACTGTCACTGTCTCGTTTGATTTTTCATATGCGCAGGTTTTGCACAGGCAGTTTTAGGCAAGACTTGCCTATTGCCTTCATATTTAGCGGGTGCGCCAAAGTTCAGCTTTTTCAACTCCGGTAGTTGGAAATCCGAAAATGTTCTTCCTAACATTTTTCATCCTAACAATCACAATTCCTAACTTCTCTGTCTCTAATGTTCATAATTCCCAAGAATTCAACTTCATAATGTCAGTAGCAATAAACATCTAGCTATTATACTTTTATTTGTTTTCCTATTTTTTCTCAACATTACCATCTTTTACACTATTATTCAAAGTCATATCTTTTTTTTTGTTTGATTTCTTTTCAACCCCCGACGCAAAAACGACGGGGTGTTATAAGCTGGCGTGTCTGTCTGTGTGTCTGTCTGTCTGTCTATGTGTGTGTCTGTCTGTGGCATCGTAGCTCCCGAACGCATGAACCGATTTTGATTAAGAATTTTTTGTTTGAAAGGTGAATTAGTCGAGAGTGTTCTTAGCTATGTTTGAAGAAAATCGGTCCAAGATGGCCGTCGCCACAAAATGGCGGATGACATATTTGTTCACAACTCCTATCAATATGGGTATCAAATAAAAGGGCTTGATTAGTAGAATACGATACACTATGACAAATTTCAAATCCAAAATGGCTGCCGCCACAAAATGACGGATTACATATATTTTTTTCACAACTCTATCAATATGGGTATGAAATGAAAGGGCTTGATTAGTAGAATACTATACGCTATAACGAATTTCAAATCCAAGATGGCCGCCACCACAAAATGACGAAATATGTTTGTTTTTACAACTCCCTCAATATGGGTAGCAAAAAAATGAAAGGAATTTGTAGAATAATGTACACTATATTGAAAGGGAATGAGGAATATAAACTAACGAGATTAAGTAGGAGTGATATTAAGGAAAAAGGAATAAATGATAACGTGACGACTGACACGTTATCGTGTTGCGCCGACCCCAAATGACATGGGATAAGGGCAGGAAGATGATGATGATGATGAGATTTAAATAAAAAAGCTTGAAAATTGTTTTTTTTGACTTACTCCTTTGTCAAAGTTTGATTTAAAGGGAGTAAAAGTGGCGAAGCAATGTTTAAACTTTATTGAGTCGGGGTTTTTTTAAATTTTAAATTTAATTACTTGTTATTCATAATAATCAGTATTATATACTATGCAAAGATATCCATAGGTTAGGTTAGGTTAGAACTGCGACCAACTACGCGCGAGCCGAGCGAGCGCAGCGAGCGGTGCCGCGGCAGCGGCCGGCGAGCGCTACCTCGAAATGAATTTCATTCATTTAAAATAAAAATCAGTGAAACGACCTTTAATCATTCTAAACAGTTGTATGAGTGAAAATATTATGGTAATTATGTTTAGGGATAAAAGCGTTATGATATAAAACAGTAGGAGTTTAAATATAATTATTTACAATAACGATATTATTAGGTCATTAACCAAGCGTCAAAAAGTCCGCACTCGGGGTCTGTCAGCGAGCAATGGAGCGTAGTATCCTCGGAGTCAAGCTTACTGACCGAATAAGAAACTCGATACTGCGCTCCAAAACCCAAATTGCCGACGTAGGTCACACGGCTGCCAAGCTTAAATGGAACTGGGCTGGCCACATCTGCCGCATGCCGGAGGAGCTATGGGCTAAACTAACCACACAATGGGTCCCAAACAGCAGCAAACGGCAACGCGGCAGGCCCAGAAGAAGATGGCGGGACGAACTCGACTCTTTTCGCAAGGATTGGCAATTAACATCATTGGACACGGATAAGTGGAAAGAGGGAAGGGAAGCCTTTGCCCTGCAGTGGGACACAAATGGCTAATAATAATAATAAATAAATAATATTATTAATTACAATTTTCGGAAACATGAGTATTATGAACATCGCCGGTAGCACTACAAATAGTATGAATGAAAACTTTAGGATGAAAAATTTTAGGAAGAGTGATCATTCGGATTACAAATCATTAGGAAGAACAATTTCGGGTAAAGAACTTTAGGTGAGCCAATATGGACCCATATTTAGCATTTCTATTTTGCATGGATTCATATTTTTCCGTGTCACACATTATTCCTCGTTGCGCCCAGTCCGGTATAATCCTGTTTTGTCATTGTTAACATGTCATTCATATTGTTTACTGATGCTCTGAACAAATGTTCCGTATTTCTCACCTCGGCTGGTACTGGTACTAGCTTTTTATGACCATGACCAATAAATCACAGCTTTGTTACTTGCTCACTCATTTACATATTTACACAGTGACAATGACCGTGGAGACATTTAATTAATTGATTCATAAACCTTTTCATAGTTGTAGAGCAAAAAGTACGCATTGACCCCTGAATAAAACAAAAAGTACACAATAAAGAAAAGGGTTACAACAACGAGTTCCCATTAACATGTATTTTAATGTGAGGCGCGTTCGGGCAGTTGAGTCATTTGTTACGATCTTTTATTTTATTGCCACCCTTCCAAAAAACGTTTTTTTGTTCCTTAATTTCTTTACTAATTTCGTTTTGAAACATTTTGTTTCAAAGCATGCTGTTGCTCTTCTGTCAGCATGATGACCTTCTTAAAAAACTAAAGCACGAATCGTGTTGCCATCAAACCAGCAATTTCTGAGTCGAATGTTCAAATGACCTTTCTTTTCTATAGAAATGACTGCATATTCAGTGCTGCTTCCTACCATAGCTTATGGAAGACAAAGATCTCCATATTTGTTGACATTCTATACATATTTTTTAATCGGATACCATCAAAATAAAAATCTCAGTTATCAAAGATTTGATGATACGTCTGAAGTGGGTATTCCAGAACTCCAGAGACCACCAAGACATGATTCTTTGGAGTGTTGCTGCACCTGTGTACGCCGGTACCGAACGCTTTTCTGTAATCCACGTCATCCGGTCGCGGTGATGAATTTACCCCAATAAAATGATCTAATTAGAAGTTGTCCATACATCAATCTAATTTAGTATTTCAAGCATTAATTTTACGAGGCATGCGTGTGCAAATCCAAAGATTATGGCCGTTTCATTAGAGCGAGCCGCCTGCTGCAAACCAGCGGCCGTGGACGGTCGTAAACCAGCAAAGAAGCCGTCAGACGTTGTTTATGCGAGCAATTCCGGTCACCGCTTTGTCTTTCACCGCGCGGCCTTCGGACGACACCCTAATAAAAGGCGTGGCAAAATGTGCCCTAATGGGTGCTGATCCTATTTCAAAGTAATAAAATGCAACAAAATTAGCCTTTGTTAAATTTAGAACTGTAAACGTTTACTGCAGACATAGTTTCGGACGGGTCCGAGGGGTCGACGTTTATACGGACTATTGTTTTATGGGCGTGTAATTTTCAACTATTATTATTTTATAATGAGGGTGTAGCGCGTAGCGGTACCTTTTAGCAATTGTTTTCTTTCTGGATACCTGCCAGCAGTGCCAACATGTTAAAATGTTGCATTCACAATAGTATGAACAATAGTAACTTTCTCTTTTAGAAGGTACTTGTTTGTATAGTCATGCTAAGGAAACCCTTCTTTTGAATATTTAAATTTTTCAACGTGCTGTTTAACTTGTTTTCAAACTAATTGCTCGAGAAGTAAAATCTCAATACTCAATAGTATACATTTATATTGTGAGCTAAGTTTACATTCAGTGGTACCAAGCACTTTGTAAATGATGAAGTGAAACAACTTCGGTATGAGTTCGCGTATGGTGTGTAATCGTTCGCATTGAATGCTAATGTGTAGTACGAGTAGATCCAAACCGGTTTTCTTAGTTCCGTTTGCGTCTCTCTCGCTCGCCGTCATCGATTGTGCGATGTGACGCGGAGCGAGCTCGGGGAGTTCCTCCGATTTTTTTCTCATACATTCTAATTAAATACATTAATAATTAAGTTAGTGGAACTGTGACTCAGAATCTATTTCTAGCACCTAGCTTAGATGCTGTCGGACAAGATATTGTGATTTCCGTTAGCTTATTTAAATAATTAATATTAATCACTAGAATCTTCGTTTAGTGAAATTTATGTTCTTCACTGTTTCTGATTATTACTTATAGCACTCCATGCAATTAAATTATTTATTGCATTAGTATCTGGCATAGTGTCTGGTTATTCGACTGGGTATCTTGGAACTACCTTATTGTTGCTCTATATGTAAGTATTCCAAATTCAAATGACCAAAGGTAATCCCAAATCCTTAATCGCTCAGTAGGTCTTCACTAGATTCTTACAGGGTCGATAACGAGATAATTTTAAGAGCGGTACGGATTTTTACCGCACACATTCACACATTGTCTTCACTTGAACAAGTACATAACTTACCTAACTTACGATTTCAAAAAGTATAAACTTTCTCGCAAGCAATGATGTTGTCTCACCTGTACATAAGGAAAAAGATGTTTGATATTTGTCGATTAAATATCGTGAAAGTGAATATTGTTCACAGCATTTGGCATATTACCGTGATTTGGCCTAGGTGTCGTCGAGCACGCGTCGAACGAGACACGAACCTACCATATTCATGTTTTGGAATTCCCTGCATGGCGCATGGCGTATTGGCGTGTCCTTGTCGATAAGTAGGTAACGTATTCATTGTGCCATTGACTTCAGGTATTGTATGTCAATGATCTTGCACAGCACGCCATGAGTGCCATGACGCCTTAAATGATTGCACTGCCTGTAGAACAATCAAACATAAAAAATGTATTTCTGCAATTCAATTTGATGACTAATAATTAATAAATTGTCGCTGCTCAAAGTTGCCTTGTATGTGCCTATTAATTTAGATAAATTTACGGACGGGGAAGGCTGTGGGTAGGTAGTTAACATTTTACGGTACATTTTTTTATGGTACAACTAGTAAGTAGGTACTTATTTAGATTATACAGTATGGTATGGAAGGAACACCAACGTAGAAATTACAACATATTCAGTACAATATTCTGAAAATTTTAATCAGTCCTTAAAAAACATCTGCCGTTCCGTACATTTTGACCGCGTAAGTATTGCATTAAAAAAATTGGAAAATTACCTATGAAAATGACCATGTGAAGTCAAAATGATGTACTGAATACATTGCCGACGCACAAATAACAAATAGTTGCAAACAACATAGACTATGTTGTAAGTATTGCAACTATTTGTGCGTCGGCCCATCTTGTATGAGATTAATACAGGACGGTCCCATATCCGTAATCTCTATGTACCTGCGATCTTGCAAATTATGAAATAGCCACAATCTACATCATGCTATTTGATTGCGTAAGATACTGTGTTAGTGTATGAGCGCTCGAGCTCCGGAAATACCTGCATTGGGGAATACCGGCAATATTCATTTATCTATAAAACTGTTCTATGAAGATAGGAATGCATGGCATATTATACTATTCTCTGTCTAGCTACCTACTTCTAGGTATTATTATTCTATACTTAGAATAGGTAGCTGCCGGATACAACGCTGTCTGTAGGAAGGAGATTTTTCCTTTATGGTTTATTTCCATGGTAACAATCGTACAATGTTACCTTAGGGATGAAAGCAACTTATTTAGCCCCAAAACTGGGTTTGGCGCCCGAGCGTTGCGTGAGCGCTAAAGTTCGAGGGACTAAAACTTCTTTAACCCGAGCGAGGTAAACACTGCTTTTCATTACAGAAAGTAAAAATAAAAACAAGAATTAGCTAATAAAATAGAATTGTCGCTTTCTCGCCTATTTTTTTTTTCTGAGGCCAGCACAGCAAGCAATTCAGCCAATATTATTGATTTCCATCATTGAAAAAATGGTAGATATTTTGCCCAAATCTATTTTATATATTTATTTAATTAATACAAAACTTTATGTTATTTCAATTTTAGATCACGCTATAATTGAGTGGCTGTATAGAAAGTTGGAATATGGTTCAATAGATAAGTGAAAATAGAACTAGTCTTTTTTTTTAATAATGTGACAGCTGTCAGTTGAAAACGATTCTCTCTAGGTCTGAAAAGTTTTACTTTCAACCCGCTCCTCAGGCAACTTCAGACCTACTTTTAGAGTATGAGTGATGAAAAAACCATTGCTACCCAACTATTAAGAGTGGTTACACCGTACAGCAGCTCATACAAATTCAATCCTTGTTTTTCGAAATGACTGAATCGATTTTAATGAAACTTCACACACCTAAGCAGGATACATATGTCTAATAAATAGTTAGTTGAAAACATTTTTATTCCCATTAAAATTGGAATTAAAACAACATAATATACATTCAGATCATAGACATACCATGACATGATCTTTTAAACGCATCCTATTGAACTTCCAATAATTCTACTAGCAGCATTTGCTAGGCTATTGGTAGCCTTAGTAAGTAGCAAGCTTTAGGTTGATCAGTATTGATCACGATGTTGGCAAGACTTGAATGTTCTATTTATTGAAGTCCTATATTTTTTTTGTGCTACATAATCTTTAATTTTTAGTCCGTATTTAAAACTTTTGAAAGCAAAGGACGAAATTCATCAGTCCTTTAAAAAACCAAGACCTTGTTGCTATTGTAGACTTGTATCATTAGTACCTATCGTAATTATATTACAACCATTATAGGATTTCCCCTTTTCCGTGGCCAAATAAAACTTTCGTATGTATTGCATGATATTGTAAAATCCAGTAAAATCCCACTGAGATAGCTATTTACATAATTGCACATAAACAAGGCTTTAGCGAAATACTGGTTCTGTTCCGGTTGAGTCCACTTATAAGCAACTTACTTATTGTCTGACTCATAGAAATGTGATTGTAAACGCCAGATTTTGCACCTAATTGCATTATTTGTGCACAATTACCTTCTAGCACCTAGCATAATATATTCTGCCGGTCAAGTTTTAGTGTGCCTTCGAATATTATAGGATTTCTAGATAGGCATTAAGAACATTCTAAAGGACTGCTCATCATTACTCGTACGTTTCTTCTATGTAAGATTTCATGAGTTGCTTGCTGCTATTCTTCTTTAAGATAGAAAAGTTGGAAAGCCTAGCTTAGTACTTTTTCGTCCAAATCTATTTTGTTAACACTTGTATCAAAAGATCAAAACCAATGACACAGATCTACGTACTACGTAGCGTCTAAGAAGAAATTAAGCTACGTAAGCGGCGTCAAAGATGTGCCTTCTATTAACCCACACGTTCAGTGCTAAGTAAGTGACCCACAATATCGGCTGCCTTCAATACGCAGTGGTACGTCCTAACGATGACTTAAACATCCAAGTGAAATGAAGCAAATATCTAAGAAATGTAGTGACTAGTGATTAGCTAGACGTAGTAAACATACCTATGCCTATTTTAGCTGTAATTGTAACGAGCAGATATGCAAAGATGGTAACCTAAGCAAACAAACTCCGGCTACCTTTTAATGTATAACACAACGCTGAATAGTTTGTTCAGATACTTATACTTTTTCTAAAAATAACTAAGGTAAATAAGGAAAACCGTCAATTAATGGAACGCTGGACTTTACGTGCTTCTTAGAAATAGTCGGCGCGGCAAGCCTCCGGCAGGCCTCGGCGTTGGCGCTCGGTTACGTCAAGCTACGATCGGAAATACCTCATCGTGACTGTCTATTTCGGCGCGAGTCGCGACCCAGACGCACCTGTGGCTGTGTCATGCCGACTGGGGCTCGTGGCACAGATTGCAAAGTAAACAGAAACACTCGCTCGGCCAGTGGCCTCGGGACTTCTCAAGACGCGGGTTTTACCGATCGCTTAGAAAACACATCGCAGAATTAGAATAAAGTCATCGTCAAAAAACAGAACTGGAACGACATTTCACTTGCCATAAAATAAAATAAATTATATTTCAAAACTTTAATCCGATTTGTTGTTATCGTTACAGCATAAAACATCATTAATCAACGGTTTTTACGAAAGCATTCGCTAACACGTTATTACATAAAGCTTATTTTGTTGTGAACGGACGGCACCGTTTATAAAACGTTATCTTCAAATGAACACAATAACAAGTTTAATAATAGGAGTGATTAATGTGCTTGCAGGATGACGCGCACTTTGCGCGGGGGTTAAGGGAGGCGCGAACACGACACTGCACCGCTGCGACTGCCAGCCAGGAGCCCGGCCTGCCGAGCCCGATCTCCCGCCCGACACAAATGACCAGACATTATTTAATTGAAATGGAAGTGAAAGGGTGACAATTGTAATAGAAAACAAAAAAAGGGTTACGTTTTTGCCGGAACGACGCGATGAAATATTGCGCCAGCCGTGCATTGTAACAGTTGTTCCTTACTACCTATTTAGATAATCTATTATGAACTTAATGGTGCTACTCATAATGTTAATATCACTGCCTGTTAGGCCCTGAAACAATTTTAATATGCAAACTAAAAAAACTCATAAACTTTACATTAATAAAATTAAGAAAATCCTAGGAAGCTAAAATAAAAAACTGGACCCGCTCCAGAATGTTTCGTAGAAACAGTAGGTAACAAGTGACACACAAATAAAGTATTTGAAGATCAATACTAAAAGAAACTATAAATCACAGTTTAAGTTGCGACTTGTTTACCTACTTGTTTGACTTAACGTCTTGTAAGGCTGTTTGTGTAATAAAAGAAGCGGATTCGGGCTTGACATTTGCTAACTAATGATTCCGTGTGACAAAGCTCCTGCTCGCTCCCTGTCAGGCGACTTTAAAAGCCCTTTGTAATCAGAAATTTTTAACACTTCGATGTTTGATTTGTGCGAATTTGCGACATCGACAGAAAAAAGGCGATTGATATGTCACGTTTTTATTGTTGTTTATATTGCTACCTGAACTTGTATGTAGAAAAAACAAGGGTAGTTGTATTGATTGCGCGTCGACAGTTTGGAGCCTTTCACGCCGCTCAACGATGAATATGACAGTTTCATGGAGGAGTCGTTGACTTTATTGTAGTGAAAAGTATCATATCGCTGGGATAATTGATGCTCATTCGCAGAATTTATTTATATTTGGTTGAACTTTTTATAGGAGCGGCATGTGGACGACGTAATATCTTGCCCTCCATATGCACACTTTTTTCTCAAATCATGAATTAATTTTAGATCAAATAAAAAACAAAGCCATGTAGTAACATTGTTTTATATTTAATATCGCAGCATTGCAGGGTAGCGAGGGCACAAGGCGTGAAATCAAATTGTCAACGCGGGCTCCAGTGAACATATTGATATTTTAATTAGATTTACAAAGTCGGTGCTCGCAGTTCCGTGGGCACACCCAACTCTTTGAGCCGCTCTAATGGCACCCCGCGGACTATAGTTAAGGGTTGTCGGACCCCGCTTTGTGCCTCCTCAATATTTACTCCCAAATGCATTAATGCAACAATACTTACTTTACTTTTTTAAGTTTTCGTAGCAGCTTCCGCGTTATCGTTTACAAAAGCTTTGGAAATGTCACTCACGGCGTAATTATAGAGCAGCGCTGAGCGCAGCAGGTAGCTGCCATACTAATAGTAGCGACTATGAACAAAATCATAATTGCTTCTTCGTCTATACGTGTTAGCTATAAAAACATTTTTTGTGCGAGCCTGTTGTTATTTTTGTAATAAAATTCGAGGAAGAAATAATTACTCGTTAATACGTCGACGCAGTTTTTACCCGACTGCGGCGAAGCCCAAAAGGAGGGTAATGTGTTTGACGTGTATGTATGTATGTAAGTATGTATGTCCGTTTCTTTGTTCCCTCATAACTCATAAACGGATGAACCGATTTGAATGAAATATACGTCGTTAGATTCGTCTTGATGGCGCGAGTGTTTTATGCTACATTAAAATTAAAAAACACAGAAAAATTGCGGATTTTGGGAGCCAAATCGCGGAGTTCAAAAAAAAAATCCAATACCATCGAGTAGGGTATCAAAATAAAGGATTTTAAAAGGAGATTACAAAAATATATTACACTTATATGTTTAAAAGAAATTCAAAGTGGGAAATCCTATAAACAAGCACAAAAGTTAAATCATCTGCGAACGAATTTTACGCGACCAACGAAAGAACAAACACAAAAGAACTAAAAAGTTGGAAATAAAAAAAGTAGTCAAAAAACCCGACTGAAAAATCTGAAAAGCAAAAAACAAGCACATTTTAAATGAAACAAAACTTGGAAGCAGGCGGGGTTCATTTGAATATTTAATTATGAAAAGAAAAAATGAAAATAGAATTAACCCCGCCTGCTTTCAAGTTTTCAACAACACAGTTGGAAGTTCATAACAGTTCCGTTTATTTCTGCTGGTTGGTAATGCTGGTCATTGCCTATGGTTTTTGAACGCATTAGAGAAGGTTTATGATATTTGGGTAGATAAATAAATTAAGGCAGGTTTAGATAAGTATGAAACTTTTAAAGAATGTCAAAGTTTCAACGACTTACTTACGAAAAAGTGTCGTCAGGGAGAGCATCATAGAATACATTTTCAGTAAAGAGCCTTTTTTATTAAAGCAAGCAATCATTTTCATCGTGTGTACCTATTTATTGTAGCCAACTATTATAACGGACTACCAAAAGCACTTTATCAAAAATACAATTTACAGAAACAGACAAAAATATCTCAGCAGGAGCAAAACATGTTGGGCATTCTGACTAGAATTGTAGACAAAACATATGCACGTGAAAACAAAAACGACACGAGCAAACATCTGCAAAATGATTTTTGTTCCAAAACAACACGATCAATTTGTCTGAATACGCAATGAGCAGAGTGCAGGGGGTGGCGGAGCCCTACTGCGCCCCCGGCGCGCGCCGTCACTTCACGCTGGGCCGTCGGTACACAGAACTCTAATTGACACACTAAAATACGTCATGGTGCATAAAAGCATTGATTCCGCCGAGCCCTTCCATTTTTCTAACAACATTTTATGACAAGCGAAAGGTTAATTTATTTTCTATAGACCTATTTTAATTTTATTTAGCAAATTGCTAACAAGATTGTAAAGTCAGCCAAAAAATTGGAACTAAACCTTTAAACAATAGAGATAGTTTATTGAATTACTACCCCATTATTACTTGCATTTAATTTTATCTTTTAATCCATACTTCCATACTAATATTATAAATGCGAAAGTAACTCTGTCTGTCTGTCTGTCTGTTACTCTTTCACGCCTAAACGGCTGAACGGATTTTGATAAAATTTGGTACAGACATAGTTTGGAACTTGAGAAAGGACATAGGATAGTTTTTTTTTTTTTTCGCGAAATATTATAAATGCGAAAGTAACTCTGTCTGTCTGTCTGTCTGTCTGTTACTCTTTCACGCCTAAACGACTGAACGGATTTTGATGAAATTTGGTACAGACATAGTTTGGAACTTGAGAAAGGACATAGGATATTTTTTTTTTTTTTTTTTTGCGCGAGATATACCAAAAATCTGCCGGAAGTCACTATTCCACGAGAACGAAGTCACGGGCAAAAGCTAGTTGGTAATAAATGGTATTTGAAAGACGTCATAAGTTTTGAGTATGAATGTTGAGGGATTTATGAGTAAGAGAAAACCAAAAAAACGATGGATGGACTGTGTCAAGCATAATATGGCAAGAAAGCAGGTATCTGATGCAATGACGAGTAAAAGATAAGTATGGAAGAAGAAACATGCGGCGCCGAGAGCAAGAGAATGACGATGATTAATGACCTCATAGCGTCCCACTGCAAAGCAAAGGCCTCCTTTTCCTTCTTTGACTATGCCATTGTGTCCCTGTCTGCTGCCATCTAACACAGGTACTCTATGCATCTCCCATTGTAATTAATCTACCACCATTGGCCGGTACAGAACTCGTTCACTTGTTCAAAACCGATTGAACGGTTGTTCTTGACAAGCTTTAGAAGTGACACAATCAGCCTTCCTTCCTGTTATAATAGAAACATCTTACTCGTCATCTCATATTACTCGTATAATCTAATATAATCTTAGTTTATATTAAAAATAAAAAAGTATGATAATAGAGACGTTCTATATATGTACATCAAAACTTAAAACCCAGGGATTTTTCGTAACACAATTTATTTTCAAGAGATGAATTACCTATAGGCTTGCTTATTTAACCGAATGTTACTAATAAGTCAGTTATAGGCACAGGCACACTACTCAGCATGTTAAGCTAGGATTAACGTTTTCAAAATTCATTTGAAGGGCATTTTCATAAAAACATGTACATCCTAATATTTTGGTTGTCCCACGATATTTTTTTTTTTACTGAAGCCTATGTGCCTGTAATAACTGCAACTTCTTGTTTATATTTTTTACGACCTAACGGACATTCGTTTAACATACATAAAATATAACATTTATTGATTAAAAGACATGAAAATTAATTTCAAAGTTTGACAATTATTCTGTACAGTACTGTCCCATTTCTACTAGACAACTTTTGAGCTGCCAATTTCGATGAATTTTTCTATAAATGTTTTATAATTTCTAACTTTTCTAAGGTAAAATCAATATCTATTTAATAAAAAACACATTTAATGCACCTTTATATTTTAATTATAATTTATTTTCTAATTTTAAACATTGTCCCATCGTTTTATTCATAACGGACATGTCCTGCATAGTTACCGAAGTTTAAGCAATTTACAAACATTTTCTACTAAATCACGTTATGTTTTATTAAAATGGTAATACTAAAATCGAAGCCGTCATTCGCTGACGGCCATTTGGGTGTCGTGTCAGCCGCTGTCAGGAACCGGTCGGAGCTTTACAGCAGGCGATCCCCCGTTTTCCTATCGATTGTCCGGTAAGTAATAACGATTTCACCAAATAATTACTATCACCCTCAGTGTCATATGTATTGTACCATACAGTTTAGTTAATTCTGCAGCAAGATACATTATTCATTTTATGAAAACAAAACAACATTTTTGTTTAATAAAAGAGTTTTGCTAAATATTGTGATTCCGTTACGTCCTGTCTGTTACCATACGAAAGGTAACGTATGAGCCGGACCAAAATAGTAACGAACATGACCGCATAAAGTTGCGACACACAACAAGCTAAGTCTTTTACCCGTGGTGCCACGGTGGGTGTTTTGCAATTTAAATGATTTGTATCATTATATAGATAAACAAAAATAGTTTAAATTAAAACGAATGTGTACGCCAAATTGTTTGAACGCATTTTTATGAAATTTGGTATGAATGTGAAGATAGCTTGAACCCTGTGAAAGGTTTCTAGATACTCTTCATCATACATCATCATTTATTTTTATCACTTGGGTAAAACCGCGGTCCGTATAGTAAACTATAAAATATTTCTTTCGTTGGGTAAAAAACTAAAATTTGTATTTTGTTGGTTCTAGGTATACTACTCAAACTAAAAATGGCTCTGACAGCCGCAGAAAAAATGCGGCGTTACAGGGAACGCATTAAAAATGACCCTGAAAAATACGAAGATTGTTACATGACTATTATTTTTCGAAGCTTGATGGAAGTTTATTTTTAATAATTTATGGAAAACCCAAAGTTTGAATTTAAAGAGCTGATAACTACATATAATATGTAGGTGATTTTGAGAAGTGCATTAAATTAAGCTGTTGCAAACTAGATTTTTTATTTTTTTTGTTTTGTCAAATTGAAGAAATCGTTTATTTCGTTTTTTGCGGATTAACACTACTATATATTATGTTATGTGACTATGTGAGTAATAATATAAATTATAAATACTTAATAAAAAGTAAAAAATATGTTTGCGTTACTTCGAAAATGTCGAAGTGTGATCTCAACTTTACTGTGTCCTGTTTGTTACGGGTAGGTCAGGTACCGTTACTGTCCCGTATGAAAGTTTATTGTATTTGTTGATTATTTCCTATTTTTATTAAGAAGTTTCAAATTATTTTTGTATGTAGAGAATTAATAGCTTAGTAAATACTAATAAACAAAAAATGGGATTTTTACGTACAGTATTTGATTGAATACATTAAAGTGAAATATCGTGATACAACTTTAAGTAACGGTACGGACGCATTTTTTGCAAAAATGTTAAATAAGTATTTTGCTATAAAACAAGTATTCATTAATAATTGACTAACATCATATTTACAAATTATTGAAATAAATAAAATTTCAAACAAAAATTTTGTTTTATTTTATCAACAGTGTTTCTATGAGTAACGGACATGACAAAATTAAGTGCATTATGTTCCTTTTAATTCAATTAAAACAAAAGTAACTGGAATTCATCAGAGTTCTATGATATAAATCAAAGATTATAAAAACAAGCATGCAAATTCATTAAAATTATATTATTTGCAAAAGTTTTAGTTCAATCATGCATTTTTTAAATTTTGTACATGTTCTGACGAAAATGCCCTGAAACAAATGTGGGTTGGAGTACCTCAAGAGGCTGTACTAGGTCTATTCCTGAGGGCTCTCTAGTTTTATTAGTTCTGTGATATAGAATCACAGAACTAATCAAATTGCTTCATTATGATTGTATTTAAATCTGTAACAATCATAAATCTGTCCGGAAACTATGCTTAGTATTTCCCCAAGGGCAAAAGTAACAAGCTTCTTAACAAACTTTCATCCCCCACTATCGTACTTTGGGGGATTGATCCTAGTTAGTGCTCAATTTTGTTAGAACAATCTTGTGCATGTCATACTTCTAGGAGTTCTAAGTCCAGCGGTTTATTAATATAAACTATGCATTGTCACTGAATTTAATAACTTAGATATAGGGAAGATAACTTCAATTTCAAATAACTTTCATATTATACGTACTACAGTTTATTATTGAGCATTATTATTATTATTATTTTTTAATGGAATTCTTTAAATGCTCTAATATAACGAGATTTTTCACGTAGGTGCCCCCTGGTAAACAACAGTCAGTTGCTTTTCTCGCCCCACGGCTGCCCGAGGCAAATATCTGCAGAATGCGTGTAATTATTTATTTGCCCTCCGAGCCCTCACTGCCCCTGCGCCCACTCAGCCTTTCAACAGCCATACAAATAAATACAATGCGAACGCAATACAACAGAGAAATTCAAGGAATGTGGAATCTCGTCTATTATTTCATATATTCGGTAGGAAGTAATTACGAAAGAAGCTTTGTATTTTAGGCATAGCAGTTATTGAATTGATCTTCGATAGCCACTGTTTTCGGTTAACATCTACCCTCACAATCGCCTAATGGAATTAAGTTACCAGGATCAAAAATTTTTATGTTTGTTCATAAAACCAAAATTGGCCCGTTTTTACCTATTAAACACACTCTACACAATGCAGTCTTAGCACATTGTAATATGCTGAGACTCCATAACTTGCCTTTATCATGCCAGTATATGTACTGATATTAGTCTTAGTCCCTGGCATTACAGGGATTAATATGAAGGATGTTCTATGCTATGAATTTTGTTCCTGCACTTACTTAGTCCTTAAAGTAGACCATTGTACCTACGTGAGCCATAGCTGTCTTTACTCCAACCAGCCCACCTCACTCCAGAATCAGATAAAACTTCCTCCCAGTCTTCTCAGGGCATCCGCCAACCAAGATCCCTTGTTCTTGGTGTTCCAAGAGTTTCCTCGCGGATCTGGGTGACACCCGGTACACTCGAGTAGTACATGCGCCACATCTAGAGAGTGAAAATGTTTATTCACTGGACAGAGTGTAGTGATGACCCCTACCACCAGTCGCATGCTATTTTTTTCCAGGTGCAGAAGGCGCTTGGTTAGCTTCGGATCCAGGGTATAGCCTCCTTGGATTACCTACATCCTGGTATCGAGGACCACCACGGGTTCGCTTACGTTTGAGTGTGATCGTTTAACCAGCTCCTTAGCTGATTGAATTAAATGGGCACAAAAATGGGTTTCGCTCCGAAGGCTTCCCTGATGGAACGTCTCCTGGTGATTTCATCAGCTGCATTCTTTCCAAGTGATTCAATGTTACGGATGATAATTATGCACAAGACGCGTTTCTAAAAAAGATATGTATGTGCCGTTGTATGGACGAGCCTTTATTTATATCTATTTATCTACTTAAAATATTCGTTATGATCACAAGTATCATAATATTGTGTTGTATGATTGATTACTCACCATTACGTAAGACTGGGCTAGGCTAGTATTTTTTGTGGTTGATAAAAAAGTTTCTATATGCATAACGGTCACTACTGTATAATAAAATAATTGTAAAGTACGCATCTCTTGGTTTTTCCTGGTGTCAATTAGAATCGAATGTTTTTGTATATATTCAAATCCAATAGATTCAAAGAAATTGATTAGTGTGGTAAAAAAGGAATAAGTGGGTTTCAAGAATACTTTTTTAACGAATATTTTCTTATTTGCAGACGCTTATAAACGTTCTCGTGAAGAAAACGAAGATTTTTAATTTGGAAAATGTTTTAAGAGTGGAATGCCCTAAAAATATGTACTACGCATTCCCGGAGACCTAACTTCATGGTAGATTCTAGGTGGTGGACCACACCGTATTTCGCAAATGGGATTGTTTTTGTTCATCGCAGTAGGTGCTGTAGGTGTTAAAAGCAGAACATGCGGCTGGGGAATATTTTTTTCCTTTTTTTTTTTCCACATTAATCGGTGCAAATTATTCCTACCAATATTTGTTAGTAAATTGTATTGTATTTCGTTTACAGTTTTTTGCTATTTAGTTTTATAGATTTTTTTAAATTCTTTTTATTTCGGTGTTAGGATTTATTGAATAGTTTAAAAATGTTCCTATGAACCAGAACTACCAGTGGTTTCATTTATGGTCGTATATCGGCACCATCCTGTATACCGATACGAAAAAATAAAATTGAAGTGTGTGTGTTACTGAATGCATATACGGTTACGGTCACATAAAAACTCTCGTCTGTCGGTCAGTCTGCCTGTCTGTCTGTTTGGTCAGACTCTATGGTCAGACTTATCTAAACGGCTGGACCGATTTTAACTGAACTTTTATTGGCAGATAGCTGATGTTTTAAGGAGTAAGTAACTTTATTTACTGAGTACTTTAGAAAAAATGTTTAGGGTGTCATGAAAAAAAATGAACACCCTTGGAATTATTATCAAAATCGTATTTAAATGGGGTAGTAAAATTATAATAATAATTTCAGGCGAGCGAAGGTCACGGACAACAGCTAGTACATTAAAAAGCTAGATAAAATAAAAAAAGGAAATTAGAACAGCCTGTATAAATAAACATGTGTATGACGCGAAGTTAATTAAGATTTTTATAACATGCCGCTCACATTAAACTTCACGAGGCAGGGAATGTACTGGAATGTAATGAATCTGTTCTTACAACATTGATGTATCCGGCAGCATCGTTTGTTTGTAAAATACGACGCTCAACATTTTATTACCGACTCAGAACTTAAGGATACACCAATCACTCTGTATTGTACACAACAGTGTTTTACTACTTTATTGTACCAAACTATAATATAGTGGCAGGTAGGTAACGCCGAGTTCTTTAACGTTAGTTTTACAGATAATAAAGAGCTTAAACGGTATCGTTTTTCATGCAAGCTTTAGAGAATAGAAAATACACAAAGGCGTCTGATAAAGCCGGAGACAAATACAACGCGACGGGTCGCTACTATTTTGACATTTTAATTTCACCCTTGCTTAAAATCCGTTTTGAATGGCGATAGATGGGGGCGCGACGTGATGTTGAGCTCGCTTGATACATGTATCACAGTCGCAGGAGAGGCTTGATTGACGTTTATCGCCGGGATTAAAATACAATTAAATTAAATTTTAAATTGAGCACAAAATTCTGTGCAACCCTTTACAAGACCCGGACGTTCTAGTAAATAGTATGAAACTACGCAAGTATCCGTCTTAAATAACAGCAGCCGTATTTCAAAGGTTCTAACAAAAAATATTTATTACAAAATTGCGTAAAAGTATCGACAATGGCTTTAAATTTATGGATTGGAACGGCCATTTGGCTGGATGTTCTCGATTAGAGGTAATTTGTGTCAATCACTGCGCATTGTGGCGTCACGTCCGCCTGCGCGCTGGACGCCATTCGCTCTAATTAAACGTCGAGCCCCCATTCACAAAAGTCAATCGCGGGATTAAAGTTTGACGTGAACAGACCTTTTCCAACTATTTTTATGGTCTTTTGTACTTTCTGCTATTAGGACGTCAATCTTAAAGAGATTAATTTGCCCTTTGATGTTTAGTTTTCGAAAACAGATTAGTGGAATATATTGATTGGTTGTAGTCTTTTGAATACATAGTTCCAATTAGGTGCTTACTCATTAATTAAGGTAATTTGTAATGAATAAAATGTGTACAGTACTTTCCTAATAAACCGTTCCCACAGTCCAAGCTTAACTAAAAATCATAACGTTATTGCTTTCCGCGTGTCTAACCCCGTGTCGTAACGTTATTATCGACATAATAACTTATTTTATCGCCTCCACACAACCGATTTCATGTCCAAATTTGTTTGCATTTTAGATTTGCGCAATTCTTCGTTTGCGGTCTACTGAGGTCTTCGCGTGAAATATAAATTCTCTGTCCTTATCTGTCAAACACAGTTATGTGCATGACAAAACGAGACAGAATGGTTGATGGAGTAGGGTTTGGTAACACAAAGTGTGCAGTGGCTGCAACCCTTTCATTTAGTGTGTGACTGGTAAACGGTAATTTGATTTCACGCTAGTCCAGTGATTAATGTCGGTGCCTTATCGCTCCATATCGCTCCATATTTTACCGATTTAGACCAATATCACTTTTTATATAAGTATTGTTCTCTTTAAATCATATGAAAAATTGCATATTGAAGATTATTATGCTTTCGTATTTGGTACACTTGTGTTAATTAAATAGTGAAAACTACTCGATACTCTTGTCCTTAAGTTATCCGCAATAAGTAACTAGCTCACAATAAAAATAAAAACCTACGAAACCGTCGAAAATTATTGCTATGAGTGCGATATGGTACGGTTCCATATTATTAGAACACTAGCTTTTGCCCGCGACTTCGTCCGCGTTTCCGTCGTTTTTCGTAAAAAAGTACCATTATGTCCTTCCTCACGGTTCAGTGGTTTTGATGTAACATACAGATTTTAGTAGGGAAATACACTAAGTCAATCCACAATACTGTTGAAAAATATCGCAAAAAGGAACCGCAGAATATTATTATTAATAGCTGTGCCCGCGACTCCGTCAGCGTGTAACTCCTTGTATGTTATTAAGTTAATGTACCTATTGGTAATATTGTTTAGATCACTTTCACATGAGGCTTATGTAGGTACCTATAGCGTTCTATAGGTAAAACTTCAGCCCAAAGCTTCCGGGTAAACTATGTTGAAAGTTGACCCGTCCGGCACGTGAACATAAAGATTTCTAGAACTGCTAACCCGGGAAAGAGCGACATTTAACTGACTATGCGAGAAACAACTGACACCGAGATCTACTCCAGCAACACGAAAATTCTGCCCTTGAGCCTTATTAATTTACCTACTTCACTTAAAATAAATACCTATAACTACTATAATTAATAAAAGTATCTACGCTTTTACCTACTTATTACAAAAATAAAATTGATCATAAATTAGCCAAAACTTACCTATCGGTATCTAAAAATCTATGCGTACTACTACTTCCCCTAAAAAGAAATAAAATGCGAACTATTAATAATTTGTAATTTGAACGAATAATTAAACACTACCAAAATAACTACTTAATACCTATTTTATAAAATAACAACAAAAGAAATTCAAATAAACTATTTAAAGACTAAAAGTCGCGCTGATTTGTTAATATCAATTATTGTCTGTCAATAAGGTCGAACGCTGAACGCATCAACAGCCAAATAGTGAATGAAGCTCGCTCCCGTTACACAAAAATAATCCTTATGGCATGATTCAGTATTCACGCGCAGCTAATTAGCGTATTTCATAATTATTTGGTTCAGTTTGATGTTTCTGTACCGATTACTATGATTCTTTTTTTATTGAATAGGTAATAATATTAACTTCTTATAATTAGGGATGAGTGAGAGTATTATAAACGTAAGAGTAAACAAATATAATCAGAAAGCTCCGAACTGCTAAGCTATCGGGAGTTATACGTGTTATTGTGAGTCAACCATAAAAGATAGACATATGCTGTTGTGGGATATTTTTTAGATAATTTTATGTAGAACATTTCCGTCATAAATGATTTCTATGTAGCTTTAACCATTAAGGCTACACACGCGACGGAAGCTTCAAAAATTTAGCAACTTCTCCCGTTTTCCCAACATTTCCCTTCACTGCTCTGCTCCTATTGATTGTAGCGTGATGAAAAGTATACTATAACCTCCCCAGGAGTATGAAGAATAATTGTACCAGGTTTCGTTAAAATCCGTCGAGTAGTTTTTGTTTCTATAAGGAACATACAGACAGACAGACAGACAGACAGACAGACAGACAAAAATTTTACTGATTGCATTTTTGGCATCAGTATCGATCACTAATTACCCCCTGATAGTTATTTTGAAAATATATATCATGTACAGAATTGACCTCTCTACAGATTTATTATAAGTATAGAAGATTAATTAATGTTAATTGAAAGCCGGCACGTGTCGCATTCGCCGCTGTTTAAGAAGACAAAGCTATCTACTCTCAGATCACCCTCATTTAGTTTTTAACGGCCTTATATAGTTTTATTTGATAGGACGAAGTACATTTCAATTAACATGGATTGCATTTTGGTAGTCGGTAAAGAGAATAAGAGAAATATGTTTATCTATTTGTTTAAACAACAAACTCTCCCTCTCATCATCATTCTCCTGCCTTTATCTCAATTTATTTGGGGTCGGCGCAGCATGTCTTCTTCTTCTTCCATACTTCTCTATTACTCATCTCCGCAGCCACCTTCTTCTCATTCTCTCTGCTTTTCCCAAATAAGTCCCATAGAACTCTTACAAAGTTGTAAGTATGACGCCTAAAAATAAACCATCGTCCATCGTCGACCTTATCTCTGCCCTTAGGGCAAGATTGAAGTCAAGAGCAAGCCAATTTCTAATATATATTTTTTTTTAAACAAGAGAACGATACGCATGGGGGTCTACGGCTATTTTACGCACGGGCTCCTAACGAATGCAGTGATCATGAATGAGAGCAAATTCAACCATTACCTAAACGAAACAAAAGATGTCTACGTTTAAACTTTTAAAGTATCGATTGCGCTTCGTAGGCGCTAGCACGCAGGCGTAGCGTAGCACACCGCGCGCAGGCGTAAACACACGCGCTACGCGGCTACGACGGATTATAATGTACTACGTAGATAAGTTTATACAGCTTTATTAGCTTTTGCCCATGGCTCACCTGTCTGGTATTAGAAAATTATCACACCGGATCGTAGTACAGGGATAAAATGTGTTGGTACACATTTTCCTAACCTTTGTCCTAACCTAGATCATGGTCTATTTGTCTCCCATTTTTATCCAAATAAAGGCGTGCAAGGGTAACAGATAGACAACGTTACTTTCGCATTTAAATAATAAGTATTATGGATGGCGGGTTAGACAAATAAATAAATGTTTTTCTTGTGTGAATTTTGAGTCAAATCAGGGCAAAAAGGTAAAAATACTAAGCTCTAATTAGTAGTTCGCACAATCAAATCTAAGATTTTTCAAATTCAAATTCAATTGAATTCAATTTCTCATTGTTTTTCTTTCATGTGTTTACCGATTTTCCTACATTTTTATCAAGTGAGCTCCATATGAAAGACCTATTTACTTATAAACTTTATAATTGATTAGTCAAAATATTAAACCTAATGAAGATAACGTCCGTATTCAACTTTTATATAAAAAAATATTAGGTAAATGTAATGAGCCTACACATATTTGTTAAACGACCTCATCATTTCATTATACTGTTGAACCTATGTTCAAGTTCACAAAGGTAGACAAACATACTTTTTAATTCAATAGCGTCTTAAAATTAAAGTTAAATAAGAATATAAGGTTTAAAGTTTGCTTGTCTAGGCTACTTTACCGCTTAAATCCTCTTAAGTGAACAGGATAGCTGTTTTTATGTTACGTTAAGAAAAGAGTCCTCCAATGTTCTCATAGTCGTGTATGTGTCTAAGTAATCAAATAACGCTAATACCCATCCTAATCCTTGGATAATGCTTTTGTTCGCCAGTTTCGTGCTCCGCTACGCCCTCGCTCAAATATTTGTTTATCTTTATGCATCCACTCCTATCGCGATCTAAGCCATTGTTGAATTTCGGATGTTTTTTGAACAAAATAGCTTTTTTATCGAAAAAACGTCCAATGTGCAAGCACGTGTCGGGTGATCGATCACAGAGTTGAACCGTCATACGCTCCGCTGCGAAATCTGATGCACAAAATTATATTCTACAGACCAATAGAACACTCCTCACGCCGCGAACAGAAACAGTCCTCTTTTTGCATAATGTAATTTTTTATTCCATTACTTTCAATTTTAAGCTTAAAGGGCTTACACCGCCGCTCTGTACCTATGCACAATCCACGCGATCCCTAAGTGTGAACATCTGTATTTGCGTATGGCGCTCCCACTCTTACGCGCATTGCTATAAAGCCGTATTCAAATAACTTTAATCGCTTAAGTACACAAATCCATTCTCGCTACTAACGAATTATAATTATTCATAGCGACGCCGACACCAATCCTTTCCATCTACATACAGTGTTTGCATAATGTTCGTCCGAATTTTGCATAGTGTAAAATATGGTAAAAATAAGCGAGTCCATTAGCAATAATATCACGACTTAATGATCATGTTTCACAAATGATAGAGGTAGATACGTAAGTATTTCCTTGGAAATGTACAAAGCTTCGACATCAGATACATCCTGTCACGGATCATAACATAAATTGCTGTAACAATGCCGGGGTTAGTATCCATTAAACCCTTTTATACAGTTTTTTTATTGAATTCAGTCGAACGTGTGCATTAGGTAATCAATAAAATTATACGAACTCACGCTTCCCGGACGCAATCGGGTGAAAATGTTAAAGCGGGCTCTTCATTTCATGCATGGCGTAGTGGCGCGCCGTGACATCATGACATGTTCTCATGTGACATGTCAATGAGAACATGTTCGCGTCGATACGTTCGCTCTGACATGTATATTGTGCAAAATGAACACGGGAAATAAGGAATTTTACAAACAGTCAAACTTGAATTACTTATAGGAAATTATTATAAGAGTAATAGGTAATAAGTTAGCTAGTGAATATACCTAAGTTTTTAATAAACCGTGATCTATTTACTATTATTTATTACTACTTTCAGAGTAATACCAAAGGCAGAAAGGGTAGCTACACCTACATATGTATTTTGTGTGTGCCTAAAGCATTTTTGTAACAAAGAAGTAAAGAAAAAAGTATTAATTGAACATTAACGTCTACAATATAGTTTTCATTTCCACCAGATGTGCGATAAACGTTATCAAGGGGGTTAACCGTGACCTCATAAAAAGCAAAATTTATTGCATCTCACGACCCTTGCCCCGAAACTAAGACAGCGCACAAAATAATAGAAAAATATCGTAATTAAAATCCAACCCTTCCTGTTCTGCGCTTTTTTATGGGGGATAAAATTGGAGCGAGGCGCGCGTGACCGATGCGATGATATACTGAGGTCCTGTCTATGAGTACCCGGACTCCGAGAGGCGAGGGCGGGTCGCGCCCGCGCCTGGCCCGGCCTGAGCGATCTTTAATGACTCTGTTACCTCGTTTATTGTAATGTTAACATATGACGGCAACAATTAAGTCTCTTCGATAAATGCTCGTTTCCGTTCTTTGGCTTTCCGTAAGAACCGTGTGTTAAAAATGGGTACTTTACAAAAAGAAAGCTTATAGGCTAAATATACCCTGTTGCCTTTTCTTTTTAGCAGTATGAGCAGTACTCTCATAATAATTACCTACCGAAATTAGAGCCTAAATGTTGGAAGCTCTGGTGTTAGATGCTACCAAAGCATCTGTTTAGAATACCTATTGTAATCCGTTTATAAAATAACTAACACATAAACAAAATTATGTGTGTACTCTGGAAAGCTTGAACTAATTTCCGTTGATATTACAATTGTGGATAATGTGCGGGTACTGCTGCTGGCAAATAACAGAAGCTTTGGCTGCGGCTGCACCGACGTGCCGGGGCGGGGCGGCACGCGGGACGTGCCACTTGCTCCATCACGTTTTATATTGCTCACTAAGGTGAAGCGTAAACTGGCAGCCGATTACCATGCCCGTAATCACTGCCTTTATGCAGACGCTCGTAATTGTCTCTGCAGATACGAAATTCAATCAAACTTGTAATTTTAAAACAATAATGTTTTTGTGTTCATTTGTACCTACAACGCGAAGGCACAGACATCCTCACTATTATACTGCTGATGAACGGATCAAAGGAAAAAAAATAGTGGATATGTTTCGATTCTCAATTATATTTCAAAAGAAGCTATTGTACGTTGTAAATGTATTCAGAAACGGATTTTCTTTTATCGAATTACTAAAGTAGAGCCAAACATTTTAATAAAAGTTTTTATAAGGACTTTCAAGTTGTACAATGGATTATAGCTGAAAAGGTAACATTACCTTGTGTCATGATATGCCGCCTCCGGTTTTGTAAAGATTGAACCGAAAAAGATCCTTATGATTGTTGGCACAAGGACGATCCTCAAGTAAAGTCATGGCAGCCCTACGAGAGAGGTGCGATGAGCAAGTTGCAATATTGTTTGTTGTTTGTTAAAGTATGCGTGAATAAGAGATCTTCAGACAAGTATTGATTGGTATTCAATGGCAGTACGATGAATGGCTGCTTGACAATGCGATCATTCTGCTACTTATGCGTAGATTTATTTTGATCCAAAACATAAATAAATATGTAAGAGAAATTTTTGGACGAAGCAAGTCAATTTCTGAAGTAATTTTTGTGTTTTTTCCTAAATAAATTTTATTCGTTTCCGTCTATTATAATAATTCCATATTAAATAAATAACGCCAATAAGAGTTTACCACTTTGGATCATGGACGTGGTGGTCTAACATCATACTACCATATTGTTTTATTCTTATTCCAGTGTGGAAAAGAGATTAAGCTGAAACCCTGAATAGCCCTGAATAACAATAAAACAATAGTTCTTTAAGACAATATGGGAACCTCACAGGCCAATACTCTTAGCATCAGGAAACTTGAGATGAAGATAGGCTCAAGATGAATTGCATCCCAAAACAATCGTTCGGAGAAAAGTATTGGATAGGAGGTATATTTAAGTGAAGCTATGAATCAAGTGACAATAGTTTAACATAGCTCCTACAACAGCGTGCAGTGATAAGTTAAGCGGAAGGGCACGCCTCAGCGCGCGGCTTGCGAAGCGCCGCCGACGTCGGTGGTCTATGCACTCGCTGCCCATCAATGTCCTCCACTATTCTTACCATATAAGCTCTACTCTCCAGAACAAGAATCAATGAAAAGTATTCATTGTACACTCGTTATCCGAGTCTCAATCGAGTGCATTCTACCGGACTACTTCACTTATTGAGGATGGTAGACACAGCGACGTCAGCCCTTTGTTGGATATTGTTAGCATTGTCCATTTAGATTTAGATACGTTTATAATAGTAGCTAAGGAATGGATTCATTTTAAAGAAATCCTTTTAGTAGGGCTTACAATTTATTTGAGCTGAAGTAAGTTTGCCTTCTAGTTATGTTTATATGTAGATATGTACAATTACCAACGCAACGAAATCAAATGTTTTTCATACTCTTATTCAAATGCCTACTCCACCTCGGTCTTTCAGTCTTGATGAAAGTTACTCTCTTCACATTTTGCCATATTTTTTACGGTCTATGGACGCAGAGGAAATATATCTTCTGGAGGTATCTCCAGAAGATATATTTTCTGGCTGATGCATGAACTCGTCTAATGAACATCCATTAGACAAGTTCATGCATTAGCCAGATTGTATTGTACAAACGAGAACGATCATTTCTATCTCAGCTTTAATACCGTTTACTGTTTAGATATCTAACGCCAAAAAATATAACGTTTTAGTAAAAATATTTTTATCATGACGAATTCTCTGAATTAGCTTGAGAGAGAGAGTAATTAAAGAAAAAAACTAATTCTCGAACAGCCTTTTCGTCAATTAATTATTATCTTTTAATAATTGTGTGACTTTCAAACAACTTAAATAAACCTATAAACTTTATTTTTAAAAGATTGGGTTGGCATTGGATAGGCATTTTAGAGCCAATAGAAACATCTCTTAAAGTAAGTTCTTTTTGTTATGATGACTTCATCAAACTGTTTGTTTTCTTGAAGATCTCAAAATATGACTCATCATCTTCCTGTCCTTGTCCCATTTTACTGGGGACCGGCAGAACACGGCATCATTAAAGGCCCCGGCGCTCACTGACGGCATGGCACGGCAGGTTGTGCTGCGGCATCCCGCGCGTTCCGTGGTATGTCGTGGCATCCCGTGGCATACCGTGGTATCCTGTTGAAAGCCCAGTCACTCTGGCATCAATCAGTTTTGCTCCGCGCGGATTCGAAGTTGGTTCTGTCGTTATGGTTGACTGGGATTTAGTATTAATAGCACTTCTAGCTGAAGATAAAGAGAAATAAATGAGAAGAAGAGAGACAAGTTTCGACCTTATTTCAACCAGCTTTGCAATCATAATTCCTCGACAAAAAGTAGCACATACGTCTCGCGGGATGCAATGCAATGATACGTAACGCGCCGCGGTAACCCATGGTACTTATGAAACAGCAACTCGCGGCGCGTTACGTCGTGCCGCAGCATCCAGCGGCACGTCGCGTCTTTTTAACCGACTTCCCAAAAGGAGGAGGTTCTCAATTCGATTGGTATGTTTTTTTTTTTTTTTTTTTCTATTTATGTACACCGATTACGCCGAGATTAATGATCCGATTTACGTGATTCTTTTTTTGTTTGATGCGGAATAGTTGCCATTTGGTCCCATAAAAATTTTAGATAGTTTGGCCCAGTACTTTTGATTTTATGAAGATTTTTCTTAATTTATGAACATTTTTCGTTAATGTGTGTTCGAATAACTTCGTCGTTTATGAACCAATTTTGATGATTCTTTTTTTTATTGTGAAGTAGATATTTTAAGAGTCGTACTATGATATGGAAACCAGAACCTGGTGATGGAATCCCCAAGAACTCGAGGGCAACCCTCAAATTTCATATGCACGTATTACGTGTTTCGTGTTTTTTTGTCGAATGTTAGGTTTCTTAGTCGAATGTTAAATGTATAGTAAATATTTCTATAGGATATTAAAACTAAAAATGAAAAAATAAAAAACTTTTTTGCAAAAAAAAAACAACCGACTTCAAAAACACCAACAAGTGAAAAATAAACTTCACTAGAAAAATCAGCTTCCGAAGTCGGTGGCAAAAAAATTAATCCAAACAAACAAATGTCACCGACTTCGGAAGCTGATTTTTCTAGTGAAGTTTATTTTTCACTTTTTGGTGTTTTTTGCATCATCGGTATCGTTATAAAGTACTTAACAAGAATTCTAAACTCATTGAAATAAGATTCAAAATAATTTGATTAGTAATAAAATCCTTTGCCATGATACACCGTGCCCTGCCGGCAACTCCTTCTTTTCCCTCACACAATCCGTCCTAATGATTTTTGGCCGTCCTTTTAACCTCCATCAGAAACTCTATAAACATCTAATTCACAAGTAACTGATGCAGGCCTAACAGCTGCTAGGTCGAAGTGGAATTGGGCTCAGGACTATTCACATCTGCCGCATGTCTAAGGAGCAAAGGGTTCCCGGCTTGCAAGAAACAACAACCCAGCAGGCCCAGAAAGAGATGGCGAGGATACACTAGTATTAGATCGAGAAAAGTGGAAAGAGGGAAGAAAGATCTTCGCCCTGCTGTGGGACGACATGGGCTAAATAAATTATGGGCTGAATAAATTAACTTTCATTAATACTCGTTTAAATTTTATATCATTGTATTAATATCGGTTAAATAGAACCTAAAATACCGAACGAGTTAAAACATAAACATGGCTAAGATTTTGCTTAGGAATAGTAAATTTTGATATGGTTATGGACTCGATGAATAATTGAAATCCAGAATTAACAGTGGCCAGCACTAGAAAAGAATGACAAAAGAAAGAAAAGATGCGACACAATGATGCTCGACGACGGGTACCATCTATCTGGCAGAAACTTGATGCTCCGAAATTTATTTGGCATAACGCACTTGGCATATTCTTCTTTGAACGAATGTGTTTATGGCAGAACAATTATTTAATAGAATATTCATTTCGCAGAATGTTTAAATAGCCGAATTTTCAATGGCATACTTTTATGATGGGAGAATTTCATTTGGTAAGATTTTTATAAGGTATAACGACCGTCTCGCGAAAGTATCCTTTATGGGCGGCATGGGCACCGGGCCACAGATTACCAGATACTACACTCCATACAAAATGTTCAATGCCTACCGCCTTCGATCAATAATCCTACCGCTTTAATATAGCCTACACTGTCAAGTCGATAGACGCTGCGAACGAAAATGTACCCTAACGTTACAAACGTAAAGTGAGTTTTGCTTTGTAGATGCGCGCCGCCGCGTGGATATTGTGAATTGCCAGGGCTGCCTCTGTCGACAAAGATATCAGTAGGGATTTGTAGTATACTATATAAAATAAAAACAAGTTTTTTAATGTACCAGAATAGTTAATTTTGCTTAGAGGTGTTTTATTTTGATGTAGGTACCTAATGATTTTTTTTTTAATTCCCGATTGTTAAACTTTTACGTAGAGAATATTCCAAATCGAACAAACAATTTTAATAAGTAATCTTGGGGGAAACAAGGGCAAGGGGAGTTAAATGGTATATTTTTAAAAGTTCAAAAATCGAGCTGCCTGGCTCATGTTTTGCTCGGAATTTTTAATAAATGTGGCCTCGAGACATTTAACTACATAGTTACAAAAATAATCTGAGGGTACTTTCAACTGTTCGTGGAACGACGACGTTTTGTTCAAAGTTTTAAAATGAATAAAAATTCTCGATTCATTGAAACCGGGAATATGATTTAATTCAGAAATTAATTCGGGACAGATATGCTTCTTACTACATTTATAATAGATATCCGGATATATATCATACATCCACTGCACATAATACACCAGTTGTAGCCATTTCTTAGGATTTCAAAACTAACATCAAGTCGACCGAAATATAATATGCGTAAGTACGCGCCGTGCGGCTGTAATCTGTGACCGGGCCGTAGGCCGACGAAGGAGGCCGGCGGAGGCCCGGCACTTCGGGGACAGAAGATATTAGTGTTATTTAATATGCGAGCGAAGCGAGCGCGCGTCATGGAGTACATGCGTTGCATGTATGAGTGACGTCATTATTATTATTATTATTTTTGACATACCAACATTTAATGTTCTCAGCTAGAAATTTTAGCCGGGGTGAACTGATAGTAATAATAAATAATAATAATAATTATTATTATTGCATGTTACACGTATGTATGAAATGAAATGCGTGCCAAAAGACGATTCTGATTATGAATTTTCGGCGAAATGATGGTTCTGGAAATGAAGTTTATGCTCAAAGATGATTCTGACTTACAAAATTATGCGTTTTGAATTTATGGTAAATGAGTGTATGCTAAATGATTTTCTGCGAAATGAAGTTTCTGCCATCCACTGTTATGCAAAACAAAATTCGGGTAAAAAAAAATCTGCTAAAATAAAATTCAAATAAAAAAATTAAGTTCAAAAATCTAAAACCCGACTACTAACAAAATCGCGGTCTTAAAAGTAGAAAACAAGAAAATAATTCTTGTCTGCTATTCTTCGTAGTCGCAGTACCTGATGCTCCTTCATGGCGTTCTCATTGATACAGAAGTCAGCTGCTAATTGCCTCAGACCAAGAAAAAAAGAAAGACGGCGCGCCGCGAACACCAACAGTGAAGTCACAAAACCACGCGCCTATAGCAAGTAAACATACAAGCTCACGCACACACCCACACTAAAATCACACGCATTTCTCCTAGAACGTCACGACTTCACGAGACATTGTCTACACACATAGATAAAAAGTTGACTTCACTTTTGATGTTCGTGGCGCGCCGTCTTCCTTTTTTGTTGGTCTGAGCTAATTGCCATAAGCAAGGTGGCATGCGACTACGAAGAATATCAGACAAGAATTATTTTCTTGTTTTCTACTTTTAAGACCGCGATTTTGTTAGTAGTCGGGTTTTAGATTTTTGAACTTAATTTTTTTATTTGAATTTTATTTTTGTGTGTACTTAAACTATAATATAATACATATTTGTAATGTGCTCGCCAAGACCTTTCATTTGATACCAAACTTGCGATGATTATCTCAATTAAATATTTTTGACAAGGTAAGTTTTTGACATTTAAATTCCGTCATAAAAAGAATTTATAAAATTTATATAGCCTATGTCACCCGGGCTATTTTTACAAATCTATTGACACCTAATTTATTAAAATCCGTTCAGTAGTTTAGGCGCTACGGTGGAACATACATACATACATATATACATACATAGACTGCCAAAATCATTACCCTTCCTTTTGGCTTCGCCGTAGTCGGGTATAAAGGTAGACCCATCGACGACGCAGAGAAACAATTTAACTGTGTTAAATCCCGCAACGAAATCAATCAGAAAAAAAGCAAACATAATTTCCACTTCATAAAAAAAAAATCGCAAGTGGTGTTTTTTAAATTTTCCATACCTCTGGGAACTCAAATACATTTGGCCGCTACGACTATTATTAGTCTACTCATTAAGAGTACCATCACCCTAAAAACTCAAGGCTAACTAACATTCAGTAGAAGTCGTAACTAAATTAGTGTAAAGTTTATTCTTGAAACTTTACACTAATTTATCCCACCAAAACCATTTTCGGGTCATTCTACCGAGTGATAAAAAAATTAAATACTTTTTAAATTCCACTAAATCAGCTTTTTATATATTAATAATTGATGACGTGACGACTGACAGGGCTGAATGGAAGAAAAAAATGTGTTGCGCCGACCCCAAATGACATGGGATAAGGGCAGGAAGAAGAAGAAGAAAATCAGCTTTTTATTGTGTTATTATACAGAGTTATCATGTCAACGACTTCCGTAGAAAACTATATCGACAGAAGTGAGTTCTACAGAAGTGAGTTTTGACATAAATTATACGTATCCTGTAGAAAATTTGAGGTTTCGAGAATTTATTTCCACTTGATTTCAGTAATTGACCGATTAATTAATAAAGCTATAGGGAAATCACATTCATAAATCACTTACTTGCTTTGGTTAGTTGAGTACAGAGGTGATGTATCTTTGACAATATGTAGAAACGCCGTTCAAACTTTATTTTTCTCGGCAACGTAGTTACTGGCCGAAATGTGGCTTACAACTGACACTGACAGGATATGCGAAAGAGTTTCCAGAGATAGGAAATAACGTTACATCTTAAAAAATAAATAATTTACCATTTTTGCCATTCATTTCTACAGGAGTGATTATTTTTTGCGAACATTGTAGAATGTTGAATAAAGTTAAAAATATCGTTTAATAATTATTAACATTATAATCGACTGCTTTTCTATTATATGCTTTCATGTGATATGTGGCTGGAATATTTAAAAATATTTTTTAGAGACACCTAGACGCTGTAACCTGCGTTACGAACATTCGGTCGTGAGCAATCACGTACTGTACCACAAAAAAATATAAAAATATTAAAAAATACAATAGTATTTCTATGTAAACTGTTAGATAATGCCACAAAGTTTATAAAATAATTATTAGAAAGAAACAAAAACAGAGGAGATAGGACATATTTAAAGCGAACACAATTTTACTGTCTCAGTAGAAAAAGTGTCCCTTTCGTGTAAAATGTTGCCAAGACGAGACCATCCATGAATTGTGTCTCGCTCTGTCAAAAAGTTATCAGATCTCATGTACAGCCAAACTTCTAACTCAACACTACAAAGCTCTAATAACTTCATGAAACCATGAGACAAGAAATTTTTCATGTCCCATGTAGAGTAATTCCTATATTAATTTTCAGAACTTTCATCACCAATTTAAGTGGTTGAGGGGTAACAGTTTTTTTGTTCATCATCATTTCAGCCAAAAGACGTCCACTGCTGGACATAAGCCTCCCCCAGGCGTCGCCACATTGACCGGTCCCGTGCGTCTCTCATCCAGCGGGTTCCTGCAACCTTGACCAGGTCATCGGTCCACCTAGTGGGAGGCCTTCCAACGCAACGTCTTCCGGTTCGCGGTCGCCATTCCAGAACTTTTCGGCCCCATCGGCCATCCGTTCTGCGAGCAATGTGCCCTGCCCATTGCCACTTAAGTCTGGCGATTCTTCGGGCTACGTCGGTAACCTTGGTTCTCATGCGGATGTCCTCATTTCTGATTCGATCACGCAAGGAAACTCCGAGCATAGCCCTCTCCATTGCCCTTTGGGTGACTTTGAGCTTTCTGATGAGGCCCATTGTGAGCGACCACGTTTCGGTCCCGTATGTAATCACTGGCAACACACACTTTCGTCTTGAGACACTGGGGTAAGTTGGACGAGAAGATACCGCGCAACTTCCCGAACGCTGCCCAGCCGAGTCGGATTCGACGATTGACCTCTTTCTCGAAGTTAGATCTACCCAACTAGACCGTTTGTCCCAGGTAGACATAATCGTCCACAACTTCGAGCGTAGAGTCTCCGATCTTGATAGGAGTGGGTGTTACATGAACATTCAACATAACCTTGGTTTTGTCCATGTTCATTTTAAGACCCACTCTTTCGGAAGCTCTACTGAGGTCATCGAGCATTGCACTGAGGTCTTCCATGGTCTCAGCCATGACCACTATATCGTCGGCAAACCGAAGGTGAGTGATGTACTCGCCGTTGACGTTGATGCCAAGTCCTCTCCAATCCAGAACCTTGAAGATATCCTCCAATGCAGCGGTAAACAGTTACGGAGATATGACGTCTCCCTGTCTCACACCGCGCTGCAGAAGGATATGTTTCGAGGTCTGGTCCTGAAGTCGGACTGACATGGTGGCGTTTTTGTACAAACACTTCAACACCTCGATGTACCGGTAGTCGATTTGGCACCGTTGGAGAGACTGCAGCACAGCCCAAGTCTCGATCGAATCGAAGGCTTTCTCGTAGTCCACAAACGCTAAACAGAGAGGCAGGTTATACTCTTCGGTCTTCTGTATAACCTGTCGCAGCGTATGTATGTGGTCTACGGTACTGAAGCCTTTTCGGAATCCGGCTTGTTCGGGAGGCTAGAAATCGTCAAACCTGCGTGCGAGACGATTCGTGATGACTCTTGAAAACAACTTGTAGACATGGTTTAGAAGTGAGATGGGCCTATAGTTCTTCAACCGGGCATTGTCACCCTTTTTGAAGAAGTGCACCACCACACCCCTGCACCAAGCCTGTGGCGTTTTCCCCTCGAGTATGACGGAATCAAACAGCTTCTGTAGGGCCTTAAGGACCGGTTTGCCACCCGCCTTCAGAAGTTCGCCCGTAATTTCGTCATCACCCGGCGCCTTGTTGTTTTTAAGCTGTTTCAGAGCCATCCTAATCTCGTACAGGCTGACGTCCGGGATGTCTTCGGTATAGTGTCGGGTCAATCTAGCTCTGGGGTCTTTCGCTAGATTTTCGACGGGTTGACTAGTTGACGTGTACAGCTGCCCATAAAAACTCTCGATCTCTCTCAGAAGCTCCGGTTTGGCGGACACGATCCTGCCATCGTCGGTCTTCAGTTTCGTGAGCTGGCTCTGCCCAATAGCCAGATCTCTTGCAAATACCTTGGAGCCTTTGTTGCGTTCAATCGCGTCTTTAATACGCTCGGTATTAAAGCGGCGGAGGTCGCTCTTCAAGGATTTGGAGATCTGTCTATTGAGCCGCCGGTATTGCCGAGCTTCGTCTGAAGACTGCAGGATCATCTCACGCCGCTCCTTCATGAGCCTGAGAGTGTGATCTGAGAGTTTTTTGATCTTATTTGTACGACGTATCTTAAAAAATTTAGATCCAGTCGTATGGACAGTTTCCACGAACCCGTCGTTGTAATCGTCCACTGAGCTTCCTAGACATGCGAAGTGATTCTGGAGTTCAAGTTGAAAGCTCTCGGGGTTTTGGATTTGGATCTGTGCTGGACGGAGCGTAGACTTCATCAGTCGTGACCTTTCTAGCTTTATATTGATGGTCAATGTGCCTCTTACCATGCGGTGATCGCTTCCAGTTTTCACCGAATTGATCACAGAGACATCATTGAACATTTGCTTGTTGGTAGACATGATGAAGTCAATCTCATTTTTAGTCGCACCATCGGGGCTCTGCCAGGTCCACTTCCTGTGCTCACGTTTTTCGAAGAAGGAGTTCATCATAAAGAGGCCCTCCTTCTCCATAAAACTGGCCAGTTGGTGACCCCGGTGGTTCCGAAGTCCAATCCCAAATTGCCCCACTTGCTGCTCATCCTCGCTTCGTTTGCCCAGTTTCGCGTTGAAGTCCCCCATGACAACGGTGAAGTAAGTTCTGAAACCATGCATGGCTTTAGAAATATCCTCATACATGGTTTCTACTTCATCGTCGGGGTATGCCGAGGTCGGGGCGTAGACCTGTATGACCTTCAGCGAATATCTTGCAGATATTCTGAGTATAAGGTACGCCACCCTGTTCGACACACTCTCGATCTTCACCACGTTGTTCACGAGAGACTTGTGGACGATAAACCCAACACCACCCTGTGACTGCCGGTCTCCCTCTCGGAAGTAGAGCAGGTTGCCTGATTTCAGGATTATCGTGTCCTCCCCCTCTCTTCGGACTTCAGATAATCCGACAATACTCCATCGCAGCCTGCTTAATTCTTCCTCGAGTTCCGCCAGCTTCTCGTCGGCCCGGAGTGTGCGCGTGTTATATGTTACCAGGTCCAGTCGTCGGTATGTTTGGTAGCCGGATCCCGTCCGGGGATTCTTAGCACCCCTTGCCACGCCGTTGCCTCGACCGCTACCGTAGCCGAGGGTAGACGGGCTGCCGGGTACTAGGGGCCTGTTTTGTTTAACGCTCATCATTTTTGGGGGGGGGTTTGCCATAATCGCCACGCTTGGCAGGCGGGTTGGCGATCGCAGTATGGTTGTTACAAAGACGCAGAGAACGCTGCTGCCCATTCTCTGGTAAGTCCCTTAGTCGCCTCTTACGACACCCACGGGAAGATATGGGATGGTGCTATTCTTTACGTCCGACACCACACGGAAGTTTTTTTGTTGCTTGTGTACTAATACTAGCTTACATACAAAATTTTAGCTTTCTAGGACTTCAGGAACTACCCTAAGAATTTTGATAACGCAGATCATCATAATTGTGAGAATGCAATAGTTTTTTTTTTTTTAATATTAAATATTTTTATTTATTTTTTTATTTTATTTTATATCATTTATTTTCTCTTCACAAGGTTAAGATCAACCTTAAATATTAAAGTGTACAAGAAAAATGGGTAAGCTGTATTCCAACTTTGTGAGAGACCGGTGCCTGATGTAGGTTTTTGGAAAAAACCTGTGTTACAGGTCACCAGGCCCCTTTTGGCAAGAATTAGCTTGTACAGAGATAATGTTTAGGAGTATGGTTTAAACAATATGCATAAAAAAAAATTAAAAACACAGTAAAAGTTAAAACACATGCGTAAAAGGAAAAAAAAACATAAAAAGAAGTAATAACGATAAGAAAAATACCTATCTATAATCTTGCAGAATATATTGAATCATGAGGTGGGACGGTGAGTGAGTGAGTATTTGTCTTGTGTGAACTGTGTGTCTGACTTGTATGAGATGTATGTGAGCAATGTGTGAATAAGGGTGAATTTTGTGGAGTGAGTGCAGCGAGAGTTGTTTTTAAATAATTATAATCAATTGTAATAAATTGTAAGGGGAGTAGGAGTACTAGGAGTTGATGAACAGCTAATATGTGTGGGGTTTGTCAAAATTATGTTTATTTTAGAATGGTTAAGAGATTCTCAGTTTTTTGATAGTCAAGGGTTTTTAAGTATTTTTTTTATTTCTTTGATACAGATTGATCTATATTATAAGTTTCAGAAGTGGAAATTTATTTAAAAAAAACAATTCACAACAAAAAAAACCATTTTTACTTTATAATTGACTCAAATTACAACCAGCACAATTTACTTACAGTCCAGTAAGACTTAAAATTAACACATCAAAACACAAACTCACTTTATGATTTTTACGACAAACTAAACTCAAAATGGCTTACGTAACATTACAATTAGCTTATGAATCAAACGTACATCCAGTCCAAGCGTCGAGCAGCAAAGGGACGTTCAACCCGCAGCGCCTGGTTTTTATAGGCGAGGCGAGTATAGTGACGTAACGCGAGCATTCTCTTACACGGCCTCTCCTGACGAAGTGTCGTCCTCGACACAAGCTCTTGGAGTGGCCCCGCTAGGACCCGCGATGGGAGAGGTCGGCAGTTCGAGCTCCACTTCGCCCGCTGGCAGAAGCGACGGGTTGACCGCAGTAGAGGTCCCCGTTTGTTCAGAGTCGTCATCAGTATCTTCATCTGAAAACAAGATCTTGTTAGAAGCTATCCAAGCAATTTGTGTAAAAGCGTTCAACCTCTCACGAAGTTCCATTCATTTTCAGCCAACTAATTCATTCATCGTTCTCTCATATAGTTCATAAGTTTGAATAGACACAACACATCCATCTTTTTCAAAAAAAATATAAAAATAAAGCCAAGGCATTGTCCTGTACGTATCCAGCGCGTAAGAGGCGGTTTCTATGCTTCCGTCTTGCTGACGGTGACCGCAACTGCGACCACGACCAGCGTTCAGCTCTCACCACCTGCAACATGGTCTGACAACCTGCAGACCCGCTTGACACGCAGACCGTATTCAAGCCGCTTAACACGCAGACCGTATTCATACGTGTAAGCTGACTCATACACTGACCGCAATCATGTGTGCCCCCTCGATACGCAGACCGTATTCATACGCACGAGTTCTCTCAACACGCAGACCGTATTCATACGTGTGAGACCACAAATTGACCACACATGGCCAAATTTATGCGGCCACCAGTGGCTCAGCAACAGGTGCCATCACAACCGGCGACACACACGCGCCTGCTACCAGCGGCACTGCAGTACAGCACAGCAGCCGAAGCTCAAAGAACGTGGCACACGTTTCTGGGCACCACTGTCCTCAGATCCATCTCTCACAACCAGATCTGCAAACACATGAAAGTGAACACATGAGCAAATAAATAACATGACCACTATACTAGTAATTTCATAAGTTAGAGTCCATCAATTTGACCAGTGTTCCAGGCGCAAGCGTGCACTCAAGCGACAGCAACAAAGACCACCAATAGTGATTTTTAAAATTGAAACAGCTTCAAACCCAAGAGATTCAATGCATCGCTAATGATTTTGTGACACACCGCGTCATTGAGACTGAAGCCCAAAACTTCCACATGTCTCCACTATGACCGCGGAGCAGAGCAGAGCAGACGCCCAAACGTTTGCATGCTCACGACAAATAAGTAGCAGTAGTCCTGCAGCGACGCGCTTGACCAAGCCAGGTCGCGCCAGTAGCCGGGGCCATGCGCTCAACCGCGCCAGCAGGGCGCGCTAGCACCGTGGTGTGCCACGCACAACTGTGCCAGTAGGGCGCGCTGGCACCGTGGTGTGCCACGCACAACTGCGCCAGTAGGGCGCGCTGGCACCGTGGTGTGCCACGCACAACTGCGCCAGTAGGGCGCGCTGGCACCGTGGTGTGCCACGCACAACTGCGCCAGTAGGGCGCGCTGGCACCGTGGTGTGCCACGCACAACTGCGCCAGTAGGGCGCGCTGGCAGCGGGCAGCGACGCGCTGTGCAACGCCAGTAGGGCGCGCAGTCAGCCTGCATCGACACGCTCGGCAGCGCTCATAAGGCACACCAGCAGCCTCGGCGTCGTGCGCGTTCACGGCGTCACTATAGCGCAGCCCTGGCACCACTACTGCGAGACCAGGCAGCAGCGTTGCGTTGCGTAACACACAACACACGTCCTTGTATAATGGTTACTCTGCAAAGAGACAAATCTACGACAGAATTTTGTTCCACTCGGTCACTCCTGACCAAACATCCATTAGGTCCCACTCTTTTTGATAAAATCAAACGTGGCCAAACTGGAAATTATCGAAAATACAACAATCAACCACCCTGGGTCATGTACCATAGTCGTTCAAATCAATCTTAAAAACATTATTGCGTCAAAAAAGGCTAGTAAACAAGTCGATCACTATTTGACTTCACACTAAGGTCTTTCCAGCAGGGCTATTGTGTATCTTTTAATGACAGTGGATAACTTATAATGTCTATCAAATAACTGTCAAATGGTGAGTTTTTAAGAAAAAAATGTACCAAACCATAACCAATTTACAGTTAATCTATGGACATTTCTGATAGCCACTGACGTTAAAAATATACGCAATAGGGGGGCAGACCCTGACCTCAACCAGAGCTAAACGCGCATCGCACACACAGTCGACTTGAGTTTCCTCAAAAAAAACTCCAATTTCAACCGAGCCACGACTACGCAATAACTACTGGTACGGTCGAATACAATACAGCCTATAGAAACCCTTACTCGACTTTCTACCTCAACTTAACTTCATCAAAACCTTTATGAACATCGACTGGTACGTAACCCGTTGGCTCCTTCCTTAGCCAATCATGTGTCTTAGGCACCTTCTTTAATAAAGCAAGACTTATCAGACTTTACAGTGAACCTGTATACGGCCTACGTCTTCACACGAAAAACAAGTCAACTGATCATATTGCGTAGGGGTTTGCGTTTACGCAGATCATGATTATTTGAGTTTTATGTGTAAACAACTGCACTTTTGGGTTTCAAATATACAGAAAACAAGACTTTTGACTGTGTTTTGTTTTGTTCATAATTGCGGCTTTTATTTGAGCATCAGATATACCACAAATCACAACGTTGCCCCACACTAGGAATTTCTCCTGTGTCGTGGGTACTTTCACAAATATTTAAACTCACATACACAAATACCAAGACCCGGAAAAACTATCTGTACGCCACACAAAAATTTGTACTGTACGGGGGGATCAAACCAACGACAGTTCCTTGACGATATTCAACCGCAACAAGAACTTTTGGGCATAGCCAACATACGTGGTAAAGTTATTCGAATTCGTACTCATAACGTCATATAGCACAGTGGCCACACCACCCTAACGCGGACACAATGACCAAAATTCGGGTTCATAATCAGTCCACTTTTGTCATTGGTCACCCAATCGTTAAGCCATTGTCTTATCACCACCATGTAAACAGCCACCAATGCGTCAGAGGCACTCTCAATCGCCCCAGTGACTTAATAAACACACACACACTACATAACATCACGCCTGTAATCCCAGAAGGGTAAGGCATAGGTGTACCCAGTACACCCACATTTCGCCAGTTATGTTTAAGTCCCATATAATAGGGGTGAGCCTATTGCCACCAACCAGGCACAAATCCAAACAATAACACTTTCCGACCCGGGAATCGAACCCAGAACCTTCATGCTCAGCAGTCGTGCTTGCGACCACTGGACCAATGAAATATAAAAATGGTTCGACCTTACTTGTATCAGGGACGAAAGTAAACCCACTATTCTTCTAGGTAGAACTCGTTTGAACCGGCGGTGAAGGAGTACGTGTGCGTTTTCTATTGCCAATGCTGCAATGTCGCTACGCGAACGACCTACGCGTATCGCGGGTCCATATTGGCTCACCTAAAGTTCTTTATCCGAAATTGTTCTTCCTAACGATTTGTAATCCGAATGATCACTCTTCCTAAAATTTTTCATCCTAAAGTTTTCATTCATACTATTTGTAGTCCTACCGACGATGTTCATAACACTCATGTTTCCGAAAATTGGAATTCATAATATCATTAGTGTAAATATATTTAAACTCCTACTGTTTTTTATCCTAACGCTTTTATTCCAAAACATAATTACCATAATATTTTCACTCATACAACTGTTTAGAATGATTAAAGGTCGTTTCACTGATTTTTGTCTTGAAATAAAATAAATGAATGAAATTCAGGTCAGAGTGTCGTCTTGGGGGCACTATGAAAAAAATACTTAGAAAAATTTCGCGACCAATTTCGAGGTAGCGCTCGCCGGCCGCTGCCGCGGCACCGCTCGCTTCGCTCGCTCAGCTCGCGCGTAGTTGGTCACAGTTCTAACCTAACCTAACCTATGGATATCTTTGCATAGTATATAAGGTCCCATTAAAATAGGTGGACAAATTTTAACACAGCGTTTAGTAATTTTATTTCTTATTCTTATATTTTTTTTTGCTATTGTCCTCATTTTAGCGGTCTGAATGATTTCTAAAATGTTGTCCACCTATTTTAATGGGACCTTTTAAAATACTGATTATTATGAATAAAAAGTAATATAAACAAAAAAAAAGATATGACTTTGAATAATAGTGTAAAAGATGGTTATGTTGAGAAAATATAGGAAAACAAATAATAGTGTAATAGATGTTTATTGCTACAGACATTATGAAGTCGAATGCTTCGGAATTAAAACATGACAGAGAAGTTAGGAATTGCGATTGTTAGGATGAAAAATGTTAGGAAGAACATTTTCGGATTTCCAATTATCGGAGTTGAAATTTTAGGTGAACTTTGGCGCACCCGCGTATCGCGCCTATCCCTACTACACGATTGGTGCCTTTCGGGACTATAAAAATCATGCCAATCTCGATTACGCAAGCCATCTTATGGAGTACAGCCTGCACAGCTATTAGGTATACATCACGCACACTAGCTAATGAGTTTACACTTTACATGTGTGAAATAGTTATGCCACACAAACACTGAGTAAAGCAAGCGAGCTCTGTCTTTATTAGTGTGCGTGCGGCACATCAATAATACCATATACCAATATATAGTAATCATTCATTTGTCACTGAATCAGATATAATATTTCGCTAATGCAACTATAACAATCTTGGCACAATAGTTAACACCTTTGGTTAACGAACGAGGAGTCGTAAGATCAAACCACGGGTGCTGCTTTTCTTTTTGTAATCATTATTTTGTTAAAACATTATTTAAAGTAGAATCTTTAACGATTCAATCCCGTTCATGGATGAGTTAAGAAGTTTGCAACGTTTGAGAACTACGACACTCTCAGCTCTCAGTCCATTTTATTTCGGCTGCTTATAAACTAACTACCGACAATTTAAAAATAAAATTGTTTTCAAACACCTTCATTTATAAAAATTGCAGTCTTAGTGGTCAATTTACGATTATTTGCATTACTTAGTTTATTGATAACACAGAATTACTCTAGATATATTCGTTTGTAATTTATTTCTGTGGATCCAAACATGCATCATTAAACAACGTTAAAAAGGCAGAAATCGTTCTTTTGCATGAGCAAACCTTAATTATTAGTGAAATTGCAAGGCGCTTAATGATATCGGTAAGTAACAGATACTATAACTTTTATGTTTACGTAGGAATTAATAAAATTAACGTAACTTTAGTGCATTAACATTGTTATAACAGCCCATTTTTGTTTGCTAATGTATATTTAAACCATATCTAAAAGTATTTTAACTTGTAGTGTATCTATGCATATGATTATTGAAAATAAATAATATTAATTTGGTGTATATAGAAGTGTGTATGTATTATAGTTTATATATGGTATATATAGTTACATATAAACCAAATTAATATTATTTCATCATTTAATAGATAGGTATACATTAAGTTAACTAAAGTGCATTAACCATTGTTATAATAGCCCATTTTGTTTGCTAATAGTTTAAGGTATATAATAGGTATATTTTTAAAAGTGTTTTATATAATTATTGTATATAAATAACATTAACTATATATACCTATATGAAAGCATAATTTTATTTTTTAAGTATACATAAATATTACTATTTACTGTCAGAATCAGAATCAGAATCATTTATTCGTAAACATAGGTAATAATTACATAAGCTCTTAAAAATTAGGTAGTGCGCTATGTTTTGCCAATTGGCATACAAATTACAAAAAGGATGGTAATACATTACATACTATTAAATTTGAATAAAATGTCTTACAAAATAGTTACTTTCATGCTTGGGCTATCATACCTATATTACTGTACATGCATTGGAATTCAATTTTATTATTATTATTCATAATCAATTTCATATCATGTCAAAGTTAATAGTCAATTCAATTCATTCAAGTTGTCAGCATTATATAGTTAAAGAGATTCATCTTTAAAAAAATCGTCAAGGGTATATTAACATTTGTCAAGCAGTAACCCGTTAAGCGTTTTTTTAAACTTCTCCAATGGCAAACATTTTATTTCATCATGTATTTTATTGTATATTTGTGGTGCAAGACCAAAGAAGCTTTTTTTCATTAGAGAAGTTTTACATTTTACAAGGCACAGTTCATTTTCATATTGAGCACGCATCGGAGTTTTCTTTACTAAACAAATTTTTTTGAAAAAATGTGGATTTATTTTAACAAATAGTGCAGCTTCTAGGATATATAAAGCGGGTAGAGGTAATATTTTTAACTTTTTAAAATATGGAATGCAGCTATCAGTGTTTTTTAAACCACACATGCATCGTAAGCATCTTTTTTGCATCCTAAAAACAAGCTCCCTATTTGTTGATTGCCCCCAAAAAATAAGACCATACCGCAGAACTGAGCCAACTAGTCCATGATATGCCGTTAATAGTGTATCAGTATTTACTTTCTTTGAAAGTTGAAATAACAAATATGCTGATTTGCTCAATCGCTTGCAAATTTCCTCCAAATGAGACTACTGATGTTGATGATGATTGATGACTGATGATTTACTGTAAAATAACTATTATCATAAGTATTTTAGTAGAAGTAGGTATTTTAAATACTGTTTTGTTTTATATTCACAGAGAAGAACCGAGCAATTATGGGTCTACCGATATGCGGATTCTGGAGACGTGGAAAATCTTCGACGTGGGCCAAAATCAAAAGCGAATTCATCAGCTCGACACCATGACATCGTGGCAAAGCACAAAGCTAGTTCATTCAGATTGCCAACACGCGTCACAGCTACAGCACACAATGTGTGTTTACAAACGGTGAGAAATCACCTGCGTTGTGCTGGTTCACGCTGCAGCAAGCCAGCGCGGAAGATTTTACTGTCCAGTCCACTGCGCATCGACGACGCCGACTACAGTTCGCTAGGTCATAATTATTTTAATTTTGATTGGAAGAACAATGTGGTGATTTGTAGCGACGAAAAAACTTTTAAGTTGATTAAGGATGGGCGTGAAATATTATGGAGAAAAGGTGGTGAAAGATAATTATAATGAATGTAATAACTAAATTAGTAGAATTTATTTTAAATATTAAACGATTGTGAACCTTATCGTTATATACATAATGTTCATGTTTGTGTGAACAAATGTAAAACTTAGCATTATTTTTATTTGTTACATAAACAACTTGCTGTATTCCTCTGTTTTAAACAACAATTCGTATTGTTAAAAGTCTGGTGAAGTGATGTTATTGTTATGCAGATAGAAGTTGCCATAATTTCTTACTACCTCTAACATGTTGATTCACTTCCCAGCTAATTTTACTTTCGATTCAATTTAGATACCACCCTACTTCAATAAATTATTTACGTCCATCCTTAAGCAACAAATAAATTGTCTAACTAATAAATAAAAATAAAACAAATTATTTTATTGTTTTTATTTAATTACCTTTCTACTTTTTTGTGTGATTTTATTGGTCACAAACTTAATTTTATAAAACAAAAAGTAAAAAAAGGTAAAAAACAGTAAAACTGAACTCCTCAGTGGGGATCGAACTCACGACACCGAGCGTAGACTAATAACTGTGTCAAGCGCTTACACCACTCTGCCACGGATGTTCTACTAGACGTATCTAAAATATTGGGTCATATTCCTTCACTGTGAGCCCGTTTCTTGAATTTTTACCCGTGTATGTTTAATACGTATACCCACACAATATTAATAAAAGTTACCGATGAGTGCGTGATGTAAAGTCGGCCTGCGGTAGGCCAGTTTTGACTTATACGCACATAACGCACACTATTAGAAACATAGTTCACTCGTTTTACTTAGTGTGTGTGCGTATAACTATAACTTCACTCACACATTGCAAAATGTATACTTATTAGGTGTTTCGACTGTACGACGACTACTACTCGAATCGCGGTACGATCTACCACTATTGCGATCAATGACCCACGGGATCGACGTCGTTTGCGCACCCGTGACTTAATCCCGAGTACGTGACCGTTTGTCGCGAGTATGCGGCTTTTCACGCCCCATTATCACAAGAAAATCGAGATTAAATCAGACAAACAACTAAAACAGGTCAGACAATCGAATAAAAAGAAAAATAATAAAGTGGGTAGTTGCAAAATAAAATTTAAAAGTAAAAGAACGGCTTTTCTGTTCAAAACAATTTTCAGCTACGAGACTTCGTCTAAGTGGGCCTGAAAAGTCCTTTATCCCACTTCTGATATAAGTTTCAGAAGTGGAAATTTATTTTAAAAAAACAATTCACAACAAAAAAAAACATTTTTACTTTGTAATTGACTCAAATTACAACCAGCACAATTTACTTACAGTCCAGTAAGACTTAAAATTAACACATCAAAACACAAACTCACTTTATGATTTTTACGACAAACTAAACTCAAAATGGCTTACGTAACATTACAATTAGCTTATGAATCAAACGTCCATCCAGTCCAAGCGTCGAGCAGCAAAGGGACGTTCAACCCGCAGCGCCTGGTTTTTATAGGCGTGGCGAGTATAGTGACGTAACGCGAGCATTCTCTTGCAATATAGTTTTTGGATATAGATTTAAGAATTTATTAATTTTATTGTAGAGATAATGCCCAAGGAAGCAGTAGAATCTTTTAGGAAGTGTGGATTTGAATTGAGCCGTGGGACATACTCTACCTTTCCGTCGGTTGTCCTTCTGTAGTTTAGCGTCAAACTGCATCTGAGAATGTTTTTTAAGTAACGTAAGTAGTATAAACGTTTGTCTAACAGTGAGAGTGTCCCATTTTTTGTACAGGTCCGTAGTAGGATAACGAAAAGGGACATCAGCTCCGACCTTGAGTATAGCACGCTGTGCCCTTTCAACTTCGATGAGGTGTGTTTTGGCGGCACCTCCCCAAGTTGTGATGCAGTAATCAATCAGTGATAGGCATAGTGCAAAGTAGACCATCTTTATGGTCTTTCGGTCGGCCGAGTGTCTTAGGGTTAAAATGTAGATTACTTTTCGTAACCTGGTCACCAGGGTCTCTATGTGTGGTTTAAAAGACCAGATGCTGGTCGATAGTGACTCCAAGGTATTTCATATTCTCGGTCATTTGAAGGGAAGGACAAGAGCTATGAGAACTTTCAATGCCACAGGTATGAGCAGTAATCCCCAGAGACGAGGGTGGGAGCAAGTTAGATCTATGGGAAAATGCTATGTACTTTGTTTTAGAGACGTTAAGCGTCAAAACATTATCTTGCAGCCAGTTACCAACAACATTAAGTACCAGTTGTGCAACATCGAACACCTCTCCCACCCATCACCACTGAAGAACAGTGCAGTATCATCAGCTAAGGTAATGATCTTTCCTTTTAGAAGAGAAAGTTGGCAAAGGTCATTAATGTACACAAGGAAAAGTGTTGGGCCCAATATACTACCCTGTGGTACACCAAAACTGATTGCGAGCTCGTCACTGAGCCTGTCATTTATCCTTACTCGTTGTTTCCTACCAGTAAGATAGTCTTCCATCAGTTTCAGAGGGCTTCCTCTGATACCGTTCCGCTCAAGCTTTTTAAGAAGGTGTGGAATAGAGACTGTGTCGAAGGCTTTTGCGAGATCGAGGAACACCGTTAGGCATCTCCTTCTGTCATCCAAGCTGCCAACAATAGAGTCAATTAATTCGTGAACTGCATCATTGGTACTTTTGCCAACTCTAAAGCCAAACTGTGAAGTTGAAAGGAGATTATTAACTTCCAAGAACTTTGCTAGACGTTGATTGATAAGGCGTTCCAGTATCTTGGACAGAGCAGGTAAGATGGAGATGGGCCGGTAGTTATTGACGCAGTCTTTTTTTCCAGCCTTATGGATGGGCTTAATAACAGCTATTATAAAAGCTTGGGGAAAAACTCCCGTTGAGATGGACAAATTGCAGATATGACTTATGGGAAGAGAAAGGTATTTTGCGTACCTCTTGATGATTTTACTGCTAATCTGATCGATACTCAGTATACCCACTGCACAACTATCTTTCAGGCCTTTAATGAAATCGTTATTTCTTGTTCATCGGTAGGGTGGGAGAAGGACAAGCGAGTTGGACGGAGTAACTAACTGATGTGTGATCATGGGTGACGCAGGGTGTTGAGGACTTTGAAGTAGAGATTTTACTAGCTAACTTTGCCCCAACGTTCACAAAGAAGCTGTTGATGTCGTTTATGTCCGCCTCAGGACTGTTAGATGACAATAGTGATGTCGAGTAGTCTACCCTCTTCCCAGATCCGCTATTCTTTTTAATGACATCCCATAACTGTATTTTTGTTTCCCCTTGCATTTTCAAATTCCTGTCTTTCATATCTCTTCTTTGTTTTTTTAAGCAGAGAAGAGCAAAAATTTCGATAACGCTTATATGTTAATTTTAGTACCTCGTCGTTAGGGTTACATTTTAATTTTTTGTGTAAGTCATCTCGGTTTCTCATGCAGCGAAGTTACCCATGGTTTAGTTATCAGTTTTCTTTTTGAAGTTTTAGTTACGCTGATACTATTTTTTATTGCTGAAGACAGGTGAGCCACGAGGAGATCGGTTGATACGTTAGCATCTTGACAGTCAAGGATGGGCTGGCAATCCATGTTTTGTATTAATTTGTCCAGGTTGTCGAAGTCAACAATGTATTTTGTTCAAATAATTCAGACGGGTTTTAGGTCTACAACTAATAGCTACACTCTCGTGGTCAGTGATAGATGTTTCAAAAACGAAACAGTAAGCTTCCATTTTAGATTTCAGCATCATGTGGTCTAAACATGTTAAACCATGCGTTGGGAGAGTATGAGCCGGAAGCAAGCCATGGCTAGCTAAGATGTTCAGGTACTCGTATGATCGTTTATCGGGACTGTTTGGAACTATATTAATATTTATATCACCAAGTCAAGTCATAAAAACAAGTCTGCTACTGACATCATACATATCCCGTGAATTTTGTTTATCTGGTATAATCCAAACCCGTGTTATGAGGAACGCAAAGTTATTAGGATTTATAAAACGACGAAGCGCTTCGAGAAAAGGTAGGTAGTGAGTGAGTGAGTGCCTTTCACTTGGTTCGTTTTAGCGGATTGTATTGGTGTACCTATGCCTTCGGCTACCTATAGGTTGCCAAAATTTCTAACTTCAGCGCCCGTAGAAACCGTAGTAAAAAAAGTATTTAGTTCAGTATCTTTTTTTTTTTTGTTGATGGAAAATCATCAAATAACCCTTTCCGCTCTTGGGCGACAGGGAGTGTCAGACTTCTACTGACTAAAAACCACCCGTGTTCCTTCTTAGCCCTTTATGTCGAGGCCACGGTTGACCGACCCGCAGCCCCGACGGGCGTCGGACCATGGCTTGCACCAGGGCCGGACGCGAGAGGTCGCCGCCGCCGATCGTCGCTACGAGGACACGGCGAGTCTCCGCCCAAGCGGGGCAGACCCCCACGGTGTGCTCCACCGTGTCCTCCGGCCGATCCTCACAATGGTGACATCCGGGTGTTTCCTCCCGCCTGATTCGGTGCAAGTACCTCTCGAAACCACCGTGTCCGGTGAGGACCTGCGTCAGACGGAAGGTGAGGGCGCCGTGGCGCCTCTCAAGCCACTCCTCAATTAGATCATTATCTCAATCGGACTAAAGATAAGCAGACGTCGTGTTTGTAGAAAAGGTACACCTTGAAAAGCTATTTCTCGATAGTCCGAGATACCCGTCAGGCCGACGATTCTTTTACCTACAGAATGCTCTTCACAGAATACGCTTCACACTTCGTTCTTCTCATATTTCGGTCACTTTTAAGTTAAATGCAGTAATTTGTTAAAAAATATTATAATTAAGTATGTTTTAACTACTGACCGAAAACGAATTTAAATATTTTTCATTTAGTTTTGAGCACTGGCTAATGACCACTTATTTGTGTTAGTAAGGAAAGTAAGGATTTAGTTTAAAGAATGGGGGAGGACAAAATGCTTGGAACAAAAGGGTAACGAGTAATGACGCGACCGACGACGTCTCGGTAAGTCGGCGTAAGCATTATGCGCACGCGCCACTTGAATCTCGTTAGCTGTGTCGTTAGCGACCCGCTGCACAATCGACTAAAACAATACGTTACCATTACGCTAATTGCGCATACAACATGTTTTGTTTTCCATCCACTTTTAAATGTTCAAAAACATTGACGATTCTTTTGTTTAATCAGAGTAGACCTGTTTTTGATAGATGTTTAGGCAGTTGTACAAGGGTGCTAATTAAACCAGCTTCTTTTTATTAGAATTATTTGCATCTAAAAATCTATAGTGCCTTCTAAATGACTAAGTCAGGCACAATCAACGAGCATCTAAATAATACTATCTTAGCCACAAGTTATCTTTTCTGAAGCCACTCTAAATACAACTCAGCGTCGTGATTATTTTTTATTTAGCATCTAAAGGTCATTGGGCAACTAAGTATGGAACCTATACCCAGAGCCTACAGAAAAAAAAAATAGGTAGGATGTTTAGATAAACGTCTCTAGTTTACGAATATATATGTCGCATTAACGCAGATACCGGGAAAAAACCATTAATCTAAAAAATAAAAAAAACAGTGATTATGTTAATTATAACAAGACTTAGTACATTTTATTGGTTTCTTGATAGTAAACATGATTTGAAAAAAAAAATACAAACAACTAAACAAGTATAGAAGAGTTTTTAAGTTTTTAACCGACTTCATAAAAGGAGGAGGTTTTTTTTTATGTATGTTACCTGATTTCTCCCCCATTTGTGGACCGATTCTCAAAATTCTTTTTTTATTTGAAAAAGGAAACTCCTATTTTAATTTGGTGAAGATCTGGTGCTGATCTTCGGAGATATACGACGGAACTCTTCAAAAATAGACGGCAAATCTGTCGTAATTGCTGGAATCGCTTGGATGTTTATTGAATATACATTATCACTAGCAGTTGCCCGCGACTTCGTTCGCGTAGAAATTTTGACTCTCTTGTCTGGACTGCCTGTGGATGGTATTATGTCAAATCGAATGGCAAATGCCAATCGAAGCGATTATATTCCCTTAAACCAGCCCTGTCGTAAAATCTATTCCTACCTGAAATGTCTTAACTATATTCTATCTCTCTGCCAATTTTCAGGTACAAAAAGCCAAGGATTTCATATGGACTTACGGGAGCCCTTAGTCCAGGTCTTCCTTACAAACTTAGCTTAGATCTCCTACTCCTAAACTCTAGACTTGTTAAATTTCAGGTTGTTAGTACAAAAAAAAACTGTACATTTTTACAAACATGTGAAAGCCCTCAGACCTCCTTATTCTGGCCATGTTGCTAAACTCGCTAAATCCGTTCTTAGTCAACGTCTACTAACTATAAAGTACCTTCCTGCCAAAATTGTAGCACAAAAAAGGAAGGACTGTCATACAAACTCGCGTGAGCCCTTAGACCTCCCTAGTCCGGCCCTGTCGCAAAATCGGTTCTTAGCAAACTTCTACTCACCTACTACGTCCCTGCCAAAATTCAAGTTAGTAGCACACAAAATGATGGACTTTTAAACAAACTTGCGAGCGCCCTTAAACCTCTCTAATCCGGCCCTGCCACAAAACCTGTACTTAGCAGAGTTCTTCTAACTATAAACTACGTGCCTGCCAAAAATCAAGTTTGTAGCACAAAAAATTAAGGATTTTCTTACGAACTTGCAAGAACCCTTAGACCTCCCTAATCCGGCCCTGTCACAAAATCTGTTCTTACCAGACGTCTACTAACTATAAACTACGTCCGTCTCAAAAATCAACTTTGTAGCTCAAAAAATGAAGGACTTTCATACAAACTGGCGAGAGCCCTTAGACCTCCCTAATCCGGCCCTGTCTCAAAATCTGTTCTAAGCAGACGTCTACTAACTTTAAACTACGTCCCTGCCAAAAATGAAGATTGTGGCACAAAAAATGAAAGACTTTCATACAAACTGGCGAGAGCCCTTAGACCTCCCTAATCCAGCCCTGTCACAAAATCGGTTCTAAGCAGACGTCTACTGCCTATTAACTACGTCTCTGCCAAAAATCAAGATTGTAGCACAAAAAATGAAGGACTTTCAAACAAACTTGCGAGGGCCCTTAGACCACCCTAATCCGGCCCTGTCGCAAAATTAATTCATAGCAGACGCCCACTGACTATAAACTACGTATCTGCCAAAAATCTAGATTGTAGCACAAAAAATGAAGGAGTTTCATACAAACTTGCGAAGGCCCTTAGACCACCCTAATCCGGCCCTGTCGCAAAATCCGTTCTTAACGGACGTCTACTAACCATAAACTAAAAATCATCTTTGTACGTCCAGCGGTTTTCGAGATTTCGTGATGAATCAGTGAGTGAGTGACCTTTCGCTTTTATAGATATAGATGACGTAACATCACGCCTGTATGCTCTGAGGGGGTATGCAGATGTGTACAATACACATTTTTTTTAATGTATTTTCACCGATTTATCCCCCATTTTTGAAAGAGTACTTTCTGAAAGTGGTTCCATTTCAATTTGGTGAAGATCTGATGAAGATCTTCGGAGATAGGCAACGGAACTCCTCAATAAATGATAGCAAATGGACTGGGATTGCTGAAATCTCATGTCTGTCTATTGTTTACACCAGTTCATAACATAACATCACGCTGGTACGTTGTGAAGGGGTAAGCACATGTGAACCATTACAAAATGAGAAATAAAAACTTTTTTACAAAAAATAAAACCGACTACAACTTTCGACATGATCAATGTCCACAGAAATAATTGTATCGTTTAATAACGCCGCAGGCGTATCTATCTACTTGATCTTGATGTCGGGCCCAAGACTTGAAACCAGGGCCGTACGCGAGAGGTTTCCGCCGCCGATCGCCACTACGAGAACACGGCGGGGCTCCGCCCAAGCAGGGCCACACCTCCACAGTGTGCTCCACCGTGTCCTCCGGCCGATCCTCGCAGTGGAAGCATCCGGGCGTTTCCTTCCCGCCTGATTCGGTGCAGGTACCTCCCAGAACATCCGTGTCCGGTGAGGACCTGCGTCAGACGGAAGGTGAGGGCACCGTGGCGCCTCTCTAGCCACTCCTCAAAGAGGGGACTTACCGCCACTATCATGGCATGCCCTGCACGGGGTTGCGACAGTCGCTGTCTCCATGCCGCCATGAGATCACACCGGGAGGTCCTTCGCAGAGCGGCAATTTGCCGCGGCAACGGAGTGACCCCCCGGTGTAGCGCCTCCGCGCGCCATTCACGCAGGCGCGCGAGGACTATCGCCTCCAGATCCCATGGCGGCAATCCGGCAAGGAGGTTCGCCACCTCGCGGGAGATCGTGCGGTACCCACGGACTAGCCTAACGGCCAGCAACTTTTGGGGCGCGTTCAAGTAGTGGGCGGCCCGCTTCGTCAAAGCACGCGCCCACACCGGGGCCCCGTAGAGGGCCATGGACCGCATGATCCCCGCATAGAGCCTCCGGCAGGAGGCGTTTGGCCCCCCCAAATTGGGTAAGAGCCACCTGAAGGCAGCCCCAGCCCACTCCAGTCTGGGAGCCAAACGTCGGAAGTGCTCCACGAAGTTCCACCGGCTGTCGAGGACGAGCCCTAGTACCTACTTCAAAGTACACTCGACGCCGATGGGAACCCCTACCACCGTTAGCTGGGATCCCGACGGCAGCAGTTACCCACGTCCATGGAAGCCCATGGCCTCCGACTTGTGAAGTGCCACCTCGAGACCCAGCTGCCGGATCCTCTCGACGACTATCGCAACCCCGCGCGTCATCGTTTCGGCCGCCGCCTCGTACGACCCAGCACCAGCGTATCGTCCGCGTAGCAGACGACGCTGACGCGAGCGCTTCTTTTGTTTATTTAACAGAATGCTTCACTGAAATTGTTTTATCTATACATTTATTATCTATTTTTTATTCATCTATAACATTTTATTCCCATGGTTTAAAAAAAAAAAACATCTTAAATTTAGTGTAGGTTAATACTTAACAATATAAAACTAATTTGGTTTTTGTAGGAAGACTATCGTTAACTGGGTCAGATTCTGCCCCATGACCTTTGTAACATGGATTCAAACAGTAAACTTTTAAAATATTAATATATGGCATCAAAAAAATACTCTATTAGCTTCTAATTTGTTAACTCAGTACGTTTAAATTGTAACTCATGCCACATTAACTGAGCATCAAAATTTAATTAAAATTGTCATCAAATATTATATTATAGCCACTAATAGTACGTAGAAACAACTGTCGTGTCATCGAAAGGCTTAAATATAGAAGTTCAGAGTATCTAATGACCTAAATATCGAAGTTCAGAGTATCGAATGTCCTAAAAATCGATATTTATTTATATGTTGTGCTACAAAAGTTATCGACAGAACCGCTGCAGAACTTTATTTTTACCCGACTACGGCAAAGCCAAAGGAGGGTTATGATTTTGACTGGCTATGTATGTATGTATGTATGTATGTATGTTTGTGTGTATGTATGTATGTGAGTATCTTCATCTGTTCCCTCATAGCTTCTAATCTACTTATCGGAACACGACGTATGAGGTATCGTTAGAACCGTCTCAATTTTCCGCTGAACATAGGCTACGTGATGTGTCACAAAAAGCGATTTGGCGCCCTCTAGCGGACAAAAAGTAAGGCTTAAAAAATAAAAATGGAGATAAATATGCCGTGTTTGGTATCATTTGAAAGGGCCTCACTTGTACATTTCCAAAATATTGCTCAAATTAAAAATCACGCCCTCTAGCGGACAAAAAGTCAAGAGTAAAAAAAAATACCGTATTTAACACCAAAATTGTTTAAATAAAAAAAGTATAAAAAACTAAAACCCGACTACGACAAAAAAAACGACGCTGAAAAAATATGAAACAAGATTTTCAGGATAGAACAAAAAGAAAAGCCGTAGTCACACGTTATAGGTACCAACCTAAACACTTTAATACCGTGTGACTACGGCTTTTCTTTTTATTCTATCCTGAAAATTTTGTTTCATACTTTTTCAGCGTCGTTTTTTTTGTCGTAGTCGGGTTTTAGTTTTTTACTTTTTTTATCGGATAACTAGACAATTGTGAAAACATTTCTGCAAGCAACTCAGAAGTAGCGCTCGCCGGCCGCTGCCGCGGCACCGCTCGCTTCGCTCGCTCGGCTCGCGCGCGTTTGGTCACAGTTTTAACCTAACCTAACCTATTTCCCTCAGTCTACTATGACGAATCATACAATCTGCCTGTGACTAGTCAATAAGACAATGGTAAAAACATTTCTGTAACTAGTAGTTATTTTTAACTTAAATATAATAATCCAGTGTATCTAAAGTTGACATTTTAAATACACGTGACTAACTTGTCAGTACATGAATCGAATGGCACAAATGGCCGGTCACTGCAGTCATCTCGCGCTCGCGCCAATTCTTACTGTTGCTATTTTCACGATAAAAGAATGTGATGTATTATTTTACATGCTAAGTTATAATAAATGATGTTGACTATGGTCGCTTCAATTATATTTTTTTGAGGGCCTTGTGTTGAAGCTGTAAAATGTAAAATGGTGGTGAGATATAAATTCCGTGGCTGAGTCAGTAAATTAGGTGCATATGTATAAATAACAAGGACAAGTTAACATAATTGTTGACCTTCACTTGACGCTTTCTTAAGAATATTTAGTGGGCGTTGTAAAAAAGACGAATTAGTATGTTAGAGGCTATATAATTTTCCCGTGGCTTAGTTATAAAATTAGAAGTTTGATCTCGTGGCCAATTAAAAAAACTGTGGCTCGGTTTATTATTTCTCGTTGTACAATACGCAACAAAGTTTAAGGAATACGGCAACTATAACCAATGGTATTTAATATCTTCAAAAAAGGAACTAGCCACTAAAATTTTAAAATGTACATAGGTACCTAGATTGTATTTTTTTATGTTGAAACTGCATTTAATTTGGTTTCGAAAGTTAAAAAGTTAACACGAAAGACATCTAAGATTTTGTGTGGCTTGGAGCGTTATGCCACAAGAAGGGCACGGGCAGGACATGTAGCATGCGACCAAGAGTAATTTGCAGTTTATGGGCCCGATTAGGCCTAAAAAGATGACGCCTAACGCCACCGTGGAACATATAAGATAACTGCCCAGAGATAAGACCGTTTTCTAATATTGTGAGGAAGCAGCCTCAAACAACTTGCCAGCTCGCTGGTAGGAAGGTTCCTGCTCCCGCATCAAGTGGTGGACATTGAACCTACAAAGACTACAAACTACCAAGAGATGATAACATAAGGTCAATCTTTACGCTTGCGTAACATTCCAGCTCTGCGACGTGTAAATCGAGGGCCTCGTGTATTGTCGGTTCACGTACATTTACACTAGACCGAAAATCATTCTAGTTCAAGGGGAGTGCGTGTTTAGCGATTTCCTGGTCAGCAGAATACTGTACCATACCTACAATATGTAAGTTATTTTGACGCATTCAAACAGAAGACAGGATTTTTTTTTAGTTAATAAATGTCAATTTTTGTATTATACTGCAGTTCAATTTACAAAAAATCTTTTGTTTTTAACTACAACTGTATTGTAGTAAATCAATTAGAAACGTGTAGGCATTTAATTTGTTCCTATTTAATCTACAATGGGCCATGTTGTGAAGAGGATCGACAACGACAGGCGACGCGACGCACGCCAATGTGTCGGTCGGCAATTAAGAACCGGCGCAGGAGCGTTTAACGGTTAATGTGTCTACTAACAAATGTATTTGCCGTGTTGAAGCGCGCTCGTAAATCCCACAGACAACTGAGCAGTTGGCTCGTGTCGCCGTTAACCATATTTCATTCGGCTCTAAATTGTCTAAACACGATGAGTTTTCTTTTTGTTTGACTGACGAAGAGTTGTGATTAACCCTTTTTATCTCAATGTAAGTAAGACGTAGCGTAAATATGAGATTAGTTACTACGTGATGCTTTCAGAACTCTGTCAAGTTTTAAAAAAATAATAAATAGGCCTAATATTGTATTGGGACAGAGATGAGGTGTCGACGATAGAACCAGCTAACCCAAAATAAGCCTGAAAGCTTATATGTGAACGAATAGTGATTAATGAATGATTACCTGGAAACTAGCCGCCAAGGTTATAATTGCATGGGTGCCTTAACAACTACAAAACCTTGTAGGACATACAGTTATGTACAATTTTACATACAGAGGAAGTAAATCGATAAGATTATACTTAACTAGCGGACGTCACGCGGTTTCACCCGCGTAGTTACATTTCTTCTTCTTTTGACATTTCTTTTTTTACTTTTATTGACTTGATTTTGGTTTTTTTTTTGTACGATTTACCATCTAATGTTATGATGTACCTATTTTTATGTTAGCAAGTGTTTACGTTTTTGTTGTTTTATGTTTTTCATTTCTTTATTGCTTATGTAACGAATTTTAATTGTCTGATTGAATTTTATTTTATTTTAAATTGTAAAACTTAAGAGCTGTGTGTGTTAGAACTTATAATAATTTTCGATACAATGTAAAAATTGTTTATGAAATAAATGATATGATATGAGTTCCCGTTCCCGTGGATATACAGTAAAAAGTAGCCTATGTCACCCGGGATGAATGTAGCTTTCTAATGGTAAAAGAATTTTTAAAATCGGTTCAGTAGATCCCGAGATTACCCCTTCCAATTTAACAAATATACAAACACACAAACTTTACTTCTTTATAATATTATAGTATAGAAGTATAGATATAGATTGCAATCTGCCATAATATTGTAACTATAAAACAGGAAGTTTAATTTCTTAATCTTTAAATATACAGGTGCCATTTGTGAAAGACAGTGAACAGATTCTAAAATGAAGAAAACAGGATAACGGCCAGATGCTTAGAAATATCGTCTCAGAAGGATAACATTTATAAATTGTTACAGAAGGTATTAAGACAACATTCTTCAATAGCATCATCTGTCATTCTGTCTCCGAAAGCAATATATTAGTAGACAGGCGCAGTCGGCCCGCCATGCGCCATAGCCGCCACCCGCGCCGACACGCGCCCTTCGAGACAGCTCCTCGTATACTAGACTAATAACTTAACCCCCTTTTGTTTTTCTATACAAAGCGCTCAGTTTATTTATGAGATCTAGCGATTATGCTCTGACACGCGTGTCGTCCTAATCGCTCTCAACGAAACGAAATCTCTTAAATATCTCAAGCTTTTGTCAAACAATAATTGGACAAACTAGAATTTTGATGATGTTATTCGTAGAAGTTTATGGGCTTTAGAATTTAATTGATAAAATGGTCATAAAAACGAATACGAAATTTTCTACTTAACTAGCTTTTGCACAATCGCATAGCATTTTGTTTAGCATAAAATAATGGAATTTATATTTTGGTATATTGAAAATCCTCTGTCTCAGCTATTTCAGAATAAAATGTCAAGTCCCGATAGGTAAGGTAGGTAGATGCTGATAAAACACGAAAGAGATTTGAAAATCGTTGATACCATTATTATTTTTCTAATTGCGTCTACGCCGTAGCGCGTAGCTCTTTTGCTACGAGACCTATATTGTCACAATTTATCACGTGCAATGAATTTAATATGTAGGTGCTTAAAATTCTATTTAAACCATACAATAATCTTTATATGATAGATGAGATGATTCTGCCTACACTGTGACGAAATCCAAAATTACAAAAAAACTAACTAGATTTATTTATTTATTTTACTATTTATGTACACACAATTACTAGACAACACAGGAAAACAACATAATATAACATTTTAGTACAAAGGTACTGCTTATTTCACAAGAAATTTCTGCCAGCAGACCTGCAAAAGGAGAAATGAAAACCAGAAATGTGTGTGAGAAGCGGACAATAATTCAGTGTTATGTGTCTTAACTAACTTAACCTATGTAAAAATAAATACACATAAGAATAAGTTTCTAATTTAACTTTCCTCTCGCAGGTCTGCTGGAAGAGATTTCTTATGAAATAAGCAGTACCTTTGTGCTCTTCTATTCTTTTTATGTATTTTCCTTTTTTTTGTATTTTGTGTGTACATAAATAAATAAATAAAATAGTAATATATACGTAAATAAATACATAATGCTAACATACATAAACAAATAAAATACATATATGTACATATTATAAAGATCACAATGGAGAGGAAAGGTTCTTTCACTCTGATTTTGAACTGTGAGATAGTCTTCAGGTCCCGAAGGTTTATGTAGGAATTTTAAACGCTTTATTTAATTAGGTACAGATCTTAGGTTGATGGATTGAAATGAAGATTATGTTTTAAGTAAGCAGTTATATTTGAAAAGCTTGAACAAAACTGCTTACCTACAAGTTTACTGTACCTAATGAATACCAATGAATAAATCATGTCCAGAATCTGTTAATAGGTATGATTCTTTGTAGGTGCCTAAGTACCTAAATATATTATAATGCCTATACAAATAAAAAAACGAATGAAAGAAGCTCTAATCAAACATGTTCAGAACGGATCCTCTCTAGAGAATGATCACGAAACCATTTTTAATCAAGTTTTCAAATATTTCAATTGAATAGGGTTGTTGACACATATTACAAATTCATATAAATGTATGTTTCAAAAATCAATGATAGTTTTTAAAATCCTAAATTAATAATTAAAGAAACTAATTTTTTGTCTTTAATTAATTAAAATTATTTTAAATTGGGTTATTTCATGCCCATTATCACGTGACTACGAACACCAATCAGAGCGCGATGACGTCACGATCCGAGAAACAAGCTGATCTATCTGTCATATCGAAGGAAAAAGTATCAGCGGTGAACGATTTTCTTCAAATAACTCATTAAAATTACTACTTGTACCTACGAAATCATAACACAATGGAGACTGGATTTATGAAAGGAAATGGTTCTAACTTACCGAAAATTGATTCTTTGATGGTGGCAAGTTTCTTTGCTACAAACACGAATTTTTGTGCGTCGGAGATTCGAAACGTAAAAATGTCTTTGTAAGTATTTTTAAAGTGATATACTTACCTATTTATATGAATGAAAGAGACTTGCTTACTTACTCATTTTGTATGAATCCGCATATTATACATAGGAACTATGTAAACTTGTCATTTAACATCAACAAAATAAAAAGTAAGGTTAGGCAAATTTTTAGTATGTAACTGGTTTATTTACGTTCCTATTTTGTTTATTCCAGATCTTCAAAGGAATCTTATGGCGATGATGCCGTAGGTTACGTGCAGTTGAAGAGAGATACAAATATTTGTACAGTAAAGTGTCGAGTGTGCCCTGAACACAAAGTTCGGGCTAAACCTTAAGCAGTCACTATCATTAAAGATAAAAAAAAACAGTGTTGTTGTTAGTGCACAATCCCACGATTGTGCTGCATCAGCGGGTGGGTGCAAACATGCTGTGGCTTTTTTAATGTGGCTGCATCGAAGAAGTGAAGAGCCGTCTTGTACTCAGGTCGAATGCTACTGGAAAAAGTCTCAGCTATCCAAAGTGGGAACAACACTGAAATTTGTAACAACTACAGAGTTATCCAAAGGGAATAACAACTTTTCAACTACTTCAGATGCCAGTGTTTTTAATAAATTTGTGGAACAGGCTACAGTGCATGGTATTCAAAACTGTGAATTATTAAGGTATGTGCAAAACAATATCAATGACTTACAAGGGCTCTCTATGTACCAGTTAGTGCAGAACTATAGAGAACCATGCAGTGAAGACTTCATAAAGAAAATATGTGGTTTATTTACTGTTGAATTACTAAAAAAAGTTGAAAAAAACACAAGGAACCAGGCTGACAGCAACTTGTGGCATGAATTAAGGTTTGGCAGAATAACGGCTTCCAAAGCTTATGAAGTTAAAACCTGCAAAACACCTGATGGTACCTTAGTTGCCTTGATTATGGGTGGCAAAATTCCTGAAACTCCAGCTATAAAGCGTGGCAAGATTTTAGAATCAAAAGTTCTAAAAACAGTAGAAATTATGTTAGAAAAAAAAATCCAAAAATGTGGTATTTTTATTAGCAGAGACTATCCTATGATTGCTGGCTTACCAGATGGAATAAAAGACCAGTATATCATAGAAATTAAATGCCCCAATAGTGAGAAAACCATGAAAAATTATATAAAAAATGGGAAACCCTCAAACAAATGTTATGACCAGATGCAAATTCAAATGTATGTTTCTGGATATAAAAAATTTTACTTTTGTGTTGCATGTGATAACTTCCAAAATAATAATGAAGTTAATATCATATTAGTGGATATGAAGATTATGTCAAATCTTTATTATTATTTTGGAAAACACATAGGTATCTACCACAGAAATAATACCACAGAAAGTGATTAATTTTAAATAAAAATATTGAATGCATTTCAGTGTTTTATTTCCAGTTTCACATTATTTGTTACATGAATTGAAAGTGTGTTTTGTAAGTTTAAGTAAATTTATATGTATATGTATTAATATCCACCAATTAATAAATTGAAACTTATTTCATGTGTTTGAAAGTATCTCTAAACAAGTGTGTAAGGAACAGGGTTATTATGAAATAAAACCACAAGAGACAAACATTAATTTTATTTATTTTGGTCCACTCAAACTCTATTCCATTCACTAGGTCCGTAGGTCTTCATGAATAAGAATGGACAAGAAACTCCACAGGAACATCTTATATAGTATTACAAGGACAATGATGATGGATGTCTTCTAGCCATTGTTAACCATTTTCTCCTTTTTTGTGCCCTTTTTGGGACGCCTATGAAAAGTTTTTGTGGTGTACAGATTGACGTACTTATACACATCGGCACTGCACAACATTTGTAAATCGTCGTATTCATTTTAGAGCTTTCTAAAAGTATATTCTGAACCGAACTGAAACAAGATCAGTGAAATTTGACAGAACGTAAAGTTTTCAAAAAGGCCCGTGACGTCATCACAGCGACTTGACAGTTTAGAGCGTTTTTAGCGCGAATTTTTTTAACTATTTTTATTTACGTTTTTTATTAATAAAATAAGTCATAATATTTCAGATAATATTTTTTTTGTATATAAATAGGGTCTATCTTTAAAATAAAAGCGATTTCAAAAATTAGTCAACAACCCTATTGTGACCCTATTTTCATCTCCATTAATGAGATGCCTCGAGTTACGATGTGAAGAGGCATTCATTGAATTGTCGAAAATATTATGCCTTTCGAAGTGCGCACCAGTGTGCAGTGTCGCATTGCTTGTCATTTAAATATGCAACGCAGTGTAGGGTGACACATGACGAGTGCGTGGAGGACCATTGTCATTGTCAAAACAAAGCTCAGTAACAGTTGAGCTTCGGCGATATTTTAAATATTGTTATTATTCTTTCCTACGTACAGTCATAAAATACCGCAACAGCAAAGTTTCTAAAGATAATTCAGATTCTTAGGAATGACGGCGATGTATGCGGGTGTCGGGGCGAAGAGTTTGCGGTTTGGCCGGCACTGCGTCGCCGGGCCGCGGTCGTCGCTGTCGATGGCTGCGTTCACTTGTAATTTCGCGGTTTCTTTCCGATATGCGGACATTTATTCTCTGCCGGCGCGGCGAAAGCGGTTGTAAATCATAAAAACTCATTAGACCTGCAACAACTTTTAAGACACGAATTTCACTATTTTCGAAGCCTTAGGAATGAAACTGCCTCGAAGGAGGTAGTTTTTTTATTATGTGTTAATATTTGGTTAATTAAAATCTCTGGAAATGATCACAGATGTTTTTGACCGCCCTTTTAAACCAATATGAATGCAAAAAAAATAATCAAGTAAAATATAGTTTAAGTGTTTATAGCCACCCGGGCGCTACTAGTAGGAATATCTAGTTCTTCAGGTAATAAAAAAAAAGTTTATTAATGTATAGGAATAGTAACACGACACATAATAAAACAAATAAAATGATGGAAGCTGCAAAAGTATAAACTGTAGCGCAGCTTCAACGCCCTTCTCCAGATACAGACAAAATTTTCATAATAATGTGTAGGTATAGGTATAATTTATAATGTTCATTATTTAATTTAAATTTATATTTATATATCTATATAAATAAAGAGAGAAGTCCTGACTGACTGACTGATTGACTGACTGACTCATCAACGCCCAGCCCAAACCCTTGGACCTAGAAAGCTGAAATTTTGCATAGAGGTTCCCTTTATAATGTAGACAAGGAATAAGGAAGGATTTTTCGAAATTCAACCCCTAAGGGAGTTAAAAAGGGGATGAAAGTTTGTATGGAAAATCGTCATTTTCACGCGGGCGAAGCCGCTGGCAAAAGCTAGTTAATGATAAAAACAGAAATTGGAAAATGATACTAAAACTAAAATATAAAATCTTATTTTTAAGGTGGGCAGAAGTTTGGATGACTCTACCTACGTATTCCTTCAGGAATTAAAGGCGTTATGTTTTGTGTGTTAGGTTCCTATGGAAAATTCCACTGCCTCACTCACTCTTTTCTACAACTAACCGCTTAATGAGGTCGGTCAAAGAGGAGAAGTACTAAGGCTTCGCTGCGTTGACACACTGAAAGCTACTTTATTATAAAATAATCACAGAAGCGTTTCACGATGATGCGGTCCGAGTGTAACCCGACGCCTGTCGGTTTGTATCGAAACGTAACTATTTGATAGATCAGAGACCACACGTGTTGTGGTCGGCTGGCAACGAGTCTCCCGGCTATCACACACGAGACAGGCAGTGCACTCAACTGGAACTAGAATTCATCTATTATGCTCTAGAACAACGAGTAGAGATACTAGAGGCGCAGCTGTTTGTAAAAGAAACTTGACTGTAATATCGGATCAGCGGCAAAAGTCGAACTATTTACTATACCTACTTACTATACTTACACATCTTCTAAATTGACGGCACGGTTGGCGCAGTGGCTGAGCGATTGGACTGCTGCGCTGCGTGTCGCGGGTTCGATTCCCGCACGGAACAAATATTTGTAAGGCCTGCAGATAGTTGTTTCGGGTCTGGGTGTGTTTGTGTATGTGAGTTTAAATGTTTGTAAACGCACCCACGATACAGGAGAAATTCCTAGTGTGGGGCAATTCCTAGTGTGTTCCTCTCTCCCGACACGGGGTGGAACAGGTACTGATAGACTGGATTACCAATATGCTTAGAAAACGAGTCGTCCGCCTTGGTGAAGAGCAGCAGTCAGCAGTGATAGTCAGGGGCTGTCCCCAAGGAGGAGTGCAGTCGCCCCTCCTCTGGAATCTGGTGATTAATGACCTCATCACGAAGCTCAATGCTAACCACTTCTACACTATTGGGTACGCAGACGATCTCGCCATCCTCATCTCGGGGAAGGTGACAGGGACAATCTGCAACCTCACTCAGCAGGCGTTACGTATAGTTGAGCGATGGTGTGCTGAGTTCGATCTCTAAGTGAACCCCACAAAAACTGAACTAGTCATGTTTACGCAAAAACTAATGCTAGGCCCTCATCGCCTAGCTAAGCTATTCGATACTGAGCTCCAGTTAACCAACGAGGTCAAATACCTGGGGGTCATCCTGGACAGCTAGTTAAATTGGAGCAGTCATCTTGACAATAAGCTAAGCAGGGCCTGCATTACCTTTTGGCAGTGCAGGAGAATGATAGGTAAGAAGTGGGGCCTATCCCCTAAAATTATACTCTGGCTTTACTGCGCGGTAATCAGACCCATGATCACCTACGGGGCAGTGGTCTGGTGGCCCCGTACCAAATTAATCACAGCAAAAGCAAGCTGCAACGTATGCAAAGGCTCGCCTGCATGGCAAATTGGCCATCACAGGCTGCATGAGGACAATTCCGACAGCAGCTCTCGAAGCCATACTGGGAATTCCGCCGCTCCACCTGTTCAACAGGAAGCAACAATGACGGCGTTGCGCCTCAATACGCTACAACTCTGGGGTAAGAAATGCACGCAGCATACTGCGGCACAAGATGGAATCCAAAGTGAGCTCCCCCTGGTGAAAACTGTTAACGATCGAGTACCCAAACAGTACGTATTCGATAAAAAATACAAAATCCAACTCCATGAAGACCACCGCTGCGAGGGACTTAATCCTACAGAATTACGGATCTTCACGGACGGATCCAAAACAGGTACTGGTACTGGAGCCGGGGTCTTCTCAGAGGATCTCAATATCCACATCGCCGTACCTCTGGTGTGGGCCCCCAGAGGTCTCACTGTTTTCAGGCAGAATGCTTGGGTATCTCCCTGGCGGCATCTGCCATCTTGGCTCGGGAGGTAAAGGATCACTCCATCCGTATACTCTCAGACAGCATGGCAGTGCTGCTGGCATTAAGGAGCCCCACGGTCAATTCCGGGCTAATACACGAGTGCCATCAACGCCTGAACCAGGTTGGTAACCTCAATAATGTAACCATTCAATGGATTAAAGGACATAGCGGCTCCCGAGGCAATGATGCAGCGGACGAGCTCGAGCATGGCGGTGGTGGGACCAGAACCCATCGTGCCGCTCCCGTTCGGCTATCTTCGCACGCTGGTAAGGAAACGTACCAAAGAACTTCACGCCAAGCTGTGGCTGGACCACGGCGAGTGCAGGCAGGCCAAGGAGGCGCTTCCCGCCATCGACACCCGCCTCACCAAACAAGCGCTCCGGCTGACTAAGCAGAAACTACGCACAGTGACGGCTGCCATCACTGGACACGGTACTTTTAATAAGCACCTCTGCCCTTAGGGCAAGATTGAGGTCAAGAGTAAGCCCATATAAAAAAAACCTTTGTTATAGGTGTCACAAATAGTCCTCTGTGTCGAGCCTGCATGGAGGAAGAAGAAACAGCAGCCCACGTGCTTCTGCACTGTCCGGGCGTTGCCCGGTATAGGACCAAGTACTTCGGTGATCCAGGTACTCTCCGTGAGATTGCCAGTAACACCAAGGGGCTGCTGGCTTTACTCGGGGAGCTAGGGTGGATCGAGTGATATTCCTACCCGCACGCAAAATACGTGCATCGAACGTGGAGTTGCGGACACTAGCCCGTCGTACTTATACTTATACTTAGGACGTCGTGTCCTAGATTTCCACGACGCGACGTCGTATTGTGTTTATGTGTGGGAGGGAGCCCTTACTCGTTAGATAATAATGCTAAAGAAAAGATTGCAAAAGAGTCTACCAAACGCTTCGCTAACGCGATGTGCCTTTTTTTTTTGGTGGGTGGAAAATCATCAAATAACCCCCCCGCTTTTGGGCAGAGCGAAGGGGAGTGTCAGACTTCTACTGACTAAAAACCAACCCATGTTCCTTCTTCGCCCTTGTGCCGAGGCCACGTCATCTCTTTCGATAATCAGCCTCGACGGGCGTTGGCCCTTGCGGGCCCCTCCTTACTGACATCTCTTTGTGGCGCGCGTGGAACACGAACGCGCCGCCGACACGGTCTGTTGCCGTCATGACGACGGCCGGACGGCCGCGGCGAGCTAGCCCATTACTCACCGTCCACAGGCCCGCTTCTACGGTGGCCGGAAGCCATAACGCGATGTGCCCTAAAGTTAAGTCGGAACTCGAACCATGGACATAGATAGGTCCTAGTGTTACAACTTACAACACAAACGAAAAAAAAAACTCCCAATTTTGTTATATTTATGTTCCTACTGTATCCCCCTTACCCCTAAATACAAATTTAAACCTACCTACTACGGCCAACGTTACGTGTTTTATTTTTGTAGTAAATGAGCGTAACATAAGCTCATGAAATCGAGGTCGATCCAGTCGCGGTTACCACAGGAAACCGCAAACTATCCATCTAAATAACTACAGTGCAACCAGAGTTGTGTTATTTTTTACTTTGTTGAACACGGAACGGGCAGCTCGGCTTCAAATAAAAAGGTGAACTGCACTTGGCGCATTCTGAACATAAAAATAACATATTTTTAGTACGAAACGTTAACAGCAAAAGGAACTAATCATTGCCGAACGTACAAAAATAATGTAGTCCTAACATGGGTATAAGTTATCATCATCATCATTTCAGCCAAACGACGTTCACTTCTGGACATAGGCCTCCCCCAGGTGTCGCCACATTCATCGGTTCCGTGCGTCTTGCATCCTGCGGGTCCCCGCAACCTTCACCAGGTCTATGTAGCTACATTATAATTATCTAATCACCAGAAACAATCATTCAAGCGACGGCGGCGACGACGCACGACGTCTTGTAAGTGGACGTCGCTTGTTTATATGATAACAGATTAAAATTGGGACTACAATAATTAAGAGATACCAGATAGTTTGAAAATGGTAAAAGGGACTGTATCAAAATGTGCGATGTGATGCGATGCCATAATATCTCCTTTTAAAAGAGGTCGCTAGCGCCATCTGTGAGTTTGTGTTACAAAATGAAAATAATACTATCGTATTGGCGCAAACTCTCGGCATGCTCTTTTGGCGCTTGAATACCATTGACTGTCATTTACAGGAGACGTGAAATTAAGTAGTGTGGAACTTTCGAAAACGTAATAATATGTAAGTAGATCAGCACTCGATCCAAAACCAAAACTCCTATGAGCAGGTTGATTTTACGTGTTTTAAGAGTCATACCATCTTCCATCAAAGCATACAAATCGGCTTTACTGCCTAAGCGCACAAGAAGTTTCACATCAAAAAAAAAATATTATAGAGTAAGATCCCAGGGCCGCCAGACGTCACGTATTTTCTGACGAAGGAAATGTGGACGATTGAGAGTGTTAGTATGAACTAAGAACGCACGACTACCAGCTAGCTTGCTTAGACGGCCAATTTTCAGGTATCAGGCTATCAAGGTAGGTACATAAAAACATTACTAACTTCACGTATTTTCTGACAGCTGATTTTTACGTATATTGTAGGCAATAAATAACCTTAAAAATAAGTTGCCAACACTCCCAGACACTTCCTAGCGGCCGTTTTGCTTAACAGACGCTTTAAAGTTCCCAAAAAGTTTAGACTTAAACGTATTGTGGCTGTTTACCTGAGATCGCATGGCATCGCTCGTGTGGCTGACATACAGACCTCCACTGGACTCATTCGGTGGGCATTCAACAGGATCTGTCCATTGCCTGTGTCTTCAGAATTTTGTTGAAAACGTTGCTTTGACCACTCGGGTGCATGTTGGAGCGCCTGCCCAATATAGCATGGCAATAACCCGATCAATTAGCTTTAAGTATTAAAACATTAGGAGTTTATGTATTCTTTAAAGCGTCTGTTAAGCAATACGGCCAACGGAAAGTGTCTGGGAGTATTTGCGATTTATTTTTAAGGATATTGCCTAAAATATACGTAAAAATCAGCTTGGAGAAAATACGTGAAGTAAGTAATTTTTGTATGTACCTTGATGACCTGATACCTGAAAATTGGCCGTCCAAGCAAGCTAGCTGGTAGTAGTGTGTTCTTAATTCATACTAACACTACTCAATCGCCCACATTTCCTTCGTCAGAAAATACGTGACGTCTGGCGGCCCTGGGATCTTGGACTATTATGGGTAACAACACGGAACAGAACGTGTTTTTTATGTTCTGTGGGTAACAACGTAGTGTAAACTTCATAGTCCAAGATCCCAGGGCCGCCAGACGTCACGTATTTTCTGACGAAGGAAATGTGGACGATTGGGTAGCGTTAGTATGTACTAAGAACGTACGAATACCAGCTAGCTTGCTAAGACGGCCAATTTTCGGGTATCAGGTCATCAAGGTACACAAAAAAAATACTTACTTCACGTATTTTCTACTAGCTGATTTTTACGTATATTGTAGGCAATATCCATAGAAATAAGTTGCCAATACTCGCAGACACTTCCTAGCGGCCGTTTTGCTTAACAGACGCTTTAAAGTTCCCAAAAAGTTTAGACTTAAACGTATTGTGGCTGTTTACCTGAGATCGTATGGCATCGCTCGTGTGGCTGACATACAGACCTCCACTGGACTCATTCGGTGGGCATTCAACAGGATCTGTCCATTGCCTGTGTCTTCAGAATTTTGTTGAAAACGTTGCTTTCAAGTTTCAACGCTCGGATGCATTTTGGAGCGCCTGCCCAATATAGCATGGCAATATTTCGATCAATTAGCTTTAAGTATTAAATAATAAGGCGTTTAGTAAACTTTAAAGCGATACGGCCGACGGAAAGTGTCTGGGAGTATTTGCGACTTATTTTTAAGATTATTGCCTAAAATATACGTAAAAATCAGCTTGTAGAAAATACGTGAAGTAAGTAATTGTTTAGTGTACCTTGATGACCTGATACCTGAAAATTGGCCGTCCAAGCAAGCTAGCTGGTAGTAGTGTATTCGTAGTTCATACTAACACCAGTCACTCGCCCACATTTCCTTCGTCAGAAAATACGTGACGTCTGGCGGCCCTGGGATCTTGGACTATCAGATAGGTACCCTCGTAAATACTTTTTAACTACGCTTTCATAATTATTTGACCATTTTCAAACGGGCAAGGTTAATAATCGACTAAAAATAACCGGTATTCATTGATTAATGCAACAACACTAAAATAGATAGCTGTCAAACTCAAAACTGTCAGTGTCACTACCGTTCTTGTCAAGTTGTCGGTGAACTCGAAGTCGAACTCGTAGCTTATTTATTTAATATTTAAAACCTTTCATGTTATTGCCTGGACTGTTTTCATAAATAAAAGGTAAACATGTTTCATATCTTAAACACATTGCAGCTGTGCTTTGAAGGCATACTAATTCGTGTAATGATAACCAAATTATTTCAGAAAGGCTACGTTCTATCGAGTTATATTTGAAACCTATGTATTGAAAAAAATTATGGAAAAATACACCGTGCCGAACATTCCAACTCCTAAAGGGGTCTTAATGGATTTATTTGATAAGGAAATTTTGAAAGTGAAAGATCATCCTATTAAAGAAGCGGAAGGCAATGAAAGTCTATTGGATGCACACAGTTGTTTCATAAATTTCAAACAGTTGCAAGAGGATGTAATGAAACAAGATGGGCTGAATTCTAAATTAGACGAACTAAATCAAAAACTAGCAGAAAATATAGCAAATTTGAAACAACAAAGTTAGGCTTCTGTTTTATTAGGCAAGTTATGATTTAATTTATGTTACTATTGCACTTTATAATATGTATGTATAATCAATAAATTAGTTGTTAAATAATGTAATTACTTCCCTTTTATTGTACAACCTAAATACCCTTATACTTTTACAGCACCTTGTTTTCTCTTGGCCATTGTCATAACTCTGATATACTTAACCAGTAAACATTCTAACTAAATATTTACAAAAAAAACCCTTTAGGTACCTACCATCTTACTTATTCATCGTTAAATGTTGCTTCCTCCATAAAATCTCAATGGATAGAGAATAGCTTCATATGGTTTGTAATAAAATAACTCCACATAAATAATAGGTCATTTTATTATACTTCCAACCTTAACCAAATCTTCTTCTGTCATCAATCCCAAGTGAAATAAACAAACTAAAGCTGCACCTTGTTCAGCAAATTTCTTGTTCTTTTCCCAAAATGAAGATGTGTATTTCTTCCCATTGAAAGTAATTACAGTACGGAACAACTTTTCCACTTGTTGTGTTTCATATACTGGCAACTTTTGACCATTTTTTCCAGCCCATGCATGAAGTTTGGATTTGGGTAAATTAAGGTCATTGAAATTAGCTCTTATAAAACATACCTGAAATTTGAATAAAAAGCTACATTAACATCTATAGGTACTAAAGCCAGGATATCAGAAATCTATTAAACACTCCTTACCTTCATTTGGAGAACATCAGTAAGGTTGGTATTCAAATATTTCATCCTCTTTTGTGGAGGTTCAAGTTCATCAGGTGTCACTTGCCATCGTCCCTGTATTCCCATTTTCTGATAACTTGATTGTTTTTCTTGACAGTATTCTCCTAAATCCCAAATAGCACTGTATAGGAAATGGGAAAAGGAATTAATTGAGAATATTCAATCCAAGAAGATGACAGGATTTAAAATTACAATAAAGTAAAGAATACATGCCATATTTGTTCAAGAGATTGACAATCTAAAAACTGTCTTCCTCTAGGAGTGTCTTGTAATTCTCTTAAAATGTTTTGGATACAATACTTTGTGTTTGCTGGAGCATTATCAAAATCAACAGCCAGCTTAAGATACTCTTTTATGACAGTATCCATAGGAAGCATGCCTTGTTTTCTAAAAATGGAACAGTTCCATTCAGCCGCACGAGCAATCATCACACTGGAACATCCAGTAATTTCTTTGAATTTGTAAATGTCATTGTGCTTCTCAATTTCTTTAGAACCTCCACTGAAATTGTATAAGAAATTATTAACTATAAACTAAACCTATTTTCAAATAGCTATATTGTTTAAAGCTTTTCAAAAGAGACATACTTGGCTATGACTGGTATTGAAATCCTTTCAGCAATGTGTTTCATAATATCTGTGTGCACTGGATGTTGTGGCCGTTCATCCTTTGTCCTGCCATGAATCCCAATTGCTTTTATACCTGAACTCACCAGTTTCTCTACAAGGTTGAGTGTCTCCTCGGGTGTTTTAAGAATTCTTATTTTGCAAGTAACAGGTATGGATAAATTGTCAACTAAAGTAGTTAAGATGTTATGGGCCTTCTCTGGTTGAGCTAGCAAGGCGACTCCCATGCCTCCTTTGATTGAAAATTCTTTTGGGCATCCCATATTTATGTCTATAGCAGCCACATCCTTTTCTCTATAAATGAAAAACATCTTTAGAATCATTGTTGAGCAAGAAAATTACAGAATCAAACATTTGAAACATCAGTAATTAAATGAATCTTACACAAGTTTAGCTACTTTTAAAGCTCTTTCAGCATTACATGTTCCCAACTGAAGTATAACTTTATCCTTTTCTTCATCACAAGTCCGAAAAACTATTGTGCCATCCGTTTGGTCTACATAGTCAACCGTGTTTAATATTTCTGAAAACAAAAGTATATCATATTCATAAAATAAATCTATAATAAATGAAAAAGCTTCTGAACATAGGTCATCCTCCAAAGCATCAAACTGTATTTTGTAGGCTTTTTTTGGACTTGCCCTGCCTCTATATTCCCAAACCACTGCAACTCCTGAAAGCCAGAATCAACAGCGGGACCACCAGAAAAGCGACGAGTTAGTGAAGCTGGACGAAGTCCCAGAGAAACAAAACTGTCTTGGATCCCGCAAAAAATGAACCAGAATAGGATAGCAGACGAGTTGGTCGAATCTCCACCACTTAAGGCTTCTATTCATAAACTTCTAAGAGTGTAAACAGGACCTTATCGTAATGATTAAATCCTCAATTAAATCAATCAGGTAAGGTTATGTTTGCGCCCGGGTGTATAAATGTAAAAAAAAATTATGACTCACAGACCCACAGGAAGACACGATTTATTTTATTGTGGCTTTTTATACGATTTCATGATTTAGTTATCACATACCGTTGTATTTCCGCTTTGATCTTAAAAATTTCCAATCAATTAGTTCTTCGGTATAAACCAAATCTGCACCATATCTTAGGGCCAGAAGACGCATGGGTAAGGTTCCAATACGCACCATAGGCGCAAGTATTATTTTATTTTCATATGTTATCATTGTAATATTTTTTACAATTATTATTATTTTACAAACTTAGGCCGCGTTCCGTATTACAAAATAATCGCTCAGAGCGCTCACGTCTATAATTTGCGTTCCAAATTAGATATCACGATTATGACAGCTAAGAGCTGTCATCAATTCGGAACGCTCGTAAACGCGTTTACAGTGCTCACTCGTCACGTGATATCAAAAACATAAGCTGCATGAGAGAAATTCGTCGCCCGTTAGGCTCGTCTTGTATATTTACTTGAATACTCATGGATAAGAGACTCCAAAGAGATTTCAAAGAACTAATTGAATGTATTTGTGCGACTCCAGCCAGTGAACCTCAGCTGTGAACACACACACACACCCAGGCACACACACACGCGCATCAGACATCTGTCATTTTTTACTTTGAATTTGACAGCGCTCACGGTGATATTTATTTGGGGCATGGTCGGTGTAATCGCAAGATGGCGCATGTCATGACGTCATCTATGACGATTCAAGGGACATCGATATCGCGCTCACAGTAATTCGGTACGGGTTTATGGACGCTCAAATCGATTACAGCGTAATTCGGAACGCACCCTTAGCCAGAATCATGGCCAGATTATCGTGTAACGCAATGATATTATAAATATTGGTGTAACGTCAACATTATTTATTATCACTTTCTGTCAGTGTCAATGTCAATACCATTTTTTTCGTAGGAAATGACATAATGATCATGGAGTACGGACTTGGTACCATGAAGTTATAGATAAATATGGAGACCACACTTCGAATACCTACTTGAAGCAAAACTTATGCATCGCTATCTCGCTCTCTGTGGGCTGACCCTCTCTTTCTAAGTAGGGTAACCTTTATTTTATTTTACCTAGGACATTACGTAGTTCCTTTTCATAACTAGTGTTTGATTAAATTAATATATCCACATCTCTGTTCACTTCTAGATTGATGAAAGATGCCAATGATAAATTACGAAAGAAGCTGTTTGCTTACAGTGTGAAAGTTCCTGATTTTTTTTGGCAGTTTGTCATTTTCAATCACGCAAAAAAGTCTTAGGTCGTATACGTAATTTCGCACAGAAATAGAATATAGACCATGGCCAGTATAAAAGTTTAGTTCCTGTAGGAATACGAAATTAATGATCTTCTATCTATCTATATAAATAAAAAGAGAAGTCCTGACAGACTGACTCATCAACGCCCAGCCCAAACCCTTGGACCTAGAAAGCTGAAATTTTGCACAGAGGTTCCCTTTATAATCTAGACAAGGAATAAGGATTTTTGAAATTCAACCCCTAAGGGAGTTAAATAGGGGATGAAAGTTTGTATGGAAAATCGCCATTTTCACGCGGGCGAAGCCGCTGGCAAAAGCTAGTAAATCATAATGACAGAAGAGGTGGTGACACGACCACGGTGGTTGCCTACCGCAAGGGCTGGTGGGGTGGCTCAAGATAATGAATCTGGAAGGATTTGGGAGAGATTTTTGCCCAGTACAACTCTTACTATAAAATCATGAAATCGCAAAAAAGAAATTATACTCGTGCTTAGTCTTCAAGATTAGTACATTAGAATATTATTGAACACAATGTAGTATCGCATAGGTATCACCACTTCAACACTATAGTTTAGAGAAATTGTTGCCATGAAGTCAACAATAGTTTTTTTTTTTTTTTTTTTAAAGTACCCCCACACCTCGCTTACTTGCTACCGGACGGTCGCTAGCTCTCCATTCGCTTTTTAGTGCTCATCCACTTCACTTCATTCCCGGGATAATATCACACTAAAATTCAGTAGGCAATCATGCCGAAACGTTCAAGTGAAAATCAGTTAGATTATATAGTTAACAAGTTACGTAAACTGGAAAAAGAAGTAAAACGATCACGACATCCAAGAAGTAACTGTGTTCCGACAAGTTCATCATCATCGTCGTCTTCGAGCCGATCTACGAGTCCTTCACGTGCATCAAGATCACCATCGCCAGAAAATCATCAAAACCCAAACAGTAAGTAGCTCCTGCCTAAATAAGTGACAGATACCTACCGTTCATTATTATTGCATCAGAGCAGTCTGTGGGACTGTTTCGCCGCAATTATTTTTTATCAAACGATAGAAAAATGCCTCTGGCTCAGTAAATGCATCAGAGTAGCCTGCGGGGCTATCTCGCCGCATTAGTAAAATGGTTATTCGTAACCTTAATCGATTGTATGCACCAGAGTAGCCAGAAGGGCTATTCGCCGCACTGAATGAACGGCCCCAAAAAGCCGAGCCTGATTTTAATGCAACAGAGTAATCTGTGGGATTATCTCGCCGCATTTGATCATACATTGTGAAATAACATTATATTTCTTAAATGTACCTACCATCATCGTCATCACATAATTAACCTATTGCTTCCTTTGTCTAGACTTGGAAGAAGAAACCACGTGTCCTGTACGTGCTGTTCAAGTCGATGCCGAACTACCCCCTGCGGGAAATATCAATCCATCCTTGATTCAAGATAAGGATACACACCCGCCAGCTGATAATGTGATGGCTCCAAATGATCTGGAAGATCCTCCGATAAGTACAGAATTACTAGAGATTTTGGGAGTTGACCCGTCGATTACCCAAGAGTACGGTCCTGACATAAACAAAGAAGTAGCTAGCAGATTTGCTCACATTGCTACGTCTGGCTTGGACAAGGAAATTCGCAAAGACCTGATCAAGAAATTCTTGGTGCCAAATAACTGCACAAGTATAGACGCACCACAACTTAATTTAGAAATAAAGGCGGCTTTAACCGAACAAGTGGTTAAAAGAGACAGGGCTATCGAATCACGCCAGAAGCAAATGGCAGCAGGACTTTCCGCCCTCGGAAAGATAATATCCGATCAGCTCCTTACCAAGGACAAAAACAATGACCTAATTAAGGATCTTATGGAGGTAGGTCGCATATTTTGCGACATCCAACATTCAGAATCAGAAACAAGACGTAATTTTACGCTTTACTCTGTCAAGAAAGAATTGAAGGAACAATTGTCTAAAACAAAAATAGACAAATACCTTTTCGGAAGCAATTTTACCGAAACCCTGAAAACTGCTAAAGCAGTTTCTAAGTCATCGGCTGACCTGAAACCGGAAGCTGAAAAGAAATCAAAGACTCCCACGGCAAGCACGTCCAGATATTTAAACTGGAAGGCGAGGGCCCCAGCTCGCAGGCAGCCGGCCCACCCGCCACGCCAACTCCCGCCGCCTGCCCCGCAGAGCGCGCCGCAGCGCGGCACCTCATCGCACACCTACAGGCAGCGACCGAAGCACACCCGCCGCCAATAAATACGGTACGCTATGCTGGCAGACTTGCCCACTTTCATGAGTCTTGGTCCTTAATAACCCGAGATCGTTCTATCTTGTCATGGGTAAATGGGTATAAAATTAAGTTTGACCATCCTGTTCACCAATCTGCTCTGCCGACTCCAAATAAATTTTCAGATTGCGAAAGAATACACATTGTTAAAGCCATTGATAAGTTATTAACTATCGGTGCCATTTCCGAGTGCGAACCCTGCCCTGGGCAGTATATATCTCGTGTATTCCTTGTACCAAAACATAATGGCAAGATGCGTTTCATATTGAATTTAAAAAGTCTCAATAAATTTATTACGACACAACATTTTAAATTAGAAGATATTCGCACAGCGCTTAAACTTATTATGAAGGATTGTTATACAGCCACTTTGGATTTAAAAGATGCGTATTTTCTCATTAAAATCCACCCAGATTCAAGGAAATACCTACGATTCTGTATAGATGATAAAATGTATGAGTTTCATGTACTTCCCTTCGGGATTTGTACAGCTCCTTACATCTTTACAAAACTTATGAAACCGGTTATTCAATTGTTACGGTCTTGTGGCTACTTATCGTCAATTTATTTAGATGACCTATTTTTAACTGGATATACCTACCAAGAATGTTTGCAAAATGTCAGTACTACGGTTGGGTTGTTAAAATCGTTAGGTTTTATTATTAACCTTAAAAAAAGTGTTACAATACCATCAAAGTCTTGCAAATACTTAGGGTATATAATAGACACACACAAATGGCAATTAAGTTTACCCTCAGAAAAAAGAGACCGAATCAAATCAGAACTGTTGAACATCAAGAAACTAAAACGTTGTAAAATTAGAAAATTCGCCCAACTTATAGGTTTGTTAGTTTCTGCCTGCCCTGCCATTGAATATGGATGGCTTTACACGAAACAATTTGAACGATGCAAGTTCCTTAGTTTACAAGGTAATGAAGATTACGAGAGATATATAACTTTACCTAGGTCACTGTTACCAGACATAAACTGGTGGTTAAATGTCATTGATCATTCGGTCCATAAAATTAGAATCGATAATTATATGCTGGAAATATATTCTGACGCCTCAACGACTGGGTGGGGAGCAGCCTGCAATGAACAAAGAGCTAGCGGTAAATGGTCAGATAGTGAAGCTCTATTGCACATAAACCTCCTCGAGCTTTTAGCTGCGTATTTCGCTCTAAAAATATTCGCAAAAGATTTTTACAACTGTCAAATACTGCTAAGGATTGATAATACTACTGCCGTCAGTTATATCAACCGAATGGGGGGTATTCAATACCCACACCTAACCAAGGTCACAAAAGATATATGGCAGTGGTGCGAAAACCGAAAAATATTTGTAGTTGCTTCCTATATAAAATCTTCAGAAAATGTTAACGCTGATAGGGAATCTAGGCGATTACATCCCGATACTGAGTGGGAAGTTTCAGAAACTGGGTTTCAAAAAATTATAAACAATTTTACAGTTCCGCAAATTGATTTATTCGCTACCCGCAATAATAAAAAATGTCGTTTATTTGTGTCACAACACAAAGACCCAGATGCTTACGCTATCGATGCCTTCACATTAGATTGGTCTAAACATTCATTTTATGCGTTTCCTCCAATAGCAATTGTGCTTAAAACTCTGCGTAAAATCATATCCGATAAAGCAAAAGGTATCGTTGTCGTCCCCTATTGGCCCACGCAACCGTGGTATCCACTTTTTATGCGACTACTTTCTTCAAGCCTAGTTCAGTTAAATTACAGTGATGTCATTATTCCCAATTGCAGCCACCGCAACATCCAGCACACTACCCTGGTTGCCGGAGTATTGTCCGGACGGCGATGCTGCAGCGACTAGTACCTACTTCCGCCTTAGACATCGTACTGGCCTCAATAGCAGACAATACTCTTAAACAGTATGACGTTTGCCTCAAACGATGGTTTGTTTTCTGCAATCAAAATAATATTAACATGTATGAAGCATCTATCCCTGTGATTATAGATTTTCTGACAAAAATATTTAACGAGGGTGGTCAATACGGAACCATAAATACCCACCGATGTGCCCTCTCCCTCATTGTAGGAAACATCTCAGATGACGACAGAATAACGAGATTCTGCAAAGGTGTTTATAGGCTAAGACCTCCGCTACCGCGCTACAACGTTACTTGGGATGCTAATGTGGTTCTAGACTACCTAGAATCATTGTATCCCAATGAAACACTTTCCCTTGAACAGCTTTCAAAAAAGTGTGTTACTCTGCTTGCACTTGTGACAGCTCATAGAATACAAACGCTGTCTAAGATTAAAACTGACCAGATAGTCGTTTTAAATAATCACATTATTATAAGAATAACAGATTTGATTAAAACTTCTAAAGTCGGTTCAAAACAACCGACACTATACTTACCCTTCTTTAGTGAGAGACCTGGCATTTGTCCTGCAAAAACCCTAACCACATATATAGACAAAACTAAAGATATACGCAAATCTAACGAACTTTTCGTCAGTAGCCGTAAACCGTACAAAAGTGTTTCTTCGCAAACACTCAGTAGATGGGTCAAATGTACATTAAAAGATAGTGGAATTGACGTGTCGGTTTTCTCTTCTCATAGCACTCGCCATGCCGCGACTTCCAAGGCTAATAAACTAGGAGTTAATATAGACTTAATACGGCAAACAGCAGGGTGGAGCGACAATTCCACTACCTTTGCTAAATATTATAATAGGCCTATTATCCACAATGAGGATAACATGGCATTGGCAAGAACAATCTGTTCTAATGTCCTTACTGATTAAAATACCTTTGTGTTGAAGGTTATGATTACAATAAGTAAAATTTCAAAAAGTTATGTTAAGAAATAAATGATATTTTGTTGAGTTAAGGAAAATGAATAAAACAATGTTGTAATAATATAATCATTTTTATTATTTAAACTTAACGATATTTCCTGACCTCTCTCAACATCTACATTGTGTTCAATAATATTCTAATGTACTAATCTTGAAGACTAAGCACGAGTATAATTAATGATTAAACGAACTTACCGTGGTACGTGAAGTTCTATCATAATTATACGAAGTGCTTAGTCTGAAAAGATTAGTACTAACTCCCACCCTCCCTAGGTCTCCCAAGATGTTAGGGAAATATCGTATGTGTTATTTTCTAAACTAAATGAAGAGCTAGCGACCGTCCGGTAGCAAGTAAGCGAGGTGTGGGGGTACTTTAAAAAAAAAAAAAAAAAAACTATTGTTGACTTCATGGCAACAATTTCTCTAAACTATAGTGTTGAAGTGGTGATACCTATGCGATACTACATTGTGTTCAATAATATTCTAATGTACTAATCTTTTCAGACTAAGCACTTCGTATAATTATGATAGAACTTCACGTACCACGGTAAGTTCGTTTAATCATTAATTAGATGTTTATTTTATTTTGTAGACTAATGAAAATGATACATAAAGATGTTTTTTTTTTAAAGATTTCTGGGTAAGTCAGTGTTAAGGTTTTTTACCACTGTGGAATTTTTAATATTATGTATTTTCATCTAAATACGGGGCTATAATAGGAACGGTAATACATATGTATAAAACCTCAAAAAGAAACAAAAACACTTTCTAAATTAAAATCATTTTATTATAATATTTTCTATTATATTACGAAGACATGTCCTGATTTTTTTAGTCTGTCGTAAAACTCTTTGCTTAAGAATCTTAGATTTCTTCTGCAGTATTTTTTCTTTAGTTGATTTTATTTACACCTGTACGCCCCTATCAATCTTCGTAGCGACCTGGGCTTCGCTGTTGACCTAAAACCAGAAGAGTGTGAAATCAGAACATAATTTTATATTATTCATTACATTTACTGTATTATTTAAATAGTTATTGGCTCTTTGACTACTGTTAAAATTCACGAAAATGTTATGTTATTTCAAAGAACTAACAGAAATAACACGGTGTGTGAAAAAAGTAATAAAATTTAACAAAGCGAGTGTGATAATGACTATATAATTAATGAAGGTCCCACGGAAGTCCCAGATATATCCCCAATATGGTCACACTACTTCAGTATGACTCCTTAAAAACAAAAACAAATAAAATTGCAGAAAGTCCATGAAATTCAATGTAAAACTGTTTGGTCTTTACATAGTTATCTAAGTTATCATTGACCTAAATCATAGGTCAAGCTTTTATGAAGTAATTAATTGAAAATACAAAGAAATATGCAGAAACATGTTTACAATTATTCAGTGTCAAAAATCCCGATTTAAACACTTACGCGTGAAATCTTATATCACCTCCTGGACACCACGTACTACCACAACCACGCACTACACAAGTTTGCACCATTTTCTCAATTATAACTTTGATTACAGGCAAATATCTCAAACGAAACTGTGAACCGCAAAGTAAACAACCGCCATATTGGTACGATTTATGTTGACATGTGGGGCCAATGTTGCCACATTACCACATCCTTAGGAAATGGGAAAATAATTCACTGATTCGCCAACCTTGTCAAGCATTCGTGACATACTATTTTGGAATTTTAATTTCAGTTATCTTAGTTTAGCTTTTTATTTATTAGCACATTATTTGACAGTATTTAACTTCTGATTACATTTGTGTGGTGACTCTTTTTAAAAATGAATAAGGAGATTTTAATAACGAGATAGCAATACTATCGTCCACCTTAGAAAGAGAGGTCAGCCCACAGAGAGTGAGATAGAGAATCGTAGGTATTTGACTCAAACTTTTGTTCTAAGTGTGGCCTCCATATTTATCTATAACTTCATGCTTGGTACGGACTTTAGAGTGGTACGGACTGATGTCAATTAGTTTGATTTTTTGACGTTTTACATCTTTTACATTAGTATACATTCATTAAAATTAGATTTTAGAATCATAAATCTATTGACAAATTAACGGGTAACAATACAATGAACCTACATACAAAGATTGATTTACAAAGAAATTGTCCCACAAACATAAACAAAGCGTGTTAGTGATGTGCCACAACTATAGATATAAAACGATTTTTTAACGTATTAAGGTGAATGTTCTAACCAGCCCGCGAAATTCAAATTTTCTTACGTTTTTTTGCAATTTGCAGGCCAGTGATAGGTTGTGTGTTGATTTACATTAATTGATTCGCGGCTGTAAGACGTATGTAGTCACACAGAATTATAATCATCAAAATCATTAAATACAACCCTCCGAGCTCATAAAGGTGTAAAAATGACTTTTTACAAGGTCAAAGTCATTCCTGCACCTTTATGAGCTCGGAGTGTCGCGAGGGCAATTGGTTTTATTTCTTTTATTTATATTATATTCTAGTTATCTCAAAGTTCACAAAGTGATTGGTTTTATAGTAACCATATATAAATGTACTGCTTCGCTTTAATCCCAACGCCTCACGATATAATAGAGGTACTCACCTATGCGGCTCCCCTTCGGTTTTGTGAGTATCTCGCAATCCAGTCTCTTATCTCCGGTCCGCAAGGGCACCGGAGTGTTATTCCTCCAGCTTCTCAGGAGTCAATAGGACATCTGTAAGTTTTAAGTACCCATGAATCTTTGGGCTAAGTATTACCTATCTGTCTTCATTGATGAAGCCTTTTATAGCAGTCATCCAATTACCATACCCATGATGAGGTTTGTTCTCATCAATAATGTTTGTGACACATTACCATACCTATGATGAGGTTTGTTCTCATCAATAATGTTTGTGACACATTACCATACCTATGATGAGGTTTGTTCTCATCAATAATGTTTGTGACACTTATGTGCTTATCAGATACTGGATTCTCTCCACGTCTGTTATAAAGCATGCATCTCAGATCGACTTCGGCCCCCGGCCTCTTCGTCTGAGTGCTCCCCTCCGGGTCTTACCTATATATTGGTGATATAGTGTAATTATACGTCCGTCGACGTTATGCGCCCGTCGGCACATTTACGTAGGCAGTGGGGTTGGATTTATAAGGGAGGGCTTGCCCAAGACCCTTCCTATGGCTATAAACCCTAAGCGCTTTATGTCCGGACTAGCAGCTTGCGTGCGGTCGCTTTTATGCCCCCAGCCCAACGCTGAAGGCACGACCTACACATTTAAGTTTAGGTGTCTCAAATTGTTCGAATAGGTACAAGTAGGTACCTCCATACATATAATATCCATTAACTATATTATTTAGACTAACAGATAAATAATACTTAGCTTTACAGGAGGCCCGCGACACGGATGACAGGAATCCCCATGAACTCCAGGCACTGAATTTACTTCACTTGAAGTTACATTAGTTACTCAGACTGAATATGTCATTGCGACCATTTTAGCGGGAATGGCTGGCGTCGTTTTGGCGCAGCGTCAGGTTGTCAATACTGATTTAGTGTTGCTATTTACATTTTAGTGTTGTGCAATTATATTTACATTTTTTAGGTTTGGAACATCGCGATTTCATCTTTCGCGACACTCCCGACGACGACATAAGTTACATGTGTTCCATCAAGTCTCGCGTCCACTCTCGGATCTTCTCTCGAGCCTTCATGGACGCGTCTCTCACTTCTCTCACTTCGGGAGTTTGAGTTATTTCATTTGTATCAGTGCTTTGAGGTATGCTATCATTATTGTGTTCTTCATCAAGAATTGTTGGTTCATCATTTTCTGAGGTAAGTGTTCTCTGAGTTATTTTCTTTTCTATCTCTTCTCTGTTTATGTGGTTTTCTGTTTCAGGTTTGTCAACGGGTTCTGCGGTTTGTGGAGTTGTGGATATTTCTTCGGTAAGGATGGTTGAGTCGAGTTCTTCTAGCAGAGGTAAGTTATCCCATGCTGGTGTAACATCTTCTCTTTCAAACTCAAACATAACCCTTTCTTTTCCAGATATATCTTCTTCAACCTCCAACGGATAAAGATGTGCGATGGAACGAGTGGATTCCGTATCATTCACCTTTACTCGCGCCACTCTGCATTGACCGTCGGCTCCTTTCAACAAAGATATAATTTTTCCAACTTTCCAGTTTTCTCGGTTCTTCGTATCTCCTTTAATCTGGACGATATCTCCTAGTTTTGGAATTTCTAATTTTGTTATCCTTGGTTCTTTAAGAGAGTGTCGGTATCTCTCCCTTAGACTTGGTAGGTACTGGTCGACGAACATTCTCTTAAACTCTTTCAGCATGTTCTGTCCACGTTTCCAACCTTCTACTAGATTCTGTTTTGTTACTGTGCCTTCTTGTGGAAATTCTGCATCTGAGGGTGTTGTCACGATGCATTTATTCAAGGTTAGAAAATCTGATGGTTTGAGAATATCCTCTAGATCAGAACCTACACACGTCAGTGGGCGTGTGTTTAATATTGCTTCTATCTCTTTTATGATTGTACTTAGTTGATTATCTGACAATAAACTTTTCGTCAGAGTTCTCTTGAGACAGTGTTTAACTAGTCCAACAAGTCTCTCATAGAAACCTCCATGCCATGGTGCTAATTGTGGAATGAATTTCCATTCTATGTTATTAGTGATGCAATAGTTGCTTGACAGTATTTCTGCAGTTAATTTAAAATGTAGTGCGTTATCTGAAACTATTCTTGTTGGTATTCCTCTGCAAGATATAAATCTTCGTAGTGCTAATAGACATTCCTCAGCCGTCAGATCCTTAACGACTTCCAAGTGTATAGCACGTACTGCTAGACATGTATAAAGACATATCCATCTTTTTTCTGATTTATTACTTGTCTTTACTTGAAGAGGACCCAAATAATCTATTCCGGTATATGTAAAAGGTGAACTATAGTTCACTCTTTCCTTAGGAAGCGCTGGGGTAGTTGGTAATTTGAATGGACCTCCTCCATGTTTGACACAATTTGTGCATTTTCCCAATATTTTCTTTACTTGGCTTCTTCCTTGGGGAATCCAATACGATAATCTGATTAAGCTTAAGGTGTGGTTGACCCCTACATGATAGTTTTTCTTATGTGTTTCTAGGATCATTGTGTTAGTGAAATCACAATCCTTTGGGATTAGTATTGGATACCTTTTATCGTAAGACCAATCAGCGTTTTGTAATCTTCCTTTACAACGTAAGATACCGTCTATGTCAGTAAATACTCCTAAGTTTCGTTGTAGGTTAGTATCTTTACCTTCTACTTCCTCCGGGAAATGTTCTTTTTGAATCCTTTTTATCTTTTGTGTATGTGATAGTGTATCTTCCTCACAGTGTTCTGTGGAGCTGTTTCGTGATTCTTCATCTGATTGATTTTTCCGTTCCTGCTCCTTTGAGATCTTCTCTCCACTCGTGAGATCCTCCCCAACAGGAAACGAAAAGTTATGTTCCACAGAAGAACATGTGGGAGTTACTGCGACTTCGGTTTCATTAAGCAAAGAAACTTCGGCTCTACAACCTTTCGGCCAAGTTCTGGAGTCTTCCAGTAGAAAGCTTGGTCCGGATAGCCATTTTTGCTTGTCTTCCATAGAACTCGTGGGTCTAGTAGCCACGTCTGCTGGATTCAATCCTGTTGGAACATATCTAACTGTTACTGGTGTATTTCCCTTTATTTCTTCTATCCTCCTTGCAACGAATGGTGGTAGTAGTTTGTTGCCGTAATACCAATCAATCACTATTTGACTATCTGTCCATATAGTGCTTTCTGTAAATTCAAAGTCTAGGAACTTGATTACGTACTTCAGTAACCGGCTTCCTATTAGAATACCTAATAGTTCAAGTCTTGGAATTTTTAAATTGTCTTGATCCTTGATGGGTACCACTCGTGACTTTCCTATCACAAAGCTCAGTTCTTTTCCATTGGAAATGTATACAACTGCCGCATAAGCTTTGGTTGATGCATCTGTAAAAACGTGCAGCCTGATATTGTTATCACCAGCTTGTTTGAAGTATTTCCTTGGTAAAACAATGTTTTTTGTGTCTTCCAGCTGTTCTCTAATAATTTGCCACTCATTGGTCAATTCTTCTGTTAATGGGGTATCCCATTTGAATTTATGTATCCACAGATTTTGTAGTAAAAGTTTTGCTGGTAACAAATTTGGTGCAGCATATCCGCATGGATCGTAAATTGACGCTATGTTTTTTAGTATTTCTCTCTTGGTAGTGGCTTCTGTAGTCTTTCTTGGTCTTAATCTGATCGTATCTTCTCCTGTGTTCCAATTCAGTCCTAATACTTTAACTTCTACGTCCCTGCAGACATCCGATGAAGCAATGCTTTCTGAGAATCGTTTGGAATTTGAACTCCATTCTCTGAGATTCATTGAAATCTCTTCAAATGTGATCTTACACGACTCATACATCTCTGTTGCTTCTTGTACGGAATCTACTCCTGTGACAAGGTTATCGACGTAGATGTCATTCACAATGCGTTTTAGAATTTCCTCCTTGGAACGCATTAGATGATGTTTCAAAGTAGCGTTTAGAAGAAATGGACTTGATATCACTCCAAATGGTACGCAACAAAATCGTAAGTGTAGGATGTTATCCTCCGTGGCCGCTCCTTTTATGTCTTTCAACCATAAGAATCGAGTTACGTCTTTGTCCTTTGCGTGTAGTGCTATCTGTAGAAAAGCCTTTTCTACGTCTGCTGTTATTCCTATTTGACGCGACCTAAACCTTAACAACATTCCGGTCAAGTCTTCTAGCATAAGTGGTCCGCAGTGTAAGCATTCATTTAAACTTTTGCTATTCTTGGTCTTTGCTGAAGCGTCATAGACTATGCGAGTTGGTTTGCCCGGATGACTAACACCGTGATGTGGTAGGTAGTGTATAGGATGATCTACATCTTCGACTCCCTTTTCATTGTCCGGTACCCTTTCAATTATTTCTTTTGCTAATTGTTCTTTTAATGTAGTATCATACGCTGTTAGTGAATCGAAATTTAATCGTTTGAGTAGATTGACTAGTCTGCCTATGGCTAGGCCGTAATTAGTTTCTAAATTAGGTGGGTAATCTATCCATGGCCAACTAACAGTGTATCTGTTATTTACTAGTTCTATTGTATCATTGAATTGGTTGATTACTTCTTCGTCCCTAGTCAATTTTGGTGAATCACATATTCCAATTTGATTGATGATGATTGATGATTCTAGTTCCATTAGGCATTGAGTGCTAATTAAACCGGCTTCTTTTTAATAGCATTATTTGCATCTAAAATTCTATATTGCCTTCTAAATTACTAAGTCAGTACGTTTAAATTGTAATTACTTATGCCACATTCACTAAGCATGAAATTTAATTAAAATTGTCATCAAATATTATTTAACAGCCACTAATAGTACGTAGATACTACTGTCGTGTCATCAAAAGGCTTAAATATAGAAGTTCAGAGCATCCAATGACCTAAATATCGAAGTTCAGAGTATCGAATATCCTAAAGATCGATATTTATTTACATGTTGTGCTAAAACTTAAGTTATCGACAGAATCACTAGAACTTTATTTTTATCGGATAACTAGACAATAATTGTGAAAGCAACTTGGAAATAGCGTTGGTCACAGTTTCAACCTAATTTAACCTATTTCCTACAGTTTACAATGACGAATCATACAGTCTGCCTGTGACTAGTCAATTAGACAATGGTGAAAACATTTCTGTAACTAGTAGGTTATTTTAACGTAAATACAATAATCTAAAATGAAATAAAAGTTGATATTTTGAACTTGGGTATCACAACTTTAGGTATTTTTGTACTTGACCTTCTCGGTTTTATTTATGCACTTCCTATAACAAAGTGCATTGTTATGATGGCCAACTTTGTTACAGTGTACACATTTAATTGACCTTTTACAATCTTTTACTTGATGATTTTTGCTTAGGCAGGCAAAGCAGTGATCCTTTATTTTTTCTTTCCTTTCTTCCACAGTTGCAACAACCTTGCATTGATCATTGAAGTGCGATCCTTGGCAAAAAATGCATTGAAGTTTCCTTTTCTTTTTCATGGGCCTGTCTCTTTTACTTCCTTGTTCTTGCGGTCTTCTTTTTGTGGTATTACTATTGTAGTTACTGTGTTTATGGAATGGTTTTTTCTCACTGAACCTTTCTCTTTTATTTCCTGGGCGGGTTTGACTTGAATCGTGGTTTTCAGAATTCTTGTGATTTCTGTTGGGTTTTACGGATTTTCCCTTCTTGTTGTGTGAGCTTGTGTGTAACGTCTGAGTGGTATATTCTTCCAGATTTTCGGAAGTGATCCTATTTGCGTCTTCCCTAGCAGCTATTATGGTTTCCAGATGTTGACGAATTTCTTCTATTGACTCGGTTTTTGCCTTTATCCTTTTCAGTTTGATATTCATTTCCGCTAGAACCCCCTCACCGTTTAGTTGTATTTCACTAAAGGAAGTGACCTCTTCCACATAAGATTGCATTTCGTTTAATGATAGACTACTGTTTAACTCAGTTCCGAACCTTTTCACAGTTACCTCTAGCTTACCTAGCACTATTTCTAACTTTTCCGAATTTTCTTTATTAGCATTATCCTTATAGGTGAGTGCTTCTTCGGTTAGTTTAGAGATAGCATTTGATATAGACTCAAGTCGCCTTATCAGAATTTGTTCCATTTTGAAATTCTGAAATAGTATTTTATAATTTTATACCTTGTATCCTAAGTTAAAGATTTACATCATGTATCTCCTTAAATTTCCCAATTGCGTGGCGTTCGCAATATAATAAAATTGAAAAAAATTAAAATTTGTTTAACACCCTGTATGACCAAAAGTTTATCTAAAACCTTTTATGAACAAAGAACTCTACCAACACCTGACATATAATAGAATTATATTTTATTAATGCCCTGTATATATAACAGAAAGTTTTAATTGTCACCCTGTATAGGACAGAAAAGAATTTTATTGTCATCCTGTACAGGACAAAAAATTATTGTCACCCAGTGTACAACAGAGAAAAAATTATTGTCACCCTGTATACAACAAGTTAAAAGCAAGAAATATTTCACTATCTATAGAATACTACATTTTCCATAATAAACTCAGCCCCTGAATTATAATTATGGGTAAGGGAATTTCTCTTATACCTAAGAGGTTTCCGTATTTACTCAGAATATATTCTTATCACCGTTGTTGGTTGACGGGTAAAACTCTCAGTATTAACCCAGAATATATTCATATTACTGTTGCTGTTTGACAGGTAAAACTGGTTTGCTTCATTATTTTAAGTTTCTGATATTGATTTAAAATTTCCATGTCATCCACCCATCCCGTACCGACCCTTCCTTTCAATCTCCTCTGTTAACTACCACACAATTATTTACACCTTTCAGTTATACCATTTCTCCCACAATTCATTCATCGTTTCTTTGGTGTTCATCTCACTCTCCATCCATCAATCATTTATATGGTTGATGTTCTTGTTAATTACTTATTTATAAACATATTAGGTACCTGCCAACATCACTTGTGTATGCATCCACAAATGATATTAGGGTTCACCTGCATCAACTTAGTACTTATAGTTAATTGGTACACTTTAGTAGCCAACATGAAGCAATGCAGTCAGTCAGGGATGATGTGTAAAACATGACAGTAGTTCACACATAAGTTATAACATACAATCCAGTTTCACACATGTCAATTTTATACTCATTTCTTTAAAGTAATTGTTAAAATAAACTTACAATGAGTGTTGATGTGTTTTTCCTTTCTATAGTATCAGTGATCTATATATGAGAATAGATGTCAGGTGTCGATGTCAGTGTCACGCATCTGCCTTCATTTGCCCATCTGTATAGAGGGTATTAGGTATAAATAAACAGTTATAAGTGAGCTTGTATATAACAATGCTGTCTCTAGGTAAGTTTTAACACACCAAGTGATAATATTATAATGTTACAAAGGTTTTCTCTTTAGCTAGGTACTTATTTAACTAATACAATACTATACAATGACGTCCGAGCCGAATTTCGCTCGTGCGCCCTTGAGCACATGTAGTTTTATCAAAGTATACTTTAAGTAGTTTCCTCTATTATTTGTAACAGCTTAAAAATCGTGAAATAGTTTACCTGATAATCTTCTTAATTATTCCCAAGATATTTTAAAATTCCTTTCGTTCACTGATAGAAGTAGTTTTAACTTTCTTGAAGTTATTTCGCCCAAACAACTCGTGGGTTTTCTTAATATCGATATCACTTTTTCATAGTTAAACGAATTACGTTTACTATGCACACAATACTTAACGGTTTCTAATAATTTTTATTCCTGTAAAATGTAACGAACAAGGAAATAAGTAAACTTTAGTTTTAACAAAGTTCAGTATGACACACGAGACGCTACCGCCATCGCCATTTTGAATGCATCAAAGTTTTCACAGTCGGATTTCGCAATTTTATCAATATTGTTTCGTGTGAGAATGCTTAATATGTTATTCAGTAAATTACTTTTGGAATTTACTTGAACTATGTATAAGGTTTATAGGTTTTAACTCGCTAAAGATAGGATAATCGTATGTTTATTCGAGTCCGCAGCATATTACTTCTTACTTCCGGTCAAAAAGAGTATTAGTCATTCTGCCAAACTTGTTTTATCAAGTCCGCGCCAAATTCAAATTTAGAATGTTTAATTGGCTTATAACGTTGCACATCACACGTACACACGCTACATACCCATTCAATTTGCAGTAACTTCGAGAATCTTTCATCTCGGCCTGCTGTTCATCTCAATAAACTTAGATAAATGAACATTTACTCATCATCACCTTGACGTTCTAATTTTGGCGCCTATAGGTGAATTATTATGGACATCCGCTTATTGGACGTTAGTTCCCATCGGATTATATAGAGGTCGCTGCCAACCTGATTTAATACACAAATGTTAATAAGTAAATGAATTTTTATGGACATCCGCTTATGAACATTAGTTCCCATCGGATTATATAGATGTCGCTGCCAACCTGATTTAATACACAAATATTATTATGTAGATGATTTTTTATGGACATCCGCTTATGAACGTTAGTTCTAATCGAATTATATAGATGTCGCTGCCAACCTGATTTAATACACAAATATTTCTAATATTTAACAATAAGAGTCTGGATTGATTTTATGCCTTGGGATGCTTTAAATGTTACCGTTTTGTAATATCCCAGCATCTCCACCATGTCGCGAGGGCAATTGGTTTTATTTCTTTTATTTATATTATATTCTAGTTATCTCAAAGTTCACAAAGTGATTGGTTTTATAGTAACCATATATAAATGTACTGCTTCGCTTTAATCCCAACGCCTCACGATATAATAGAGGTACTCACCTATGCGGCTCCCCTTCGGCTTTGTGAGTATCTCGCAATCCAGTCTCTTATCTCCGGTCCGCAAGGGCACCGGAGTGTTATTCCTCCAGCTTCTCAGGAGTCAATAGGACATCTGTAAGTTTTAAGTACCCATGAATCTTTGGGCTAAGTATTACCTATCTGTCTTCATTGATGAAGCCTTTTATAGCAGTCATCCAATTACCATACCCATGATGAGGTTTGTTCTCATCAATAATGTTTGTGACACATTACCATACCTATGATGAGGTTTGTTCTCATCAATAATGTTTGTGACACATTACCATACCTATGATGAGGTTTGTTCTCATCAATAATGTTTGTGACACTTATGTGCTTATCAGATACTGGATTCTCTCCACGTCTGTTATAAAGCATGCATCTCAGATCGACTTCGGCCCCCGGCCTCTTCGTCTGAGTGCTCCCCTCCGGGTCTTACCTATATATTGGTGATATAGTGTAATTATACGTCCGTCGACGTTATGCGCCCGTCGGCACATTTACGTAGGCAGTGGGGTTGGATTTATAAGGGAGGGCTTGCCCAAGACCCTTCCTATGGCTATAAACCCTAAGCGCTTTATGTCCGGACTAGCAGCTTGCGTGCGGTCGCTTTTATGCCCCCAGCCCAACGCTGAAGGCACGACCTACACATTTAAGTTTAGGTGTCTCAAATTGTTCGAATAGGTACAAGTAGGTACCTCCATACATATAATATCCATTAACTATATTATTTAGACTAACAGATAAATAATACTTAGCTTTACAGGAGGCCCGCGACACGGATGACAGGAATCCCCATGAACTCTAGGCACTGAATTTACTTCACTTGAAGTTACTTTAGTTACTCAGACAGAATATGTCATGGCGACCATTTTAGCGGGAATGGCTGGCGTCGTTTTGGCGCAGCGTCAGGTTGTCAATACTGATTTAGTGTTGCTATTTACATTTTAGTGTTGTGCAATTATATTTTCATTTTTTAGGTTTGGAACATCGCGATTTCATCTTTCGCGACACGGAGGGTTGTATTAATGATTATAATTCTGTAACTACGTCTTATACAGCCGCGAATCAAATGTTCATCAACATACAACCTATCACTGGCCTGCAAATTGCAAAAAAACGTAAGAAAATTTGAATTTCGCGGGCTGGTTGGAACATTCACCAAACCAAAAAGAAAACGGTTTAAAACCCGTGTTGTTGAAAGAGATACTACAGCCCGTACAGTGCAATCAAATTATCTTGGCAGGTCCGAACTTCGTGCAGGTCATTTTGTTACAAATAATGTATAAAAGTGTTATGATATTTATTTTATTTGTATTTCTCACTGTTTAAATTAGATATTTTCTGATCGTATAGGTATTGGTTTATCTGGCAATAACAGTTTTCTTCACAAGTTTACATGCGTAAAAGTTCGCAGAGCCTATGTTCAGACCTGCCAAGATAATTTGATCGTACAGTACACTGGAAAGCTTATTCCTCTATGACTTTAATTTGTACTTGTCAGCATAGAATTATAAAGTACTTTAATTCCTGTACGTGACAGTGACAGTGACGTTTTCATTTATTTTCGGTCTGAAAAAAAACGCGGGAACCTTGAAACGTACAAGGCGCCAAAATTTATATTATTTTAAATTTAATTTGTTAATTATTGTAATAGTGCCAAAAAATTAGTTTTAATTGTAAAATAATAATTAATACATATAAATAGTGTAAATAAACAATGGGGGGAAGTGGAAAAAAAAGAAAAAAACCGGAGCCCCCTGATGGAGCAGTTCAGGACATCACGGAGACCTCTTCCGACTCCGATGATGCAGCCGACAACAGCAGGAAGTATCAAATATTTAAAGTCCCCGGATACTCAAGAAAGTATCCCGAAAACAGCAATAAAACAGAATTTATAGTATTCTTATCTCATCAAACTGAGCGCCCATTCACGGACAAAGACAGACTGGCTATTTCACACGCTATACGCAAATATTGCATCACTGGCATTTTACATTTAAAATCCATAAACAAGTACAAAATAGGAATAACATTCGAATTATCCAACAATGCTAATGTATTCTTACAAAATAAAAAACTTCTTGATGAAATGGGCCTAAACGCTACTATACCGGCTGTCGACACTGAAGTGACTGGGGTCCTTACTTCAGTCCCTATGGACTTATCAAATAAAAGAATATTTGCTCTGATTGGCAGTTCAAGAAATGTGATACAGGTGAGGCGCTTCATGCGCCGAGTACAGGGTGAGGGTGGCGCGGTCAAGTATGACCCCACTCAAACTGTTGCGGTTACTTTCGCCTCTACTGAGTTACCGCAATATGTATACCTGGACTCCTGGAGGCATGAGGTAAACTGTTACGTTCCTCCTGTCAAGCAGTGTTTGCGTTGTATGAAGTTTGGACATATTGCAAAATATTGTAAGAATGAAATTGTATGCTCCATATGCACGGACAAGCATAGTTTTAAAATATGTAAAGAAGATCCTAAAAACGCTAAATGCGTCAACTGTGGTGGTAACCATGTTTCCATCTCAAACACCTGTCCACAGAAAAAAATGAAAATAGAAGAAAATAAAGTCAAGTCCAGAGCCGCTAAATATTCCGATTTATTTAATGAACATTCTTTTCCAAAAATAACACAGAAGAATATTGAAACACAGATTATTAATTTGTCTAAATCAGATTTTTTTATGAACACTCTAACAAATGCTATAACTAAAATTATATTAAATCAAAAAGATATTCCCATTAATTCTAACTCCATAAAAGAAATTCTGCAACAAACTTTCCGTACCAGTACTTCCACATATAATAATGGATCTTAATATAATGCAGTGGAATGCACAAAGTATTTTAAGTAACAAACTTTTATTAACTCAATTTCTTTATGAGCATAACATACATGTTGCAATTATATCAGAAACATGGTTAACACCCATCAAACATTTTAACATTAGAAGATACAAAATAGAAAGACATGATATTGGTAATAAACACAATGGTGTAGCTATTTTAATTCGCAATAATATAAATTACAGAAAAATAATTACATATTCTGATAATTCTCTACAAAATATTTGTGTAAGAATTACTGTAAATAATACAGAAATAAGTATTGTAAGTTTCTACTGTCCAACAAATTGCACTCCATCATTTGACAAACTTAAATTTGAATCTTTAATAAAATCTGTGCCTGAACCAATGATATTTGCAGGGGATTTCAATGCCCATCACACATCATGGGGATGTAATTCCACAAATCCAAGAGGTAGGGATATTTTAGAAATTGTAGATGATAATAATTTGGTGTTAATGAATAGTGGTGAAGTGACAACAGTCGGTTCTTTAACGTGGCGCCCAAATGCCTTAGATTTGTCTATAGTTTCTCCATCATTGGCTCTTTCTTGTGATTGGTCTGTTCATGGTGATCCTCTTGGCAGCTATCACCTTCCTGTAATTATGAAAGTTTTTATCAATAGTAGTAATGTAGAAAACACTAGTAATAACACAAATTTGCCCACTTATCCTAATTTTAGAATGGTAGATTGGAAGATCTATGAACAAAATGTAGATTTACAACTATCTACTTTTCAGGATCAGCATGTTGCTCCATTGGAAAGATACAGAGAATTTTGTCAAATTTTGCATTCTGCAATTAATAAGTCCCTTCCTTATCAGAATAAGCCCACTTCTTTCTCAGCTGATTATTCTATTCGCAACTCTAATAGGAATTTGATAAAAGCCCCTCCTCTTCCTTGGTGGAATAAAAAATGTTCAGATGCAGTTCAGAAGTCTAAGTCAGCTTATATAAATTTTAAAAACAATCCATCAGATAAAACATTCATAGAGTTTAAAAGATTACAAGCCCTCAAAAAACTCACTTTGAAATCAGAAAGATCAAATAGTTGGGTTGAACTTTGCAGCTCCTTTAATCGATGTACTCCCTTGTCCAGAATCTGGAAATATATGCGGAAATTTAATAAAACATATTCTTGCAACAATGACGATGTCAATTGGATTCAGGATTTTCTGGAAAAATTTACCCCTGATTATGTAAATAATAAGTCAAATTTCCCCATTGCCAGTGAGTAAAACTCAGATAATATCTCTTTAGTAAAGCCTTTTTCAATACAAGAATTGAAGTCAGCTGTTCATTCTAGAAAAGACAGTGCTTTTGGACTAGATTGTATTCCATACATTTTGATAAAAAAGCTTAGTGATAAGGGTATGCACATTTTTCTCAAAATATTGAATAATTTGTGGTTGAACAATGATATACCTCATTCATGGAAGTCTGATTGTTTGGTACCCATTTTGAAGCCAGATAAGCCTCGGTCTAATCCAGATTCCTATCGTCCTATTGCTCTAACATCCTGTGTTGGAAAAATTTTTGAACAATTAATAAAACAAAGGTTAGAATTTTACATAGAACAAAACAATATTCTACCTGCTAATCAATTTGGTTTTCGTAGGGGAACATCAGCTCGTGAAAGTATTTGTCAGTTACAGCTTGATATCCAAAATAGTTTATATAACCAGGATTGCTTATTGTCAGTATTCTTTGATGTTGCTGGAGCCTTTAACAGTGTTAATATTGATGTCCTTTGTTCTGAATTACTTCTCATCGGAATTCCAAACAAAATAGTCCACTGGGTCCATCAATTCTTGACTGAAAGGAAAGTTTATGTTAGATATAATGATAAATTGCATGGGCCAAGATTTGCTTCGGTAGGAGTTTGTCAAGGTGGAATTCTGTCTCCATTAATATTCATTTTGTACATACGTCGTTTAAATTTGATTCTAGGTTCCAAAGTCAAAAATCTTCAATTTGCTGATGATTTAGTTGTGTATTTGTCTGGGAAAAATTTAAAAGATATGACACTGAGCCTTAATAAGGCATTGGAAGGATTGTCCACATACTTTTCTTATTTAAATCTAGATATAAATGCACTTAAATCTAAACTAGTAGTATTTGGTAGAACTAGCAATTCCAGTCCTTCTGTATATTACAATCAAGTTTCTATACCTATTTTTCATGAGGCTAAGTTTTTAGGTGTCACCTTCACTCATAATTTAGCTTGGAAAAAGTATGTTGAATTGATTAGTTCTAGAGCTAACAGAGTTTTTAATGTTTTAAAGACATTGTGTAGAACCTCCTGGGGAGCTGACCCAAAAATATTGTTGTTATTATATAAATCTCTGATCCGTAGTCATTTTGAATATGGTTTTCTCTGTTTTGCTGGTGATAAAAGGTTAGTAGATATTCTTGATAAAATACAAAATAAAAGTTTGAGACTTATTACCGGAGCATTTAAAAGCACTCCAATCAATGCTATGCAAGTTGAATGCCAACTTCCTCCATTAAGTATAAGATTCTCTTACTTGAAGGAAAGGTTTCTATTAAAACTTTATAGTAAAAATAATAATCACTTGTTTTCCAATTTGAAACAATTGTGTACATCATCCATTTGTAATTTATTATATCTACTTCAGGGCTTTCCTCAATATGTCAATTTTCTTGAAACTCTGCAAATTCATAAGTCATCTCTCCTTCCATGTTATCAGGGGGATTTTGACAGCAAATTTCCTGCAATTGACATCATTATTGATCACAATTTATCCACTAAAGAAGATGTATATGGTAAATTTCATGAGTTTACTGATCATAGATTTGTGTACACTGATGGGTCTAAAACTGAGTCAGCGGTGTCATTTGCTATTTTTGATGAGCTACTGAATTCTGGTACTGGCTATAAAATAAACTCAAACACAAGTATATTCACAGCTGAGGCTGTGGCTATACTTGCTGCCCTAAAGCACATTAGGCATACAAATGAAGGATGTTGTCAATGGGTAATAGTAAGTGACAGCATGAGCGTTCTTGAAAATCTCAAAAATAATAGGTTGAATGCTAACACAAACTATTTTATTTTATTGATAAAAGAATCTTGGTTGCATTTGTCTTTTCACAACATTAAGGTTTTGTTCATGTGGGTTCCTTCGCATGTTGGTGTGATGGGCAACGAAAGGGTTGATTTTCTAGCTAGAGCTATAACAAATTCTGATGATGTCCCAGATTCAAGTAGTTTCCTTAACATTTCTGTTCCCTGTACAGACTTAGTTTCTCTATTGAAAAAAAGGTCCACTGATATATGGAAAAGGCACTGGAATCATACAGTTCAAATTGAAAATAAAGGTATGTGGTATGCAGTATATAATATTCCCATAGGAACCACGCCTTGGTTCTGTAAAACCAATACTTTCATGAACAGGAAGTTTTACTCCACCATTCTCAGGCTTCGTTTTGGTCACTGTCGACTGAATTATCATTTGTCTCGTCTGAAAATTGTTCACAGTCCTCTCTGTGATCATTGTAATTCTCAAGCAGAGCAATCTATTGCTCACATTTTCTTTGAGTGCTCATCTTTTGGCATCCAGCGCCTTGTGCTGATGGATGAGCTAATTGAAATTTATGGTAGTCCTGATTTGGTACCGCGCTCCATTCAGGCCCTTCTTGTAAATAGCTCGACGTATTTTTCTTTGTTTAATTTTGTTAATAATACAGTTGGACAAATTTAACTACATGGTAAAAAGTTAATAGCTAAAGTTTTGGTTGTCATGTGTATATAATATGTAAAATTATTTTCATTGACTTACTTTTTGTAGATATTTTAAATGAATGCTAGGAATTGGCTAGCAAAAAGTACTCTGTGTTGGCTAGGAACTAGAAAACAACTCGTAAAGTTGCTTGAGGTTGAGTTGCTTCCCGTCAGTCGGGGCTAAAAAAAATAAATAATAATAATAATATTAAGGACTTGGCACTTGGCTTTTTAAATTGAATTGAAAAATAATTGGATTTGACTCAAGATTTTGTGGACTAACAAATCCTTTTTATGGATTTGAAATACGATAATAAGGACTTAGCACTTGGCTCTTTACATTGAATGAAAAATAATTGGACTTGACCCAAGATTTTGTGGACTCTCAAATCTTATACATGGATTTTATTTAAATAAACTGAAGACTTTAAACGGATTAACTTTACATGGAAATGAAGATACTGATGAATTTGCCTGGATTTGATTACCTAAGGATAAATACTGATGACTTAAATTGGAATTACTTATCTATGGATCGATATAAAACTAATGAATTTTACTGGTTTTCCAATTTATTATGAATTTACACTGATGAATTTAACTGGATTTACTCTACTCAAGAAAAATGTAACTGATGACTAGGCAGCATGGTCTCAGACCTTAGCCTGTTCCGACAGGAACAAATTAAAAAAAAAAAAAAAAAAAAATATTTTCGGTCTATCATTTTCACATCATTTTGCTGGTAAATTTCTGTGGTAAATTTGTATCACAGATTTGTAATAATAGTCGTCGTACAGCGTAAAATATTTTGTCTGCCTTCCAGTTATATACGATAGGAAGGAATAATAGTCTAATTTACCGTTGCTGCTTGCGGTCAATAGTAAGACATGAAACCAACAGTAGCTGCTGATGAAATGTTTCCTGAAGGAGTTGGACCTTACATGGATTTAGAAGAAGTGAGTGAGATCGATCTATTAACATACGACAGTAACGATTTTTTACAATACAATCTACTAATCTGATTACTCTCTCACAGCAGAGAAGTCTTGTGAAGTTCGCGAACTATGTCGTAAAAGCTCCTGCCACGGACAAACTAGTTCCCAGATCTCTGCTTCCAGCTCCTTAGTTCGTTTGATAAGACCAACTTGTAATAGCGAAGGCCAAGGGTGGAAGAGCGGGGCTAGTCGGCTAGGCATATCACGTAAAACGTTACTTGTATTAAATAAATAAGGAAAGCAGCAAATACTATTAATCAGTTTGAGTGATAATGAAATTATTTAAAATTAATAAGAATAACATTTAAAAAAGTACATGCTTCCCAGTTAGCGAAGGGTGCAAATGATTTGCCTAGCTAGTTCAAGACTGGAGCTGTTGAACTAAAATACCAATCTAATTTACTAAGGAGAAGCTAACTAAATTGACTTGACAATAATTTAACTCACAAACTCTGCTGCAGAGCAAATCCCTCTTTTCATACTAATAAGCAATTGAGTTGATTTCAAGACATAGAGTCCTAGAACATAGATTAACTTGGAAAGTGCTCTAAAATTGAAGTCACAGTTGCACTTACCCAGATTTGAACCTCATGCTTAAGGCAATCCTCTTAGCACTGGCTCATCACATTCTTTTTACTTAAAACATTTGCTTGTTTCAAGTCCAGTACTAATTGTAAATGTTGAACTTGACCCCATTGTATACTAAAAAAAGAATCCATTTCCTACTGGCAGGAATCACAACTTTAAAATCACCAATGCTCAGTAACAAATTAAATCTCACCATTTTCTTTGTCAACAGGCCGGAGGCCCTTCAAATCTACTAATGGATTTGGCTGCTAATGAAAAGGCTGTACATTCAGATTTTTTCAATGGTAAGATTGAATTGTATATTATGTAACAATGAAAAAAAATGCCATTGTATTTTAGGCATATTGCCCCAACTGATTGACAAAATATAGAACCAATTTTTTATTATTTATCTATTTTCTTCGCTGCAACAAATAACAACAAAAAACAAATTGTTCATACACTTATGCAGTTATGCCCCTATTTATTTGATAATTTAAGGTGAGATATCTACCTACCCATAACCTGGAAAAAAATGTTTGACCCATAACTTTTTGTTTATTTAAGTTTCAATGATTTTTTTTTTGGCTACTAGTACAACAAATCAAAACCTTTCTTTTAATTCGCCTATCTGCATCAATAAGGGTAAACAAGCCAACGGCACGAACTAGTTGGTGGGCGGGGCTAAAATGCATGCTATTTCATCCAACATCACGAGCGAAATGCATAGAGCGAAAGAGACACAACTAAAACGGGCGTGCGATTGTTTCTATGCAGACCTTTGGTAGTATGGATACCATGAAAAATCCATTGAATGTATCTGTTCAAAATAAAATTATTTAAATTCTTTAATAACTAATCTATGCCTGTATGGTTTCACTTTTTTCATTTTCGTACTATATACGTAACTTATTTACGCCCAAAGATGGTTTAAATTAGTGCTAAAATATGAAAGTTTCGACGCTCATAACTTCCAAACCAATATTTTTTTCCAATTCTGCTTCCATGGAGGCCTAGATAATGACAAGACCAGTTGATACAATTTTTAATTTTGAACCTGCACCGTCAACCAGAGGAGTAATCACCATACTACGTTTGTATGGAAGAATGACTGGCTTGTGCAACCTTAAGTTTGTGTTATTATCACAGGCGATGACTACGGCAAGTGGCGGTTCTAGCCACCAACTATTTTTGGTCATAGCATTTTAGTTTTTTTTTTGTAATAAATTCAGGAAAAAAGGTGTGTTACCACTACACACCTCTTTTCCTGAATTTAACAAATTACAACTAATTACTGGCAGTAAATGCAATTACGAAAGACTGTTGTGGAACACCCTCTGATAATATTGACATCTGAGTCTCGAGTTTCGCCATTTCTTTTCAGGGTAGCTAAACGTGACTCCTAGGAAATATGACGTGTCGACGTTTTCGGTCTAACTCTACATCATCAGCTACTGATAGAAATGTAGATGTATTTGTACTCTGTTGAGTACACACGGCTACACATCAGGTTCGACACCCTATATACCCATAACTACGCCTACGCTACCAACAATACAGAGAAGGAAAGGGACTGCGCATTGTGCCATCGGCCAATCATAGCATTTGCTCCTTTGCGCCTACGCACACAGATGCACTTTTTTGGCACACACATTTGCTAGTTTCCTCGTATTCAGTGTTCTATCATTCTATGTTCGCACGAACGATTTTTGCGCACTAGATTTTCAACGCTCTGCCTAGCGCCGAGAGTCGAAAATTAAACAGTGTGTTTTCGTCGCACTGGGATGCACTCTGTTCTTACGTCGTCGTGCTAACATAGGTTTACAGGCAAAGATAAACATTTCAATATTGCAGTTTTATTTACTGTGCAGAATCACGTTGATGTATTGATTGCTTTATTATATCTTATTGACAGGGCAAAGGTAAATATAAGGCCCAACGCACACCGGCGGAGGCACGGCGAAGATAATGAGAATAAATCAATTTAAAATAAACCTTAACTCCACGCGGCGAAGCGCGGTTCTTGTCTGCTCTCGTGGCAGCTTGACGGCTCACCGCGCGCGTCTCGCTTTGCATGCCGTTTTCAACCGCATGTCATAGGAGTTAAGGTTTATTTTAAATTGATTTATTCTCACTCAGTATCTTCGCCGCGCCTCCTGCGTTGGGCCTAAGTGATAAATGATTATATTTTTATAGGCGATTGCGTGCCCGCGCCCGCGATATTCAAGCTTAGGCTTTTTACAATTTGCAGGTCATTGTTAGGTTGAATATATAGAGGAGCTCGTGGCTTGATAAGAACTGCCACTCAGGTCGATCTTTAGGTAAAGCTGTGCTTGCCTAGGTCGGTCTGTGGGTGGGTGACCGCCCGACATACCGAGTTTCCTCCGTGCCTCGGAAAGCACGTTAAGCTGTTGGTCCCGGCTGCCATATATATAGATCTTTGGCAGTCGCTACCTGAAATTGTGACATCCAGTCTTACCAAGGGTATTTTTACACGTGTTAACTGTCTATAAATGCGTAAAAATACAAAAGATTTAACATTCTATAAATATTTAAATAAGTTTCGGTTTCGGCCGAAACTGGGACCAAGACCGAAGGCTCGGTTACGGTTTCGGCTGAAAACCCAGTTTCGGTCGGACACTAACAAAAATATATCGCACCCTCTCGCACGATTCGCAGCGTTCAACTTCTAGTAGTCCAAAGTCCAAACAGTCTAGGTTGATGTGTAGCCGTGTGTACAAAAACAGCCTCACCCACCTTTGCCTCAAATCAATGAGAATGATCTTTACAATTTAATTTATGTTCTTTCAATGCAAAGTCTCATCATCATGGTTCCTGCCGTTGTCCCATGTTACTTGGGGTCGACGCCTTCGTTTTTTTTTCTTCATTCTCCTGTCAATCGTCATGCTAACATTTTGAATCTTTTACAGTGCGATCAAATTATCTTGGCAGCTCTGAACATAGGCTTTGCGAAATTTTACGCATGTAAACTTGTGAATAAAACTGTTATTGCCAGATAAACCAATAATACTTAAACGATCAGAAAATATCTAATTTAAGCAGTGAGAAATACAAATAAAATAAATATCATAACACTTTTATACATTCGTTGTAACAAAATGACCTGCACGAAGTTCGGAGCTGCCAAGATAATTTGATCGTACTGTACTTTCATTTGATTCCACACACAATCTATCCTATGTAGTCTCCCTCTCCCTCCATCAACACTTACATTCATTACTCTTTTAGTCACATGACATGCTATACCAAATCTAAACTGTATCTTTTGTTTGTTCCAGATTTTGAAGACTTGTTTGATGACGATGATATGAAGTAATTTTTTTGGTTTTTAATTGTAATATATAAATAAATATCTATGTATAAGTAAACAAATTAAATAAAAATATCATTTTTTTTAATGACATTTATTACACTTATCATTAAAACAATTCCATGTCTGAATAAAAAATATCTTTCTATAGTATTTTAGGAGTGACCTCTTACACACTACATTGGTTTCAGTGTGGCTTCATTGAAAGTATTGTGCCGGACAATATTTCTTTTAGGAAGTGCTCAGAGGGCCGGTTTTTCAATCGCCAGTTACAAAAAAAGACAAAATGACAAACTTATTCGTCAGATAAAAGTTAACTGGCGATTGAAAAACCGGCCCTAAAATTGTAAAAAGTAGAACAAAGATAAATCATATTGTTATGATTTATTTTATTTGATAATGTAGTTAATTAGGTCATGAGATCATTAATGGAAAATGTATAATGTACAGCGCACTAAAATTATCTGACACAGAAAAACATGTTTTGCGTTTAGTTAGGGCAACGTTTAAAAAAAAAAAAAAAAGTTATGAAGTGGAAATAATGCCATATAGTGAAAAAAAAATTGAAAAACAGATTGAGCAGCTACACTTTGTACCCGCGGTTGTGCGAGACAGCCTCAATGAAAGGGGTTGCAAGATTTGATATGATTTTAATGAAGCCTGGCCAGCTTAACTTCCGCCATTTTATTTTAAAAGGTGTTTTGAGTGGTTGCTTCCCTATAGGAAGCACTCCATTTACCACAACTACAACCTTGAAACTTCTTTAGCACAACTCTGATTTGATTAGTCACGCATTAAACCTGTTTCAATCGATAGCAATTATCAATACAAACACTGAAAATGGCATCAGTTAAATGACTTTAGCTTTGATAGCTCGTATTTCGAAAACGTGACACTTTAGAACCCTTTTGTTTCGTCAGAACTTATTTGTATTGATACCAGCTAATGATATTATAGGTTTTGCGTGGCCGCAACTTTGAAAGAAATTAAAGGGGGCGTCCATAAATTACGTGAGGTGTTTTTTTTAATTTTCTGTCCCTCCCTCCCCCCCTGGTAAATGTCGTGAGATTTTATTCAACCCCCTCCCCCAATCTCACGTGAGATTTTTCAAAATGTGGGTTTCTTACGTAAACGCGTTGGATTATTATGGTAAAAAGAAGAAAAAAAATTGCTTCGTACTTTTATTTACGACTAGTTAAGACTAGAGCAATATTGCTGAGAGTTTAATTATAAGTGTAATAAAGCATGTAAAATCTGGATTAAATGGACCAAACTAGTATATTTTTTTTTGTTCCAATCAGAAAAAAAATTGCGTGATATTTGCCGAGACCCCCCCTCTCTCCAACGTAAGATTAGATGAGATTTGACTCGACCCCCTCCCCCCACGTAATTTATGGACGCCCCCAAATGGCGGAAATTATGTAGACTATTTAGTTCAAACCCCTTTGGCCATTCAGTTCAGTTGACTCTGCTTTATATGATCAGAATGTTTTTGTTAAAATTACGTTTCATTGGAATTGTTTTAAATATATAGTATTAAATTATTACATTGTGTCAAAATATGTTTAAGCTAATATAATGTTTGAACTTGTGTGGCATTATTACATAAACTTAGCCCACATGCAACAGTAACACCTAGTTAATATAAACAAAATAGTTATAAATGCGCAGGAGTGCGCGCGTGTGCTCGCTACACGTCGACGTCGCTGCTGTCGTCGCTGTACTCGGCGCCCTCAGGTTCCTCGTGCTCCTCTTCTACCTCGGCCTCTGGTTCTAACGTTTCTTCCTCCTCACCTGCTTCATCATCGAGTTCCTCTTCTTCGAGCATAGTTGAAAGTTTCGTTATAACTCCCCTGCCCATTTCTGAAACCAGTGCAAGTACTGAATTAATGTCATGCGTATTTTGAGGCAAGAATAGAAGGCTTGGTTAAACTAACATTATGTTTTAGTTAATTTTTCGTTTTTCCGATATTCGACCTTTCATCAGTTTAATAAATATCCCGCCCTGCAACCCATAGAAAAAAACACATTAATTTCGTCCTATCTGTATCTCCTTCTGAATGAATGTTTGTTACTCTTTTAGGCTTTCACGCAAGAAGTACTGTGAACGGATTTTGATAAAAACTTAACTATATACGTATAGATATCAGAAAATAACACGGGCTATAACTTATAAAGGCGCATGCAGTTCAGTTGAAACTTACTGCTAGCGCATCACTAGAACTGATTACTGATACATTGGCGAAATACGTATCAGCTCATAACGTCCACTTCGCAAAATGACAACCGATCGCAAAATATCCACTTCTCATAATGTCAACTTCTTAAAATGTCATTTTCGCATAATGACTATTTCTCAATATGTCCATTTCTCAAATTGACAAACTCTCATAACGTTCACTTCTCACAATGTCAACTTCTTAAAATTACAAATTCGCATATTGACAACTTCACGTAGTTTCTACTTTTACAAGTTAGTTTGAATGGGGAACACAAAAGGGTCAGAATATTCGTATCAAATACACCTAAAATCGAAGCGTAGAACGTGTACATTACAGTAGTTTTTGTTTTACTTCGATACATGCAGTATTTCCGAAGTTATAACGCCGAGAAGTTTAAGTAATTTTTTGAATTTCCGAGATTACGCGCGCTCGTACTAATACGTCACAACCCTGTTCAGCCCGCGACCGCGTCACTGCGCGGCACTTAGTCCGGTGCGTTGACCATAATAAATTAGGCACGTCTCGTTTTATTTTGTTTCGATCGTCTTCGTTTTCCTATTATGTACTTATACATACACATACATACATAAACTCACGCCCTTTCCCCATGGGGATAGGCAGAAACCACAGATCGCCACTTGTTTGGATCCTTAATACATAGGTACTCCTTTTGCCTCGTCGTTGTCGTCGTACTTATAGTGTCCTTGTATTTCAAAGTAATTATACAGAATGTAGTAAGTCTTAGTAGGTATTTGAGGTATTTACGTAGTTACCAGTTTTGTAAGTAGGCAAATACCTACCATTACTTATTATAGTTTTATAGGTACTAAACCAGATATTTTTGATTAATTTTATTTTTAAATGAAAAGAAAATAAAATCGAAATGGTCTTCACAGCAGTGCGCTTTAGTTTTAGGACCTATTGAATCAACTCTTTTTACGGGTGTCATCCACTTTTTCTTCTTTTTTTGGGTCCTCAAGCACATAAAAAAAGAGTTTATCAGGTGTTTAAACTGTTGAATTGAAGGTGATTGAAGCACCGAGGCACAATACAGTATTTTTTTCCATTTTTACCACAGAGAACTTTATAATTTTGATTTTTACTGCACATGGGCGTGCAAACGAGAGCGTGGTTGTGGGAGTTGTGACGTCATCGGGTAGTGAGCGCCCGCCCGCGTTTTTAAAAACCTTCGGGCGGAAATACGCACTTTGATCGTAAATATCTCAGTCATTTTTTAAGATATGAAAAAAGTAAAAATACAGTTCTTCTTGTAATTTTTTGTAGATTTATTTGGTGTGTAAAGTAAAAAACGTTTGTCAGACCCATTCGGTAATGGGTATTTAGGGATCATTCCCACTAGTTCTACTGCACAGTCCTACGATAGAACTAGTGGGAACTTTTTAATTTTTTTTTCCACTAGTTCTACGATTCTAGGTGGTACGAAATCGTATAACTAATGGGAACGAAAAGTCAATGGATTTTTTCGTTCCCACTAGTTCTACGTTATAGGATTTTTAGAAAACAAACTACCAGGAGATCAGAAGTAGGTAGGAGGTATTGGAATCTTTAAATCAAATCTAAATTATTCCTTAATATAATATTATTTGCTTTTATAGTAGGTATTATCCTTTTTTTTCATCTCCAAACAAAATTAAAATTTTTGAAAAAACCCACGACTGTTAGAAATTAATTGAAAAAAGGATAAAATAACATAAAACACTTAAACACCCACCTTAAAAAAACCCAAGAATGTCCGTCGGGGGCTGCCATTAAATGAACTAGTTTTGCAATGTTCAGCTCCCGACGGACATTCTTGGGTTTTATAAGGTGGGTGTTTAAGTGTTTTATGTTATTTTATCCTTTTTTCAATTAATTTCTAACAGTCGTGGGTTTTTTCAAAAATTTTAATTTTGCTTTTTTTAAACTTTTTACTTTTATTTTTTTATCTAGGAGCATGCACCAATCAAACCTAAACCCATAACTGAAAACTGAATCAAAATCGGACTTGTAGTTTTGGAGAAAAATGGCAACTTTGATTTGCACAAAAATTTTTTGCTGCAGCGCCCCCTGGTGAGTTGTCACCGTAACACCTATCTAAGAACATGCACCAATCAAACCCGAACCCATAACTGAAAACTGCATCAAAATCGGACTAGTAGTTTTGGGGAAAAATGGCAACATGTATTTGCACAAACACAAACAAACAACCTCTCACCCCAAACGCATATACCGTCTCCGTTCCGTCGTGGGTAAAAAAAGTTTTGGGGAAAAATGGCAACATGTATTTGCACAAACACAAACAAACAACCTCTCACCCCAAACGCATATACCGTCTCCGTTCCGTCGTGGGTAAAAAAATGTTTTCAATACCTCCTACCTAATTCTATTCTCCTGGTAGTTTGTGGGACTTTACTATCCCGGTTTCCTATATCCAACAAAAAAAGTGCATGGTATTAAAAAGGAATAATTTAGATTTGATTAAAAGATTCCAATACCTGGGGCGACGCGAGCTTCACCAATAACAAGTGAGACGGTAGGTAAGCCAAACTCATCCCTACCAACTAAATAAGCGACTGCAGCACCAAAAACGTATAATTCGACAGTTGAGGGGTCAAGCATGTACCAACGGGACACACGCATACTTCCTACTTCTGTTCGCCTGGTAGTTTGTGGGACTTTACTCCCTATCTTTTTTTCCATCTCAAAAAAAAAAATGTTTTCAATACCTCCTAAGTCCTACCTACTTCTATTCTCCTGGTAGTTTGTGCCGTAGTTGTACCCTAAACTGTGATAGAACGAATGAGAAACTTGAGTCACGCTGGTTTTACGATTTTGTAACACCCTTCATCGTAGAACTAGTGGGAACGAAAAAATCCATTGACTTTTCGTTCCCATTAGTTCTACGATTTTCCGTCGTAAAACCACTTCATAAAAAGAGCTCGAAAACAGAAGCGGGGAATTACAGACCAATTACTTTGGTACCGATCTTCTCAAAGATATTCGAAAAAGTAATGTGTGTTAGGCTTATGAATTTTTTTGAAAGAAATGATGTCATAAGTAAACAACAAAACGGTTTTATTAAAAACTAGCTGTGCCCGCGACTTCGTTCGCGTGGTTGTCGAAAACTAAAATGCGTCGCTTAGACAAAAGTACATTAAATCATTGCACTGCGTTAACTTACAGACGCTGTATAAAAAAAGGAGAGGGTAATGCAAAGCACAGACTATATGTATACTAAAGTTTAGATGGATCGGCCGAACGGATCTTGATGAAATTTGAAACAGAGTAGAAGACTGACACTCCGTTCCGCTCTGCCCAAAGCGGGAGGGGTTCTACTGACTAAAAACCATCCATATTCCTTCTTAGCCCTTGTGCCGAGAGCGCGGAATCTCTTTCGAACAATCCGCAGCCCCGACGGGACCCGCAGCCCTAACGGTTGGTTTAGGTTGGCCTGACTTGAGTCTAACAAAATTTTCATTTTAAAGCTTAATATTTCACAAACGAAGGATTCGTTAATCGAAAAAGTGTTTGAGCAAACTAACAATCTTTTTCAAAGACCTATCTAATGACACCCCACACTATGGGCTTCGCAAGAAAAAAAAGCGTGTTAAAAAAACCTCCCCTTTTTTGTGTACGTACAAATGAACAACGCCATCTATCGAAGACGCAGATAAACTGCTAAAATTGAATGCATGGAAAGCGATCAATCACACTATAGGGTTTAGGCTATGTAGACTTTGAAAGCAGTTCCATTTAGACTTCTTACCTACAGAGTACCTTAAGCTATCATAACATTTTTAAAGTTATCTTTGGAAGGCATTTATTAAAAAGTACCACATTCATTTAATAGATGTCGCTGCATGATCATAATGATAAAGTTCTTCTTGAAAACTGTAAATTCAAATATCTTTTGATAGACAGCACCGATTACGATGAAACAAAGACTAAGTTATACCCCAAGTTACGCACAATATTTATGTATTAAAGTTACCTACATTAGTTTCGTAAATTTTACGTGATGCTTAGTCATCGAAACAGACAAACAGATAAACAGACAAAAATTCTAAAAATGCTGGAAATGAGTTCTGTTGGTAATACCATGGGGTCACAACTCGAACAAATTATAATTAATCTTGAAAAAAACACAATAGATGGCAGCATAGGTAGCAGTAATGAAATTAACAATCGCTTAAATGCGTTATACGGTAGATTTCAGCCGAAATAAGATTTGCAAAAATCAAAAGTTCCATGTTTAACGCTTATTTATCTATTTACACTCATTTAACACGTTATTTCAACAAAAAGGTTAAAGGAGGACTTTTACTTCAATTCGTACCCATAGATTGATAAAGTTGTCAAAAGTAAGCCATCTATAAATCATTTTCTCTAGAGCTGTTTGCAATAGATGGCGTTTTACTCAATTTGCCACATACAATAATCGTAACTGCTGTATAATTTTAATTAAATTTAACCATTAAAAAGCATATGTATTACTGTTTATAGAAATATAACACATCTTTTAACATTTCTAAGCGAAATAATTACATATTTTTCTCATTTTACTGAACCCGAAAGTTCCGGAACTACATAACACGAAACGTGAACTCCTAGATGGCGTTGTAAAACTCCAGTCTGTGGCAATTAGTGCGACGCTGGTGCTGCCATCTGTTGAAATAATGGAGGAAAGAATATAAAACGAGCAATAAGATGACTTAGGGAGGTGTCATTTCTTTGTACGGGATTGGGTATCTGTACGAAGTATTATAATATCTGTGGTAATACTATAACACCCTGACAATTCCTTTTTTTAATATTTTCAATGTACAAAAATATTTTTTCTACAGATTTATTATATGTATAGATAAATCCACTACATTGGCATGTTTTAAATTAATAACAGAAATTCTCAGGTCAGTAGACAAAAAAGAAATACCTATAGCTGTTTTTCTAGACATGACCAAACCATTTGATATGGTATGCCATGATAAATTATTAAATAAATTAGAACAGTACGGTATAAGAGGCCCTGCATTATATTGGTTTGAAAGTTATTTAAGGGGTCGAAAACAGTGCACAGAGATTACAAAAATGCATCGAGACAGTAACACTCAGGTAACCTATAGGTCCCCATATTCAGCGAATCACTATGGCGTACCGCAAGGAACTGTTCTGGCCCCAGTATTATTTATAGCATACATAAACGAATTGCCAGAATCAACGGATCAGTACACTATACTATTCGCAGATGATACCACTGTACTTACTAGAGAAGCTACTATTGAGCGGTCGATAAACGTCACCAATGAAGCTCTAAAGAGCATTCATGACTGGTTAAATGAAAATAATTTAGAAATAAATACAGATAAAACTAAATTCATGAGATACCTGACATATAATAATAAAATAAATAAAAAAGACACAACTGACTTGCCAATAAAATATAATAATAATATCATTGAAGAAGTTACTGAAATAAAATTTCTAGGAATAAATATTGATAGTTATTGTAACTGGAAATCTCATGTAGATCTAGTTTGTAAAAAAATACATAAATTCGTTTACGCACTTCGTAAAATAAAAAAAATTACAAGTAAAGAAACAGCATTAATGGTATACCACAGTCATGTATGTTCGGTACTGAGGTATGGTATAATTTTGTGGGGAAACTCTACAGACGCCCAGAGAGCTTTTATAGCCCAAAAAAAATGCTTAAGATCGATCTATGGTCTCAAGTGGACTGATTCGTGTCGACCGGTATTCTCCGAAAAACGTTTGCTAACACTTCCATCCCTATACATTTTTGAAATCAGTAAATTTTTAGAAACAATCTATCACTCTTTGAGCAGGATGAGAAGGCCCAATTTAAGAGAAAAGTCGTCCAAAAACCTCTGATTATTCCTCGAAACAGATTGAGGCTATGTGACAGTAACTGCTACACAATCTTATCTGTGTGATAGGCAACAAATAACGTTCATTAAAAGAATTTCTCAAAAAACCGAAATAACTTATAAATCCAGTCAGAGAGCGGTAAACTATGGAGTGCCACAAGGTAGTGTACTCGGACCGCCCCTATTTATTGTTTATATTAATGACTTTCCGACAGCATCATCATACCCTATGACAATGTTTGCAGATGACAGCACTTTACTTTTTAATAATGACGAGGTTAGTACATTGGAGGCTGAGATTAATAATACTTTACTATCAGTTGTAAATTGGCTGCAGAATAATAATTTGATTATAAATTTTGATAAAACAGTATTAATGAAATTTCAACAAAGAATAAATTACAATCTGGACTTAAATATTAAATTCAAAGACAAAACTATAAATGAAGCAAAAGTGACCAAATTCCTTGGACTAAATATAGAAAACACTTTAAAATGGAATTCCCATATTGAAAAAGTATGCAGTAAGCTAAACCAACATTCCTATGCTTTGCACATGTTAAGTAAAACGGCCAATCGAGCAACAGTTTTAACGGCGTATCATGGTCTAGTAGCCTCAACATTGAGATATGGAATTATACACACATCAAAAGTGTCTAGGGATCAACATATATTTTTGCAATAACTTTTCTCCTGATTGATATTAATTAAAATTTTCTTTAAGGATTCATCAAATAAAGTGTTTTCGTTTGTCACAGTAACGATAAACCAAGTTACCTTTGCATTAATAAAGAAATTTGCCATTTTCCTAATAAAGGGATTTTTGACATTTGAACCACTAACATTAAAGTTCGAAAAAAAGACTGAAATAACACATTTTTCTGATTAAAACCAACGTTATTATGGAGCGGCGACGTCATTTAAGCAGGGAAGAAATGCTCAGAGCCGTGGGAATGATAGAAGCTGGTTCCCGACAACGTACTGTGGCTTTAGCTCTGAATACAAGTCAGAGTGTTATCAGTCACCTTTGGACACGTTACCGAAGCACTGGTACCGTGGCTGAGCGCCATGGAGGACGGTATCGCTGCACCACACGGAGACAAGACCGATACATTCAAATCTTAACTCGAAGAGCTCCAACAATAACCGCCATGATGTTAGCCGTGAGGCTTCATCACTCTTCAGGGAACTTAATTAGCGACCAAACAGTCAGAAACCGCTTGCATGAAGTGAACCTTCATTCCCGAAGACCGCTACGGGTACCACTTAAAGCAATGCACAATCGTAGGATTCGATATCAATGGGCTCTTGAACACAGAAATTGGGCAGAAGAACAATGGCGTTTCGTGTGCTTTTCTGATGAGTCTCGTTTTGGTATGAGACCGGATACAATACGTATACGACACTGGAGAACCCCTGGACGCCAACAGCGATTAAAATCCTGCCAGGAAGTCCATCCTTATAGTGGTGGAACCATCATGGTATGGGCGGGTATTTGGATCGGCGGAAGAACTGAGTTGATTTGGATCAGAGGCAACCTCAACGCTCAAATTTATGCTGAGACGATTGTATCAGACGTCATCGTTCCTCTACAAGTGCAAATCGGTCCCTTATTTCAGTTAATGCATGATAATGCACGACCGCACACGCGCAAGAGTTGTAAGACAGACTCTCGCCGCAGCTAACATCAATGTCCTGCCCTGGCCTGCTCAGTCGCCAGACTTGAACCCGATTGAGCATGCATGGGATATGCTACAGAGAAGAGCTCTGCCGAATATGGAGGGTATCCAGTCGCAAGAAGACCTTTTTTTGTTGTTGCAACGAACATGGGCGGCCATTCCACAGCGTGATTTGGATGAACTCATTTTGAGTATGCCAAACCGATGTTCTTGTGTTGTTAGTGTTCGCGGTAGAAACACGGATTATTAATTGTTTAAGTTACCCAATAAAATTTTAAAGAAAACTGTTATTTCAGTCTTTTTTTCGAACTTTAATGTTAGTGGTTCAAATGTCAAAAATCCCTATAATAGGAAAATGGCCAATTTCTTTATTAATGCAAAGGTGACTTGGTTTATCGTTACTGTGACAAACGAAAACACTTTATTTGATGAATCCTTAAAGAAAATTTTAATTAATATCAATCAGGAGAAAAGTTATTGCAAAAATATATGTTGATCCCTAGACACTTTTGATGTGTGTATTTTGGGGCAATGCCACGGGTAAAGATATGGTATTTAAGTGCCAAAAAAGGTGCATAAGAGCTATTTATAATTTGCAAACCGTTTTTCAAAAATACGAAAATATTAACTATGCCGTCGTTGTATATCTACGAAACGTCTATGTTCGCAAAAAATAATTTACATAAATTTGCTAGAGTAACTAGTCAGCGCCGTTGTGATCGGTTACAAACAGTCGGATCTAGTACTGCATTATACAGAGACAGTGTTTTTGTAATGGCTCCAAAGGTCTATAATAAATTACCAAAATGTATAAGGAGTGAAGACAATGTCCGCAAATTTAAAAGTAAATTGCATTCATTTCTAATAGATAAGACGTATTACTCTATTGAAGAATTTTTAAATGATAAAATATGACATTACCTGCACTTTATTATAATTTATTTTTAATTGATTTATAAATGATTAATATTTAATTGACATTATTTACAGTATTATAAAATTTGACATTAATAGCCTTTTAAATAAATTACCGTTGACATGACTGAAAAATAAATTATAAATGATTAATTAATGATTTATATTACATTGAATTCTTATTATTTACTCGAACCTGACTTTGTATTCTATATATCCAGACTTTTTACTAAAAACCCAATGTTTGTACACCAATTTTATTGGTAGGACATAGAGCTCAACTAAACTGTATGAATAACACCTTTATTTCAATACCTGTGTTCACAAATAAAGATAATTTGAATTTGACAATGGCGGTAAAAATCTATAATAATCTACCAGTAAAAATAAGAAAAATAAATAATTTAGAATTTAACAGAACTTTAAACAATTGGCTTTGTGACAGATGTTTTTATTCAATAGACGACTATTTAAATTTTAAACAGACATGATGCATAACTTGATACATTTTTGACATGATAATTTTTCACTTATTTACATAATTATTATTGACATTAAGTATCTAAAATCTAATCAACAAATTGATGAACTGTCTTGACTGTGAAATTCTATAATAAACTAATCTAATGTATTATTTATGTAATGTAATTTGCCTTATTAATATCAACGCAGCAAAACCATAAATTTTATTTTATTCTTACGATTATGATGTTTGTGACTAATGCAATTAATGTAATTATGTATTATTATCATGCATGTACCAGAAATATTTGCACGACTGATGAGTCGAATATAGTGAGACTAAAATTATTTTACCATCTTATTATGTACTAGCTTTTGCCCGCGACTTCGTCCGCGTTTCCGTCGTTTTTCGTAAAAAAGTACCATATGTCCTTCCTTACGGTTCAGTGGCGTTTTTTAGGTGGCATTGTGTATTTTATTTTTAATCGACGGTAACGGAAAGGCTGTCAGTTACCTAGGTAACAAAATAACCTACGATAGAGGTCCTAACTATGGCTACCTTACACTTAAAATCTAAGTGCCTATTTAAACTAAAATATTCTAATAGAATTATACCCAGAAATATGTACAACTTACAACAAAAAAAGAAATGAAAATAAAGTTGAAACGCCTGTGCAATACCATCTACCTATACCTACTTCACTTACAAATAAATACCTATACCTAACTACTATAACTAATAAAAGTATCTACGCTTTTACCTACTACAAAAATTAATTGAACATAAATTAGCCAAAACTTACCTATCGGTATCTAAAAAACTATGCGTACTACTTCTACTTCTATTACTACTTCACCAAGGAAATAAAATGCAAACTATTAATAATTTGTAATTTGAACTGAATATTTAAACACTACCAAAACAACTAATACCTATTTTATAAAATAACAACAAAAGAAATTCAAATAAACTAAGTACCTATTTAAAGACTAAAAGTCGCGCTGATAAGCATTGTTTGTTAAAATCAATTATTGTCTGTCAATAAGGTCGAACGCTCTGAACGCATCAACAGCCACGACCCGCGTCGAGCGCGGCAACCGTTACACAAAAATAATCCTTAAGGCATGATTCAGTATTCACGCGCAACGGCGCGACACGTGTTATTGTGAGTCAACCATAAAAGATAGACATATGCTGTTGTGGGATATTTTTTAGATAATTTTATGTAGAACATTTCCGTCATAAATGATTTCTATGTAGCTTTAACCATTAAGGCTGCACACGCGACGGAAGCTTAAAAAATGGAGCAACTTCTCCCGTTTTCTCAATATTTCCCTTCACTGCTCTGCTCCTATTGATTGTAGCGTGATGAAAAGTATACTATAACCTCCCCAGGAGTATGAAGAATAATCGTACCAAGTTTCGTTAAAATCCGTCGAGTAGTTTTTGTTTCTATAAGGAACATACAGACAGACAGACAGACAGACAGACAGACAGACAAAAATTTTACTGATTGCATTTTTGGCATCAGTATCGATCACTAATTACCCCCTGATAGTTATTTTGAAAATATATATCATGTACAGAATTGACCTCTCTACAGATTTATTATAAGTATAGATGTACCTATATTCTGGCAAATAAATAAATTTCATTTGATTTCAACAAAAAACTAAAAAAAAAAAAAAAAAACTAGTGGGAAAAAAAAAAGTTCCCACTAGCTCTATCGTAGGACTGTGCAGTAGAACTAGTGGGAATGATCCCTAAATACCCATTACCGAATTCAAACTAACTTGTATAAAAGTAGAAACTACGTGAAGTTGTCATTATGCAAGTTGACATTGTGAGAAGTGGACGTTATGAGAGTTTGTCATTTTGAGAAATGGACATTTTGAGTTATAGTCATTATGCGAAAATGACATTTTAAGAAGTTGACATTATGAGAAGTGGACATTTTGCGATCGGTTGTCATTTTGCGAAGTGGACGTTATGAGCTGATACGGCGAAATAGTCGTGAGCGGAATTGCTGCGTACTTGCTTAGTTTGTTTTCCAAGCGAAAAGGTTTTCTAAACAATATATTTGATAAACTGATACTTACGTTCTACATATGTCTTCAAAGATTTTGGAACCATATTTTTTGCTCTTTCTATGTCCTCTTCTGAACATTCACCTTTATCTAAACCTGAGGAAAGCAAAAATAAATCCACTTAAAATAAGGAAATCAAAGAGAAAATCTTACGATTTAAAGACAGAAAGCCACCAGTGCTCTCCGAGTCCAGTATAACAATGCATTCAGGATGCTGCTGGGGTTGCCACGCTGCTGCAGTGCGTCGGGAATGTTTGCTGATGCGCACACTGATGGCTTTGCAGTGATCAGACGTAAGCGTGCCGCGTCGCTGCTGCAGAGGGTCCGGGGCAGCTCGAATAGTCTCTTGAGTGTCATTGCGGGCTTTGATTGTCCGATTATAAATTCTCTGTCGAACCTACATGTGTTACTAACATAGTTTTTAAGTTTTATGTTTACTAACAATCTATGGATGTTTTAAGTCTGAAATAAATGATAAATAAATAAATAAAAATTAACAATATGTATATAATTTTAATTATCTTATGTTTTTAAGAGTTTACCTAATAAAGCCGACTTATCATCATCTGCATAGCCTTTTCCCGACCATGTTAGGGTAGGCTTCCAGTCTAACCGGATGCAGCTGAATATGTACCAGCATTTTATATGGAGCAACTGACCTCCACAACCCAATTAGTATTGGGTAATCTGATGCCTCTTTGTAAGACTGGTTATCAGACTTTTGGACCACTCACAGCCTGGACCAATGGCTTAATATGTTTTCCGAAGCACAGAGGAAACTCGGTATATAATGATGGGTCACCCATCCACGGCCCAACCTAGGCAAGCGCGGCTTAACCTGAAGATCGACCTGAGCGGCTGTTATTATTTAGCGTATTCGTTTCGACCGCGCGGCCATGACGTTTTTTTTTTTTAAAAACTATGCCAAGATTAAGTAAAAGTTTGTTAAAGTTGATTCCCAAAACCATGTCAAAGTTATGATTACAAGGTTGCAGGAACCCGCTGGATGAGAGACGCACGGGACCGGTCAATGTGGCGACGCCTGGGGGAGGCCTATGTCCAGCAGTGGACGTCTTTTGGCTGAAATGATGAATGATGATGATGATGATTACAAAGTTGGAAGGGTTTGAACGTGGCCGTGGCCGCGCCATCGAAACGTGGAGAACCGCGCGGCCATGGAGATCTTTAAAACTAAGCGTTGCAGAGACCTGAAATTTAGGTAAATAACAGATCGAATATGTCAAAAATTTGTAAAAATATAGAAAAAAATCCTAGCTTTATATTTTAGGAGCTGTACAACTAAAACACCCATGGCCGCGCCATTGAAACGGTGAAAAGCACGGTATCGCCGATATCTCGCTGAAAAAGCATCATAATTGAACAGTATTTTTTTGAGTATATTTTTTAAATTTGACTTTTTCAAATCTAAGTTTTACAAGTAACGCCAGACCTCTACGATATAAGATATCATATAAGATATCGGCGATAAGGTGGTTTTTCACCGTTTCAATGGCGCGGCCATGGGGTTTTAGTCTAACAGGTCCTAAAATATAAACCTAGGATTGTTTTGTGTATTTTTACAATGTTTGACATATTCAAATCTTGGTTTTACAAGAAATTCCAGACCTCTGCGATGTTTTTTCAGCGAGATATCGGCGATAACGTGGTTTTCACCGTTTCAATGGCGCGGCCATGGGGTTTTAGTCTAACAGGTCCTAAAATTAAAAATATAAACCTAGGATTTTTTTGTGTATTTTTACAATGTTTGACATATTCAAATCTTGGTTTTAAAAGAAATTCCAGACCTCTGCGATACTTTTTCAGCGAGATATCGGCGATCAGGTGGTTTTTCACCGTTTCAATGGCGCGGCCATGGGGTTTTAGTCTAACAGCTCCTAAAATATAAACCTAGGATTTTTTAGTGTATTTTTACAATGTTTGACAAATTCAAAGCAAGGTTTTACAAGAAACTCCAGAATTCTACGATGCTTTTTCAGCGAGATATAGGCGATAACGTGGTTTACATCGTTCCAATGGCGCGGCCATGGGGTTTTAGTCTTACAGCTTCTAAAATATAAACCTTGGATTTTTTTCTATATTTTTGCAATTTTTTTACATATTCAATCTGTTGTTTACCTAAATTTCAGGTCTCTGCAACGCTTAGTTTTAAAGATCTCCGTGGCCGCGCGGTTCCCCGCGTTTCGATGGCGCGGCCACGTTCAAACCCTTCCAACTTTGTAACCGTAACTTTGACAAAGTGGTTTTGGGAATCAACTTTTACATAATCTTGGTAGTTTTTTAAAAAAAAAAAACGTCGTGGCCGCGCGGTCGAAACGGATGTTATTTAGCCATGACCTGTCTCGAAACTACTCAATCGATTAAAATTAATTCGTGATTATTCAAGGTTAAACCAATTGAAGGCCAAGTAGGCAACAGTATTTCGTTCTCTTGTTTTATTATCATGAATGATATTAATTTGCAGTAGGTACAACAAGTTGTCACTGAACTATAATGTTGTTTGGCTTAGTGAACCACGTATCCATGGTCTGATGGCTTACTTATAAAAAGAAACACTTACCAAATAGAAGACCCATTCTTTTCAAAATGTCGATGTCATCATGTATTTGGAACTTTTTGTTGAAATTGAACATATATTCTGTCCTGTAAAAGATATTTCGTTAAACGTAAGTAACATCAGGATAGTCAGTTCAGCATCACTTTGTTATTAGTTTTTTACTTTGTTTTTTTTTAGTCCAGAAAGGTATTTTACTTACTTATCATTAGAAATACTGCAGTCAATTAAAGCCTTATCACTAGTATTCACAACAATGAAAGGCAAATGAATTGCCGAAGATGGAGACGGTTTGACTCCTTTGCACTCTGCTTCTTTATTTCTTTCTATCAAACTTTTGAATGAAATGTGCTGAGGAAAGACATTTTTTAATTATTAGTTTTGTGCTGATGATTTAATATTTATCATGTTACTGTAAATGATAAGTACCTGTAATAGGAGTTCTTGTAACTGTTGTGTCTTCTTTTGAATCTGCTCTAGCTTCGACTGTTTTTCTTTTTCTAATGCAGTACATTCTTGCACACTATTTGTTGGTAGTCCAAGCCATCTTATTTCTTTTTTTTCTTTAGATATAATATTCATTGCCATTAAGACATTTAATGCATCATATACTCTTCTGCGAATATTCTTTTGATCATATTGCTGAAATGTCAAATTAATCTGAATCACATTTTTACAAATTGAATTTAACTTTTTTCTTTTTATCATTCATGGAAATATGCTAAGTAAAACTTGAGTTTTAATGTAATAACTATTTAGGTTAGTTAGTTACCAGTTATATTAAAATAAAACTACACTAATATTATACATACTTGGCTATCTGCTGAACCATGCATTCCTGCAGCAAATTCTAGCACTAATTCATCTGCTACTTCATTGTAAGAAGTGAAGCCTTTATTTCTGACTTTTTCACATACTTTCATTGAAAAATGCCTCAAACCTTTGCCGACTTTGTCTGCATGCTTACGTCTCTTAGTGGTACTGAAAATATACATTACAAAAATTAAATAAAAGGTGACGTTACATAAAAAAAAAACTTAATATGATATTAGATGTGCTAGCGATATAACAATGGCTATGGCGTCCTATCATAAAAAAAATGAATCTGGATTTGAATACTTAAATTAATGTTTATACACTCGAAAATGGTGAAGTAAAGCACAACGTTTTAGTAAAAACGTTATTGAAAAATTAAAAAGGAAATGGAAAGATAAGGGCCTATATTGCTAAAAAAGAAAATACATACATTAACAATGATTACTCCAAGGAATCCAGAGAAAAACGTAAAGCAAGAGTAAGTAACTTTCGTAAAAATGACAAAAGGAAAAGAACCTATGAGACACCAAGCCCACAAGAAAAAGCCAACATTGCTAGCAAAAAAGTTCCAATGAACGTACGCATTACACCTTATGCGCGAGCGATCATACTCCATGTCCGACAGAAATACTTACAATATTTAAAATGTCACTTACGGGATATCTTCCGTGATTTTTAATTTGTTTTGAGTTCCCGATATTTCGACGCTGTTGCAAGCGCCATGATCGCGGGTTAACTGGAGAATGCGGGTGGATGAAAAAAAAATTGTTAGGAGCAGACGAATCTGTCTACCCTCTTTCTTTGTCTTTTATTACGCGCACTACTGGAACTCGACACTAAGTCACGGCAAAACACACTCACAGTATCACCAGGTTTTTTGAATTCTTTAGTATGTTGCTTGCTGCTTAATATCGGGAACTCAAAACAAATTAAAAATCACGGAAGATATCCCGTAAGTGACATTTTAAATATAGTTATGAACCGTGAAAGCTTAAAACAGTGTTAGAAATACTTACTTCAACCAAATACAATAGAGCGGGCCCACTCGGAGCTGTATGACCAAAACCCTCCAATCAATGAAATATCCAATCATCAAAGTAAAAAGCATCTCCGATGTAAACAAATCAAAGCAATAACAACAAGCTATGCCTGTGCCTGAGCACTACGAACACTTGAAAGCCTACAGGAACGCAAACGAGAAACTGCCGGTCATAAAGTAGGATTTACTTACTAGAAGTAAACATGAAATTAAAAAAATAAAATAAAGGGGGTTCGAACGAATAAGTGAAAGAAAAGCGGAGTTGCGCTCCCATCAAGTCGGTGCGGTGGTAGCGGTGTTGCATTTCTAACTACTAAATAGACTGGATAATAATACAAATATGCCTCTACTGAACAGGCTGAGAGTGACGCTGAACGCTTTTATGACACACTTGCGGAAACGGAAACAGTAAAAAAGCACTCGGGAAACCATTTATTTGTATAACCAGACAAAGAATTCGTTTTGGGGAAATATGAGTACGGAAAGAGTCCGAACGGACTCAGACTGATTGGTTAGTGGTTATCTCTTTGAGAATAACTTAACATTGCTGAATTCTGTCTACAAGAAGAATCCTTTTTTTTTTTTTTTTTTTATTATTGATAGGTTCGCGTTTGACCACTATCTCACCTGATGGAAAGTGATGATGCGGTCGACGATGGAGCACGCTTACCTAGAAGTAACCTATTCACTCTTGACTTAAAGACCCCTAGGTTATAGCTATCAGGAAATACAGACTCTGGCAGGGAATTCCACTCCTTAGCTGTACGCACAATGAAAGTATTCCCAAACCGTTTAGTGCGTATGGGTGGGATGTCCACCATATAACGGTGGCGCATCGCCGTACGTCTTGTAGTCCGATGATGGAACGGGCTTGGCGGAATTAGATCGTGCAATTCCCCCGCACACTCTCCGAAATGTAACCGATAGAAAACCGAAAGGCTAGCTACTCGTCGCCGATGTTCAAGGCTCTGGAGCTTTGACTTGACAAGCGCGTCATTGCCGATGAGCCTCTTGGCTCGTTTCTCAATTGACTCTAGCGCATCAAGCTGGTATTTAGCGGATCCATCCCAGAGATGAGAGCAGTACTCCACACACGATCGGACTTGCGCTTGATATAAGTTGAGCAGCTGTTTCGGTGTGAAATACTGTCTCACCTTTGCTAGGATTCCCAGCTTCCTGGCAGCCAGTTTAGCCTTAGCCTCGATGAACGGACCGAAATTGAGGGTTGACGTAAACGTAACGCCAAGAAGCTCAATGTGATCGGTTAACGGCACGGTCACACCACGGAAAGTAGGAGACTGTTGGAAATCGCTCCTTTTTGCAGAAAAGAGACACGCCTGGGTTTTAGCAGCATTGAACTTGACCAGGTTGGCGTCGCCCCATTCGGAGACAGCCTTCAAGGACAAGTTCAACCGCTCCACCATGGCCTCGCGTAGAGACCGGATCTGAGACACACTAGCCCGCGCGTTGGACGTGTACCTCTCAGCAACAGTGCTGTCGTCTGCATACCCAAAGGTGCCGGGCACTAGCAGACTATTAATATGCAGCAAGAATAAAGTTGCTGAGAGAACCGACCCCTGAGGCACCCCGGCATTGATAGCCAATTGGTCAGACGAGCAGCCATCAATGAAATGGTGAGATGGGAGATATAAGAACGAGATAAACTCTATTATAACAGGGCCAAGAGCAAAATTCACATTGTACAAAACTTCAACTTCAACACTAACCACCCTATGGTATACAGACGCCTTCAATGCAATTCTCTAAAACCAGGAAAATTACACAACCTAAATAATAACAGAAAAACATTAGTGTCCTCGGGAAAACCTCATTATCAACACGTCTCTTGGAAATCGCCAACTGGGAATACATAATATACATAGACACTATATAAATACTATGATACTAGACAGAGTAGAATAGAACAATCATTTTAATTTTTCATTTCTACTCAAAGAAAACAAGCTCAGTCATAGAACAATGGAACTGATAAAAATAAGCAGAATATTGATCTCCATGGCGAAGAATAAAAAAGCCAAATGCCAACAAATATGAGAAATTATGAGAAAGGACAAACAGAGAAGACACCAAACTTAAGGAGCGTATTGAAAAAACGAGTGCCAGTAAAAAAAACTATCAATAAACTAAGATAATAAAAAGGTAAGGAGTGGATTCCCAAATTAAAAACAAACAGATCCAGAGAGTATCCAAAAATTATTACCAAACCTTCTAATCCTATACCAGCAAGAACCAGCCATGGAGCCAGAGAGATGCTACCAAGTAAAATACATTCAACAGAGGAACATACACCCCACACTCTTGTATCTAAGGTAGCAAAATCCAAGAACCCTTTTTTTTTTGGTTTTGTTTTGGGAAATCATCAAATAACCCCCCGCTCTTGGGCAGAGCGAAAGGGCGTGTCAGACGTCTACTTACCCGTCTACTTTACCCATCCTTCTGGAACCAATCTTTGCGCACAAGATTGGTTCCAGAAGGATGGGTCCTGTCACCTGTGAATGAATCCTGTGTGCAAAAATCGTTTGTCTTTTTACATAAAAAGGGAGCAATGGACGATATGGGCTAACTATAGGCCGATGAGTCTGATATCAAACATATACAAGGAGTTCGTAAAGGTGATTCTGAAAACACTCACTAACTTACTAGACGCGAACCTAAAAATAAACAAGCGGGATTTAGGAAAAGCTATAGTACAATAGAACACATCCACACGATTTATAAGTAAATTATGCAGGAATACAAATCACATACTAAAAACGGCTATACATCATGGCTTTTATCGATTACTCCAAGGCTTTTGACTTCATAATACACAAAGAGATCTGAGAAAGCCTTAAAGAGCGAGGAGTAAGCCTTAAAGAGCGAGGAGTAAGCCTTAAACAACTCATATTATTACCTTAATCAGAAACTTCTATAGTAAAAACAAAAGCTGCATAAAACTAGAGTCTAAAGGTGATCCATTCCCCATAAACAGGGGTGTGAGGCAAAGGAGACCAACTGTCTCCTAACACTTTTCAGCAGTGTTGAAAGGAATCTTCAGAAGAAAACTACAGTCTTAACATCAATGGCAGCCAACTACATAATTTGAGAGTTGCAGACAACCTTGTCTTGTTGGAAGTAAATCCAAATTTACTTTTAGCTATGATAAAAGCCTTGACCAACAAGAGTAAAGAAGCAGGACTTGAAATAGACGGAAAGAAATTCGTATACGTGTCATCGTACTTAGGCCAAACCAACTGAACTGATCAAAGGAAATTTTAGGAAATAGATAATAGCAAGAATAGCAATGGGATGGAAAACTTAGCTGTACCCCGCGAACGAAATTCGCGGGGTACAGCTAGTATTCACATAAAATAAAGACATTAATCTCATGCATCCTTCCTTGCATGACATATTGCTGTGAAACCTAGTCACTTTCTGGACACAGAAAGACAATAACTAAATAAAACCGTTGATAGCTCTCGTCATTGCGACCAACGAGTACACGTCGGCGGCGGATTTTTTTTAATGATGTCTTGAAGATCTTTTGTATGTCTTTGGCCAGAAAATTGTTGATAGCTTCCTGTCTGAAAATTGTTGAACTCTTCGACTGAATTTGTCCAAAAAGGTAAGTAATAGAAAGTGATACTCACTATTCAGCTGGGGGATCGTTGTCAGAATCATGTCTCCTTCTCGAGGCATGTGACATGGTTGGAGATATGCTATTTACAGTGCTAGTGCTTGTTACTTGGTTTTCAGACTTTGATGGGAATGAAACTAGATCTGGCACAGTATGTATAAATTTCAGTTCAGCCAGTGGCTCCTGTTTTACCTAGAAATAAAATTTGGATATTTGTTTATTTAACTTGGTAACAATTTTATTGGACTTTAAAGTTTTATCACATAAATAAAAAAATATATTACCTCAGCTTCTTCAATTTCTTTTGGCTCAACTTTAATTTTTTGCAAACTTGCTATATTATCAATATGTACAAACTCTGAAAAAGAATAACATCCAGTTACTTAAGTTGGTTGATGTAATATAAAAAAAGGTTATGACCGTCAGAAAATGCTGTATAATCGCAAGTTTAAAAAAAAACCATTCAGAGTATTTTTTATTTCTTAAAATCAAATATAAGGCACCTTTAATAATTGTTGACATTGTTGTATACTAAATCAACTATCCTATGAGATCATGATTACACAGAAAGTTATGTCATTACTTTTATAAATATACAATTGTTTTAAGGTCACACGCTGACACCAATTGAGTGAGTCCGTGTCTGTATCCACGGATCTTGACACTAAATATCCAGCACATCACAAATTCTTATCACCAACTATAATTGGATTATTATTGTTCCTTTTACATGTCAGGATTTGGAAAGTCATACTAAAGAGTGCAAAGATTATTTAGAAAAAAAAAAACCCAGAATGTGAACATAATGAACTTCCAAGTGAATCACTGTTTTCATGAGAGACTGATATTTGAATGATATTGATGGTTAGACTGATGAATAAAGTGAGAATGATGTCAAGATATTGTGAAATAGATATCAGTTTCTTACTTGATGCACATTTGAGTCCAGTCAACTTTACTGCTCTGTATAATGATGTCTGTAACATACGAGACACACTGTAAATGTGAAATCTTTTTTGTTTTGTGTACTGCCTTTGGGAATTATAGGAAATAAAGATCAACTTGTGAGTCAAAGCCAAATGATATACTAATCACAACAAGCACAGATTTAGTATATTATTTTCCCAAGATTAGCATTCTATCACACATAATAATAAAGCACCACAATGTAACGTATATGATTCTCAGTTTAATTGACTAATAAGATTTAGCAGTCATTTTGATGTTCATTTTGCAAGGCTGTGAAAGTCATAATATATATAAAAAAATTGAATGCTGGCTTAGGTAATAATTGCTTACACTGACTAATATTGTTACAAACCTGTCAGCACTTACAAATACCTAATATTGTCTGTGAAATAATGACTTTAGACCAAACACTACATAAGGAACCAGCTCCCTGTGTGATCCATAGCTATTAATAGATTCTATAATTGACTTGAATGAAGGGTAGCAAAACTATATGAATATTTGTGCACATAAGTTTTATGGGAATAATAACATCAATTGACAAATTCTATGCAAAAATGAAAGCAGTATGCATGCTTAAAATAACGGTTAAATGAAATACCTGTTTTGCATAAATACTGACTAAATTAGGTGTTTTGACTATCATTGGTTTGAAACAACAGTATTATTTATAATATGAATAGATTGTTATAAATCTTACATAAAAATAAAGTTTATGACCATAATGTAATGGAACATAAACCACCAATGTTAGATACTGCTCAATTCTAAAAAAAACCTTTACCCCTGTTTGTATGCATCAAAGGTGTTTCAGTGCAATCATAATTATTGTATTTATTGAATATGAAATATCATTGGCAATTACAATCTGCAACACGACTTACTGTCTTCATGTCTGGTTAATTGTAAACCTTGTAAGCGTTAGATAAAGCAATGGTTCTAAAATCATGCCAGAGGTTATTACAATCAAATAAGTATGTACTACAGCCTATTTACAAGCTGAAATAAAATGTAGAGTTTTTCAGAAGTCTCATGGCATATTAGTTCAAAATGTACAAGTGCCTAGGTAATTTTTACCACTCAAGCATTGTTTAGGGCTTTGATAAAATAAGGTATGTTAGAAACAATCATTCTATGCTACAAATATGTACAACTAAGTAAAAATGTATAGACTGATACACCACATACCTTATGATTTCCTTCTGTAACAGTAGGCAGTTTGATAATTTTCACAGGATTAGGTTTAATTTTGATCTGTCCAAATGACTGATTGTTTATATTATTTTGGACCACTTTTACCATTTGTGGATGCCCTAAAATAAAACATGATAATTAGACATGACATGCGTGCCCCCTATTCTTTCGTAGGAGATTATTGGCGAGCTAGTAGGTACTGCAAAACAACTTTAAACTGAGATTATCACATTGTCATGAAAAATTCATTGAACGTGAGTTTGGTGAGTAGCAAATGCACAAATAAACTGACAGCGGGAAACACTGCCGAAACGGGCGCGTCATGTATCCCAAACGGATTCTGTTTATTCTTAAAATTACATGACTATGGCAAGTTACGAGCAGAACTGTAAACATTACGTGAATATTAAAAAAGTAAAGTAAGAGCTTCACAAAGATAGCTTGGCTACTAACCATTAGCGTCATGTATAAGAAAATTTACAGTACTATTCGTCTGAGACATTTTCTCCGTATTCTTCGCAAATGTACGGCCATTTACGCAATTCACTAATGTAGCATTTAAACATTTGTTGGTGACCAAACAAAATAATAATACCTACTAAACTCGATTTGTATGGTCAAAATGGCGACATTAGTTTTGGGTTAACTTCGAAGGTCAGAAAAATCAAACAAAATTCTACTGTTTTTTCTAAGCACTATGTTCTAAAATAATACCACTATGCCCGTCATAGTAAGGTTTACAAAACGTAAGCACAAAGATGTAAACGACGCACGTAAAAGCCCAATTTAAAACAACGGCAGAGTAAATAGACAGTGGCGGGCGGGCGGTTTTATGATTTACCAGCTGATTGGACAACTGCTGTTGTGTTCACGTGGTAATCGCGGTGGCATCCGCCGGGAATTTTGTATTCTGGAAAAGGCGCCAAATAAAATTGAAAACACTGCCATCTATTGAGTACAAGTTTACTTAAATCACAGAGTATTATGAAACGATCACACGTTTTTGTATGTACTATGGCAATTATTCCAAGTTAAAAAATAACCTGGGTCTTTGTCCTTTAATCCATCCCTAATAGGGGATCGGACAAAAAAAAACTAATTAGTCCGTCAGATAGATTTCCAAAAATTATTGGACACGTATTTTTTCTTTTTTCACGTAAACTTAAAATGAAGACGATACAGTGCTTCGAAAACTCGTGTGACGTCATATGATAGTACATTTTGACGACACAAGTGACGTTTCAAGCCCCACTCCAAGATCTTTGACACGTTTTATCTTCGTCATTTTTTATTGATTTGCTAAAACAAAAAACACGTATTCAATATTTTTCGATAATCTAACTTACGGACTAAACAGAATCATATTATTTTGACCCAGTCCGATCCCCTATTCACTAGAATTATGAGATCTAAATCAAATCAAAGTGAATCCGAATAATCAATAACGAAATCACTATAAAAATGAACGAAGGTTCGCATTGAATACATAGATACAGCTAAAGTTCTGGGAGTAACCATCGATTCCAATCTGTCGTGGCGAGCTCAGGTCAACGAGGTCAGTCGTAAAGTTCACTTTTCACTTCATTCGCTGAAATGCCTTCAGAGTCTGCTGCCGTTGAAAACTAAAAAACACTTATTCAGCGGATTATAGAATAAGCCGACGCCTGCTACCTGGATGCTACTGAGGAGCTATTAAATAAGCTTGAGCGCTTGCAAAATTTAAGTATTCGCTTTATTTTTGGTCTGCGTAAATATGACCACGTTTCTCACCTTCGCAAAGAACTCAAGTGGCTCCCAATCCGCCTTCGCAGGAACACTAGGATCCTATGTCTTCTCTTCAAGATTCTACACAACCCGTCCTATCCTTCTTACCTGCGTGAGCGTTTCTCCTATGCGCGTCCTTCTGACGCACCTTGTAGATCGCACCTTCGAACCTTACTCAAATCCCATCCTCATAAATCCAGCTATTACTCATATTCCTTCTCTGTCCATGCTGTAAGGTTGTGGAACTCACTTCCGCCTAGCATCCGAGACTTCAAAGTCTATATCACTATTTAAAACAAGAGTCAAAGAACACTATCTTTCCTCTCCAGTATGATTCATTATATACATATGTATTTTATTTGTTTATGTATCTTAGCATTATGTAGGTATTTACCGTATATATCTATATTTATTTATTTATATGTGTATTTTATTATTTTAGCACATATACACATTATTCTTTTCCTATTCTCACACACTATCGTCTACATTTCTTCATCATTTCTCCTTTAGCAGGTCTGCTGGCAGAAATTTCTAAAGAAATAAGCAGTACCTTTGTACTCAATTATTATTTTATGTTAATTTCCTGTGATGTCTTCTGTGTGTACATAAATTGTTAAATAAATAAATAAGGTAATTTTTATTTGTCGACAACAAAGGAAAGCCGTGTCTTTGAGAACCTAATAATAAGGAGTATTAACAAGCATCAGCATCTGGGTTTTTCCCAAGAATATTGGGGTCGACTTCCAGTATACGCGGATGCAGCTGAATACATATTGATAAAACTTCAGTGATAATTATTGCGTCGTCGTCTATGATCAAATTGGAAAAAGTCGGAATCAAGTGCCAACAATAGTTGATTCGTCTTTGGACGTACTCTCGAACGTCAACAAGCGTACCAAAGCTCAATATAAATATAACCGCTATAACATAACCTTCGCTGGTGTTCGTTAGCCCAGTGTGTACGCAGCATTACTCATACTCGTACCCGTAAAAGTCCGGTTATTGAAAACCGTGTCTCAACTCTATACCAAACAAAAAAAAAAAAAGAGAAATGTCATATGTCAATGTCAATTGTTACTTTGACATTGACTGTTGAAATGCTTTCAATAGTTTCGATGTTTGTTTTTTTCTTAGCTTTTGAACTTGAGAAGAATTAAACATTTTAGCTAATAGTGTTATTAGTGTACACCTAAAATCTCTGAATGAGACTTCTAAAAATGTGGCTACCGCTTCATTTTTTTAATTTCTTTATATTATTTAACAGCATTAATTCAATAGGTATTGATGATCTCAATGTACATCCAGAACATGTAACATATGTTTTCAATGCTTTTCCTAGTGTTGCGGATGCTTGTCTATCAGAACCACAATGCAAATACAGAGAGTTAGTAGGGATAAAGAGTTGTTGGGGCTATGAACATGAGTGTTACAGAAATGTTTCATACCCTGTAAAACCTGTCTGTCCTGGTGATCACCGAGGCTGGGTGAAGACGAAAGAGGCTCAGTATGATACATTCTACACTCAAGCCGACTTTGGTAAGTACTGATTTAAGTCATCATTATGTGCCTAGCCTTTTCCCAACACACAAAAAGGTCATGAGCTTTTTTTTAAAATGTGCAAATTGTTTTGGTTATAACAAGATACTGTTTAAAAATATGTTGCATGATTCTCGTGAACTTCAAAGATAATATCTAAATAGGCAATATATAATACTTTTTGCCTTAGTAGAATTAATCTTTATAATCAGCTGAGTGCCAATCTTGCTAGAGGTAAATTGTGATTGTGTCTTTTATTACAGGCTATGTAAAAGAACAAATAGATGATTTGATGGTTATGTGTGAAGCTACCTATCCTGATGACACTTCACTGGAATGTTCAAAGTATTTAAGGTATTGAAAACAGTTGTTTGATTATAGACCAAAATTGCTGCCAAATATTGCCATCAGAAAAATGGTTCATTACAATAGAAAATTAAAATTGTTTATTGCAATTCTTAATGTACATTTTAGGGTGATAAAATAAAAAATGTACAATTATGGATCCAGTCAAGCACAGCAAAGGGGTTTGAACTTTTTTGTATGGGAGCTGGCATATCGACCCGCCGCCATTTTAATTTTTTTTCGAAATCGCGGCCCACGATGAAAGTGGTATGTATGGATAGAGGACATATAGACGAACAAAAAATGTCCAGTAACACGGTACCCAAAGTGTCACGTTACCGAGATATTTGAAGGTAAAGATGGACATGAGTACAATGAGCACATAAAAAATAGACATTTACGTGTATGTTGGCGTTGATTATTATTATTACTGGTTATTGAAAGAGAGTAGGTACATTACATACTACTAAGAGCACGAGAAAACTATTCTTTGACATAACATAGCGTTTAATAGCGATGCGAAGCGATTTTCTCGTGCGTATAGTATTAATCAACCTGGGAACTATTATTATTTATTATTATATTATGGCGAAGAGTTTCGTATACAAAGAGGTGTGAAGCAGGGTGATCCGCTCTCGCCGAAATTATTCATAGCGGTTCTTCAAGATATCTTCCAAAATATAGATTGGACAAACAAGGGGGTGTGGATACTAAATAGACGTCTAACCCATTTAAGATTCGCTGATGATATAGCTCTTTTTAGCGAAACTGCCACAGATCTAGAAAAAATGCTTCAAAATCTAGACAAAGAAAGCAAGAAAGTAGGATTAGAAATGAATACCAGCAAGACAAAAATAATGACCAATAATATTCAAACCCCAATAAAGATAGAAGGAACAGCAATAGAATATGTCAACGAATATATATACCTCGGAAAACTTATGTCATTTAACACAAATCGAAACGAGAATGAAGTAGACAGAAGAATAAACACAACATGGAAAAAATATTGGGCACAGAAAGAAATCCTCAAAGGAAATTATGATCTAAAGTTAAAGAAGATCATAATGGACTCGTGTATCTTACCCTCCTTAACATATGCAAGTCAGACCTGGACTTTCACTAACAAGACAAAAAACAAAATCCTCTCGTGCCAGCACGCCATGGAAAGAAGCATCCTGAAACTAAGGAGAATAGACAAAACACGAAATGCTGACATACGCAACAAAACAAAACTCACGGATGCACTGCAACAAGCCATGACACTGAAGTGGAAGTGGGCAGGCCATATAGCTAGGTACCAGGATAACAGATGGACATTACAAACAACAAAGTGGCTCGGTCCCACTGGAAAAAGACAAAGAGGGCGGCAAAAGAAACGATGGGTTGATGACATCATAAAAACGGCTGGGAAAAACTGGATGTACACAGCCCAAGACAAACAAAGATGGAAAAAGATGGAGGAGGCTTTTTACCCTACAGGGGCCATACAATAATATATATTTTATGTAATTTTTAGTAACTAAGTTAGTTTGTAATAGTATGGATAAATAAAGCTTAAATAAACATTATTATTAAATAATAATAATAATGTTTGGATTCCAGGTTCTGTCGCGGTCGGAACATGATGTTGAATTTTACAGGCCTAGTTGGAAGAGGAGACAACTTGCGTTATAAAATGGATATACTCGGGCCTGGCCAGATTGGTATGGATCTTTTTGTTGTACATACATTTAGATTGAGGTTTTTATAGGACTTAATTAAAAAATATTGTTTTAACACAGAATCATCAGAATTATTGCAAAATGTTAAAGTGACTCTTTGGTTTTCAATTAAGCATGAAATGAGCTGGCAATTCTAACAAGTTAGCATTGTAAGATATTCCATTAGTAAAATAGTTATATTTGGCAGTATAAAATACATTTTTTTTCTTTCTAGCAGAGATGCTCTGCTCTCAAATTTAAAACTGAGAGGTAATACCAAATTTACCCATGCATCAATCGAATGTTTCAGGTGGATTCTGCAATTTTTACGCTGAACGACTGCAGAAAGAAGCAGAACATATGAGTGCTCTACAATCGTGGGGTCCTGAACTTGTGAATTTCGTCAAAACCCCTCGGAAACCCATAGTTGATGGAATGTGTGACATTGTTATAAATAAACCAACATACATTATGAAATTAGATGCAAGTATGTTAGTTTTCTGATGCACATAATCTGCTTCAATTTTAAATAGCTATGTTTACTTATCCATAATATATTTCTGTGTTTCAGCTGTTAACATGTACCACCATTTCTGTGACTTTTTCAACTTGTATGCGTCTCTGCATATAAATTCAACACATCCATCTACTTTTTCTAAAGACAATCATATATTGGTATGGGAAACCTTCACCTACGAATCTGCCTTTGAAGAAGCATTCAGAGCATTTACTGATAATCCTATCTGGGACTTAAAAACTTTTAGAGGAAAAGTAGTATGTTTCAAAAATGTTGTGTTACCTCTTCTACCTAGAATGATCTTTGGTCTTTACTACAACACTCCTTTGGTAAGCTTATTTCCGTATTGTATACTTCAGACAAAAAGTATAAGTTTTATTTGTGACTAAAAAATCAAGGTTGTGTTGTTGATGCTATTAGTGAATACATTCTAACCTTGATAGCTAATTCAAGCATACAATATTTCTTTTTATTGATACCAGCTATTAGTTAGTATGGGTTTTATGGGTGGCTTATAAAATCAAAGTTGTACTAAAGTTCCCATCAGTGAATAGATTACTATATATCTATGGAAAGTGACCCTTATGAAGATTTTTTGACATACATACCAGCTATTGATTAGTAGAGGTTTAGCGCTTGCCAATATTTTTTAATAAAGTATAATCAGGGTAGGCAGGCCAGATTTCATATGTATAAATTATTGGAATTCTTATTCTTCTAGCACCTTTCCCATGTGAAAGGTTTAGTTTTATAAAGTTAAAATTGAATAGGACCAATAAAGTGTATTTTTTTTTAGAAATACTAAAAACTTTGATTACTGTTCGATTTTTGCAGATATATGGTTGCGAAAGGAGTGGCTTGTTCCATGCATTTTCGAAGCACATAATCCATTCTTTGAACATCAAATTGTACCCACGCACCAGCGACAGAGTGAGAGTAACCTTGCTGTCAAGGGGTACGACATATCGATCGATATTGAACGAAAAAGCCATCATTGACGCTTTGACTAAAGTTGAGGGGTATGAAGTGAAACGGGTAGTGTTTGATAAAACTGTACCGTTTCTGAAGCAGCTGGAAATAACTCATAATACTGACGTGTTTATTGGCATGCATGGCGCAGGATTGACGCATCTTCTCTTCTTGCCTGATTGGGCGGCCGTGTTCGAAGTGTAAGTATTATTCTTAGTATCATTATATGAAATCCTCCCAACCGTTTTCGGTGACGGCGGCTAAACTTAGCAGAGATTAGCAATTAGCGCGGAAGATATTATAGTGCACACACTAGTGCACTAATAATATCTTCCCCGCAGGCAAAGGTACACTCTCTGTTCCCTTTCTCTCATGGTCCCATGGGACGGCTATCCGACACGGCCGGAGAGAAATCAGGCGCAGGACCAACGGTTTAACGGCCTTTCCGAGGCACGGGGGTATTATATCGCCAACTTCCAAACTCCGGGCTACTACTAATAAATGTCTAATGGAAAAATCCAAAAACACTTTTTGACCGACCCGGGAATCGAAGGTATATCAAGCACAAACATGCTTCGTAAAATTAGACTGTTTTCTCTTTTCAGTTATAACTGCGAAGATCCTAACTGCTACTTAGATCTGACGAGACTTCGCGGACTTAAATACGTAACTTGGGAAGATAAAACAAAACTTGTACAACAAGATCAGGTAAACTTTAATTTTCATATAGCTTTTTACGTAAGTACTATTGTAGAATGACCTATGCCCTTGGACCTCGCTGTAGCTCGCCATATAGTTGGCAAATATTTTTGACACGGTATGATGAGCTCACACAAAATTAGAAGCACGCTAGTGAAAAGGGCAGTGGTGGCCCAGTGGTTGCGGCCCCGACTTACGAACAGTAAGTCGTGGCTTCGAACCCAGCCAGGCGCATTACTTTGTGTCATTTATTTCATCACCACTGCTCTCAAAACGGTGAAGGAAAACATCGTGAGGAAACGGCATGACTTAGAACCAACAAAATTGAAGACATGTGACATCTACCAACCCGCACGGGGCCGCGTGGTAGATTATAGCCCGTCCCTCTCCTAGAGAGAAGGCCTGAGTCCCTGCAGTGGGAACATTATAGGCTGATGATGATGATGATAGTGGAAAGTTGTATTGAGTGGCTAGACTAATCCACAGCAAATTCTGAAGAAAAGTATTTATTATTGGCTACAATTTAAATGCTCACCAAAAAAGATTTTTAGACCCTAGAATAAAGTACAGTAAAGTACCAAATACAATATTTTAACTTCAAATAAAATAAACCCACTCTATACCGAGGTGCCTAAAGAACAACGTTTTAAGTTCCAAAATAATTAGAAACTCATCAGAATAATTGTACGTGTTGTATTAATATTCTTTTTGCCTACCAAAATGGATAAATGCTCACCAAATCTTGTTTCTCTGAAGTACTAACATTAATACTCAAAATGACAGTTCTAAATAGCTTTAGTGTAATCAAATTATTCAACCTGAATCCAAAATGTCATCATCATCATCATTTCAGCCGAAAGATGTCCACTGCTGGACATAGGTCTCCCCTAAATGTCGCCAAATTGACCGGTCCCGTGCGTCTCGCATCCAGCGGGTCCCCGCAACCTTCACCAGGTCCAATCCAAAATGTATTATTGTCGAACTAAAATTACAGTCGTTGTCCTTTATTTACCTACTCCTTTCTCTTTCAAAATAATATCATACCAGTGATTTTATTTACCTTAGCCATTTGTTTCAGTAATATTTATTTATCATATTTTAATCAAATTCATGAAACAACTAGCCTGGCAGACAACGTCCTGCCCGGACAGCAGCGCCACCTACCGGGTCCAATTGTAAATCTAAACCATTCTCGAATCCACTTGAACACACACACGGTCCAGCCGTTTAGGAGGAGTTCAGTAACAAACACACGTACAGAAGAATTATAGGTATATATACAAAGATAAAGAAAAACAAGTAACATGTGTTTGGGATACGCAATACTAAATTTGATATTCAAAAAAATTTTAGGACCGACCGTTAGCTTTTTTGCCTCAGTAAAACTGACTAAATTGAAAGTCGTGAAATACAATATTGGTGACATCTATGTATTTAGCGATAATATAAAATATTTGGTCTGCAATTAGCTATAAAGGTATTTATAAATCTTTATAGCATAGAATAAAAAGGAAAATAGGTTCATTTCTACAATACTTTAGGTAACACAATTTGGTGAGCATTAATCCATTTTGGCAGGCATTTCGATTTTTTTGGTAGTAAAATCGGTTCTTTTTTGGTAGGTGTTTAAACACAAGCCTTTATTATTTACAGGGTCACGGGCCCGGCGGCGGTTCACATGCCAAATTCACTAACTATTCCTTCGACGTGCGTGAGTTCTTGAGATTGGTGGAGAAATGTGCGGAACATGTGGGTAAACAAAAGGCGTTCAATGATTTCCTCGAAGTCTCCGGTGTACAGCGAACACACGAAGAGTTGTAAGCCAGCCATCAGTTTTCGTTTCCTAACTTGTGATATCTGTTTTATTTTTTTTATCATTCCAATTTTAGTGAAATTAGGTATTAAGTTTACTTTTGTTACGTATTATGAATCTCGTTTTAATGCTTATTTTGTCGGCATTGCTAGTATTATACATAGATGTGTATTGAAAACATGCATGGATAAAAGCGCCAGGGTAACGTAATTCCCCGTCGGGACTGCGGGTTGTTCGAAAGAGATATCGCGGCCTCGGCACAAAGGGCTAAAAAGGAACATGGGTGGTTTTTAGTCAGTAGAAGTCTGACACTCCCTACCACTCTGCCCAGAGGGGGACGAGTCATTAGATGATTTCCCAAGCCCAAAAAAAAAAGGTTAACGTTATTCAAAATTTGTTATTTGCAGGTCAGTGTCAGGTGATGTTGATTAAAATATAATTCGCGGTCGTAAAACAGATGGCTTTACTGAGTTATACGTATTCAAATCATCAATACAGACCTTTTTTTTTTTTTTTTTTGGTGGGTGTAAAATCATCGAATAACTCCCCCCGCTCTTGGGCAGAGCGAAGGGGAGTGTCAGACTTCTACTGACTAAAAACCAAACCCATGTTCCTTCTTCTTCGCCCTTGTGTCGGAGCCGCGGTAACCTTTCGATCCGACGGGCGTCGGCCCTTGCGGGCCCCTCGTTGCTGACATCTCTTTGAGGCGCGCGTGGAACACGTACGCGCCGCCGACACGGTCTGTTGCCGTCATGACGACGGCCGGACGGCGAGCTAGCCCGTTACTCACCGTCCACAGGCCCGCGTCTACGGTGGCCGGAGGTCATCGCGTGACCCCCGACGCCCGGAGCGCCTTCCGCGGCGGCTGGGACGTTGAGAGGTTCTCTCCCTCTCTCGTTCCGCCACCTCCTTCGCTAGCATCACTGCTTCGCAGAAGGAGGCATCGGCGTCCCATTCCTCCTCGCCCCGGACCATGGCTTGCACCAGGGCCGGGCGCGAGAGGTCGCCGCCGCCGATCGCCGCTACGAGAACACGGCGGGGCTCCGCCCAAGCAGGGCACGCCTCCACAGTGATCAATACAGACCTCAAGTTTATTTAATCCCATTGAATAAATATTTCATATGAAATAGTAATTCAAAGAGATTCCAGGATAAAAAATGATTGTTCCACCTTGATATGGATGAATTCCTGGGGATTTCGCAAGCGGGTCACATGTCCATGGGTTAACCAAGTAGGTACGTATTCTTCGTGTATTTGGAAGGAATCCGAGTTTGACTGGTACCAATGGCATCTCTTGGCTAGTTAAATTGAGACGTTCCATTGTTAAGTAGATATACTCAGCGGAATTGACTTAATTGAAAAACGTACAATTTTTATAAACACACAAAGTTACTGAACTTGCCACACCTGTATTTTTTTAAATTGTAACAGAAAATAAAATAATTATTTTATTAATACAGAAAAAAATTGATGTGGCTCAGGTTGGCTGGACAAAACTTCAAAACTGCTCGCATTTAACTAGGTCAATAGGGAACTTTATGTGACGGCTAAACACCCTTATTTCAGAATAGGTGACACTACAGAATCTTAGATAATCGATCGAAAGCGTGTCCAGCCAGCTTGAAAAACCACTTTTTGCTGGTCTCTCAATCTCCGTAACGGAAGTGATTTTGACGACTTTTTGCATATCAACGGGCGTCACATAAATATGTGACAGGCATCAAAGTCAAAGTCAAAGTCAATTTTATTTGTGTAACATAGGTAGTGAATACAGTTCTTAAATTAATGGTAGATCGCTACGTTATGCCAAAAGACGTACAAACAACGACGTATCAAGCTAAAAGTTTTGTGATACGTACAGTGGTTTAGTAGAAAAATGCAAAAAACTGTGTCCAGCCAGCTTGAATTTACGTAGAAAACTTTTGGCTGGCACTTCCGAATCCCACATAACGGGAGCGTTTTCGATTACGGTTCCTTACTTGGTGACGCAATGTGTGACAGTAATAACGTTTGATTTATTTATTTATTTAATTTTAAAGAAAGCTTACAGACTAATAATATTTATAAATATCATGCATAAGTAGTTTCATTTGCTAATTACAAGCTTCCACATGTATAAATATATTTAGTTACAAGTTATAACTTGCGTCGACCAATTGCAGTGATTTAATTAAATTTAAAGAATACAATGTAAGTTAACATACTAGATATAAAAAAAGAAAACAACTACAAAGTAAAGTCTACAATAATGATAGTGACCTTGTCACTTTAAAATACTAAATAATACTATGTGCCTATGTAAAGTCAAGTCGTCTTATGTAAAGTCATGCAATACCAAAATAAGGATTAAAAGCTATTTATGGTGTCACCAAAATAATCCTTATTTAAAATCTTTCTAATTTTGTGTGCGCTAGTGCAAAATAAATCGATTTCCAGGTGTGATGGCAAACTATTGAAAGCTATAGTACTACGTATGCAGAAGGCGTTGCGCCTATACTTAGTCGATGCGAATGGCACTTGAAGTAGTGGCCGTTTTCTCAAGTTGTTTAGGTGAGTACGAAGAAGAATTTCGCTGAGTAGTTCGGGACAATCAACCGAGCCGTTTGCGATGTTCACTAAAGAACAGATATCACTGATATTACGTCTTACTTCCAACGGTAAGAAATGATATCGCTTACAGCGGTGTTCATAGTCGACTGAGAATTGCTTAGCCTTGAAGTCCAAATACCGCAAAAATTTTCTCTGAACAGATTCGATACGAGATTTGTAGATCTCATATTGAGGGTTCCATATTTGAGAAGCGTACTCAAGGTGGCTACGTACTAGAGAACAATACAGAACTTTTAATGGTTTAAGGGAACGAAAGTTAGCACAAGCTCTAATAATGAAGCCCAAGGCTTTAAACGCTTTGTTGACAACTGTTTCTATGTGATCATCAAAAAGTAGCTTGCTGTCGTGTACCACACCTAGATCTCTGATACTGGTTTCCTTACTCAAATAAGTACCATCTAGTTTATACCCGGGGCCTATAATAGATTTCTGGCGAGTAAATACTACGTGAAAACATTTGGATACATTTAGTTGCAATTTGTTGATTTTACAATACTGCACAAATCTGTCAAGATCTGACTGAAGTAGCTCGGTATCAGATAATGTGCGTATGGCCTTTAGGACCTTCATGTCATCTGCGTATAGAAGAATGCGTGAGTTTTGAAAGCAGTTTTTGACGTCCATAATAAATATTGTAAACAACAACGGCCCTAATATTGAGCCTTGGGGCACTCCTGATGGGACAGATTTCCAGCCAGATTTTATGCCGTCACATGCAAGGGTTTACGAGATATCAATGAAAACTTAATGTATACTTGTGTCCAGCCAGCTTGAACTCAGGCTGGCTGGACACGTGTATCTCCGCTGCCTGATGATCTACGACCTTCAAAATGGTATCAAAATGTTGTGACGGGGACGATAATGATAACCTGAATTTGTGACGGAGAAACTTTGCGTAGTTTCAAAGATATTGATCATTTAAATTTTCTCATACAAACACTGTAGTAGGGTTACCAATATTGTAGGTTTTATGTAGGACTAAGTATATTTTAATGTGTTTTCTTTCGACACAAGTATACATTAAGTTTTCATTGATATCTCGTAAACCCTTGCATGTGACGGCATAAATCAAACGTTATTACTGTCACACATTGCGTCACCAAGTATTAGTAAAGGAACCGTAATCGAAAACGCTCCCGTTATGTGGGATTCGGAAGTGCCAGCCAAAAGTTTTCTACGTAAATTCAAGCTTTCTGGACACAGTTTTTTGCATTTTTCTACTAAACCACTGTACGTATCACAAAACTTTTAACTTGATGCCTGTCACATATTTATGTGACGCCCGTTGATATGCAAAAAGTCGTCAAAATCACTTCCGTTACCGAGATTGAGAGACCAGCGAAAAGTGGTTTTTCAAGCTGGCTGGACACGCTTTCGATCGATTATCTAAGATTCTGTAGCGTCACCTATTCTGAAATAAGGGTGTTTAGCCGTCACATAAAGTTCCCTATTGACCTAGTTAAATGCGAGCAGTTTTGAAGTTTTGTCCAGCCACAGATGACAGAAACAACAGGAGATATGGCAAGGAGGCGTGGTACACACGGCTACACATCAAGCTATACAAAACCAGTTAATCTTGGCCTCTCTTTACTAGATCTTTTCGCACAATGAACGATCAGATTATACTGGTTTTGTATAGCTTGATGTGTAGCCGTGTGTACATGCGAACTCATGTGGCCACGACGGGGCCTTATGCCACTTTCAATAATAAGTCGAATGTCAACTTGCGACGTCTTCACTGCTCGTGATTTTTTACAAAATGCCGCGTTGTTCAGTGAATGTTTGTAAAAATAATAGCTGTATTGTGAATTACACGAAAGATGGTATCTCATTTCACACGTAAGTACTACAAAAATAATGTTTTTCATATTAAATTCATTAAAACATTACTTCGTGGTACGAGAAACATGATGAAAAACCAAATCAATTGTTTTCATTAGGAACAAAAACCATTGCTTGTTTAGTACAAATCGACCAGTGAATCGGCTGATCTAATAGCGCAATGGATAGGTGTTTTACTGATGCTCTCACTCACACAATATTTTCGAAAAGCTGCTGCTGTCAGTCTTTGTGAGCTAGAGATGTCTAATTGTGATGTTTGTAGTTGTCGATATTTTATACGATGATTCTGCGTATACGTACGAATGGTTATACATATTATTATGCATTATACAATTAATTACTCTACACAATTGTTACTGCAGTATAAGGCGTATTTTATGGCGTTACTGAGCGTTGCCGTAAATGGAGATAAGAAAAACCAATATTCTGTACTATGTATTTACTAATAAAATATAAATTTATTTTTAGTTTAAACAACAAATTATAAATATAGGTAGGTACTAATAACAACGTTTATATTATCACGCTTTCTTATTTTTGCAAGCAATACTGAAAATAGAAAGTGCTTTTTATTGCTTAATATTGACTGAATAAATAGTATTCATTGGTTGCTCGAGTTATCTATCTATCAATCTATATACTTAGATAAAAAGAGAAGTCCTGACTGACTCACTGACTGACTGACTCATCAACGCCCAGCCCAAACCCTTGGACCTAGAAAGCTGAAATTTTGCACAGAGGTTCCCTTTATAATGTAGACAAGGAATAAAGAAGGATTTTTTTTTGAAATTCAACCCCTAAGGGACTTAAATAGGGAATGAAAGTTTGTATGGAAAATCGTCATTTTTGTAGTTAAACCGACATCCACGCGGGCGAAGCCGTGGGCAAAAGCTAGTCTTTTATTAAATCAATAGCTAATGGGAATGCATGTTACTGGGAACTTCAGAATTCGGGCATTAAATAGCCGATGAAATGTAAAAAAGTATTGTGTAAAAAAAATTAAGCGAATACTTAAAGACATTGGATTTTCTTTATTGGCGACTCACACACGGCTACACATCAAGCTACACATTTCTAGTATATGCTGATCTCGCATTGTATAGGATTTTCGTCGTACAATGCGTGGTCACTGTAAACTGAAAATGTTCCCATAGCTTGATGCGTAGCCGTGTGTACTCGTGCATGATTCTTCTTTCATTGCATCTTGCTTTTATTATTAACTAGCTGATGCCCGCGGCTTCACCCGCGTGGATGTCGTTCAAATTATATACTAAAACCTTCCTCTTGAATCACTCTATCTATTAAAAAAAACCGCATCAAAATCTGTTGCAACACATCTGTGGTGTAAGTTAATATTACGATTTACTACAGACACAAATAATTTTTTTTTTTTTAATCAACCTGTTTTGAATGAATGACTTTTTTATTTTGAATGATTTTTGGACATATTGTTTTTTATTTATAATATATTATTTTCAGGACCCCAAAACAACTTTATTACAATATAATAATAAATAGAACGAATCGATAACTTTTCGATTTAGTCAATCACTAGCGTCGAAGTAAAACAAAATGTATTAAGTAAATTGTGCGGTGCATGGTAAATACACGCTGTGACTGAAGGGATAAGGTTTATAATTGATTGTGTAGTACGTAATGTTTTAAGAAATGCGGATGTGTTTGCGAATGCGTATATCTATTGTTTTTACTGCTCTGCGTGTGTGAACTGACGACACAGGTCCCCATACATTTTCGGCTAAAGGGCATATCTCCTGTTGTTTCTGTCATCTGTGTGTCCAGCCAACCATAGCCACATAAAAATTGTGCCAGAAACCAGTTTGCATTTAAATCCTTTTAAAATGTCGTATTACGGGTGCGAATCATATTTTGTTCAACATACAGCCTGACACTGACCTACCACCTGCAAAAACGTAAGAAAATTTCATTTTGTCGGGCTACCCTGGCTCTTCCCCATTAACCCTTCGTGTGCCGAAACGTACACGAGACACAATTACTTTTTAATTGTTTCCATATACGCGGCATACATACACATGCACGTAACGTTCACAAACACAAGAGTTTTAAATCTATTACATTACAACGTATTATTGATGTTAAAAGGGGCATGGTACAATAGCGTGCAAACCACGAGTATACTTTTGTGTATGTTACTAGCATGTACAGTCGCCGTCAGATATATTGTAGCAGACAAGGTGACCAAATACTTCTGATCAATTTAAAATGTCAATAAGTTCCATACACTACAAGTTACCATTAATATCTGAACATTCATTACTTCATTAATATCTGAGCAGATGCTTTCAATAATTTCTATCAGATAACTAAAATATCTGTTGTTTGGTGTCAAGCACCTGTTCAGATATTAATGAAGTAATGAATGTTCAGATATTAATGGTAACTTGTGTCTTTTTACACTCATTAGTTTAAATATATGACACGGGAGAAAAAATTGGCGGTAGTTCTTTGGTTCCGCTGGAGGGGTCCATATTGGCTCACCTAAAGTTCTTTATCCGAAATTGTTCTTCCTAACGATTTGTAATCCGAATGATCACTCTTCCTAAAATTTTTCATCCTAAAGTTTTCATTCATACTATTTGTAGTCCTACCGACGATGTTCATAACACTCATGTTTCCGAAAATTGGAATTCATAATATCATTAGTGTAAATATATTTAAACTCCTACTGTTTTTTATCCTAACGCTTTTATTCCTAAACATAATTACCATAATATTTTTCTGTTTAGAATGATTAGAGGTCGTTTCACTGATTTTTGTCTTGAAATAAAATAAATGAATGAAATTCAGGTCAGAGTGTCGTCTTGGGGGCACTATGAAAAAAATACTTAGAAAAATTTCGCGACCAATTTCGAGGTAGCGCTCGCCGGCCGCTGCCGCGGCACCGCTCGCTTCGCTCGCTCGGCTCGCGCGTAGTTGGTCACAGTTCTAACCTAACCTAACCTATGGATATCTTTGCATAGTATATAAGGTCCCATTAAAATAGGTGGACAAATTTTAACACAGCGTCTAGTAAGCCTAACTAAAGACATCTAAACAAAAAAAAAAACACTTTATATAAAGTGATTTTATTTTGACTTAAAATAATAAATTGCCGGCACTCTAGAACAAACTCATCCTATAAAAGTAGGTATTTTATTTCTTATTCTTATATTTTTTTTGCTATTGTCCTTATTTTAGCGGTCTGAATGATTTCTAAAATTTTGTCCACCTATTTTAATGGGACCTTTTATAATACTGATTATTATGAATAAAAAGTAATATAAACAAAAAAAAGATATGACTTTGAATAATAGTGTAAAAGATGGTTATGTTGAGAAAATATAGGAAAACAAATAATAGTGTAATAGATGTTTATTGCTACAGACATTATGAAGTTGAATGCTTCGGAATTAAAACATTAGAGACAGAGAAGTTAGGAATTGCGATTGTTAGGATGAAAAATGTTAGGAAGAACATTTTCGGATTTCCAATTATCGGAGTTGAAATTTTAGGTGAACTTTGGCGCACCCCCGCTGGAGACTAACCACGTTTGAGAAGAGCTACCTGGCCTTTCCTGCATTGCTTGGGGAGTTGAGAAAAGGGCGAGCGGGGGTGTTTAATTGTTCCAAATGACATCAACCAGCAGGTTTCCCGTATATTAGACCCTTTATCGAAAGATGATTTCAGATAGCATAAATGGTCGCCGTTATTGTTTCTGCAGGACAGCTGATATTGTTTTGGAGATTTTTGGTAGCTTGTTCCAGGGTTTGTCATTTAAAAGATGTTGTTAGTTACTGCCAATTAGATCAGAGCTACCTATGTGATCGGCAGTAACTTTGTTTCGGTGGATTTGTGTCCACGGCGGCGGCGGCGGCTTACACTGACTTTTTCTAAAAGTTTATATCCAGAGACTATGGTTTCTTCTGAAAAAGTGTCTTTTGTGTACTGTTCAAGTAGTTCAGAATATTTAGGAATGAAACAATAATATATGGAGAACGACAACGTCTGGGGATAAATTGTTGAGAAGCTCACCTCACAGTTTCGCCAGACTTATCATAGTTGTGAGCTCTGGCTCAAGAGACTTAAACGGTTTCATCCACCCTCTCGCAGAAACACTGCCAGCTTTGGCAAAAAAATGCGAACGCTTATCGTTTTCCTATCTGATGGCATTATTGGCATTTGTTTTTCGTTTGGAAGTTAATTCTTCAATAATTTTTATGCCTAAGTTTTTTAGGTGCTCGATGAGAAGTCTTTAAAACAGTGCGAAGCTAAGAGAGCTATAATATAATACATAGTGAAAGATTTTAAAGGTTGGATGTAGTATTCTTGATAACTACTACAAATACGATTCCGAAAATACTTTTATTAAAAGCTGCATTACCCCATCGTGTCATAGGCTAGGTTCAAAATGTGTGCCATCTTTTTTATAATATGTATTACAAAACGCCATGAGTCGTCGGCATTCCATTAAAAAGTGTTCAAATGGTGTCATTTTTCCTGCACCTATAATTGGTTAAGGAGGATTAGGTGAACACATCGTTTCTTCGAGTATTCTTCAATAAATTTCATGATTTTCTTTTATGGTTTCAATTATAGGTTATATACAAATTCATGGTTGCCGTTCTCACCTCTCGATATCGAGTTTTCTTCGAACATCGTTCGCCAGTATTCCCATTCTTCATTTTTTTACTAAAGAAATCGAAATTAGGTCGAAATTTTGGGTTGCAGATCTAGCAGCACGGAGTCGCACTTTTCCACGCATCAGATTATTTTCTGCCACTCGTATATGCTAGAGTAAGAAGCAGAACGAGAATGATATCGCTCGCGGCTGCATCGACGATTTTTTCGGCTGCACGCTCTGTTTCTCACGTGCGAAAAGAGCGTCTCCACAATCCGTGGGCTCTATTTTTTTATCGCATCTTGTAAAACAGTGACACCCAATATTTGAGCTTCATTTCCCAAAATACATAAAGAATTTTCTGATTCGAAAAGCAAACATTTTCTTCTTATCACTGCCGAATATTTGCATATAAATAAAAAAAAACATAAGTGAAGGTCGGCAGTAACTTACAGGTAATAATCGTTGAAAAATTACAACGAATGTTGTTGATGTAATCTGGTTAATTTATTATTTAGTGAAGGCACCGCTAGTTTAATTGTAACAGCGCGAGTCGAACGTTAAGTTCATAATTACAGTTCGCGATATTCAGATAAATGTTCACCACATCGGCTGAGAGTCCGTGTCCACTTGAGTTATTTACATGTACGGTTACAGTTAATATTGAGATCTTGTAATTCTTGTGTGGATTTCTTTTTGCTGTTCTTGCTTTACTGTGAACTTATAGCTTTAACTGAATTTAGGAGTAAGCAACACAAAACTCGAACTCCAACGTTTTTTTACTGTCACATAATTAGTTGACTGTTTTTCTTTAATACATTGTATTTATAGAAATAATAACTACATATTATGCGCAGCTCTTCTGTTTTTATTTATATTACATTCGAGTTACAATAATTAGGTTTTATTTAAGACAAATGTTGTCTTTTGTAATAGGGTAGTTGACCAAAAATCTAATTAGCCCGTCATTAGATTAGAGTAGATTTCCAAAAAATATTGTAAGTACTCATATATTTTATTTTTCACTTAAAAAAAACAATAAATTATACGATGCAGTGCTTTAAAAACTCGTGTGACGTCATATTTCATGACATTTTTACCACAAGCCCCCCTCATGATCTCTGACTCGTTTTATTTTCGTAAATTTTTAAAAATTTGATAAAAAAAAAACACGTATCCAATATTTTTCGATAATCTAACTGACGGACAAAACAGAATCATATTTTTTTAGTCAGGAAACATCCCTATTGCATTCTACTAGATTGTAGGTATTATGAAATACTAGGTAGGTACTTAATCAAATATCATTATTAATTTGATAGGTAAAGCCAGCGATAGCAATAGCATGACAGTATTAGTTAAAGTTATGAACAAATTATCGTATGAATTATACTATTAAACATTTACCCCTTATTATATTATTAACCTTTTTTTATTGAAATCATTCCATAATAAAAAAGTATACAGGACAAATCTCTTAATATTTTATGAAGTACAAATATTTTATAGTTTTTCACAATATTCGGTGCGGACCCCTAAATCGAAAAGAGGTCGGAGGAGAGAGCATTAAATCGTAAAACAATCGCATAATGTGGAGGCAATATTTACAGAGGGAAATTAATGAGAGAGGCCCGCGCGCGCCCTGGGGCCTTCGCGCTCATAACTTTTAGGCATAACCAGATCGTATCGTGAAATAAAAATCAAGAAGTTAATTGAAATAATATAAATTTTCAAATTAAATTACGCTGAATTGTGTTACTTTGTGTTGTATTAATATTTAAAATATTGCCGGTTTCTGAAATGAGTTATTAAAATTGAGGATTCGCGAAATCCTGCTCGAGTTTTGAATTTTGTATTTCGAGTGCCACATTACAGTGCAGGAACTACCTGATGCACAGTTTGACTAATACCCTATTGAAATTAATAATATAATAATAATAATATTCCACAACTATCACACAACGCCATCTAGTCCCAAGCTAAGCAGAGCTTGTGTTATGGGTACTAGACAACTGATAAACATACTTATATATTTCTAAATACATACATATTATAGATAAATTACACCCAGACACAGAACAAATGATCGTGCTCATCACACAAACATTTGTCCTGGGTGGGAATCGAACCCACGACCTCCGGCATAGCAGTTAGGGTCACTAACCACTAGACCAACAGGCCAGTCAAAAAAATTATTAAATCAGAAAGAAACTCTGCGACCTGCGTTTGTCTGTGGTCGGGCAAATAATGAATAAACGCACTGAAAAAACTAATAGTTGAATTTCTGAATGTTGATTCCGTAACAGTTGAGTCAACAATAAATTACGTTGTGACAACCGTAGTACTACATTCAATGTAACAAATTAAAAAAAGTTAAAATCTAATTGTTGTTACAACCAAAAAAATGGGTTAAGCTAACATATTTTTTCATGTATAATCGCATAGCGGTCAATTTAACTAATAATTCGGTAATGTCAACATAATGTTTAGTGGAATCAGCAAATGAACTTAGTCAAATTTACAAAATTGATTCAACTATTTGCAAATTTACCTTTTAAAAGTAACAATTTCAGTTTGTTTGATTTAACAAATCTTATATGTAGGTTCTATATTAACACAAAAAATAGGTTGAATAAATGTTGATTCAACTAATTATTTTTTTCAGTGCGACATCCTAGCTATGACTATGTATATTGAATTCTAAAATGATTAATTTGAATATCTCAGTGATATGTAACTAATGCATTTATGTTTATTGTTATGATTACCTACGATTGACGATAATAATGTCTGTCTGTGTTTTTTTGTAACATGGCATGCCATGATGAATGAATATTGTATAACATCAGATAAAAATTAACTGCTTAGTAACTAGGACCTAATGTTTTGTACTTAAATGTTTTTGTAATTAAAGTTTTTGTATCAAAGTATTTTTTTTATAAACCGCATTATACCTAATGGCAAACCCCTTTTTTAATATTAAGATACAGTATAGATAGATATGGCACAGAATAATAGAAAACGAATAACATAAGAAAATACAGCAATATTTAACTACATAGTTAAATTATGGCTACCGAGTCCTAGGATATTTGCGGCCTATCAATTCCAAAATAAAGTAGCTTCAAAGCTAATGACGAAAATAGACGATTCTTTACAAAACCATATGCAACTTTACTTGTTTGAATATAATCTTTGCAGAGACTAATGTTGAGGGCGTGAATAGATATTAGAAGCATTAGGGCAAGGGGCAGGCGGCCAGGCGCACTGGCGCAGTGTAGGCGCAGGGCGGCCGCGGGCTCGGCGCTCGCGCGGTGGCGGTGAGCCGGGTGGTCGGCGATGCGACGACGCTGATTCATGTCGCTGATAGCTATCGCAGGCGCCGGCGCCCAGTGCTATTTTCTAAATTTATCACCATTCGTATTCGCCTACCACACGTACTGTAGTTTTGAATAAAGGCATCTATAATTCTAGCCGAAGAAAAGATCGTAGCTCGATCTGGACCCGGATCTGATTTATGAATCCATAATATTATTGAATAAAATTATACGGAATTACTTTGAAAACATGTTAATTTAGACTGCGTGTAAAATGTGCGTTGAATCCTATTTATGGAGGTTTATCTTATACTGTTGTGTAGATTTTTTGCACTAATGGATTATACCTCGCCCATTTTTAATAGTTCGTTGGACATATGCGGCTTTTAAATCAACATTTTATGACGACGTTATTTATGTGTTTCTCTAGTACAATGAATTTTAGAAATTATTCTAATGATTATATTTTGTTTTCTTCAGACAAAGAATTGTTGCTCATTTTGCGTAATGCTTAGGCACGTCTCTGGAAATACTTACTCATCACAAGAGACCGGATTTTATGCAACTTAAAATCGTTGAAATATTCAAATCAATTACTTGAAACATATAACAAAAGTGCAGTATAAATATGTAAGATAAAATAGAAATAGGTAGTTTATGTTTTATTTTAATTGAATATTTTCGACGAGACAGTATAATTATTTTTCCTTGAAAACTGAAGACCTGTTACAAATTATCATTACCGATTGAGCCTTCTATTAATTAAAATACCTACTTTACGCAACTTTATACAATTGCATATTATGAAAATATGCAATTGCATATGGAAACATGAACTTGCATAATAACAGTAAGTACTCATCACCATCCAAAACTGCTCTATAATGTATTTGTATCCTATTTAATACCGCATAAGGCGACATTAGCTGCCCGCGACCTTGAGCGCGCGCTTAACTCATCGCCTAAACAAATAAGGTTGAAAATGGGGATGCGTTTGATTCTCGTGACTGCCAAAATGAACGATAGTTCGCAGATTTAATTTATTAAAAAAAAAAACGCTGTAATGTTAAAATATTTTTACATATGTCTTTAGTTGGTTAAATTTCCTTTCAGATAGTAAAAAAAAAATAACAGTTATCACTCAAAATATTGAGCATTTCGAGACGAAAAAGTTTTTTCGTGTGATTTTTTTGTGATTTTTTTTTTCGAGGTTCTTGATTAATTTTAGAAATTTTTGCATAAGTCTTTTACCTATACATTTGACTATACACTGTATTTTTTTTTGGAATTGTAATAAGTAGCAATACGGCTAACTCTGCAACGAAAAACAGGTCGTTTTTACGGTGTCCCTCTTATCTGCGCCTTAATACACTCGAGAGCAATGAATCCGGGTCACTTAAAGAATGTTAAAAATCTCGGAAACTAAAAATGAGGTTAATGCAATAAATTGTATTTAATAGACAATGTAATACTCCTTAAATGAAAGTAAAAAAAATATGAGTCACCATACATTTTATTAACACAAAATTACATAAAGAAAAAAACTGCTGATCTCTCCTTAAAACAAAAATAGGAAACATGAAATTTTTGAACTTTATTACGATTTTCTTGAATTTTAATACTTCGTATTGCCTCCTCGTGCTTCCATTACTGCGTTTACGCGGTTTGGCATGCTGTACACCAAGTTCCTTATACGATTTTGGGGAATATTCTCCCATTCCTCTGTGAGAGCAATTTTGAGCTCACGAAGCGTGATTGGGGGAGGGTTTCGTTGTTTTACGCATCTGCCTAGCTCGTCCCAAGCATGCTCGATCGGGTTGATATCCGGGCTGCGCGCTGGCCACTCCATACGAGTAATGTTCATCTCTTGAAGGTAGTCATTCACAATCCTACCTGTATGAGGTCGGGCATTGTCATGCATAAATATAGCATCCTCACCTAAATTGACCATAAATGGACCAACGTGATCATTGAGGATTTCTTCCACATATCTTTCGCTAGTTAAAGAGCCGTTTTCTATGATCACCAGCTAGCTCTGTGCGACTTTCAGAAGAAATTCCGGCCCACACAAGTACAGACCCACCACCGTAGGCTACTTTTTCTTCGATGCATGCTTGCTTGAATCTTTCCCCTGGTCTTCGATACACTTTGCGTCTTCCATCGTGCTTGTAGAGCATAAATTTTGATTCGTCGGAGAACATAACTTTTGACCAATCTTCAATACTCCAATTTACGTGGCTCTGGGCATATCTTAGTCTTGAAATACGATGCCCACGCTCCAGTTTAGGGCCGTTTGCAGGTCTAAGGGGTTTTAAGTTAGATTCAGCAAGCCGACGTCTTACTGTCCATGCACTTGGGTTACTTCCTCCGAGGCGTCGAAACTGATTTGTGAGTTCAGTTCCTGTGAGAAAGCGATTTCGAAGCATGGTGTTCACCAAGTATCGGTCTTCTCGTGCTGTGGTACACCTGGTTCTGCCCGTTCCTGGTCTGCGTAGGTTAGAACCAGTTTCTTCGTAACGTCGGAGAACTCTTTGTACTGTTGACAGCGACACACCGACAGTCCTGGCTGTATCGCGCTGACTCCGGCCGGTTTCCAGCATTGTAAGTATTCTGGTGCATTCTTCAGGCGTAAGCGACATAATTTCAGCTTGACTAATGAATATAGAGCACTATCAACATGGTTTATGTACCCACATAAATGACAGATTACAAACAAAAGCAAAACCAAATGCTGTAATTACGTAGTTCCATCTTCGAAAGTGGCCCTTTTTCAAATTTGATTTTTTTATGATATAACTTTACAATAACTAAGAAGTTTTAATACCTTCATTTAAGGAGTATTACATTGTCTATTAAATACAATTTATTGCATTAACCTATCATTTTTAGTTTCCGAGATTTTTAACATTCTTTAAGTGACCCGGATTCATTGCTCTCGAGTGTAGATGCTCGAAGCTCCCTCTGCACTGTGATATTTTCGACCACAAAGGCAACCTTGTCACTATAGCTGGGTGACTTTTCGGAAGCAAATACTTCAGTTATCCGGTTGGTTGGTTCGCTGATTCGAGGTCGTCCATGCACAGAAAAGATAAGATTTCATAAGATGAAAGATTTATCTTTCATCTTATGAAATCTTATGAACGATAGCCACCAGACGACATCGGTTTACCGATGTCGTCTGGTGGCTATCGTTTAAACTAGAGCATGCTTATTCTGAAACCAATGCTGATGATTCCAGTAATTTTCAGACTAACCAATTTAATTTAGTGGAATGCCATCCGTGACTGAAACTTGGGGCATACGGTCGCTGAGATATTAGCCTAGTAATTGACAATTACCAACCAATCCAAACAAACAGTTTCGACATTCGTACTGAAGAAAGCTCAAATTGAAGCTCCAATATCCTCAATGGTTACACAACGAATTGAACCATGTTTACTATTAACTGTGTCAAGTGGATTAACGGCACCTGAGAATGCCAAGTGTACCAACGAGAAAAAGAATTAATCTTGAGACTACAAGCAGTTATTTATATAATAGCAGCGCGAATTAAGGCAACAAGTCTCAGATTAACAATAGCAACAAACAAACGGAAGGTAACAGAACGAAGACAAACATTCGTGGCTCTTTCAAAGGCACACAATAGTCGTCATCAATTACAGGCAATAGATCGCCCAACATCATTTGTCCGTCCGTCCGTTACTCGACTGGGGCATTCCCACGGCTCTCGGGACGATCGTGTTTGTTGTCGGAATATGTCCAACGAGAAATAGTAATAGAAAATTGTTTCTGATTGCCTCGCTCTCTACCTACTTTGATCGTCTACTCGTCCACGTTCCTATTTTTATTGGATAGGTAGGTACTCATGGTACTGAACTTTCGTTTGTGATCTCACCGAATTAATGTTGCATAAGTAAGTTGCATTACTCTTCTACAAAACTTTTTAACAAACAAAAAATAAAACGGACTTAAAAAAAAAAACAAAAATGTCAAAAATAAATCAGTTTCTGAAGTCAGTGGCAAAAAAATGAAACAAACAAACAGAAGTCACCGACTTCAGAAACTGATTTATTTTTGACATTTTTGTGTTTTTTTTTTAAAGTTTTTATTTTTCACTTTTTAGTGGTTCACATGTTCATGGGTCATAATGTGGAGAATGTAGTTTTTTTTGTTGAGTTTTGTTGATTTTTCAAAAACCGCTTGTCCGATTTCGATAAAAAAAATATGGGACCATTTGGGAAGTATACCCTTTCCAACAAAAAAAGATTTTTTCAAATCGGTTAACAAGTGACGGAGTTATGCCCCAACAAAAAAAAAAATATAAACATCCGAATTGAAATTTTTTTAGAAGTCGGTTTAAAAATGTTTAAAAATCCCATTCGCCTATTGCTGATTAGTAGATATCACTCGAGCCCTGATTATAATTTTTGTTTACTAAGGTTAAGGGTTTAGGCAACAACAACATTAAAAACGAATGTCTTGAGTAGTGTAGGTACTCACACGGTAAAATCACGGAGTAAATTCCAGGTTTATAATTATGCAGAACGATGCAAACCGTTGTTCTCCAGATGTTATCAGACACAAGACCGAAGAGAAATTGCTCCGATCAAAAGATAATCTCGCCGGAACCAAAATTGATCATTGATAGGAGGCGCGCGCGCGTCCTGCCGCCTGCCACCAGCCCACGCCCACGACAATGTTAACTCTTTTTTAATTTCAAGGAGTTTGTAACTGAAAATTGGCAATTTATTTTAATAACACCAATACAAGGAAATATTTATGTGGTAGAAAATCTACTTTCAACCTACCTTCTACCTTCGATGCACAAAATACGAACAATGATAACCGCAGAAGGGTACAGGCATAGTTTGTGCAGGTTATAATGTTAGGTATCTAAGCTACACACATTATTAGCCTGCATATTTGGGTCACCTCTCAGTACAGCCAGCTTCATTCGATCTCTCGGTCAATAAATATCAGATTAAAGTGCCGCTATTGTAGCCTTCACGCACAAACTAGTACCGTGGCTTTCAATAACGGTTCGCACTATGCAGATTATCACTGGGGCGATAACCACGACGTGAAAGCGATAGCGGCGACACGATGCAGTGGAGCGGGTGGCGGCGCGGGCGCAAGTGCTCCGCAGCGCATGCGCGAGGGGCGCGTGACGTGCCGTGACGTGACGCCTCACCCACCAGCATACAGCCAGCTTCAATAACTCATACCTGCTGCTAGACTCCTGCAGTTTCTGAACATGTCGTACCGTGCACGATCGGTGTTTGGCCCGATTAATTAATTTGACAGTTTGCTTTAAAACGTTCATAGCAGGTAATGTTTGATTATATTTTCCATGTAAAGTAGACAAGGAGAATTATTCTTCCCAAGCAGGTAACTTCTTAGATTCTCTCTGGAACGAACATTAGAAGACCATTTTCAGTGAAGTCATGGCTAATTTTAAGGTGCGCAATAGCTGGTTTCTTTGCTGTTAGGGCAGGCACACATCAATCCAATAGCGTGTAGTTTAGCTAGGTACGAATTTTATTTATGAGCTATCAATCAATTAATTAATTATTGATGCATGTATCATGTTTCTGCATATCCTGACTAGGGCATGCAATATCGCAAGGTTCTCAATTCCGGAACTGAGTTCCGATACTGGAGGTCTGATTCCGGAATTCCGGAACTGGTTCCGGAACTGGTAAATTTTTAAAGTTTGTTTCAAATCAAACAAGATTTATAATTATATCAGCCTTTTAATGATTTTCAGTAACAAATTAAACATATTTGGTCATCTTTCTCAATTATTACTCTAATTAAACATTTTAAAACCGTAAAATCAACAAGGTTTATAAATCACGCAACAGAATTAAACATTAGTAATGTTAATAATCTACCAATCCGCACTGGGCCCGCGTGGTAGATTATAGCCCATCCTTCTCCTAGAGAGGAGGCCTGAGTCCCTGCAGTGGGAACATTATAGGCTGATGATGAATGTTAATAAAAAAACTTACGATATTTTATAAACAACATATTGAGATATTGTACCGTATGGTGTCGGATGTAAAGAATAGCACCATCCCATATCGTCGTAAGAGGCGACTAAGGGACTGGGACCAGAGGTTGGGCAGCGGCGTTCTCTGTGCCTTTGTAGCAACCATACTGCGATCGCCAACCCGCCTTCCAAGTGTGGCGATTATGGCAAACCCCCTCTAATAAATTAGAGCGCATGACAAAAATGGCCCCTAGTACCCGGTAGCCCGTCTACCCTCGACTACGGTACGTTAGCGGACGAGGCAACGGCGTGGCAAGGGGTGCTAAGAATCCCCGGAAGAGATCCGGCTACCCCAAAACATACCGACGACTTATCCTGGCGACATATATTCCGAAAAGGCTTTAGTACCGTAGACCGAAGAGTATAACCTTCCTCTCTGTTTAGCGTTTTTAGACTACGAGAAAGCCTTCGATTCGATCGAGATTTGGGCTGTACTGCAGTCTCTCCAACGGTGCCAAATCGACTACCGGTACATCGCGGTGTTTGTAAAAAACGCTCCCATGTGACATGTCAGTCCAAATTCAGGACCAGACCTCGGAACCTATCCTTCTGCAGCGCGGTGTGAGACAGGGAGACGTCATATATCCGAAACTGTTCACCGCAGCACTGTAGGATGTCTTCAAGGTTCTAGATTGGAGAGGTCACCTTCGGTTTGCCGACGATATAGTGGTCATAGCTGAGACCATGGAAGACCTCAGTACAATGCTCGATGACCTCAGTAAAGCTTCCGAAAGAGTGGGTCTTAAAATGAACATGGACAAAACCAAGGTTATGTTGAATGTTCATGTAACACCCACTCCTATCAAGATCGGAGACTCTACACTCGAAGTTGTGGACGATTATGTCTACCCGGGACAGGACAGACCTACCCAACTGGACCGTCCAGTTGGGTAGGTCTAACTTCGAGAAAGAGGTCAATTCGGGATTTTCGGGGTTCGGGAAGTTTTGCGGTATCTTCTCGTCCAACTTACAACAACTTACAGTGTCTCAACTCGAGACGAAAGTCTATGACCAGTGTGTGTTGCCAGTGATTACATACGGGACCGAAACGTGGTCGCTCACCATGGGCCTCATCAGAAAGCTCAAAGTCACTCAAAGGGGAATAAGGAGGGCTATGCTCGGAGTTTCCTTGCGTGATCGAATCAGAAATGAGGACATCCGCATGAGAACCAAGGTTACCGACGTAGCCCGAAGAATCGCCAGACTGAAGTGGCAATGGGCAGGGCACATTGCTCGCAGAATGGATGGCCGATGGGACCGAAAAGTTCTGGAGTGGCGACCACAAACGGGAAAACGTTGGGAATTGACTTTGGGAAAGGTATCGTCCTCTGCTTGTGCAAAGAAGACTTGCGGATTGTGTAATTAGTGGATCACACCTGCTAAAAGTAATCTTCTTTGTTTAATACGACTTCGCAAGTTCATCGCCAGTTTAGAACTCACAAAGAAGTTTCTTGAGCATAAACTGTAACGTGATATCAGCTGTATGCTGTAAAGTATAGTGTAAAGCGTCGCGCAAAAAATAATAATCAAAATATCAAAAAATTATGAATATCGGAATTCCGGTATTACTCCTCTCAATTCCGGAATTGAAATATCAGGAAAATTGTTACGGAATTCCGGAATAGGGGATCGGACAAAAAAAAACTAATTAGTCCGTCAGATAGATTTCCAAAAATTATTGGACACGTATTTTTTCTTTTTTCACGTAAACTTAAAATGAAGGCGATACAGTGCTTCGAAAACTCGTGTGACGTCATATGATAGTACATTTTGACGACACAAGTGACGTTTCAAGCCCCACTCCAAGATCTTTGACGCGTTTTATCTCCGTAATTTTTTATTGATTTGATAAAACAAAAAACACGTATCCAATATTTTTCGATAATCTAACTTTCGGACTAAACAGAATCATATTATTTTGACCCAGTCCGATCCCCTATTGCGAGATTCCGGAATTCCGGAATGCATGCCCTATCCTGACACCTGTGCACATGACGATCTTATGACTGCATCAGCGGGCGGAGTTCGCATAGCCGAATTTTAACCATCGGTATAATTATGAAAGTTTAGCCATCGGCACGCGAAGAAGGATCAATCAATCAGCCCTTTATCCTGAAGTTCTTGGTATGTTTTTTAAATATAGATATTTTGACAATAGAATAACCTTTTGGCAAATGCCTTTTCTGTTGCTTTCTATATCTGGTGACCCTCTGGTGCGAGATTGTCTTCCTGTTCATCTACTATATGTACCTAAGTAAAAAAAAATAATGAGCCCTCTTTAAAATAACGAAAAGTTGCGGGAGCGAAAGCAGAAGCCATTGGCAAAAGCAAGATTTTTTTAACATTTTTATCTTAAAAAAATATTGTCTGCGGAAAAAGTATTGGCAAAGAACGATGAGAAAAAAAAAACAATCTTAATTTGCTTAAAGAAAAGAAAAAAAGCAGTGTAAAATAAAATCTTAATCCGTTAAGATTGCGGTCCTGAAATTTCGAATTTCGAGCACTCAAACACTATCCATCGTCCAGCTCTAAGATTCCACTTCATCTCACCCAGATGAGGACGAGTTCTACGATTTATTCAACAAAGCCACAACTGTCCTAAGGCAAGTTCTAGATAACTCGACAATCTGGGGTCCTTACGGGAACGTGAAACACGCCTTCTTCAATTTGCTTTTGATTTAAACCTATGTATGTGTAGTTAACAGCTTCTTTTACAAAAACCTCATAGAAATTTCCTTAAACAATAAAACTAATAACAAGGGAATAAACTACAATCTCACCTTCAATAGAAAAATAATTGAAAACATCCAAATGATTAATAAAATTAGGTTCTGATTACAGATCTGTACCTACGCGAAAAAATTAAACTCGACACAAAAATTAACCTGCAAGTAAGTATATAAGAGAAACTAAATTTAATAAACAATCACTAATACTACCTGTAAACAGAGTTCTTTCTAAAGCTTAGAAATATTTTTGATATGACATGATTAAGAGATCTAAGAAAAAAATGTCCAACAACAATACAACGAAATAACTAAAAGCAGTAGAGCAGTAACACAGTAAACATTTTCAGATGAAGCTGCAACATTAATAGAAAAGACACAGAATTTGTGTGCAAAAAGAGACTTACAGTACATACTTAAAAATAAAGAAGTTAAAGGCAGTATTAGAACAGATGTTATAAATTACAACGATAGACTGATCTAAAATGCTCTAGAAAATAACTGGTCCCTGAAAATAGCAAAATAAGGTGTTTTCAATTCATAATTCCTGGAACACATTTTTAAAAATAGGCAACGATTAGAAAATAAAAATCATCATCAGCATAAATTCCTATAATTTTGCCACTGATGAGACTCAGGCCTCCTCTGGGCTATAATCCACCACGCGTGCCAAGTGCGGGTTAGTGGATGTCACATAACTTCGAATTTTTTGGTTCTAAGTTCTATGCCGGTTTCCTTCACCGTTTTGAGAGCAGCGGTGATGAAATAAATTACACATAGTAATGCCTGGGTTGGAACCCACGACTTAGTGTTCGTAAGTCGGAGCCGCCACCACTGGGCCACCGAAAGAGAGAAACGAATGAATAGATCAAAAATATTAGTAATCTGTACGAAATTGTATAAATCCCTTGACCTCGACGACACTCAACCATCCTCAATACCCGACAATTGCTGTTCTGATAATATAATCCTTAACTGGACGGACAGCCAGTCCATGTAGCACTCACCAGAATGAAAAAGAGAAGATGACATCAGCACAATATCTTTGAAAATCGGCGAAAGTGTCCTACTTACATCACCACCAACCTCTTTAAACAGCATTTTACAGTCCGGTAGCTTCCCAAAAGATTTTTGTCGCTCAAATAGCATTGAGCTCAAAAATTCCTCATTTTAAGAGAATGAGAATGGAAAGAGGCATTATTTATTTATTAAAACTTTATGCACAACAAAACGTACAAAGGCGGACTTAATGCCTTGGGCATTTTCTACCAGTCTACCTTAGGGTGATGCAGAGACAATACACAGTAGGTGCAAAACAGAAAAACATGTTGATGAAAATATATACCTATACCTAAAAAATAAGAATAAATACATACATATATAATATATACATACATAAAATATATAAAGTTCTGATAGATAAGCAAGAAAGACTAAACAACTTAATTTTGAGACGAATCTGCCATGGCGAGACGTGAGAGTCGTCGTTTGAGAGTGCCAAATCTACGTTTCGCCGACAACATTGTTCTCTTTGCATCCTCAGGCACAGAATTTTGGTTAATGCGTCAAGATCTGAGCGACAATGAAACACCTAAAATAATAAAAAAAAATAAGTTCAAAAATCTAAAACCCGACTTCTAACAAAATCGCGGTCATAAAAGTAGAAAACAAGAAAATAATTCTTGTCTGATATTCTTCGTAGTCGCATGCCACTGATACCTGATGCTCCTTCATGGCGTTCTCGTTGATACAGAAGTCAGCTGCTAATTGGCTAATTGCCATTAGCAAGGTCAATGCGACTACGAAGAATATCAGACAAGAATTATTTTCTTGTTTTCTACTTTTATGACCGCGATTTTGTTAGTAGTCGGGTTTTAGATTTTTGAACTTAATTTTTTTATTTGAATTTTATTTTTGTGTGTACTTAAACTATAATGTAATACATATTTGTAATGTGCACGCCAAGACCTTTCATTTGATACCAAACTTGCTATGATGATAAAATTTAATATTTTTTGAGGTAAGTTTTTGACATTTAAATTCCGTCATAAAAATAGTTTTTAAAATTTATATAGCCTATGACACCCGAGCTATTCTTACGAATCTATTGACACCTAATTTATTAAAATCCCTTCAGTAGTTTAGGCGCTACGGTGGAACATACATACATACATACATAGACTGCCAAAATCATTACCCTTCCTTTTGGCTTCGCCGTAGTCGGGTAAAAAATAGACAAGCAGTCATTTGCCAGGCGAGGTGTGACAAAGAAATCGCAAGACAATCAAAAAATGCCTGGAAGACCTACTGGTCTGAACTATTCAAGAGGGACTTGCCTGTGGCAGTGATACCCAAACTAAAGGGCGGCATTTTGCCCGTCTTTAACCTATGGTGCACAGATTTAGTGTTTGACTAACATTCATAAGTCCAAAAACAGAGAGTATACAAACGAGCAATCAACCGAAGTATAAAACACATTGAATTAACGTATCGTGTTTGAAACACAGAACTGTGTTATAAACTGTAGGCAAAATAGTTGGAGACTGGTGCCTTCACACTGTGAGGAGGGGTGGATGTCGTTGCAGGCTTCGAAGGAGATGGTGGAAGGAACTAGACAGGTTCCGTCAGAACGAGAAGGGTGCGCGGGTTCGCGAGAAATGGAAGAAATGGAGGGAGGCTTTTGACCTAGAGTAAGACAGAGCAGTCAAAGTTAAAACCTAATCAGTTCATTTTTTAATGTTTATGAATACGAAAGTATTTGTGGATTTATTTGAAAGGATTAAGTTAAAAAAAGAAGGTAAAAGAACCTATGCTGCGGAAGCAAGCTCGAACGTAACACGCTGCATCTGACAAGTGACAGGTATGAATCGACCCTTCAAACAGGAGTTGCTTGGTCAAATTACACATGCAAGATCAAGATTGAAGAAAACGCTTGCTGAAATAGCAACCGAAAATTTCAAACGCTTTGAAAATTTTAACACCCTATCTGGTATAAAATATTTAGACAATTTGTGATCAAACATGCTCGAATTTAAGCAATTACGACAAGGTGACTTACGACGAGCTCAATAAGGTTGTAGAAGATTTCCAAACTATTCCAAAAGTTCAATGTTATCTTCGATAGAAAAATAAGTTGCACAGATTTGATGAAGTAGCCAGTATAATGTCATATCACAATTATTTGAATTTCACAAGAATAAAAAAGATGAGATTGACGTTTGACCTCGAACTTGTCGCCTGTCCAGTGTCAATATTAAAAAGCAAACGATGTTTATTGAAAACCGCATCTTGCAACCGATATCGACTTAAGTGTTGCTTAATCATCTTTTATTAGTTTTGGCATTTTGGTCATCTGTGTTGATTTTATTACGATGAGCCTCGACCGCATTTATGAAATAGATTGTATTACCTAGCTATTTTGTTGACCAGCGTTCACCACTTCTGATGGTCGAATGCAATCTATTCGAAAAAAAAAATGGTAATGAATGGAGCTCTCAAAAACGGTGAAGGAAAACATCGTGAGGAAACCGGCATTGTCCTAGAACCAAAAATTTTAAGACTTGTGACATCTACCAATCCGCACTGGGCCCGCGTGGTAGATTATAGCCCATTCCCTCTCAAAGAGTGGAGGCCTGTGTCCCAGCCGTGGGAAGATTATTAGGTTGTTGATGAAATGGAACTTGAGGTTTTCTACTCAGGTGCTACAGGAACACGTTCATTCTAAAGGATAACGAAAACTTATCGAGTAGATATTAGGTCCTTACTCCTTACATATAAAATTGGCGTTTTATACAGGGTGGTGCCGACAATAAATGAAACTACTGGTAGTTCTAGTTCATAGGAACATTTTTAAACTATCAAATAAATCCTAACACCAAAAGAACTGTGGGTCGTCCGGCGGCGACATGGGTAGTCGTCGACAATATAGTTGCTATTTCGAGGAAACCTGGATGAGGCTGTCACAGGACCGTGGAGAATGACATAAGAAAAGAGATGCCTATACCCAGCAGTGGGTGAATTCAGGCTGTGGATCATGATGATAGCCAGTTCGACAAGACGCTAATATGTAAGTAAAACCTAATTTAATTAATTAATTCTGATTAACTCATCCCTTTTTTTCTCGATGTGGTAATCCTCAATGAATGTCCCCCCCGCCCTGGGGAGAGGGGAAGGGTTTCAAACTCGTACTGACTATAACCATAACAAACTGTGGAGAAGCAGGGGTCACTGGTGGATGACCAATTGACATGTATTTCACGCTATATCAAAAACAAAATTGTGGTTTTTTCTGCGTTTTCTTGCATAATTTTAAAAATGAAAACCGTGTAATTTTTTTCAATGTCTTTTTAAAATATACATGTTTCAGTTTACTCATGTTATTGACTTGCAAATATAGATCAATACAGAAGGTTGTGACAGCAACAAGTATGTATCTTAATAGATGCTCTTAAAAGTTCAAAGGTGAATTTTGCTTGGATTTTACGTCAATCAACTTTGGTTTCGCACCTACGCTCAAAAAACTCAGTGAATGACCCCACGTGTCAAGGTATTGGCATATATCTACCCAATAAACGTCTGTATGGAAGTAGCACTCAATTAAACAAGCAAGGTTACCTACTGTCAATGCTTGGAAAGTTTCACTTATATTGCAAGGTGCTCTATTAACAACTATTGTAATATTTCAATGAGTAATCTTCTTATGATGTGATGAAATTTTATATACATTGCGTTGCTTATCGTATTGGATTTATATAAAGGTTTATATTACATTGCAAATCGATTCGTGGGATGATGCGTGAGATATTAAATTAAGCCATCAGACTTGTAGGTAGGTAAATAGGTGCCTATTTAATCCGCAAGGGTATACAAGACCGAAGAGGATCGGATTTCAATTTGAATTGATTATCGAGTATTGAATGTCTGCACTAGTTGAAAGCACTAAGCACAGCACAGCGTGGCGTGGGTGCTGTCCGTAAACAAATATAATGAACTGAGTAAAGATTTCAATGGCACTTAACCTTTTGTCCACGTGCGGTTCTCCAACAAGCCATTGTGTTATCTGACTGTTCGTTCTTTTACCACTCTCAAGTGTTTTCTTGGTATACCAAAGCTTTGTTGTTATAGGAATCTATCGGGGCCATGCAGTGATGTGTGATATGTTTATGTGATTTCGATCCATGTGATTTATTGTTGATTGTCAGGTGCTATCGATTTTAGTATCTTGAACGAAAATTGTGCGCCGCTTTGACTCAAGTAAATGACTCAGTCACACTCTGTAAGCGCTTGTTCGTAGCTAAGTACGTGTAGTTTGTCTCGTTGCGTCGATCTACATTAATTAGTAGGTAGAAACACTAGTAGCTTACTTTCCAAATAATGGTCGATTGAGTTTCTTTACCAATCATTGAAAACCAAACGTTAAAATCATGATTTACGAAATGATTGCATGAAGTGGTTTTTATTAGCTTGAATGACATGTTTTTAAACTGTTCAATGTAAGTTCGTTGAGAGTTTACGCTTATTATCAATTTGAGAACGGTAATAACATGACATACAGTATGTGATGCGGCGCAGATAGCGAATGCGTGGCGTTTGCTGTGGACACGTCTGATGCACAAGATAAGGCGGGAGGCAGCGCGTGTCCTGCGAAGCGCCTAATGGCCGACATCGCCGCGGGCGCAACGTGCCTCACAGTTTAAATTGAACGTCAAGCTATCGATTTGCATAAATCACACCGTTACCATTTTCAATTATTTGACTGGTTACATTTAACTCGGACAATCAAAACATGTTAGATTGTTAGTGACGTTGATGTTCCAGATCACCCTTTCGGCATAGATGCAATCATAATGCATACTGTATACCTACATGTATATTATGTCACGCCATGATGTCTTCAACTTCAATTAGGATCTGTGACTGTCCTAGTTTGCAAGGTTTATATACCTACTTTTACCAACTATATAAAAAAAATGATAAACGACATTTTTTCAAAAAGCAATGTTTTTAACAAAATTCATATTGTTAAATATGTATGACATGAGTATTAAGGGAAAGCTGACGACGTGAATAATTTTTTATTGCGTCGATTCATTTATTATTCGAAGTTCGACTTCCATAAATTACGTCCTTTTATTTTGACAACATACGTTATACGTTGTAAGCAGTATCTTTTGAGTAATACTTACTTTCAATTACTTTGATACTTGCGCTTCATTTTCCTCGCTGTGCAACAAGTTGATGTGATTATTTTTTGCAAACGTATGTGGGACAGGCAAAGGTTGTGTTCTGGCTAAATGCTTCGCGGCGGTGCTTATGAATTTATTTGAATGTATCAAAGATGATATGTGAGAATCGTCGTTAGCAGTATATGCAGTGCCGATCGGGGCACTCGGCGAACAATGGCCTCAGCATAATAGTGTCTCGCACTCGCGCCGGGCTGCGGAGCCGGCGACCACGCCTGCCGCTTTCCGCGAACAACTTGACGGCTCTGATAAACGTGTACCTTATTTAAATATTTATGAATGCGACCCATTCGGTACCTCGTCATTGAATGATAACATAATTAAGACACAAACACTTATTATTATGCAGGGAGGGCTTAGTGAACGTTTTCTACGATGACGATGTAGAATTAATAATCTCGTAAGAGCCGCCAGTAATAAATTTGTATCCACTCAACTTACTGAATCAAGACTCAAGAGCCTATAGTTGATGTACCTAGATGAAACTAAGTTTTCGGATTGTCTTCACAATTATGTTGATACTAAGCTGTACGTAAGCGCCACTTTATCAGGAGCCAGATGTAGAGTAGGTTATAGGCATATACGAGACAGGTTGGAGGCAGACGTTATTATATTCAGTTTTCAATCCAGAATAACCGGTGCCTTTATTGTAGAGAACAACATAGATAGCAAATAAACTACGTTTATACGTTACTACTGATTGCCGTTGATGGGCTTGTGAAGTTTATATCTCTAACTAAACATAATGTTGTGTGTTCTCGATTATCGGCTGCACATGTTCAACGTGGGTGTCGATTGTTGCGGTAAAGAACCAAGGTGGACAGAAGCATCAAAAACGTCCACTACTCCACTGCTGCTAAAGTTTTTAAAAGATAACTACGACTTGATGAGACCATTGCTCTTACCCTTTCGAGTGACTAGTGTTACAACGAGGACCACGTAAGATGGTATTTCGAAAATTATTTAATAAACACCAAAAGATGATGTATGAAACTACTGTGTGAATTTTAAATACATTTTCACTTCACGTTTTACATAATTTTCAAGAAGTTTCCTGTGATATATTCATATAAATTAACATTACGAGGCGAAGCCGCCCTTTTAACAAATTGTTACCAAGAAGAGCTTGATATATCTAGAAAACAGTAAGGGGAAAGTGACGGGTCCGGGTGCGCCAAAGTTCACCTAAAATTTCAACTCCGATAATTGGAAATCCGAAAATGTTCTTCCTAACATTTTTCATCCTAACAATCGCAATTCCTAACTTCTCTGTCTCTAATGTTTTAATTCCGAAGCATTCGACTTCATAATGTCTGTAGCAATAAACATCTATTACACTATTATTTGTTTTCCTATATTTTCTCAACATAACCATCTTTTACACTATTATTCAAAGTCATATCTTTTTTTTTGTTTAAATTACTTTTTATTCATAATAATCAGTATTATAAAAGGTCCCAATAAAATAGGTGGACAAAATTTTAGAAATCATTCAGACCGCTAAAATAAGGACAATAGCAAAAAAAAATATAAGAATAAGAAATAAAATACCTACTTTTATAGGATGAGTTTGTTCTAGAGTGCCGGCAATTTATTATTTTAAGTCAAAATATTTTTTTTTGTTTAGATGTCTTTAGTTAGGCTTACTAAACGCTGTGTTAAAATTTGTCCACCTATTTTAATGGGACCTTATATACTATGCAAAGATATCCATAGGTTAGGTTAGGTTAGAACTGTGACCAACTACGCGCGAGCCGAGCGAGCGAAGCGAGCGGTGCCGCGGTAGCGGCCGGCGAGCGCTACCTCGAAATTGGTCGCGAAATTTTTCTAAGTATTTTTTTCATAGTGCCCCCAAGACGACACTCTGACCTGAATTTCATTCATTTATTTTATTTCAAGACAAAAATCAGTGAAACGACCTTTAATCATTCTAAACAGTTGTATGAGTGAAAATATTATGGTAATTATGTTTAAGAATAAAAGCGTTAGGATGAAAAACAGTAGGAGTTTAAATATATTTACATTAATGATATTATGAATTCCAATTTTCGGAAACATGAGTGTTATGAACATCGTCGGTAGGACTAAGCCAATATGGACCCGTCGGGTCCATATTGGCTCACCTAAAGTTCTTTATCCGAAATTGTTCTTCCTAACGATCTGTAATCCGAATGATCACTCTTCCTAAAAATTTTCATCCTAAAGTTTTCATTCATACTATTTGTAGTGCTACCGGCGATGTTCATAACACTCATGTTTCCGAAAATTGTAATTAATAATATTATTGTAAATATATTTAAACTCCTACTGTTTTTTATCATAACGCTTTTATCCCTAAACATAATTACCATAATATTTTCACTCATACAACTGTTTAGAATGATTAAAGGTCGTTTCACTGATTTTTGTCTTAAATGAATGAAATTCAGGTCAGAGTGTCGTCTTAGGGGCACTATGAAAAAATACTTAGAAAAATTTCGCGACCAATTTCGAGGTAGCGCTCGCCGGCCGCTGCCGCGGCACCGTAGTTGGTCGCAGTTCTAACCTAACCTAACCTAACCTATGGATATATCTTTGCATAGTATATAATACTGATTATTATGAATAAAAAGACAAGAAATCTAAACAAAAAGATATGACTTTAAATAATAGTGTAAAAGATGGTTATGTTGAGAAAATATAGGAAAACAAATTAAAGAAATAAATGTTTATTGTTTATTTAATTAATAGATGTTTATTGCTACTGACATTGTGAAGTTGAATGCTTCGGTTATGAACATTATAGACAGAGTAGTTAGGAATTGTGATTGATAGGATGAAAAATGTTAGGAACAACATTTTCGGATTTCCAATTATCGGAGTTCAAAATTTAGGTGAACTTTGGCGCACCCGACAGTGACTGATTCACAAGTTCCTTAAGCCTGTAGGGCGTAGTACCTTTTTAGTTTTTTTAAGAACCTGTAGTAGTATTGGAACAAAACTGGTTATTTACCTATCCGATCATTGTAAGATAAGTAGAAAAAAACAATTTGACAAAAAAGCTCGTAACGTGAAAAAATCTCGGACTTTACTAAGGAGTGTTTTTCAACAACCTTCTATACTTATAAAAAAAAGAAATGTTGTTTTAAAGTGTATCTTAATTTTTCTACTTTCTTGAAGCGGTACCTACCTATCATAATAATTGTTAGCGGGCACGCGACCACATGCAGGCTGCACTGGCCAGTGTCCGCGCTACGCCGCGCCGCGTAACCGATAGAGCGGCACTAGTAATTGACATTTTATGACTCGTTTACTTAGATAATCCATTTTATCTGTTATAAGATCTGCTAGTAAGAAAGATGAATCAAAATGTATCAAGTTACTTTGTATTTATTGCTATTTAGGAATGTTTATGGTTTTATTGGGTTTTTCATATAGGAAAGACACGGGCTGCTGCAGGTATTGAGTTTTTGCCCTACTACAGCATGAGAAGGAAACATGATAATTTAGTTTTTTTTTCTTTATTTAAAGGGCTTTATCGCTGAGCGATAACATAAGATTAACAATAACACTAAAACTAACAATAACTATTACAAAACAAAAGCTGCTAACTTATATAAAATCCGAGCTTGTTCCAATAATATGGAAGATAATAGAGCACAAAACTTTTGAAAATTATAGTGATGCCTTTGTCATACCTTCCAGTTTAAAGCCTGCCATGATGAAGGCCTATTTTCAGCAGCTAACGCGATGCTCTTGTCAAGGGGGCATGAGCATCGCGTGAGTTGGTTTACTTTTGTCAAAATATTATTTCATATTTATTTTCCTTTTAATAATCCGGTTTGAAAAGCTCTTGAAACGCGTTTTGCCTCCTGCAAGACGCGAAATTCTTCTTCTTGTCACTGGTACGACAAAATTCCAGATATTGTTGGCCCTAAAGTTAACCTCCTCTACTTCCACCGGCGGCGTCATCAGTGGCAGCGCAGAGGTCCCTTCATTGTGTCTGCACGAGATTTTTTTTTTTTTTTTATGCTGATGTGTCTAATGCCTCTTTATTACACGACTGCCCCAAAAAAAAGAGTGTTATTTTTATTTGTATGTTACACTCGCATCTCTATTCCATAACTGCGCCGAGACCTGTTGCATTCTCATTTAATCAAGCGCCATTAGCGTACCTGTAAAATTTGCTATGAAGCATGCGCTAACCGCCGGCAGCTCAGAGCCGACAATTAAAGCAATCATAATTCTTAAACAAAACAAGAATAATGTCTACTTAAACTTAAATACCCTATGCTTTAAACGCTACAATAATAAACAGCCGACATTTCCGTAAATATACGGAGAGTGTTTGATACTCGCGTGTGTTGCATTACGCTACGGACATGTTAAAAGTGAGATATTATCTTTTGGAACTAAATACTCCGCGCCGCCGTGTATGGCTAATTGACAGTGAGGCAATGAGATTAACTGTGATAGCTCTGTCTTGTTGGTGCCTCACATACGTACATTGTTTTACAATCTTACATTTCTGTAAAACCTGTTTTAGAGACTTTATTATCATAGTATGAAAACAACAGGGTCAAGAGGGTCTCTTCTTTTTAGAGGGTATAATAAAATGCAAGATTTTGTCTTAAATATGTCGACATACCTAATTGAATAAAATTGACGACGGTGGTGGTGGAAGACCAGTAGCTATATCACGAAGATAAGTTACCCGTATTATATGAACTACCTACTTATCCTACATGTATCAGTTATTCATTATGAAGGAGCACCTCGTGGCAGCCATCATAATAATTTCCTTCATTCCTTAACTACTTTAGATACATTTACTTAGACACACACAGCTGAATCAGATGATTCACAGTTCACACTACCTATTGTTCAATTGAATCATCATGATCTCAGTTTAATTTGTTGTTGGATGTAATTCGTTACCGATTCCTTTTTGGGTACGGAAATATTAGTTGACAATTAAATAGAAATCTACTACCTACACACGTTCCCTAAAATAGGTGCACGATGTATTCTCTCATTATACAACACACTGTTACAGACATTAGATAGGAGAGGCACCGAATTTGAACACGGTTAAATAAAGAATAGTTATGACTAGCTTTTGCCAGCGGCTTCGCCCGCGTGAAAATGACGATTTTCCATACAAACTTTCATCCCCTATTTAAATCCTTTAGGGGTTGAATTTCGAAAAATCCTTCCTTATTCCTTGTCTACACTATAAAGGGAACCTCTGTGCAAAATTTCAGCTTTCTAGGTCCAAGAGTTTGGGCTGGGCGTTGATGAGTCAGTCAGTCAGTCAGTCAGTCAGTCAGTCAGGACTTCTCTTTTTATTTATATAGATTTGAATTTCTGTTAAGGCTCGAGTCCCAGCCGCCCGACCATTGTTTGAGACATTATGGCCCAAATACGGCGTGCACACCTGTTAGTGTTGCCCGATACCTTACTAACTTAACCTACTTTATTAACTCAGTAGTCTAATAAATGTATTACCAGTTTACTTAGTTAAGTTAGAAAGTCCGCACGGTATGGTAATGCCATTACTGATTTTAACGAATATGGCAGTATGAAAGTTGAGTACCCACTGCATAGTGAGTGGAATCCAAACGGTACCGTATCTTGCGACTGCAGATGTCTTGGGTGATGATTTGTGGAAGAGCAAATCTTTAATACTCACCATCAAACACAAAGTAAAAAAAAGTAGTTAAAAAACTAAAAAACCCGACTGAAGAAACTGAAAAGCAAAAAAACAAGCACATTTTAAATTAAACAAAACTTGGAAGCAGGCGGGGTCCATTCTATTTTCATATTTTTTTTCTTTTCATAATTTAATATTCAAATGAACCCCGCCTGCTTCCAAGTTTTGTTTAATTTAAAATGTGCTTGTTTTTTTGCTTTTCAGTTTTTTCAGTCGGGTTTTTTAGGTTTTTAACTACTTTTTTTATTTCCAACTTTTTAGTTCTTTTGTTTTTTCTTTCGTTGGTCGCGTAAAATTCTTCGCAGATGATATTTAACTTTTGTGCTTGTTTATAGGATTTCTCACTTTGAATTTCTTTTAAACATATAAGTGTCATATATTTTTGTAATCTCCTTTTAAAACCCTTTATTTTGATACCCTACTCGATGGTATTGAAAAAAAAAATTTTGAACTCCGCGATTTGGCCCCCAAAATCCACATTTTTTTTTTTTTAATTTTAATGTAGCCTATAACACTCGCGCCATCAAGACGAATCTAACGACGTACATTTCATTCAAATCGGTTCATCCGTTTATGAGTTATGAGGGAACAAAGAAACGGACGTTCCGTGTGGTGTCGGACGTAAAGAATAGCACCATCCCATATCTTCCCGTGGGTGTCGTAAGAGGCGACTAAGGGACTTACCAGAGAATGGGCAGCAGCGTTCTCTGTGTCTTTGTAACAACCATACTGCGATCGCCAACCCGCCTGCCAAGCGTGGCGATTATGGCAAACCCCCCCAAAAATGCCTGGGGGAGGCCTATGTCCAGCAGTGGACGTCTTTTGGCTGAAATGATGAAAGAAACGGACATACATACATACTTACTTATCACGTCAAACACATAACCCTCCTTTTGGGCTTCGCCGCAGTCGGGTAATAATCCCTATTTTACTTTGTGTGCTTTTGAGGGTTTTAGTGTCATTTTAGCATTTCTTTCTATAGTCTCGAAATCTCTAGCTCACAAATTCACTATGCATCCGTCGCTGAAGGTACAAAACGAGGCTCTACAAAAGGAGCGTTTACACTTGCAGTCGGACTTCTAAATTGGTTGTGCGTGAAGAGTGTTATGGGATGTGTGTTGTATGTAGCGATGTAGATTTGGATGCCGTTACAATATGTATCGGGCTGTTGCGGCACTTGCGGCCTGCGGGACAGCGATGGCCGCTGCCGCGCCTTGGCCGAGGTGCGACAAGGGCGTGCGACGGACCGCTCCAATTTACGGGTCACGAGCGGACCACTCGCGCGCCGACCTATCTGCTTTTCCTCCATAATTGAATCCAATGGCGTGGGAGACTCGATACAACTAAATAAAATATTTCATAAAAGCTGCGCTACCGATACTCTGTTACTGGCATTTACTACTTATACGTGCCACATTTACAGGTTCTTAACGAAAAGTGACCTGTTCTTGCAGTAAAGTACTTAGTAGATAGCTAATTTAATTTCTAATTTCACAAGAATTAAACCCATTCAAATAGAGACTTGCTTATTTTGATACTCTCTTTACGCAAAGTGCAAAATAGAGCAAGTTACAAACTGCTAGTGTAAATTTACTATGTCCGTAGCCTTTTTTGAAAGTGCGTCGGCGTCGGCGCCGGCGCGGCGCGGCGCAGGTGCGCGCGATTGTCGCGGATCGGTCTCAGATAACGCCGCAGTATTCGACTTAAATACGAGATCAAACTCTGAACACTTGTGCACTACGCTATTGCAATTGATTGCTTGTAAAATTACCTGGTGATTTATCAATAAATGTCCATAGGTTCAACGCTTCGGTTTCCTATTACGCACTGTGATACCTATTATCTTATAACCATTTGATTACTAACTGTTAATGTCAAAGTTCATTCATAACGCAGACTTTTCTCAGAAGTTTGTAATTTTGCTTTTAATGATTAGTTACAATTTTCTTGTCTGCTGTAAAATTATAATGTCTGCTGTGATTCAAAGATACACATTTATAATTAACCACAACCTGAGATTAAATTAAAACAGCGGAGATAAATACTCTCCTGTCTGTTTGCTGTACTATCCCTTCGGAGATGTTTTACGCGTGTTGTAATACAGGTAGCGCCAACCTGAGATTTAATATTATACAAAAATAAGTTACTTTCGATCGGCTACTGTTCTTCAGATAAGCAACAAAGTAATTTTAAGAATTCCAATCGCTTTAAATGTTGTTACTTATGAATTCAGTGAAACTGCTTTTATGCACGGTAAAATATTGTATTTCTATAAGTAAGAGCTTTTTTCCTTAATTGTGAAGTGGAAGCTATTGCTCCAAATTTAGACAAAACTCGCAGCCGTATAAGTCTGTAAGGAGAGCGCATTATAAGGCGCATAAACCGCGATACGGCCGTTGCAAAGGTTAAGGGCACAAGACACCACGTGGGAGGTGCCAGTTTAAGAAATCCGAGATCCTGTCTTGTTCACAAATGGCGTCCATTTTCACTGCAACTTTGTCCTGGAAATGCATTAAACAGGTACTATAGTTTACCATGTGGAAATATGGATACAATAAAATGTAGTTGAGATAGTTACTCGAGTTAAATGTGGAATGGGATAGGCTCTATTACAGTATTCATAATCGTTCTTAGTTGTATTAAAATACTAAGGATTGTAAAAGCAACGTTATGTCTTGCAATAACATGCTACGAAGTCTAAGAACTATCTATTTTTGCAACTCAGTTACTTTAGTCTTGATTTTCATTTACTAAGAATTAAACAAGTAAGTAGTTGAAATGAACAAAACTTATATTATTAATGATATTGATTTGATTGATTTCATTACAATTTATTTTTATTTATCTACTTTCCTAGCCTTGGCTGTTCAAAATGTTCGACTATCTACATGAGCATGTTGCTATAACTAGTAAGTGAACAATTAAATACTTCACAATAAGTGAACAATCGTAGTTAGTAGATATCTGCACTTGTAGTTCAGCCAAATATCATGTGGAGGGTTGTTTTATAAGGTAACGCTGCGGTGAGCGGGTGAGCGGGTGAGCAGTGAGCACGACTCGAAGTGAGGATAGTGTATTACGTGTGAGTGCAGGCGCAGTCGTGCACACGAGCTGGTTCATTATCGCGCGTGATGCATTTGCGCCTGCCGCCCACCGTCGCGCGTCGCCGCGTGTCCCGTAATGTTCGCTCTCCAATATAGCCCCAACAATCATCGTTGATTTCGTATGTCTCTGTCTTATATGTATTTGGTTTAATGTGACTGGGTATTGTTCAAAGTTACCTTTATGTACATAGTCATACAATGTTACCAGTACACGCCATGGAATTTTGCGACGTCCTTTTACGTCAAGTTTTGCTGAAAATATGCAATAGATTCTGTAGATAAAGTTTAGCCCACAATATTAGAAATGAAAGAATATATTTTATAGCTATCTGCGTAGACTTTAACAATACCAAAAAGTAGTTAAAAAACTAAAAAACACGACTGAAAAAACTGAAAAGCAAAAAAACAAGCACATTTTAAATTAAACAAAACTTGGAAGCAGGCGGGGTCCATTCTATTTTCATCATTTTTTTCTTTTCATAATTTAATATTCAAATGAACCCCGCCTGCTTCCTAGTTTTGTTTAATTTAAAATGTGCTTGTTTTTTTGCTTTTCAGTTTTTTCAGTCGGGTTTTTTAGTTTTTTAACTACTTTTTTATTTCCAACTTTTTAGTTCTTTTGTTTTTTCTTTCGTTGGTCGCGTAAAATTCTTCGCAGATGATTTATTTAACTTTTGTGCTTGTTTATAGGATTTCTCAATTTGAATTTCTTTTAAACATATAAGTGTAATATATTTTTGTAATCTCCTTTTAAAAACCTTTATTTTAATACCCTACTCGATGGTATTGGAAAAAAAGTTTTTTTGAACTCCGCGATTTGGCCCCCAAAATCCACAAGTTTTCTTTGTTTTTTAATGTAGCCTATAACACTCGCGCCATCAAGACGAATCTAACGACGTACATTTCATTCAAATAGGTTCATCCGTTTATGAGTTATGAGGGAACAAAGAAACGGACATACATACATACATACATACTTACATACATACACGTCAAACACATAACCCTCCTTTTGGGCTTCGTCGAAGTCGGGTAAAAACACATAACCCTCCTTTTGGGCTTCGCCGCAGTCGGGTAAAAAGAACAACACATCATGACTATCTATTATATAACACCGACTCACCTTGACACTTATCACATTTAAAACAGCTTCCAAAGTTAATTTAAACAGGATTCGGTCGTTTATATTATATAATAATAATAATTTATTAACTCAAAAGTATGAATCAACAACAGTATAGCAACTTAAATGTTTCTGTTTTTGAAGTAGCAGGTCTTTTGCATTTATAAATTGATTAGGGTCGTGTCTCGTGCGTCGGTATAGTCCTTGGGAGTAGTAAAAAACATATCAACTAATCACTTAAAGTTGCTGATTTAGTCAGTAAAATATACCCGTAGCTTCATAATAAAACGTAGTTGAATCAATTGAGACATGCAAGGACGGTAAGTAGGCACCAACAGAGCAATACCATTAAATTATATGGACAGAAACATAAATATGTTAGACAGATCAAACACAATTGTTTAGTACTGGGAGTAATCGTAATTTTCACATCAAGTTTCCAAGTATATTAAATACTTTACACGTATGTTACGTTTTCAAAAGCTTCGCTTGTTTAACAACATTAAATTACATTCCTAGTTTTATTTTATTTCTGACTCCCAAGTCCCATATTATCAATTTGTTCTTTTAAAAGATAACAATGATTGTGGTACTAAAAACTACTTACTTAGTATTATTTGATAAAAGTATAAGACCGTAATTGTCTACGAGTAAGATCTGATGCCACTAATAGAAACCTACTTATTACATTTTCCAAAAAATACTTTTTTAAGTCCAATTAATTGTATACTATCACAAAAAAGAATGACATTCGAAATCTTTAATAAATGCGGCTAACAGATTACAGGTTTAAGTTAGTCACACATTTCAGCCATTATTATCGACTTCGTCAACAAATCCTGAACAGTCAGTTGAACGTGGTCTTAATTCCGATCAATGATTTACAACTTGTTAATAATACCGCAGGCGCAGGTTTAAACCGCACATCCATAAATCAAGATCCGAACTGTAGCTTAAACGAAAATATTGATTGTAATGCTCCGGTTTACGCAGTTCGATGTTTATATGTGAGAGATTTTTGCTCGAAGTAAACGAATTTATGATGTAACGGTTAAATCGGCCCTTACTCCTCCATTTCTCCCGAAAGTAATGATAATAAGTAACTATGTATTATTAAAATTTCAGCGAAAGGTATATATCTTTTATCAGGTAACGTTTTTTGTTCCAATCATTAAGGTGATGTTTCTCAAACAGGCTAATTGATTGTTTGATGCGGCGAGCAGGTATCACGCGGCAGTCATTACTGCAGTGACAGATGGTGGCAATAAATACAATTTGAGCACGGTTAGGAGTAAAGAATTACTTGCGGGAACATATATCCGTGCCAGCCAGTCGTATTAGTAACGCAGGTGTAATTTGTGCAGTGATGGGCGTTCTGCCCTATTGGTGTTTATAATTACTAAAGGTAATTTAAACGCTTCCTATCGTGCGATCTGTGTATACTCAGAGAAATCTAATCGGTTTTTTTTAATTTACAGAAATGTAACGTTCGTAACGTAGAATAATTTAGGAGTGCATTTAAATGGTACTGATTGTGCTTAGGATGCGTGTGTGTGAACTGTAGGATTATAATGTTGCAATTTCCAATGTGCTAAGCCGGCGCGACGTGGACGGACATTGTACAGCTGATTTACTCAACGACTTATGAATATGGAATGACTGGGACGAACGTAGATGACAGTCGAACCACCGAATAACTCACGACGATAAATGTGTGCTTATGGCTTTTAGCTCAGTTCATTTGGTACAAGAGAAATTTATTGTCCTCGTTAGTAAGTAAACTGAATATTAAATTAGGTCTTATCCATAGAAATATAATTACTTATACATGCAAATACTGGTCTTAACTGTAGAGATATGTGGGAAGAAGACACATAGGAAGACACACATTATATAATACATAGATAAACTGACGCCTCTCTCCCATGGGCAATTATTTAATGTCTGTAAAAAAGTCTACTATGTGCTTATATACACCTGAAACGACTGATTAATTTGGACATTACCTAATGTGTCAGAAAGCCTGATCATAAGTGCTCGCTACTTGTTAATGTATCGTTGAGTTAGACACGTAACAAGCAGCACTCGTCATAGGTCGGGAGGTGGAACAATGAGGCTGCAGCCTGTGCCGAGTAGCGCCCGCAACGCACCGCGCCTTCACAGCGCCGCGTGCGCCGGTGCAGAGCGAGGTGAGCTCCGGGGTCACTGCTCTGACCTGCGCGTGGGCGCGCCCGTTTCCGCCCGCGAAACCGAATCATTGCGCCCCACACTCCTAATCTTTAACGATATAGCACATATACACACACGGCCTACAACACTTGCTGTTATGCCTTTATGACCGGACATAAAAAGTTATTCAACCGACGCGATTCTTTCAAAAAGGATGTTCAAGTAATGTCACTTGTCACAGTGAAAGTTGTCATTTACTTTGCGTGAATTTTATGAAGTTGCACATTATGAAAGTTGCGCGACTACAGGTGTTTACTTGATCAGAATGCAATTTATGAAAGTGGAACTCTTCCTGAAACAAACACTAATGTGTTTACCTCTTCAAGAGTTAGTTCTGTCCCTGATAGAAGAAGTCAAATCTTACATACCTTTACAAATTGCTTCAACCGCTGTACTCGTACATGAAACATACTTTAATAACTACGTAGCGAGAGACACGACGCGTAGTCATAATTTATCGTATGGTGAGACGTTTAAGAGGCCAAACCTTACATCAGTGCAAAGATTTTTCCGGTTTCATTGTTACTTAGTGCGTGCATTGTTCGTGCCACTATCGTTACAATTAATAGTTTAAAACAATTGCGTTTACAAAAGCTCCGTTAGTTCACTCTATCTGCGTCAAGAGAGCTCCGCGCCGAAATATGTTTATCGCCCATCACCAGATCGAACGCTCGAAAGTCCTACGAGATCGCTCGCCAACTGTGGAGAAGACTTGTCTTTATTTACGTCCCATCTTTCTCAACATTCTTGTGATATCTTAATGTTTAAAGAGCATATCTGCGAACCGACGCATCTTTGCAGAGCATGCGTATTCATCCTGTTTACGTAGGTTTTGGACGATATTGTAGGCGTTTCATTTCGTTTCCGGTAGTCATTTATATAATGAATCTGTTTCCATATTACTGCATCTGAACCAGATAATAAAAAGTACATTTGCATACACACGTAGGAATCACAATGGCCGATTTAATTACGGTTTATTTTTTATATGAATTAATGGTCCAAATGTGAATGGGCCATCGCGGCAGACCTGTTTTAAACATTGTATTGGGAATGTTAAACATAGATATATAGTGTTCAAAGGACATAATCAAGTTAAATTAAGTAAGACTTTTGCATGCTATTATCATACCTTAGTCAGTCAAATTGTCATAAGTGTTCAAAACACAAAAAATCGCGGTCTTAAAAGTAGAAAACAAGAAAATAATTCTTGTCTGATATTCTTCGTAGTCGCATGCCACTGATACCTAATGCTCCTTCATGGCGTTCTCATTGATGCAGAAGTCAGCTGCTAATTGCCATTAGCAAGGTTTTAGATTTTTGAAATTATTTTTTTTATTTGAATTTTATTTTTGTGTGTACTTAAACTATAATATAATACATATTTGATTACAAATATGTATTATATTGATGGAAAGTCTTGGCGAGCACATTAGTGTCCGCCAAGACCTTTCATTTGATACCAAATTAATATTTTTTGAGGTAAGTTTTTGACATTTAAATTCCGTCATAAAAAGAATTTATAAAATTAATATAGCCTATGACACCCGGGCTATTCTTACGAATCTATTGACACCTAATTTATTAAAATCCGTTTAGTAGTTTAGGCGCTACGGTGGAACATACATACATACAAAGACTGCCAAAATCATTACCCTTCCTTTTGGCTTCGCCGTAGTCGGGTAAAAAGTAAAAAATAACTTTAGCTTTTGTAGTCGGTGACTTTTTTGTTTGATTAATAGCTTCCCCTCTTTATTTATTTAAACTTTAGGTGGCTTAGTTGGCCTACAGGACTGTTCTAATCTTATTCCATTGTGGAAAAAAGAGATGGCGCTACAGTCAGAGTAAACAATAAAAATCCAAACAATTGCAGCAATCCCGACAGATTTTCTGTGTATTATTGAAGAGTTCTATTGTAAATCTCCGAAGATCAGGACAACTGCGTAGATATACTTATACTTCCAAATAAAAAAGAATCATCGAAATCGGTTCACAATTGGCAAAGATATCGCTGAACATTGTACACGAAACAACGAATTGAAAACATCCTCCTTTTGGAAGTTCACCTCAACCCTCCTCAAGGTTTCTGCAAGTAAAGAATAAGTTTTACTTGTAAGTAGGTACATAAATTCTTATCTTCTTACGTAGGTATTCTAGACAAAAAAGCAACCCCTGTATAATAAATAGTTTATTCTTTAAACCTTGTCAGTACAACCTGCTTAAATGTCATCCGAGAGCGGTAGCTACATTAATCTTAGTTATACTTCAAAGATGTACATAACTACATACTCGTGCTAAGCATGTACCAGTACAACCCACAGCCACATACCTATAACTAGTACTACATTGTCACAATGTGCTGTATGCATATACTTATTCATAATAATAAATCTAAAGAGAACTTTCATAAAAGCGTTCGTGGTAAGCGTTTACACTCCAATATTTTTTGGCACCAGACCATTGTATGCAAATGAAGTAATGAATGTTTTCACTGCAACAAAACACGAGTAACGGTTCCCTTAAGTGAAGATTTGTCGGCCAATAATAATTATCACCGGCTTGTAACAAATCCACGCGCGTGTCGGTACCTATCTACTTATCAACTCAGTGATGTGTAGGTGCGGTATGGTAATTTTACTTTCGAAAAGTGACAGAAATTAAATTGTTACTAGACATATGAATGACTGAACTTTTACAGAATGAAACCGTTAACTTTTCATAGAGATTTATAGATTCCTTAGCGCCAAAACAGGAAATACCCTTTTGTTATTATATCGAAGTGATGCTTTATTGGTGGGTGGTACTTCAAGCGAACTTAAGGGCGTCAATAAGACGTAGTAAAGTATCGAGTAACAAGTATCTGTAAATAGTGACAATGTTGAGTCAGAGTTTATTATGACTAGCACAATGCATGCGCGGTGACATAACACTTGAATCTGCAACATTGATTGGCACAGAAACAAGAAATTCATGATATTCAATTAATTTCACCGTGGTCATCGCTGACTTAGAAAACTGATGCATTACATTCTCATCGGATGAGATTCAACTTAAGATCCCCAAAGTTACTCAGGCTGTTACTTGGGCACTCGTAGCTACGTATTGTCGGCGGTATCACGGTTTCATCGGAGATTCTTCGAAATCTATTAGTGTGATAACGCGGAAGAAATCATAATTTCGTCAACTGAAAGTGATGTCAAGCTGAGGTTACCATGTATTCACTACTACATATAAGGACATAACTGGGACAAGTAGGACTCTGGCTATGAACCCAATTTCAGAAAAGAAGTTTTTTTTTTAGTGCGTAGTATTTTCTGCATATCGGCTACGATTTTTTCGTAGCTTTCACCAGAATTCGTAGCAGCTACGAAAGGAGTCTAAGTGAAATATCGTTGTAGATTAATATTGAAATCTATTTTAAATAATCTCGTTCTTGTACTTGTACTTTTTGGATATTTTAAGTTAGAATAATAATAATAATAAATAATGTTGGACTTTTGTAACAAAATTTTATTGAGTTTTTTGAGTTGTTTCAATTTTTTCTTAATTTCAGATATCATAGATATTGACAGAAACGAGAACTATTGCACAATTGCATGGAGTTATAATTATATGTCTTTCGAACCTTAGCGAGTCTGGGACATATCGATCAGTTGATGACTGTAGAAACAACCTGCTATGACATAAAAATATCATGTGTTACAGTTTTTAACCTTCTCATTTATAAACGAGGTTTTGGTCAGTATGACATGCATGAGTCACATCGTTACTCCCTTAAATGTCTCGTATTTAGCAACATAAATGGGGGCCCTACAAGGTGCATGCCGGTGGCGATGACTAGCGACTGATTCAATTAGTGATTGCGTTCACTTGTCGGCGGGCGCGGACGCGGGCGCGGACTGCGCAGGCGCGGGAGCCTGCGCAGTGCGCACTCCGCACCACTCACTGATGCAACGATACCATCTACTTTTCAAGCGAGACAATGTCGTGATGTTTTAAGCTGTGATCTAAAAAGTAAATGGCCGCTGTTTTTAGGTTGCCATTAGTCGATCTTCATTGTTAGGGCTGTTATTAAAAAGAAAACATTTAAACGGTCTAGCGTAAATGTTTGATAGTTATAAACTTTAAATGCCACTTACCAAATATATTTGAACAGTACTTACGGCTACGATAATGTAACTTGTTAAGAAGTCATGTGCATTTCATAATCCAGGATGTATGCAAATACGATTTTAATGACTCTCGTCTTTATTTCGTGAAGACATTTATTTCTTTCGCACATAGTCATAAAAATTAATACTTTCGAATGTTAAATAGTTCACGCTGCATGAAGCCAGAAGATTAAAAGACGTAAAGTATTATAATAAATAATAATTCGCTTCTAGCAGAGACTATTGTCAGCCATTATTATTTTAAAACGCTTAAAATATTTTAACGGTCTCGAGATTATTAGGTATCTGTCATCATTATCCGATTAAATGCTCACTTTAATTGATGGAACTGACTGGAGCGGGCGGTCCGCTGATCAAAGAATGTACTACTTAATAAATTGCCGAGTGCAATGACTGTATGTGACTGTTTACATATGAGTTCATGCTTTTATCTAATGATATTTTTTTTATATTCAGCGCGATTGTTGAATTATAACATCCAGACTCCATAAATACGTTGTAGAAGCAAGGACTGGTTTTATCTTCAGCATCTGCGTAATCTATTTGCTTAGAAATTAATGTGCTAGTATTTCGACAAATGAAGTTTTATTGGAGAGTAGCAAGTAGAATGAATAGCAAGGTTTGTAGTTGAATTGTTTGTCTATCATCGGCGCAAACGTAAATTTGTCTGGCTAGATATACGCGGCGCGTCGTACACTGGCGCACTACAATGATTGTCTTGTCACTCCGGCGGAGTTACGCGCTCCATCCACTCGGTACATTTGCTTTATGTGAGATCACCCATTCCGGGAATGCATGTATGATAATATTTAAATAGAGACAACACTCATGATAAACTGCTTAGCTGTCATAATTCAGATATCCATACGGTGCAATATATAAATGAATACAATGAATGTGCAAAAGCAGTTTGTTGATATTCTAAAGTTTAAGTACAAAAACCTCCACTTATAGACTTATTGTAAAAAGATTGTAACTTTAATGGACTGTTTATGGCCGGCGTGGCTGAGCAAACTAATCGATAAAACTTAACCGTACGTGTATATTGGCAATATAAACAAAAATGAGCCATTACGTTACAAACCTATAATAAAGATAATAGTCAAAAAGCAGTTCACTAAATATAGTGGTGTAATTTGCTTTTGTGAGCAGGTTGTCAGTGGAGGTGAGGTCACGGCGCGTGAGAGCACTCGTGGGCGGGACCATTCTGACTTTTGGTAATTACATTCGGACACCTTAGTTAGACGGACATTTGGATGAAATAGGCAATTACGTTTCATCATAATGTTGTACTTACGGTTTACCTATTCAACTGGCGCCTTGTGTTTCCATAATTCAATGTCAAGCAGCTAAGGTGGCGGAGATTTATTGGCCTCAACTTCATGTTAAAGCTGATTCGTAATATCAATATCAGATATTACATTGATTTGTTTACGACTCTTGGTGCCTATTACTACATGATGTGCTCAAACATGAAAATGTACCAAAGTAGGGGATAAATGTGCTTTGAATACTTATGAGTAGGTAATATATATGTTTTCGACCGTCGTATCTAGATTTTCTGTTAAGTTATTCATTTGTTAATGCTAATTCGATGAAACATACGATAAAATCGCAAATCTATGTGTCTGTAAGGCAACAAATTTCTTTTAATGAGATAGCCACATCTTTAGAACATACATTATTATTTTAGAAATCATTAATTGCGTGTTTATATAGTGGTTACTTCGATCTCCTTTGTTTCACGAACAATAGGTAAGGTCAGTGGGAAATCGTTTTATTTTCTGTTCTTAAAATGCACTTTCACCAATAAAACGTTGTGTCCAAAAGCACCAATTTGAAGAATGGTGGCCGTTTAAGGCTTTTATGTATGTTTTTGGTTTCTAATAACATCTTAGAAAAAGAATATATGATTTTTATTGTTTTACTATAATTAAATCGTTTCTCATGACGATACCCATTCGTAGTTTGTTGTTACGCGGCATGTATTTAAATCTCATAATTCTGTCTTCGTTACTTTTACACAAATGCAGGTGTATGGGATATCTCGTCTCGTTCAACTTCGCGATGATAAAAAAGCATTTCATCAATACATCAAAATAACGCCTAACGTCACAGCAAGTGGCTGGTACAGTTTGTAACTGAACTATTATTTTTTGCGTGAACTTTAGCAGAATAGTTGGGAACGTAAGGTTGTGTACAGTGAGTGTCGCCGGGGGGCGGGGGCGGAGGGCCGGGGGCCGCGACGTGGATCGTGCGCGTGCGCTCGTGGACCGATGATCATGCCCCGAAGCCTCCCGATCGCTGACACACGATCTATTTTCAATCGATCTACAATTCACTTCATTTGCATGCTTTACCTATATTGTTTGGTTTTTAGGAATTAGCCTTGAGTACCAACGTGTGTTGTGTCTGTAGATGGTCGCATTACGATGGTTGTGTTTGCGCAATCCTTACTTTATGATGCTTTGTTCCGAAACTAGCTGATGTTGCCCACGAATATTTGCTGTGCCAGTAAAAACAAAGTTTTCAGCGCTTTTTTCAGATGTAGCTGCAACTGTAGCTAGTAGTAACAAACTTGTGTCGAGTAGTTTTTGATTATCGAAACCCGAAACATTTGTATGCTAAAACGATTTGCTTTTTTATGTTATGTTTATAGAGAATGGTCCTACAAAACAAGGTTTCAAATTACATTGTTTCTAAACTATCGTTAAAATGTCGCAACGATAATAATTTTAAGCATCCTAACAGAAAATAACTAATTAACATTTAGGTTAAAAATTAATAACACCTATTAATTTCAGACGTTGACAGGCGAATAAGCTTTGTCTATGGCAACATTGTAAAAAACATGGTATTCTGATTTTATTTCGTAGAGTTTCTAAGAAGCGAGACAAAGAGTCGTGTTGTTTATACTCACCGATAGCCTACATTCACAGTCTCGTTTTGATCTCCGAACACCTTCACATAGCTACGACCTGTTATATAAAGAATTGCCACTATAGGAAACACGTAACGTATGTTCATTATAAAAATATTTGTTCCAAGTATTTGTGGAACGATGTTTCAAAAGCGCCGATACACGATTGTTGTGCCGGTGCGGCCCAGCGAAGGTAATTTTTCGATACATATCTATCTAACGTAGGATTTATCACCTTGTTCGATGGGTAGATATCGTGTTGCTACAGATTCAAATGTTGTTACGGTTTATAAATATCTGTAAGTACGATTATTTATAAAGTTTTTGATACTGAGTCACGAGGGTGTATTTCCTACAATTTTGTAACATAATTTAACAATTTGTAACCTCTTACGTAATAAGCAATGTAACCCCTGAATTTATTACAGTCCACTGCTACCCACCCAGAAATGAATTTATTTTGTATACATTCCCTATAGGAATTTTGAATTGCAGCACAATGTCTACAACCTACTTCGTCTAACTCAAATAGGCCATCATTTATGATGTGGTACTAAGATAGAGAGCTACTTGACATGATTAAAGAAATTAGGAGCATTTTAAATGATGATGGATTAACACGTAGTAGTGGGTTGTAAGTAGCGGGCGGTGCGGCGGTACGGCGGCGGTGCGGTGCGGCGCTCAGGTGCACACAACAGTTAAGTGAGACGTTCACCCCGACGGCGCGGGCGCAGCAACACGCGCCGACCCGATCCCGCGCTGGCTAACTATGTAGATCTTCCCACGATTTATGCCGAACCACCTTCGATTTCTTCTAGTACGGACCTCCAACTATGTGGGAAATGGACTAGCATCGTAACACAGAGTGGACTAGATACTTTTATAACAATTCCAGACAAATCGCTAGTGAAATATAATTTCCGTACTTGATTATTATTATTGATCGTTAACATTTTGATGTCGTTGATGTCTTTTGTTCGGAGATTTGATTTTGGTTTTGGAAGACATTTAAAATATTAACGCTCATTGTAAAAACATGCCTCAGTAATATTTATTTGTTACCTTAGTAAATGTAGTTAAATGAGAGCTTTCAGTAAAAATAAATAACATCACGCTTAACTTTGCACGTGTACATCATCAATGATGTAATTCGTGGACTTTGGTTAGTTCGGAGCTAAGTATATGAGCAACATAATTGTAACTAAATAATGTAGAAATAAATATACAATATTTTATTAGCATGGTTAACTTTCTGAAACTGTTGTTTGTATTCGAAAATAGTCGCGTATCGTTTGTGTGATTATTACACATCACATGTAAATATCCCGTCTAACTGAAATGAACAAAGTTCACCATTCAGAGGATTGGGACACCATTACAGGATCAAAGTAAGTAAATTAAGAAGCAGTGTCGGTGACAATAGGACACAAGTGAACAGCACCAGTCATTCAGTTAGTACGTCTTCTTTGCAATCGAAAATGATTGTTCTGTAGTTACGTCATTTTTGCGATGCAGCATCGATAAAGTTGCGCGTGACTTAGCCAACTACGTTACTTAACACGATACACGCTTTTAATACAAAAGAAGTTATAGATATCTAATCATAACTCATTTGAGTACACCTATCATTAATCTTAAAATATGTTTTGATTGAAAATTAACAAAGAGCATATGAGCTTACACAATTGAGTTACTTTAGGTGTTAAGAGCAGGTTGCCTAAAGAGTCAGTCAAATCAAAGTTAAAATTGCGGATGGGCTACGCACGTTGGACACTGACAGATGCGTCAGTGGTATATAGATGAAAGTTATTGTGTTCGGAGCAGTGTCTACTTTTGGTACAAGCTTGACAGCACTTTTAACGTAATCACATCATTAGTAGATGAAGAATGTACTCTACACTAATCTCATCGTTATCTGCCGAGCCTTTTTCCCAAACTATGTTGGAGTCGGCTTTTAGTCTCACCGGATGACGCTGAGTATCAGTATTTTACATGAAGCGACTGCCTAATCAGAACTTCAGAACTCAGTAAGACAGTCAGGTAAGACTGGATGTGAGAGTTTCGGCTTCTGATTACTCGTAACGACTGTCAAACATCTTAACGGGACCAAGGGTTGAACGTGCTTTCCGAGGCACGAAATCTACACTAATCTGGGGTTAGTTAGTTAATCATAAAAAAGGATTTCAAAATCAATTGCCTTATCGTATGGCAACAGTTGTTAACGTGTTTCATACTGGATGAATTTAGGCAGGTTCGTAGGTCTCGCAACAGCAGATTTAGATTGCAGTTATTGTTTTATGATATTTCAAATCAAACTTTTGATTCAGATGTTCTCCTTGAATGACGGTCTTTAGCACAGCCCTAAATTTGAAAATTACACAAGCTAAGGAAAGAGGAAATTTCGTGAAAGTTTCAGGAAGCGTGTGAGTTGTCGGTATGTGATCTGCGTAAAGTTGCGGTGTTGCGTTACGTTCCGGCGCGGTCGCGGTGGCCGGTCGCTGGTCGCCGGTCGCCGCAGGTAACCGTTGCAGGCTGCGGTCGCAGCGGCGGTCGCTCCTGACACCCTACACTAATTAGCAACTACGACACGTGTCGGGTTCGCGGCCGACACTATGCGCTGCTTTCTCCTGACATTCGAGTACTTGCAACTCTGCGGCAGTATGACGAGCTTTCTTGTCTTCAAGAAAATTGTTTAATGTTTTGTAATTATCTTTTCGCGTTTCTAACGAATCTCGCAGATTGTAGAAATGGTTATTAAGCATTTAGCAGCTTCATTACCAACAGTTCACTAATAGCTTTAATAGTCAAATCGTTTTCACACAAAGCTTACTAACTTTTTACTGCACAAACAATTTTCTTTGCATCTACAAATTCTCACATACATAGTCTACATTTACAACAATCTCCGCCGAGTAATCCAAATCTTCTGCAAAATAAATTAGTCGATATAAAAAGGCTTTATCAACAGCACGATAAGAACCGGTCTCGTGAGCTATTATCTAGGTAATGTTGTTTGCTATGGACGCTAATGACACGGGCCGTACGAGCTGCGTCCAGCCGCGCCGCACTAATGGCACCTAATCTGAATCTACAGCTCTATAAACATGGCGAGTCCCGCACTTAATGCCTATTGACACTCGTAAAAATCATCCCTTCATCATTTTAATAGTGACAATGGTACTAACACTTCGAACTATATTTAAGGTAGTGGTCCTTTTATCCTAAGTTATAATATGAACCTGTCGTGGAATATTTTGCTACCGCTCTGAAAACGTTTTGTTTTGTTTACGAGATTTTTCAATTAAAAATATATGTCATATCGTACTGAAATATTCTATTTCAGGTAACATGAATACAAAGAACTTCAATGAAGCTCATAGTTTAGCTAATAGCGTATAACCGTAACCATGAGCGTCTATTTGGTAACAATTTGAACTCATCACAATGCAGTCTTGAAAAATCAATAATTTAGAAAATTTTGAAAGGTAACTATCACAGTATAGTTTAAGTTCGGGCTTTGTAGGACGATTGACCGTGATCTTTATAACGGTTTTAACTAAACAGCGACGGACAGAGTTCACGACTCGTTTTTATTACACGCTAATATAATAATGGGTGTTTGCACTGTTCTTAAGTTGGAAACCCAAATAGATGTCGATCAATAGCGCTTTAACTGAATTCCTCGAGCAACTGGCAATAATAGCTCACGCCGCTGCTGCAGCCAATAACGAGGGCGAATATTTTTGAATAACTAACAAATATTCTAATATCGAACGAAGCCATCGAAACTAACGAATGTCTAACTTCTAGGGACCTTCACCATTGGTATTTATATACCACATGTCAATACTGCTCATTATACCATGTTATAATTTGTACGGCGCGCGGATTTCCACAGGCATATTAGTCACATGGTAATGACTTAACTGTCCGATTTCATCTGAATAATTACAGGCGTTTGTGATATAAGAGGACCATCGATCACAATGTATCACACAGTTATTAAAGGGAAAATATGTATATTAATTTATGCTCATATTTTTATTCGTGGAAGAGATTCGACTACGCATCCATTGATATTTAAGTAAGACCGTTGCGTCACGTCACATGTGGATGCTGAGATGCAACGCTGCACAAAGAGAAAACATTGCATAATTCACGAGTTTATTTTAGGTATCAACGACTAGATTTCACGAGCTGCAGTAAAATGTTATGACGTGGAGAACACTGCTACTTGCAGCGACCAAATGGCTTTGCTTGTTTGTCCCGCGTGTTACTTAACCAACGCTAACTAATTTAAACATTTATTACATTAACATACAAATTATGTTACTCGTAAACGCAAAGTAATTGTGTACAACGAGTAGATACTTTCGTGTATAATTATAATCCTATAAATCAGCCTGAACAAAATTTAGGAGGGCATCCGCTGCCTTCATTAGTTGTTGACTGCAGTTTGTTAGTACCTAGTACATCAGTGAGGATGGATTGATTTACAACATGGTACAAAATTATCTCTAACAACAGAAGAGTCCATATAATACAGTCGTTATTTTGTACCTAGTCCAAAAATAATCTTTTGAAATTAAGATAAGAAGGGTGACTGCCTCGTTGGTCTAGTGGCCGGAAGCACGAATGCTGAGCATTTAGGCTCCTCCTGTTCGATTCCCGGGTTTGACCAAGTGCTGTTGGGTTTTTCCATCTGGAATTTGTCAGTACCAGCCACAAAGTCTGGATTTGTGCTCGGTTGATGACAATAGGCACGCCCCCTGGGTCTTAAACATAACTGGCGAAATGTATGTGTACTGTTACATACACCTCTGCCTAACTCTTCAGGGATTTCAGGCGTATAATGTTATGTTATGAAAATAAGGTTTAAAAAGATCTGTGAGTAAGTATACAGGTCTACGTCCCTTTACATAGTTTGAGTTTACAATCGTTGATTTGCGGCTTGCTCTATAAAAGCAATAAAATTAAAACGAGCATTATACGTTCCAATTTAGTATGTGAGCTTTAGGGTTGCCCACATTTTGTTTAAACGTAGTTTTCCATTTCTTTAAGTTTTGTATTTTATAGCAGTATGTATTAAGTTATTCGTTGCAAGCTTTTAAACATTTAGGTAATGTTTCAGCAATATCTACAAAATTTCGTTGTTATTTGCCCAAAAAGCTCAAGCCTTGGAACGCCTATACATATAATTTGGAATTACTCCTGTGAAGATAAGAGATACAGCATCACATCGGTCAGTTTTATTGTTTGTTGTAACACCTATGTCTATTCTATCACCTGTGTTATGATATCTTACGATTCGAGGCATGTGAGTAAAACAATTTACGATGGATTACACAAAATACGACACGTAAAAATATTTCATCTATAAATCATGGCCATAAATATTGTCTCTTTTATAGATGTATTACCTACTCTCGTTCGTTTTTCAATGAGATAATAAAGATAAGATTTTTATGATGATCAGGAGAGCTCGTGCCACCCGTGATTTAATGATTGGTGATATTGGTGGAGGTATTACGTCGGTACTGTTTGTTGAGATCGAGAAGCTGCGCGGTCGCGCGTCCTAGCCGGCCGCACTAATAACAAAGTGTAATTGAGTGTGAACATGTGTTGCGGCTCGGGAATATCTTCCGGCCAGCGACATTGGAATTAATACACTACAAATCTTCGGTGTGTTCAGTAAATCAAGGTGTTTATGAGTCATTCAAGTCAACGGCGCGAGACCGCGCGACCTCCGTACTGAATTGCAATCTTGAGTGCTTATTTCTCAGTCCACCTCTGCTCTTCAATCTGAATCCACAATGTTATCCTAAACATTTATTTTGTTGACAGTGAAAGTTAGGGCTTTTAATACAAATCATTGCATTTCACGACTGTACCTAAACAATAACTAAGAATCAATACAATTCTGAGCGATACCAGGAAACACATGTGGCACAGGTGTCAAACCGTAATACTAACTCCATTTTCAGTTTTGTCAATAGAGTCACAAGTTCAGATTGCTGTCAGTGATTATGACCATGGATATGCACAGCTTATCGGTGGATGTTGTTTATCCACACGGTACAAGACGGTTTTAATAACAAATATCAAACTGTCATAAAGTGGCTATTGCTTATTAATTACTATTTCCGCATCGTCAGCTTCCTATTTAAATATACTCACTTCTAGATGTTTTTGAAGATATAATATCCCTTCAATAACACCTAAGTGGAAGTATGGGGAGATTGATTATGTAGGATCAGATATTCCGTTAGGTAAACATATCAGCAAGAAACACTGAATCTGATCATAGGCTACAACAAAGAAAACGCAAATATGCCTGGGGCTGTGCCCACAGCGATTATTAAATGTTTGTTCGGTCCTTATAAAACTATATAACAATTAGGTGCGGTATTCCCATAGAAAGTCTTAGCAATTAAGTAGTGGTTGTTTCTGTCATGTCATGTGTAGGCATTTGTTAGACGCGGGCGCATATCCCCGTGGTCCTTTTGTAGAGGGCACTCTTCGTGCGTTAATGTTGCCTTCCAGTTTTGGGAGCGAGCACGATGACTGGTTTCATGAATATTTAGTTGAGCTTCATTAGTGCACTCACTTGTTCGAAGGAAGAGGGCGTGGCGAGATGTGCTCGCACTGTCTCTTGTACACACGGCTACACATCAAGCTATACAAAACCAGTTAATCTTGGCCTCACTTTACTAGATCTTTTCGCACAATGAACGATCAGATTATACTGGTTTTGTATAGCTTGATGTGTAGCCGTGTGTACCATAATAGAGCACTGCATCTAATTACTTAGTTTGCTAACAGCGATGAGTGCAGTCCGTTGTGAACTTGTGACGATTCCACGTTTATATTTTACGTAGCATACTAAACATAAACTTCCTTAAAGAAACATTTTAATAAAATTCTCAGAACGGGACCTGAGGAAGTTAACAAAATGTACTGAAAAGTAATTGATCAATTCTTGAACCGAAAAAGTCTGTTCCTGAAAATAGTGCAAAAAGAGCAACACAAAATTGAATGAAAAATAAAACGGGTCTATTAGTGTACCTACGTATCTTGCTTTATTATTTTGGTAAGACTAAAAGGACATGCTTCTAAATGAATAAACAAATCAAATCGATAACTAATAGCGTATTGTTTTGAGACCTTTTTCCTGCTGGAATTAATTCTTAGACAAAACCACATTGTCATTCGAAGAATTCCCCATTTATCACTGATAATAATAAAATTTTATGTGTAAAATTACTGTGCTTTCACACTATTATTATTCATCGTATTATTATCTCCACTGTCAACTAGACAAACCCCCGCGAATACATCACCATTGTTCCGACAACGAAATGAAAGTTCTTTATTTGCATATCTTAAACGCTATAGTTATCATGCCAGCCATCAACATTATAATATAATAATATCTCTGCCAAGAATGTATTAGCAACTATAAGTACCTAATTGAGAAAGTCTTGATGATTACATACCTAAATGTATTACTGTCATGAAAAATACACTTTGATCTTTAACAATTCAATTACTTTTTTTACACCGGTACCTAACTGTGTTTGTTGCTTGGCAGGCTCACTTGATACTAAATCCAAATTGATTAAGTAAGAGAAGGAACACTCAAAGGGCTTTCTAGAAATTCCAGTTAAATAAAAAGTTCACTCAGGGTTTAAATGAGATCATTGGATGTAAAAGGCAAGGCATCACAGCGATCATTGCAAGATTGTAAACCGCAATGCACGGAGCCGACAGAGACGCGTGCCTTATTGTTGTCCAACATGATGAGTACTTGACGTTCGCTTATTACAATTGTGAAAGTAAGATATTTAAGCGGCTGAGCATCGTACTGTTGACACGGACAAGGCGCTGTTCCTGGCAGTGCGGCGCGCGTGCGTGGGCGCGCGGCTCCCGTACTCCGCCCCGACAATACGCCGCCACCGCAAGCCGGCCGCCTCATCTGCGCTCGCCAAAACTAACAAACCTATTGTTCCACCTAAACATTCGTGTCAACTTCCGAAAATCACCCGCCTATCACACAATAATGTCTTTACAATTAACAGTTGTAGCACTCCTTCTGCACCAACCATTCAACTCTATACGGTCAACAGTTTAGAGACGGAATTCTAAATAGATCTATAATAGTATGACAATCTTATGATAATGGCACATATAAAAATAAGATCGAGTTGGGAGTCCGTGCATTGTAGTGGACAACATTCGTATTCGTGGAGTCAAAACAAGAAATAAAAGAGTACCTATGTTCATCAGACACAAGACCATAAAACGAACCCTAAAATGTTAAACGACTGCTCAAAATTGGTGGTAAGAAGAAATTACAAAATAAAAGGACGAGATTACGGTACTTTGAATGAATTTTTGAGAGAGAGACCGTCTTAACCTATATTTCACTTTATGGGTGAACGATTTTTACAGCCTTCTCGCGGACAATCCAAATGACTACGGCTCTGTAGAAAGTTTCTGAAATTGTTTCGAAATTATCAGACAATTCAGAGAGTCAAGTTTTCCTTATTGCAATGACCTCAAGTTCATAGTTTACCAACTTTTAATTAAGTTACCCTATCCTGTCGTATTATATGATTAGGAATTGGATATAGGACCAGCGCACGATACGCAGGGTTGTTGATGAGAGCAGGCTGTACGGGGCTGTACCTTTGCTATGAAGCCTCATGTGGAATAGGCACGTTAGTTTATCGGGTGAGATATTTACGCATGCTTGTTTGTGGGTCGGGCGGGCCGCGACTCCGCGAGTGTCGCGCAGTTAACAAATCGGAGCAGGCTGACAAAGCGTGTCGGCCGGTGATCGACGCGTCGTTGTCGCGCTCGCTCTCTATGACAAACGCAACGCTATGAGTGATTGTGTCCGTCCGTCGCTCGGCACTCGATCTCTTTGTGTTCTCAAATAATCCGCCGCGTCGTGATCTGGAGTCTAACGGTGCAGGTCTGCCAGCCTATTGAGTGCGCTCTCTGTAATAGGCACAATTTTTCAAGCTTTCACATAAGTCCACACTAATACTTGTTAAGCCCAAAACCCATGAATGATGTATTATCCCAGATTGTTGATTATTTATTAAAAAGTTGTTAATTGTTGTAGGTTTACAGAGTACAAATGATGTCTTTGTTATGTGTTGGCTATATTGGGCTTTCAAGTAATAACATGACTAAATATTATGAATTTATTAAAATACAAACGTATACGATTGTAAAATCCGCATATCTATGGATATATATCAGTGAACGACTAAACTTCCACTACTGGTACATATTACTGTTACTAATATTAATTAATCAGCTCAGACTTCGTAGTCAATCCAAGTCACACCAGAACTCTATACAAAGTAGTACTGCATGTCTTATTAGATCTTAATATCATACTCGACACGTAGTAAATCTCTCAAAGTAATCATCAGCTTAGTCATCGTCTTTACTTGTATATCGGGATTAGTTTCTAGTTTAGTCAGTTTTCTATTTACGAGTATGTGAACACATATACGCATGTAATGCTTTTTATAGACCCTTATTGGTACGATCTGAAAGAAAGGTATAGAACAAATACTTTACCCCAACCCTAAAATTGTATACATAATTTTGCAAACAAAATACTATTTTGAACATCAATGAAAAGTAAGTATAGTCCTTGATAACACCAATTATTCTAACATATGAGCTTGTAATGTAGACCTTTTTTGTTTTGATGATACATAGTTGTTCACCGCTTCGTATATTGTTAGTAAATAGTATATTACAACATCTTTGTGTTTTAATTTCAGGATAATATTTACAGTGATTAAGACGATCAAACGTGTGAGAAAGTTTAAATGGCTTAGTAAAAAGCTTTAATTTTTTTTTAAGAATATAAACTATATACCTACAAGTGCATTTGAAGTAAACAAAACTGCCTTCTAAAAGTGAATTAACGTAGTAACCAACTCGATATTTATGTGTCGATATATCACTACCTCGACTTTATTAATTCACTTGTGAACATCGGCTTTTCTCAACGAGTACAGAACTCGCTGAGAAAAGACCCACCCACCTGATTATTCGTTAAAATTCAGCTCGTTTGAACTGTCATGGTGGGTTCCTTCAGATATGTTACGAAGCAAATTCAGGGCATAGAGTAACAAAAAATATTTTGAACAGAAGGGATTCTATGTTTATCGCTCCAAGTTTACCAAATGACATATCAAAAATCATTCTAGCACTAAACAATACAAATAGTGTAGGTTATGACGGGATCAGTACAAAAATACTTAAAACAGTAGCCGTCGAAATAAGTCACCCGCTCAGTCATATTATAAATTTGTGTATAAGTGAAGGTATATTTCCAGACGCATTAAAAAAATCGGTAATAAAGCCATTGTTTAAAAAACAAGATAGAGAACTAATGGAATGTTACAGGCCGATTGCATTAATACCCATGTTTTCAAAAGTAATTGAATACTTTATTTATAATGCACTTAGTTTTTATTTAGAAGTGAACAATATACTCTGTAACGAACAAAAGGGATTTAGGAAAAAGAAAACAATAAATATGGCAGTTTATGACTTTTTGTACTCGATTATGTCAAATATGGATAAGAATACTCCAGTCTGTGCAATTTTTTGTGACATGACTCAGGCATTTGATTATGTCCAACATGATATTTTAATAAAAAAACTTGATGCGTACGGTATTAGAGGGAATGTTCTTGAGCTAATAAAATCATATTTACACGACAGAAAACAAATAACTGAAATAAATAGACTAAACACCAATACCAAACATGAAGAAAACATTCTTTCGGAGGAACGAACCGTTACCTACGGTGTTCCACAAGGAAGTGTTTTAGGACCTCCACTTTTTACAATTTACATAAATGACTTTCCTAAGTCAATTGACCATCCTGTAACACTTTTTGCGGATGATAGTACTATCACTATACCTTGTAATAATAAAGACCTATATAAATATGACATTAATAATACATTGATCAATACTATACAATGGTTAGATAATAATAATTTAAAAATTAATTTAAGTAAGACCGTAATTATGCATTTTAGCCAGCGTTTATTGACATTTTCCAATCTTGACATAACATATGAAAATGTAACAATTGATACGGTAAATACAACTAAGTTTCTAGGACTAATTATTGACAGACAGTTAAACTGGAAGGATCACATAGATGCTCTGAGTAAAAGAATTAGTAGTAGTGCCTATGCATTGTACTTGCTGTCACGAAATGTTAATAGGGAGGCGTTATTAACAGCTTACTACGGTCTCGCTGAATCTGTTCTCAGATATGGTGTGATCTTTTGGGGTAACTCTACTAATAGAGAAGTAGCATTCAAAGCGCAGAAGAGATGCCTTAGGGCAATGTTTCATTTGAAAACCACAGACAGCTGCAAGCCCTATTTTATAATGCATCAAATTTTGACATTGCCATCCATATATATTCTTGAAGCCGTTATGTTTGTCAGGAATAATCCTAAATTATTTCCGCTCAAGGAAGATCTATTTCCCAGAAACAGGCGCGACCAAACCCAACTGTGCGTACCCCCCTGTAGGACTGCACTTATGCGCAAAAGTGTTTTTCATATGGCTCCAACCGTTTATAATAAGTTGCCTAAAAGTTGGAAGGAGCTTAATAATGTACAATTGAAAAATAAACTTAAGAAATATCTAGTTAATAAGGCATACTATACAATTAACGAATTTCTAGAGGAAAGAATTATATTGACATAGTATTTTTTGTTTATTTGATTATTATTAGTGATTTTATTATTATTTTTTGTGTTTCTTAATTTATTTACAATGGAATAGTTTAATTACGTTTTTTGATACTTTTTTAATATTGTTGTTTATATTGTTGACATGAACATTGTATAATAATACCTATTAATAACTTATTGTTGTTTTTAATATATTTTTGTTCTTTTAAATTTATAATAGTTTTGTTCAATTACTTTTCATAGTTATTTTTTGAGAATGTTTGAAAAAATAAAATTAGACATTTGCACGTCACATCATGTGGCAAACATGCCTGTACCTAATAATGTTACTACCATCTTGCATGCATGAATTTTATTTTTGTATGTGTCACTCATGTTTATGCAAATAAATTATCTTATCTTATCTTATCTAAGCCTTTCTTTGAATATTTAACTCTGTAAGAAAAGATTTTACTTACTTGAAGTTTTCGTCATCTAATCATTGTAAGAACCTATTCATAGTTTTATTGAAATTTATTTGGGCCTTATAGGTACTTACGGATTATAATAAAAAAAATAAAGATACGGGGAGTCGAATCTTTAAAATATGAAACAATTATGGAAGAAAAATAAAATCTCACCGCAATACACCGTAAACTTTTAACTATCGGATCCAGTTTCTACAAAAAAAACGTTGTAATTTGATTATACTTTTTTAAATAAAAATTTGGAACATGTTAATTGGCCTGGTAGCACGCGTAATTTTTCACACTGAGGTGAACCTGACGCGAGTTAAAATCTCAGGTCTCACCTGCACACGGCCAGCCACCTGTTAACTGCAACTCAGCAATATAAAAAAAGAAAAGGAGCGAGCGCCAGCCAGTGCAAAAAACGAGAATCCAAGACGACACGTTTGAAAAATAAAAAAAAGCTCTCGCCCACCAGATGGTCGCCTCGACGCGTCGAGAAACCCGCTTTTGAGCAGGTTGTGACTTACCACGCATATTTATTCGCGCTTTTGAATACAGGGAAAATTGAATAACAAATACGATTAATCGTTACGAACTGTGAACAGCCAAATGTCTCTTGCACTGTAGGTGGAGAAATTTATTCAAGGTCGTAACTCCTCGCTTGCATACTTTAATTTGCATAGCCCTGGCAGTATGGCACCCAGTGACTTCCAATGTTACGTGCTTCTTGTTTCATTTTAAAATACGAGTGCATTCTATAATAGTGCTTGTGGTATCGGCTCGTGCCATAAGGCAGGGCAGATCTAATATTTTATTGCACCTTTCAAATTCGTTCCAAATGTGTTCATTTAGAAGTTAGCAGAAATTAATTGGCCATATGTTTTCGTTGTTCATTAAACAGCCTATTTTAGAGACGATAAGACTCCATATGGTGCAATATTTTTTGTATCGCTGTGCAAAAACTGGATGGAACTACACCGACACAACAATCAAACAACGAATAAAAAGTCGGACGTATGAACCTGTTTCAAATTTAAATAACGTGTCAAGTCATCTCATCACCTTAGTTCCTGTTCCTTCTTTTGTATTGATAAACGGCTCATTCTTTAGTTAATCCAATTCGACGTCACGCAGAGCATATGAACTTGTAATTTTCCATGATACCTTCATGGAAAATTACAACTTTAAAATATTACGGTTCCGGTCAAGTTTATTGTGAAAAGTATTGTCTGCTTCTTAATTACATTGACAACTAAATAAGGCAACAAAGTGTGGGACATAGATAAATAGTATCGTTATTTGTGAACTGTGTCATCGATCTGTAATATACTGCGAAGACGGGATCGGCGCTGTTGATCACGTTGTGAGTATTAATTGCTTCGGCACTAGCTAGGAAATCGGCCCGCCTCCGCAATTACTCCCTAGTTTACTAATGCTCGTGTAACTTATTGCCGACGATAGCAGCCGTCTCATGTCGCTCATTAATGGATAGTTTCCATTACTAATCGACTTCAAACAACATTTCACATTGTTATTTAAGAGGCTGGTAGGCACCTAATTATCTCATTCGACTATTATTAAATAACCATTTGAAATCCAGCGAGTTAGGTCAAGTCACACAACAGCTTTAGTTAAAACTAATAATGCACACAGCGGGACCGTTACAGATTACTATCGTTGTTTTTTGACACCCTTTTGTTAGGACTAGGAGTGTTAATCAGCACCATCTGTGGAAGCAATAATTTTTTGTTAATCTTTGGTTTTAGTGATAATGGTCAGTGTTTAGGAACACAGGTGGACACGAGGCGTGTGTGGCAAAGCGGCTACCTACCTGGCGTGTCCGCGCGTGCGCACCTGTGCCCGCATACCCGCTTGTACTTAAACGATGATCACAAATACATTCGTCCACTCGCGACATACTTACGTTTGGAATTGGATTTATTATTAGTACGTGGGTTCGAGCGATATCGTACACACACACACACACACACCACGCCACATGCAACGTAATGAACCTATTCATCACCATATCAGGTGAGAAGCCTGTTACTTCCAACTCTGCGTTTGTCACGAACACCGACTATCTCGCAATATACTGCACAGATTGTAGAAAGTAAAAATAACATAACTATACTTATTAAGAAGAAGATGAATAAAAATAATGTCGAAAACATGGAGGATATTGTGTATTGATGAGCGTGCAAACGTACCGTTGCTTGTCGAACATACAGCGGAAGATTATGAGCCTGTATTTAAATTGAATCAGTGTATTTTCAAGAATATCTGAGATATGTCTGTCTGTAACATGAACTGAATCAAGAACAAGATTCAATCATACGATAAAATAATAAATGATCCCACTCCCGCACATCAACACTTAAGTCGTTAAGGGCACTTCACATAACACTGCGCACGCGCTACTGCCATGCACTTACGTCGTACGTATTACGGTGGATTCCAATATTTTTTTACAAATGTTGAGTCACGATAATTGGTAAATTTGAGAATCGTGATCTTACTTCTCTCGCGTGGTTTTAATCGTTTGTTGACAGCTTACTTCTTACGGGAAAATTCTGCATACCTTTGAGCTATACTTAACGAGTACTCGAATTATAGTCTATTCATCCATCATCATTCATTCATCTGTGATTCTAATTGTTTTAGTGACCAGTTTTAAAATATTGAGACATTGAAGGAATCTGAGCGAATAACAAAAAAAATAAACTTCAGAAGAAAAATCAGCTTCTGAAGTCGGTGACATTTCTTTGTTTAATTTGTTTTTTTTTGCCACCGACTTCAGAAGCAGATTTTTCTTCTGAAGTTTATTTTTCACTTTTTGGTGTTTTTGAAGTCGGTTGTTTTTTTTTGCAAAAAGTTTTTTATTTTTAACCGACTTCAAAAAAGGTTATATGTTCGTGTGTATGTATTGTATGTTACCTGATTTCTGCCCCATTTGTGGACCGATTCTCAAAATTCTTTTTTTATTTGAAAGAATATACTCCTGAGGTGGTCCCATTTTAATTTGGTGAAGATCTGGTGCTGATCTTCGGAGATATACAATGGAACTCTTCAAAAATAGACAGCAAATCTGTCCTAATTGCTGGAATCGCTTGGTTGTTTATTGAATATACATTATCATGACGTAACATCACGCCTGTATGCTCTGAGGACATGCAGATGTGTACAATACACATTTTTTTTGTAAGTAGGTATGTTACTTGATTTTGTGTATCGCGAATAAATTCGTCGTTTATGAACCAATTTTGATGATTCTTTTTTATTGGAACGGAGATACTTCAAGGGCCACCACGATATGGAAACCAGGACCTGATGATGGAATCCCAGAGAAATCGAGGGCAACCCTCAAATTTCATAGGCACATATTACGTGTTTCGTGCTTTTTCTGACGCTATACAAGTATTCGCATCTAGCAGTCATCACTTCATGTTGATGAGCTTATGATGGAAGGTACTACTCCTCAATGGTTAGGAGTTGAAAGCAATAATCAGGGAATCTTGAAGGTTAAGGGTTAGGTGTCATAGTAGGTAAGTATTTCTATAAGATATTACAACTAAAAATGAAAAAATAAAAAACTTTTTGCAAAAAAAAAACACCAAAAAGTGAAAAATAAACTTCAGAAGAAAAATCAGCTTTTGAAGTCGGTGACATTTCTTTGTTTTATTTGGTTTTTTTGCCACCGACTTCAGCAGCATACAGCGTTTTCAGAACAAGCTTCTAAGAACAATCACAAACGCCCCATGGTTTGTACCAAATGAAGCTCTACACCATGATTTGAAAATACTGACAGTCAAGGAAGAAATAAAAAACTACATTAAGTCATATAAGGAAAGAATTTCTCGCCACCCAAATATCCTGGCAAACCACCTCATGGATGAAAAAGGAGCCCGCAGACTAAAACATAAAATTCCACAAGATCTGATCAAATAAACTTAGCTTTATGCTTTAAAGATAATAGGATGTGTCATAGGACGCATACCAAACAAGACATCTAATCAGATTGTAAGGAAAAACAGAACAAAAAAAAAAAAACTTTTTGGTGTTTTTGAAGTCGGTTGTTTTTTTATTTCATTTTAGTTGTAATATCTTATAGAAATACTTACTATGACACCTAACCCTTAACCTTCAAGATTCCCTGATTATTGCTTTCAACTCCTAACCATTAAGGAGTAGTACCTTCCATCATAAGCTCATCAATATGAAGTGACGACTGCTAGATGCGAATATATACTTGTATAGCGTCAGAAAAAGCACGAAACACGTAATATGTGCCTATGAAATTTGAGGGTTGCCCTGGATTTCTCTGGGATTCCATCACCAGGTCCTGGTTTCCATATCATGGTGGCCCTTGAAGTATCTCCGTTCCAATAAAAAAAGAATCATCAAAATTGGTTCATAAACGACGAAGTTATTCGCGATACACAAAATCAGGTAAAATACATAAAAAAATGTGTATTGTACACATCTGCATACCCCCTCAGAGCATACAGGCGTGATGTTACGTCATGATAATGTATATTCAATAAACATCCAAGCGATTCCAGCAATTACGACAGATTTGTAGTCTATTTTTGAAGAGTTCCATTGTATATCTCCGAAGATCAGCACCAGATCTTCACCAAATTAAAATGGGACCACCTCAGGGGTATACTCTTTCAAATAAAAAAAGAATTTTGAGAATCGGTCCACAAATGGGGGAGAAATCAGGTAACATACATAAAAAATTAAAATACATACACACGAACATAGAACCTCCTCCTTTTTTGAAGTCGGTTAAAAAGACAACACGTTTCTTCCCTAAATTAGAAAAGTCTCTAATAGCCTTTCAGGAGAATACATCTACACATAAGAGCAGACAGTGTGGCAGATAGTTAAGACTTCAGATGAAGATGTCTCGCGGACTCGGGGCTAGTTGAGTGGGAGAGGGGGATGCGCGGAGAGGAGCGCGGGGCGCGGAAGTGCGCTGCAAAACGACGACGCGACGACGGCCGCGAGGCTGCGTCGGATCTTATCGCAGTTATCTGCTATATTGATTGCGCCCGTGTCGAAAGCCTCGCCTGGCCAAAAGCGGCGCAAAGCAGATTGAAACCTGAACGTACACGATGATTGATTATAACGTAATGGACACCGACGCCTGCCTGCGACTCACTCAATACGGTATTTTAAATACCATTGCGACTTCACTATGGAATTTGTAATGCGAGCGCTAATATTCCTGTTGGACATACGCTGATATACCTAGTTCGTACTTTTTTTTCTTAGTTCAAAAAGCATGTAATTTTAAGTGCTTTTAATTTGCATTCTTGGTATACGCAATTGTAACAGAAGTTTCATGGTTAAATGTAGTAACTAAGAATACCATATTAAAAACTGAAGCGATTTTTTGTTCATATGTAGGTAAATTCGTATAGCAAGGCATACCCACATAATATCTTCAACAGAGTATCTTTGAGATTAACGTCAAAATTATAGTTGATTGTACACGAAGACTGTGAACTGGGAATACACTGTTCTTGTAGATCCGAAATTCTTTCTGTATTCTGAGATCCGAAAGAATAAAATGCAAAAATGGCGGAATATGCAGACGGTAGATATATAGGTACGAACAAGCGCAGATACCTCAACATTACCAATTACCAAAATTTCACGCTGTTATCGGCCCATAACGATGGTGGTGTAATGAGTTTTAAAGAGTTTTTTCGATCCGTGGAATTCAAAATCTTTGCAAACAGGCAGGATCTTAATCTGAAGATCCAAGATGTACACACGATACGCTGAACTTGTGTATAGTGAGACTCATGTTCTCCGAAACAGTCTTCACGGGGCGGCGTCATGTGATTTATGTTCGTATTCGGGAAACTATTAAGCTGGGAATAACGCTTCGCTCTACTTTGACATTTATTTAAGAACACGCGTTAATGCACTGTCCTTTACATTATTTTCTTCACCAATGGAATGCCAATATAAAGGCAATATAAATTATGATCATCACGTAGGTAGGGTATGAAAAAGCCCACAAATTTCGCGAGGTTAATGCGTCGTCGCCGTACCTACAACATGTTATTAAGTGGTACGTGAGTTCGAAGCACTCTCGAGCTTTGAGCAGGCCCCTCGGTCCATCGAGCCTCGTGTCCACTCTCAAATGGAAGGTTCGCGAGCCGTCAAATAAATCGTCAAAACATGCGACTCATTTACACTTGTCATGACATCACGACTGATCCAATTCTGTAACATTTAAAATTGATATTTAAAAATGACATTTGTAGTGTATATCTATTTAATAGATATGTTAACACTGTCTCACAGCCACAAGTGGTTAGGTACGCTGTCACTAATGACGTCTGTCAGTGACATAATGGCGCCAAGTTATGACGGTGGAGCGGCCTGGACCTGGGACTTGGTGGTGTTGTGTGAGCCTGTGATATAGTGGTAGACAGTGATAGCAACCTGTTGGGTCTACCACAAGAGGATACAACAAGTGGCGACGAGGATAAATTTACATATTAATACTTAGGAAAAGTTTGCAAGAAACTGTCCACAATGTTGAAAAAAAAAAAATATTATGTTGTTATTTGAGTGTAATTAATACTAATTAATGTATGCCACACGTACTGGCATTAAGTATTTCAAGGTAAGGGAAGAGTTCTGTTATTGTTTTATCACAATGGGCTGTTTTACACTATTTTGAAGAGATATAGATCACACATTAATAAATGAATTCTGTGAAGTGAAGTGATACATGGCGTCTAGATATTCAACTTGTTGGTAAGTTATTATGAACTTAATTAAGTATTTAGTAAGTCGGAACTGGCTCAGTTGCCATACAAGGAGAAGAAAAAAAAAGTATTTAGTACTTACTGAACGTCAAACTAGATACTAGGATTCTAGGATATCAATAGAATAAATACAAGTTGATGACAAATGATTTAATTCATAACACATTGATTTTAAACTTCACTTATCTGTTATAAGCAGACTGCTAACAATAGGTTAAATTCCTATGCTGTGAACATGTTGACTTACTTCCTAGTAAGTAAGACCTTGTATTATAGTGATGATTTATCACAAACCATTTCCTATAGTGACTAATAATAACCTTGATTGTATGAAGTATAGGTAAGTAACCTAGGTACTTATTATTTTGAAAAGGTCCATTATTTGACATGTCACCTCAAACAGTCCTTTTAAGGGAGAACTGACATTTGTTGAAGACTAAGCATCAAGTTATTTTGATGATTTTGAGTAGTCTGATTTTGTTGATACCTTCTCCTAAACAATATGAGTACAAACTTAATACTTATAATTAAAAATATACCCAGGTAATTGATATGTGTTTTTATTAGACAAAATAAACATTGTATGGAGTATAACTTCAAGCCCTACAATTTAAATATGTACTAAGAAAAATATAGGTATGTATATATGTAGACCTAAAGAGCAATGGAAAGAAACATGTCGAACATCAGGCTTAGTGACGGAATCTGAAACTTGGAAATAAGAAAGAAGACAAAAGTAACGGATATAATAGCAAATAGAACATCATCTAAAATGGAGTCAGACAATGCATATGATATGTTGCAAAATAAATAATGGAGTTTCTGGAGTTTATTCATAACCTTATAGTATCCAGAAGCGGACATTAGAAAACGGGGGTGTCCGAAAACAAGACGGACCGTCGATATCAGTCTAACCCTAGGGCCATACTAGACCAGAGTTGTAGATGACCGAGTTCAATGGAGAGAGCTGGAGAGGTCAATGCCAAGAGGCACGCGGAACTGAGAGAGATATTATAAGAATAAAGAAAAAAACAAATTGTGTGTATTTGGTATAGCTATGTTGAGGAGATATCCAGTTTTGTTTGTTTTGTTCATTAATGTGATGTCCGGCCTATGAAAATGGATTGTTCAGTCTGTAAAGATACCTCTGTCAAAATACAATTTCGAAGTTTATTATTATTATGTAGATACCTGGTGTGTCGAATGAAATGCAAGTATAGAGAAGTATGTAAGGAGGACATGCTGTGGCGATCCCGAATGAATTGGGGTAGGGGCAGGAGAATGTTGACACTATGACTCATTGGTTTCAGGCATGGTAGCTTGTTGTGCGGTCCAGGTTTTGATCACAGGTTGAGGAGAGCTTGTTGGGTTTAACTCCTAGAAGCCAATGGGTCGGGATTACTGTATGATTGATGGTATAAGATTGCCCCATAATGCAAGCTTGATGTTATGTAAGGTTATGTTAATAATATGCAAGAATATTAATAATAGAATAATAATATGTGCAATTTAAAGTGAACATTCAAATAATAACAGCCTATGACTGAGGGGCAAGTCTCTTCTTGTACAGAAAAGAAGAAGAAATTAAGTGTTTGAAAAAAAATATACTTAAGCATGGTTGACAAAGGATTAGCTTGTGGCTTGATAGAGTTGGTGCTCGATTCGATCTTTGGATTGAACTGTGTTGCCTGGATTGGTTCGAGGTCCACCCATTGCATGCCGCCTTTCCTCAATGCCTCGGAGGATACGTGGCAGTGTAGGTGTTTAGTGGCCTGAAAATCTGACAACCGGTTTTGCCAAGGGGTGTCGTGCTACCGGGTACTGACTGAGTTGTGGGAGTTGGATGGGCGGTCGCTCCGTGTGGAGTGATGGTGTTCGGCTGCATCTGGTTGGACGGGAGGCCGGGCGGCATGACTGAGAAAAGGTTAGGCAGATAACGATAAGTACTGTTGTACCACTCTTGTGCATGAAGTTTAAATAATTAAAATACTGTTTGACAAAATTATAGTTTGAAATAATTCATAAATAAATATAGTTACACAGGTCACTTAGTTCAGAGTAGGGAACCGTAATGGTGGTTGTGTAATGGTTTAACTGAAATATGAGGCTAATGTATAAATGTCGGCATCGAGTCGTATTCGGTATTATATTAATATTGTACCTACAGGGTTATTCGTGCCTACCCATGTACTGTGTTTCTAATTCGTCTTATTGTTTGAGTGTATCGTTGTACGAGACTGTTTTCTTCATCCAACTCTACCCACCGGGGCCCACAGCTAACCAATGATTAGTGCTAAAAAATTATCCCTTCCCGATATAGTATAATGTGTTTTAGTAATAACTATCATACAAATCAAAGATATTAAATAGTAAACGCACGGTTGGCGCAGTGGCTGAGCGATTGGACTGCTGCGCTGCGTGTCGCGGGTTCGATCCCCGCACGGAACAATATGTGTATGGCCTACAGATAGTTGTTACGGCTTTGGGTGTATTTGTGCATGTGAGTTTGATGTTTGTGGACGCACCCGCGATACGGGAGAAATTCCTAATATGGGGCAACGTAAAAAAAAAAGAAAAAAAAAAAGATGATATGCAGCAATAACACATAATATAAGTATCTCATGTATTATATTAAATTTTGTAAGAGCGGTGATGGCCTTGCTCGACTTAGGTCGTGGGTTCGAAACCAGGCAGGTTTTTTGTGTTCATTCACTCATCACCAGGGAACGCTCTTAGTATTGTATTAAATTTTGTAAGAGCGGTGATGGCCTTGCTCGACTTAGGTCGTGGGTTCGAAACCAGGCAGGTTTTTTGTGTTCATTCACTCATCACCAGGGAACGCTCTTAGTACGGTGAAGGAAAACACTGTGAGGAAGACCGGCATGTCCTAGAACCAATACTTCTAAGGCATGTGACATTTAACCATCGCACTGTTTACGCGTGGTAAGATTTTTAAGGCAACCATTAAATTGGGATACGAATATCCATAACATTTGTTTTCAACAAGCAATAAAATTGGATGGAGCAACCGCTGAGTTGGCTCAAAATAATCCATTACATTGGCTGGACAAAGGCAATTAAATTGGATGGAGCAACCATTAGGTTGGCTCATGAAATCCATTAAATTGGATGGAGCAACCATTGGGTTGGCTCATGATAATCCATTAAATTGGATGGAGCAACTGTTACGTTGGCTCGTGATAATCCATTAAATTGGATGGAGCAACCATTAGGTTGGCTCATGAAATCCATTAAATTGGATGGAGCAACCATTGGGTTGGCTCATGATAATCCATTAAATTGGATGGAGCAACTGTTACGTTGGCTCGTGATAATCCATTAAATTGGATGGAGCAACCATTAGGTTGGCTCATGAAATCCATTAAATTGGATGGAGCAACTATTGGGTTGGCTCATGATAATCCATTAAATTGGATGGAACAACTGTTACGTTGGCTCATGATAATCCATTAAATTGGATGAAAGAAAGAAGAATTTAACGTGTTCACTGGAGGGTAGCGGTCATTAATCCTCACGGTGACCAGCCGGCTTGGAGAAATATGGTGAACATAATAGAAGAGAAATGAAATCCACTACTTGAAGAAAATCCCAAACTTAACAACGAGGTGATGACAATGGAAAACAAAGTTGAGAACCTAGAAAAAGAAATGCGGAGAAACAATATTCAGCTACATGGGTCAAAGAAACAGAGACAAATAACACTGAGCTCATGAATTTAGTTGTGAAATTCCTAAATGACATGGAAAAAAGTGTGGAATACGAGAATTTGAGATGTGGGAACTCAAAAGAGTTAACATAATGATGTTACAAAGGATTTCCCTAAAGAGGTATTACAATTTAGAAAAGAACTCAAAATTACAACAACAGGAAGAAAAGAAAAGAAGAAAGGATATTCGATATGATAAAATTTTAATGAATAAATAAAATGTAAAAATCTTTCTCTACATCAGATAATGTACGAAGATATATCCAGGTATAGAAAGAGAGAAGTCTTGGTCTTCTCTGGGTCATCAATAATTTAAACTGAAAAAGAAAAAACAATTAAACCACAAAGTTTTTGGAAAGTTCGCTTTATCTAATGTAATTAAATTCAACCCCATGATCGGTTACGGGGCAGGGACCATTGGAACTTTTCTTTAGAAGATGTCATTGAAAAAAAAAATATGACAGAAATTAAAAAAAAAAAAAAAAACAATGAAAAGGAAAGGAATATGGAAATAGGAAGAGGAATATGGAAATAAGAAGACGAAATCATACAGACCCGCAGAGGTTAGAATAGACGATGGAGTTCATGAAAATAGTCTAATAAACTATTAACCTTAATCCTACTTTACACTTAGTGGAGGCTACTGGAGGTAAAGTGCAAATGGGGTAACTGGGTAAAACCTGAGAGGGTACATTGTACATGCATTTAGAATTGGTTGGTATATAATTGGCCAGTGGCAGTCAGTCTAAGATGATAAAGTACATCTGATAACAAAAACATGCTAGTATAGTTGAACATTTTATATTCCTTAGTTATTGAATTAGCTTGATTACTGAATGTAATTGTGAGCGTATTTGGGTAAAGCATTTTGGTTAAAACAAATATAATAAGGAAGGGATGTAGTGTATATCTATTTAATAGATATGTTAACACTGTCTCACAGCCACAAGTGGTTAGGTACGCTGTCACTAATGACGTCTGTCAGTGACATAATGGCGCCAAGTTATGACGGTGGAGCGGCCTGGACCTGGGACTTGGTGGTGTTGTGTGAGCCTGTGATATAGTGGTAGACAGTGATAGCAACCTGTTGGGTCTACCACAAGAGGATACAACAACATTAAACCTTAATGTCGCGTTTGTTATACATGAAGATAAAGCACCCGTTAAGTCCAAACCAAGGCCACTTTCAGTTATATCATTATGTCTGCTATGTGATACCGGCCTTTGATATGTTTGAGCGCTTCCTGCAACCCATTCCATTCCAAGGTATAAGGAAAAGTAAAAAGAAAACAATAATGAGCCAGTGAAATTAGGAAGTGAATTTCTTTAATGATTCTCATGATTGTTTCTTCTTTCTTTCTCCAGTTGGAGGCACACCAGCTGATCTACGAAAAGCTCAACTGTAAGGATATCTAACGAAAAAGGCCTAAAATGATGAGACTCAAAGTCATATGATCTGAATTACGTCAATAATATACCTAAGGTTCCTCAGACCGAAACGACATAGACTTCATGACCCATTTATGACGGGTGGTAATTGACAAGAGACGCTAACAAAAATACTTCCACTTGGTCGTTTCTTCTAGGCTTTCTAATGAGTATGAGTTACTATTCAAGTGGCATTAGTACATGTATGTAACGTTGCGTGACGTCCACCTGTCGCGTGCGCGGCGCGTGCCCAACTGCCAGCGACGTCAACCGTGGCCGGCGCTGCGCGGGCGCACTTGCCGCCGCGCTCACCCACCGTGGACAACACCTGACGCGTCGCCACCACCGCATAGCGTCACCCGCGACGTTGCTATGACAATACATTACTGAACACATACACCAGTGTGTATGTGTTCAGTAACGGCGAACACCTAGCTGACAAAGTCAATTACACAAACTGAAAAAAAACCTTTTCATTTCTTGCTATGTTAAAAATGAGTTATTGTATAGGTACATAATTATTAATTAAGAATAATAATAATGTAACTATACTTTATATATTATGCTGAATTCATATATTATATTTTATGATCGTGTAGCTAGTTAGTTAGATAGGAGGTAGGTAATCCCATAACAGACATGTTGGTTTAGTTGAGACTGGGAGCAAAGTTGGGAGGTATTTCCACATTTTTATTTAATACCGTTCCGACGAAAAATACAATTAAGTAGAATATTTCACAAAAACATGCGAACAACGCCCTTTAATTCAAAACGATAAAAAGTGAATTTGACGAAAAATGTGTTAGAAGGTGAAAAATGTGAGAAATGCATTGGCACTTCAACGATTTGCAATGGAGTGGTTGGATGGTCTTCTATTGGTCCTGATGGATGCTTCCTTGCATTAACTTTATATTTTAATATTATTGCAAGGAAGCAAGCTAAAAGCTTTTAGAAGCTTTTTAAAAGCTTTTATTCTGGACGTCAAAGATTGTCTTAATCTGGCCATCCTCAACCCCTCATCAAGGGCCCTTAATCTGCCCATCCTCAAATGCAATGTTCGTACCTTCGTTCATTTATCTGCAAGTCAAAAGTTTCTTCGTTCATCGAAGAATCTTCATCGAGTTTAAGGGGTTCCGTAGTCAACAAGGAACCCTTATAGTCTCGCCATGTTCGTCTGTCTGTCTGTTCGCACATAAGCTCAAAGACGTTTAGTAGAGTAGAAAGCTGTAATTTTACATGAACATACAGATGAGTTACGTCGACAAAGTGGTAAAATAAAATCTCGAAAACTAACTTTTGTTGGGTCTCTAGTATACCTAAAAGTGGGGATTTTTTTCTCGCAAAGTCCGCTGTGCGGGATATCGTTGGATAGATCATTAAAAAATATTGCGAGCTTGTGGTGGATTCGTTTATGTAATAAGTATTAATTAAGCTTTAAAGTGCTATTTTTTGTTAGACTCGAGCGTACCCCCCTCTACCAGCTTGTAACATTGAGATCGGTAGGGCTACATAGTGGACCATCCTAACATAGTGAACCATGTTTCTAGAAATGTTTGAAGGATGACCACGGTGGTCAGTGTCTATCAGCTGACCTGTATTATTGGACTGAAGTTGAAAGCGTTGCACCTTCAGTAAATTATAGCCAGAGCAAGTGTCCCTGTATGAATTCTATTAAATCATGCGGGTACCCGCTTAACAGCCACACATGTTTCTAACCAGAAATACACAAGATGTTCGGAGGATATTGATATTTAACGTGTTCTATAGTAATTTATGTAATTATTGAAAATATTGCTGGGCTTCGTTAGACGACGGCTGGACTTGCAATCCTAGATTAAATTAATCAACTAATATATTTTGTTAAAAAATATATACATAATATATTATCAAAATGAACTTCTGAAATATCTACTTTCCATTAAAATACACATTTAATCGTACGACTTCAATGTCTAGAATAAAGTATTTTATTTTGGCAAACAGCGTGGGTTTAATAATTGATATATTTGTAAAAGGCCTTACAAATCCAATAAAACGAGAAAACATGTAAAAATATGAAGGATAATATCTGCACACTGGGTGGCCGCTGTGAACAAACAACTAGATCGCCTACGCTAACTTCATTGAGGCAGGCGCCAAAGGTTATCAGCGACCACCAGTTGCCATGCAAAAGAGTTTACGCAACATACGTTTTAGTTGGCCCTCGTTACTTGACTAGCGGTAACGAGAAACAACGTCCAACGGTCTAGTGAGTGGAAAAAGTGATGAATTCAGCACGTGCTGGTCGTGTGTCCTGCGCACGCGCCGCCCGCCACGCTCCGCCGCATCACACCCTCTACCCCTATCCTCTACGGTACCAGTTTTTACATTTTTACAAATATTCTTCTAACCGACATGTGCACGACAGTTGGACTTAGCCGCTGATAACTGATAACGATGTTACCTATGACATTACCACGTTCGTGTAATTAAAGCCCCGGGGGATGCGTAAGTTATGGATGCGCATATTTAAATATAGCAACTGGTCCGAGACCAGCACTGTGTTGTATTATGTGATGGTAACGTACGATTCCATACCATTTGGTATATTACCCTATTTAAAATTCTCTACACGCGTCTACCATAGACTAACGTATGCGCTACGCAAACGCAACGATTTTACCGCGGCTCGTGCTTCTAATTCAGCACAGCCATGACGGTGTATCGCTGCAAGTGTACATGCAGTTACAACGTCCAACAACGTCACATGTAAGCACCCTCAATTTGTATAAATGACGTCCTAAGTATGCAAAATAACTTAATTGAACGAAATGAAATGTAACCAAGCTAGATTGACAGACCTTTTGGAAATAAAACGATTGCATCTATAAAACCAACAAAGTCTAAGCAGAAAACAACACACAGGCGGCGGCGCGGCGCACGCGCTTGTTTGCATACGTACTTCTACATCGCTGCATAAAATTAAGCTTTGGGTTTCCCTACTTTTTGGAAAGTATTAAATAGTACACCAACAAGTTACCATAAAGCGGTATGACCAAGTGACTTTATGAAACAACAAAACGTCCAAATAACGCCCGTATCCTTGCATTAGTGGGTGAGCTTGTATTCGTAACAAAATTTGGAACGAATGTGTATAAAAGTCCATTTATGGACAATAATGCACTATTGTGCTCTGAAAGCAGTGAGTAAAGTGATACAGGTTAGGTGTCGGGAGGAGTGCGGCGCGACGCGGTGCGGTGCGGCACGCAGCCGCGCGGGGGCGGCGCGCGGCTGCGCAGCGCGGTTGCCGTATTTTATTTATAATTACGGACGACGACCCGAGACCCGGACCTGTCGCGATTTCACCTGCTATTATTGCCATTTTATTCATTGTTATTGCATTTATTACGTTGCTTGTTACAGATTTTACTGTCTGTAGGTTTTAACGAATGGCTCTTAATGATGAGACTATATCTCCGTGCTGATTTCTCCTTATAAACGCGCACGTGTAACGATCTCATCATATAGTGAGCGGTGCCGACTTAATTGATATGATTAAGTTTTTAATGTTTCACCAGTCCAGATACACAATGTAAAAAGAAAGTAAAAGAGAATTTACCATGAATGTTTAACTTTCATATAATAAATGTTCTTGTTCCTTCGGTTGATATTGATGATCCTTTTCATTAATTATTAATATTCTTGGGATATTAATTTAACGCCGACGTCATGTCAGGACACACTTTCTACATACTTATTTGTTTGTGTGAACACTTGTACAACTAACGTTAAGTAGGAACAGTTACAATCATATAATTGTTTATGATTTTTGTAACCTCTAAAAGTGATACCTCTAAAAGTGATAGATACACGCTGAATTTACAAACTATGCAATGGTAATGGTAATGGTGATATGATCACCTGTCATGTCATTACATACGCCATTGTCCAACTGAATTCGGCAATCTGAAACGTTAATGTTGTAACTTCAGATCCCTAGTCGCAAACATCCTGCTTCAGCGTAGCAATACGTCTTTATCCACTGTTTTAAGCTTTCACGGTTCATAACTATATTTAAAACTAGCTGAACCCGCGCATGCGTTGCAATGCGTTTTTCCTACCTACCTATCTACTACCCTACCTACTACCCTACCAACTACCCTACCTACTACCCTACCTACTACCTTACCTACTACCCTACCTACTACCCTACCAAAAAAAAAAAAAAAGTATCCTATGTCCTTCTCCTGGTTCTTAGCTACCTCCCTACCAATTTTCAGCTAAATCCGTCCAGCCGTTCTTGAGTTATAAATGGAGTAACTAACACGACTTTCTTTTATATATATAATATACTAGCTTTTGCCCGCGACTTCGTCCGCGTTTCCGTCGTTTTTCGTAAAAAAAAAGTACCATAATATGTCCTTTCTCACGGTTCAATGGCGTTTTTTAGGTGGCATTGGGTATTTTATTTTTAATCGACGGTAACGGAAAGGCTGTCTGTTACCTAGGTAACAAAATAACCTACGATAGAGGTCCTAAAATAATTAATTGTAATTTGAACGAATATTTAAACACTACCAAAACAACTAATACCTATTTTAGAAAATAACAACAAAAGAAATTCAAATAAACTATTTAAAGACTAAAAGTCGCGCTGATAAGCATTGTTTGTTAAAATCAATTATTGTCCGTCAATAAGGTCGAACGCTCTGAACGCATCAACAGCCACGACCCGTGTCGAGCGAGGCAACCGTTACACAAAAATAATCCTTATGGCATGATTCAGTATTCACGCGCGACGGCTTATTAGCGTATTTCATGTATAAGTGTGGTGTGTGTTTCTATACCGATTACTATGATTATTTTTTTATTGAATAGGGAATAATATTAACTTCTTTTAATTAGGGATGAGTGAGAGTATTATAAACAAATATAATCAGAAAGCTTCGAACTGCTAAGCTATCGGGAGTTACACGTGTTATTGTGAGTCAACCATAAAAGATAGACATATGCTGTTGTGGGATATTTTTTAGATAATTTTATGTAGAACATTTCCGTCATAAATGATTTCTATGAAGCTTTAACCATTAAGGCTGCACACGCGACGGAAGCTTAAAAAATGGAGCAACTTCTCCCGTTTTCCCAATATTTCCCTTCACTGCTCTGCTCCTATTGATTGTAGCGTGATGAAAAGTATACTATAATCTCCCTAGGAGTATGAAGAATAATTGTACCTAGTTTCGTTAAAATCCGTCGAGTAGTTTTTGTTTCTATAAGGAACATACAGACAGACAGACAGACAGACAGACAGACAGACAGACAGACAAAAATTTTACTGATTGCATTTTTGGCATCAGTATCGATCACTAATTACCCCCTGATAGTTATTTTGAAAATATATATCATGTACAGAATTGACCTCTCTACAGATTTATTATAAGTATAGATAGATATAGATAAAAAAAACACGGAAGATATCCCGTAAGTGACATTTTAAATATACGTCTTTATGTTATGTATTTCATCTGTTTATGGCTTATCAAGCGGTAGTGTACGTATTGTGGTAACTTGGTAAGCTACAAAATGGCGTAATACCGGAATGACATAATTAGTAATACGTGAAGGTGATGTATCGTCGCCGTGATACGAGTTACAGCAGGTTGGAGGTGAGGGCCGGGCAGCCGCGCGGCGAGGTGCGCCTCCTACGCGCAGTACCGTTACACACCGGTTAATTTTTATGCAGACACCAGATTATTGTATTACCGCCCGCGCCCTCTAGCGAACAAGGAAACCGACCGAGAACAAAAGACCGCTTCGATTTGATCCGAGTAACTGTCTCGATGTGAAATGTAAAAAATAACTCATGCCCCGGGCGCTTTGTTATAATCATATTAAATTCGTATCACAGTTTTACATAAATGTCACGTCACTCAAGAAAATGTTGATAACGGATTTATGTTCGTTTGATTCGCATCTTGTTTTCTTTATGACAATTTGTAAAACATTTCTGTGTAGGACGCAGAAATGGAAAATCACGACAATACCAACTTAAATTTTGATTATGCGTTAGACAAAAATTCTCAAGGAAACAAAAAAAAAACGTGTGGCACTCGGAGACTGCCGCGGTAAAGCTATTGCATAGCATTTTTTTTTTATCAACTTATGCAATTATTCTTTTTAGCTCTTTATGCTTTTCTTCTCTATAAAAAGAAAATATCTAGGTATAAATAATTAGGTATTAACAGTGTAATTACACACCAAAATAATTATTCATTCAAAAAATTTGAACAAAAATAACGATACTAGGAGTTTGATCATCGAATTTCGCGCGATGTACCTACACTATATAAATCAAAAGTAACCTTCATAGACTAAGCTAGTAAGAAACTCTATGACAGAAAATTTAAAAGAAAAAGTATTGACAGCCTGACGTAAGTGTCATAACATTAAAAACTATGAAAATTATTTATTTTATTTTAGACATTTTATGAGAAAACGAATCGTTTTAGACCGATTCGCAGAATAGTGTTGCAAAAACCAATAAAACGTAAGTATAATAGATGCGTAATAATAATAAAATGAATGTACTCACTCATTTTCTTTCCCTATTTTTTCGTGACTTTCTTCATTAATAAATGCACTTTGTTTATTCATATTTAAAACACTTTGTACACAAATTATACGAGTAAGAATATTTTAGAAGGAGAAAGCAGAGAGACAAAACAAAAAACTTTACACCTTTACACACCTCACATTGATTACATCAATGTTTACACGTTATAAATTATTTAATTTGACAACCTTGTTATTTTCCGTAACCTAGCAACCTAGGCTTAGGTTATTTTCGTTACGGAATTTCTGAATTCGGTCTCCACGCTCAAGGCCCGCGATAGAAGCTATGCAATAGCTTAAAAAACTGTCTATACCTAACGTTTCGGGGCTACTTCTATTTGTCTATGGCGATGCTGTACACGATAAGTGCCTTAGGTTAGGTGTCATATAACATTTTTTTAACGACAGTAATATTCATGGAATGATGGTATTAAATATTTTGACCTTATTTTTCACCAAATATTTCCATCAAAGTGGACTGCATATTTTATTATCTGGTTCGCATAACTACAGTGAGAGAACAGAGAGACGACGCGGACGGTTCGTAATTAACATTGGATGCTAATGTTTGTGGCGACTACTCAACTCCAGACTGCCGTGTAGTATAGTTCGAGTATGTTTTTATTGTGAGGCCCGAGATACTCGAAACGTGACTCATCCTGCCTACACACTTCCATGATCTTTGTTTATTTATTGGCATCAAATAAAAAATGTCAACGAAAGTTACGAATAGCAGATTATACTTCCGATTTTACATCACCGTGATAAATTACAGACTATTATGTTGAAAGCCATTCACATTTATAACATTTGAAACATTTCCATGTTAATGATGTAAATGCGCTGCCCGTTGATGTCTTTTGTTAGCGCGTTGTCCACCGACTGGCCGGCGCGAGTCTACCCGCACGATGTCGAACTTGTATGGGGCTTACGAAATGTTTCAACTTGATTGAAATCAATTAAGTTTTGAATTATAACATGAACATTGAACATAAGCTTGTTTGCATTTCAATTTTAACTTTTTTAAAATTTTCATTCTTTTGTTTTCCGATTTTTGTCGGTGGAACTCGTTAATAAGAACTGCCACTCAGGTCGATCTTTAGGTAAAGCTGTGCTTGCCTAGGTCGGTCTGTGGATGGGTGACCGCCCGACATACCGAGTTTCCTCCGTGCCTCGGAAAGCACGTTAAGCTGTTGGTCCCGGCTGCCATATAATAGATCTTTGGCATTCGTTACAGGTAGTCAGTGACCTGAAATTCTGACATCCAGTCTTACCAAAGGGTTGTATTACTTATAACCTAGTATTAACTGGGTTGTGGAGGTCAGATAGGCGGTCGCTCCATGTAAAATACTGGTATTCAGCTGCATCCGGTTAGACTGGAAGCCGACCCCAATATAGTTGGGAAAAGGCTAGGCAGATGATGTATTCCGATTTTATATAAATAATCTCATATTTAGGACTGTTATTTGCACTGTTGCACTAGCCAATGACTAGGTGCAAACTGAAACAAATTGACCCTTGCGTAGCACGTAATAAGTATAGGCAACTAGTGCACTTTGCGTCAGTCTTTCACTATCAGGTCCGCATCGAATTCCCGGACAATAAATTAAACAATTTTCTGGTAAGTATTGTATCAAAAACAATGCGATGGAGACATCTTAGCTGTAAATATTTGCTTTTATTTCCCTTCTGTTTATCGAGTTGATACAAAACTAAGATTGCGCAATCACAGCCTCCGAGCTTAAGGAAATAAAGCATCAGAATCCATTTACGCGGATCCACAAAGCATCGCTACCGGTGAATAATCTTTTCAGAGTCGTTGAAGCGCGACGTCGCCGCCCACGCGCTGCGCTACCCATAGCTCACGGGCCGCTGTGTCGTGCTTATTGGCACAGGATCGCGCGATTTATCGCGTCGCCGTCACACCTCCGCCGCGACACTCACTCTCCGGACACCGGGGACATTGCGGACACTGCGGACACTCGCCGACACTCCGGTGACACACGTGGCGCGCACCTCGATCGCTGTGCGCTAACGACACCATCTGTCTCCCGCGTAATCATAAAACGAACGAGATGACGTACTCACGCGTGTCTGTTCTCTGATTGTAGTCGCCCGCTACTAATGTATTCATTACCTACATGATATTTTTGTGAAGACAGACTTAGATATTACACTTTGTATATTGACACTGATCAAGTTATTTTCATTTTAATGTCGAATACGGAAGTTTAACTCTGTAGACAAAAACAGTGCAACAAATGCTACAGTCCAGTGGTTTTACAACGCAATATTATAACAATATTAAGAATTTATAGGTCTTTATTCAGACACTGATCAATATAATATTATTAGTTGTTCAACTCGGAGCAAAGGATATCAAACTCAATTAACAAAGCTATAAATTATAAGCAAGCTATAATGTGCTTGTGACTTTGTGACACGGCTGTCCACTTTGTGACTCCGGATTGTATCTGTTCGTGTTCTAGTGACGAAACTATTTGTACATACACGGTTATTGGGTGACTTGACTCCTTGAAAATAGTATCGATCGTCTCTGATGAAAGTATTTTTATTGAGTCAGGTTCCAATTAAAGGCCTGGAGGTCACAATATTATCATTAAAAAAATTGAATGTGTGTGTAATAATATAAAAGCGTGCCGATTGGAAAAAGATACGCTAGTGGCAACTATTGGTGAGCATTAGCACGCAATTTGAATGAAAGATTTTTAGGTTGTTAACAGATTTCACGTAGGTGCATGCAGCAATCTAAGCACTCATGTTCTAAGTTTACATCTACTATGCTAGTAGTTAGGTAGGCATGTAGCACAAAACAGTATAAAACACATTTCTCATTAAAAGTATTTGTTGTATTAATAAACATTTTATTTTGTTCTTGACACGAACCTGTCCGTTGTATTTCTATAAAATTCCTATTAAAGGCACAACTTAATAGTATTTTCGTAGTATGTATTATCAAACAAATCAAATAATCATTTAATGCTGTACCTATCACGAGCAATACAATGTGATTAGTGCATGTAGCTGTTACCAACTTTATTGGCCATGTCCACATTATTGATTAATCGTGCAACGATTATATTATTGTGTAATTGCAATGCGCCGGATAGACACGCCGAGTCATATTACACACACCTATTAATAAAAGTAATCAACACTTTAATATCTGTACGATATAATCGGTAAACAAAATGTTTATAAACAGTCGTGGTTTAAAAAATCTCTTCTGGGTATTCACGTTACTGTCTGAAAAGCTGGATGTGACAGTAAACAACATGATGTTGACGTCACCGCATGTTCCACACAAAGGTTTGCAGGCGGAAATCTTCAACATCAAATGTATCGAGTGTGTGAGGAGATTATAAATCGTTACAATGTCATATCAAGAGTGGGTTAGATAATTTATTGAGAGGTGCGCATTGAAATCACATTTATTTGTGCGCACGCGCCGACGACGCGACGCGCGACGTTACAAATCATGCTTATCGCCGCAGCTTGACTTGGTCCATTGCTGCCGCCAGCCCTAAATCTAGACGGATCTAGATATTTACGTACGACGTGGCCTCTTCAGCGCGGCACATAACGTAGTACCGAACGGTAACATCGCGCTCAACGCCTTGCGCAACTCTGCAAATTGGTTTATTTCACGAACAAGTACGTACACGCGTTCACATTATTATCTATCTAAAATCTCCGTACTACATTAATAATGTTTCTAGTTTAAAAGATATAAATAATTAAACATAACAATACCAAAGCTCTTCTCGAACGAGGTCAAATTAGTGTCGAAACCCGTTTGCGTTATCTTTAAGGCGATCACTTATAAGTTATAACTAATAGAAAAGTTCAAAGTTCTATTAGACTATTAGGTGTGAACTCTAATTGGTACCGCATATCAGCGATCGATATCGGATTAGATAATCACGATGCAAATAGGAACAGAATTAATTAATGAGAATGCATTGGATTGGCCGGCGTGCGGGGACGCTGCGCACGCGCCGCTCGCCGCGGCCGCGGTGGTCGTCGGTGACCAATCACTGCGACTCGCACACGCATTCGCGCTCTCAACGACACGTCTTCACTGACTACCACTAATTGGCATTCGTAGAAGATAATGTGTATTTTCTCCTATTATTGCACCCGTGTGTGTCCTCGCACTATCGTTAATGTAATTTAACTTGGGTTCTGGGTAGTTTGCATTGAGAAAGGGATATTGTAACATAACGAAGGACTAATTTGATGGAAAACTACGCTTTTTCTAATTGTAAGAACTACAAGACCAACTTTTACCTTTCAACAAACTAAATAAATAATCTTATCAGCGACTGAAAGAAGAATATCCATCGTACAGCATTTTTTTTGTTCCATAAACGTCACGACTCGTCAACAGAATATGTCGCTATGAGTTAAAAGTATCTCGATGCTTAATTGTTACAATATTATGTTTCGTAACTTGCTCCGATAATATCTTAATTTCAGACAAATCTATAGAAAAGTGCCAATAATAAGTACCTATCTGACGTTTAAGAAACGTGCACTTGCCTGACAGGGTCAAAGGTTAACGGAGAGATTAATATCTTATTGGACAACTTTCGTACTGGTAACCCGCATGATCTGCTTTATGTTCTGATAGACTTATTGGATTACGATGTCAATTAGATTTTAAATGTTTATTCATTGAATGAGTCAGTGGTTTGCGTAAATGTTGGGAAACAATGTCTCGAGCTTGATGATTTTGATTTGAATTACAAAGTTTCACTAGGAGATACATAATAATCAATGTCATAGGTATTGTAGCGGTCAGAAGTGTTTAACAGTTACTACTTATATGTAACGTGATAGTGAGTTTCAAGAAGACCCCAACACAGTAGTGTTATAAACACGATGTTTATTTACTATTTGACACGAGGAGGGGAAGGGGGGGTTTATTTCCCTAAACATTTCTTCAAAAGCGATGCTGCCGCATCGTAGATACTAGTTTAATAAAACTGGGTCTAAATTGCAACTTAATGACAAACTTTTTTCTTACCCTTCTACTGTTTTCAGGGTCTTTTCCGGGAAAGGAGTTTTTTGCAGTAGGTTTTCTATTTAATTAATGAGACCGTATTTTTTTGCGATTACAAGACCGCTTCATACTAAGAAAATAATGCTAAGTACGGGTAACGAGATGGTACATAGCTCGTTACCTCATTATTGTGAACCGTAAAGTACCTGCATACTTAGTCTTTTCTTCTTACCGCGTACAAGCGGAAAAGTGGTTATACCGGTAACCTTGATATTTCAACGATAGTTTCAAATTTTTTTATGCGAGTTCGTAAGACAAACTTTTAGAAAAGATATAATTGCATGCGGAAGTTAGACACTTTCAAGTTAACGGATCAGAATCTGGCTTCAAAGAAAGTTCCTACACGAAAATATCGAGTAAGAAAAATTATGAGAAAGCTGGAGAAAGCTTAGTTCCCGAGTGTTGAGCAATGTTGGTGGACATTTTAGGTATTGCCATTAATTAGGCATAGGGGAGGTGGCGGCGGGTGCGGGCCCGCTGGTGACCTCGTGGCCGGGTGACCGTGCGGCGGTCTGGCGCCCACCGTCTAATGCTCGACCCACATCAGACCGGTGGCCCGTGCTTTGCGCTATTGTCTCGATAAACTCGCTGCCGCTAAATAACCACTTACTGAACCACAAATTGCGTCTAAAGTAGACGCGACGCGAACTTTGTTTGTTGCCTATTAAAACATTGCTTATGGTTTATAGTTTAGATTTTGATGCTACATTGTTTATTTAGCGGTAAATGATAGAAGGTTCGAGTTCCGGTGAAATGAGATTGTTTTCTATTCTGTTGAATTATGATGCGATGTTTGTTATCTTGGAACTCGGTTAGCTCTTGTCAGGATCAGAGAATTAAAGACGGAGCGATGTTTCTAAGCAGTAACTTGATTCTTTGGTATATCATCATCCCTACCCTTCATTTGAAGATTACCGTTTTCTTCTATCTATTGTCTAGTTCCTATATCTCTATCAGGGTCATGTGAGTAGAACATTCTTTCTATATTCATCTTGTATTGTCCTCATACTGCTATATCTTCTTAAACCCCTCGATTTTTTTCTAGTGCTAAGTGTGCACTTGTTTTATGCATAAGAGCAAGCTCTTCCGCCATCTTTGGCCAATATTGTTTTCATTTTAGTAAATCTTTTTGTTTATGTAATATTTAGTGTGATTAAAAAATAATATTTCTGAGAGTAAGTTCTGAGCGGATTACGTATTCTACGACATATAAGTAAGTCTAAATGTTTCCTGATTATTTTATTAAAGAAATAATAAGTGATATTTTTGTAGTATTGTACCTACTAGAGATTTCTACACAACGAACTTGTAAAAGCACTTACATCCCAAAACGGAGATCACGCATCATGATCATGATCACGCGCATCCCGCATACGGTGATTCAACCACTATTTCGTGGAACATAATGTGGCCAACGCTTTATACTCAGATGACTTGTGAAATGTTGGAGAGGAGGGGGTTGTGTGAAAGAATACAGCTAGTTAAGTTTATGACATGTTTAATTTTCTGCTTATGGAGGTAACAGAAAGGAACGTGATAAGATCGTCGGCTTAACTATAGCCTCATTGATAAGTATTATTTTAATACAGTATTACATCAAAATAATAGCATTATGTTATACTTTTCTCAGAATATATTAATCATTTATACTTAAGGCACTTTGTACATGGCTTAGGATACGAATATAATTTTAATAAGTGTATGACACTCGGCAAATGCCATATGACTAGCGTAGCCACGGTTCATGTGACTGAATATAACCTTACATTAACTTATTCTAACTTATGCCAAAAAGTCTAAATTTACATTGGTCCCTTAAAGATGAAACGTAAAAATATAAATTTACACACAGTTGAGATTTAACCATTTACAAAAATAATTTAATTTTTAAATACTTATAATACTAGAGCGTCGTTCAGCTAACGCTAACACTTAGAGGGTGTTACAGCTAAATAAGAGATCGAGGATCCTGCGGGGCTCAGTCTTTTTAATAGGCATGCACAGGCGCGGGTGGTTGGAGGGGCTGGTGCGAGTGCGGTGAGGACATCGCCTCTGGTCGGTACTCGTACGGCGAGGCGCCGGGGACTCCGCAGCCTCCTTCCAGGTGCTTGCTCAACAGGGACATTCGCGAGAACGTCTTACCGCAGCCCGAACAAGAATACTTCTTAACGTCTGAATGAGTTTGGAGGTGAGCGCGCAAGTTGGACCTGTCGGCGAAAGCACGGCGGCAGTGGTGGCAGGAGAACGGCTTCTCCCCAGTGTGCGTGCGGATGTGTCCCTGCAGTAACCACGGCCTGGAGAACGCTTTGCCGCAGAGGTGGCACTTGCATGGCAGGGTGTGGGTTCGGATATGCATCTTTAGCGCTCCGAGAGATGTGTATACCTTAGCGCAGTATTTGCAACTGAATGATTTTCTTGCGAGGCTTCCCTCAGCCGCTGCGCAGTGGTATTGTTGATGTTTCGACAGACCGGAGTAAGTCGAGTAGGACTTCGCACAATCCGGGCACTGATAGCGAGGGCGTCGTGGTGCTGAGACGGATATTCCGGAGTCTGAGGAGACTGATCCGGGTGAGCGTAAGTCTTCAGGGCAAGGTGGTGGTGACACTGATGATGGCGGTGAGGCGGGCGAGTAGTGATGCGCATAGAGTTGCGGGTGCGCAGGTGGGGACAGTGAGGGTGCTGCCGGGTACAGCTCCTCCAGGGGGTAAAGTGCGTACAGCGTGGGCAGGTAGGCGTACTGCGGTGTAGGACGAGCCAGCTCAGTCGGCGCAGGCTCCAGGCGAGCGCGGCACGCAGCCAGGTACTCGAGTTGCTGTTGGGGCCACTCGCGAGGTTCAACCTTAACTGCCGTTGTCGACACCGGAGATGAAGCTTTGCTTGGGTAGTTGCCAGTTTTAGAAAGGTCTTCAGGTTTTGTACTAAGATTTTGTGGTTCATCGTTTTCTGTATCACCTGTTGACAAAAAAAAAGGAAAATTTAATTATAGTGCTAATTTAAGAAGGGAAGTAGGGACCAACTTGTTTTCTTTTAAACATATTACGACATGTCAGTTAATATTTATCAAAATTATTATTTGATATCTTAAGATTTTTAAAAGGTTCATAAATTATATTAGTCAAATAATGTCGCGAATATAGCGCAATCACCCTGAGTCTCCACGTTAATTTTCACGACTTTAAAACCAAGTGAACAAAGTTTTAAATATTTGTGAAATCTCAATTTGTCGGTAATTGTTAACTAATTGATCACATAACACGATACTTACAATGATAATCGTAGTAAAGTCGCGTGGCGAGGTGGGCGGGGTGAGGCGGCGTAGTGGGCGGTGTCGCCGGCCGCTCCTCCCGCACCAGCACCGGCCGCTTCTTCAGCGGACAATGTGCGTACTTCTTCGTCATCAGAGCCCGAGTGGTCTGCGAATCCTCCACGAGCATCTTGCACAATAATCACTAACACTTGAAAAAAGTCTTCAAAAATAGTTCGTAAAACGTATCACAAGTTCACTTATAATCGTAACAATCCAAACATCACAAGATATCGTCGAAATCGCGTTAACAGTGTCGTGTTCGGGACGCGACAAACGTGTACGTGCACTCGTCGGCGTCCTGAGCTCGAGTGGTGCGGTGAGGGAAGGTTCGCCGCTTATAAAGCGCTCCCCGTCAGCGGCGGGGCCAGGTGGCGGCGGGTAGGCCTCGCACGTGCGCCATACCCAATCGGCGGAGGGCGCGGGGCCGCGGCCAATGGCGGCGCGGCGCGGCGCGGGGCGGCAGGCACCTGCGCCTCCGCACCCGGCGCGGCGGAACCGCTGCCTCTCAGTGCGATATGCCCAGCTTCTCCATCGCACCGGTGCGAACGCTCTCGCTGCAAATGAAACGATTTTTTGCACAAAACTTGGGGTTAAGCACCTTTGAACTGAACCAATGCCGTTTTTTGAAATGCCTCCGATACCTTTGTTCGGCTCCATCTATTGTAAATTTAACTTGACGACATCAGCAACAGCTGGACGGTTCTCGTACAAATTCTGTACCGGGTGTAGGTACTTCTTAAATTAAGTTATTACTATTAAACAATGTTAGAATAGCGTCAAAGTTCCTGCTTATTTATAAGTACGATCATTGTGATGCAGAAATTATGAATCAGAATTTAGATCAATGCACCGTTTACCTTTGTACCGGATTTTTGTTACTAAAAATGACAGTTCAATAGCTAATTAGGTATAATATGTATATGTTTACATAAGTACCTACTTATCTTAGTATCTACTATTTAGAACGCGACCTGTATAGAATGACAACATAGGAATATAGGCGCATAGGTAGTAGAAATAATGGCACCGACGACGCCTACGACAATACCTAGTCTCTTAGGATTATCTTACAACGAACACCTTGCTTGTACTAGTTGTTACCAACAGATCTGACACACTTAAAACTTTCCTTAGAAGCACGAGGAGGCACTGGCGCACGCACCAGAGAAAACGTTAATAAGGCAAACGAATGTTTGTGCATCAAACTACATTCGCAGAATACACTTATATAACCTGCTAAATACCGGGACTGTAAGTGTAAGTAGTATCTACTGTTTCACTAGGTACTAGTACATAATTAGTACTTACCTACCTTGCCGCGGTACGACAAGAAAATATTAAAATAAGTAGGTAGGTATCTGAAGGTAGGATTACTGAATGAAAAAGAGATTTTTTAATTTTCAAGAGAATCCCACGAATTTTAAACTGAACATGTTAAACAGAAATCTACATTACCTATAAATTAAAGATACCTATATTCATTTTTCTTTACATTTTTACTTATAGTCGCCGAAAAATAAAAACATCGAAGTCTTGATAAATACAATAAAGTAAGCAACTGAGAAGTACAAACAAAGCAATAAACCATATGACTCAAGTAATACTTAACACCCAAGATGTCATCAAACAAAGAACGCACTTCCATACGTCACGCTCACGATCAGGGATCGCAGATACCTATCTGAAACTTGATCGGAAAGCTTCTCTAATCAAAAATCATAATAAGTGCGCAATGCGCATGTATCGACCTAGTTAGCGAATAAGGTATGCTATATGATACCACGGTGACACACAGCGAGTTATTATTAATTGTTCGCCACGGGGCGAAGTTATCTTCTCATTTGACCTTGTCCTCCTTCCTGTTGCGATTCGTCTTCCTTTACCGTTTGTCGCCACAACCAACAATTACATAAGAGTAACTCTTATCATATCTGACTACAAGTTACATGGAATGACTTTTATTTGCATATCTCACCGACATTTGCCTTTTGAAACGATCGGAACTAAAAACAATTTTATTAATGGTTGGCTTGCATTTATAAATGATGTATCAAAGAGCTACGTGTTGTTGTGGTAGGAATGCAGGATCAGCGTTTTATTACATTTTGTTGAGCAGGTACAAACGTGTTCATTCTATATACTTATGTGTACGTACTTAATTATTATTTATCTGTCAGTTTTCTGAACCTATTATCAAAATCAAAGTCAAACTGTCAAAGTCTCTAAAGCAATGTGGAGGCTGGAAATGATTAGATGTGTTTGAACAAGTTTGAATTTCAATAGTCAGCTGTCGTCAATAATAAGATCGTGAGAAAGTGAATAATATTTCTGAACTTTAACTCAACAATACAAAGTTCAGATAAAAGATCCTCTGGGTACAAGTTACAGAATCATGTTGGAATGTCCACTCCGAAAATCACACGATCCTAACGGATAACTAATTCAATAATAGTAATAAACGGGAACCGGAAGGCTGAGAACCCGTTTGCACTGCAGATCGTTAACAAAAACAGTTCCTTGTGTGTATCAAACCAAACAAGATATTTTTACAACCCCTTCCCAACGCGGAAATATAACGTCCATAAAGTCTTTGTTATACCACCAGTGTTAATTCCCACAGGTCAGACTGTTCGTCGGGCAATTTGGGTTTCTCACAGAACAAGTTCACAGTTACAAAGGTAAAGTGCCATGTGCAGCCCTTTCAGGCAAGCTATTATGTACGCACTCATGTAAACCGTAGGTATTTACGCATGTATATTTCAAAAGCTAAATGTTGGTAAGTCCCGAACACCACGTTTATAAATGACAGTTCCTGAACCTTGACCGTGACACGACTGATCGTCACGACAACGAACATTCTTCGTTAAAATAATTGCTTTTGTTCTATTTTTGGAGATTTGTTGGAGCACTCTAAAACTCAAAACTAGTCGCTGCTGATTTTTACTGTCGCTCCATCAAAGGTCTTGCATACAGGAAGACATTCTAGTATTATTTTATTTGTTTTAGTAGTAGTTTTTTTTTTTAGTATTACGAAGAATATAAAAATACTCAGTTTAGATGCCTGCCTACTAATGTTCATCCATATCTGTAATAATCTGTATACGATATGTATAAAGAAGTTGACTTTGATTTGGAATCTAATTTCTATGGATTTGTCAGCGATAATATCATCGTTGTTTCATTGTGAGGTTTCTATGAATAAGCAAGGAAGTTAATCTTTGCGATATGATTTCACATACATTTCGCTTGCTATGCAAGTTCAACGGTCAAATCGCTTATGATATCATGATGACGAGGATCATGGCGCGAGGTGAAATTCACCTCGTGACTCAGCGCACCTACAAGTACGTGTCAAGGGATCGACGACGTGTAAGTAATTGACATCAACAATTCAACATCTCGATTGTATTTAATAATACTTGTGACTAATCGCCTCGATCGATCGTCAACAATAATACTTGGTATGGCAAAACGAGATCTCTTCATTATCGAGTCATACAGGCTTTCAACACTGTAAGTAGGCGATAATGACACGACTATAACAAACAAACTGTCACTCATTAACTAATTATTCCGGGACCCTGTGAATGAAACGTTATCTCGATTACGCTTGGGAAACGTAAACATAACACCGGTAGATGGTAGATGGTAAACAACATTAGACATATTGTTTTATCGAAATGAATGGAGCATTGATAATGGACAAGTACTTAGTCCACTCGATAAGAGAATAAAATTGTCTTACTTGACTAATGTTTATCACTTTGTTTACCTTTTTGATAGAAATAATAACAATTCGTGGAAGAAGCTCAGTAATTATTATGTTGTTTTCCTAATTGTGTATGATGTTACTGTTTTTACCATCAAAGTTTAGAATGTTATGAAATATTTAAGTCTACGAAATATAAAAAGCTCTTATCCGTGAAGACGTGAAAAAAAACATTTCCCTTTGTTTTTTGGATATTAAACTTATTTATTGCAATGGTTATGTTATGTAATAGGTGTTAAATACGTTGGTGTCATCGTATCTTCGTTATTAATAACAAGTGTGATATGGTATGGGGCGGCTGCGAGGCGGCGCGGCGCGGCCAGGTGCTACGTCGCGGGGGCAGGGGCGCGTGCGTAACGGTCGCGGCACGAGCGGCGCAGGCGCAGGGGCTGTGCGCTATGGACTATGGCGGAAATAGCGATGGACAGGGGCGCCGCGCCCGGGGCAGGTGGTGCCATACAGCTCCCTCAATGTCACACAATTGGCGGTTAATTCCTCGCATACATTACATGCAATAGTATACAACAAGTAAATAAAAGGGACTTTAATTCGAGGTACGAAGTTGGATCCCGAGAGCAGCGAAGGATTCTAGAGTAGAATCACGAGCGTAGCGAGGGATTCTAGAGTAGATTCCTGAGCGAGAGATACATTTTTTATTCACGTGTTGTGTACTCTACTTTTTACCATTGACTGTGAGAAAATAAATAAGAGCATGGTATTTATATTTATCACATTTTATTATATAATCAGTAATAAAACAACAAAGGATTAAATATTAAATTAAAATCAAAATTAAAAATGTAAATAGTAAAAAATTAGAACAATTTTCAAAATTTTGTGTTATAGGCTTGTTTGGGTTTGAAACTGTTGTATTAGACAACACTTGGCGGCAACAAATCATCTACTTTATCTGCTGCTTTAGAACGAAATGATTCCGGAGTCAGTCTCTCATTTTCGTCATCGGAAGAACTCATTTTATTATAATTACTTATGTTTATAGATTTTCCAATAACACAAAATAACCACAATAACATGACATTAACAGACAGAAAAGAACGTAACTAAATTGGCGGAATATTTAGAATGGAAATAATGGAATAGCTCCATTCAGCCACCCAGTACGTACTTTCAGCAGCAGCGATTTTTTTGTACGTAATTCGTGTTTGTTCCTAATTCAAAATGTCTCTATTCATTGATCGAAGATTCACTCAGTGTTAAAAGAGCGTTTTATTCACTGGTTATCGATGAATAAAATGCCCTTTTTCGAGTGGCAATGGTAAAAATGAACATTATGTATGTGGATTTAATTTTGAAGATCATTTCAATAAAAATTGTATTAGTTTTAATTATCAGGTCTGCGGTCAGCAGTTAGTTTAGTTGGCATTTGACAGCAATGTAAACAAATAAATGAATGAGATAAAATCTTTGGTAGATCTCGTCTGTAGATGCCAATTTGATCAATTTTTTTGGAAGTAATACGTTCATAAATATTCATAATAAATAGATGTATGTTAAATAAATAAATATTTATTCACTAGTTAATATTGTATTAGATATCACGATCAGGTCGGTATTTACATTTACTAAAAATAAAAAAATGGAAATCTTTAAATTAATTTCAAGACCACTTAGCATAATAATCACAAGAAATATCTCTTACAAAGGTAAGCCATAAAGTTTATCTACACAGTTATTGTTATTATTAGCACGTCGAAGTAACGACCGACCCATGGCACACCTGAACTGTACCTACCATTGTTATTGTATGGATTTGTATCATTGTATGTTGAGCTTGCCTACACATCAATGTTATACAAAGCGCTGGCACCCACGAGCTGAGTCCGACCCTGCATTGTATTGAATCAGTGCACAGCTATGCCAGCAGCTGGCTACGCGTGCAGAATCACATGTCTGTACCCGAATCGCACATCTGCATGGAACCGCCGCTTGCCACCAAACGGTTTAAACGCCATACCAACCCTTACAACTCGACGGCACGTAGTACCTTCTGGAAATAAGCAACTCGATTAGGGTCTCCCCCATTCATTGTTTCGCTCGTGGACTACGAAAGGTCTCAAGTGCCACACTGCTCGTAGCAACTTTGTCACTTTGGAATTGAGAATTTCATATTAATTTCGGTTAAATCGTTCTAATAGCGTAGAAGCAAAGATAAACCGTAAGTTCCTCGCGATATGGGTTTAAATCGGAACTAGGAAAGAGCTTTGGTAAAAATAAAATTTTGGTTGTAAGGTCCAAAATTGCAGTGAATTATGTTGTATGACATACGTAGTTCTGGTACGGTGAGTGTTGCGTGCAGGTAGGTGAGTAGTTTAATTTTAAATAATGGCATAGCTGTAGAGTTTTCTATATAAAGCGCACAGGGCCATTCAACGCTTTTATAAACACTTTTAATACAGATGGATTGAGTCTTATACAGGCTGTTCAATAAAATGAGGTATCAAACGTTTTATGTGATGAGATTTCTTCGAAGTGGTCGGTCATTTGGCTTTACTAGATAATGGTTATTTACTTATATTATGAAATATCATACTGAAATGTACAAGTACTTACATACCAACTTAATTGTAAATACCATAAACGATTCTCTTCAACAGTTTTAATTTTTTTTTTAATTTATAGAAATAAGTACAATTTTAGATATTAATTTATTGCTTTAAAAAAAATATGAAAAAAAAACAAGAGCACAAGTCTCATCGTGCTACGCCGTAGCAAGCATACGCTACGTAACATTTCCGAAAACCCAACATAACTAATAATAAAACAAAAAATAACAAAACTCCATGAAAGCAGCACCCTGTACAGTTTGTCGCGGCAACAGCTGAGATTTGGGCACACGCTACGCGGCCGGTGCGTCACCGGCGCGCACCGGCCACCTTTCACCCCTCGCGCATTCCCTCGCGACTTGCGGGCTGCGGCCTTCTTGTGCAGACGCACTATTTATTAACCGACTTCCTAAAAGGAGGAGGTTCTCAATTCGATTGGTATGTTCTTTTTTTATTTTTTTTTTATGTACCTATGTACACCGATTACGCTGTGATTTATGATCCGATTTACATGATTCTTTTTTAGTTTTATGCGGAATAGTTGCCATTTGGTCCCATAAAAATTTAGTATAGTTTGGCCCAGTATTTTTCATTTTATGAAGATTTTTCTTAATTTATGAACATTTTTCGTTAATGTGTGTTCGAGAATAACTTCGTCGTTTATGAACCAATTTTGATGATTCTTTTTTATTGTGAAGGAGATATTTTAAGAGTGGTACTATGATATGGAAACCAGGACCTGGTGATGGAATCCCAGAGAACTCGAGGGCAACCCTCAAATTTCATAGGCACGTATTACGTGTTTCGTGTTTTTTTGTCGAATGTTAGGTTTCTTAGTCGAATGTTAAATGTATAGTAAATATTTCTATAGGATATTAAAACTAAAAATTAATAAATAAAAAACTTTTTTGCAAAAAAAAACAACCGACTTCAAAAACACCAAAAAGTGAAAAATAAACTTCAGAAGAAAAATCGGCTTCTGAAGTCGGTGGCAAAAAAACGAAATGAAGTAAACAAATGTCATCGACTTCAGAAGCTGATTTTTCTTCTGAAGTTTATTTTTCACTTTTTGGTGTTTTTGAAGTCGGTTGTTTTTTTTGCAAAAAAGTTTTTTATCTACGCATGTACGCATATGCGACACGTACTATGTATAACGACGACATGTATGTATAACGACGGTGAGGTAGGTATCGCGGAGATTAATGGTTTTCGGTGGTATTTATATGTCAGTGTTACTGAAAGTTCCGATTTTGTAGAATTTAGGTAATAAGTAAATTTTTTTTTTAACAAATTGATTGAGTTTTTGTGAGAGGATATGGCACGACTTTTGGTTTTCAATCGTTAAATATTTTTATGTAACAAATTGTTTTTTTTTGTACTGTCTGTACTTTCTCCAGATAATTTTTTTTTTTGACTTATAATAATCAGATATCCGGGGTGATTCATAACTTGTTTTCTTTATTAGTATTTAACGCACTCGAATTTTATCCATACAATCTTTTTTTGCCTATTTCTTAACTATCACTCTGGCTGGTCCTATTACTGAAAACCGGAAGTGCGAGTTAGACTCACACACCGAGGCGCGAGGGTTCCGTATCTTCTAGGTATGTTTTTAATAAACTATATACGAGTATTGACGGTTTTCAGACTTTCAGACTTTTTCCTATACAAGTGCTGCAAGACAATTGCTTCTTGGTAAATTTAATGATTCTAGAGACTCATATTCGATCGCGTTGACTAACAAGTTTGATTGGTTCAATGCTCTAAGACCTATGGGGTAGCAAGCTAAGTATTTGATAATAATTTCAGCTTAATACTTCTACGCGTTCCTCAGAAAATAGAGGTTTGACAGACGGACAACAATGATCCTATAAGGGTTCCGTTTTTGCAGACAGAGGTATTTAAACAAAACCAAACCCGGAATTTTTAGTTCATTAAACTAAATATTCCGTATGTTGATTAAACATAATGTTTGTGACCTTTTTTCCTATTGGAATTTAGAATTCGTGAAGATAACGATTGATTGAGATTGACGATATTTCTTAAGCTATTATTTTATTAATTAGGGGAGAGCGGGGCTGAACGTGCCGATTTTGACAAATCCTTATATGATTCGGATAAAACAAGTACTATGTCTGAAAGTAGTGGTTCATCCTAAGCCAAATTTAGTCTATAATACGAATTTACCTACAGATTTTGCACATTTTTCATAGTTTTTAAGAAGAAGTGTTTTTTCTACACAGCGGCGGCAAGGCACTACCAACCCCACTTTGGGGCAAGTTGTGCCGTAGCTGGGGTCGGTTGTGCCGTTGATAATGCTAGGTGTTTTACATAAATCAAAATTAATTTAGAATTTAAAAGACATCAATTTTATAATAATATATTTATTTGTTATAATTTTTACCATAAATCAACAGTTTCTAAGTATTATAATTTAAAAAAACAAATTACCCTTACTTATGTAATTATTTCAAACTTAAAAACATATTTTAAATCAAAGTTTGTACTTATTTTTATGCGAATGCGATCAATTATTAAAAATGCGAATGAGATCAATATTTTTTTTTAAAATATCAGTCTCTAAGGACTATATTACAAAATATCATATAGATTTCACAACCAACCCCTAAGTCGGGGTTGGTTGTGCCGCGGCACAAGCAGCCCCACATGAACGGCACATTTTACCCCGTGAGCGAGAGTTTGAAATTTTGTCTCACATATAAAAATCACTCTGCTCAAAGCATTAAAATTACACTGCATAGCAAACTAGGATAAATAACAAACATTTTACTAAAACTCTCTTAAAAAAAGCACGAAAAAAGCTAGCTTGCGACCAAAAAGTATCGAAACGAAAATATTTACTGAGGTGGCGCTGGACGACCCTCACATGCACTGCCACTCGGTCCGCGTCGCAGACGCAACTAAAATGGCAGCCGCGCGTGCCCGACTGTTAGGCATTACGCGACACAATACGATCGTATAACTACCTCTTTTTGTTTTCAAAATATTCGCGTCGGCACAAATTACCCCCGGCACTTTTAGCCCCGCTCTCCCCTACTGATGTATCCGTTTTAAATCTTTTTCAGAAACCCGTGGTTTATATCGAACAAATATTCAAAATTTCATCAAAAATATATAGGGTATGCACGAACTGACATTTCAGCTGATTTGGGAATCCACCATTTAGCATGTTTTTAAATACAATAATATTAAGTTAGAAATGAAATCAGCTCTAGAAAAACGAATGACGTATCAATTGTCATTTTTCTTGGCAACACAATCAATGTAAGAGTCTTTTTCGATTACCTACTTCTTTATTCTCTGTACTTTTTTATTTGTAGTAATTTTGTAGCTTTTGGATTAAGAATTAGAATAATTTAATAAAATGTGGACCCCACATATGATTAGTAAAATTAAGCTAATAATCTTGTAGGAACGTTCAGACAAGAACAAAGGACAAGAACGTTTTTGTTAATAAAAACTCCTTAAAATAGTACAGTCTGTACATAATGTCCTTTTTCCTCATTTTTAAATTATTTTTTTCTAAACCGCTGCTGTTCTGCAGACTAGGCTCGATACATTCCGCCTACTTACAATATCAAACTATGTAGTGTGTACATCAAAGTCCTTAGAGGTTCTAAAAAATCTATTAATATTACCCAATACTGGTTCAGGATTACGTCACCGGCGGCGTGACATATCTGCATTATACGAACACGTGAAGTCATTCATAACGTTACAACGTGTAGGAACAATAACATAGCAATCTAGGGAAACGGGAATCGTCCGTTTCCCACATTCGATATTTTTTTTCTAAAATCTCACCGTTATAGGGATTTTTTTGCATTTCTTAGCCCGAAAAGGTATTTATAGTGTTATGGTATGAAGGGGAGAGAGACCTGGGGTCGCAGGGACAGCTGCATGCAATGCGCCGGAGCAGGCTCGAACAAGTTGATCATTCGGTACAGGATTAACAGAACCGTAAATGACGAATAACGGTTACATTATTTTTTTTTATCTGCAACAAATGGGGCACTATTATTACCTGATGAGCAAGAGCTTTTTATAGTTACACTATTTCCGCGTTGAAGGTGTTAATAACGTATTAAACGAACGTTAAGTACGAAGGTATTAAATGTTTTCATGTGTACCATCATTTTCCTTTAAATCAAAATCAAAAGTCATTTATCCTAACTAGGCTGATAATCAGCACTTTTCGAATGTCCAAATATACTTTACTTTACTTATTTACATTTATAAAAGACAGTCCCCCAAAATGCCCACCCATCGACACTTCCTAGTGTTTAGCTGAAAAGAAGAAGTGGCGGAACAAACTCCCCAGCTTTCATCAACGAACGACTGTCCAGCGCGGGAAACAGGAAAAAGAAACAAAATTATTACCAACATCACTTGGTCTTTGTGTATTCACCACTTTATGAACAAAGGCCAAGAAGTTAAAAATTCAAGACAATATATCAAAGTATTAGATTTGGCGCTGATTCCGGCTTAGCAAACGTATTGCTCATGCCTCCATGCACCTAAATTTTTGCTTCTAAAATTAATTACCACGCCGTTCTAACGACATAGTTAGGTTAGTATGTATTTAGGCACAGATATCAAATGAAATGTAATTACTCTGAGCAAACGACGGACACACCCGTTCCGGGACACCTTTTCATTTAATCAGAACTTGTTTGCACACCCAACAAACGGTGTTTTGTTCGCGGAGGGCGACCGATCCGCGCTGCATAGTTGTGCACCCGAACACCGGTTGATTTAGTCGCCGTCTTTTGATAGATCCTTTTTTATAGACGTACTGAAATTTATTAAAAGCGCACCGAGGGTGCGCGTGCGCAGCGACAACTGCCGAGATTGTTGCGCGCACCTGGCCGGGGCCCACGCGCGCGCCTTACTTGCACACAGCACATGTGATGTACCACGTAGGTACCGTATCCTCTGCCCTTGTCAATTATGTTTATGCATAATGATTTGAATAATATATATCTATTAAAACCGTTAAATTATTAACATTTCTATTCAATGCTTCATGTAGTTGAAAAGTGATTGTGCGAAATGGCAGATTTGAATTTGAACTAATTTGAAGTTTTTATACAGCTGTAATTGTGTTCTTCGTAAGTATTACTGTGGTGTATACCAAAATGAAAAATGACGTTTTAAAAAGATTATTTTCTGATATCTTAAGTCAGAAATTTACCTACGGGATAGAATGTCAAAATACAATCCCGAAAGCTTCGCGCGGGTGTCGTGAATGTATGCACTTATATTTCGATACTACTTTGGTTAAAAATTGGGTGGTTTAGCAAATTCAATGATTTTGATTCCAGGATAAGTATTTAAAAGTTTTGCTATTTGTCTCTCTCCCTTCAGGTGCCTCTCCAACTAGTGAAGGTTGGCAGTCAGCTCCGCATATCATATTCGGTCTTTTGCCAATCTAAAAAGTTCCGCGGCGCTCTTAACTCCCGTCCATTCCCGGATATTGCGCAGCCAGGATTTCTTCCTACGTCCCACTGCTCTTTTGCCTACCACTTTGCACATCATTATGAGTTGCAAGAGTTCGTATCTGTCGTGTCTTAAAACGTGGCCCAGATAGGCAACTTTCCTTTTTTTGATGGTCTGGATTAATTGGCGTGTCCTTCCAGCACGACGTAGTACTTCAACGTGGTTTACTCGATGTGTCCAGCTAATGGCCAACATACGTCTATAGGCTCACATTTCGAATGCTTCGATACGTTTCCGGAGATCCTCTTTTATTGTCCAAGCTTCACATCCGTAAAGAAGTATAGGCCATATGGAACATTGAAGTAGCCGAGTGCGCAAGGATATTTTAAGGCTGCGACTGCAAAGAACCTTTTTCATCTCATTGAAGGCACCACGGGCGATTTCAATACGGGTTCTTATTTCACAATCACTGTCCCAGTCTTCATTCACCCAAGTGCCCAGATACTTATATTTACGCACCCGCTCTAGCCTATTGCCTGCCACAGAAATTACGGGATGTATTGTCTCCTTCTTAGAGATCACCATGACCTTCGTCTTGGAGACATTCATTCGGAAACCCGCCCTTAGACTGTACTCATTGACCCGGTTAACCAAAAGTTGCAGTTCAGTTTCTGTAGTCGCGATCAGAACTGTTATACTGTGAATATCTGAGATTGTTGATAACACGCCCGTTAATCTTGACTCCACCGTCCATCTCATCCAGTGCTTCAGCAATGATTATAAACCTCCGAGTACAAGTTAAAAAGTGTTGGTGAGAGTATGCAGCCCTGTCGGACTCCTCTTTTTATATCTATCTCATCAGTTTCTTCACCATCTACACGGACTGTCGCTCTCTGGTTCCAGTACAGATTCTGGATAATACGTACGTCTTTGTCATCTAATCCAATGTCTTTTAGGATTGCAATAAGACGATCGTGCAATACTCGGTCAAATGCTTTCTCGTAATCAATGAAACAAAGGAAAACGTCTTGTTGCATATCTTTGCATTTTTGAACCAAAACCTGTACGGCAAACAGAGACTACCTTGTTCCCACACCAGCTCTATACGAGCATGAATGATTTTGAGGAATAGCTTTAACACTTGGCTCATGAGGCTGATCGTTCTATGTTCCTCGCATTTCTTCGCATTCTTCTTCTTAGGAAGTGTGATGAAAGTTGACCTAAACCAGTCGCTTGGTATTTGTTCCGAGTTGTATATGAGGTTAAATAAGTTCGTGAGAGCGTCCATAATATGTTCATCTTGAATGAGTTTCAGGACCTCGACATAAATGCCGTCAGGTCCTGCTGCCTTTCCTGTCTTCGCATGATAGAGCGCGTTCCTAATCTCATCTTTCAGAATAGGGAGACCATCCTCAGAATGGGAATTCACTGTTGTACAGGAGTACAACAGTGTATTCCCATTCTGAGGATTCGCAGGATGTTTACAGGCGATTCTAGGAAGAATCGCCTGTAAACATTGATCTAATGTATTCCTCCCAGGTAACCTTTTTCTTCGTCAAGTCCACTATTGGGTGGTTGTTGTTGTCTACCAGCTGATTCGTCCAAGTTTTGTGACCGACCATAGACTTAATCTCTTTATGCAGGTTGAATGCATCATGTTTGGCATGGAGCTCCTCAACATAGTCACATTTCTCCTTGTGCCATTTATCCCGAGAGTATCGTACTTCCCTTCGTATCGTTTTGTCAAGGGAGTTATATTTCCCGTCGGGGCCGCGGATTTTAGTACTAGATGACGTGGCCTTGGCACAAGGGCAAAGAAGGAACATGGGTTCGGTTTTTAGTCAGTAGAACTCTGACACTCCCCTTCGCTCTGCCCAAGAGCGGGGGGCGGGGGGGTCATTTGATGATTTTCCAACAACCAAAAAAAAAAGGGAGTTATATTTGATGGTATCTATGTTCTTAAATTTCCTCCTCTCTTCCATTAAGAGATAAATTGCTATATGTATAGAGTGTTAAAAATGAAATTCGCAACTTAGCCTTCGAATTGAAATAGTTTCTAAAGATGATAAATAAAGTTGCCAAGATTGCAACAATCTAGTAGACACATAATGTCGTAATGTTAGTAAGCTCTGGGGGGCTCTGCTGAGCGCTATGTTAACTTCACGACCACACTGCCGGTGATCTAGTGCGCATAGTGCACGGTGCAGTATGCAGTGTGCAAGCCACACGGCGTCACTTTGTGCAGAGAACATTGCGTGCGCGCCGGACGGTGAGCGGGTGAGCCGGTGAGCCGCGGCGCTGCGGTCCTCGTGTACGCTAATGTTGATACGTGTCATGTTATCGACCGCCCACCGAGCGCCGACTATGTGGTCTCATATCCTACGATACTGTCGTTTACCTAGCATGCACGAACCCAACCAGAAGGATATTCCACTGACCCACAATGACCGTTTACCACAATATCATTAACGAAGAAAGCTACAAGAAATCAGAAAGTTTATATCTCAATTTAAAGCTATTATCGTTACACGTATATAGGAATGAGTAAAATCATCCAATTTTGTGGCTTCGTAAGTATTTATTTACAACTTCATCATCCCGGACATAAAGATGCATACGTGAGCTGGGTTGAACGGCACAAGAATTCACTTGCATAATGATACATACAATGATGTGGTTTGCATTACTTGTAGCGATTAAACGGTCCAGTCGTCCACTCACCAAATAAGCACAATGTAAATGTTAACTGTGAATCAAAAATATATCGATTGTGAGCCCAAATCTGTACTATAACTACTTTTTCCAGACACCCTACAGAACCTTTGACTTTCTTCTAATAAATTATTGAAAAAATTGGTAAATAGAGACGGCATACTGTTAGAGAATCTTACTCGTCAAACAAAATAGCTCTCATATACTTAAAATGGGGCTAGACATTACACAGAAGTACCTACTTCGTCATTGTGCTTGTACTGTAAAGGTTACGACGTCTTGTCGCGATTTGAAAGCAGTTATTATTGAACGAGTTTCTTATCAAATAGACATATTTAGTTATTGAATATACGGATAGTCGGATACGGTAGCCAGAAAATTATGAGTTCAGCAATCAAATCCATTTCAGAGAATTGATCTGAATGTCGATGGAGGTCGGCGGCTCCGGCGGGTCGGCTGTAAGTTGCAATGGGTGCCTTTGTCCGCGAGGCATCAATGTCGTCCTCGTTGCCGGCGGTACGAGTATAATGCGGAAACAATGCGCGGTCCACATTCGTGCATCGCGACCGCGACCGTGTCGTGTTCGGCTGTGGCCCGATGTTTGTGCTCATAAAGTGTCATTATGGTAACAGTACCTCATTGTTGTTTTCGGCGATGCCCGTCTCCCTATTTTCTTCGCTCGCCGTGTAAAAGCTCGGCGCGTCACGGCGAGTTATAACCAAAATGGGTTACGAGCGACTCTTGCGAAACTTTTACGGGCCATCGTCTCCGTTGAAATCTCGTTCGGTTTAATGGCCTTCGAATTTTAAGTGCTAAAGAAAGGTAAATCACTTTGACGTGTCTTGAACTTAAATCCGTGATTTGAGAAGGACTTGATGTTTTGGGCTCGTAATAAATGACGACCAGTCGTAATTTTTCCAAAACATTACAGTTTTTTTAATAGTAAATAATAATCATGCTCGTGTAAGTGTATGGATATTAAATGAATTTAAGACCATTGAAGCGTGGTGGCTTGGTATCCCAACCGTGAGAAATAAAGACTCAACTACAATCAAAGCTGATAGTACTGGACTACCTGAGATATGCATTTTTAATTGGAGCCAATTTCAAGAGATTGGATTAACAATCACACTGTTAAGAAAAAACAAATGAAATTACAATACGTCAGTACTAGTTCGAAATATCCGTCTTCCCTTCCGACCATTATCAAAGTTCCTGGTGGAGGCGGACTCATGTTCACCCCAAATAGTTAATCAAAGGATCGATACAAATTACAATGTAGTAAAGGACTCCGGTTACATCTTGAGCCGTTGTTTATTATTACATAATTCTCCTTTGTACTTTGTCATTGACCTCTTTACTTCGCCTGACTCAGGAATTTTGTTGCAATAAGTTGAGTCAATTACAAAAATGTATGCCAAACTTGTGTCGTTGATCGGTGTCTTATGTCTTAGTTAATTGCAAAAAAATATAGTAACAAGATCTTAATTGTTCGTATAATTCCAAATAGATATGCTTACATTGCATACCCATTGTAATGAGCTTAAGTATAATTCTGGTGATAAGTACTCGATAGCCGTATTGATAGACAGCACAAACATTACAATCAATTAATGTGATAGTCTGAAACAATAGAAAGTCTCATGTAACCCACTTTCTTTTCACATCCTACGTAGAGTACGTACCCGGACCAACCCCGATATCGCTTTCTGTTTAAGCAAATTATAAAAGAGTTGAGGTTATTATTAGCATTGTGATTACAGCCATTGTTTGTGAATCATAAAACAATGATTATTGAAAATCATTATGAAGATGTCAGCCACTGATCAAATTTATAATAACAAACGATAAAAGCACGCTTGAACAAGCAAATATAATGGCCTTAATGATATGGAAGACAATGGGATGGTTCCTCAGGGCGCGCGCCTCGCCTCCACGGGCGCAGGCGCACTTACGCATTGCCACTTGACTGGAACTTGACTCGCTCGGATAGACGCGACGGTGGACCGATGGACGGAAGATATACTGTCCTTTTGTTTTACTAATATTTATCAAGATACTCATCTAGATTCAAATGGTTAACATCCGTTTTGATAAAACAATTTATTGTAGAGAAGTTCTTCAGCACATAGGGTCGTACAACTAGTAGATATCATGATTATTATGTAAGTACTAAAATAAAATATAATGAGCACGTGCATCATTGGAAATAATATACGATTTATTTCAGTTGATTTATAGTCGTTCGTAAAGAAAGGGTCGATGAAGCGTTCAGTCGAGAGCAGCGGAAGTTGCGCTCAGAGAGAGACGCGCGGCGCGTGCGCGACACTACGCAGCGGAAGCGGATATGGCAATTGCATTCAATAAATCTACACTGTAACTAAATACTTTAAATGGCATTTTAATATTTGCATTTAAGATTGTATTATATTGTGGCATAAAAGTAATAACGTGTTTTAAAATGACACAAAAAACGTACGTTTTGTGAACTCGAGAAATAAAACATTCTACTTCCGTCCGTAACAGTCGGATCCATACAAAGGTTATCTCAAAAAGATTTTTGCGAGCGGCGAATCTTTGTTTTAAAAAATGTTTTGAAAATGTTTTATATTTTTTGTAAAGTTCTAGTGTGGTTTGGCTATCTGTGTCCTTTTCAACTGAACATTAAATACAAATAATAAAGAAACAAGAAAGTTTTTCAACAGCACTTCATCATAAACCGGTAACATTTGATATCAAATGGGTAACACATTTGACTGTATACATAAAAGTGATTTATTAATAGGAACAGGTTGTTCGAGTATGGGCAGTGTTGAATGGCGGTGTAATCAGCGCTATTGAGCGGCCGTCACCTGCAGGACTCGTTGTTATTGTGACTGCGAGCTCCACGCCACTGGGCAGATAGGAACAGAAGGTCAGTGCCATAATACGAGCGAAGTCGTACACAGATATAGACCAAGCGTGCGGCGATCTCAAAAGAAAAGCGTCAAAGTCACGGAAATATCTACCCTTTTAGGGGAAGGGGGGGGGGATCATCAGATGACTCCTCCCGCTCTGGGCAGAGCAGAAGGGAGACTTCTACTGACTGAAAACCACCCATGTTCTTTCTTAACCCTTTGTGTAGAGGCCGCGGTATCTCTTTCGAACAACCCGCAGCCTCGACGGGGAAATACCTACACTCACTGTATGTAGTAGCATGACTAGATGTGAATCGGTTTTCACTCGTTGGTTGGACAAGCCCGCCACACTATTCCCAAAACACTGTAACTCTCTGAAAGTCAGAAATAAAAAGCGACCACCAGAAAAGCGCCGAGACAATGAAGCTCGACGAAGTTCCAGAGAAACAATTTAACTGTCTTGGATTCCACTTCCCTTGTTATATGTAGTTAATCTTCTGTACGTAACTATTTTATGTCACGGGATAGTCGTGGCCAAATGACGCCACGGGCCGCGCCTTTACCGCGCCGTGCCGCATCGGAGTGCCCCGCTAGGGTACAGTACTTTATAATAAACTGTCTCTAAGCTCAAGAAGTTCCTGATCCGTCTATTACCTTCACGAGGTAGCACGCAGTCGCAAGGCAGTCGCTACGGAAACGCTACGCTTAAAAATACAGTTTAAAATAGTAAAAAAAGATGAACGGCAACCGCTACGAGATCGCTACGAGACCGCTACGCTTTTGCTACGAAAACACAGAGCATCTGCTACGGTTGTTGTACAGACACGCTACGCTAAAGCTACGGCAACACATCAAATTTGCTACGTTGTCTACGCTACGTAATCGTTCCGTAGACGCCGACTGTGAGGAGTGTGAGGCCGACGCAATGCAAGCGTTACAATGGAAACATGGCGCATCGGCTACGCCCGCGCTACGAAACGCTACGCTTTTGCTACGTTTCACCAATTGCACGGAAACACGACGTATCTTTTCACAAAGAGAAACGCTACACAATCACTTGGTAGACGCTATACGTAATGAGGAGGCAAACAAAATGATCCATATTTCACGAAACTACGGCTACCGCAATACTGTGGAATTTGCCGCGCTACGAAACCGCTACGCTAACGTTACATGAAAATTAAACTAACGCTAATCAATCGCTATATATGTAAGGTCCCATTAAAATAGGTGGATAAAATTTTACAAATCATTCAGACCACCAAAATAAGGACAATGGTAAAAAAAATAAGAAAAACGCATTTAAGTACACACGGCTACACACCAAGCTATACATTTCCAGTTTACGCTGATCTCGCACTGTGCGGAAATCGTATACAATGCGAGACCAGCTTATACTGGAAATGTATAGCTTGATGTGTAGCCGTCTGTACCTACTCATAAAGGACGAGTTTGTTCTAGAGTACCGGCAATTTATTATTTTAAGTCAAAATAAAATTATAATATTTAAGTTAACTTTTTTTTTTTCTTTTGGTGGGTGGAAAATCATCATCATCAAATGACCCCCCCCCCCCGCTTTTGGGCAGAGCGAAGGGGAGTGTCAGACTTCTACTGACTAAAAAAACTTTTTTGCAAAAAAAACAACCGACTTCATCAACACCAAAAAGTGAAAAATAAATTTCAGAAGAAAAATCTGCTTCTGAAGTCGGTGACATTTGTTTATTACATTTCGTTTTTTTGCCACCGACTTCAGAAGCAGATTTTTCTTCTGAAGTTTATTTTTCACTTTTTGGTGTTTTTGAAGTCGGTTGTTTTTTTTGCAAAAAAGTTTTATATTTTTTCATTTTTAGTTTTAATATCCTATAGAAATATTTACTATACATTTAACATTCGACTAAGAAACACGAAACACGTAATATGTGCCTATGAAATTTGAGGGTTGCCCTCGAGTTCTCTGGGATTCCATCACCAGGTCCTGGTTTCCATATCATAGTACCACTCTTAAAATATCTCCTTCACAATAAAAAAAGAATCATCAAAATTGGTTCATAAACGACGAAGTTATTCGCGAACACACATTAACGAAAAATGTTCATAAATTAAGAAAAATCTTCATAACATGAAAAGTACTGGGCCAAACTATACTAAATTTTTATGGGACCAAATGGCAACTATTTCGCATCAAACTAAAAAAGAATCACGTAAATCGGATCATAAATCGCAGCGTAATCCGTGTACATACATAGAAAAAAAAAAAAACATACCAATCGAATTGAGAACCTCCTCCTTTTGGGAAGTCGATTAAAAAACCAAACCCATGTTCCTTCTTCACCCTTGTGCCGAGGCCACGTCATCTCTTTCGATAATCCGCAGCCCCGACATATTTAAGTTACCTGAGATACTTGTTATATATACCTGAGATAGTTGTTAAGGCCATATTGTAAATATTTTTGTTATATTAAAGTGACAAAACAACACAATTAAAACAACAATAAAACAATTTCAATCACTTTATTTAATGTATTTTTTTTTTGTTTAGATGTCTTTGGCGTACTGAACGCTGTGTTAAAATTTGTCCACCTATTTTAATGGGACCTTATATTCTGACTGTGATGATTATGCACAAATCTTTTTACCCGACTGCGATGAAGCCCAAAAGGAGGGTAATGTGTTTGACTTGTATGTTTGTCCATTTCTTTGTTACCTAACAGCTGAACGGATTTGGGTAAAATATAGCGCGAGTATCACTACATTAAAATTGAAAAACAAAGAAAGCCATATCGTGGAGTTCGATTTTTTTTTTCTTCCAATGTAAACACAAATGAAATGAAAATGAATGATGATGATGATTTTTTCCTCGATGGTATTACCATCGTGAACAAATGTATACCTACTACTTGTATGATTGAAAGTAATTCAAAGTGACAAATCGTATAAGAAAAAATGAAATCGTCTGCGTCGTGATTTGAAAGAGATACGGCGGCCCCGTACACAAAGGGCTAAGAAGAAACATGGGTGGTTTTTAGTCAGTAGAAGTCTGACACACCCTTCCGCTCGACCCAGAGCGCGAGGAGTCATATGATGATTTCCCACTAATTCCCACCCTGCAAAAAAAAGTATTTTAAGTGACTTTTGCTTTTCAATTGTTTCAGTCGGTTTTTTAAGTTTTTTAACTACTTTTTTTATAAGCAAATTTAATTTACTATTGTCAACAATATTTATAATTTTATATCAAACAATCAGTTTCAATCTCATAAACAAACACAACTAAAATGTGGTCGGCGGTCGCCCTATTTTCAGATCCTATTCAAATGATTAGAAAAGCGGTTCCTAAACCCCAACACATTTGTTAAGAACCGGTTGATTTATTTATTTTCAAGTACTTACTTTTTTAGCTAAATAAAACTAGTTCTACTAGTGCCTAAAAGGCCAGTCGAAGATGACCAATATAGGAAGAGGCTTTTCAAAATATACTGAGTGTACCATTTCATTTGACCGAGTTGCATATAGTAATAGCCATTTGTATGACTTATAGACGTGGAGTCTAAACGGGATCCCAAGATTGGAGGCAGTTCTACTGTTGTTCTTTGGCTACTTGGTTTCATTTGTACTGTAGTAGGTAATACCGGGTGTCCACTAATATAGGTTTCATAAATCCACCCCTAATAAATAATGAAAAGGTGAATTACGTTTGTAAGAACCATCATTATCCTTGGATCAGGTACTTGGAAACTTGACACAAATATCTACTGAAATAAATTGTTCCTAATTTTTATTATATTACGACAGAGAAGGTTAAGGGATGTTAAAGATTATATAGAAGAACTAGCAGTTGCCCGCGACTTCGTTCGCGTAGAAATTTTGACTCTCTTGTCTGGACTGCCTGTGGATGGTACTATGTCAAATCGAATGCCAAATGCCAATCGAAGCGATTATATTCCCTGAAACCAGCCCTGTCGTAAAATATATTCCTACCTGAAATGTCTTAACTATATTCTATCTCTCTGCCAATTTTCAGGTACAAAAAGCCAAGGATTTCATATGGACTTACGGGAGCCCTTAGTCCAGGTCTTCCTTACAAACTTAGCTTAGATCTCCTACTCCTAAACTCTAGACTTGTTAAATTTCAGGTTGTTAGTACAAAAAAAAACAACAGTACATTTTTACAAACATGTGAAAGCCCTCAGACCTCCTTATTCTGGCCATGTTGCTAAACTCGCTAAATCCGTTCTTAGTCAACTTCTACTAACTATAAAGTACCTTCCTGCCAAAATTGTAGCTCAAAAAAGGAAGGACTGTCATACAAACTCGCGTGAGCCCTTAGACCTCCCTAGTCCGGCCCTGTCGCAAAATCGGTTCTAAGCAAACTTCTACTCACCTACTACGTCCCTGCCAAAATTCAAGTTAGTAGCACACAAAATGATGGACTTTTAAACAAACTTGCGAGCGCCCTTGAACCTCTCTAATCCGGCCCTGCCATAAAACCTGTACTTAGCAGAGGTCTTCTAACTATAAACTACGTGCCTGCCAAAAATCAAGTTTGTAGCACAAAAAATTAAGGATTTTCTTACGAACTTGCAAGAACCCTTAGACCTCCCTAATCCGGCCCTGTCACAAAATCTGTTCTTACCAGACGTCTACTAACTATAAACTACGTCCGTCTCAAAAATCAACTTTGTAGCTCAAAAAATTAAGGACTTTCATACAAACTGGCGAGAGCCCTTAGACCTCCCTAATCCGGCCCTGTCTCAAAATCTGTTCTAAGCAGACGTCTACTAACTTTAAACTACGTCCCTGCCAAAAATGAAGATTGTGGCACAAAAAATGAAAGACTTTCATACAAACTGGCGAGAGCCCTTAGACCTCCCTAATCCGGCCCTGTCACAAAATCGGTTCTAAGCAGACGTCTACTGCCTATTAACTACGTCTCTGCCAAAAATCAAGATTGTAGCACAAAAAATGAAGGACTTTCAAACAAACTTGCGAGGGCCCTTAGACCACCCTAATCCGGCCCTGTCGCAAAACTAATTTATAGCGGATGCTTACTGACTATAAACTACGTCTCTGCCAAAAATCAAGATTATAGCACGAAAAATTTAGGACTTTCATACAAACTTGTGAGGGCCCTTAGACCACCCTAATCGGGCCCTGTCGCAAAATTAATTCATAGCGGACGCCCATTGACTATAAACTACGTATCTGTCAAAAATCTAGATTGTAGCACAAAAAATGAAGGAGTTTCGTACAAACTTGCGAGGGCCCTTAGACCACCCTAATCCGGCCCTGTCGCAAAATCCGTTCTTAGCGGACGTCTACTAACCATAAACTACCTCCCTGCCAAAAATCATCTTTGTACGTCCAGCGGTTTTCGAGATTTCGTGATGAATCAGTGAGTGAGTGACCTTTCGCTTTTATAGATATAGATATTAACGTGAGGTACGAAATATGAGTGTACAAACTTCTGTAGGAGCATCTCTGCCTGTGTCATCGGGGATTAAAGGCGTAATGTTACGAATGTTGTAACGATTAAACTGTTGAATGACATGTAAATCCAACCCGCTAAATCTAAATCGTTTGTAATTCCAACCCGACAAGCGTCACAAACATCAGACCGTGTTACAGGTACACACTTCCGTCAAATCTTAATGTAGGTACGGTCATAATCGGTTCGCCGTATTCGTGACGATGACACTCTAAACTGAAATAAGATCCGCCGATAAATCGTAGGATAAGTTGCGCAATCGCGCCGGATATCGCGCCATGCCCGGAAACACTTGTTTGTGCATACTCGCAGGTAGGTTCCCATTGCCGCCACATACCTACATGCACATAATATATGTACAGACGGGAGGACCCTTTACATGAACACGTGCATGCCTGTACGTACTCACCGTAATCCCCTCGCTCGCTGAGATCCGGATTTTATTGCGTCGTTCCTCTTTGAATGTTTACAAGTCTTTCACATGAGTTGGTACTCGCTGCCGAACAATGTAGAATATGTGATTTGACCTCTTTCATCTACATTACATACAGGCAGGTCTACCAAATTACCAAAACATACAAAACCGGTCGTGTTAGGGGTGAATCATCTGTGTACTACCCATTTCATCAATCTTTTCATTCTCAGTGCCTTAAACAAAATATGTCAAGATAATTTACTACGACGCAGTTCTATAAACAATGCATAACAAGTTTAGGACAGAATGAGGACACACCGGCCAATCTACGAACTTCTCGTTACATCACTTACGACAAATAATAATATATCAAGCCGTTCACAGATATTATTAATCAAACAATAGGCATTCCGTGAAACAGTGTGTCGGCAAGATGGGCGATAAGGGTCTGGTGCTCCGGTAGCGCGCAAACCGTACGGCGCAAACGACTCCCGGTGCGCCCGCGCCGCGCTGCGTTGATTCAGACGCAACGAGTATTTCATGTTTATATAGTTGAATGGTTCAGAATAATTGAAGAAGTTATTTATAAGTTTCCTCTTTAGAATCGTGTGCGCGATCGGAGCCGGATGCCGCCACCCTTCGGAGGGCATGCCTTCACAAAGGCATTTAGTCTATTTAAAGACATCCTGCTTAGTGCGGGGGCCCGAGTCCGCTCTCGCACGTGCGTCAAGTGTCCTGCGCCCGCCGACCTGTCAATTACTGTCACCCTCACCTATCTGTGTGCTCACTGCTCGCAGCGTCTGTCTCCACTGATAAACCGACGGAGTCCATCATTTTGTTGAATAGCGTCGCTTAGCACAGAGTGCCACTCCGCAGGTTTTCACTCAATCATGCGATCGTTCAGGATACAAATCAGATTATGCAGCTCCTATTTACATTACATTACGAGTGGAAAGATACATTCTCATAAAAGTGTTCGAGCAATCATGTCTTCAGGAAATTAACTTGATAGGTAGGTTGTTTCGCTCAATCAAACACAATATTGCTCAACGACGGCTAAATTTATCGAAGGAGTATATCTGACAATATAATGGAGATGGAAACAATACTGAGCGATTATAAAGGGCAGTGGAGCGAAGATTATGGCGTTCGCATGAGACAAGCAAGGCGCGGCCGCCGGCCGACCGCGGCGGGTAATGGCTCGGAGCAGCACCGCGTCTCCCAGCGCCACTTGCGCCGCCACCACCTTCACCAATGTCACATCTACATGACGAACTCATCGTGACACCAAACGTTGCATGACATTCGATATATCGCACCATCGCGAAATATTGGTATGTACCTAAAATATTCCTTGAAGTGTAAGAAATTATTTGCGCTGTATAACTTTATCCGCTTCTGAATACATTTTGTGGCGGCTTTGAATGAAACTGCGATTAGAGTTAGAGTACAAAAAAAAAATTAAAACAATGCTTGACCTACCACGATTTCCTGATAAAAAAATCAGGAAATCATCAGGTTCTGAAAAGCTATGTTTCGTTTTGAACATAAATGCTCCATAAACAGCTATTATAGATTACAAATCCCATTAAATTCTGTCGCTGTGCATGTACGCTAAAGTGTAAATCATAGGTCATAAACATGAAGTAGAAAAGCTTTGGGATAGTATACGTTATGTTGTGACTAACAAGCGCACGTACCATAAAATTTAAATATCATTGTAAGGAAATCGTACACCGGCTGATATCGCGAACAAGATCGGCCTGCTCGTACATACATCTATCTGTTTATTGTTTATTTTATTGGCGATGTCTCTCTGATCTAACAGGACATCAATACATATCGTAAAATCGGCAAACGTTATAAATCATCATCATAAGCCAGTCACTAGCTTCGTAAAATACGATATTGTAACATTACCGCTTGTGCTCACTATGTCGACTTGTTTACCAGTGATTCACTGGTAAACAAGTCGTGACTGGCAAACAACTATGTCATGCTTTATAAATTAACCTCACAATTCATAAAGTGAAAAAAGACACAACAAAGGATGTTTATTAGCAGAATATCACAAAATCTTAAATTGAATGTAAATTCATTATAACATAATCAGGAAAGTTGAAACTTGATACCAGACCATACCTACATTGTTGTTTATACTTAGGTAACAGAAAATATATAATTAATTGTTGGTAAACATAGTTATTTTATATTTACTTATTGCATAACAAAAGTAATCGTAAAAATAATAATGTAAGCATTTTTTCATTTAGTTTTATAAATATTTCCATTTACCTTGTTAATTATTTATTGTGCAAAATATCGTCATCAAAACAATATGATACGCAAACGCAGGCGTGAAAAATAATGTCAAAGTTGCTACTTACATTTTCATAATGGTTACCTCAGTTTGTTATAATTACTTAGAATAAGTTACTAAACCAGAATACTCCAATTAAGCAATCAAAATCAAACTTAAAGCGTGAAATTGAGATGTTCATTAACCTACAATGATCTAGAGTCGTTTTATGTTGCGGAATTCAGTCGTATTGAACGCAGTCTGAGGAATTGGTTAGGAGTTCCATACAACATTGTGTAGGAAGTCGTCACCTGCGCGGGCGCTTCCCGAAATGCGAGTCACACACGTCGACCTCACTTTATCCTCCGTGAGCGTCGCGCCGCACGGTGACAACCCTCCTTTAAATCAAACAGAGCATTGACCCCGGCGCGCAGCTTGCTCCCCTCATGAAATTCAAAAATATCGGAACCATATGTTCTTGACCTTTCTCTTACTTTTACCGAGCTTAGTGAGAATAACGATCTCTTCCGATCCGTATCACATGGCAGGATTAGGAAAGAACATAGAAAAAAACCAAGGTGTATGTTCTGGAAACCAGTTTCTCAATAGACATGGGTAGCTACCACGTAATACTGAATCGAAAAAAGATACACATACCGATTTTTCTTCTTGAACTTATGAATTAAAAGACAATAACAACTCTAAATTACTGAAGTATGCTGAAAAAATAAGATATAATCTACACCACTTATAGGAGAATCTCATAATAAGATATTAAACAAAGATAAAACCAGTTAATTACTAAATAAAAAGCACATAAATAACAATATCAGCCATTCTATAATTATTGTTTATGTGCAGAAGCCTCAACGTCAATTACATGGTAGGCAGACTGTGGTTATATAGTAATTGAAACATACAACACCATAATTTGTTGATTAAAGTAATGGCAGCGACGCCGTACATCTCAATTTTCTCACATAGTTAAACTGTTTTCTACCATTCCTATTGATTATGGTATAAATAGATAATTTGACAAAAGTAGCACACGAACACGTAGCTTTAATATGTTTTAGGTGTGTACTCATTTCTGTTTGTTAAGGCCCACTACAGGTAGCTGATTTATTAAGGAACTAGCATATTATATAGCTCGGCTAATATGCAAGATATAAATGTCACATAGCCTATAACACCCACAATTAATCTATATTTCTACCAATGTTTTATTTATTGGATCATTAGGTCCAGACTCTCCAAAGATTACCCCCTACATACAAACTAACAATACTTCTACAACTAAATACTCAAGCTTCTAGTAAGTCTTAGCTCTACCTACTAAAACTAAAATAAACGTCCATCATTATATTACAATAAAAAGGCTCGATCATGTCTTATCTGGCCGAAATTATCCTTTTACCATAGTCAGAAGCAAGCTAATTCGCCGGCTAATATGGTACGTTCGCGGAGAATACGTGACATGCGTATGCACATGATTGTCCGACCGGTTGCCTGCACATATATACGTAGATGCTATGCATCAAATTATGTATTTTCATTACTCAGTAACAACAAAATTTCACATAAATTCCAAACATGTACCTTGATAGCATTGATAGTCAATAATGTCATGAAATATGATTTACCCATCATCGTCTACCAGAACAATTATTATGCTTTCCTACAATAAAGCCAGTTCTTAATCGACATACGCAGCAGCTGCATATGCATCAGCAGCTTCTACCAAATATGATTTTCTGTTCCTAGTTCAGAACACAATACATAAACTCATCATCATCATCATCATCATCAGCCAATAATGTTCCCACTGCAGGGACTCTGGCCTCCTCTCTAGGAGAGGGATGGGCTATAATCCACCACGCGGGCCCAGTGCGGATTGGCGGATGTCACATGTCTTCGAATTTTTTGGTTCTAAGACATATATACATAAGACAAGTTTCCTCACGATGTTTTCCTTCACCGTTTTTGAGAGCAGCGGTGATGAAATAAATTACACAAAGTAATGCGCCTGCCTGGGTTCGAACCCACGACCTGCTGTTCGTAAGTCGGGGCCGACACCACTGGGCCACCGCTGCTCTATACATAAACTCCTATACGCATATTATACCTATTATAGTAAGACATTTTTGTAACAATGCCTAACGATCCTATTCTTAGAATGCAGCTCTGTCTGACATTGTTTCCGGCATCCATTACGTAAGTAAATCAATCGAGTTCAAATATCGCACAGGCCATCTCATTTTCTAATCGAGTCACTTGCATAATTGGACCGATTTGCACAGTAGTGGCCGCATCGGGCACGGGCAGGCTTCGGCGAGCTCAGCCAACGCTTGCGCAATCACAATAATCGATGCTTCGCCGATGAAACAGTGAAATCAATGCGGCGACGTCAAGTTACCGCATCGCTTGGTCTATATTCACTGACATCATAACTTAATCAGATCTCATTAGCCGTTCAGGTTCGCATTGGGCAATCATTGTTGGAAAATTGGCGAACCTACTTAGTTACTAAACTGTACTTGAATACTCGTATGTATGTTAACCAACGGAATAAGCGAGACAGGTTTGATGAAATGAATGCCTATTGAATTTTGTCAAGTGTTGACTGAACGAGCACAAAGACAAAATACGTCGTGTAGTTTTTACGACTTATAATAAGATGTTGTTATTTTCCAAACAATATAGTAAACGCAGTAACAATATATTCGTAAGAAACATGGGTAGTTAACGTCAAGGTAGAGTGGTGAAGTGGAGGTGCGGGGTAAGCGGGCAGCCAGCGCGGGCGCCGCCACCGCGCCGCACCCTCGGGAGCTGCGCAAGCGCTGTTGTTTCTCGTGATTTAATTGTACCACACAGACGCTGACTCGCAACTGGCCTGTTTCGACTCGCCGCACAATTTCTCGCCACTTGGCAGCTACAAGTGTATGCGAACCTTTACTATTTGCATGTCACATTCAATCACTTCAATTTGCCTACAGCCGCTTGCTCGTAAAACGACATTAGCATTAGATAGAGTTAATTAGATCGATATCTTAAGGTGATTAATAGTCTATTTATATTTAAGTTAAGTGTAACTCAGGTTTACCTTTGTATACCATTACATTTTCTTAAAATAATTGACAACTAGAAATTACGCAAAATGAAAATGTACTGAAGCAGCGTAGCGATCAATATTCGCACAACATTCAGCTGTAAGACGCACTAATTGAGACACAGCTACAATATCCGCCCCATGTTTATGACTCCCATATAGCAAGCTATCAAATAAATTCCGAACATGTAGGAGATACTGCCTCGCGTGTAGCCATTATAAGAACCTCATTTTGTTATCTCAGCATCATCCAGACATAATGTAACATTATAGAATGGTTACGAGGATCACAGTGACCGGTAGTCTTAAGAGAACAGTACGTAATACGTATAAACTAGCATGAAGGTAGTGTGTCAGAGTGTGTCGGGCCGCTCGGCCGCTCGGCCGCTCGGGCGCTACGGACAGCGGGTAGGTAGATAACTTATTAGGGTTGGTTCGCAGATTGCGTGAATGCGTTCACTTCACGGTCGCGTTGCCTTTGTTGGTGCACCGCGCTGGGTGGGCCGCTCTATCGCATGCTCCACATTGCTCGCCGCAGGTACCAGTGTACCAGCGCTGCACCGCTGCACCGCTGCATCGCACCACACACCACGAACATAAACACGCAGACAATACATTTTGCGCAATTTGTTTCGCTTTCTTAGATCAGGATTACGGCCGATTATCACGAGACTGAGCCCTTTGTCACTCATGCGTATGAATCGTATAGGGGTTAAGTTAGTGGACTAGATAGTGTCCATGAAGATGTGCGGCCACCATGCAGCGTCACGTAGACAGAGTGACATTCTCTACTATACGATATCGATTAAGTAAACGTCAACAATGTATCGGATTCACTTATGCTACAGAATGTCAATCCTGTTACGTAAAAGACGTTGTAGAACTACAAAATACTTTGAAAGCAATTACTTGCTAGGTCCTCTTGTTCATCCATCATACAAACAGAATCTATACGCAACTATAATACAGCACCAAGTGAAAAGGATAAGGAAATCAAAGCAGCAACAATACAAATTGGATGATTTTGAATCACCGTTCGCAGCGATTTATGAATCAGCGATAATGTTGTTTAAGCTTTGGGAGTAAGTATAAAACAATGTTAAATTATGCTATCGTAGTAACATGGCGTTTTGTCTGAGAAATAAACTAGACACAGATTATTTGAGTTGTCTTTATAGCCAACCGGTATTATGAGTCAGCCGTGATTGTTTAATTCAGTGCTTCTAAACGTGTCGGGGCTCGTGGCTCGTGGCGCATGCGCCCAGTCACTACTACTACTTTGATTCATAAGCTTGCGCAGATATTAAGTTTGCTTTGTATTTAGTAAATTAATATTTAGCGGTATTTCGTTTGAAAGTTTTAGAGCGCCCTAATAGGATTTATTCTACACATCATCGTGCATTCCTACAATTTATGTACGTTCGTGTTAGGTACCTCATATTTATTACATAAATGTAGATAGATAGGTTAAAACAGTTTGTGCCTGTAATTCATAACCCACGATTCTTAAAATCATGGTGGTTTCTATGGTTCCAAAGGAAAAAATAAATACCTAGTTAGAGAATTGAAAAGAGGCGACCACACGTCACCTAAACTAGGAGATAATCGCGGGGGCATGTACCTGTTGCGTTGCGCACTCCTTTCATGGAATGTTCTTGTTAAAGAGAGCACACGACACAAAGCGGGTTTATCTGGACGCATTATGAGAAGCATCTCCGCTCCCAGATCGCGCGATAATACTCGTCGTCGTCGACTCACAAAAGTATAGAGCGGCGCGGTGCGGCGACGGCGGCGGCGCGGGCGCACGAAGCGCGGCGGTGCGCGGCGCGGGCGGCTGCGACCGGTGTAAGGTGATCCCGAGCCGGGCTGACCTTTGTGCATTACGGGCAACCGCCGCACTATGGGACCAAACGGTGCGTTCCATCTCAAAAATCTATAAGTTTTTTGTGTCTTGACATTTTGAATTGAAATTTTGTATACGTATTCCTGAATACTTATGCTGTTGAATAATTAAAACACTGCCACTTTAAAAACTATGTTTATTGAGTAAAAAAAAATACAAAAATAAAATGTTGAAAATTTTCAAATTAAATCATTATAATTAATTGTTTGCTTACATTAGGTTCAATTAAAATATTAATAAGTTAATAACTACATAATTAAATAATTTTAAACTAAAAAAAAACATACATTTCATGAAAAAAAAGAACATAATAAATTCTACTCATCACTTGCTAATACAAAAAGCCTTTTAGCTTCGTCAAGTAGTTCTTGTTGTGTGTTCTGATTCACAATACTTGATCTATTTAAGCTAGATATATTGGGGTCTGAAGTATACAACAGTATAGTCGAACGTCTTCCATTGTGGCTGACCTGGAACTTTTTCAATATTATGAGCTTCTTGAGCATCTTCAGATAATTGGCCTATTGGCAAAACTACAAGATGCTTGATTATTTTGGCACCATGTATAAGTATTTTGTGGACTGAAGATGGTACTAGGTATATAGTACCAGTAATATTTACTCACAAATAATTGTGCAGTCCCCAGCGTATAATCACCAAATTTAACTGCGTTTACAGAACATCCCGATGACATGGTTTGCAGATTTATGTAATCTCTTTATCGATACCCGATACATCGATATCACGATCTCCAGATGTTACATTCACTTCAGAATTTTCTAATGTTGAGGTAATGCACGAATTCAATGATACTTTAAACTCGCCATTTAACCAATTTGTGTTTTGGCCCTCAAAACGATCTTGCCTTTTTTGAGCTTTCACCCATTTTTGGTTACAAATCGTTATCAAATTTCTTTGAATACTTTACATAGCCGTATACACATCTGTTGTTGATAAATGAAAATTGTCCAACAAGTATTTTTCAACATAATTATGAAGTAGTTTTCCCGCTTATTATCTGAGCACACATATCACGTCGAAAACAAACGAATTCACTCATCATCATCATTTTCATTTATCATTTCAGCCAAAAGACGTCCACTGCTGGACATAGGGGAATTCACTCATTTTGAACTATTTCACCAAATTCAGATACTGAGGGAAGGTATATAGTACCCTAGTTTCAGTAAATTGTGCAAAACCAAAGAGAATATTGATAAAAACAGTTCTCACAAGATACTGTAACCAATACTGATTAATATTACCACAACAAATAAGGACTATGCGACGTAATCTTTATTATAAGTCTGGTTAAAATAATCATCGCAAAAAAAAAATCTCATGTGATAATATTTTTCGGTCGACATTTTTGCTTCTAGCTCGAAAAGGCGCAGTAATGACAGTGGTTTTTTTTATTTCCTTGTATTACTGAATAGTTAGGGTATCTAAAAATGTCATTAACTCGACATCGGGAGCCATCGGTAAAAACGAAACCTCAACTTGAAATTTAAAAACACGGAAAATTTCTGTATGACAGTTACAAATTTAATAAAAAAATTAAAATAAACATTTCTCATAAAAAAATAACGTAGTTGGAAACAAGAGATCTTGAGCAATCCAAAAATATATAATACTTATATATTCCCATGAATAACATAGAATATATCTGAAGTTGAACTTCCATAATGAGTAATTTAGTTTATGTAAAATTATCAAATAATAAAGTTTGGGTGTAATTTTATATACCTAAAACATTTTTATTTTTTTTATTTACTGTTGTGTCGAAAAGCTCTATCATCTTAGAACATAAAACAATCAAAAGGGTTTCAGTAACACGACTTTTGTCCGAACCATTTATGAGATGGAAAACACCGTTTCGTCCCATAGTGCGCCGTCGATCTTCTTTGTGTCGCGGCTTGCTTGTCAGCGTCCTCGCAAGAAGGAACTTTGTTGTCTTTCTCGAAAAGAAAGTAGGTAGAGATATCGATGTAAGCATTGTTCCGCCTTCGACTTAATTCAATATAGTGCTGCTGTCTATCGAACGCCATTTTTGTTTAACATTTGAATAGGTCTTATTGTGCTCGCTGTTTGGTGTTCTGAATAGAGAGCAGGTGTGTCTGACGAGGTTTACGGTCGCTGATCTCTGACGTCTCGTAACCTCAACATTATTCATACTTTGGCTTAGTCTTTTCAATTTTAAGTGATCGAAAGTTCGTGGTCCGGTATCAGGTTTAACAATACTAAAATACGCAGCTGAAAAGTTAATTACTTTATTATCTCGACTTTGATTGTGGCACAAACAGTAGAAACTTGTTTGCGTGAATTGTACAAAAGCTAAAAAGCCATTAATATCTAATCGCTTATCTATGTTATTACAACAATCGTATAAATCATGGTTAGAATATTAACGTAGCTAGAAAGCATTTGGGGACTAAAATTAAGGGAAGTTCTAGTAAGCTATTGTGAAATAATAAAACGACAAAATGCCATTGGAGATTATCGTATTTAAATGGTCACCCGCTTCAAAATGAGCGATGAAGAACTGAGATGTGTCATCGTATTTTACTATAGAGAGCGACATGTTTGACATGCATGTCAAATGTGGGACTGTTGCGCGTGAGATCGTCGTCGTGTTGCGTGGCCTGGCATTCACATCAAGGCTTACTAACTTCATTCATATGGGAATGAGCTAAGGCTTTATTCCAATGATTGATTTTTTCATTTTAAGCAGTTACGAATCTGTTAAATTCGTTTCGTCCACGATAGTTATAAACAATTGTCTGTCTGTCTTGTCACGTCACTAATCTAATAATAATAATAATAATTTATTTACTTCAGACACAGTCCATACATTGATATTAAAATTAGAATGCCATACAACACAAATGTAGTATTAAAATAATCAATATAAATTAAGTAACACATACACATTAGAAATTCATAATCATAAATCAAATTAAAATCAGACAATAAACATAAAATTACACAAACATATTAAAATTACAAATTACAAAATTACAAATCTAATGTCTGCTAACATAATTTACATAACGCAGAGATATGCTAATGTCGCGAATACTGCATGAGCTCACTACTAGCCGTAGATATACATAGAACATAACATTTTGAGTACCTAGGCAAGTACTTTCTAACGCGGTTTCGTCTAAATGAAAAACCGTAGCGACGTAGCATTCAAATTAATGTTAAGCATCTCAATTAACTAAACTCAAACGTTCATTTAAGTAACGTATTTATGTCTGCCTTGCTATTAAGAGTATAAAAAGTAATATATCTCATGAGTACCGTTGACCGTGGCCCGCAGATGACGCTCGTAGCACGGGCCCGCAGGCCACCGGCCGCGGCCGCCTCAGCTAGGTGAGCAGTGACAGATGTGCCAATTTAGTCCGTGTCACCTCGAACGCCTCCCTACAAAACTATTAACTTCGTCTGTATAGGAAACGGTCAGCTGGCATATTTTTTTAACTAATCTGGATCAGTTGGTCGAAGTTTATGCGTCTGCTGACCCATATGTCTCGGAAACGTAACGAATTTCGACACACCAATATAATAATTATACGCCATATAAATTAAAAGAAACTAGGCCTTTATGGATATAAAAACTGATGAAGGAATTATGGAAACACCTGCTAAATTAGGAAAACAGGTAAGTAAGGACATGTTCAAACGATTTTTGTAGATCAACAAAACTTGTCCTCATTTACTTGTAAAATGCTACAAAAGACGAATATGAAATTAATACCGTATTCATTCTTTATAATTGTCTCAGATTTTCATCCACGTAAAAGCTTTTCTATAAATAAAAGCTTTTCAATGCTTTTAAATAAATAGCTTTTAAATAAATAAAAGCTGTTCAATAATCATCTTCCGAAAAAAAACACAGAGTCGACAAACAATAAGAAGCATTTATAACCATTTAAAGAATTACTTACATTCGCTTATATGCATAGCACGACATTACAATGTAAGTAGGTAGTCGTGTACATACGTAGGTACATACACAACACTGTTCGCTCTGTCCAGAGCCAGAGGGACACGCCACAAAGTATTCCATGAATGTGTAATCAGAGAGTTTATTGATCGTGGCAAGATTAACACCACTCCGCATTGTCTGAGTTGGCACGTCTTAAATTTTCCCTTTTTGTGCCAATAACTTAAGGAATTCACGAATTAATTTTTTTTCTTCACCTTTATGAATGTCGTCGTTTATCACAACTGGAAAGAAATATTCCTTCTTATGTTGCGCTTTCGTAACCGCTTTTCAATTGTAAATTGTGATGTTTTACGACAATCTTTCGTACCCAAAATAGAATACGTTTACTTACACATAAATACATCGAGTGTGACCTTGCTGACACGACGAGGAAGTAGGTTCCACTGAACTTGAGGGAATTTTTCTTAAATATATAAACATAAATTGCTTGAATTAATGTAACGCGTTACTGAAATAACCCCATCAAACAGCGGACTATTAGGTTTACTACGACATGACGTGAGCTTGCAAAGTATAGTTACATAGATACGGTATTGTATCTGAGTGCGGCATGGGATAATCGCTCGCTACATAATTGCAGCGCCTCGGAAGGGCGACTCCTGCGCACATGCGCATCCTGCGAGCACGTGCCGACCACGCGGCCGGAAGTGCCTCGCATCGACCCACTTACCGCGACCTTCGCGTATTTCTGTACTATCTATTTATCCCACCACTTGTACTACAACTTTGTTACTTTCGCCAGCCCAATAGAGCACGCGCCAAATACACCGTGTGCTTACAACAGAGCTGTGGTCGGCCATTCGTAACCAGCCAATGTCATTGTCAATACCTGCAGACGAGATCAGCCAGCGTTGTCGCTATAAACAAATGGAGACGCGATTTCCGATGTAGCAAACTGGAACGTTCACCACAACTGACTTCCAAAATACATACATAGGTCAACATAAGTAGTATTCAAGTTCGGTGAGGCAGGTAGGTTATTATCTACATGTGAAAATACACATCGGTAACATATCTGGATATGATTGACACTTCAGGGTTGCATCAAGTTATTGTACGTTAAGGTTAATAATAAAAATGGTATAGCTACGTGTTATTTGCATAGGCACTGTTGACTGAACTTAGGTACGTCGATAAGGCTCGGACAGGTTGTGGGGGCTTATCTGTTGGCGAGGACATCCGCACGTTGTTCGGACGTGCGTTATCCACTAACACAGTTCTATTATCGCGCATGTCTTCATCGCGATCGCATCGACAACGTATCGGTGACCACGTGATAAAATGCTCGTTTCAAATCAACATCGCATTTGGAACACGGAAGTTTGTGTCATATCAAGGGCAACGGAGACAATGTGATGAACCAAAGATAAAATAAAAGCTTATGTAGCGCGCTTATGTTTGTTAGTGTGTTAAGGGTTGCTTAACTGCGAATGATATCATTATGTTGCACTGTACCGTTTTATTAAGATTGCAATCACTTAAGCAATAAGCAGTGACACGTGTTTCACCCATTGCGCGGGTTGCCCCAGGTCACCACATTTACCCCATCTGGAATGAAGGCTTCAAGACTTCTAAAGCAAAAGCTCTCTTACAAGTCAACACCGCTATACTAGACGTAAGTGTAATTAATTCCATCTGCGTCATATTGTATGCACAATATAAACTAAGTAAATGCATCGCGCGTGTTGCACCTAAATGCTCTTTGGTCTCGTGAGCAACCTAAAAATACTTTGACGAAATGCAAAATTATATAAGTATGTAGTTCAGATAATCGTATCTTTGTCAGACGTTTTTAAAAACGAGAGTAGGTACATCATATTCGGTTCAATTTATTACTGGTATAATAGTGAATCAGCAGATGAAACGATGCAGACGAAGCATTAACTATACAGACGTAGTGCTAATCTGCGCATTTTTATTTTTGCAAACACGTGAGTTTAGAGTTCAGAGGACTTTGACCTAGTTTAACTCTACAAAAGTGAACATTGTAGTTTTAATGGTCTCCTTTACCAATGATAGACCAGTTTTATTATGTGTTAACAACACGGCTCTAGTAAGTACCTAGGATATATTATCTGTTATGTTATGAAACAAGGTGCAGAAGTTACTTCTGCAATCGTTTTATCAAATCACATTTGTAACAATTACGCAACAAGTGAAATAACAAAGAAGTCCACAGGTAAACTAAACAACACCATTTGTCATGGTTAACTGGAAACACAACAGTGCGATTGTTCCTCTTTAAACCTTGAACAATAACCTGTTCGAGTGCGAGTCGGATTTTTTCCAAAATCTCCTTTTATTCGTATTCAAAAAGCATTGCGCCAGTCGGCGTATTGTACAACGGCGAAGAATGTGGATAAAATCAACAACGCATTAAATCACACATACCCGATTATTCAATAGTAGGGTAAAAAGAATATTTACGCCTCACGGAAAGAAAAAATGTTGGAGATAAAATATCTCTCTACAAAGAGAAATTCGGTTTAGCCGGGAAGCTTTGTGCGTGGGATAGACGGCTAGCAAATTCGTGAGTGGGTTTGAAGCGTTATGCAGTAGGTATGTGGCATTGCGCATTGCGCAGGACAGGGTGCAGGTAGTGTTGGGAGCTGTGTGCATAAATCTGCAGGTCGAGCGGCCGCGGCCGGTGCGCTGTTCACGCCTACATTGGGCGCTGCAGCGGCGCTCGCGCAGTCGCGCCTGCCGAGCCGATCTGCACGTTCTTAGCATATCTGAATCTGTCTACACGCGGCGGCACACCGCCGCTGCCAGATATGGGCAAAAATTGAAACACGGAACGTACATATCTGAGTGGGCCTCTGCCTACACATAAAAGCGTTGCGTTCGTGCTTTCTTTATGTCCCGCCCCTGTATGGTAAAGAAAATAAAATCTTGTCGACGATCTGCATATCACGCAGGTTTCGCAGGCTTTATACTACAAATTTCTATTTAAGTGAAAATACGTTGAAGTATTTTAAGTACTATTTAAAATAACATGCAAGCACCTACTTAATCAGCACAGCAGCACTCAATCCGCATTTAAAACACTTAACATACTTGCGGTAATTTATTGATATCTTAGTTATTTATTTTATTCTCAGTTTGATCTAGATCTAGATGTCTGACCTATATGAGAGCATTCATTAAAATATCAGTACGATACCAGAAGTCTTAATTCTTGCATTTTCCACTTATCCGCATTGCAGCTCCGCAGATGCGAAATCAACGATCAAACGATTTCTAGCCTAACATTCGTCCAGCCATACGTGTCTTCATCCAACCATGGCGTGTCCAAATTCGGGAAAAGTCATTCAGATTCCCGAATGCGGGCTAGGGGCTGTGGCTTGTCGAAAGGATAACGCGGTTCCGACACAAGGGCGAAGAAGGAACATGGGTTTGGTTTTTAGTCAGTAGAAGTCTGACACTCCCCTTCGCTCTGCCCAAGAGCGGGGGGGGTTATTCGATGATTTTCCACCCACCAAAAAAAAAAAAAAGGCTAACTACTGAGTGTCATGGTGCCTTTACCGTAGCTTGTTTTGTTGTACTTTTGTTTTAGGGGGGGAGTCGCAGACGGTACCTGTTTGTTGCACTCTTACCAAAGCGGAGCCCCCGTGTCTGTACGTCACAAGACACACGGGTCCTTTTTCCAAACCAAAATAAACAGTTTAATATAGGGGAAAATATTAGGGTTTTGGTGGAACGGAACTCTTAGCAAACGAGTTAAATATGTCTATAGGTATAGCCAGTTTTATTAATCTTCTTAGCGTGTCGAGGGCAATCTAAATTGTGTCGGCCCAGAATTGGGCTACTAGTTTGGCGCTTTCGGTAGCGTCCATCAGTTCCTGTAGTGAACAGTCAGCAGGACACGCAGGGCACGATATTAAATGCCCCATTGTTTGAGGAACAGCACCACATTTACACTCCAGTGCAGACTGCAGAGTCATCTATGTATCTCCACCTCAGCAGGTTTTCTTTGCTGCGACCAACCTGGGTCCGGAGTCTGTTTAAAGACTTCCAGGTCAGCCACGGCAACTCTTGTCCAGGTGGGAGGTGTTCCAAATCCAAAGTTTTATTAATGATGTAGTTTTTTATTCATTACCTGTATAGTTAAGTAGATACTTAGAGAGAGAGAAAGAGAGAAGAATACCGACTAAGTACCCACAGCAGTTCAAATTAATCAAACTGTCTAGATATTCGGTATTACAGATCGTAAGTACAATAGGTCGGTTTTTGCGCGTCTCCTTACCTGCATGAGCCGTATGCCCGTATCCCACGGCCTCGGCGCCTCAACAGGTGTGCACCTGAGCCCAGACGCGCTTTTTCATTACGGACATACAATCAAACAAAACGAACTACATGCTCGTTTGAGAATGATGCCCCGATTCATTCATCGTTCGCCGAGGAATTCTTTTATATTTTCTGGCCGAACTCGATCTTATTTTTATTGTCTCGTTCGTTCACATTGACGATATGGTCGTGTCTCGACGATGGATGTAGAGATTTTCTTATTGGTCATACTTATATATATGTAGATCGTCGACATGTACCTAATTAAAATAAAATTAATACCATATCCTTATCGAAAGTCTCTCTGACTACACACCTTTTAAGTTTAATGTATGTTTAAATCAATACCTTCATTTGCATAAATATAAGTAAGAAGCATAGCAACAACGTAACACAGGTGTAGCAATTAATTAAATGCACCGCAAGCGCAAATAAACAAAGGTAGTTGCCGGCTACGTGAAATTGGCGAGTAGGTAGTGAGTCGTAATACATGACATTGTTATGAAATTGATTTCATTGAACCTACTATTAATATCACAGTTCAAACAAATAAGTATTAGCTTAGTTAATTGTCACACGTAACTTTTCGGGATGTACCTAATTTGCAGACCTGTAACATTCAAGAGTGCGTGACACGTGCTGACTGCTGGCGGTAACCTTGATAAAGTGCTGGTCAACACATTGCGCGCAGGGCGTTGTCGCATACCGATGGCCCATTTAAACCCGACACTTCCACACGACTCGCCTGCGCTCTTAACTTTAATTCTTTCGCACTTAAATCCAGACAAAATATTTAAAGAGCCGTCTCACATGATTATTTCGGCAAATAGTATGCGTAACCTACTGATTCCTTAACATATATAGGTATTATGGTATCTATCAATAGGTATTTACGTAAATAACGACATTTTTTCCTACACTCATGATGTTAACCTTGAATAATTCGGCCGGGACATGCTTAATATTTATTTTATATATTTACCTATGCATAGCTATCTGTAGAATATCATAAACAAACAGATCAACAAGTCGCACTGTTAGCTTTATACCATTTTATCGATAAATTTGTTCTTGATTTACAGTGCCCATAAAAGATAAATGCAGCCGTAACCTTGATCTACACACATCTTGATATTGGAAAATGTGAGCAAACAAAGGTGGGTTAGTGTTGCTTGCCAGTTCGTATTCCACGAATTATATAACATTTGTGTCAACAATAATATGGATTAACCTTCAAGATTAAGTACCCACTATGGTTTTGAATGTGGGATGCCTTTCTACGTGTTTTCTCCTAGCTCCTACCGTTGCGTTGTGTCATGTTGCTGAGATCGCAGCAAAAAGCGATTATCGAAACTAATAGTAACAATCAAAGCAACCAAGCTAAATCCATTAAAAAAATCTGGTTTATTTTGGCAAATATGCTTGGCGAAGGTTTGGTGTGTATAAGCAGTAATATACTTTCTCACGCAGTCAGAGGAGGACTCCAAATCGTCTTTACAAACCGATTCTCTTTGCGGAATACGTTTACCTGAATCAGCTGATTTTGGGAATTTGAACGGCTTGAATGAACACAGAAAAAATATTCGACAGCGCAACTACCTGTTGTTGAATTGAAATTGCGTTAGCAACACGCACCTTACTGTGGGAGAAATATCAATGTGCACTTAATATAATAGATAAGTAATAAGTAAAGCAGTGAGACGGCCGAGTTGTAACTTTCACATGTCATCAAGGAGGTCCAGGTACAGATGTTCTGCATCCTTATACCAACTGAATTGGGTGTAATAGAAGAGTGATTTATTTTCTAATTAAATCGGAGCGTGTGTAGGTTGATTTAGGCGCATATTGTGGTGTCTGGTCGGTTGCGCTGGCGCAGCGTGGCATGGATGGCGGCCCGCTATCGATGCCGGCCGATCGCGTCGTGTTAATTACTTTCATTAAGGGCAATTGTCCTGCTCAATCGGTCTGATCAGTCAGTTTGCCGCCGCTCGATATTTCTACTCAATACCATTAGCCCGCCTCGTACGACGCAACTTTTGCATGAATTGCGTTACATGCACCTATTTGAGCTTTAATTAATTTGAGGTAGTTAATGACTGAGCCTTACCTTTAGTTGACATTGAACAATTTTGAAATAGCTTCAAAATGTACCATCTAATACTTTCTACCTCCTGATACGTAAGTATTTCAGTAATGGGATGGCTCTACATCCCTAATACAGCATTCGATAGTGTCTTCTGCTGCACTTATCATACTGCAACGGTGGCCACTATTCACCTTCGGTCTCACTTGGCTTTTTATATGCAAAGTTACTGATGCAAACGTACTGTTGCAAGTTACACTGTGTGTAAGTTGCACTGTGAGCGATATCTCTTTCAATATCTATGCCTTCTAAACTCTTAAAACTTTTGTACTCCATCGCGTTGTGCTAATAGCATCCACGTCATGTTTCAGCGGCAAGACGTTGATATCGTCAACCCATGCCATGGTACGATGTCTGGTCATGTTTCGGTACCATTAATTCCAGATGTAGAATGTAACTGTACGCACATAATATCCATAGGTACATAAGCTTATCCGCACACCACCAAACAAAATAATTATAGGTAATACAAATCATTAATTGCGCCTCCAGCGATGTTGAAGCCGCGCCGACGCATAGCTGGTAGCAGTCGCAGCAGGATGCGCGGTTGAGGCTTACGAACAATAAACTATATTTCTCGATAGGCCATTAACATATCATTGTGGTACGCTAATCGAATGGCCGCAAGCGCGGGCGGTGCTCCGCCGGAGCCTGACCGCTACCAGACACCAACAACTACCAAAGCTACTCGTAACAAACTTAAACAATTCAATGAAATACTATGAACAAATTAATATTGTTATCCATGCTTCCATAACTAATTATATTAATAAATAGCTGTTGCCCGCGACTTCGTTCGCGTGGAAATTTTGACTAGTATGTGTGAGACTGCCTCCGAATAGACTATGTCAAATCGAAGGCCAAATAAGAATAAGAATAAGAATAATTTATTTAAGAAAAAAGATAATACAATAAGGTGTACATTTAGGCACAGTGTTGCTTCACATACAAAGTTATAATTAGTGCTTATAAGTAAACTACTACTAAAATATATTTAAGAGTTACAAAAAGTGGTAATTTAGTGGTAATCTTTATATTATTATAGCGACCTGCCCGATCTAGGTTTATTTAAACCTGTGTTTCAGGCCATCACTTTACGTCGCATAATTTAATTAATACAATAAAATTACTAAATAAAATAAACCTAATAACAACTATAGGAACAAAATCTCAAAATGATACAAAAAAATAAAAACACTAAAACTAGCTTAACTATATATATGTACAATTATATACAAAGTAAAACATAATCAAACGGCAACTACTAGAAGTTTTTCTGTGTCTGTGTAATTGAGTAACGCCAAATGTTCGGATATCATGACACTACATTTTTTATAGCTTAAGCTATAGAAGTTTAGTGTCTTGTTGAGTCTATTATACAGAAGAGGTCCTAAAAATACTTCAAATCGCTCAGCAAACGCATGCTTAGTTTGAGGCTTTGTACAAACCAGGTCCTTCCTTGCCAATCGAAGCGATAATATTCCCTTAAACCGGCCCTGTCGTAAAATCTTTTCCTAATACCTAACATGTCTTAACTGTATTCGGTCTCTCTACCAATTTTCAGGTACAAAAAGCCAAGGTTAAATATAAACTTGCAGGACCCCTTAGTCCAGGCTGTCACAAAATTCTTTCTTAACTGATGTCTCTAACTCATAAACTCCTTGCTAAATATCTGGTCCCTACTTTAGAGCCCCCAGATCCTCCTCCTTAATCAGGCCCTGTTGCTGAAATCCGTTCTTAGCAGACGTCTACTAACTATAAAGAACCTTCCTGCCAAAAATCAAGATTGTAGCACAAAAAATGTAGGACTTTCATACAAACTTGCGAGAGCCTTATAAAACTCCCTAATTAAAAATAAAACCGTAGCAAAATCCGTTCTTAGCGGACGTCTACTAACTATAAACAGCTCTCTGGCAAAAATCATCCTATAAGTCCAGCAGTTTTCGAGATTTCGTGATGAGTGGCTGAGTCAGTGACCTATCGCTTTTATCTAAAGAAAGATAGAGTTAACCGCCGCCGTTCGGGTCCCTTGCCTAGGGTTGATCCGTGAATGGGTGACCATACAGGCACCCATTGCATACCGAGTTTCCTCCGTGCCTCGGAAGCACGTTAAGCGGTTGGTCCCGGCTATGGTCCCGGCTGTCATTTGTAGATCTTTGAAACTCGATACAGGTAGTCAGTGCAGTGACCCGAAAATCTGACAACCAGTCTTACCAAGGGGTATCGTATTACCCAGTTCTAACTGGTTTGTGGAAGTCAGATAGATAGTCGCAAATCGCACCATAATACTGGTATTCAGCTGCATCCGACAAGACTGGAAGCCGATCCCAACATTATTGGGAAAAGGCTAGATGATCATCATCATAGGATGATGATCCAATCCGAAACCACGGGCAAAATAACTTACACGTAGGTACGTAAATGTAAAAGATGCGAAGTGGTACTTTTTTTTTCACTTTCAGTTTTAACTAACAACTTGCTATCAGTAGACCGTAAAACGATTCGTAAGATAGGGGAATCGCCCAAATGTAAAAACGCAACACTGGCCCTTTACTTTAGTAAAAAAACTTTTTGGCAAAAAATAAAACCGAAAAAGAAAAATCTGCTTCTGAAGGCGGTGACTTTTGTTGGTTTGAGTTCGTTTTTTGCGACCAACTTTAGAATCTAATTTTTCATCTGAAGTTTATTTTTCACTTTTTCGTTTTTGAAGTCGGTTTAATTTTATGTTAATTTTTAACCGACTTCGAAAAAGGAGGAGGTTATATGTTCGTGTGTATGCATTTTTTTTTTTTTATGTATGTTACCTGATTTCTCCCCTATTTGTGGACCGATTCTCAAAATTCTTTTTTTATTTGAAAGAGTATACTCCTGAGGTGGTCCCATTTTAATTTAGTGAAGATCTGGTGCTGATCTTCGGAGATATACAATGGAACTCTTCAAAAATAGACGGCAAATCTGTCGTAATTGCTGGAATCGCTTGGATGTTTATTGAATATACATTATCATGACGTAACATCACGCCTGTATGCTCTGAGGGGAGGGAGTATGCAGATGTGTACAATACAGATTTTTTTAGTTGTTATGTATGAATTTCATAGACACGTATTACGTGTTTCGTGCTTTTTCTGACGCTATTCAAGTATTCGCATCTAGCAGTCATCACTTGTCTTCATGCTCTTAACCGTTGAGGAGTGGTACTACTCCTTTGTTGAAAGCAAAAATAGTTGAATCTTGAAGGTTAAGGGTTAGGTTTCTTGGTTGAATGTTAAATGCATAGTAAATATTTGTATAGGATATATATATATATATATATATATATAGGTACTTATTACAACTAAAAATGAAAAAATAAAAAAACTTTTTTGCAAAAAAAAACAACCGACTTCAAAAACACCAAAAAGAGAAAAATAAACTTAAGAAGAAAAATCAGCTTCTGAAGTCGGTGGCAAAAACATGAAGTCAAACAAACAAAAGTCACCGACTTCAGAAGCAGATTTTTCTTCTTAAGTTTATTTTTCTCTTTTTGGTGTTTTGGAAGTCGGTTGTTTTTTTTGCAAAAAAGTTTTTTTATTTTTATCTTTCCAGTTTTAGTTGTCATATCATCAGGTCACCCTAATAGCCTGAATGTATGCAACTATTGGTCCATAAGTACCTACCTACGCATAATTTTGAAAAAAAAAACAAAAAACAACTCCTAACCTTCAACCTTCCATCATCAGTGCATCCACGTGAAATTATGATTTATCAGTCGCAAATACTTGAACAGCTTTAGAAAATATATGAAAAACGTAAAAAGTACCAATAAAATTTGAGGGGTGCCCTCGATTTCCCTGGGATCACATCATCAGATCCCGACTCGGTAACAATGGGACCAATTCGGGATTATACTCTTTCGAATGCAAAAAGAATTTTGAAAGTCGGTCTACAATTGACGATATCGGTGTACATACATTAAAAAAAACCCAGTCGAATTGAGACCCTCCTCCTTTTTGGAAGTCAGATAGAAATACAAAAAACCAATTTTACTAATCGGTTATTAGAATTAGAAAAAAAAAAAGGAATTTACGGGTAAACATTCCCGTCGGTCGGAACAGAAATCGGTTTTCCCTAACGGATCTACGCTGCGTCTCACACCCCGCAAATGAATGTGAGCACGATTGCAACATCATTTTTCAGTAATAATGTGTTACTATGTTATGTATATGCATTTTTTTTTTTTAATTAAATATTTACTGAACCAAATAACAAAGTTGAGCATTTTAATATACCTAAGCAGGGAATTTTTGTTATTGCAATTGAGGTGTAATTCACATCCAAGCCGCAGGCGAGATTGTTATGGAGTCGACAACTGCAGTAACAAATGCCAACGTGTATCAAATGACGTTTTCCAATACATTACACGTTCGAAGAAATGAAATAATAAGATGAAAAGTATTTTTGTTATGAATTATTAGGAAAGTATGATTTAATTTGCTTTTTTTCCGCGCTTTACTCTCGCGGCGGCGCCAGGTGACAAAAAAAAAGAAATTCAAATATTTTTAATCTAGAAAAAAAAATGTTTTTAATGAGATGTTAATATTTATTTTGACTTTGATGCAAACAGACGGACAGTCAAGCTCATACGAGCAAGGGCGTGGTCACTTTGAGAGCTTACACAAGTAGTTAATCTTTTTAGAGTTCGAGAAAGGCTAAAGTATAATTTTATTAAAGTTTTCGGGTTACATTTTTTACTAGAAGGTACTAAAATTCAGTTAAGTTACTGTGACTATGGTATGTGTTTATCGCTCGCAGATAAATTAACGGCAATTTACTTTTGTCAAGTTTCATTATTTCCAGATACTCGCTAGGTGTAACCTACCTACGTTCATCTATACAAATAAATAAAAATAAAGTGCCTGTTTGTTTGTAATATCAAAATAACAGCTTTTCACCAAATGCATATTATGAAAGTAAGGGTACTTATAACAAAACGACAATTTTTAATTATATTGTCTGTCTGTTTGTTCCGGCAAATCTCTGATAAGGCTGGACCGATTTTGACGGGACTTTCACTGTCAGGTAGCTGTTGTTATAAGGTCTAACATTAAAATAAGAGAGTAGTGTTCTGAGAAAAAAAATAGAATTCTTGATATTGCTTACAAAATCCCATTCAAATGGGGAATAATATAATAAACATATTATGACATTATTGTCCTGTCCTACCTATACTGTTTTGTATTTTGTGTGTAAGTACTTAAATAAATCAATTACAAAAATCTTTCACAAGGACCGAAGGTCGTGGGGCACAGCAGGCTACCTAATATAAAAACCAACTATCTACAATTCTACACGCTTACTACACAAGTACACACAAGTACTTAAAATACTTTTTAGGTAGGTACCTACATACCTTTCGTACAAGAACAATGGCAACAATGGGTTAGTTTGATAAAATTCTTATAAGTATGTAATTAATAAAAATAATAACGAGTGCGGAATGACTGATATGAGAAATAGTACCCAGTCATACATAGATAACGAAGTGATTCCATCATCGGCGGCGCGATGATTCTAACCGTACCTAACTATTAACATTGTTCGATATAGCTATTTATTTATCAAACAAGGTGTGAAACACCATGCATGGTTAAGTTACTACGTACCTTGTTATAGCTATAACACCGTAATAATCTACATAAATTATGACGCAATTGTCAAAGTCATTTAAACTAGACTTCCTCATGAATGGGTGAAGTAGCAAGGGTCGAGGTGCGGGGAAGAGGGGGCACGGGGAAGCCATATTGTAATTTGGACAGCCCGACCATCGCTCCAGTGGCGCAATTGGTTAGCGCACGGTACTTATAAGACAGTGTTCGTGAGCAATGCCGGGGTTGTGAGTTCGAGCCTCACCTGGAGCAGTCTTTTTGCTTTAATTTTTCGTGAGTGTTTTTGATGATTTGGTATATTAGTAACTGGTTTTGTAAGATGACTTTTATTATATTAAGGAAACACACATTTTATAGTTTTACAGCAGAAAATGTAGCTTCATCCTAAAAAGTGGATAATAAATAAATAAATTAATGAAGGAGGTACTCACATAGGTAGGTAAACTTCCAGAGTTTTTTTAAATTACAGGTACCTATGTAGATTTTTTTTTGCTGGTAGTCTAATTAAATTATTATAAAATCGAATGGAATACGAATTCTGCACCGAATTATTTTTGATGCCTATCATATTTAAATCATTTTCATTTTATTTCATGTGAATGCTAAAAGAGAGGACCAAACATAAAAAAAAAAACATTGCACTATATTTGATTTGGTTGGCGGTAATTTGGATCCTACTTCAACAGAAATCTCATACATACCTACAAATATGTTTTAAATTTTATGTTTGTTATGTAATGGCGGCCACATACGTAGCGGTTTATCTGAATGGTATACCGGAACTGAAGGCTTGTGCAAGTATACCGGAGCGTGTGTGTGACAAAACTTGCACAAGTTTCCTGACTTGCACAAGTCTGGTAGGCAGATCAAAACTACGATCTGTATACCTGCGCAAACTAGTTTGTGCAAGTATGCATGAGCGTGTGTCGGAACGCTTCAGTCGCACGCGCGCCAGTGCTTCGGTCGGTTTGTGTTTATTTTCGCGCCAAAATGTCTGTCGATTCACGCCGCAGTAATAGAGATAAATTAGAAGAGTTTATAGATTTATACAGGAAGTTACCATGTCTATGGCAAATAAAAAGTAAAGTATACCATATTCGCGACAAAAAGAACGCTGCATACCAACAATTAGTAGATTTTTTGAAAGAAATAGACCATTCTTATTCTTAATAATAGACTCATTAAACCATTCTTTACACCATACAGAACGTTTCTTCTTACACTTCTCTATTTTCTTAATAGCTAGCACCAAACCAACAATAGCCAAAACGTCATCATTTGTGGGTGTCACTTTAGATAGAACCGGTGGCATATTTCACGAAATACTTATTGCACAACACGACTTCTTCGGTTTGTCACAGGCGCAGAACTGAGACTGCACAGGCATACTTGAATCGTGTGTGGTCACTATGGACGCTAGGTATACTTAGTCTTGCACAAGCTTTCAGTTCCGGTATACCGTTCAGGTATACCGCGACGTACAGTGCGATCAAATTATCTTGGCAGCTCTGAACATAGGCTTTGCGAAATTTTACGCATGTAAACTTGGTAATAAAACTGTTATTGCCAGATAAACCAATACTTAAACGATCAGAAAATATCTAATTTAAACAGTGAGAAATACAAATAAAATAAATATCATAACACTTTTATACATTCGTTGTAACAAAATGACCTGCACGAAGTTCGGAGCTGCCAAGATAATTTGATCGCACTGTACGTGGCCGCCATAAAATGACTATACCAGCTGGGAACACATGGCAGCAATGAGCATAAGGTAATTGTTAAAATAGACCAAAAACTTGTTCCAATGTCAAAGTCTGAGTTATTGCGCGCACTGTACGGCAGGCACTCACTACGGAAGTGTTGACAGTAAGTCATTAACTTCTATAAATGAAGGGGGTCATTAATCACGATATGTTTTTGACAAGTATTTACAACTTTTTGTATTTGGTTTTTTGGTGAGCTATCGAAATTATTAAACTACATACCTTTAGCATTATTCTAGCAAGAACACCACGAGTGAACACCCGAACAAAATATGACTTACTTCGGTCTGGTCGTCGCGCGTCGCTAGCGTCACTGCTGATCCTCATGTTCTGCATTCGCGCAGACCGCGCTGCTTACCTCTTCTGGGTTCGATTCCGGGGTTAGGCAAAGTGAGTCTTTGGTCAACTGGACCCGCTTGCAGCAGGACCCACAATAAAATTATGAAAAAAAAAATGTGATTTGTTCGACTTATTCGTGGGTCCAGTTTGAGTGGGTGTAGTTGACCAAAGACTCGCTATTGGGTTTTTTCATTAGGAAATAGTCTGTAGCAGCCACGTAGTCTGGAGTTCCTATTACATGGACTTAAACTCAACTGGCGAAATGTGGGTGTTCTATTAGGTACACGTGCAACTCTGCCTAACCCTTCGGAAATAACAGGCGATATTATGTTGTGATAAAATAAACGTTTTTAACACAGTCTAAACTATTTCCTTTTTAGGGTTCTGTAGCCGAATGGCAAAAAAAGTTGATGTGGCACTCGGAGACTGCCACGGTAAAGCTATTGCATAGCATTTTTTATCAACTTATGCAAATAATTATTTATTTATTTTATTTATGCAGTATTTTTTAAAAAGAATTTAAATTATATAAGTAAATCAAAAGTAACCTTCATAGACTAAGCTATGTAGTAAGAAACTCTATGACAGAAAATTTAAAAGAAAAAGTATTGACAGCTTGTCAGCCTGACGTAAGTGTCATAACATTGAAAAATATGAAAATTATTTATTTTATTTTAGATGTTTTATAAGAAAACGAATCGTTTTCTAAGACCGATTCGCAGAATAGTAATGCAAAAATCAATAAAACGTATGATAGATGTGTAATAATAATAAAATGAATGTTTATAGAGTACTCGAGGAGTACTCACTCATTATCTTTCACTATTTTTTCGTGACTTTCTTCATTAATAAATGCACTTTGTTTATTCATATTTAAAACACTTTGTACACAAATTATACGAGTAAGAATATTTTAGAAGGAGAAAGCAGAGAGACAAAACAGAAAAACTTTACACCTTTACAACGTGAGGTTATAAAGTATTTAATTTGACAACCTCAGTTGACAACCTTGTTATTTTCCGTAACCATAGCAACCTGGTTGAATACTGAATCTTGAATATTTTCGTTAGGGAATTTCTGGATTCGCTCTCCACGCTCAAGGTCCGCGATAGAAGCTATGCAATAGCTTAAAAAAACGGAACTCTCATAGATCCGTCAAATCTGTCTGTTCGTCCGTTTGTGATAGCTACTTTATTCCGAAACTATTGAAACTTAGTAAGAATGATGATGAAATGAAAGATGTAGGTATTTAGTATATTAACTATGAACCGCTTAACGATTTCTACCTATATAAAAAAAAAATAAGGCGGAACTGCCCTAATAATTAAAGTGGAACAGAAAAAAAAATCTTCAAACCGAGAGAGAAGTCTAAAGATATGTCTATGAGGTTCCTAAAACCATTTATAATAAGAAAGTGAAAAATCTAAAAAAGAAATCTGCTGTGTACCTATCGCAATGAACACTTTCAACCAAAATTGGTTTAAACGAGATATAACTTTTTGAGATATACTTACATAGCACATATTCAAAAACTGCAAATATACCTTTGTCAGTTATACAAACACTATGGAGAACAAAGTTTAAAATCCTAAAACTGTAGACTTCCCTACTAAGATGGTACAGAACTAGAGATGTGCCGTTGCCGGCAAAATTGGCAAAATTGCCGGCAAAATTGCCGGCAAAATTGCCGGCAAAATTGGCAAAATTGGCAAAATTCCCGGGAATATTGCCGGGAGTGGGAATATTCGCAGAGTATTTGTTAATTATAAGTCAAATTAAGTACGGAAACTATGTAATACACTTATAATTAGCATTAATAGGCCCTAATCTACATTGACCGGCAACTTTGGCAATATTTCCAATGCTGCTGGCAATTTTGGTATTTTCCCAATATTCCCACCAGGCACATCACTATACAGAACCCTTCATGCGCGAGTCTGACTCGCACTTGTTATCCTTTTGTGTATTCTTGAAGCTGAGAAAGGTAGCTATTGTAGTAAATTCTAGACTTTCAAATATTCTGATCGGTAATGAGTATTATAAAAGATAACAACACATTATTTCACAAAAATAGTTCCTAAAACGGCAGCGCGGTGGCGCGGTCTCATAAATAAGCAAGAAATCTTTTGAAGCTTCAATCAAACCGAGCTTAGAGAAAGGAGTGGTTAAAACATAAGTAATTCTTATGATTGTGTCAATCTAGCATTTACTAATGAACGTTTTTTTTTCAGGTACGAAACTAACTGAAACATTGATGAGCGGCATGAATAGAAATTTATATTAAGTCAAAGTGCCCCTATGTATACACAAGTGTTTTTTATGCAATAAACTGCAATGATCCTTTTCAAAATCAATGAAAATCGAGAATGCAGTTCACAGTTGTAGCAGAGTGCCCGAGGCGGCTACTGCGACATCTCGTCATTAATCCTGCACGAAGCGCAGGGACCCGATGTATTGCCAAATTTGTCGAGAGCCGATCGCCGGCTAATAGCTCACTTATCTGAGCAAAGTCAATAAACTGAGACAATAGCCTGATGTAACCGCTTTCTGACCGGTATCGGGATCGCGGTACTCCGTACTGTGCGAAATTAAAGACATGTTGTCGAAAGAATTGAAAGAGTTTCTAATGAAATCATTTTTTTTTAACAGTATTGTGAGCATTTACGTAAAATACTATGCTAATTTTGTAATCTTCTAATTTCAATTAAAAAAAATTCAAAATTCATTTTACCCTTTGATAAAACTACAACAAGCTTCACAAATAGTTAAGTAGGACTAGTCTGTTACTAACTTAAATACCAAGAGTGGTAGATAGACGCTACCCGTTTAATTTTGCTGCACTGCAACTACTGCAGGCCATCTTAATTACTTGACAAACAAGAATGCACAACAACAATTACCGACAGCGACACAAACAGTTATTCAAGCATTGTCCGTTTAAATGAGTGTGTCGTTTCTACAGCTAGTGCAGTCTATCAGTAGTCAGGTACGTCCAGTAGTCAGCTGGGGGGTGCACGACGGCGTACTCAACTACTAACTAATCGGGCAGCCGCCAGCCGCTGCACGCTGCGTGACCCCTGATCCTGCCCGACCGCAAGCCCGGCGCCCGCGCCACAACCGCCGCCCCCTTACTCCCAGCTATTTGTTTAACTCGTGCCCTCATCTGATTAGAACAACCGAACAACCTCTTGGGAATTGAAAATGCATACCCATTTCCTCAAAAATTCCTATGGTCAGTTTAACAATCATTCCGTGAACCACGCTGGTTTCTGTAAATTCCTAATGATTTCTTTTGTCACGATTTTTTATGATCCTTTACATGTAGAAATCGACCCGACCCCGGCCGGCATGCCGACCTCGAGTCGTGAGGAATGTAAATTGTTGACCGTGCGCGAACAACCCCCGACACAAAATTACTTATTTGATTTTTTCTGTCACCTACGAGAAAACATTCGGGCACGGAGCAGCGCTACGTGCGTAGCCGACGAGAATGTGGATACACGTTAGGAAAGGCCACGCATCCACCGGCTTACTAGATTACTTGATAGAGACGTGCCTACCCCTGCTCATTATTTATGAATGGTTTCATGCCAATGGGATCGAATCACTATTTAATTGATTAATTTTATCACAAGTTTTCAAGAAAGAATTTTAATTATTTATAAGTGAAAAACACTAATGTTTGAAAACGCATAAATTAACAAAGATGTCTGAAATAAAACACACTTGATACAATACCAAGTCAAATAAATATTCAATACATGGTTGTATTTCATTACTGGTACCAAATTTAGAGTTCACATAAACGTATTTAAATACTAATGATCTTGAACGTCTCCGGAAGTGCAGATAACGAACAAAGTAAACAATTGCCATACAATTGATTCCATCTTATATGCGTATATTTTGATTTCAAATTGACATATAGATAGAAGGCAAGCTTGAACAAAGATAGAAAGGCAATAAAGATAAGGGCCCTGTCCGGATATCATATGATCAGCAATAATATAGACTAGGACCATAAAATATGTACTTTGGGAATACAGCACGCCATTGTACTGTGCCGATATTAATAGAATATCAATTCGTATAGACTGTTTCAGGAATTACATTTAAACAATTTTTCCGCTTGGGGAAAATAAAATGTTATAGTCTATGTGAGATGTCTTATGTGCTTACAGACACGGTTCGTATATTTGAGAACATTGACAGAAGACGAGGTGGCCGAGAGGTTAAGGCGTTGGACTGCTAATCCAATGTGCTCTGCACGCGTGGGTTCGAATCCCATCCTCGTCGGAACATGGGTTGACTTTTTTTAGGACATAAAACCAATTTAGATAGTCTCCTTAAGCTGTTATAAGTAATTAAGTAAAAAGACACCAGTTTGTAAAAGGATTTAGTCAAAATAAATCATTTAAAGAGTGATACTTCTGTTATTAACTGTTCATTCATCATGATGATGTTGGCACTTGTGATATTTTTTTCTAATTAAATAATTATAAATGAGCTATCTAATGAGTAGATAATATTCATGTTGAACCAATGTCTGCTAGGCTACCGGCCGGTAGCGACAGTAAACGCAATGAATGAATAGGTCAGAGGTCACGACTATAACTACGCGCCGCTCGTAAGTATTCGTAACTAGTCGTAAGTGGCGACAGGTTATTAGCCTATCGACTGTTATAAACTACATTTTGCGCGTTTCAACTACTTTGTTGTCTAAACGATATTTACGTGACTTTCGTGACATATCTAAGGTATAGCTGTTTTACAGCGCGAGTCATACGTAACGGTGATTAGAATGACCCTTTATAACTGTGTGTTCATGCATGTGTGTGTTCGCGACTATATTCTGAAAAAAAAAACATGAAACAGGTTTGATGCTTAGGTATACTTACTTTTGACAACACGGTGGGCACAGTGGCTGAGCGATCGGCTGCTACGCTGCGTGTCGCGGGTTCGTAACAAATATTCGTATGACCTACAGGTAGTTGTGCCGGGTCTGGTTGTTTGTTTATGTGAGTTTAAATGTTTGTAAACGCACCTACGATACAAGATTAATTTCAAGGGTGTGGCAACGTTTAAAAAAAGAAAAGGATAACATTTCTTACACACATGGATTTCACACATACAACTATTTAAATATAGCTCAGAAACATGGTCCTTAACTGCTGGCCTCTTAGAGAAGCTCAGAGTCACGCAACGAGCCATGGAGAGAGCTATGCTCGGAATTTCTTTGTGCGATAAGATCCGAAATGAGGAAATCCGCCGAAGGACCAGGGTCACCGACATAGCTCTCAGAATATGCAAGTTGAAGTGGCAATGGGCAGGCCACATCGCTCGAAGAACCGACAACCGATGGGGTAGGAAGGTTCTCGAGTGGCGACCACGAACCGGAAGACGCAGCAGCGTTGGTAGGCCTCCCACCAGGTGGACTGACGACATCGTGAGAGTCGCGGGCAACCGGTGGATGCAAACGGCAGGCTGCCGTTCGTTATGGCGTTCTATGGGGGAGGCCTTTGTCCAGCAGTGGACGTCTTATGGCTGATGATGATGATGAACTACTTAAATAGAACACCGACCGCAATAAAATTGAAACTCATTACCAAAAATATTTTGATACGCTCTCTATAGGTCAGATAAGATAAGCTACAAAGAATTCATGACGAATTAAAATTCCGCTGTAAGTGGGTACCCATACAACCCAGTCGTAAAGATAAGCTTGGGACAACTGTGTTTAGCATTGATTTTGGAGCACCGTTGATCACGAAGTGGTCTGCTTTCGTCACCGTCTCACCGGTGACCGGACAGAAGTCGATCAATTCATAAATAACAGGCTAACGGAGCCTTTTAATTCACGACGCTATTAAGTGTTGCATTGTATTTATAATAATGGTTAATTAAGGCTTTGTTTTTTGCTCCTGGATCCGGGTGTCAAGCGTAGCACTGGTGACTAGCGAAACTGTATTTTGAGCGCGACATTATTATGCAGACGTTGTTTTATTTAATCCTGCCTTTTCCGAAATTCTTAGAAGCAGGTTAGCTGGCTAAGTCTGGCTGTATGGTATAGCTCGGCTTTGTGTGCTTTGTATGATCGACTTTCTAGACTTATCTAGTCTGACTATAACAAACATTTACTGACATTCTTTGCAAGTAGATGTGCGCTGATAATCCGATCTACTGTCGCGAATCCTGTCTTATCTACTTACACTTAAACTTACGCTGAAAATAAATAACGTATGTTATCTGAACCTACCATATTTTCTAAACTTCCTTTTTTGTTTTTTTTTTCAGCTAAGTTATGCACAATTATGTAAAGTAGTGTCAAGTTATTCGTGACTCATTTTGAAAATACCGTAATAATATTCTTAATCTTTACTCGCCCGTCGACAAACAAAGATTTTGGAATAAAGGAAAAAGTAAAGGAAGTTTCCACAATCAATTCGAACGCCGACGCTCCGTTTTAATCCATTTGCTATGCAATGCAATGCAATGAAAATTCAATTATATCAAAGATTCATAAATACCTACAGTCAGCAACTAAACTTTGTCATCACTTTATTAGATTAAATTCACAGTTACTGAAATGACTGAAAACGTCAAACATCCTAACTAATATTTAAAGGAAGTGATAACAGCGCAAATGGTTTTTTGCGTACGGTATGCATGTCTCATGAACGGTACTGATTTATCTGTATGTTGATTGCTGCTGTACTGTACCGAATGTTCTCGATACATGAATGAGAGCACCATGCACATAGATGAACACCTTAGTTCGTCTCAACTGATAAGTGAACTAAAAATGTAACCGGTTAATTGTAATGACTTTTCTTTTTGGCACAGTTCGTGGCTGTCACAATAGAATGGCCCGCTGACAATCGTCGGCGCGCGGACGCTGATTGTATCTGTCAAACAGGAGCGTTTGTTTATGAGACGCGCGGCTACCGTGCGCCGAGCCGAGCCGCACCGCACCGCGCACCGCCCCGTCGTTGTCATCGAGGACATGTCCGCACTCCACTATCAGCTGTCCATCACTCACAACAACCCACTATTTTCTTCCAACTTTCTAATGGTACCACGTGCGGGAATTAGCATAAGTATTTAGGTAATTATTCGCATCTCAGATTTATTTGTAAGTAGGTACATGATTGACAATTGTCGCAAATCATTCGTGCTTGTCAGATTGGATTACCCTTTGAATTTGAACAAAAAAACCGAGAAAGTTGTTCTATCAGATGACGCAAAGTGGGTGGGCTGCTGCAACGGCCTGCGACAATTGTTACTTTCATATCAATAAACCCGAGAGTTCCTCTACGAAATCAAAACACAAACGCATCTATCTTGCATAGCATTATGCTCATCTGAACTATCTGAACGCTGAAATCATTTTTAACTTTATCTACGTAAGGGTGAAAGTAATTTTAAATATAAGTAGGTTTATTTGCATGTTATTTGCTGTTACATTTAATCATGATTCATGCTGATTTTACGACTCTTGAACACCTACATCACCCGTGGAAATGCGTTGCGAATCGCTAATACTTAAGAGTTTGCCTAAACCGATTTATCAAGTTACGGTCAGCGCGAGCTGTGCGGACCGTACTGTCATATGTAATTCACGAGTGGTACAAAGAATTGAATCATAAATATTAATCAAGATCGTAATAAAATCAGTATGGCGCGGCTGCGTGGTACAACCTGCGCAGGCGCGCGTCTCCGCGCGTCAAGCGCCGCGCCGCACCGCGCCCGCCCGGCCTGCCCGCCAGCCGCCCCACTTACCAACACTTGCGACGTTTATATAAATTATTTTTAATGAACACAGTCAAGATCCATCTATATAATATATAGCCAGAATGACAAACTTTTAATTGTGACAAATGATAGTTGAGAAAACAATATGTCGAGCGTGGCGTATGGGCTCCGGGCACAAACAGTCGACATTTGCAACAGCGCGTGTGGGTCGTAGCTGGTTAACGATCGAAAGGTGATGCTTGTAGGACTGGGGCCAGTTGTAACGAGCATTATGTAGTGGTAGCCTGGTAGCCTGGAGAAGTAGTAGCACTCAGTTATCATTTTATTATCTAATAAAGTACAGGCACCTACCTGAAGCTTGAATCTAAGGAGAAGACTTTTTATAGAACTAAACGAAATTCTAGCATATTTTTTTAAAAAGATTTTTTACCAAACAAAGTGATTTAAATTTTAGGTTAACAATGAACAAAACCTTCGATAGATACTCAAGTTTAACATCGTAGGTTATTTTTAGGTTATTTAACATCGTGTAGTGGTGCGATATGACAGTCGAGAGACGGCGCTTGTTTATTAGTGACGCAGCTGCGGCTAACGATAGCTGAAACCTAAGATACTGTCGTATTACCAGACGTTGTGAGTTGGCGACCTACGATGTAAACGGCAGTAGTTTTAGAATGGAAATGATTAAGTTAGATAGCAATCAATTCCAAACCACTGTCTTCTTAATAGAAGACAGTTATCAGCATCAGCATCTTAAGCATATTAAGTATTATCAGCATCTTTACACTGTATCTTTTCAAAGTTTTTAGCCAGCGCCAAAGATGAGTAACCTATGATATGTGGCAATGCTTAAGCTAGCATATAATTGCAAAAGCTTACACATTCATGTTCTGGTTTTTGTAGTAAATGGTTACTAAGAACGTCAGTTTATTGAAGCTCGTGACCAATGATTTAGCTTGATGAACTTGACTGAATGTTTTAAAAAATACGTCATTTTCCACAATATTTTAATAGAGCAGCAACAATAATATTACTAAAACATAACTTAGTCAATATGAATATTATAATAGTCAGAGCGTGGTACACAATGCGCCGGTCGTCGAGATTTAACAACTGTAAATCAACACTGACATTTATCGCCAAACAGTAAGTTCAAAGACAATGCGTTGGCAGATCGTTTGGGCATAATGTTACGGTGATAGTACAGTGGTAGCCTGGTAGTTGGTACGAAACAGGAATCCTTGGGCATGAGTCAGGCGCGACGCGGGGAGCGAGCGATGGCGGCGCGGCGGCGCGTGGCGCAACACCAGCCTGCCGCCGCCGACACTCGCATCGTCACTACCGCGGTGAGCTACGCGGACATGTTTATCTGCCACTGATATGTCTTTCCTGGATATTTTAGGACTAATTTTGTTTGCGAGTCCAACTAACTATGGCTAGACATCGCCAAAGATAGAGTGGTTTGGATGGTACAAATTAAGTCCTTTGCCCAACAGACGGACACAATAAAGGATAGCAAGAAAAGATCTGAGGGCTATAATAAAATTTAAATAACACCTCCTTAGTCAAAATTAGGTTCGTACCTAGTTGAGTTACGATTGAATATCCATACGTGTGTAGATGCATGCACACACAGTTTATGTTACAACGTTTACGGTTAAACTCATTAACCTTCCTGTTCCTTTTGTAAAAAAAAGGATGGGAACGACACTTGTAACGGAACAACAAAAAGCCACGGGTCTTTTATAAAAACAAACAAATATGCGACATAACGTAAACAAAAATATATAAAAAACTGTGAAGCAACGGAATAGGATATGTTAATATGAATATTGAACAAGGGTAGTTCCTGGCGATGCTACATTCTGTAGCAATGAACAACGTCTTACTGTACTATCGAAGTGTTGTTTTACAAGCAACATGTACACCATTTTATAGCCTAGGTACTTTGCGTAGCAATCGTTCGTCTAATTTGGCACTTTCATACTTAAAAATGCGTAGCTCGTAGCGTAGCGAGTAGCACTGGCTACGTAATGGGGAAGAGATGATTGATGTAGTTGGTACAACCCGTACAACAATTATTTGCTAAAATCAGTTCTGTTATATTTTCTATCTGACATCTTCATAGCAATAAAAATCCCTGCAGCCAAGCCACCCGGAGTCCGGGACAGCAACTTCACAGAAAAATAAAAAAGCTTACTAATTGGCAAAGACTCAAAGGGCCATCTTAGAAAAAGTATCGGCCAGCGAAAGGTAACCCGATATTTTATCGATTCCCGCTTGTAGCGCAACTCTCAGTGAATCGGGAGCACATTTAATGATTTCTCACGATGCGTTTGGGAACGAGGTTTTTTTTCGTTTCATTGCTCTCGGCAAACAATAGATCACCGAGCGCGGATGCTGGGAGGGTTGGAATTGGAAGTACCTCGCCGCACCGACCGACCAATGTGCGTACTTTGCGTACTGAGAGTGACGCTCTTGTGGATTGGCCTAAATACGTACTTCATTGTTTTCATGTGATATAAGGTTTGTGGCGTGATTCAGTGTTTGGGATAGGTTTTTAAGTTATTATAAGCCGTCTCTATAATTAGTTCGTACTACGATTCTCGTTTGGCAATGAATAACAATAAAAAAACTTGAACGAAATATTTAAAACTTGACCCAAACACCTAACTGAAATCCCAATCCAACAGCTATCAACGTACTCGATGCTTATTTCCTTGAAACATATTACGTTCCTTTATTATTCTTATTCACAACAGTGTGCAATCCTCTGCGACCCCAGTATACATGTGTAGTTGTTCCCCGGCGCTCCCTGTTCCGTCTGACTACAACTTGTTGCCGTGAACCAGTTCCTGAACTAAGGTGACCTGTCAAATTACTTCCTCGATTATTGCAATTTATGCACTTTATTTTTTGCATAACACTGCATCTCACCGTTCGTTCCTACCTGCATAATATTTCTTAATGTCAGTCGGAATATCATTTAAATAAATAATACTTAATTGTTACAGTTTCAAAAAGATTTTGCATATTATAATTTTTAAGGCTTATTTTAGATAGCAGGTACCCCGGAATTTGCATTCATCTGAGGAGGTATGTTAATTTTATGCATAATAAACGTACCTACCTTTTATTGTTATTTCAGTTTGAAATATTATTCTTATTTCCTCACTCCATCTCCCCGTAAACCCGATGAATTCAGCTACTTTACAAGTACACTACCGTACGTATCTATAACTAACTGTATTTATTGACATTCGCTTTATACGTGATAAACCTTAAATCTTAGGACTATAACACTGCTGCTAATTAATAATGACGTTTTATTTCTTTAAGAACTTCATCTTTACAAATAATATTTGTGTCATAATCTTTAAAATGTTAATGAATACGTAAAGCTCATGTCATATCGATATCAAAACAATCAAGTCGGACCGCGGCCGACCGATCAAATTGGACTTGTCTCATTAACTGTGATACATTTCGCTTGAATCACGAGGCGGGAATGTTACCTGACCGGTTCAGTTACCCATATCCTACATTGCACGCACTGTAATGATTATCCTCAGTGTGTTTAATAAAAGATTCAACGGAAGCTGCTACCTGTCTCGTGAGAATTGACAGCGGATGTTGCAAAAGGTGCCCCCGTTTTTTATAAGTGTTACATATCGATGAAATGGGATTAAGGGTGATTCCGTCTCCTGTTTAGTCATTCCTGAGAACTGCTCTTCAATTTGGGAGTGTAAAATATGATATAACTTGTGATGGAAGAGTTTTTAGAGAGAGCATTTCTACTAAGTATTAGATCACAAAGTTCTTAAATCGTATACAGACTTACATGTCGTAAGTGCTACCTACTTAACACCGTTGTAGCGTGGAACATTAGACTTTACAAGTTAAATAAAAGTGAACTTTAGACCCTTTCAACTAAACCAATTCCGAAGCATCCAAAATCACAAAAAGTCAAAAAAGCAAATCTGTCTGAAATATCCATATCTAGAAACAAAACGTCGGTAAAAGTCGTAGCTCGTGTGAAATTGTGTTCCCTTCACCTGCTACAGTGTCGCGGTTGAAAAACTCAAAGCAAAAAAACACAAGAAGGAAACATAAATGGTGCCGGTTATGATGAGTACGTACGATCAGGACAAAAAAGTATTTAGAGTTGTGCACTTGTGAGATCCGTTCCCACAGTGCTTTATCGATCATAGGAGCATCATCTGTAAGCACAATGTCGTGCCCGCCTCCATTTAAGCCGTAGAAAGTTCAGTAACCTTGATGTTCTTATCTTTATCATAATATAAGGTATTAACAATATAAAAGCAATCTATCATTTGAAATTAATATGATCAGTGATCGGCGGCTCAGCGCGCGGTGCGGCATAGTGGCGGCATGCGGCACGGCGGTGGTGCGGCGGTAGTGCGACGCGCACTCGATATCTGCATGCGGCCGGAATGGCGGTTAATCAGGTGGCCCGTTATATTACATTGTGCTCGCCGTGAGCTCCAACCCGAGAGAACAGGTTGCTCCAATGACAAAGGAGCAGATTCCATCGTCCGCAATCCGCGTCTCCGAGCCCCACATTATAAATAGTCCGTCGAAATAATCCGTTGCTACGTGTCACAGCGGCGCCCACCAACGTTGGCCGGTACACTTCCATACTTAATGATATCTAACACAAAAACAATTCATAAAAAAACTGCTAACAGTGAACATTCCGTTTCCGCGTGCAGCTTTGACCTTACGGTGATTGATGGTCCAAGAATTATTAATAGTTTATCTACGTAATAGATGGTAATAGTTGCGACCGCGATCGATATTAAAAAAACTTACTGTGTCATCTTCTTGTTCTTTTTTGTTTCAATTTTAAACCAGAATTAAGAAATGACTTCAAATCCTATTTGATTGGTTTTGTTATCTTCGAAGTTTAAAAAGCTAGGAGTCGTTTTTAGGGCTATTTATTAAAATTTACCACCTGTAGTTTTGTCTATGTACAACATCCTGAAGACACTAATCTGAGTGTACCGTCAGACAACGGAGAACGAAGCAGATGTGAGAAAACTATAGAAAACATTTTTTTCCCACAAAAATATTTCTCAAAATTAATAATTAAGAAAAGAACTGTAAAATCTTGAGTAATAATCGTAAAATACAAACAATCGACTTTCGTTTAAAACAAGGATGTTTGCGCCACCTGCGAGCCAGGCGCGACCAGACGCGGAGCGGGGCGCGCCGGCTCCACCGCGCTCCACCGTGCTTTACTGCCGGAACAATGGACCTAAGGCCACACTATTGTCGGCTGCAGCACGTGGTGCCAATGTACTACGCATTATGGCTTCGCGACCACCTGATTTAAATTACTTTACTACTTAATTTCCTTAAACGTGACATTAAGACAATGAGACGCTCTTCCGGCGGCCCGCTGTCACTGAATTCCCTCGACTGTCGTAAGATTTTCAACCACTCTCACAGGTTCATTTTACGGATACTTGTATTGTTTTGTTTAATCCCAGATGTTATTGAAATTTATCTTTATTTTGATGGAGTATGAGTAGTTTGTTATCGTGAAACAGCTTAGTTTCACAGCCAATAGCGTGGTCTCTAGAGTTTAGGTCCGGATTTCTTCCAGGTGGCTTGCCTTCGTTTCGTTGAGTCACGTTGTGATAGCTGATTATTACACAATTCCCCTCGTAGAGTACACAAAATGTTGATTGGTTGAAAATTTTTGAGACACTGCCTTTTTCTTCACGATTTAAATTTGAATCTAAGAGAACATTTTATAATGTTAACAAGTAAGTCACTCAAGCCCCCCCAAATTATGATACGAGGATTTTCATCAAGTACTAAGGGCCACTTTCACCAAATCTTATTTAAAATAAGTTTAAACGTAGTTAGATAAATATGTTTTCATTTGTAAACATGTTTAATTTAAACTTATTTAAGTTTGTCTTGCACCACGATGTTGAAGGTTGAAATTAGCTAAACACATTTTAGAGCGTTGCTTCATTATGTTTTGTGCGTTCCATTTCACGATTTGAGCAGTATCGTTACAATTAGCGTTATTTCACGGTTGTTTGTCGATTTGGTTTTGTTTTTTGCGTTAAACGAGTTATCTGTCAACGTGTGTCAGGCGCGTATTTATTTACTTCATTCAAATAATAAGTAAAAATAGTCTTGTTTATTAGTACTGTTTAGTAGGTACCGCTAGCTTTATGATTCTCACGGTTAGACCAGGTGCTTTATTGCGAATTGTTTTTTTTTTCCATGGGTAGTTTCTACGGAACATTAGTTTATTGTAGGGACGTTGCCCAATTTGTATAAATTACCTTTAAGAAATTAGCGTAATGCCCGTTAGGTACTTACTATTCTGTTTTTAACAATAATCTAGATTTAATTATTTCTTGTCTTCTTGGTTTGGCGAAATCTTCGAAATAACTTCTTCTCCGTCAGGGTTTCAAACTTTGATCTTGCCTCTATAAACCTGATATCTCGAGGTCTGTTTATATAGTTTACAATTATTTATTTCTTCGTTTCGTCATCAATTTCATCAAAAAGAAACTCAAACAAACTCATTATTTATTCCTATCACACTCAAATTATTCACGCTAGACCAAAAAAAAACCTCAAATTCAACTCCTCCGTTTAGCACCTTAAACAGCGATTTTTGGCTGTTTAAATTTGACAGATCGTTAATCGTGTTTAACTTGTGGTGCAAGAGAATTTGTGTAGTTAAACAGAATTTTGTCCTTAAATAAAATTTTAAACATGTTTAACCGTTTGGTGAAAGTGGCCCTAAAAGTTTCAAAACAAGTGATGAAAATCATCCATGCGGTATGATTCTACATTGGATGACCAGAAATAAGTTAGACATCACAAACCTAAGAGTCATACAAATAGACCAATTATGAACAAGAACAAGTGATGAAAGGTGCTCTATGTCAAAATTGTTTATTTTAGAGTTATTAAATGACAATGCTACTAGCTATTCAACATGAACACCGCGTCGAAGCAGACTATTCCATAATTGATACGGTTCATAAAATCATAGCACCCATCAAGGTGGACCAAAATAGAATTCAGTTAGAATCACAGCTGGTGCGAGCGCCACAGATCATAAGGCGATTACACACTATTATGAAACATAAATGATTGTAACGCCCTCACTAAAAGGGTTAGCCCGTGCGGCGGAAATTGATTTAAATTATGCTATTAATAATATTAATATCATGTTCCAGCAGGAGCATTTTTTCCAAAAAAAACCTGCCCTGTATCATTACAAAAAAGTTAATTATAGATAACTGGAATAATTGTACGTTGATTTAAAGAAAATTAATTGAAATCAATAAAACAAACATTAATTTTAAATCTACAAAATTTATGATAGTAGGTACAGAAATAAAGAAAGTAGTGATTAAAATTGATTTTATTTGTTTTTGGTCAAATAGGTTTTTTTCTATTTCTCTACGAGCTTTTCATCACCTGCCCTGTAAGAGGAGCTCTACAACTGAAAGCCAATTAAAAATGACAAAACAATAATCTCACCTAATCCAATGTGATCGTTATTAGAAACCTAATAGGAGTACAAGAATTGACAGGAATTCAGACTCTGTTTATATTATATAATTATTTCCGTTTGATCGATGTAACCGAACAACACTCCACAAACCATCCAATTAGGTGTCGCACGTAACTACTACAAGACATGACTAGTATCTTTAACTTAATTGTAACAAAGCGAATCGTCGTATGTTGACGTACTCACTAATGAAATGTGTCCCAATAATAATGTGTATTTTTAACTAATAGACCAAATTTTAATGATAGTTTACTCATTCGTAATCATTTACATATAAAAAAGTTAATATAGAAAACACAATGTCGGCGGTCAATTACTGACCCAGCAGGCGTTATCCTGGTCGCGGTTCAACAGATGGTTGTTTTTTATCAGTGGCGGTGATGACGGGGCGCAGTGCGCGGGGTTGCGGGGGTGCGCGGGCGCGCCCTATAACCGTATAATTACACGTTGTAGTTGCGCGCGCGCCGGCACGCACAATTGGCTTAAACGAGTGTTTGCTTTGATGTGCCGCCGACCACGGCGGTTATCCACGTGCGGTCGCCACAACCCGTTCTCATGTTAAGCTTATTAAGAAGAGGCTACCCGTTTTACGGTTGTTTATACGTACGACAAGAAATGCCTTCACGTTGCAGATTTAAAAGGCATCTGGATAAAAGCACTTGGCGAATGCCACGTACCGCGTTATGACTGTGAGATTGCCCACCTACTCCTAATCTGTGCGCGACTGCGCGCTGCGGCTCGGTTCCTCGACTCTCATTATGTATGTATATGCGCTATGATTAATCAATATAAACATCGCGTCAATCGAGCAACACTCGTAACTGTGCCGTGTACTATCTGTGTCATCTGTTTGTTATAAAGTGTACAGTTATGTCGCACAAATGCCAAGGGCTACATCGATCAACCCGGTGTTGTCGCAAGTGATTCTTAATCGACAGCCGTAGTCGAAAGTTGAGTAGCGACATCGTGATGCCGAACTTAGCCTCCTTCTTGGTGCCGCCATGCCGGACACCGGTACACACAGCGCGTTGTGAAAAAGTCCCGATAACAACTACGACACCGCATAAAATATTATTAATCTTCAGATCGTGACTAACGGTTTCGGATCATCGATCGTTTACATGAGCGGAGACTGAACACAAATATTGGAGCAACCGTTTGCACGGAGAAGCTTTCAAAATGTATGCGCGTGCGCAAGTCAGTGTCACGCTCATCCACTCCACTGAAATTCCACTGTACACTACCGTTTGGATTGTACAAGTGCACAAATGTCATGTTTACTAATAAAACTTTTAAGGGAAAAAAGTAAAAAATCGTTGTTTTCATTTTAAGCTAGCTTATCCTGAAACAAAACTGGCATACTTTTCTTAGGATTGAACTGAACAAAATAGTCATCGTCATCTTTACGCCCGGACTGAGTACGAAAAAACTTTTTTACAAAAAATAAAACCGACTTCGACAAAAATAAAACACAAAAAAGTGAAAAATAAAAAATCAGCTTCTGAAGTCGGTGACTTTTGTTTGTTTGATTTCATGTTTTTGCCACCGACTTCTGAAGCTGATTTTTTATTTTTCACTTTTTTGTGTTTTATTTTTGTCGAAGTCGGTTTTATTTTTTGTAAAAAAGTTTTTATTTTTCACTTTTTAGTGGTTCACATGTGCTTACCCCTTCACAACGTACCGGCGTGATGTTATGTTATGAACTGGTGTAAACAATAGACAGTCATGAGATTTCAGCAATCCCAGTCCATTTGCTATCATTAATTGAGGAGTTCCGTTGCCTATCTCCGAAGTTCTTCATCAGATCTTCACCAAATAGTTTTTATAACCTTTGTAGTGAGTACAGGCGTGATATTATGTTGTGTGATGGCGTAAACAATGCTTAGATATGCTGTAGCAACAATCGCGGTTAATCTGCTGTTATTTATTGAAGAGTTCCCCCGATTTCTACAAGATCCCATCATCAGATATTGAAATGGTGACAATGGGACCACACGGGAAGCACCAGCTTTCAAATGAAAAAAGAATCATGAAAATCAGTTCACCCAGTCGCAAGTTATGAGCGAACAAACATAAAAAAAAAAAAAAAATACAGTCGACTTGATAACCTCCTCCTTTTTTCGAAGTCGGTTAAAAATTAAAAGAGCTGAGGATTGTGAAAAAAATAACAACCACAAGATGGGTAACTTGATCTCAGATATGTTATAGACCTCGGGACCTGGACATATTCTGGAGTAGAGATGTGCCGTTGCCGGCAATATTGCCCGAAGTGGGAATTTCGATGGCAAAATTGCTGGGAATATTGCCGGGAGTGGAAATATTCGGGGAATATTTGTTAATTATAAGTCAAATTAAGTACGGAAGCTATGTAATACACTTATAATTAGCATTTATAGGCCCCAATCTTCATTGACCGGAACTTTGGCAATATTTCCAATGATGCTGGCAATTTTGGTATTTTACCGGCAGTGGCAATATTCCCACCAGGCACATCACTATTCTGGAGGCTTCCTGAAATATAGCCGCAAGGACTACTGAACTAGAGAATCAGATTAGCCCACTCGTCATTTTCCCTGGTCTTCACAACTGATAAAGAGCATAGTGTCATAGTATGATGTGGCTAAAGTATCGCACTACTCGTATTCAACTTATATAAAGTTAATAAAGTGTGTGATAGACACACGATTCATAATCGAAAACATCTATATTTTACATATATTTACATCAATGCATATAGTTTTATTTGAGAAGTAAAGCTATTATAAATATGAAATGATTCCGGTATCAGTTATATTTATCTAAATCATGTTTGAGATTGACTTTTTAACACGTCATCAATTCCATCGGCAAACAGTTTTGGTACAGGATGGTTCGCAAATTTATACTAAAAGAAAGAAAAATACAAAAACACAAAACAAATAGGTACTAAATCAACTCAATGTTTTAATTCAGTAATCTATAAAATTAGATAGGTATAAATCTTATTTTAAACTTAAATACAATTATAAAAGTGTTACCTATGAAAATTGAAATCCTTAAGAAATTATTAGGAAGCTTTCTGAGGAAACTTTATGAAAATAATTTTGCAAATACTTAATTTTTTGCTCAAATGTGAGTTTTCCATGAACGAAAATGACTAAATACACTCGAGAGCAATGAATCCGGGTCACTTAAAGAATGTTATAAATCTCGGAAACTAAAAATGATAGGTTAATGCAATAAATTGTATTTAATAGACAATGTAATACTCCTTATATGAAAGTAAAAAAAATATGAGTCACCATACATTTTATTAACACAAAATTACATAAAGAAAAAAACTGCTGATCTCTCCTTAAAACAAAAATAGGAAACATGATATTTTTGAACTTTATTACGATTTTCTTGAATTTTAATACTTCGTATTGCCTCCTCGTGCTTCCATTACTGCGTTTACGCGGTTTGGCATGCTGTACACCAAGTTCCTTATACGATTTTGGGGAATATTGTCCCATTCCTCTGTGAGAGCAATTTTGAGCTCACGAAGCGTGATTGGGGGAGGGTTTCGTTGTTTTACGCATCTGCCTAGCTCGTCCCAAGCATGCTCGATCGGGTTGATATCCGGGCTGCGCGCTGGCCACTCCATACGAGTAATGTTCATCTCTTGAAGGTAGTCATTCACAATCCTACCTGTATGAGGTCGGGCATTGTCATGCATAAATATAGCATCCTCACCTAAATTGACCATAAATGGACCAACGTGATCATTGAGGATTTCTTCCACATATCTTTCACTAGTTAAAGAGCCGTTTTCTATGATCACCAGCTCTGTGCGACTTTCAGAAGAAATTCCGGCCCACACAAGTACAGACCCACCACCGTAGGCTACTTTTTCTTCGATGCATGCTTGCTTGAATCTTTCCCCTGGTCTTCGATACACTCTGTGTCTTCCATCGTGCTTGTAGAGCATAAATTTTGATTCGTCGGAGAACATAACTTTTGACCAATCTTCAATACTCCAATTTACGTGGCTCTGGGCATATCTTAGTCTTGAAATACGATGCCCACGCTCCAGTTTAGAGCCGTTTGCAGGTCTAAGGGGTTTTAAGTTAGATTCAGCAAGCCGACGTCTTACTGTCCATGCACTTGGGTTACTTCCTCCGAGGCGTCGAAACTGATTTGTGAGTTCAGTTCCTGTGAGAAAGCGATTTCGAAGCATGGTGTTCACCAAGTATCGGTCTTCTCGTGCTGTGGTACACCTGGTTCTGCCCGTTCCTGGTCTGCGTAGGTTAGAACCAGTTTCTTCGTAACGTCGGAGAACTCTTTGTACTGTTGACAGCGACACACCGACAGTCCTGGCTGTATTGCGCTGACTCCGGCCGGTTTCCAGCATTGTAAGTATTCTGGTGCATTCTTCAGGCGTAAGCGACATAATTTCAGCTTGAATAATGAATATAGAGCACTATCAACATGGTTTATGTACCCACATAAATGACAGATTACAAACAAAAGCAAAACCATATGCTGTAATTACGTAGTTCCATCTTCGAAAGTGGCCCTTTTTCAAATTTGATTTTTTTATGATATAACTTTACAATAACTAAGAAGTTTTAATACCTTCATTTAAGGAGTATTACATTGTCTATTAAATACAATTTATTGCATTAACCTATCATTTTTAGTTTCCGAGATTTTTAACATTCTTTAAGTGACCCGGATTCATTGCTCTCGAGTGTATCTATAATATATTTTCATGCCGATCGACGCCTAAGAATAAAATAGAGACATTGGATGTTGGTATTGCAAGTATCGGAAAACCGAAAAATATGTATTACTTGCATAATATAATAATAATATGGAATCGTGAACCATCTGTGATCAACAACAAGATATGTTTTTCTTTTTGATTTTTCGATCAGTGTTCCGTGTGATCACCCTGTATGTTCAGCGATGATTTAACGACGCGATGAATACGATCGCCTCATATGTTACGATTGGATATCTGTGGCAGGTGTTATAGATCGGGCTTCTAACGCACTCGGTGGTTCCTTGAGCGGGTTGTGCCCCCAAACCGCCGATGACTCTACTTAACACCTTGATGGATCGTTTTGACCGTATATATAGTTTCCAACACTAATGAAACATAATAACTGTTGATAAGTATCATAAAGTGAACATAATGGAATTAATCACGGACCTTAAACGTTTAACTCGCCGGACTAGGTGAGTGTCTATCTTTAATCTGCCGGTGATTTATTTACACCTGCTACGATATTGTTCAGCCACCGAACCATAAACGTACACAGATACGGTTCGTGTTCTAACTGGGAAATACAAGGAACAATGAAATAAATTACAATTTAACATTGGGCCTGTTAAAACACTAGAATTGCACAATCACCGAAGAACAATTAATGCTAAAAGTATTGGACATTCTAACATTGACCCGCAGCTACGCTTTGAGCAACCTTTCATGACACCGCGATCAAAGTTACACAACTTATTAATCCGGTTCAACACAAGAAGTTGCGGTAAGCATTCTCTTTATTAAAAGTTTATTGTTTTACATTTCATATTGCTACATGCGTTATTGAATACGTCTGTATCTAGGCTAACCGAGATAATGATAGATAATACGGCACAATGAAGCACGCGCCGCACCGTGCACCGGTTCGTTAGTGTAACTGTTGAGTCACGGACCCAAAGATCACCTGACGGGGTGCTTTGACAGCGCGCGAACCAACTCGCACGCGCGCAACACAGTCCACACCGACCACAAAACTGTGTCTGGACTAGTACCAGCACATATACTGTAAGCACTAAATACTATGAATCACATCACGCTTCAGAAAAAAGAGTGTACGACTAAACGCCGACAGACATTACGCCGACAGACTGAACACCGACAAGACTTTACTTCGACGGGACTTTACGCCGACAAGACACTTCGCCGACAGGACTCTTCGCTGACAGGACTCTTCCCCGACAGGACTCTTCGCCGACAGGACTCTTCGCCGACAGGATTCTTCGCCGACAGGACTCTTCGCCGACAGGACTCTTCGCCGACAGGACTCTTTGCCGACAGGACTCTTCGCCGACAGGACTCTTCGCTGACAGGACTCTTCGCCGACAGGACTCTTCGCCGACAGGACTCTTCGCCGACAGGACTCTTCGCTGACAGGACTCTTCGCCGACAAGACACTTCGCCGACAGGACTCTTCGCTGACAGGATTCTTCGCCGACAGGACTCTTCGCCGACAGGACTCTTCGCCGACAGGACTCTTCGCCGACAGGACTCTTCGCCGACAGGACTCTTTGCCGACAGGACTCTTCGCCGACAGGACTCTTCGCTGACAGGACTCTTCGCCGACAGGACTCTTCGCCGACAGGACTCTTCGCCGACAGTACTCTTCGCCGACAGGACTCTTTGCCGACAGGACTCTTCGCCGACAGGACTCTTCGCCGACAGGACTCATCAACGGCGCAAGATATCTCCGATAATCAGATCGGGTACACTCAGTGGAATAAGGCCACCAATAACAACATAACGTAACATCACGCCAGTCAGTCAGTAGAAGTCTGACAAAAAGCCACCCAGGTTCTTTTTTAGCTCTTTGTGCCGAGGCCACGGTTTCTCTTTCAAACAACCCGTAGATCCGACGGGACCTCTCCCTAATCCTTCGGGGATTCGGGAGAGGTCCCGTCCGTTTTATTCAGGCGTGATGTTACGTTATGTTGTTATTGGTGGCCTTATTCCACTGAGTGTACCTACCTGATTTGATTATCGGAGATAACTTGCGCCGTTGATGAGTCCTGTCGGCGAAGTGACTTGTTGGCGTAAAGTCCCGTCGAAGTAAAGTCTTGTCGGTGTTCAGTCTGTCGGCGTAATGTCTGTAGGCGTTTAGTCGTACACTCCAGAAAAAAATGCTCCTAGTGAATCATCAGTCCATCACTTACGTTTTTGTAACACTATGTGCGAATCATCAAATTACGTGTTGAAAGTTATAACAAAACATCGAAATTAGCACCTTGTTATTTTTTTGGTTATGCCTCTATTATCAAAAAGGTAGCAATTTAGCGTTTACCCGCTAAAGCAAAAAATGTGAGAAACAAAAAATCAAAATGAGTGTGAACTGTGAAGTGTGCAACTTAACTTAGAAAATAACCATTGTTAAACCGAAATTATATCATATAAAAAACAGAGTTTTGATACTTAATTAAATTGAGATAGCATATTATAAATTTGAGTACAAAGAGCTCTTTCACCGTTGGATCAAATTATCAATAAAAATCACGAGTTTAGAAATCCTCAGATTCCTAAACTTGTGGTTTAGTGCCCTTATTATAACTGAAGAGCTTAATTTATGTATGTTGCATGTAATCATGTTTCTGCGCTTATTGTTTTGTCAATAGTCGCTTGCACGCGAAATCTTTCTTATTTGTAAAAGAACGAGAAGAACTGCAGAACTTTCCAGGAGGAAGATGTTCAGACAGACACTGGTGATCGCTTGCAATAATTTAAATTGTGCAACAATAAATAATACCCAACCTGGATCTCTTGCATTTGACAGGACAGCAGAATGATCACCTTTCTCGAGTACTCTTTGTAATAGATACCACGCCGACCTTCCACGGCGTGCGGCGACTTCACGACTTTACACAAAGACTGTCAAGAATAATTAAAGTAATTACTGTTTACAGTAATTAATGACCCACATAACGTGATATGGTTTGATTGATCTCAGAACTGTGACGAGATAATTGTGGCTTGCTGGCGTTATTGCCACACGCCATCTTGCAGACGGTTTTCAATTAATGAATACGTAGGTACCCACTTCGCCATCACACTTCGCCTATCATCGCGTTGTGAAACAACGTTTTGTTCGAACGAGTCTTTCATATTTCAATTGTTTTAGCGCTCTAACGATGGAGTATCGACTGACACTAAGTACTATGTTTCGCTTGCAATGTAATACGATTGCGTTTTTTTTAATAAATTCTTTGCAGTCTGACAGGTAATAGGTACCTGCATCAAATCAATTTCAAATCTTTCAGGTAGGTACTAAACTCAGTGAGTTTAGTACCTACCTGAAAATAAGTTTCACACTACAAACAACAACAGTTTCAAACTTATTTGCAGAGCGGTAATTTTCTAGAAACCTCGTAAGGCAGCAGAGGTGATTAGTGAGGCTATTAAATAAGATCTTCGGAGCATCGTCGTAAGGGTTATCGATTGTAATTCTGTGTGAGTAGTGCGCGGTGCGCGGTGTGGCGGCGCGGGCGCAGGCGGCGACGGAGATAGCCGCCGGCTATCCGCGTACATAGACACTGCATTAGGGCTCCTACGCCCGCCCGGCGGCTCCTTTGCCGCCATAAGCGCATTTAACATGTAATCGCGCTTGCATTTCTCTTTTGTGTGCACAAATAAAGACTAAAAGAATAACTTAAAAGGCAGTTAATTATTTAAGCCCCGTCGCAATATACATGTAAATATGGAATAAGTTTTAAGCGCTTGCTTTTAGATATTACAGATAAGGTCAGCTGAGATTTATGCATGCCGTGGTTTACTATTGTGCACGGCACAGTTGAAAGTTTCTTAGCGAATTATGTATTCTTTGTTTCAGTGAAGTAAAACAGGTGTTGAACTTATTAACTTGTTGATGTGTCTTCTGTGGGGTCTACAATATGAAGTCTCTCTCTGTCTCGCCGTAATTATAATGCAATATAAATATGGAATGTAAGTGTTAACTATGCCATAAACTAAATAGATATAATACTTCTATTTAGTTGTTGAACGATTGTATTTTTGCAATGTTTGCTAAACTCAGTGACTCGCAGACCTAACAAACCTTGTTTTACTGCAGACTTGAAGAACAATGAAGCTGTTTTAAATTAAAACGTTATTATAAGGTTTGGTTCGGACTGGGGTACGTTATTAAAGACAGCGGCGGCGACAGTTTGCGTGGGCGCGATTGACTCGTCAGCGGCTATCGGGGCTCACTTAGCGCTAACGTGGCGCAGGCTTTATCGTAGCGCTGCGAAGCCGCCGCGCCGCCCGCCGCCCCGCGCCTCCTGCGCCTCCAACATTCACTTAACTCAATCTCGACTAAATTAATATAAAGTATTCAACATACATCTTCGCAGAAAAAGCGCAAAAATAAACGAGGAAAGCCTACCGTGGTCTAGCAAAGAGAGTCCAATTAAAGAATTAAACACTTTTTCCAAGACCATAGATTTCGCAATGAGTGCACTACAGAAAACGCTAATGGCTAATTTAATATTTATGTTAGTAGCTAATGTAGTGTTTAACTTTGTGTAGTAAAATTACACAAATTTAAACACTAAAAACTTTTTACTAATGAACCTAAACTACCAACAACATTGTTTCCTACATCTCAGTAAATAGACACTAGCAGCACAATAAGACCAAAACTGCATTCTAACTAGTTTGCACGATAAACGAGTGGTAAATTAGCTCCTTGAATCTATTCTTGTAGTGAAATAAAGCCACTTTCTATCTTTTATTTAGTGTAGCGCTGCCAAGCCCTTTATCTCGCTTGACAAAGAGGCGGGTAATTGCCATTCGTACTGCGCCAGGGATTTCATTAAAACTTGATAAAACTATTTGAATATTAAGGCTAAGTATCTCTTTTATAAATATCTAAGTTTTAACATTGTTACTTTCTTTATATCGTGAAATATTTGTATTTAATAAGTGTTACTCTACTTTTGCATTGTTGTTTGTTAGACCTACTCTTGTGATAGTTTTATTAACTCCTTCATTCATCGTTTTTTGAGTATGTTTTATATATGTACGAATCGAAACAAACAAGGGGAATAGCTACATACCTATTTAGAATTCCTATCATTTTGTTCTTTTGATCGTATTACATGGGAAGCAATTTATTTAGAACCCGTTTATAAAATAATTTGCGGGCACACAAAATTATAACAGCTCTGTATAATAATGGGTGCAATTTCCTTTTGTTCGTGTCGAGTGAATGTTTTGTGGATACCTAATCGCTCTCCCCTGTGAAGTTGAAATGAAGCAATTCTGAATCTGGTACACCCATGAGAATATTTTTATTTGGTATATTATTATTCAAATTTCCGATTGTTCCTTAATGAGGGGATCAAAATTGTAATAACGGGTAGCGCTTACATTAAATGCATTTTATAATATAAACGTACAATATTAAAACGATTTGGATATATAACTCTTTAATCGGACCGATGTGTAACAAAAGACATAATATTAACTTTATTGTTGTTGAAGAAATAAAGGTAAAGTTACAGAAGAAATAATGCAATATACATTACAATAGGAACTTACAATATTAACAACGAAATATAATAATATCTTTAGAACTAAGGATGAATTATATTGTTGTGTTGCTCAGAAAAAGAAAGCAAAATAACAAATTGATCAACAACATTTTAATTAAATATTTATTAATTCACTTGGGACTAACAAAATAGCGTAGAATCATCTTAAATTCATTAGGGAGCACAAATGGATATTGGTTAATGAAAATTAATCGAGTCTAGCACGCTTGGAGTGAAGGGGTGGTCGCAACAGTGATGTGATGAGCGGGACTAATGCATCACGCGCAGGTAACCCCGTGACGGAACACTGGAACTACACGTTATTTATCATTTTTTGTTAAAATTTAAAAAAAAGTCCACACAGTGTCTATCTGTCTTAGTATTAATTCGCCAGGAGCATCCAATCATCGCTTGAACAGTAAAAGCTTGATTCGTTAATTATTGTTGCTTACTAATGACTACCCACTTTCATCTCAGGATCTTGAAGCAGTGAGTGTACAATCACGAGCAAAAATAAGTTTACACTTAAAAAAAATCTATTTTCTTGTGCGGTTTGCACTTTGAGATAAGACTTAATTCGTAAAACTATGGCTTCCAAAATGCTATAATCGTGAAAACGTGAAACGTTAATCAACATAGGACCAGAAAAACACTTCTAAAGTTGCTTAGTGTATACATACTCGTGCTCGTGACTGTACCGTGCGGTACCATACTTGACGTACACTTATTACAATTCAATTGCTTTTGGTTTACGCACATTTTGATTTGCTGAAATTGGAGTGATTTCTTTTTTCATACACTTATCTGGCGCAAGATCTCCAAGAAGTAGCTAATAACTTTTAAAAATGTAATAAAGCAGGTTTCTTGTAATAAGCTCCGATATTTGCAAATACAACAAACACTGCATAGCTGAACACGGTATGTTTGTCTGTTATTGGCATCTCTGACGTCACGGCGTGTTTGTTGCGGCCGGGCGCACGTGCGTGAGCGCAGGTGACAGTATCAGCGCATCTGTGGCGCTTTGTACATCTATCTATCGCAGTTTTTTCTGCTTACCTTTGATTCATTGTGTTACTTATAAATTGTAACCTTAGCAGCCGTCGCTGGGGTCGGATCGGAGGATATACATACCTACGTCATGTTACCTACGAGAATATGATCGGTATTATTATTGACATTACAAACACTGTCATCATCAGCCTACAGCTGTTCGCTGTTGGACATAGGCCTCTCCAATCATACGCAGCAATCAGCTTGATTCTCAGTAACCTCATCAGCTACTTTCAGTCACTCAGCGAAGATCGTCGCTTTTACTTTAAACGTGAACCGACTGGTTATCGTTCTGATATTCAGAGAGAGCGCATTCCAAACAAAAACGGCCAGGACATGAAAAGAAGATTTAAGAAAACAAGAGCGCTGAGAAGAAGTTAGCGTAGAAGTTTAGAACGGACGATTCATAAAATACGACAATTTTGGACGACTTGTTCTGGGCGTCATGCATGACAGAATACAGATGCTTCTCAAAATTACAATACTGTTTTTCAGCAGGCTGCAAGACTTCAGATTAAGTCAAACCTGGAACGGTTTCAAGAAAAAACAATCTAACATTCTACTGTTCCAAGTTAGGGTAAACCGTAAAGGATTTCATCCGTACATGTTGGACTTTTTTACGAATTCAGTCTGTCCCCAGTTATAAAAGTCGCCAGTATTAACTGGGTTGTGGTCGTTGTGGAGGTTAGATAGGCAGTCACTACATGTAAAATCTGATATTCAGCTCCATCGGTTAAGACCGGAAGCCGACCTCAACGTATTTGGGAAGAGGCTAGGTAGATGATGATGCAGTCTATCTCCAGCTACGTTGCATATCAATCTACTACTAGTTACTATTCTTACCTAGTAAGCTTTTATTTTTAATTCGTATTTTTTTTAAGCCTAAAGTACCTGGTCTACACAAATTAAAATAAAACATAACCAACCAACGTGTATTTAAAATCCACTCCTAGTACAAGAATGTTGTGTTATTGCAATAGCAAAATTAACAAAAACAGGTGGCCAATTATCCTACACTGCTTACAATTATTACAATTACAATAGGTACTCGAGACACATTTTCTGAACAGTTGTTTACTTGGATTTTGTTTGCGTGACAGTCTAGAGATAGTTGTGCTAAGGGCCAGTGCAGCGACCATTTCATATTTGCATATGCCACAGGAATGTGTCAGTCGAATTTGAACCATAGGTGGTGGTGTTAAAGCGTTTGGTGTTATTAAAGTTTGATTTGATAAACAAAGTTATCTGTGTAAAGTGGGAGCGCGAGCTTACTCACCGGCTGGCTGCGCACGTGCGCGCGCCGCCTCGCCGCCGCACCGCGGCCGCGGCCAAGCTAATCGTTCCCAGATTAGTGCCCTACCTAGCAATCATATCGATAACTTCTACCCGATGTATATTGATGGACAAGTGCTAATTATATTATACGCTGCAACACGTTCGCATTAATGCTCAACCTACTTTTTCGTAAGTCGTATTATTTGCCTTAAAAAGACATCAACGAGCTATCTACATTCTACATTATAAATAAATTTGAAATACCGAAATATTATTATACAGTAATCAAAGAAAGAAAATAAAGAAATGATTGTGGTCGATCAATTTGACTCGATTATCGACCTTTAATAATAGTAGATTGTACACCAAGTGCATAAAACGCACCATTTTGCGCGAGACGTTTATCCATCCGATGCGAGCTTGCGAGCGAGGATGGATATAAAGTAGAGAGTAAAATGGGTTTTATGGACGAGTTTTACACTCTACTTTTCACTTCGATTGCGAGGAAATGAAACAGCAACTTGTAATTATTGTAAAAATAATTATGGTTCCCGCCACAATCAACTTTTTTTTTTTTCAGTAGGAAACTTGACATAACACCTGGCTTATCTCGTTAGCGTTACTCATACTGCTCAGTTATAAAAACATTTAAAACATCAACCAATGTAATTAGGAGCAAGCCTATTGCCATCAACTGATGTAATTGGGACGAAGCCTATTGCCATCAACCAATGTAATTAGGAGCAAGCCTATTGCCATCAACTGATGTAATTAGGGACAAGCCTATTGCCATCAACCGATGTAATTAGGAAAAGCCTATTGCCATCAACCAATCTTATTAGGAGCAAGCCTATTGCCATCAACCGATGTAATAGGGGATCGGACTGGGTCAAAATAATAAGATTCTGTTTAGTCCGTAAGTTAGATTATCGAAAAATATTGAATACGTGTTTTTTGTTTTATCAAATCAATAAAAAATGACGAAGATAAAACGCGTCAAAGATCATGGAGTGGGGCTTGAAACGTCACTTGTAGGTACAAAATGTACTATCATATGACGTCACACGAGTTTTCGAAGCACTGTATCGTCTTCATTTTTTGTTTACGTGAAAAAAGAAGAAATACGTGTCCCTTAATTTTTGGAAATCTATCTGACGGACTAATTAGTTTTTTTTTGTCCGATCCCCTATTAGGAGCAAGCCTATTGCCATCCACTGATTTAGGTAATTCGGTATGTAAAGTATTTTTTAGGTATTTATTTTTTATTTTTATTTCGTAAAACATTTAATTTTAAGCCACTAATTTGAAGCATTTTGTTTTCCCATTAACAGTTATTTTTTTATTATTTTTTAAAGTAATATTCGTGATGACGTCATTTCGTATCCTGAATAGCTTTAAGTCTTTGCCACGTTTTCAGTACATACAAAAAACACATAAAACTTCAAACTTGACATTGCCAACAGTTAACACTTGACAGATCAGATACCTTACTGATTTTTTATTTTGTTGTGAAATGTTAATGCTGTGATTGTGGCTGTGATTTCCTACGATTTTTAGCTTTAATTTCCATCCCGTAATTAATTTCCGTAATTATTTTCCATCCGTGCTGCGTATCCGTGCAATGAATCGGTCATCGATAATTACTGCTAAATGCTTCGTACCGTCATGTAGAAACACTACAACAAATAGCCGACACAAATTGTTTGTAAATGTGAAAGAAACGCTAAAAAAGAAGTGGTGCGAGGAGGTAAATATGGAATACAAGCCTGGGCGTCGTCTTTTTTGTTGCGAAGATCATTTGAACGTAAGTATTACAAAAAAAGTACCTATGTAAAAACGAAGGCGAAAAGTAGGTACCTAATAGAATCCTGAGATAGAATCCTACAAAAAATTCAGAGAACATGTCGGGTGGTCAGGGCTCTCGAAATGAAAATTAAATCTCGTGAACTACTTTTATATTAGAACAATTTTAGCTTTCAATTTACTTCAAGCCATGTTTAACATTCAATCTTTTTGCAGTTGGAAGATCTTGAAAACTACCAATAATGAAAGGAAGACCTGTACCTACTCATTCAGTAGTCAGCCACAAACATGTTGGAAACCTAGATGCTGTAGTGTTAATTGCATGTGGTTTAATAAATTTACAAAGTGAAATAATAAAGACTGATTAAATAACATTATCGTTTTATTTGTAATAAGCACTAAACAGTAAACACTGTTGAATTTACAAGAAACGAGCAGTTAATATACCTGTACAAATTACAATACCTTATTTTACACCATATAATATATTCTCTTTATTTGTTTCACTTACATAATAGATTACATTTTTAAACATTTCTTTTCTCATTGGCCGTTACGACTATCGGCACAAAGCTAGCAGAGTTCACATACCACATATCGACAACCTCGTGTGCTAAGTCCAGATATTTTATTTGCTTCTCTTTCTCAGCCTTCACAAGGTTCTCGTTCTGTCATGAATAGTCCTGTCAGTGATGATAGACTGATCCCAGTACAACGTTACATGGTCTTTTTAGAGAACTGGGTCGGGCACATACTTGTAGTAAGTACGATACCTACCTCTGATTCTACAAGTTTATATTTCAAGGCAAGTTGCTGGTGAATAATCCTGGCCACTTGATTGTGCCTGTGCAAGTACTCGCCGTTACCCAGATGAGAACAACCAGAAATAATATGTCTGATGGACTCACCCGGACGGTGGCATGCCCGTCACACGTCAACGGTCCCGTCCTTCATAATAGTAATAATAATCTTTTTGTGTATAAACATTTTCCAAAATATTAACGCTTTATCAATCAGGTCCCTATTGTATTGACGATGGTTCACTGCTCCTTTTTCCCAACCAAAATAAAAACACCAGTGTATGTTTGCATCCACCGGCAGAAGCAGCACAGCCATCACAAGTTGCTTGCAATATGACTTCATCCTTTTCGTTGAGAGTTACAGTTACCATGTACTGCTTATTTGACACTCGGTGTTCTGGAACTACTTTGGCCCTCACGATGCACTTGACTTGGTCTCTTTTGACTTCAACATAGCCAACAGCAGAGTCCACATAGGAAGCGCGAGACAACCTGGATTACCAAAAATATATTAGTTAAGTAGTAAAATTACTAATGTAAATGGATGCAAGGTATTTATAAATATAGGTAGGTACAGCAGTAGTTACATTGTTACTTACATTAGAGCTTTAGTTCCTCAGATTTCAGCGATGTTATATTTATCATCATTTTTCATGAACTCCAGGGTCATAAAATTCCAATTTGGGCAAGTTAGTGGTGTCGCTGCGTTCAAATTGATCCATATTTAACTAATCCATACAATAGGCAGGCAGTTCCGTAAAGCGTGCAATGGTCGATCAATGGTGCAGTAAGTATCAAAGTCCAACGGGAAAGCAAGGTCTGTCGTGTACAAAGAATAAACGTAGAGAAAGAGAAATTAAGGCAGCGTGCGATCCGTACGCATCTAGTATTGACACTGACAATGACGGACTGACAACAACAGTTTTTTTTTAAATTTATCTTGAAAAGCACGAAGGAAGTAGTCTATTCAGGAAACTTTATGACGTCATTTAGAGGTCAAATGAAAGTCAAATCGTTACAAGTATTATTGTGAAAATAAACACAATCTTGTAATATAGAGAGCTAAAAGTAGAAAAATAAGACATAAGACCTCAAAATCTCCAAATGGTTTTGGAATCAGCGTAGGTTAATTTTTACTTTACATACCGAATTGAGAGCAAGCCTATTGCCATTAATCAATGTAATTAAGAGTAAGCCTATTCCCATCAAATGATGTAATTAGGAGCAAGCCTATTGCCATCAACCAACCTAATTACGAGCAAGCCTATTGCCATCAAGCGATTTAGGTAGTTGGGGAAAGCCTATTCCCATCAACTTTCCTTGTATTCGTAATGAAAAGCAGTAATCCCTTGTTCTTAGAATACTAGCGAAACAAATTAAATTAAAGAGGTAATTCTATGAAGTTGTTGCTGTGGCTGTTGGGCCGATTACCTGTGCCGATTGCCTTGATCTTCGACGAAGATTTTACTTTATGCTCTAGAGCATAAAACGCGACTTTATGTCGCCTACGCACGACATAAAGACGCATTTTAGAGCGAGAGAAGTGAAAAAGAGTTTTATTTGAGAGACATAATTGTGCTACTACCACCTACTCACATGAAAGGAAAGATTTGCCCATTTTTTTTGACCAACCAATAAGGCAATAATAAAAGTATCGATATGTTAAATTTTGGAGTGGGTCATACGGCACTAGAGCCGGCGTCTCGGCTCGTAATCGTAAATATCAGACATTTAACACACAGTGGTCTCGCCGGCCGGTGATTATAAATAGATTGTTGCGATACAGTCGACGTGTTTACAGCCGGTATCTGTCGATAGCTGATCCAATACTGACCACTAACGTCATGCAATTAACATCATGGAATGAACGCCGAACAGACAAATAAGCTATGAATGAATCTGATAGCCACGAACCACGATCAATGAATACTTGCTGACGCTTAGCGTTTTCCTACGAGACGCCTTAAGCGTAATCAGTTCATTAGTCATGTTCCTTACTACTGTTACTACCCATAGTAGTCACTTGCGATTCTCGTTTGAATATTAAACTGGCTCTCTGTTCGAAATTATCTAGGCATTACAAATTCTAATGCACTTATTGAATAAGTTACTGCGGTACTTCCTCTACTGGCACGAAGTGACTACAGCACCAAATTAACGTAACCGATATAAAAGTATGAATTGCATTGTTTAAACCTATAGGTATTTCTTAATAAGGATATGTACGTAGGCCATCCTATCCTACTTTTCAACTTCAAATTTCCTCGCTTGACTTCTAAAGCCATTTTTCACCGATTAACGTCCATCAAACCAACTGATTGTCAACTTTAAATCACGCAAAAACGGTACAACTGAAATGAAGTGCAGTTTGTAACAATATAATAAGGAGGACGCGTCAGTTAACCTCTTCACTCAGTTATCTGCGCTGGCTGTCAGTAACAAGAAATAATGATGTACGTATAATATTGCGCATTGCGTGCAGGAAACGATTGTAAGCAATACCATAGCGCTGCGGGACTGCCACAAGTTATAGGCTGCTGCCTTTAGCTAGCTGGATTTTAAGGAAAATGCTTACTGTTACATCAACGTGAACTCTAAGTACGTAATCATATCTCACATACATACATTAGAAGGAGTCTCTTTATTCCTGTTGACCACGGACGGGATGCTATGCAGTCTGCCAGCTAGATTCTCTTTTCTGAAATCATGCAACAACAATAAGTTAGAAAAAAAATAACAAATCACCTGTGTCTGCCAAAGTTTACATAGGTACATTTGTCAAAAACAGGTAATAAGGATTCTGGATACAAACATTCAGCAGTCAAAGCATTCAATTTAAATACACCCCACTCTCCAGCTAAAGCAATAAAACTGACAGTTCTTTTTTTGTTCAAAAAATAGTTTATTAAACAATATGTTTCGCCTGTGACTTGCACCAGTGCGCTGAAGTGCAGATCAGATCGGTGCGCGGGCGCCGCTCGGCGATTGTTCCTCCGTCCGGCGGCGCGACGAGCGACATGTCATCCACTGCTACGTGCTAATAAGATATATTGACATAACTGTCCAGTTTTCAGTCCGACTGCATTTAACTGCACCTTTTAGTACCTACTAAATCTTGCGCATTACAATAAATGCTGATGATTCTAAGTCAGGGTTCCATCATTCCAGGGTGAATGTTGCGTTCGAATACGCGTAAAATGACATTGTTATCAATATATTAAAAGTAAAATTATCACTTCGAATCTTGTTCTAAATTAATACATTACCAAGTAATTATTATGAAATTATTTCCATCATCTAGTAATAAGTGCATCAAAAATCAAGAAGATATTGTTCATAAATCAAAGCAGGAAAAACACCCGTTATTTTTTCTATACTTAAAAGGTGTTTACGGTCAATGTTTTAATAATTGATGTATTTGAAGATAGATTTTTTCTAGACCACATCTGTCTACATTAATGCATCATAATGTATCATTTCATGCTAATATTATGCGGTCTAGGCAATTCAGAGAATCAGTTTACAGCAGACTACAGATTTATCTAGCGCCAAAGCGTCAGCTGCGGTACTCACGTATAAACAGCTTATGAAAAAAAACTGAATAACGTTGCGCGGGCGCACCGGCCGACACTATGCAGGTACGCGCACGCGCCATCTCGTAGCACTTCGTAGACTCTGTAGCAGATTAAAACGCGCAAATGCTCCTCGCTCTGACTCCACCCTGGCCACTTGTTCTATTGTTTGTAATCCGTGCAAAATTGCGGAAATAGAGGCCAGTTCTATAACAAATCGCAATAAATAATAAATTCTGCTATTATTGAGTTTACGTCGTCGCTACCAAGAATTGGTGCCCAGCTAGGTATAACTACGTGTTTGCATAAGGTTGTTTACCATAAACTCTAATAATAAAATATTTCAATGCTTGTTTATTACCTGTTTTACCTAGTTGTACCTACTTACCTGTATGAATAACCAGGCAATAATAAATTTTCAATAACTATCGTGGGACAGGGCACTCATATTTATTCATGTCTACGGTTGCGCTGACATGTCTTCTGGACTGTCTGAATTGTTCGGCAATCCCGAAACAAGCACGTAAAAACAATCTACGTCACTGCGTAATGTTGTTAGTAAAAAGGTAAATAGGTACCTATTTTATTAATGTCCTGAACTTAGTGCTTCTTTCGTGCAATAGATCAAAGCCTGCCATGCGTACCTCATTATAGGTAAACGTATGTAGCTAAGCTAGCTTTATCTAAGGTACCTAATTGTCGATATCTATTGCAACAAAACATTACCTAAATACCTTTAAACTTCCTCGTAGTGGAACTAGTCCAGCTCCAGCTGTTACGGTAATTGTACAGGATCAATATCTAGACGAATGTGAATTTCGTAACTCGATTGTGAGGTGGTCAAGTTGATCGATGATGTGTGCGCGTGCGCGGGCACCGCTTGTCAATTAGGTTAGCTGAGTTCAGGGCCTGACCGCCTGAGCTATGAGCGCGCCTATCTGCGCAACGGATCTGGCGACGGTTGCGCAACGCAATGTTAATCCGACGAATACATGATTTATAGAAAAATCTTTGGAACGAATTTACATTCTTCAACATTGTTCGTAGTGCAGTAGGTATGTCGTAGCGGCGCATAGTCGCACACAAAGCATTCCTCACCTAAGTATTCGCACAAAAACTGGCATGTGCTGACGCACAGGTAGAACGGTGAGCACAATGCAATCGATTCTTTATGTCACAAAATAAATAAAAGCCGTTTTCATATAAATTGTTGAGCAAAAAATGTCGTAAAATAAAATCACAACGACCTTCATTCATCTCTCGTCTTTATAAGTTTAATGAAAATAGACAAGTAGGCATATGCGACCGTTATGCTACAAAGTATCAGAAAACGATAGCGACTACATACCTATATATTGAAAAAGTCTAAGCAAAACTATATGCTTGATTGATAAATTATCGATATTTACCCACATGATTCATGATCCACATCAGTTGCGGGATACATCTTGCAGTATCAATGGCAGTTGACGCAAGTGTGCGCACCGTCGCGGGTCGGCAGCTGCGCGTCTGATCTTTCCCTGACAATGGATTCTTTGCAGGTTGTTGCAACGCTGCAAATGGTCTTACTTTCGAAGAAATTCACCTTCGCTCGGATGTATTCGCCATGCCATACAATATGCGACTGTGATTGTTTAACGTCGATGTTTTTGTCGGCTATCCTTGAAATCGACAAATGTCGTTATTATTTTGATTTTTGTTTTCAGTACGTGATGATAAAAATAAATATCCATGAGTAATTGAGTATAGTCATTGGATATAGAAACATACATAACGTCTCGCCAGTATGGTCCTCGAAAGTAAGAGAGATGCTTGTAGTAAGTAAGACACAATCGCATTTAATTTTCAGTACGAGTGCATTGCCAATTTGCCATGAACCGGCCACAAATCTGGACTTCGAACCGCTACTGAATATTCCTGTGGAAAACCATATTTGTTATAAGACTCCTAGGCAAAAAGTCTTTGTGTCGTAGTTACAGTACCAAACTACTACGAGAGCTTCATCACGTATGCAACACAGTAGAGGAGTGGCATCGAGTAGATGTACATTATATGGTCATGCATGGCGTTCCTGATAATTTTCAGAATATGTTGACCGTTGTTAGGTATAATTAGTTGTATAAAAATATGATAATGATGAAAGATAGGGTTACGTCCTGAAAAAAATACGATAAATTTTGCAGTGAAAAGCAACAATCTCAATCCACCCACTGCCATGTAAATGTAATGCATTTTCACAGCAGTAGGTGAATACAGGCTATTTGATTATGACCATACTTATTAGTTATTTATAAATCTAATTTGCCTATAAATTAATTAGTTCATTACATAAAGCCATTTAATGAAACACGACAGTGTTTCATATTTCAACCGCTTTTCTTACAAACGGCAACAATAAATGTGACTGTTAATTCTTAAAGCGTTGCACAAGGCGGGCGTGGTTTAATGTTACTCTTGTGGAAACAGCTGTACAGCTGTGCGCTCCCCCTTCACCTGAACACCTATGTGCCGAGCACGTGTTGTATGTGCCCTCGCCTCTTACGTAAATACGATTCGTATTTGAAGTCCTTACATCCGGAGTAGGAGCGAGTACCGGCGACTCCAGTACCTACAACTTGATTTTATTTGCATAGGTACATGTGCCGAGCCGCACATTGAATATGGAAGACCATAGTGTGACCATTGTACCGATAACAGATGAAACACACTATTTTCGGTAAAGTAAAGCAATAGGATATTATACATTAAACACACCTGCCGAAAACTTCCGATGATTTATTGACATAGCAACGTGATCTGTCCAATATAACCGTGTGTGGTTGGGGATCTACCGGCCACTCGGCAGCAAGTAGGAGCATACTTGTGACATCCTGGGTTAAGTGCAGATATGATCGATATGGATATAAGAAACTTTCACTATTACAATGGCCCGTGGTAGGTACGGCGTAATTTCAGTATCTTTAACAAATAAATAACAGACAGAGAAAAATAAATTACATGTTTAAATATTGAAATTTCAATTTTTGTTTCAACATCTACTTGTATACTTGTGTATTCACAACAGTCAGTGTTAATTAAATGTGGTCAACATCATCCCAAAGGTCCAGATGGAAATTGTTATACAGCTATACGCTCACAGAATGAAAAGTTTTGAGTGTCACTGAGAACTTTTGAAGCAGAGTACGCTCGTTTGGAGCAGAACAGAACCTTGATATATTCCGGCAACATTATGTAAATTAAGAACCTACATTAAAGTTATATGGAACAATAACAGTTTATTTAGAATATAACCCTTGGTGCAACAATTGAATTGTAACCGGTAACAATATATCACGTTGCTTCAGACAAGAAGTTCGTACACCTCGACAAAATCGATCGGCAGATAACAAAAGAAGCTCGATAAAAAAGTAGTGCATATTTATGTTGAATTAATTATAAACCAGTATACATTGTTTGTGAGAATAACGATGACTGGTTGTAGTGTCGTTCGGGCTCTCCCTTTCAAAGTTCTCAATCGGAAGCTGTAAGCAGGTGTGCCGTGTGCGGCGAGCCCAATCCGTCTCCGGGATCACACGATGTGGAGCACTTAAAATACGTTACACAACAATTAACACAAACATTCAATAAATCTGTTTTATTGAATATTCATAATGTAACGTAAAGTGAAAATACTCTCACGTGAACAAGTCTTTATTGATTAACTATTGTATGTACTCGTATTACCTGTGTTTAGGCAAGGGGTTGCGGCCATCTACGGTCAATTGAAAATGTGGTTTTTTCCCGTATTTTGGCGAATATTTGACTACGGCAGTCATTTGTTTTTGAAGTATATCATGTCTCGAGTCTCGAGCACGAACATGTATTATACACTGTAAAATTCAAAAGGTATGTTCTTGGGAAATAACGGTTTTAAGGTGAGACCTATTTAGTAAAACCATATATCTTCCAAGATACTATATTCGAGAAAACGTTAATCATACACTAGCAGAAAATTACTTTTAAAAGTTGCTTCGTGTATACATTTTAGTGCTCGTGACTTTACAAGCACACAGTATTGATCCGACTTAAGCTGGTGAGGTCCTAGCGCCGACTAAGGGCTATAAAGGCTGTTACTACTGACAAAAACCAAACCATGCATGCATGGACAACCGACGTCATTGATGCTGTTCCACCGCATCAGTTTGACTTTCGGAAATCTTATTCTAAACTAGCTTTTGCCAGCGGCTCCGCCCGCGTTTAAATGACGATTTTCCATACAAATTGTCATCCCTTATTTAACTCCCTTAGGGGATTAATTTCGAAAAATCCTTATTCCTTGTCTACATTATAAAGAGAACCTCTGTGCAAAATTTCAGCTTTCTAGGTCCAAGGGTTTGGGCTGGGCGTTGATGAGTCAGTCAGTCAGTCAGGACTTCTCTTTTTATTTATTTATATATATATAGATAGATATAGATGACCGTTGAATCCAATTTACACAGGGCGAAGTACGTTCGAGATTGTTCGGAGTGGAAGCTGGAGTATCCCAGGGTCCTGTCCTTGGCCCAGTGCTGTGTTTATAACATATTTCCATCAAATCTACCCACATTGGATTACACAAGAATTGCAACATTATGCTGACGATATACCTAATTTATTAGTTGACCACAGCCCGGAAATGACCAGAAATTAACCCCAAAATCACCTTGTCGAGACACAAAAATGGCTCTGTGACTGTGTGTCTCACTTGTCCACCCCGAATTCCATCCTGATGGCGCTACTGAAAGTTTCAGTGAACTTCAGTAGCTCCATCAGTTGCAAATCGTTGGGGGCAAAGAGTTTGAGGTCATCCATGTAAAGGAGGTGAGATATAACCTGACCACCTCTCTTCAACCGATAGCCCAGACTTGAATCCTCCAGCAGCGTGCTAAGAGGATTCAGGGCTAAGCAGAACCAAAGTGGACTCAAACTGTCGCCCTGAAATATACCCCGCTCTATCCTTATCGGCTCGCTATTCCTCTGGATCTGCCGATAACCCTGGATAGCGAAGAACTGTCCTCCATTGACCATACACGACATCAGGAAGGTGCGTAGGGTTGCATCACAGATTTGAGACGGAACCCGAGCTACCCTGAGGGCTTGAAGAAGGCTCCTCGCACTTGTCTTAGTGCAAATATTATCACTGCACTGCTGCTGATTCTCCGAATAGTGTCAATTGCGCTAGTCAGCTACAAGTTAGCAACAGAGTCTGTCAACTTTCAATCGCTTCGCTTAATTACCTCAGAGCTCCTGCTTATCTAATCAGGTTCTGAAAGGAGTCAGTGTGAACACTGGCCCACTTGTGTTTGGCCGCACGTGTTCATTCACGTAGGTACCCGTCCCCCGTCTTGCAAGGGCTCGCATAGGTACTGGCTAAGGGACATTAAGCAACCCATAGATAAACATCACCCATGTGCGGCCCTTGATAATGTTAATAAAGAAAATCTTTGTGCTCCCTCGGTGTACCAACCATACCTACTTACGATATGTATGTAGAGCGTGGAAATCTGATAATACTTAATAGGGACGTGGTATCCATGGTATGGAATGGGAAATATCATGCTCGTATTTCGTAAATAATATTTTTTATCATATTTATCTTTATTTGCTGAATAAAATGAGGGCGAAATGAAAGGTTAATACACTCACCCTCTACCTATAGGCATTAAAAGCTAGTTAACCAGGTTTATTCATCAGCATCATCGATGATGGCGTTTTATAGTTTGTGCCTGGGACAGCCGGACTAACATGACTAAAAGGCATTCGTTTAAGTGGGTAATTTGGAGTTTATATTCATGTAGTAGTACGTCTGTTTTTACTAATCATACTAAAAATAAATGTAAAGACCCATAAAGCAAATTACATATTGTTTAATTCGATAATACGTTTTCATTTCCGATGTGGTGCAACAAGCATGCAGGTAACATTAACAGTAATTTATACGATAACAGAGGGTAGCGTATCAAACAACGCAGTACATTTTGTAATTGTTACGTTTTTGTTGGTCATCCCCATCAATATGGCACAGTCGTTAATTTCATTAAGAGCTTATTAAGCGGGCACGCGACCGATGACAGTTGCGCCCTGCCAGCACGCGCCCGATCTAATCGAAAAACTTATGGTCCGTAACACTAGTCAATTCACTTGTATATTTATTTACTCGGCATTTCTACATTGATGCTCCTTTTGTTGCTAGCTAGTTCAACTACATGGAAGATAATTCGTCAACCCTTACTTAAGGCACGTGCTTCAAGACCAATTTTGATTATTTCGTCCTTTCACTTCATTAGAAAGAAAAAATCGCTTAATTGCGTGTCAGACTACGCGTAGGATTTTTAAAATATTCTTATCTGATGATTAATGAAATTAATGAAAACAGATTTTCCAGTCAAATATAATATACCGATTCTATAGAATAACTTTTTCCGGAATCCAAAAAGGCGTAGGTATAGTTAACTGACCTAAGAATTAAGTTAAATAAAGAATTAAGAATTAAGTTTAGAGATTATGATCAGTGTTCACCAGTGTCATGAATTCATGATGCACCATGAGTTAAATGATTAGTTCTAAATTACGTACTAAACACATGTTACTTACCGAATTTGATAATATCGTACATGCGCACGCGTTTATTGTGGTCACGCACAGCTCATCACGGCGTCAGGTGGTGGTTGCCAGTGTTGCCACCCCTGCACTGTCGACCCGAATGCATATTGTATTATGTCTGTTAATTAATTAATAAATATTTTTGTAACACAATTTTGGAGTAGGTAATATTAATTAACATAGTATGAAGTACTGTCAAATGTCAATAAATGGTCAACAAGTATTTTTCAGATAACATCAAATAGTAGATTGTACACCAAGTGCATAAAACGCACCATTTTGCGCGAGACGTTTATCCATCCGATGCGAGCTTGCGAGCGAGGATGGATATAAAGTAGAGAGAAAAATGGGTTTTATGGACGAGTTTTACACTCTACTTTTCACTTCGATTGCGAGGAAATGAAACAGCAACTTGTAAACATTGTAAAAATAATTAAGGTTCCCGCCAATTAACTTTTTTTTTTTCAGTAGGAAACTTGACATAACACCTAACTTAATAAGTCGTTACTCATACTGCTCAGTTAAAAAAACATTTTGAGCAAGCCTATTGCCATCAACCAATGTAATTAGGAGCAAGCCTATTGCCATCAATTGATGTAATTGGGACCAAGCCTATTGCCATCAACCAATGTAATTAGGAGCAAGCCTATTGCCATCAACTGATGTAATTAGGGACAAGCCTATTGCCATCAACCGATGTCATTAGGAAAAGCCTATTGCCATCAACCAATCTTATCAGGAGCAAGCCTATAGCCATCAACCGATGTAATTAGGAGCAAGCCTATTGCCATCCACTGATTTAGGTAATTGAGAGCAAGCCTATTGCCATCAATCAATGAAATTAAGAGTAAGCCTATTCCCATCAAATGATGTAATTAGGAGCAAGACTATTGCCAAAAAACAACCTAATTAAGAGCAAGCCTATTGCCATCAAGCGATTTAGGAAATTGGGGGAAGTCTATTCCCATCAACTTTCCTTGTATTCGTAATGAAAAGCAGTAATCCCTTGTTCTTAGAATACTAACGAAACGAATTAAAGAGGTTATTCTTTGAAGTTGAAGTTGTTCGTGTGGCTGTTGGGCCGATTACCTGTGCCGATTACCTGTGCCGATTACCTTGGTCTTCGACGAAGATTTTACTTTATGCTCTAGAGCATAAAACGCGACTTTATGTCGCCTACGCTTTATGTCGTAAGAAGAATTTTAGAGCGAGAGAAGTGAAAAAGTATTTTTCAGATATAAGAAACTTAGGACCTCTTGTTGATCCTTTTACACGGTGTCCCGGCGGTGATTCGAGGCGTTTTAAACGCTGAATAGTGGTAGAAAAAAGTAAAAAACTAAAACCCGACTACGACAAAAAAAACGACATCTGTGGCTGAACGCTGAAAAAGTATGAAACAAGATTTTCAGGATAGAACAAAAAGAAAAGCCGTAGTCACACGGTATTAAAGTGTTTAGGTTGGTACCTATAACGTGTGACTACGGCTTTTCTTTTTGTTCTATCCTGAAAATCTTGTTTCATACTTTTTCAGCGTCGTTTTTTTTGTCGTAGTCGGGTTTTAGTTTTTTACTTTTTTTTATTTAAACAATTTTGATGTTAAATATTTTTTTTTACTCTTGACTTTTTGTCCGCTAGAGGGCGTGATTTTTAATTTGAGCAATATTTTGGAAATGTACAAGTGAGGCCCTTTCAAATGATACCAAACACGGCGTATTTATCTCCATTTTTATTTTTTAAGCCTTACTTTTTGTCCGCTAGAGGGCGCCAAATCGCTTTTTGTGACACGTCACGTAGCCTATGTTCAGCGGAAAATTAAGACGGTTCTAACGATACCTCATATGTCGAGTTCCGATAAGTAGATTAGAAGCTATGAGGGAACAGATGAAGATACTCACATACATACATACATACAAACATAGGTACATACATACATAGCCAGTCAAAATCATAACCCTCCTTTGGCTTTGCCGTAGTCGGGTAAAAAAACACTGAAAAAACTGATCTTACTTTCAAGTCAAAGGTGGCCACAAAGAGCATCTGTTTCTATAACGCAAAGGTCGGTTGTAGGCACTCTCGGTCTCGGATATGAAGGCTGAACAGGTCATATATCAGTCACTTTTTCGACATTAATCTGTAAATCATGCAACCTAGGTGGGTGTAGGTGCTGGGCATGGAGGACCACATCTTTTCTACAAGAATTGTAGAAGAGATATGGGTCATCATGCCCAGGTGTCCTATTTTAACGAACCGCGGAATATTTTGAAAATATCATGAAACTAATCTCAGTGTTTCAGGTGACGAGTTGTCTGTGTGACGAGATGCAAACAAAGAACAACTCTGTGAAAATACAAATGTATTTTCACAGAGTTGTTCTTTGTTTGCATAGAACTAGATAGACACCTGGTATCTACATGGAAGTGTAGTAGCATATAATTATGGGTGCTAATTAAACCGGCTTCTTTTTAATAGCATTATTTGCATCTAAAAATCTAACTTGCCTTCTAAATTACTAAGTCAGCCACAATTAACGAGCATCTAAATAATACTATCTTAGCCACAAGTTATCTTTTTTAAAGCCACTCTAAATACAACTCAGCATCGTGATTATTTTTTAGCATCTAAAGTAACATGAATTCAAACAGTAAACTTCTAAAATATTATTATATGGCATCAAAAAAATATTCAATTAGCTTCTAATTTATTAACTCAGTACGTTTAAATTATAACTCATGCCACATTAACTGAGCATCAAAGGCGAAAGGCAGGGTTGTATGGGAGTTTCGTACACCTAATAAAATGTCGTGTTTTGGGATATTTTTTGTTTTAATTGGTAGTCAATACAATAGGCAAGCCCTTTTAAAATTCTTAGATTTTTAGAAGTTGGGACCTAAAAGTTATAACCAGTTTTATTTTTGAGGTTATGTCCCAATAAATATTAAGTATTACGTGTAGGCATATAAACATTGTTTTGGTGAAAAGGGATAATAATATGTTCTAGATAGTTGGCTATCTTTGTAGTGTTTTACTTATCATTAAGTTGACAAGTTGACATTAGAATTGTACCAATTCAGTAGGGTGCTTTAGGAAAGACCTGCGTCCAGCAGCGGTCTGCAATAGTTTGATGATGATGATGATAAATGATGAAGTGCTGATGGAGTTTAGAGTGTGGTTAAATAAAACAACTTTGTTTTTGTAGGATCTAACATTTATTTTATTGTTCTTATATTACCTAATTACTTCTTAATATTACTTCATCTAAGCAAGTGGCAGGTCGGGTCATATCTTCATGGCGAGCGTAACTAAGGTACCAAATAATGCTCATAACGTGTGAGCAGCATCCCACTTCTTAAACCTACAATGCAATTACAACAATAACTTTTGATTGCGTCCCGACCATTCATATTTGATTCTGTAACTATGAAAACGAAATAAGTTCTAGCAGAAGAATGGTGGGACTTTATTTTAGCACGAAGCAACATTGGGTTTATTCCCTCTAAGCCATGTATTCTCTCTCGAGTTATCTCTAACATAGATCATACTCCATGAAACCGAAAATGCTCACCCACTTATGAACGAGCCTGGCGAATTTGGTATATACCACAAGCAAATAATATTAATTCCTCCATGGATAAATAATATTAATCTCGAGCTTGGCCCCAGCAAACTCCATAAACTTCATGCATGGATGACATCTGTAAATAAATAACATTGATGAAACACAAATTAAACACTGACAGACATAAATTGCGCCCAACATGACCAAGCTACAGAATAGTTCTTGACATAAAAACCCAAACCCATGCCTTGTTGCATTAAGTCCGCCTATGTACCACGTTTGTGCATGAAGTTTAAATAAATAAATAAAATGATTGGTTTTCACCTTACATTTCTGTAAGGTGAAAACCAATCATTTTATTTACCAAAAATATCTATGTTGTGTTAATATAGAGAGAAGGGCTATGTGACAATGGAAAAACCAGTACCCTTTTGTTGTTAGTAGAGCCATCATGATTGTCCCAGATTTAGCAACATAAAATAGTAATTGCCCTTTGCATGACACATTATTATAAGCTAATTACTATAAATATATTTCATATACATATACCTGCTGGTGCTCCATCAAACGAGCAGTGTTGTCGGGATTCCACTCTTGGTCTGATGTTGAGTCGGATAGACTCTGACCACATACAGCACACATCAAATCAGAATGATCACCCTCCAGATGATCAGGTACAATGGGTTGAATATCTTCATTTGGTGAACCAACCCTAGTTCTTCTAGCTCTTAGCCAACACGGCACACAAGCTTCATCCTCAGAACGAAGCTAAAATATAAATAAAGAAAAAGTTGCGTTTAAAAATGCATGGTATTAGTGGGAAATAATTTACATTGTTTTAACACACATCAAATCAAGACACCTAATCGATAAAAGTTATAATAGGTATGTGTTGTTATACCTCTCGTGGTTGGATCCAAGTAGCAACTGTGTTAGCCATTCTTTGTTCGTCTTCATTTGCACCTTCAATCAAAATCCTGCGTTGACTGATTCGTAGTATGAATCGTCCACATACAACACAAACACTTTGATAGCCTGTGCGTCTCCTCGGCAGATTATCAGAAAACGGGGATGACTAGCTAGCTGCCAGCATGCATGGCAAACATGGTCAGCAGGTGTTATCTGGAAATAAAGAAGTGATTTTGTGTACGGCTCAACATTGCTTTATATGACTATGACACTTTAACAGTCATACTAACAGAGTAATAACTATTATAACAGTGTTAGGCAAACCAAGTTAGGCAACCAAGTGTTAGGCAAGTAAACAATACATGCAAAACGATCACTTATGTGTTTGTACATTATATAGGACAAATTGTAATTATGTAAACAACCACAATAGTGTTTGTTATATTTTTCAAATAATGTTTAGTTTAGTTTTTGTACACACATATTATTTTAGTATGATATCGTGTAGTTTAAATGGTAAGGACTACTTTTTAACACGTAAAAGTTATCACTTCGTAACTGGCACACTCGTACGCAAAATGTTATGTTTGAAACTACTTACATCTCTAGGATATGTCCACAGCCGAATAGTATTGACGAGATCTTCACTCTCATCCGATAAAGCGTGCCTTCATATTCGGGACAAGCGAACGTTGCAATTGATGCATTGCAAACTCGTCATTTTAATTAAAAGCACGTACACACACAGCACAATTATTAAAGCGTCCTTTCGCGAAATTACTAGATAGAGTACGGAGGAGCAGTAGCTGGACTCAACGTAAAAATGGCCAGATAATTTGCTAAATTGCTCAGATGCAGTTACAAACCACAATTTGAATTCAAAACAACAGCAAAGAACTGAACAGAGACTCGGAAAGATTTTCCCATTAAATAATCTGTGATTTTCCTAATCTGTCAAATACTGTCAATAAAATAATTGCCAATACAAAAAAAACATTGATGTCGAAAATAATTCCTATCATTAAATAGTTAATTATTAAGATTGTATGCAATAATTATTCATTGTAAGGTATAATGTGTAATTGGTTAATTATATTTACTGTTATTTCTATTTAAAATAATTATTTATCATTGTGAACCTCGTGATATTTTACAAATGGCAACTTCTAAAAACATAACTACGTTTAGTTTAAGATTATATTACGTTTAATTACTTAAATCTTTTAATTGATATAATTAATGAATCCAGACTTCTAAAAATACTAATGTTACATGAAAATGAATGGTTTAATTGACTTAATAAGTGGTACAAATTCTATCACAAAACAACAAAAAAAGTATGTGGTACGAATTCTGCCTTTTGCCTTTTAATTAAAATTGTCATCAAATATTATATTATAGCCACTAATAGTATGTATAAACTCCTGTCGTGTCATCGAAAGGCTTAATTACAGAAGTTCAGAGTACTTAATGACCTAAATATTGAAGTTCAGAGTATCGAATGTCCTAAAGATCGATTTTATTTACATGTTGTGCTACAAAAATTATCGACAGAATCGCTTCAGAACTTCATTTTTATCGGAAAACTAGACAATAAATAATTGTGAAAACATTTCTGCAAGCAACTCGGAAGTAGCGCTCGCCGGCCGCTGCCGCGGCACCGCTCGCTTCGCTCGCTCGGCTCGCGCGCGTTTGGTCACAGTTTTAACCTAACCTAACCTATTTCCCTCAGTTTACAATAACGAATCATACAGTCTGCCTGTGACTAGTCAATTAGACATTGGTAAAAACATTTCTGTAACTAATAGGTATTTTTAACGTAAATATAATAATCTAAAGTATATCAAAAGTTGACATTTCATATATAATATACGTTGGCGCTCTCTGATTGGTGCAAATGGCCGGTCGCTGTCGTCTCGCGCGCTCGCGCCAAATTTTTCTGTTGCTATTTTCACGATATAAGAATGTGATGTATTATTTTACATGCGAAGTTATAATAAATGATGTTGACTACGGTCGCTTCATTTATATTTTTTTGAGGGCCTTGTGTTGAAGCTGTAAAATGTAAAATGGTGGTGAGATATAAATACCGTGGCTGAGTTAGTAAATTAGGTGCCTATGTATAAATAACAAGGACAAGTTAATATAAATGTTGATCGTCACTTGATGCTTTCTATAGAATATTTAGTGGGCGTTGTAAAGAAGACGAAATAGTATATTAGAGGCTATATAATTTTCCCGTGGCTGAGTTATAAAATTAGAAGTTTGATCCTGTGGCCATTAAAAAAACTGTGGCTCGATTAATTATTTCTCTATAATTATTACCTAGGACACTTACCTGTCTAAATAATGTAGGTATAATATAGTTTTAATTTTAATCCCGTTATGTAAAGCATATTGGTCAATAAAGCGTGACACATAAAGCTGCTTCCGGTCAGTGTACTTGTATACAAAAGTTTACCCATTATCCCACCCCACATCGCACTCGAGGACGGTTTGTTTAGATTTAGATGGGGATTTGCGAATGATATTATTAATTGCGTGGTTCCCACAGCTTCTAGAGGGGTGAGCCGGCACGGCGGCGCTCGTTGATTTGTGTGTTATTGTTGGCGCGGTGGTGCGATCGGTTTCCGCACGCACTCCCACGACAGGGAGCAGATGCCGGCCGGCGCCCGCGCAGCCACTGTCACTCACATTGTTGTCTCACCAGTGACCCTCGTGGGAGCTGTGGGAAATAGAGCCGCCTGTGGGAATAACAATGCTCATCGCTGTTGCACAATTGGGCTGAGTACTTTTCAACCCATAGCGTAATTTGTAATTTTTTATTTATTAATAATCCTTACATAGTATAAAACAAAGTCGCTATTTTTCACTGTTTATTTGTCTGTATGCTTAAATCTTTAAAACTACGCAACGGATTTTGATGCGGTTTTTTTTAATAGATAGAGTGATTCAAGAGGAAGGTTTTAGTATATAATTTGAACGACATCCACGCGGGTGAAGCCGCGGGCATCAGCTAGTATTAATTATTATAGTCAGCTAGTTCAGGTTAAGCCGACCCTAACAAGGGGTTGCTAGGGTCGGTCCACACATAGATGACCATCCACTTCATGCCGAGTTTTCTGTGTCTCGGAAAGCACCTTAAGCCGTTTGTCATTCGGAGATCTTTCACGGCTATTAGGCCGAAAGTTCTGACAACTAGTCATACCAAGGGGTATCGGTATAACATTACTAACTGAGTCGCGCAGGTCGGTTGGCAGTCAAAATATTGGTATTCAACTGCTGGTTATAGTAGAAGTCGACCCTAACTTAGTTGAGAAAAGGCTAGACAGAAACGCAACGTTAGCTAGCGCACTGCATCCCCGGACTTAAACATAACATGTGTATGTAAATGTTTATAAATAAAGAAAAGGGTGGCTCGGGAAAATGAATGGTGATACAACAATCAGACACTTGACCCGTCAAAACAGCACATTATTGAGTGTGTATCGTATATTCATGATCGGCTGCCGATGGCATGAGACGCCATTGCATATGCGACGCCACCGCGCCCGCGCCCCGACGCCTGCCTCCCGCGGCCATCCATGGTCCAGCAGATGCTCCATTAATATTGTATCAGGCATAACATTCAACATCAATTCAAGTCCGGTTGCTATACCGTCAAACTTTTCATCGACACATCTGTCTACTGAAACATGGAAATTTATCATCTCCTGAAAACATTTAGGGAAATTTATGTAGTACCTACTGGTATCTATCAATATCTTCCTAGATGTTCTATTCATTAAACGGGAAATCTAGACATGGACACATAAATTATGCATGCACACGTCTGGTATACAGTCAACAACCGTTTTTAAATGATGAAGATGCATCTATGATTCCCAAAACACGCTCTCACTTGTACACACGGCTACACATCAAGCTATACAAAACCAGTATAATCTGATCGTTCATTGTGCGAAAAGATCTAGTAAAGTGAGGCCAAGATTAACTGGTTTTGTATAGCTTGATGTGTAGCCGTGTGTACATGCGTAGATATTCACTGGACTTATTGTGCTGAATAATTTGACATTCGTTTTACGGTTCGATTATTAGTTATATCATATTCTTTATAATATTTAAATAGATGGACCTATTTCTTTGTATACATTTTGGTAACGCTTTGTTTATCAATAATCATTAGAGATTGAATTAAGCATTTCAGTGAACAGGTATAAATGAAACAGGCTGGTACCAGTGGTCGAATATGTATAATACCTCAGGTAGCTACGTACGCTGTGAACATTAGCGTCATCCGTCCTGAATTAAGCACTCGAGTCGACGTTGAACTTTCATGCATTTCGTTCTGAATAATGTACCAATTTGAATGGTCAGTATAAATCATGATAACAGTTTCGGAAACCAAAATCATAATATGTTCAATAATAAATGTTTTGTTTTTGCAACTACAACGGAGATTGATGTGCAACAATTATGAGGATGCTCCTGAAGCCATACATTCAAAATGTGTTGCATCGACAAACAGCTTTTTTTAAAGTCTGTGATGCTAATATGTAAGTGGAAATAAATGGTAACACACAGGATCAATCCATCGTCCCACTTTACATTTTATCTGCTTTATCGGGTGTCTACATTTATATCGAATGCGATTTTTATGATTTGTTTTAACTTCATTATGCTAACATTCAGAATATTTATTGTAATTCATGACGCTTCCTATAACTCAGCTATACAGTTCCAAACTTTAAAACTTAAACTAATATTAACCATGGTTAATATTAGTTGTAATAGGGATCTTCACGAAGTCGTCAACTAAGTGTTTTGTACATCAAACTAAGTTGGTAACTCTACACAAAAATTATTTCTGCGAAACTACTTTTCTTAGGGAAAATAATCTCGTTTTACAGCAGGGCTCAATGTAACGTTCTCCAAATATTGTGCTGCTGATGGATACTTTTTATCGTCGTGAAGGTAATATTTAAAGATAGACTTAAAAAATTATATTTTTTTTAAACTTGTGAAACGTTTGACACTTTGTCCTCCAACAAATCCATAATATCTAGAAAGTTCCCAGGACGTGGTCTTGAACAAAAAAAATATCGCAATGTCGGGGAGAACCTTTTAACGAAAGAGTGCATTTTAACTTCCTTAGGGTGATTTTTACACCCATTACAGATATCTACTAATTTGGACTTCTCTCCATCTCTGATACAAGTGCTACAAGCTGAAAGCGCACCTCAGTTCTAACATCGTCCACACACTCCACAATACTTTTCAACCGACTTCCAAAAAGGAAGAGGTTCTCGATGATTTTATCTTTGTTTCCGATTTTCAAAATTATTTTTTTTTGAGTAGAAAGTTCCATAAATCACTAAACGGTAGGATTTTTTTTTCCACGGCGTCGACGATGACAGTGAAGAGGTCACCTGAACTACCTACATGCCACTGCAGAATATGTACTTCACCCTTTTACAGGCAACATGACTCTATGAATCATGATCAAGTACATATTAAATGGCGTCGTATCATACACTTTCATCTGGAGACCGCGGCGCCAGCGCAGGACCGAATGCGTCGAAACTAAAATCGATTACGCCTCCGCTTTAAAGCTATGAATATTTTAACTGATCCGTGTGATTGACTCATTGTTAAGTTTTGGTGTCAAAAGAAGTATGTACCTAACGTTCGTATTATGATACGGAAAGAAAGTTCACTATTGTACCGTGGACTAGCTTCCTACCTACTTATTAAGTTCCCGACATGAATAGGAATATTCGCTAAAATGAAGTTGAGGCAATTAGAGTATAAGTTGGGCTATTAGTTCGATCGAGGGAAATTAACATTCGAATTGAGTTGGGGTCTTACAGTCTAACCGGAAGAGGCTGAATACCAGTATTTTACACGGAGCGACTGCCTTTCTAACACCACCAACCAGTTACTGCGGGTAATACGATACCCCTGTTGTAAGACTGCCTATGCCTGTCAGACTTTGATCTTCTCGCTACTTAACTCGATCTGTTAGTCAGTGATATAATAAAAAAAAAGTGTGACCAGAGCCACCTATGACCTGAGTATATTCACATACACTATAACAATTATGTTTCTACAAGGTGGAAAGTACGCCGGACGCGGACGCACAGTTTCAATGCTGAATCTGAGGGAGGTTCAGAATAAAACATTTCGGCAAATTAAAAATCTTAAGCTGCAATAACATTTAGACATGACATGTAGGTCTCGCCTAGTATTAGTGAAAACAAACAATAGTAGTTTTGGCTCTTTGGTTATAGGGGTATTACACAGTATTGCAACGTTCATACTAGCCTAATAACCAACCTGTACCTAGGTAGAGTCCTAGGCACATAACTTGAAACAAAATGGCGTCGTTCTGCGCAGGTTCCCTGCTTAATTTGTATGGGACGTCTAAAAAACGACTACTGCGCATGTTCAACTTATATGCCGCGTGCCATACTTATTTGAAGATTACCAAGATTTATTAATTTACTGACGCGCAAACTTTTTCTGGTTTATCTGTACGTAGCATTTATAAGTCAATTATATCCTAGAAGTTAGGGTTTCTAAAAAATAAGTAAAAAATAACTATTTCCAGCCCATTCCGTAAAGCCATTTTATGAACAAGTATTCGATACTTTTTTTCTATTCCTAATTTTAGTCGATGATGTCGTTTTTACCTTGGGTCAGTAAATTGATGCGTAGGTAGGTAGTCCACGTTTCTGGGAAGTAAAAAAGGTGTACGCGGAAATATTTGGAGGTCGAGGAGTGTGGGTTCCTGTGTCAAGTGTCACGGGCAGGCGGAGCGGCGGGGCGGCGAGGGCAGGAGGCACGACCAGCCATTGTCCGCGCTCGCACGACGAGACGAATCGCAACGCAGGCATCATGACCCATTAAATGCGGTCACGAAATCATTCTACCAGACTCTTTCACTGACACCAGCCACCAACTTGAACTGCCAAAAACCTTGCTTTGTTCCCACGAACTCTCACTGTGAAACTATTTTCGATTAATCTTCGTTTCAATTTTTGAATCGATCTTTCTGGTAAAAAGTAGACGTTTATAATTTTGTATGATCACGTCACTGTTGCATTATGTATTTAGGCAAAGATAGATCTACCTAATGGAGCCGATAGCTTGCACTACATATACTTAGCAGTCAGAATACTGAGAGTAGAGCTGATGCTGTGGGGGGGTAACTCTTATGCTAAGGTAGACATAATGTTTTATGCATCTGCGTACTGCTCGTCGATTGCGAGCAATTTCGTAATGGGTAATTAATTACCTACGAACCAACTCATTAACTTTCGTCTTCGGGGTACCTATTATGGTGATTGCTCGTAAAGCCCGTTTACTCTACGCAAGTGTAGGATTTACTTTTACATCCAGTGTAACAGAAAAATCAGAGCGGTTCCCAAAAGGGTTGGAGAGCAGTATATGGTATCTTACTTGCATCTTATATTCACTTTGTTTCAGTGAACGTACCGGGTAAGTATAGCGATGTGGGTAAGATACCTACTGATCAGCATCTTTATCACTTTGGAGATGAACGCTTTGCAGCTCTTAGATGCCTTTCGTTTCTCGCTAGACAGGCGTTCGATTCGGTCTGTACCAAATCATGCCGATTAAGGCTGACCCTAGCATATGCAGCACCTTGGGTACAGTACGGTAATACGATGGATAAATACATAAACTCGCGCTTTTTTCCCAAACAGTAGGCAGAAAAGATAATAATTCAACTGTTTAATGTCATGTGTACACAAATGAATAGGTAGTATTTTATAGGGATACACAAATTAATCCTATCCTTGGTTATAGGTACATACGAGGCTGGAAAAGGTTCTTGAATTTCAAGAGTATCATGCAAGTTAGGTTCTGACTGAAGTACACAATATATTTATCTTGCACTTTATTGTTAATTAAATAAAACACGTAATTATTGTAACTACTACAATATTTTCATATACAAAGTAAATCAATACCACATTAATTTAACGAAGACGCTTAGTTAGTCAAGTTATTATATAATTACCTACAAAATGTGTTTTGTTTACGTTTTCTACGTGTTTTTATTCGATACACAGTTCAGTGAATGAAAAGCCTTGAGGCAATATAGTTTTTTCAATTCAAAGGTTAGAAATTTCTATTTCGAACTTCAATGAGGCTAATTTGCCTAGTTTGACTGACTTGAATGAACCACTACACAACTCTCTAAACATTGTGGCAGAAATGCGACAAGTCGGATTCACAAAAATACACTTTGATAATACAGACTTGTGGCATTTCTGCAGTAACTAAGTGCCAAAACATTACTTTCTCAAATTAGAAGCATTTTAGATGTATGTATATGAATACAACAGACCATTTAAAAATAGATTGTAACTTGAATGTACTTTACAATAAATCAATGATTTAAAAATAATAAGGGATGACCCCAAACCATATGTTAGGTAAGAATATTGTTTGAAAATAATATAATCATAATAAATGATTGTTGGAATATTATAATAAAGTTATATAACGATAATTATGCTATATTATTTACATATTGTTTTCTATAATGAGAAAAATATAATAATTCCTCCCTCTGACCAAAATATATTAATAAAAATATCTACGAGTGCCCAGCTTATTTAACAACAAAACATTAACAGCCTCTATAATATATATTTTTAAGACAGTCATTTACATAAAATATAATTGGTTAAAATTGATGAATTTAAAATACTGCCTTGATGAATTCTACTCAGACTTACTTTTAACAGTGTATAGGATTTGATTGGTTTGATGTATCAGATATAAAGCGCTCACGAAGACTGCATTGGCCCTGAAATCAAGTAAAAATATATATATTACTAAAAGCGATTGGTATAGATCAAATATTTAGTAACAATATTATAACTTACTGATCTAGATCAAAAAGCGTAACTTATGTATGATATACTTACAAAGCTTGAACAAAACACTACAAACAAGCACTTGAAATACACTTTTACTTAGTGTTAAGAGTTGAATAAATGGTACTCACTGTCCTTCCTTGAAGTATTCCTTCAAAGTGTTAGAGAACCTCTTGGAATATTTCACAAATTCCCGCTTCCTTTGTTCTAGAACCTGTTTGCCTGTTCCAGGTGTGTATGTGGATACTTCGTTTACAGCATCCAGCAGCTTCTTGATTGCTGAAGCTATTTCTCTGTTGAGAGAACATTTCACTTAATTAAAACGCATCTATTGTAATTCACAGAAACTATGTTTTATGTGGGTTAATAATAACAGCCTCTTGGGTTAATTTTGGGTAAAGCCGGGCTATGTTGGTTTGTATACTACACCACCCATTACATATCAAGTTTCCTGCGTCATAAGTACACATTGGACAGTTATTAACCTTTTGACCGCCACAGTCAAGTATAGAAGACAAGCCAAAAAGTACCCAGCACGCCACTAGGTACTTTTTGATTCTTTTTGACTTGTCTATACTTGACTGTGGCGGTCAAAAGGTTAAAAGTCATTGTCCCAAAAGTAGAACCAAAACTGCTTGTGACTTTGGGCCACTGATTATTATTCTTGGTATAACTACCATATTACTCAGTACTAACTGTGCTGCGGAGGATAGGCAGTCCCTCCATGTAAAATACTAGTATTTAGCTGCTGCATACACCCCAACATTGTTGGTAAAAGGCTAGGCAGATGATGTTGGTAATGTTATGCACTCTTACTTAATAGTCTCCAAGAAGGTCTTCCGGTCAGTGATTTCATCTGGAATGCGACTCAAGATTTTTTTCAAAGCAGTCGACTTTTTGTTCAATTCTTGGAATGCTTCTTCAGTTCTGTTCAGTCTTAAATCTGCACCTGTAATTTAATCAATGCACTCTTATGAAACAGTACTACAAATATATACATAATATATTATAATATGCTTTTAAGTACTTAAAATAATCTTTGGGTTATTTCCACCTTACTTGTCATATTTTACTGATGACACATGAAAACTCACTTATCAATTCTTTATCTTTAAGTGTTATAAGTTAACTATGCAATACTGAAAAGTCTACTAACACTCAGCTTCTGTCAAGGTCCCTTGAAGCCGTAGCAAGCTTTCATTCATGTTGACAGGTATGTCAGCTCTTCGCATAATACCTGCCACCAAGTCATAGTTCAAGCCTGGAACAGCTGCTTCTGCCTTCGTCAGAGCTGCACGGAGTGTCTGAGAAGCTCCCAAATCATACTTTTCTAACTGAAAACAACAGAAACTTCTTAATAGCTCACCTTGTACCACTGTATACTAGACTGTGTCCTGATGTTCTTCAGTATGCAATAAGGAGTGTCTATTTATCTGTTATTGTAATTAATCATTGATATTGAATACTATGGTTTCAGTTAAGCACTTACAATCAAATTATGAGTATCACAATCTTATCACTTTTGATAGTGTATGTATTATGTACCAACATACACATATTTAATATATTTACACACAAGTCACAACATTGGTCAGATTGCAGGCACGAATAAATGGATTAGTGGCAAAATATATTATCTCTTGAAAGTGTCAAATTTCGCAACAAGATTCACATATGTAATTAAAAAGCTATCTAACACTCACTTCCTACTAGGAATGCTGTAACTTTAGAAAATATACGTAGATGCTTCTGAAGCTAAAAATTTACTAGACGACTCTTTTTTATTGATTATAAAATAAAATAGCTTAATTCACATAGAAAAGCAACAAGAACTTAATACAACATACCTGAGTTAAAACGGGACGTATGAGAACGGGTAAAACTAAAGAAGTAACAGGTAGTTCATCACCCATTGTCATTGTGGTTACGAAAATATGATTTATCAATATACAAAGATACAGCTACTAGTTTTTGGTTATTAAATGGAGAAATCAAAAGAAAGGAATCCACCAAATATTTAGCAATCAGTAATGTAATGTAATGACACCTATTGACAGAAAGTTGACAATTGTAAAGTGGATCATGGTTTTTTTGGCACTTGACATTGTCAGGAGGGCGCTGCGCTGCCGCGCTTTTAGTGAATTTGTATGGAAAAAGCAGTAGTTCTGACTTTGGCCACAATGCAAAAGTTCTATGAAGCACTATAAACCACTAATGCACTTACGCACAAATGACATTGCATTGGTGACAAATGAATTGTGACGTCACAATTTTATAAAAATGTAGACAGTCTGTGGTACATTCTTTAGTAAATACACTAAAACAACAAAACACATTCAGTCACCATGATTTATGTGACCCTGTTTGGTGTATTCAACTATTTGATGTAACCTCTAGGCCTTTCCTAACTCACACCCCGATACGAAAGACAGTGTCTAGTGAGCTGAGTGCGGGGTTGCATTTGAAATACGAATCCTTATATAACAGCTGGGGTTGGGGGGGGGGTGGTCCCGCCACCCCCCCCCCCCTTCAATCCCCCAAGTGAGCAAATGCGTAGTTTTTTTTTTATTTAACTTTTTAAATTTTGAGGTTAGAATAGCGCTAAAACGCGAAACGGGTAAAATTTTTGTGTCATTTGACAGGGGAAGGGTGAGGGGTGGTGCCCACCGTGCCCTGGCACCACTCCCATGTAAAGGCGACGCACCATTCTTATAATAATAATTATAACGTCACTCATACATGCAACGCATCTACTCTATGACGCGCGCTCGCTTCGCTCGCATATTACATAACACTAATATCTTCTGTCCCCGAAGTGCCGGGCCTCCGCCGGCCTCCTTCGTCGGCCTACGGCCCGGTGCCCATGCCGCCCTTATACGCTCTTGCAACCAAGTTTGCCTACGCGGCTCTGGCTTGCTTTAGGGGTAGGGCAGACCAGTACCAAGTGAGAGTCATGGTCCACTGGTTAGGTTCTGTCACTTTATAGTGATAGAAAATGGTTGGGCATAAAAATAAAACGAAAATTATTTTAATTTTATATTAGATTTTATAAACATCTTTTATGGAACATTTTCATAGAACTTTTAAAAGCTGTAAAATATGTTTATAAAATATAATATAAAATTAAAATAATTTTCGTTTTATTTTTATGCCCAACCATTTTCTATCACTATAAAGTGACAGAACCTAACCAGTGGACCATGACTCTCACTTGGTACTGCAAAATGGCGGAAAACGTTCCGTTTCACGTTCACAGAATATTTATTTTTCCTATTTTGATGAAAAAACATGTTCCGTTGCACGTAACTTCAAACGCTAATTTAAAGAAAACCACGAGTCTGCTCAGGGTGAAAGGGGTGTCAATTGAAAGGGGCAAACATCCTCTATATAATACAACCCTTACCAAATCCAAATTCGGGATGCGTATTTCAAATGCCAACCCCTGAGTGCTGAGCGAGAAGCCAGGCGGGGTCGACTCATTGGGTAAAACTTGGAATACCTACGGGGGCTAGAACTGTGTCGCCAGTCCTAAAAATTTCGGGCTCTAAAAATGACGTCTTTCAGGATGGCAACATTAGTAAAAATGAAAAGATGCCTCTATGTTTAAAAGCTACCATATGGTAGTTTTAGCGACATTTTTGGTTGAACTATCATAGCCAGTATAATATTTCGGCTAATTTATTCAATATTAATATTATTAAAATTGAATAAATATAAATGTAATTAATGCAGAATTAAATAGATATGCAATTTATTTTCAAAATTATTTGATTTCTAAAAATTAAGTTGGTAAGTTTTTGTTAAAAGTACCTGGCAGCCCCATCACAAGAAAAACATGGCGGCATGGCGCATGTTGATGTTTTTTCTTGTAAATTCACTTCTTTTCTAACTTCTCTTTTTGCAATTTGCAACGTTAAAGTGTTATCCTCGCCATTAACGACGTAGAGTAAAGTCTACCTAGGTTCCTCCGTCTGTTGTGTGCCGAAACACCTGAGTGTTGTGTACGAGACAGTGACCCTTTTTTGTTTTCAAACATGAAGGAGAATAAAAGTTAAATTAAATATGTTCTATGTGTGGTTCTTCGCCTGTCGATGACCCCGAAATCACATTATTTAGGTTTCCAAAACCTGGTTCGACAAATATTCTCCGGTAAGTGCTCCTATATTATTGGCTAGATCTATAGATTCACGCATGCTCCATTTAGAATTTTAGATACTTGTTAAATAAGCCCCCTAGTCCAGATTTGTGATTGGTGATCCGTAATTACATAAAACTATTGCCTAACTAAGCAGGTACTTAATTTACCTATTCTGTTTCTTTCAGTTGTGAGCAAAGTATTGCTGTCCAGTCAAATCATGATAAACAAGGACTTTCAGATGAAACTGCACACTGAACACAGGATGCTATGTCATCTGCATTTTAAGGAAACAGCATTTTTATGGACTTCCCATCCAAGAAAAAATAGAGACGTTTTGCTTCACCAGATGTGAAGGTAAGATAAACAGTGAGAAACAAATTTAAAGTAAAAACGGCACTAGGTATTGTGGGATACCCAACCCAGGCGCGGATCCACCGTTGTGGGTACTGTGGGCATGCCCACAACCCTAATAGGCTTGTGACGTCACATTTTCACGGTCACACGGGTCATGACCCCACCAAGATCATCCAAAAATTGCAATTTTTTGGAAATTTAATAAATTCTTAACATTCTGCACAACAGAAACTAACCATTCCAAGGCGGCAACCAAATATTGTAAGCTCGCTTCGCTCGCTATTGCATTTTGCCCTTTTTTATAAGGTCTTTATAAGTTGACGTTTAGTTTTGTTGTCATCTCTTTATGAATAAACAAAAATAACCCAATATAAGAACGCAACAAAAATCTCGCTCGCTGCGCTCACGAATACATCCTGTCTCGTTTCTACAAAAATTGCTAGTGCTTTCTATTCTCAATCCCGTATGAATGAAAATAATCTATTTTTTCCGAGGACGTCCTCGGAAAAAATAGATTATTTTGGAGCGAGCTCGAAAAATTTTCACGTGAAAATTTTTCGAGCTCGCTCCGCTCGCTCTCGCAATTTTTTCGCAATGACTGGTCTAGTAACTCTTGATAAGACACAATTTCAGACAGTAAGGAAACCTCTTAAATTCAAACTGGGTACTAACTTTTAGGAGCTCATTACGCTTTTTATTGAAACCTGCCTTTACTGCTCTTTTCGGAAAACTAGGATGCACACCCCGCCCTCCCTTACCCAAATAAACCTGTCGGCGCCCATGCACGTTTTGATTCAGAAAACTATTGATTTAGTTCCTAATAGTGTCACTATATCGATCATGAGCGAGTTCATACTCCAACTCGCACTTGGCCGATTTTCGGGTGACTGTGCCCACAACCTTTTTTGAGGGCTGGATCCGCGCCTGACCCAACCTAGGTATTGTGGGATACCCAACCTAGGTATTGTGGGATACCCAACAGAAGTGGAGCTTCTTACGCATTGTATAAAAAATTCTTCTTGAGGAATGAGTGGAAGGCTATGGGGGAAGCTTTTGCCCAGCCGTGGGACAGTATACGCTAGAAAAAAAAAAGGACAGGAGTAAGAAATTAAGTAAAATCCTTAACCTAGCATCATAATAAAATGAAATATTATGTTCTATTACAGGTCAATTAACTGCTGACGCGGCTGTTACAGCGGATATTATATCCAGAATGGACATGCTATTCGACACTCTAAACAGCAACACGGTGAATCTGCGGAGAGAAAAATACTGATGTCTTTGGTCTTCTTTCTTTCTCGTGTGGTTAGTCTTACTTTAACTTGTTTGATAATCTTATTATTATAGTATTCATATTATGATGTTTATTGAAACATTTATTGTGTTAAATAAAGTAATTCTGATATAAAAGACAAACCACTGTTTTTATTATAAAAAATACTAGTAAGAAGCTTTAACTTTTATAAATAAACCACTAACTTGTAAGTTTTGTCAAAATTCAAAGTTTTCTACAACCAAGAATTATTTCTTAATCACCTGATAAGTACTGATTGACCACAAAAGCGGAGCTGGAAAATTTTGATCAGTGAAATTGCACACCAATTAACATTGGTCACAGTTTCCCAGTTCTGCTTTTGTGGGCTAATTATAAAAATAGTTAAACCTGGTTTAACTTACGCTTGGTTTATCTCACTTCAAAAATATTCAAAAGAAAGTGACGGCATGCGAGATAAACCAAGCGTAAGTTAAACCCAGGTTTAACTATTTTTATTAATAAGGCGCGCGATTCAGAAATACGCGTCATCGGCGCAGCGCCATCTAGTGGAGAGCGGTCGAACAAGAAATCGGATTTTAAATTACCCGCTTTCGTGAGTTTCCGGGGGCACCCACCAGGAGGCGCTCAAAATCGTGCCATTTTATTTGTTCCTAGTTGACATTCTTCTCGCTAGAGTATATATGTTCTGTGGCGAGAAGTCGTGGGCTCGATTTTTCAATCGATCTAATTACCTACCTATAATTATTGAATATTACTAGTATTGAATACTACTAATGAATACTACTACTATACTATCCTAAATGGGACTAGTGTACAGCCTGCTGCTTGCTGGGTTATGGTATAACTCGTAAAAAAATAAGTAACAAAATAAGTATTAGTTCCAATATATCAAACTGTCAAAAGTCCACAATGGTCCACAACACGTCAATATGACGAGGCTGAATGGTCTATAGATCGATGCCTGCCTTTTCTACGGGCGAATGAAAAAAAAAAAACTTGTCAATGCCACTAATGTCAGTTTACAAGCAAGTTTCATACGTTTCGTAACTTAATTCTTATCACTTCAGTTGTAACCGAACTAGAAACACTGCAAATTAAAAACCGACCGGTTTCAAATGGCGAAAAATACTTCTAGTTCTGCCTTTCGTAAGATCGACATCGACCAATACAATGAAGATAACTTTAGAGAAGATGAAGCTGTGCAGTCTATACCCACTGGACCGGATGAGGGAGAAGTTTGCGCTTTACTGAATCAATATCCTTTTTATACAATAGATTTTAACTACATAGTTTAACATAAAAACTTTACTTCTGGCAATAATAGCAGTAGCACTTTGATTCATGAACACATTAATTTTCCTTATAAAACAATTTAGGATGCAAATGAATCATCCTGTTTTGTGTGTTCAAGTATCGTTTTGTCACGCTTAAAATTCCGTAACATCCGCTCTCTGCTCATTTATGCAATAATAAAGCCATTACCTGCATCATTTATTTAAACAACACAAATTTAAACAACCTTTGGCTCTAACATAACTGGACACTTACAAACTTTTGTCCTTAAATCCAATCTTCATGCCAATTTTTTGTATTTCCAAGTTAGCTGATTGAAATAAAGTTTGTTTAAGTACTAAAAAATTATAAATTTGAACATCTTTAAATGTATATAAAAATTGAATTGCATTGTAATATAATTTGCAAATCATTCAATAGTTGAAATATAAACCTTGTTATACAGCAGGATAAGTTTAATACTAACCAATGCAAGTATTAAAAGTTTCCTGCTTTGGCCATTATTACACTTGATATCCTTAACTCTACAATACAGGTCGGTTTATTGATGCCCTGAAAGTTGTACTGAACAATGCACCAGTTGGATCAACTAATCAGCAAATCAAAGTAAGTTAACATACTTGATTTATTTAGTACAGATTTAATCCTGAAAGTATAGCTACGAGCTATAGCTCGCGATTAGCGAGTATAGCGGTCCCTACATACAAAGCGACTTGTCTAAACACATTGGTGCATAGGAGAGTGTTATGTGTGCTCTAAGGGGGTTTACACATTATGCTGCAGCGCTAGTCCCCCTTGGATATGTATGGAGCCTTACATACGACGCCGTGGCGGCGGCAGGAAGTTTATGAACCGCGGCGACGAAAAACGCTGCTGCAGCAGCATAATGTGTAAACGGCCTATGTTTCATGTTTCAGTCAGCTTCCAGTCTTACAGTCGTATTCAGCTGAATACTGTTATCTTAAATGGAGCAACTGCCTATCTGTCCGTCAACAACCCAGTAAGTATTGGTTTATAAGATTATATAAAACAAAGTTCTTTTCTTTTCAGGATAATGCATTGCAATTAGCTTTGAAAGTCCTGCTTGCAATAAAGTCTACTCAAATAGAAGAAGCAGTGGGAAATCTGTGTTTGGAAGATGTAGACATTTTGATGAAGTACATCTACAGAGGATTTGAATTTCCCACTGAAGGATCAAGTGGGCATCTATTGTTGTGGCATGAAAAAGCATTTAATGTTGGTGGATCAGGTTCCATAGTCAGGGTACTGTCTGATCGAATGAGAGTATGATTTTCTTCGTGCATTATTCTATTTATGTTCTAATTTATAAATGAATGCTTTATTGTATGAAATATACTTAAATCTTATTTTGTAACACAGTACCTACTTGTACATATTTAATAAAAGTTTTATTGTAGAATATTAAAAGCACCAATGTAATTTTTTTGCTGTAATTTATGCAAATGCCCTCCTGTCTGCATGTAACTAGATAAAGTGAATTGAATATGTTAACAAATTGCACATATTAAATGACTTACTATAGACCCACCTGCCTACATATTATATACAATAGTAAAACCAAATAAATAATCTATAAAAATAATTAATGATGAGCTTTATTTTTCCTTCACAACAAGCAAACACCTCAAGCTCTAACCAGCCAATCCAATATTAATTTAATCTTAACATAAAGTATGAGAAATCAAAAATTAAATTCATCAAATACTACTTATTTGTGTGCATTAAATGAGCTCCTAGAGTAGAAAGTATGTATTGAGATAAGGACTTTTTAATTGAATTATTATGTCCTTTATTTACTTACTAACATACAATTTACATTTTTAAATATTTCATAAAAAAAAACTTTTTTGCAAAAAAAAAACAACCGACTTCAAAAACACCAAAAAGTGAAAAAATAAACTTCAGAAGAAAAATCTGCTTCTGAAGTCGGTGGCAAAAAAACGAAATGAAACAAACAAATGTCATCGACTTCAGAAGCAGATTTTTCTTCTGATGTTTATTTATTGTTCCCAAAGAAAGAAGGCTAATTTAAATCCTTCTTGAGGCGTCCGAAGAAACTCTCCTTCGACGCTTCCGACATACCCAAATATTTAGGTACCTATAGCTTTCGGATGAGGAAAGGAATCTGAATCCGAGAGCTGAATTCACTCGGATTCCATAATCTCCCCTTTCTTTACATGACTGCACATTTTTCCACACCAAATTCCATCCTGATCGCGCTACTAAAAGAATCAGATTTAGTAACTCCATCAGTCGCAATTTGTTGGGGGCAAAGAGTTTCAGATCATCCATGTAATGAAGGTGAGATATGACCTGACCATCTCTCCTCAACCGGTAGCCTAGATAGACCTGAACCCTCCAGCAATGTGCTAAGAGGATTCAGGGCTAGACAGAACCAAAGCGGGCTCAGACTGTCGCCCTGGAATATTCCCCGTTTAATCCATACAGGTTCATCGTTCCCCTGAATCTGTCGACATCCTGGATATCGAAGGACAGTCTTCCATTGCCCCATACACGACTCAAGGAATCAAGGAAGGCGCGTAGAGTTGCGTCTATTTTGTACAACTCTAGCACCCTCATGAGCCATCTAGGTGGCACCGAGTCGTAGGCCTTCTTATAATCTATCCAACATGTCGACTAATCCTTGCAGGCTTCACGAACCTGTTGGCTAATGGCCATGTCGATGAGGAGAAGGTCCTTAGTACCACGGGACCCGTTCCTACATCCATTTTGAGAGGCAGACATAATAGAATTTTTCTCAATGTGTGTATTAAAGATGGATTTAAGTAAGACGTTTAGACAAACGTGACACGTGATCGGTCTATAATTCTTGGGTTCTGCTGCGGCACTACCTGACATGGAGCAGGTGGGTAACGCCTGTGGTTAAGAACTGCGGTAGAGACGTAGACTCTAAGGATTACTGGAATTGGGATATCAGGCAAGTGTGTGATTTTTTTTTTAAGTTTTATCTGCAATCAGTCCTCGGATTATGAGCGGATGATGTCCGTGTTCCTTGTAGTGTACAGTGTGGCTTCCAGTGATGCCATCTACTCGCAGATATTACGGCCTTACTGCCCGGTCTTCAAGTGCCTGCCATGATACTGTGGCGCTTCAAGCGGAGCACGTAGTCTCGTTGTGTCAACTGACGAGCTAGCTTATTTGGAAATAAGAAAATAATATGGAAAACATTAAAATTCGTAAAATGGTCACAGACGCAGTTACTAGAAAGGTCTGTTTTACGCTTTTCTACGCAATTCATATTATGATCCGCAAAAGTGGCTATTTTAGACCCCCGGTAACTATTAATTGAACTATTAGAACACGCTCGCCTGCAGGATAATATCTAACATATCCTTGTTTAAAAAAACTACCTGAAAAACCGTATTCTGATGCGAAGAGACACAATAAGTGACAGGCTTTTACGGAAAGCATCGGTAAGCACACAGAAAAACTTAAAATGCGTAGGCATATTTCAAAACTGCACTTACTGGGTTACCTACGACAATTTGAGAACGTGCGATCATAGTGTAATCCACGTTGTAGTGTAACCTACGTTTGATAAAGTCTAAACAACTCAATGATGTTTACGATTACGAATAGCACTGAACACGGTCACAATATTGCGAGTATGACCACTTCTCTAACCTGCTGAAGAAAGTAATTGGACGGTCGCAGTGTCGAACGTAAGCCTGTCTCTCGCTCAGAGAGAATGTGCGATATATAAGCAACTAAGCTGACTCGCCATTCGGTAGTTTTTTAACTGCACCGCAGACGCACACTTGTACGACAATGGAAATACCGGTTAGTAAAAAAATTCAATTGCTCTCATTGCACTACCACGATTGCGCTCAATAATTTTGTTTTTGCTTTTTTTTGTCAAGTCTTAAGTTGTCGATCTTGTGTAACTTCTTATATAACAAATACCTACTTCCTGTTTTTGCACTAGGTGTTACGTAGGTCAGGAAAAATATAATTACCTACGGTTGACAATATAGTGCAACACTTACATCAACGTTAACTGTTACGAGTTCTGTATCCTTTGTAAATGAATAACAAGTGTTACTAAAAAGTGTTTCCGTCATGAGTGTCATAATAGGTGGATTCACTCAGGTTTGTGCCTCATTGATAGCAGCCTCATTGATAGTGCCACATACATAACTGACAAAATGTGGGTTTGCCTTTGCCTGCCTATCCCTTCGGAGTAAATAGGCGTGATGTAACTATTGCATAACTAATAAAATCAAATGTATTTGATTTCTATAGAAATAAATTAAATTGAAGTGTCTGTTTGTAATTTTAAATTACAACAAACAGCTTTTTACTTACCTAACGTTTAAGAAAGGATATAAGAAATCGTACTTATAACAATGTGTCCGTCTGTCTTGTTCCGGCTAATCGACGAGACGGCTGGACCGATTTTGACGGATTTTTTACTGGCATATAGCGGAGTAGGTAACAAGGCTATTATTTTTTTTTAATATTTTATTCGGACGAAAATACTGGTGTAGGTATTGCTTGCATAAGTGTAGATTATATTTTCCTGCATATGAATGCAAGAACGCTATCACACCAATAATCTCCGAAGGGTTAGGCAGAAGTGTACCCATTAGTACACCCCATTTCGCCAGTGACGCTTTCCCATATATTAGGGGGCGAGCCAATGGCTGTTACTGAAAAAAATCTGACGGAAATACCCAATAACACTTTGCCCGACCTGGAAATCGAACCCAGGACTTGAAGCAAGGCAATCGCGACCATCTAGGCCGTGGAGTCGGTTTTTTATAAAAGTCCTTCAATTTAAGCAATGGGTAATCCGGCCACATTGCTTCAATTTTTACCCGACTGCGGCGAAGCCCAAAAGGAGAGTTATGTTTGTTATAACTAGGTAGTGCGTATTATTTACTGAGATTTATATTATCAAATAATAAACACAACGACTCTTTTGGTATTCTATGTATCTAAGAAGGCTTAAAGTTTTTTTCTCTTGCAGAAATTAATAATATTGCTGTGCTGCGCGTACTGTGGGTTTGCGTCACATCATTCACAACATGTCCAAACTATACCCGTGGAAAACTATGAAACCGAATTGCAAGTTCTCGGTGAACACGTCGAAATACCCGAAACTCCCGTCCGAGTGATAAAAATCACGAAAACTGTAGCTGTCAAGATACCAGTGCCATATCCAGTGAAAGTGGTTGAAAAAGTACCCTATCCCGTACATATCAACAAGCCTTACCCCGTGCCCGTGCCACAGATAGTTAAGGTTCCCCATGTTGAATCTCCGCCGAAAGTGCACGCTCACGAAGCGCTCGGTAGCCAAGGAAGCCAAAGCTACTATCCTGGAAATTCTTACCAGGTTCAAGAAGCACATTCCCGAGACGGACCTTCAAGCGATGACTCCTACGGACCTGAACTTCAATCCTACAACGGAGGTAACTCTGGCCACAGCCAAAACTTTGCACCATACGTTGATGAGCATTCTTCGGACGGATCCTCTGGTAGTTACGGCGCACCGTCAAGCAGTTATTATGGAAATAGCGGCGGGAATGACGCAGAAACATTTGAATCCAAAAATTATGAACAAGCTATAAAAGATTACCTTCATAAAGCGAACCCAAGCGGAGATAGCTCTGGACTCAAAACTTTTAACTACCACTAAATCAGTTATAAGTACATAAAATTTTGTAAGAATGTACCTGACTGGATTGTTATATAATTAGTTTTACGTTTTTTTCCTGTACATAATTTGATATGGGAGTGTGGCTTGTACCTACGACTGTACGTGCGGCGTGTTCAACAGTAATATTATTGTTATATTTGTTAACCTATTGTTGTTGCTAGATGTGTATCGTGTGATGTTGTTATTTTTCAATAAATTATTACCAAATAGATAAAGTTAAAATCCATTTATTTTCCATCGCCATAATTATCACATCTAATAAAAATGTTTTAAAAATGTTACCCTAAAAGGACTTATGCAAAGACAGCGTATGTGAATACCTTTCACAACAAGACAACACTAATAACAAATACATTTCTAATCTTAATTAAACTTTAATTAATTCACTTAAAACCTTAGGAATGCATATAAGTAGTACTAAAATTAAATGTGTGTGATGTCAAGGTGTTGCTAAAATGTTACACAATTCAAGTTGTATAATTCCTAAAACATTACAGCATCTATCACATTTTGAATCCATTCTCTTGTAAAAATACGAACTAAATATAGGTACTAGGTATCTTAAATTGACGTAGTATAATATTATAATTTAATTTGCAAAACGCAATTAATGGTTACAACACTTCTCAACTGTACGAAAGAGGATCACGAAAATAACGTTCCATATATAAGTTAATAGTTGAAAAAAATAACAATACGATAGGTTTAACTCCACTTAATTTAAATAGAAGGAAACAAACCCCCTCGTGGGCTTTTTCCTGCATTTTCTTCTTCCACATCACCGCATTGTTCATCAGCATCACCGACAAGTTCGACTTTAATGATGGGTAGCACCACTTCCGGCTTCTCGTCCTCGTCCGACACATACATCCGGGTCAGGTCAGAAGCAACTGATGCCGTCTCGCACACACTGGGAAAAAATCATAAATTTATTATTTACGTAACCACTTGACCTGTTTCATGTTATAGTATTTCAATGTACCTATCTACTGTATCACAAAAAAAAAACATTAAGTCAGGAACCTAAATATGACATTTGTCAATAATATAACTCATAACATCACGCCTGTAATCCCTGAAGGGTAAGGCAGAGGGGTAACTAATAGTAGGTACCTACACCCACTTTCATTCAACAATAAGTAAAGAAAATCAACAACTACATATCATACCTATAATGTTCGGGGTCAGGAACTGGTAAATCGAAGTGCGTGGTTTCTTGTTTGATGCTCATGACGGTGGGCATCATGAGGGCGGCGCCCTGGAACGGGGCGCTGGTGATGGTGGCCGTGGCGCTAGTGGGAGCCGCGCCCGGGCCACGCAGCAGCGCCGGTGACGACACTTCCACGTCTTTCACAGGCTGTGGCATATCGATGTCCGACTGAGCGTCTTCATCACTTTTAATGATATTCCTAAAAAGAGAGAATACGTTTACGGGGCAAGCGACTTCGTTCGCGTGGTTGTCGAAAACTAAAATGTGTCGCATAGACAAAAGTATATTAAATCATTGCCGTGCGTTAACTTACTGACGCTGTAGAAAATAAGAAGAGGGTAATGCAAAGCACTGACTATGTCTAATAGGTACTAAGGTTTAGCTGGATGGATGTTTGTTAATCAACCACGTCAGAACCGCCTAACGGATCTTGATGTTTGAAACAGAGGTAGATTATAGTCGACAGGCCCTGTCGTTGGCGCGTGTTCCACGCGCGCCTCAAAGAGATGTCAATAACAAAAAAGGGGCCCCAAAGGGACGACGTCTACCGGGGCTGAGGGTTGTCCGCAAGAGATACCACGGCCCCGAAACACAAATGGCTAAAAAGGAACATGGGTGGTTTTTAGTCAGTAGAAATCTGACACTTCCTTCCGCTTCACCCAGACCGGGAGGAGTCATTCGATGATTTCCAACCTCCAAGCTACCTCTGTGCAGTAACAAACATCCATTCATCTAATACAAAGGGCTAACACCACACCACATCTACCTATCTAACCGGTCAAGTGCATGTCGGACCACGCACAGGGTAGGGTTCCGTAGTTGCCCATCAAAATAATTATGTCAATTTATTAAACTGATTAAACACCCTGCTTCTGCCTCCGAACGACGATTGTTATAAAAATAAAACAAACTAACATTTGCAGTTTTAAGACCAGAGCTCTCATACATTAGGTATAGGAAAATATTTTATACAGGTACCTACATTTTATAAGTTGGTCGACTATTACTCATAAAGTGCAGCCTACTTAGGTGGTAGTTTTCCTTTAAATTTCGTTATCATTATAAATACTACTACCATGAATTTATTTATACGCCCAAACACAACCCATAATAGGTGGTTTAGGTAGATAGACTTGAGTGTAACAAAAAATTGCACGGGGAAAATCATCCCCTCTTAGGTATGTGTACTGGAGATACCCTAAAAAAATATTAGGTCTTTACCTATGAAATTGCCGTTCTGCAGTACTGGCCATTTCAAATCAAAATAATTTTTGTTTGGCTAAGAATTCTAATTTCAAATTAATTTTATTTTAAAAACATGGATTTTTTTTCCAAAAGTAGTCATTTGTTTATTGATTAGTGTTACATTTTCATCGCATTTCAATCTTTTTCGTCATCATGGATATACGTTAAAAATTCGAGTAATTATGGAATATGAGTACCGTCGTGGCAGCAACGCGGCACAAGCGGCACGCAACATCAACGACGTTTACGGAGCTAACACTACAAACCAACGCACCACCAGTTATTGGTTTGCTCGCTTCCGTTCTGGAAATTTCGACCTGAAAAATGAACCTCGCGGTCGTCCGAAGACTTTGGTCGACAATTACGAATTAAAGGCGATTGTGGAAGCTGATGATACACAATCTACGGCTGAATTAGCAGCAGCTTTCGACGTTAGCGTCAAAACAATATTGGTCCATTTGCGTCAAATTGGCAAGGTAAAAAAGCTTGACAAATGGGTGCCCCCACGAACTCAATGATCGCCAGCGCGAAGTACGCGTCGAGACGTGCCTTGCACTGCTCAGCAGACACACAAATGAAGGAATTTTGAACCGCATTGTTACCTGCGATGAAAAATGGATTCTGTTTGATAACCGCAAGCGCTCAGCAAGTTGGTTGGATCCTGGTTCAGCACCTAAACAATGCCCTAAACGAAAACTTACCCCTAGAAAAGTGATGGTCACTGTTTGGTGGTCTAGCGCCGGTGTGATTCATCACAGCTTCTTACCAAACGGGGTGAGCATTACTGCAGATGTGTACTGTGAAGAACTGAACACAATGATGGAGAAGCTGGCACATCTCCAACCAGCATTGGTCAATCGCTCGTCTCCGCTGCTCCTGCACGACAACGCGCGACCTCATACTGCACAGCAGACGGTTTCCAAGTTGCAAGAACTGGGGTTGGAAGCTCTCCGTCATCCGCCCTACTCACCAGACCTTGCGCCTACAGACTACTACTTTTTCCAGAATTTGGATAACTTCTTGGCGGGAAAAAAATTCAATACCCGAGAGGCAGTACAAAATGCCTTTGAAGAATTTGTTGCATCCCGACCAGCTGATTTCTTTAAGAAGGGCATCAATAAACTGCCACTGCGTTGGCAAAGATGCATTGATTGCATGGGTGATTACTTCGATTATTACAAATAAAAAATACATGAAAAAAATTCGTTTAAATTTTTTCAAACTAAACGGCAATTTCATAGGTAAAGACCTATTATTTTTCGAGATTTTATTTTACCACTTTATCGGCGTAACTCATCTGTATATCTATAAATATAAAAAAAACTGTGTCTGTACATTGAATATTTAAAAAAATCTATTATATAATAAAACAGTAAAAAAACTGTGTCTGTACATTGAATACCTATATTAGAAAAAAAAAAAATTGAGGAGGGTTTAGAAACAGTAATAGAGCACGAATCCAAAAAAAATATTCTGTCTGTTTGTCTGTTTATCTGTTTGTCTGTTTGTATGTACACGCTAATCTTCGGTACTACTCGACGGATTTGAATGATTTTTTTTTGTTGTATAGTTATTAAGTCTGGGCAACATATAGGTTATAATTTATCTTGGAAACTTGAACACCTGATGCAGAACTGCAACAGACCAGCTTAACTATAAGAGATACAAAAATGGTACCATAGCAAAAATTGTTCCACGTGATGAGCATTTTCTGCTCAGAGAATAAATTTGAAGATCTGGAACACCTGATGTGGAACTCCAAGAGCCCAGCTACACTATCCTAATACTTTCACGCCAGAACGGCGCAACGGATCTGAATGAAATTTGGCACAGATATAGATTATAGTCTGGAATTACACATGGGCTATATAATATCGCTATTTACTTAGTGGGGGTGAGCAATATTGCATTATGTCCATATTATGCCCCAACGGTTTGACAGCTGATATCTGTCATACTATTTATATCAATAGAACGGCTATTTCGAACAATTTATCACCGATGTCAGTAGCGTAACGGTTTTGGCGACCTCCCCGTAAACAAATGTACGTAAGTTCAAATCTCAACCAGTGTCTTCTTTTTGTATTTGTTTATAATGTTGTGAGATTTCCAAAAATGTTCAACGTGTTCGCGAGTTCGATCCCCACTCGGTTTTCACTTTTTGTGAGTACCTACTATTTATTTTTATTTTGATGCTTTATGATTTTCAAATCTTTATAATTTTTTTTGGAATCAACGTTGCATAGTAGACGCCCTAGACATACACTGAATTTTTTGGTGATTTTATACTATACTTAAAGATTTTTTTAACTATTCAAAATAGAGTTAGGTGATTATAAATCTAAATACATATAATAAATCTGCAGACATGGAGTTTCTGTAAATTGACCAAATTATTCAGAAAAAATATTGTTTTCATTTGTCTGTGTTAGTTTGTATGGGTTGGTATCAGAATGACTGGATCGCAAATAGACCACGTCGCTCATAGTCCAAATCTCAAAATGTCTAAATCTCAAGGTGTAAATTATGAAGCCAAATGTGATTAGGGTTTTAGTTTTTGTTTCATTGTAATCCGATACTGATATCGATAGATATTTATATGAATTTGAAGAACTGATACATGCAACGACATCTATTGCATCAAAACGGTACTAATATATATATATGTGTTCAGATAACTTTCAAATAGACCAGTATCTCTTTCGAACAACCCGCAGCGTTGGCGGCCCCTGATGCTGACATCTCTTTGAGGCCTGTCATCGTCATAAGATGGACGGACGGGGAGCTAGCCCGTTACTCACCGTCCACAGGCCCGCGCCTACGGTGGCCGGAAGCCATCACGTAGCCCCCGACGCCCGAAGCGTCTCCCGCGGCGGCTGGGACGAGAGGCGACGGTGTCCCATTCCTCTTCGCCCCAGACCATGGCTTGCACCAGGGACGGACGCGAGAAGTCGCCGCCGCCGATCGCCGCTACGAGAACACGGCGGGGCTCTGCCCAAGCAGGGCACACCTCCACAATGTGCTCCACCGTGTCCTCCGGTCGATCCTCGCAGTGGAAGCATCCGGGCGTTTCCTCCCGCCTGATTCGGTACAGGTACACACGGCTACACATCAAGCTATACAAAACCAGTTAATCTTGGCCTCACTTTACTAGATCTTTTCGCACAATGAACGACCAGATTATACTGGTTTTGTATAGCTTGATGTGTAGCCGTGTGTACCTCCCGAAACATCCGTGTCATCATGTGAGCAAGTTCATTTGCTATTTGTTTTATTGAGTCTTTCGCTTACTCAGGATTGAAATTTATAATCACTCGCTGCGCTCGTGATTCTATTTTTTTCAATCCTTCGTTCGCTCAAGACTCAAAATCAAAACTCATAGGAAAAACGAACTTTCCTCACATGTTGGATAAATAACTATTTCACCACTCCCGCACGAAAGAAGTGTCTTTCCTCTACGAAAACAGTGAGGAAAGTTGGTTTTTCCTCACCAAAAACAGGTTCAGGTTCCTACTTCCTGTTTGAACAGTGAGGAAAGTAATGATCCCGTTCAGAAACTAACCTTGCCTGATTTTTTTAATGTTAAGTTTTAAAGATATTTTAAAAAATAAATAATTTTATGCTTAGAATAGAAATATTTATAAGTTAAGATTAATGTTTTTTATAAAATTTATCAAATTATTGTAAGTGTATAAGTTCAGAAACATATAAAATATTGAAAAATTACATCGTCAATTTAGGATTATAATTTTTGAACGCACTCAAAGAAAGAACTGTGAAAGAAGGACAATAAAAGCAAAAATTCGAAAAAAAAAACCAATTAGCGCGAAAATTCTAAGTTTTGTTTACGATTTTGATTACTGAAAAAATGAGTGATTCTAGTGAGGAAGATTTAAGTTTTTTAACTCCAAAAGAGTTAAAAAACCTTGCTTCAAATGCCGAACTAAGTTTTTTTGCTCAAAAAATCGAAGGAAATATATCTTAAAACGTTCGATACCTTCAATCGCCCCAGCCGTCAACATCAAGGGGAGGTGCTGAAATGGAACCTACAGATTCTTGGACGAAGCCGTCTACGACGACGTCGGCTAGTGTTGCGGCAGAAGATACTGTCAATGACCCACCACAGGCCCCTTCTAATGATACAGGAATATCAAACACTCAGTGAATACGAGTAGTAATAAAACAACGATAAATGTACCCAGTAAAAACGTTACTTTTAACTTGAAAATTTGCAGTAATTTTACAATTCATTTTTAAATTATTTTCATGAATAACGGCTCTTTTTATTTTATAATAAAGAATTATTTTGATTTGCTTTGTGACTATTTAATTTATTTACCTATGATGACTGAATACTTTCTTGCTGGGAGTGGTGAAAAGTTTTGTATGCAACATGTGAGCAAGTTTTCAGGATTGAAATTTATAATCACTCGCTACGCTCGTGATTCTATTTTTTCAATCCTTCGTTCGCTCAAGACTCAAAATCAAGACTCATAGGAAAAACGAACTTTCCTCACATGTTGGATAAATAACTATTCTACAGATTTATTATATGTACCCACAGAACAGTATGTATACCTTTAGATGTTCTGATTTGTACCAACATTTAATTGAAACATTACAGTTCATTTGGTATCGTAGGCAGCAATTCTTCAGTAACGCCGCGAGTCTTTTTTTTTTCTTTTGGTGGGTGGAAAATCATCGAATAATCCCCCCCCCCCCGCTCTTGGGCAGAGCGAAGGGGAGTGTCAGACTTCTACTGACTAAAAAACCAAACCCATGTTCCTTCTTCGCCCTTGTGCCGAGGCCGCGTTATGTTTTACGACAATCCGCAGCCCCGACGGGCGTCGGCCTTTGCGCCCCCCTTCCATGTTGCTGACATCTCTTTGAGGCGCGCGTGGAACAAGAACGCGCCGGCGTCGACACAGTCTGTTGCCGTCATGACGACGGCCGGACGGCGAGCTAGCCCGTTACTCACCGTCCACAGGCCCGCGTCTACGGTGGCCGGAAGCCATCACGTGGCCCCGACGCCCGGAGCGTCTCCCGCGGCGGCTGGGACGAGAGGCGACGGTGTCCCATTCCTCTTCGCCCCAGACCATGGCTTGCACCAGGGACGGACGCGAGAAGTCGCCGCCGCCGATCGCCGCTACGAGAACACGGCGGGGCTCTGCCCAAGCAGGGCACACCTCCACAATGTGCTCCACCGTGTCCTCCGGTCGATCCTCGCAGTGGAAGCATCCGGGCGTTTCCTCCCGCCTGATTCGGTACAGGTACCTCCCGAAACATCCGTGTCCGGTGAAGACCTGCGTCAGACAGTAGGTGAGGGCGCCGTGGCTCCTCTGTAGCCACTCCTCAAAGAGGGACTTACCGCCACTATCGTGGCGTGCCCTACGCCGCGAGCCTTAGGCCGCAAATTCGGAGAAGCGGGGCGTGCAGGTGCAGCGTGCGCGTTAAAAAACGCGTCTCCAAATTTGTGGCCTTAGTTATATTAGGTTATTGTATTTTTATGAATATCTTGCTAAGTTTCTTTGTGAAGTGGTTAAATTCCTTTTAATAGTTATTCCTAACTTAAAATTAATTTTCTTTAACCTTAATCGGGTGGCGGCGTATAATACCCATTCATTCGACTTGTTACTATTGTAATTTTTTCACTTTAGCCAAATTTTTTAACCATTATACATATCTATTTCTATTTACCTTCCCATGTTCAGGATTATTTTGTACTCTTGAGATTTTTGCACTACTTCCAACCAGTTCTGCTTGACATCACCACCGTCTGAGTTGAACGAAGAGCCAGGCCTAAAACAAAATTTATATGAAAATATAGATAGATACTTTTATTATTTTTGGGAGAAAAATTCCGATTATAATCTATGTCTGATAAAAACATTCAGATTTGGCGCGATTGACGAATAAAATTAACATACGTCCATCTAAACCTTCGCATTTATAATGCCGTAAGCCATAAGTTTCTTATGTTTTTTTTCAAATAACGCTGTATTTACATATTATTTTCAACCTCTTACAACATTTTTTTCGCTTACAAGCAAAAGGAATGCTACAAAAAAAAAGTGAAAATTGAGTCATCCGTAATTCAACCAAATAACAACAGAAACAGACCTCCATAAAATTAAATGTGCAAATAACTAGGTACCTATTTTAATTCTTCACGAAACACTACGCAGTTTCGTGCTGAGCAGATGATTAAGAACAGCCAACAGGCAACCGCATATTAGTGGTTGTGGTTACATTTTGAACTACGAAACTACTTGACTAACGGGCGTATGACACTAGATAAAGGAACTTATTACTAAGAAGTAACAAGTGTTGGATTACGATTTTCGTCGTCTTGCTTGTCCAGTCTATCGCACGTAAATATTTTGAATACAATAATATACTCACATTGGTGTGAAGTTAACCATCGTCGCAAGATGTTTTTGTTTGTGTATTTGATAGACATTTTCTGGACTTTCCATCATAGTGATGTCTTTCGTCTCATCAGGCAACAATAGCAAACTTTCTTGTTGCATTGAGTTCGAGATGCTGCTGTCCGATATGTCATTTATAGAGAACTTAAGTTTAGCTGCAAAACACATTTAAATGTTAAAACCATGGATTTTAAGTCGCAAATTAGTAAAAAGTACTCAGATCAGAATACAGGCACTCACATTTGTCTATTGGAGCGAGTTTTCCTGCTACGTCATACAGACTATCAGCAGACCAAAACTGGGGTATCCGAATGAAAACTTTCCCAGAATCCACTGGCATGTGGAATCCCAACTTATGCAGTAGCTGCAGAAACTTCAGATCCTTGCATATAGACGCTTGCTTGCAGTTCCACGGCACCAGTGGCACGGATTGGCTGAGAACTAGAAATATGCATAATTAATACTTTTAGACCGCAACTAGTTGTAAAAATTGGAAATTTAAAAATGGAAAAGCATTTACCAAGGGCGTGATAGGATACTGGGGACAGTATGTGTGAATCATTTGATTTCTTCAATGTAGTTAATTTTGTTTCATTTTCGTAGGTATTTTCACTCTCACTTTTTCTGGATAATTTATCTAAGTATATTTTAGCGAAACAAGTTTCCAATAATACTTTTTGCACCCAATCTAAAAACTTTGATTTTCCATCTTGTGTAAGCTGTTCACAAAGTTTATTAATTTCATCATCTCTCATCTCTTTGCTAACCTGTACAGTTTTGATATTCCTGTCGGTTTCACCTTTCACATATTTATCGTAATCTTCTTTGTTTATTAGATTCTGCGTGTAAAGCTCTTTGATAACGGAATCTCTTGATTTAATGATCCCATCTTCCTTATACAGCGTGATGATTTCCCCGACTACGTCAGGCAGAGCACTGCACTGCATGTAGTTCCAACTTAACGATGACAGTTCATCTTCCGACCATCTGCTGCATTATAAAACAATATAAAATGATTAGTTAACGAAATCACGACGTGGAAGAACGTACAGTACCACTAATATGGGTATATTAGTTGTACTATAGGTACATACAGACCATACAGTATGTACGTACACAGCAAGATTTTGTACCACAACCTGAAAAAGCTTCGGAAGTTGGTGGCAAAAAAAGTGAAAATCATGCAAGTATAGTATTCAGGTGTTACATAATTTATATAAAATAGTGTGTTAATATTTAAAAGTTTGAACATTAGATATTACCTCGATTCCTCCTTTCCTTTGGAAGCATAGCTTGCACTGTCAGCAGGTTTTTTCTTATCGTCAGACTCAGCGGTGTCAGGTTTAGTTTCTGGCACTGGGCTCATGATTGGCTTTTGTATTATCTTGATATCATCGAAATCCTCAATATCAAAACGAATCGCCGTACTTTGTAAAGAATGAGGTTTTTTGATGAAAGTGTTTATCACATATTCAATGAGATCAGACCAATCCTGAAACACAAAAACAAAGTAGGTAAGACTATGAGATATTATAACGGTTCGGTTTTAGATAGATATTTGAAGATAGATATTTGAAGATATTTGCTGGTGGTTGGTGAACCTAAGAATGTTGAAAGTGGAGTATTTGTGGGTGGAAATCGTTCTTTCCTACAATCTCCAGAAAGGCAATTATACACCTTATCTCATCGCAACACCCAGGTCAGCAGAAGAGCTGCAGCATGCAAGGCACGTCACAAACAGGCAGTCTAAATGTATCACACTTTGAAAGTCTTGAAGATCGCGTGGTGTCGATGTAGTTAGTCCAAAATAAATTACAGATGCTAGACATGTTTATCCAGGCCAGAGCGTAAAATCGTAGGTACTGTACGTATTAACGTATATTATATAGACAAGATTATAAGAGTATTTTACACAAGATTTGTATTGAGATAAATTAGCACTACTTTAAAAGGGAGGTTTATCCATTTGTACCTCTGTGAACACACTTGCAATGTAATTTTCTATACCACCATATAGGTAGCACATTACCTATATGATAAATCTAAGTTTTATCTTCACTTTTGTAATATTTAAGACTAAAAAAATATGCGTTTTAAAACTTACGTCACAAATCTCGAATTCTGATTTCCAAATGGAAGTAAATGTCTTTAAAATCTTTGGTTGGAATAAAGTGATCAAGCTTTCGAGCTCTCCCCCCACATGATGCATTAGAGTAAATATACAGTCGTTGACAAACTCTCCATTTACGGCGTAGTCCTCCAGCAGCATGCCGTACTGATACATTATCTCAGACGAAGCAAACCTATTGGAAACCATCACTTTTAATTATAATAATTCCCTATTTTTTAAATCATTATAATTATGTATGAATGAATTCAGGAAATAATAAATGATTTATTTCAGAAAACTTCACATTACAATTGCACAAATCTACGTTAGAAAAACTCAAAACTGTCAACTATTAAAAATACTTACTGTCTGATATGATCAAGCATATTCGTGGAACCCTTGTACTCCGGTAACTTCATGGCGCTATCTAAGAACATCAGCAATATGTGGTTTGTAACAATGACATCCTAAAACAGTAAAACAAAAAACTGTTACCAAATATAGGTAGGTACTCAAGGTATTTTTGAGAGCTCAAACTATTTATATTTGGGCTCTTGCAAAAATCAGTAAGTTAAGCTAAAGTAACGGCCAAATACTCGAACGTCACTCAATTTTAAGTTGCACTTAAATCTCGTGCTGTCTTTGTCACTTTAACGCAGAGTGACAGAGATAGCAGCAGTTTTATGGTTTTAGGGTTACTTATAATTGAGTGACGTTCGAGTATTTGGGCGTTAGTTTTATTGTTTTACCTGTAGATATTGTTTCGAGTGATACCTCGGATTGTAATGACGCAATAGCAGAACAAGAAGTGATCTGAGCTCTTCAGTCTCGCACATTTTTAGCTGTAACTTGAAAAGTTCATCTTGATCCTCCTGGCAGATGTGTGGGAGTTTCTTGTATACATCAATAGCTTGTATTATTTCTCTTATGGCCGTAACAACCTAAAAACGGATACAGTTTATAAAAAATACTGTTTGAAATACAGCATCCTTAATTATCTGTTCATGCTGGTCGCGAAATTCGTGAAACTCGAAATTATATTGCATTGATCTTTTTAGGCGCGAGAAATAATTGACTCATGGCATCAAAGGGCGCTTTTACATACGTACATACCTATTCTGCCCTCCTAATAAATAATTGTACTATTTGTTTAAAAAAAGAAAAAATATATAAAATATTCGGCAACATGTCGATTACTGATTTGCTACAATGAGGGCAGTATTAGTAATTATAAATTAAGCAGCATTAGACACTTACCAAATGAAGTCGCCGTATGTTAGGCTTCAAGTCATTACCGTCGAGTTTTATGGCAAGTTCAAACTGCTCACATAGATTTACCCCCTCTGCAGTCAAATACGACACGATATCGATAGACAGAACCGACCCAACATTATTCAAGTCGAGCTCGATTTGCGTCGCAAACTTCAGAAAATAAGTGACCAGCCAGAAGAAGTGCGATGTGTCTATTTCTAGTTGAAGATTAGATAGAATTTGATTATGCAACGTTTGCACTAATGAATTGTATCCTTTCAATAGAAAATCTACAGTAAATTCTTTTAAAACGTTTGAAATGTCATCATCTGTGGGTGTCTTATGTGATAATCCTTGAACGTTGATTCTGGAATAACAAACGTCAGTATAATTACACGCACACTTACACAGGCTGTACTTCAGCAATATTGTTGGATGAACTTACATGTTAGATTTTCCTCTCTTGGCAATTTTCTTCCGCTTCCGATCCTGCATGGAGGTTCCGATGCGCGCCTTGGTGTTAACCCTCTGTTTGGGGTTGTGTGGCTTCTGGTGTACAGGTTTTTTTGACGGCAAGTCATCCTCATTGCTTGATGTAGAAATGGATTCATGATTTTCGATTTGTGTACCATAACCGCAATCAGAATTTCCAGAAATAACATGTTTAATTTCAGTGGTGCCAAGGTACTGGCCCTTCCTGTTTCTGTTACACTTTACGCCACTGCTGCAAGACATTGCTATTCCCTATAATTATTTATTTATTTATTTATTTATGTACACACAAAATACAAAAAAGGATAAAAAACATAAAAAAATAGAAGAGCACAAAGGTACTGCTTATTTCATGTGAAATTTCTTCCAGCAGACCTGCGAGAGGAAAGTTGGATTAGACACGTAGACACAGTGTGTAGAAAAGACAAACAGGAACATTTGTTTTATTATTATCAAAGTTTTATATAAATAACTTACAAATGAAATACTGAATGGAATGAGTACTAACGAAAAAATATCAAAAATCCAGCGTACATTATCGGATTGCTCCATATTATCGTTGATGCTTCCTATAGAGTTATCTGATTCCTTTTGTTGAGGTCTCCGGAATGGTGCATTATCATTCTCACTGGTGTTGTTCATTTGAGAGGACGCATCCCAATCCTTATTGGACGAATTGGGATCATCGTTACTCTTGCCGCTGCCACCTGTGTCTGATGAGTCGGATGTCGGTTCAGAGGTACACAACGGTGAAGAGTCGCTACCTGTAATCAAAACGTATTTTATCGTTATTCATTCATATATAAATGTAGATTAATATTATTTAAATATGAAGAAATGTACCTCCATTTGGTGGAGAAGTATTACTCTCATTATCTTCTGAACTCTCCGACAAAGAAGATTCAATCCACAAATTGAGAAGTTTATGGAGTGTAACAACATGTTGGTCTTTGTACAACAATGCTATTAGCTGAACCATTGTTACTGCCCATTTACTCTGGAAAGAAAAACAAATACAAAACACACATCTCGACTCTTAAAACCTTGTACTTCATCAATGCCACACTGTTATGTGTAGGTAGGTAGGCTCACACATGCAGTCTATAACAAAATAACATTAAATACTTCATTCATTTATAAAAAATAATATTAAAAATAATATGTTTACCTCATACTTATAATATTATTATGTACATAGTTTAGCGTCACTTACCGCATCAGGAATAATCATTAACTTAATGAGAATTTTATCAATACTTTGGCTAAATATGTTCCAGAGAATTTGATTCTGTATAGCGTGAGGAGGGCCATTGTAGCTAGGATTGTGACTCGAAGGCTCCTCCGGTATGTGTAAGATGTTCCGCAATAACAAGAGGCTGTTACTTATATTTGTGCATTGGTCGGAAGTTAACTTTCCTTTATGATCGCAATTAACATTTTTTTTAAAAAAGTCTACTATCACTTTTGTAGCACGGTGATCCGTAAACGCTACTTTGGTGGAGGAAAGCAAATTATTTATTTCGAATATTGTATGTCTTCCAAAATCATTTCTGGAAATGACGTCTACGGATAGCAGACACTCTATGGGAATCGACAAGTTTACAAGTATTCTTATTAGCAGCTCTACCGTCTCATCTTCTTTTGCGTTAATTAATAGGGGTATTAGATCCTTCTTGATATTTTGTGCAAAGCTAATACTCCTCCGATATGTACGCAAGTATTTATCTTCTGTTAAGATGTTGTGAAGGATTGACTCCAGAGCAACTAAAACATAAAACAATGGTAAGTACCTACTCAGTGAGTGAAAGTAAATTTAAAAACAGTTGAACTAGCGGTAAGAATAATAAATACCATTGCAATTTTCGTTCACGTGATATCCACCTGGATGCAGAAATCCAAGATTGCTGAACGTGCTGTGAATTTGCGGACTACGTAGAACCCACTCCATCTCCTATCTGCAAAAACAATAATATGATTTTATTAATGTTGGCTGTGTTGTAAACGAACGATACCTACTGCACTGCAAGGCCTCATCTCATCTATTAAGAATGTTTATAGGTACTCTGAATTAATTATAATAAAATCAACAGCTTGTACCAACACTATAACAAGTATTGCAAGTTATTATAGTAAGTAGGTATAAGACAAGATCTTCGGAAGAGTCACGTACGATCTAAGAAATGAGATGTTTTGATACGAGTACCAGCTATTGATTTAAAACAGATTTTATGCGTGGCTGTTATTTTGAAAATAAAATAAAATACTTAGCGAAAGTTAGGCAGACCATGATTCATTATAAAAATACTCTAAACCCTTTTAAGACCTACTACAGAATGTTTTTGTGGGATGAGAGTCCTAAGATGAATATGATTAGCTAAGGACAGGGTTTTATGATTTTTATTGCTAACAAGAAGTACTTCCCAAGCCTCTGGTAAGGATTCTGATTAGGGTTCATTTTCTGTATCTAAGTATACCTCCTTACAATATACAACAAAACCTAGTCCGATCCTAAAGGGGCAAATACCAATGGCATTACTAAATAAAATAAAAACATAAAAATATTCATGAATTTAAAAATATTTATGTTTTAAAAATTACCATTCCCAAAATTTTAGCAAACTTTCAAAAATATGATAGATATAGATTTTCAACTTTATTGCTAAAGCATTAGGTTCAAGGTTGATTGAGAAAATTAACAGCTTGGAATAGCTTGATGTGCTGGCGTCTGTACTGCTGTACGTATAGTGGGTATGGTTAATCTGTACTTAGTGAAACCTTTTCTTAATATCTATGTTCGTTATAATAACATACTTACTCATAGGTGAAGGAAGATAATTAGTAGTAAATTTTAATTCTTATTAAGTGTCCGAATGAAGTTATAAACACAAACGAGTAATGTTCACTGTATCATATAAACACAAAACAAAAGTACTTAATTTAAATAATATAAATCTACACTTAAGTTTTTGTTTTTCACAAAGTTCTTTCAAATGTTCATCACTGTAGGGGCTATAAAATCCGTATATACGCCTTCAATTCAGGGATCAATCTGAACAGCTAGGCAAGTACCCCACGTGAGGAAAACAACGTTATCCAAAGCGCCAATAGTAGGTCACGCTCACGCGGTCGCGTGTACACTGCACGTGTGCGAGTCGGTGCGAGGTCGTCGTCAACTCAACGAGGTGCCGCCTACGTACTCCTCCCACTCCCCCGTGCCTCTGGTGACGTCTGTTCGCTACTCTATTGTACAACGCCACGGGGGCCGGGAGAACAATGAATAACGAAAATGTTTTCCTTCAAAGTTTTTCAGGAAACCCAACGTGATTCCAACTTTCCAATAATTGAAAATCTTACCTACCTACACTACGCACGAGAGCATTTCCGAGAAAATTAATTAAATACGTAATTAAGGCGACATTAACTGCCCGCGCCCTTGAGCGCGCGTTTAACCCATCGCCTAAACAAATAAGGTTGAAAATGGGGATGCGTTTGATTCTCGTGACTGCCAATATGAACGATAGTTCGCAGATTTAATTTATTAAAAAAAAAATTACGCAGTAATGTTAAAATATTTTTACATATGTCTTTAGTTGGTTAAATTTCCTTTCTGATAGTAAAAAAAAATAACACTTATCGCTTATCGCTCAAAATATTGAGCATTTCGAGACGAAAAAGTTTTTTCGTGTGATTTTTTTGTGATTTTTTTTTTCGAGGTTCTTGATTAATTTTAGAAAATATTTTTGCATAAGTCTTTTACCTATAGGTACATATGACTATACACTGTATTTTTTTTGGAATTGTAATAAGTAGCAATACGGCTAACTCTGCAACGAAAAACAGGTCGTCTGCGCCTTAATTAACTACATAACTTCATCTGCCTAGCCATTTGTCAACTATGGTCGGCTTCCAGTCTAACCGGATGCAGGTGAAGACCAGTATTTTACATGGACCCATGCCTGGCATGGCCGATCTGACCTCCACGACCCAGTTGGTATCTACTGGGTAATACGATAGCCCTTGGTAAGAATGGCTGCCAGACTATCGAGCCACTGGCTACGACTGTCAAAGATCTAAAACAAGTGACAGCCGGGACCAATAGCTTTAGGTGTTTTCTGAGGCACGGAGGAAATGGGTGGTACTGGTTACCTATCCTCGGACCAACCTAGGCACGTGCCGCAGAACCTGAAGATCGACCCGAGCCGCTGGTATATTATTTAGCCTCGAGCCATTTTACGAATTTTAACGCAATTCGTATTATGATCTGCTAAAGTGGCCATTTTAGACGCCCTGTCCAGACTCCTTGCTTGTGTTATTTGAGACATTATTCTACTAGTAGGTACCACGTGCTTACGTACGTAGGCCTAGGGTAGTACAAAAGCTACGTCACGGTAATATTATCATACAGTAGTTCGACTTCATACAAACGGACGAAGCGCGAGCTATGCCTACGCCACAGTAATCTACACTAATATTTTATAGAGGAAAGATTTGTACCTATTTTTGTATGTTTGTATGTTTGTAATGAATAGGCTCAAAAAGTACTGGGCCGATTTAAAAATTTTTTTCACCAATAGAATGCTACATTCTTCCAATTTGACATAAGCTACATTTCATTTTGAAAAAAATTAGGGATCCTTGGTAAAATTTGAACAATGTAACCGAAGGTGTAGAAAAATGAGTCTTAAAATGTCTTTCGTCGAATGCGCTGTCGAAACTATTAGCGATAGAACAAAATAATGTACAACAATATTGAAGAACATCATAATGTCTACAAAAAACTCCGCGGTAGCATATGTCCAACTATTGTAGTTATGTCACTACAACAACTTTTTTCATTTTAAACATTAATGAAAATGCTAACCAAATCCAAACCATGCTATTTATGTGTTTATATTAATCCTTATCCAAATAAATTATTTTAAGGTCAAGACCATTTAACTACCTATAAAATAGTTTTTAAATTATTTAAATTGGACTTTCCATTCAAAAGATATTACGAATTAAAAAATTCAAACAGTAAACGAAACCGCCATAGCGCCGTGGCCGTTGTTTGCGATGCAGTCTGAAAAGCGCGCCGGGCATCGCGGTGGGCGGGGTGCCATAAAAATATTTGTGAAAAAATGATTTTATATCCGAATTTCCAAAAATAAATAATTGTCTACCCCGTGCGAAACCGGGACGGGCTGCTAGACTGTCTACTTCTGCTAGCTTTTGCCCGCGACTTCGTCCGCGTTATACTAAAAATGTTATCTTTGGTAAGTAGATCTATCATTGATTTTAATTTTAAATGAAAAACTCTTGCGATAATATCATGGCGGTCATGCGGTGCTTGATTTTCAAGAAGCTCCCGAGTGATTTCATCCCACTTGGGCTTGGTAGTTACAGAAATAAATAAGTCGGGACGTCCATATTTTCTTACGTAACAAAAAGCGTCTTGAGTACCTACGTAAATTTTACTCAAAGGAAACATTCCTTTATTTTTGAATAGAAAGCAAACTGCATTCAAAAATTTTCGAAAATTCTCTTCTCCCACACCCGGGAATCGAACCGGCTAAAATCTGGAAAAAAATATACCCTGTACTTTTATTGCATCGATCGTTAGGGTCAATTATAAGGATGAAATCTCTCTAACAAACATGATAAATTAAATGAAAAGAAAACCAGGAAATCTTAAATTAATTTAATTATTTACAAAAAATGGTAAACTAACTATAATTAGTTGCTCGAAATGAGCTCCATTCTCTTGGATACACAAATTTTTCTATTAACCTTTAATAAAGTGTTGTGGTGAATATTATAAATCGTATTCTGAACTTCAACTCTCAACTCGTTGTCATTCGCATAAGATTTCATGTAAATTTGATTTTTTACATATCCCCACAAAAAAAAATCTAATGGGGTGATATCTGGCGATCTCGCAGGCAGGTTTTCCTTTCATTTAATTTATCATTTTTGTTAGAGAGATTTCATCCTTATAATTGACCCTAACGATCGATGCAATAAAAGTACAGGGTATATTTTTTTCAGATTTTAGCCGGTTCGATTCCCGGGTGTGGGAGAAGAGAATTTTCGAAAATCTTTGAATGCAGTTTGCTTTCTATTCAAAAATAAAGGAATGTTTCCTTTGAGTAAAATTTTCTATCTGCAGTATTAAGAGTACTTTCCCTCCAGGTGGCATTACAAAATTCCACCCTGTATAATCAGAAAGCTCCGAACTGCTAAGCTATCGGGAGTTACACGTGTTATTGTGAGTCAACCATAAAAGATAGACATATGCTGTTGTGGGATATTTTTTAGATAATTTTATGTAGAACATTTCCGTTTTAAATGATTTTTATGTAGCTTTAACCATTATGGCTGCACACGCGACGGAAGCTTAAAAAATGGAGCAACTTCTCCCGTTTTCCCAACATTTCCCTTCACTGCTCTGCTCCTATTGATTGTAGCGTGATGAAAAGTATACTATAACCTCCCCAGGAGTATGAAGAATAATTGTACCAAGTTTCGTTAAAATCCGTCGAGTAGTTTTTGTTTCTATAAGGAACATACAGACAGGAGGACAGACAGACAGACAGACAGACAAAAATTTTACTGATTGCATTTTTGGCATCAGTATCGATCACTAATTACCCCCTGATAGTTATTTTGAAAATATATATAATGTACAGAATTGACCTCTCTACAGATTTATTATAAGTATAGATAGATTAAAGTTTATAGAGCGTAGCTTATTAAAATCAATTTTGTTCAGGCATGTGCTCGAGGCGAACAAAATAATAATTCGGATTAAACTTTGAAGGTATCTGTCTTTCCCGTCGGGGCTGCGGGTTGTTCGAAAGAGATACCGCGGCCTCGGCACAAAGGCTAAGAAGGAACATTTTCAGTCAGTAGAAGTCTGACACTCCCTTTCGCTCTGCACAAGAGCGGGAGGGGGCTATTTGATGATTTCCCAGCCCCCAAAAAAAAAAAAGGTCTGTCTTTACGAGATAATTATATTCACGCCTGTAATCCCCGAAGGGTTAGGCAACTATAGTACACACACTCACATATCGTCAGTTATACAGATACTCAAGTCTCTTCCTATACAATCGAATAGGGAGCTAGCCTATTGTCATTAAACTGGGACAAATCCAGGCTGTGGGCTGTTGAAGAATTTCCTATTGAAAAAAGCCTAACCACACTTTGGCCGACCTGGACATCGAACCAACCTCATGTTTAGCAGTACCTCTTACGACAACACAACAAACGAAAACACTTTAAAACGAATTCAAATCTCCCATGAAAATGCCTAATTATAATTAGGCATTTTCATGTTCATGGTCCTTCGCGCCGGATAGATAACCTGGAATGCCCTGGAGTTCTGACGCAATAGCAGTGATAGCCTAATGGTTTGACCGTCGCTCGTCGGACTGTCAACATAATATAGGTTTCAAGTTCGAACCCATGGACACACAACTCTTGTTTTCGTATTCATGTGTGTATTGTAAAGTGTTGTATAATTATCACTTGCTTTAGGATATTTCTTGACGACATAATATGTCGTCAAGAAAATATCCTTTATCCTTTTCTTCCTTTGACCAATATCACCGTAAGTAGAAAGGGAACCTTCTAGGTTTTGTCCAGAACAACTATATTTCGGGTTTTTAAAGGGTCCTTTTTTACCCATTACAGTTATTCGAAGCCAGAATTCAGTCAGGAAATGTTTTTGGCATGTATTTGAGTAATAAATACATGTTTTCTTGCGTTGATTCCATATCATTAACGGACGAACAACGGTTACGAAGCCTGCTGTGGGTGGATGGTGGGTAATACAATATCCCTTGGTAAAACTGGTTGTCACACTTTCCGGTCACTGATTAACCTGTAACGACTGCTAAAGATCTTTATATTAGGGCAGCCGGGACCAACAGCTTAAGGCGCAGATAAGAGGGACACCGTAAAAACGACCTGTTTTTCGTTGCATAGTTAGCCGTATTGCTACTTATAACAATTCCAAAAAAAATACAGTGTATAGTCAAATGTATAGGTAAAAGACTTATGCAAAAATATTTTCTAAAATTAATCAAGAACCTCGAAAAAAAAAATCACACGAAAAAACTTTTTCGTCTCGAAATGCTCAATATTTTGAGCGATAACTGTTATTTTTTTTTTTACTATCAGAAAGGAAATTTAACCAACTAAAGACATGTAAAAATATTTTAACATTACAGCGTATTTTTTTTTTTAATTAATTAAATCTGCGAACTATCGTTCATATTGGCAGTCACGAGAATCACACGCATCCCCATTTTCAACCTTATTTGTTTAGGCGATGAGTTAAACGCGCGCTCAAGGTCGCGGGCAGGTAATGTCGCCTTAACGTGCTTTCCGAGGCACGGAGGAAACTCGGTATGTAGTGGGTGGTCACCCATCTGCTGACCAACATAGGTAGGCAAGCGCGGCTTAATCTAAAGATCGACCTGTGTGGCAGTTATTATTAAGCCACGAGCTCCTCTCTTCTTCTAAGCGTGTCGATGACAATTTAAATTAGGTCGGCCCAAAACTTGGCGACGAAAATTTAAAAAGAATTCTTTTATTTTTATTATAAATGGGCTTGCTCTTGACCTCAATCTTGCCCTAAGGGCAGAGATGATGTCGGCGATGGAACGAGCTTACCCAGAAGAAGCCTGTTTACTCGCGACTTATATAGATTAGGGTTATATGAAATCGTCTCGCTCTTCAGAAATTATGTGGTCTAGCAAAACAATGGTACGAGTCTCTTCCATCGCTCGATTTCTCATGGGAGGAGTGGCAAATCAAATTTAAGAAAGCATTTCCAAATGATGTAAATTTTGGTAAACTCCTGGAAGAAATGCTAAGCCGAAAAACTCGCACAGACGAAACGCTTAGAGATTACTTATTAAGTAGATGCGAGATTGTCGGTCGCAAGGCCGTTGATTGTATTATATACGGAATTTCTGACAATTCCATTAGAAATGGGGCTCAAGCTTTAAAATGTGAAGAGCCTGAGGATCTGTTAAACTATTTAGCATCGCAACAGCAAACTTTAGCGAAGGAGCCCGTGCGAGGATCATCCGATCGATCTTTTCGAAAGCGTGATTTCCGTGCAAGTAATAACGATCAGAATAGGGTTTCATCGTCAAATAGACCAACTGAAGGTACTTGTTTTAACTGTGGCGAACGCGGCCATAATTATCCTTCCTGTAACAAACCTTTGATAAAATGTGTCAAATGTAACAGGGTGGCCATAATTCGATCAGATGTACTAGGAAGCCTTTACAGGAAACCAATAGCCAGACTACTCAGAATACTGAAAAAAAAGTACTCCAAGTATCTTCTGAATTACAGAACAAATTAAATCCCAAAAATTCAGACCTTGTTATTAAAAATAACTCTTTAAGCAATAACAAGAAATTTAATAAAATTGCTTATGTTAATGGTACTCGGCTAAATGCTTATATTGATTTTGGGAGTGAGTGTAGTATGATCAGGAATTCAGAAGCTAAAAGCCTTGGTCTCGTCGAGTGCTACGAATTACTGCCAACTATAAAAGGTTTCAGCCATTCCAATGTCAAACCAAAGTTTCAGTCCACCATTTGTGTTAAAATTGATGAAATAGAAAGTGAACTGAGTGTTTTGGTTGTTGACGATGAATTATTGGACGCGTCAATGCTAGTAGGGCAGAACTTTACTGAGCTGCCGTCTGTGATGGTAATTAAAGATAGTGAGAGGCTTAACTTTTATCAGGCTCCTTGTTTTGACTCTAGCGATAGGGACACAGTTCTCGATCTGTATGTTGCTAAAGAAGTAGTCATAGTAAAAGGAGGGCTGGTAGAAGTTTTAACACGTGAATCGTTTACGGGTGACATATACTCCGATGGATGCACTAGAATGAGTCCAAACAAGGAGTACTATCTACATCAGGGGTGTTATAGGATAGAGGGTAGCAAAGGAGTAATATTTGTTACGGCTTTGACAAATACTCCTATTACTTTCAAAGCAGACAAACTAATAGCTAGAGTTACACCCATTAAAGAAACTAAAACGTTGATCGTGCAGTCTGATAAAAATCATAGTGAATTATTGCCTTTAAACGAATCCGATATTAAAGTAGGACATGACTTGGATCAAAACAACCGCAATAAATTATACAAACTTTTGCAAAAGTATAGGAACTGTTTCGCCGCTAATCTAGGTGAGTTGGGTTGTGCGAAAGGTACTGTTATGAACATAGATTTGCAAGATAAGGCTCCAGTTGTCTACAGACCCTATCGTCTGTCACATCATGAGCGTCAAAAGGTTAGGGATATTATTAATGATTTAGTTAAAAATGATATCGTACAAGAGTCCGATTCAAATTATGCCAGTCCAATACTATTAGTAAAAAAAAGGATGGCGAACCCCGGCTTTGCGTCGATTACCGGGCGCTGAATAATAAAACAGTTAAAGACAAATACCCATTGCCGTTAATTGACGACCAACTTTCCAACCTAAGTGGCAACCAGTTTTTCATAACTTTAGATTTAGCTTCGGGCTACTATCAGATACCGATGGGAGAACAGAGCCGTCACTTGACTGCGTTCGTCACCCCGGACGGACATTATGAATTTAAACGCATGCCGTTCGGGTTGGCAAACGCACCCTCAGTTTTTCAAAAAATGATGAATCGTTTACTGGGTTCACGTAGATTCACATCCGCACTAGCGTACATGGATGATCTCCTTATTCCGTCGGCTTCCGCAGACGAGGGTTTTGATCGACTGGAAGACGTACTTAACGTGATTCAAGAGGCCGGTCTCACATTAAAGCTTGCTAAATGTAGTTTTTTTCGATACCACTATTGAATATTTAGGGTACGAAATCTCATCGGAGGGTATAAAACCTAGTGAACGAAAAATTATGGCTGTGCGAGATTTCCCCGTGCCGCGTAATGTCCACGAAGTAAGGCAGTTCCTCGGTCTGGCGAGTTATTTTCGTCGATTTGTTAAAGGATTTGGAGAAATTGCTAACCCTTGACAACTCTTCTCAAAAAGGATGTACAGTGGCGATGGAATTGTGAAGAGTTAAAGTCCTTCACAAAATCACAACCCTAAAAGACCACCTAATCGAACGTCCGCTGTTGGCTTTATACAACCCAGAGTTGGAGACTGAAGTGCATACAGATGCTAGTGCTCTTGGCTTGGGCGGTATTCTAATGCAATGGCAGCTTTCTCCCAGGGTCTTAAAACCCATTGCCTACTTTAGTCGGCAAACTTCACCCGAAGAACAGCATTTCCACTCGTACGAGTTGGAGACGTTAGCCGTGGTTTGCTCATTAAAGAAATTCCGCCCTTATCTTTTGGGACTTAACTTCTCTGTTTATACAGATTGTAATGCGTTGCGAACCACCTTGACTAAAAGAGACTTAATTCCTCGTATAGCACGTTGGTGGTTGCAAATTAGCGAGTACACCTTCACCATAGAGTATCGGTCAGGTAGTCGAATGAGCCATGTCGATGCTCTGAGTCGGAATCCTCCGAATGGAGATATTACGAACCAGATCTTAAAAACCATGAACATCACCACAGATAACTGGATACTCACCCTACAGATGGCAGATCCCAAACTCGAGCATATTTTCAAAATTCTAAAACCTAATGTCACTAAGGAAGTTTTAGAAATAAAAAAGAACTACGCCATTAGGAACCATTCGTTGCATAGGAAGGTTGGGGAAGAATTTCGCTTAGTTATTCCCAAAGATGCTAGATGGCAAGTGTGCAAGGCAAGTCATGATGACGTAGGTCATTTTGGGTTGGCTAAGACACTAGAGCGAATTCAGGGCCGTTACTGGTTCCCAAAATTAAGGCGTTTTGTAAAGAAATATGTTGCAGCGTGCATAGACTGTGCATATAGTAAAGACAATGCATCCCGCATTCGCACTGGCCTTTTGCATCCCATACAAAAAGTGGAAAAACCCTTCCACACGCTCCATTTGGACCACTTGGGTCCATTTGTAAGGAGCAAGACTCGAAATAGCTATATTTTGACGATAGTGGACGGTTTTACGAAATACCTCTTTGCCAAACCAGTTAGAGACACAAAAACAAAAAGCGTTATTAAAGTTCTGGAAAATTTGTTTTGTGATTTCGGCATACCATATAGAATTATTTCGGATCGCGGGACGGCTTTTACATCGGGTCAATTTAAGAATTTTTGTGTTAGTAAAGGAATCAAACATGTCCTTAACGCTGTTGCTTGTCCCAGGGCAAATGGACAGGCTGAGCGATTCAATCAAACTATCCTTGCAGCTTTGTCTACACAAAATTTTGGCAAAGATGAACGTATTTGGGACGAGCAGCTGGGTCAAGTCCAATGGGGAATAAATAATACAGTTAACGCTACTACCAAGAAAAGTGCATCGGAATTATTATTTGGAATAAAACTAAATGGCCCCGTTGATAACATGTTAACAATCGAGACCCTTGAACCCATTCGTGAATCGCCTTCTCAAACTTCAACTCTCACAGACATTTCTCCCACTAATATTAGTAACGATCATTTTCCCAATAGCAGTAACCATGTCAATAGGTCTCCTGATGATTCGTCTGATACTAGTAATGCCGATCAATCACCGTCGAACCTTCTAAATAACTCCACTCTTGATCCATTAACACATGAGATCCTTTGTCCATTTCCTTCCACTTTATCTGATGTGTTGGTGGACAATGAACCCTCTAAACCATATTCGCCAGTTCGCTCAGAGCCATCTGCGGAACTTGATAGAATTAGGAAGGAAGCTTCAATTAACATTACAGACAATCAAGTGCGTCAAAAGGAAGTTTATGATAGGAACAGGGTTCCAGCATCTTCATATTCCGTAGGTGATTTGGTAAAGATCACAAGGACAAATTTTAAGAACGATGGCAAAAGCAAAAAACTTTTACCAAAATTCGTAGGTCCCTTTAAGATTGTAAAATGCTTAGGAAATGACCGTTATCAAATCGCGAATGTCCCCGGCTTTAACGAAAGAAAATACGAGTCTGTTATAGCGACAGATAGAATGCGACCTTGGATAAATATCCAAGCTCTAGAAATTAACGGATCTTCTAGCCCTTCTACATCGGACTCTGATACTAGTTCAGATAAAGAATAATGAGATTGTAATTTTTTATTTATGTATTAATATCTGCTGCAATTGTACATGTATTTTTGTTTTGTATTCATACTTAAACGTTTAAGACAAAAAAATGTATGATCAAAGCTTGTAAGTGTTTGTGGTAGAGGTTGTACTATGGATATCTACAATTTTAATGTATTAGAGATTGTATTTAATTAAAGATAATTATAATTTTGTTGTAATATTGATAGGATATGTTTCAATCAAATTGATGTTATATTTATATTTGAATTTGACTTTAGTTGGTTGTTATCTAAAACATTATCTACACTATCTACACTTCTACACTAATATTATAAAGAGGAAAGATTTGTACCTATTTTTGTATGTTTGTATGTTTGTAATGAATAGGCTCAAAAAGTACTGGGCCGATTTCAAAAATTCTTTCACCCTTGGAAAGCTACATTCACCCTGAGTAACATAGGCTACTTTTTATCCCTGTATTCCCACGGTAACGGGATCTACGCGGGTGAAACCGCGGGACGTCCGCTAGTGTTGTAATAAAATGCAGGTATGTATTATGCGCCGATTAAACATGATTATATCGAATGTCGTGATGTATTGCGTGCATCGGAGTTTTGCACGCAGTCGGACGGCCGAATGTCGTGATTTATATTGATTATTTGCTATTCAGTTGCTGTTTTGACTTTAAATTGTAACGGACATAAATAGTTTATTAATCTTTGATTATTTTGGTAACTAATTCATACTGTGCATTTTAAATATACTGATTATTTAATAAGAATTATGAATAATTATGATTGTCAGATATTTAATATTAAAATCAAGTTTAGTTTAGTTGTTGTATTGATGTCAGTAAAGTTGGAAGGGGCATTCCCGCCATATTTTCGGTGGCGGTGATGTCCGACGTCCGACCACTGCGGAGTCAGTTATTCGGTAACCGTTGAACAGTGAAGTCGATCTCACTTAAAGTACCGCGCGAGTGAAATATTATAAAATTGTCACTAGTGTGTAGAATATTATTATAGTTTAAATAATAATAATAATAATAATAATCTTTATTATGAACATCTTACAAGGTTTCTTTGAGGTGAGACCCTGACCTCCAAACTAGTAAAATACTGTATCATGAAGGTCAGTTCCTTCCCTTCACAAACGTGTTATTAAATACGAGTACAGTAGGTCCATAATTTTAACGTAGGCTAACTTCTATCTTAGACTAGCAAACAAAAAAAAATATATTACTAGATTTCAGTATAGCTAAAATCAGAAAATAAAGGTAAAAAATAAAAGAAAAAGGAATGTGTGTGTGTGTGTAGTTGTGTGTGTTTGTGTAGTTGTGTGTGTGTGTAGTTGTGTGTGTGTGTAGTTGAGTGTGTGTGTAGTTGTGCGTGTGTGTGTATCTATGTATATGTGTGTGGGTGATCTGAGCGTGATTGATTGTGAATTTCATACCGTTACAATAAAAAGAGATTCTATTTTTTCATAGTCCATGTCATTCAACCATGCAATAATTTTGCTTTTGACTTGATTATTACTGAATGATCTGATGTGTTGAATGGACTGTGTTATTTTATTGTATAACCGTGGAGCTTGGACGTTGTAAAATCTGCTAGCAAATTTTGTGTTGGCTCTAGGCACTGGACAATGCACTTTTCTTTTATTCAACTTGGGTAATATCGGAATGACCTGTTTGTGGTATCTACGTAAGACTTCATAAACATAAAGTTTACGAACGCTCATGACATTTATTTGTTCATATAGATCTTTGGTGGGATAGCGGTAGGGAAATTTAAATGCGACTTTTAGCAATGATCTCTGTGCGCGCTCAAGAACAATCATAATTGTTTTACAAGCCCCACCCCAAGCACTGATGCAGTAGTTAATAATACTTTGACCAAGAGCAAGATATGTTTGTACCAGGAGATCTCTGCCAGCCACATCACGCAGGTTTTTAAACGCGAGTATAAGTTTCCTTGTCCTGGCCGCTACCGAATTTATGTGTGCACCCCAGTTCAGTTTGTCATCTATTATGACACCTAAATACTTAATGGCTTTTGATTTAGCTAAAATGGGACACGTGCAACTTGTATCGTTATCTAGATAAGGATTCCTGTTGCATGGGTATGTGTGACTCTTAATTGTAATTGTATCCTTTGGGGCGCCTGATTTGGTAATACTAAAACAAAGATATTTTGTTTTCTCCGCATTTAGGTTTAACAGGCTGTTTTCTAACCACCGCGTTACGATACGTAACCCTCTCTCAACAGTAGTCCTTATTGAGTGCCATGAAGTATCGTGAAACAGAATAACCGTATCATCTGCGAACATAACTAATTCAGCTTTATCAATTTTGATGTTGCAAAGCTCATTAATATAGAGTAAAAATAGGCTTGGTCCGAGTGTACTCCCCTGAGGAACGCCATATGCAATGTCAATGCTGTCGCTAACCTCCTCTCCAATCCTAATGCACTGTTGCCTTCCAGATAAATAGTTCTGAAACCACAGAAGTGGAATACCTCTGATACCTGCATTCTGAAGGCGTGAGATGAGAATAGGAATTGAAACGGTATCAAATGCCTTCTGTAGGTCCAAAAATACCCCCACGCATTTTTCTCCCTTGTCTAAATATGATGTAATGCTAGAGGTTAACCCATCCACAGCGTCAGTAGTCGAACGATTAGATCTAAATCCAAATTGGTTGTCGGACAAGATGTGATTTATTTTTAGGTATTTCGTTAATCTCTTATTGACTACTTTCTCTAATATCTTAGACAAAACCGAAAGAAGTGATATAGGTCTATAATTATTAGGTACATTACGTTCACCGGACTTGTAAATAGGTATCACTATAGCTTTTTTAAATTCATTGGGAAAACTTCCACTACTTAGGTTTAAATTGCAAAGATGACTAATAGGAGAGCTAACACGAAGGCATAGCTGTTTAATTACTAACGTGGAAATTTTATCCCAACCTGTGGCGCTGCTTGATTTAAGGTTCCTTATTATATCCATTATTTCTACGGGGTCAGTTGGAGCAAATGACATTGAATTTGGAGGCCCATTACATGTTAAAGCTTCATTCGCAAGCGTTTGGTCACTGATTTGGAGTCTACTTAAAGTAGCGTTAGCTAGATCCTTACCGATCGAGGTAAAATATTTGTTAATTTGCTTTAATGAGTCATCAGAATTTTCAGAAATTGTAAGGAGTTGTTTTGGACAATCGTTCTTTTTATTAAGATAGCATACTTGTTTGATAATATTCCAGGTTTCTTTGGTATTGCCTTTATGTTTTTGTAATTCGTGCTGATAATATTCTTTCTTTAACAGTTTTACTAATTCATTACATTTATTCCGATACGCAGTGTAATATATCCGTAATTGTTCATTATTTAATTGTTTTTTGATTTTTTTATGAAGATTATCTCTTTTATTAATAGAATTTAGTATCCCGGCCGTTATCCATGGTTTCAAAGGTCTTTTTTTTCGTGGTAAGTGGATCATTTTTGTGTTATTATTTATGGCGTTTTGTAAGCATGTTATTAAAGTTTCAGTTGCAAGATTAACGTCAACGGTATTAAAATAATCATCATTTAATGTTAATTTTAGTTCTTGGTCAATATTATCAAAATTGGTAACGGTTCTAAATGTTGGAACATTTGAAATTTGTTTCGTTATATGTGCCTTATCTATGTAAAGAAGTATAGGAGCGTGATCAGTAAGCTCTTCAAAAACTATTGACTGTATATCACACGAGGTTTTAACCATAAAATGATCAATACAGGTCCGGATTCTTGTGGGAAGGTTAATAGCCTGTTTTAAGCCAAATGAAGCCATTAGATTAAGATACTGATGGGCGTGGGCATTTAAATTATCCGCAAGAATGTCCAAATTTATGTCACCTGTGAAAATGATGTTAGCGGTTGTACAGTTCTGTAGAATTACGTTTAAGGAATCAATATATTTTGTTGGATTGTGGAAACAAGGTGGCCTGTATGAACATATAAGTGTGTAGCTTTTGCAAATATCTACCACAAGACAATTTCCTTCATCCATGAATGGCTCATAATATGTGCAGTCGAGTTCATCTCTAACGTACACGATAATCCCGTCATTTTTATTAAAACTGTTTTTGGTACTAAATGCGCTGTAGTTTGTTATTGTAGGTATGATGCTGTTTTCGTCTATCCAACACTCTGTTAATACGAAAACATCTATTGTGATATCTATTTTCGAAACAAATATAAGAAATTTGTCCAGGTTGCAATTTACACTACGTATGTTAATTGTTATTACTGTTAGAGAGTTATTGCTCAAAGCATTATATTGTAACATATTCGAACAGTTTTCAGGATTTTCTAATTTAAAGCATTTAATTTCCATAGTTGAGTCTAAATCTGTCACTATATTATTGTTTATGTTATCGAATTTTTATCGAATAGTCTAAAAGGCACGCAACAAAGGATCATTCGGTTTTGTTCGTGCATGTTAAAGGCTATTGACATAGTATTAGTACCATAGTATAAAGAAGGGAAGTAGGGTATCTTCATACAAACGCACCGCGCGCGGCTTGTATGTGTGCGCCTAGTATCTTTACGGTCGCCGCACGCACACTCAAACAAAATCTCGCTGCATTTCGCACTGAGCCAGTCAAGGTTAACACCGCACAAGGTTCGCGCGACGCACGGCTTTTCGGCACCGCTAAGTACCTAAATGAAAAATGTCTGATAATCGCAGGAGAAGTTATTGCTGTGTGTTTGGGTGTCTAAATAATTCATAGATTCCAGAGTTGAGTATGTTCAGATTACCTACTTATTTTTTTGTTGTTGGTATTAGTTTTCTATCAGACAGACGAAGTAGGCAGGCCTACTTTCCCACTAGAATGTATTAGGTAGGTAGGTACTTTTGATGATATGCCGCTATTGCTTTGTTTACGTTTAGTCATGCCGATTTCTCAGTATTGTAGGTAGGTATAGTAACTAAGTATGTACCTACTATCTGTATTATTTTATGTTGGTTTAGTCAAAAGTAAAAACATATATATTGTTCTTTATGTGCAAAAATACTACATTATGCCTATTAAAAAGTAAACAAAAAAAACTGACAAGTATATACTAAGTAAATAATTTAAACACAAGCTCTTACGCCCAAATACTCAAACGTCACTCAATTATAAGTAACCCTCAAAACTCCTGCTATCTCTGTCACTCTGCGTTAAAGTAACAAAGACAGCACGAGATTTAAGTGCAACTTAAAGTTGAGTGACGTTTGAGTATTTGGGCGTTAGTCTATAAACTATAAATCTTTGTTGGTCCTCTTTTTAAGCAAAAGCCTTTTTATTCCGAAACTATTAGGACTACATAGTTGAAACTTGGTAAGTAGATGTATGCTGTGAACCGCCTTACGATATTTTTACAAAAAAAATAAAAATAATGTAGGTAGTATGCTGTACATCTCAATGAAACTCAGACAACACAAATAAAAAAATATACAACTTCCCGGCCCTTGCCAATTTTTAGGCACTGTATTAAAATTTAGCTGAAAGTGACAACCCTGACACATGCAAGTACGGTAGGTAATTATGTCGCGGATTGGGCCGGAGATGCTCTACTTCCCTTCTTTATACTATGTTAGTACTCTTAAAATTAAATGTAAAGAATTCGAAATATGTAAATATTATTATTTTTGATACTTTGTAAATATTTGTAATCTCTTTTGTGATGCTATCTATAAAATTATAATGTAGAATATCCAGGATTAGAACGGCATTGTGTGTGTAATTATTTTCATTGTGAAAGAATGTTGAAAATTGATTGTGTGTGTATGTGTGTGTGTTTGTAATTATTAATAAAGTATTGCAAAGAAGCACTAAGGCTAAATACAAGTAACTTAAATTATTAAAGAATGTGAAAATCTTGTTTTGATGTATCACTGGTGATAGTCATTTCGCACTCTTAAGGGAGGCCAAATGTTCTTCATTTTTTACCAAAATGTGTGACTTCCCTTCCATTTCTCGAAGAAAAACTCTCCCGTTTGCTGTCCAGCAGAACTTAAAGTTTTCGTTGGTGGCAAAATCTCTTGCCAGGAAAAAGAGTCGTCTTCCCTTAGCAGTGAGTCGTTCTGATAGGAAAATCGGCGAGCTGTTACGTTCCAGTCCCAGGTGAGTGGAGTTAAGTTGCTGCAGGGGGTTGTCTCTGTTATATTTCCGAGCCATGGTTAAAATGTTTTGTTTAATTAAGGTGTTAGATAATTCGACATAGAGAGTTCCGATGTATTTATCCTTCTTACTGGGTACCCGATACACGTCTCTAATATCTCCAGTCGCTAAATTTATTTTCAGGTAATCCGAAAGTTTTGAAACCATTTTGAAGAGATTCTCTTTCTTGCCATCGTTGGGCTTTGATACATTCCTTATTTCTATCATAGTTTTAAGAGAATTACGTTCAATTTCTTCACACTTATCTTTCATAAACACTAATTCGGTAATTAATGATTTACGCCCCTCTTCTAGGGATATAATTTTACTTTCCACGCTTTTAATTTGTTGAGAGACAAATTGAATGTTATTGTCGATCTCCATATTTTTCTCAGAGATCACCGTACAATACGACGAGTAACCTCTTGTTACTTATGCACTCCTAATTTTTGTGTCGAATTAATGCAGGCAAAATATTAATATTTTTGGATTTTAAACAACTATAAACACGTCCACTTGCTGATAGATCCGAGGGGGGAAGATGAAGAAAATAAAGTTAATATTGGTGTACAAGGAGTTTTATTTTACAGGGAAGGTTTAAACGGTGAGAAAGTGGTAGGTAGGTAGGGTCGTAGGTAGAGTAGTAGGTAGGTAGTGTAGTAGGTAGGTAGGGTAGTAAGTAGGTAGGGTAGTAGGTAGGTAGGGTAGTAGGTAGGTAGGGTAGTAGGTAGAAGGTAGGGTAGGAAAAAGAGCATTGCAACGCATGCCGGGAACAGCTAGTTAATAATAATATTCTGCGGTTCCTTTTTGCGATATTTTTCAAGTATTGTGGATTGACATAATTTGTATTTCCCTACTAAAATACGAAAGTTAATCTGTCTGTTACATCAAAAATCAAAACCACTGAACCGTGAGGAAGGACATATGGTACCTACTTTTTTACGAAAACGACGGAAACGCGGACGAAGTCGCGGGCAAAAGCTAACTTATGTAATAAATGTTAAAGAAATAAATAAAAGTGATGTTGTAATTTTTCTTACCTTCAGATCCTCATTCCAGAAATAAATGATTAGAGAAACGTTCTGAATTCAGATCGAATTATTTTATTCATTACAATAACCACTTCACAATTTTATAAAACTGTATGAAGGCTGAACCATTCGTGCAAAAGTACTTCCAGTTAGATTTAAGTTTGACTGTAACACGTAACGTAAGCCGTAGCCTTGTCTTTCATAGATTGATACACGAACTCGCTGAACTCGCTACACTGAAAAGAAAACACTGTGTTTGTGTGTGTGTGGTGTGTACAAACTTTTACTTACTCTATGGTGTGTACAGATTCTGATCATGAAGTTAAACTTAAAGATAATTATGGAGACCACACGTCGAATACCTACTTGAAAACTTATGCATCGCTATCTCGCTCTCTGTGGTCTGACCCTCTCTTTCTAAGTAGGGAAACCTTTATTTTATTTTACCTTTAGAGCGAGTATGATAATGACTATATAATTAAATGAAGGTCCCAACTCCCACGGAAAGTCCCAGATATATCCCCAATATGGTCACACTACTTCAGTATGACTTGTCTTCCTTTAAACAAAAACAAATGAAATTGCAGTAAGTCTTCGATCAATCAGTAAGTCCATGAAATTCAATGTAAAACTGTTTGGTCTTTACATAGTTATCTAAGTTATCATTGACTAAATCATAGGTATATACAAAGAAATATATGCAGAAATATGTTTACAATTATTCACTGTCAAAAATCACGATTTAAACACTTACGCGTGAAATCTTATATCAACTACGTACTACCACAACCACGCACTACACAAGTTTGCACCATTTTTTCAATAATTATAACTTTGATTACAGCACAGAACACATATTACCTAGCGGGATTACAGGCAAATATCTCAAACGAACGAAACTGTGAACCGCAAAGTATTAGTAAACAACCGCCATCATGCCTAGAGTATATGTGTTCTGTGATGTAGGTATGGGCGTTATTTCACGTCACTAGTTACAATAACTGGTTACGGGGCATGTAACCGAATCACTAGTTTCGAGTCATACATAAACTAGTGATTTTTGTAACTAGTTACATTACCAATGCAGTGATCGAATGCAAAGCGAGACACGAAAAAAAAATACGTTGCGAGCCTGAGTCGTTTCTTCCGCGCGATTTTTGTAACTAGTTACATTACCAATGCAGTGATCGAATGCAAAGCGAAGCACGAAAAAAAAATACGTTGCGAGCCTAAGTCGTTTCTTTCGCGCGTAATGTCTGACTGGCCTGTTGGTCTAGTGGTTAGTGACCCTAACTGCTATGCCGGAGGTCGTGGGTTCGATTCCCACCCAGGACAAATGTTTGTGTGATGAGCACGATCATTTGTTCTGTGTCTGGATGTAATTTATCTATAATATGTATGTATTTAGAAATATATAAGTATGTTTATCAGTTGTCTAGTACCCATAACACAAGCTCTGCTTAGCTTGGGACTAGATGGCGTTGTGTGATAGTTGTGGAATATTATAGTTGTGGAATATTATTAATGGTTACTGCTTTGTGCCTACTTCTTTGTACTGACCGGCAAAGCGAGCAGAGACTTTCGTTTAATTTTCATAAATATTAATTAATTAGGGCTTAGAGATTAATTTAGATTGGTCATTATTTTTAACCTTCGACGGGCGGCGTACGAACACAAATTTGAAATTGTATTAGTGGGCAATTCCGAGAAAAATTGTACGTAAGAAAAAAGTACTGTCACAACATTTTACAAACAGTTTACTAGATCATCTTATATTCTAACGAATGCAGTTTTTTTTATGTACAATATAGCTCATTATCTTTAAAACGAAATCATTATGGAGTCAATTGTTGTTAATTCCACTGATCTAAAAATAAAAATAAGAAGCAAAACTAAGCTATCGTTAACTTTAACCAACCGAAGTTCATGGTTTTTTAGACATACTTCAGCATTGTTTGGAATTTACTAAAGAATATTGTTCTGTTTTTAATTATACCGTTAATTTTACTCATAAATCTTATTGTAATACTTTAAAATTTATGAAATTTAAATTAATCAAATTGGACCATGGTGGACATTCCACTTTAGTCATGGTACGGGAATACTATTTTATTTGCTTTCAATAGTAAAAAACTACCAAAACAAGTTATTTTATTATCATGGTAACATAATTGTAGTAGATCAGCCATTTCTTTTTACCCGTGGTGCATTTGTGACGCAGTAATCGGTGACGAAAGCCTTAGTAAATAAAAATACTCGATTACGAAGTCCACTATAGTCACAGCAATAACGTGATACCGATATGTTCTTTACATTATTTTATTTGCGAATTATACTTAATGTATCTGGTTAAGTCGTGAAGTAATTATTTCCTCTAAAAGAACAAAGAATATTGAGTGTTGTCGTTATTATTATTAGTAAGCGGAGTTCGTCACGTCCGTTTAGTGACGAGATATATAGGGGAAATTTTTAAATTGTCCGATTTATCCCTTAAGTAACGGTACAATTTTTCTCGGAATGGCCCTAGTATTTATTTATGTTTACTTTGACAAGTGAAGCGCTTTGCTGGGTCCTTTATTATGCGCACAGCCAAGGAGTGGAATTCCCTGCCTGCGTCGGTTTTTCCGAGTTCATATAACCCTAATCTGTTTAAGTCGCGAGTAATCAGGCTTCTACTGGGTAAGCTCGTTCCATCGTCGACATCATCTATGCCCTTAGGGCAAGATTGAAGTCAAGAGCAAGCCCATTTATAATAAAAAAAAAATAAAAAAAAGTAAAATTTGTTTAGTTCGTTGGTGAAGATAACGTAAATGATGTAACTGCGGTAGCTACAAAAACTAATTCTTTCAAAAAACCTACAGCTTGTGACATGTAACGATAACGTAGGTAACCATTTATATGTACGTTTCGAAAAAAACTTCGGTAACAACATATTGAATCACTGAATAGAATTTGACAAATAACTAGTTACTAAAATCACTAGTTTTCGAAACAGGTTACGCCTTCAAAGTAACTAGTTACGTTACGTTTCGCGAAAATCACGTAACGACCCATACCTACTGTGATGATGCATGTGGCAATGTTGCCACATTACCAAATCCTTAGATAATGGGAAAATAATTCACTGATTCGCCAACCTTGTTAAGCATTCGTGACATACAATTTTGGAATTTTAATTTCAGTAATCTTAGTTTAGCTTTTTATTTATTAGCAATTTGACAGTATTTAACTTCTGATTACGTTTGTGTGGTGACTCTTCTTAAAAATGTGGAGATTTTAATAACGAGATTGCAATACCATCGTCCACCCTAAAAAGAGGGAACCAGCAATGCCCAACACAGGAATGCACGACACGAGAACGCGCGACATAGGAATGTAAGTCTTGTGTTTTGAATTCCAATGTTGTACATTGTCATGTCGTGCATTCGCGGCCCGAACCTCGATTGTCCGGGCAAGAATGTACAGCACGAGAATTGGAATCAAAACAAACAGTGACGTCACATTAAAAAGTAAAAAGACATGTGACAATAGGGACGGGTGATACAATAAAATACTGGAAAATTCCGTGGTTCCTTCTTTTTTTCTTCGTGTTCCTATAATACGACCGTCTCGCGACAGTATCCTTTATGGGCGGCATGGGCACCGGGCCGTAGGCCGACGAAGGAGGCCGGCGGAGGCCCGGCACTTCGGGGACAGAAGATATTAGTGTTATAAAATATGCGAGCGTAGCGACCGCACGTCATGGAGTACAATTTAATTCGGCAGCACTACCTAGCTCAATTACCTAGTATCCAAGTCCCAAAATTTCGAGTTGCCCAACTAGTCGGCCAACCAATCGCGCGATGTCGCCGATTACTGTGTCGTACACTCCTGTGTTGTACATTCTTGGGCCGGACCAGCAAGGTACACCCCAGTAATTGGCGACATCGCGATGTCGCCAATTACTGTGTCGTACACTCCTGTGTTGTACATTCCAGTGTCGTGCATTGCTGGTATGTGCATTACTGTGACGGGCATTATAGGGACTCCTAGAAAGAGAGGTCGGACCACAGAGAGTGAGATAGAGAAACGTAAATATTTGACTCAAACTTTTTGGTTTGCAACACCATAAGGCCGGCCACACACTTCCGGCTTCCGAATTAGGTTTTCAGATCAGGAATTCAGATTCGGAATTCCGAGAGACTAGCGCACACGTTCGGTTTTTTTCATTCGGAATTTTATACGACCAGTACGTATCGAGACGCTAGTGAAAGCACACGTAAACATGGAAGATGGAGGGGCATTGAATGCCATCGCATTTTTACCCGACTGCGGCGAAGCCCAAAAGGAGGGTTATGTGTTTGACGTGTATGTATGTATGTATGTGTGTCCGTTTCTTTGTTCCCTCATAACTCATAAACGGATGAACCGATTTAAATGAAATATACGTCGTTAGATTCGTCTTGATGACGCGAGTGTTATAAGCTACATTAAACTTAAAAAAACAAAGAAAAATTGTGGATTTTGGGGGGCAAATCGCGGAGTTAAAAAAAAAAAAATTCCAATACCATCGAGTAGGGTATCAAAATAAAGGGTTTTAAAAGGAGATTACAAAAATATATAACACTTATATGTTTAAAAGAAATTCAAAGTGAGAAATCCTATAAACAAGCACAAAAGTTAAATAAATCATCTGCGAAGAATTTTACGCGACCAACGAAAGAACAAACAAAAGAACTAAAAAGTTGGAAATAAAAAAAGTAGTTAAAAAACTAAAAAACCCGACTGAAAAAACTAAAAAGCAAAAAAACAAGCACATTTTAAATTAAACAAAACTTGGAAGCAGGCGGGGTTCATTTAAATATTAAGTTATGAAAAGAAAAAATTAAAATAGAATGGACCCCGCCTGCTTCCAAGTTTTGTTTAATTTAAAATGTGCTTGTTTTTTTGCTTTTCAGTTTTTTCAGTCGGGTTTTTTAGTTTTTTAACTATTTTTTTTTACTGGTGTTTTTTAGATCTGCTCCCAAGCCAAGTCCTGTACGTCTCCCAAGGGCCCCACAGATTAACAGTCCGCCGCGCCGGACGATATCAGACTGTCAGTTAATCGCAATAGGTCACACACTAACAGTTCCGTTTAAGATTTCGGACTGACGATTTATACGAACTGACAGTGTGTGGCCGCTTGGCGATTTCTATTCTATTTTTGTTTAATGGCAATTAAAGCCGATGTCGACTATTCTGCCAATATCCAGTAAGTTGGACTTGACGATTTCAGTCAGCGTCGACAGATGACGGCCGGACAGCCCAAGTCTCTTTGGTCCAAGTTCTTGAGGCCAAATAAACACACATTAGCGGGTAGCCGGCCGGCGGCCTGTCGACCGGCATCTCGTGTCAGTCGAGCACCTTCAGTTTTCTATTTTTCGACTTGTTTAATTTTTTCTCGACAAAATGGACAACAAACCTCAACTTGTGACTACTTTCATAGAAATTTACAGGAGTTTTCCATGTTTATGGAAGGTAAAAGACGAGGCTTATCACAATAAGCGATTAAAATATATATTTTGAAGTTTCAGGGTACGATTACTCCAAGGGACTCTGATGAAATTCTTGTAGGAAATTTTAAATCTTCAAAACTTTGTCCAGTTGCCAAATACCGTAAAGTTACTATTAACCTTTCTCCTGCGCTAATAGATTGGCGCATTTTTGTATTTATTTTACTGATGTACGGTTTAAATAAGATATCAAAAGTTTCAGAAGTCATTCGTAAGTAATTAAATAGATCTTCCCGATGCGAATGCCTTAGTTCACGTACCAATGTCATGTGCGATCTAGATTCCCTTTGTTGAAGCCATTTTTTCATCCAATATCTCCTTTCTGATGATGAAAGTAAATGAAGTAGTAAAAGAGCACATCGTTTTTTTACGCAACATAATGATGATAACAAAAATTGACAACTACGCCCTACAGTGTTGCTGCGTTATGTTATGTATGAATGACTACCGCCTGTGTGTGGACACTCACACCGGTATCACACCATTGCCGGCGCGCGGGCGTACGATGGGAAACTGCGGACTTGCAACTGCTAGTGTGTAGTCGTTGATGTTGTACCAGGCCATTGCCGGCAGGCAATAATCGCTTTAGTGTGTAGGTAGTCGTTATAAACCTCGGACGGCAGGCCGCTGGATAGGACCAGAAACTGCAGGCGGACTGTTAATCTGTGGGGCCCATCAAGTGATAGTCCAGATTATAAATATCCCATATGCATGGATACTCGTATTTTTCCACCACCACCATGATTAAATTTTCGGCTTCACACATTTTGTTACTTACAGTCTGTCTATAAAGTCATGAAAATAATGTTTGAGGAACTAAGATTATTCAAAAGTAGGGTAACGCTAAATCATAGTACATCAAATGTCATCGGCTGTCATCAACTTATTTTTTATCTTGATATCTTTTGCATTTTTTATTGTTTTTCAAATCTACGTGGACAAAACTTCGAAGAAACGTGTTAAATATGAAGAAAACAAATAGGAGTGGAGCTCGGGAAATTATTTCAAAGTAAATCAGCGATGTTTGTTATAACACCAAGCTGGACAAATTTTATCAAATTTGGATGATATTTATACTCGAACAGCAGCTATGACAGATAAATAATCGTGTTATTGTTTGTATTTTATCGACCAGAAGTCACAAATTTACTAAATATACGATTTTAAGACTAAAACAAGGATTGCTTACATTGCGCATTTATAGGTTAGATTGCAAATATAAGTAGGTTATTATTGTAGTGCGACTAGAACTTTTGATACTTTTGGGTGATCTTTACCGCTGATTTTAAATATGAAGTTTTAACATGTTTGAAATCATAATAGTGCTAGTATCAATTTTTTAACTGACTTCTAAATAAAAAAAGTAGTTAAAAAACTAAAAAACCCGAATGAAAAAACTGAAAAGCAAAAAACAAGCAAATTTTAAATTAAATAAACAAAACTTGGAAGCAGGCGGGGTTCTATTTTTTTCATTTCATAATTTATTATTCAAATGAACCCCGCCTGGTTCCAAGTTTTATTTATTTAATTTAAAATGTGCTTGTTTTTTGCTTTTCAGTTTTTTCAGTCGGGTTTTTTAGTTTTTTAACTACTTTTTTTATTTCCAACTTTTTAGTTCTTTTGTGTTTGTTCTTTCGTTGGTTGCGTAAAATTCTTCGCAGATGATTTAACTTTTGTGCTTGTTTATAGGATTTGTCACTTTGGATTTCTTTAAAACATATGTGTTTAATATTTTTGTAATCTCCTTTTAAAACCCTTTATTTTGATACCCTACTCGATGGTATTGGAAAAAAAAGTTTTTTTGAGCTCCGCGATTTGGCCCCCAAAATCCACAATTTTTCTTTGTTTTTTTTATTTTAATGTAGCCTATAACACTTGCGCCATCAAGACGAATCTAACGACGTATATTTCATTCAAATCGGTTCATCCGTTTATGAGTTATGAGGGAACAAAAAACGGACATACATACACGTCAAACACATAACCCTCCTTTTGGGCTTCGCCGCAGTCGGGTAAAAAAGAAGGAGGTTCTCAATTCGGATATAGAGATATATATGTATATATTTTTACCCGACTGCGGCGAAGCCCAAAAGGAGGGTGATGTGTTTTTTTTATGTTTGTTCGGGCATAACTCCGTCACTTGCAAACCGATTTGAAAAAATCTTTTTTTGTTGAAAGGGTATACTTCCCAAATGGTCCCGTATTTTTTTATCGAAATCAGACAAGCGGTTTTTGAAAAATCAACAAAACTTAAAAAAAAAACTACATTGTCCACAAGACCCATGAAAAAAATTAAAAGTGAAAAATTAATTAAAAATTAACAAAAAATAAAACCGACTTCAAAAAAAAAAACACAAAAAAGTGAAAAATTAACTTTAAAAGAAAAATCAGTTTCTGAAGTCGGTGACTTTTGTTTGATTTCATTTTTTTGCCACCAACTTCAGAAACTGATTTTTCTTTTAAAGTTAATTTTTTACTTTTTTGTGTTTTTTTTTTTGAAGTCGGTTTTATTTTTTGTTAATTTTTTATTAATTTTTCACTTTTAATTTTTTTCATGGGTCTTGTGGTTTTTCACTTTTTTGTTTTTTTTTTAAGTCGGTTTTATTTTTTGTTAAAAAGTTTTTATCTGTTAGATATTACATTTTTTTTTAATCTTTCTTTCAGGAAAATCTGAGAGTACAGTGAGGCGTATTGTAGATGAAGGCTATAAAATTATGGCAAATTTGGAACCCCTGGCAAACACAGATCAGGCCGTCCTAAGAAAGAAATGGATGACTTCAACAGTGCACTTCGACAAAAAAATCAATTCTTTTACTAGGTAAAGAAAGAGGTACTTTAAGGAAACTTCAGGTAGTCGCCAAAACAGATCTGGATTTTAAATGTAGCAGTCCTGCGTAAAATGTTGAAATCGATTGGATTTTCTTACAAGAAGTTTAGTGTCAAAATAACAGAAAGGCTCTTATTGAAAAAGCACACATTGCAGCAAAACAGGCAAGAAAAAATGGGCATATAGTGGTACAAAAGTTAAAACATAATATAACATTAATAAAAAATATGTACGAACATTTTTCTTTTATTTACTAATTTTATTTCAATGAAGGTCGGAAGGAAAACATCGTGAGGAAATCTGGACCTATACAATACAATACAATATCTTTATTTTCTCTCTTCACAAAGGTTCACATACATATGCAGTTATAAAAAATTAAATTGTAAGAATAACATATTGACAAAATTTATGTTATATGTTCCCTTGTGAGAGACTGGCGTCCATACTAGGATACCCTGTGTGACGGATCCCCAGGCTCTCACCTCGAATACAAAGTAGTTACATACTATACTATAATTATAATATCTAATCTGCATACTCAAACAAATAAATTAATTTATTTCAGAGGGAAAAAACAGTCAAAATTATTTTAAATTTCAATTAAAAAGAACTTATAGAAACAAAATTAAGATTAGATAAGGTGTAGTGTAATGCGTGTGAAGTAATGTGTGTAGTGACCAGTGACCAGTGTAGGTGAAGTGTGTAGGTGATGTGTGCAAGTGTAGTGTGTGTGATGAAAGGTAGGATGATGGTATGGGTGTAGATGTGTCGGGTGATACAGTCGTGACCAGTATTACTAAAAATTACGAGGGTACGAGAAGTAACTGCTCTGTACTGTCATAATCTAATTTTTGCAACCAGGCTGATACTTTAATTTTGAAGTGCTTAGAGGGTAAAGAGTAAATTGTCAAAATTCTGTTTATTTTGTTGTATTATATAATTACCAAGAAAACCAAAATGACGACGGGAGAAAGCGGTGTGGAACGGAGTAGTGGGACAAACTGTGTGTTTACGTCTTTTACCCTTAAAGAGGTTAGGGTCATAGCAAAGAGACGAATGCCTGCGCATTAAGGTTCGTAAAATAAACAGTTGCCGTACAGTTAATACTCCAATTCGCTCATAAAGCCCTTTAGTGGGAAATAGGAATGGCAAAAAGTGGCTAACCTTTAAAACGGCCCTTTGCGAGCGTTCAATCCGGAGCATTGTTGTTTTAGTCGCACCACCCCATACAGTGATGCAGTAAGAGATTAGCGATTGGCACAGCGCAAAATAAACTGTTCTCATTACGCCAGAGTCAGCAACATGACGAAGGTTTTTAAAAACAAAAATTAATTTCCGGACTCTAGACGAAAGAGCATTTATGTGGTGGTGAAAGCTGAGAGTACCATCAAGGATGACTCCCAGGTACTTGATTGTTTCTGTTCGTTGGAGTTGGGGACACAAGCAAGGAGCACTATGAGAAAAAATGCATGAGGATGCATGAGCAATGATTTCAAAGTTATTCGGTAGGGAAGTTGGTTTTTTTAAGTAAAAAGGAATATACTTTGTTTTGTCCACATTGAGAGCGAGTTTATTCTGAGCTAGCCATGACAATACTGAATTTAAGCCCGTCTGCGCATGACAGTATACTTCTGACCACGTATCAGCTTCAAACAAAAGCGCTGTGTCATCAGCGAAGGTTATGATCCTACCGTTGTGCATCTTGAGCTCACAGAGGTCGTTGATGTAAGTCAGAAACATTGGAGGACCGAGAATGCTGCCCTGTGGCACGCCATGCACGACGGGAAGGTCACTGCTAGTCCATTCATCCACCCTGACTCTCTGGGATCTGTTGGTGAGGTAGTCAGAAAAAAGATCCAGCTGCTTCCCTCTTACACCAATGCTCTCTAATTTCTTCAGCAACAGTGGGATGGAGACTGTGTCAAAGGCTTTGGCAAGGTCCATGAAAATCACGATAACTTTCTTGTTCGCATCGAGTTTATCAGATACAAACTTGGTTAGATCGTGAATGGCGTCACTGGTCGACAGGCCTGATCGAAAAGGCGAAAGCAGAGAATTTTTTTCCAGGTAGTCGACCAGGCGATTTTTCATTATCCTCTCCAGAATCTTAGACAAAGCTGGGAGGATGGAAATTGGTCTATAGTTATCGACACAGCCTCCATCTCCACTTTTGAATATAGGACGAATCTCAGCTATCTTCCACGCATTTGGAAATTTGCCGGAGTCAATGGCGAGGTTGCAGATAAATAAGATTGGAGAAATGAGAACATGTCTATATCTCTTTAAAATGCTGGTAGAGATGTTGTCATAGCCAACAGCGCAACTAGACTTAAGACCATGAATGATGTTATCGATCTCTTCCATGTCTGCTGGAAAAAACACCATCGAGTCCGAATGGGGCTTGAGCGGAAGCGATGGGATATTATTACCGGAATAGCAGCGGTCAGCAATATTTTTGCCAATGTTAACAAAAAATTCGTTAATTATATTAGTTGAAGATATAGGATCATCAGTGTTGATTATCTGTGTGGCATCGTTTTTAGATTTTTTTGTGTGTGTTATGTCTTTTATTTTGTTCCATAGATCTTTGTTACTAGTTTTAGCTGCAGTCTGAAGTTCTGATTTGTCATGTTCCCTTTTTATCTTTTTTAAAAGTTCGTTACAAAAATTTCGATATCTTTTATAGGTTGTTAATATGTCTTTGTCGTTAGGATACTTTTTAGCTTTTTGATGCAGTTTGTCCCGATTCCTCATACACCGTAATAATCCAGTGGTTATCCAAGGCTTAGTAATTTTCTTACGGTTGGAGGTTTTAATAATTAGTGTGTTGGATTTTATAATACAATTAATTGAGTTAACAAAGTACTGAACAGCAATATCAACATCTGTCATGTAATACAAATCTTGAAAGTTGGCATTAATAATTTGGCTTATTCCACTTTTCCCCGTTGGATGATCCCCATTGATGGGGATTAGTGAACTTTTTGTTCACTATTCCCCGTTGACCCAAAATTTTTATTTAATGGGGATAATTGAACTAAAAAGTTCAATAATCCCCATTAGGTAGGTACGTTAAAAAAATTAAATATATGAATCATGTTACATTTATTAATTAAAAATATAACTTTCTTTTACCTAATAAAATCACAGATTGTACAATTATTAATTTAAAATAAAAAATATAACTTTCTTATACCTAGTAAAATCACAGATTGTACAATTATTAATTTAAAAAAAAAAAAATAACTTTCTTATACCTAGTAAAATCACAGATTGTACAATTATTAATTTAAAATAAAAAATATAACTTTCTTATACCTAGTAAAATCACAGATTGTACAATTATTAATTTAAAATAAAAAATATAACTTTCTTATACCTAGTAAAATCACAGATTGTACAATTATTAATTTAAAATAAAAAATATAACTTTCTTATACCTAATAAAGTCACAGATTGTTACAATCATTAATTTAAAATTGTAGCATGAAAATATTTCTTTCTTATACCATGTAAAATCAAAGATTACACTCACTTAAGTTTTTCTAAACAGTGCCCAATCGTAATTTCATTATTAATGAGTTCCATTTGGACCTCCTGTATATAATTATCGCGATTGATGCTTTTTTTTGTTTTTTCCGCTATACCTTTATTTTCAGAAACCCCCAATGCAAGAACTTCGTAATACGATGCATCTTCAGCCAACGCTGTGAGGAGCTTCATAATGTTGGGTTTCTTTATTTTCACACGCTTTTTTATTTTATTATTCCATGCTTCGACTAAATTCGTAGTGCGATGAGTCTGTCCAAATACACACCACGTTTTAATAAAATCATCTTGTAGCCATTGTCTGAGCATGTAATTTCTAAACTCCTTGCTATTATCATCATCAGGGCTTTGAGAGGCAACATAAAACCAACCCGCAATGATTTTATCTGATGGTAACAAAGCCAAAGCAGTGCTAAGTGCAACTTGTCTTCTGGTTAATTTATCTTTTGTTAGTTTGAGTTGTTTTCCTTTCTTCCATATTGCCTGGGTGAAATGGAAATAACAGCCGCTAATAGATATATTTACAAAAACATTTCGCATTGCGTTCATCGGAGCCACTTCATAGTCACATTTAAATATTTCTGGATTCCAATCAGGTAATGCAGATTTTAGCATACTAAATAAAATTTCATATGTTTGTTGATTTTTATGGCTCATGAGGGCATAAACAAGTGGCACAATGTTTATGTGTTTTTCTGTACTGCCCAAATCCCCATGAATGGTGTAGAGTTGGTAAAAGGGAGATGGACAGATCCAAAACGTTCCATCACCCAAGAACATCTTCAAATTTTTCATTTGATGTCGGGCAAATTCAGAGCAAAAAGCTATTACACGGATACCACTGTCATTGTAGTCTGCAACATTTTTGAACTCAATTTTACTTACTTCAAATGCTGCATTTCTGTGTTTATATAATGTTGTTTTGATAGACTTCAGGGCAGGGAATTCTTTTATTTTGTCAATTCCGGTATCTTTTAGTGAGCTCACAGCCGCGTTGTAAGCAGTGGGAATAGCAGGTGCTTCTGGATCCGCAAGTGTAGTTTTTAGTTTGAATAACCTCAAGGTAACTTCATTCCGCGCAAAATCAGGTTCACAAACATTGTGTCGTTTCTCAGCTACAACTTGATTGTCCTGTAAAATTAAGTAATAATAATTAATTACTTTACATTATTTTTTAAGTAAACAATATTGCACTTACATAGAATACAAAATTAAATAGGCTATTTAACAACCTTTAAAACTTATAACAAATTGTTGTTATCCTATCAGAATAGTTCAACAAAACATATTTCACTTTATGCTTAACTAAAATATGTAATAATAATTAAATATATACAATTCACTTCAGCTACACTCTTTTACACTAGGTGTAATAGACTTGTTTGACAAAAGAATGACGTCACACGTGCCGCCATGACAGAAACAGTGTTTAAACTTTAACGTTGATTTTTAAATTTTGATATTGATAAACGTGATATTGATAACACACATAACCTGAGTTATTATTGTCATTATTAATCACAAAATATAATAAGTAACTTACCATGACAGTGATGGATCCGGCACATTTACTTTGTTTTCTTGTGGTACACTCCCACAAAACTCCACCATTTTTATATTTGCATTTTTTACTGTATTGATGTCCGGCCCGGAGAAGTATGGTAGCTTTACCTTTTTTAACGTACTCTAAACAAACGTCAGTTGAACTACCAGCCATTTCCTTTATTTATTCCTATATTAAATATAACTGCGAACTGATAAGAACTGCACGCTTGAACTACACTACACACTACTAACCCTTAACGACTACGAAACAAAAACAAAAGATGGGTCGACCAATCACATACGAGCTAACTCGCACCCCGCTCCGCCACCGCCTTGCGCGCGCGCCTCTAGAAAATGAGCATCTTTTACAGTATTGTGTATCTTATTAGATAGATAGATATAAGGTCTTATTCCTAACATCGTTAGAACAATTTCGTTGGGGCAACAATCTGTTTTTCGTTCTAATAAAATCGTAAAGTAGGTATGTAGGTAATTTAAAATTTTGTTCTTACCTTATAAAAATAAAAGTACATGACCCATATATTTTATTTTTATATTGTTTTTATTTAACGTACCTAATTAGAAAAACTTAAGTGATTGTAATCTTTGATTTTACAAGGTATAAGAAAGAAATATTTTCATGCTACAATTTTAAATTAATGATTGTAACAATCTGTGACTTTATTAGGTATAAGAAAGTTATATTTTTAATTAATAAATGTAACATGATTCATATATTTTATTTTTTTAACGTACCTACCTAATGGGGATTATTGAACTTTTTAGTTCAATTATCCCCATTAAATAAAAATTTTGGGTCAACGGGGAATAGTGAACAAAAAGTTCACTAATCCCCATCAATGGGGATCATCCAACGGGGAAAAGTGGAATAAGCCAATAATTTCAGTGTCAATTTTTTCATAATTTAGTCTTCTGATTATTTTGTTTGTTTTGGATTGGCCTTTACTTAAATCCAAGATAAGAAAAACCGCATCATGGTCAGTAATGGAGGTTTCAGTCACGTAACATGAAGCAGGGAGTCGAGTTTTTAAAATAATGTGATCTAGGCATGTTTTGTTATGTGTAGGGAAGGTATAAGCCGGCAACATGCCATGGGATGCTAAAAGGTTTAGGTAATGAGCAGAATTGGAGTCTGTGTTGGTCTCTGTTATGTCCACATTTAAGTCTCCTATAAGAATAAAGTTTTTTATATTAGAGGTAGTTGTCAGAAAATGGTCAAGAGAATTAAAGAAGTTATCAAGGTTTCTGTAGCCAGCAGGTCGGTAAACTGCTAACATGGCCGTGTTTTGATTAATTTTGATCATTAGACAGTTACAATCAGAAATAATAGGTTCTTCTATGCATACCCCAATGTTATTTTTGCAGTAAATAACAACCCCTTCGTTTTGAGTTTTAATATTATTAGTTTTGTAGTAATTATAACCTTCGAGCAACGGAATATTGTGTGCACAACACAACCAGCATTCCGTTAACACAATGAAGTCCCAATCAATTTGTGATCTCTGTAATAATGTGAGTAAACCGGGTGTGTTACGCGTAATGCTTCTAATATTTTGATGTAGAACTTTCAGAGATAGTTCAGAGTCAGTTACAATGTTATGACAATCGTCAATATCACAGGTGAACGAGCGTGCCATGGAGATACTATCCAAGTCCGAGATTATATCTTTGGTACTATTGAACGTAAATATTAGGGAATAGTGATACCATAAATATGTTGGTGGTGCATGAAAACATAAATAAAAACATTACAAACCAATATTCAGTTATTAAACGACCTTTAATTAGTGACACATTAAGAAATGGCAATATTGTGTAGATTGCAGGTATACACACGTACGGTGGTATGTAATAGTGTATTTTAATACACTGCAATAACGCATCAATTGCTTTAACGTTATCGGTATGGATCAAATCACACCCGAACGTCCGAAACAATCTTAATTGTGGGGTATGTAGAAAAACTGTCACCGCAATAGGCCTGTCATACTGTTGAACAAATACAATTCGTGAATCGGGATATCTTTGTTGAGATCGTAAACAAGTATAGCTACGCTCGGATACTAACGTTCTGTTTACATTAGTGTTTTGAAAGAACATCATAATTAAGTTTAGTTTCGACTGTAATCGTGTATGAGTGTGTCAGTGTTAAGAATAGTATGCGTGTGATGTAAGTGTATTGATTTGTGTAGTGTAAAAAACAGATATTTCTAGTGATGATTATAAGAACACAAAAAAAAGAATAACAAATGTAAGCGGTAAGTACAAGTTCCAGTCATTGTTCAGACTTTAATTTAAATAGATCGTCCTCGCAGTCAATTCGGATCGGACGAGATGTTTCTGTTTCCTTTATGTAAATTTTGCCATACGAGTTCCAGAAGCTATGATAATTATTCTCAGTTTTAAAATTTTTCACTACATAGCGTAGTTTTTTGGCTGCAGGTGTCAAAAATTCATCAATATAAATTGGCTGGGACTGAGATGTTGTGGCCAGTTGAATGTGAGATGTATTTAACTTATTCTTTTGATTGTCCTTGTTGAACGTTCTGCATTTTTTGATCATGTTGTTCTTCGTGAACGTTGTAGTGAACTGAACGACAATAGGGTGCTTATTTTCGAGTTTCGTTTTAATTCGGAAGGCATCGTAAACATCGGAGTCATTAATCTGCTGACCTATAACTTTACCAATGTTTTTTACAATGGCGCGTAAATGTTCTTTATTTTCATTACGGTCTTTCGGTATATTATGGATTTCAACCGAGGCAGCTCGGGAATTTCGTTCTAGCAACTCGAGTTTCGATTCCAAATAAGCAATGGTTTTTTTGTTTTTGGAATTTTCCTGCTCCAACCTACCCATACGATCCAGGAAAGCGTCCTATTTATCAGAAACAAATTGTAGGTCTTTCTTGATGTCATCTGCTTGTTCCTGAATAGTGTGCATTGCCGAGTTGAGTTGATCTAACTTAAGGTTTTGTTGTTGCTGGAAACTTTCGAACATAGACTTGATTTCCGCAACAGCTGACTGGACATCATCTGTGAATTTTCTCTTAAAAGATCTCTGTGTAATATTCCTGGACCCGTCGGATTTATCACATCGGCTGGAAGGCAAATCAAGTTGAGTGTCAGACCCATAGCTAGCACAGTCTGCATTTGCCAGATTCGGAAAAGACGAAGAAGATTGCATAGGTACTGATACCGGCGTTGACGGCGGTGTGCGTTGAGTAGTAGCCATTTTAGCGGACAGCGGTCGGGTTAAAGCGCCTACACACGGCCCTAAAATCAGAGGCAATATCGGGAGAGTGGTGGGGAGCGCCCTAGATCGCTCCCTTGATCGTCTCATGAGTAGGCAAATCGTAATCAGTATTATTATTATTACCCCTAACTCAGAAATTGGTTCGGGCGAGCTTACGATTTAGGGCCGATTATCATCTAGGGAGCGTTGTCCGTGCGTGTGTAGCGAAATCGGAACCGATTTCACCTCAATGCGCGTGCGACTATAGTGGCAACAGGACGTGTTTTTTTGTAAATCAATTGTTATTTCGTGCAGACATCTGGCGAAGGAGAAGGAGCGAGAGGCCTGGATGAAAACAATTGATATTTTTAAGGATTTGTCGTATTTATGGGATAAAAACATAAAAAGCATTTAACCGCGACATGAGGCAGGAGGCCTATAAAATGCTATTACAAGTGTACAATGAAAAGTTCGGTAAAGACACTACGACGGCCAAGTTTAAGAAAATTATTGATTATTTATTTCGCCTTTTTTTATTTTTTGAGAGTATAGGTGGCATCTTGGATCGAAGAGCGCTTTGCTGCACGATGGGTTACGAACTAACTGGCAGGGACGTGTGTAGAGTAGTGCCCGATTTCATCCCCACCACCACTCTCCCGATATTGCCTCTGATTTTAGGGCCGTGTGTAGGCGCTTTTAGATGTGAGTGCTGCAGTGCGCTGCGAGGGACGACGTCTACGCAGTAGAGGTGGCAGCTGGGCGGGGCCAACGTCCTTGCAGTGTTACTGGTGTGATGTTGAGTAGTTGTATGTGTGCGTGCTGTTTACACTACTCACGCGGATTGAACTTTCAACTGGTTCTGGGCGCCTGGTACTTTTCGCTCGCTCGCAGATTATTATTTTAGTTTTAATTGAATAAATACACTAATTTAAAATAAAAAAAAGAAATAAATCGAAACTGTAGACACGACCGAACACATCGGCTATCCGAGGCAAGAGGGACCTATAATTATTATAATATAATAAGTCTGAAATCGCCAACCCGTCTTGAGCATGCGTGGTGATCAGTGCTCGTGCCTTTTCTGTTGAAGAGGCCTTTGCCCTGCAGTGGGACAGTATTAGGCTGTTATTATTATTTATAATGAAGGTCGCATCTTTGTCTATGATTTCTGTATTTTTTTTTAATAAGACAACAGATTTTAATTAAAACCAGGTTTACTTCTGGTACAAAATAATGTGCTAGTATCAAAATCATTTTTTTAGTCACACTATACAGGGTTGCTATGTGTACGACCGCAGCGCCCTCATTTATTTTCATGACTTTATAGACAGACTGTACGACGACGACGCCGACGGGTCGATAGACGTCCACTCCTTACAAGGATTGCGCGGATCTGAATTGAAATTTCCTTGCGTGTGCGGCGGACGCGGCAAAATGTACGCGAGCGCTGCGTTCGGAATGACATCATTAGGTTTTTTTCCGTTCTGACTGTCCGAACGCACCGAACCGAACGTTAGGTTTTTTTCCGTTCTTCAAAAAGAAGAATAGTGTGCGCCTTGTTGAACATTTTGTATGTAAGCAGAGCATTCAGGTTTCCGAATCTGAATTCCTGATCTGAAAACCTAATTCGGAAACCGAACGTGTGTGGCCGGCCTAAGATGCTTGTCACTGTCAGTAGTGTCAGTGTCAATTCACTAGCAGCCAAGCTAGCAGCCAGTGTTGCCAACTTAGTGGATTTTCCACTAAATCTGGTGGTTTTGACTTACCTTTTAGCGGACAAATATCGGTTTTAGTGGCTAGTGGATTTTCTAGTGGAATTAATTGGTACCAAAGAGTCGTATCAATCGGAGATTAACCATGATGATACAAACGGGAACGACTTATCTGAATATAACTTAATAATATAATTTGATTGACATCTTTTAAATACAGGTATTTTTAAGTATTTTGTTCTTCCACAAAAGCCATTAATTAATAGAGAGTTGAAGTTGATGTAATTTGTTACCTAATATGTATTTTTAATGTTATTGCTTTAATAAACTTTCCCAAAAAATATTGGTTACTTCTTGCAAAGGCCACAAATCTGCCAGAAATAAAGTTAGTGGAAAATTTTAGTGATTTTTTAAGACGTGCGATTATTTTTAGTGGAATTCTGGTGGTTTTAGACGTCGATTCTGGTGGGGAGCTTGATACTTCGTTGGCAACACTGCTAGCAGCTTTATTTGACGCAAAACCGCAAAATAAACTCGTCACAAATTCACATGCTCACTCGCTGTGTTTGGTTATAATAATAAAAATTAACATGACGAGAAACTTTAAGAAATTCGATAAAGATTCATCGGATGAAGACAGTTCATCTAGCATCTTTAATGATTCCAGTGATGACGAGGATGATATTGCTCTAACAGATACGAATGGTTAGTAAACGCACATTTTGTTTTCATGCCTAGCGCCTACACCGTAATAGCTCCGATTACGTTAATTGACTGAATTCTCAACAGAATTAGTGCGCACAAATTCCATGTGAAGTAAGCAGTAAAAGTCTCCGTATTCCTAGAATACAATAAATTATACGAAATAAACACGAAAGTAGCGTTACGGAGCATGATTACGGACACATAATTAGTTGAGTCATTAATTCTCAGTAAGAAAATGTGTAAAAATTCATGCTAACTTTACAACCCTCTTCGGCCCATTTAGGTAAAAGCTGAAGCTTTGCTTTGGTGAGACTGCACTCTGATCAAAGAGTAGTCAAGATAAATAAATAAAGAAATTACTTGTGTGCATTTGCCCAAGTATGAAAATAACATAATTAATTTTATTTTCAGATCCAGATGAAAATGATATGAGTGAAGATGAGACTGGTGAAAACAAAGTTGAAGAAGACGAAGACGAGGATGATGTTGTCAAAGCTATAAAAGCTGAAAAAAATAAACCCCGTGATCATCCTCCAACCATAATATGTGAAGATTTCATTGTTGATATATCACTTCATCCTTCCAAGAATTTAATAGCAATTGCCAACATTGTAGGCGATGTGTTAATGTATGAATATAACAATGAGGAAACAAAACTAGTGAACACATTAGAATTGCATTTAAAAGCCTGTCGAGATATAGAATTTGATGATGAGGGAACCACTTTATACTCAACTGCAAAAGTTTGTAATGCTTTTTTCTGTTATCTTTATTTATAATATATTAAGTGATAGGTAATTTGGTCCTTGAAATGGGGCAAAATGAGGGATTATGGTGCAAAATGTGAAAAAAAGTCTTAAATTATGTCATCATCTCTGCCCATGAGGCAAGATTGAAGTTAAGAGCAAGCCCATTTATAATAATAAAAAAATACCACTAATTTCGATGGTGTAAGTTGGAAATTCTTGATTTACCATTTGTAATGTAACATAGGACAACATCGTGAGGAAACCGGCATGTCTTAGAACCAAAACATTCGAAGACATGTGATATCTACCAATCCGCACTGGGCCCGCGTGGTAGATTATAGCCCATTTCCTCTCTAAGAGAGGAGGCCTGTGTCCCAGCAGTGGGAACATTAATAGGCTATTGATGATGATGATGATGAATGTAACATTTGTCCAAAAAGTGCAATAGATTCCAGCTGAGCTCCACTGTGACAGTAGGTACAGTGCGATCAAATTATCTTGGCAGGTCTGAACATAGGCTCTGCGAACTTTTATGCATGTAAACTTGTGAAGAAAACTGTTATTGTCAGATAAACCAATACCTATACGATCAGAAAATATCTAATTTAAACAGTGAGAAATACAAATAAAATAAATATCATAACACTTTTATACATTAGTTGTTACAAAATGACCTGCACGAAGTTCGGACCTGCCAAGATAATTTGATCGCACTGTGTGTTCATGTAATGAAAAAAAAAGTTAATTACTTTTTTTTCAGGATAAAACTATCATGTCCGTTGATATTGAATCAGGGAAACTAAAGAGGTGCTATGAAAATGCGCATGAGGAACCAGTATACCGACTTTTGAATCTTGACAGGGATAAAATTGTTACTGGTATGTTTAGTATTACAGCTGCTATAAAATAAGAAAAATTGAAAGGCCCCCCCCCCCTATCTTTTCTTAGCTCTCTATAAGACTAGAAAGTTGGTGGCCCCCTAGGAAAGAGATGAGTATCTGTCTCAGCGAGGTAAGACCGACAGATACCCTTCTCAAAGCATACATTTTCAATCTACGATCACATCTGCATACATGAATGGGGTGAAACAATAGTATTTAGATCTGCCGATTCTTAATACTATAATTCACAGACACATGAAAAACACCTGGAAGAGTCAACTGGTTCCCATAAAGAGTATTCAAGGGTGATTTACCCATGATACCCATTCTCATCCTAAGGAGAGGTCTATGTCACGGTGTCACCCTAACAAAAGCAAATACAACTAATTATTTAAAAGATATTTTACATATTATTTATTTCCAATCAGGTGATGATGGCGGGACCGTCAAATTATGGGACATGAGAAAGCCAGATCCTGTTTTTACCATTAAAATTGGTGAAGAACACGTCAGTGATATGATAACAAATGATGCTCAAAAGTATCTAGTATGTGCAAGTGGCGATGGTGTTCTAACATCAATTGATCTCAAGGGAAGGTAAGTATTTTTACCCGACTACGGCAAAGCCAAAGGAGGGTTATGATTTTGACTGGCTATGTATGTATGTATGTTTGTATGCAGGGACTGAATTACCCAAAAATTACGGTACCTTTAAATTTCGGTATGACGTCATACCGTTAAATAAGGGTTACCGAAATATTTCGATACCGTTATTTAATAATATCCTTATAGCGGGTTATAGTACTAATATTCTTTATTTTTACTTAGGAAACTTTTCAAAACGATCCATTAACTGTCTCAAAGTTAAGAACATCGTTAGAAAGCATGAAAATTTTCGTAAAAAAATTATAATTTCTTCGTTTTTGTGCAGAATCAATTCTGGTGTCATTTTTGTATATTGTTATTATAACTAATAGAAGTGATATCCGGCATAAAAACTGGCACTTGCAAAATAAAATGCCTAAGTCTATGAAAGCCGATTTTCAGCCCACCGTGCGTCGGCGTGTTGGCCGTACCCATACAGCGGCGCTTAAGTCGCGAATCAGGGTCGAGGACGTAGGTAGCGCGCTGTGCGTAACAAATTCCTAGTGTGGGGCAATAAACATGAAATTTCCTGATACTTCTAAATCAGTATGTTTCCAAAATATGAAACTATCAAAATTGTCGTACTGGCGCCATCATTATTCAATTTTATTCATACTGTGATAGCTTAGCTATATCTCAATAATTACATCTTAATCAAAGTTAGCGATCTGCCAGCAAAAGTCCCGTCAAAATCGGTCCACCCGTTTCGAAGGTTAGCTGGAACAAACAGGCAGAAAACTAAAAAGTAAAAAAAAAGAAATGTTATGACATACTGTATAGTTCCTTAGAGACTACTGGCCCGTGTTGAAAAAATTATGGGTCATGTGAACCACCAGGTGACCTATCTAGAACGATATAAGAGCATAAAATAATAAGATTCAGCACTATGCCGTCACTTGTAAGCTGTCCAACCGAGTGCAGGTGAGAATTCAAAAGTATAGGTAGAGTGGGTACATTTTGGTCATGTATTTTTGTACGGCATTCTTACCATCGATAGGTCCAATGAAAAATAATAAGAAAACGCGTAGTGCCGTAAAAAAATGGTGCGCCACAAAGTCGGAATTTTTATTTTATTTTCCGACAATTTCCAGGGTAAATTTGGTCATTTGATTTTGTACGGCATCAGTTTCATACTATTTCAATACTGCTTCTAATCCATTATTCCGCAACGCCGTACAAAAATCATGCGACATGGTGAAATAATCGAGGGTTGAAACCCCCTCTCTTTCCGTGGTCCAGGGGGTGATTTGAAAAAGTACGGCTTCGGTTCCAAAACATTATCTTGCACTCAAAAAATATTGTGCATTTTAAATGTATATCAAATTATCAATAATTATCTTAATTTCATCGTATCCTTGATTTTTAAAGCTGTAAAGTCATTTGATCCTGTACGGGAACTTTTTTTTTAACATGATATTGTAAAATACAATTGATAAATAGTATTGCCGTTCAAAAGAAACTGTTCTAAAAAAAGTTATAGAGAAATACAAAAACTGAAATTTTGCAAATTATGTCAAAAGTTTAAATATCATAGATTAATGAAATATAGCAGTTTTCTAAATTTTATCCCTTGTTTTATATAGTATTAACATAAATAAATTATGAAAAAATAATGCCGTACATTTTAATGCAGACCATATCTTTTAGGCTGATGAAAATGACGCTACCATTTTAAGGGTACTGGTACACACGGCTACACATCAAGCTATACAAAACCAGTTAATCTTGGCCTCACTTTACTAGATCTTTTCGCACAATGAACGATCAGATTATACTGGTTTTGTATAGCTTGATGTGTAGCCGTGTGTGCAGGCCTAGGGTACTAAAATAGGCCATCTGATACAGTACGGCATTAACATATTTTTGAAGAGAACAATTGATAATATGTATGATAAAATCACTATGACGTCTAACTGAACTGAAACGGTGTTTATATTATATCCAAGAATTGAAACTGTCAATCCCAGTATCAACAGTTTTGTATACTTTTTGGTTTAAAATATACTTCCAACATTATTGACACACTAGCTGACCCACGCAACTTCGTCTGCGTCATATAAATATAGCTATAACCTTTCTCGATATACCTATCGACTATCCGACATTAATTAAGCTAAATCGTAACAAACAAAAAATCTTATCTTTCCTCTTTATTAAAATAGTTTAGATGGTTTAGATTTTAGATTAGCTTGGATTATATTAAAGTGTGAATTACTATAGGTATATTTTACTGTTTAATATACTATAACACTCTGTACTTGTAAACATTATGATGCAGTAAATATTTTGACTTTGAATTTCCCGGAGGCCAGCCAGAATCCCCCGTAGGCCGTACCTACATTGCGACGCGCGAATTATTTTGCCGCGCGGATGTTTTTACATTGCGATATCTTCTAAGATATTTGTTTAAACTGTATAGAGTAAAGGGCACAACTATTCTATATTAAATTTCCGTTCTAACAAACACATTTATTTAGATATAGATTAATACCATATGGGTTAAATAAGCTTCGCAAAAAATAATTCTTTTTAACCTAACAGTTTAACAGTAAAAAAAGGTTACAGTGAGTCAATCTTAAAAGATAGATATATGCTGTCGCGGACTTTTTTTTAGAACTTTTAAAGAGGAACAATTCCTTCATAGATGATATTTGCGTAACTTGAACCGTTTTCGCAGCGCACGCAGCGGAAGCTCTCAAAAAGAAAATACCCTTTCCCGTTTTTGTAACATTTTTCATGTATGCTCCGTTCCTATTAGCCGTAGCGTGATGTTATATAGCCTATAGCCTTCCTCGATAAATGGACTATCCAACACAAAAAGAATTTTTCAATTCCAACCAGCAGTTCCTGAGTTTACCGCGTTCAAACAAACAAACAAACAAACAAACAAACAAACAAACAAACAAACAAACTCTTCAGCTTTATAATATTAGTATAGATATATATAATTGATTTGTTTCATTCTAATGATGTGAATAAATAAAACAATAACTTTTTAGAAAAAAAAAAATGTTTTTCTTTGGACCAACGAAAATGTACGGCATATGAAAAAATATTATCTATGCTTATAATACTTTCAAAATAAATTAATTTTATGTTGTGTCAAATCACCCCCTGGACCACGGAAAGAGAGGGGGTTTCAACCCTCGATTATTTCACCTTGTCGCATGATTTTTGTACGGCGTTGCGGAATAATGGATTAGAAGCAGTATTGAAATAGTATGAAACTGATGCCGTACAAAATCAAATGACCAAATTCACCCTGGAAATTGTCGGAAAATAAAATAATAATTCCGACTTTGTGGCGCACCATTTTTTTACGGCACTACGCGTTTTCTTATTATTTTTCATGGATCTATCGATGTTAAGAATGCCGTACAAAAATATATGACCAAAATGTACCCACTATAACTGTACTTTTGAATTCTCACCTGCACTCGGTTGGACAGCTTACACGTGATAGTGCTGAATCTTATTATTTTATGCTCTTATATCGTTCTAGATAGGTCACCTGGTGGTTCACATGACCCATATTTTTTTCAACACGGGCCAGTAATCTAATAAGCATTCAATAAAAAGCCATTATTATGTGGCCCAGGTTGGCTGGACAAAACTTCAAAACTGCTCGCATTTAACTAGGTCAATAGGGCACTTTATGTGACGGCTAAACACCCTTATTTCAGAATAGGTGACGCTACAGAATCTTAGATAATCGATCGAAAGCGTGTCCAGCCAGCTTGAAAAACCACTTTTCGCTGGTCTCTCAATCTCCGTAACGGAAGTGATTTTGACGACTTTTTGCATATCAACGGGCTTCACATAAATATGTGACAGGCATCAAGCTAAAAGTTTTGTGATACGTACAGTGGTTTAGTAGAAAAATGCAAAAAACTGTGTCCAGCCAGCTTGAATTTACGTAGAAAACTTTTGGCTGGCACTTCCGAATCCCACTTAACGGGAGCGTTTTCGAAAATGGTTCCTTTACCAATACTTGGTGACGCAATGTGTGACAGTAATAACGTTTGATTTATGCCGTCACATGCAAGGGTTTACGAGATATCAATGAAAACTTAATGTATACTTGTGTCCAGCCAGCTTGAACTCAGGCTGGCTGGACACGTGTATCTCCGCTGCCTGATGATCTACGACCTTCAAAATGGTATCAAAATGTTGTGACGGGGACGATAATGATAACCTGAATTTGTGACGGAGAAACTTTGCGTAGTTTCAAAGATATTGATCATTTAAATTTTCCCATACAAACATCCATTAATATTGTGAGGTGACCATAATTTTTACATAAATAAAGGATTTCTTTTTAATCGACTAATCGGCCGGTAGCAACCACGCCTGCTTTGTATTTGATTTCTCCGTGGTTTTCCTGCAGTAAAAGCGTAAGTATGTGTTAATTCAAAATAATGATTAAATACACTAACAAAAAAAACAAAGTGTTGTTTCGCAAACTTATTAGTTGTTTAGCTTAAAGCATATTTTTTAGCATATAAAATAATTATAAAATAAAATACATTAATGCGTACGCAATTATTTCCATTTAGAAAAAAAATCCCTTTACTATATTGTTGACGCTCCTGGTGCCAACATAATGGAAAGAGTATTTGAGATCATAGTCGATTAAAACTAAGATTATTCAAAAGTAGGGTAACACTAAATCATAGTACATCAAATGTAAAACAGTATGTATATTTTGTTAAATAATAAAAAAGTTAAAACTATGTTATTTATTTATTTATTTATTTATTTAAACTTCATGCACAATAGTGATACATAGGCGGACTTAATGTTACTCTTAATGTTACGTTTCATTTGACACTGAAAAATGTTAGCAGATTTTTTAGCATTTCTATAAAGCAATTGGCATAATTTTAACACCATTTTAGCAGATTCTATATCGGTCTTGTTGGCAACACTGATGCACTGACACTGAGATTGTACACAGGCTGTGACAGCGTAATAATGGTAGTACGTACTAAAACAAAATGAAGACTGATGCTGTGATTTATTTTGTGTAATAATTTTATTCTTTTCCATAAATAGGTATTGAAGAATGTTTTAGTTTATTCAGCTATTTATATAATGAAAATGACGACCACCGACTTCATTTGCGCTTCAAACACTTAGGGCGGCGGTAAAAACAACGCTTTGGTACAAGGCGGGGGTTATTGAAGTGCAAATGGAGTTGATCGTCGTCATTTTCGTCATTTGAAACGCTCTTTAAGCCCAAATAAATAAATGTGATTTTATTTACCTACCTACATTATTTTTTCATTTAAATACCTTAGAGCATTAGTCTGTTACCCTGGTCCCTGACACAATATCTACCTATGTACTTACCATAAAAAACACCATTACTTATCTACTAAAAAGAGTAGATAGGTATCTGCACGTAAATAATCAATAACATTAAAAAAAATCTCCCCCCCCCTTCTACACTTTTGTCTTCTATTGATTAAAATAATATCTACAGTTGTTCGTATTAGTATCACCAATACGCGATTTTCGTCCATTATAGAAAACACCTTAAAATATACTTAGTCCTACATAAAACCTACAATATTGATACTTAACCCTACTACAGTGTTTGTATGGGAAAATTTAAATGATCAATATCTTTGAAACTACGCAAAGTTTCTCCGTCACAAATTCAGGTTATCATTATCGTCCTCGTCACAACATTTTGATACCATTTTGAAGGTTGTAGATCATCAGGCAGCGGAGATACACGTGTCCAGCTAGCCTGAGTTCAAGCTGGCTGGACACAAGTATACATTAAGTTTTCATTGATATCTCGTAAACCCTTGCATGTGACGGCATAAATCAAACGTTATTGCGTCACCAAGTATTAGTAAAGGAACCATATTCGAAAACGCTCCCGTTATTTAAGTGGGATTCGGAAGTGCCAGCCAAAAGTTTTCTACGTAAATTCAAGCTGGCTGGACACAGTTTTTTGCATTTTTCTACTAAACCTCTGTACGTATAACAAAACTTTTAGCTTGATGCCTGTCACATATTTATGTGACGCCCGTTGATATGCAAAAAGTCGTCAAAATCACTTCCGTTACGGAGACTGAGAGACCAGCGAAAAGTGGTTTTTCAAGCTGGCTGGACACGCTTTCGATCGATTATCTAAGATTCTGTAGCGTCACCTATTCTGAAATAAGGGTGTTTAGCCGTCACATAAAGTGCCCTATTGACCTAGCTATATGCGAGCAGTTTTGAAGTTTTGTCCAGCCAACCAGAGCCACATCCATTATTCTGAAATTACGAAAACTCTCTTCAATTTTATTTATTTATTTGTATAGTTTTTTGTTTCATAATTACCTATTGTTTCAGTAAAATTTACACAACATCAGAAGAATATGATGCAGAGTTAACTTGCTTGGGATTGTTTCGATCAGACACTAAACTTCTTGCAGCCGCATCAACTGGAAAATTATACTTATTTAATTGGAAAGAGTTTGGACTACACAGTGACGAATATGTTGGACAAAAACATGCTATTCAGTGCATGATACCTATCACCCAGAATATTGTGGTTACGTCAGGTGAAGATGGCATTTTGAGAGCAGCACATATGTTCCCACAACGTCAATTAGGTGTGGTAGGCCAACATAGACTTCCTGTGGAACACATCGACATAAGTCACGATGGCCAATATATTGCTTCTTGCTCACATGATAATGATGTTAAATTTTGGAATATATCGTACTTTGAATCTATCGATTCTATAATTGACGTTACACAAAAGCAAAATAAAAGACGAGACTTGAGCAATAATTTACCATCAAGCAGTTTAAAAAATGCATCTGATTTTTTTTCTGGATTGGTTTAATAAACATTTATGTACCGTATTAATATTGTTTTATTCAAAATTGCAAGGTATTCAAAGGTAAAATCCAACATCTGACTTTCTAGGGAATACGCACAAAATTATTACCTACCTATATTATTAAGCAGTATAGACCCTCTATAACCCTCCATGAACAGCAGCGGTGGCCAAGTGGTGTCGGCCCCGACTTACGAACAGGAGGTCGTGGGTTCGAACCCAGGCAGGAATGCGCCTGCCACGACTATCACCGCTGCTCTTAAAACGGTGAAGGAAAAACATCGTGAGGAAACCGGCATGTTCTAGAACCAAACATTCGAAGACTTGTGACATTTACCAATCCGCACTGGGCCCACGTGGTAAATTAAAGCCCATCCCTCTCCTAGAGAGGTCTGAGTCCTTGCAGTAGGAACATTATAGGCTGATGATGATGAACCCTCCATGAAAGGAATACATATTTTATTATTAAATGTAGGTACCACTATTGTAACGAAATAAAACTACGGGTCAATCACTTCTGCCTAACCCTTCGGGGATTACAGGCGTGAGGTTGGCGGAAAGTTATGTATTCTGTGGTTGTCTGTCATGTACATGATTGTAGTTTGTTCGTATAGATATGTGTATAGACTGTGAGGGTACTTGTTTCTCTTGTTGATATATAGGTAAGATGAACTAAGTTGGGGGTGGGTTTGAATCTACACATTGTGTCAGGCTACCTAGCTGAATAAACATGCAGTTACCTAATTTCGTGTTTTAATTATATCTTTGGACATAATAATGTCCATGCTCCATCCATAGTAAAATATTCAAACCCTTTTAGAGAGGTTGCCGACGACGAGGGTAAATACATACAAAAATAAATGTTTGTCAATTTCTTTATAAGTTAAAGCGGGGGATTCGACGCGCACACACAATCCACAGTACCTACGTTTCATCCATTTGTTCATGAATTTCATGATATACATTTATCGCGGTATACTTCATAAGGTCATCTTTATAGTCCAAATGCTCGCTTGTAGATAGGCGATTTGTGGTTGGTATAGGTACCAATCATCACATTTCGTTCGTATTATGCGCATAAACACAATTTTCTTTCTTTCTTTCTAATTACCTCATCTTAATTTTTACAATTATAACTCTTCATGTTTACTTTTTTTTCTGTGTGGGAAAGACCAAAATTCTGAAGGTAAACCTCTCGCATCTCTTTCTCTCTTCACAAATGCTGAATATGATGAAACACAGTTGCCAATAAAATAGTTAGCTTGACCAAGAATTGCTAAGTCTAGATGTGGATTCATTGGCTGTAACCTGATAACTGATATTTCAGCATGATGTAGTCCTTTTTTTAAATCACTTATCATATGATTTGAGTCTGATGCCACAAATATGTATTTTATGTTATCTAGTTTCTTGATGGCCCTCTTCACTTGCCTGTAATTTTTGTCTTTGATTAGTATTACATAGTGAAACTAAAATGTTACTACAGCTTAGCTGTTTATATTATTACTATTTATGCAGATCATATTAATGAAAAGTCCTTACTTGATTATAACAGCAGGTTGTGGTAGACACATGGATAATGATAATGGTCCTCTTTCATTTTTATATCCAACACACTGCGGGGCGGCAAATAACATAGTGCTGTCTTTAACATGCTGACAAGCTTTAACCCAATCCTGCCCGTTTCTCAAATGTATACCTAGGAAACCACCTCCACTCATATTCTTCTTGATAAATAACCTTGTCTTATTGGCTATATCCTCACTCCACCAAAGGTGCTTTTGTAAATGGACATTTTCTTTTTGTACTGGGAAACTCGCAGGGGCTCCTGTAAACATAATCCAATGACTAAAGAAACAATACATCAAGGAAAGTCTTTTCAAAGGTATATTTTTAGGTTGGACAGAATGTATTTTGGTGAGTGCAGTAGATATGTGAATAAAAATCTTTTACATCTCTCATATTCGGTAAGTAGGTCCTTATTACCCCCAAATGGGGCTTGTAGGTGACCAATTAGCGCTCTAGGGGGTATTAATGTAGCAAGAAAAGCCCTAGGGCGGTAAGTAATAAAAAAAAAACACTTCACTCTTTCAAAAAGTTCGCGTACATCTAACCATCATACTGGCAATAGACATCATGCATTCAGCCCAATGACAAAAGAGGTCGCTTCGCTATTCAGCCTTGTCTTCGTATGAGTATAACGCCTCCCCCACACAGGAGCGTTTTTGCGTTTCTGCGTTTTCGCGTTTCTGCGTCCCAATACCAAATGTTCTAAGAACTCATATCAACAGATTTTGAATATCGAACGGCGAAGCTTAATTTCGTTCTTGAAAAAAAAAGAGATGAAAAAGGCGGTAATAGAAAACTTAACTTGCTTGGACGGCCAATTTTCAGCTATCAGGTCATCAAGGTACACAAAAAAATCACTTACTTCACGTATTTTCAACAAGCTGATTTTTACGTATATTTTAGGCAATATCCTTAAAAATAAGTCGCAAATACTCCCAGACACTTTCCGTCAGCCGTATTGCTTAACAGACGCTTTAAAGAATTCTGAACGCCTTATTATTTAATACTTAAAGCTAGTTGATCGGGATTTGCCATGCTATTTTGGGCAGGCGCTCCAAAGTGCATCCGACCGTTGAAAGCAACGTTTTCAACAAAATTCTTAAGACACAGACAATGGACAGATCCTGTTGAATGCCCACCGAATGAGTCCAGTGGAGGTCTGTATGTCAGCCACACGAGCGATGCCATGCGATCTCAGGTAAACAGCCACAATACGTTTAAGTCTAAACTTTTTGGGAACTTTAAAGCGTCTGTTAAGCAAAACGGCCGCTAGGAAGTGTCTGCGAGTATTGGCAACTTATTTTTAAGTATATTGCCTACAATATACGTAAAAATCAGCTAGTAGAAAATACGTGAAGTTAGTAATGTTTTTGTGTACCTTGATGACCTGATACCTGAAAATTGATGTGGCTCTGGTCCGCTGGACAAAACTTCAAAACTGCTCGCATTTACAATAGGGCAATAGGGCACTTTATGTGACGGCTAAACACCCTTATTTCAGAATAGGTGACGCTACAGAATCTTAGATAATCGATCGAAAGCGTGTCCAGCCAGCTTGAAAAACCACTTTTCGCTGGTCTCTCAATCTCGGTAACGGAAGTGATTTTGACGAATTTTTGCATATCAACGGGCGTCACATAAATATGTGACAGGCATCAAGCTAAAAGTTTTGTGATACGTACAGTGGTTTAGTAGAAAAATGCAAAAAACTGTGTCCAGCCATCTTGAATTTACGTAAAAAACTTTTGGCTGGCACTTCCGAATCCCACTTAACGGGAGCGTTTTCGAATATGGTTCCTTTACTAATACTTGGTGACGCAATGTGTGACAGTAATAACGTTTGATTTATGGCGTCACATGTAAGGGTTTACGAGATATCAATGAAAACTTAATGTATACTTGTGTCCAGCCATCTTGAACTCAGGCTGGCTGGACACGTGTATCTCCGCTGCCTGATGATCTACGACCTTCAAAATGTTATCAAAATGTTGTGACGGGGACGATAATGATAACCTGAATTAGTGACGGAGAAACTTTGGGTAGTTTCAAAGATATTGATCATTTAAATTTTCCCATACAAACATCCATTAATATTGTGAGGTGACCATATTTTTTACATAATTATAGGATTTCTTTTGAATCGACTAATCGGCCGGTAGCAGCCAAGCCACGCCAGCTTTGTATTTGATTTCTCCGTGGGAATAAAAGGTTTTCCTGCAGAAAAAGAGGAAGTATGTGTTAATTCTAAATAATAATTAAAAACACTAACAAAAAAAACAAAGTGCATTGCACTCAGTGATGCCAATTTAGCATAAACTTTATTATTGTAATTTGTGTTTATATTTGTTATTTTATGTGTGCAATAAAGAATAAGAATAATAAGAATAGCATTTTTTCATGTTGTTTAGCAAACTTATTAGTTGTTTAGCATATAGCATATACAATTATTTTAAAATAAAATACATTAATGCGTAAGCAATTATTTCCATTTAGAAAAAAAAACCCTTTACTAAGTATAATATTGTTGGCGCTCCTGATGCTAATGCTGATGATAATGGAAAGAGTATTTGAGAACTTAGTCGATTAAAACAGTATGTATATTTTGTTAAATAATAAAAAAAGTTAAAACTATGTTACGTTTCATTTGACACTGAAAAATGTTAGCAGATTTTTTAGCATTTCTATAAAGCAATTGGCATAATTTTATCAGATTCTATATCGGTCTTGTTGGCAACACTGATGCACTGATACTGAGTTTGTTTTGTACACAGAGGCTGTGAGTGCTGTGACAGCGTAAACCGTTTTCGTTTAATCGTTTAGAGTAAAGTATACATAATGGTATTTAGAGCCTTCCGTCGATTTGTAAGGAATACGTGCAATATTTGCTAAGCGCGTTGTCATTTAACGAGGTCCTTGGTAAGTAACGTGAATTACATTATTTTTTCATTTAAATACCTTAGAGCATTAGTCTGTTATCCTGGCACAATATCTACATACGTACTTATCATAAAAAACACCAATAATTATCGACTAAAAAGAGTAGATAGGTATCTGCACGTAAATAATCAATAACATTAAAGCCCCCCCCCCTTCTACACTTTTGTCTTCTATTGATTTAAATATCTACAGTTGTTCGTATTAGTATCACCGATACGCGGATTTTCGTCCATTAAAGAAAACACCTTAAAATATACTTTGTCCTACATAAAACCTACAATATTGGTAACCCTACTACAGTGTTTGTATGGGATTGGGAAAAATTTAAATGATCAATATCTTTGAAACTTCCCAAAGTTTCTCCGTCACAAATTCAGGTTATCATTATCGTCCCCGTCACAACATTTTGATAACATTTTGAAGGTCGTAGATCATCAGGCAGCGGAGATACATGTGTCCAGCCAGCCTGAGTTCAAGATGGCTGGACACAAGTATACATTAAGTTTTCATTGATATCTCGTAAACCCTTACAAGTGACGCCATAAATCAAACGTTATTACTGTCACACATTGCGTCACCAAGTATTAGTAAAGGAACCATATTCGAAAACGCTCCCGTTATGTGGTATTCGGAAGTGCCAGCCAAAAGTTTTGTACGTAAATTCAAGATGGCTGGACACAGTTTTTTGCATTTTTCTACTAAACCACTGTACGTATCACAAAACTTTTAGCTTGATGCCTGTCACATATTTATGTGACGCCCGTTGATATGCAAAAATTCGTCAAAATCACTTCCGTTACCGAGATTGAGAGACCAGCGAAAAGTGGTTTTTCAAGCTGGCTGGACACGCTTTCGATCGATTATCTAAGATTCTGTAGCGTCACCTATTCTGAAATAAGGGTGTTTAGCCGTCACATAAAGTGCCCTATTGCCCTATTGTAAATGCGAGCAGTTTTGAAGTTTTGTCCAGCGGACCAGAGCCACATGAAAATTGGCCGTCCAAGCAAGCTAGCTAGTAGTAGTGTGTTCTTAGTTCATACTAACACTACTCAATCGTCCACATTTCCTTCGTCAGAAAATACGTGACGTCTGGCGGCCCTGGGATCTTACTCTATTAGCTGTTACTGCTTTTTAATTGAAAGAAATTATAGTCAAACAAAGTAAAACTAGCTCATATATTTTCAGGAGATTCATATTTATGAACTTTTTCAGTACTATTTAAACTCGAAGACAATTGCAGAACTATGCAGGTTCCAAGGAGATAATAATATAGTCTAGGCAACTAGTGCCTTTTTGATCAACTTTTTTCAGCAGTCTCTGAAAATCATGATTGAGGTGTCATTCGTCGGGGCCGCGGATTTTTGTACTAGATGACGTGGCCTCGACGCAAGGGCAAAGAAGGAACATGGGTTCGGTTTTTAGTCAGTAGAAGTCTGACACTCCCCTTCGCTCAAAATTGCAAAAGTTATTAACAAGTAACTAAAAAATTAAAAATGGGTTTAGTTTTTTGCAAGAAGGTATATATCTCAAAATCGAATTAAAATTTTCAAATTTGAAAAAAAATTCAAAAAGAGGAGAAAATTTCCTAAAGAATGTTGTAACTCCCGGAATTGTAGGACCAATAAAAATATCTTTCCCATCCGGTTGAAAATACGACCGAAAACGCGTACTCCGGCTTGCGCAAGCTACGCTCCATTCGGACCTTTCATGGCTAAATATTATTTAAACTATTAAATATGAAAATTAAAAATTGAAAAAATTCAGGCGCCTGCAGGATAGATTAATAAACAATAATCAGTGGTCCAAAAGTTTTTATCGCGAATTTTCAATAAGTTATCAATTAGTTTATTAACAGTTTTTTGTAGCACGAACATTAACATTGCCTTATCATCTGAGATTTTTTTCCTTACGTGGAGCTATTTTTCAAAGGTCGTAAAATAGATTTTCGTTGTAAAAACTAAAAAAAAATTAATTTTCATTTTTTTATTAACAATTTACTGAGGTGAAAAATTATAAAGCTTCATTAGACATTCAAAAATTCTTTTTTTATAATATTATTATTGAACCGTTTTTTATGATCAGAAGCTACTTAAAAATTATTTTTAATATTTTTTATCACCTATTGTTTAAACAATTTTTATAAACAAATGCGTTGTTTATGAGACAATTAATTTTTTTTTTAATAACATAATCTTTGATGATAACTACGATTCTTTTTAAAAAAAACGTTTCTTTAAATAATAAATTTATTGCTTAAAAACGCATAATTGTTGATAAACAATTATTTTCTCCCACTTATAATTAATATTATGGAATCATTTTTTTTAAATCACCAGAATTTGTTTTTTCTTTTTGATACATAAAACAAAAATATTGTTTTATTAAATTTTTCATTGTTTATGTAATAAAAAAAAACGTGTGGCACTCGGAGACTGCGGCGGTAAATCTATTGCATAGCATTTTTTATCAACTTATGCAATAATAGGTACAAATAATTAGGTATTAATAGTGTAATTACACACCAAAATAATTATTCATTCAAAAAATTTGAACAAAAATAACGATATTAGGAGTTTGATCTTCGAATTTCGCGCGATGTACAATATACTTATAAATCAAAACTAACCTTCATAGACTAACTAAGCTAGTAAGAAACTCTATGACAGAAAATTTAAAAGAAAAAGTATTGACAGCCTGACGTAAATGTCTTATCATTGAAAAATATGAAAATTATTTATTTTATTTTAGATATTTTATAAGAAAACGAATCGTTTTAGACCGATTCGCAGAATAGTAATGCAAAAACCAATAAAACTTATGATAGATGCGTACTAATAATAAAATGAATGTTTATAGAGTACTCACTCCTCACTCATTTTCTTTCCTACTTTTTCGTGACTTTCTTCATTAATAAATGCACTTTGTTTATTCATATTTAAAACACTTCGTACACAAATTATACGAGTAAGAATATTTTAGAAGGAGAAAGCAGAGAGACAAACAATTATTTAATTTGACAATCTCAGTTGACAACCTTGTTATTTTCCGTAACCATAGCAACCTGGTTGAATACTGAATCCTGAATATTTTTGTTAGGAAATCTCTGGATTCGCTCTCCACGTTCAACTCAAGGCCCGCGATAGAATCTATGCAATAGATTAAAAAATTGTTAAAAACAAATAAATTACTTTATATTTTTTTTTCTTGTTTATCTTATTGTCACAAAAACAGACAGAGCGAGACGGCACGGTTAGCGCAGTGGCTCAAGCAATGGACTGCCGCGCTGCGTGTCGCGGGTTCGATCCCCGCACGGAACAAATATTTGTAAGACCTACAGATAGTTGTTCCCGGTCTGGGTACTTGTGTATGTGAGTTTAAATGTTTGTGAACGCATCCACGATACAGGAGAAATTCCTAGTGTGGGACAACGTTTAAAAAAAAAAATGTTAATTAACTAATAATAATTCAACCTTACGTCCGAGCTGAACACCTATGCTCACGTGGGGGGCGGACACGCGTAATGTACAACTGTACAAAAAACTTACGCGGCTAACAAGGCAGGGTAACCCTTTATGGAGATGAACAGTAATAGAAGATATAATTTGAGGTCGCTTCCCGGGGAGCGCCGGGGCACATCTGGGGCCGATGCTGGATGCCACAGCATGCGAACCGTCGGCGGTGAGGAGTTGAGCAAGCGGGCTCCTACCGATAAAATTGTTGCAGCTGGTCGTTGTGAGCTGAACAGGCGGGCTCACAACGTAGAAGTTACAGCCGATTCCACGGGCGATGATACTATTTTTTAATTTCATCCATCCCTTCGACTCGCCCCTCCTACATGACAAGAAGTAAAGCCAGCTTGTCCACCACCAGCACGCTTGATAGTGTTGTGCGAGATGTCATCCTTGACAGTGAGCTTGCACCCGCTACAAGCGCTCCAAGTAAGCGCAGGCGATGGACACCTGAAATGAATATGTTCATTCTGCGCACTTACTTTCAACTTACTTTATTAGATATAGATAAAAAAACATACCTCGAACCACTACACCTAAAATTCATAGAAAAATTCCCAGATATGCAGATTAGTCGACAGAGAATAGGAGACCAACGTAGAGCTATAATAAATAACAAATTATTACCACAAAAAGCAATAGACGACATACGAAAAGAAGTAGAAAAAGAGTTAGAACAACTGCAATTTAATCATTTTACCCTACAGGCACAAAGCACTGTAGATAGTACCCAACCAATATTTGCACAAATACAACCAACAACAGTAAATGCACATAGTACACAAAATAAAACACAAACTCGGATGAGATGGACTAGTGAACAGAATGAAGGTATAATGCGGTCTTATTATCGAGTTACAGAGTTAGGATCAAATGAAACGATTTACAGAAAACGTATGTATGACGATTTCGTTAGCAATTTCCCAGCACTTGCTCACCTAAGCGAACAAAGAATAGCTGACCAGAGAAGAGCAATAATAAACAATAAATACATCAGTAATGATAAATTAATTTTGTTAAAGGCAGAGGTAGCTGAAGAACTCGGCCTATGCAGCCAACCCAATTCACCCAACAACATTGAAACGGTCGCAAGTACTAGAAATATGACGTATACCCAATTCACAAACAACACAGAAATACAAACAAACTCCATAGAAGAACCTACACCAAATACACAAACATCGGATAACATTGAGATTAATACTATAACAGAAATTATTCCACCTATTCCAGAAATAAACCCAGAAAGGGATTCAATGATAGACGATACTTTCCAACAAGCGCTCAATTTTTTTAAAGAAACTAGTCCTACTAGTAGAATTTATATTCCAAAACAAAAACCGTCCAAAAATCTTGCAAGAATAATTAGCTACTTAAATAAGATCACTCTCCCAGAAAATGTTGACAAGGACACCGATTTCAATACATTTCAGACCGTCATTTATTGTTCAGCATGGACAGACGCTAAAGTAAATGGGGCAAGGATATCACTTGAACCGCAAGAAAGTATTCGAGTCCCAAACACAGTATTCAAGCCGAAATGACAAAGACGACTAGAAGCAAAGGTTATGGATTTACGGACAAAAATAGGTAGAATGACACAATTTATCAATGGCAATAGTAGTAGAAAATTAATGAAACATGTTAACAAAATAATGAAACAATATAGAATTCATACTATACACGAAAGACCTAACACAACAGCAGCACACACACTCGACACTCTAAAACAAAAACTCTGCGTAGTTAGAGGCCGACTTGAAAGGTATAAAGCATGCAATTTGAGAAAACAACAAAACACTCAGTTCATTCACAATGAAAAAAAAAAAAAAAAAAAAAAAAACTTTTTTATCGCGACATCAAACAGACAACAACAAATATTCAACATAACACTCCACACGATAATGAAAATAACACACCTGATCCAGAAACATTAAAACTATTCTGGGCAAGAATATGGGAACAACCTGCTTGTCATAACAGCCAAGCTGATTGGATACAATCAGAATTTGCAAATAGTAACATCCAGCCAATGGCTTTTGAGCATATATCCCCGGATATATTTCATAAAGTTTTGTCAAGGTTACATAATTGGAAAGCCCCTGGATCAGACCACATACATAGCTACTGGTACAAGAAATTCACAGCAATTCACTGTTATCTATATAATTTTATTAACACTTTTATCCAAGACCCTAAATCAATACCCCTTTTCGTAACGTCTGGCACAACTGTTATGATACCAAAAGATCATAATGATCTCTCAAATCCGGCGAAATACAGGCCCATTACATGCTTGCAGACCTTATACAAGATCATCACATCTTGCGTATCCGAACTGATATATGAACACATCGACACCAACAACATCTTGGCCGAACAACAAAAAGGATGTAGGAAGTTTAGCCAAGGCTGCAAGGAACAATTAATAATAGACTCCGTTGTTTTAAAAAAAGTCCAGAAGTCTAAGTCTGATTTATTTACCATGTACATAGACTACAAAAAAGCTTATGACTCAGTTCCCCATTCATGGCTTTTACAAGTACTAGAACTATACAAAATACACCCATCACTAATAACATTCCTTAAGACTGTAATGACAACTTGGTCTACAGTACTTAGGCTCACTACCCCAACCGAAACAAAAGACACCAGTCCAATTAAAATACAGAGAGGCATCTTCAAAGGAGATGCACTTAGCCCATTGTGGTTCTGCCTTGCCCTTAACCCATTATCAAAAATATTAAACGCAACCCCATTAGGAATCCCTTTAAATTCTGCTACTGATGGGCAGGAGGAGACCCATGGTAACATTTTAAACCATCTGATGTATATGGATGATATTAAATTGTTCGCGAAATCAGAAATTGACCTTAACGAATTAGCTAACCTGACAGAGAAATTCACAAATGATATTAAAATGGAATTTAGCATAGACAAATGCAAAATAAATTCAGTAAAAGCAGGGCAGAACTACCAACACCAATACACTTTAGCAACGGGCGAACAAATAGAACCATTGGCTGAACAGGATACTTACAAATATTTAGGTTACATACAATCAAGTCAAATACACCACAAAGAAATCAAACAGAAACTAAAACAACAATTCCAACATAGATTAAACACAATTCTAAAAACACAACTCTGTTCCCGAAACACAATAAAAGCTATTAACAGTTTTGCTATCCCTGTCCTCACTTATTCGTTTGGGATAATTAATTGGACGAAAACAGACCTGAAAAACATACAGCGCAAAATTAACACTACAATGACAAAATTCCGTAAAGACCATCCAAGATCATGCGTCCAAAGGCTGACACTACCGCGAAAAGAGGGAGGCAGGGGACTTATTGATATTTTAAACCTTCATAATCGACAAATAACAACCCTCAGAAAATACTTTTTCGGTAAAGCTGAATCTTCAGTACTCCACAAATTAATAGTTCAAAACGATCAACACTTAACACCTCTTAACCTTAAAGACACAACGGAACAGAAAAACGAAAGAGTAACTGATGACAAAACGAAATGTCTAGAATGGACCCAGAAGTCTCTCCATGGAAGACATCGCCAAGATTTATGCCAACCAAATGTCGATAAAGAAGCGTCGAACGCATGGCTTAATCGAGGTGAACTCTTCCCAGAGACTGAAGGGTTCATGTTAGCAATACAGGACCAAGTAATAGACACCAAAAACTATAGAAAACACATCTTAAAGAATCTACAGAACGACACATGTAGAAAATGCTATAGCTCCCCCGAAACAATCCAACACATAACTGGTGCCTGCAAATCAATAGCTCAAACCGACTACAAATATAGACACGACCAAGTAGCCAACGTGATCCACCAGAAACTAGCTCATCAGTACAAACTAATAGACACGGTAGTACCATATTATAAATACAGCCCAGAATTAACACTAGAAAACACCACAACAATGTTGTACTTTGACCGTGGTCTCTTCACTGACCGCACAATTCACTGTAATAGACCAGACATCACATTGATAAACAAAATAAACAACACTGGAGTCCTGATAGATATAGCCGTGCCAAACACTCACAATTTACAGACTACAATAGCCGAAAAACTATCCAAATACACCGAGTTAAAAAACGAAATAACTCGACTTTGGCGCTTACAAAAAGTAATAATAGTCCCCATAGTTATTTCTTCAACAGGAGTAATCCCCAAACAGCTTCATCAGTCCCTTAGTTCCCTAAACTTACCAGCTAGCACCTATCACCTACTGCAGAAAGCAGTGATTCTAAACACATGTAGGCTTGTAAGAAAGTTTCTGCAATGTGAGTCTGACAATATTATACAGTCTGTGCACAATCGCGTGGAATCTATTTCGTCCACACCCGCACTTAACCCATCTGATGAACACTTGGCTTAGGCCCGTGCCATCAGAAATTCCCGGCCAGCCGGAGGAACAAAAATGTCAAAACAAAAATAATAATAATAATATTTATTTGCGTAAAACATGGTATACAAAGGTGTTAAGTACAATCTTATATGGAACAAACATGTTTAGCTAGGATAAGACCAAGCATGCAAAAATTTTAAAGTTTGAGAAAAAGGTTTAACAAGGTAGGCATCAACAATGAGCTATTAAGAAAATCACATTTTTTTATCTATAAATTCTTTTAAACTATAAAAACAATTTTCAAGTAACCATTCATAAAATTTAGTTTTAAACAATTTTGTATTTAATGATTTAAAATGCCTCGGTATTTTATTATAAATGCGCACACACATTGCTAGGCAGTTCTTATTGTATTTAGCTAGCCTAGGCAAATCATTCAACACTAAATTATAAGGATCTCGTCTGTTACGAGGATTTACATCATTAGCAGTCTTAAATAATTGTTTATTTTTCATTACAAACATGCATATTTCGTAAATGTAAAGGGACGGTAACGGTAACAAACCAAGCTTCGCAAATATTGGTCGACATGAGTCGTCAGGTTTAAGTCCACAAATTGATCTCATACACTTTTTTTGAGCGATGAATGCTCTTTGGAAGTCAGTGCTATTACCCCACATAACAATGGCATACCGTAGTACCTATTCGACATATGCGCGGTATGATATTACAGCAGTTTTTATGTTGGTTACATTTTTGACTTGTTTATGTGCGTATACAAATTTAACTACCCTACCTACTACTCTACCTACTACCCTACCTACTACCCTACCTACTACCCTACCTACTACCCTACCTACTACCCTACCTACTACCCTACCTACTACCCTACCTACTACCCTACCTACTACCCTACCTACTACCCTACCTACTACCCTACCTACTACCCTACCTACTACCCTACCTACTACCCTACCTACTACCCTACCTACTACCCTACCTACTACCCTACCTACTACCCTACCTACTACCCTACCTACTACCCTACCTACTACCCTACCTACTACCCTACCTACTACCCTACCTACTACCCTACCTACTACCCTACCTACTACCCTACCTACTACCCTACCTACTACCCTACCTACTACCCTACCTACTACCCTACCTACTACCCTACCTACTACATTACCTACTACCCTACCTACTACATTACCTACTACCCTACCTTCTACCCTACCTACTACCCTACCTACTACCCTACCTACTACCCTACCTACTACCCTACCTACTACCCTACCTACTACCCTACCTACTACCCTACCTACTACCCTACCTACTACCCTACCTACTACCCTACCTACTACCCTACCTACTACCCTACCTACTACCCTACCTACTACCCTACCTACTACCCTACCTACTACCCTACCTACTACCCTACCTACTACCCTACCTACTACCCTACCTACTACCCTACTTACTACCCTACCTACTACCCTACCTACTACCCTACCTACCTACTTAAAAAAATAAAAAAAAGTATCCTATGTCCTTCTCCTGGTTCTTAGCTACCTCCCTACCAATTTTCAGCTAAATCTGTCCAGCCGTTCTTGAGTTATAAATGGAGTAACTAACACGACTTTCTTTTATATACACACATCAAAAGTGTCTATGGATCAACATTTATTTTTGCAATAACTTTTCTCCTGATTGATATTAATTAAAATTTTCTTTAAGGATTCATCAAATAAAGTGTTTTCGTTTGTCACAGTAACGATAAACCAAGTCACCTTTGCATTAATAAAGAAATTTGCCATTTTCCTAATAAAGGGATTTTTGACATTTGAACCACTAACATTAAAGTTCGAAAAAAAGACTGAAATAACACATTTTTCTGATTAAAACCAACGTTATTATGGAGCGGCGACGTCATTTAAGCAGGGAAGAAATGCTCAGAGCCGTGGGAATGATAGAAGCTGGTTCCCGGCAACGTACTGTGGCTTTAGCTCTGAATACAAGTCAGAGTGTTATCAGTCGACTTTGGACACGTTACCGAAGCACTGGTACCGTGGCTGAGCGCCATTCTGCGCCATGGAGGACGGTATCGCTGCACCACACGGAGACAAGACCGATACATTCAAATCTTAACTCGAAGAGCTCCAACAATAACCGCCATGATGTTAGCCGTGAGGCTTCATCACTCTTCAGGGAACTTAATTAGCGACCAAACAGTCAGAAACCGCTTGCATGAAGTGAACTTTCATTCCCGAAGACCGCTACGGGTACCACCTATAGCAATGCACAATCGTAGGATTCGATATCAATGGGCTCTTGAACACAGAAATTGGGCAGAAGAACAATGGCGTTTCGTGTGCTTTTCTGATGAGTCTCGTTTTGGTATGAGACCGGATACAAGACGTATACGACACTGGAGAACCCCTGGACGCCAACAGCGATTAAAATCCTGCCAGGAAGTCCATCCTTATAGTGGTGGAACCATCATGGTATGGGCGGGTATTTGGATCGGCGGAAGAACTGAGTTGATTTGGATCAGAGGCAACCTCAACGCTCAAATTTATGCTGAGACGATTGTATCAGACGTCATCGTTCCTCTACAAGTGCAAATCGGTCCCTTATTTCAGTTAATGCATGATAATGCACGACCGCACACCGCAAGAGTTGTAAGACAGACTCTCGCCGCAGCTAACATCAATGTCCTGCCCTGGACTGCTCAGTCGCCAGACTTGAACCCGATTGAGCATGCATAGGATATGCTACAGAGAAGAGCTCTGCCGAATATGTAGGGAGGGTATCCAGTCGCAAGAAGACCTTTTTTTGTTGTTGCAACGAACATGGGCGGCCATTCCACAGCGTGATTTGGATGAACTCATTTTGTGTATGCCAAACCGATGTTCTTGTGTTGTTAGTGTTCGCGGTAGAAACACGGATTATTAATTGTTTAAGTTACCCAATAAAATTTTAAAGAAAACTGTTATTTCAGTCTTTTTTTCGAACTTTAATGTTAGTGGTTCAAATGTCAAAAATCCCTTCATTAGGAAAATGGCAAATTTCTTTATTAATGCAAAGGTGACTTGGTTTATCGTTACTGTGACAAACGAAAACACTTTATTTGATGAATCCTTAAAGAAAAATTTAATTAATATCAATCAGGAGAAAAGTTATTGCAAAAATATATGTTGATCCCTAGACACTTTTGATGTGTGTATATAGATAATATATATATATATGACGGCGGGAGCGTGGGCGTAGCGATAGCTGGGTCATCTTCGTTATGGTTTCTTGGTACGGGTTCCATGATAAAGTTGGGTACTCGGGCAAACCAATGAAACTTGGGTTTAACTTGAATTACAGTCGGATACTTTTATTACACAGCAGATATTTACACTAAGTAGTAATACAGAAACTCAGACTTGTACGGTGGACCTGACAGTTTCGATCATAAGATCTGGTTCAGTATCGTATCAGGTATAGCAATCCCTGTCTAGAATTCTGTATCGACTCTGTCCACGTTATTGGCGGCAAATTGAAGCGCCAACTCACGGCGTCCACAGTACAAGCCAATCAACCAATCAGAGCCGTCGACCAATGAGAATCGAGCAACATTTCGTTCGGAAATGTTTACATGGAAATAATAATTAAAATGTGTTTTCGTTTTGAAATCGCTTGCGACGACATATATATAGATGACACGTTGTGTTCTGTTACTTAAATAGGACGATAGCCACTGGAGTACCGGTCCCCTAATTCCAATAGCTTCTAACTTTTGTAGCAATATATCGTGTGACACCAGATCGAACGCTTTAGATAGATCAAAAAAAAAGGCCAGTAGGTAGTCATATAATTATTATTAATATTTGAAAGTATAGCCTGCATAAGAGAGAAAATAGCCAAGGATGTGGATTTGTTCTTTTGGAATCCGAACTGCTTGTCGCTTATAATTTGAAATTTGTTGCAGAAGTTTATTAATCTTTTGTACATACATTTCTCATAAATTTTCGATAAGATAGGTATTAAAGTTATAGGTCGGTAATTATTGATGTCACATTTTTCTCCCTTCTTGAATAAAGGCTTTATTAAGGACAGTTTCAATTTCTCAGGAAAGGTTCCCTGGGAAAATGACATGTTTATTAAATGAGTAAGAATACCAGTTAGTTCATTACTACAAGCTTTTATGATTTTTGTATTCATTTCATCATAGCCCTCAGACGAGGTGTTAGACAGAGACATTATCTCCTGTCGTATCTCGTTTACCAGCATTGGTCTGAGGAACATAGTGTTGACACAAGTATTTTTGTATACGTTTTTATGTGCACTTTTTGCCCCTTGTACATGCGCTAAATTAACAAAATGGTCATTGAATTTATTGGCTATTTGAACAGGGTATGTAATTATATTATCATTTAGTTTTATACATTCTATGTTGTCTTTGAGGTTGTTATTACTTATTTCATTTTTAATGACATTCCATGTGGCTTTACATTTATTGTCATGATTGTTAATATATTTTATATTTGCATTCTTTTTTGAATTATAAATACATTTCTTTAGCAGACTAGAGTAGTTGTTATATTTAATTTTATTATTTACATTTTTATTTTTGTAATACCGATACCGTAGTTTTCTTTTAGTTATGCAACTTTGTCTCAAACCTTTACTTATCCACTTTTGTGAGTCTTTCCTATTGCTATTGACTTTCACTCTTAATTTGGGGAAACAGAGTTCATAAAATAGACACACCAGTTCATGAAAATCATCGAATGCGGAGTTTGTGTCAGTCTTTAAGTAAAGTTCGGACCAAGAAAGATTTTGCAAGCACTCCTTAAATTTTCGGATGTTGTCTATGTTATAGTCTCTTTTATGAATGTAATGTATTGTTGATTCCTGTGGTTTCTGTTTAGTTGGGAAGCTTAACATTTGTGCTGTGTCATGATCAGAAAGATGCAGGGGTAGTACAGTGGCAGTTGCATTTTCAATATTGCTCAAGATATGGTCAATACACGTCAACTTGCGAGTAGGGACATTGATGTGGATTTTTAAATTATAATTGTTGGACAGGTCTTGCAATCCATTTGTGATATTACCTTGTTTCAGTGTATTTATGTTAAAATCACCGGCTATGACTAAATTCATTTTAGTTTTGTATTTTTTTAACAAGTCATGTAAAAGATTATGCAATTTTATTAAAAACTGATTCGGATCAGATTGCGGTGTTCTGTAAACACATATAACTACTAATTTATTACTTGTAACTTCTAAGCCGCAAGCTTCAAACGTGTTTTGAGTTGCATAGTTGTTCACGAATGTTAACTCTTTAAAAGATAAACCTTTTTTCACTAATATACAAGTGCCCCCTCTTCGGTTTTCTCTACAGAAGTTAGCAGCCATTTCATAGTTGAATATTTTCACATAGTTTTCACAGCCTTTTTTTACAAAAGTTTCAGACAGGCATATTACATCTGGGTCATTCCTTCCTTCTTTTAACTCCTGCATAGTAATTTCTAGAAGTTCTTGTTTAGATAATAAGCTGGCGATATTTTGATGGAATATTCTAAAGTTGTGTGTTTTGTTGGGTTGAGATACGAAAAAATGAGTCACGCTTATTTAGCACAGGAAAGTAATACGGTATAGTCCCTATTTGACCCTTCGGATTGTGTTGCAAAGAAGAACCATATTCATATGGCGTTGTGTTTTTAGTACGACTAAAGTAGTAGGGAATTGTCCCTTTTTTGGGTTCATTTGTAGAAACCTTTAACTTAAAACTTGAATTGCTACTCATTCTTTTACGAATTTCACTAGGATTAGCTATCATTATAATCACAACAGTATGAGGTAATTTATGGACTTACAAACCTCAGATAGTTCAGTGGATGTTTGATTAACAAAGTGGCACTTTTTATACATATTACATTTTTTTTTTATACAATAATTTAACTTACGGACATTGAGGTACACGTTATTGATGACATTTAATACAATAATATTATTACTTGAGAATTTATTGAAGAAAATCTGCAATTGAGACATCACCAGGTTTGGGTTGTGATCGTTTTCGCCTACGCATATTATCACTTTGTCTTCAGGCGTCAATTTAGTATTTATGCAGTTTGCTATTATTTCATTGCAAGGCGCATTAGGTTTTGTTTCAGCGGCGAGTCTGTATTTTTCATACTGTGTACCTGCTCTTGAGTGTAAGATGGCTGCTGTAAGCCCAACACACCGCTGAGTACCGAATATAAATATCTTCCTTTGGGGAACCATATTTTGCACGTTTGCGACAGCACATGTCTGAGCGCTAGCTACGTTCACAGTATCCCACTTCAGTTTTTGACGAATGGCAGGTTCACAGACCTTGCAATTACTTTGCATTAAAAATTCAATACGGTTCGTGAGGGCCGCTATCTCCAGCTGTGCAGCCTCTAATTGCTGCTGTTGGGTTAGAATTTCTTGTTCCAAGGAGGACACATCAACGAAGTTATTGGTTTCGTCATACAAACCGGATGACGGTAAAGGAGAAGGCGCAGAAATTATATTGTGTTGGTTGGCCAGAGATTGTCTCTTTTTCTTAGTTTTTACCCGGAGTTGTAAATAAGGATGGCGACTGGCATAAAGTTTTTAATGTTTTATTTTCTGTAGTTAACTTATATATTTGCTTAAGTAGCTCGGTGTTCTCTAATAATATATTTCCAAGTTCATTTTCAGTACTTTCGAGTTTTAATGTGAGCTGAGCAATTAACTCTTTCATTTCTGAGGCTAATACTAAGTCAGACACAGTACCGTCAACACTCATTGACAATTTATTTGGAGTATATGATTCAAAAGATGTCTCGTAATCTGTCAGTATATGGGAATCAAGTAAATCAGTAGTATTTTGAACCGAAGATCGACGTTTCAACACTTCCTTAGGACTTGGTAGTTGTTCGGCTGGTGAGGGTGTTTGTAATGAAGTTGGTTTTTTCCTCAAGGTAATATTGGTTGTACAGTCGGTATTAGCGTATTTTTTACTTCATGCATACCTTACATCTCCACTTTTTTTTTGCTTCCGCATCTTTGAGGCGATACGTTTGTTCGGGGTAACCATCGCAATCCAACTCATACCTATTATTACAGGCAGAACACAAAGCAGTACTTTTTATGTTTACTAATTTCTTGCATTTATGGCATGTTACTTGTGCTGCCATCTTGGAATGAGATTTTGAAGTATTCGATGACATGAGGTTTCTCAAGTGCACGGACTCTTGTTACATAAAATTAATATATCTTTAAATTCCAAATATGAATTTTAATTTATGAAAAGTGATGTTGTCTCCACTGGGGTTTGAACTCGCATCACTTTGTACGAGAAGCGGTGGCCGTATCCTTTACGCCAGTTGTCAACTATGTGATTGAGTGAAATAGACGTTCAGTTGAAGTGGTGAGCTTTGTTTTAAATAATGTCAATCGGTTAGCAGTTCAAAGGTCATTTTTCGGAACAAAGGAACCAGGTGATGTGTATTCCAACAGATAATAATAATATAATAATAATAATATTCCACAACTATCACACAACGCCATCTAGTCCCAAGGCTAAGCAGAGCTTGTGTTATGGGTACTAGACAACTGATAAACATACTTATATATTTCTAAATACATACATATTATAGATAAATTACACCCAGACACAGAACAAATGATCGTGCTCATCACACAAACATTTGTCCTGGGTGGGAATCGAACCCACGACCTCCGGCATAGCAGTTAGGGTCACTAACCACTAGACCAACAGGCCAGTCAGATTGCCTTTGTACAATATTTAAAAATTCACTCACTTGTTTTCACAGAATACTTTGGTTTCTTTTTATGTAATCAATTGCACTACTTTATCAATGTTTATGTATATTTATATTTCCGAAAACTTAACTGGTTCTGTTGTTATTCCACTAAATGTTTTTGTTTATTTCTTCACGTAAACATGAACTATTCATGTCACTAACACTATATGTCGTGACTTACTTATCACTTGACGATATTTTAAGTTTAAATTATAAAATATATTACTATTACTATTTTTTAAATATTTTTGTTACGGAGCCGATGTTTACCGTAGCAACTGACAGTTGACAGTCTGATGGATGAATGGATAACTTATTGAAAATTCGCGATAAAAACTTTTTGACCACTGATTATTGTTTACTAATCTATCATGCAGGCGCCTGAATTTTTTCAATTTTTTAATTTTCATATTTAATAAGTTTAAATAATATTTAGTCATGAAAGGTCCGAATGGAGCGTAGCTTGCGCAAGCCGGTGTACGCGTTTTCGGGCGTATTTTCAACCGGATGGGAAAGATATTTATATTGGTTCTACAATTCCGGGAGTTAGAACATTCTCTAGGAAATTTTCTCCTCTTTTTGAATCATTTTTCAAATTTGAAAAATTTGAATTCGATTTTGAGATATTTGCAAAAAACTAAACCCGTTTTTAATTTTTTAGATAATTGTTAATAATTTTTGCAAGCGGAACTTCATTTTTTTTCGAAAATCATCTGGATGCCATTCCGAATCGAATGACACCTCAATCATAATTTTCGGAGACTGCTGAAAAAAGTTCATCAAAAAAGCACTTGTTGACTAGACTAATAGATAGAATAAATTTAATTGTATTTAATGTGAACTTTGTAGGTGTTAAAGAGAATATGAGAGAGATTAATTAAAAACCAATTCATGATAAGTATAAACTCACCAGTAAAAGCCAGAACAGGCCACTCTTCTGGAGGATATTTGTTTTTCCATTTGTCGATCATTACTTTGTTAAATATGTCATAATTCAAAGGTCCATAAAATTCAGAACTTTCAAAATCTATGTTGAATGTATCCCAGAATGGACCAAACGGGTTTCCAGATTTTGCATTACAACTGTTTTCATGTTCACCCATTCTTTGTGTATAACAAAAAGAGATTCGTTTTGTAACTGGCCAAACAACAGGGGCCAAATCCTTCATGAAGTTCTCCATTGTGATTACATTATGATATAAGGATAAACCTTCCACTTTAAAGTATGTGTCAAAAGGGACTTGTACAGATTTAGGTTCACCAAATCTGTATTCTACCCATGGAGGAAGAACCAAAGTTCTGTTCAAAGCTTTACTAAAAGCAAATGCTCCCAAAAAGTGATCAGCTTGATTCCCAAATCTGCCTAAAAATAAAAGATACAAGTGTAATAGTAGTTGAAAGATTTCTTCGTATGAAATTCAGCAAGAGTTTAACTTACCCATACAAGGACAGTACAGAATGAAGCCGTTTTGATTATTACAGAAAACAGTTTCGATATTAAGAATATGTAGTACTAACAAGATATAGTGCCTAAGCATGTTCAAAAATAATTGTGCATAAGTTAATACGAAAGCCAAAGCCAATGCTATGCTAAAGCGGCTACGCGCGCTCGTTGTTATTTACTTTGTACCGGCTATTGTCACTAGTGTCACTGTCATGATGTGTGTGCGTCATGTGCGATGGGGTTGGCAAGTGAAAGCTGATTGTAGATGGCGTGTCCATAGCTTGTCCCAATCCGACCAATGAGGTCAAGCTTTTTTAAATATAAAATGACATTGACAGATATTCAACCAATGAAGAGCTTAGGTTCATGCGGTGCTAGCGCCATTAGTTCCACCAGTTGCCCGTCCCATTGTGGCCAATGACTAATAAAAAGTATGGACTGGAAATACCTACAGAAAAAAGGTGCATACCTACGGAGCATAAAATGGCTGCCAATGCTAGGGTTGTGGCAATCATGAAACATAGTACTACTGTAACGAGTATCGATACTAGTATTACGAGTATTATTAGATATCACGGTTGAATTAAAATGAACAGTCCGTTGTAAAGTTGTAACAGAAAAATATGAGTAAATTTACTTACCTACAACATGTTTGAATAAAAAAAATTCTCAGATATCGGATACCTGAGAATAAAATTTATTCAAAGTGGTTTTTCTGAATACAATAAATAAAGAATACTTTTTACCCGACTACGGAAAAGCCAAAAGGAAGGGTAATGATTTTGGCAGTGTATGTATTATGTTTGTATGTTCCAGCATAGCGCCTAAACTACTGAACACTTGTTCTCCCCACCACTGCGATATTTTTTTTTGTTCTAGACCATACCTAGGAACCCCCTAGTTACGGAGATATTGGTCAAATATTTCACAGTTGTTTTTGTAAATACTAGTTTTTCAGGTTATAACTTTACTTAAATTACCTCCATCACCCGTTTACTATTCATAGCATCCACTAGCCCAATGTGTTGCTACATTGAGTTTTACCGTAAAATATGATATTTGACCCCAATAAAAAATCGTTTCCCAGCAAAAAAATTGCGTAGGGGGGTACTTAGTTTGATGTTTCTGTACATCAAACTAAGTACCACCCTTGCTTGGTTGACGTACACACGGCTACACATCAAGCTATACAAAACCAGTTAATCTTGGCCTCACTTTACTAGATCTTTTCGCACAATGAACGATCAGATTATACTGGTTTTGTATAGCTTGATGTGTAGCCGTGTGTACGATACGTTTAGATTGCGGTCAAACAGTTGTCGCGGTTAAGTCTTTGTTATTTACTCGTATTATATAACAAACCAACATTAAATTAGAATGTAACTAAAACTCAACTACGAATTAAATCGCAAACTAATAAGATCCTAGTGAAGAACAAATCTTCTAATAGTAAGAAGATTGTTTCTATTATGATTAACATACTGACTGGCGGAGTAAAATAAAAGGGGACTTTGTTTCTAGTCGCCAAAATTTGTATTCGTTACCAAGTTGTATCACATAGTAAATAGATCTATCGCCACGAAATATTTTCGTTCTCAGATAAACAAAAAGTGTTCAAAGATATGAATGATCAAATTAATGTTAATATAATAATGTGTAAAATAAGAGATGGATCACCAATAAAATTGTAGTGCAATAATAGGGTTTGTCAAACCCTATTATTATGTTCCTTCTTCGCTCTTGTGCCAAGGCCGCGTTATCTCTTTCGATAATCCTCAGGGCGGTCCCGCGCCCTGACCGGACCTGGCACGGTCACTCGAACAGATATCGTTTCAGCGCAGCGAAGGAACTAGTATCGGAAACTATTACGCAACGGTACAACACTATCCATGTTTGTAAACAAACGAATCAAATGATGAAATAACAAAAAGGTCTCTGGGACGGAAATAAACCCAATTATTAACACTTTAGCAATAAATTAATGATCACTTAGCATTTTTTCATCGAAAATGTATTACTCCTAGATACTATTGCATGAAAACGACTACTAACCTATGCAAAGTCAATTGAGGTTGATTTTCAGTCCTTCTTGCACCACACTTCACAATACAACACGCAGGCATATTGAATTGCTGTTTCCTAACATATACACGCAGTTTAAGAGATAATCTCGTCGTAATTTTCTCACAAATCGCAATTTAACAAAAAGTAAACAACTATTTGACAGCACAACTACCACGAAACTCGTCGCCATCTTGTATCACAATATGTCGAAAACGGCACCCTACCTACTATTCTGTGACTCGCATATCCAAATGTTGCCATTGTGAGAAACAACTGAAATATTGTTGTCTCTTTCATCAAATACGATTACTGCATTAGAAAGAACGAACCAAAACTATATTTTACATTCTGTCTCCTATTTCACTCATATTTGTATAAGCAAGTGTGTATATAGAACATCGCGGCGCCTCCATAGGATCCTATCTCAATGATTGTGGCGTGCGTGTCAATGTCATATGTCGTTCCTTGACGTCTTCTTAGGGTTCCGTAGCCGAATGGCAAAGAAACGAAAACCTTACCGCCTTATTTTAATAAAAATTAACCTACGCTTGGTTTATCACGCATACCGTCTCACTTCAAAAATATTCAAAAGAAAGTGACGGCATGCGAGATAAACCAAGCGTAAGTTAAACCAGGTTTAACTATTTTTTTATTAAAAAGGCGGTTATAGATTCGTCATGTCTGTCCGTCTATATGTCACAGCCACTTTATTCAGAATCTATTACGACTACACAACTTTGAAACTTGGTAAGTAGGTTTTATGGATACATGGAACTGAAACTAAAAAAAACTTTTTTCATCATACCTATTCGTGCGGGGTGTCTAGAGATAGGTCTTTAAAAATGACATTGATGTTTCTGAAAGCATTTCTTCTCAAAATCAATCGTCAGCGTCAGGATGGCTGGACCAAGTGAGAATATTCTGCAATACTATGTTCGTGTACCTGTTTTATACTATTTGGTACGGTACCTCGCTAACGAAACTAAATAAGAAAACTATTACAAGGAAAGTGACTGAAGTCAGAATTGCTGGCCACTGACCAAACCGGTTTCACCTAGTTGTAGGCGTTTTAACTAGTCTATGTTTTCGTTAAAATATTAAGTAGCATACCTCAACATATGTTTTTCTTAAACATATTTTTTCGATAAGCCATAAATAAGATAAGGCGCAATTTCATTGGTCGTTAACTCGTTCGGTATACAGCATACGGACAGTTAATATCATAATGCTGGATTTAGACTCTCGCCTCGTGGCTCGTATCGCACCTCGCCTCGCAGCTCGTCACTCGCGCGAGAGTGTAAATGAGCTACAGGTGTGTCTGTTCACACTCTCGCGGAGTCTCGCGAACTAACTTCTTTCTCTCTCTAACCCACTGAAGTAACAGCGCGAGTGTAAACACGACGCTCGCGGCGGGCGCGAGGCCCTTTGACTCGTGCCTAAAAAGCCGCCCCCGACGCGAGCGCTGCGAGTGACGAGACGAGTTGCGAGGCGAGTCACAAACACACCATTCACACACTCGACTCGTGCCTCGCCTCGCGGCTCGTCTCGTCACTCGCGCGACAGTGTAAATCCAGCATAATATACAAAAAACGGTTCCCCGAAAGCAGGCCCTTTGGCACGCATTCTAGAAATCACTCGCACCAGTCGCACCCCGCATGCGAGCCCTATCGACTAAAGAAAATGTACCGTTACACTTGCGATTAAGAGAACTCGCACTGGCCCGATTTTTTTAAGCCAGTAGATACTTTATAACGAAACCAAACATGTCAAATCCATATAATAAAAACCCGGCCAAGTGCGAGTCGGACTCGCACAAGAAGGGTTCCGTACCAAAACGAAAACTTACGTACCTGTATGTTGTATGGTAGCTCCTAGTATAAATATTATTTTTCATTGTTTTTAGTATTTGCTGTTATAGCGGCATCACAAATACATCAAGAGAACTGTCTAGTAATCACGGTTCATGAGATACAGCCAGGCGAAAGATGGACAGACTACAGTGAAACCTTAGGGTCCCGTTTTTACCCATATTAGGGTACACGTAACCTTTTTTTTTATCGGGTGGTGGGAAATCATCAAATGACTCCTACCGCTCTGGGCAGAGCGGTAGGGAGTGTCAGACTTCTACCGACTAAAAACCACCCATGTTTCATCTTAGCCCTTTGTGTCGAGGCCGCGGTATCTCTTTCGAACAACCCGCAGCCCCGACGGGCATAATAGGCAATACGACACGGTTGGCGCAGTTCCCTGCACTACGTGTCGCGGGTTCGATCCCCGCACGGAAATTCGTATGGCCTAAAAATAGTTGTTCAGGTCTTGGTATGCGAGTGTAAATGTTTGTGAATACATCCACAATACGGGAGAAATTCCTAATGTGGCGCAACACGTCACATACTTGACTAATAACACTTTATAACTAGATTAGGTTCAGTAAGATTCAAAACAAATGGGTCTTGGAAAAGGAAGTACAATGCGATCAAATTATCTTGGCAGCTCTGAACATAGGCTTTGCGAAATTTTACGCATGTAAACTTGGTAATAAACTGTTATTGCCAGATAAACCAATACTTAAACGATCAGAAAATGTCTAATTTAATCAGTGAGAAATACAAATAAAATAAATATCATAACACTTTTATACATTCGTTGTAGCAAAATGACCTGCACGAAGTTCGGAGCTGCCAAGATAATTAGATTGCAATGTAGTACATTATAAAAATTAAAACCAAAATTTAAGTTAGTTATTTATTTTAGGCCTTAACAGCATAAACACGAGGGGGGAAGAGGGACTTCTTTCGGATCTCTTTCCTGGTCTTGATTTTAGATTCGTGCTTGGTAAGAGCTTTACGCATAGCACGTGTCCTCTTGGTCCTCAGGTCTAAGGGCTTGTACTTCTTGTTCTTGTAATGGTTTCTCAGATTAACTTTCATTTTCTGGTGGTACACAATGTATACTCGTGCAATTGCTTTCCTCACAACACGTCTGTAACAAAGTAAAATAAATATGTATGAATATCAGAAAAATAAATGATTATAAACTTTGTGTGTTTACATGTATTAAACGAATCTATTTTATCTTACAAGGTCAAAGCACTGTATAGTAATCGCATCAATTAAAGGACATTCAGAATTCTTTTTAAACCCTACCCTGCAAAATAAACTTTAATGCATTCTTTTGTTGTTACTGCCTGTGCTCAGGATCAGCTTGTTAGATACGGATCCCTAATGGATAACGCCGATCTCGCACATTCCTGGATGTTTACGCCAGCTGCACGAAAACTGCAGCGTCGACGTCCGTCACCGAGCGCCGAGCCACGAGCCGCCGACGCAGCAATTTAGACGATACCAACTAATTAATTTTAAGTAGTTTTTACGGCATTCCATATTCTAACATCGAATAGGTTTCACCACTTTTAATTGTAATTCTTTTCATTTAAATTAAATTAGTTTTAAAGTAACTTTGGTTTTTTTTCGATCCACCGTCTGCAGTTTACGTAATTGGCGCAGTCGGTAGGATACTCGCGGGCCGGTTCGCGAATCGCGTTAGAGTCATCTCACATCGATAACCACGATCGCGAGTCACCCGGGCGGCTATCAAGTCACACCACGAGTATCCAGAATCTACGGGAAGCTGCGGAGCCGCGTGGAGAATCCAGCCATCGATTCACGGCGAAGAACCAGAGATGCAATTTATGTGAGTACACCAGAATCTTTCTCGTGTTGCTTCCTTTCTATTCCTAGTTAACTTTATGTCCAGTATCTTTCATCACGAAAGGTCTAACCGTCAGGAACCTGCATCGCGACAGGCACGCCGACATATAATAGATAATAGTAGAGACTTAGATACTGAATTAGATCTTAATTTAAATAGTTTATTTGAATTTAAAATGCCTTACGATCCCGACGTAATTTTCAAGGCCTTACGCCTCGTGCCCGATTTTGATGGTAACCCCAATGTTTTAACAAGGTTTATTAATATCTGCGACCGAATTGTTACCCAGTACGCAAGTGCTGAGCCGGGCAATGAACTTGGGAACCTCTGTCTATTAAACGGAATACTGAATAAAATCACAGGGCCTGCCGCATCTACTATTAACTCCAACGGCATTCCTGAAACTTGGGCAGGTATTAGATCGGCTTTGATAAATAACTTTTCCGACCAGAGGGACGAAACAGCTTTATACAATGACCTCTCGTTGGCTACACAAGGTAACAGGACCCCGCAAGAATTTTACGATACATGTCAGACCTTATTCAGCACTATAATGACTTACGTGACACTACACGAGACTTTACAGACGACCATTGAAGCGAAACGGACACTCTATAAAAAGGTAACCATGCAGGCTTTCGTACGTGGACTAAAGGAACCTTTAGGCTCACGTATACGTTGCATGCGTCCAGAGACTGTAGAAAAGGCTTTGGAATTCGTGCAGGAAGAATTGAACATCATGTACCTGCAACAACGTAATGATGCCCCTAAGGCTCAAGTTGCTCAGAACGCACCTAAATTCTTGTTTAAACCACCTATGATGCCCGTCGTACCATTTAATGTTCCGCGACCTCCAGTACCTAACTGGCCTGCTCCAGCAGGACAGCGTGGCTACCAACCTCAGCCCCAAGCCTTTAAATTTAATGTGCCCAACCAGCATCAAAATCGCATGCCTACTCGCACCCAACAAATGTTCCGTGCTCCGTTACCAAATTACAATCCACAGAGTAACGTTTTTAGATTACAGCAAAGAACTAATCCACCACAAAACTCAGGTCCGAGACCCATGAGCGGTGTTCAACATTTTATTCCGAAACCATTACCAATGGTGCCAGGGCATAATTGGCAACGAAACGGGAACCCACCACCGAATAATTATTTTAAGACGCGTGAGTTAAATCTCAGTGAACTTGCTTTACCTGATACTTATTATTCTGCTGACTATTACTACGAGCCTGTATATGACTACTACACGGACGGTAATGACTGTTACATTGTTTGTGACTTTGACGAGAACACCGATATGACTGACTCCAACTTGATTGCAACTTCCAATAATCAGGTGGCAGGTGAAGCAGAGCCTCAACCAGGCCCCAGCAATGCAAACCAGAATCAGAATCAAAATTTTCAGTCGAACCAGACATCCAAAGAGCCAAAATAGACCTTAATTTACAGACCCAAAGACAATTACCCTATATAGAGATTTCTTACCCTCCTTTAAAATTTCTGATTGACACTGGCGCTAACCAGTCATTTATAAGCCCCGAGGCTGTACAAAAATTCTTCTACGACTATCCTCTCAATTATGACCCATTCGAAGTAACAAATGTACACGGCGTTAGCAGAAACGATTATTCCATAACGTTACCGTGTTTTAACGAATTCAATGAGACCGAAAACATAAAATTATTCGTTTACCGTTTTCACGATTACTTTGACGGCCTTATAGGATTAGACTTATTATCCAAATGGGAGGCTAAAATAGATCTAAAAGACTTTCAGTTAATAACGCGCACTGCTACGAATCAGATTAAAGTATACAACTCACGTAATGTAAATCTATACGAGGATATTATACCCGGTAACAGCTCTAAATTAGTTAAGATACCCATAAACGCCCCGGATGGCGACGTTTTTGTAAACGAACAAGTATTTTGCAACTGCATTATCCATGAGTGCCTTACCACCGTTAATAACAGTCGTGGATACGTGGAGTTAGAAAACCCAACTCCTAACGATATTACATTTTCATTAGACCAACCAACTCGTGCAGAGATGTTTAATGCAAAGTGCACGCCTACGAAACAGTCAAATCGCGCTGACGACGTATTATCGCGCTTACGTACGGACCACCTTAACCCAGAGGAAAAAGCGAATCTCTTAACGCTCTGCACTCGCTATGCAGACGTATTTTACATTGATGGAGAACAGTTGACGTTCACTAACAAAATAAAACATCGTATAAGAACAACGGATGAAATACCTGCGTATACTAAGAGCTATCGATATCCTTTCGTCCATCGAGAAGAAGTCAGGGACCAAATTTCCAAAATGTTAGATCAAGGCATAATACGACCATCCGATTCCGCATGGAGCTCACCCATTTGGGTGGTGCCAAAGAAAATTGACGCTTCTGGTAAGCAGAAATGGCGTCTTGTAGTAGATTTCCGTAAATTAAATGAAAAAACAATAGACGACAAATATCCCATACCAAATATCAGTGACGTTCTTGACAAATTAGGGAAGTGCCAGTATTTTACGACCCTTGATTTGGCAAGCGGTTTTTATCAAGTGGAAATGGACCCTCAAGATATACCCAAAACTGCGTTTAACGTGGAGCATGGGCATTTTGAATTCCTTAGAATGCCTATGGGACTCAAGAACTCACCGTCCACCTTCCAACGCGTTATGGACAATGTTCTAAGAGGCCTACAAAATAATATCTGCCTCGTATACCTTGACGATATCATAGTATATAGCACCTCTCTTCAAGAGCACATGGACAATCTAGAAAAAGTCTTCCAAAGACTTAGAGAGTCCAACTTCAAAATTCAAATGGACAAGTCCGAATTTCTGAAACTCGAAACTGCTTATCTCGGACATATCATTAGCAGGGATGGCATCAAACCAAACCCTGACAAAATTTCCGCAATTCAAAAATATCCAATTCCAAAGACCCCTAAGGAAATCAAACAATTTTTAGGACTTTTAGGTTATTACCGAAAATTCATACCCGACTTTGCCCGCATCACCAAACCTCTTACCTTATGCCTAAAGAAAGGTAGTAAAATTACTCTTAGCTCAGAATACGTCAACGCATTTGAAACCTGTAAGACTTTACTAACTAACGACCCTATACTACAATACCCAGACTTTAAAAAAGAATTCAATCTCACAACAGACGCTTCGAATGTCGCTATTGGAGCAGTGTTATCTCAAGGACCTATTGGTTCCGACAAACCCGTCTGCTACGCTTCTCGTACTCTCAACGAAAGTGAGCTGAATTACAGCACGATTGAGAAAGAGTTGCTTGCCATAGTCTGGGCCACGAAATATTTCAGACCTTATCTCTTTGGTAGAAAATTCAAAGTACTGACTGACCATAAACCTTTGCAATGGATGGTGAACTTAAAAGAACCAAACTCACGACTGACCAGATGGCGACTCAGACTAAGCGAATATGACTTTAGCGTAATATACAAAAAAGGAAAATCTAACACCAACGCTGATGCTCTCTCCCGGATAGAAATCCATAACGAGGAAACGGAGGAGATCAACTCATTGATCGAAAATATCAAAAATCTCAGATCAATGATTAACAATCCAACGGAGGCACCACCTCCACCAGCAAACCCCTCGACTGACATCGACTCTTTGATTGAAAGTACCATCGACCTCAGATCAATGATCAACCACCCATCGGAGGCACCACCTCCACCAACAAACTCCTCGACTGACACCGTGCACACCAGTAATGAACATCCAATACTAGAAATCCCCATTACAGACGAACCTCTCAACAAATTTCATCGACAGATTCACTTCACTATAGTAGGTGACATAAAACGTCGACCGACAGTAACTAAACCATTCGAAAACCATACCCGGATTGCAGTCCAGATTTCAGAATCCAACCTAGAGACCGACATTATTAATTCTATCAAGGAATACGTAAATCCTAAAGTTAAAACAGCTATCTTAATCAATCCACCCTTAGCCATGTACTCAATAATACCCATCATACAGGACCAATTCAGAAGCTCCTCACTTAACCTAGTATTAGCCAAGACAGAACTCGAGAATGTTAAGGAATATCTCAGACAACAAGACATCATCCGACACTACCATGACGGCAAGACGAACCACCGTGGTATAAACGAATGTCACTTAGCCCTCTCACGAAAATACTTCTGGCCAAAGATGAAGGAACAAATCACTAAATTCATTAATGAATGTACCATCTGTGGTCAAGCTAAATACGACAGAAACCCAATACGACCTCAATTTAACATAGTGCCTCCAGCTACTAAACCACTCGAAACTATTCACATGGACCTTTTTACAGTTCAAAATGAAAAGTATGTAACTTTCATCGACGTCTTCACGAAATACGCCCAAGCATATCATCTACGAGACGGTACCGCTATTAGTATTATACAAGCACTATTACGGTTCTGTACCCATCATGGACTACCCATGACTATCATCACCGATAACGGCACTGAATTCACGAACCAACTCTTTTCCGAATTTATACGTCTTCATAAAATAATTCACCACAAAATTTTACCCCATAGTCCAAATGACAACGGCAATATCGAACGTTTCCACTCCACCCTATTGGAGCACATTAGAATTCTAAAACTACAAAATAAAGACGAACCGATAGTCAACCTTATGCCATACGCCATCATAGCATATAACAGCTCTATCCATAGTTTTACGAAATGCAGACCGTTTGACTTAATGACTGGACACTTTGACCCTAGAGACCCAATCGACATAGACCTGACTGAGCACATTTTACAACAATATGCGCAGAATCATAGACAACAGATGAAGCAAGTCTATGAAATCATTAATACGTCATCTCTTTCAAATCGGACAGCCCTAATTAACAACAGGAATAAAACTCGCGAGCCCGAAGTAGAATATACCCCCCAGCAACAAGTTTTTATTAAAAACCCTTTTGCCAGTCGCCAGAAAGCCGCACCTCGTTATACACAGGACACAGTACTCGCCGACCTGCCTATACATATATATACCTCGAAAAAACGAGGCCCCGTAGCTAAAGCACGGCTAAAACGTGTTCCTAAAACAAGCCAATTGTTACAGAATCCTGCTACTACTGACAATCCAAGCGACTCGTCCTCAGGAGATAAGACTTGAGACTTTAGCTGATGGACCAGGACTGTTACCATACAGACTAGGACCAACCAGACTAACTACACATTACCACTCATTCATACAGTACATACAATTAACAGACATAGAAGATAAAATAAACTCCGTACAGACGCAATTAAAGACCTTCAAAAACAGACTCTCCAATGAGACTTACATGCTTTACGAATATCAGATTGACTATCTTACTATTAAACTTAATAAGGTACTACAACAAGTAAAAACCTTGGAACCTGTTAGAGTCAAAAGAGGTCTTGTAGATAGCCTTGGGTCAGTAATAAAAAGTGTTACTGGCAACTTAGATTATCTAGATGCCCTGAAATATGATGAGGCTATTAAAACTCTACAAAATAACGAAAATAAGATAGTATCAGAATTTAACAATCATATCAGCCTAAGTAAAGAATGGATGTCCCAACATGGCACCATCCTAGACCAAATCACAAAAAATCAGGAAAGGGTCAACTCGACGTTAGAACTGCTTCTAGAGAAAAATGCTTACACAGATTATAGCTTAATAAAATTTGCGAAGTTTGCCCAAATTTTAGGAATCATAACCAATAACGTAGAAGATTTAATGTTAGAGATAATTAGATTAGAAAATATAATGGCTTTTATACGTGCGTCCAGCACCCATCATTCTATGATAGATATCGAAGTGTTAAGTTCCATGATAGATAGGTTAAAATCAATATACAATCAAGATCAAGTTTTAAATTTAGAATTACGAGAATATTATAATCTTATAAAACCAGGTTCCTACTTTATTGAGAAGAGAATAGTAATAGTATACAGTTTTCCTATAGTCTCTAAAGACCTTTACGATTTATACAGACTATCCATTGTGCCTAATAAGAACCAACTTGCCCTTATTCCTTCCTCTCCCTACATAGCAACAAATGAGAAATCATTCGTGTACATAGAGGCTGAATGCCCGAAGTACAGTAGCATCCATCTCTGTGAAAGGAAGACAAGTCATCAGCTCCGGACGAAGCCTGATTGCATTCAAGAGCTCATCACCAACCAACACCTTGAAGACAGCTGCCAATTCACCAAGATTTCACTCTCCAAGCAAGCAGTAGAAAAACTGGACGATCAACACTACGTGTTATCACTACCCCAACCGACCAAAGTACAGTTAGCCTGCGGCAGAAAAGACTTTAATATTCTACAGGGAAGTTATCTCGTCACCATACCCTTGGACTGCTACCTGGAAACAACCGAATTCACAATCATCAACGACAACAACGAGATAAAAGGACAACCATTAAAGTTATCAAAGATCCCTTATTATAACGACATGAACCAAACCATTGACTCCACTCACATCATTGGTTTCAATTCAGTCAACTTGGAAGAACTTCACAGCATCCAGAACAAAGTCATGATGGAAAACCCTATCCAGATTGACAAGACTCAACCGATTGTCCTATATCACACCACCATACCATTCTACATCATTGTACTATGCGCAGCCATACTTATCATTTTGGTAATTAGCCGCAGATACAAATGCTGGAAACTTAGAGCAACCGACGAACAGAAGCAACAGACTCTTCAGATACATACGTATGAAGATGTGACCAGAAAACGAGAAGAACTCCCAGCAACATTTTCTCTTAATATGAGCAAATAGTTGCTGTTCTGCGGATGGAGGTGTTAGATACGGATCCCTAATGGATAACGCCGATCTCGCACATTCCTGGATGTTTACGCCAGCTGCACGAAAACTGCAGCGTCGACGTCCGTCACCGAGCGCCGAGCCACGAGCCGCCGACGCAGCAATTTAGACGATACCAACTAATTAATTTTAAGTAGTTTTTACGGCATTCCATATTCTAACATCGAATAGGTTTCACCACTTTTAATTGTAATTCTTTTCATTTAAATTAAATTAGTTTTAAAGTAACTTTGGTTTTTTTTCGATCCACCGTCTGCAGTTTACGTAATTAGCTAGTAAACAGTTGTCTCAGAGCTTATATTGGTCCGACATCAATCACAACAATTTCTCATGCTTTAATGTATATCAGGCCAGCCCCAGAAGCTCCACACTAGAGCAGGTATTGTTTTGTTTTTGGGCAGAACAGCAAACAAAATTGGTCAAAGTCAACAATAAACACAACATGTTCTGATTTTTGTAGGACTTAATGTGAGATAAACTGAATGATAATTCTGTAGACAGAGAATGGTGATTAGCTGCTCGAGTACACTCTTAAGAGATACTAACAGTCTTGGACAGTTATGATGGTGTACCAGGGAGTTTAAGGACCTTTTTTTTTTTTTTGGTAGGTGGAAAATCATCAAATGACCCCCTCCGCTCTTGGGCAGAGCGAAGGGGAGTGTCAGACTTCTACTGACTAAAAACCGAACCCATGTTCCTTCGGGGAGTTTAAGGACCTCTTGGTATGCTATCTCACAGTCATGGCTATGATGACATAGGCTGAACAAACTATTACTGGATTGTGGTTTTCAGGGCAACCATGGTACTGAAGAACTTGACACAAGCAGATCAGGTTTGGAAGCGGTGGGACATAATCGTGCAACAATGCACTCATGATGATAACCAGCAGGGAATGACATTATATTATGCTCTGAAGCTATTATGGTTCAACTTTAATTGATTACAATGCGTGCAGCCCAGGAGTGACTTAACATAATAGATACCCACTTAACAAATCAGCTCTCAGACTGAGACCAACAACAGCCACTCAAGTGTTCACTATTCCCACAGATACCCACTTAACAAATCAGCTCTCAGACTGAGACCAACAACAGGCACTCAAGTGTTCACTATTCCCACCCATACTCAATCTCACCAGCCTGATTCAAATAAAAAAGTCTCTTTTTTGGGGAGTGAGAAATCATCAAATGATTCCTCTGGGCAGAGCAAAGGAGTGTCAGACTTGTTTTTGTACATGCATATTTGTACTGGCTATTACTTGTAAGAGTTCAACATAAGAGTTGTGTGTACCTAAAAAAGAGGTTGGCATAAACAGACAATATTTCTGTCTTGCAGTAACAGTACTGGTGAAGTATACGAAAAATATGTAAGGAATGTAGGTAGGAATATACAATGTCCTTAAACTGCCCTTTTGACACAGTATAAAATTAGTAAACTATCCTTACTCCAGTAAAAAATCTTTTTTTAACTTACATTTTGGAGAGCTTGGATGCAACGCCTCCGGTCACTTTAGCAACACGAAGATTGGTCAATTCTGTCTTCAACTCCTCGAGCTGTTTGAACAGCTCCTTCTTGTCTTTAGTGCGTAACTCAGAGCACTTAACCTTACCCTGAAATTAAAACGAAATCACTGAATTAACAACATGTAAGTGGTTTCACTCCTCAAAAACATTCGCTGAGATTACAATGATTAAGTCTGAATACTACATTAAACACATATCTTTAAAACAATCACATTTTGCACCAAAACAACATTCCAGTATGGCCTACGGCCGGTCTTGTATGGTATTTTCACACAGGATTCCGTCACAAAAATACATCAATTTATGTAAGTAATTAGTTTCACTAATTTGTTTAAACCTTTGACAATCTTTCATTTTAATAAGATTGGTTGTAACTTTAAAGATGAGAAATATTTTACAAACCATTTTGAAAACGTCTCGACTCGCGACTTGACGTATAGAAAAGAACCAGTGTTGCCAGATGAGGGAGCGAGGGAGGGGCACTCAAAGTAGCCAATAAAATCAACTAAATACCCCAAAAGTCGTCTAATAATATAATTTAATTTATTTTCTCAAAAGTAGCATTAAACGCCAAAAAAATCCCTAAATGCATACTGAGCATTTGTTAATAATTATTAGTGACGATGATACTTTGTCATGTTTGCCTTTGCCAAAATAAAATGGATTTAGATCATAACCGGATGGAGCCTCAGAGCATCCGACGGTGTTGTAAGTTGTTCGAAAGAGATACCGCGGCATCGGCACAAGGGCTAAGAAGGAACATGGGTGGTTTTTAGTCAGTAGTCGGTAAGTCGTGACACTCCCTTCCGCTCTTCCCAAGAGCGGGAGGGGTATTTGATGATTTCCCACCCGTCAAAGAAAAATAAACTTAGTGAGAGCATTTTACGAAAATCTTTATTTTGATGGGGTCTCTAAAATGGCCACTTTAGTGTCTCGGACGTGATCTAGATCTGAGCCGCGCGCCCTGACAGGAACATTTTCCTACGACCCGCGCGGCCCAAAAAGCCACACGGCTCATAGTGGGGATGCGCCTTTAGCCCTTTTAAAAGTACAAAAAAAAACATTTTAGTTCTATTTTTTTCATTTCATAATTTAATATTCAAATGAACCCCGCCTGGTTCCAAGTTTTGTTTAATTTAAAATGTGCTTGTTTTTTGCTTTTCAGTTTTTTCAGTCGGGTTTTTTAGTTTTTATCTACTTTTTTTATTTCCAACTTTTTAGTTCTTTTCGTTGATCGCGTAAAATTCTTCGCAGATGATTTAACTTTTGTGCTTGTTTATAGGATTTGTCACTTTGAATTTCGAGGGAACAAAGAAACGGTACATACACGTCAAACACATAACCCACCTTTTGGGCTTCGCCGCAGTCGGGTAATAAGGTGAAGGGTGAAGGCGACGAGGTAACCCGCGAAATTCGAAACTCCTTCCGCCTTATTACAAAAGGTAGATAAACCTGGTTTAACTTAGACTTGGTTTATCTCGCATGACGTCTCACTTCAATAATATTCAAAAGAAAGTGACAGCATGCGAGATAAACCCAGGTCTAAGTTAAACCAGGTTTATCTACCTTTTGTAATAAGGCAGCTTACGTTTTTTGCAATATCCCGGTCAGTGTCAAATTGTATGTTAAATAAAATAGAATTCGCAGCAGTAACAAATGTTTATTTACTGAGTAATAATGATAAAAATCACCAATACAACCGTCTCTGTTCATAAAGGTCTCAAGAATGCCTTTTTCATCAAATAGTCACTCTAGAGACCTTTATCTGTGTTCACCATAATTACCATCGATATTTTTTATTGTTTAGGCACATTAGTCGCTAGGTGCAAATATCGAATTTATACAATAGTACGTCGAATGTATTTTGCGACCTAGTTTACAATTCTGCTGATTCAAATATTTTTTCCTATTTGTGTGTTTAGTTTTAAGTTAGAGTTTAAGTTAATTAAAATATCTCTGTCGTTATGTAATGTTATATGTATTGAACAAAAAATTCTGTCTTATATATAATAAACTGTTTAAGCTCCTACAGCCTGTGATACAAGATTGCATTATCTTAGTACAGGCATCTTACATTATTATACCTATATTTTTAGTTTTAAGATTCATATTGTATTTTAGCTTTTTAGGTTTTTGAATAAAGATTTATTATTATTTATTATTATTATTGTCATGTCGTGCATTCTCGGCCCGAACCTCGATTGTCCGGGCAAGAATGTACAGCACGAGAATTGGAATCAAAACAAACAGTGACGTCACATTAAAAAAGTAAAAAGCCATGTGACAATAGGGACGGGTGATACAATAAAATACTGGAAAATTCCGTGGTTCCTTCTTTTTTTCTTCGTGTTCCTATAATACGACCGTCTCGCGACAGTAACTATCCTTTATGGGCGGCATGGGCACCGGGCCGTAGGCCGACGAAGGAGGCCGGCGGAGGCCCGGCACTTCGGGGACAGAAGATATTAGTGTTTTTAAATATGCGAGCGTAGCGAGCGCACGTCATGGAGTACAATTTAATTCGGCAGCACTACCTAGCTCAATTACCTAGTATCCAAGTCCCAAAATTTCGAGTTGCCCAACTAGTCGGCCAACCAATCGGGAACCAGCAATGCCAAACACAGGAATGCACGACACGAGAACGCGCGACATAGGAATGTAAGTGTTTTGGTTGTACATTGTCATGTCGTGCATTCTCGGCCCGAACCTCGATTGTCCGGGCAAGAATGTACAGCACGAGAATTGGAATCAAAACAAACAGTGACGTCACATTAAAAAAGTAAAAAGCCATGTGACAAGGGACGGGTGATACAATAAAATACTGGAAAATTCCGTGGTTCCTTCTTTTTTACCCGACTGCGGCGAAGCCCAAAAGGAGGGTTATTTCTTCGTGTTCCTATAATACGACCGTCTCGCGACAGTAACTATCCTTTATGGGCGGCATGGGCACCGGGCCGTAGGCCGACGAAGGAGGCCGGCGGAGGCCCGGCACTTCGAGGACAGAAGATATTAGTGTTTTTAAATATGCGAGCGTAGCGAGCGCACGTCATGGAGTACAATTTAATTCGGCAGCACTACCTAGCACAATTAACTAGTATCCAAGTCCCAAAATTTCGAGTTGCCCAACTAGTCGGCCAACCAATCGCGCGATGTCGCCGATTACTGTGTCGTACACTCCTGTGTTGTACATTCTTGGGCCGGACCAGCAAGGTACACCCCAGTAATTGGCGACATCGCGATGTCGCCAATTGGGTCATTTTCACAAAAATTGTACATTCTTGTTTTCGGCGTGTCCCACAACTTATGTTAAATATTTAACAAATAATATGCACAAAGGAAAACTAAATATTCCCCAGGTGGGTACCGGCAATGCCGGAGAATCCCGCACCGACTCGTCGGTCTGCCTCCACCGTAATCTGGGGGGGGGCACCAATCTGCCTAATGCTGCGCCTTCTGCGCAGCTGGCTGCTTCGGCGCCAACAGCATTGGCTGCGGCTCACGCGCCACCCAGCACGACTACGGCTGCAACTTCTGCGCCTACTGACCCCAAGACGGCTGCGACTCCTGCGCCAACTACCCTGACGTATGTCACACCTTCCACGACGGCTTGGAAACAGAGCATCGTTCGGAACAGTGTGACAAACAACCCTGCAAATGACGACAACAGAGCTCGACAATCCAGTCTTAGCAGCGAACTCCGCGCGCTGGCAATCCAGCGCGAGAAGATCGATGCAAGGCTGAGGGACATGACCTCTCTCGGGACGGGAAAGGAAGCGGAATCTGATGGTTCTGGATTCATCTCTGTGGACGAAGCCCGGAAGCTGAAGGCTCAGCGCGGAAAGATCCGAAACAGAGTGAGAGAACTCAACAGCCGTTTGAGCAAGATTTGCGAAGGCAATAGCCAGCGCGAAGCACAAACGGCTAGTTGTAAGGGAGTACGCGACCGGCTACAGACATGCGAAGGGGAAACCCAGCGCGTGAAGCAGTCGGACGCGGAAACGCGCGGGCAGGGAACAGTACGCGAGGGGGAAACCCAACGCGAGAGATCACTGCCCGCACCAGGACCATCCGGAGGAAACGACCGGAACCGCGACGAGACCGTAGACCGACGACGCACCAAGAAGAAGCGAGGCAAGCGGTCTGGGTTCCTGCACTGGGTGTCCCTGGCACAGAGCACTGTGCCAAGCTCCTCGGAACCGCAACCTGGCCCAAGTGGACAGGGAGCGGCGAAGAGGGAGCGCCCGGACGACACGGCATCACCGAGTACGCTCCAGGGGGACGCCAAGCGCAGCAAAACCGAGGCCGCTCAAGGGGAGCGGAGAACCTACGCGCGGGCCACGAAGGATAATCCTGCGCGACTCGCCGTGGCAATCTGCCTCTCGCCTCCATCCCGAGACTTGACGACTGTGGAGGTCGAGCACATCAAGCTCAGCCTCGAGAGCCTCATCATGGAGACGTGCCTAACCGATCCCACCAAAGTCCCGGCTTTCCGTGGCCTCCCAAGGGAAGCGGACGGCACGGTCCACATGTGGTGCGAGAACGACAACGCCCTGACTTGGCTGACCCAGAATGTACCCAAAGTCAAAATGACAAGCACTGACGAGACACTGACGGTAGTTAAACAGTCCGACATACTGACTCGGGTTCGGGTGGCTCTCTTCGTACCTCGGTACAAAGGGGAGGTACCAGTGCTCCAGACGCTCCTGGCCTGCCAGAACCCGTGGTACAATTTCGGTAGGTGGACGATGCTCAGGGCGACAGCGGTCGGTGGCGAAAACTACGGGACTTATATGACCCTGGCTATCCCACCGGACGAAGTCCAGAAGGTTCTGGAGAGGGAGCGACGGATATCGTACCTACTTGGGTCGATATACGTGCGTTTCCTCTCCAAAACCCTCTGACACGGACAACGACACTGAACGGACGAAACCGACTCCGACCGACAGTGACCCGACGATGACGCACCTGGAGGAGGAGATGGCCAGAGCGGCGATGGCTGATGCCGACGCTGTGGAAAGGCAAACCTCACCACCAGGGTGGTCGGAGCAGATGCTCCTATCACCGCCACCGGCACCGAACGAAGACCAGCATGGGCTGGAAGAGGGGGGCGAATCATCCAATGGATCGACCTCCTCCTAACTCCACCCCACTGCCGCCCCCATTCCGTCCCCTAAACATCATCCAGACCAACCTCCAGCATAGCCAGACGACTACCGCCTGCCTGCGCAGAGCACTGGAGATGGAACCCCGAACCATTGCACTCATCCAAGAGCCGTGGATCCGCAACAACAGAGTATGCGGCCTAGGTAACATTGGAGGTAAGCTGATCCTCGACACACAAGGCACAGATAAACCACGAACCTGTGCTTACATACCCAAAGATGTACCCACCACGACACTCACGCAATTATGTTCCAGAGATCTAACAGCCGTCAGGCTCAAAACCGACGGTGACGCACCCGACATCGTCCTGGCCTCGGTATACATGCCTGGCGAGGAGGAAGACTGCCCACCGAAAGAGATGGCTGACCTGATAAGGTACTGTGAAGGCACCAACCTGGACCTGGTCATCTGCACGGACTCAAACGCCCATCACCCGCTTTGGGGTTGCAACAAAGCCAACACTAGAGGTGAGGTACTATGCACATATTTGTTCTCAACTAACCTTAACATCGCAAACCGCGGCTCGGAACCCACTTGGGTCACATCGCGCGGGCAAACGATTATCGACCTAACGTTGGTTTCGGAAGGCGCGGCAAAACTTATCTCTGACTGGCACGTATCAAACGAGCCTTCCTGCTCTGATCATAGAAGGATTCGCTTCTCACTAGTAGCTAACATAAAAAAACCCGAACCTAGACGCAACCCACGCCGTACAAATGTACCTGGCTACAAACGGCTGTTGGCCTCCCTACTAACACAGCACCAAACGCCCCAAATTCTAATGGACCCCAAACAACTTGAAGAAACCGTAACAAAACTCTCGGAATTTATAATTGAAGCTTACCACGCGTGCTGCAAACTAAGAGATCCAAGTACCAAAAGCAAGGGCAACTCCTGGTGGAACGCGGAACTTAGTAAGCTCAGGCAATCTATGCGTAAACAATTTAACAGAGCCAAAAACTCCAGACTACCAGAAGACTGGGACACATTTAAGGAAACACAATACACCTTCAAAAAACAAGTCAGGAACGCCAGCAGGGCGGCCTGGCGGAAATTCTGCGAAGAAATTGAATCGAACAGCGAAGCCGCGCGTGTGAGAAAGATCCTATCTACCGATCAAGATCGCACCCTCGGGTCGCTGAAAACCCCAGACAACACATACACCAAGTCGGACCACGAAACAAGCAAAGTTCTTTTGGAGACCCACTTCCCGGACTGCAGTCTATCCGAGGACAGAACCTGGGCAAGTGAGCCAACGCACATCCCAAATGACCAAGACTGGACCAGAGCCCGCACCATAGTAACCGCAGAGAGAATAAAATGGGCGATAAAGACCTTTAAACCATACAAGTTCGCAGGCTTAGACACAATCTTCCCCGCCCTACTGCAATGGGGAGTAGAAGCTCTAACGCCATGGCTGACCGCCATCTGCCAAGCCTGCATAGCACAGAAATATATACCATTAGCATGGCGAGAGGTGAAAGTCATTTTCATCCCTAAACCAGGAAAACCAGACTACACACAACCCAAGGCGTACAGACCGATAAGCCTAACATCTTTCTTACTGAAAACCCTCGAGAGACTCTGCGATCGACACATTCGGGACGGACCTCTTCGGGAACGACCACTTCACAAACAACAACACGCGTATTCCACAGGTAAATCAACAGAAACTGCGCTGCATAGTGTGATCTCCAAGATCGAATGTGCAGTGGACCACAAATGCTCGTCACTAGCTGTCTTCATTGACATAGAAGGCGCTTTTGACAAAACCATCTTCCATAGCATTAACGCAGCCCTCGAGGAACACGGTGTGGACTCGACACTGCGAGGATGGATCACAAACATGCTCAGACTGAGAGCCGTACAAGTTACGGTGAACGACACTACTAGAGCCATAGTGGCCAAGGGATGCCCCCAAGGTGGTGTCCTCTCGCCACTACTGTGGAACCTCGTAGTAGACAGCCTCATTAAACGTCTAAATTACGGGGGCTACTACACGGTGGGTTATGCGGACGATCTGACCATAATATTAAACGGCACACACGAAAACACACTATGCAACCTTATGCGCCAAGCACTAAGAATAGTTGAGGACTGGTGCAAGGAATACAAACTAGCAGTGAACCCTACCAAAACGGAACTCGTCCTCTTCACAAAGAAAAGGAAGTTGGCAATGCTACAATTGCCAAGCTTCTTTGGGACAACCCTAAGCCTATCGACTGAAACCAAATACCTGGGCATCTTTTTGGACAAACAGCTGAACTGGGCAAAACACACTGAGTACACCATCACAAAAGCCAGTATAGCTCTATGGCAATGTAAGAGACTCCTGGGAAGAAATTGGGGCTTAAGCCCCAAAATAACCTACTGGCTATACACCACAGTTATCCGACCAATCATCACATACGGCTCTTTAGTTTGGTGGCCTAGGACCAACCTAAGTACAACCCAAAAGGATCTCGAGAAACTACAAAGACTGGCCTGCGTAGCAATCACCGGCAGCATGAGAACTTCCCCCACTGCTGCCTTACAGGTGATGCTGGGGCTACCTCCCCTGCACCTCGTCATAAGAGAGGAGGCGGCCTTAGCGACTTTCAGACTCGAAGTATCCGGTATCCTAAGAAATGACTCGAGAATCAAACACACACGCATCAGGGAAGATGCAATCAAAGAACAGCCAATGATGACATCACCCATCGACAGAACCCTGAAGACGCATTGCTTCCAAAAACATTACAACATAGCGCTCATAGAGGAGTGGTGTGACTACTCAGGTACAAATGAGCTAAGGATTTACACCGACGGATCAAAAACTGACTATGGGACAGGCGTCGGGGTGTTCTCCGACGACTTAAACATCAAGATATCCAAACCACTTGGAAAACTTAACTCTGTTTACCAAGCAGAGTGTGTAGGTATCATCCAAGCGGCACACGCTATAGAGGCCAGGGAGGTTACGGATACCAATATTCGAATACTCTCCGACAGTGCCTCAGTCCTTCAATCCCTGAAGAGTAATCAGATCACGTCGAGACTGATACTGGAATGCCACAAAGCCCTGGAACGAATAACGGTAATAAATCACAACAAGGTAACGCTGCAATGGATTAGAGGTCACAGCGGATCGCTTGGAAACGATGCGGCCGACGAACTTGCCAGAAGAGGATCCAGCACAAAGCCTTATGGACCCGAACCCATTGTGCCCATCCCTTTCAAGCAGCTAAGAAGCTGGCTAAAAGACCATACTCGAATACAAGCAGAGAAATGGTGGAGCTCGACACCAGGATGTAGGCAATCCAAGGAGGCTATGCCATCCCTGGATATAAAACTGATCAGGCGCCTTCTGCGCCTGGACAGAGATAGCCTGCGCCTGGTGGCGGGGACCATCACCGGACATTGTTCACTGAATAAACATTTTCACACCCTAGGAATCACTGACAGTCCCCTGTGCAGGGCATGCATGGAGGCGGAGGAAACTGTGGCGCATGTGCTCCTTGAATGCACAGGCGTTACCAAGATCCGCGAGGAGACCCTGGGAACACCACGATCTCTTGCGGATGCCCTGAGGAGACCGGGAAGTCTGATCTGCTTCTGGAGGGAGGTGGGCTGGTTGGAATAATCGGCCGCCACGGCTCACGCACAATGGTCCACTTTAAGGACTAAGTGCGGAAACCTGAAACCCCATAAAGATAAGAATATGCACGTTCAAGAAAAACTACACTAAAAAAAAGTAGTTAAAAAACTAAAAAACCCGACTGAAAAAACTGAAAAGCAAAAAACAAGCACATTTTAAATTAAACAAAACTTGGAAGCAGGCGGGGTTCATTCTATTTGCATTTTTTCTTTTCATAATTTAATATTCAAATGAACCCCGCCTGCTTCCAAGTTTTGTTTAATTTAAAATGTGCTTGTTTTTTGCTTTTCAGTTTTTTCAGTCGGGTTTTTTAGTTTTTTAACTACTTTTTTTATTTCCAACTTTTTAGTTCTTTTTTGTTTGTTCTTTCGTTGCTCTCGTAAAATTCTTCGCAGATGTTTTAACTTTTGTGCTTGTTTATAGGATTTCTCACTTTGAATTTCTTTTAAACATATAAATGTTAAAAAATTTTGTAATCTCGTTTTAAAACCCTTTATTTTAATACCCTACTCGATGGTATTGGATTCTTTTTTTTTTTTTAACTCCGCGATTTGGCCCCCAAAACCCGCAATTTTTCTTTGTTTTTTAATTTTAATGTAGCCTATAACACTCGCGCTATCAAGACAAATCTAACGACGTGTATTTCATTCAAATCGGTTCATCCGTTTATGAGTTATGAGGGAACAAAGAAACGGACATACATACATACTTACATACATACACGTCAAACACATAACCCTCCTTTTGGGCTTCGCCGCAGTCGGGTAAAAATAAGGATCTGTGGTCAATTTTTAACAATATTATATATTGTTGCTACTTATAACACATTCATATTACCTTAATTTTTAAAAATTCTTATAGATGTCTATTTTAGCGCTGTCCTACTACCAATTTCATTAAAATTACATAACTTTTATATATTTTGTTGACTTATTTATACTAATGTGATTGATTTTTCGGAAAGTATAGTTATTTACGATTTGTTTTATAATTGCAGAAACAGTGTAACATTACACACAATATTTAAATAATTATATCTATGTGAGGACATAAATTAGCTAAAGTGGAAAATTCCTTTCCGAAACCACATTTTTTACGAAAGATCGCCAACAAAACTACTGTTTATCATGTTTTTTGTCTATTGGCAACATTTGTAAAGCTGTCATTGGATTCCCGAAATGATTCGTCCATTTTGACGGCGACTAGCGGACGACGATCGTACGCACTCAGTAACGGTCCGTTTGTGATATTCCACAACCGCAACCAATTTCAAAGTAAGTTTACAAGTTAAGTTCAAATTATTTTGATATCTTTATAAACTTTCAGTGAACCAAATTTGATACCAAGCTTGTTGATCGGATGTGTTATTTAAAGATAAATTAAACAAAAATGTGCAAAGGTAGACTTCCGATACTTCCGTTCCGTAACCAAAACGCAGGTAACGTAGAATTGGAACTAAAAATTCCGTTACTATTCCGGAGCTATTCCGTTACTGGAACAGTCAATTCCGTGACTGTCCTATTTTATATTTTTATTTAAATATTATTTTTAGAGCGAAATGCCATTTGATTGTAATCAGATTTTGATAATTTGGAGGCTAATAATTTTATGAATATAATTAAAAAGACTTCCTATATTGTGTCCTAATTGAGTGACATCATACCAAAAAGTATTAAACTAATTTCGTCCAAAGAGTAATGTAATGGACATTAAATTCATAAAAAAGTGTGTGTTTTTATTATTGATTTTATTTTTTATTTATTTTGCATTGAAGTACAAAACATTAGTAACAAATAATACTAGTTAAATCCAAGTGTGTTTTATTTTATTCCTATAACCGAAAGTTTATAGTTGCGGAATGGAAGTAATTTTGTTCCCCATGGACAATAAATTACCTATATTTCACTAATTAATAAAGAATAAGAGGTTTAATTATTATTTTCATATAGTGAAAAGAATATCGATTGTAAATTTAATGAAAATAAACGAATTACAACAAAATATTAAATTTCGTCACATTTAAAACAGTGTACACTTTTTGTGAAAATGACCCAATTACTGTGTCGTACACTCCTGTGTTGTACATTCCAGTGTCGTGCATTGCTGGTATGTGCATTACTGTGACGGGCATTTTATGGACTCTAAATAAAACCCAACAAAAACATTCTGTAAAAAACTAGCCAAGTATTGATGGAGCTGCTTGTTTATCTCTAAAAAATTAAGTTCAAAAATCTAAAACCCGACTACTAACAAAATCGCGGTCTTAAAATTAGAAAACAAGAAAATAATTCTTGTCTGCTATTCTTCGTACTCGCATGCCACTGATACCTGATGTTCCTTCATGGCGTTCTCATTGATACAGAAGTCAGCTGCTAATTGCCATTAGCAAGGTGGCATGCGACTACGAAGAATATCAGACAAGAATGATTTTCTTGTTTTCTACTTTTAAGATCGCGATTTTGTTAGTAGTCGGGTTTTAGATTTTTGAACTTAATTTTTTTATTTATTTTTATTTTTGTGTGTACTTAAACTATAATATAATACTTATTTGTAATGTGCTCGCCAAGACCTTTCATTTGATACCAAACTTGCTATGATTATCTCAATTTAATATTTTTTGAGGTAAGTTTTTGACATTTAAATTCCGTCATAAAAAGAATTCAAAAAATTCATATAGCCTATGTCACCCGGGCTATTTTTACGAATCTATTGACACCTAATTTATTCAAATCCGTTCAGTAGTTAAGACGCTACGGTGGAACATACATTAATACATACATACATAGACTGCCAAAATCATTACCCTTCGTTTTGGCTTCGCCGTAGTCGGGTAAAAAGTAATGAAATCTAGACAAAACCGAGCCAAATCTAAGGTTCCATACTGCAATTTCTTTATTATTATAGTTAATGTTGTGTGACTTGGCCGTTGAACATTCTTTATACGTTAGTACAAGTCAATTTTGCTTACACGTGTTATATTATCTGTTGTAACTACCGGCCAAGTCACACAACATTAACTATAATAATAAAGAAATCGCAATAAGCCATAAGGAACCTTAGACTTGGTTCGACTTTGTCTAGATTTCATTACTTTTTAGAGATAAACAAGCAGCTCCATCGAGACATGGCTAGTTTTTTTACAGAATGTTTTTGTTGGGATTTCACTTCTTTTTGTAGAAACGTGGGCGGGCGGCATGTTGATTAATTTAATTTTATTAGATTTTCTTATTTAAAACAATTTTTTTTTTGTTTTTTTTTTTTCGATTATCCTACTTTTTAAAGTTTTCCCTCTACGTGGCCATTAAAGTGAGAGTCAAAATGGCGGGTGTACCATAGCAAATCAAATTATACTACTTACCATAAAAATCTACCTAAAATGTACTATTCTGTACCTAGCTCAGAAAAATCTATACCTCCTTCAGAACGGAGTTATTTCAAAATTAAGATACACCCGCCATATTGACATCAAGATGGCGGGTGTTCTGTAATATTTTATTATTTAACAATTACTGATAAAATATAGTTACACCAAAAAAATGTACCTATAAAGTACCTCAAGTAAAAACAAAAATCTACTTGATCAGCTGGATAGTTCCTGAGAAATATTACAATCGTGTGTTGTGTTTATGTAAACACGATAATAACATAATATCACCACCTGTAATTCCCGAAGGATTAGGCAACCTAATAATACAGTCACATTTTGTTATTACGGACTATCTGAACAGAGTGGTTGTCTGCACTGTGGAATAAGTTCTAAGGAAGAGGTGGCCGCTGGCCGTGCACTCTTCTACGGACAGACAGGTGGCATGCGGTGTGAATAAAAACAAGAGAATGTTCTGGTAACTATTCCTGTATTTCTTGATCACCAAGCAGTTCACGAATAGCAAGTCATCAATAACATATTACAACGTTTAGGCACTTAGAAATAGGTTTAAGATAAAACATTTAGAGAAAAGCGTGTTCTCACCTCGATGACATTTTGACAAGAGAAAGATGAAAAGACATTGTCTTTGTATAGAGGGAGTATGCTCTATGCTCACAGATAATTAAAGCGTAGAACACATTTGTTTCATCACTTCCCCTTACGCTTTACATTATTATTTATATAGAGTCAAATAATTACATGCCTAATTAAACACACACTTATATAGACATGCTACACAACACATAAATTCATGTCCTTAATAAAATCTACATGTTTCTTAGAGCTAAGCGGTTTGGTAAGCACATCTGCTATCATCTTTTCAGTCTGTAAATAATTCACATTTACAATATTATTACTTATTAGGTCTTTTACATAATGATATCTGAGATCTATGTGCTTTGTTCGTTTATGACAGTACTCTTTACATTCTAACAACTTAATTGCACTCTGACTGTCATTATAAACAATTGACTCTACATTTAAACAGAATATCTCAGACAACAGACTCTTAATAAAACATATGTCCTTACAAACATCAGAAATTGAAATATATTCAGCCTCCGTAGTAGATAAAGCAACACAGCGTTGCTTCCGTGACTCCCAATTTATTGTATTTTTACCTAGCTTTACAACGTACCCAGTATAAGACTTACGATCAGTTACATCATTAGCCCAGTCTGCATCAGTAAAAGCAGCTAAACTCAATTTATCACTTCTTACAAATAGTAAGCTATAATTAATTGTCCCTGCCAAATAACGTAAAACACGTTTAGCAGCTTGCCAATGACTGTTATCGTGACAGTTATTAAATTGACTCAACTGGCTACAAACATACGCAATATCAGGCCTAGTGCATACAGCTAAATACATTAATGAGCCTAACAATTGTCTGAAATTATCATTGCTCTCGCTTACATTTTCAGCTTTTTGTAATTTACAATTCAATGGCACAGGTGTAGATACAGTTTTACAGTTACCCATACCAAACCGCAATAATAACTTCTTAATATAATCAGTCTGGTCCAACTTTAAAATCCCTTTTGTCCTATCTCTTGTTACATTAATACCAAGGCAGCTTTTTAATGAGCCAAGGTTCTTTACATTAAATTCCTTTTCTAATAGGTTTACTAAGTCTTTTTGAATGATACTCTTCTCAGTATAAAATATATAGAAATCATCAACATAGAGAGCAATTATGGTTAAATCATTCTTCTCTTTCTTTACATAAACACATGGTTCACATTGACTTTGTATATAACCATTACTATTTAACAAATCATGAACTTTACTGTTCCACATTTTACTAGCTTGTTTCAAGCCATAAATACTTTTATTTAATAAACAAACCTTGGACTTATCTTCATTAACAAAACCAATAGGTTGTTCCATAAATATTGTTTCATTTAAGTTACCATTCAAAAAAGCACAAGCAACATCAATGTGATCTATACTGAGATTTAAATCATTTGCTAATGAAAACAAAATTCTCATTGTGGAATGCCTAACCACTGGGGAAAAAGTCTCATTATAATCAACCCCATGTTTCTGTGTAAACCCCCTGGCAACCAATCGCGCTTTATACTTTGTGAAGTTCCCAGAAGCATCGTGTTTACGTTTAAATACCCATTTGCACTTAATAACATTTTTCCCTATAGGGCGACTCACGATCTTCCATACTTCATTCGCAATTAACGAGTCATACTCACTCTGCATCGCTGCACGCCACTCAGTGGCTTCCGAACAAGAGATAGCTTCTTCATAACTAGATGGTTCCTCAATAATATTACCGACATACATGGAAATGTCATAATCACGATACCTCAATGGCGGAATTGAACGAGTACTTCGTACAGGGCGGGTATTAGCCTCAGCCCGGGGTACCTCTGTACTAGTCTCTCCTTCCCCTCGAACAGACGCGTCCGGCGATGACGAAGTCACAGACTCGTGGCTCGCCGACGATGAGTCTGCACAGCGGGACTCATCCTCACTGCCTGTGCAGTAATGCTCCTCGTCTGTGGTATCTGAAATTTGAGAACCATCATTTAATTCCGACGAATTGGTTCTGTCACTAATCCTATCCTCATTATTACATTCATTGAAATTTATTTGACTAGAATTTATTTCAATAGAATTATTTAAATTATTATTATTATTTATAACCAATTCATTGCTCTTGTCAAAACAATGATTGTGTAAAATTATTTCATTATAATTAATGTCATCATTATCCTTTTCATTTGTATTCCTATTATAAAACCTATCTTCTAAAAATGCAACATTCCTTGACAACACAATTTTTCTAGGATTCATTGGATCTAATAGTCTATACCCTTTACAGGTCTCACTATATCCCACAAATATATACTTTTTACTCTTAGCATCCAGCTTACCACGCTTATGCTTAGGCTCCAAAGAATAAGCAATGCAACCAAAAACCCTCAAGTGGCTCAGATCAATCCTAGATCCCGACCACAGGTGCTCAGGAATCTGTCCAGACAAAGCCCTAGTAGGGGACCGATTTTTCAAATAAATTGCAGTATTTACCGCCTCTCCCCAATAAGGCTTACTAAGACCTGACTCCTGCAGCATGCAACATGCTTTTTCAATGAGTGTCCGGTTAAGACGCTCTGAAACACCATTCTGTTGGGCCGAGTAAGGAACTGTAGTCTGATGTACAATACCTTCTTTACTTAAAAATCCAGAAAACCTATAATTGACATACTCGCCACCATTGTCAGAACGCAAGCATTTAATCTTCAATCCAGTTTGCCTCTCAACCATAGCCTTAAAAATAATAAACTTGGACATTACCTCGGATTTATACTTCATTAGGTATCCAAACGTTTTTCTTGTGTATCTGTAAATGTCAGGGAAAAGTAAATGGTTAGGTGGGTATCTGAGGAAACTTTGAAAAAGAGGACTGTCACTTCCTAGTTTTGATCACTGATTTCTTTTTAAATCACTAGCACTTTTTGCTACTAACAATGTCACTTGATTATCACTAATAAAAGTTAATTTTTATTGCATTTCCAAACACTAATAAGCAGTTTTACACTAAAAATTACGAAAATCTCCAACAGCACTTTTACGCGTGTTGACAGTTGACAACATTTTTGACAATCTATCTCGTCATGTCAATATGTCATCTGACATTTGGAGGAGTGTTGCCACTGTGAAATTTAAATATCTACTATGAGCAGCGAAAATAGTAGAAATATGACTGGAGTGGAGCAGCAGTCTCCTGGTCAAACAAATACTGCAACCGCCACCCCAAGCAGCAAAAAGGCCATGACTCAACAAATATTCCATCCTTCTCTTTTTAGCAGACAGAGATCTAACTCACTCAATGAGCCTACGCCCAAAGTATGTAGTACAGCCACTGTTCCCATAATGTTGAACCCAGGCCCAACACTAACCAATTCAGCCAAAACCGCATCTGATTCCCAAATGCCAAGCATAGAAAAGCAGCCCCCCGCATGGCAACGTGTGCCATCATCTAAGAAACGAAAGGTCACGGAGTCACCTCCGCCTACTTCAACCCAGACAGAAAACAGGTTTGCTGGCCTACCCATCGACCTGACAGAGAACGAAACTGACCAACCCAAGCATGTCAGTAAACCTCCGCCAATCATACTCTATGGAATAGAAGATCTTAAAGAACTAACCAAACTGATAGAGACAGTCATTAGCCCACCTGAATTTAAATACCGTATAGTCAACAAGAACAGCATACGTGTCATGATAAGCACCGCAGAAGCCTATAAAAAAACCATTGAAATCATTCGAGATAATGGACTTATTGGGCATACGTTCACACCAAAGGACACTAAGTGCTACCGGTTCGTTATCAAAGACCTGCACCACACTACCCCTCATGAAGCTATAAAGGAAGCAGTCGAAGCCTCCAACAATGAACTCGTTGGCGATATAATTAATGCTCGCTATGGCTCGGACAAAAGACCAACCTCGACCTTCTTTGTGAATGTCAAACAAAGTATTCACAATCGGGAAGTCAAGAACATTAGATATATTTTTAACCAAAAAGTCAAAATAGAAGACCCCCGCAAATCTAAGAGCATTGTTCAGTGCCAGCGATGCCAACAATATGGGCACTCTAAGAACAATTGCATGAGACCTCATAGATGTGTCAAATGCGGAGAAGGTCACAAAACTTCAGAATGCACAAAGAAAGATAGAACCACTCCAGCCAAATGCGCACTATGCTCCTGCGATCACCCAGCCAACTATAAAGGTTGTGAGGTCTATAAAGAGATCTTAGCCCGAAGAAACAAAAGTCGCACTCCAAGAGAAAGGGTGTATACCCAAATCACTACAAACGCCTTGGCCGCTCCAATTACTACATCTTCTTTCAACATACGAGCCGCAACGAACACGCACGAGAAATCTTATGCAGAAGCTTTATCCGGACCAAACTCTACAACCCATGACCTACCACAAACTCACCAACAACAGAATCAAGCACTACACCATATTCTTATGAAACAGAGCGAAAAGATGGACCTCTTAATCCAACAAATAGGCTCCTTAGTGAGTCTCATTACCAGCCTCGTCACCAAACTTACAAAATGACTTCCCTATTCATAGCAGCCTGGAACATCAATGGCATTGCACCCAACACCAATGAGCTAGAAGTTTTCCTAAAAGAAAACAATATTGATATATGCCTGATATCAGAATCACACACAACCGAAAGAAGTGATATACGTATCCCAGGGTTCTGCGCGTACCTTACCTCTCATCCGGACGGTCGAGCACATGGAGGCAGTGCTATCGTAATAAAAAACACCATCAAACACTACCTACTGGAACCTTTTGTGACAGATCACCTACAATCTACGGCTATAAGAGTAGAAGATGGATCAGGCCTTATTAACATCTCGGCGGTATATTGCCCTCCTAGACACAAAATCAATGAGGAAATGTTTACAGAGTTCTTTAAGAAGCAAGGCAACAGATTTATAGCAGGTGGCGACTGGAACGCCAAACATACAGATTGGGGTTCTAGACTCACCGTAACCAGGGGCCGTGAACTCAAGAAATGCATCGATGCAAATAACATGTCAACTCTGTCCACAGGTGAACCTACATACTGGCCTACGGATGTTAACAAAATACCTGACCTCCTTGACTTCTTTGTCACAAAAAACATATGCCACAAATTGACCCAAATGGAATCTAGCCTAGACGGGTCTTCAGACCACACCCCAATCATATTAAGATTGAGTAAAACGTCTGCAAAATGTAACCCAAATGATGACATGCTATACAACTGCAAAACTGATTGGGATAACTTTAAAGTGTACCTTGAAGACAACATCAACCTCAACGTACCTCTGAAGTCCCCTGAAGACGTAGATGACGCGTGCCGGTACTTTACCAATCTATTACAAGTGGCAGCGTGGATCAGCACCCCTGAGATAAAATATTCTGCGCATAGTACACCTACCCCGACCGAAGTCCGAAGAAAAATCGCAGAGAAGAGACGATTTCGCAGAATATGGCAGGCATCACACAATGAACGGGACAAAACCCGTCTTAACCGTGCCATTAAGGAACTCAAAGACCTTCTTGAGAAAACTAGGAATGATGCTCTTCAACACAGGCTAGAAAGAATAACCCCTGAAGCTAAAGGAATCCACTCCCTGTGGAAAGCAACTAAAAATCTAGCACAACCTCAGCAACGCTTCCCCCCCATCAGATCAGACAATTCATGGGCTCGTTCAGATCAAGAAAAATGTGAAGCTTTCGCCAATCACCTAGCCAGTGTCTTCAAGCCGAATGAATCTGCAGTTCCTGATGATCCTGAAATAGATGCCATTCTCAAACAGGACTTGCAACTCTGTGCTCCTCTGCGACCAACATCCCCACAGGAACTATTTAGATTAATATCTATGATGAACTCCAAAAAGGCACCTGGATTCGACCTGATTACTCCGAAAATTCTTAAGGAGCTGCCAAGAAAGGGATTAGTATTTCTTACTATCCTGATTAATGCCTCTCTCAGATTCTCTTATGTCCCTGCTCTCTGGAAAATATCACAAATCGTAATGATCTCTAAGCCTGGAAAGCCGGAAAATGAAGTTTCATCTTACCGCCCTATTAGCCTTACTCCAGTTCTATCGAAGCTATGGGAAAGGGTTGTCTTGAACAGGCTGAAACCTCACCTACAAGAAAACCAGGTAGTACCTGACCACCAATTTGGATTTCGTGAGCAACACTCCACCGTTGAACAGGTACACCGAGTCTACCGCACCATAAGAGAATGCCTAGAAAAGAAGAAGTATTGCTCGGCAGCTTTCCTGGATGTCCAACAAGCCTTTGACAGAGTATGGCATAAAGGACTACTGTGCAAGATAAAGTTGCTCCTGCCTCATTCATTTTACTTGCTGATGAAATCATACCTTAGTGATAGGCAATTTCAAGTAAAGGTACGAGACGCTAGATCCTCTCTCACCAGGTGCCTTGCAGGCGTACCTCAGGGCTCCGTCCTGGGCCCAGTTTTATATAATATATTTACTAGCGACCTCCCTCAATGCCCTGACGTATTTGTAGCAACCTACGCTGATGATGCCGCATTCCTAGCCTGTAATCAGGATGCCAACATAGCAAGCAGCATGCTGCAAAATCAACTTGACAGGACCCATGACTGGCTAAACAAATGGCGTATAAAGGCAAGTGCACCAAAATCGCATCACATCACCTTTGCACTCAGACATGGAAACTGCGCCCCGGTCAAATTGGGTCAGGACACCTTACCACAGTCACCATGTGTTAAGTACCTGGGGTTCTACTTGGATCGTAGGTTGACATGGAAGGATCACCTTAAGAAAAAAAGAACAGAAATAAACTTCAGATTCAAGAACTTGCTCTGGTTACTTGGTAGACAATCTTCACTCACCCTGAGTAACAAACTTAGAGTTTACTGTTCCGTCATAAAACCTATATGGACATATGGGATTCAACTATGGTCTTCCGCAAGCAAATCAAACATCATGTGCATTCAAAGGAGTCAAAACAGTATCCTGAGGGTCCTAGCAGCGGCGCCCTGGTATGCTCGCAACTCTGAAATACATGAGCACCTGGAAATCCCAACAATCCTAGAAGAAGCGAAGTGCCATCTAGAGAAATATAAAGATAGATTGTCAAACCATCCCAATCCCCTTTCACGATCACTATTGATGCCAAATCATGCTAAGAGACTCAAGAAGGCTGATATTGTGCTGCCTGATTAAGCAGAATTTGGACACTGGTCCTAATTCTGTAAAGATGTGATGTATCTTGCCACACATCTGATCATAGTCAGTGATGACTGATAGCAGATAAGAAGAGGAACAAAAAAAAAAAAAAAAAATCTGTAAATGTAACCAAATACTTTGCACCCCCCCAGCTGTAGTCACGCATTGGTCCGCAGACGTCCGAATGTACCAACTCCAATGGTTGCTTGGCACGCTTGCCCTCTCCTTTGGGAAACGGCTGTGTTAACAGCTTACCCTCAAGGCAGGGTATGCATTCCTTCAAACTGTCCTGGGTATTATCCTGAAACATTACTCCAGACACACAACCTTTCAGAGTACTCATACTTCTCAGACCTAAATGTCCTAACCTGCGATGCCAAAGCTCAGTAGACACAGCTACTGCGGTACTCTCTGTCTTTTGCACACTACTCAAAAGTTTGGAAGAATACACCTTATTGTGCAAAGGCTTTACAATGTTACAATTTAATTTATAAATTCCATTCTCACACCCCACAAGAGCTATACGGTTGCCAGAGACTTTACCATCATGAATGCTGCATCCACTACCATCAAATACAACAGTAAGCCCACTTTCTATGAATTTACTTACTGATAATAAATTAGTGGCTATCTGTGGCACATACAAAACATTTTTAAGTTGTCTTACCTCATTTCCAAAGTTAACCATTAAATCTCCCACACCATTACATCTTAATTGTTCATTGTTTGCTACAGCAACTGTAGTGTGTTTTTGATTACAATTAAAGTCTTTATAATTCACCATATTGTCTTTACAATTTGTCATATGAGATGTACAACCAGAGTCAATGAACCATGCACTACTTTGATGAACAAACAAAGCTGAAGCGAAGCTTGTAGACTCATTCTTCTTGTCATTCTTCATCTTGTAGCATTTGGCCTTGATATGTCCAGGCTTATTGCAGTAATGACAGACCATAGTCTTCTTCTTGAAAGAGTTCTTCGAAATTAAAGCTTTGTTGTTATTGTTCGATGCACCATCACTTCTACGCAGCTCTTCTTGTAAAAGTCGAGTTCGTACAATCTCGCTGGTGAGATTATTGGTTAAACATACTGTTTCAAGATTAGAAACCAAGTATTCGAATTCCTGAGGTAGACCGCTCAATAAAATCTCTGCGACTTCAGCATCATCAGTCTTACGGCCAATATCCGAGAGCTGCTGCACGAGGGTCATGACACCCTGTATGTATTCAGACATATTTGAAAACTGAGTATATTCAATTCTATGCAGCTGTCTCAAAAGTAGCACACGCCGTAACAAGCCCTTATTTTCAAATATATCAGCTAAATTTTTCCATGCACTTTTTGCTGTATTAGCATTCCTGATATATTGATAAAGTGCCGGCTTGATGCTCAAAGCTATACGCGCCAAAGCACGCTGATCCTTAGTCAGATCAGTCTCTGTGCCTTCGATTGCATTCCACAAGCCATCCATGGTAAGCAGCATTCTGATTGCAAATTTCCAATTCAAATAGTTAGATACTCCTTCTAATTTTTCTATAGATGATGACAAGCTATAGTTACCTTGCAAAGCATTATTTCCATTGCTCGCTTCTTGATTACTAGGCGAGGCCATTTTGAAGCACACCACTTAGGCAAAATCACCACCGCGCCACAGTCAAATATTAATAAAAAAAATAGGTTATGTCTTGTCCGCGTGCACTTAGAACTTTTCTAGGTCCTGGGCCCATAACCTGTTATTACGGACTATCTGAACAGAGTGGTTGTCTGCACTGTGGAATAAGTTCTAAGGAAGAGGTGGCCGCTGGCCGTGCACTCTTCTACGGACAGACAGGTGGCATGCGGTGTGAATAAAAACAAGAGAATGTTCTGGTAACTATTCCTGTATTTCTTGATCACCAAGCAGTTCACGAATAGCAAGTCATCAATAACATATTACAACGTTTAGGCACTTAGAAATAGGTTTAAGATAAAACATTTAGAGAAAAGCGTGTTCTCACCTCGATGACATTTTGACAAGAGAAAGATGAAAAGACATTGTCTTTGTATAGAGGGAGTATGCTCTATGCTCACAGATAATTAAAGCGTAGAACACATTTGTTTCATCACATTTCAGCAGTTATTTTAGCAGTTTACATAAACACAAGACACAGTTGTAATATTTCTCAGTATCTATCCAAGTGATCAAGTGGATTTTTGTTTTTACTTGAGGTACTATATAGGTACATTTTTTTGGTGTAACTATATTTTATCAGTAATTGTTAAATAATAAAATATTACAGAACACCCGCCATCTTGATGTCAATATGGCGGGTGTATCTTAATTTTGAAATAACTCCGTTCTGAAGGAGGTACAGATTTTTCAGAGCTAGCCACAGAATAGTATATTTTAGGTAGATTTTTATGCTATGTAGTATAATTTGATTCGCTATGGTACACCCGCCATTTTGACCACAGAACATATATACTCTAGCGAGGACTCTCACCTAATATACCCTCACTATGTACCAAATTTCAGCTCCCTGAGTTTATGGGAAGTACTAGTTCTATTTTGATGATCATGAGTGAGTGAGTGTCATAAATGCGAAACTTTGCTTTCGCTTAACTTCGGAACTAAATGACCTACAGACTTGAAACTTTTTATTTTAAGTGTGATTTTATAGCTTACTGGATGACGAAAATTTCAGCGTTCTGGTCTTATCCAGAGGTTCTCAAATAGGGGCCTGAAAATGCGGCGAAATGGTTCCAGTAAAGGATGGTACGGCAGTGTTTGCTTCGCGCTCGACTCGGCGGGGGCACTGCCGTGCCCCCCGATAAATAAAATTATTCTGGTAAACAGCTGAGCTTGTCAAAAATGACAACTTTTGTCTTGTCAGTTGTCAGTGATTGGTCAGTAATGCCAGTGTCAGGCTATGAAGGGTGCCGCCGAAATAATCTACGAACCTGAATTATTTTATTCTACAGTTTGTGTTTAGATTTTAAACGTCCAAAAAATACATTGTTTCTGTGCATCAGTATGAACGAGAGCGATGAAGTCTTCGGTATTAATTACAATAAATCCTTACAATACTGGGCAGACATTCCACCTACGGTCGATGGAGTACTAGGAGGGTTTGGCTTTATTTCTAATGCAGACATTGAGGGATCGGAACTGTTCCTAAACTCTTTATTTTCTTCTGACAATCCCCCATCTACGAACACGGCATTAGACTGTGGTGCTGGCATTGGTAGAATAGCAAAACAGTTATTATTACCTCATTTTGATCGAGTTGATGTTGTGGAACCTGATGAGAAATTTATTAATTCCATTAAAGAGCACGTGGGAGAGCTCAGCTCGAAATTAGGCACTTTGCATAAAGTTGGCTTGCAAGAGTTTATACCTGCAAGGAAATATGATGTTATTTGGAATCAATGGGTATTAGGATATCTTAAGGATGAGGACTTGGAGGCTTATCTAATACGATGCAGGTACTTAACATATTTTTCCAATTTTGATGTATTACAACCACAGACTGTATGAATCAGAACAGTGACATGTGGAGTAGATGGATGAAAAACAATTGCATGTACCAGAGGTGAGAATGTTGTGATGGATGTGTGAAGTGACAAGAATAGATAAAGTAAGGGATGAGTGCATGAGAAACTTTGAAAATGGTGCCTGTGATGGAAGATTACATGTTATGATGAGGAATGTAAAGCATGTCACTTTATGGAGATGAAAGGAGATATGAATATTGATAAACAAAAGAAAATTGAGTGGATTGTGTGAGGAATGATATGAAAGAGAATAGAGCAAATGATGCAGTGACATATGACAGGGGAATTGAAGAAAGCGTGCGAAGAGAATGTTGATTGTAGTATTACAGCATCAATAACATGATAGGTTTATAAATCTAACGTTTTGTATATTTCAGGGATTCACTGTCTGCTAGCGGTATCATTGTTGTAAAAGAAAATGTTACTTCATCTGGTAAAATAGAAAAGGATTCTACTGATTCGTCAGTCACACGGACATTCAAGCAATACATTAGAATATTTAAAAAGTGTAATTTAAAGAGAGTTAAACAATGTAAACAAGCTAATTTTCCTAATGGGATATATCCTGTGTATATGTTTGCACTAGTACCAAATCATAAAGAACTAGAGACATTAACAACCAAGGCAAATGGTGCAATTAAGAATTCTTGTATAATTGTTCAAAATAAAATGGAGTTATGAAATAAAAATTAAGTGATTTGTTTTTATTGCTTGTCTATAATTGACTGACAGTGTTGCCGCGTTGTATGGCAACACTTATCATCCTCTGGCCAAAGAAAAAGCCAGCCCTTGGGTCGGAGGAAACGTCAACAAGGCATTTTGAAATATCCTTAAAAAGGCTGTGTGCACTAGGACCCCACGGCCCTAAAGTTTCAACCCCAAACGGCTCGAAAATATAGTTTCCACAAAGGTTACTATATTTACGCCGCTTGAGGTTCTCCGCAGCCGCAGCGGCAGCACCAGCACAACACGAAGAACTTGGAAGATGCGATGGCGCAAGAGTATCGACGCAAGTTGCGTCCCATACTAAAGGCCTACCCATCTTCCAAGGAAACAACGACATGCCGTCCGGTCTTTTGCCATCGTCGCGTGCTAAACCATTTGGCTCTAAGACAGCTGGGACGCCGACGGTAACAAGAGCTCGTCGGATGATGTCGTTTATGTTTGCGTGTCGCGCAAAACGACCCGCATTTCGACTGCAGGACAGGCCATGGTGTCCGAGGCTGCTGACAGCTTCACCACATTGACAGCGATGAGGAGAGCAGCATACGGCACCAAGACGTAAAGCAGCAGCGAGGCGAAAAGTTGTGTCGTCAAATAGACCAATGCCAAATGACCAATGCTTGACGACGGCAGTGCGTGAAGCCAAAGACCCGACTCCCACTCACCCACAGCCAGCAGGCGCGCACGCTCAGCAGTAGTAGCAGACGTGTTCAGTAGATTATTCTGAACTACCCTGCAGAGCGGCTCGTCCCACCGTCTCTGGGAAAAAGGATGGTCGGGTTCTTCTGTATTCGGACAAGCGATTTTCCAAGCGACTATAGCCTCGGAGAAACACGCTGTCGTGTATATCCAATACACTGCAACTCGAGTTACAGTGTTTTGCCTTAATAGCGCTTATTTGATTTTTTCGAGGCAGTTACATATCCCTATAGTATTACTTTTTCATTTTAAAGTACGTAGAAGGAGATAGGAGCACCTAAACAACACTGTATTTTAGTTACATTTATCAATTTATGGTTTGGTTTGGCATATCACTGTAATTGGAGTTACAGTGTGTTGGCGGAACAGTTTACGCGCGAATAGTCGAAACCCTGAGATACAGTGTTTTCGATAACCAAACAATCTTGATACGTCGAGCGCGGCGACACTTCCCTACGCGTAATACTTGCAAGACGCGCGGGGGGCGGAGCGAGAGCTCAACGGTTAGTAGTCGTGAATCATTTCTCTTGCTCGGACGGTGTTTTGATCGATAGCGCGTACCTTCATTCGATCGGTTTTCGTTTGTGCGTTTAAACGAGTTTTTAAATATGTTATAACAAGAGTGGATACCGAAATAGATTATTAGTGAAATTGTCACAAAGCAATATACAACATCACAACAACTCATCATGTACTACTCTTTTGATCTTTTTCTTATGAGCATCATACTCACTCTTCTTTTCAGCTTTTAAACTTCCACTCTCATTTCCAACACTCTGCCATTCTTTGAAATTCTTCTTTTTTCCTTCAGCACATTCTGTATCTCTGTCGACCACCACCATGTATCACTGTCTATCGTGCCCTTTCCTTTTGTCTCTCCCAAAATATCTTTTGCTGCATTCCTAATACACCTAGCCATTTCCTTCTAACATTCATTCACACTTTTATCATAAATATCACCCATCTCTAACATTTTATCCACCATTCGTTCTGTTTATTTCTTCGCACAATCAGACTTCTCTAGCATATGCCATTTTATTGTAGGGGGAGGTCACTCTTTTTGTTTAAGAAGCCTTATTTGTACGACTACTTCCATAACCAGGAGTCTATGTTGTGAGACTTACTCTTCTCCCAGTAGCACTTTGCTGTGCCTGTGTGTGTCTTTAATGTGGTTTAAGTTGTTGCGTCTGATGAGGAAGTATAAAAAAAAAAAAAAAAAAAAAAAAAAAAAAAACTCCATAGATTATATGAGGGACCTAATGAGGGCCGACTCTATGATATATGTTTGGATTTCTTCAAGCTTAAGAGGGATCCGTCAGATGACATGTCGACTCATGTATCGAAATTGAAAAACCTGTGGCACAGTTTGAAGGAAGAGTTACTAAAAGAAGAGAAGGTAGAGAGTTACCTGAAGTTCTCTTGATTTGTAAGATCCTTGATACGCTGCCGGAAGTCTATTTCTCATTCAAGTCGAGTTGGCTGTTAATGTCAAAGAAGGAAAGGACAGTAGAAAACATTACGAGCCAGTTGTGTGCACATGAAAAAGCGCTTAATGCTAAGATGGCTGATGCTGAATCAAGTGAGACAGCGCTTTATGTGAAGGTAAATAAAAAGATTGCTAAGGAACATGACCATAGAGACCAAGGAACAATGAAAAAGTACAAATGCTTTATTTGCAAGGAACGTGGTCATCTCAAAAAGGATTGCCCAAGAGTTGGGATAAAGGAAAAGAAAAACAAAGCTCAAGGTTCTAACATGATGTTGCTGACGGTGAATTCAACAGATTCTAACAATGATCGTGATGATTGGTATGTGGATAACGGGGCCACTCACCATGTCACTATGCGAGGAGATCTGTTTCAAGATTTTGAACGTTTTGGTGAAGCTCACACGGTAACAACGGCGGATGGGAATGTGATTCAGGCTGTTGGAAATGGCACAGTCCATCTAGAAGCCAATGTTAAAGGACGGATTGAGAACCTCTATTTGAGAGATGTTTGGTATGTTCCCCAGATTAGCAAGAATCTTTTCTCTGTGCTTAGTTCACAGGACAAAAACCCAACGAGCGTATTTGAGTCTCGGGTTACAAATTGTTCCATGAAGATCAATGGTAAGATTGTTGTAACAGGAACAAGGCAAAGATGTGGCGGTTTGTACAAGATAGATTGCAAAGTCGTACGCCCTGCTGTTTCAGTAAACTTAATTGAGCATGGAGATATGCTGCAACTATATCATGAACGTATGGGGCATCAAGATAAGAAACATGTCAAACGATTGATAAAGAAGGAGCTAGGAATAGAGACGCCAAATAGTGGAGAACTATGCGAAGGTTGTATCTTTGGAAAAGCGCACAGGCAACCATTTGGTGTTCGCGAAAAGGCTACGAGACCTGGTGAGCGCATACACTCTGACGTCTGTGGTCCCTTCCCTTCAAGTATCTCAGGATATCGATACTTCGTTTTATTTAAGGATGAGTATACACGGTACAGATATGTGTATTTCCTGAAAAATAAGTCTGACGTTTATGAAAAGCTAAAATTAATGTTGTCTGAAGCTAGAAATGCTGGACACAATGTTATAGAGCTTTTAAGCGACAACGGAGGTGAATACGATAACAAAAGAGTACGAGATCTACTTGAACAAACAGGAATAAAGCAAAGGCTCATAATGCCGTACACTCCAGAGCAAAATGGATGTAGCGAAAGGGAAAACCGGACCCTGGTCGAATCTGCTAGAGCAATGATGCACGCGCATGAAGAGATTCCTCAGAATTTGTGGGCAGAGATGGTAAACACTGCTGTTTATATATTAAACAGGACAGGACCAACTTTAGTGGAACACAAGTCGCCTTTTGAGCTTTGGCTAAACAAGAAGCCTCAAATAAAGCACTTGAGGATAATCGGAACGCCCTGCTTTGCGCATGTACCAAAGCAGAGGAGAAAGAAATTGCACAAGAAAGCTACACGTTGCATTTTGATTGGATACGACAATGATGACGGGTACAGACTTTGGAACCGAGAGAGAAATTCGCTGGTGAGGTCTAGAGATGTCACTTTTAATGAGAAAATGCTGGAGTCTTCAATGAATGAACGCGATATTGAGACAGTCTGCGATCAGTTTAATGAAATTGAAGTGGTGCCTGTTACAAGGAGTTTGACGGATGATGAACAAAGTGTTCATGTTGAGCCCAATAGGGAAAGGGTCGAAGAAACAGACTATCCTGGTATAAGCATTGATGAAGGACATATAAGTATTAATGAAGAGTTCCACGATGCTCAGAACATTCTACCTGAACAGTCTATTGAATCGAGGGGGAATATTATCGAAGAAGATAATGTTATTGATGGTCTAGACGATGTCATAGATGAAGATCAAGATTACGATGATCACGAAGATGTGTTCCCGGAACAGATGGTACTTCGTGACCGCTCTTCGTTACGCCCTCCAGATCGATTCAAAGACTTTATCCTGAATGCTATAATGGGATACAACGAGCCAACGTCGCATAAGGATGCGATTAGAAGCCCAGAGAAAGATCTATGGGAAGAAGCCATGGACAGTGAGATGAACTCTTTACAGGAAAATGATACGTGGAAGCTTGTAAGTCTACCTAAGGGAAGAAAAGCGATACCATGTAAGTGGGTATTTCGAGTAAAGATGAACGCTGATGGCTCCATAGATAAATACAAGGCAAGACTGGTCATAAAAGGTTTTCATCAGAAAAAGGGGATTGACTATGAGCAAACATTTAGCCCAGTCACCAGAATGGGGACTGTTCGTTCTGTGCTGAGTGTAGCAGCTAACGAAGGAATGGCGATGCTACAGTTTGATGTCTCCACTGCCTTTTTGTATGGCTCTCTAAATGAAGAGATTTTTATGAAACAACCGGAAGGTTATGACGACGGCTCCGGTCGAGTTTGTCTTTTACGGAAGAGCCTTTATGGGTTAAAGCAAGCACCTCGATGCTGGAACCGGTGCATTTTAGACTTCTTTAAAGAGATTGGCTTCAAGACAAGTGAAGCGGATTCTTGCCTTTTGATAAGGGAGAAAGGATGTGGAAAAGTCATAGTGGCTTTATATGTGGATGATGGCCTCGTCGCTGGTTCCAATCAGCAGCTCATAGACGAGTTTATTAAGGAGCTTAGTGGTCGGTTCAAAATTACGACAAAGCCAGCTTCCTACTTTCTTGGAATAGAGATTGAAAGCAGAGGAGACGGAATTAAAATAGTTCAGACGTCTTATGTACGGAAGATCTTGCGGAGATTCGGAATGGATACCTGTAAACCAGTTTCTACGCCGATCGTAAAAGATGGTACATCAAGCGAGAAAGTGGATATGAGTTATATGAAGAATAACTACAGGCAAATCGTTGGAGCCTTAGCTTACTTGATGGTATGCACTAGACCTGACATTGCATATGCTGTTAGTGTAGTCTCACGAAGTCTGCAGAAACCAGAAGAGGTAGACTGTGTCCGACTGAAGCGCATAATGCGATATTTGCAATATACGCCAGATCTAGGTATTATGTACAAGAAGCATTACAAGGAAGGTATTTTGGAATGCTACAGCGATGCTGACCATGCCGGAGATGTTAGCACTGGAAGATCCACTAGCGGGGTGCTGTGCATGTACGCGGGAGGAGCGATCTCATGGCTAAGCCAAAGACAGGCAAGTGTTGCGATTTCAACTACAGAGGCTGAAATTGTTGCCGCAAGTGAAGCAGCCAGGGAAACTATATGGCTGGCACGGCTTTTGAACAAAATTGTTGTTCTTAAACAACTTAGAGTTGGTTACTAGCGGTGAGCTAAATGTAAACAAGGTAGCCAGTGAAGAGCAGCTGGCTGATATATTTACAAAGCCACTCACCAGAGCCAGAATTCTCAAGATCTCAAATCTTATAGGTCTTTGCTGAGAGGAGATATTGGATTTTGGTGTTACCTAGCAACAATAGACCTTCAGATTTTGTTGATTCTGTCAGAAGAAAATATATGTGTCAAATGTTCTATTGTACTTTGTAATGTGTTTTAAATTATTTTATTGAGTATATTTGAATTTAAAGCTTATTCTCCTTTCTTCTGCAACCACTACCTCCAATTGTTATAATATAAAGCGTCCATCAGCTTTTTGCAACCAAGTGTTGGCTACTGCGCCAGGTCATATGCAGTAGCTGATTGCAATGTAGATGATGATTCCCCCTCATTGTTTATATTACCAAATCCCCATCCCCCGTGTGTATCCTTTCATAACTTCCTCATTCTTCCCACGTGCCCATCAAAATCACCTCCAATTACCACTTCTTCATGCACGGTCATCAAAACTATGTCAAAATACTTCCAAAACTTCTCTTTTAACCTTTCTTCACATCCTACCTGTGGAGCATACACACTAATTACATTCAAGACAACATTTTCCAACATAACTTTCACAACTATTAATCTGTCATTAATCCTCCAGTTCAATCCAGTTTCTTTCAAATGACTACCTTATACTATTCCCACGCCAGTTATTTTTCCGTCACTTCCACAATAAAAAAACTTGTATCCCTTACCAATTTCTCTCGCTTTTGTACCCTTCCACTTAGTTTCTTGCAAACACACTACATTAATCTTCTTCTTTTCAACACGCCCGCTAACTCTCTGGCCCTTCTAGTCATTGTCCCAACATTCCAGCTAGCATAGCTCAATCTTACTTCCCGAGCTTGCTACTTACGTTGCACCCGCCTGGGGTGGTGCAATAACCCTTGTCCACTGACCAACAACTTGACCAACTGTATTTAAAATTATCAATGTAAATTCATTCGGACACCCTCATAAATACCCATTAATGTTAAGGTAATAAATTGTGTTTGAAAATACAGTATTTTTGTATGATCCATTGGCTCTGTTCTCATAAAACCAATACACTGTAACTAAATATACAGTGTTTTGCTCAAACAATCGGATAAATAAGTCTTAAAGTTTTATTGGGGCAATACACGTTTACTTAGTTAAATCTTGTTGTATGGATCGTATGGCTGTAAAATTTAGATGGCTAGATTAGACGTAAAAATACCTATCATTTGGTACCTATCACTATATACTTTATTTTAAATATATTTCGAAAACGAACCAAAAACCAAAAAATGTTTTAAAAGCCCTTTTCACGAAATAGGTACTTTTGAGATACAGTATTTTGGATTTACACGTCAGCACGGCACATCAAAACCAACCAGTGTGGAAGCCAGGATATTCCTGATTAATTTCTCAGTGCCGTGAACCGAGGATATAAAAGCCGGTAAACTAATACTAGAAATTTTGCGGACGCCGAGTCCTCCCATACGAATGGGAAGAGTTGCTTGTTCCCAAGCTCGGTCGTCCAAAGCCACATTTAAAATGGATGACAAAGTATGTCTGATGATTTGGTCCATTTTGTCCAAAAGATGTTTGTGCTTCCATAAAGGGGAAGCACGAAGGAAATATGTTAATTTAGGGCCGAAACAGCAGTAGCGAATAATGGTGATGGCCGAATGCATGTTAATTTGGAGCAATCTTTCCGAAACATCATTAAAATTTAGAATTTTCTCCTCGATAAAATCGGGAAAAGAATTTTCATGGATAGGAGACCCAAGGAGACGAAGAGAGTTTTTTTTCAATAATTTTGATGTCTGGAGCTATTGAGTTAAATTTTGAAAGAGTCAGTAGTCTGTCGGTACCGTCAGCTACATAATTATAGTTCACATTTCGAAAGATTTAAATCTAGGCCAATGGAATGAAGTTCATTTTTTAAGAAATATAGATCTAAAACGGTATCTACTTCGCCTCCCAAAGTTCCATCATCAAGGTACCAAACGTTACATTTAGAATTTAGCTGTCGAACAATTGGGTGAATAGCTAAACTGAAAATTACTGGCCCGAGGGGGTCACCTTGTTGACAGCCAACAGCAGATTCTAAAAGATGGTCCCGATAAAGTAATTTGGAAGGGTGTCTGTAACATTGCCAAAGAAAACTATACAGGGGTTTGGGTAACTTTGTATGGGCTAGTGGCGTCGTTTTTTTTCCAGCGGCCACTTTTAATTTTCATGTTATTTTGTTCTGCTGTGTTAAGTACACATATATGTTCAATTATTTTTGTCCTAAGTGATTTCAAAGCTGATATATTTGCATTTGAAGTTGTTAAAAATGTCGTCAAAATACTTCAATTACTGTCCTGTTGACCACTATTTTATAAATATTTATTTATATCTTTATTTAAGAAATAATAAAAATAATAAACGACATAATAAAATAAAATAAAGTCCATTTTTTTCAGGCTTCCTCATATTAAAATTACACGTTATTTAAGTACATTTGAAAAAAAAACAATAGTAAAAATTAAAAAAATTAAATACATGATAAGTAAAAACGAAATGGACGAAGAGATTTTCAAATCTCTTCGTTCTCAATATCATGTCGAATAATGGTATCTAAAAATTGTGCCGGCGGAGTTAAATTACTTTGTTATCTGCCCCATCCCATGAACCATTATCATATCATATCTTAACATATCATTTATTTCATAAACAATTTTTACATTGTATCGTAAATTATTATAACTAACACACACAGCTCATAAGTTTTACAATTTAAAATAAAATAAAATTTCATCATTTAAAATCATTGTTTTGTATATACTCGTCTGTTAAAATCACGTTAAAATAAATGATCTTCGACGAGTCCCACCAACACGATTTAAACTTCGTCGGCAACAGATGCAAAATGCACTGTTTATTATATCCATAGCGGTATACAAGCAAATCGTATCGTTGGGTCAGTCACAAAACACAAACGATCACAATGTCCAAGGAAAAACCAAGTCGCATGCATCGGCTCATAGATGACAGACATCGAGCCATACATTTACGTCATTATATTTGAATTATTTTATCTAAAATTCTCAAAAAAATACGGCAGGTAACAAAAACAGTGCAATAGAGTATAATAACTTCTTCGATTTTAATGAGCAATTTGACACCAAATATCTCCGTTCCGATTAGATTTAGAGAAATGCATCCATAATATTTTTTGATAGCTTTATTCTGTTCTTTCAAAATATCCAAGTTTCATTATTGGCCGCGCAACTTCAAAACGACGCCAACTTTACCCAAACCCCTTTGAGGTAATTCTTTTTTAGTTTCCATCAACAAGGTGTCCCTGTTTACAGAGTTGAAGGCATTCTTTATGTCAACATTCAGAATGACCTCTCCTATGCCAGAATTAAGGTAGGTCGACATAGCGTGTACGGCAGCCTCGCAGCCCCCTTTAGAGCCGTAACCTAGCTGCAGGGGCTTAATTTTTTTTCGAAACATCCTCACTATAAAATTTACAGCAAATCTTGGCTGCCATACGACGATAAACAGTTCCCACAGCAATGGGGCGAATGCCGCCATCTCTCTTGCGAAGACCACACAAGTTTGCCCCATATAGAACGTCGATGACGGCCTCGCTCACCTTGCCGGAGAGCATGAGGTTAATCAGAGCTGTAAGCTCCTTCAAGAGTAGCTCACCAGCCGCCCCGGCGCTTGAACTGATGAGGTCCTATAGGTGCTGAGGACTTAGCCGTCGAGGCCACCGGCGGAGCCGTTCCGGAAGGAGCAAACAGCTGTGACCAACTGTCGACCTGTAATGGTGAGGGAGTGTATGTCAGAATCAGGTGGGTCAGGAAAAGAAAGGCCATCTGCTGGGGCAGGGTGTTTGATCTCCAGAGCGGCAAGTGTTTCTGGAGAACACGGTGCCACCACATCGCTGCTGAAGAGGATCCTGGCTGCACCACTAATGTCACCTTCCCCTAACTTAGTTTCTACCAAGTGGGATATACCTCTTGAGGGGGTATATCTCTGTGTCGGTAATTTTGTGTCTAAATCTTGAGCCGAAATGTTACAGTTTTCTTTAATTTGTGATTTTAAAGATTTTTTAGTTGCCAAATTTTTTTGTAGGTACGTGAAGAATACGATAAGGGAAGGTGAGTAGTTTTTCCCAAGCACTTAGCGAGTTCTCCAGAACGGCAAGGCGCACGCAACCTGCTAAGTTTTGGGCTACGAGCGGTCTGGCGCCTCGAGGAACTCGTTTTAGAACAGGAACAGAGTTTTTGAATTTTGATAGAGTCTTCCAAAGTGGGTCGAAAGAGGGTACCTATTGTTTGTGTTGTAGGTGGGGGTGTTAAAACGGGGTCTGAAGTGGGTGCATTATGTAATTTATGCACTTTGCCTATATGCACGTTCAGACCCCTCTTACCTTTAAAAAATAGGGCTGGCTTTTTCCTTGGCCAGAGGATAAGTGTTGCCATACAACGCGGCAACGCTGCCAGTCTCTTGGGTACTTTACCTGATGACAGCGTTGAGGAGGAGTTTTTCGATGCCCTTTTATAGTTAGTTTGTTTTTAGGTTAGTTTAGTTTATATAATTCTTAAAATATAATAAAATTTTTATATAATATCTTACTTTTTTATTTACAGCTCATATAAATTACCACTTAGCTTAACCGACAGAGTTGTTCTGCCCCAAATAAATTGTTTTTTCTGGATGTCGACAATAGCAACATGACAGCATCTACTGGATCTAACGATTGCTAAGAACCTTCTTAGACCATCTATCCAAGTGAACATTGAAGTGAACCATAAGAATAAAAGAAAAAGCATGAAAATTCGTGACGCTGTTTAGTAATCCGTCCGGAGCATCAACGTTCGAATCTTGCTCACCCCCGACACTTACCGGCACATTTTCGTTAGGATCCATCGTAAACCGCTAATTCACAACGGAAAGAAAACACGACACGTACATTAAATATCACTGTGTGCTATTAAAATACAAAAAAATATTGTATTTCATCACTTTTTAAACTTTGGAAATTTTTTCCGATGTTTTACCGGCAAAATTTACAAACGCTAGAGATTGACAGCTTCGTTCATGTCAGTCAGGCGTCCCCACTGCGAGAAAGGGACGCACGCTGGTGAGAAGACAGAGACAGGTATAAAACCATGGACAATTAGGTAAGTTTTTAACCATAAATACCAGTTTAAGGCATTTTTACAACAGCTTTCTTCAATACAACGCTGTGTGTCTTCTTCACACATAATACCTGTTTTGTTGGAATGCAAAACAGTCATATTAGGTACGAACAACAGTTTATTTCGTGGTAAACATTATTCACATTTTGTAGACAATGCATGAAGGTGTCCGTTACCCCAGCCAGATGTGGTCGAAAATGGTCATTTGAATCTTATAGATAATTAGTTTTGCGGCTTCTGTAATTGTTGCGCACATTTTTAAAGGACATGTTATGAAGTGGGCTTAAAATAATTTTGTGCTTGAACAACTATCATGTGTGGTTTTTCTGGTAGGGAAAATTATCCAGGATAGCCTTACAAAAACAAAAAAAATATTAAAAGCACCGTTATTTAATAAATAAATATTTTAAATCTAGATATTTTTTAATCGTATAAATTATTTTGGCACTTCACAACTAAGAAAAAGCTGTTAAATATTATTTTAAAGCATATTGCACGCTTTTATGTTATATTAAAACAATAATAAATGGCTTTAGAATAAAACTAAACTAATTATCTCCATGATTTGGATGTATGGTATTGATTCCTTTGCCGCCTTTGAAAACATTACCTGTGTCAATGGTTAAATAACTCTTGTCACTTTGACAGTTGTTTGATTACAAGTGAATTGACCATGAGGGTAGGCAGAAACTACAGAACGCCACCTGCTATGACCCTTTTTATGGTGGGTGGAAAATCATCAATTAACCCCCCCTCGCTCTTGGGCAGAGCGGAAGGGAGTGTCAGACTTCTACTGACCACCCATGTTCCTTCTTAGCCCTTGTGCCGGTGCCGCGGCATCTCTTTCGACAATCCGCAGCCCCATTTACGTTATGACCATGAAGTCGGTACACTACAGAATGACTACTGTAGGTTATGCATCTCTTCCACGGTGTGTCGGTAAACCTGACTGACTAGATTGGATCTGTTAATTATTTTTTAATAGTCACTCCAGCAAGTTGGAATAGGTGAACACATGTGTATTAGGTAGAGAAATAAAACAATAATGTATTTACTTAATAATTTATTCTACTTCTTCATTTTCAACATCTTCCCTAACAATTATATCATCAAGAAACTGCAGGCGGTAATAATGTTGGTGTTATTCACATCCCTCCGTAATAAGTCAAACATTTTAGTAATATGCCCTGGGTTGAATTCAGTTACAAATTCAAATTCAGCAAGAAAGTCCCAATTGTATATGCTTAAATGTTCTTCACACACCAGAGCATTTTGAGTGATATACAGTTTTTGATGTGTTAAAATATTTTTCTTTAAATACAATGGCACACGTTTCCTTTTGCGATTCACACATTCCGGAACAAAACAATGAGTATTGGTATCCGGAGTGCGACTATAACCATCTAATGTAATGGTAATAACTGGTTCTCCGAGAACATTTTCAATGTCTGTGCTGGCAGAACTGGGAGGCTCCGCAACAGAGCTGGATCCACTGATGAATGGATTTGGTTCTTGCAGAATGTCCTCATTTTCAGTGCTGGCTGTAGTAATTTCGTATAATCCAGATCCACTTTCTGCAGGTGGTGGTGGTTGCCGATGAGCTCTTAACCAACAAGTATTACATGCCCGGGCGTTAGATGGCATCTGCAATTGAAGTTACAATTAGTTTTAGTAATTCTAGTGTGGGTGAATATTATTTATACAAACAGAAAAAGTGAGTACAAGTCCAGAAGCTGGTCAAGTTAAACTTGAATTGCTGCTGAATTAGGTTATAATAATTATTATGGCATTCATTTTTTTAAACTTAATTAGAGTTAATAAAGTAGGAATAATCTATACAACAAGCAGGTATACTTACTTCAAGAGGGCTGATTATATTTGCAGAATAAATCCATTCAGCATCACCATAATTTAATGGATGAGAGTGCCTCCCAGTCCTTCCGGCAATGGATATGCCACAACATACATACACTGAATCATGGCCAAATTGACGTTCACCTATATTGCCTTCACTCCTGTTATTTGTTTCATGAATTAATAGGCTAACACATTCATGACATAGGTAGTCTTCATCAATTACCTAAAACAAGAAAAACTTCATATTTTAATCTATACCGGAATATAATTTGTTAATTTTTTATAATTAGTCTTTTTTAAATTAATGATGGTTATAATGACTGATAATAATATATGGTAACTCAATGTTTGCACTCATTCTACTTGATAATTATCACCAGAACGAAACCACCGATGGTGTAGTTAGGAATCACTTTTTCTGTTCAACACTACCCTATTAAAGTTATAATAATATCTTGAATAGCAAGCTACATACGTAGTGACTAGTGGTTACTACATAATGTAGCTTGCTAAGTACATAGTCTGTGATACTGCCGAAAACAAAGAAGAAAATTGCTTGCAAATGTGGACAGATAAATAGTAAATACACTATGGCAAATAAAAATCTGTATTTTTAAACTGATGAGTGGATAACATGGAGTCTAGATTTAAAATTATGCATATTTTAGCTACATACCTGTGTTGCAATCCATTCTTCTAATACAGAGATAATCTCAAGATCCAAATGGGTTGTATTGTACTGATATTGTTGTGTAATTGGAATAGCAATCCAGCAATTAATGCAGCGAGGCATGATGGTGATGATTACCTGAAAGATAAAAACATTAGTCTGGTTTCAGAGTCTCTACGGTAATCAATTCGTTGTGTTAAAAGGCAAGTCTGAAAACAACAGACCTTATGAAGAACTTGTCTAAAGTCCATGACTGTGACTTGATCGTTTGTTAGAATTCATACAAAATAGGTACTAACCTTACACAGCAGCGATAAATGGATGTTAATCGTGTGCAAAATCTAAGTCCGAGGGAGAAATCAGGGTCGTCGGTATCGCCGGTCGTCGGGTGTTCAAATCGTGTGCAGTATCAAAGAATCCAAATTAAAAGCCAGGTCAAATAAAGATAAACTTAAAAGAAGAAACTTAACAAACTTATTAAGACAAAAATAACAAATTCAAATCACTTTTGTCCGTTCCGTTGTTGGTTGATAAACATTGAATTGAATTTGACACTTGATTTGACACTCACAATGACAACAATGACACCCAACAGAACAATGTTGCCAAAATCAATAATTAATGTGGGTTGCAATTTAATTTTTTAATTATAATTGTTTAAAAATAAAATTAAAATAGAAGGGGGCTTTTTAAAAAAATAAAAAAATTGTATGAAGTATCCTTAATTTATGTACTTTCACAAAAATATAATCTCTTCTCTGTTCACAGCAGTTTCGAATAAAAGCCCAGCCTCCAAAGGACATGTTATGAAGTGGGCTTAAAATAATTTTGTGCTTGAACAACTATCATGTGTGGTTTTTCTGGTAGGGAAAATTATCCAGGATAGCCTTACAAAAACAAAAAAAATATTAAAAGCACCGTTATTTAATAAATAAATATTTTAAATCTAGATATTTTTTAATCGTATAAATTATTTTGGCACTTCACAACTAAGAAAAAGCTGTTAAATATTATTTTAAAGCATATTGCACGCTTTTATGTTATATTAAAACAATAATAAATGGCTTTAGAATAAAACTAAACTAATTATCTCCATGATTTGGATGTATGGTATTGATTCCTTTGCCGCCTTTGAAAACATTACCTGTGTCAATGGTTAAATAACTCTTGTCACTTTGACAGTTGTTTGATTACAAGTGAATTGACCATGAGGGTAGGCAGAAACTACAGAACGCCACCTGCTATGACCCTTTTTATGGTGGGTGGAAAATCATCAATTAACCCCCCCTCGCTCTTGGGCAGAGCGGAAGGGAGTGTCAGACTTCTACTGACCACCCATGTTCCTTCTTAGCCCTTGTGCCGGTGCCGCGGCATCTCTTTCGACAATCCGCAGCCCCATTTACGTTATGACCATGAAGTCGGTACACTACAGAATGACTACTGTAGGTTATGCATCTCTTCCACGGTGTGTCGGTAAACCTGACTGACTAGATTGGATCTGTTAATTATTTTTTAATAGTCACTCCAGCAAGTTGGAATAGGTGAACACATGTGTATTAGGTAGAGAAATAAAACAATAATGTATTTACTTAATAATTTATTCTACTTCTTCATTTTCAACATCTTCCCTAACAATTATATCATCAAGAAACTGCAGGCGGTAATAATGTTGGTGTTATTCACATCCCTCCGTAATAAGTCAAACATTTTAGTAATATGCCCTGGGTTGAATTCAGTTACAAATTCAAATTCAGCAAGAAAGTCCCAATTGTATATGCTTAAATGTTCTTCACACACCAGAGCATTTTGAGTGATATACAGTTTTTGATGTGTTAAAATATTTTTCTTTAAATACAATGGCACACGTTTCCTTTTGCGATTCACACATTCCGGAACAAAACAATGAGTATTGGTATCCGGAGTGCGACTATAACCATCTAATGTAATGGTAATAACTGGTTCTCCGAGAACATTTTCAATGTCTGTGCTGGCAGAACTGGGAGGCTCCGCAACAGAGCTGGATCCACTGATGAATGGATTTGGTTCTTGCAGAATGTCCTCATTTTCAGTGCTGGCTGTAGTAATTTCGTATAATCCAGATCCACTTTCTGCAGGTGGTGGTGGTTGCCGATGAGCTCTTAACCAACAAGTATTACATGCCCGGGCGTTAGATGGCATCTGCAATTGAAGTTACAATTAGTTTTAGTAATTCTAGTGTGGGTGAATATTATTTATACAAACAGAAAAAGTGAGTACAAGTCCAGAAGCTGGTCAAGTTAAACTTGAATTGCTGCTGAATTAGGTTATAATAATTATTATGGCATTCATTTTTTTAAACTTAATTAGAGTTAATAAAGTAGGAATAATCTATACAACAAGCAGGTATACTTACTTCAAGAGGGCTGATTATATTTGCAGAATAAATCCATTCAGCATCACCATAATTTAATGGATGAGAGTGCCTCCCAGTCCTTCCGGCAATGGATATGCCACAACATACATACACTGAATCATGGCCAAATTGACGTTCACCTATATTGCCTTCACTCCTGTTATTTGTTTCATGAATTAATAGGCTAACACATTCATGACATAGGTAGTCTTCATCAATTACCTAAAACAAGAAAAACTTCATATTTTAATCTATACCGGAATATAATTTGTTAATTTTTTATAATTAGTCTTTTTTAAATTAATGATGGTTATAATGACTGATAATAATATATGGTAACTCAATGTTTGCACTCATTCTACTTGATAATTATCACCAGAACGAAACCACCGATGGTGTAGTTAGGAATCACTTTTTCTGTTCAACACTACCCTATTAAAGTTATAATAATATCTTGAATAGCAAGCTACATACGTAGTGACTAGTGGTTACTACATAATGTAGCTTGCTAAGTACATAGTCTGTGATACTGCCGAAAACAAAGAAGAAAATTGCTTGCAAATGTGGACAGATAAATAGTAAATACACTATGGCAAATAAAAATCTGTATTTTTAAACTGATGAGTGGATAACATGGAGTCTAGATTTAAAATTATGCATATTTTAGCTACATACCTGTGTTGCAATCCATTCTTCTAATACAGAGATAATCTCAAGATCCAAATGGGTTGTATTGTACTGATATTGTTGTGTAATTGGAATAGCAATCCAGCAATTAATGCAGCGAGGCATGATGGTGATGATTACCTGAAAGATAAAAACATTAGTCTGGTTTCAGAGTCTCTACGGTAATCAATTCGTTGTGTTAAAAGGCAAGTCTGAAAACAACAGACCTTATGAAGAACTTGTCTAAAGTCCATGACTGTGACTTGATCGTTTGTTAGAATTCATACAAAATAGGTACTAACCTTACACAGCAGCGATAAATGGATGTTAATCGTGTGCAAAATCTAAGTCCGAGGGAGAAATCAGGGTCGTCGGTATCGCCGGTCGTCGGGTGTTCAAATCGTGTGCAGTATCAAAGAATCCAAATTAAAAGCCAGGTCAAATAAAGATAAACTTAAAAGAAGAAACTTAACAAACTTATTAAGACAAAAATAACAAATTCAAATCACTTTTGTCCGTTCCGTTGTTGGTTGATAAACATTGAATTGAATTTGACACTTGATTTGACACTCACAATGACAACAATGACACCCAACAGAACAATGTTGCCAAAATCAATAATTAATGTGGGTTGCAATTTAATTTTTTAATTATAATTGTTTAAAAATAAAATTAAAATAGAAGGGGGCTTTTTAAAAAAATAAAAAAATTGTATGAAGTATCCTTAATTTATGTACTTTCACAAAAATATAATCTCTTCTCTGTTCACAGCAGTTTCGAATAAAAGCCCAGCCTCCATATAAAAACATAACATGTCCTTTGTTGCGCTTATAGTTTTTTAATTATTTCACAAAAACAGTTCCTGCTGGGGTAACGTTACCCCAGCCAGACCTTTTTCTTTCTAATGGGAATATTTAAATAAATACTAGCTATAAAATTAGTTGTCTAGATGAAGTAAATGTTGTGCCTTATTTTGTATTTGTTCTTTCTTCGGTTGCGAAGTTATTCGAGATTTTGCTGGGGTAACGTTTTTGGTTTTGCTAGATCTTTGAAACGGTTAAGCGGATTCTTATCATATTTTGTACAAGACTTCTTTGGAATTAGTTTAAATTTGTTCTGCAATAAAAATACCAAAATAATACATAGTTTAAAGGTTATTTCATTAAATAGAAAAACACTTCAATTGGTCCCAGCACTCTCAATAAGAGGTCTAAAGACTTACTTTAAACATTATTTTGAAGCTTGTAACTGCCTTCAAATGTATGTGAAGTTTCATTAGTATCCTGTAAGTATTTAACAAGTTATGATGATATTCAGTTCTTCACGAGCACGGTCATGATGCGCGCGGTGTTATTTGGCAACTGATAAGCCTGTATATGGATATATGAACTGAATGTTATGTCAATTATTAGTTGTGTAGTTCAGTTGTATATCAGTAAAATTTCAGCGTAGTACATTGGATAATTAATGAGATAATACGATTAAAGTCATTAGAAATTGAATGACCGTGGTAACCCGATCAAGTTTAGGTGGTTACGAAAAAGCGAAAACGTAGAACATTATGCTATCTTTTGAAATGTTTAGTATAATAAACCTTACAATTTCGGTACAGACGCGTACACTGTTAAATTCATAATAATATCTGTACTATGAAAACATTATTATTATCTTCCAGTTGCACATACTTATCAAAAATCACCGATAACACGTCGTTCGGCGGGACGCGGGAGGGGTGGGGTGAAGGGGTAATTCTTTGTTTGCATAACGCACTAAACTTGCTCCATAATTACATAATTCATCTTGTAGAGTGCGCGTGCGCTTCGGCAGTTCCGTTTCCTGTTTTTGAAAATATTTATCGAGTGCGTGAGAGCTATTATTATAATAATAAGTGTGGCAAATTACTGTTAATGTGGAGTGCTTCTATTGATGATCATAATTATGGTGCGTGCTGCTTGATGAATTCACGAACAAGGTAAGCTTGCATAATGTAACTACAGAAATGGTAGCAAAATTATTATTAGTTCATGAATCCCCGACCGGTCTCATTGGGCCGCGCTGTTATTGTTTTACTATTGTGTCTCGTTTCGCGGGTATTGATAGGTTAATATGTAGATACATGTTGTTAGATACTTATCTAAAACTGTATTTTTTAAGGCTTAATATTTGAATTTAGGAACTTACTTACAATTTCCTTTTTTGTCGTACTTACCTAGTTATTACCTGGACTGGAATTCTCGACAGTGATGACGACATATTTATCCTTCGATACATAGTACCTAGGTACCTATAAAACAAAGTCGCTTCCCGTTGTCTGTCCCTGTTTGCTTGGGTCTTTAAAACTACGCAACGGAATCTGAAGCAGTTTTTTTAATAGATATACTGATTCAAGTGGAAGGTTTTTATGTATACTTAGGTACATTGTCAACATATTATGCGGGCGAAGTCATGGGCGGAAGCTAGTTTGTAATAGACTTGAAACTTGGTTAATGAAATTCATGACATTGGCGACCGATTTTTATCGTTATCAATGTCGGGAGTCGGGACTACCGCTACAATAACTAGGTATTTATTTCCACAAACTCCTTGGACATATAATATAGACTTTAAGAAATCCACAATTACCTTGTTGCGACACTCGCGTTGATATAAACTCGCAAATAGACGACGTTTCGAGTTTCAAATATGTAGATTTTTTATACAAAAACCAACAAACTTTTAGAATTTACCTTTACAAGTTGAATATTTGAGATTGTAATTAGTTAAAAGTAATACTTACATAATTATTTGACTGCAGTTTAATATTACTTAATTTTATTATTTTTGGTCTGTGATTTTTAGATAGTTTAAGTTCATTTTATGTGTATAAACTAAGGGACAAAAATGTGATATTTGAAATGAGACAACAAAACAGTAGGACTAACTGTGAGCATTTTACTACATTGTGATGTTATTTAGTATTACCATTGATCTGTGATTTTAATTGATATAAGTGGGTATTAGTAGACATACGTAAGTTTAGTGTTAACTGAAAAAAAACCATTGTATAATTATTTATTGCCTATGATCATTACACATTCCAATATTGTGTATACCTATTTAAATAAAAGCTGTAACTGTGTAGGTACCTACTGTTTACAAAAATCTTTTAAATATAAAGTAATAGAAAATACAAAAAGCAAAATTACTACCTATCTGTAATTTTAATCTGTGATTGTTTTTAAGTATAAGTTTATTAATACTTTAAAAGGTCAATTGAAATGATTATTTTACCTGTTAATAAAAATTCGTTAATAAACATGTAGTTTGTTTAACACTTGTGTAAATGTCTGTACTAAATTTGTAACACTATCCTACATATTTTAGAAGGTAGCATAATGTTCTACGTTTTCGCTTTTTCGTAACCACCTAAACTTGATCGGGTTACCACGGTCATTCAATTTCTAATGACTTTAATCGTATTATCTCATTAATTATCCAATGTACTACGCTGAAATTTTACTGATATACAACTGAACTACACAACTAATAATTGACATAACATTCAGTTCATATATCCATATACAGGCTTATCAGTTGCCAAATAACACCGCGCGCATCATGACCGTGCTCGTGAAGAACTGAATATCATCATAACTTGTTAAATACTTACAGGATACTAATGAAACTTCACATACATTTGAAGGCAGTTACAAGCTTCAAAATAATGTTTAAAGTAAGTCTTTAGACCTCTTATTGAGAGTGCTGGGACCAATTGAAGTGTTTTTCTATTTAATGAAATAACCTTTAAACTATGTATTATTTTGGTATTTTTATTGCAGAACAAATTTAAACTAATTCCAAAGAAGTCTTGTACAAAATATGATAAGAATCCGCTTAACCGTTTCAAAGATCTAGCAAAACCAAAAACGTTACCCCAGCAAAATCTCGAATAACTTCGCAACCGAAGAAAGAACAAATACAAAATAAGGCACAACATTTACTTCATCTAGACAACTAATTTTATAGCTAGTATTTATTTAAATATTCCCATTAGAAAGAAAAAGGTCTGGCTGGGGTAACGTTACCCCAGCAGGAACTGTTTTTGTGAAATAATTAAAAAACTATAAGCGCAACAAATTTAAAAATGTGCGCAACAATTACAGAAGCCGCAAAACTAATTATCTAAAAGATTCAAATGACCATTTTCGACCACATCTGGCTGGGGTAACGGACACTGCATGAAGGGTCTGTGCTCAGATTTCAAAATAAACACACATTTCTGACTAGTTATCTGTGGCGTACTTGGACTATTAGTGGGAAACTGGGAACAGAGCTTCATAGCTCTGTTCAAACTTAAACTTCATGAATGGCGCTCGATCCGCGATCCAGTGTGAACTGCGCACAGAAATTCACACTGGATTGCGGAACTTTCACATGAATCATGTTTGCTGCGTGATCCACACTGGCTAAACATGTACCTACCTACAGAAATTGAAATGTGTATTTCTGTCTCTCTCTTTTCTTAGTTATAAATTCTTATTTTTTAAACAACATGTCAAGTAAATTTTTAGCCAGCCAGTGGGAACGCAGTTAAATTTGAACGAACAGAAACAGCGATTTGAACATGTTTTTACCCGACTTCCAAAAAGGAAGAGGTTCTCTATTCGTGTGAATATATTTTTTAGGGTTCCGTACCTCAAATCTGGAAAAACTCTCAATATCTACCACAGTGGTACCTACGGAACCCTCCATGTGCAAGTCCGACTTGCACTTGGCCAGTTTTTTTTATTTATACCTAATAGACAAAAGACTACTTAAAGCACAGTAAAACTCTTGTGATAACTAAGAGCTGTGCTAAGAGCTAATTTAGTAATACCTAAAACAACTTGCTTGTTTATCTATACATCATTTCAGCCACAAGACGCCCACTGCTGGACATAGGCCTCCCCCAGGCATTTTTGGGGGGGTTTGCCATAATCGCCACGCTTGGCAGGCGGGTTGGCGATCGCAGTATGGTTGTTACAAAGACACAGAGAACGCTGCTGCCCATTCTCTGGTAAGTCCCTTAGTCGCCTCTTACGACACCCACGGGAAGATATGGGATGGTGCTATTCTTTACGTCCGACACCACACGGAAGTGATCGATACTGATGTCAAAAATGCAATCAGTAAAATTTTTGTCTGTCTGTCTGTCTGTAAGTATGTTCCTTATAGAAACAAAAACTACTCAACGGATTTTAACGAAACTTGGTACAATTATTTATCATACTCCTGGGGAGGTCATAATATACTTTTCATCACGCTATAATCAATAGGAGCAGAGCAGTGAAGGGAAATGTTGGGAAAATGGGAGAAGTTGCTCCATTTTTTAAGCTTCCGTCGCGTGTGCAGCCTTAATGGTTAAAGCTACATAGAACTCATTTATGACGGAAATGTTCTACTTAAAATTACCTAAAAAATATCCCACAACAGCATATGTCTCACTTTTATGGTTGACTCACAATAACACATGTAACTCCCGATAGCTTAGTAGTTCGGAGCTTTCTGATTATATTTGTTTACTCTTACGTTTATAATACTCTCACTCATCCCTAATTAAAAGAAGTTAATATTATTACCTATTCAATAAAAAAAGAATCATAGTAATCGGTATAGGAACACCTAACTTATACATAAAAAATACGCTAATAATCCATCGCGCCGTCGCGAGTGAATAGATGATACTGAATCATGCCATAAGGATTATTTTTGTGTAACGGTTGCCGCGCTCGACGCGAGTCGTGGCGGTAGAGTATATAAAAAGGCGGGAGGTCCGAGCGCGAGCTTCATCCAAACCACCACAACTTTGCAATGGAACTCGTCTAAAAGTAACCCAGTTGCAACAAAATCGAGACTCAAATTTTAACAGGCTACGGTGCAGGAGAGACCGTCTTTATTCCCACAATTCCCATAGTACCAAATAATTTTAAATATGTACTATAATATGGTTTATATTGATTGTTGTTTATGTAAACTGATAAATTGCTGTAACTTGAGACAGTCCAAGACAATGTCAGGTTGTCTTTGCATAATACTTTAAAATGTGTTCCCGTGGAGTTTCTTGTCCATTCTTCTCCACGATGACTAGGGACCTAGCGAATGGAATCGAGTCTGATGTAGTTGACAAGACCAAAAGTAATAAAATGAATAGTCTTGTCTTTTGTGCTTTTACTTCATAAAACCCCTGTTCCCAACACACCTTTTTAAAGATACTTTCGAACACAGTAAATAACTAGTACTTAATCATCCTGACACTCAAAGTTTATTAATTGGTGGATATTAATACATATACATATAGTCTTACATCCACTGATGTAAGACCCTCGTGCCTGTTAGATTAGAGCCCGGTGCAATAATAAATTACTTTGTGCTCGATGCAATAATCTACTATTATATCACTTTCACTGAGGCTTAAGTAGGTACCTATAGAACGAAAATAAAAAACGTACCATACGGCTGTCCCCAAGGCTCAATTTTAAGTCCATTACTTTTCTTAATCTATATAAATAATATAAACAAAATAGGGTTAACGGGTCACCTAACTTTATACGCGGACGATACATGCCTCTTCTATTTCGATAAATCTATCCATACTAATATAGCAAATGCTCAAAAAGATCTTAACATACTCAGTGAGTGGCTTAAATATAACTTACTTACAATAAATACGTCCAAAACAACATACATGATTTTCACCGCAAAAAACAAACCATTGCCAGACTTCCCACCTCTTACTATCAACAATGACATAATAAAAAGATCGAGTCACGAAAAATATCTCGGTCTGAGGGTAGACGACAAACTCACATGGAAACTGCACATCGAACATATAAAATCAAAATTAACGTCATTATTAGTATCATTACGCAAAATCTCGAACTGTATACCAAGGAAAATACGTAATATTATTTACAACTCATTAGTAAAATCACATCTCGAGTATCTCATTGAAATATGGGGATCTGCCGGTAAAACTGTTTTAATGCCTTTACAACGAACCCAGAACAAAATTATAAAAACATTGTATCATTATCACTACCTCACTCCAACTAAAACACTATTTGAAAAAACCAAATTATTAGATCTCAAAAAACTATACACATACGGTACCTGCATTCTAATAAAAAAAATCACCACAAACAGCGTACAATCAAAGCTAAAATTCCATAAAAAAATAATATCACACAGCCTAAGAAATAAAAACAAATTACAACGAAGACAAGCTCGGACAAACTACGGAAAGAAATAGTACATTGTAATACAAGGGCCTAAAATGACCCATTATATACGAGGTAGTTTTACTACCGAGCTTTAGCGAGGTAGTAAATAGGAACCGAGTTATAATGGGATTTTAGCGCCGTGTGTTACACTGTACTTTTCACTACGATTGCGAGAAAATAAAATAACCATGTTCAATATGAGTTTATTTTATTAAAAAATTAATTCAATTTAATAATACAATTCCAAAAATTTCGGGCCAATGCCTTTTTTTTATTTCTTCTGTAGCTGCAATGCAACGCACACATTCTACCAAAGAGTTCGGCATTCAGCGCGTTTAGTTCCATTTTTAAAAATAAAACATTTTTTTTACTTGAAACTACATCACGCACCAGCTGGCTGAACAAGTTGTCGTACGAGATTTACTTTGTATCTCATTTTAAGTGAACCTATGTATTGTTCTTATGAGAATAAATTCTTTAAACCGAAACCGAAATACTTCAGCGCAAAGCTTCCGGGTAAACTATGTTGAAAGTTGACCCGTCCGGCACGTGAACATAAAGATTTCTAGAACTGCTAACCCGGGAAAGAGCGACATATAACTGACCATGCGAGAAACAATGACACCGAGATCTACTCCAGCAACACGAAAAGTCTGCCCTTGTGCCTTATTAATTGTCATTGCATAACACACCGACAATGGGAATTGCGTTCTTTTAAATTGAAATGGAAAATAATAAATAATATTATAGTACATATTTCTAACACATAGTATTATCTAGTTAACTCGTAGAATGGTTGCAGCGTAACTACCCTGAATTGGCGGTAACATTTGCTTTTATAACCGTCACTTCATACTTATTACATCAATGATTCCCGCCAATGGCAATGGTCAAACATTATAGCCAAATAACTAATAACACATACAATAATTAGCTAATCTTAATTAGTGGAACTATTTTAAAACTCCATTAGGTAATTTAGCAATTTAGTATGTATTTATTTGTAATCTTTACATTTATTCGGATAAAATATGAACATCAATAGATAGTTCCGGGAATAGATAGAAACAACTGGATACATTGAAATTGCAAGATAAAATCTAGGAAACATTGTAAGTATCATATAATAATAACTACTTAATTTATTGGCAATATAAAGTAAATAAACATTTATACCACAAAGCTATCTTCGGTTCGGAAACCAAGTCTTTTAAGCCACAATAATAACTACTTCTATAAAATACTTCGGGCTATAAAATATTATTAGGACAATTATCTTTCCAATGGTTGTAAGATTATTTAATAAACTACCAAAATCATATAGAGAACTGCCAACAAATCGCTTTAAAACGGCATTATTCAGATGGCTTATCGATAAGACATTTTATTCTGTGAATGAGTACCTTCCTAAAAGATTTACATTGACATTTTCCTATTCTAATTGATGCAAACTTATTGACATTTTACTATTGACATATCACTATTGACATCCTTAATTTTACAACATACCAATTATTACCAATTAATAAATTCACTTTTAATGTATTAAGTATTTAATTTTGCATGCTAGTTTTAGCGAATTGTGTGAGCTACTCTTACAAACCTGACCATCAAGACTGTACTACAATTTTAGCGAATAAAGTTCATTTCATTTCATTTCATTTCAATGTAGGTTTATTCGGAATAAGAACCTTACTGTTCTAAGATATTTATTTACGATGATTATTAATTTGATGCTATATTCTTATATACAGGCTATTCTATCACGGCCATACTGACAGTACTTCGTCCTCGAAGTAATTTACTACCCAAAGGTTACAAGGGAACTGCTTTGATTCGATAGTAGCAAAGTTTGAAGCAAAAACACTATTCGCAATTAAACTCTAATAAAATTTAAAAGGATCAGACTGAATCGGTAAACAAATTAGGCTGCTTCCTGTAAAACGTGGCAGTTGAAAAGATAATGTAATACTAAATCATTGGCTAAGCAACCAGAATATTTTTCATCATGAAATAATTTTATACAAATAACTTATTTTTCATTCATTGTTCCTTTTCTTTTTGTTTTTTTTTTTTTTACAAAATTAAATATTTACATAAATATTGAATATTTGTCTTCGCTCTAGGCGGAGGTTCAGCTAAATACCTATAATGTCAACCTTCATTCACCCGCTACCGGTGAGTCTAGCTGACACCAAGCATAATAAAGCCTAGTAGCGGAAGTTCAGCTAAATACCTATAATGTCAAACTTTATTCACCCGCTACCGGTGAGGTAGCCGACACCAAGCATAAAGCCTAGTAGCGTGAGGCGGAATAAATTCCTCATTCACCATTATTTTAGGTGAGACTTAAATTTTCAGTCAGTCATCAAGTCAAGCAGTTGAAAGTCAATGTATCATTATTTTGTTGGTAAACAATTTTTAGTTTTTACTTTACTTAGTTGGCTTTGACTTTGGCTTTGTACCTAGACTGGAAATATTATTTTATTGTTTACTTATTATTTATTATTTTTATTAATTATTATTATTATTCAATAAGGTTATACGACTATAAACAAAATCAACATAACAAAATATACATGAAAAAGTCCTCAACGCTGTCAGCAGGTAAAGTGCCCGAGACACTGGCCGCGTTGTCACGTTGAATTGCAACACTTAGCCTCTGGCACACCTCGGACACTCCATACAACGCCCGCAAAATAATTACCTATTACTACTACATAAACAAATAACGTTTGTGCACGACGTGCACGTGCAAATGTGTGCGTAAACTCTAGTAGGGTTATCGTAGCCTAAAAACTGGCGCGGAAAGTGCAACGGTCTGCGTCGCGAAAGCCGAGCGGCGACTGATGCGAGCGCGAGCCATTGCTCAAGTGGCGACGACGAATACCTCGAAGTGCGGGGTGAGGTGCGGTATTTAATATGAGCGCGGGGAGGTGAGTGTCCCTTCTGTACGTAGTACTATTATGTATTCTGTGCCTCTGGCTAAAGAAAAACTCAGCCCCTGGGTCACAGGAAGCGTCAACAAGGCGTTTCGAAATTTCATTCAGGCTCCAGAGTTTCAACCTCAAATGACTCGAATTTAATAGTTTAAGGTTAACATTTACGCAGCTCGAGGTTCCCTGCAGCCGCAGCGGCAGCGCCAGCACAACACGATGTGCTTGGAAAACGTGATGGCGCCACAGTTAATATTTAATTTATTTTATCTATACATATAATAAATCTGTAGAAGAAATATTTTTGTACATTGAAAATATTTAAAAAAGGAATTTTCAGGGTGTTATAGTATAACCAACAGAACTCATTTCCAGCATTTTTAGAATTTTTGTCTGTTTGTCTGTTTGTCTGTTTATCTGTTTGTCTGTTTGTCTGTTTCGATGACTAAGCATCACGTAAAATTTACGAAACTAATGTAGGTTACTTTTATACATAAATATTGTGCGTAACTTGAGGTATTACTTAGTCTTTGTTTCATCGTAATCGGTGCTCTCTATCAAAAGATATTTGAATTTATAGTTTTCAAGAAGAACTTTATCAGTATGATCACGAATGGCAGCGACATCCATTAAACGAAAATGGTACTTATTAATAATGCCTTCAAAAGATAACTTTAATAAAGTTATGATAACTTATGGTACTCTGTAGGTAAGTAGTCTAAATGACACTGCTTTCAAAGTCTACTTTAGTCTACATAGCCTAAACCCTATAGTGTGATTGATCGCTTTCCATGCATTCAATTTTAGCAGTTTATTTTCGTCTTCGATAGATGGCGTTGTTTTTATTTCTTGCGAAGCCCATGGTGTGGGGTGTCATTAGATAGGTCTTTGAAAAAGATTGTTTAAACACTTTTTCGATTAAGGGATTCGTTAGTGAAAAATTAAGCTATAAAGTGCAAATTTTGTTAGACTCAAGTCAGGCTACCTAGACTTCTTATTTGCTACAGCGTCTGTAAGTTAACGCAGGGCAATGATTTTTAGAGCAGCGGTGGCCCAGTGGTGGCGGCCCCGACTTACGAACAGTAGGTCGTGGGTTAAAACCCAGGCAGGCACATTACTTTGTGTAATTTATTTCATCACCGCTGCTCTCAAAATGGTGAAGGAAAACATCGTGAGGAAACCGGCATGTCTTAGAACCAATAAATTCGAAGACATGTGACATCTACCAATCCGCACTGGGCCCGCGTGGTAGATTATAGCCCATTCCCTCTCAAAGAGTGGAGCTCTGTGTCCCAGCAGTGGGAACATTAATAGGCTGTTGGTGATGATGAATGATCTAATGTACTTTTGTCTAAGCGACGCATTTTAGTTTTCGACAACCACGCGAGCGGAGTCGCGGGCACAGCTAGTATTAAATAAAATTAGATCATTCTATCAATCGTCGAATCTGACTCGGCTGGGCAGCGTTCGGGAAGCTGCGCGGTATCTTCTCGTCCAACTTACCCCAGTGTCTCAAGACGAAAGTCTATGACCAGTGTGTGTTGCCAGTGATTACATACGGGACCGAAACGTGGTCGCTCACAATGGGCCTTATCAGAAAGCTCAAAGTCACCCAAAGGGCAATGGAGAGGGCTATGCTCGGAGTTTCCTTGCGTGATCGAATCAGAAATGAGGACATCCGCATGAGAACCAAGGTTATCGACGTAGCCCGAAGAATCGCCAGACTTAAGTGGCAATGGGCAGGGCACATTGCTCGCAGAACGGATGGCCGATTATGAAAAGTTCTGGAATGGCGACCGCGAACCGGAAGACGTTGCGTTGGAAGGCCTCCCACTAGGTGGACCGATGACCTGGTCAAGGTTGCAGGAACCCGCTGGATGAGAGACGCACGGGACCGGTCAATGTGGCGACGCCTGGGGGAGGCCTATGTCCAGCAGTGGACGTCTTTTGGCTGAAATGATGATGATGATGAGATCATTCTAATGAAAATTATTTTGTTTCAACAATCTCTTATTTAGTTTTGAAACGTAGCTTAAATTTTTATATACAGTAACCAAAAAGTAACCGCTCGGTCAATCTGACAATTATTATTGTGGTACTATACTATAAAGAAGATTGTTATAAATGTTTTAACATGTTTAGTATATACCAAAGCAAATCTTCAAAATTTCGATCATTCCCAATGATAAAAAAAAAGATTTAGTAAGTATGATGCGACATCTAGCACAACTGCTTTTGGTTTGTATCCGTGTTTGCTTGGTTGGTAATTAGCTAATAGACACATTTGTTTCGTTATTGTCATCGCCTACCCTCGTTACGAGGAAGAGAAGAGAAAAGAACAAACATGTTATTCAAATTTAGTTTCTCATTTCGAGGATTATTGTTAATTTTTCGTTTTAGAGCCTTGTTATCTTTTTATGATTAAATTATAACTTTCAGATCATGAAAGTAGCTGTAGTGATTATGAAGTAATTTTAAAGTAGTTTATTTTCATTAGAACCAAAATCTATACCTACTTCACTTTTACGCGAAGGTAGTTTAGAAGCCAAAGTCAAATTATTACTTCAGAAAGCCTACCAATCAGCTTATTGTAGGTACATCAAAATAAGGGAAACGATCAGTAACTTTTGACCTTGTCCCACTAAGTTATATACAATAGATAGTTAAGATGTATTACAATTTATTTGTTTACCCACTTGATACGTACTATATAAGTCTACTACATACACACATCAAAAGTGTCTAGGGATCAACATATATTTTTGCAATAACTTTTCTCCTGATTGATATTAATTAAAATTTTCTTTAAGGATTCATCAAATAAAGTGTTTTCGTTTGTCACAGTAACGATAAACCAAGTCACCTTTGCATTAATAAAGAAATTTGCCATTTTCCTAATAAAGGGATTTTTGACATTTAAACCACTAACATTAAAGTTCGAAAAAAAGACTGAAATAACACATTTTTCTGATTAAAACCAACGTTATTATGGAGCGGCGACGTCATTTAAGCAGGGAAGAAATGCTCAGAGCCGTGGGAATGATAGAAGCTGGTTCCCGACAACGTACTGTGGCTTTAGCTCTGAATACAAGTCAGAGTGTTATCAGTCGACTTTGGACACGTTACCGAAGCACTGGTACCGTGGCTGAGCGCCATGGAGGACGGTATCGCTGCACCACACGGAGACAAGACCGATACATTCAAATCTTAACTCGAAGAGCTCCAACAATAACTGCCATGATGTTAGCCGTGAGGCTTCCTCACTCTTCAGGGAACTTAATTAGCGACCAAACAGTCAGAAACTTCTTGCATGAAGTGAACCTTCATTCCCGAAGACCGCTACGGGTACCACCTATAGCAATGCACAATCGTAGGATTCGATATCAATGGGCTCTTGAACACAGAAATTGGGCAGAAGAACAATGGCGTTTCGTGTGCTTTTCTGAAGTCTCGTTTTGGTATGAGACCGGATACAAGACGTATACGACACTGGAGAACCCCTGGACGCCAACAGCGATTAAAATCCTGCCAGGAAGTCCATCCTTATAGTGGTGGAACCATCATGGTATGGGCGGGTATTTGGATCGGCGGAAGAACTGAGTTGATTTGGATCAGGGGCAACCTCAACGCTCAAATTTATGCTGAGACGATTGTATCAGACGTCATCGTTCCTTTACAAGTGCAAATCGGTCCCTTATTTCAGTTAATGCATGATAATGCACGACCGCACACGCGCAAGAGTTGTAAGACAGACTCTCGCCGCAGCTAACATCAATGTCCTGCCCTGGCCTGCTCAGTCGCCAGACTTGAACCCGATTGAGCATGCATGGGATATGCTACAGAGAAGAGCTCTGCCGAATATGGAACCCTCCATATCCAGTCGCAAGAAGACCTTTTTTTGTTGTTGCAACGAACATGGGCGGCCATTCCACAGGGTGATTTGGATGAACTCATTTTGAGTATGCCAAACCGATGTTCTTGTGTTGTTAGTGTTCGCGGTAGAAACACGGATTATTAATTGTTTAAGTTACCCAATAAAATTTTAAAGAAAACTGTTATTTCAGTCTTTTTTTCGAACTTTAATGTTAGTGGTTCAAATGTCAAAAATCCCTTTATTAGGAAAATGGCAAATTTCTTTATTAATGCAAAGGTGACTTGGTATATCGTTACTGTGACAAACGAAAACACTTTATTTGATGAATCCTTAAAGAAAATTTTAATTAATATCAATCAGGAGAAAAGTTATTGCAAAAATATATGTTGATCCCTAGACACTTTTGATGTGTGTATTTAAGTAGTAGGTACAATATTATGTCACCTTATTAATAGGTAATATTTTTTTTATTATAATTGTTCAGTTTTGAAATGTATCTTAAAATGATTGAACATAAGTTATGTAAGTTATTTGTACATTACAAATATTCTCAAATTCATTCCGTACTCCGTAACGTTTTAACATTCTATTCGACAAAAATTGACATTGTCATCAACTATTTATAAGTTACCTAAGCTTCAATAAAATATTTAAATACCAACTTATAATATTCACCTACCTTCAATCTCATCATCTCAATATTAACTCAAAACCATTTTCTTATTTTTTTCTTTAAATTACATATTTTCGATGTTTTATGAAAACAACAACATTATTCATGAGTTTGGGAGTAGTAACAAATACATTTATTCCTTGCATTATTTGTAACTTTTCAGAGAACTAACTATCAAAGCAAAGGCAAGGCCTTACCGATATTAACTATTTCGTACTGCTGCTCGATTTAATCCATGGCATGGCTTCGATGCTGTACCAGCAGCTTCTCAATCTCACGGTCAGAGTACGTGCTGTCGACGTAGCCATCGTTCCGGTCCTAGTCAAGTCAAAGCGGTGAGCCACAGACGTCACATCTCTCAGCATCAGACCAGCAGTAACTCCAACATTTATCATGAAAATATAAAAAAGGAACACAATTAGAAATCATATTAGCAAGCCAGGGACAATCCCACTTCTGATCTTACATCAGTGGATGTAAGACTATATGTATATGTATTAATATCCACCAATTAATAAACTTTGAGTGTCAGGATGATTACTAGTTATTTACTGTGTTCGAAAGTATCTTTAAAAAGGTGTGTTGGGAACAGGGGTTTTATGAAGTAAAAGCACAAAAGACAAGACTATTCATTTTATTACTTTTGGTCTTGTCAACTACATCAGACTCGATTCCATTCGCTAGGTCCCTAGTCATCGTGGAGAAGAATGGACAAGAAACTCCACGGGAACACATTTTAAAGTATTATGCAAAGACAACCTGACCTTGTCTTGGACTGTCTCAAGTTACAGCAATTTATCAGTTTACATAAACAACAATCAATATAAACCATATTATAGTACATAGGTATTTCTAACGCATAGTTTTATATATTCAGAGCATAATATCAATTAACTTACATAAACATTGTAGATCCTTAGGACAATACAAATAGGTTACAGCTTTCTCCACTTTGTAATCTTGGTTCATTAGTAGGACGTTTACATGTGAACTTTATTCTATACACATGGAATATAACACTCTGGGTACAGATCCAGATATTACTCGTATTATCTAGTTAACTCGTAGAATGGTTGCAGCGCTCAGACCAAGAAAAAAAGAAAGACGGCGCGCCGCGAACACCAACAGTGAAGTCACAAAACCACACGCCTATAGCAAGTAAACATACAAGCTCACGCACACACCTACACTAAAACCACACGCATTTCTCCTAGAACGTCACGACTTCACGAAACATTGTCTACACACATAGATGAAAAGTTGACTTCATTTTTGATGTTCGTGGCGCGCCGTCTTCCTTTTTTTGTTGGTCTGAGTTGCAGCGTAACTACCCTGAATTGGCGGTAACATTTGCTTTTATAACCGTCACTTCATAATTATTACATCAATAATTCCCGCCAATGGCAATGGTCAAACATTATAGCCAAATAATTAGTAACACATACAATAATTAGCTAATCATAATTAGTGGAACTATTTTAAAACTCCATTAGGTAATTTAGCAATTTAGTATGTATTTATTTGTAATCTTTACATTTATTCGGATAAAATATGAACATCAATAGATAGTTCCGGGAATAGATAGAAACAACTGGATACATTGAAATTGCAAGATAAAATCTAGGAAACATTGTAAGTATCATATAATATAGAGTATAACATAGAGTATCGTGCACTCGTAGCGTAAAGACGTGCTCATTAGCAATATTTAATGAATTAATACTTTAATAATAGTGACCTACATAAGCGTGTTACTGTCGTAATGCTATGTATTAGTAATCTTGCTTAGTCTATAGTTTTTGTGAATAATGGACACGAATCAGTGAAGTTTTAAATAAAAGTAACAAAATGGAGAGCAGCCCCTGCAATCCAAGGGGCCCAGCGCAACCCTCCGCCTCACCATCGAAGCCTGCCACGGCTGTTATCGCTTCAACGCCAGAAATCCAAGGATGGATGACCACCATCCAGCAGTACCTGAACGAAGTTTGTTCTACTGCCGCTGATGGAAAACTCAACACCGAGCAGAAGATGAAGATTACTAATCTTTGTCGTAAAGTAGAATCCTGTACGTCGCAAATGGCAGTCTTATATCAGTCGCTGAAACAAAAAACTATTCAGGCGAATCAAATGATCGACACCCTGAAGCAACAGCGCGACGTGACAGAGCATATTTTGGAACTCAAGGAGACAATACGAGACTCTAGTTCTGCGGGAAGCACTTCATTTGCCGACATGGTGAAAAGGGGATCTGACCGTTTCGTTCGTCCTAATAACTTAAGCTCAGTCGCCATTTATCCCAGTGATAAATTGCAAACGAGTGACGAAACCAAAGAACTAGTGCAGAAAATCATACGGCCCGAACAGATGAAGCTGCAAGTACGGGGTGTACGAAAAACAAATAATGGTGGCGTCATAATAAGTACTGAGACAAAACATGACGCCGACAAACTGAAGAACGCAGTCCAGCTCTCTACATCTGGACTTACCGCCAACGAGCCCAACAAGCGGAAACCCCGAATCGTGATTATAGGTGTGCCGACTTCCTTGGCTGAAAACGAGGTTTTCAAGTGCATCTTTGAACAAAATGTAGCCGAGAAGTTACCAGAGATGACCTTGGAATCCTTCTTGACCGCCGTAAAATTGAGCCACAAATCTGGGAAGAGAGATGCTGCGACCTGCAATTACGTGATTGAAGTTTCAGCCCATTTACGTAAAACGCTAATCCCTCTATCAAGGATTTTTATAAATTGGTCGTCCTGTCCTGTCAGGGATTTCACATTGGTAACAAGGTGTTATAAATGCCAACAGTACGGCCATGCTGCCAAATCTTGCAGAGAAATTAATTCTACGTGTGGTCTCTGTGGTCAAGAAGGTCATACAATGTCCGAATGTCCGAAGAAAACTGAGACTCCGAAATGTGCGACGTGTTCACGGTTCAAAAAACCTAATGCCCATAAAACTGGAGATGCTGAATGTCCTGCTAGGAAAATAGCAGAACACAGAAATATTAACTCAATTGATTATGAGGGCGCCTAGTGCGTCATTCGTCATACCACACTTTTTACATTTATCTATTTTGCTGACTCAACGTGTCCACTGTGCGGCCCTACTATCCATCGTTGTGTTTAGCTAAGCATAGTTGTGTCCGCTGCAAAAATGTTGTGACAAAGGAGATGTTCCAGAAATGTATGGAGCCTGGGCCAGCACCATGTACACTATATGTAAATATCGCTATAAAATACGGTAATCGTTTTTTATTATTAATTTCATTTAATTTCACTTCATTGTCTTGTTATTTTAAATTATCTCGGTTGAGGAAAGCAACACAACCTAAAATTAAACATGGCGGACTTTAACAGCAGTATGCTATAAATGTCATTTTGACAATGACATTTCATTATCGTGTATCGTAATATCTGCGATAAAAAAAGAAACAATAAGAATTTCGAAAATCTTGGGCTTCGGTTTCAATGAAATAAGACTACAGGATATTCGGTCAGTGGGTCGTCTTAGGGGCCGACTGCGGCAGCGCATCTTCTATCACCTATTCGAGCAGTTAGAGATTGGATAAATCAGTGTCAAGAGGAGCAAGAAACGAAGACTTGAACGTTATTTTCTTTATCAACACTGTCCTGATGCTTCATTAAGTCTCATCAATATAGTTCCTAAGATGACCCACTGACCTACTCTGGACTTCAATAATTCATAGGATCGAGTGAGCTGTGCAGTACTTGACAACTGCAGGTTATTGTTAAAGTAGTTATTAACCGGGAAGACCAAATAAGCACTTATAATTTTTCAAACAAGTTTTATGTTATTTTCTAGTATTATAGACATTGAGATTATTATATTATTATATTATAGGCCTATGTCCAGCAGTGGACGTCTTTCGGCTGAAATGATGATGATGATGATGATGATAGACATTGAGTACCTATTGAGAAATAAGTCATGAGAGGTAGTATATAAATAAAACAACTTGTTGGAACTTATGATTTTTTTCATCTTCTATATTATCATCCCTTATAAATATTCCATCCAGGAATGATGCTGGTGCTTCTATGTTCTCTTGGTACCGAGCCCAACCCAAATACCACACAATGGTCATTATGTGAGCACAGCAACCCACTGTCCGTTTTCCGGAGATACAGCTACAATAATAGCTTATTATTTTTTCATCCCAACTTGATCCTTCGCTTGCCAGTAATATATATGTATAGTATGTTCGACCTGAGCTATGTCGCGATTTTATACGGCCTCTGATTAAAAGAGGATCAAGTTGGGGCGGGGTTGCTTCTGCTACTACTTCCAGTTGGTCAGATACTTCTACCTGAAATGATCCATGCTGCCTAATGTGTTCCCCGAAATAGCTTCTAGCCTGTTTTATTTGATAGGTCCCCAGTGCAAAAAGAATCAAGTCAGACATGGTCATTTCAGGGAAAATACTCAACTCTGGCAGTTGACCATCAATTCTTGTGAACTGGGCTCTAAAGCGGTTGATCCGGTTAGCAATAATAAGTTCTGCTAACCGGTTGGGCATATATTTTCTCTCTATTGCTCGAGAGATCAGCATCTGGTCTATTTTTTTCAATCAGTGGATGGAATGCATTAATTATAGCTGCACAAATACGAACATCGTCCATCAAATGGGTGGCAGCCAAATTAAAAAAGTCCTGTCTCAATAGTTTAAAGTCTCTTTTTAATCTACCATTGACTACTTCCACCACCCATCTGCATAGTGTCACACACCTTGTTTTATTTGCACTGATGGTTGATAGTTGAGTCTCTCCTTGTTCTAAGGACTCAGGTTTATATATTTTGAAGCCCAACCCCTCTAGCATCGCAATGGAATCACGAAAGCCTCGATCCAAAATGAAAACATCATTCGGCTGAAAAAAAGACCTTAATCCCTCGTTTTCATTTTGGAACAAAGCTTTCATGATGTCCGAATCTGATGTGGTTGCTGGATAGGGCCCCAAAATATCAATAATGTAGCCATCAGTGCCAACAATGAGGAAAGGTTTTACGAGGTTTCTATATTTGTGCAAGCTATAAGTTTTCTTTTGGAACATGTAATTGGATGATTTTTGAAGGTAAATATAGGTACCATCACATATGACTATTGGTACCCTTGCCTCTCTGTTTCCAAACAAGCCCTCGGGTATTAATAAATTCCTATTGATTAAATTGTTTCTTGTTTGGTTGATTCCCATGTGGAGAGGCACAAACAAGCTAAGCAATGCCTCTCTAGCTACTTGAAGTAATCGTGATACAGAGGACTTAGAAAGATGAAACAGAGAGGCAATCCTTTCATGGGAGTCCCCTGTACGAGCTTTCACCAAATAGATTCCCAAAGCAGTTACAGTTGCGAAATAATACCCACACCAAATAATAAGGCCTAGACAAGAAATTATAAGTGTATTTATTGCTGTTTTATGCCTATTTATTGTTATTTTAAGATAATTTATATATCGTGGAGACCTACGGAAAATTTTGACCCAATAACCACTCAACTGTCAAGCCGTATTTCGCACTAATGGTCGTATTTTCACAGAGAAGTGGGGAAGGGGCTAAGAGGGTTTGGCCCTTACTACCTGTTATTTCATACCAGCTGAATTTGCTTTTTCTGAGAAAATTTACCATTGCAATGTATATTTTTTCTATATCATCAGAAAGTAGAGATTTTAAGAAACACAACGCCCACCAACTTTTTAAAAAAAGCTGAGATATTTTGACGTCAGAATTTTCGATTGAAAATTAGGGTGCTTTTTTGATATTAAGTTAAAATAAGCCGAAAAAATAAATATTTTAAATCAAATAAATTACAGTGTATTTGGGACATATTAAGGTAAGTTTTCACGAAATTTCGTAGAAAAAATTTTTTTTTTGAAAAAGATAAATAAAAAACCAAAAACTTGGTTTTTTGAATTTTTCACCTAAATTTTGAGGTTATGTGAAAATAGTGTTAAAATCAAAGTTGTAGATCTTTTTATTCTCTACAACTTTGCCATTACATTTTTTTCCATAGGACTTGTAGTTTTGCCGGAAATCGAGATAAACCACTTTCCTCCCTTAAAACCCCCCCCCCACCCCCACTTCCCGACCTCAGATCGACCGTAATTTATTTTTCCTTTCATTTTGATCATATTCCCCTCCTTTTCTAATGGGTTTCATCCTACTGTAATTTTTTTTGGTTTCAAAAATTATCGACCTTGGTCTACATAATCTATACTATAATATTATAAAGCTGAAGAGTTTGTTTGTTTGAACGCGGTAAACTCAGGAACTGCTGGTTGGAATTTTAAAATTCTTCTTGTGTTGGATAGTCCATTTATCGAGGAAGGCTATAGGCTATATAACATCACGCTACGGCTAATAGGAGCGGAGCATAAATGAAAAATGTTACAAAAACGGGAAAAGGTATTTCTTTTTTGAAAGCTTCCGCTGCGTGCGCTGCGAAAACGGTTTAAGTTAGGTACGCAAATATCATGTATGAAGGAATTGTTCCTCTTTAAAATTTGTACAAAAAAGTCCGCGACAGCATAATTATATCTATCTTTTAGGATTGACTCACTGTAACCTTTTTTTACTATTAAACTGTTAGGTTAAAAATAATTATTTTTTGCGAAACTTATTTTACCCATATGGTATTAATCTATATCTAAATAAATGTGTTTGTTAGAAGGAAAATTTAATATAGAATATTTGTGTCCTTTACTCTAAACAGTTTTAAACAAATATCTTAGAAGATATCGCAATGTAAAAAAAAATATCCGCGCGGCAAAATAATTCGCGCGTCGCAATGTAGGGAGATTCTTTCCGGGAAATTCAAATTCAAAATATTTACTGCATCATAATGTTTACAAGTACAGAGTGTTATCGTATAAGTATTTAACAGTAAGAGATACCTATAGTAATTCACTTTTTAATATAAGCTAATCTAAACCATATAAACTATTATTATAGAAGAAAGATAAGATTTTTTGTATGTTACGATTTAGCTTAATTTATGTCGGATAGTCGATATATCGAGAAAGGTTATAAGCTATATTTATGTGACGCAGACGAAGTTGCGTGGGTCAGCTAGTAAGGTATAAAACGCAGCAAATGCTTGCACAATCGTTAGTTATGGTAACAGATATAGTAAAAAAACAGTTGATAATGTCTTAGATTACCATTTTATTTATTCACAGACCTTAAAATTAAATTTTGTCATCTTATATCATCATTTTAAATGTACCTACCTAACAAAACAGAATCTAATTACAGTTTGTTACAAATTGTTTTATTTTTTAATTATAATTCTTACATTTTTAAACCCGGACTACAAATGATGCCCCGCCCGGACGCTCCCCGGTTTCTTTTAAACTAGGACAAATCCGGGGAAACCCGGATGGATGGCAGCCCTATGAGGAGATATTAATTGATATTGGGTAGGCGTAGGTAGGTACTTACAGCTTACCTACTGTTAGAAATCTAGATTATAAATTATTTATCTAGGTACTTTATATATAATAATAATTAAGTATTAGTTCCTTACTTAATATTATACTACTATTTAGGTATTTAAGCGGTCTTGCACGGTCGTAGCCAGGGGGGGGGTTGGGGGGTTCAAAACCCCCCCGAAAAGTTAAGATATTAACATTGATAATATTAAAATAATGAGAAGCGACTTTTATTATAGTAATAATTATATGTATTTTAGATTCGCCGCCACCGGCTGTCGATACTCCGATCGCATTCGGTAACCTTCGTATATTTTCGTGCCGTATCGTATCCCACCCGTACTCGTCGCATTTAGTCAGCTAGTCTGTTGCCAGTCATTACCGATTATCGAGTGAGTCTATATGTATACACTCCATTTACTATAAGATAAGAATTATAAGTTGACCGTTTTTACAGCCCGTTCAACCGATTTTGACTTCTATACCGTAGGCATAAGGATGGCATTAAAAGCAAAAAGAATGTTACGATACCGACTATTTACTGCAGCTGTATTTTGTCTTGCTGTCAACGTAATAGTAATAACACAATCGGTTGATTGAACGGTCTGTAAAAACGGTTAACTTAAAATTCTAATCATATAGTCTTCGATCAATAATGTACTAGATTCCCGATAAGCGCTTCAAAAACGGCCCGAAATATAAGACCACAAACGTATTTGTGGTCTTATTTCAAATTAGTATGGTCCAATCATAGCCAACATTAAGACGTCAAAATACCGCAGTATGCGTTCAAAAAAAAACAAGGTTTTGGAAGGAATTTCTATTTTTCGGTAATTTAATAACATTATGTGCTTTTTAATAATATTTAAACATAATTAAACTGTAAATATAATTAAATCAGCGAATTTTATAATTGTTTGGCCAATGTTTGCTACAACGCACCAACTATTGTATCATGTTCTTGAACAGGGAACGCTAGTTCCGCAATAGAATAAGCACGACATTGTACACAAAATGCTTTTAACCGTATTGCTTAGAGTTTAAGTTTCATTTTAGAATGAATATTTTTGTACTGATGACTTTTTACTTTGGAGCGACATTTAAAATGTTTTGCTTCTAATCTTTCTCCGATGAAAGGGCTTAAATAAATATACTTTACAATGATAATTAAACGTTATGTTTAAGTGTTAAGGTTTATAATCATCTGAAGTTGTAAATAATATTGAACTTTTTTTTATGATGTTATGTAGATGTTTACGTGTGTGCGAACGTGGCCACTTGAGCGACTTAGTTTTGTTCCTGATGCTTAAGGACGCTAAAACATTTTTCTACAAATAACAGTGGTTTTCAGGTACCATTTTAACGTATAAGCAATCACAAATGTGAAGATGTCATGGTCTTAATTTAAAGATAATTTATTCGTCTCCAGATTGGCATCAGAAAAATTGTATGACGTCATACAAAAAAATCGCACAAATACGTTTTTCCCATCACAATAATCGCATAAAATGTAAAAAAGTAGGGTCCGAATAGGTACCATTATAGATAAATTTACAGCATATTATATCTCCAAAATTATTATAAATTGCGGTACATATAGTCCTTTAGATGTTGAGATATTTTTTTTTGTTTATATAATTTTTTTTATTCAATTATTAGCTATAATAAAAACATTTGCCAATTTCTTCATACATTTTTCGCTCCCGGTTCATCATTCCGCGCTCAGCAGCGCTAGTGGAAGGACGGGTGTATCGCTCTCTCGCAAAAAATACGTACGATAAACGTGATAGAAAAAGATTTTAGTGTACGGTTACCACGGCAACCGACGACCGACGACGACCGGAAGGAGTTGATACTTTTTAGGACTGAGATAAAAGTAAGTACGAGTTTCATACTTTTATTATTAGAATGTGATTTAGAAATTTTGTTGGGTACGACCGGGATTTGGATGGGTGGGGTTAAGCAGTTGTTGACAAGGTTCAGAAATAGATGGGTCAGGTCAAGCTGTCGACGGTGAGGTTTGGAAGTGGATGGGTAAGGTCAAGCTGTCGGGGGTGAGGTTTGGAAATGGATGGGTAAGGTCAAGCTGTCGGCGGTGAGGTTTGGAAATGGATGGGTCAGGTCAAGCTGTCGACGCACAGACGAGTATTTCATCTAAATATCCGATCAAAAGTCGAAAAGTCGAAATTGGTTATATTGCTTTACAACTATTGTATCGTGAGAGCCCAATAGCTATTACGTCACTTAACGGTGAATTTGGCCATGCACCGCCCTTTCACGAACCGTAGCAGCAGTCGGAACCCAGTCGTTGCGTGAATCGTATGTCTTTGTTCTCGGCAGTGCAGTTAAAACGTGATCTTTAAATTGCATTTAATCTGTGTTTGGTGAAATTGTGTGATAACCATTATGGATATTTTGGAAGAAGGTATGTCGTTGCTTTATAAAAGCATGTTTATTTTGATATAACACTTTATTTAAGTGACATTTTGCATCTTCAATGAACTCCATAAAAAAGCAACTTTTTTTTTGTAAACTCTGTAATTGAAGGTGTTTTTGTTTATGAGTTAAGCCCAGTTAACTTATGATTTTGGATGTAACATATAGTTTCATTATTCTTGATAAGGATTTTAAAGGAAAATGACCCGCATATACACGCCATTTTTTTTAAATTATTTTTTACGAAATTAGTCGAAATCAGCTTTTATAAAACAGTGTTTTATTTTTATTTTTCTATTCCAGAATCTCCAATGACGTCGATGGAGATGACTAGAAAATCACTCTATGAAGTCATAAAAGAATGTTCAGACAGAAAAATTGACCAAAAGTTTGAGTTTTTAGAAAATCGTCTTAAAATAATGACGAAAAACTTTGCTGAACAAACTGCAAAGCTATATGTAGATTTGTATGAGTGGCACCCCATGTCGCCTACAATGCACAAAATTTTAAGACATGGCGCCACAGTAATTGATCACGCTATTCTGCCTATTGGCCAGTTGTCGGAAGAGGCGGCTGAGGCCAGAAACAAACACTTCCGCATGTATAGGCAGAATTTTTCCAGAAAGTTTTCGAGCGAAGACTGTAACAAAGATGTGCTAAACAGACTTCTGCTAACTTCGGATCCATTTTTGAGCAGTACCAGGCAAAGGCAACGAAAAAGAAGTAAGCCATTTTCCGTTGAAGCTTTAGAACTCTTGCTCCCGGAGACATCGTACGTCTCGTCTACAGAGTTTGACAATGAGGAGGACGATTGATCTAGTGAAGGTGATTCTGATTAGAAGATTTTGTGTAAAAACTTTTTATTTAAACTTCATGTACAGTAGTGGTATATAGGCGGAGTTAATGCAACAAGGAATTCATTACCAGTCAACCATTTTCTATTTTTATGTAAATTGTACATGTGTCTGATGTTTTAAATACAAAATTATCACCTTAAACTACTTTTTATTTTATATCCAATCTATAAAAATCACAAAATAATTTTGATCGACTTTTTAAGTGAAATACTCCTCTGTGCGACGGTGAGGTTTGGAAGTGGATGGGAAAGGTCAAGCTGTCGGCGGTGAGGTTTGGAAATGGATGGGTAAGGTCAAGCTGTCGGCGGTGAGGTTTGGAAATGGATGGGTCAGGTCAAGCTGTCGACGGTGAGGTTCGGAAGTGGATGGGAAAGGTCAAGCTGTCGGCGGTGAGGTTTGGAAATGGATGGGTAAGGTCAAGCTGTCGGAGGTGAGGTTTGGAAATGGATGGGTCAGGTTAAGCTGTCCGCGGTGAGGTTTGGAAATGGATGGGTAAGGTCAAGCTGTCGGCGATGAGGTTTGGAAATGGATGGGTCAGGTCAAGCTGTCGACGGTGAGGTTCGGAAGTGGATGGGAAAGGTCAAGCTGTCGGCGGTGAGGTTTGGAAATGGATGGGTAAGGTCAAGCTGTCGGCGGTGAGGTTTGGAAATGGATGGGTCAGGTCAAGCTGTGGGCGGTGAGGTTTGGAAATGGATGGGTAAGGTCAAGCTGTCGGCGATGAGGTTTGGAAATGGATGGGTAAGGTCAAGCTGCCGGCGGTGAGGTTTGAAAATGGATGGGTCAGGTCAAGCTGTCGGCGGTGAGGTTTGGAAATGGATGGGTAAGGTCAAGCTGTCGGCGGTGAGGTTTGGAAATGGATGGGTCAGGTCAAGCTTTCGACGGAGAGGTTTGGAATTGAAATTCCTATTTAATTTTAAGTACCTACTTATTTCACATGGTTATTTCACGTAGGTAGCGTATTTTTCGTTTCGGAAGTCGCTGTCGGTACCGGTTGTTCTTTTACATTAAGTTTGGTTGGTAGGTACCCCATATTGGGTGTACATCTGTTTGCCCCTTAAACCCGAACAAGCGTGATATTATATTATGAAATGGCGAAAACACTACATAAACATACGATCACAGCTATCGTGAGTCATTTGCTGTTTATATTATTGAAGAGTTCCATCTTCTACTTCGGAAGATCTCCAAGCCTGGTGACCTGTAATACAGGATTTTTTGAAACCTACTTCAGGCACCAGCTCTCACAATGTGAATATTATAGTGTTCAAAACGTGCTACAAAACCATTGTGAGACAAATAAATAAACTTATTATTATATTATAATCATATTTTACAGTAAAACCTTCCTTAAAAACACAATATGCATTTATCAACGAAAATCCGATTGATATCGGATCAGTAGCTTTTGGGAAAATCGCGGATACATACAAATACAGCACCTTCTTTTTTTTCGACTCGGTTGAAAATACTAACCTACTTATCATGACGACGATACTAATAATTAACAATTACCAAATGCGTTTTCAAAGTTCCAAGTAATCTACTAAATTCTATTTCAATACAATTAAAAAATAATATCAAAAAAAGATCAAGATTATTTATAGGAGGTATAAAACCGAGCGCTATTGTGAGACCTTGCTTTGAGCGACTTTAGTTACCTAAACATGAGTTGATCGAAAATGTAACAGCGTCCTTAATCTAGTACTATTATTGATCGAAGCTTATAGTAAATGGAGTATAGTAAAGGAGATTGCAATTTGCAGTGTACGAAGTTTTTTTTCATTTGTGTGATTTTGACTTCCAGTTATCACAGGAGTTAAAACTTGCATTATAAACACAACAGTAAGTAAATAGTAATAAGATTATTTTTACTATTTACTGATTGTTGGGCATGGGCGTCATGACCACCCCGCCCTGGGCTGGGTCCAGGCTATCTGATCATTTTTCTGACCTCTTTGACTAAAAAAAATACATGGCGTGATGGCAATTATGGCAAACGACTACTGTGTGTAATCGTGTTTCTGTATAAAAGCACCAAAAGACCTAACGTAATCGAAGGCCAGCTCACTTCGCTCGCTATTGCATTATCTTCATTTAGAGCTTGAAATCAAACTCATCTCGGGAAACCTCGTCCCCCCTCGCCCCGAAATTGAAGCGATCATTGTATCCGAGGTGAATGAATGAAAAGAATCATCCGAGGATGTAAAATATGTGAAAAAAAATTCAAACTCGATACGCTCGCTCATACAATTTTTTTTTTCTTTCAAAGGTTTTTACATTGGCTGTTTAAATACTGGGTGCTCGACAAAGTAGGTACTCCTTGCATGCATCGACACCCAAAACCTTAAGATGATCAATCTGACGGCGCCGCACGTTTTGCATAACTAAACTTTTGGTTTTCATAAGTTCGGCTCTTTGTGACCCCCCCTCAAATCGCAGGCTGGGACCGCCCTGTGTATTTTCATTCACTTTTAGTCGTTTTATTTTCCTGACCCCCCCCCCCCCCCCCCCCCTGGCTACGCCCGTGGGTGTTGGTGTTGGACCCTTGACAAACACCTAACTATGAATCATACCTTCGGATCGGAGATAAGTCTATGTTATAATTGTTAACTTTGATAAAATTTCTAATATGGTCACGTTCATTTTCAGTTAACAGCGACCAACTCTCTAACTCTACCAATATTTCTAAACTCATACAGCTTTGTATTATTCTGTCTATTGAAATCATTGATAGTAAATCAGACTGCATTATACGCAATTCTTTTAAATAAATTAGTGGATTTTTGTCTAATATTTTAAACATCACCTCATCAGTAAGCTGTATTGCGGTACCTATGTGAATGAATTGTATATTAAGGCAATTTGTAAAAATGAATAATAATTGCTCTTCTGTACAGGTACAAACACAAGTAATCTTTTTAAGGTTACGAAATGGCATTATGTCTAGTTTCTTTGTATACAAGGACGTGTGCTGTATTAAGGTGCAATTGTATATAGTCAAGTTTTCCAAAAATGGGCACATTTGACTTATATACATCAGAGCATTTAAATCTATTTGATCAACATGCTCCAGGTGTAAATTAACAATGTTACAACCCTTAACCTGTAGAACTTGTTTAATCTGATCTGCGTAGAAGTCGCATGATAACAATTTAAGTTCTCTAAGATCCTGTAGACCTATAAGAACCAACAAATCACTTTGCAAGTCTCTGTTGTGAAAAACCGTCATAATTCTTATATAGGGACACATTTGTACTGCTAATTGTAATTGATTGTTTGTGGCGTAACGACTAACATATGTTTTTAAATTAAATGTTAACACTTCAGAGTAATTTATATCAATGTGTTCGAAAAGTCTTCCAATTTCGTCACATCTACCAATATCTTCGATGTTTTTACACTTTAAAAGTACGTTAAGGAAGCCTTCCGATGTCACTTGCGTTCTATATAGTTGAATGCTTCTCAGTTTTTTCATTTTTGCAATAATATCTATACTTTCATTGGCAACGCATTTCGAACAAGAAACGTCCAATTTTTCTAATAACTTACAATTTTCGACTATACATTGTAATATATTATTAGTACAATCATAATTCATAGTTAAATATTTTAAGCGGTGCAGTGCTTTTAAAGATTTTACTAAGGCTTCTTCCATATCTGCAGTTTTCCAACCTCCGGATAGTGAACCTAGATTGAGACAAACGAGTCCGTTTAGCATGTTTAACCTAGAATAAAATATGGACCGCATTATCTTCGGAATTGTGTCAATAGAAACCACAGTTAAATTTTTGGTTAACAACACTTCTGCCATTTTTATAATTACATTCATCTGACTGACGAATTTTCCCATGCAACCTCGAAATCCTAATTTTTCCTTGGTTTTCGCCAGGAGCTCTGACAATGCTCTGATAGTTTCTTGGACCAGTAAGTCATGAAGCATCCAAGGAACGTTAATATCTAAATACGTCCGTATGGTCTCAACGTTGCGCGCCAGTGTTGATTGGGCTATGTTTGTATCTCGCTGCGAAAGCATTGCTATTGGCAACATTTGGTGTTCAGCCAGTTTCGCCACCCAATCTCCAAGTCTAACCAATGCTAGGGTCTCCAACTTTTTAGGTTGTTTGTATCTTGACATGTTCAACTGAAAAAGTAAAAAAAGGGCATAACTCGGTTGTGTAGGACTTGTAGGAGTGAGGCCACACGATGCGGTAGCGGTGCGGTGCGGCGCCATAGCGGTGCCGCAACGGCATCCTACATACAAATCACTATGCCATGGCACACTATACTCGTATGCTTAGGGCCGGCGCACATATAGCGGAGCCCAGCGCAGAGCATGCCCGCGAAGTGATACATTGGGCGAATTTCTAATTGAGAATGCGCGTGGATGCGCGAGCCTCCTCGCAAGCGTCACATTGATTTTAGATAAAATATTATTTCAATGAGGACAATGTCGATTGTAGTTTGACAGTGAAAAATGCTCTGCGTTGCGCTTCGCCATAATTATGTGCGCCGGCTCTTATGCGTTGCAACGATAACGGTTGCAACGCCCGTATGCGGCATCGCACCGTAGCTGCGCCGCCGCGGTGCGGTGCCTTAACGCACCGTGTGGCCTCAGTCTAAGTGCCGTGCCAAACTAAATCATGGTTTATCATTTTTAAAACAAGTTTTATAAACGGGTGGTAAAAATAATAACCATGTTGTGGAGGTACCTATGTTACCAACCCGGATGTAGCGTGATTGGTCACAGTTCTAACCCTGACCTAACCCATTAATTATGGTTGATGCTTCAGGGTAGGCCGCTAGATTCGAATTTTCTTACGGTTTTTGCAATTTGCCAGTCAGTGACAGGTTGTATGCTAAATATAATAAGATTTCTGACCGTAACAAATGTGACTTTACAGAGTAATGGATGATTAAAATCACCAATAGGTTATACAATCCTCTCAGTTTATAAGTCGATGTCGTGTCGGGTAAGATCAGTGCAACCGGCTCCACAAAACACTGGGTTTAAAAAGTGTCATTGCAGAAGACTGGGAACGTATTCCTCAAAACTTTATTAAAAACATCGTAGAAAGCATGCCCAGAAGGATTCAAGCTGTGATTTTGGCAAGAGGAGGTCATACTCGTTTTTAGGTTTTTACATTTGTAGGGTGCGCCAAAGTTCACCTAAAATTTCAACTCCGATAATTGGAAATACGAAAATGTTCTTCCTAACATTTTTCATCCTAACAATCGCAATTCCTAACTTCTCTGTCTCTAAGGTTTTAATTCCGAAGCATTCGACTTCATAATGTCTGTAGCAATAAACATCTATTACCTACACTATTATTTGTTTTCCTATATTTTCTCAACATAACCATCTTTTACACTATTATTCAAAGTCATATCTTTTTTTTGTTTATATTACTTTTTATTCATAATAATCAGTATTATAAAAGGTCCCATTAAAATAGGTGGACAAAATTTTAGAAATCATTCAGACCGCTAAAATAAGGACAATAGCAAAAAAAAAAATAAGAATAAGAAATAAAATACCTACTTTTATAGGATGAGTTTGTTCTAGAGTGCCGGCAATTTATTATTTTAAGTCAAAATAAAATCACTTTATATATAGTGTTTTTTTTTTGTTTAGATGTCTTTAGTTAGGCTTACTAAACGCTGTGTTAAAATTTGTCCACCTATTTTAATGGGACCTTATATACTATGCAAAGATATCCATAGGTTAGGTTAGGTTAGAACTGTGACCAACTACGCGCGAGCCGAGCGAGCGAAGCGAGCGGTGCCGCGGCAGCGGCCGGCGAGCACTACCTCGAAATTGGTCGCGACATTTTTCTAAGTATTTTTTTCATAGTGCCCCCAAGACGACACTCTGACCTGAATTTCATTCATTTATTTTATTTCAAGACAAAAATCAGTGAAACGACCTTTAATCATTCTAAACAGTTGTATGAGTGAAAATATTATGGTAATTATGTTTAGGAATAAAAGCGTTAGGATAAAAAACAGTAGGAGTTTAAATATATTTACACTAATGATATTATGAATTCCAATTTTCGGAAACATGAGTGTTATGAACATCGTCGGTAGGACTACAAATAGTATGAATGAAAACTTTAGGATGAAAAATTTTAGGAAGAGTGATCATTCGGATTACAAATCGTTAGGAAGAACAATTTCGGATAAAGAACTTTAGGTGAGCCAATATGGACCCACATTTGTAACTTGGAAATCCGAAAATGTTCTTCCTAACATTTTTCATCCTAACAATCGCAATTCCTAACTACTCTGTCTCTAATGTTTTAATTACGAAGCATTCAACTTCATAATGTCAGTAGCAATAAACATCTATTACACTATTATTTGTAAATGGAGACAGGCACCCAACTAGACATGTAATTGCTTAATACTACTGCTTGGGACCCGTTCTGTTCCCCAGACAAGAAAAAAACCATCTCAGTAAATCGCCTCGTATTTCACACCTATAAATAATAAATATTTGTAACTTTATTTAATTAAAAAGTAAAAAAGTCTTCTTAATGTTTTGTTTGCCGTGTATCATCATGACATCGCATTTTTTTTTATTTCCAGAATTCACTTCACGCCCATTAATTTACATGATTTTTCTGTACAGACTACGTCAAACAATTCAAATCGACCTTAGATTAGAACGTCTTAGGGAGTCCGCTTTTTTTCAAAATACCTAGTCATTGCTATACCTATGAACGCTATTAACAGCACGATATCTAGGTTTAATGGGTGTAAAAATATGCAATCATTTGACTAAAGTATCGCATATTGAATAAATAACAAAATAGTTTTTTACCCGACTGCGGCGAAACCCAAAAAAGGGTTACCTACCTATTGCCTACCTATGTGTTTTAGTTTCAATTCTGAATCATAATGCGTTACCTAAATATTGGTTATGGATTTGATTGCTATAATATTAAGCAGATTTCATTTAAGTAGGTAGGCACCCTAAACCTTTTTGAATGGGTCATTAATTGTTATCATCGCTTTGATATTTTATTTTTCACGTTCATAACGTATCTATACTAATATTAATATTATAAAGCTGAAGAGTTTGTTTGTTTGTTTGTTTGAACGCGGTAAACTCAGGAACTGCTGGTTGAAATTGAAAAATTATTTTTGTGTTGGATAGTCCATTTATCGAGGAAGGCTATAGGCTATATAACATCACGCTACAGCTATTAGGAGCGGGGCATAATTGAAAAATGTTACAAAAACGGGAAAAGGTATTTCCTTTTTGAGAGCTTCCGCTGCGTGCGCTGCGAAAATGGTTTAAGGTACGCAAATATCATGTATAAAGGAATTTTAAAAGTTCTAAAAAAAAGTCAGCGACAGCATATATCTATCTTTTAAGATTGACTCACTGTAACCTTTTTTTCCTGTTAAACTGTTAGGTTAATATGAATTATTTTTTGCGAAGCTTATTTAACCCTTATGGTATTAACCTATATCTAAATAAATGTATTTGTTAGAACGAAAATTTAATATAGAATATTTGTGCCCTTCACTCTATACAGTTTAAACAAATATCTTAGAAGATATCGCAATGTAAAAATATCCGCGCGGCAAAATAATTCGCGCGTCGCAATGTAGGTACGGGGGATTCTGGCTGGCCTCCGGGCCTCCGGCTGTGCCTCCGGGAAATTCAAATTCAAAATATTTACTGCATCATTATGTTTACAAGTACAGGATGTTATTGTATATTTAACAGTAAGAGATATATAGTAATTCTGACTTTAAGATAATCTAAGCTAATCTAAACCATCTAAACTATTATAATACAGAGGAAAGATAAGATTTTTTGTTTGTTACGATTTGGCTTAATTTATGTCGGATAGTCGATATATCGAGAAAGGTTATAAGCTATATTTATGTGACGCAGACGAAGTTGCGTGGGTCAGCTAGTGTTAAAATATTGAGACACATAAGTAGCCGGCTACCTAATACCTATATGTTAGTCATAAGGAAGGATACGTAGTATATCTACTTACCGACATAATTTGGTTCGTCCAACGAATAAAATCGTTAATATCTCCGATAAAATGATAATATCTAGTTGAAATAAGACGATTTTACCAAAAGCACTAGCTAACAGGTGAAACCATGAGAATCAGAGCTTTTATTTTTGCTATCTTCAAAAAACATAGTGTTATGAGTTGAGTGAGCGACATATGCGCATGCGCATGTTGTTGCTAATTTTAGCTTTGAAACAGACCGCTCGGCTGTATCTATAGATTATGTGGGACTGACGTGACGTATTGTTCGAAGCTATCACGTATTCAGCGACTTACCCAGGATTGGCTGATTTGACGGAGTAGCAGGAGAAACAGACAATAGAGGAGTTTTTTTTTTTTTTTGGGACAAGCCCGCCACACTATTCCCAAACCACTGTAACTCCTGTTAGCCAGAATCAACAGTGGGCGACCACAAGAAAAGCGCCGAGACAATGAAGCTCGACGAAGTCCCAGAGAAACATGCAGAGAAATGATTTAACTGTCTTGGATCCCGCAACGAAATTAATCAGAAATAGCGGAGGAGTAGGAAAAAAAAAAACATAGTTTCCACTTCCCTCCATATCAGCAGGAGACAGAACAGAACAAGGCCAATAGGCACACAGGGACGTGTACAACTGAGATAAGCCCATCAGTTGTCTAGCACCACGGATATTATTGTCATTAATATTACTGGGTCCTAAGTTGTGAGCTGTTATATGTATTTGATTCCAATAATTGGTATGACAAAATTGCTTGAACGCACGGTTTGTTCTAGTTTCTACGATGTCCGTATAGTAAATAACTCCGGATGTAACCTGTACACTATTTAACATAATATTACGTTCATTCTGCCAAAGACTACACTCCCATAAAATGTGATGTGCAGTTTGTTCAAATTCGCAGTCAGATGTAGAACATTGACAAAAAGGCGAGGCAACAAGCTTGAAGGAAAATAATTTACTCTTAAAATTACCATGACCTGTGAGAAATTGGGCGACACAGTGATCCACCGCCAGCCATGTCCTGGCCAGCCGCTCACGAACGGATGGAAAGAACTGGTGAAGATGTCGGCCCTTGATGGAATTATCCCACCTACATTGCCATTCAGACAAAAGTTCCTCCCAGACGTCAGTCTATGGTTTTAAGTAATCTAGCTATTTTAGCACGGTCACGTTGCGTTAAAAAGTCTGTGTCCGCGGTCTCTCGTGCGCAGTAGTACATTGAAGCACGGCGCTGTCCTTCAAGATCGACTGGAAGTACCCCTGCCAGTACCGGTAAGGCTTCAGTACTAACCGTCCTATACGCTTTACACAAGAAAATCAAAGCCAACCGCTGGCTTTGAAGTAATTTACGTCGTACCGCTCCAATGGTGGCCCTATCGGCCCAAACTGGTGCCCCGTAGCACATACACCCCAAGTAAGTAGCCCCATAGATCGTCTTTAGAGTTAAAAATGATAAACCCCATGTAGATTTGGATATTCTCGTTAAAGCATAAAAGTTCTTTTTAGCTTTTTCACCGACTGTTTTTATGTGTTCAATGAATGAAAAATTCCTCTCTAAGACAAACCCAAGGTAGCATACAGACTCCTTCTTTTTCACGGGAACGTTATTTTTATTACTAGGCCATCATTTAAGATTACCTTTTAAAAGAAGTTGAGAAGTTTTATGTGGTGCAAAGGTCAGACGGTTACGATCACCCCACTGGGATATTAATTTTAGGCAAGTGTCAGCCAAATTTTCGAGTCCAGCCCGAGTACTTGACTGAATGAGCAGCAGGCCGTCGCGCGTCGTCCGCGTAACCGGTTAATGAACAGCCGCATGGAAGTAGAATCGCGAGGAAGTCATCGAAGCCTACGTTCCATACATACGGACCCATAACCGAACCCTGAGGGCATCCCATAGTGGGCACGCCACGATAGTGGCGGTAAGTCCCCTCTTTGAGGAGTGGCTGGAGAGGCGCCACGGCGCCCTCACCTACCGTCTGACGCAGGTCCTCACCGGACACGGGTGTTTCGGGAGGTACCTGTACCGAATCAGGCGGGAGGAAACGCCCGGATGCTTCCACTGCGAGGATCGACCGGAGGACACGGTGGAGCACACTGTAGAGGCGTGCCCTGCTTGGGCAGAGCCCCGCCGTCTTCTCGTAGCGGCGATCGGCGGCGGCGACCTCTCGCGCCCGGCCCTGGTGCAAGCCATGGTCCGGGGCGAAGAGGAATGGGACGCCGTAGCCTCCTTCTGCGAAGCAGTGATGCTAGCGAAGGAGGTGGCGGAACGTGAGAGGGAGAGAACCTCTCAACGTCCCAGCCGCCGCGGAAGGCGCTCCGGGCGTCGGGGGTCACGCGATGACCTCCGGCCACCGTAGACGCGGGCCTGTGGACGGTGAGTACCGGCTAGCTCGCCGTCCGGCCGTCGTCATGACGGCAACAGACCGTGTCGGCGGCGCGTACGTGTTCCACGCGCGCCTCAAAGAGATGTCAGCAAGGAGGGGCCCGCAAGGGCCGACGCCCGTCGGGGCTGTGGATATCGAAAGGTTACCGCGGCTCCGACACAAGGGCGAAGAAGAAGGAACATGGGTTTGGTTTTTAGTCAGTAGAAGTCTGACACTCCCCTTCGCTCTGCCCAAGAGCGGGGGGGGTTATTCGATGATTTTCCACCCACCAAAAAAAAAAAAAAAAGGGCATCCCATAGTAATGGACTTTGACATAGAATGATGTCCGAGTTTGAGTTTCGCGGAACCATTTAAGAAGTACAAGCAAACAATATTGTATATGTTTTTAGGGCAACCACGAATTTTCAGTTAACCCTCTATTGCATACAAAACCAATTTTGGCTGCTCAACTTTAGTAATTTATTTCTACCCTAATTTTAAACAAAATTATAAAATGTCAATGTAGTAATATTAAGGAATTCAAACTGAACCGAAACGTAATTTTTATTATCTATGGCCAACGTCATGTGTCATTATAACTTGACTTTTCTCCGGTGCGTACGCGACGTCGTTCTTAGTGAAATTTATTGCAGCTTTGTTGGTGGAAATTAAATAGAACAGGTAAAAAAATTGATGTTAAAAAATGTAAATAATGTTCTGCAAAACCTCTGCTTTTGACCCTTATCACAGTTTGTTCAAAATATTTGCTCCTTATACTTCATTTTCAATATTTTCTACAGGAGCCAATTTTGGCTTCGCATGCATTTACGATGAAGTTGTTTGCGCCTAAAATGGCTTCGCATGCATTCAGAGTTTTTTTTTTATCTTTAAAGAATGCTTCCTTCACGCTTTTATGGCACTGCTAACTGCATTAAACCTATTCCTGGTGATGGCTCTCTTAGTAACGATGATTCACTATCTGATTCCGATGACGATGTTCCGCTTTCGCGCTTGCGCAACCAAACACGTAAAAAACCTATAATTATTCTACCATCCGATTCCGATACTTCCGATGACGAAATAGTTGATCCTAGACCTAAAAATTTGAAACAGAAGCGAGCAGTTAAGGAAAAAATTATCTGGACTGAAGGAAAAATGCCAGCGTATGATGAAAATAATTTCAATTTTAGTGGTAGCCTGGAATTGCCAGAGTTTACTCAAGAATTAGAATCACCTGCCGAATTTTTCCAATTATTTTTCACAGAAGATTTGATAACGTTTATTACGGAACAGTCAAATCTGAAATCTACTCAGGTCAATGTTAACAAGCTAGCAAATATCACAACTACTGAGATTGAGCAATTTACCTCATTAGTTCACCTGTGTTCAGTTGTGCATAGGAAGCCAAAAATGGCAGTCTCATACACAGACGTTATTGCATGGGAAGCCAATTTTGGCTTTTTTTTTTCTAAAATAAGATACTTATTTTTTTTTTAAACACATTAAAACATAAAAATATTTTTTTTTTCTTTAATTTAATAATTCATGCAATAGAGGGTTAAGGAGTAGCATCGGCCACCATGCGTTATCAAAAGCCCCAGAAATATCTAGGAAGATCCCAACTACGTACTTATGTTCGGATGTATTGACAATTTTTCTGACAGAAAGTGCCGCATCTACGGTAGATTTTCCCACGGTAAAACCGAATTGGTTGTTGTGAAATTTCGGTCCGTCTAAACGTGAAACGATAAGACGCTCCAGGAGTTTCCCCAAAGATGGTAGCAGTGTTATAGGGCGATAAGACTTAGGATCGTCCGGAGGCTTGTCGCCACTTTTCGGAATTATTCGTATAAAGCCGCGTCGCCATATACGAGGAAAAACGCCTTCTGCAATACAACGGTTGTAAACACTTAAAATCGCGTCGGCCGCTGTTTTACATGCTTCTATTATCATTAGATTCGATATTTTATCTTCACCTGACGATTTGTTCAGTGGGAGTTTCCTGACAACTTTAATGAATTCGTCAATGGATGGAAGGTCTGACGCTGGTGATTCAGGTGGCACAGCCACCCACGCCCTGATCTGCTTGTGGTAGTCATTGTCATTATCAGGCAAATCATCAGTTAGCAACGTATTTAATAGAACTTCGGTTGTCTCTTCAATACCGGTGGTGTGTTTGTTGTTTACTTTGATGTTTTCGACGAACGCAAGATCCACTGATCGATTTGCTTTGAACTCGTGATATAAAGGAGACCACGGACCTTCTTTTTCTAATTTTTCTACTATTTTCCGCAGTAAATTACCTTTAGATTTTTCTACTGATGCTCTGTAGCGGGACTTGGCAACTCTAAACGCATTTAAAGCAGAGGTTAGGGGGTCTCCGGTGACCTTCCGCTTTTTAAGCTTATTTAGGTAAATGTCTACGCGCTCGGCGATAACTTTTACGTTGTTCAATTAGGTAGTCACACCACCAATCACATCTGCGGATATTGGTCATAGATCTGCGACCAATGGCGATGTCAGCACAATAAGTGAAGGCGTCTGACATAATTTCAGCACTTTCTTCAGCTCAGAGTGAAGTCTTTGGCCAGTGTTAGACGCAAAAAGCAAGCTAAAGAATTCTCAATTCGCGCCTTTACTTTTATACCTAAAGTTACCAATGATTATGACGTGAATGTGACGGACCTTGAGTAAACATCGGAACAAATTCGTACACGATAAGCCGATGATCGCTACATGACGCATCAGGTAGGACTCGCCACCTATCCAAGCGAACGTCTGCACTAGAAAGTGTGACGTCAATACAGGATTCGCCCATTTGGCTGCAAAAAGTAGGTGGTGCATCTGGGGTATTATGAATCGATAGGTTCATTTCAGCAATGAAATCTTCGACAGCGGAACGTCGGTCGGAATCCGTAGACCGAACCTTGCCATACCACAGAGACGAGGACGCGTTAACATCCGCGCCAACGATAACTTTACAGCCAGCGAGTGACCGCAAGACATGACGGAGGTTATGTATGTGAGAACCAACAGGGTCTGAATATTGAAAGTAACAGCTCACAACGTAACCTTTATAGGAAGCCGAGGAGACTTCCGCAACGGCACAGTGCGGCGTCATGAGGTTACGCAAAGACGTTACTGTAAACTTAGAAGAACGCGCTACGTAAATTCCGGCTCGTGACTAATCTGTGTCGTGACTTTGAATCCAGCTGAACTACTTTATGACGTAACCGCGCGTTTTGATATTGCTCTTGAACAAGTACTATGTCCAAGCTATAATCGATAATTAATTTGTCTAGTTCAGAAGTCGCTACCCTATCGTTGTGGAGATTTAATTAACCTATATTTAAACTATCTATTATTTTAGTAGTTTGTGTTGAGGATTAACTGTTCGAGCTTAAGTTTGTAATGGTTATAAATAAAAAATAAATGTTAAATAGTTAAAATGGTTAAATGGTTAATGGTTTTTTAGAACGTATATTAGTACATTATGGTACAAGTGTGTAACGTTGGTGATTACCGACCGCTGAGGCGCCATTGAGACCCGAGCAGTCAGGTGAGGGTCTTAAGAAAGCCGAGGACGGTAATCATCAATACACACGTGTATCATACGACGTTTTTCAACACACTTGTGAAGAAAATAATACTAAAAAGTCATCTAAACAGTTAAAACGAGTTCTGTTTTTTTTTCACAATAGCGGGAAAAATTTATAGGTTTTCCTATGCGCGCGCATCTACAGTTCCACCAACTTATCTGTGCATGCGGGAAAACACGGAACTAAAATAAATGTACTAAGTTTGACGTAGCGATGCATTTTTTCTTGACCAGTGGCGCCACCATGAAATTCATACTTAAAATGGTCATACTGTAACAATATGGCGATCGACCATAGACTAAATGAATGAGCGCGATAGAGTTTTAGCCACGTATAAAATGAGGAAAAAGTTTTCTTTATTACAGAAAAAATAAAAGTTATATTATTTGAGTGAAAGTTTCATTTAAGGACGCTATAACGTTTTTCTACAAATAACGGTGGTTTTCAGGTACCATTTTAACGTATAAGCAATCACAAATGTGAAGATATCATGGTCTTAATTAAAAGATAATTTATTCGTCTCCAGATTGGCATCAGAAAAATTGTATGACTTCATACAAAAAATTCGCACAAATACGTTTTTCCCATCACAATAATCGCAGAAAATGTAAAAAAGTAGGGTCCGAATAGGTACCATTATAGGTAAATTTACAGCATATTATATCTCCAAAATTATTATAAATTGCGGTACATATAGTCCTTTAGATGTTGAGATATATTTTTTTTTGTTTATATAATTATTTTTATTCAATTATTAGCTATAATAAAAACATTTGCCAATTTCTTCATACATTTTTCGCTCCCGGTTCATCATTCCGCGCTCAGCAGCGCTAGTGGAAGGACGGGTGTATCGCTCTCTTGCAAAAAATACATACGATAAACGTGATAGAAAAAGATTCTAGTGTACAGTACCGTCGTCGGTTACCACGGCAACCGACGACCGACGACGACCGGAAGGAGTTGATACTTTTTAGGACTGCGATAAAAGTAAGTTCGACTTTCATACTTTTATTATTAGAATGTGATTTAGAAATTATGTTGGGTAAGACCGGGATTTGGATGGGTGGGGTTAAGCAGTTGTTGACAAGGTTCAGAAATGGATGGGTCAGGTCAAGCTGTCGACGGTGAGGTTTGGAAGTGGATGCGTAAGATCAAGCTGTCGGCGGTGAGGTTTGGAAATGGATGGGTAAGGTCAAGCTGTCGGCGGTGAGGTTTGGAAATGGATGGGTCAGGTCAAGCTGTCGACGGTGAGGTTTGGAAGTAGATGGGAAAGGTCAAGCTGTCGGCGGTGAGGTTTGGAAATGGATGGGTAAGGTCAAGCTGTCGGCGGTGAGGTTTGGAAATGGATGGGTCAGGTCAAGCTGTCGGCGGTGAGGTTTGGAAATGGATGGGTAAGGTCAAGCTGTCGGCGGTGAGGTTTGGAAATGGATGGGTCAGGTCAAGCTTTCGACGGAGAGGTTTTGAATTGGATGGGTAAGGTCAAGCTGTCGACGGAGAGGTTTGGAAATGGGTCAGGCCAAGCTGTCGGCGGTGAGGTTTGAAAATCGATGGGTCAGGTCAAGCTGTCGACGGTGAGGTTTGGAAGTGGATGGGAAAGGTCAAGCTGTCGGCGGTGAGGTTTGGAAATGGATGGGTAAGGTCAAGCTGTCGACGGAGAGGTTTGGAAGTGGATGGGTAGAACGGATGGGGCCCAATTTTATTGCAGTATCGGGTTAATTTTGGCCATATACACCATTTAGGGTCCAAAAATTATGGTCCTACGATGCACCGTTTTCGAGTTATAGGAGTTTAAAACTATTGTACCTAAAAAAGTTAAATTCAAATACATATCTCGAAAACGGAGCGTCCTAGACGAAAAATAACCGAATTTTGAATCCCCTTTGCCACCCCCGTGATAATAGGAGAATAACACACCAAATGAATTTGAACTAATTTGAAGTGCTTTTAATTTTTTTTTTAAATATACATTTTTTTTTATCTGTCGTATATTTGCCGCGAACACATACATTCTCTGTCTTATGTTAGGCAAGCCGGGCTTTTCAGGTTGTATGAAAGATCCGCCACGGGAAGGGGGTTATGATTTTAACCAGTTTTTATGTATGTATGTATGTAGGTATTATGACGAATATGGGGTCAAAACCAAATCTATGACGAAATGTTGTCGATTTTCGATTTTTTGGGCGCTAAAATCGAATAAGGAGTGAAAACCAAAATCAAAGATAGTGCCGATAAAAAATTTACAACTTTTCGTAATGGGTCTCATTTTTATGGTTTTTGAGCGAGTCAAAACCAAATCCAAGATGGCACTGACGAAAACTTGGCCATTTTTCGTCATGTTTGTCAATTTCATAAATATGGCATGGCGTTGGACAAATAAAACAGGCCTTGGCTATGGAACTTTGTAGCTTCTGCTTTGTGCGCCCTGCCATCAAGTTTAGCTTTTTTTTAAACCTACTTCAGGCACCAGCTCTCACAATGTGAATATTATAGTGTTCAAAACGTGCTACAAAACCATTGTGGGAGAAATAAATAAACTTATTATTATTATATTATACAGTAAAACCTTCCTTAAAAACACAATATGCATTTATCAACGAAAATCCGATTGATATCGGATCAGTAGCTTTTGGGAAAATCGCGGATACATACAAATACAGCACCTTCTTTTTTTTCGACTCGGTTGAAAATACTAACCTACTTATCATGACGACGATACTAATAATTAACAATTACCAAATGCGTTTTCAAAGTTCCAAGTAATCTACTAAATTCTATTTCAATAAAATTAAAAAATAATATCAAAGATCAAGATTATTTATAGGAGGTATAAAACCGAGCGCTATTGTGAGACCATGCTTTGGGCGACTTTAGTTACCTAAACATGAGTTGATCGAAAATGTAACAGCGTCCTTAATAAAAACGTACAAGTTGAAATTATCTATTTAAATTCAAATTTGCATGAAATGAGCAAGCACTAAGTACATTAATTTATTTTTACTATTGAACACGATCTTTTTTGTATTGAAACTTTTTTATGAACGTAGCAACTCAACCAACCAAATTAAAAAAAAAAACCTTATAACTCACTAGTGAATAATAGCAATGAAAAAGTCACAGTTTGATTATAGGTGTCATTATGTGCCTAATTGCGGTGAAATTATAGCCACTTTATGAGCAAGTGTGTTGAAAAAAAATTATATTGTCCTTATGCGGGCAGTCGTTTGTTTCATGTGCATGTGCTTCGGAGCAATTAGCACAGGTAGGTGACTTGTTAACGCAGTATTTTTTAACGTGACCGAACTGTTGACAGTGCAGACAGCGGACTACATCAACGTCGTCATTGAACCGGCAAGTCGCCCAATCAATAAATATTTTTTCCTTAATGGACACTAAATGTTTATGCACGTTGGACTCGATTTCAATGCCTATCCACTTGCGACCGTTATCTAGCCGACGATAGATTTTAGTTGATTTAATAAAATCGTCCTCTTGTATTGGCAGTTCATTTTGAATGTTTTGACGGTACAATGCGTGCTTTAAAGCATTGTCTTCCATTGAGGATGGCACGTCCTTAACTAATACATATACATGGTTTCGGCCTTTTGGTTTTTCAAGTCGCAGGACTTAATAGCGTCGACCGATTGCATTTTTTTAATTTGGCTATCATTAGCGACACGTACGTAATACGACACCAGATTTTGCAGTTTTCTAACACCTACAATTTGAAACTCGTCGTCACTGGGCTTGATCGCCTTCATGAGTGCTTGTTTAGTAGCAGAGGACGATGAGTAATCAGCTAATCGCTCAGCGGTGGGATTTAAGCCACGACACATGGAAGGGGTGCGCGCGAGTCGACAACCGGCGCAAGTTTAGTTTTAGGCAGTCGAAGTTTTAATGAATCCGCGAGGATATAGTAGGAATAGAGGAGTATATCTTACGTAAATGGCTCTGATATTTATCGATTCCCAATGTACCCTAATCAATCTACCATTATAGGTACTTAGGTAGTTGTGTGCCCATAGCGTGTGGCTAAACGGGCGGCGGCGGCGCCACGATGGTGCGGGCATAAGAATTTATTGAGTACCTAAGTTATTTCATATTATGTAGGTTTACCAAATTACAAAAAAGTAACAGCATCGACAAAAATTATACGATAGACACTTCGATCAATAATGTACTAGATTCCCGATAAGCGCTTCAAAAACGGCCCGAAACTTAAGACCACAAAAGTATTTGTGGTCTTATTTCAAATTAGTATGGTCCAATCATAGCCAACATTAAGACGTCAAAATGCCGCAGTATGCGTTCAAAAACTGTGTAAATAACCACCGTAACACCAAGGTATTGGAACGAATATCTTTTTTTCGGTAATTTAATATCATTATGTGCTTTTTCGTAATATTTAAACATAATTAAACTGTAAATATAATTAAATCAGCGAATATTAGAATTGTTTGGCCAATGTTTGCTACAACGCACCAACTATTGTATCATGTTCTTGAACAGGGAACGCTAGTTCCGCAATAGAATAAGCACGACATTGTACACAAAATGCTTTTAACCGTATTGCTTAGAGTTTAAGTTTCATTTTAGAATGAATATTTTTGTACTAATGACTTTTTATTTTGGAGCGACATTTAAAATGTTTTGCTTCTAATCTTTCTCCGATGAAAGGGCTTAAATAAATATACTTTACAATGATAATTAAACGTTATGTTTAAGTGTTAAGGTTTATAATCATCTGAAGTTGTTATTAATATTGAACTTTTTCTAAGATGTTAAGTAGATGTTTACGTGTGTGCAAACGTGGCCACTTGAGCGACTTAGTTTTGTTCCTGATGCTTAATCTAGTACTATTATTGATCGAAGGATAGACAGCTATTTTTTGAAACCTACGATACACGAGAAATTCCTAGTGAGGGGTCACTAGGAATTTCTCGTGTATCGTGGGTGCTTTTACAAACATTTAAACTCACAAACCAAACACACGACAACTATCTGTAGGCCATATAAATATTTGTTCCGTGCGGGGATCGAACCCGCGACACGCGGCGCAGCAGTCCAATCGCTCAGCCACTGCGTCAACCGTGCGTATTAATATGGTATTAATGCTAAATTACCTATATCCTAAGTAAACAATAGATTAATAATAAAAAGTAATAATAATAATAATAATAATATTCCACAACTATCACACAACGCCATCTAGTCCCAAGCTAAGCAGAGCTTGTGTTATGGGTACTAGACAACTGATAAACATACTGATGATTGTTGATGTAACGGTCCCGCTTATGAAAGATAAGCAATTCAAGTACATATCTAGATCTGGCTCGCGAGGTTGTCGACATGTGTCACGTGAATACAACAGTCATTGTGCCGATAGTCGTGACTGCCAATGGCTTAATAGCCAAGAGCCTCGACGAACATCTAAGGAGGCTCTCGCTTGGTAGCTGGATCTAGGTTTGATTCAGAAGGCAGTAGTTCTGGCACAGAATACATAATAGTACTACGTACAGAAGGGACACTCCCTTCCCCGCGCTCATATTAAATACCGCACCTCACCCCGCACTTCGAGGTAGTCGTCGCCGACTCTTGAGCAATGGCTCGCGCTCGTATTAGTCGTCGTTCGGTTTTCGCGACGCAGACCGTTGCACTTTCCGCGCCATTTTTTAGGCTACGACAACCCTACTAGAGTTTACGCACACATTTGCACGTGCACGTCGTGCACAAACGTTATTTGTTTATGTAATAGTAATAGGTAATTATTTTGCGGGCGTTGTATGGAGTGTCCGAGGTGGGTTCTGGACATGACGCGGCGCGCATTCCTGCGGTAGTTTGAACCCTGTTCTCAATGCCGGTGGGCTAGTATTTTTCACCCGACTACGGCAAAGCCAAAGGAGGGTTATGATTTTGACTGGCTATGTATGTATGTATGTATGTATATATGTATGTATGTATGTATGTATGTATGTTTGTATGTATGTATGTATGTGTGTATCTTCATCTGTTCCCTCATAGCTTCTAATCTACTTATCGGAACTCGACTTAAGAGGTATCGTTAGAACCGTCTTAATTTTCCGCTGAACATAGGCTACGTGATGTGTCACAAAAAGCGATTTGGCGCCCTCTAGCGGTCAAAAAGTAAGGCTTAAAAAATAAAAATGGAGATAAACACGCCGTGTTTGGTATCATTTAAAAGGGCCTCACTTGTACATTTCCAAAATATTTCTCAAATTTAAAATCACGCCCTCTAGCGGACAAAAAGTCAAGAGTAAAAAAAAATATTTAACACCAAAATTGTTTAAAAAAAAAAGTAAAAAACTAAAACCCGACTACGACAAAAAAAACGACGCTGAAAAAGGATGAAACAAGATTTTCAGGATAGAACAAAAAGAAAAGCCGTAGTCACACGTTATAGGTACCAACCTAAACACTTTAATACCGTGTGACTACGGCTTTTCTTTTTGTTCTATCCTGAAAATCTTGTTTCATACTTTTTCAGCGTCGTTTTTTTAATATTTTAAATGTTTTATAAATACGCCTTTTGAGCTGCGGTGGCCCAGTGGTGTCGGCCCCGACTTACGAACAGTAGGTCGTGGGTTCGAACCCAGGCAGGCGCATTACTTTGTGTAATTCATTTCATCATGTATTTCATCCAAGCGCGGATCCAGGGGGGGGGGTCAGGGGGGTCATGACCCCCCCCTGGGCTGAGTCCAGTACCTAGGTGGATCACTAATTAAAATTGTTAAACAATGTTTTAATTATCTTTTTAAACACAACTACCCAAAAAGAGTGTTTTTAGGGTTCATGTATGTTTATTTGTCAGTTTCTTTATTCCACCATAACTTATAAACGCCTGAACCGAGTTTGATACTATCGTTAGATTCTTTGCTTTTTTCACCTGCACACTGCACAACCCAGTTAGTACCGGGTACGATGAGATATCCCTTAGTAAGACTGGTTATCAGACTTTCGGACAACTGACTACGTGTGACAACTCAACGACTTCTAAAGATGTACAAATCACAGCTTGCTCTGGCTGTGATGTGAATGGCAATGAAAAACTAAGTACCTACTAACATATTTTACTTATTATAATTATGTAAGTATTTACGTATCGTAGTTAATAGATTTATTATCCCTTACAAGATTAGGTCAGAATGGTACACTTTTTAGAGACGAAAAACTCAGTAGCCGACATAAACAAAGGGCACGTTCAAGTTCCCTCCCAATGACAATATCTTTGCTACCCCCCAAAATACAAAAAAAAAAATCGCGCTCGCTACGCTCGCGCCTTTCTTTTGCTTTTTCTCCGTTCGTCTCGCTTTAAGCGCTCGACTTCGATTCTCATTTCTATTTCTAAATCGTATATCCAGGGAAAATTGTTCAACGCTATGTCCCCCTGGATAAGGCTCATAGCACATCGAAGAATCGTGGCGAAGAGCTTCAATGGCTTAGGAACGTCAAACCGGAGTGGCACTTCTCCACGTCCAATATAACGTACACATTGAAGTAGATAAAGTGATAACGCGTTTCGGAAGAAGACGTAAAACAAAAATTGATTTTGTTATTTAAATATAGGTATTTTTAAGTACCTACCTAAAAAATACTTATATTTAAAATGTATCTATGATTATAAAAATTAAATTACAATTTTTTGTGATTTGATAACGACTATGTGACCCCCCCCCTGGCACCAAAGCTGGATCCGCCCTTGATTTCATCTCTCAAAACGGTGAAGGAAAACATCGTGAGGAAACTGGCATGTCTTAAAGTTAGAACCAAAAAATTTGAAGACATGTGACATCTGCCAATCCGCACTGGGCCCGCGTAGTGGATTATAGCCATGATTATAGCCCATCCCTCTCCTAGAGAGGAGGCCTGAGTCCCTGCAGTGGGAACATTATAGGCTGATTATGATACGCCTTTTTGTAATATAAATCCCAACAAAAACATTCTGTAAAAAACTAGCCAAGTCTCGATGGAGCTGCTTGTTTATCTCTAAAAAGAAATGAAATCTAGACAAAGTCGTGCCAAGTCTAAGGTTCCTTATTGCGATTTCTTTATTATTATAGTTATTGTTGTGTGTCTTGGCCGTTGAACATTCTTTATACGTTAGTGGGTACAAGTCAATTTAGTTTATACGTAATGTTATATCTGTTGTAACTACCTATGATTGTTAAGCGAGATAATAACCCATACTGGTATTGGTAATTGGACGCCAAGAAGAAAAATGACCGAACTAAACGAAACGAACAACGGCCAAGTCACACAACATTAACTATAATAATCGCAATAAGGAACCTTAGACTTGGCACGACTTTGTCTAGATTTCATTACTTTTTAGAGATAAACAAGCAGCTCCATCGAGACTTGGCTAGTTTTTTACAGAATGTTTTTGTTGGGATTTCACTTCTTTTTGTAGAAACGTGGGCATATTGATTTATTTTGTTAGATTTTCTTATTGAAAACAATTTTTTTTAAGTAGTTTTTTTTTTTTTTTCGATTATCCTAGTTTTTATAGTTTTCCCTTTAAGTGGCTATTAAACCCTAACTCTGTACCAAATTTCAGCTCTCTGAGTTTATGGTAAGTACTAGTTCTATTTTGATGATCATGAGTGAGTGAGTGAGTGAGTTTCATAAATGCGAAACTTTGCTTTCGCTTAACTTCGGAACTAAATGACCTACAGACTTGAAACTTTTTATTTTAAGTGTGATTGTATAGCTTACTGGATGACGAAAATTTCAGCGTTCTGGTCTTATCCAGAGGTTCTCAAATAGGGGCCTGAAAATGCGGCGAAATGGTTCCAGTAAAGGATGGTACGGCAGTGTTTGCTTCGCGCTCGACTCGGCGGGGGCACTACCGTGCCCCCAGATTTAAAAATGTATTTAATAATATGTCAGAAAATGAATAGAGGAAATAATAATTCCTCCATTCCCAAATGGTATTTTGATTCCCGAAAGCAGCAAGTGGGTAGGTACTTTATGTGAATGACCGTAGTTCTATAAATAAACTCTTTTGCAAAAAAAACGGGCACTTCATATTTTTTTCTCTACTTCAATGAAGAAGGACAAGTAAGAGGTTTTATTAATTTGACGATGTATTGGCATGTTATTTGAAGAATCCTGGCATGATTCTGTACGTTCCAAATTTAAATTTTGAAATTAACAAAAGGAAAATAATGATTATTGTAGATTATTGTAAAATTGCTTTACTAATGGCGCGAATTGCTGAAACGATTTTATTACTGATTACTAAAATTTTAAAACTTTTTGGATATTTTCTGCAAATTAAACAATTTTATCTTTCTTTTTACATTAAATACCACTTTTTGACATGAGTGATAAAGCGATAAGGGCCGGTAAAATTATAGCCCTACTTGAAGAAGGTTGTTCGCAAACTTACGTGTCTCAGCGGCTAAATGTGAGTCGTTCAACTGTCCAGAGGACTTGGCAACGGTATCAAGAGACCGGTTCGGTCAAAAGAAGACCCGGTTCGGGAAGAAAACGACGCACAGAACCAAGAGATGACCGCTTTTTGGTGAGTCAGGCCTTGCGGAATCGTAAGGCGTCAAGTGTGGACCTGAAGAAGAGCCTTGAAGAAGTAAGAGGAGTAGAAGTTAGCTTGTGGACCGTCAGGAGGAGGCTTTTGGCTGCCAATATCAGGAGTTACCGCCCGGCTCGGGGACCTAAATTACTCCGTGAGCACCGTGTTGCTCGACTTCAGTTTGCTCGAAACTGTGCTTCATGGACTCTGGAGGACTGGAATAAAGTATTGTTTTCTGATGAAGCTAGAATCTCTTTGTTTGGAGAGGACCGACGCCGGCGAGTGCTGCGAAGACCACGGGAACGCTATGCGGAAGTGTGTTTCGAAGAAATCACTCCTTATGGCGGAGGCTCCGTTATGTTTTGGGCAGCAATTAATTCGACGGGGCGTACGGAGTTAGTTCTCATAGAAAATGGAACAAATGCACACCGGTACATAATGGAAGTCCTAATTCCATATGCACAACCCGCATTGACTGCACTTGGGGAAGATTCCATTTTTATGGACGACAATGCTCGCCCGCACCGTTCTGGCGACGTGGAAGCATACATGCAAGAAGTTGGGATCCGTCGTTTAGATTGGCCAGCTCGAAGTCCTGACCTCAATCCAATTGAGCATGTCTGGGATGTTCTAAAGAGACGGGTAAGATCAGTGCAACATGCTCCACAAAACATCAGGGAGCTAAAAAGAGTTATTGCAGAAGAGTGGGAACGTATTCCTCAAAACGTCATTAAAAACATCGTGGAAAGCATGCCCAGAAGGATTCAAGCTGTGATTTTGGCAAGAGGAGGTCACACTCGATAATAGGTTATTACATTTGTAACTTTATTTAATTAAACAAAGTAAAAAAATCTTCTTGTCTTTATTGCCGACCACTTCTTATTGTTTGGCCGTGTACATCGGTTTTAAAGAATTCATAGATTTTTTTTTTAAATTGCCACAGTTCACTTCACGCGTATTAATTTACACGATTATAAGTACACAGACTACGTCAAACAATTAAATTTCATTGAATTAACTCAAATCGACCTTAGAACGTAAATTTCCTAAGGTGCCCGTTTTTTTTGCAAAGGAGTGTATATCTCTATTTGCTTCATTTCTTATTTGAAAAATATAACGGGGAATAAGTTTGATAAACGTATTATTTTGGGAAGGGAAGAAAGAAAGGCAAAGAACGAAATATGGTGAAAATTCAGAAACTCGATCTAGCAACCCTGCGGCCCTGGGTCTGCGCACCGCTAGTAGGCGGCAGCCTGCTATAAAACTTAAGGCCGCTCCCCTAGCAAAACGCAGCGCTAGCCGTTTTTTGTGCAATTTTCTAGAGCTATAACTCTTTAAACAAAAGATATATCAACAAACAAAAAAATACGTTAAAGGACATCATCCATTTTGGTCCAAATGGCAAAGTCAATAAAAAAAAGTGCTTTATTCTGAAAGAACTCGTTCGCCTTCGCATTTTTTTATATGACACCAAAGCTGTAGCACCAATATACTTGGTGCTATTCATGTTAAAAAAACCTGATTTTTCATACATTTTTCCTTTCAATGAATCTGAAAAAAAATATGTTCCAAGTCTCTTAACTTCCGAGATCCGCCAAAAGGGGGGGAGAAGGGGGGCAAGGGGGTCAATTTTGAAAAATGGTTTTTACTTTCCTGAGCCTCCTCTATACGAATCCTTAAACAAAACAGAACACGAGTTTAAAAAAAGGGGTGAAGAGGGAAGGGGGGCGTAAAGGGGGGGAGAGGGGGAGTTTTGAAAAATGATTTCGACTAACGCATGGCCCCTTTCAATGAATCTGAAAAAAAAATTACCCAAGTCTCTTAACTTCCGAGATCCGCCTAAAGGGGGCAGAAAGGGGGCAAATGGGGTAACTTTGAAAAAGGTAGGAGGGGAAAGGGGGCCAAAAAGGGGAGGTTTTACACTTTTTAGCTACTTATACGCTTCACCCACTCAAGACCTGCCTACCACCGAGGAAAAGCTATCGTGACCTTATCCCTACGCTACGGGGGTCGCCGGCTCGCTTCGCTCGCCCGCTCCCCCTTCGCTTTACCGGTACCACCACAAGATAGGTTTCGACGCCTACTATAATACGCTACGGAGGTCGCCGGCTCGCTTCGCTCGCCACCTCCCCTCTTCGCTCCACTCAAGACCTGCCTACCACCGAGGAAAAGCTATCGTGACCTTATCCCTACGCTACGGGGGTCGCCGGCTCGCTTCGCTCGCCCGCTCCCCCTTCGCTTTACCGGTACCACCACAAGATAGGTTTCGACGCCTACTATAATACGCTACGGAGGTCGCCGGCTCGCTTCGCTCGCCACCTCCCCTCTTCGCTCCACTCAAGACCTGCCTACCACCGAAGAAAACCTATCGTGACCTAATCCCTACGCTACGGGGTCGCCGGCTCGCTTCGCTCGCCCGCTCCCCTCTTCGCTTTGTCTTCCGAGCCTCCTCTATACGAATCCGTAAACAAAACAGAAAAAAGGGGAGAAGAGGGGGGGAATAAGGGGGGGAGGGGGGAGCTTTGAAAAATGATTTCTACTAACGCATTGCCCCTTTCAATGAATCTGAAAAAAAAATGTTCCAAGTCTCTTAACTTCCGAGATCCGCCTAAAGGGGGGGAGAAGGGGGCAAGGGGGTCAATTTTGAAAAATGGTTTTTACTTTCCAGAGCCTCCTCTATACGAATCCGTAAACAAAACAGAACACGAGTTTAAAAAAAGGGGGGTGAAGAGGGGGGAGGGGGTGGTGAAGGGGGGAGAGGGAGATCTTTGAAAAATGATTTTGACTGACGCTTTGCCCCTTTTCATGAATTTGAAAAAAAAAAGTTGCAAGTCTTAACTTCCGAGATCCGCCTATATATATGATCCCGACCGATTTCGGCCACAGCGACTTGGATCTGCCTATTAAGAGCATCGCTGGTGTGCTCTCTGGTGACTGACATAGCCAATTTTTGCCGTGAAAGTGCGTTCACATTCACTGCAAGTCAGCACCCCTCCGACGTAATTGTATTGGATGGCCGCGGGTGGTCGGGCCTTAAGCTCGTCACGTTTAGCATCGAGCTCTTCTCTACGTCGCCTTTCAAACTCAAACACCTTAGTGTTCACGGTATGCCTCCACAGTGACCGGTCCGCTGCCATTGCCTCCCATTGTGACGTGTCTAGGGGGGCTGAAGGGGGGCAAGGGGGTCAACATTGATAAATGGTTTTTACTTCCCCGAGCTTTCTCTATACGAATCCCTGAAAAAAAACACGTAAAGTCTCTTTGTTTCCGAGATACGATAGGGAGGGGGGAGAAAGGGGGGGAAAAGGGGGGGTTTGGCACTTTTCACTTAATCACGAGTTACTTTGTTTACGAATCTGTCAAAATATACCCACCTCGACATCCACCATCTGGGAGAACAATTCTGTCAAATAGTGAGTCAGTTCAGTGGTAATTGAGCTATAAATAGTATTTTTAGAACTCAAATAATACCAAGTATAGTGATGCTACAGCTTTGACTGGCCTGTTGGTCTAGTGGTTAGTAACCCTAACTGCTATGCCGGAGGTCGTGGGTTCGATTCCCACCCAGGACAAATGTTTGTGTGATGAGCACGATCATTTGTTCTGTGTCTGGGTGTAATTTATCTATAATATGTATGTATTTAGAAATATATAAGTATGTTTATCAGTTGTCTAGTACCCATAACACAAGCTCTGCTTAGCTTGGGACTAGATGGCGTTGTGTGATAGTTGTGGAATATTATTATTATTATAGCTCGTTGGCTAGTTTAAGCTACGTTAACGGGCCTTAGCCAAAGTCAGCGTAGCGTGTGTGTGTGTGTGTTGTGAAATATTTCATTTTCGTCAATCTGCATGAACTTCCTCACTATTCTGCAGGTGTTAAAAATCGCGGCTTTTTGGAGTGTAATGTAAATTGAGTCTTTGAGGTATATTAGTTTAAGGCTATGGTAGAGGTGGTTGGGTATCACACCCGTGGTGGAGACTACTATTGGTACCACGTACACTTTTTCTTGATTCCACATTCTAGTGACCTCTTCTTTCAAATCTGCATATTTACTAATTTTCTCACCTATTGTTTTTTGCAAGTTATGCGTGTTCGGGAGTCGGGACTGCTATATCTAGGAGGTATGTGATTTTATTTACTTTGTCTTATAGGATTATGTCCGGTCAGTTATAGTGAACAGTCCTGTCGGATAATATGCCGCGATCGTAAAAGATTTTGTGAGTGGTATTTTCTATAAATGGCTTCGGTACATACTTAGTTATTAAGGAGTGTTTGAGTCTTCAATGAGCTTATGTTTGAGTGCCAGATTTTGATGGATGATATTTGCTACCTGATTGTGCCTGTGGGTATAATCTGTTTGTGTGAGTGTTGTGCAAGCTCCTATGATATGTTGGATGGTCTCTGGTTGGCTGTGACATTTTCGGCATTTATCGTTAATTATCGTGGGGTCTTTTATGATAAAGGGGTTTGAACTTTTTGTATGGGAGCTGGCATATCGACCCACCGCCATTTTGATTTTTTTTCGAAATCGCGGCCCACAATGAAAGTGGTATGTATGGATAGAGGACATAATTAGACGAACAAAAAATGTCTGGTAACACGGTAGGTACCCAAAGTGTCACGATACCGAGATATTTGAAGGTAAAGATGGTCATATACCACATAAAAATTAGACCTTTTACGTGTCTATAGGCGTTTATTATTATTATTACTGATTTTATTGTGCGTATAATAATAATCAACCTGGGAACTATTATTTGGAAACAATTTAACGCATATACACGTAAAAAGGCTATTTAAAAAAATATTTAATGATTGTCGTTGTACTTATTTGTCGATCTTTAACTTCAAATATCTCGGTAACGTGACACTTTAGGTACCGTGTTACTTGACATTTTTTGTTCGTCTATATGTCCTCTATCCATACATACCACTTTCATCGTGGGCCGCGATTTCGAAAAAAAAAAGGTAGCACTCCGGGAGTGCCGGCAGAAGTGAAAACTTCAATATTAACTTTCAAACTCGCGTCAGGGTCACGTGATGCTGATCGAAAAATCTTACGCTTTTTCGATCAGCATCACGTGACCCTGACGCGAGTTTGAAAGTTTTTACCCATACAAAAAAAAGTGCTCAGCGCCGCTAAAGAAGTTTTCACTTCAAAAAAAGGTAGCACTCCGGGAGTGCCGGCAGAAGTGAAAACTTCAATATTAACTTTCAAACTCGCGTCAGGGTCACGTGACCCTGACGCGAGTTTGAAAGTTTTTACCCATACAAAAAAGTGCTCAGCGCCGCTAAAGAAGTTTTCACTTCAAAAACAAAATGGCGGACAGGTTGATATGCCACATCGGTCCTATCCCCTTTCCTATAATTTTTAGTATTTATGATCTGATCTTGTATCGCGATAATAAAACCCTCGGTTTCCGGGAATAAAGAACCAATTTTAAGCCATTTATTTGATGCTAGTGTGTTACATGAGGTTGTTCAAGATCATGGGGATGTCGCCCATGCAAGACTTTCTTCTTCCAATCTTCTAACTTTTGTTTTTGTGGGTCTTCATTGTTAGTGTTTTGTGTATCTGTCTGTTCGTTTAGGTTAAGTGGGGTGTAGTTGTTGTCGTTCATTACCATAGTTTTATGTATATTACTTGTGTGAGATTTTTTGTAAAAGAATGTTTTCAACCTAGTTATTTGTTTCTGCCAAAGATTATGGATATCAATTAGGCCTCTCCCTCCATTTTGACGACTGATAGTTAGTCTTTCTATTGCAGACTTAGGGTGTAGGTTATTGTGTTTAGTAAGTGTGGTGCGTGTCATTCTCTCGATTTGCTGGATGTCAGTTTTTGACCATTTGATCACTCCAAACGAGTATGTTAGTATTGGGATCGCGTATGTGTTTAATGCCTTAATTAGATGTTTTCCGGAGAGTTGAGTTTTACAAACTGCGACCACTCTTCTCTTGTATTCTGTGTTCAATGTTTGTTTAATTGTTGTGTGATCTAATCCTTTGAGCTGCCTGTATCCTAAATATTTATATAAATCGGTGGGTTCCATAGCTGTAATTGTGTCAGTATTGTTAATCGTATAGTCGCCAGGTTTAATTTTGCCTCTTATTATGTGTACTGTTTTACATTTATCTAGTCCAAACTGCATGTTTATGTCTTTGCTAAACTCTGTCGTGATATCTATTAGTTTTTTCATCTCTTTTTCTGTTTTTGTATATAATTTAATGTCGTCCATATAAATAAGATGAGAGATAGTGGTTTCTTCTGTTGTTTGCTTAAGGCGATATCCGGCCTTACAACGCTGTAGTAGGTGAGATAGGGGGTTTAGAGCGAGGCAAACCCATAAGGGACTCAGGGAGTCTCCCTGATAGATCCCTTTTTTAATAGCAATCTGGCGAGTTGTGACTGTGTTATCGCGGTAATTTAATTGTAGCGTAGTTTTCCGTTTGTTGTTTATATATTGAGTTAGTCTACCGCAGTCTGCCCTAAGCTTTTCAATGTCCTTTTCTAGTCTCTGTTGCCACGCTGGCTTGTTAGTATTTGATTGTCTCCTATTGCCTCTGAATTCTGTAATTTTGAAATTGAGTTCTTCGGAAATAACTAATGCTGTACAATATATCAGAGTATGTACGTCTATGAGTTGAGTTTCTTCGCTAATATACTGAGTGAGAATATTTTGATTTAATAAATGAACGAGTTGAGCAAGTTTTGGTGAGTACCTAAGCTTGGGAAGTTTCGGTCGAGATGCCGGGTCCATCCCGGAATATTGAGTGAGAGCTGTTTTAAACTTATCGTGTTTAGCTTGAATACGTGAATCTGTGGGCGGGTTTTGCTCTATATTTGCAAGAACCTCAATATCATTTTCTACCATTATGGTTTCATTTTCGGTTTGTGTGGATGTATGCGTGATTTGTGAATATGTCTGTGACTGATAGTGTATATACGATTGTGTGTGAGGTTCTGATTAAGTGTACGACTGTGGTTGTACTTGTTGAGTGTTATCGATTATGTTTTGAGTTACTGTGATATTGTTAGTGTCTTCATCATTTACTGATTCTTGATCTAATTGTGTGCGTACTTCTACTTTTAACCTATCTATTTCTTCTAGTGACAAAAGTTTATTCCTGACGATAGCTCTTCTTTGATCCGAAATTCTTTGTTCAGAAACAGTTATCTCTGGATATCGGCGTGTGAAGAGTTCATGCAGTTGTTGTCTGTTATTATTATTATTTGGTGTCATATAAAGAAATTCTAAGGCGGACGAGTTCTATCAGAATAAAACACTTTTTTTAATTGGATTACTTTTACTTTTGGACCAAAACTGTATGAAATGTGGATGATGTCCTTTCTAGATAATCTTACCTTCAAAATGGTTCGTTTTGTTTTTTTCTTTTTTAAGTAAAATTTTTAATTAATCCCCTCACAACGAAACCACAGAAATGAGAAATAATTATTGAAAACATGCTACTTCTCCAAAACTAACGATTGTTTTTATTTTGTTTTTACATTATTGGATAAGCAATTTCATAATGAACATTATGGTACGATTTTTTTTTTAAACCCAAAATTTGATTTTATAATAGTAGTTTATGCGACTGTGCATAATGAAGGGCATTACAACACAAGTGTGGGTTTAAGAAACGAGCCGAAGGCGAGTTTCTTAATAGCATCACACGAGTGTTGTAATGCCTAATCTATATAAATAAAAAGAGAAGTCCTGACTGACTGACTGACTGATTGACTGACTCATCAACGCCCAGCCCAAACCCTTGGACCTAGAAAGCTGAAATTTTGCACAGAGGTTCCCTTTATAATGTAGACAAGGAATAAGGAAGGATTTTTCGAAATTCAACCCCTAAGGGAGTTAAATAGGGGATGAAAGTTTGTATGGAAAATCGTCATTTTCACGCGGGCGAAGCCGCTGGCAAAAGCTAGTTATGTATAGTTGCATACACTAATTTATCTACCCAAATATCATAAGGGCTCTATGATGGGTTCAGGAACCACAGGGAAATGACCAGCATTGTTACCAGTGTAATGCAATAAAAAATAAACAGGTTATTAGTTGCATTCGTCGCTGCATTTACGATATCTGGCGGAGTGTTCATGTCAATTTCTGAGTCACTATCACTCATTTTCGACAGAAATATAGAACTTATCAGATTATTTTTCTACTCGTAACTGGAAATAAAAAGCTATCGAACAAATGAGAGCTTGAAATGGCGGCGTTTCGGATATCTGTCATTTTTTTTAAATCCTAAGCAAACGAACAAAGTCACTATTCTTGTGTCACTCGAGATCAAAATGTCGTGCGATTTATAATTAAAATCAAACAGAATTGGGGTTTCGTATCGATAGGTATCTGTTTTAATGTAGATACTAGAATAGCACACTCACTTGAATTTGACACCTGTTCCAAATTTAAACTCATAACCTACTGTTTTCAGTAGGTTATGAGTTCATTACAGTTCTGTTTATTTCTGCTGGTTGGTAATGCTGGTCATTGCCTATGGTTTTTGAACGCATTAGAGAGGGTTTATGATATTTGGGTAGATAAAGATTTTTAAGCAAAATTCTGAGCGTATTCGCAACTGTATCTATTGACATTCAGTATCACAGATTATCTATTATTCAGTATGCCGCCAGGCCTCGAAGGTGAAACTCGTGTCGCTCGTCACCGCGCGCGCCGCGTCGGCTCATGCGCTCGCTCGCTTAAGTCACATTATCAGCAGATTATAATTTATAATATTATATTTTTAACCTATTTCTAAAAAAATGAGGAGGTTCTCTTGTCTATGTTCTAAAATTCTATTTTTGTTGCGAAGGGGGTACTCTCGAGCTGGTTACATTCTTACCAAGTCAGGATCTGATGATGTGATCCCAGGGAAGACGAGGGCAACCCTCAAATTTTATAGGGACTTCGACGTTTTCCATATATTTTCTAAAGCTGTTCAAGTATTTGCGTCCGATAATCATAATATCATGTCGATTTGCTGATGATGATGGAAGGTAGAACTCCTGAACGGTTAGAAGTTGAAAGAAAATTCTTTCAAAATAATACGTAATTATGAAGCGACAGTTGTGTTCTTTCAGGGTTTTAGGTTGACCTGATAATAGAAGGTAAATTAGGCTTAGGATTGTCTACAATAAAATTGATTAAATGTTATAAGTAACGGTGGGACAGCGTATTTTTTTTTTTCGGTGTCATTTGAATATCACTTAAATATCACGGGGATGACAGAGGGGGGGTTAAATTGTGGTCATTTTTTGCCTAGGACGCTCCGTTTTTGAGATATTTCAATTTCATTTTTTTTAACAAATAATTTATAAGTAGGTACGCCCATAATTTGGAATTGGTGAAAGATGACGGGGTGACAGATCGGAATATTCCCATAGGACCATGCGTCTTAGAACCGAAATGGCTGCGCTAAGTCCCTTTAAGGTGAAGGCGACAAGGTAGCCCGCGAAATTCAAATTTTTTACGTTTTTTGTAATTTCCTGGTCAGTGTAAAGTCGTATCTTCTATATCTATACATCTCATCATTTCAGCCAAAAGACGTCCACTGCTGGACATAGGCCTCCCCCAGGCGTCGCCACATTTACCGGTCCCGTGCGTCTCTCTTCCAGCGGGTTCCTGCAACCTTGACCAGGTCATCGGTCCACCTAGTGGGAGGCCTTCCAACGCAACGTCTTCCGGTTCGCGGTCGCCATTCCAGAACTTTTCGGCCCCATCGGCCATCCGTTCTGCGAGCAATGTGCCCTGCCCATTGCCACTTAAGTCTGGCGATTCTTCGGGCTACGTCGGTAACCTTGGTTCTCATGCGGATGTCCTCATTTATGATTCGATCACGCAAGGAAACTCCGAGCATAGCCCTCTCCATTGCCCTTTGGGTGACTTTGAGCTTTCTGATAAGGCCCATTGTGAGCGACCACGTTTCGGTCCCGTATGTAATCACTGGCAACACACACTGGTCATAGACTTTCGTCTGGAGACACTGGGGTAAGTTGGACGAGAAGATACCGCGCAGCTTCCCGAACGCTGCCCAGCCGAGTCGGATTCGACGATTGACCTCTTTCTCGAAGTTAGATCTACCCAACTGGACCGTTTGTCCCAGGTAGACATAATCGTCCACAACTTCGAGCGTAGAGTCTCCGATCTTGATAGGAGTGGGTGTTACATGAACATTCGACATAACCTTGGTTTTGTCCATGTTCATTTTAAGACCCACTCTTTCGGAAGCTCTACTGAGGTCATCGAGCATTTTACTGAGGTCTTCCATGGTCTCAGCCATGACCACTATATCGTCGGCAAACCGAAGGTGAGTGATGTACTCGCCGTTGACATTGATGCCAAGTCCTTTCCAATCCAGAACCTTGAAGACATCTTTCAATGCAGCGGTGAACAGTTTCGGAGATATGACGTCTCCCTGTCTCACACCGCGCTGCAGAAGGATAGGTTCCGTGGTCTGGTCCTGAAGTCGGACTGACATGGTGGCGTTTTTGTACAAACACTTCAACACCTCGATGTACCGGTAGTCGATTTGGCACCGTTGGAGAGACTGCAGTACAGCCCAAGTCTCGATCGAATCGAAGGCTTTCTCGTAGTCCACAAACGCTAAACAGAGAGGCAGGTTATACTCTTCGGTCTTCTGTATAACTTGCCGCAGCGTATGTATGTGGTCTACGGTACTGAAGCCTTTTTGGAATCCGGCTTGTTCGGGAGGCTGGAAATCGTCGAAACTGCGTGCGAAACGATTCGTGATGACTCTTGAAAAGAACTTGTAGACATGGCTTAGAAGTGAGATGGGCCTATAGTTCTTCAACCGGGCATTGTCACCCTTTTTGAAGAAGAGCACCACCACACCCCTGCACCAAGCCTGTGGCGTTTTCCCCTCGAGTATCGATTGGATTGGATCTATACATATATATCTATACATATAATAAATCTGTAGAAAAAATATTTTTGTGCATTGAAAATATTTAAAACAGGAATTGTCAGGGTGATAAAGTATAAACTAGGTATAACCAACAGAACTCATTTCTAGCATTTTTGGAATTTTTGTCTGTTTGTCTGTTTCGATGACTAAGCATCACGTAAAATTTACGAAACTAATGTAGGTAACTTTTATACATAAATATTGTGCGTAACTTTAGCTATTACTTAGTCTTTGTTTCATCGTAATCGGTGCTCTCTATAAAAAGATATTTGAATTTATAGTTTTCAAGAAGAACTTTATCATTTTGATCAAGAATGAGACATGCAACGACATCTATTAAACGAATATGGTACTTATTAATAAATGCCTTCAGAAGATAACTTTAATAGTACATTATGGTACAAGTGTGTAACGTTGGTGATTACCGCTGAGGCGCCATTGAGACCCGAGCCGTCAGGTGAGGGTCTTAAGAAAGCCGAGGACGGTAATCATCAATACACACGTGTATCATACGACGTTTTTCAACACATTTGTGAATAAAATAATACTAAAAAGTCATCTTCAACAGTTAAAACGAGTTCTGATTTTTTTTACAATGGCGGAAAAATTAGTCGGTTTTCTTATGCGCGCGCATCTACAGTTCGACCAACTTATCTGTGCATGCGGGAAAACACGGAACTAAAATAAATGTACTAAGTTTGACGTAGCGATGCATTTTTTCTTGACCAGTGGCGCCACCATGAAATTCACACTTAAAATGGTCATACTAAGAATGACGATCGGCCATAGACTAAATGAATGAGCGCGATAGAGTTTTAGCCACGTATAAAATGAGGAAAAAGTTTTCTTTATAACAGAGAAAATAAAAGTTATATTATTTTAAGTGAAAGTTTCATTTAATAAAAACGTACAAGTTGAAATTATCTATTTAAATTCAAAGAACAATGCACAAAAATGTATGGACACTGTCCCCACCCTTGTAGCACTTTAAAAGCTATGTCAATCGAAGGGCCATAGTCATCTTATCATTTTATTGTATGACAGCGAAACTGAAATCCGCATCCGAAAAAAGTTATATCGATATGAAGAAACCGAAATCGGTCACAATAATGACTATGTTACCGACCACGATACTTTTCTTTTTATAATTATTACTGTAGAATGATATCGTTCGGAGTTTTCAAACCTTTGAACCTACTCATCGGCAGCTAGGTGTGAGACAGGGAGACGTCATACCTCCGAAGCTGTTCACCGCTGTACTGTAGGATGTCTTCAAGGTTCTGGACTAGGGAGAACTAGGCATCAATGATTGTCAATGGCGAGTATACGTCATTCACCTTCAGTTTGCTGACGATATTGTGGTTATGGCTGAGACCATGGAGGATCTCAGTACAATGTTCGATGCTCAGTAGAGCTTCGGAAAGAGTGGATCTTAAAATGAACATGGACAAAACCAAGGTCATGTTGACTGCCTATGTAACACCCACTCCTATCAAGATCGGATACTTTACACTCGAAGTTGTGGACGATTATACTACCTTGGACAAACGGTCTAGTTAGGTAGGTCTAACTTCAAGAAAGAGGTCCATCGTTGAATCCGACTCGGCTGGGCAGCGTTACGGAAGTTGAGTTGAACCTTTTCGTCCAACTTACCGCAGTATCACAAGACGAAAGTCTATAATCAGTATTTTTAATAATTAAAGTAATATTCATCCTGAATATTTTGTAATTTCCTACCATAAAGCACATATTGTGTGGGCAGTAACAATCTAATGCCCTAAACAGTGCTATTGCATTTCCTTGCTGGCTTGAGCTGTCAATTGCACTTTGACCTCACTGAACACTACACTTCAACACTAAGTCACAATTATGAGCTCTATAACTGAAATTGCGGAGACTCAGCGCTTAGCAATGGCTTCTCTCAACCAGCGGATGGCTGACTTTGAAGAACACCTGAGGGCATCAGCACCGGGAGCAGACTTGAGCGGGCTTCACAAAGATTTTTCTACATTCAAGGAGCATGTGTGGAGTGTCCTCAGTGCTTTGCAGCTGCAAATTTCTGAGCTGAGCAAGAGTGTGGACGTGATCGAAATGCGGCATAGGAAGAAGTTCTTGCTGCTAGGCGGAGTGCCTGAGAAGCCTGATGAAAATCTTCCAGATAGCGTGGTAACCATCCTGCATAATAAGTTTGGCTTGTCTGATCTGGCACCCTCTTCAGTATCGGTGTGCCACAGGCTGGGCGCGGTTTCGGAAGGTCACTCTAGACCTATCTTGCTTCGGTTCGCGGACACTGCTGTCAGAGGTCATATATGGAAGACTAAGACTAAACTGAAGGGATCTTCGTATGTGGTGTCTGAGTTCCTCACTCGACAGCGCCAGTCTGCGTTTACAACAGCTCGCAAGCTGTTTGGTGTGACAAATGTGTGGACAATGGATGGTAACGTTAACATCAAGCTCCCAAATGGCAAGCGTCGCCGGATTTTCAGTGCTGAGGAAGTCGTCAAGCTGGGTACGGAGTATGGCAAGTCGCTGGATCAAGAGGTTCCGCCTGACTCCAATCCTGGCTCGAATGTCGCAAGCCCGGCGCCGGCGCAGTCCCACACTCGGTCGAAGAGGATACCGAAAAAGAAGCAACTGGCTTGAGTGTTTGTTTACATTGTAAGTGTATCCCAATCCCATAGTTCTAGTAAAGATTTTTGGAGCTATTTGTTCTATTCGTCGATAGTTTTACGTCACAGTAACTGTTGTACGTGTACCGACGCTTTTTTTTTTTATATTTTGTTCAATAACTTTTTTCTTGACAGTTTGACAGTAATTTGTATTCGTAATGTCACTGTCACTTGTCATAGTGTCGAACTGTTTAGATATTTTTGTTTTTTTGCGTTCGGAAATGTCTTACTTTTCTTTTTCTGTGAACAGTCAGCCGGCAGGTTATGCAATTTATCTAAAGTAAATACTTCGTATTATAATTAATTAGTATTTTATATAATTATTTTATATTTTATTTGTTTATTTAGTCTATTTTTATCTTATTACCTTCGTATTATGTCTGATGACGATGCATTTTATTCATGCAATAGTTCTTCCACGTCTTTTTCATCCCTTGACAATTCTCTGTCCGTGAATAGTCTTTTAAGTAGTGAGTTTCAGCAATTCAACAAATGCTTTAACGTGTGCCATGTAAACGCTCAGAGCATACCTCAACATCATTCTGAGATGTTAGATTTGTTTTGCGACGTTCCTTTACATGCTATATTAGTGTCCGAAACTTGGCTCAAACCCGAACTTCCTTCAACTTTTTACTCTCAGGCTATAACTTAATTCGCAATGATCGTACGGGGAAAAGAGCCGGCGGTGTTGCCATTTACTTGCGCATTGACATACCTTATACAATTCTATCCTCTTCACCCCCTATATATAATGGCAACGCTGAATACTTAATTCTGGAAATTGTTGTTAAGGGAGTTAAGGCCGTTCTAGGTGTTGTTTACTGCCCACCTACTGTAGACTACTTTTCCACTCTTGAATCTCTCTTTGAATCTGTTTCCTCAGAGTACAAGCATCACATAGTGATGGGAGATTTCAACACTGACCTTTTGAAGGACAACCCTAGGTCACGCAGGTTGAGAGCGATCCTGGAGTCGTCGAGTCTGTCCCTCCTCACGCTTAGTCCGACACATCACAACTCTGACTCCAACGATTCCTGGCTCGATCTCATGCTTGCGTCATCTGCAAATCTCGTCGCTAACCATGGCCAGGTCGCTGCCCCTGGGTTGTCTAGACACGATTTAATTTATCTTTCATATAAAATTAAGCCCCCTAAGCAGCGGCCTGCCATTGTTTTTATACGGAATTTTGCGAGGTTGGATAAGGACAAACTCAACTCTGATGCACAAGCCCTTGATTGGGATGATCTTGTTGAATCTTTAGCAGTGGACGAGAAAGTTAATAAATTTAATCAGTCTGTCCTCCAGCTCATTGATGCCCATGCACCACTGAGGGCCGTCCGTGTTAAGCGCCCTCCGGCTCCATGGATAACCCCAGGAGTAAGGATGGCGATGAGACGGCGGGATAGGGCCTTTAGGAAATATAGACGGGATCGCAGTGATGAAAATTGGAACCTGTACAAGTTGGCTAGAAACCGTTGCAACCAGATGGTAAGGGCATCCAAACGCCGATACATTTGCGAAAATGTTCTCAATTCTTCACCGGCTGATATCTGGAAGTTTCTCAAATCACTGGGCATAGCAAAGTCCCCCTCTAGTATTTTACCTTCTTGCTTGCCCTTGAACGATCTTAATAAACATTTCTCAGCATCCGCTACGCTTTCGGTTGATGTTAAGAATCAAACTATTCATGACATTACTTCCAAGCCAATATTACCTCCTGACTCTTTCTCTTTCTCTCCCGTGACTAGCGCTGAGGTCCTTAAATTCTTTACGTCAATTAAGTCTAGGGCTGTTGGCTGTGATGGGATCAGCAGAATAATGTTATCTTTTATGGCTGACAGCATAATTCCTATTGTTACGCACTTGATAAATTATTCTTTGTACACTGGTGTGTTTCCAGCTTTGTGGCGTAAAGCATATATTATACCTCTTCCAAAAATTTCCAGTCCAAGTTTGCCAAATCACTACAGACCTATCTCCATTCTCCCTTTCCTTTCCAAAATCCTTGAAGCAGCTGCACTTAAGCAAATATCCTCTTACGTCCTCAAAAATAACCTGTTGTCAGATTTCCAATCTGGTTTTCGGCCTGGCCACAGCACGGCCACAGCCCTGCTTAAAGTCACAGAAGACATTAGGGACGGCTTGGAGAATTCGAGGGTTACGGTGTTGGTTTTAATAGATTTTTCCAACGCTTTTAACACCGTTGACCATGATATTCTCCTGGCAATACTGTCTCAAATTGGGGTCTCTTCGTTGTCACGTGAGTGGTTTTCATCATATCTTCGTGGGCGCCAGCAGGCGGTGCGTGCTGATCAGGTTTACTCCGACTGGTGCGACCTGGTAGCTGGTGTTCCACAAGGCGGTATACTTTCTCCTCTCTTATTTTCGTTATTTATAAACTCCATTACTACTGTCCTCAAATGCTCTTACCATCTATACGCTGACGACCTGCAACTTTATGCTCAGTCTGACATTGCCAACCTTGACAGCTGCATCACATTACTCAATGCTGACCTTCAGATTATCGGTGAATGGTCCGGCAAGTTCGGGGTTGCTGTCAATGTCGGGAAATGTCAGGCCATCCTCTTAGGTAGTTCCTACTATCTGAGAAATTTAGATACTAGCCAACTAATGCCGCTTATGTTCGACAATAATGTGATTCCTCTCTCACCTCACGTAAAAGACTTGGGTAACAGGTAGCTCAGGTTAGCCAAAAAGTCACATACTCGCTGCGGTCTCTCTATAGATTCAAACATTTTCTACCATCCAGCATTAAAATAACTTTGGTCCAGTCCCTTGTGCTCCCCATCATCGACTATGCTGATGTTTGTTACTCTGATCTTTCCCAAGAACTTCTCAATAAATTGGATCGTCTCCTTAATAATTGCATTCGGTTCATTTTTGGCCTTCGTAAATACGACCACATCTCTGCATACCGTTCTCAGCTTAAATGGCTGCCTATCCGGCTTAGAAGATCCCTCAGATCTCTTTGCACGCTCTTCACCATTTTAAAGGATCCATGTGCTCCCAATTACCTAATAAAATATTTCAATGTGCTGGGCAGTTCACACAGTCGTAACCTTCGAGCGTCCAAGAACCTATTGCTTGAAATTCCCTCACACCGTACTGGCTTTATGTCCTCTTCATACGCTGTCTCAACTATAAAGCTTTGGAACGCGCTACCGCTTGGGATTAAAAAGGCCGAAAGCAAAATGGCTTTCAAAAGAGCAGTTCGGAAGTACTTCTTAAAATCGGACTAAATTGCTAATAATCAAATCTCTTAGACTGTTTTGTATGTATTATAATATATATTAGTTTACTATATTCTGTTTGTATCTATAATAATATGTATTAGTATGTACCTATTTATGTAAATCAATTTATATAACAAAATAGTTGTCTCCTTATTATTATTATTTTTTTGTACTCTACCACAGTGCTGTCTTATTTGACCCTAAGGTTGACTGGTAGAGAATGCCTTGTGGCATTAAGTCCGCCTATGTACCACTATTGTACATGAAGTTTAAATAAATAAATAAATAAAAATCAGTGTGTGCTGTCATTGATTACATACGAGACCTGAATGTGATCGCTCACAATCAGTCTCATCAGAAGGCTTAAAGTCAGAGGGCAATGGAGAGGGCTATGCTCGGAGCTTCTGAGGTTACCGAGGTTACCGACTTAGACCGGGAATTGCCAGACTCAAGTGGTGGCAATGAGCAGGGCACGGCACATCGCTCGCAAAACGAATAACCGATGGGGCCGAAAAGTAAGGGAGTGGCGACCACGAAGCAGAAAACGTTGCGTTGGATGGCCTTCCACTAGGTGGACAAATGACCTGACCCAACGTTGACCTTCCATCTAGTGCAGGTGTTGTCAGGGCATGGCTGGCAAATACCTGCACAAAGTGGCTAGACAGGAGGCGACTCCCGTGTGTTACCAGTGCGACTGCAGCGAGGATACGGCGCGTCACACCCTCGAGCATTGCCCTGCTTGGGTGGTGCAGTGCCGTGCTCTCGTAGCAACAATTGGGGCAGACCGCTCTTCGCCGGCTGTGACCAAGGCCATGGGTCGACAGTAGGGAGGCATGGAAGGCAGTGGCGTCCTTCTGTGAGGATGTCATCTCACAGAAGGAGGTGGCGGAGGAAGACTCCCTCACTGTCGCGATCCGTCGAAGGAGGACAGGTCGGTGGAGGAGGCGCCATGGTGACCTGATGCCACCCTAGGAGGTGCCAGCGTGCGATAGATTGGGGAGTCTATCGTCGTCACATCGCACGGCCCACATGAGTGGTTGCGATGTCTCAGGTGAGCCCGGACATCGCTGGATGGGTCGCGAACGTCATGCGTAGCAGTTCTTGTGGCTCATCCAACAAAGTGACAGTAGGTTCACGCCAGTGTTTTTAGTGGTTGCAAGCCGCGCCCCGTCTCCCGGGACGGTTCTGTATGCGTTAGGTATTTTTCACCACTCAACAAAAATAAAAAGGTGATGATGAAGATGACCTGGTGAAGGTTGCGGGGACCCGCTGGATGCGAGATGCATGGGACTGGTGAAGTGGTGACCTCTTTCTCGAATTAAAACCTACTTAACTAGACCGTTTGTCCCAGGTAGACATAATCGTCCGCAACTTCGAGTATAGAGATTCCGATCTTGATAGGAGTGGGTGTTACATAGCCATTCAACATGATCATGGTTATGTTCATGTTCATTTTAAGATCCACTCTTTCGGAAACTCTACTGAGGTCATCGAGCATTGTTCTGAAGTCCTCCATGGTCTCAGCCACTATATAGTCAGCAAACGGAAGGGGACTGATGTACTCACCATTTACATTGATGCCTAGTCCTTCCCGATTCAGAACCTTGAAAACATCCTCCAGTACAGCGATGAACAGCTTCGGAGATATGACGTCTCCCTGTCTCACACCTCGCTACAGAAGGTTAAGTTCCGAGGTTCGAAAACTCCGAACGACATCATTCCACAGTAATAATTACAAAAAGAAAAGTATCGTGGTCGGTAACATAATTATTATTGTGACTGATTTCGGTTTCTTCATAACGATATAACTTTTTTCGGATGCGGATTTCAGTTTCGCTGTCATACAATAAAATGATAAGTTGACTATAACCCTTCGATTGACATAGGTTTTAAAGTGCTACAAGGGTGGGGACGTTTTGAACATTGTTCTTTGCATGAAATGAGCAAGCACTAAGTACATTAATTTATTATTACCATTGAACACGATCTTTTTTGTATCGAAACTTTTTTATGAACGAAGCAACAGCTCAACCAATAAAATTTAAAAAAAAACCCTTTAACTCACTAGTGAATAATAGCAATGAAAAAGTCACAGTTTGATAATAGGTGTCATTATGTGCCTACTTGCGGTGAAATTATAGCCACTTTATGAGCAAGTGTGTTGAAAAAAGTTATAGCAGGTACCTACTCTCTGTAGGTAGGTAGTCAAAATGACGCTGCTTTCAAAGTCTACATAGCCTATAGTGTGATTGATCGCTTTCCATGCATTCAATTTTAGCAGTTTATCTTCGTCTTCGATAGATGGCGTTGATCACTGAACTCTTAGTACTAGGAAGCTATAATTTAGCATGAATATACAGATGAGTTACGCCGTAAAATAAAATCTCGCTGAATATTTTTGTTAGGGTAAGTATATGTTTTTTTTTCTTGCGAAACCCATAGTGTGGGGTGTCGTTAGATAGGTCTTTGAAAAAGATTGTGTTTAGATTAAGGGATTCGTTTGTGAAATACCTATTAAGCTATAAAGTGCAAATTTTGTTACACTCAAGTCAGGCTACCTTATCACCTGTCAGGGCTGCGGGTCCTGTCGGGGCTGCGGGTTGTTCGAAAGAGATACCGCGCCCTCGGCACAAGGGCTAAGAAGGAACATGGGTTTTTAGTCAGTAGAACCCCTCCCGCTCTGGGCAGAGCGGAAGGGAGTGTCAGTCTTCTACTCTGTTTAAAATTTCATCAAGATCCGTTCGGCCGTTCTGACGTGGTTGATTAACAAACATCCATCCATCTAAACTTTAGTATTAGACATAGTCAGTGCTTTGCATTACCCTCTTCTTATTTTCTACAGCATATAGCAGCTAAATATCACGGGGGTGGCAGAGGGGGGTCAAAATTTTGGTCCTTTTTTGTCTAGGACGCTCCGTTTTCGAGAAATTTCAATTTCATTTTTTTTTTTTACAGAAACTGAACGCCCGATAACAAAAATCATTGTTACCTTTCAAAATTAGTAGGAAGTTTAAAATACAATATCTCCGGTTTTGATGAAGCCGAGTTCAAACACCCGTATACGTTCCCGGCATTTAAAAAAAGATTGGAGTACCTACCTATATTTAAAAAAAAAACTTTTACGTAAACTAACCACTCGTCTCGGCGCGGCACGCACAACTAAGAGCACTGCCACAATCGCTAGCTGGCCCTGTCGATGCGCATGTTTGTGTGAGTGTGCGGTTTCGAGCGTTTGTAGGCAGTTTCCTGACAACACGCTCAACGAATAACAGCGGGGCCAGAACGGGGTAATCTATATTTAAATAAAAAGAGAAGTCCTGACTGACTCATCAACGCCCAGCCCAAACCCTTGAACCTAGATATCAGAAATTTTTCACATAGGTTCCCTATAAAGTGTAGACAAGGAATAAGAAAGGATTTTTTGAAATTCAACTCCTAAGGGAGTTAAATAATAGGGGAAGAAAGTTGTATGGAAAATCGACATTTTCACGCGGGCGAAGCCGCTGGCAAAAGCTAGTAATTAATAAAGCGGTGGCGCGCGGTTTTTGGCGTTCAATGTTTCTGTTAAAAAAAAATGAAATTGAAATATCTCGAAAACGGAGCGTCCTAGGCAAAAAAAGGACCAAAATTTTGACCCCCCTTTGCTACCCCTAATGCTAATTAACACAAAAAAAATGTTTTACTCTTATCCAACTTTACTTAATTTTATTACTCCTAAAACTGTGCAGTATGAAGGAAAGTTCATTGATAACTTAAAACTATATATATAATAATATTCGATATTTTTTTTTAAAAGAATGTCGTGTTAGTTACTCCATTTATAACTAAAAAACGGCTGGACGGATTTAGCTGAAAATTGGTAGGGAGCTAAGAACCAGGAGAAGGACATAGGATTTGTTTTTTTTTTTTTAGGTAGGGTAGTAGGTAGGGTAGTAGGTAGGGTAGTAGGTGGGGTAGTAGGTAGGGTAGTAGGTAGGGTAGTAGGTAGGGTAGTAGGTAGGGTAGTAGGTAGGGTAGTAGGTAGGGTAGTAGGTAGGGTAGTAGGTAGGGTAGTAGGTAGGGTAGTAGGTAGGGTAGTAGGTAGGGTAGTAGGTAGGGTAGTAGGTAGGGTAGTACGTAGGGTAGTAGGTAGGGTAGTACGTAGGGTAGTAGGTAGGGTAGTAGGTAGGGTAGTACGTAGGGTAGTAGGTAGGGTAGTAGGTAGGGTAGTAGGTAGGGTAGTAGGTAGGGTAGTAGGTAGGGTAGTAGGTAGGGTAGTAGGTAGGGTAGTACGTAGGGTAGTAGGTAGGGTAGTAGGTAGGGTAGTAGGTAGGGTAGTACGTAGGGTAGTAGGTAGGGTAGTAGGTAGGGTAGTAGGTAGGGTAGTACGTAGGGTAGTACGTAGGGTAGTACGTAGGGTAGTACGTAGGGTAGTACGTAGGGTAGTACGTAGGGTAGTACGTAGGGTAGTACGTAGGGTAGTACGTAGGGTAGTACGTAGGGTAGTACGTAGGGTAGTACGTAGGGTAGTACGTAGGGTAGTACGTAGGGTAGTACGTAGGGTAGTACGTAGGGTAGTACGTAGGGTAGTACGTAGGGTAGTACGTAGGGTAGTACGTAGGGTAGTACGTAGGGTAGTACGTAGGGTAGTACGTAGGGTAGTACGTAGGGTAGTACGTAGGGTAGTACGTAGGGTAGTACGTAGGGTAGTACGTAGGGTAGTACGTAGGGTAGTACGTAGGGTAGTACGTAGGGTAGTACGTAGGGTAGTACGTAGGGTAGTACGTAGGGTAGTACGTAGGGTAGTACGTAGGGTAGTACGTAGGGTAGTACGTAGGGTAGTACGTAGGGTAGTACGTAGGGTAGTACGTAGGGTAGTACGTAGGGTAGTACGTAGGGTAGTACGTAGGGTAGTACGTAGGGTAGTACGTAGGGTAGTACGTAGGGTAGTACGTAGGGTAGTACGTAGGGTAGTACGTAGGGTAGTACGTAGGGTAGTACGTAGGGTAGTACGTAGGGTAGTACGTAGGGTAGTACGTAGGGTAGTACGTAGGGTAGTACGTAGGGTAGTACGTAGGGTAGTACGTAGGGTAGTACGTAGGGTAGTACGTAGGGTAGTACGTAGGGTAGTACGTAGGGTAGTACGTAGGGTAGTACGTAGGGTAGTACGTAGGGTAGTACGTAGGGTAGTACGTAGGGTAGTACGTAGGGTAGTACGTAGGGTAGTACGTAGGGTAGTACGTAGGGTAGTACGTAGGGTAGTACGTAGGGTAGTACGTAGGGTAGTACGTAGGGTAGTACGTAGGGTAGTACGTAGGGTAGTACGTAGGGTAGTACGTAGGGTAGTACGTAGGTTAGTACGTAGGGTAGTACGTAGGGTAGTAGATAGGTAGGAAAAACGCATTGCAACGCATGCGCGGGTTCAGCTAGTACATCTATCTATATATATATATATTTAAAAGAAAGTCGTGTTAGTTACTCCATTTATAACTCAAGAACGGCTGGACGGATTTAGCTAAAAGTAGGTAGGGAGGTAGCTAAGAACCAGGAGAAGGACATAGGATACTTTTTATTTATTTTTTTAGGTAGGGTAGTAGGTAGGGTAGTAGGTAGGGTAGTAGGTAGGGTAGTAGGTAGGGTAGTAGGTAGGGTAGTAGGTAGGGTAGTAGGAAGGGTAGTAGGAAGGGTAGTAGGTAGGGTAGTAGGTAGGGTAGTAGGTAGGGTAGTAGGTAGGGTAGTAGGTAGGGTAGTAGGTAGGGTAGTAGGTAGGGTAGTTGGTAGGGTAGTAGGTAGGGTAGTAGGTAGGGTAGTAGGTAGGGTAGTAGGTAGGGTAGTAGGTAGGGTAGTAGGTAGGGTAGTAGGTAGGGTAGTAGGTAGGGTATTATGTAGGGTAGTAGGTAGGAAAAACGCATTGCAACGCATGCGCGGGTTCAGCTAGTAATTATAATAAAACAGTAAAAAAACTGTGTCTGTACATTGAATATAATATATTAAACTAGCTGATGCCCGCGGCTTCGCCCGCGTGGATACTGTAAAAATAATCCTTGATGAGGATTATATACCATCCTAAAATTGAAGCTCGATCGGTGCAGAACTTTTAGAGTTTTTGAAGCGTACACAAACCAACATAACATTTTTATATACATATATAGATGTACAGACACAGTTTTTTTACTGTTTTATAAACCCTCCTCAATTATTATTTTTTTAATATTATTAAAAAAATAATAATTGAGGAGGGTTTAGAAACAGTAAAAGTGCACGAATTAAAAAAAAAATCTGTCTGTTTGTTTGTACACGCTAATCTTCGGAACTACTCGACGGATTTGAATGTTTTTTTTTGATGTTGTATAGTTATTAAGTCTGGGCAAAATTATAGGCTTCTAATTTATCTTGGAAACTTGAACACCTGATGCAGAACTGCAACGACCAGCTTAACTATAAGTGTGAAATTACAGTGGGAGCGGCGCGGGTAGCGGAATCCGCTGGCGTGTAAGACAAGCACATATTTGTGTACCAAGGTGCACCAAGTACAGGCGGGGCGGGCGAGCGGGTATCGCGGCGGGAGAAGCGTGTGCCGCGGGCGGGGCGGGTGGACGCAAGTCAGTTTGCGTTTTCCGCTCGGTTTGTTCAGACGTCATGCCGTTGTCACAGCATTTAATATGTAGTCAAAAGTTGTTACGGTCATTCGAGTGTATTCATAAAAGAACAATGTTCAAAACGTCCCCACCCTTGTAGCACTTTAAAACCTATGTCAATCGAAGGGTTATAGTCAACTTATCATTTTATTGTATGACAGCGAAACTGAAATCCGCATCCGAAAAAAGTTATATCGTTGTGAAGAAACCGAAATCAGTCACAATAATAATTATGTTACCGACCACGATACTTTTCTTTTTGTAATTATTACTGTGGAATGATGTCGTTCGGAGTTTTCAAACCTCGGAACTTAACCTTCTGCAGCGAGGTGTGAGACAGGGAGACGTCATATCTCCGAAGCTGTTCATCGCTGTACTGGAGGATGTTTTCAATGTTCTGAATCGGGAAGGACTAGGCATCAATGTAAATGGTGAGTACATCAGTCCCCTTCCGTTTGCTGACTATATAGTGGCTGAGACCATGGAGAACTTCAGAACAATGCTCGATGACCTCAGTAGAGTTTCTAAAAGAGTGGATCTTAAAATGAACATGAACATAACCATGATCATGTTGAATGGCTATGTAACACCCACTCCTATCAAGATCGGAACCTCTATACTCGAAGTTGCGGACGATTATGTCTACCTGGGACAAACGGTCTAGTTAAGTAGGTTTTAATTCGAAAAAAAGGGGTCACCACTTCACCAGTCCCATGCATCTCGCATCCAGCGGGTCCCCGCAACCTTCACCAAGTCATCTGTCCACCTTTTTATTTTTGTTGAGTGGTGAAAAATACCTAACGCATACAGCACCATTTCGGGAGACGGCGCGGCTTGCAACCACTAAAAAACACTGGCGTGAACCTACTGTCACTTTGTTGGATGAGCCACAAGAACTGCTACGCATGACGTTCGCGACCCATCCAGCGATGTCCGGGCTCACCTGAGACATACCACTCATGAGGGCCGTGCGATGTGACGACGATAGACTCCCCGATCTATCGCCCACTGCCTTCCATGCCTCCCTACTGTCGACCATGGCCTTGGTCACAGCCGGCAAAGAGCGGTCTGCCCCAATTCTTGCTACGAAAGCACGGCACTGCACCACCCAAGCAGGGCAATGCTCGAGGGTGTGACGCGCCGTATCCTCGCTGCAGTCGCACTGGTAACACACGTGAGTCGCCTCCTGTCTAGCCAGTTTGTGCAGGTATTTGCCAAAGCAGCCACGCCCTGACAACACCTGCACTAGATGGAAGGTCAACGTCCCGTGTCAGGTCATTTGTCCACCTAGTGGAAGGCCTTCCAACGCAACGCTTTCTGGTTCGCGGTCGCCACTCCCTTACTTTTCGGCCCCATCGGTTATTCGTTCTGCGAGCGATGTGCTGTGCCCTGCTCATTGCCACCACTTGAGTCTGGCAATTCCCGGTCTAAGTCGGTAACCTCGGTAACCTCAGAAGCTCCGAGCATAGCCCTCTCCATTGCCCTCTGACTTTAAGCCTTCTGATGAGACTGATTGTGAGCGATCACATTCAGGTCTCGTATTTAATCAATGACAGCCCACACTGATCAAAGACTTTCGTCTTGAGAGACTGCGGTAAGTTGGACGAAAAGATCCAACTCAACTTCCGTAACGCTGCCCAGCCGAGTCGGATTCAACGATGGACCTCTTTCTTGAAGTTAGACCTACCTAACTAGACCGTTTGTCCAAGGTAGTATAATCGTCCACAACTTCGACCGAAAATATCCGATCTTGATAGGAGTGGATGTTACTTAAGCAGTCAACATGACCTTGGTTTTGTCCATGTTCATTAAGATCCACTCTTTCCGAAGCTCTACTGAGCATCGAGCATTGTACTGAGGTCCTCCATGGTCTCAGCTATAACCACAATATCGTCAGCAAACCGAAGGTGAATGATGTATACTCGCCATTGACATTGATGCCTAGTTCTCCCTAGTCCAGAACCTTGAAGACATCCTACCGTATAGCGGTGAACAGCTTCGGAGATATGACGTCTCCCTGTCTCACACCTAGCTGCCGATGGGTAGGTTCAGAGGTTTGAAAACTCCGAACGATATCATTCCACAGTAATAATTACAAAAAGAAAAGTATCGTGGTCGGTAACATAGTCATTATTGTGACCGATTTCGGTTTCTTCATATCGATATAACTTTTTTCGGATGCGGATTTCAGTTTCGCTGTCATACAATAAAATGATAAGATGACTATGACCCTTCGATTGACATAGGTTTTAAAGTGCTACAAGGGTGGGGACGGTGTCCATACATTTTTGTGCATTGTTCTTTATCTTCATGGTTTCGTAGCCTTTCGTATAAAGTATGAAATTCACCATGTCTATACCGATCACTATTAATATCGTGACGATTGCTTTTAGAAAAAAAAAGGTCCCACTTTATATAGGCGCTAGCTTCCAAATAATCGGACATTTTAATTTAAGCAAATATTAATTGCACATAAGAGAAATGTCCAAACCGCTCAAACGCTCCGTTGCTACTGTGTTCATCTATTGAAATGAGCGTTTTCCGCTCGACGCGTCACCCGCTCATCCGCCCCGCCCGCTGCCACTGTAATTTCACACTAAGAGATACAAAAATGGTACCATAGCAAAAATTGTTCTAGAGTAAGATTCCAGGGCCGCCAGACGTCACGTATTTTCTGACGAAGGAAATGTGGACGATTGAGTAGTGTTAGTATGAACTAAGAACGCACGACTACCAGCTAGCTTGCTTAGACGGCCAATTTTCAGGTATCAGGCTATCAAGGTACATAAAAACATTACTAACTTCACGTATTTTCTGACAGCTGATTTTTACGTATATTGTAGGCAATATCCTTAAAAATAAGTTGCCAACACTCCCAGACACTTCCTAGCGGCCGTTTTGCCTATCGGACGCTTTAAAGTTCCCAAAAAGTTTAGACTTAAACGTGACTGTTTACCCGAGAACGCATGGCATCGCTCGTGTGATGGCTGACATACAGACCTCCACTGGACTCATTCGGTGGGCATTCAACAGGATCTGTCCATTGCCTGTGTCTTCAGAATTTTGTTGAAAACGTTGCTTTGACCGCTCGGGTCATGTTGGAGCGCCTGCCCAATATAGCATGGCAATAACCCGATCAATTAGCTTTAAGTATTAAAACATTAGGAGTTTATGTATTCTATAAAGCGTCTGATAAGCAATACGGCTGACGGAAAGTGTCTGGGAGTATTTGCGACTTATTTTTAAGGATATTGCCTAAAATATACGTAAAAATCAGCTTGGAGAAAATACGTGAAGTAAGTAATTTTTGTATGTACCTTGATGACCTGATACCTGAAAATTGGCCGTTCAAGCAAGCTAGCTGATAGTAGTGTGTTCTTAGTTCATACTAACACTACTCAATCGCCCACATTTCCTTCGTCAGAAAATACGTGACGTCTGGCGGCCCTGGGATCTTGGACTATTCCACGTGATGAGCATTTTCTGCTCAGAGAATAGTTTTTTTTAGAGGTATAGAACTTTAAGTTGGCAACACTTTTTTAACTGGCGGCCATTCTGTCAGCTGTCTCAAGTGATATAAGTTTAGTTTGGTTTGGCATTTCAACATGAATAGACTGACGCCTGAACAACGCTTGCAAATTGTGCAAAATTTTGTAACCGTTTGGTAACCGCATAGTTTCACGTTTCGGACCCGTGAATTGGCCTCCAAGATCGTGCGATTTAACGCCGCTTGACTATTTTCTGTGGGGATATGTGAAGTCGCTATTCTACGCCGATAAGCCCGAAACAATTGACCACTTGGAGGACAACATTCGCCGCGTTATTCCGATATACGGCCACAAATGTTGGAAAAAGTCATCGAAAATTGGTGCTCCAGATTAGACTACGTGCGAGCCAGCCGTGGCGGTCATATGTCAGAAGTCATATTTAAATTATAATGCCAGAAGATTATCTTTCGAATAATTTTAAAAAATCATTTTTTTGGCGTTGTTGAGAAATCGATGGGAGTTTCAGACTTCCACTGACTAAAAACCACCCATGCATGTTCCTTCTTAGCCCTTTGTGTCGCGGCCGCGGTATCTCTTTCGAACAACCCCAACCCTCGCCGGGTGTCGCATCAACCTTGAGATTGGTTGAATTGATATTAAAAATATCAAACACACACATTATTTTTTTAAATCATCATCTGCCTAGCCTTTTCCCAACTATGTTGGGGTCGTCTTCCAGTCTAACCGGATGCAGCTGAGTCATCATCATCATCACTTCAGCCAAAAGACGTCCACTGCTGGACATAGGCCTCCCCTAGGCGTCGCCACATTGACCGGTCCCGTGCGTCTCTCATCCAGCGGGTTCCTGCAACCTTGACCAGGTCATCGGTCCACCTAGTGGGAGGCCTTCCAACGCAACGTCTTCCGGTTCGCGGTCGCCATTCCAGAACTTTTCGGCCCCATCGGCCATCCGTTCTGCGAGCAATGTGCCCTGCCCATTGCCACTTAAGTCTGGCGATTCTTCGGGCTACGTCGGTAACCTTGGTTCTCATGCGGATGTCCTCATTTCTGATTCGATCACGCAAGGAAACTCCGAGCATAGCCCTCTCCATTGCCCTTTGGGTGACTTTGAGCTTTCTGATGAGGCCCATTGTGAGCGACCACGTTTCGGTCCCGTATGTAATCACTGGCAACACACACTGGTCATAGACTTTCGTCTTGAGACACTGGGGTATGTGTGACGAGAAGATACTGCGCAGCTTCCCGAACGCTGCCCAGCCGAGTCGGATGCAGCTGAGTACCAATATTTTATATGGAGCGACTGCTTACTGACCTCCACAACCCAGCTAATACTTGGTAATATGGACAAGTTTTCCTCCGAAGTGAGAAGTACCTACTTACTTAACTTAAATAATTGTTATACCTGTATGTATATACAAACAGTTCAACACCAGTGTCTCGTAACTCGTTGTACCTACTTACTCGGTAGGGCTGGGGGCTGGCAGTGTGCTACTGTGCTTTACCCCAGCAGGAAAGTTGTTCCTAATTAGAGTGTAATGTGGAACGTATCGTTAGTGAGTTAGTAAACAACTTAGAGTTTGTAAAAAAACGGAAAAAACGATTTCTACCGAAGTAGGTACAGTGCGATCAAATTATCTTGGCAGCTCTGAACATAGGCTTTGCGAAATTTTACGCATGTAAACTTGGGAATAAAACTGTTATTGCCAGATAAACCAATACTTAAACGATCAGAAAATATCTAATTTAAACAGTGAGAAATACAAATAAAATAAATATCATAACACTTTTATACATTAGTTGTAACAAAATGACCTGCACGAAGTTCGGAGCTGCCAAGATAATTTGATCGCACTGTAACGTTGTTGCAGCAAGAAAATTCTAAACGCCAACTTATAAAATGTACTTTTTTTTAATATTTTTCTATAGGTACTTATCCCTTAAATTGGCAGTGTACTCCACCACAGACACACTTTTAAAAATTCGATTTTAGTAGTAATCTTAAAAAAAATGGCTGTTATTATTATTTTTAACTTGCAGTTAAGTATTGTGTATTTTGGTAGATAAAATATTAGGATGTGATAAAATCAAAAATTATCCGTTAAATTCAATATATCTTCGAAGCGGTTTGACGTCTCTGCGACACAGGAAACCTTTTTAAGTTTTTCTGCACTTTTTTGGGTGGAACTTGTGGTTATTAGACTTTACATTGCACAGGGACATTATAAACAATTTCAATCGTGCATAATTTTATGTGTAAATTACGAAATCGCAATTTATGAGTTTAAAACTTTGTGTGTAATCCCTGAATACCGTTGCCAAGTACGCGCAAAATAGACTTCGGTATACACGAAGTACATTGCCAAGTACACAGAGAAAATACAAAAGGCTTTCTTTTGTTTGTTTTGATACAAAACGACATCGATTTTATGTCATTTAGCGTGTTATTTTTTCTTTTACTGCAGTGCTTGAACCTGATACGATCACATAAGATTTAAGCTTTAATCCCGAAAGAAAATGCATGATCCGATGACAGTTCTAGTTCGGATGACGAATCACACTTCCTCCACCAAGCTCAACTTTCTCCCACTAGAATTTTCAGTCTTTCAAAGTCGAATCCGCTTACAACGTTGAAACGTACCCCTAACACCAATGCTTCTGTGCTTCAAGAGGTTGTTTCATCTCCATCCACTAATATTACAGGGCATTTTCATAAAAACATGTACATCCTAATATTTTGGTTGTCCCACGATATTTTTTTTTTTTACTGTAGCCTATGTGCCTGTAATAACTGCAACTTCTTGTTTATATTTTTTACGACCTAACGGACATTCATTTAACATACATAAAATATAACATTTATTGATTAAAAGACATGAAAATTAATTTCATAGTTTGACAATTATTCTGTACAATACTGTCCCATTTCTACTAAACAACTTTTGAGCTGCCAATTTCGATGAATTTTTCTATAAATGTTTTATAATTTCTAACTTTTCTAAGGCAAAATCAATATCTATTTAATAAAAAACACATTTAAGCACCTTTATATTTTAATTATAATTTATTTTCTAATTTTAAACATTGTCCCATCGTTTTATTCATAACGGACATGTCCTGCATAGTTACCGAAGTTTAAGCAATTTACAAACATTTTCTACTAAATCACGTTATGTTTTATTAAAATGGTAACACTAAAATCGAAGCCGTCATTCGCTGTCGGCCATTTGGGCGTCGTGTCAGCCGGTGTCAGGAACCGGTCGGAGCTTTACAGCAGGCGATCCCCCGTTTTCCTATCGATTGTCCGGTAAGTAATAACGATTTCACCAAATAATTGCTATCACCCTCAGTGTCATATGTATTGTACCATACAGTTTAGTTAATTCTGCAGCAAGATACATTATTCATTTTATGAAAACAAAACAACATTTTTGTTTGAGAGAGTTTTGCTAAATATTGTGATTCCGTTACGTCCTGTCTGTTACCATACGAAAGGTAACGTATGAGCCGGACTAAAAAAGTAACGAACATGACCGCATAAAGTTGCGACACACAACAAGCTAAGTCTTTTACCCGTGGTGCCACGGTGGGTGTTTTGCAATTTATTTAATAGTTTAAATTAAAACGAATGTGTACGCCAAATTGGTTGAACGCATTTTTATGAAATTTGGTATGAATGTGAAGATAGCTTGAACCCTGTGAAAGGTTTCTAGATACTTTTCATCATACATCTTCATTTATTTTTATCACTTGGGTAAAACCGCGGTCCGTATAGTAAACTATAAAATATTTCTTTCGTTGGGTGAAAAACTAAAATTTGTATTTTGTTGGTTCTAGGTATACTACTCAAACTAAAAATGGCTCTGACAGCCGCAGAAAAAATGCGGCGTTACAGGGAATGCATTAAAAATGACCCTGAAAAATACGAAGATTGTTACATGACTATTATTTTTCGAAGCTTGATGGAAGTTTATTTTTAATAATTTATGGAAAACCCAAAGTTTGAATTTAAAGAGCTGATAACTACATATAATATGTACTTAGGTGATTTTGAGAAGTGCATTAAATTAAGCTGTTGCAACTTGCAAACTAGATTTTTTAATTTTTTTGTTTTGTCAAATTGAAGAAATCGTTTATTTCGTTTTTTGCGGGTTAACACTACTATATAATTATTATGTTATGTGACTATGTGAGTAATAATATAAATTAAATTATAAATACTTAATAAAAAGTAAAAAATATGTTTGCGTTACTTCGAAAATGTCGAAGTGTGATCTCAACTTTACTGTGTCCTGTTTGTTACGGGTAGGTCAGGTACCGTTACTGTCCCGTATGAAAGTTTATTGTTTTGTTGATTATTTCCTATTTTTATTAAGAAGTTTCAAATTATTTTTGTATGTAGAGAATTAATAGCTTAGTAAATACTAATAAACAAAAAATGGGATTTTTACGTACAGTATTTGATTGAATACATTAAAGTGAAATATCGTGATCCAACTATAAGTAACGGTACGGACGCATTTATTGCAAAAATGTTAAATAAGTATTTTGCTATAAAACAAGTATTCATTAATAATTGACTAACATCATATTTACAAATTATTGAAATAAATAAAATTTCAAACAAAAATTTTATTTTATTTTATCAACAGTGTTTCTATGAGTAACGGACATGACAAAATTAAGTGCACTATGTTCCTTTTAATTCAATTAAAACAAAAGTAACTGGAATTCACCAGAGTCATCATCAAATCAAATATTCATAGATTATAAAAACAAGCATGCAAATTCATTAAAATTATATTATTTACAAAAGTTTTAGTTCAATCATGCATTTTTAAAATTTTGTACATGTTCTGACGAAAATGCCCTACAACGCCATACCATCATTGAATTCAATTCAATCAATTCCTACTCCAGCTGTAGAAGTTCTGCTGTCACCAGTTCCTAAGGACATCGGAAGCTTCACCTGTGCCAATCACTAGATCTAAACGAAAGAAGTTTTCACTCTCCACTTTTTGCTCCACGTAGTACAATCACAAGAACACAATACTTCACACTATTTTGCTCCATGCTTCACACTAAAGTTAGCAATGTACCTACTCCCTGGAGTACATAGATTTTCGCGAAAACTGTAATATTCAGATTTATTTCGCAATTTTTTTCAGCCTTCTGATATCCTAAGAAACCAGGAAATAACAAAAAATTGAACTTCAGAAATAAATTCATTTGCCAATTTAAGGGTTAATAAGACGTCCATTTTCTGAAACTGCAAATGTAAGCTAGTCAAAGTCAAAAGTCAAAAATATTTATTTCAAGTAGGCCAGTAACAGGTACTTTTGAATAGTCGAATTAAACTAACTGCGGCACTCAGAGATATCCAACGATTACTCAAGCCGCCACCCAGCAAAGGCCTGACATAGTTTTGTATGACAAAACTGCCAAAAACCCTTACCAAGCGACGGCCCAAACAACCACTGAAGCTCTCCGAGTGCGGCAGTAAACTACTGAACTACTGAAGCTAAATAAACTAAGCTACAGTCCCAGTCACAAGGCATAATAACTCGTGAGTGTACTGTAGTTGCCAATTCCAAAGCGTTGGTCTCATGAGAAGAATGGCAAGAAACTTCATGGACACTCTTTTAAAATCGTTTGGGTTTACAATATGTTCAAGGTACAAACATAATCTTGGTATAATACACACATGAAGACTATGCAGATTAGTGTTTGAGATGGTCTTTTGAAGAAAGCACCACACAGATTTGAGTGGACCCGTCCAGTCAGTGCAAGCATTTGTCAGTTATCGTGGAGCTCGACTTATAACTCAAGGAGCTCAACGTCACGACGAACAATACCTACCAAAGAAAGGACATTTGGGTGGGTCGCTTATTGTACTCAAACTGCCAGACTAGTTTTTTATAATAACAATAAAAATCATTGTTCAGAGGTAGGTAGGCAGGGAGGTTAATCAATTTAGTAAGAAACTAAGAACCGTACATTACATTGTTCGTAATCTGACATGCATTTGGCCGGTGTTTCTAAGTACCATGTCACACAGTCCTAGTAACCAAAGACCTAGAATAATACTATATTATGCTAGCACACACTTGATTTTTGATTTCTGACATAAATCTTTCCAAGCCAGTGCCTTTCAGCCACAAAATATTAAAAAAAAAATGATTTCTGACATTGACTGTATTGACATTAAGGGTGCGTTCCGAGTTACGCTGTAATCGATTTGAGCGTCCATAAACCCGTTCCGAATTACTGTGAGCGCGATATCGATGTCCCTTGAATCGTCATAGATGACGTCATGACATGCGCCATCTTGCGATTACACCGACCATGCCCCAAATAAATATCACCGCGAGCGCTGTCAAAAATGACAGATGTCACTGGACAAATCGTCGTTCTCTACCTCAAAATCTGAGTTATCCGAGTCGATAGAGTCAACATGGAGTCAACCAACACTTCCATTTCAAAAATAGGATAGAATGCTCTGTGAAAATTAGGTCTTGTGAAAGGTTTTGGTTTTGGGGTTATGTTTTTGTTATCGAGTGACGAGTGAGCACTGTAAACGCGTTTACGAGCGTTCCGAATTGATGACAGCTCTTATTATACAGCTAAGAGCTGTCATCAATTCGGAACGCTTGCATAATCGTGATATCTAAATCGGAACGCAAAATATAGAGACGTGAGCGCTGTGAGCGATTATTTTGTAATACGGAACGCGATGTTCTGTGGTTGACAGCACAGAGTACATTATATATATGGTTGACAGTCGATGTGACATTGTGACATTTCGTGATAGTCTGAATCTACATTCTTCTTTGAATTTATTTTGTAGAACATACAATAAGTTTATGTTGCCTATCGGCTTCAGTTTTGTTTATTCGTAACAGTGATCTTGTAAGGACTAACTTTAAATTCTTTAAATTACTGGATGCCTTTACTATAAACGCGCACTATTTAATTGGTGCTCATATATCACCACTTATTTAACATGATGACAACGCGTTAATTAGATGGTAAAACATGGTAGATCAAGTTTTATTTATAATGCCATAATTGTTTCAGTTATCTACTGTCATTGGCAACATAAATCATGGCCTTACCGTTACCTATAGCACCGTGTGCTAAAAGAGATGGCCTAGGAGGCCTAAGTTGTGAACACTTTGATTATGCTAGTACTATGGCTACAACGTTATTGGCACCGGTCAAAACAGAACGTGAAATTCTTGAGCATTCTATGTCAGAAGACGACCCAAATGCAAATACGCAAGTGCCAAGTGTGGTGGGTAGGCAGCCTCGTTGGGGTCCTCGACATCGTGGAGCTCAAGAACTAGCTGAACTTTATAGCCCAGGTCAGTTGAATTCAATTATGGAAAAGTTTTTTTTTTAATGTGACTTAACACTTACTTGATACATCAACAATGTTTATGACAATGTCGTAAAAAAATACATTATAATTAAGAACTTTAAAATCTATGTTAAAGTAATTTAAAAGAACTAATAGAAGTTTTGGTCCATCAAATCGTTTCCATAAAATTGTGATGTACTATAATATTGATTTTTTAACTTAAGTTTTGCATACATTTTCCATTGTTTTCAATTTTGTGTTATGCAATGTAACTCAAAGAACTGCTAAGAAGGAACACAGATAACAATTTTTTCTCAAAGGAAACATTCCAGAAGAACAAATCTGCATTCAAAGATTTTCAAGAATGGTTTTGCCGCACTTCAATATGGTACCCGACTAAAATCTGAATTAATTAGAATTCTCAACATCATATTATGGTGTTATGTTCGTTATAAGGTTTCTTACATTCTAGCATATTATCTAAATGTCTAGTCTCAATCATTTGGATCAAATCTCTCGGGTTGGCTTTTGAATTACGCATCCCGAATTTGGAGTTGGTAAGGGTTGTATTCTATGGAGGATGTTTGCCCCTTTCAATTGACACCCCTTTCACCCTGAGGATGTTTTTTCATCAATATAGGAAAAATAAATATTCTGTGAACGTGAAACGGAACGTTTTCCGCCATTTTGTTATGAATGGTGAGTTTTGACGTTTGTCATTCCCTGTTCGCATAGTGATCTTATTTTCAATAATATAATTGGATAGAGTTTCCATTATGACCCGTCGCTTAGTAAGTTCATATTTTTTGTACTACGTATCCTATATGGGCGGCATGGGCACCGGGCCGTAGGCCGACGAAGGAGGCCCGGCACTTCGAGGACAGAAGATATTAGTGTTATTTAATATGCGAGCGAAGCGAGCGCGTCATATGCGCCTACCACACGCTCACACTTCCCCATGGGTTTACTTGCGCAAACTGACTTGAACGCGGAGCACTGTGCGTGTGGTTGGGAAAACTGAATCACGCGCAAGCCCCGCGCAAACCCCACGGCGCGGCCTGAGCGCGGATTGAACGAACGGCCTGCGCGTACTTTTCTGTGCATGTGGTTGGGCGTTCAGTGCTCACACCGCAGTCGAGTATATCAAAAATGTCATTTAAAAAATGAACTCCCCCCCTCCCCCCTCCCCCAACCCCAGCTGTTATATCTGGATGCGTATTTCAAAAGCAACCCCAATCTCTCTAACAAACAAATTAAATGAAAGGAAATCCATGAAATCCAAAATGATAAATTCAATAGAACAGCACTTTTTCTCAAAGGTCTGATTATTGACGTTAATACCTAATTTGCAATTATTTAAGACGTCTTTTATTTATGTATAGGGTATGTGAGGCCAATTATAATATTGATTACTTAAGCTGTTCCCGTGACCTACATTTGCGTGAAATTATTTAATTTTTTTTACATTTTTTAATCGGATTCTCTTACCAATTTCAAGGCTTTATTTCTTATTTGCACGCAACCCTAATTTAAAAAATTAATAAAAATAGGCTATGTTAGACCATAAAATATCAGCTATCTGTCAGTGAAAGTCCCGTGAAAATCTGTCTAGCCGTCAGAGATACGCCGATACAAACAGACAGACAAAAAATTTAAGTGATGATATTACAAACAGATACCTACTTCAGTTTTATTTATTTGTGTACAGATAAACCAGGGTTCGAAAAAATCCGATGTTTATAATAAATACTTAAATAAAAATCTGATTTTTTGATATTGTTAATTTGTTACGTACTACCTACGTAACTTTTTAGGTATTTTACAGTTAATAACGAGGTTTCTCGAAGATTCTAGATGACCGTCGTAACTGTGGTCGTAACAATATACAATATACATACATATATCCGATAAATATCCAGGCTAAGAAAAAGATGCGAATTTAATTCTGTAAGAGGATGAAACACTTAAAAATGTGAAAGGAATTTGTAAAATAATATAAGTGTCAAATTTTAATTACCACACATGTTTTATTTATTAAAAAAAACAATTAGTGTTTATTTGAGAAATATTTTTTTAGCTTTTATAATAATCTCCATTTGTTTGTGAGATAAATCAACTAATAATAATTTGTAATAATATAAAAAGTAATAAATCTATGAATGAAACATCATCATCTGGCTCCCAATCCCGGTCAACCTCGAGCACCAGGGAATCCCCATTTTTTTATGGCAGAACTCGGTACGCCATCGTCCCTAATAATTTAAATAAAAGCCTAGTACCTACTAATGTAAGAGCTACTTAGGTACATAAATATGTAGCGTCGAAAAAATGTGTAAAACAATAATATGTAGGTATGCTGCGGCCGAAATAATAGTAAAACTTTACATACAAGATGTTTTTTTGCGAAGTAAGTATACTTCAGACAATATATAAATTAATTTTATTGCACGTCCATCAGCAAATAGCTGTCCATGGAATTGGTATCTTCATATCGAAGCATATCGAGTCGTTAACTCGATTTCGGTTAAGTGAATATCAAAAAGAGGATTTTTTTCGATAGCACTGGCGATCGATTGGATATAACGGCCAATCGAGTGGTTGTTAATAGCTATGCAATGTACATACTACTATACTGCATAGTCTGTCTGACTAACCACAGAGAAATCGGAGTACTTACGTATATGTAAAAAGTATGCTGGTGGAAAAGGTATAAATCCTCTTCCTTTTTACCCGACTGCGGCGAAGCCCAAAAGGAGGGTAATGTGTTTGACGTGTATGTATGTATTATGTATGTATGTAAATGCCCGTTTCTTTGTTCCCTCATAACTCCTAAACGGATGAAGGGATTCGAATTAGGGATGCAACGATACAACGGCTATTACGATACTAATACAAATGACGAATACATCTTAATCTTCGATCAATAATAGTACTAGATTAAGCATCAGGAACAAAACTAAGTCGCTCAAGTGGCCACGTTTGCACACACGTAAACATCTACATAGCATCTTAGAAAAAAGTTCAATATTATTAACAACTTCAGATGATTATAAACCTTAACACTTGAACATAGCGTTCAATTATCATTGTAAAGTATATTTATTTAAGCCCTTTCATCAGAGAAAGATTAGAAGCAAAACATTTTAAATGTCGCTCCAAAGTAAAAAGTCATCAGTACAAAAATATTCATTCTAAAATGAAACTTAAACCACAGATTACAGATACTACACTCCATGTACTTACGCGCGCTAACTACCTACCGGGCGCCGGTCTATCGTAGCCCAATTGGCAGTGGGTTGTCAACAGCCGCGCGGCGCATACACGCATAATTATTATAATATTTCGGTCGACTTGAGTTTTCAAATCTTAAGAAATGGCTACTTCTGGTGCATTGTGTGCAGTGGATGGATGTAGATCCAGCAAGAGAAGAGATAAAAATTTATCTTTTTTCGGTTTTCCTCGTGATACAGAAATGTAAGTTTTATTTTGTTACTAGTGACCCGCCCCGGCTTCGCACGGGTGCAAAAATGGTATTAAAACCTTCCTCTTGAATCACTCTATCTATTAAAAAACCCGCATCATAATCCGTTGCGGAGTTTTAAAGATTTAAGCATACAAAGGGACATAGGGTCAGAGAAAGCGACTTTGTTTTATACTATGTAGTGATAGTGATGAAAAAATGTACTTAGGTACCTACAATTGTTTAATTAAATGATAAATGTTGTTTATTTTATAAATAGGTTTAAATTACAAACACTTTTACAAGCCACTAAAAATTCGGTCGTTTATAAAATAGTTGTAGGTAGGTACTTACATTTTTTCATCGACGATGTTTCGTTTCGAATTCGATGTTTTTAAATATACCCACGAAACAGGAGAAATTCCTAGCGTAGGACAATGTTTTAAAAAAGACAATATTTTCTTTCTTTTTACAAGATTATATTTAATTTCACTTGTTCCGTTGTCTGTCTGTAGTAAAATCTTGCTAATTTTTAACTGCCCGGCTTCCGATTGAGCGGATGCAATCGTAAGAGTAGGTATATGAATATCGCGTGACAATGCATTATTATGATGACATGGAGCTCATCTAATGATGGTCATAGGAACAGTATGCTGTTAGAATAAAGTTCTAATCAGCTTGCACTACAAAGCGGTTGTTACGTCTTTCGCTGCGGCCGAATAGTGCGAAATTAGTGGTATTTTGCGATTACAAAAAAACTATTGATTAGACTAAAAAGTAAAACATTATGATTTTAGTATGCTGCTTGTAGAATTAATTGACAAAAAAAAACAGAACGATGACATGTTTTTTAGTATGGTTTTTACACGTTAAAAGATTTTTTTAGAGGTATCTTCGTGTTTTTTTTCTATCGAGCAAAGTTAGTTGTATTATGTTTTCACATCACAATGTTACTAGCATATATCCTGAAGAATATCATATATTTTTCTGATTTTGTTTACTGCAGTGAATCATATACTTTTACGCATTATAAAACTCGCGTTTTAATTACGTCTGTTAGCCGCAGAATTGCAATTCGTTTTTATTTATATCGATTTCGTTTTACACTTATTTTTTAAACCAATTATAAATTCTGATACATTAAAAAACTTGTTTTATTTCATAAAGTATACTACAAATTCCTACTGACATCTTTGTCGACAGAGGCAGCCCTGGCAATTCACAATATCCACGCGGCGGCGCGCATCTACAAAGCAAAACTCACTTTAAGTTTGTAAGGTTAGGTGCATTTTCGTTCGCAGCGTCTATCGACTTGAAAGTGTAGGCTATTATAGCGGTAGACATTGAACATTTTGTATTCAGTGTAGTATCTGGTAATCTGTGCTTAAACTAAGCAATACGGTTAAAAGCATTTTGTGTACAATGTCGTGCTTATTCTATTGCGGAACTAGCGTTCCCTGTTCAAGAACATGATACAATAGTTGGTGCGTTGTAGCAATCATTGACCAAACAATTATAATATTCGCTGATTTAATTATATTTACAGTTTAATTATGTTTAAATATTATGAAAAAGCACATAATGATATTAAATTACCGAAAAAAAGATAATCCTTCCAAAACCTTGGTGTTACGTTACGGTGGTTATTTACGCAGTTTTTGAACGCATACTGCGGTATTTTGACGTCTTAATGTTGGCTATGATTGGACCATACTGATTTGAAATAAGACCACAAATACGTTTGTGGTCTTATAATCGGGCCGTTTTTGAAGCGCTTATCGGGAATCTAGTACAATAATGATCGAAGATCTTAATGGCCAAATACGATAACGAATTACGATACGAATGCATTACGATATTTGTTTAATACCATTTTGATGTTTTTTTAATAATAATAATAATAATAAATTTATTTACTCAAACAGACAGAATTTATTGAAATCTTTGTTGTATGTTATTAATTTATTATTGTAAGACTAGAAGCAAATTAAAAGTATAAAAAAAGTTATGCATTTTTGATCAATATATTTATTAAGTAATTTTATCAAGTTTCATCATTAACTTATATTTTAAATTGTTTGTTACTATTTGTTACATTTACTTACTATTATTTAATTTTAATTGTAGTCGTAATTTATTACTGGCAAATTCTTATTCAGAAAACAACATTTTTAAGTTTTTTCCCTTAAGTCGGTTTTTCTCATCACTGTATATCAGTCCTGCAGCCTGCTGTGGAGAATAGTCTTTCAGATGGCACCGTTGCAGGTTTAAGGGATAAATATTTCAATGCTATCCTTTTCGTTTGCGTTTCGTTTCACCCAAAAGAAACAGTAAAAATTTAAAAAAAAATGAAATAAATGTATCGTAAAAATAGCGTATCGTAATATTTACGATAACGAATGATCGTAAAGGTTTACGATAATCGCCGATATACGATTATCGTATCGGTATCGTTACATCCCTAATTCGAATGAAATATACGTCGTTAGATTCGTCTTGATGGCGCGAGTGCTATAGGCTACATTAAAATTAAAAAAACAATGAAAAAATTGCGGATTTTGGGGGCCAAATCGCGGAGTTCAAGAATTTTTTTTTTCCAATACCATCGAGTAGGGTATCGAAACAAAGGGTTTTAAAAGGAGATTACAAAAATATATAACACTTACCTATATGTTTAAAAGAAATTCAAAGTGACAAATCCTATAAACAAGCACAAAATTTAAATCATCTGCGAAGAATTTTACGCGATCAACGAAAGAACAAACACAAAAGAACTAAAAAGTTGGAAATAAAAAAAGTAGTTAAAAAACTAAAAAACCCGACTGAAAAAACTGAAAAGCAAAAAATAAGCACATTTTAAATTAAACAAAACTTGGAACCAGACGCCTTGTTCCAAGTTTCGTTTAATTTAAAAGGCTTGTGTTTAAACGCCTACCAAAAAAGAACCTATTTTACTACCAAAAAAAATCGAAATGCCGGCCAAAATGGATTAATCTTCACCAAATTGTGTTTCCTAAAGTATTGTAGGAATGAACCTATTTTCCTTTTTATTCTATACCATAAAGATTTATAAACGCCTTTAAAGTTAACTGCAGACCAAATATTTTATATTATCACCAAATGGATGTCACCAATATTGTTTTTTCACGACTTTCAATTTATCTCCATGACGCTAACACTAATATCTTCTGTCCCCGAAGTGCCGGGCCTCCGCCGGCCTCCTTCTTCGGCCTACGGCCCGGTGCCCATGCCGCCCATAAAGGATACTGTCGCGAGACGATCGTATTATAATTTTGGTTAATTGATTTGGTGAGCATTAATCCATTTTGGTAGGCAAAAAGAATATAAATACAACACGTACAATTATTCTGACGAGTGTCTAATTATTTTGGAACTTAAAACGTTATTCTTTAGGCACCTCGGTATAGGGTGGGTTTATTTTATTTGAAGTTAAAATATTTCATTTAGTACTTAACTGTACTTTAATCTAGGGTCTAAAAATCTTTTTTGGTGAGCATTTAAATTGTAGCCAATTTAAAATGTGCCCAGGTTACTCGCTTGAAATTAGGTTCGTAAAGCGAGCTGGGGTCTGTGTGTGCGTCCGCGATGACGTTTGCTGTCGGCGTCACCGTTGCTTTGAGGATTCAGGGTTATCTACAATTTGGATACTGGTGGACACCGGGGTCGAGAAATCTCTCTACGTCGGTGTCTACCGGTCGCACAGCGGTGACCAGGAGACGACCAGGCTTTTCGAACACCTGATGGAAAAGGCGGATTGTGCCCAGCAACGGTACCCAACGGCGGAGCTTCTTTTTCTGGGGGACTTTAATGCCCACCACGATGAGTGGTTGTTCCCGTTCCAGAAAACTGACCATGCTGGGAGAGGCGCGCAGATTTGCATTGTCGCTAGATCTCACTCAGCTGGTGAATGAAGCTACGCGGGTGCCGGATGTTGATGGACACACACCTAATTGCTTGGACTTGCTGCTGACTACTGACCCAGATAGGCACTCAGTATCGGTATCAGCCCCACTAGGAACATCTGACCACTGTCTGGTGAAGTCCATATCTGTCAGCTCCCCTCCAGATGATAGCCCTCAAGACGAGCGGCGAGTTTGGCGATACGAGTCAGCAGACTGGGATGAGATGCGGCACTTCTTTGCGTCCTTCCCTTGGCAGTCCGTTTGCTTTTCTGCGCGCGACCCCACTTGCTCAGCTGAGGCGGTTGCGGCCGTGACACGGCAGGGAATGGAATACTATATTCCATTCTCCGACATACCGCTCGGTCACAAGGCCCGTCCATGGTTTAATGCGGACTGTGCTCGTGCTGAGGCCCGAAAACAGTCTGCATACCAAGCCTGGGTGCAAGCTCGTGACCGTAAAGTTCGAGCGCGTCGGGTTCGCGCGAGGAAAAGAGCTTTCAATTCTGCCGCAAAGTCCTGTAAGCGGGTGATCCGAAAGGCGCGTTTCGACCACGTCAGTCGCATAGGGGCCAAACTGGCGTCCTACCCTTCTGGCAGTAAACAGTTTTGGTCCCTATCAAAATCGGTCGAATCTAATTTCTGCCGGTCCTCACTACCCCCCCTGCAAAAACCGGATGGGTCGCTGGCTCACTCCGCTACCGAGAAGGCAAATTTATTTGCATCTCTGTTTGCGAGCAATTCGCGTCTAGATACTGGGTCTAAACAGCCACCAACGATTCCTCGCTGTGATTCTTCGATGCCGGAGATCACAATACACATGAAAGAGGTTCATAGAGTACTTCAGAGCCTAGACGTGAATAAGGCTAGCGGTCCGGACGGCATACCAGCAAGGGTCTTAAGGAACTGTGCGCCTGAGTTGTCTCCTGTGTTGACACGCTTGTACCGCCTCTCTCTCAAAACCAGAACGGTGCCGAACTCCTGGAAGGTTGCTAATGTACAACCAGTGCCCAAGAAGGGTAGTCGTGCCGACCCCTGTAATTATCGACCAATCGCTATCACCTCCATACTGTGTAAAGTAATGGAAAGGGTACTCGACGGTAAGCTGCTGGCGCACCTTGAAGCGACCGCCAGTATGGTTTTCGCCGGGGACGGTCAACTGGGGATCTTCTGGTGTTAGCTACGCACTGCTGGGGCGAGGCCATCGAGAAACACGGCGAGGCCCTTGCCGTGTCGCTGGACATCTCGAAGGCTTTCGACAGGGTTTGGCACGCAAGTTTGTTGAGCAAACTTCCGGCATACGGCATTCCCGCTGACTTTTGCTGCTGGATATCTGACTTCCTGAGTGAACGGTCGATCCGAGTGGTCATTGATGGCTGCTCCTCTGACCTTATGGCTATCGATGCCGGAGTTCCTCAGGGGTCTGTTCTCTCCGCGACACTTTTCCTGCTGCACATCAATGACCTCCTTGTTCCTGGTATTGTTGGGTACGCAGATGACAGCACTGTCATGGAGAGTTATACATCCAGCGCAAAAGCCAGTGGTGATGAAGTACGTTCATTATGAGAGGCCATGGTAGAGCGAACGAATTCAGCCTTAAGACTTGTCTCCGAGTGGGGTGACGAGAATCTGGTAGATTTCAACGCCACCAAAACGCAAGTGTGTCTGTTCACCGCCAAAAGGAGTCTGTTTAATCTGGCCCCTACTTTCCGGAGTGCGTCTGTACAAGTTACTGACAGTCTCGAGCTTCTTGGCACGAAGTTGAGCGCGAATCTGAACTTCGGCGCCTACATCGAGTCGAAAGCTCAAACTGCGGCGAAAAAGCTGGGCATCCTAAACAAGGTTAAGCGGTACTTCAAGCGGACAGCTTTCAGTATTATATAAAGCTCAAGTCCGGTCTGGCATGGAGTATTGCTGTCACCTTTGGGATGGCTCAGCCAAATACCAGCTTGCCACACTTGACTCTGTAGAGCGCAGAGCTTGGAGGCTAATTGGTGACGATAAGCTGGTTATCAAGTTACATAGCCTGGCCCACCGTCGCAAAGTCGCATATCTGTCGGTCTTCTACAGACTGTACTTCGGAGAGTGTGCGCAAGAGCTCCACGAGCTGATCCCACCATCTCCCTTCTTCCATCGGGAGACTAGACGTACTGCAGGGTATCACCGATACCTAGTCGACATTCCACACATTCGAACGAAGCGCTTTGCTGGGTCCTTTATTATGCGCACAGCCAAGGAGTGGAATTCCCTGCCTGCGTCGGTTTTTCCGAGTTCATATAACCCTAATCTGTTTAAGTCGCGAGTAAACAGGCTTCTACTGGGTATGCTCGTTCCATCGTCGACATCATCTCTGCCCTTAGGGCAAGATTGAAGTCAAGAGCAAGCCCATTTATAATAATAATAAAAAAGTGCTTGTTTTTTGCTTTTCACTTTTTTCAGTCGGGTTTTTTTTAGAAGTCGGTTAAAACTTAAAAATGAATTAGACCAGTGCTTTTACCTTCAAAAAAGGTAAAAAAGTAAAGAAAATTATAGTAGGATGAAACCCAATGGAAAAGGTAGACAATATAACAAAAATTAATGAAAATAGTACATTGTTACCTTAGGGGTGAAAGGAACTTATTTAGTCCCGAGTCGGGGTTTGGCGCCTGAGCGCAGCGAGGGCGCTAATAGTTCGAGGGACTAAATAAGTCTTTAACCCGAGGTAAACACTGTGCTTTTCATTACGAATACAAGGAAAGTTGATGGCTTGCCCCAATTACCTAAATCGATGAATAGGCTTTGCTCCTAATTACATCGGTTGATGGCAATAGGCTTACTCCTAATTAGATTAGTTAATGGCAATAGGCTTGATCCTAACTAGATTAGTTGATGGCAATAGGCTTGATCCTAATTACATCGGTTGGGGGCAATAGGCTTGCCACCAATTAAATCCGTTTTATGGCAATAGGCTTGCTCCTAATTAGATTAGTCGATGGCAATAGGCTTGCTCCTAATTACCCAAATCGGTGGATGACAATAGGCTTGCTCCTAATTATATCGGTTGATGGCAATAGGCTTGCTCCTAATTAGCTTGATTGATGTCAATAGGCTTGCACCTAATTAGATTGGTGGATGGCAATAGGCTTGCTCCTAATGACATCGGTTGATGGCAATAGGCTTGCTCCTAATTACATCAGTTAATGGCAATAGGCTTGCTCCTAATTACATTGTTTGATGGCAAATAGGCTTGGTCCCAATTAAATCAGTTGATGGCAATAGGCTTGCTCCTAATTACATTTGTTGATGGTAATAGGCTTGCTCCTAACACATCGGTTGGTGGCAATAGGCTTGCTCTTAATTACATTGGTTGATGGCAATAGGTTTGCTCGGATCCCTATTACAACAAATAATTTGACAGCTATCAGTAGAAAGCGATTCTCCCTAGGGCTGAAAAGTAGTACTTTCAAACCGCTCCGCAGGCATGCTCTGACCTACTTTCAGAGTATGAGTAATGAAATAGTACATTGTTACCTTGGGGGTGAAAGGAACTTATTTAGTCCCCGAGACGGGGTTTGGCGCCTGAGCGCAGCGAGGGCGCTAATAGTTCGAGGGACTAAATAAGTCTTTAACCCGAGGTAAACACTGTGCTTTTCATTACGAATACAAGGAAAGTTGATGGGAATAGGCTTGCCCCCAATTACCTAAATCGGTAAATAGACTTTGCTCTTAATTACATCGGTTGATGGCAATAGGCTTGCTCCTAATTAGATTGGTTGATGGCAATAGGCTAGCTCCTAATTACATCGGTCGATGGCAATAGGCTTGCTCCTAATTACATCGGTTGATGGCAATAGGCTTGCCCCCAATTACATCAGTTGAAGGCAATAGGCTTGCTCCTAATTACATTGTTTGATGGCAATAGGCTTGGTCCCAATTACATCAGTTGATGGCAATAGGCTTGTTCCTAATTACATTTGTTGATGGTAATAGGCTTGCTCCTAATCACATCGGTTGGTGGCAATAAAAGGCTTGCTCCTAAATTACATTGGTTGATGGCAATAGGTTTGCTCCCAATTACAACAAATAATTTGACAGCTGTCAGTAGAAAGCGATTCTCCCTAGGGCTGAAAAGTAGTACTTTCAACCCGCTCCGCAGGCATGTTCTGACCTACTTTCAGAGTATGAGTAATGAAAAATAAATTACAGTCGACCTGAGAAAAACGGTTTATTTCGATTTCCAACAAAACTACAAGTCCTATGGGAAAACGTTAAATTGCAAAGTTGTAGGTAATAAAAATATCTACAACTTTTGTATTAACACTTTTTTCACATAACCTCAAAATGTATGTGAAAAATTCAAATAACCAAGTTTCTGTTTTTTAATTTTTATCTCTTACAAAAAACATTTTTTTTTCACGAAATTTAGTGAAAACTTACCTTTTTATGCCCTTAATACACTGTAATTTTTTTGATTAAAAATATTTATTTTTACCTTATTATTGACTTAATATCGAAAAATCAGCCATATTTTCAATCAAAAATTCACCCGTCAAAATATCTGTTTTTTTTTAAAAGTCGGTGGGCGTTGTGTTTCTTATAATCTCTACTTTCGGATGATGTATAAAAAATATACATTGCAATGGTAAATTTTCTCAGAAAATGCAAAATCAGCTGCTGCGAAATAATACCCACTACCAAATAATAAGGCCTAGACAAGAAATTATAAGCGTATTTATTGCTGTTTTATGCCTATTTATTGTTATTTTAAGATAATTTATATATCGTGGAGACTGGAGACCTGCGGAAAATTTTGGCCCATCAAAACGTATTTCACAGAGAAGTGGGGAAGAGCCTAGGAGGGTTTGGCCCTTTTTTTTTTTTTTTTGGTGGGTGGAAAATCATCGAATGACCCCCCCCGCTCTTGGGCAGAGCGAAGGGGAGTGTCAGACCAGACTTCTACTGACTAAAAACCGAACCCATGTTCCTTCTTTGCCCTTGCGCCGAGGCCACGTAATCTAGTACAAAAATCCGCGGCCCCGACTACCTGTTATTTCGTAGCAGCTGATTTTGCTTTTTCTGAGAAAATTTACCATTGCAATGTTTATTTTTTTACATCATCAGAAAGTAGAGATTTTAAGCAAGAAAACACCCACTGACTTTAAAAAAAACAAATATTTTGACGGCTGAATTTTCGATTAAAAATATGGCTGATTTTTCTATATTATTATTAAGTCATAATAAGGTGAAAAATAAATATTTTTAATCAAAAAAATTACAGTGTATTTAGGGCATAAAAAGGTAAGTTTTCACTAAATTACGTGAAAAAAAATGTTTTTTGTAAAAGATAAAAATTAAAAACCAGAAACTTGGTTATTTGAATTTTTCACATACATTTTGAGGTTATGTGAAAAAAGTGTCAAAATCAAAGTCGTAGATCTTTTTATTCTCTACAACTTTGCAATTTCATTTTTTTCCATAGGACTTGTAGTTTTGCCGGAAATCGAGATAAACCGCTTTCCCCCTTAAAAACCCCCCCACCCCCACTTCCCGACCTCAGATCGACCGTAATTTATTTTTCCTTTAATTTTTGTTATATTCTCTACTTTTTCCATTGGGTTTCATCCTACTATAATTTTATTTGTTTTCAAAAATTACTGGTTAGGTACATTAAAATTTCGTTCCACAATCAGGAAATGAACTTTGTTCATGTGAAATTGCCTAGACATTGTTGATGTGTTTACGTTTAGAGTAATATAATATGATATGAACGTCTTTACAGCGCATAAATTATTATTTACCATTGTGCTGCTATAAAATATAGAACAATGGTTTTACTAAATGTAAGTGTTGACTCACCTAAAGGTCATGTTGCTACGTTTTACTTGTCAAGTATGAAAAAATAAAATTTTAATTAGGAATTGAGATTGAAATTTTTGTTTTAACAGGCAAAAGACTACAAGAATGGGTCTGTGTGGTGGTTTGTTGCACGTTGTGTGTCTTTGCTGGTGTTCTCATGGCCAGACACATACAAGCGGATGCCTCATTATTTTTAGCAGCAATTTCTGGTGTTCTAACAGCAGATTTTGCTTCAGGCGTAGTGCATTGGGCTGCTGACACTTGGGGAGCAGTTGATCTACCTGTCATAGGCAAAGTAATAATATTCTCATTTAAACATTTAACTAGATAATTAATTGTTGGCTATGTTCTTGTTATTGTGCTATATCTATACGTATTCACAAATGCTTATCTACATCCATGTCACTCATTGCAGACATTTCGTATTCTTTATAAATCATTAGCCATTTCTTGATCCAACCTATAATAAAAATACCATTGCTATCAATGATAAGATAAACAGAGTTGATAATAGCGAAATAATAAATACATGAACTTGAATTAACTCCTCTAAAACGTATTAACTTAAATGCTACTTAGGTCATGTAAAATTGAAGCACTCACCGACCACAGCCCATGTAGGAATACCAAAAGTGTGTATGTACCATATATATGCACTCCCATGTTTTGCTTACTGACGACGTGCGTAGCTGTTCGGAGTTCGCAATCTCCCGATTCTATGCATAACGTCTATGTCAAAATATCTTTTATTTAACTGAAACCTTTAACTCTAATAATGCCACATTTTTTCGATTTTCGATCCGATCCAGCTTGTCCCTTACTGCCATCTCCCAGCGATGCCATAATTTGAGGATCGTATCCCATCCGAGGTTCGTGCCTGGAAAAATGTATAATACTCTGTCATTGAATTATTCGTGCTTACCTGACATTCGCTTTCTAAAACTGGCTGGATTGTTATCGGTTTCAGATAAATTGAGTTTGTGACCCCTAATCCCCTAATCCTTAAGTTACCAATGATTAGATTATGAATAATACTGAAAATAACATTAACGCTTATGGCTCTTTTATTGCCGTATGTCCTATTTTTGTTGTGTGATTGATACTGATCGATTTTTGTGTTTTTTGCCCTTTTTTGGCAAAAATCCGTCGTAGGTAGGTAGCCCTCTTATCCTTGCTTTACCTGTTACAGAACTTCCTGCGCCCGTTTCGTGAACATCACATCGATCCAACATCAATAACTCGACACGATTTTGTCGAGACTAATGGCGATAACTTTGCGGTTACCATTCCTGTTTCAGCGACGATTGTGTGGCGTCTCATTACCTATGACGATGCAAGCATCAATGCACAATTTCACTGGATTGCTTATTGGTATTTGTGCTGTATTTTCGTAGCAATGACTAATCAGGTAACTATAAATCGTTTTACCATTTTGAGTAGTAAGTTAGGTAGTAGATTTTGACATTATTCGGAATTTTAACGTTTACACATAAATTGTTTTTCAGATTCATAAATGGTCGCATACATATTTTGGTCTACCAATATGGGTGGTGTGGTTACAAGACTGGCACATAGTGTTGCCGCGTCGTCATCACCGTATTCACCACGTAGCGCCGCACGAGACTTACTTCTGCATCACCACTGGCTGGCTCAACTGGCCCTTGGAAATACTTCACTTCTGGTCCATACTCGAGACTATGATCGAAGCAGTCACTGGTTGTAAACCCCGAGCTGACGACATGAAGTGGGCACAGAAACGTTCCTAGAACATAATGTGCTGAATGGTATAGGTACATTTTTTATAAGTACAACTAACACTCGTCCACATCTACTGAATCAATTAATAAGGATAGGTTTAATATTTTGCTATAAAAGATAAAAGCAATTAATTGTGAGACACATAATAGAGTACTAAGTTGCTTATTTTAATATTGCTAGATTCAAGGAAAAGCAACATTCCCACCAACCCGCCAATAGCCATAAGATGAATTGAATTATAATTAGAAAATAAGGTGTAGATAGTGTGATTAGTTAGGATACTTGTTACATTTAGGGCGCTGTAGGTAACCACCCTTTTTTTTTGGTGGGTGGAAAATCATCGAATAACCCCCCCCCCCGCTCTTGGGCAGAGCGAAGGGGAGTGTCAGAGTTCTACTGACTAAAAACCAAACCCATGTTCCTTCTTCGCCCTTGTGTCGGAGCCGCGTTAACCTTTCGATAATCCACAGCCCCGACGGGGTAGGTAACCTCCTAAAGGCGTAATAAATGGGTCAAGTTAAGTAAGTATTAAAAAAGCCTTAGGGAGATATTTCTACTGGTGCCTATTTAATTGTATATCTAATGACTATTGGCGGGTTAGTTTAATTCCACACTGTGGTGCTGATTCTCTTTTTGCATATTTCCTATTTTGATGACACAAATATTTTTCTATTTTATTATACCAACGAAACGTATCCATCCATCATCCATGCATGATAGTAAAGTTCTTGTACCTACAAATATAAAATGTCATAGAAAATACAAGTAGGTATGTACTTCTGATGTATTTTTTTTTGTTTTTCTGATTGTGTGCCTGACTAGGTAGGTACCACACTTGCCGGCTTTACGCTGCGGAAGGTATAGTCTGCCCACTTATCATACCATAACTTTTCTAGGAGCGTATCAGGCAAAAACAAATTTTATACTGAAAAGTATGAGATACATGAGAGCTTTAATTCCCTTTTTTGCTATTTTTGAACCGTTTTATCGCTAAAGGAATCATGATTTATGATGGGCCGTTGATAAGTTCTAGTGGGCATAGTGTTCTGTGTCATGTTTCTTTTCGTACTTGATTCGTTGATAGCACGGTCTTGGTACGGTACGGTGTAGTAGTGAGCAGACTCTTTTAACGTACTTACGCCAATGTTATAGTCAGTCCAAAATCAGTAGTAACAATTTCGACAGAGCTACAGGTTCTGTCGAAAGTCGTAGTTACATTACATCACCCGGATATCGAACCAACAGGGGTGCGAAAAGTAACATGCCTTATTTTTGTAATACGTCCGAAAGCATCACTTCTTTTAATAAACAAAGCACATACAGGGTGTAAATAAACCTGCTGTGAAAAATTTGGAACTTTGACCCCCAATATCTCCGTAACTAGTCGGTTCCCAGGTATGGTCTAGAACAAAAAATAATCGCAGTGGTGGGGAGAGCAAGTGCCCTTCGTTTGCTTTAAGGGTACATTTACACCTTTTATGTCTCCTATCTTAAATTTAAGAAACACCTTGCGATAGATATTTCAATGACCTAGAATAAATTCATAGTTCTGACTATGAATTTATTCTAGGTCATTGAAATATCGAACTCAGCATTATTTTCCGTCTATTTTGTCTGCAAAATAGACGGAAAATAATGCTGAGTTTGCATTAATTCCCATCAAGCTGGATTTTCGCATGAAAATGGTGATTCGTAGGGAAAAAAGAATTAATTCTTAACTTTTTGTAGAAAATTCTATCTAGAAACCTTGTCTGATCAGGGTACACGGCAGTGCCCCCGCCAAGTCGAGCGCGAAGCAAACACTGACGTACCATCCTTTACTGGAACCATTTCGCCGCATTTTCAAGCCCCTATTTGAGAACCTCTGGATAAGACCAGAACGCAGAAATTTTCGTCATCCAGTAAGCTATAAAATTACACTCAAAATAAAAAAAATCAAGTCTGTAGGTCATTTAGTTCCGAAGATAAGCGAAAGCAAAGTTTCGCATTTATGACACTCATTCACTCACTCATGATCATCAGAATAGAACTAGTACTTCCCATAAACTCAGAGAGCTGAAATTTGGTACAGAGTTAGGGTTTAATGGCCACATAAAGGGAAAACTATAAAAACTAGGATAATCGAAGATCTGGAGTACCTGGTGACCCTTAAGTTTCTACAAAAAGAAGTGAAATCCCACCAAAAACATTATGTAAAAAACTAGCCAAGTCTCGATGGAGCTGCTTGTTTATCTCTAAAAAGTAATGAAATCTAGACAATGTCGTACCAACTCTAAGGTTCCTTACTGCGATTTCTTTATTATTATAGTTAACGTTGTGTGACTTGGCCGTGGAAGGGTACACAAGGGTACAAAACCAGGTGCTCCATGACACCATTGCACCAATCTGTCGCCAGAACCGCTACCTCGCTTAACAAATATAGGTAGTTACCACAGATAATAACATTACGTGTAAACAAAATTGACTTGTACGCACTAACGTATAAAGAATGTTGAACGGCCAAGTCACACAACATTAACTATAATAATAAAGAAATCGCAGTATGGAACCTTAGACTTGGTACGACTTTGTCTAGATTTCATTACTTTTTAGAGATAAAGAAGCAGCTCCATCGAGACTTGGCTAGTTTTTTACCCGACTGCGGCGAAGCCCAAAAGGCCCTCCTTTTGGGCTTATTACAGAATGTTTTTGGTGGGATCCTTTTTACTGTAGCTCTTATCGTTTCAGACATATGCGTAAAATAAAAATTGGTGACCTTTGACCTCGAATAAAAAACAACGCACAAGCAGGATTGATGGGAATTTTGACCCACGATTTGTAATGACGTATTTAAGACCTGTGCTAACATCCAGCTTGTTGGGAATCATTAGCATGTAGGACATATTTTACACACTGTATATTTTTTAAATGCTATCATTTGTGAGGTGAACGAAACATCCAGTCTGAGAAATTTTACCTTGTCGCTTTGAGATAAAAAAAAGAAAATGGCATTTATTTAGATTTATAATAATATATTAATAATAATGCCAGCCTATTATAGTCCCACTGCTGGGAAAATTCCTCTTCTCAAACAGAGAATACAAAAATATTAGAGATTCAATTCCTTTCATAATACATATGCCAATACAGCTAGGTTTCAAATAATTGTGGCAGCAATTGCTAATTTATAACTGCGGACTGCCTTAGCAAAGTTAGGTAAGAAAGATGTTAATAATTTCACCTTAGACAGTGACTGATGAAGTGATGATACGACTAGGCCTAAATTTAATCTAATAACATTTGCAGAAGAATTCTTAATATAATAGAGTAAGATCCCAGGGCCGCCAGACGTCACGTATTTTCTGACGAAGGAAATGTGGACGATTGAGTAGTGTTAGTATGAACACGAAGTATTATAATATCTGTGGTATGAACTAAGAACGCACGACTACCAGCTAGCTTGCTTAGACGGCCAATTTTCAGGTATCAGGCTATCAAGGTAGGATTACTAACTTCACGTATTTTCTGACAGCTGATTTTTACGTATATTGTAGGCAATATCCTTAAAAATAAGTTGCCAACACTCCCAGACACTTCCTAGCGGCCGTTTTGCCTATCGGACGCTTTAAAGTTCCCAAAAAGTTTAGACTTAAACGTATTGTGACTGTTTACCCGAGAACGCATGGCATCGCTCGTGTGGCTGACATACAGACCTCCACATCCACTGGACTCATTCGGTGGGCATTCAACAGGATCTGTCCATTGCCTGTGTCTTCAGAATTTTGTTGAAAACGTTGCTTTGACCACTCGGGTGCATGTTGGAGCGCCTGCCCATTATAGCATGACAATAACCCGATCAATTAGCTTTAAGTATTAAAACATTAGGAGTTTATGTATTCTTTAAAGCGTCTGTTAAGCAATACGGCCGACGGAAAGTGTCTGGGAGAATTTGCGATTTATTTTTAAGGATATTGCCTAAAATATACGTAAAAATCAGCTTGGAGAAAATACGTGAAGTAAGTAATTTTTGTATGTACCTTGATGACCTGATACCTGAAAATTGGCCGTCCAAGCAAGCTAGCTGGTAGTAGTGTGTTCTTAGTTCATACTAACACTACTCAATCGCCCACATTTCCTTCGTCAGAAAATACGTGACGTCTGGCGGCCCTGGGATCTTGGACTATAACATAATGTACAAGGTACCTTCTCTTTCGAAAATTAGATTCCGGCAAAGGGTTTATCTGCTATAATACTAATTAAAAACCGGTGCTAAATTTTAAGCTAGCATATTAACTTTTCGTATATGAATTTATTAATAATTATACAGTGTATTTGGATATCGCTTACTGATATTTTATTACCTACGTAATTCAATAAAATAAGAACTTTATTTTTTTGCAAAACTAGTTGCATACTACCACAAACTCTGCACAGTACCGTCATTAGAAATTGAGTTTAACTTTGATACAAGCTTGAAACTATGGGCCAGTTTTTGTATTTCGTAGTTTGGTCGCACTCGCACGACCGCCGCCCGAGAAAAAGAAGAAGGAACTACTTGAACTTTCCTTTTCCCAACTAAGTTGGGGTCGGCTTGCAGTCTAAAAGGATGCAGCTGAATACCAATATTTTATATGGAATGACTGCCTATCTGACCTCCACCACCCAAATAATACCGGGTAATAATGGCCCTTTGGTTATCTTATGACTTATACTTTGGTTGAACTTTTTAGACTAAAGTACCAAATAAAAAAAACTTTTTAACAAAAAATAAAACCGACTTCAGGAAAAAAATACACAAAAAAGTGAAAAATAAACTTTAGACGAAAAATCATTTTCTGAAGTCGGTGACTTTTGTTTCTTTGATTTCATTTTTTTGCCACCGACTTCAGAAACTGATTTTTCTTCTAAAGTTTATTTTTCACTTTTTTGTGTATTTTTTTTTGAAGTCGGTTTTATTTTTTGTTAAAAAGTTTTTATTTTTCACTTTTTAGTGGTCCACATGTAAGTTCACGTGTTCATGGGTCATAATGTGGACAATGTAGCTTTTTTTTTTAGTTTTGTTGATTTTTCAAAAACCGCTTGTCCGATTTCGATAAAAAAAAATGGGACCATTTGGGAAGTAAGTAAACCCTTTCCAACAAAAAAATAATTTTTCAAATCGGTTAGCAAGCGACGGAGTTATGCCCGAACAAACATAAAAAAAAACAAACAAACATCCGAATTGAGAACCTCCTTCTTTTTTAGAAGTCGGTTAAAAATGGCTGTTTCGTAAACGTAGCTCTAACGTATTAGTCAAAACGTTACGGTACCTATAATGAATTAAGCCATACTTAATAAAAACGCGCTACATTATTTTTGCATCTAAATTATTCATAATATAGCGTCAAGGTAGGTAAGAATCGATCTTACCACAGAGTACAAGGTCAAATTTAATTAGCCGGCGAAACTCCGCAGACATGACGTGTATCGATATCTAAACATGATAAATACAGGGTGTAAACGTACCCATCACGAAGCCGTCAACCAAGCATTAAGTAGGAACACCAAACTAAGTAACTCTACGCAAAAATGATTGCTGAGAAACAATTTTCTTTTTTGGGGTGAATAATCACTTATCAAAAAACGATTTTTATGACCTTTGACCTTAGATTTTAAATAAACGTGGATGTCGAAATACAAATTAATGTATACGAGTTTGTAGCTGGGTATCTCAAATTCCGAGATTCTTACCTAATTTTGGCTAATTTGACTGGACTTAATAGGTACCTACAAAATGTTCAAGAATAAGATCAATACATAATACCTTTATCCTGTAGACAATAATATTTTTACTCATGTGTGTTAATAAGATGTTAATTGTAACCTGAATATTTATATATACTTACTGTACGAAAAACTAACTTTAAAAAATAACTAGAACGTCATAGGTACCTACACAATATTATTTGATAAAGGTACGTAAGTACAGGGTGGAAGGGGCACAGATATACGGTCTAATACGGTTACCATGATCCGGTACGAGCATGTATGATGTACTGAATATGTCATAATTACCCACTTGTGTGTCGGTTTTTTATTTCGCTTCCACCCTTTAAAAACACTAAGCTAGTGGGCTGTGAGAATAACGGATGGTTATTCGACTTGTGAAAGAACGTAACAAAAACTTTGTTTCAACCTGAGGTTTCAACATACTTGTTCGTAAATTGCTTTAAGTTCACAATGCTTTTTATTACTGTGCGAATGAGTTTTTGACCATTATTCTCATTATTCTCCTCTGTTTGACGTAGGAATGATCATCATGTGTGTCATGTGTCATTATGTCGGAAGATTTGGACAACAAACTTGGACAACAGACAGGGCCTGATTTACCCACAGGCTAATAAGGCTAGAGCCTAGGGCGCAAGGACCTAGGGGGCGGCGTTTGGGAAAATACGTGTGTTAAAAAACTAAATGAGCGCGTGAGCGCCGCAGCAGCCCCGCACCCCAACCCCGCGCCCGGCCGCGCCACGCGCGCGCCTCTTTCATTTCACAACAAGTTTAAACTGGTTTTTTCCGCTATTTGATAATTCTCTCTTTCATTTGACACATATGAGAGGTAGGACAGGTGGATTGAGTGAGAAAAAGAGCGGTCTCGGTAAAGGCAAAGCCTGGGTCCTGGCCTCAGAGACTCTTGGGCCCCGACTGGAGGGGTTATTAAGCGCGTGCTTGGAAAGAGGCCAGTTCCCGCTTCGTTGAAAGACGGGGAAGCTGGTTCACATTCAGAAGCCGGGGCGCCCTGCGGACTCGTTGTCCGCATACCAGCCCATTGTGCTACTCGACGAGGTGGGCAAGCTCTTAGAAAGAGTAATTACAAACCGCCTCGCCGAGCACCTTGAGGGAATGGGTCCGGATTTTGCGAAACACCAGTTTGGTTTTCGTAAGAGGCACTCGACGGTGGGTGCCATCATGCGCGTGAGAGCCCTCACCAGGGGGTTGCGGTCTCTCGGGGCGGTGTGGTCTTGGCGGTGTCTCTCGACATCGCCAACGCTTTCAACACCATGCATTAGGGAGGCACTCCAGTATCGCCGGCCTACTTTCGTCGTGTAGTCGGGGACTATTTGACAGACAGGGCTGTCATCTATCCTGGTCAAGACGGACAATGGAACCGGCAAGAGATGTCGTGCGGTGTTCCGCAGGGATCGGTTCTGGGGCCGCCCCTGTGGAACATCGGTTACGACTGCGTGCTGCACTCCGACCTCCCTAGCGGCGTCACTGGCGTCAGCGTAGTTTGCTACGCTGATGATACGCTTGTGTTGGCACAGGGGGGGTCGCATGAGGCGGCGGCCGACAATATGACACGCGGGGTTGCGATAGTCGTGGAGAGGGCGACAGACCGTGTCGACGGCGCGTTCGTATTCCACGCGCACCTCAAAGATATGCCAGCAACATGGAAGGGGCCCGCAAGGGCCGTTGTGACTGCCAGTTGTTCGCAAGAGATACCGCGGCCTCGACATAAAGGGCTAAGAAGGAACATGGGTGGTTTTTAGTCAGTAGATGTTTGACACTCCCTTCGCTCTGCCCAAGAGCGGGAGGGGTTATCTGATGATTTCCCACCCGCCAATAAAAAAAGATTACTTAAGCTCTCTTCTGTACTTGTAATTTAATAAGTTGCACATGTATGAAAAGGTAGGACAAGTCAGGCTGGGGGCGCGTATTCTTAGTTAGCCTAGGGCGGTCAGAACTCTAAATCAGGCCCTGACAACAGATTTGGTCAAAGAATGATAGGTATATAGGTCCTATGAAAGCTGACTGCTATATATTAATAAAATAGGTACCTACCATATTGGACGCCCACTTAAAATTTATCTTTAAAATGGACTAATACAATTTTCAAGGGATAGGGTTGAAAACGCAATATATAGAACTTATGACCACGAACCATCCACGAACCGGAATTCTGAATTCTGGGGTACCTACCGGTTTCACAAACACAATCGCAGGTGAATCATGCTGGTTTTCCCGGTTTATACTATGGGATTGAATCCGGGCTTCGGATGCCCTATTAATGACACATTATTTTGAGATCGATGCCGATGGTTTCGATCCTAAAGGGGAAAGGGGGCGTCCATAAATTACGTGAGGTGTTTTAGGGGGGGAGGGGGTCGAGTCAAATCTCATGTAATCTTACGTTGGAGAGAGGGGGGTCTCGGCAAATATCACGCAATTTTTTTCTGACAAACAAAAAAATATACTATTTTGGTCCATTTAAAATCCAGATTGTGACGTGTATAAATAAACTCTTAGCAATATTGATTACTAGTCTTAATACAATTCAACGCGTTTACGTAAGAAACCCACATTTTGAAAAATCTCACGTGAGATTGGGGGATGGAAGAGGGGGTTGAATAAAATCTCACGACTTCTCACCAGGTAAGGAGGGACGGACAGAAAATTAAAAAAAAAACACCTCACGTAATTTATGAACGCCCCCAAATGAAAGACGATAGGGCGCGCGGCGCGGCCAGGGCACAGTATAAATATGGACAGTACCGAAACTAAGCCTAGTTGATGCGATAACTACCTACGCTCCATTGAAGCCATAGGGTTGTCCCTTTTAATGTTGATGATATTGTTTTTTTTTATTAAATATTTTTATTCTGTTGTGATCAATGAATCGAATTGAAATAAGTAACTAGCTTACTACTAACCTTTTTAAATTGTATATTTAAATAGGTTAATCTCAACAAAAGACAATACTTTATACACGGAAAGCAGTTTAATACTAGTATTAAAACACAGCAAACTTGTAGAACTATAGATCTTTAACTTTGTCATTACGGTGTAACGTTTTACAAGTTCTCGCTCCCGGCGAGCTGCGGTTGGACGATGAAAACGACACCCATGACGAATAAGTCAATATTTTTTAGCCGCCATCTTGTATTTACATTTTGACAGCACTATCGGCTTCAACACCCTCGAAAACCATGAAAACGACACCCATGACGAAAAAGTCAATAATTTTCAGCCGCCATCTTGGATTCACATTTTGACAGCACTATCAACTTCAACACCCTCGAAAACCATGAAAACGACACCCATGACGAAAAAGTCAATAATTTTCAACCGCCATCTTGGATTTACATTTTGGCAGCACTATCGGTTTCAACACCCTCAAAAACCATGAAAACGACACCCATGACCAAAAAGTTTATAATTTATTACAGCCGCCATCTTGGATTTACATTTTAACACTTCTCGGAAAACCACAACAACGACACGACACCCGTATCATCCCTACGTAATGTCCATAAAATTATATAATAAACTACCCGCATCAATAAAAAAAGAAGAAAAAATTCACATATTTTAAAAAAACCTCAGACAATTTTTGATAAGCAAAAGTTACTACTCGGTGAACGAATACTTAGGTGATAGACTTATAAAGTCATAACTTAAGTAAGTACTCGAGACTTAAAATTATTATTTTATTTATTAATGACTACTACTCATCTCTCAATAAATACCTGTTTTATGTACTATGTTTTATACTATTAATATCTCAGAAAGTGCCTACCTATATTTTACATATCAACAAATGCTTCCTCTCTCCTAACTCACTTGTGTTTGCTGTGCCCGACAGGGTCCATGTGATCTAATTTTAATTTTTACCACCTAAGTTTTTACATGTGGAATGCAATAAAGTATTGAGTATTGAGTATCAAAACAATTCATAATTATGATTGCAGCCGCCATCTTGGATTTAGTTTTTAATACCACTAACAGCTTTAAATACTCTCAAAACTTAAACAACGATTTACAAATGAGTTCACGAATTCATTATGATCGATCACAAGGACATAATAGGTATAATTCGATAACAATAAATCATTCTTACTTTTCAAAATTAGTAGGAAGTTTAAAATACGATATCACCGGTTTTGATGAAGCCGAGTTCAAACACCCGTATACCGCGCAATACGTTCTAAACTTTTACGTAAACTAACCACTCGTCTCGGCGCGGCACGCACAACCACAGAACATATTATATACTCTAGCGACGCACAACTGAGAGCACTGCAGTGTTCGATAGGGCATCGATGCGCATGTTTGTGTGAGTGTGCGGTTTCGAGCGTTTGTATTTGTAGGCAGTTTACGTACTGTCCATATTTATATTGTGGCCAGGGCTTCACCGTGCGCAATCCTGCACTCGCGAAAGAGAGTACAATAGGTATGTAACGGGGCCTTTTAGGTAGCTATTTTATTTAATTATACATAATAAGCAAAAACTATTTTAAGTGTTTTTCTAAAATATACACAATTATATATTTTCTCGCATGCATTTTAAAAAAACCTACTTACACAAATTAGAATTAATATAAGGCTAAACGAGCAATGAAAGAAATGTCATGCAATACTTTAATAAGTAGGTACCTACTTCAATTAATGATGTATTCTTTACACAGAATTATTAATGTTACGTTATGACAATTATAAATTTCAAAAAAAATTGTTTGTTGTTTTATTTACCTCAAATAAGAGTCTAATCAGTGGCGGATTAACCACGTAGCAGGACAGGAGTAGCAAATGCTTACCCTGCGTGCCCGCGTACCCAAACATACACTCACTTAAAAAAATAAAGCGCAGGTGGGCTTTCGCCTAATTTTTTTGCCCTCCAAGTTCATGTAACTGTCAAGAATGAGTATATAAGGTCATTCTTGACAGTTACATGAACTTGGAGGGTTGTAATGATGATATTGATGATTATAATTCTGTAACTGCATACGTCTTAAAGCCGCAAATCATATTTTCACTAACATACAACCTAGCACTGGCCTGCAAATCGCTAAAAACGTAAGAAAATTTGAATTTCGCGGGCTACCCTGGAACATCAACCTTAAGATTAAGACATCGCAGGTCCTTTAGATTTTGAATTTACTTGATATTTCAGAAACGTAATGTATGCCTTTTTCGACTAAGGGCCGGCGCACATATGGCGGAGCGCAGCGCAGAGCATTTTTCACTGTCAAACTATTATCGACATTGTCCTCATTATCTAAAATCAATAGGGTAGTTAACAAAACAAATCTAAAGGCTGTTCCAGACAGGATCAACCGGGCCTACCACGGGCCCATAGATGACAGGACAACAATCCGGTTATCCGGACGGGAGCAAATGGGCCGCGATTCGCGCCCGCTAAACCTGTATACTTATACCTAATCTTACCTCCACTTCGAGCCGGTCTCACTCCCGTGACCACTCGCAAGTTTGAGTTAGTGTGTATTGTGTGTGTTTGTGAACCTTGCGATGGCCAGCAGCCAGATCCGGGCTCTCCAAGACGACCCGGCTTCCTCAGCTCGCCAACCGACCACGGCGACCATGCCTTGTTCACACCACTTCCCGTTCCACTTATAGTCCAAACAAAAGGCCTCGGTGCTCCGAAAATCCGAAATAGCACTCCCGAATACGAGGCAAACCATACCGTTAACTAGTATATAATACTGGGTGGCCGCGAAACTGACCTACCAAGTCAACTTAACGTGTCCGTTTCGACCGCGCGGCCACGACGTTTTTTTTTTTTAAAAAATGTACCAAGTTTATGTAAAAGTTTGTAAAAGTTGATACCCAAAACCATAAATTTGTCAAAGTTAAGGTTACAAAGGGTTTGAACGTGGCCGCGCCATCGAAACGCGGAGAGCCGCGCGGCCACGGAGATCTTTAGGTAAAACTAAGCGTTGCAGAGACCTGCAATTTAGGTAAATAGCAGATTCAATATGTAAAAAATTTGTAAAAATATAGAAAAAAATCCTAGGTTTATATTTTAGGAGCTGTAACACTAAAACCCCATGGCCGCGCCATTGAAACGGTGAAAAATACGTTATCGCCGATATCTCGCTGAAAAAGCGTCGTAGAGGTCTGAAGTTTCTTGTAAAACATAGATTTGAATTTGTCAAATCATGTAAAAATACAAAAAAAAATCCTAGGTTTATATTTTAGGTGCTATAAGACTAAAACGCCATGGCCGCGCCATTGAAACGGTGAAAAATACGTTATCGCCGATATCTCGCTGAAAAAGCATCGTAGAGGTCTGAAATTTCTTGTAAAACATAGATTTGAATTTGTCAAATCATGTAAAAATACAAAAAAAAACCCTAGGTTTATATTTTAGGTGCTATAAGACTAAAACGCCATGGCCGCGCCATTGAAACGGTAAAAAACCGCGTTATCGCCGATATCTCGATGAAAAAACATCGCAGAGGGCTGAAGTTGTTTGTAAAGCAATGATTTGAATTTGTCAAAAATTGGAAAAATACACAATACAATTCTAGGTTTATATTTTAGGAGAGTAAGGCTAAAACCCCATGGCCGAAACGGTGAAAATCACGTTATCGCCGATATCTCGCTGAAAAAGCATCGTTAGAGGTCTGAAGTTTCTTGTAAAACCAAGATTTATCAAATTTTTAAAAATACACAAAATAATCCTAGGTTTATATATCAGGAGCTGTAGTACGATATCGTTTAGAACCTTTGTTGTTTCGATAGCGACCATGACTTTGTGTTTATTTATCCATAATGTTTGGGAATTAATTCTCAAGCATTCTAAATTAAATGAAAATGAAAAGTTCTTTCATTGGTTCGTTCTTTAATTAAAATTAAATTTCTTATAAACATTATTATATTTTTGTTTCATAACGTTTCATTTTAGTTTACTTTTTTTTAATTATAAAAATACTATAGTAAGCCACTGTATGAACCAGTAAAGGAGTGAACAAAATGCGGGTACAGTGCGGGAGACGAAGACCGGCAGTCTAACCAATCGCAGCAGTCCAATATGTGCACTCTAAAAGAGATAACCCGCACTGTCTCCGCCAAAAGCCTTTTGTTGCAGTCGTCGTTTTACTTTCAGTTTATTCGTACGGACTACTCGTTGGTGTTTGTTTGGTGTTTTTATATTTTGGCATTCCTACGGACTTTGATTTGTGCACTGTTTCGGACATTTTTTTTATCTTTGGAAAACTAAGTTTTGCTCTTACAATTTGGACTTTGTTACGCCTTACGATTGGATTTCAAATTAATGCTTCATAACCAAGGTAAGTAATACATACCTACTAGTTACTGTCGTAACACTTTTTAATTTTTTAGTAAACCTAGTTTTGGAATGATAAATTGATAATACATAGATACCAATTTTAAATACTGTTCGCTCAATCGTGATGATTTTTTTATGCGGAAAGGTGTATTTTGTGTCTAAATTATTCATTAGCTCGGTATTTCTTTTTAGATGTTTCAAATAATAATAATAAGTCTGATAAAATGCTTCTGTTTAAAAATAATTACTCTTTGGTAGGTACCCAAAATTATCCTTATCCAACTCGCTAAGTGTGAAACTTCTTGTTGCTAGCTTGATTTTCTTATAAGCTTTGAATATAATATCACTTAAACTTTGTAGTTCTAAACTTAAAGTATATAGAAATGATAAGGAAAATAACAAAACCGGGTATCAGAATAAAAAAATAAGTATTAGTGAAAATAGAATTATTTTGTTACTGCGCCTGCCGCGAATCCTATTTTATTTAAGGGTCGGTTTCGCGGACGCGCCGTGCGAAGTTTAGGTTTTTAGCGCTACACTCACAACGATCGAGGCTCGCGCACCGCTCACGCACACATGTAGGTACGTATGCACAGTGGGTCGCCACGTCAGACTTTGACTCGCCAACTAAATTGTAACTTTATTGCCACTGATTTTGATATGTTGTCAAATATGTGATTATTAGTGATTATTAGCATAGCGACATTAATAATGTACATATATTAAATTGTACACACGGCTACACATCAAGCTATACAAAACCAGTATAATCTGATCGTTCATTGTGCGAAAAGATCTAGTAAAGTGAGGCCAAGATTAACTGGTTTTGTATGGCTTGATGTGTAGCCGTGTGTACTACATAATTTTATTATTTTAGATGCACAATACAAAATGAAATTGTTATTCCCAATTACAAAAATAATATATTGTACTGAAAACGTTTGTAAACTTAAATCTTGCAATTGCTTAAAAACAAAGTCAACGTCGACCAATCTGCGGCCAACAACCAGTTCATGTTCATCAGGCTGCAGCTCCGGTTCCATGATTAGTGCCGGATATTCTTGATTCTGCAATAAATATAACATATCAGATAATGAAATAAAATGAAGACAGACAAGCACACACACACACCATGTCCAGCAGGGCTCCTCCACTCGGCCGGACCTACAGGGCTACAGCGATAAATGCCTACACTGTTATTCACAAATAAAATTTGATACGTTTATCCATAGTATAAAAAAAAACCGGCCAAGAGCGTGTCGGGCCACGCTCAGTGGGGTTCCGTAGTTTCCCGTCCGTCCGTCCGTCCGTAAAATATGTAAACAAAGTTAAAAAAAATGCTTGCATATACGATTATAGGGGAGCCGGGGGGAATGAGAGTCAGTGGGCAATGAGGGTCAATTCAAAAAGAAATGAACCTAAAGCATTACAGAATACGGCTATGTCGCACGGGGTTTAGCTCGGCACCCCTCCCGCACTCCCCAATACGCCGACCCGCTAGTCAAGCTCGCGTCACCGGGAGCGACACACGTGTCACAGGGGAGGGGCCGTTGTAAAATTGCCGAAATTTCGATCGAAAACGTGAGTATCTATATTTGTTAATTTTACAAATAGAATAATCTTAAAATGTAGTACTAGAACTAAACTTATGTTTATTAATGCAAGATATTAGATTTTGTGATGTTTTTTGTGTAATTATTCAAATCTAGCAAACAAACCGTCATTGGGGTAATAAGAGTCAATTGACCCCCATTCCCCGCATCGTTTTTTATTATGATAAATTTTTTTGCTAATTTCAGATGCCAAGGAACTGGACAAGGAAGACGTCTAAAGCGAGCTGGACTGCAGGTGACCTGCAGGCAGCTGCTGTACGTATAAGAGGAGGTGTGTCAATACGCAAAGTTGCCGAGGAAACCGGTATACCTTTCAGCACGTTACAAAGAAGGATAAAGAAAGATGAGTTCAAACCTCCAAAACTAGGAAGGCATACGGTTTTTAATGAAGACCAAGAAAATATACTTACAGAGCGTATTTTACAATTAAGTAACATGTTTCATGGTTTGACGACAAATCAACTAAGAAAAATAACATTTCAATGTGCTGAAAATTTAAAACTATCTCATAATTTCAACAGAGAGACTAGAATGGCTGGTAGAGACTGGATTCAAGGATTTCTTAAAAGAAATCCACGGATAAGCATTAGAAAACCTGAAGCTATAAGCATACAGAGAATTACAGGTTTTAATAAAACCGATGTGCATATTTTTTTTAAGAACTTGGAAGAAGTCATGACAAAAATTTCGTTCTCTCCTCAAGACATTTACAACATTGATGAGACAGGTATTACCACCGTTCAGGAAACCGAAAAAATCCTGGCTACAAAAGGTCAAAAAAGAGTGGGTTCTTTGACTTCTTGGGAGAGAGGCAAAACAATTACGGTCATTTGTTGTATGAGTGCTGTTGGAAGTTTTATTCCTCCTATGTTTATCTACCCACGCAAAAGACATTCACCACAACTTGAGAAAGATGGACCATTAAGTGCGGCATATGAAAATTCTAATAATGGTTGGACGAATGAAGAACTATTCATGAAATGGTTACAACATTTCGTGAAAACCGCTAAACCGAGAAAGGAGAAACCAGTTTTATTAATCTTAGACAACCATTACAGTCATTCTACCCTCGAATCATACAATTTCTGCAGAGAAAATTTCATTACTGTGGTGTCCATTCCTCCTCATACATCACATATGCTGCAGCCTCTTGACGTAGTCTTCTATGGTCCTCTTAAGAAAGCTTACAACAGAAAATGTGATTTATATATTAAATCACATAATTTACAAAAAATCACGCCTTACGAAGTCGCTGGGATTTTTAACAAAGCCTATATGAAAGTTGCTTCAGTAGAGAAAGGAGTCAGTGGCTTCGCATCAACAGGAATATTCCCACTCATTCCTCACAAGTTCAAAGACGAAGATTTCTTAGACGTCTCTGATGTTCCCTGTGTTACAGAAATTTCTGCCCCTATAACAGACTTGACAGTTATTGAAGTTTCAGATAACCTTTCAACTAACAACATTTCAGAAGCAACAGCATTGACTAACAGTAGGAACGCTTTAGAACCGCAACCCTCCACAAGTGCTATTATTACAAATTATAAATCAAATGATGGTATAAATCAAGAAAACAAAAAATCCGACAGTGAACCTATAACCGGAATACTGTCACAATTAACTCCTTTGCCTTGCATTGGAAAAGGTAAAGGCAAAGGAAAAAGATCACAACGATCAGAAATTCTGACTGCCACACCTCTGAAAACTGTTTTTGAAGAAAAAGCTAAGAAACGAAAGGAAAAAGAAAAACATACAAGAGGCAAAGTTATTAAGAAGATAAAAGAAGTAAAAAAGAACTTATTTAAGTCAAGTTCATCTGAAGAATCGGCTGATGAACAGGTTCCTTATGTTGAGAGTGGAGATAGTGACTTAGAAAATATTGAAATCCCACTAAATATCCAGCAAAACTCCCAGAACGAGCGTGAACATTCTGTGTGCGCAATATGCCTTGAAGAGGGAAAACCGAGAGAAATCTGGTACCGTTGCCGTCTCTGTGCTGGGTGGGCCCATGAGGCATGTACAGGATGTGATGATCCAAGTCGCTATCGCTGTGATTTTTGCATTTAACTCGATTTATAATATTATTTGTTATGATTCCATTGGGTAATCATTTCTAATGTTTAATTTTGTTGATTTCTAATTGTTTGTAAAAACAGATAATAACTTTTTTGCTTTTATTTGTTTTATAATTTTGACTCTTATTCCCCCATGAGCTGACTTTCATTTCCCTTACATGTGGGTAATTGGAGTCAAATCTACTTTTTTGTTTCTTAATTATAATTATGTTTATGTTAATGATAGTCAAAAAAGACTTATATATCTTGATACCTGATTAGTTTTTAAAGATTAGTAAATATGAAAAAAATATAAGACGGATCATTTGTGATTACAATAATGACTTTTCCTTAAGTGACTCCCAATTCCCCCATCTCCTACAAACTTAGTCCAGAAATTATTTTGTGCAACTTTTTGTCTTTTTTGTACAAAAACTGTTGTTTCCATCCAAGTTCAAAATTATTTTCCTAGAAAGTCCTTATAAAGTTCTACTTTTCACTTTTTTTTTTCATATTTTCTAAACTTATGGTTCAAAAGTTAGAGGGGGGGGACACACATTGTTTTTTACTTTTATAGCGATTATTTCCGAAATTATTGACATTATCAAAAAATGATTTTGGTAAACCCCTATTAAATACCTTTCCAACAATATATCGCACGTTAGGGTTGTAATTAAAAAAAAAACACTTCCCACTTTACATATAGGGGGGCTATCCTAATAAAACATTTTTTTCCAATTTTTATTTTACCGCTTTGTCGGCGTGATTGATACACATATTGGTACCAAAGGGGTTTGAACTTTTTTGTATGGGAGCTGGCATATCGACCCACCGCCATTTTGTTTTTTTTTCGAAATCGCGGCCCACGATGAAAGTGGTATGTATTAATAGAGGACATTTAGTGCGTGTTCACGTACGCGCGACGCGACGCGCGGCGCGACCTGCGACGCGACGAGCGGCGCGTCGTGCGATTTTTGTGTTCACGGACACGCGATGCGTGCAGCGGCAGATATCATCGCACGCGCAAACACAAACGTATGGCAATGTACTACGCTGTTCATACAGACGCGGGGCGGTGCCCGCGGCGGCGCCCGCGGCGACGGCCGCCGCGATAATCGCGGCGACTTTTCAAGCGGGTAGCAAAGCACGCGGCGTTCTCAATCAAACCGGCTAGTTTTAGGTATTGCTGATAAAGTAGTGTTTTTGGGGTCGCTGATTACAAAAATGAGAATGAAAATCCAAGATGGCGCCGACGAAAATTTTTGGTTTTTCCGTCATGGGTGTCGTTTTAATGGTTTTCGGGGTCGCTGATTATGAAAATGAATTCAAAATGAAAATCCAAGATGGCGCCGAAGAAAATTTTTAGTTTTATCATCATGGGTGTGGTTTTCATGGTTTTTGGGGTCGCTGATTACGAAAATGAGGTCAAAATGAACATCCAAGATGGCGGCCAGGAAATTTTTGGTTTTTCCGTCATGGGTGTGGTTTTCATGGTTTTTGGGGTCGCTGATTACGAAAATGAGCTCAAAATTAAAATCCAAGATGGCGGCCAAGGAAATTTTTGGTTTTTCCGTCATGGGTGTCGTTTTCATGGTTTTTGGGGTCGCTGATTGCGAAAATGAGCTCAAAATTAAAATCCAAGATGGCGGCCAGGAAAATTTTAGGTTTTTCCGTCATGGGTGTCGTTTTCATGGTTTTAGGGGTCGCTGATTACGAAAATGAGGTCAAAATGAAAATCCAAGATGGCGGCCAGGGAAATTTTTGGTTTTTCCGTCATGGGTGTCATTTTAATGGTTTTCGGAGTCGCTGATTACGAAAATGAGGTCAAAATGAAAATCCATTCCATGACGGAAAAACCTAAAATTTTCCTAGCCGCCATCTTGGATTTTAATTTTGAGCTCATTTTCGTAATCAGCGACTCCAAAAACCATGAAAACCACACCCATGACGGAAAAACCAAAAATTTTCCTGGCTGCCATCTTGGATTTTCTATTTGACCTCATTTTCGTAATCAGCGACCCCAAAAACCATGAAAACGACACCCATGACGGAAAAACCTAAAATTTTCCTAGCCGCCATCTTGGATTTTAATTTTGATCTCATTTTCGTAATCAGCGACCCCAAAAACCATGAAAATGACACCCATGACGGAAAAACCAAAAATTTCCTTGGCCGCCATCTTGGATTTTAATTTTGAGCTCATTTTCGTAATCAGCGACCCAAATAACCATGAAAACCACACCCATGACGGAAAAAACAAAAATTTCCATGGCCGCCATCTTGGATTTTCATTTTGACCTCATTTTCGTAATCAGCTACTCCAAAAACTATGAAAACCACACCCATGACGGAAAAACCAAAAATTTTCCTGGCTGCCATCTTGGATTTTCTATTTGACCTCATTTTCGTAATCAGCGACCCCAAAAACCATTAAAACGACACCCATGACGGAACAACCTAAAATTTTCCTAGCCGCCATCTTGGATTTTAATTTTGAGCTCATTTTCGTAATCAGCGACCCCAAAAACCATGAAAACCACACCCATGACGGAAAAACCAAAAAAAATCCTGGCCGCCATCTTGGATGTTCATTTTCACCTCATTTTCGTATTCAGCGACCCCAAAAACCATGAAAACCACACCCATGACGGAAAAACCAAAAAAAATCCTGGCCGCCATCTTGGATTTTCCTTTTGACCTCATTTTCGTAATCAGCGACCCCAAAAACCATGAAAACCACACCCATGACGGAAAAACCAAAAAAAAATCCTGGCCGCCATCTTGGATTTTCCTTTTGACCTCATTTTCGTAATCAGCGACCCCAAAAACCATGAAAACCACACCCATGACGGAAAAACCAAAAATTTCCTGGCCGCCATCTTGGATGTTCATTTTGACCTCATTTTCGTATTCAGCGACCCCAAAAACCATGAAAACCACACCCATGACGGAAAAACCAAAAAAATTCCTGGCCGCCATCTTGGATTTTCCTTTTGACCACATTTTCGTAATCAGCGACCCCAAAAACCATGAAAACCACACCCATGACGGAAAAACCAAAAATTTCCATGGCCGCCATCTTGGATTTTCATTTTGGCCTCATTTTCGTAATCAGCGACCCCAAAAACCATGAAAACGACACCCATGACGGAAAAACCAAAAATTTCCTTGGCCGCCATCTTGGATTTTAATTTTGTGCTCATTTTCGTAATCAGCGACCCCAAAAACCATGAAAACCACACCCATGACGGAAAAACCAAAAATTTCCTGGCCGCCATCTTGGATGTTCATTTTGACCTCATTTTCGTATTCAGTGACCCCAAAAACCATTTAAACGACTTACGACACCCATGATGGAAAAACTAAATTTTTTTTCGGCGCCATCTTGGATTTTCATTTTGAACTCATTTTCATAATCAGCGACCCCGAAAACCATCAATCAGAAAAAAAGTTCCGTCGCGGGTATCGCTTCATCGAGAATTGCCGCTGCGTGCGTCGTCGCCGCGATAATCGCCGCGGGCGCCGCCGCGATAATCGCCGCGATAATCGCCGCGGGCGCCGCCGCGGGCACCGCCTCAAATTCAAATAATCGCGTATAAAATCGCTTCTCCGTGAACGCACTCATACACCGCCATATGTTTGAATTTAATCGCCCATCGCGTCGCGCGTCGCGTCGCGCGTACGTGAACACGCACTTAGACGAACAAAAAATGTCATAAAACTTGGTACCTAAAGTGTCACGTAATCGAGATATTTGAAGGTAAAGATCGACATTTGAGTACAATGACCACATCAAAAATGGACCATTTACGTGTCTATAGGGGTAGATTATTATTATTACAGTTTATTGAAAGAGAGTACACACGTTACATATTAGTAGGAACACGAGAAAACTATTCTTGGACATAACATACCGTTTATTGCGATGCGAAGCGATTTTCTCGTGCGTATAATAATAATCAACCTGGGAACTATTATTTGGATACAATTTAACGCCTATAAACGTAATAAGTCTATTTTTAATGATTGTCGTTGTAATCAATTGTCGATCTTTACCTTCAAATATCTCGGTAACGTGACACTTTAGGTACCAAGTTCCCTGACATTTTTTGTTCGTCTATATGTCCTCTATCCATACATAATACTTTCATTGTGGGCCGCGATTTCGAAAAAAAATCAAAATGGCGGCCGGGTTGATATGCCACATCGGTTCTATCCCCTTTCAGCTTTCTAGTGCTAACGGTCACCGAGATTAAACGAGGACGGACAGGGATCGGAAACCGGTAAATTTTTCAAACCGGTTTAGATCAATATATCAAAATATTCCCGAACCGGAATGGATTGCGGTTTAGGTTCAGGTTACCGTTATTTTAACCGGTTTTACTAGGAAACCGGTTTGTCACGCTTTCTGATTCTGTTGAACGAAATTAACCGGTTATTTCGAGTTTAAATAATAATAATAATATTCCACAACTATCACACAACGCCATCTAGTCCCAAGCTAAGCAGAGCTTGTGTTATGGGTACTAGACAACTGATAAACATACTTATACACTCGAGAGCAATGAATCCGGGTCACTTAAAGAATTTTAAAAATCTCGGAAACTAAAAATGATAGGTTAATGCAATAAATTGTATTTAATAGACAATGTAATACTCCTTAAATAAAGGTATTAAAACTTCTTAGTTATTGTAAAGTTAAATCATAAAAAAATCAAATTTGAAAAAGGGCCACTTTCGAAGATGGAACTACGTAATTACAGCATTTGGTTTTGCTTTTGTTTGTAATCTGTCATTTATGTGGGTACATAAACCATGTTGATAGTGCTCTATATTCATTATTCAAGCTGAAATTATGTCGCTTACGCCTGAAGAATGCACCAGAATACTTACAATGCTAGAAACCGGCCGGAGTCAGCGCGATACAGCCAGGACTGTCGGTGTGTCGCTGTCAACAGTACAAAGAGTTCTCCGACGTTACGAAGAAACTGGTTCTAACCTACGCAGACCAGGAACGTGCAGAACCAGGTATACCACAGCACGAGAAGACCGATACTTGGTGAACACCATGCTTCGAAATCGCTTTCTCACAGGAACTGAACTCACAAATCAGTTTCGACGCCTCGGAGGAAGTAACCCAAGTGCATGGACAGTAAAACGTCGGCTTGCTGAATCTAACTTAAAACCCCTTAGACCTGCAAACGGCCCTAAACTGGAGCGTGGGCATCGTATTTCAAGACTAAGATATGCCCAGAGCCACGTAAATTGGAGTATTGAAGATTGGTCAAAAGTTATGTTCTCCGACGAATCAAAATTTATGCTCTACAAGCACGATGGAAGACACAGAGTGTATCGAAGACCAGGGAAAAGATTCAAGCAAGCATGCATCGAAGAAAAAGTAGCCTACGGTGATGGGTCTGTACTTGTGTGGGCCGGAATTTCTTCTGAAAGTCGCACAGATCTGGTGATCATAGAAAACGGCTCTTTAACTAGCGAAAGATATATGGAAGAAATCCTCAATGATCACGTTGGTCCATTTATGGTCAATTTAGGTGAGGATGCTATATTTATGCATGACAATGCCCGACCTCATACAGGTAGGATTGTGAATGACTACCTTCAAGAGATGAACATTACTCGTATGGAGTGGCCAGCGCGCAGCCCGGATATCAACCCGATCGAGCATGCTTGGGACGAGCTAGGCAGATGCGTAAAACAACGAAACCCTCCCCCAATCACGCTTCGTGAGCTCAAAATTGCTCTCACAGAGGAATGGGAGAATATTCCCCAAAATCGTATAAGGAACTTGGTGTACAGCATGCCAAACCGCGTAAACGCAGTAATGGAAGCACGAGGAGGAAAAACCTAAAATTTTCCTAGCCGCCATCTTGGATTTTAATTTTGAGCTCATTTTCGTAATCAGCGACTCCAAAAACCATGAAAACCACACCCATGACGGAAAAACCAAAAATTTTCCTGGCTGCCATCTTGGATTTTCTATTTGACCTCATTTTCGTAATCAGCGACCCCAAAAACCATGAAAACGACACCCATGACGGAAAAACCTAAAATTTTCCTAGCCGCCATCTTGGATTTTAATTTTGATCTCATTTTCGTAATCAGCGACCCCAAAAACCATGAAAATGACACCCATGACGGAAAAACCAAAAATTTCCTTGGCCGCCATCTTGGATTTTAATTTTGAGCTCATTTTCGTAATCAGCGACCCAAATAACCATGAAAACCACACCCATGACGGAAAAAACAAAAATTTCCATGGCCGCCATCTTGGATTTTCATTTTGACCTCATTTTCGTAATCAGCTACTCCAAAAACTATGAAAACCACACCCATGACGGAAAAACCAAAAATTTTCCTGGCTGCCATCTTGGATTTTCTATTTGACCTCATTTTCGTAATCAGCGACCCCAAAAACCATTAAAACGACACCCATGACGGAACAACCTAAAATTTTCCTAGCCGCCATCTTGGATTTTAATTTTGAGCTCATTTTCGTAATCAGCGACCCCAAAAACCATGAAAACCACACCCATGACGGAAAAACCAAAAAAAATCCTGGCCGCCATCTTGGATGTTCATTTTCACCTCATTTTCGTATTCAGCGACCCCAAAAACCATGAAAACCACACCCATGACGGAAAAACCAAAAAAAATCCTGGCCGCCATCTTGGATTTTCCTTTTGACCTCATTTTCGTAATCAGCGACCCCAAAAACCATGAAAACCACACCCATGACGGAAAAACCAAAAAAAAATCCTGGCCGCCATCTTGGATTTTCCTTTTGACCTCATTTTCGTAATCAGCGACCCCAAAAACCATGAAAACCACACCCATGACGGAAAAACCAAAAATTTCCTGGCCGCCATCTTGGATGTTCATTTTGACCTCATTTTCGTATTCAGCGACCCCAAAAACCATGAAAACCACACCCATGACGGAAAAACCAAAAAAATTCCTGGCCGCCATCTTGGATTTTCCTTTTGACCACATTTTCGTAATCAGCGACCCCAAAAACCATGAAAACCACACCCATGACGGAAAAACCAAAAATTTCCATGGCCGCCATCTTGGATTTTCATTTTGGCCTCATTTTCGTAATCAGCGACCCCAAAAACCATGAAAACGACACCCATGACGGAAAAACCAAAAATTTCCTTGGCCGCCATCTTGGATTTTAATTTTGTGCTCATTTTCGTAATCAGCGACCCCAAAAACCATGAAAACCACACCCATGACGGAAAAACCAAAAATTTCCTGGCCGCCATCTTGGATGTTCATTTTGACCTCATTTTCGTATTCAGTGACCCCAAAAACCATTTAAACGACTTACGACACCCATGATGGAAAAACTAAATTTTTTTTCGGCGCCATCTTGGATTTTCATTTTGAACTCATTTTCATAATCAGCGACCCCGAAAACCATCAATCAGAAAAAAAGTTCCGTCGCGGGTATCGCTTCATCGAGAATTGCCGCTGCGTGCGTCGTCGCCGCGATAATCGCCGCGGGCGCCGCCGCGATAATCGCCGCGATAATCGCCGCGGGCGCCGCCGCGGGCACCGCCTCAAATTCAAATAATCGCGTATAAAATCGCTTCTCCGTGAACGCACTCATACACCGCCATATGTTTGAATTTAATCGCCCATCGCGTCGCGCGTCGCGTCGCGCGTACGTGAACACGCACTTAGACGAACAAAAAATGTCATAAAACTTGGTACCTAAAGTGTCACGTAATCGAGATATTTGAAGGTAAAGATCGACATTTGAGTACAATGACCACATCAAAAATGGACCATTTACGTGTCTATAGGGGTAGATTATTATTATTACAGTTTATTGAAAGAGAGTACACACGTTACATATTAGTAGGAACACGAGAAAACTATTCTTGGACATAACATACCGTTTATTGCGATGCGAAGCGATTTTCTCGTGCGTATAATAATAATCAACCTGGGAACTATTATTTGGATACAATTTAACGCCTATAAACGTAATAAGTCTATTTTTAATGATTGTCGTTGTAATCAATTGTCGATCTTTACCTTCAAATATCTCGGTAACGTGACACTTTAGGTACCAAGTTCCCTGACATTTTTTGTTCGTCTATATGTCCTCTATCCATACATAATACTTTCATTGTGGGCCGCGATTTCGAAAAAAAATCAAAATGGCGGCCGGGTTGATATGCCACATCGGTTCTATCCCCTTTCAGCTTTCTAGTGCTAACGGTCACCGAGATTAAACGAGGACGGACAGGGATCGGAAACCGGTAAATTTTTCAAACCGGTTTAGATCAATATATCAAAATATTCCCGAACCGGAATGGATTGCGGTTTAGGTTCAGGTTACCGTTATTTTAACCGGTTTTACTAGGAAACCGGTTTGTCACGCTTTCTGATTCTGTTGAACGAAATTAACCGGTTATTTCGAGTTTAAATAATAATAATAATATTCCACAACTATCACACAACGCCATCTAGTCCCAAGCTAAGCAGAGCTTGTGTTATGGGTACTAGACAACTGATAAACATACTTATACACTCGAGAGCAATGAATCCGGGTCACTTAAAGAATTTTAAAAATCTCGGAAACTAAAAATGATAGGTTAATGCAATAAATTGTATTTAATAGACAATGTAATACTCCTTAAATAAAGGTATTAAAACTTCTTAGTTATTGTAAAGTTAAATCATAAAAAAATCAAATTTGAAAAAGGGCCACTTTCGAAGATGGAACTACGTAATTACAGCATTTGGTTTTGCTTTTGTTTGTAATCTGTCATTTATGTGGGTACATAAACCATGTTGATAGTGCTCTATATTCATTATTCAAGCTGAAATTATGTCGCTTACGCCTGAAGAATGCACCAGAATACTTACAATGCTAGAAACCGGCCGGAGTCAGCGCGATACAGCCAGGACTGTCGGTGTGTCGCTGTCAACAGTACAAAGAGTTCTCCGACGTTACGAAGAAACTGGTTCTAACCTACGCAGACCAGGAACGTGCAGAACCAGGTATACCACAGCACGAGAAGACCGATACTTGGTGAACACCATGCTTCGAAATCGCTTTCTCACAGGAACTGAACTCACAAATCAGTTTCGACGCCTCGGAGGAAGTAACCCAAGTGCATGGACAGTAAAACGTCGGCTTGCTGAATCTAACTTAAAACCCCTTAGACCTGCAAACGGCCCTAAACTGGAGCGTGGGCATCGTATTTCAAGACTAAGATATGCCCAGAGCCACGTAAATTGGAGTATTGAAGATTGGTCAAAAGTTATGTTCTCCGACGAATCAAAATTTATGCTCTACAAGCACGATGGAAGACACAGAGTGTATCGAAGACCAGGGAAAAGATTCAAGCAAGCATGCATCGAAGAAAAAGTAGCCTACGGTGATGGGTCTGTACTTGTGTGGGCCGGAATTTCTTCTGAAAGTCGCACAGATCTGGTGATCATAGAAAACGGCTCTTTAACTAGCGAAAGATATATGGAAGAAATCCTCAATGATCACGTTGGTCCATTTATGGTCAATTTAGGTGAGGATGCTATATTTATGCATGACAATGCCCGACCTCATACAGGTAGGATTGTGAATGACTACCTTCAAGAGATGAACATTACTCGTATGGAGTGGCCAGCGCGCAGCCCGGATATCAACCCGATCGAGCATGCTTGGGACGAGCTAGGCAGATGCGTAAAACAACGAAACCCTCCCCCAATCACGCTTCGTGAGCTCAAAATTGCTCTCACAGAGGAATGGGAGAATATTCCCCAAAATCGTATAAGGAACTTGGTGTACAGCATGCCAAACCGCGTAAACGCAGTAATGGAAGCACGAGGAGGCAATACGAAGTATTAAAATTCAAGAAAATCGTAATAAAGTTCAAAAATTTCATGTTTCCTATTTTTGTTTTAAGGAGAGATCAGCAGTTTTTTACTTTATGTAATTTAGTGTTAATAAAATGTATGGTGACTCATATTTTTTTTACTTTAATTTATGGAGTATTACATTGTCTATTAAATACAATTTATTGCATTAACCTATCATTTTTAGTTTCCGAGATTTTTAACATTCTTTAAGTGACCCGGATTCATTGCTCTCGAGTGTATATTTGTAAATACATACATATTATAGATAAATTACACCCAGACACAGAACAAATGATCGTGCTCATCACACAAACATTTGTCCTGGGTGGGAATCGAACCCACGACCTCCGGCATAGCAGTTAGGGTCACTAACCACTAGACCAACAGGCCAGTCAAATGCCACCGTATGTCGCAAAATATGCAACTAACGATGTTGTTTCTTTTCGAATACATGGGCAAATTGTGTTTAACTGATTCGTATTCGTTGGTATTCAAAGGTAGGGTTTACTTATTTTATGATAAAATGTTATAGGAGTCATAAAAAATTTTGTGAAGTAGTCATTTAGTAGGTCAGTAGTAGGTCATTTGTTTGTTTTAATAAACGTATTATTTGCAGATAATCAGCAAGGAAACGATTTTTTTAACCGACTTCCAAAAAGGAGGAAGTTCTCAATTCGTTTGTTTTTTTTGTATGTTTGTTATCGGATATTTCCGTTATTAATGAACCGATTTTCAAGAAAGTAAAGAGTATACTCCCGAGGTGGTCCCATGGTCACCAAGTTAGGATCTGATGATGGGATCCCAGAGAAATAAAGGGCCACTCTCAAATTTTATAGGCACTTCTTACGTTTTCCATATATTTTCTAAAGCTGTTCATGTGTTTGCGTCTGATAATCACAATCTCATGTGGATTCGCTGATGATGGAAGGTACAACTCATCAACGGTTAGGAGTTGGAAAAAAATCTTTCAAAATTATACGTACTTATGGACCGATAGTTGTATTCTTTCAGGATATTATAATAATTAACCTGATAATAATGGTATCCCAGAAAAATCTAGGGCAACCTTCAAATTTTATAGGCACGTATTACGTGTTTCGTGCTTTTTCTAAAGCTTTTCAAGTATTCGCATCTAGCAGCTATCACTTCATTCATGTTGATGATCAGATCATGGAAGGTACAACTCCTTATCGGTAAAGAGTTGGAGGACAACTCTTTAATCAAATTTCATGGGGACTAACGTCCGCACAGTGGATCGAAAATCGAATTTCGAAGACATTTAAATTCTTTTTGCTTTTTTATTTTTTTTTTGCTTGTGATAAGCTTCTAATTACTCCAGCAACTATGAATATATACAAGGAATATCATTTGATAGGTAAACTAAATTAAAAAAAAATTAAAATGAAAATTTTGTATGGCGTCAAAGTAATAAATCCAAATATCTTCAAAACCATAGTCTCGCAAGATATATCCTTACAGATGACTGTTCTACAAATTATTTGTGATTTTTTGGTGTATTTTATATAACTCTGACTTCTGCGGTTTTTTTATAAAAAATATATACGTTATATAAAAAAATGGTTGAACTATAACTTGTATTTACATCCAAACCAATGGGTTTATAAACTTGAAATTTTGCAGAGAGGTGTCTGTATTTTAGAGAAACACTACTGCATTATCCAAATTAAGAAGTATATTTAATGACATCTTTAAAAAAAAAAGTGATAATTTATTTACGCATTCCAAGAACTCGTTTTTAATACTGTATTGTATGATCGTTAACCTAATAGGAAATATCTAATTACCCAAATTATATAATAACCTTAATTTTGATGACATAAATTGCTGTAATTAGTATCTCACTATTACTTTTATGACATCATTAAGGGTAGCTAAGCTAAATATTATAAAATGAAAGTTATTATTTACGTTATAATATATACATAATAAAACTAACATATTTATACAATTAAGACTAAAAGTAAGTACCTACATACACAAATAAAACGACGACAATAGGACACTTACGCGTCAAAGTAATATATTATAATAGGTTAACGATCATACAATACATGTATGATCATTAACTTATTAGGAAATATCTACCTACCTAATTACCCAAATTATATAGTAACCTTAATTTTGATGACATAAATAATTGTAATTAGTATTTCACTATTAGTTTTATGACATTATTAAGGGTAGTTAAGCTAAATATTATAAAATTAAAGTTATAATTTACATTATAATATATCATACTACAAATAAAACTAACATTTTTATAAAAATAAGATTAAAAGTAAGTACCTACATATATGTATACAACGACGATATTAGGACACTTACGCGTCAAAGTACTCCTCCGCATCGCTGCCATGGAAACAAGTCTAGAAGACTGGCAGCATTGCCACGTTGAATGGCAATGCTAATTCTTTGGCCAAAGAGATAGCCAAGAATATAGGTACATACACTTAAATTAGTTTTCAGAATCTTCAACAATATCAGAATCAGAACCAGAATCTGATTCTGACTCAGAGTCAGGATCTAAATGAGAAACATCATAATCTTCGAAATCTCTCTCTTGAAGTTTCAACAAATCCAGGGTCTCGGTGAAAAGCTTTTGCTTTAATTTCGAGTTCATCTTGGGTCTTACTGCAGAAATAACTGGATCTGATGAAAGAAGTAACATGTTGAGGATATCCTCATTCGAATTTTTTCTGCTTTTTTTTCGCGAATTGTGTTCCCTAAATCTACGAAAGTCTTTGTTGCGTGACTCGGATACTTCCTCTGATAGGCTCCCGATTGGCATAATTGCGTTACTAGCAATGATATCTGCCCCGTGTATGAGCAATTTGTGCACTGTAGCAGGCATATGGTACCAATTATAGAGTTCCACATACCTAGCAGCTGTCTGGTACGCATATTCTTTAAATTTTACAGGGTCAACATCTTGCTCCGAGGTAACTGCCTGTAAAATCACTGCAAGTCTACGAATTAACTGTTCGTCTAGCCCAGTAATCGCTGCAGTCTTTTCAGGACTCTCAAAAAATCTTCTGGCTGTATTGCCATCATTTGTTGTTCCGGATCCTTGTTTGACAATGTCTATTAAAACGTTTAACTCTGTTTTGAAACGATCTTGTATAGCTTTTTTTCTTGCTTGAAACACCACTTTGTCATCATCTCCTCGCACTGCCCATTTCTTGAGGTCCAGTCTATAAGCTATGTGCAAAAGGCATTCCATAGTGTTTATACGAGCGTGTAATGTTGACAGTCCAAATTTGAAGAGGTCAACAGACACTGGCCTTTCTTTCACAGAATCCAGTTTATTCATCTCTGAAGGTTTTGCTAAACAAAGGTAGCAGCTGGAGCTTGATTTTGCATCGGATAGGTAGGTGCAAATCTTTCCATCGATCATAGTGAGCATTAACTTATGGTCGACCACATTAGTTCCGCAATCTGAGGGGTGAAGTGCCTTTATTTCGTCGTCCATCTGCTTTTGATGTTCAGTAACAACAAAATTACTTTCTTTTGTGAAAGTGAATTGCACTGGGCGGCAATAAAAGGATGAGCATGGCTTTGGATTTGTCCAAATAGTGTCTTCATTACAGGTGATTTTAAGTGGTACCAGGGAAGTTATGAAAACACTTGAATCGTCATGGTCACCGCTCATACTCTGCTTGTATCTACTTTGATTAGAAGCACCGTCGAATCCCCATTTGCATATCATTTTCAAGGACTTGTTATTTACAACTTCAGGCAAACTGTCCAAGATTCTTTGCGCTGTTTTGTCAAGCAAACCTTGCAATGTGATCTTGGCTGAGTAATCTGTCACAGTGATTGTTGCCTTTGGGGGATAGCACTCTAATTTTGATTTTTGCACTTTATAATAAGAAGGATATACATCCTTTGCACCTTCTCGTATAGCTGTTTCCCTCAAAGTTATATATTGCCATTTCGACAGCTTTAACGAAAGAAGTAGACCCAGCGCTTTCTCGGCCGAAAACACAGGTTTAGATGGTTTTCCAATCATTTCCATAAATTTGCCAGTTGCTTCGGGGTTCTTCATCATATACTCAATTACAGTTGCAATATTTCCCTGGCCTTGTTCTCTCAATTGAACTGCAGTAGCATATGCTAATTCAGCGCTATCGTGACCTTTCAGATCCATTATTCTTCTTTTTTTCTGCTTAGTACTTAGGTCTTCAAATGGTTTTCGAGGTGTAGATTTTCTCTTTGTCATCGTTTCTACTGATGATGTTGTTGATGTCGAAGGTTCAGGTTCAGTACAGCTTGTTTCAGAACTTTCAGCTGTTGGTTGTATACAGCTAGGCCAGTCGATGTTTGCTTCAAGCCAAGTTCCGTAATTTTTTTTAAAATCCGTAAAGTTCCTTTGGGATTTCTGCCATCTTATAACTGCAACTCTCGTGAATCTTTGGCAAAAGATTTTCAAAGTCAAACGGTCTTCGTCAGAAAGACTATGATCCAAGCAAGATACCACTGTTTCAAACACTTTGTCACTATCATTCTTCTTGTCAGATTGTTTTAATATGACAAACAAATCTAGGTTTGTAACAAGGCCCTCCATACTTTACACTTAAATATCTACCGGAATGATTCAAATGCTCAATACGAACTAAATAATAGAATATTCTGCAGTTGTATTTATATGTAATACTCAACTACCCTCATTAACGCTATAATATTTAGCCTAATTACCCTTATTAATGTCACAATACTTATAATTAGGTACTAATTATCATTAAGGTAATTATATAATTTGGGTAATTAGATATTTCCTAACGATCGATAACGGTTAACGATCAAACATGTATTGTATGATCGTTAACCTATTATATATTACTTTGACGCGTAAGTGGCCTATTGTCGTCGTTTTATTTATGTATGTAGGTACTTATTTTTAGTCTTATTTGTATAAATATGTTAGTTTTATTATGTATATATTATAATGTAAATAATAACTTTCATTTTATAATATTTAGCTTAGCTACCCTTAATGATGTCATAAAAGTAATAGTGAGATACTAATTACAGCAATTTATGTCATCAAAATTAAGGTTATTATATAATTTGGGTAATTAGATATTTCCTATTAGGTTAACGATCATACAATACAGTATTAAAAACGAGTTCTTGGAATGCGTAAATAAATTATCACTTTTTTTTTTAAAGATGTCATTAAATATACTTCTTAATTTGGATAATGCAGTAGTGTTTCTCTAAAATACAGACACCTCTCTGCAAAATTTCAAGTTTATAAACCCATTGGTTTGGATGTAAATACAAGTTATAGTTCAACCATTTTTTTATATAACGTATATATTTTTTATAAAAAAACCGCAGAAGTCAGAGTTATATAAAATACACCAAAAAATCACAAATAATTTGTAGAACAGTCATCTGTAAGGATATATCTTGCGAGACTATGGTTTTGAAGATATTTGGATTTATTACTTTGACGCCATACAAAATTTTCATTTTAATTTTTTTTTAATTTAGTTTACCTATCAAATGATATTCCTTGTATATATTCATAGCTGCTGGAGTAATTAGAAGCTTATCACAAGCAAAAAAAATTTAAAAAGCGAAAAGAATTTAAATGTCTTCGAAATTCGATTTTCGATCCACTGTGCGTCCCCACGTAAACGTATATATGGTTGTATTCTTTCAGGTTATCTAGGTGAGCTGATTATGGAAGGTACTTCTCCTCAATAGTTAGGGACTGCATTCATGCACGCCCGCGCGGACTATCGCTTCCAAATCCCATGGCGGCAGTCCGGCAAGGTGGTTCGCCGCCTCGCCGGTTATCGTACGGTACCCGGAGTCGCCTATTTTTTTTTTTGTTGGTTTGAAAATCATCAAATATTTCCTCCCACTCTTGGGCAGAGCGAAAGGGAGTGTCAGACTTCTACTGACTAAAAATCACCCGTGTTCCTTCTTAGCCCTTTATGTCGAGACCGTGGTTTCTCTTGTGAACAACCCGCAGCCCAGACGGGCGTCGGCCCTTACGGACCCCTCCCATGTTGCTGACATCTCTTTGAGGCGCGCGTGGAACACGAACGCGAGGTCGACACGGCCCCACAGGGCGTCCCGGCTTTCAAATAAGGACCAGCTTCCCTGTCTTCCAACGAAGCGGGAACTGGCCTCTTTCCTAGCATGCGCTTAAGAACCCCTCTAGCCGGGGCTCGAGAGCCCCGGGGCGATATTTTTGGTCTTAAGCCTGCCTACCACCACTCTTATGTCTAAACTTATATACCTTAAGGTAGTGATTATAACCTAGCATCAAGCACTTATTTTTTTTTTGTTTCTTCATTATATTCGAAGTTCGAATATATTTAATTCTCCTTTTTTCTTCCCATGTTAATATTAAGATAAGTCAATGTAATTAATCAAATCAAATCAAAATATTTTATTTCACGTAGGCCTACAATATGGGCACTTGCAAAAGGTCGACAAAAAAGGTGCACAGTTCGGGTTGGTCTTTTCCTATGGATAAGTACCGGCAAGAAACTCCATGGTTACTCTTTTAAATTTTTTTTGTGTCTCAAATGTGAAAAATAAACTTCCGAAGAAAAATCAGCTTCTGAAGTCGGTGACATTTGTTTGTTTGATTTCGTTTTTTTATCCCACTGACTTCAGAAGCTGATTTTTCTTCTGAAGTTTATTTATCACTTTTTATGTGTTTTTAAAGTTGTTTTTTTTTTCATGTTTAGTTTTAATATTCTATATAAATATTTACTCTGCATTTAACATTCAACCAAGAAACCTAACCCTTAACCTTTAAGATTCCCTTATGATTGCTTTCAACTTCTAACCTTTGAGGAGTAGTACCTTCCATAATCAGCTCACCTAGATAACCTGAAAGAATACAACCATGGGGTTATTAAAGAATTATTCTCCAACTCCTAACCGTTGAGGAGTTATAATAATAAAAATAGTCCTCCTGACCGTTTTTCGGCCACTGCAGCCAATCTCAGCAGAGATTAGCCATCTGCGCGGGAGATATTATAGTGCACAAGTGTGTGCGCAGGCACAAGTGCACTCTCTGTTCCCTTTTCTCTCTTTTCTCATAGTCCGATGGGACTGCAATCCGACACGACCGGAGAGAGATCAGGCGCAGGACCAACGGCTTAACGTGCTTTCCGAGGCATGGGGGTTTTATACCACCAAAACTTCCAAACTCCAGGCTACTACTGGGAAATTTCTAATGAAAAACCCAATAGCACGTTTACCAGTTATACCATCATCAGCTCATCAACATGAAGTGATGTCTGCTAAATACGAATCATTAAAAAACTTAAGGAAAAGCACGAAACACGCAATAAAATTTGAGGGTTGCCCTCGATTTCTCTGGGATGCCATCATCAGATCCTGATTTCCTTATCATGGTACTACCCTTAGGGTATATCCTTTTCAACAAAAAAAAAAAATCCATATCGGTACAGGCGTCTTCGAGTAATCGGAGAATATGAATTAAGAACCACCTTTTTTTTAAAGTCGGTTAATGAAATTTACCTTCTATCATCAGGTTAACCTAATAGCCTAAAAGAATACAAGTATCGGTCACTAAGTACGTATAATTTTCAAGGAATTTTCTTTCAACTCCTTGTACGGTGGTTACCTTACACCTAGGTTGTTAATGGTATTTGTTATGAGTACGCGCCGCGACCCAGGTTAGGGAATTGATAAGTAAAACGATGTTTACAGTTACGCGGATTTATTAGTACTAAAGTAAATAATTAACAAATGGGACGCGCTGCACCGCATCGTGAGTGCAAGCGTCAGCATTTTAACTAAACAATACAAAATGTACGGGTTTGCTCGTACATACTCCCTACAGGAGAAATTAACAAAATACATTAATAAATGTTAGCAGATCTTTGAAAACAATGTTCCAAGAAAATACAAGAAATAATAAATGTTGTACAGAAATTATGTTGATGCAGTATAATGTAAAAAATACTTAATTAATGATAAAGCTAAGAATTTATTGTCTTTTGGGCGCATTATTAAACTTAACGACCGAAAATAGGTGACGTGGTTTTATTCACTCGCGCACTATTGAGATTAGAAACACTGCTCTGATTGTTGTCATTTAACTCACTAACATTGTGGTAAAACACTCGGTCACCGAGAATCACGCACGGGTTGTCGTTGTTGCTGCGAGTAGGAGGCGCAGGCGCACCCTGAGCTGGTGTCAGCGGGGCACGCTCCAGGCGCGCACGCGACGCCACGCGTACACCAATCCCGCTGCTCCCGCGATGCCGACGATGATGTATATCACCGTGTAGTGGTGTATATCATGAACAGAAATGCTTTCAGCTACAGCGGACGGAAGTCATAATACGATACTTCACGATGCATTTGCGCAATCGCTTAACCAAGCAATACCTAAAGCTGGAAATTCCCGTACTTTGCCTGAGCAAAATCAGCAAGTTAGTACTCACGTGGCTCAACAACGTGATGTACCGGAAACATTATTGTCCACAGCCGTGATTAAGGTCCGAAAATGTGATGGAACTTATCTTAATATGCGAGCTTTGATTGATCAAGGCTCCCAAACTTCACTCATCACCGAAAATGCGGCGCAACAATTGGGACTTCCCCGTCAACGATGCAAGGGCGTAATATCCGGTATAGGAGCCAAGGATAATGCCTGCAAAGGAGTTATCAACATAAATTGCTCTTCAAGAAGAGAGTCTTATTCTTTTAATACTGACGTTTTCATCATGAAAACTTTAACCAAAAATCTGCCAACTTATACCTTTGCAAAGCCCACGTGGTCTTACTTGGAAAATATAGAACTTGCAGATCCTGACTTTTATGTCAGTCGTCCGGTAGATATTATATTTGGCGCGGACATATATTCAAACATTATTATGGAGGGAATCTGCAGACTTGAACAAACAACACCCATCGCTCAACAGACTCGGCTTGGGTGGATACTGTGCGGCAACGTAAACGTAATACAATGCAATGTCGTACAGTTCGATATTGACCAGTTACAAAAATTTTGGGAAACGGAGGAAATTGCAGAGGCCACTTCGCTTTCATCAGATAATCAAGAGTGTATGCAATTTTACAGCTCGACAACAAACCGATTGCTGGATGGAAGATATGTAGTGAGGCTCCCTCTGAAAACAAAAGAACAATTGGGCTACTCGAAATCAAAGGCCATAGCACAATTTGGTCATTTGGAAAATAAACTAATCAAAAATGAAAACATCGCAAAAGAATATAAAAAATTCATCCACGAGTACTTAGCATTAGGACATATGAGACCACATATAGATGTACGGTGGTTACCTTACACCTAGTTTGTTAATGGTATTTGTTATGAGTACGCGCCGCGACCCAGGTTAGGGAATTGATAAGTAAAACGATGTTTACAGTTACGCGGATTTATTAGTACTAAAGTAAATAATTAACAAATGGGACGCGCTGCACCGCATCGTGAGTGCAAGCGTCAGCATTTTAACTAAACAATACAAAATGTACGGGTTTGCTCGTACACTCCTAACCGTAGAGGAGTTTTACCTTCCATCCACCACCATTCACGTCAGATTATGATTATCAGACGCAAACCATATATTTTCTGAAGCTGTTTAAAGCTTCAGAAAATATATGGTTTTAGTAATCATTGCCTATAAAATTTGAGCCATAGATTTGAAAAAAAGCCGCCACATGCAGGAAAGAGAAAGAGCAACGTATGACAAGGCGCGCGCACACGACCGGCTCGCGCCGGGCGCCGGCGCGGTGGCCTTGGTGTTGGTGCGTTGGTGGCATGTTTGAATTAAACCGGTTTATTCAGGTTTTAGTATCGGTTGGCGCGAGTTTTAAAATTTCACTCTTTGTATAAACCGGTAATGGAAATTATTTAGGTTTATTTGAAACCGGTTTGTTCATTTACCGGTTAATCGATGAACGGAATTATACCGGTTTTGCAACCATTATTAACCGGTATTTTAAAACCGGTTACGATCCCTGCGGACGGACAGACACACATGGCGAAACTATAAGGGTTCCTAGTTGACTACGGAACTCTAAAAAAGGGGAAGTACGGTATCTTCATACATACAAACGCACCGTGCGCGGCTTATATCTGTGCGCCATAGTAGGTATCTTTTTTGTTGGATAATAGGGAATATTCATGTTTTTCTTTTTTGTCTTAAATTAATAGTTTACTATTTTATAACGTAGAAAAAAATATTAATGGGCTTCAAAATACTCTAGATATTTTTAAAAATGAAATTTAAAACTTTAAAAACATTCAAGCAGTTCAAACGCCGCCATTTTGCGCACGCTTTGCGTGACGTCACATGACACGTCCAGTGGGTGTTTCACAGAACATCTACATAACCGGGATACAATGTCGTGTCAGATGACGTCACATTTCGTTCGACCAATGGTGGCGCGTTTTGGAAGTTTGAATTTCGCTCCCTTATTTTGCACTTTTTGAATATTATTTTAGGGGTTTAAATAATCAGTAAATAAAAAAAATCCTTTTCATTATAATATTACGATAATAATTATTCGAGAAAAATATATTTTAGGCCATTTCAAATTTTATGCATATTCCCTATTACGAGAGCAACTTGAAAATGAGATTTTTTGTTTGTTGAGATATCTTAACGACTTTTTGTCAAATGAAAAGTCTAGGTATAAAACCATTCTATCCGTTTGAATCATGTAAATCGGTCCACGCGTTTAGGAGATAATTAAGAATTAGTATAATGAAAATGTAAACAACCAGAATTTTTGATGTTTTTGTTCTACGAACTTTATAATTAATGCAAAATGTAAAAATATTATTAATTGTAAGTTAATGAGGAATGTCATAGAAAGAGGTGTCTAGGTAGTATAAAGATTAGTCTAACAACCCTAGCGCCACAGCTAGCGCGTCACTCTGCGCCAGACAGCGACAGAGTTACGCGTTAGAAGAGAGCGGCAACGTTTAGGTGAATATCGCGGTAGGCACTGAGCGCTTATGAGAGCTGACTGAATTGCACTTTATTGCTTAGTAGCGAGAGTCGCTATTCCTATTAATTGTTACGCGAAGTGCCGCTTCTGTACTTGTACTAGTATTCTACCATGATTTTCTAAAGTATACTTACTTCTTGACCACAATGATCAACATTTTCAATTGCGCCAAGAACCACACTGAAACAAAAAAAAATATACTTACATGATACTCGTATGATCATAATAATTTTTATTACTAGTACCTACTAGTGCCTACGACCCGGCTCGGCCCCGCGTTCTAGCATTGTATAGGTAGGTACTTTCAAAAAGTCACGATGTCGATAGTCGATCTAACTACCAACTACCTACTACTAACTACACTCGCCACAAAAGTTTACCTATGTTCCTACCGTTTGCGTTTTTTTGTCCAAATGTACGCTTTTTCTACAGGCGAATTTACCGCTGTACTTCTGAGTAGGTACTCATTTTGGCAACTATACTTTATTTCCCGCTCAGCTGAGTCAGTAATTTTTCTGGCCTGATGAAAGTCTTCTTGTAAAGTTTCGAGCTGCGGAGATAAATAGTTTCTGAGATATTTTTCGTCGTGAACATAAGAATAATTTGTTTTATTTTTTATTAATACGAAACGAAATGTAATGACTGCCTCGTTGGTCTAGTGGTCGCAAGCGCGACTGCTGAGCATAAGGTCCTGGGTTCGATTCCCGGGTCGGGCAAAGTGTTATTGACTTTTCCATAAGGAATTTAGGTATCAGTAACAGCCACGGAGTCCCCTATTACATGGGACTTAAAAAACATAACTGGCGAAATGTGGGTGTACTACTAAGTACACCTCTGCCTAAACCTTCGGGGATTACAGGCGTGATGTTATGTTATGAAATGTAATGTCAAATCAGACGCACACAAAAAAAACACAAATACACAATAAGAAACACATACCTACCAGTACATTACCTACTATCTAATTTACGAGTAATATAATGCAAATTCACAATAATATAAAAAGTATACTTACTCAATTTCAAAACTATTATGGTATCACAAAAGTTTGTCGCGAGACCACTGTGCACTGACTTTGTGTACGTACACGGTTCGACTACGATCTGCCGATGCGGCGCAAATCGACGTGCTCTCACGTTGAAGGCGCGTGGCAGACTGAGCCACGAGTGGGTCCGTCGAAGCTTGCTAAGAAAGCGCTCCGCTTCATAGTAATTTGTATGAAGATTTTGAGCGAAAAACATGGGCAAGTTTGTGATTTTTTTACACAAAATGAGAGAATGTTTATTAAAAAATTAAGCTTTCAGTGACTTCTTTATACTTTTAACTTTATTATTTAATAAAATTCCTGTAAAAATTCTCAATAATGACGACACAGTTGTTACAATACGGGAGTGCGATTTACTCGTTTTTAGTATTAGCATTATCTTAAATTCGAAAGTTTCACTAACAAGTTACATTCATTGGCTAGCTGTGTGATTTATTTCAAGGTTGTGGAGCATCGTTTTCTATCTATTTCTATGACATTCCCAACCTTCGATTTCCAGAGCCGACCCTTAACATACGACTTGGCACTGACCGGCAAATTGCAAAAAAACGTAAGAAAATACGAATTTCGCTGGCTACCTTGTCGCATCAACCTTAACCCATTATAGAATGGGTTAATGTTGATGCGACAAGGTATCGTCCACGTCGACACCGGTCGTCCAAGAAAAATATTATCCGCCAAGCACACGGCAACCTCAAAAGGGGTTATCAGTAAGTTATTGCATCTACTAATCGATTTAGGTACATGTTATATATAAAACTAAGTATGATTATTGTTTTGTTTTACGAGCGGGGCGCAGGTAGATAATCTATACGAGCTGTGGTTACCACGCGAGTTTTGTTCATTGTTCTTTTTATTAGCCCGATGTTACTCGGCAAAAGTCTTTGAAACCGGTAAAACAATAGATATTTTGTTTTACCTTGTTATTGTTGGCTGAACATTCTCAGGTGCTCAAAAATGTTTTAGAAATCGACGCCTAACCGCCTAACAAAAGAAGAATTCATTTCTGTAGCAGTGAAAGCCCTTGTCGGTGGACTTTTGGTAAAAGATAAAAGTTAGTTACTTTCAAAGTAGGTAATAAATGATATGGTCATTCTGATAAATTCGTTAGCAGAGTAAGATAGGACAAAATAATCCGTAGATATAAAAAATCTGATTCAAAAAGCATGAGAAAAATTAATAATTGTATATAAGAAGGTAAACAAAAATAACGGTAGTTTACACAAGTACTTATCACAAGATTGCTACCCGTGGTCCCGTAATCAGCTCAGATTTTGAAGACATTAGATTTAATCAGCCTCAATAAGTGTTGGTCAATATTTATATTCTTATTATATTATAAGTTTCAGAAGTGGAAATTTATTTAAAAAAAACAATTAACAACAAAAAAACCATTTTTACTTTATAATTGACTCAAATTACAACAAGCACAATTTAATTACAGTCCAGTAAGTCTTAAAATTAACACAACAAAACACAAACTCACTTTATGATTTTTACGACAAACTAAACTCAAAATGGCTTACGTAACATTACAATTGACTTATGAATCTAACGTCCGTCCAGTCCAAGCGTCGAGCAGCAAAGGGACGTTCTACCCGCAGCGCCTTGTTTTTATAAGCGAGGCGAATGACGTAACGCGAGCATTCTCCTTACACGGCCTCTCCTGACGAAGTGTCGTCCTCGACACAAACTCTTGGAGCGGCCCCGCTTAGGACCCGCGCTGGGAGAGGTCGGCACTTCGACCTCCACTTCGCCCGCTGGCAGAAGCGACGGGTTGACCGCAGTAGAGGACCCCGTTTGTTCAGAGTCGTCATCAGTATCTTCATCTGAAAACAAGATCTTGTTAGAAGCTATCAAAGCAATTTGTGTGAAAGCGTTCAACCTCTCACGAAGTTCCATTCATTTTCAGCCAATTCATTCATTCATCGTTCTCTCAAATAGTTCATAAGTTTGAATAGACACACATCCATCTTTCTCAAAACATTTATAAAAATAAAGCCAAGGCATTGTCCTGTACGTATTCCAGCGGGTAAGAGGCGGTTTCTATGCTGCCGTCTTGCTGACGGTGACCGCAACTGCGACCACGACCAGCGTTCAGCTCTCACCACCTGCAACATGGTCTGACAACCTGCAGACCCGCTTGACACGCAGACCGTATTCATACGTGCAAGCCGCTTAACACGCCGACCGTATTCATACGTGTAAGCTGACTCATACACTGACCGCAATCATGTGTACAAGCCCACTCGATACGCAGACCGTATTCATACGCACGAGTTCTCTCAACACGCAGACCGTATTCATACGTGTGAGACCACAAATTGACCACACATGGCCAAATTTATGCGGCCTCCAGTGACTCAGCAACAGGTGCCATCACAACCGGCGACACACACGCGCCTGCTACCAGCGGCACCGCAGTACAGCACAGCAGCCAAAGCTCAAAGAACGTGGCACACGTTTCTGGGCACCACTGTCCTCAGATCCATCTCTCACAACCAGATCTGCAAACACATGGAAGTGAACACATGAGCAAATAAATAACATGACCACTATGGTTTGAAGCCTATTCAAAGCGAAGTAATTTCATAAGTTAGAGTCCATAAATTTGACCAGTGTTCCAGGCGCAAGCGTGCACTCAAGCGACAGCAACAAAGACCACCAATAGTGATTTTTAAAATTGAAACAGCTTCAAACCAAAGAGATTCAATGCATCGCTAATGATTTTGTGACACACCGCGTCATTGAGACTGAAGCCCAAAACTTCCACATGTCTCCACTATGACCGCGGAGCAGAGCAGAGCAGACGCCCAAACGTTTGCATGCTCACGACAAATAAGAAGCAGTAGTCCTGAGCGACGCGCTTGACCAAGCCAGGTCGCGCCAGTAGCCGGGGCCATGCGCTCAACCGCGCCAGTAGGGCGCGCTGGCACCGTGAGTGCCACGCACAACTGCGCCAGTAGGGCGCGCTGGCACCGTGGTGTGCCACGCACAACTGCGCCAGTAGGGCGCGCTGGCACCGTGGTGTGCCACGCACAACTGCGCCAGTAGGGCGCGCTGGCACCGTGGTGTGCCACGCACAACTGCGCCAGTAGGGCGCGCTGGCACCGTGGTGTGCCACGCACAACTGCGCCAGTAGGGCGCGCTGGCACCGTGGTGTGCCACGCACAACTGCGCCAGTAGGGCGCGCTGGCACCGTGGTGTGCCACGCACAACTGCGCCAGTAGGGCGCGCTGGCACCGTGGTGTGCCACGCACAACTGCGCCAGTAGGGCGCGCTGGCACCGTGGTGTGCCACGCACAACTGCGCCAGTAGGGCGCGCTGGCACCGTGGTGTGCCACGCACAACTGCGCCAGTAGGGCGCGCTGTCAGCGTGCAGCGACGCGCTCGGCAACGCCAGTAGGGCGCGCAGTCAGCGTGCAGCGACACGCTCGGCAACGCCAGTAGGGCGCGCAGTCAGCGTGCAGCGACACGCTCGGCAACGCCAGTAGGGCGCGCAGTCAGCCTGCATTGACACGCTCGGCAACGTCAATAAGGCACACAGGCGCCGGCGGCGGCCTGCGGCCACGTGCACGTTCATGGCGTCACTGTTGCGCAGCCCTGGCAACCACTGCTATGAGACCAGGCAGCGTTGCGTTGCATATCACACGCCACACGTTCTATGTAATGGTTACTCTGCAAAGAGACAAATCTACGACAGAATTTTGTTCCACTCGGTCACTCCTGACCAAACATCCATTAGGTCCCACTCTTTTTGATAAAATCAAACGTGGCCAAACTGGAAATTATCGAAAATACAACAATCAACCACCCTGGGTCATGTACCATAGTCGTTCAAATCAATCTTAAAAACATTATTGCGTCAAAAAAATGCCAGGTTCACAAAAATCTTCGAGTAAAACCACAGATCTCTAACTGACTATGAAACAAGTCGATCACTATTTGACTTCACACTAAGGTCTTTCCAGACCCTGACCTCAACCAGAGCTAAACGCGCATCGCACACACAGTCGACTTGAGTTTCCTCAAAAAAACTCCAATTTCAACCGAGCCACGACTACGCAATAACTACTGGTACGGTCGAACACAGTACAGCCGATAGAAACCCTTATTCGACTTTCTACCTCAACTTAACTTCATCAAAACCTTATGAACATCGACTGGTACGTGACCCGTTGGCTTCTTCCTTAGCCAATCATGTGTCTTAGGCACCTTCTTTAATAAAGCAAGACTACAGTGAACCTGTATACGGCCTACGTCTTCACACGAAAAACAAGTCAACTGATCATATTGCGTAGGGGTTTGAGTTTACGCAGATCATGATTATTTGAGTTTGATGTGCAAACAACTGCACTTTTGGGTTTCAAATATACAGAAAACAAGACTTGACTGTATTTTGTTTTGTTCATAATTGCGGCTTTTATTTAAGCATCAGATATACCACAAATCACAACGTTGCCCCACACTAGCAATTTCTCCTGTGTCGTGGGTACTTTCACAAATATTTAAACTCACATACACAAATACCAAGACCCGGAAAAACTATCTGTACGCCATACAAAAGGTTGTTCCGTGCGGGAATCGAACCAGCGACAGTCCCTTGACGATATTCAACCGCATCAAGGACTTTCAGGCATAGCCTGCATGTGTGGTACATTTATTCGAATTCGTACTCATAACGTCATATAGCACAGTGGCCATATCAACTTCACGCAGACACTGACCAAAATTCGGGTTTAAAATTAGTCCACGTACTGTTGATGGTCAGTCAATCTTTAAGCCTCGTCTTAGCACCACCATGTAAACAACCACCAATGCGTCCGAGGCATTGCCAACACAACATAACATCACGCCTGCAATCCCCAAAGGGTAAGGCAGAGGTACCCAGTATACCCACATTTCGCCAGTTATGTTAACTCCTATGTAATTGGGGCGGGCCGATTGCCACCAACCAAAAGCATAAATCCAGACAATAAAACTTTGCCCGACCCGGGAATCGAACCCAGAACCTTCATGCTCAGCAGTCGCGCTTGCGACCACAAGACCAACGAATTATAACAATGGTTCGACCTTACTTGTATCAGGGACGAAAGTAAACCCACTATTCTTCTAGGTAGAACTCGTTTGAACCGGCGCGGCGGTGAAGGAGTACGTGTGCGTTTTCTATTGCCAATGCTGCAATGTCGCTACGCGAACGACCTACGCGTATCGCGCCTATCCCTACTACACGATTGGTGCCTTTCGGGACTATAAAAATCATGCCAATCTCGATTACGCAAGCCATCTCATGGAGTACGACGACTACTACTCGAATCGCGGTACGATCTACCACTATTGCGATCAATGACCCACGGGATCAACGTCGTTTGCGCACCCGTGACTTAATCCCGAGTACGTGACCGTTTGTCGCGAGTATGCGGCTTTTCACGCCCCATTATCACAAGAAAATCGGGATTAAATCAGACAAACAACTAAAACAGGTCAGACAATCGAATAAAAAGAAAAATAATAAAGTGGGTAGTTGCAAAATAAAATTTTAAAGTAAAAGAACGGCTTTTCTGTTCAAAACAATTTTCAGCTACGAGACTTCGTCTAAGTGGGCCTAAAAAGTCCTTTATCCCACTTCTGATATAAGTTTCAGAAGTGGAAATTTATTTAAAAAAAACAATTAACAACAAAAAAACCATTTTTACTTTATAATTGACTCAAATTACAACAAGCACAATTTACTTACAGTCCAGTAAGTCTTAAAATTAACACAACAAAACACAAACTCACTTTATGATTTTTACGACAAACTAAACTCAAAATGGCTTACGTAACATTACAATTGACTTATGAATCTAACGTCCGTCCAGTCCAAGCGTCGAGCAGCAAAGGGACGTTCTACCCGCAGCGCCTTGTTTTTATAAGCGAGGCGAATGACGTAACGCGAGCATTCTCCTTACAATATTGTTACAGAATCATGGTTAGAGGTAGAAAATTGAAAATTGATGCGGCGCAGCTAAATAACAAGTTTCTCAAATATGCAGCTATATGCAGAAATGAAAAAATCTCATACAAAGATCCTATATTTACAACTATTGCTCAAGAACTTAACAATAAAATGACGCCGTATTCGTTGTTCATGAGACTGAAGAGAAATTTCAGGACGATTTTTGGCAAACCATATGATGAAGAAAGTTCACTCACACATAGCACCTCAACTTCTCCTTCGTGCCGTAGCACACTTTCTTCACCTGTGGAATGTACCTCAATAGAAGTTGAAAGTGTTAAAAAGTTCACTTTTTAGGGTTCCGTAGTCAACTAGGAACCCTTATAGTTTCGCCATGTCTGTCTGTCCGTCCGTCCGTCCTCGCTTAATCTCTGTGACCGTTAGCACTAGAAAGCTGAAATTTGGTACCAATATGTGTATCAATCACGCCGACAAAGTGGTGAAATAAAAATTGGAAAAAAATGTTTTATTAGGGTAGCCCCCCTATATGTAAAGTGGGAAGTGATTTTTTTTTAATTTCAACCCTAACGTGTGATATATTGTTGGAAAGGTATTTAAAAATGAATAGGGGTTTACTACAATCATTTTTTGATAATGTCAATAATTTCGGAAATAATCGCTCCAAAAGTAAAACACAATGTGTCCCCCCCCCCCCTCTAACTTTTGAACCATAAGTTTAGAAAATATGAAAAAAATCTGAAAAGTAGAACTTTAGGACTTTCTAGGAAAATCATTTTGAACTTGGATGGAAACAGTTTTTGTACAAAAAAGACAAAAAGTTGTACAAAATAATTTCTGGACTAAGTTTGTAGTATAATCGTATATGCACGCATTTCTTTAACTTCGTTTACATATTTTATTATCCTGAACGTATCTTTTTTCAAACAAAAAAAGAATTATTACTACGGAACCCTACACTGAGCGTGGCCCGACACGCTCTTGACCAGTTTTTTACTGGATGTATATGACTGGAAGAAAGTGGAACCGATAGCAGTTAATTACGTTAGACGTGATCCTAATACTACCTCAACACATAAAAAGTACAAAACACTACCTAAGTACAAGTGGGCCTGCTTACTACGAGAGAAACTATGGGAATGTACAAGGCTTCCATGCACATGGGTTTTCAAAACTAAGTGCGTCGACCAAGACAATAATATTATAATTAAAGGAAAGTGCACACAATGTAGTTGTATCTCGAAAATAACAAGCAATCCAGCAACTGACAAAATAGTGACAATGAGCTGCACTCTATTTAATATCCATAATGGAATGCCTCATAATCCAAACAAGAAGACGAAGCTCACACCGTACAAAAGACGACAACTAGCGAAAAAATTGCAATATAAACCCGCAACAGTTGTTCACAAAGAAATTGCTTCCGTAGTCATCAAAGATGATGATACTGTCAATTCTCCAGTGATACCAACGATGGAAGCTTTGAGGAAAGTGAAACACGAGAAAAGGCAAAGCGGTCGATTGCATTCTGATCCAATCATGAGTATTCTCATGATGTCGATAATGGCAACACACCAAAATTTTGTCCGCGAGTTCACTTTGGTACCGAGGTTTCATCTGTGCTATTGGTGTGAACAACAAATCCAATACTACAAGGCGTATATGGATAAAATTCCTCATGTCACAATGACAATAGATGCAACTGGATCATTCTTCCGAACGATCAAACTCCCAGATGGATCTCTGCTCACGAAACGAATGTTCCTCTATGTTGGCATGGTAACGTCTCCAACTATTAAGTCGACAGCAATTTCCCAATTGATTACTGATAACCACACAACGGATTCTATATTGTCATGATTGAAAAAATGGCACAACGAAGTATGTACTGCCCCTCACTAGATTGTAACTGATGACTCTTCAGCGCTAATAGCAGCAAACGTTCAGGCTTTTACTATTTTTCAAACAGTCCGAGACTACCTACGACAATCTTTTCTTGTTTTAATGAGTAAAAGTCACGATATCCCTCAAGTATTCTTAAGATTAGACACAAGTCACTTCGTCAAAAACGTATACAACTTGCGATGCGTCAATAACGTTGATATAAATATTAAAATGTTTTACATTCGCAGTATTTTATTTGTGAAAGAGTGCGAAAATTTTGAAATTATAAAGTTTGTGCTTTCTCATTTATAAAAATTTGTACGTTCAAATATGAATTCACAAACAATGAGACTTGTAAAATTTATATGAAATACCTCAAATCTTTGTTGGTCAAGATAGAAGACCCAGTAGTAGAAAACGATAAAAAAGATGTTTTTGATGATTATGTTACAATTACTGACGATGACAATATTTTAGATTGGTTTGATGAGCTTGTCAATAAAGAAAAAATCATGGATCAAACAACACACAAAACAGAAAAACCAAATTTGTATTACTTACCCCATTTAGTATCAACTCTTAAAAGGTTAATAATCAAACTGCCCCTGTGGAGTAATGTAATGTGTCCTTTTTACAAGTCAGAATACAAGTCACCAACATCTTTCGCCATAGAAAGTTATTTCAAAACTTTAATACACTTATTATTTGAAACGCGCCTTCATAAGTACAATGTGGATGAATTTTTAAAAATACACTACAATTTTATATTAGGGGAGACAAAAATAGCTGCCAAAAATCTTAACATAACTCAAGGAAATTCAAAATCACAAATAAACAAGGGCCGAAAAAGGAAGATCATAACAAAAAAAATGCGCAGTGAAAAAAATTAAAACATGCACAAAACAATCATTTTCTTCTGATTCCATATTTGCAGAAAAATCTTCATTTACTGAGAACTGGGGGGGAGAGGGATATGATGCGGAGAATATCTCAGTATTGTTTTTGAGAAATGGAAATTTTGTCAATTCTGTCAATAAAAGTTTGAACTTTACCAATACATGTGCGTTTGATTCAGTTTTCTTTTTGTTAGCATTTGCATACAAACAAAACGTTCCTACCCAACAAATATTTAATACATGCACAAGCAAATTAATCAGCGGATTTATAAAAATATTAGCAGAATCGTTGAATTTTAATAGTGCTTATAAACTACGAGAGGAAATAATTATGAAATATTACAATAGTAAAAACAATACATATGGGTGCGAAAGTAATATGGCTTTCATATTTGAACATATACTTTTAGAATATTTGTACAGTGCCAATGTAACAAAAGAATGCCTAACCGAAACTTGCGCCAACCACTCAAGAAGGCCAATAGTGTTTTTATCTATTAATATAGAAATAATAAATTTATTTGGAATCAGTGGACTGGAAGAAGCCGTCATTATCGATGACTTCAATTTTAAAAAAATGTTTAAAATGTAATAATGAAACCACCAGATTCAGATACGAATTAAGTAATGTTATTTTATTTGATTTAAATGGCACAGACCAAATTGTGGTCGAAGAAATACCTACCTATATCAAAATAAAAGAAAAAAAATATAGACTGGTAGGTGCTGTGGAATATGTTCCCCGGTTGTAGGCCCGATTGGCCATTACAAGTGTCACTGCTTAAGTAATTCCAGAATGATCTGTTATGACGATAATAAAACTGGAATACACGATAGTTCTGAACAACCTATGACAATACATATCTATAATTATTTAATTAAAAAAAAAAACTTTGTGTAAGTAAGTAAATAATCTGTGATTTTGTCAGAAATATATATCTTAGTGTAAGTAAACAATCTGTGATTTATGTGATTATTTTTAAAGAAATAAATATATATATTTTTGTATTTTATCGTTACAATATGGTCTAATAGATATGATTAAGATGTTAAATAATTATATAATTTAAAAAATCTTAGTTTAAGTAAACAACCTGTAATTTATGTGATTTTAAAAGAAATAAACATATATTTTATGGTTTTGTATCTTATCGTTTCATTTTAATTTAATTTAGAATCCTTGACAAATAATTTCTAGGGAAATGCAATAGGTGGAAAGTTTTCTGTAAACACCAAGTCATGGTCACCCTATCGAAACAACAAAGGTTCTAAACGATATCGTACTACAGCTCCTGATATATAAACCTAGGATTATTTTGTGTATTTTTAATTTTTTTGATAAATTCAAATCTTGGTTTTACAAGAAACTTCAGACCTCTACGATGCTTTTTCAGCGAGATATCGGCGATAACGTGATTTTCACCATTTCGGCCATGGGGTTTTAGCCTTACTGCTCCTAAAATATAAACCTAGAATTTTATTGTGTATTTTTCCAATTTTTGACAAATTCAAATCATTGTTTTACAAACAACTTTAGCCCTCTGCGATGATTTTTCAGCGAGACATCGGCGATAACGTGGTTTTTTACCGTTTCAATGGCGCAGCCATGGCGTTTTAGTCTTATAGCACCTAAAATATAAACCTAGGGTTTTTTGTATTTTTACATGATTTTACAAATTCAAATCTATGTTTTACAAGAAACTTCAGACCTCTACGACGCTTTTTCAGCGAGATGGCGTTTTAGTCTTATAGCACCTAAAATATAAACCTAGGGTTTTTTTTTGTATTTTTACATGGTTTGACAAATTCAAATCTATGTTTTACAAGAAACTCCAGACCTCTACGATGCGTTTTCAGCGAGATATCAACGATAACGTGGTTTTCACCGTTTCAATGGCGCGGCCATGGGGTTTTAGTGTTACAGCTCCTAAAATATAAACCTAGGATTTTTTTCTATATTTTTACAAATTTTTTACATATTGAATCTGTTATTTACCTAAATTGCAGGTCTCTGCAATGCTTAGTTTTAAAGATCTCCGTGGCCGCGCGGTTCTCCGCGTTTCGATGGCGCGGCCACCACGTTCAAACCCTTATAACTTTGTAACCATAACTTTGACAAATTTTTGGGTATCAACTTTTACAAACTTTTACATATTGTGGCCGCGCGGTCGAAACGCACACAACTTAAGGCGGGGTTGCAGTACTTTTTAAGATTTTTGAACCTATAAAAATCGAAATAAAAATCATTCCATAAATTGAACATACTCTATAAAGTCCGGTCAATTTAGACATAAAAGTAGTGGACAAATAACAATAATTCCCACAGAGCCAAATATTGGTGGAGAGCTGGGGTAAACGGTAAGTTTTATCAAAAAAATATACTGCTTTTATACATGACTAGCGACCCGCCCCGGCTTCGCACGGGTGCAAATGGATGTAATTATACATATTAACCTTCCTCTTGAATCACTCTATCTATTTAAAAAAACCGCATCAAAATCCGTTGCGTAGTTTTAAAGATTTAAGCATACAAAGGGACATAGGGACAGAGAAAGCGACTTTATTTTATACTATGTGTGAAGAATAATGTGACTGTTAGAATCGCGATATCTCAGGAATGGTAACTCTTAGAAAATAATGTAGAACATTTTTGTAGAGAATTTTATGATCTACAACTTTGGGTTGAGATTTTTTTGATAAAACTTACCGTTTTCGAGAAAAATTCAAATATCCTCAAATTTTGACCTTTGACCCCGAATAACTTTTGTAGCACACATAGGATCGATGGGGATTTTTAAGGCTTTGTTTGTAATGGTATACCCCAGCTCTCCACCAATATTTGGCTCTGTGGGAATTATTGTTATTTCAAATGTCTATATTGACCGGACTACTAGTAAATCGTAAAGATAGAAACGCGATTTAGAATGATCGGCTCGATACTTTTTTTTATCAAACATGACTCTAAATCACAATTTCAAACGTGTACTGCTAAGACATTTCATCATGAATTTATATAAAATTTATATCAATAGATAGAACTTTTTATTCTGAAGTAAATGTTGAAAACAAATTGTATAATTTCTTTATAGTTTTTCTCCAAGAAGCAAAAAACTGTCAAAATTTAGGCATTACATCGCTCGCGCGGCAGGGCGGGGGGTGAGGTCGTGCGTACATAAAAACAAAGTACTGCAACCTCGCCTTAACCAATGCGCGAGCGCTGTCACCCGTGTTCGTATTACGACTGATTTTTTCTAGAAGAAACGCCGAGCAGCTCCTACCTCCTGCTCGCACGTATAGTGGTATCTCGCTAGCGCCGCCGAATGAATACGACAGCGGCCGGACTCGCTCGGCGCGTGCGGTCATCTGTTAAAAGGCTTGATTTCAAACAATCACCCCCCCCGGACCGACCCGTTGTCGGTTTCAAACTCCCGTTATTCGGGATAACGTTGAAACCGCCCGTCTAAGGATCGAGTCCCTCACCTGTACCTACGTCTGCGATCCGTGGAGGAGACCCATCCTTGCCCGTAATCAGGTTAACAATGCGCCCCCGTCGCCAACACAACGGTGATAGGTTAACATCCTTAACCAGTACGAGGTCTCCAACGCAGGGTGGGGTCGTCCTGTCCGTCCACTTAACGCGTTGCTGTAGAATATGCAAATACTCCAGCGACCATCGCTTCCAAAAATTTTGACTCATTTGCTGTACCTATTACTCATTTTATTTCAATGAAGGTCGGAAGGAAAACATCGTGAGGACTTATAATTATTATAATACTAGCTGAACCCGCGCATGCGTTGCAATGCGTTTTTCCTACCTACCTACCTACTACCCTACCTACTACCCTACCTACTACCCTACCTACTACCCTACCTACTACCCTACCTACTACCCTACCTACTACCCTACCTACTACCCTACCTACTACCCTACCTACTACCCTACCTACTACCCTACCTACTACCCTACCTACTACCCTACCTACTACCCTACCTACTACCCTACCTACTACCCTACCTACTACCCTACCTACTACCCTACCTACTACCCTACCTACTACCCTACCTACTACCCCACCTACTACCCTACCTACTACCCTACCTACTACCCTACCTACTACCCTACCTACTACCCTACCTACTACCCTACCTACTACCCTACCTACTACCCTACCTACTACCCTACCTACTACCCTACCTACTACCCTACCTACTACCCTACCTACCTACTACCCTACCTATCTACTAACCTACCTACCTACTAACCTACCTACCTACTACCCTACCTACCTACTACCCTACCTACCTACTACCCTACCTACCTACTACCCTACCTACCTACTACCCTACCTACCTACTACCCTACCTACCTACTACCCTACCTACCTACTACCCTACCTACCTACTACCCTACCTACCTACTACCCTACCTACCTACTACCCTACCTACCTACTACCCTACCTACCTACTACCCTACCTACCTACTACCCTACCTACCTACTACCCTACCTACTACCCTACCTACTACCCTACCTACTACCCTACCTACCTACTACCCTACCTACCTACTACCCTACCTACCTACTACCCTACCTACCTACTACCCTACCTACCTACTACCCTACCTACCTACTACCCTACCTACCTACTACCCTACCTACCTACTACCCTACCTACTACCCTACCTACTACCCTACCTACTACCCTACCTACTACCCTACCTACTACCCTACCTACTACCCTACCTACTACCCTACCTACTACCCTACCTACTACCCTACCTACTACCCTACCTACTACCCTACCTACTACCCTACCTACTACCCTACCTACTACCCTACCTACTACCCTACCTACTACCCTACCTACTACCCTACCTACTACCCTACCTACTACCCTACCTACTACCCTACCTACTACCCTACCTACTACCCTACCTACTACCCTACCTACTACCCTACCTACTACCCTACCTACTACCCTACCTACTACCCTACCCACTACCCTACTTACTACCCTACCTACTACCCTACCTACTACCCTACCTACTTACTACCCTACCTACTACCCTACCTACTACCCTACCTACCTACTACCCTACCTATCTACTAACCTACCTACCTACTAACCTACCTACCTACTACCCTACCTACCTACTACCCTACCTACCTACTACCCTACCTACCTACTAACCTACCTACCTACTACCCTACCTACCTACTACCCTACCTACCTACTACCCTACCTACCTACTACCCTACCTACCTACTACCCTACCTACCTACAACCCTACCTACCTACTACCCTACCTACCTACTACCCTACCTACCTACTACCCTACCTACCTACTACCCTACCTACCTACTACCCTACCTACCAAAAAAAAAAAAAAAGTATCCTATGTCCTTCTCCTGGTTCTTAGCTACCTCCCTACCAATTTTCAGCTAAATCCGTCCAGCCGTTCTTGAGTTATAAATGGTGTAACTAACACGACTTTCTTTTATATATATATATATATATATATATAGATATAGATAACAAGTCTGAAACCGCCAACCCGTCTTGAGCATGCGTGGTGATCAGTGCTCGTGCCTTCTCTGTTGAGAAGACACCTTTGCCCAGCAGTGGGACAGTAATAGGCTGGTATTATCATTTTTATGGAAGGAAATCTTTGTCTAAGGTTTCTGTATTTTTTAATTAAAACCAGGTTTGCTTCTAGTACAAAATAACGTGCTAGTATCAAAACCATTTTAGTCACACAAGTAGTACATGCCCATATTGTGAATCCCAAATGCCCAAGAGGCCAAGAAGGAACCATTGAGCTTATTATTTTTGAAAAGATAGTGGGCAAATGTGGTCCAAGCGTCGCGAAGGAACCATTGAGCTTATTATTTTTGAAAAGATAGTGGGCAAATGTGGTCCAAGCGTCGCCAGAGATAAATCATATATCAAATGAAAGAGCACACAATGTACTGTTCAAACATGCAAAAGGGCATTAAAATCGGTGCCGGAGGAGAGGAGATATTTCGAGAAATGATCTGTTTATTTTTGCCTTAGAAGTTATTACTGATTTTTATTAAGGCTGGAATACACATGCTACGTACTAGCACAAAAGCATTCTAGTGATGAGCAGCTGTCACTTAATATAGCACACAAGTAGCACGTGTATGATGAAAAGAACATGCTTGTGATTAATAAGCATTGTACCTAATCGCAAGCCGCTCTATTTTTCGTGCTAACTATAAGCACGACGCAAGAAAACCTCTTTTTTGATACTCTTTGGTGTTACTATGATATTTTATATGGTTTTTTTTATCGTGCTGTCATCTTTTTGTTGGTTTCTGTCACTGTATCCAATAAAACACTGTAAAGCCGCGTCCCCACTAACGTCACCCGAAAAGTTCCTGTTAGGCGCGCAGCTTTGTTTCGTGGAGCCGCTCGGCCTATGTGGGGACGCCGCTAAGTGTTCATGTTAGGCCTCGATCTCCTGGCGACATGGAGAGAGCGACTGTCTCAACCCCGTGCAGGGCACGCCACTTTAGTGGCAGTAAGTACTAACATCGAGTGAGAAGTGTCTGGAGAAGCGCCACGGCGCGGCGGCGCCCTCACCTTCCGTCTGACGCATGTCCTCACCGGACACGGTTGTTTCGGAAGGTACCTGCTCCAAATCAGGCGGGAGGAAACGCCCGGATGCCACGTGACGGCTTCCGGCCACCGTAGGCGCGGGCCTGTGGACAGTGAGTAATGCGCTAGCTCGCCGTCCGTCCGTCTTATGACGACGAAAGGCCGTGTTGACGACGCGTTCGTGTTCCACGCGCGCCTCAAAGAGATGTCAGCAACATGATGCTGACATATCTTTCTTGATTTTTGGAGGTTGGGAAATCATCAAAAGACCCTCCTGCTCAGCAGAGCGGTAGGGAGTGTCAGATTTCTACTGACTAAAAACCACCCATGTTCCTTCCTAGCCCGTTGTGTCAAGGCCGCGGTATCTCTTTCGAACAACCCGCAGCCCCGACGGGCGTCGGCCCTTGCGGGCCCCTTCCATGTTGCTGACATCTCTTTGAGGCGCTCGTGGAACACGAACGCGCCGTCGACACGGCCTTTCGTCGTCATCAAACGGACGGACGGCGAGCTAGCCCATTACTCACCGTCCACAGGCACGCGCCTACGGTGGCCGGAAGCCGTCACGTGAACCCTGACGCACAGAGCGGTTACTGGGACGAGACGTTCTCCTCTCACGTTCCGCCACCTCCTTCGCTAGCATCACTGCTTCGCAGAAGGAGGCGACGGCGTCCCATTCCCTCTCGCCCAGCACCATGGCTTGCACTAGGGCCGCCGCCGATCGCCACTACGAGAACACAGCGGGGTAAGCAAGGTAGACCTCCACGTTATGCTCCGGCCGATCCTCACAATGGTGACAACCGGGCGCTTCCTCTGGCCTGATTCGGTGCAGGTACCTCCCGAAGCAACCGTGTCCGGTGAGGACCTGCGTCAGACGGAAGGTGAGGGCACCGTGGCGCCTCTCAAGCCACTCCTCAAAGAGGGGACCCAGTGAAACCCTAAGCCGAGGCTCGTACCTCACAGGGGGTGCCTATGTGTACCTATGTGTTACAAATAATAATATAATATTTATTTATTTTCAGGCTACTTTGGCCCATAGATAAATACCTTACAGACTAACATACATACGATATAATTATACAGCTTGTGTTAGTAAATAAAACCTTAAAACTATATTAGTATCTCTTGCACTACGTCACTGTGCGATCATGTGGCACTTGCCCGCGGAAGCGTCGAAACACCACCCCTGCGGTCAAAAGTCCTGTTCCAAGACGAGGTGCAGATAGCATGTCGGTACTCGCACCACAAACGCCTTAAAGTAGACGTTGCGGCGCGACTCAAGCAGCTGCACTCTCGCCACGTACTGGCGCACGTACTCCACGATTTTTTAAACACTTAAAAAACCATTTCTTGTTTTCTTTTATTCTTTAATGTAATGATGATAATATGTTCTGCTACCTATCCGACAATGTCACTAAATAAAAATAATTAATCTAATTAATAAAGAAGGATACCTCAATGAAAGAAGGTTAAATACATCCGTTGCCGCCAAAAGTCAAAATAACCCGAGCGCGCGTTCACTGACAAGTGACACTTTCAACTGTCGTAATGCGCTTTGCTTATTTTTTCTAATCTTCCACTCGGACCAATGAGGTTGAAAGAAGTAGTTTCTAACACTATAATAACTTCTAAGGCAAAAATAAACTAATCATTTCTCGAAATATCTCCTCTCCTCCGGCACCGATTTTAATGCCCCTCTGCGTGTTTGAACAGTACGTTGTGCCCTTCCATTTGGTATATGATTCATCCTTGGCGACGCTTGGACCAACTCCCATACATTTTTGCCCACTATCTTTTCCTACTTGACAGATTAGTGTTGGCTAGTGAACTCGTAATGTGAACACTACGTGTGATTTTTCATCCCGCCCGCCGGCCGCCACTTGAACAATTATTGAAAGTTAAAAACACTTTCAAACCGTTATATAAATATAATTTTTAAAATTACAATAATTGTTAGAGAAAAATCAAAATCAAAATTCATTTATTCAAACTAGGCTGATAATCAGCACTTTTCGAAGGTCAAAACAAAATAAAGTGGTGTATTTGTAATAAAAACGAATTATTAAAAACACGATTAAATCAATATAAAAAGTGAAGTGTTTTGGAAAATAAAATAAGACTTGACTCAAGGTCCAAGTAACCAGGTCATTAAAACACAAAAAAAAAAAACAATGTGATTGTGAGTTTTGTCATTTTGTGACATAGTGACATTGCGACTGGGAATTGGGAAATTACACTTCGCAGAGTCCACAGTTTTGATAATGGTCATATTGTGATATTATTTATTGAGTGTTGTGTATCAATTCAGACCAGAATATAAACATGAAGGACACAAAGGAAAGGACATTGTCTGGTAGTAGTACAATGCTTAACAATGAATATACGGTCGCTTTTAGTTCTATAAATGAGAGACCGGTGGACGATATTTCATTAGAATTTTTCTATAAACCTCATACTATAACACTGCTGGCAGTATCTATCGCATCAGTCATCTACACAGCATTTGTAAGGTAATACGCATTACATAGCAATTTTTATTTTAATTAAGTTACAATGCTAACTTGTGATGTAACATTATACTAAGAATGAAACCATACTTCTTCAGATACCTCAAAACTAATGATTTCTAACTAAAATAAATATTTTTATTTTTATTTTTGAAAAATCTTTATGTAAAACTTTTATGTTTATTGTTTTCCTGTTCAATATTCAGGGACAGTAGATTCTGTGATGTGTACAAAGCAACCTATTTATGTTTTAAACATTGCATAGTGTGCTTGTCCATAGTAGTGTAAGAATCACTGCAGGTGGCAAACTTTGGTTTCTTTCTTCCTACCCCATGAAAAAAAGTATGAGTTTAAAAAATATGACTTGATATAATAAGAGTTAAAACTATTTAGGAAACACTACACTTATAAAAAATACTTTAAGACTAGTGTGCTGAGTATCTTATAGTACAATAAACATTTTCATACAATTTCAGAGATGAAACCAGTATTCAAGATAATATATGGTCAGGAATATGCTGCGTAGTATTTTTTTTTCTTATAATATCAGTACTTACATTCCCCAATGGACCATTTACACGACCACACCCAGCTGTTTGGAGGATTGTATTTGGCACATCAGTATTATACTTACTGGCTCTTTTGTTTCTTCTATTCCAAAGTTATTCTACTGTTTATGAAGTAATGTATTGGATAGACCCAAACCTTCGCAACTTCCATATTGATATGGATAAGGTATGTTCTTTAAGTATTAGCAGTTTAACTGTGAACAAATCTTGACAAAGAAAAGTAAACTTTTAGTGTATGTACTCATTTACTTGTGTAGTTGAAGTGAAAGATTTTTTTATGATGTAAAAAAAATTGTTTTGAAAAAAATAGCTAACTGTGTTCTTCAGTTCTATACCTGGGCATGTACACACGGCTACACATCAAGCTATACAAAACCAGTTAATCTTGGCCTCACTTTACTAGATCTTTTCGCACAATGAACGATCAGATTATACTGGTTTTGTATAGCTTGATGTGTAGCCGTGTGTACTAAATATCTATGTTATTAATATTATGTTTGCTTCTGTAGTCATTTTATTTAGTCAGCATAATTCATTTTTAAGAATAAGAATTAATTAACTCAAAACCTTCTTAAGAAATGATGTACAAATAATTAACTTAGATTTTATATTTTCAGGAGTATGCGGTTAATTGCTCGGATATAAGCTTGGCAAAATTCTGGTCTCATGTGGACGTATTTGCTTGGGGACACTTTTTAGGATGGATGTTTAAAGCCATACTATTCAGGCATGCAGGATTGCTATGGGCTATCTCTATAATGTGGGAAATAACCGAAATAGCATTTGCACATTTGCTTCCTAATTTCTTAGAATGTTGGTGGGACTCAGTTATATTGGATGTTTTAATTTGCAATGGTCTAGGAATATGGTGTGGGCTTAAGCTATGCAAAGTCTTAGAAATGCGAGAATACAAATGGGTTAGCATAAGGTAAGAGTTATATGTATTGATAGTTCTACAGAATTTTGGTCTCATTTCTCATTGCATCATGCAGAGCGATTCAGACTTGCATTATGTTACGAAATTTCGTAACTCTTGCCACCTTATTAATAATAAAAAAAACATAGTTAAACCTGGTTTAAATTACGCTTGGTTTATAAATCTCGCATGCTGTCTCACTTCAAAAATATTCAAAAGAAAGTGACGGCATGCGAGATAAATAGTGTAGTCGAATTAGCAAAATGGTTGGACGGAATTCGTGTAGTTGTAATTTTTTGTGGAATCATTAGAAGACATGAATATAAGTTTCCTCTAAGTTTGCACCATTCTTGTTATGTACGGAACATCGTTTAATATTAGGTGTTAACCACAAGTCCCATTATTTTGAAATTTTATTAATAACTAATTGTGGTAAGTTTAGATATATGTAGATACCCCTTTGGTGTATAATTACTTTTCACTAAAACAGTGTGAGGTGTATGAATAACTAATTAATTATTATTTTTAATTTGCGGCTCAAGGGAAATTCAGCCTGTTGGTGCAAACTCGTAATATGCTTTTTAAAGCATCATGAACACCCAGTTATTTTAGCACCCTTTTGCACCCCTAGGAAACCAGGATTTTACAATATTTGTAAATTGTACTTCGGGGCAAATTAGTGTAGTCATGGATTTTTTAATATGTAATGTATTCTAAGTATACTACATTCGCACCCCATAAAAATAAGAAATTTATAGCCGGAAGTTTATACAGAGCTAGCGTACGATGTTTGTATATATGTATAATGATGTCGAAGCAGACGCGGGCGGGGGGAGTATAGTAAGCGTGGTGCGTGGAGTGCTATGCGTTCGCGTTGCGTTATGATCATTGTTGTGGCAAAAAGCGATCCGTGCGCTACGCAAAATAATTATTTTTTTGTTTATTTATTTATTTAAACTTCATGCACAATAGTGATACATAGGCGGACTTAATGCCACATGGCATTCACTACCAGTCAACCTTAGGGTTAAATAAGACAACATTGTGGTAGGGTACAAAATATGTAAAAAACAACATCAACTTTTAAAAAAAAAACGAAAAACGAAAGTATATACACTCGAGAGCAATGAATCCGGGTCACTTAAAGAATGTTAAAAATCTCGGAAACTAAAAATGATAGGTTAATGCAATAAATTGTATTTAATAGACAATGTAATACTCCTTAAATGAAAGTAAAAAAAATATGAGTCACCATACATTTTATTAACACAAAATTACATAAAGAAAAAAACTGCTGATCTCTCCTTAAAACAAAAATAGGAAACATGAAATTTTTGAACTTTATTACGATTTTCTTGAATTTTAATACTTCGTATTGCCTCCTCGTGCTTCCATTACTGCGTTTACGCGGTTTGGCATGCTGTACACCAAGTTCCTTATACGATTTTGGGGAATATTCTCCCATTCCTCTGTGAGAGCAATTTTTGAGCTCACGAAGCGTGATTGGGGGAGGGTTTCGTTGTTTTACGCATCTGCCTAGCTCGTCGCAAGCATGCTCGATCGGGTTGATATCCGGGCTGCGCGCTGGCCACTCCATACGAGTAATGTTCATCTCTTGAAGGTAGTCATTCACAATCCTACCTGTATGAGGTCGGGCATTGTCATGCATAAATATAGCATCCTCACCTAAATTGACCATAAATGGACCAACGTGATCATTGAGGATTTCTTCCACATATCTTTCGCTAGTTAAAGAGCCGTTTTCTATGATCACCAGCTCTGTGCGACTTTCAGAAGAAATTCCGGCCCACACAAGTACAGACCCACCACCGTAGGCTACTTTTTCTTCGATGCATGCTTGCTTGAATCTTTTCCCTGGTCTTCGATACACTCTGTGTCTTCCATCGTGCTTGTAGAGCATAAATTTTGATTCGTCGGAGAACATAACTTTTGACCAATCTTCAATACTCCAATTTACGTGGCTCTGGGCATATCTTAGTCTTGAAATACGATGCCCACGCTCCAGTTTAGGGCCGTTTGCAGGTCTAAGGGGTTTTAAGTTAGATTCAGCAAGCCGACGTCTTACTGTCCATGCACTTGGGTTACTTCCTCCGAGGCGTCGAAACTGATTTGTGAGTTCAGTTCCTGTGAGAAAGCGATTTCGAAGCATGGTGTTCACCAAGTATCGGTCTTCTCGTGCTGTGGTACACCTGGTTCTGCCCGTTCCTGGTCTGCATAGGTTAGAACCAGTTTCTTCGTAACGTCGGAGAACTCTTTGTACTGCTGACAGCGACACACCGACAGTCCTGGCTGTATCGCGCTGACTCCGGCCGGTTTCCAGCATTGTAAGTATTCTGGTGCATTCTTCAGGCGTAAGCGACATAATTTCAGCTTGAATAATGAATATAGAGCACTATCAACATGGTTTATGTACCCACATAAATGACAGATTACAAACAAAAGCAAAACCAAATGCTGTAATTACGTAGTTCCATCTTCGAAAGTGGCCCTTTTTCAAATTTGATTTTTTTATGATATAACTTTACAATAACTAAGAAGTTTTAATACCTTCATTTAAGGAGTATTACATTGTCTATTAAATACAATTTATTGCATTAACCTATCATTTTTAGTTTCCGAGATTTTTAACATTCTTTAAGTGACCCGGATTCATTGCTCTCGAGTGTACTTATACATATAATGATACTAATACATAAATATAAAAATAGAATAAACTAATGAATATTTTACAAATACCAAAATAGAAAACGAAAAACTTAACAATAGGCAATACTATGACTCGATTTTTATTAATTGAGAGCTATTTGGTCTGACTTAAATAGTGGCTACGTACTTTCCTTCTAAAAGTAAATTTGCTTTCAGCTTTTTTAATGCCAAGGGGTAAAGCATTCCAGAGTTTTATAGTTGACACAGCGTAAGAATTTGACAAGAAACAGGTGCGATGAGGTGGAATTTGGAGAACGAGATTTTTGGAAGCTCGAAGGCTACGACTATGACAACTGCCCAACACTTTGAAATAAGTTTTTAAATAATCAGGAGCACGTGGATCGTTCATAATTGAAAAGAGCATGCAGAGAGATCTGAGGGACCTCCTGAGTCGGATAGGCAGCCATTTAGGCTGATAACGGAAGGAAGAAATATGATCGTATTTACGAAGGCCAAAAACAAAACGAATACAATTATTGAGAAGTCGATCCAATTTATTTAGAAGTTCTTGGGATAAATCAGAATAACAAACATCAGCATAGTCAATAATGGGAAGCACAAGGGACTGAACCAAAGTGAGTTTCGTGCTAGGATGGGATTGTTGTAGGATTTTCTGAAATCCGAAGGGGAGGACACGATAATTCTGAAATCCGGCAACCTGCTCTACTTCCGAGAGGGTGACCGACCGTCCCAGGGTGGTTTTGGGTGTATCGTCAGCAAGTCCCTCGTGAACCACATGGTGAAAATCGAGAGTGTGTCGAACAGGGTTGCGTACCTTATACTCAGATCTGCACGATTTTCGCTGAAGGTCATACAGGTCTACACCTCGACGATAAAGTAGAAACCATGAATGAGTATATTTCTAAAGCCATGCATGGTTTCAGAACTTACTTCACCGTTGTCGTAGCGTTGTAGAAGCTAGGCAAACGAAGCGAGGATGATCTGCAAGTGGGGCAATTTGTGGTTGGACATCGGATCAACCACCGGGGTCACTAACTGGCCAGTTTTATGGAGAAGAAAGGCCTCTGATGAACTCCTTCTTCAAAAAACGTGAGCACAGGAAGTGGACCTGGTAAAGCCCTGATGGTGCGACTAAAAATGAGATAGACTACATCATGTCTACCAAAAAGCAATGCGACATACTCAAGGGGCAAACGCCACAAGCATGGTGCAGGGGTGCTCTTCAAAAAGGATGACAGTACGCGGCTGAAGAACTATAGGCCCATCTCACTTCTAAGCCATGTGTACAAGTTATTTTCAAGTCATGACGAATCGTCTCACACGCAGATTTGACGATTTCCAGCCTCCCGAACCAGCCGGATTCCGACAAGGCTTTAGTACCGCAGACCGAAGAGTATAACCTGCCTCTCTGTTAAGCGTTTGTGGTCTACGAGAAAGCCTTCAATTCGATCGAGACCTGGGCGGTACTACAGTCACTCCAACGATGCCAAATCGACTACTGGTACATCGAGGTGTTGAAGTGTTTGTACAAAAACGCCACCATGTCAGTCAGACTTTAGGACTAGACCTCAAAACCTATCCTTCTGCAGCGCGGTGAGAGGGAGACGTCAAGTATCTTCGAAACTCTTGACCGCTGCACTGGAGGATGCCTTCAAGGTTCTGGATTGGAGAGGAATGGGCATCAACATCAATGGCGAGTGGTTCACTCATCTTCGGTTTGCCAACGATATAGTGGTCATGGCTGAGACCATGGAGAATCTCAACGCTCGATGACCTCAGTGGAGCTTAAAATAAATCAAGGTTATGTTGAATGTTCATGTAACACCCACTCCTATCAAGATCGGAGACTCTACACTCGAAGCTGTGGACGATTATGTCAACCAGGAACGGTTCAGTTGGGTAGGTCTAACTTCGAGAAAGAGGTCAATCGTCGAATGCGACTCGGCTGGGCACCGTTCGGGAAGTTGCGCGGTATGTATTTTCTCGCCCAACTTACGACAGTGTCTCAAGACGAAAGTCTATGACCAGTTTGTGTTGCCAGAGATTACATAATAGACAGAAACGTGGTCGCTCACAATGGGCCTCATCAGAAAACTCAAAGTCACCCAAAGGGCAATGGAGAGGGCTATGTTCGGAGTCTCCTTGCGGGATCGTATCCGAAATGAAGATATACACAAGAAAACCAAGGTTACCGCCATAGCCCGAAGAATTGCCAAACTTTTTTGCGGTTGATTTGCTTCAATTTCTCCAAGATCCCGTGATCAGATCCAGGTTTTTCTATGGGACCATCTGTAACCCTTTCAAGCAAAAAAAGATTTTTCCAAATCGGTCTAGGCGGCATCGAGAAATCGGGAACATACATAAAAAAAAACAAAGATTGCGACGAATTGAGAACCTCCTTTTTGAAGTCGGTTAATAAATAAAGGACATGCTTGGAGGACACTGCCATTTTATTTTTTAACCGACTTCAAAAAAAGGAGGAGGTTGTCAATTCGACTGTATTTTTTTTTATGTTTGTTAGCTCATAACTTGCGACTGGGTAAACTGATTTTCATGATTCTTTTTTCATTTGAAAGCTGGTGCTTCCCGTGTGGTCCCATTGTCACCATTTCAATATCTGAAGATGGGATCTTGTAGATATCGGGGGAACTCTTCAATAAATAACAGCAGATTAACCGCGATTGTTGCTATAGCATATCTAAGCATTGTTTACGCCATCACACAACATAATATCACGCCTGTACTCACTGCAAAGGTTATAAAAACTATTTGGTGAAGATCTGATGAAGAACTTCGGAGATAGGCAACGGAACTCCTCAATTAATGATAGCAAATGGACTGGGATTGCTGAAATCTCATGACTGTCTATTGTTTACACCAGTTCATAACATAACATCACGCCGGTACGTTGTGAAGGGGTAAGCACATGTGAACCACTAAAAAGTGAAAAATAAAAACTTTTTTACAAAAAATAAAATCTGCTTCTGAAGTCGGTGACTTTTGTTTGTTTGATTTCATGTTTTTGCCACCGACTTCTGAAGCTGATTTTTTATTTTTCACTTTTTTGTGTTTTATTTTTGTCGAAGTCGGTTTCATTTTTTGTAAAAAAGTTTTCGTTTAAACACAAGCTGGTTTAGCATTAAAAATATAATCTTTAGGTGCGTACACTATTACTTACTAACAGAGCAATTACAATTAGAAAGTACTCCTTCCTCGTAAAATACATCAAACAACGCGCCTAAGTGATGACGACGCTTATCTCTTCTTGTTAGTTTATTATTCCGTGTCGCGCGCTTGTCACTTCCATGGCGTATTTATTCAGTGGCAATTACTACAATACTAAAAAAATGTATGTTCCATACAAAAATGCCAATTTTTTAAAGGGTGCAAATTTAAAGGAGACCAAATTAATATGATTGTGATGATTTTCAAAACAATCAAAATTTCCCCCGAAGTACAGCGGCAGACATGCGTGAAAAACTAATTTCCATATGTCACACTAGGGTGCAAAATCAATAATGTATTTAGGTCAAAATGTCTAACCGTTTCCTCAGTTTACAAAACTACACAATTTTCCCCACAGCCGCAATGACCAAAAAACACATTTTTTTTTGTTTTTTTTTTTTCTGTTTCTGCGTTGGTCTTATTAAAATAAATAAAATGTAATAATGTAGACTGAGGTGTAATAAAGCGTATAAAAAATTACGCTGAGTACATCTGTGTTCTCTGGTTAGTTATGACTAATTAATAGTTTTCACCCCCTTCCGTAGGGGTGGTAAAAGCAATTTGTTTTTTATACTCGATCTTTAACTCATACAAATCCATCACAAACGTTTTTGCCTCTCCGGAGAATTTAATCCAATCTTTATTAAAAAATGGCCTAATTTGACTACACTAAAACCAAGCATAAGTTAAACCAGGTTTAACTATATTTATTAATAAGGCGGTTGGAGTTCAGACACAATAACGGTTTTTGTGGTTAGAGTTATAAACTAGAAAATAATCTTATGGTTAACAATTCGTCCATGTAGTCACATAAATAGAAATAAAATCGATGAACAAAACAATGAGATGTGGTATCAAATTAATTAAGTAATAGTTGCGTCGCAGGATGGAAACTATTCTTTTGATAGTTAACAATAAGATTGCCAACTTCTGTTCAAGCAATAAGTTTTTTCTGAATTAAAGGATTTTTTAGAATGGATCCCTTAATCTAATTCATCATTCTCCTATCCTTATCAATATTGATAAGAAGATTACTTCTTATCAATTTCAATCACAGAGAACGGAGACACCTGGACGGATGTTGCTGTAGAGGCCTATGGATTAAGCCTCCTCCAGTAGCAAGAAATCGCACTTTTTCATGCTGATATACTTTACTGTCGCTCAGAAGTAAGGACCGTCATTTGTTAGAGCGAGAAACCGTTGGCTGCCGAATGCATCGTCGATGCTGCTGCGTGCGATAGCATTTCCGAACTAGGAAATGGCGGTTCTCAGCGTCAGAACTAGTAAGGAGCATGAAAAATAGACGAGGTCCAGTCCTAAGCGGGTCCGCGGGAGTCTACGTTTACTCGCTCTACAGACTATGGCGTACCGCGATAGAAATAAAACGCTCTACGCTCTTTCATCGCCATGAATTAACTAATACTGCCATTATAAATAGACTATGATACTGGCGATGGCGCGATGATTACGTACTCTTCTAGAAAGCACTCTTTCACTCTTGCCGCCTCTCTCCAATCAAGACTGAAAAGACTCTGTTATACTGAAGGGGCTGGAATTAATTTAATTCAAAGTGAACGTTAAGGCGAGGTTGCAGTACTTTGTTTTTATGTACACACGGCTACACATCAAGCTATACAAAACCAGTTAATCTTGGCCTCACTTTACTAGATCTTTTCGCACAATGAACGATCAGATTATACTGGTTTTGTATAGCTTGATGTGTAGCCGTGTGTACGCACGACCTCACCCCCCGCCCTGCCGCGCGAGCGATATAATGCCTAAATTTTGACTGTTTTTTGCTTCTTGGAGAAAAACTATAAAGAAATTATACAATATATTTTCAACATTTACTTCAGAATAAAAAGTTCTATCTATTGATATAACTTTTATATAAATTCATGATGAAATGTCTTAGCAGTACACGTTTGAAATTGTGATTTAGAATCATGTTTGATAAAAAAAAGTATCGAGCCGATCATTCTAAATCGCGTTTCTATCTTTACGATTTACTAGAGAGTATGTTCAATTTTTATGTAATGATTTTTATTTATTAAAAAACTCGTATTTAGTTCGATTTTTATAGGTTCAAAAATCTTAAAAAGTACTGCAACCCCGCCATAATATAGGTATCTAGAGAATTTTACCTAGGCACTCTATTGGTTTTAACTGGCGCGTGGCGTAATAAAAAGAGGTTATCATTTCGACCCGTAGACCGTACTTACACAATATGTTAATATTATTGGAATTACAATATTCATCGTATGTATGTTAGTCTATGTGGACTGGTAATCACATATGTCTTTCATAAGTATAATGTTTGTTGTTTTGAGATATAATTGATATCTCGGAAACGAGAAATCGTTTAAATTTATTAGAATATCAATTTTATTTATTTAATTTACTATTTATGTACACACAATTACTAGACAACACAGGAAAACAACATGATATAATTGATGATATTATATTTGTTTTAATTTTAGTAGGTACCTTTGATCTGAGTAGGTACCTATCTTTCATTCTTAAAAAATAAATATTTAATAAGCAAAGCCACTGATTACAGAAAATACAGTTATTTTGCATTAATTCGGATTTTTTTTAAGACTGGTCGTATGATCTAGTAGTAAAGAACGTCTAAGATACCAAATAGAGAAGGGTACACATGCATTAGAAACATCTCATATTATTGCCAAAGCCAAGTGCCATAATTCGACGTCCACGTGGACGTCGCGTGAGGCCAATTTGCACCCAACCTACTTACATAGATACACCTTTTAGTTTATTTTCCGCTTACTATTAAATTGATTGACTAACCTTAAATTTTAATGATTCTCTTGCATAATTAATCAATCTATAGCATAGGTTCAATTTCAAAATACATAACAGCCTTTTACTGAATACGTATAAAGAATAATAATAAGCGGGACTCTTAACAGAATAACATTTCTTTATTTGATCTGTCCGCTGATAAGTTCTACCTTGATAAATAACCTTACCCAGTCTAAAATATCTAGCAGTCGAGAACTCGAGACATAAACACCTTTTTGATGCATATTTAAGTAGGTACCACATTCCCGGTCAGATATGATTTGCTGGCGTGACATCCTGCCAATAGAGCCAGAATTAAAATAGCTAGCGATACTCTACAGATGTCTATCGCTGCCATTACGCACACGCAAATTAGCTACATATCGGTCAGAATGTCGTATTGTCAAGGAAAAAACCGGCCAAGAGCGTGTCGGGCCACGCTCAGTGTAGGGTTCCGTAGTTTCCCGACCGTGACAATAAGTGTTCCCACTTATGAGTTTAAAGGTGGGTATCCATTAAGCAAAACGATTTTCCTAGAAAGTCCTTATAAAGTTCTACTTTCCAGATTTTTTTCATATTTTCTAAACTTATGGTTCAAAAGTTAGAGGGGGGGGGGGACACATTGTTTTTTACTTTTGGAGCGATTATTTCCGAAATTATTGACATTATCAAAAAATGATTTTAGTAAACCCCTATTCATTTCTAAATACCTTTCAAACAATGTATCACACGTTAGGGTTGAAATTAAAAAAAAAAAACTTCCCAGTTTACATAATATTAATAATACATTACATATTACCCTAATAAAACATTTTTTTCCAATTTTTATTTTACCGCTTTGTCGGCGTAATTGATACACATATTGGTACCAAATTTCAGCTTTCTAGTGCTAACGGTCACAGAGATTAAGCGAGGACGGACGGACGGACGGACAGACAGACATGGCGAAACTATAAGGGTTCCTAGTCGACTACGGAACCCTAAAAAATGATCTGCACCACTTGTTGTTATAGTTAGAACTTCTTCGTGTGGTTTATGATGTGCAATAGGGGATCAGACAAAAAAATCTAACTAGTCCGTCAGATACTGTTGTTTCTGTTATCTATGGTCAGATAGATTTTGAAAAAATATTGAGACATATTTTTTCTTTTTTCACGTAAACTATCTAGGTATTATACAGTGCTTCGAAAAATCGTGTGACGTCACATGTTAGTACATTTGTTACCTACAAAAGTGACGTCACAAGCCCCCACTCATGATCTATGACGCGTTTTGTCTTCGTCATTTTTTATTTATTTGTTAAAACAAAAAATGTATATCCGATATTTTTCGATATTTTAACTGCCGGACTAAACAGAATCATATTTTTTGAGTCAGTCCAATCCCCTATTGACATTTTAACCTTAGTGACTGTCCTGACTGATGCATTTTTCGGAATATTATTTTTATCTAAACTGTTTTAATTTTATTTTAAGGGACATTACATCTACTACTGGAAAAATCAAGCGAGCTATATTACAATTCACTCCTGTGCAGTGGACTCCGGTCCGATGGTTGGATCCTACAAGCACATATATGAGATTCTGCGCATTGAGCCAATTGGTAGTGTTTTGGCAAATATCTGAATTGAATACATTTTTCTTAAAACATATATTTGAAATGCCACCTTCACATCCTTTGGTCATGGCACGACTTTGTCTAATAGGAGTTATTGTAGCTCCCTCTGTAAGGTAATGTATTTTTTGTTATCTTTGTCCGTTTATTTCACTGTTCTGTCTTTGTGACTTCTCCATGACCGTATCCAAAATAATAAAACCAGTTATGATCATGCTATTGTTAGATCTTTAGTTCAATTTCAAGTAAGGTAGGTAAGACTATACATTGTCGAGGAAAATTACCGTACCTATTACAATGATATCACGAAATGGTCCACCGTCTCGTACAGGAAAACGAAAAAATAGCGCGGTGGTCCTGTATAAATTTTATTAACTTTACTTAGGTACTTTTTAACTTATTCTCTTTACTGCATTTTCCTTTTTCGTTTATGTGGTTGCTATGCTAATAATCTCTTGTTACAAAAAAAGGCATAAAAAACTGGCCAAGAGCGTGTAGGCGTAGGGCCACGCTCAGTGTAGGGTTCCGTAGTTCTTTTTTTGTTTGAAAAAAGATACGTTCAGGATAATAAAATATGTAAACGAAGTTAAAAAAAATGCTTGCATATACGATTATACTACAAACTTAGTCCAGAAATTATTTTGTACAACTTTTTGTCTTTTTTGTACAAAAACTGTTTCCATCCAAGTTCAAAATGATTTTCCTAGAAAGTCCTTATAAAGTTCTACTTTTCAGATTTTTTTCATATTTTCTAAACTTATGGTTCAAAAGTTAGAGTGGGGGGACACATTGTTTTTTACTTTTGGAGCGATTATTTCCGAAATTATTGACATTATCAAAAAATGATTTTAGTAAGTAAACCCCTATTCATTTTTAAATACCTTTCCAACAATATATAACACGTTAGGGTTGAAATTAAAAAAAATCACTTCCCACTTTACATATAGCCACCTACCGCCTACCCCTTCGATCAATAATAGTACTAGATTAAGCATCAGGAACAAAACTAAGTCGCTCAAGTGGCCACGTTTGCACACACGTAAACATCTACATAACATCTTAGAAAAAAGTTCAATATTATTTACAACAGCTTCAGATGATTATAAACCTTAACACTTGAACATAGCGTTCAATTATCATTGTAAAGTATATTTATTTAAGCCCATTCATCAGAGAAAGATTAGAAGCAAAACATTTTAAATGTCGCTCCAAAGTAAAAAGTCATCAGTACAAAAATATTCATTCTAAAATGAAACTTAAACTCTAAGCAATACGGTTAAAAGCATTTTGTGTACAATGTCGTGCTTATTCTATTGCGGAACTAGCGTTCCCTGTTCAAGAACATGATACAATAGTTGGTGCGTTGTAGCAAACATTGGCCAAACAATTATAATATTCGCTGATTTAATTATATTTACAGTTTAATTATGTTTAAATATTATGAAAAAGCACAATGATATTAAATTACCGAAAAATAGATATTCCTTCCAAAACCTTGGTGTTACGGTGGTTATACGCAGTTTTTGAACGCATACTGCGGTATTTTGACGTCTAAATGTTGGCTATGATTGGACCATACTAATTTGAAATAAGACCACAAATACGTTTGTGGTCTTATATTTCGGGCCGTTTTTGAAGTGCTTATCGGGAATCTAGTACATTATTGATCGAAGGCCTACCCTAATAAAACATTTTTTTCCAATTTTTATTTTACCACTTTGTCGGCGTGATTGATACACATATTGGTACCAAATTTCAGCTTTCTAGTGCTAACGGTCACAGAGATTAAGCGAGGACGGACGGACGGACGGACAGACAGACATGGCGAAACTATAAGGGTTCCTAGTTGACTACGGAACCCTAAAAAAGTACAAAAATATGTTGAGGGCCATTATATGAACAATTCTTAATGACCCCCCTGCCGCGCACTGCCGTTATACAGGGTGTAAATTTACCCATCACACAACCAACCGCCAACCAAGCATTCTGTACATCAAACTAAGTACCCTACGCAAAAATTTTTGCTGGGAAACGAATTTTTTTTTGGGGTCCAAAATCTCATTTTACGGTAAAACTCAATGTAGCACTCTTAAAACATTGTGCTAGTGGATGCTTTGAATAGTTAACGGGTCATGGAGGTAATTTAAGTAAAGTTATAACCTGAAAGAAGTAGAGCCCATCGAAACGAAAGGACACTCTTCGCAGACCTTCACCTCGATTGTAGCATGTGATCGCAATGATTTTTTATTCCGATTGAAAAGCCGGATGCTGCGGGCAACCTCTATTCTTGTATGGGTAACGACCCTTATTGAAAAGAATACATTATCTTGGATTTTTACCATGACCTACCTCTACATCATTATTTGGAAGCCACACAGGGTAGGCGAGGCATATAGTACACCCATATAATATAAAACATTCTGCCAGTTGTGTTCAATGAAATAGGGGAAAAGCCCATAACCATTAAATTAACTAACGAAGCCTAACTTCGTACAACTACTTACTGAAGGATTTTTAATGGAAAATAAATTAACAAACACAAATCAAACTCGTGCTTGTGCACACATTGTAGGTATTTTGCACCTAAATATTGTATTAAGATTTTAAGATATGCCGCCAAAAAATTCGGTGTTAAAAATTCCCATTATTTATTATGCATGTAGGTTGAACTAAACTGATATTTATGTTGATTTATTGGTTTCAGACAATATTATACTTACGTTACGGATCCAAATTGTAAGAGAGTGGGTACCCAGTGCTGGGTCTATGGAGCTATTATGGTCACTGAATCGATGTTGTGCATCAAGAATGGCAAAGAACTATTTGGTCAAGCTCAAGTGTGCAATGTAATTGTGTGGCTAGTCATTCAAATTTTAGTCTCAATTGGGTGTGTGTACGGTGTAGTTTTATACCATAGATATTTTGAGGTAAGTTTTTTTTATAATATGTATTTAATTGTTCGCGTAACCTATCAGTAATCAATTCAATGTAAGCGCAAAGTGGTGTCAATACAAATTCTAATGTAAGCATACCACCTGACCTCCATATAAATTAAAAGATATATTTTTCAACATTACAGTAGTGCTCCAATTTTCGAAGTAATACAGGAAATTCAATATTGTCAATTGGCCGTAGCTTTGGTCTCTTGACTGGCACATACACACGGCGACACATCAAGCTATACATACAATATAACATGGCGTCGCTTTGTATACATTTCTTGGATAAAAAGAGATTGATCATACTGGTTTTGTATAGGTTGATTGGTCGTCGTGCGTGTTTATCCGTGCTTGCTGTTGCAACCATGTCCGTTTAAAAACTTATGTCGTGTTGCAATAGTATACATTAGATTTATTTTGAGCTATGATTCGAGATTTACTTTAACAGATTTTTTCATTTACAGCCAAATAGTGAGTCCAATGCAGAAAGTCCAAAGAAAGTCGATTAAAAATCGGTAAGTAGAAAGAAATGCCATGTTACACTTTACTTTCCGCCAGCTTAAAATTCATGCGTCTTTGATGGTAGTAGTAACATAAAATAAAAAACAGAACTATGTAAAATGAACAAATTGATTGCGAACTCATTCATAACATGAACAACATATAAAGAACTACACAATTTTAATAATAAAGAGGTTCGGTCAACGGCTCGTCGATAGAATTTTTCGTAAGCGTCAGGACCCCTGGACCAAAAGAGATATTTGATGTTTTGAAAATAGCTAAATGTACTACCTTTCTTCTACTATTTGATACCCAACTTCAAATATTAAGTACCTACCTCGACTGACGGCGAAAAAACACGTAAAGAAAGTGGTCAGACATTCTGACGTCAGGTTGTCTGGACCATTTTTTTTTCATAGTTCGAGACAACATAACGAATTTATCTCTTTGTAATTATGTACTACCTTTTTAGTACCTCAACATATATTTTTTCATCCCTTCAATAGGGGATCGGACAAAAAAAAACTAATTAGTCCGTCAGATAGATTTCCAAAAATTATTGGACACGTATTTTTTCTTTTTTCACGTAAGCTTAAAATGAAGACGAAACAGTGCTTCGAAAACTCGTGTGACGTCATATGATAGTACATTTTGACGACACAAGTGACGTTTCTAGCCCCACTCCAAGATCTTTGACGCGTTTTATCTTCGTAATTTTTTATTGATTTGATAAAACAAAAAACACGTATTCAATATTTTTAGATAATATAACTTACGGACTAAACAGAATCATATTATTTTGACCCAGTCCGATCCCCTATTCGAAAAGTGTCGTTTTGTTCCTCTATAAGTGCGAGCAAAGTAGCTCTTTTCTCCATTAGACTTTTTAGCGGACAGTAATGAGATTTGAATTTAGAACATGAATCGTTCATTGAAATCGAATGCAAATTGTATTTTACTGGCTGTAAGTGTTGGCTGTACGGTGCGAGGAGACGCGTTAACTAAATTAAAAAAAAACAAAAGCGCGTGATTTACTTCCCTGTTATAATAATCGGTACGGACTTTATTGTATTTTGTGCAAAAAAGATGAGTTCTACGTCGAGTTCTGAAAGTGATAGTGCATTAACTCCTGAAACAATAAAAATAGAAGCTAATAACGTCATACAAAACTTAATCCCTACGAAATCCAGGGAGAAATATTTAAAGGCATACGACAATTTCTTAATATGGAGTAGAAGGTTGTTTAGTAACGTGTTGTCTTAATAAGGACGTAAAACTGGACACATATTCGTAATTAATATGTCTGATGGATTTAAACGTGTCGTCACTCTATTTTTATTAAATAATAATATTACAATAAAATATGAGGCGCCTTTTATTTTCTCATAGAGGGTGATGAAAAGTCGAGTGTATCACTCGGGTGCAAAATATATTTTGGGCTCGGGCGACGTACTTTGAATCTCTCGCTACGTTCAGGATTCTACTAAAGAATCCCTCACTACGTTCGGGATTCTACTCTAGAATTCCTCACTTCGCTCTGGATTCAAAAAAGCGCCCTCGCCGTAAAAATATTATTTTGCTCCCTTATGATACAATCTACTATTTCACCACTCCCGCACGAAAGAAGTGTCTTTCCTCTACGAAAACAGTGAGGAAAGTTGGTTTTTCCTCACTGTTTGAACAGTGAGGAAAGTAATGATCCCGTTCAGAAACTAACCTTGCCTGATTTTTTTATGTTAAGTTTTAAAGATATTTTAAAAAATAAATAATGTTATGCTTAGAATAGAAATATTTATAAGTTAAGATTAATGTTTTTTTATAAAATTTATCAAATTATTGTAAGTGTATAAGTTCAGAAACATTAAAAAAGTTTAATAAAATATTGAAAAAATTACATCGTCAGGATTATAATTTTTGAACGCACTCAAAGAAAGAAGCCTGTGAAAGAAGGACATTAGAAGCAAAAAATCCAAAAAATAAACAAATTAGCGCGAAAATCCTAAGTTTTGTTTACGATTTTTATTACTAAAAAAAATTAGTGATTCTAGCGAGGAAGATTTAAGTTTAACTCCAAAAGAGTTAAAAAAAACCTTGTTTCAAATGCCGAACTAGGTTTTTTGCCCAAAAACTCGAAGGAAAGATATCTTAAAACGTTCGATACCTTCAATCGCCCCAGCCGTCAACATCAAGGATTCAAGGGGAGGTGCTGAAATGGAACCTACAGATTCTTGGACGACTACGACGACGTCGGCTAGTGTTGCGGCAGAAGATACTGTCAATGCCCCACCTCAGGCCCCTTCTAATGATACAGGAATATCAAACACTCAAGTGAATACGAGTAGTAATAAAACAACGATAAATGTACCCAATAAAAACGTTACTTTTAACTTGAAAAATTGCAGTGATTTTACATTTAATTTTTAAATTCTTTTCATGAATAACAGCTCTTTTTATTTTATAATAAAGAATTATTTTGATTTGCTTTGTGACTATTTAATTTAATTTTTTTACCGATGATGACTCAATACTTTCTTGCTGGGAGTGGTGAAAAGTTTTGTATTCAACATGTGAGCAAGTTCATTTGCTATTCGTTTTATTGAGTCTTTCGCTTACTCAGGATTAAAATTTATAATCACTCGCTTCGCTCGTGATTCTATTTTTCAATCCTTCGTTCGCTCAAGACTCAAAATCAAAACTCATAGGAAAAACGAACTTTCCTCACATGTTGGATAAATAACTATTTTCAAATTGTTTTGGCATTCCAGAAAAATGTTACGCAACAAACAAACTTTGAGCTGAGCACGAGCGGAGCCGGTCTCGGCTTCGTCGTTCGCGGCGTAAGTGTGGACGTACACACGGCTACACATCAAGCTATACAAAACCAATTAATCTTGGCCTCACTTTACTAGATCTTTTCGCACAATGAACGATCAGATTATACTGGTTTTGTATAGCTTGATGTGTAGCCGTGTGTACAACGAACATACAATGATCACTGTATTCGAACGTAGTCAAATCTCTTTGTGTTCGCCAAAAACCGACAATTTTCGGAGCACAGCCGAGTACGAACGAAATGCTCGTAGTGCGCGCGTTCGACGCTTGTAAGCAATGAGATTTTACCAATAGTGTCCAATAGAGACGTCATACTCATTGTAAAGAAATAAAAACATGGCGATATTTTAGTAACTACCTACAAGAACCCAAGCCAATTCATTTCTATCATTGAGTACGTTAGAAGATGACAGAGTTATATAGGACAACAATGTCAAAAAGAGATAAACATATTGTTCACGTGGCAATTGTCAACGATAGCCAATGACGTTGCCTCTAGCGCCGTTCGAACTGACAACACCGCGCGCCATTTTCTCGTTCTCTCTGTCACTCATACATGCAACGCACTATTTGTCTCGTTCGTGTAGGTGGTAAAGCGGCAACAGCGCGACAGTGATTATGAGTAAAATATTTTTTTTTTTTTTTATTATACGCGTATAATCTATTTAAAACGGAAAATACAATGAAAAGACACATCCTTCTTGCTTTTTACAGCCGGCCCAGTATAAGTATTGCACTTTATGAACACACAACTAGGCATTTTTGTTTATTTTCATACACCAAACTCCCGCTTAAACGTACGTTCGCATCGCTGCCAGACGCAGGACGGACTGAGTTCACGCAGGCTAATTAACTTGCTTTTGTATCGCCGCGCAGATGTCGGTAAAACGTATCTACCTATGTAATATCATTGCTTGTAAGTCGGTCCGCAGTGTCCACCCACACTAGACGACAAATTGTGTTTGGCTCGTGCTCAGCTCGTGCTAGGCTCGAATAGCGTAGACGCAGCTTCAAATTACAAATAAGTAATAAAGTTAATAATAATTAACATTATGTATATTTTTTTTCAAAGAACAATGGGCAGGTTTGTATAGACCCCGTCCCTCCCCTTGTAACAATTTTCCCTATGCTTTTTATTTTTTGGTGGGTGGAAAATCATCAAATAATCTCCCCCGTTCTTGAGCAGAGCGAAGGGGAGTGTCAGACTTCTACTGACTAAAAACCAACCCATGTTCCTTCTTCGCCCTTGTGCCGAGGCCACGTCATCTCTTTCGATAATCCGCAGCACCGACGGGCGTTGGCCCTTGCGGGCCTCTCCTTGCTGACATCTCTTTGAGGCGCGCGTGGAACACGAACGCGCCGTCGACACGGTTTGTTACCGTCATGATGACGGCCGGACGGCGAGCTAGCTCATTACTCACCATCCACAGGCCCGCGTCTACGGTGGCCGGAAGCCATCACGTGGCCCCCGACGCCCGGAGCGCCTTCTGCGGCGGCTGGGACGAGAGGTTCTTTCCCTCTGTCGTTCCGCCACCTCCTTCGCTAGCATTACTGCTTCGCAGAAGAAGGCGTCGGCGTCCCATTCCTCCTCGCCCCGGACCATGGCTTGCACCAGGGCCAGACGTGATAGGTCACCGCCGCCGATCGCCGCCACAAAAACACGGCGGGGCTCCGCCCAAGCAGGGCACACCTCCACAGTATGCTCCACCGTGTCCTCCGGTCGATCCTCGCAGTGGAAGCATCCGGGCGTTTCCTCCCGCCTGATCTGACCTCAGTGGAAACATAAGCCCCTCTTTACCGCGTCCGGCTGTAGCGTAATTACTACAGCCGCGGACTTTGGGGCACGAAGCCTCGCCGCGGCGCTCTTTTTTTTTCGCCCAGCCCGCCTGGCCTTTTGGGCCGCCTTTCGCCCCCTTCACTTCCCTATCCTATAATTCGTTTTCCTATATGTCAAATGAAAGAGCGTTAAAAAATAAAACATTTTATTGTATGGCAATAAATGTGTGTAATAAATAATGAGGGAAAAAAGTTATTCACCGATAAAGATAGAATTGTCAAAGTCAATCGTTTGAAAGATAGAGAGTTTTAAAGTGCTAAAGTGTGTCCCCACTCCCCACCCCCTCTAACTTAAACTAAGAGAGTGAAAACTCAAAAAAAATATATTCTGTAGATCGCAATTAAACTTACAACCAAAATTAGATTTGAGTTAGCCGGTTTTGAGATATAGCCACTTTTATAAAAGTTGGGTTGATAAACTGTTGTATAAATACATAATTATAAACTAACTAAACTACACTTGCCTGGGTTCGAACCCACGACTTATCGTTCATAAGTGGGGGCCGAAACCAGTTGATTGACTTTGAGAAAAAATGGAGTTAGAAACGTCAGTGTCATTTTAAAGGACATATGCAATAGACACCACACTCAAGCAGGTACGACGAAAAAAAAAAGCTATCTTTATCTGTGAATAACTTTATTGCCATACAATAAAATGTTTTATTGTTTACGCTCTTTCATTTGACATATAGGAAAAAGTGTTACAAGGGCAGGGACGGGGTTCATACAAACCTGCACATTGTTCTTTGAAAAAAATATATGTTAATTATTAACTTTATTGCTTATTCTGTAATATAAACGCTACGCGTCTACGCTATTCGAGCCTAGCACGAGCCAAACACAATAGGGGATCGGACAAAAAATAACTAATTAGTCCGTCAGATAGATTTCCAAAAATTATTGGACACGTATTTTTTCTCTTTTCACGTAAACTTAAAATGAAGACGATACAGTGCTTCGAAAACTCGTGTGACGTCATATGATAGTACATTTTGACGACACAAGTGACGTTTCAAGCCCCACTCCAAGATCTTTGACGCGTTTTATCTTCGTCATTTTTTATTGATTTGATAAAACAAAAAACACGTATTCAATATTTTTCGATAATCTAACTTACGGACTAAACAGAATCATATTATTTTGACCCAGTCCGATCCCCTATTCTTCGTTGTCTAGTGTGGACCGACTTACAAGCCTCGAACGAGCGCACTGCGAGCATTTCGTTCGTACCCGGCTGTGCTCCGAAAATTGTCGGTTTTTTGGCGAACACAAAGAGATTTGACTACGTTCGAAGACAGTGATCATTGTAGGTTCGTTGTACGTCTACACTTACGCCGCGAACGACGAAGCCGAGACCGGCTCCGCTCGTGCTCGGCTCAAAGTTTGTTTGTTGCGTAACATTTTTCTGGAATGCCAAAACAATTTATGTTTGAAAAAAATATATGTTGAGGTACTAAAAATCGGGGGCTGCCATAATGAACTAGTTTTGCAATGTTCAGCTCCCGCCGGACATTCTTGGGTTTTTTTAAGGTGGGTGTTTTATGTTATTTTATCCGTTTTTGAATTAATTTTTAACAGTCGTGGGTTTTTTCAAAATTTTTAATTTTGCTTTTTATTTTAAACTTTTTACTTTTATTTTTTATCTAAGAACATGCACCAATCAAACCTAAACCCAAAACTGAATCAAAATCGGACTTGTAGTTTTGGAGAAAAATTGCAACTTTGATTTGCACAAAAAATGTTTGCTGCAGCGCCCCCTGGTGAGTTGTCACCGTAACACCTATCTAAGAACATGCACCAATCAAACCCGAACCCATAACTGAAAACTCAATCAAAATCGGACTTGTAGTTTTGGAGAAAAATGGCAACTTTGATTTGCATAAAAAAAAATTGCTGCAGAGCCCCCTGGTGAGTTGTCACCGTAACACCTATCTAAGAACATGCACCAATCAAACCCGAACCCATAACTGAAAACTGCATCAAAATCGGACTAGTAGTTTTGGAGAAAAATGGCAACATGTATTTGCACAAACACACAAACAAACAACCTCTCACCCCAAACGCATATACCGTCTCCGTTGTGTCGTGGGTAAAAAGGTAGTACATAATTACAAAGAGATAAATTCGTTATGTTGTCTCAAACTATGAAAAAAAAAATGGTCCAGACAACCTGACGTCAGAATGTCTGACCACTTTCTTTACGTGTTTTTTCGCCGTCAGTCGAGGTACTTAATATTTGAAGTTAGGTATCAAATAGTAGAAGAAACGTAGTACATTTTGGTATTTTCAAAACATCAAATATCTCTTTTGGTCCAGGGGTCCTGACGCTTACAATTTTTCGATTTCGAAAACTGCTCCGAAAACCGGAAGCCCCGCTACAAAATAAAATTGACACCATGGGCTTGTGAACCTTGCGATTGATTGGCTATTTATACTGTTGTGATCATGTTGCTATTGATTTAAAAAATGGCCTGTTACTTGAAAACTATTGAGTTTTATACTGAACACCTTTTTTTCCTTTTTTGATCAGTCATGCATGAGTCATGAATCATGATTAATTATATCACACCCTGGCTAAAGCGAAAATCTGATTATTTTTCAAAATCGATCAGTTTTTGATCTTGAAAATATAACAACATCACGCCCGTAATCCCCGAAGGGTTAGGCAGAGGTCTGGTACTCATTAGAACACCCACTCGAAAATTTGTATCCTAGAAATCGGACATACCTAGTTATTTGCTTGATGAATTATGTTTTTTTTTTACGTACTTACAAGTCGTAAGTACGTAAAAAAAGTTGGTATTACCTACTCGAGTTTGTATTACTTTCTACAATAGGTTTATTTTTGTCCGTTCATTGCACGATAGATTCCCGATAGAATATTCTCATTTAGCATTATCTATGACTTCGTGGTCTCAGGTATGGCCGGATGATAATGAGCAATATTCTTTCGGCTGCTATTTGATGATCATGATATTTTATTACGAATTATATAATAAAAAAATATGTGATTCAGTTATGCATCAAATATAATGCCGTTTTTGTATTTTTTGTTTCAGAACTGATGTGTTGGATGTACATAATTAAGAAGATTTTCATTAGTTTATTCCGAGATTTGTGTGACCATTTCATAAATCAGCAAGATGTAGTGGTCTTAGTGAATTATGTGTGCGAGTGGGTTCTCTATTGTGTCACCTAACTTTTTTATCCATAATTTAAAATGCCATAACTTTTTTTGTCCAAATCATCATTTGTCCGAATGATAACTTACCCGAACTAAATATCACATAATATCACATGCCATAAAATTGAAATCCCTAAATATATTATGTCCTAAATCCATTTGTCATAAATATTACAATCAATAATATACGAAAGACATAAAATCGTTTTCCATAAAAGTTTTAAGTCCTAAATTAAAATAACATAATGTTTATTTATCATAATAATATTATTAGAACAAAGTTTAGCAAAGCTTTTGGTCACGTCACTCATACATGCAACGCATGTATTCCATAACGCGCGCTCGCTTCGCTCGCATATTAAATAACACTAATATCTTCTGTCCCCGAAGTGCCGGGCCTTCGCCGGCCTCCTTCGTCGGCCTACGGCCCGGTGCCCATGCCGCGGCCGCCTGTATAGGATACTGTCGCGAGACGGTGATTCATCCACTTAGCGGACGACTAGCAACAGCCTATAATTTTGGTTATTCATCCGGGCTAATCGGACGACTAATTAATTTTATTCATCCGCTAATCGGACGACTAGACACTTCGAATTTTTTTTAGGACTATAAAATTTATTATAAACGAACATTCGGAATAATACACATTAGGTAAAGCAATAGTTAGGACATATTAATTTAGGTCATGTAAAAGGAGATTCAGTTATTATAGTAATCGATATTATGACAGAATACTTTTAGAACTATAGTAGTTTATGCGACTGTGCATAATGAAGGGCATTACAACACTTCGGCTCGTTTCTTAATAGTATAGTTGCATACACTAATTTATCTACCCGAATATCATAAGGGCTCTATGATGGGTTCAGGAACCATAGGGAAAAGACCAGCATTGTTACCAGTGTAATGCAATAAAAAATAAACAGGTTATTATTTGCATTCGTCGCTGCATTTACGATATCTGGCGGAGTGTTCATGTTAATTTCTGAGTCGCTATCACTCATTTTCGACAGAAATAAAGAACCTAGCAGAAAATTTGTCTACTCGTAACTGGAAATAAAAAGCTAACGAACAAATGACGGCTCGAAATGGCGGCGTTTCGGATTTGTCATTTTTTTTAAATCATAGGCAAACGAACAAAGTCACTATTCTTGTGTCACTCGAGATCAAAATGTCGTGCGATTTATAATTAAAATCATACTGAATTGGGGTTTCGTATCGATAGGTAGCTGTTTTAGTGTAGATACTAGAATAGCACACTCACTTGAATTTGACACCTGTTCCAAATTTAAACTCATAACCCACTGTTTTCAGTAGGTTCAGATTCAGATTGTTTATTTGTTAACATAGGTTTTTACAGAGAGGTGTTACATGGTTATAATGCGCTCTATGTTTTGCCATTTGGCGTACAAATATGATCAATATGGTTATGAGCTCATTACAGTTCTGTTTATTTCTGCTGGTTGGTAATGCTGGTCATTGCCTATGGTTTTTGAACGCATTGTAGAGTGTTTATGATATTTGGGTAGATAAAAGATAATTATGTTAAACAAAATTTCGGCAATTTGAACATTATGGTTAATGAAGTTTATGGCAAACGTGTTATGGATAATGATTTTCGGACTTGAAACAATTTTAGGAGAAGTAAGGGAGTACCGTGCGAGTGTGACTATAAATGTTATAGGTTTACTCTTCTGAAATGAATTGAAAGTATCAAAGACTATATCTTTAGTAAAAAGGTTTAATAGAGTACGCTAAGTGCAGAAGTGTAATAATCAGAGATGCTAGCGTTGCTGGCTACTGCCATTTGCTGCTCGGAATCTGATCAGCTGCCGCTCCTTTCAAGATCAAAGAAGTAGGTGCATTATGGTTTGTGCAATGCACCTTTTTCCGCAGCCAGAGCGCCAACATTTTACAATATTACTTTCTGGAATATATGCGTACAATGTAATAAATTATTCAAATGAAACCGTGTATATCTGCAGTACATGCAATACTGCAAACGATGTTAAGACTTGAAATAGAGGATAATTCCGCTCTTTCCCACCAAGTTGTTGTTAATATTTTAACGTCCTCTGTCCCACTAATCGAATAATTTAGTCATACTATTTATTTACCATAGTTTTGAGTGTCATTGTGACATTGTTTTCTCTTATGGCCTGGCCACGGGGATCGGCGGTGCGAATAGCGGTGCGGTCGAAACTTTCGATTATATTCTTGTCAATATTCAACCAGAATTGCAGAAAAAAGTCAGTCAGTCGCGGCGAATACAACTAAAAAATTTTAATCCCTTCCCTAGTCGCCGCGACTGCCGCCCGACTCCGTGGCTCGCGCCAAAGAGTAAAGTATTTAAATTGGTAAAGAGAGCCCTCTCTAGGCAATTTAGAGCCAACCTGTTTGAACGCTAGCGACATGTGAACATTGGCCCCGGAAATTATTCCTTCCTACGACCCAACAGAGCAGCGGTGGCCCAGTGGTGGCGGCCCCGACTTACGAGAGTAGGTCGTGGGTTCGAACCCAGGCAGGCACATTACTTTGTGTAATTTATTTCATCACCGCTGCTCTCAAAACGGTGAAGGAAAACATCGTGAGGAAACCGGCATGTCTTAGAACCAAAAAATTCGAAGACATGTGACATCTACCAATCCGCACTGGGTCCGCGTGGTAGATTATAGCCCATTCCCTCCTAAAGAGAGGAGGCCTGTGTCCCAGCAGTGGGAACATTAATAGGCTGTTGATGATGATGATGATGACGACCCAACATGTAGGTTTTGTTAATTTGTAAGTATATTATTGTAGCAAATTAGCTGCTACATCATAATTTCAAATTGCTGGACATTTAACAACCAAAAATATACAAAATAGACGGAGAACTAAAATCATGCGCACACGCAAGAAGTAACCGGCATTTTGCGACATTTTTGACCAAAGCAATGTTTACCAACTGATTTTTGACATTAACGAAAGTGTTACCAGATTTAATACTTAAATTGGAATTCAAACAGAAATAATTAATCATACAATATTTTTTTAACGTATTATTAATAATGATAACATCGAATTTATATCAAAAAGAAAATATTATTGTCAAAACTATTACTTATTACTAACGTAGCCGTTATTCGATACCCATTTGTAATTTCGATTGGAGTTTAATTTTCCCTAGCTCGCGGTATTTTTTTTTTTGACATACCACACTGGAAGGTGGTTCTAAGTGTTGTTATCCTATTGCTTGTAACACCATATACCGTCGGTGCGCTTGCCAAATCTGATATGTGCATTTGAAGAACTTTTCAGGACAACAAAAAAAACTGTTTTTGTTGTCCTGAAAAATATCTAATTTAGTCTAAAACGGCAAAAAATATCTAATTTAGTCTAAGATAATAAAAAAGGTATTACAATTCGTGTATGACAGCAAAATATATTTTTTTGTACCTACACTAAAACCACACGCATTTCTCCTAGAACGTCACGACTTCACGAGACATTGTCTACACACATAGATAAAAAGTTGGCTTCACTTTTGATGTTCGTGGCGCGCCGTCTTCCTTTTTTTCTTGGTCTGAGGCTGGCTAATATATGATATGTGCACAACCACAAGTAGCACATGTAAGGTAATCTTTGAGGTTTGTTTTTAAAATTATGCATGCTATGTGCTTAAACATTGGAACTTTGTTTTTTGTTATTGAGTTTATAATAATAATTATAGATTCATAATGACATGTTTTAATAAACATATTACGGAATAAAACTCTGCGCTAATTAAAAGATCTTTATTTTGCTACAAAATAGAAGAAATCAACATAAAAAAAAATTAAACAAAAAAACTAAAAAACCCGACTGAAAAAACTGAAAAGCAAAAAAACAAGCACATTTTAAATTAAACAAAACTTGGAAGCAGGCGGGTTTCTATTTTTTTTTCATTTCATAATTAATTTATAATCAAATGAACCCCGCCTGCTTCCAAGTTTTGTTTAATTTAAAATGTGCTTGTTTTTTTGCTTTTCAGTTTTTTCAGTCGGGTTTTTTAGTTTTTTAACTACTTTTTTTATTTCCAACTTTTTAGTTTTTTTGTGTTTGTTCTTTCGTTGGTCGCGTAAAATTCTTCGCAGATGATTTAACTTTTGTGCTTGTTTATAGGATTTGTCACTTTGAATTTCTTTTAAACATATAAGTGTTATATATTTTTGTAATTTCCTTTTAAAACCCTTTATTTTGATACCCTACTCGATTGTATTGGAAAAAAATATTTTTTTGAACTCCTCTATTTTGCCCCCAAAATCCGCAATTTTTCTTTGATTTTTAATTTTAATGTAGCCTATAACACTCGCGCCATCAACACGAATCTAACGACGTATATTTCATTCAAATCCCTTCATCCGTTTAGAAGTTATGAGGGAACAAAGAAACGGACATACATACATACACGTCAAACACATAACCCTCCTTTTGGGCTTCGCCGCAGTCGGGTAAAAATACCTACTTTCGAAATTATTTCACTAATTAGGTATAGTCCATCCAACAAAGAGATTGTAGAGTGCGTGAGCAAGGCCCTAAGCAATTACTTCAGAAAATTGTTCAGGGTGCTTAGAGAGTTAACATACTAAAAGTCCTGACATCTAGGGGGTGAGGCGGAGTGGGGGGAGGGGGTTAAAGTTCCCATTTTTCAGTTTTTCGCTAATATCTTTTAAACGGTGCGTCATGGAGATAAGAAGTCTTCTACGCAATGAAAGCTTATAAAATTATGTACAACTTTTATCTTACACACTTTTTCACATTCCTACCTATTTTCGAACTACACATTCCGGAAAAGTGAAATTGAAAAAATCTGCTTGAATTGAACACTACTTTTTGTATACTACTTCCTTCACGTTATCTGGGGATAAAAAGTATCTTATATCTTAAATCAACTCCTACTTTAGCAATTTACTAAATTTTATCCAAATCTGTACAGCCGTTAGGATAGGTATCAAAACTTTTATCTACACTTGTCTTATTCAAATTCAAATATTTTATTTCGGAATGAATTCCATATTTTGTTAGTAATTATAAAATAACTTAGCCTAATGTTAGTATTAAATTAAATTTACAACAATTAACAACACTGCCCACCAAGTTTATTTGGATAAGTGTGTCTGAAACTCTGAACACTTATCCACTTACGTAAAAGAGGTGAGTCCCATCTGTCTGAAAACACATTCAGGATGCCATTGGAGGAGGAGCGCAAGCGCGCCATCATGGAAGCGCATCGCTTGCGCATGATCGCGGCGAACCCGTCGACGCATGCATCCACGAACATCCCTGACGCGCTACATCGCCATGGCAGCCCCAAAAGCACCCTGAATGCGTTATTGTACTGTACGCGCAGGTCGCTGTATGCCCGCTGGGTAAACTTAGTCCACAGGCTGCACGTGTAAAACGACTGGCAGAAGGCCTTAAAAAGCGTTATCTTAACGGAGTCCGTACAACGTGCAAACCTGCGGGCCAGCATGTTGCAACGGACAGCCATCGACCTGCGCTCCCTGTCTATGTCTAGATTGTCTTTTAAGTCCTCAGTGACCCAAGTACTTAAATTTTGAAACCCGACCTAAAAGAGACCCAGAGAGTGAGAGTTCAGGCAGCTGTTCGTAGGTTAAAGTACCCGATTCAAAAACCAGCCATTCGCTCTTACCGGTATTGTATTTGAGCCCATGAGCCACTGCATAACTCTCACAAATGTTGAGAAGCTTTCTCATTGCACTGATAGATGGGCTCAGCAGCACCATGTCATCAGCGTAACTGATGTTATTCACGCATACACCGTCCACGTGACAACCTACATTTGTGCTACTGAGCCTACCTATCAGTTTGTTTATGTATAGGTTGAAAAGACGGGGCGAGCTCAGGCCGCCCTGCCTCACCCCGCAATCCAACCCGTACATATCAGAATATGAGCCTCCCCATTTCACTGTATTCTTCTGACTACTGTACCAATATTTAAACAGTGATATTACATCAGCCGGGACAGTAGTGTCTTGAGACAGCTTATGCCAGAGCAAGTCATAATTGACCAGGTCGAAAGCCCTCGATAAATCCAAGAAGCGTGCTATTACCTACAGGAGTCTTTCTGTCTGTATAATATTGGACAGTCTGCTTAAGGCATAAAATTGCACTATCGGTTGATAAGTTCGGTCTAAAACCAAACTGACCATCCTCAAGCTTATACACTTTTTCCAAATTTTCACCAGCGTACTGGTAATCACTGGTATCGGTACTTATTGAGGGAGGTCAGTCTTGCTGGTGCGCCATACCATTTGAGGAAGCACATCTTCCCAGCCTCTTCAACCTCACTGTGCGTGGAGGTGGGCTTGTAAAAGATCGCAGAATATTATTTTTTATATTATTTTTTAAGATATAAGATACTTTTTATCCCCAAATAACGTGAAGGAAGTAGTATACAAAAGGTAGTGTTCAATTCAAGTAATTTTTTTATCAATTTTCACTTTTCCGGAATGTGTAGTTCGAAAATAGGTAAGAATGTGAAAAAGTGTACAAGATAAAAGTTGTACATTTTATAAGCTTTCATTGCGTAGAAGACTTCTTATCTCCATGACGCACCGTTTGAAAGATATTAGCGAAAAACTAAAAAATGGGAACTTTAACCCCCTCCCCCCACTCCGCCTCAACCCCTAGATGTTAATAAAGTATCACTCACCGAGTGAACAGCAGCAGTGGAATCGGAAGTAGTTAGTTACACAACACAATAGATAGTTCGCACGTAATATTGTTTATATTATTTTGATATACTTATTAGTTATTTTATGAACGACATTGGAAGAACGACACTTGACACACGAACAGACACTTTTGTTTTTTTTATGTCACATAGCATTCACAAAAATATCCATCTCAAAAGAGTTCACTACACTTGATGCTATGCAACCTTTAACACTTTCCCTCATTAATTAAGTGTATAGCACTGTATACCCAGGGCATCTCGGATTGTTACAAGTCTTGGCCTAGGAACTGCCTTGGTCATAATATCTGCCAATTGAGTAGCAGTTCCGGTCTTTTGTACATCCACAAGTCCGTCTTGTACAGTTTCTCTTACGAAAAAATGTCTCACTCGGATGTGTTTGGTCCGCTTATGGAACTCTGGATTGTATGCAAGACGTATGGCTGCTTCATTATCAACTTTTAACGTGGGTACTCCGTCCATGGTAGTAAGTGAGGAGAATATTCTCTGGAGCCACACAAGTTCACGAGCGCCTTCACTTGCTGCTACTACACACATCAAAAGTGTCTAGGGATCAAGCATTTTTATGCGGATTTCTTGAGATTGAGATGTGGCTTTGTAATAAATTTATGATTTTATAAATTTATATGGATCCTTTTTGGTGCATTTCATAATTTGAATCAGGAACTGTCAATCAAATTCGAATAAAAGATGAAAATCAGCTGTCAATATTTTCCCTATAAAAACATACAACGCATTGAAGACATTATTAGTGCTACTGTTTCCCTACTACTGATTAAAACCAACGTTATTATGGAGCGGCGACGTCATTTAAGCAGGGAAGAAATGCTCAGAGCCGTGGGAATGATAGAAGCTGGTTCCCGGCAACGTACTGTGGCTTTAGCTCTGAATACAAGTCAGAGTGTTATCAGTCGACTTTGGACACGTTACCGAAGCACTGGTACCGTGGCTGAGCGCCATGGAGGACGGTATCGCTGCACCACACGGAGACAAGACCGATACATTCAAATCTTAACTCGAAGAGCTCCAACAATAACCGCCATGATGTTAGCCCGTTAGCCGTGAGGCTTCATCACTCTTCAGGGAACTTAATTAGCGACCAAACAGTCAGAAACCGCTTGCATGAAGTGAACCTTCATTCCCGAAGACCGCTACGGGTACCACCTATAGCAATGCACAATCGTAGGATTCGATATCAATGGGCTCTTGAACACAGAAATTGGGCAGAAGAACAATGGCGTTTCGTGTGCTTTTCTGATGAGTCTCGTTTTGGTATGAGACCGGATACAAGACGTATACGACACTGGAGAACCCCTGGACGCCAACAGCGATTAAAATCCTGCCAGGAAGTCCATCCTTATAGTGGTGGAACCATCATGGTATGGGCGGGTATTTGGATCGGCGGAAGAACTGAGTTGATTTGAATCAGAGGCAACCTCAACGCTCAAATTTATGCTGAGACGATTGTATCAGACGTCATCGTTCCTCTACAAGTGCAAAATCGGTCCCTTATTTCAGTTAATGCATGATAATGCACGACCGCACACCGCAAGAGTTGTAAGACAGACTCTCGCCGCAGCTAACATCAATGTCCTGCCCTGGCCTGCTCAGTCGCCAGACTTGAACCCGATTGAGCATGCATGGGATATGCTACAGAGAAGAGCTCTGCCGAATATGGAGGGTATCCAGTCGCAAGAAGACCTTTTTTTGTTGTTGCAACGAACATGGGCGGCCATTCCACAGCGTGATTTGGATGAACTCATTTTGAGTATGCCAAACCGATGTTCTTGTGTTGTTAGTGTTCGCGGTAGAAACACGGATTATTAATTGTTTAAGTTACCCAATAAAATTTTAAAGAAAACTGTTATTTCAGTCTTTTTTTCGAACTTTAATGTTAGTGGTTCAAATGTCAAAAATCCCTTTACTAAGAAAATGGCAATTTTTTTTATTAATGCAAAGGTGACTTGGTTTATCGTTACTGTGACAAACGAAAACACTTTATTTGATGAATCCTTAAAGAAAATTTTAATTAATATCAATCAGGAGAAAAGTTATTGCAAAAATATATGTTGATCCCTAGACACTTTTGATGTGTGTATTTCAGCTTCGGTAGTTGAAATTGCGACTGAAGATTGTCGTTGGCTTAGCCATGATACTATTCCTCCAGCAAAGAGACATGCAACTCCCGTTGTAGAGCGTCCTGTTTGTTGGTCTCCTCCATGATCCGCATCACTGTAGCCTTCAATAATAGCTCTGGTACAGTTTTCGTTGTACCTAATTCCGTAGGATATTGTGCCTCTCAGGTATCTAAATATCCTTTTGACCTTCAGCCAGTCATCTTCGGTGGGGTTTTCTAACTTTCTAGATACGAACCCTACAGCGTATGCTATGTCAGGACGTGTGCCTGTCATCAGGTACGCTAATGCACCTACCGCCTCTCGGTAAGGAAATTTCTTCCCAGAGTTCCCGTTTGTAACTTTACCTGTTTCAGTAGTCGAAGTTTTCTCTATAGGTGTCGACACTGGATTGCATTCGGACATTCCAAAGCGGTCTAAGATTTTCTTGGTGTAAGCTTCTTGCTTAATACCTATAGAACCATCTTTAGCTCTCTGGATTTCCATCCCTAGGTAGTACGATGCCGGTTTCATCGTGATTTTAATTGTTCTACCCAATTCCTCTAGGAATTGGTGTGCTAAAGCTTCATCTGTAGACGCCACAAGCGCATCATCCACATAAAGTGTTATCAGGATTTTCTTGTCCATCACATTCTTCGAGAACAGGCAGCTGTCAGCAGTACTCTGTACGAAACCTTTCGCTAAAAGAATCTCCTCAAAGCAGGAATTCCAGCAACGTGGTGCCTGTTTTAGTCCGTACAAGCTTCTCCTTAATCGACAGACTTTTGAAGTGCCATCGTTGAATCCGTCAGGCTGCTTCATATAGATCTCTTCCTCGATCTTGCCATTCAGGAATGCAGTCGACACATCAAATTGCATCAGATGTAACTTTTCTTTGGCGCTGACACTCAACAAAGCTCTTATTGTAGCCATCCGGGCCACCGGACTAAAGGTCTGTTCATAGTCAATTCCCTTTTGTTGCCTGAATCCTTTTGCTACAAGCCTCGCCTTATACTTGTCAATTGTGCCATCTGGTAGGCGTTTGATTGTGAAAACCCATTTACACGGAAGCGCTTTTCTGTTTGGCGGCAAATCACACAACGTCCAAACTTGGTTTTCTTCTAGAGACTTCAGCTCATTTGCCATGGCCTTCTGCCACTCAGCTTTGTCTTTTCTAGAGAGAGCTTCTGAATAGGTTTCAGGGAATCTTTCTGTACCTATGAAATACACATAGTCATCGAACTTCTTAGGACGTGTGATGGTTGTTCTGTCTCTCAGGCTATATCGTGGCTCCGCTTCAACCACGGGCTCACCCAAAGCCGCAGACTCTACTTCTACTAGAGGTTCAACAATTTCCAGTTGCTCTTCATCTGCGTCAACAAAATCTTCATCACCATCAATATCGGAGCTTTCCCTCAATTCATGTCTGCGTGGACTGTCAATCATAGCTCCTTCGTCATCGTTCTCGCTCTCGTGAATTTCGTCTTCTTGATCTTGGTCTTTTCCGATATTCGTTCTATCTCCCTCTAGAACATGATCAAGATCGTCTCTATTGGCCGGCTTTTGCTCGGGAATATGTTCGCTATTTCCTTTATCTGTCACTCCCTCTGCAGCAATAGGAATGTTGATGGATGTCTTGAATTCTACATCAGACTCGAACGTTATGTCCCTCGACTTCAACGTCTTGACTCCATCCCAGATTCGATAGCCGTCATCATTCTCGTAGCCTATCAATATGCCTTTTATAGCCTTCTTGCTCATTTTCTTTCGTTTTGGTTTTGGAATATGTGCATAACACGTGCTACCAATTATTTTTAGATGGGAATATGGGATATCTTCGGCTTTTTCCCATGCCACAGTTCATATGGTACTTTACTATCCACTCTTGTGGGACCTGTCCTATTCAGTACATAAGCAACTGTATTAAAGTATTTGTGGCATCTCTCCTCTCGCATGCATAATTGACCTTGCAGCTTCTACTAAAGTACGGTTCTCCCGCTCACTACAGCCATTTTGTTCAGGCGTGTAAGGCAGAGTTAGCCGTTGCTGAATACCATGTCTTTGTAATATTTTTCGAACTTCCTCATTATTGAATTCGCCGCCGTTATCACTCAGTAGAGTTTTGACAGTATGGCCTACGGTCTTCACTTCTTGAAGCATTTTTTGTAGAAGTTTATCCTTTACTTCTGACTTATGTCTCATGAAGTAAACCATGCGATAACTTGAATAGTCGTCCTTAAATAGTACATAATACTCATACTTCGAGATGCTTTTTGCGAAGGGACCACAAACATCTATGTGTATTATCTCTCCAACTGCTTTAGCTCTTTCTCTGGTCCCGAACGGCTTTCGATGAGACTTTCCGTAAACGCAGCCTTCACATGTCACTTTATCTGGACTAAGCTGAATGCCTAACTCACGTTTTACCACGCGAATGACGTGTCTCTTGTCCTGGTGCACTAGCCGCTCGTGATAAAGCTGTAGCATGTTTGAGCCAGTTAAAGCATTGACCTCAATCATCGTATGCTCTCTTGGAATTAGTGTCTTTAAATCCAACTTATATAGTCCACCTTGATGGACTCTACTTCCAATAACTCTAGTTGTGCCCTCGATATCCAACTTGCACTCTCTAGTTGTGGAAGTGAAGATGCTGTTCTGCATCTTATCTTGCGCCGCAAGCATCGAAAACAAGTTTTTCGTTAAAGACGGTACCAGCCACACATCGTTCAGAGTAATTTTCTCCTTTTGCCCATTGACATTTGATTCTACTACTACGGAGCCCATACCTGAGGCGGATATGGTAGTTCCGTCTGCCGTAGTCACAGTGTGATCTGAGTCAAATTCATGAAAATCGGTGAAGAAATTCCTCCTTACTGCGATATGAACCGTTGCTCCGTTATCCACGTACTAGTTCTCGCGATCCTGGACTTGATTCATAGAGCACGCATGTACCATAAGGGAAATCTGCTGTACCTGCTTGAATTTTGAGCTAGACGCCGATGATGTGCCCGAAGTTGGCTTAGGTGGTCTCCCATCCTTAATCCACTTCTTACACTTGCGAACTCTGTGTCCTTTGCAAGAACAGTAGTTACAAATCAGCTGCTCGTCCGGATTCTTATTTTGACGTTCAGTAGGTGTAGTCACTAGCGCCTCCTGCCGTGAGTTCTCTTGACTACCTAGCTCTCTTTCGAACGTACAAAGATGCGTCGTTAAACTGTCGATAGTCCTTTCAGACTGTTTGAGCATTAGCCAACTTGACTTAAAGTTGAAATACCGATCGTCAAGCGTATCTAAGACCTTACATATCAGGAACAATTCAGGGAGCTTAGCGGTAGCGTCGATTTTATCAATCTCCGCCTTCAATTCATTCCAGAGATTCTTAAGGTGCGACATGTGAGTAGGAATGTCATCTTCCTTTCTCTGACGAAACCCGAAGAACTCCAAGCATAAATTATACGCTCTGTCGTCTGTTTGTCCGTCAAATAGCCTATGCAGCTCTTGCCAAACCTCGTGTGCCGTTCTGTATCGCATAACTTTCTTTAGTGTATCCTCGGTCATGTTAGTAGTTAGCATGAGTAGAGCGCCACTCTCAGTCCGCCTATACTTTGCCATTGCAGTGTTATAGGTGCTGATGTTAGCGTCACCTGCTCCTTCACCAAGGACCGGCTTTATGAGTTTCCCCTCAACTGCTTCCGTGGCACCTTCTGTGCCTTCCAGCATTATAGAAATTTTATATTTCCACGTAGCCCAATTTTCCTTGCCTGCTAATTTGCCGAGTTCAATCTTCGTCGAAAAATCCATTTCTTCTCCTTCCGGTGGGGCACAGAACCTAATAAAGTATCACTCACCGAGTGAACAGCAGCAGTGGAATCGGAAGTAGTTAGTTACACAACACAATAGATAGTTCGCACGTAATATTGTTTATATTATTTTGATATACTTATTAGTTATTTTATGAACGACATTGGAAGAACGACACTTGACACACGAACAGACACTTTTGTTTTTTTTATGTCACATAGCATTCACAAAAATATCCATCTCAAAAGAGTTCACTACACTTGATGCTATGCAACCTTTAACAGATGTCAGGACTTTTAGTATGTTAACTCTCTAAGCACCCCGAACAATTTTCTGAATAAATCACTTAGGGCCTAACTCACGCACTCTACAACTCCTTATGGGTGATTTATTGGGTGGACTAGTACCTTATAAATAATATAAAAATGTAGCCAAATTTGAGGCGTTATTATCAAATAGGTAGTTTTATTAAATTACTAGCTGAACCCGCGCATGCGTTGCAATGCGTTTTTCCTACCTACCTATCTACTACCCTACCTACTACTCTACCTACTACCCTACCTACTACCCTACCTACTACCCTACCTACTACCCTACCTACTACCCTACCTACTACCCTAGCTAAAAAAAAAAAGTATCCTATGTCCTTCTCCTGGTTCTTAGCTACCTTACTACCAATTTTCAGCTAAATCCGTCCAGCCGTTCTTGAGTTATAAATGGAGTAACTAACACGACTTTCTTTTATATAGATAATAACTAGCTGAACCCGCGCATGCGTTGCAATGCGTTTTATCCTACTACCCTACCTACTGCCCTACCTACTACCCTACCTACTACCCTACCTACTACCCTACCTACTACCCTACCTACTACCCTACCTACTACCCTACCTACTACCCTACCTACTACCCTACCTACTACCCTACCTACTACCCTACCTACTACCCTACCTACTACCCTACCTACTACCCTACCTACTACCCTACCTACTACCCTACCTACTACCCTACCTACTACCCTACCTACTACCCTACCTACTACCCTACCTACTACCCTACCTACTACCCTACCTACTACCCTACCTACTACCCTACCTACTACCCTACCTACTACCCTACCTACTACCCTACCTACTACCCTACCTACTACCCTACCTACTACCCTACCTACTACCCTACCTACTACCCTACCTACTACCCTACCTACTACCCTACCTACTACCCTACCTACTACCCTACCTACTACCCTACCTACTACCCTACCTACTACCCTACCTACTACCCTACCTACTACCCTACCTACTACCCTACCTACTACCCTACCTACTACCCTACCTACTACCCTACCTACTACCCTACCTACTACCCTACCTACTACCCTACCTACTACCCTACCTACTACCCTACCTACTACCCTACCTACTACCCTACCAACTACCCTACCTACTACCCTACCTACTACCCTACCTACTACCCTACCTACTACCCTACCTACTACCCTACCTACTACCCTACCTACTACCCTACCTACTACCCTACCTACTACCCTACCTACTACCCTACCTACTACCCTACCTACTACCCTACCTACTACCCTACCTACTACCCTACCTACTACCCTACCTACTACCCTACCTACTACCCTATCTACTACCCTACCTACTACCCTACCTACTACCCTACCTACCTACCTACTACCCTACCTACCTACCTACTATATACCCTACCTACCTACCTACTACCCTACCTACCTACCTACTACCCTACCTACCTACCTACTACCCTACCTACCTACCTACTACCCTACCTACCTACCTACTACCCTACCTAAAAAAAAAAAAAAAAGTATCCTATGTCCTTCTCCTGGTTCTTAGCTACCTCCCTACCAATTTTCAGCTAAATCCGTCCAGCCGTTCTTGAGTTATAAATGGAGTAACTTTCTTTTATATATATAGATAAGATATATATATAGATAGATAGATATATATATATAGATGTAAGGCACAAGATCAGTCTCATTATTGTCACTTGAGATCATTCATTTAACCTAATATTAGGAACCAACATCAAAACAATCAATAAGTAACTAATCTCTAAAAAAAATGTTAAATTGTACGTGTTTAAAAAAAAACAGAACGAATCAAAAAACTTCCAAGATTAACAATTCTTAATTAATGTATTAAGAGCAGAAAAAAAACACTTCTAAAACGACTTTGTTTACATTCAATTATGTTGAAGCCCGTCATAAAAATAATGGTAGTATCTGTGCATATATTTCTTTAAAGACTGCAAACTATCAAACTTAGTCTTTTCTATTTTTCTGGGTTCATCGTAAAGGCTTACGAGGTTACCACCAGGAACACGAAGTCTTTGTGGTAACAATTGCCATTCGTGGGGCTGCCGCAATTTATAGTAAATTTGACCATTTTTGTATAATAATCCTCTGATATCGGTGACTACAGGATCTCCAGCTCTTTTTCCTGGTCTCAATGAATCTAGCTGACATATCATTTCAAAATTTTTTAAAAATGTGTAGTAAATGGTGAATTATGTAAGGTTGGCTTGGGCGAGCTTGTGTCATTTTGTTTAAGTAATCATTTGGGGAATAAATAGGCGGTCTAAAAAGACGTTCTAATGTGGAATGGACACTATCCACCTCCATCATTGTGTGCCCCTTTTCCAAAATAATTTGTTCTATTTGAATTGAATTGTTCTCTTTAGTAAGATGTAGTAAAGCTGAGGATAGTAGGTACCTTGTTTCTATTTTGATAGCCACATCCATCTGATATGAGTATTTTTTTTTTATAGTTTTGACTAGCTGACCCACGCAACTTCGTCTGCGTCACATAAATATAGCTTATAACCTTTCTCGATATCGACTATCCGACATAAATTAAGCTAAATCGTAACAAACAAAAAATCTTACCTTTCCTCTTTATTATAATAGTTCAGATGGTTTAGATTAGCTTAGATTATATTAAAGTGTGAATTACTATAGGTATCTCTTACTGTTAAATATACTATAACACTCTATACTTGTAAACATTATGATGCAGTAATTTGAATTTCCCGGAGGCCAGCCAGAATCCCCCGTACCTACATTGCGACGCGCGAAATATTTTGCCGCGCGGATATTTTTACATTGCGATATCTTCTAAGATATTTGTTTAAACTGGATAGAGTAAAGGGCACAAATATTCTATATTAAATTTCCGTTCTAACAAACACATTTATTTAGATATAGATTAATACCATATGGGTTAAATAAGCTTCGCAAAAAATAATTCTTTTTAACCTAACAGTTTAACTGTAAAAAAAGGTTACAGTGAGTCAATTTTAAAAGATAGATATATGCTGTTGCGGACTTTTTTTTAGAACTTTTAAAGAGGAACAATTCCTTCATACATGATATTAGCGTAACTTAAACCGTTTTCGCAGCGCACGCAGCGGAAGCTCTCAAAAAGGAAATACCTTTTCCCGTTTTTGTAACATTTTTCATTTATGCTCCGCTCCTATTAGCCGTAGCGTGATGTTATATAGCCTATAGCCTTCCTCGATAAATGGACTATCCAACACAAAAAGAATTTTTCAATTCCAACCAGCAGTTCCAGAGTTTACCGCGTTCAAACAAACAAACAAACAAACTCTTCAGCTTTATAATATTAGTATAGATTAATTTTTGTATTTAAGAAATCTATCAAACAAGTAGTAAATTCATTGGCAGTTACTCCGCCATCACCTTCATGCCACACATATAAATGTACCTCCTTATCATTGTTTACATATAGGGTATAATTATGAATTTGAAGTTTCTGTTTGTAGTATTGAACAGAAACCTGCAATTTAGGTGATAATAAAACACTTTGCACGTCCATAGTCACTACTAGTACATCGGAGGAACACATTGATTTAGCGTTTTCTTTAGCGAGGTAAGCTTCTTGTTTCATCTGGGTGTGGTGTTCATATTCTTCTGGTGTACAATTGCCTTCCTTGAAAGCAGTACAAGTGTCGCATTGATCTTTTCTGGGTTTGAATATAGATATTTTCTCATTTTTTAATACTGAACAGAAGAGTTTGCGTTGTGCTGCTAGAATATTCTTACTGGAACATCATTTTTTATATTCTGTAAGCATGTGAGTTTTGTTTCTAAATGTATCCTCTACATACACTCTATTTGAACTGGATCTGCAATAGTGGCTGGGTACCTTTGGCAATAAACCCAACCATTCCTTCACATTATCTGATTTAATTGTTACAGGTACTCTTGATTTCTTGTTAGATTTTGTGACAGTATTTTCATTTGATGCTGGTTTCTCATGAATCGATTTTACCCATTCACACAGTGTTTCATTATTCATGTCTATTGTCTTTAATAAAAAATGTTTACATACTCTAACAGGTTCATTATCATCATTAGGTAAAAAGCAGTCAAATCCCATATGTTTAGTTAGCTGTTGAGACGTAGAACTTTTACGCCTTCTCATAATCGGCCGAATGCGAACAAGATTTTTTAAATAAGCCTTTTTAGCGACCCACGAATCTAAACTCCAAAAGTATTTAAAAATATTATGCCTTTGATCTTCGTTTATAGTTGCACAAAGAAAAGTCCTAGGTGTTTTTGCTTCAAGTGTATTGTGACTACACAATTTAGCTTTCTTATTCTTTCCTAACTTAATAACAAAATTGGTATTCTGCTTATCATCTTGACTTTTCTCTATTTGTCTGCCAACGTATAGTTTCCCCTTTACTCTCTGATCTTTATTAAATGCTCTGTCTTTTTTTTATCGAAAATATCCATATCAAAGTTCTCTTCAGATTCATTTACATTATTATCCAACTCAATCATTTCACCTGTTTGATCATCCAATATAAAGTCAGAACAAGAACTGTGTGTTTGTGTGTCGACAAAATTTACTTTAGTCACAAATAATCCAGTAGTTTCATCTAAAAGTGATTATTTTCATTATATTTCATCTGGCTAACTGTTGCGTAAGTTTGTTTTGTTCTTTCTATGTTGAATTGTGACGAACTGGGAGACAAAATATCAACTTGTTTTGGGCTACATTGAATACCAGAAGGACCAGGCTGAATTGGTGGTGGTATATTATAGTCCTCATTATATGATTCATTATAAAAATGCGTTAAATCCAAATCCGGTAAAGGTAAATCGGTTGACAAAATTTCACTGTCTGTGGAACTGCATGCAACCATAGGATTCGGCTGAATTGGTGGCAACGGTGTACTCATTTCCATTGAACATGACTCTGGAGAATTTAAAGAATAGCCCTGTCTCGGATGTTCATTTCTTGTTGGATCATATGCGTTCGAAATAAATATATCTGAACTACCCTCCTCAGGTTTTTCAATAACAACATGTCCAGTGCATAAGTTCACTAACAATTTTCCTCTATGAGAAGTCATTTTATTAATGATATTAATTTAGAGTAATCAGTCTGAAAACAAAACACAAATAGCAAGCTTAAGCAGTGCATAGTGTAAAAAATATTAAATTTTATATTATTGTTTTAGGTTAAAAAACTAACTACATATAACCTCAAACTTGTTAGTGGCACGCCATTGTCCATGTGGTGTCACATTCTGATTAATTCTGATATGTGCACAAACCTGACATGTGCAAAAAAAATCATCGACAAACTTGTTATGTGCAAATTGAGCACATGACAGTTTTTTCTGACTTAATAAAGACACCTAAGATATTGCAAATTTTGTTCCAGTTATAATTTTCACATAACAGTTTTTGCCATCAATGTGTCGATAAAAATTAATGCCATCTAGCGAAAAAACGAAAAATCAAAAAAATGCACATATCAGGTTTGGCAAGCGCACCGACGATACATTTTATTAATTAATGTATTTAATATTTACTTCAATTTTGTGATGATTATTTGTCTTTAATATTTAATGAAACATACCAATATAAATTTATTATATTGAATATTTTTGTAAAATAATTACTATCAAAAGACAACGCAGCGACATCTAGAAATGAATTGAGAACTATTGTGGGAATAGCTTTGGAGCCAAGAAACAGATGGCACTACCATGTCTACCATCTTTGCGAAATGTCACTTCAAGGCATCTGTCCCCCCCCCCTGGCTCGCGCCCCGTACTGATTCACGTATTTGTGTTTCACTCGCCGGTAGCGCCGCCGGTCGCCGCTCTCCGTGGCTTGATCAGTACATTTCTATGCGTTTGTTTCCCGTGGCCAACGCGTTAGCCATTCAAAGCACGTAAAATCGTCACAAAAAAACCATCTTGTAAAAGGGTGCAATAATCATTCCACAGATCCTGAAACTTATTCTTTTTGATTCTAAGTATTTGATAATTTATTAAAAACTATAAAATAAACTAAACTAACAAGAAACTATAAAAAGGCATCAAAATACAGCTCCATAACGTACTCTTGCACCATCACGTCATCCAAGCTCATCATGCTGCGTAGGTGGAGCCGCTGCGGTTGCAGAGAACCTGAAGCGTCGTAAATATAGTACCTTTACCTTTGTGAAAACTATATCTTCGAGCCGTTTGGGGTTGAAACTCTGGGGCCGTGGGGTCCGAGTGCTCATAGCGTGTTTAAGGAAATTTTAAAACGCTTAGTCGACGCTTCTCGTGACCCAAGGGCTGGGTTTTATCTTGGCCAGAGGCTAAGGCATCATTCACACCAAACGTATTGTCCGCCAGTGACTGTGAGCACGCGTTACGCAGTTTATCGCTTTTCAACTTCGATCAATAATGTACTACATTCCTGATAAGCGCTTCAAAAACGGCCCGAAACTTAAGACCACAAAAGTATTTGTGGTCTTATTTCAAATTAGTACGGTCCAATCATAGCCAACATTAAGACGTCAAAATGCCGCAGTATGCGTTCAAAAACTGTGTAAATAACCACCGTAACACCAAGGTTTTGGAACGAATATTTTTTTTTCGGTAATTTAATATCATTATTTGTGCTTTTAACTAATATTTAAACATAATTAACAGGTTCCCTGTCCGATGAATCAAATATGATTCACGTGACACTTTTTGTACCGACACTGACAAGTTCATGAATCATAAATGAACAAAATTAGTACCAAGTTTAAAGGCTTATTTCTGTTGGACGTAGCGGGATTTATGCAATTTTTAGTATAGGGACGTAGGGAGTACATTGTCTTCTGTCGAAAAAAATAAAAAAGTTAGGTAAATTATCTTTTTTTTTTTTATACGGATATGAATGTGCAAATAAATTTTACACAGTAAATTAGTATGAAGAAAAATAAAAAGAAAAATATTTATCTTAGCAAATTTATTGAAAAACACCTCCTCTGACATGTTTAAAAAAAAATATATACCTTTTAAATAACTAACAAAGTGAAATTTAAAAAAAAAAGGTAGCACTCCGGGAGTGCCGGCAGAAGTGAAAACTTCAATATTAACTTTCAAACTCGCGTCAGGGTCACGTGATGCTGATCGAAAAATCTTACGATTTTTCGATCAGCATCACGTGACCCTGACGCGAGTTTGAAAGTTTTTACCCATACAAAAAAAGTGCTCAGCGCCGCTAAAGAAGTTTTCACTTCAAAAAGTGCTGGACATTACGTCATGAAAAATCTTTGTTATATGGGGACAGGGAACCTGTTAAACTGTAAATATAATTAAATCAGCGAATATTAAAATTGTTTGGCCAATGTTTGCTACAACGCACCAACACCAACTATTGTATCATGTTCTTGAACAGGGACCGCTAGCATAGTATAAAGAAGGGAAGTAGAGCATCTCCGGCCCAATCCGCGACATAATTACCTACCGTACTTGCATGTGTCAGGGTTGTCACTTTCAGCTAAATTTTAATACAGTGCCTAAAAATTTTCAAGGGCCGGGAAGTTGTATTTTTTTATTTGTCTTGTCTGAGTTTCATTGAGATGTACAGCATACTACATTATTTTTTTTTCGTAAAAATATCGTAAGGCGGTTCACAGCATACATCTACTTACCAAGTTTCAACTATGTAGTCCTAATAGTTTCGGAATAAAAAGGCTTTTGCCTAAAAAGAGGACCAACAAATAGGTATTTATAGTTTACTAGCTGATGCCCGCGGCTTCACCCGCGTGGATGTCGTTCAAATTATATACTAAAACCTTCCTCTTGAATCACTCTATCTATTAAAAAAAACCGCATCAAAATCCGTTGCGTAGTTTTAAAGATTTAAGCATACAGACAAACAAACAGACAAAAATAGCGACTTTGTTTTATACTATGTAAGGATAGACTAAGAGCTTGTGTTTAAATTATTTACTTAGTATATACTTGTCAGTTTTTTTTGTTTATTTTTTAATAGGCATAATGTAGTATTTTTGCACATAAAGAACAATATATATGTTTTTACTTTTGACTAAACCAACATAAAATAATATAGATAGTAGGTACATACTTAGTTACTATACCTACCTACAATACTGAGAAATCGGCATGACTAAACGTAAACAAAGCAATAGCGGCATATCATCAAAAGTACCTACCTACCTAATACATTCTAGTGGGAAAGTAGGCCTGCCTACTTCGTCTGCCTGATAGAAAACTAATACCAACAACAAAAAAATAAGTAGGTAATCTGAACATACTCAACTCTGGAATCTATGAATTATTTAAACACCCAAACACACAGCAATAACTTCTCCTGCGATTATCAGACATTTTTCATTTAGGTACTTAGCGGTGCCGAAAAGCCGTGCGTCGCGCGAACCTTGTGCGGTGTTAACCTTGACTGGCTCAGTGCGAAATGCAGCGAGATTTTGTTTGAGTGTGCGTGCGGCGACCGTAAAGATACTAGGCGCACACATATAAGCCGCGCGCGGTGCGTTTGTATGAAGATACCCTACTTCCCTTCTTTATACTATGCCGCTAGTTCCGCAATAGAATAAGGACGACATTGTACACAAATAGCTATTTATTCACCAAGGGGAGTAAGGCACAGATTACTAATCGAGTGTGCATTTGAGGCCCGACGCGAAGCGGAGGGCCGTGAACCACACGAGTTTAGTAATCTGTACTTACCCTCGAGTGAAATATTCTGGTCCACCTAGGTCCTGGACCCAGCCCAGGGGGGGTCATGACCCCCCTGACCCCCCCCCCCCCTGGATCCGCGCTTGCGTAAACATCTACATAACATCTTAGAAAAAAGTTCAATATTATTAACAACTTCAGATGATTATAAACCTTAACACTTAAACATAACGTTTAATTTTCATTGTAAAGTATATTTATTTAAGCCCTTTCATCGGAGAAAGATTAGAAGCAAAACATTTTAAATGTCGCTCCAAAATAAAAAGTCATCAGTACAAAAATATTCATTCTAAAATGAAACTTAAACTCTAAGCAATACGGTTAATAGCTATTTATTCACCAAGGGGAGTAAGGCACAGATTACTAATCGAGTGTGCATTTGAGGCCCGACGCGAAGCGGAGGGCCGTGAACCACACGAGTTTAGTAATCTGTACTTACCCTCGAGTGAAATATTCTGGTCCACCTAGGTCCTGGACCCAGCCCAGGGGGGGTCATGACCCCCCTGACCCCCCCCCCCCCTGGATCCGCGCTTGCGTAAACATCTACATAACATCTTAGAAAAAAGTTCAATATTATTAACAACTTCAGATGATTATAAACCTTAACACTTAAACATAACGTTTAATTTTCATTGTAAAGTATATTTATTTAAGCCCTTTCATCGGAGAAAGATTAGAAGCAAAACATTTTAAATGTCGCTCCAAAATAAAAAGTCATCAGTACAAAAATATTCATTCTAAAATGAAACTTAAACTCTAAGCAATACGGTTAATAGCTATTTATTCACCAAGGGGAGTAAGGCACAGATTACTAATCGAGTGTGCATTTGAGGCCCGACGCGAAGCGGAGGGCCGTGAACCACACGAGTTTAGTAATCTGTACTTACCCTCGAGTGAAATATTCTGCTATATACTACACTTAGCTTGTTTTTCACTTTTCCACTGCATAAATATTTCATATTCCTTCATATATTTCATCTTGGATTTTCCAGGCAAGAGATTACTAACAATGTCTTTAGCATCTGCTATTATGTCAGGTGGAGTTGTTGTTGATAAATTGCTATCATTGTCACTTGGATCACTCATTTTAACTTGTGATTTACACCGCCAAACTTTAAAATTTACCAAGAAAATTGTTTCTACAAAATACGTCAACCAACAATAAGTCTTTTTTTTTTAATTTTAGCGCGTCAAACAATTTTCACGCCAAAAGACGTTAAGCCGCGTCCCCACTAGAGCCGCGCGGCACGCGAACCCGAGCCGTACGGCTCTGTGTGGGGACGCGGCTTTAGAGAAGGTAAAAAACGCCCCGTTTCGCAGGTACCAACTTACGCGCGTGTTAAAGCGAGAGAGTGTTATAAATCTCTCGCTCTATCGCATAGAGATTTCAAGTTTTCCGGCCTTATCGGAATGTAGAATGTATGCTACCTGCTTTAAAAGTTCTAGTGGCCAGTACTTTTTATGGTAAAATTAAATCGTTTGGTTACCAACGTCATCAAGACTTTAAAAAAAAAACAAAACGCGTTAGTAATGAACCCATTACTACCCTGATTTTCAGAGCAGTAACAACTCCACCTGACATAATTATAGCAGATGCTAAAGACATTGTTAGTAATCTCTTGCCTGGAAAATCCAAGATGAAATATATGAAGGAATATGAAATATTTATGCAGTGGAAAAGTGAAAATCAAGCTAAGTGTAGTATAGCAGAATATTTCACTCGAGGGTAAGTACAGATTACTAAACTCGTGTGGTTCACGGCCCTCCGCTTCGCGTCGGGCCTCAAATGCACACTCGATTAGTAATCTGTGCCTTACTCCCCTTGGTGAATAAATAGCTATTAACCGTATTGCTTAGAGTTTAAGTTTCATTTTAGAATGAATATTTTTGTACTGATGACTTTTTATTTTGGAGCGACATTTAAAATGTTTTGCTTCTAATCTTTCTCCGATGAAAGGGCTTAAATAAATATACTTTACAATAAAAATTAAACGTTATGTTTAAGTGTTAAGGTTTATAATCATCTGAAGTTGTTAATAATATTGAACTTTTTTCTAAGATGTTATGTAGATGTTTACGCAAGCGCGGATCCAGGGGGGGGGGGGGGGGGGTCAGGGGGGTCATGACCCCCCCTGGGCTGGGTCCAGGACCTAGGTGGACCACTAATTAAAAATTTTAAACGTATTGTTTTTATTATATATTATACACAACAGCCCAAAAAATAAAAAACGAGTGCTTTCTTGACCTGCACACAGTGCACACTGCACAACCCGGTATGACTGGTTGTCAGACTTTCGGGCTTTGGCTGTTTCCGAGGCAATGAAAAAACTGAGTAGGGGAGACCGGGGACAATTGAAACAATTTGACTTAAATCGTGTGCAGTGAAGTATCTATAGTACCTACATCCCTCGAATTTATACAGTTGAAAGGGTTGTTATCTAGTTCCTAAATTAAACATAATCTATATCTCTGTTTTGAATAGTTAACCTACAATCACACATTAAAGAAGACCGGGCACAGTGGTTCTATTGACCCCACCCTAAGGACGGTTGAAACGGTATGTAGGGATAATTGAAACACTGAAATATTTCAGGAACTACTGAAGGTTTTTACTCAACCTTAAAAATTTAACTTACTACTAAATTATTTATTGAGATCGTGACAAGTGTGTCACCGTAAAGTTAATATTTTGAAAATTATAAAAGCAAAAACATCTTTAATATAAACAACGTAAAATATCTCTTATTTTAATCATTTTCGAGCTTTAATTTGTGCTAATGAATACTATTTCACATGATTGAAAGACTTGTTACCCTATTTTGCTGTAATTGCACTTACATGGGGGATAAAAAAAGATAATCCAGTCTCATACAAAACAGCTTGTTTCAATCGTAACAATGTTTCAATCATAACAATGTTTCAATCATAAAAATGTTTCAATCATAACAATGGTTTATTGACGGTCTGCTTCAAGTCCTGCGGTAGACTGTTGTGTGTTGTAGTCAGGGCTGGGCAAAATACATGCTTTGCTTTAATTGAAATACAAATTACAAAATACAGTATCGCAAGTATATGAAATCTTTAAGTAAGGTATTTGAATAAAATATAAAATACAGTATTTTTTAGCTATTTTTAATTGAAATACAAAATCATCATCATCATTTCAGCCGAAAGACGTCCACTGCTGGACATAGGCCTCCTCTAAGTGTAAATTTTGCTTAGGGGGGTTTGCCATAATCACCACGCTTGGCAGGCGGGTTGGCGATCGCAGTACGGTCGATACAAAAAGCACAGAGAACGCTGCTGCCCATTCTCTGGTAAGTCCCTTAGTCGCCTCTTACGACACCCACGGGAAGATATGGGATGGTGCTATTCTTTGCGTCCGACACCATACGGAAATACAAAATACATAATTACAAAAACTTTTTCAAAATAAAAATAATCGCCTTCAAAAACCACCACAAAAAAGTGGACAGACGAGGGGATAAATGTATTTTAATGTTAAAATGTGTTTTGAAGCCTCAAGTATTTGAAATACTAATTACATAACCCTCCTTTTGGGCTTCGCCGCAGTCGGGTAAAAATACTTCGTCGTCAGGTATTTGAAATACGAAAAACAAATTTCATTTTAAGGAATTAATTGAAATACAAATACAAAATACGTATTTGTATTTCAATTACTTACGTATTTTAATTACAAGTAAGTAATTCAAATACTGCCCAACCCTGGTTGTAGTGTCATCGGGCTGGTAAGGTCACTGTTCCGACACATGTATGACCATGGAATTTGGCTGTGGAGTCCCTAAGTACTTAGGAGAAGATGGGACAGCGGCTTCAAATCCTGCGGCAGACTCATTTTAGAAAACACAACCTTCTTCTGTGCAGTCGGATAAAAATGCGAAATATGCGGGGACGTTTGAAACGTTTGAAACGTCCACAGCCACGTCGTTTCAAACGTACCCATGTCACATCTTCTACTTTAACACTCAATATTTTGTAATATATTGACTTAAATAATAATTAACAGTAATAAAAACTAACTTAAATAGACAAACAATACCTACTCTCAAATAAGAAAAACTGACAAACTACAAGATTAAAATAGGTAAAAACCAAAAAAATAAAAATGGTGATAACTTACTTTTTGGCGTGAAATTCGTCGAGGCGTCCTGTGTGCGACCACATTGCTCGCTCGCTCGAGCCGTGCTAAACACAAAACCGAATATGGCCGACGATGCAACGAACGCCGCATCACACGCGTAGGTATCATGGTTTCCGAGAAATTGAAGTTGTTGCAATCATGACCTGTTTCAATTGTCCCCGGTCTACCCTACATACTAACATATTTTACGTTTTATAGTTAAGTAAATCTTTAAGTACGCATCGTAGTGTTAATCGATTTATCCCTTACAAGGTTGGGTCAGAATGGTACACTTCTAATAGACCACAAAAACTCAGTAGCCAATATAAACAAAGTACACACCAATACATTTTTTCGTAAGAATAATCGTTTATAATTGTCGAGTCAGTCACATCTTCCGAACCTCTGTCTTAGGCGCTTGGTTCAGGAAGTGGAGGATTGATGTCTATCAAGATAAGAGTAAGCGGATCTCTTCTCGAATCAAGTTTAACAGTATTTTATACTCTTTCCTCCCAACGACAATATCTTTGCCACCCCCCAAAATCTTAAAAAACGCGCTCGCTTGTCTCGCGCCTATCTCCTGCTCTTCCACCGTTCTGTCTCGCTTGAGACGCTCATCTACATCAATTCTCATTTCTGATTCTAAGTCGTCCATCAACCGAAAATTGTTCAACGCTTTTTCCCCCTGGATCACTTCGATGAATCAAGTCGTGGCAAAGAGCTTCAATGGTTGAAGAACGTCTAACCATGGCACTTCTCCACACTAAAAAAAGTACCTACCCATAATTGAAGTAGGTAGACGAAGTGGTAACGCGTTTCGGGAGAAGACGTTTTACATTTATACTCGTAGACATATGACATTTAAATATAGGTATTTTTAACTACATAAATTAATAAAACATCTATCTTTACTTGTATCCGTGATTATAAAAATTTAATTATAACTTCTTGTGACTTGACCACGACTCTTTGTGACCCCCCCCTGGCACCAAAGCTGTATCCGCCCTTGTGTTTACGTGTGTGCAAACGTGGCCACTTGAGCGACTTAGTTTTGTTCCTGATGCTTAATCTAGTACTATTAGGTATTGATCGAAGCTTTTCAATTTATATTTAACTTCTTGTTCACACCGAACCGACTATTATACGTACGCTATTATGTAAATCCATAGACAGTGAGCATACTCACTCACAGTCGGCGGCGGACAATACGTTTGGTGTGAACGATACCTAAGTGTTGCCAATAGGGGATCGGACAAAAAAAAACTAATTAGTCCGTCAGATAGATTTCCAAAAATTATTGGACACGTATTTTTTCTTTTTTCACGTAAACTTAAAATGAAGACGATACATTGCTTCGAAAACTCGTGTGACGTCATATGATAGTACATTTTGACGACACAAGTGACGTTTCAAGCCCCACTCCACGATCTTTGACGCGTTTTATCTTCGTCATTTTTTATTGATTTGATAAAACAAAAAACAAGTAGGTATTCAATATTTTTCGATAATCTAATGGACTAAACAGAATCATATTATTTTGACCCAGTCCGATCCCCTATTGCCATACAACGAGGCAATGCCGCCAGTCTTTTGGGCACATTACCGGCTGACAACGTTGAGGAGCCTAGCGCCAAGCTATAACGAGATACGCAGTAGTCGGCAGTAGTGATGAGGGTATCATCATATCGATGAATAAGCATTTAAATTAAAGAATTATTCCTCGTAGATACACTTTCCTCGTAGAGACACTTTTGAAAAAAACTCGCTTCAGTTCCATAAAGATTCACTTTCGTCTAGTAGGACAGCAAAACAGAAAATAGTTAATGTGAATTTTGTCAGGTAAAATAAAGAAAAAAGGTAACTAACTGCTCACGTTTAATAAAAAAAAACGTTACCTACCAGTAGACATGAGCGCCGCGCCGCCGCCGGCGCGCCGCCGCCGCCGTGATTCCCCCCGCGCCGCCGCCGCCGATCCTAGCGCCGGCGCGTCGAGCAAGCCCGAGCGGCGGCATTCGGGCATTCAGTTTAAGGTTGATGTTGCAGGCCCATTCCAGGGTAGCCCGCGAAATTCAATTTTTTTTTGTTTATATAATTATTTTTATTCAATTATTAGCTATAATAAAAACATTTGCCAATTTCTTCATACATTTTTCGCTCCCGGTTCATCATTCCGCCCGCGCTCAGCAGCGCTAGTGGAAGGACGGGTGTATCGCTCTCTCGCAAAAAATACGTACGTTAAACGTAATAGAAAAAGATTCTATGTTGTCGGTTACCACGGCAACCGACGACCGACGACGACCGGAAGGAGTTGATACTTTTTAGGACTGAGATAAAAGTAAGTACGAGTTTCATACTTTTATTATTAGAATGTGATTTAGAAATTATGTTGGGTACGACCGGGATTTGGATGGGTGGGGTTAAGCAGTTTGTTGACAAGGTTCAGAAATGGATGGGTCAGGTCAAGCTGTCGACGGTGAGGTTTGGAAGTGGATGGGTAAGGTCAAGCTGTCGGGGGTGAGGTTTGGAAATGGATGGGTAAGGTCAAGCTGTCGGCGGTGAGGTTTGGAAATGGATGGGTCAGGTCAAGCTGTCGACGGTGAGGTTTGGAAGTGGATGGGAAAGGTGAAGCTGTCGGCGGTGAGGTTTGGAAATGGATGGGTAAGGTCAAGCTGTCGGCGGTGAGGTTTGGAAATGGATGGGTCAGGTCAAGCTGTCGACGGTGAGGTTCGGAAGTAGATGGGAAAGGTCAAGCTGTCGGCAGTGAGGTTTGGAAATGGATGGGTTAGGTCAAGCTGTCGGCGGTGAGGTTTGGAAATGGATGGGTCAGGTCAAGCTGTCGGCGGTGAGGTTAGGAAATGGATGGGTAAGGTCAAGCTGTCGGCGGTGAGGTTTGGAAATGGATGGGTAAGGTCAAGCTGTCGGCGGTGAGGTTTGGAAATGGATGGATCAGGTCAAGCTGTCGGCGGTGAGGTTCGGAAATGGATGGGTAAGGTCAAGCTGTCGGCGGTGAGGTTTGAAAATGGATGGGTCAGGTCAAGCTTTCGACGGAGAGGTTTGGAATTGAAATATTTTAAGTACCTACTTATTTCACATGGAGCAAAATAACCAGTGGAGAAAGTATGGGCACGTTTTTGTTCTAAATCAAAGTCACTAATATACTGCGGGGGGAGAGGTACGTTTCGGATTCTGTGATTGGTAGACGAACTGACAACCAAATGACAACTCATTCTCTAGGGATTCCATAAAAGTAATTGAAAAAGTATCGATATCGAGAATTGTTTGACTTATTAGTATTATAACGATTTGTTTGCAATACAGAGATTACGGGTTCGATTTTGAAATAAAACAGGTAGTTATTAAACTTAGAAGACTGTAATTAAAAAAATATTATATATTTACCTACTGGTTTTTAAAATGGATTAGTTTTGAATATGTTTGTCTTATAATATAATCTATTTGTATTATTTTTCGTAATAAATGTCAGTCGAGTACTCGAGTATCAATATATGTTTTACTACACATGAAGCTAAATCAATTAAATAGTTAGTCGATTCTACGTCAAATTGGTGAAAAAAAAAGTAAAAGGACCTCAAATTAGTTCAAATTAATTTTGTGTGTTAAGATCATGATATCACGGGGGTAGCAAAGGGGGGTTAAAATTTCGGTCATTTATTGCCTAGGACGCTCCGTTTTCAAGATATTTGTATTTAACTTATTTTGGTACAATAATTTAAAACGCCCATAACTCGGAAACGGTGCATCGTAGGACCATGCTTCTCGGACCCTAAATGGTGTCTATGGCGCAGGTTAACCCGATACTGCAATAAAATTGGTAATAAAAAAAAAATTAAGTCCTCGTTCCATAGCTAGGGCTACACAATCCAAACAATTTTTTTTTATCCCTATCGTGTCAGTTTTTCAGAGGCCTTTGCCTCCGTTTTTCTGCAGGCACGCCACTACCAGCAATGTGTTCACATGCCGATGCGCATATTGGCCACCTTTACTCCAAAACTAAAATTGATAACGTCTGTTCCATACCTACACTGGCCTATATAAAAACATTTAAAAAAACATAATTGTCTAGGATTGCAATGATTCAAATAGATTCCAAGCAACGCGTCCAAATTTTGTGTAAAAGGCAGGCAGAGATATCATACACTTACATTTTTTACTGTTATGTACAAGTTTATGCCAGTATTATAAACATTTGCGAGTAAAGCCAAGGGAATAAGCATTTTGAAAATATAGCAATAATGAAACAAAAAAAAATATAAGGTATTTTAAGAACTTATTTTTAAATTATATCGATACCATAAACCGTCGCGATACTACGAACTCGAACATCACTATCATGAAAGAAAGAGACAACTGCATTAGTGCAAATCAGTGTACCAGAAAGAGACAGCAATTATATGATTCTTTTTTCATTGTTTTGATCAAATTGAATAGAAAACCACATAACTGTGCAATGTTATCCCATCTTTTGTGTAACTTGAAGTTGTAGTACACTTTCCACACCATTTAATTGCACAACTAGGCATTATTTTTCGATAAAAATGCTTTCAAAACAGGAGCGCGTGACGTTCGTGCGTTAGCCTACAATTTTTGCGACTGAGCAAAATATCGCCGCGTACGCTTGATATAGCGTATGTTTAGCGCCCGCGGTAGCCCCCGCACGCGCTCTCCACTGGTTATTGTGCTCCATGTTATTTCACGTAGGTAGAGTATTTTTCTTTTCGGAAGTCGCTGTCGGTACCGGTTGTTCTTTTTCATTAAGTTTGGTTGGTAGGTACCCCATATTGGGTGTACATCTGTTTGCCCCTTAAACCCGAACAAGCGTGATATTATGTTATGAAATGGCGAAAACAATACATAAACATACGATCACAGCTATCGTGAGTCATTTGCTGTCTATATTATTGAAGAGTTCCATTGTCTACTTCGGAAGATCTCCAATCCTGATGACCTGTAATACAGGTTTTTTTTTAAACCTACTTCAGGCACCAGCTCTCACAATGTGAATATTATAGTGTTCAAAACGTGCTACAAAACCGTTGTGAGAGAAATAAATAAACTTATTATTATTATTATATTATAATCATATTTTACAGTAAAACCTTCCTTAAAAACACAATATGCATTTATCAACGAAAATCCGATTGATATCGGATCAGTAGCTTTTGGGAAAATCGCGGATACATAGAAATACAGCACCTTCTTTTTTTTCGACTCGGTTGAAAATACTAACCTACTTATCATGACGACGATACTAATAATTAACAATTACCAAATGCGTTTTCAAAGTTCCAAGTAATCTACCAAATTCTATTTCAATACAATTAAAAAATAATATCAAAGATCAAGATTATATATAGGAGGCAATGATATTCTAGTAGGAGGTATAAAACCGAGCGCTATTGTGAGACCTTGCTTTGAGCGACTTTAGTTACCTAAACATGAGTTGATCGAAAATGTAACAGCGTCCTTAAAAGTGTATCTAAGAAGAATAGCTGTACCGGATTTTATTACTATTATTATTTTTTTTTTTTATTAAAAACATAATAGTTTATAATAATAATAATAAATTCATTTATTCAGGTAATTTTACACCCGTTACCATGTCAATCACAATACAAACATGAATAAAATATTAAAATTCAGATAAAAATAAATGATAATATTATGAATATTATTAAATTAAAAATATAAAAACAATACACACAAACATACAATTAAAAGTCAAATTACTATTAAAAATTCAAATAAAATGAATACACACACAAACAATTAAAAAGTTATTCATTAATTAACATTATTATTCTACATAAAATAAATACAATAACTAAAATTTCCTAACCGGCACTGGAACGGTAACATGCCTGCCACAACTATGGCGGATATAAGGGCAGTCCAGCCTGTTGCCGATCATTGCCAGGATAGCATTGGGGCTGGCCCGCACCCGGCGCACCAGGGATGCGCACCGCTTACGCATCGTAGTGTGAAAACAATCAGTGCGCGCCATCGCAAACATCCCCGATGCGCTACAGTAACGGGGCAGCCCCAACACCGCCCGGAACGCGTTGTTGTACTGGACTCGGAGGGCACTATATGCCCCTGCACTATAGTCAACCCACAGGCTACACGTGTATGGAGATGTGCAGTACGCTCTAAAAAGCGTGATCTTCACACCTGCCGTACACCGCGAAAACCTGCGGGCTATCATGTTGGCTCGCACCGACAGTGCCCTCCGCTCCCGGTCCATGTCGACATGGTCTTTAAGGTCCTCGGTAAGTAGATGCCCTAAATATTTAAATTGCTCCACTCGTTCTATTGGAACACCGTTGAGTTCAATGTTCGGAATGTCCACAGGGCTCGACCCACCGATGGCCTGAAAAACCATGTATTGGCTTTTCTTACCATTATATATCAAACCATGACCATGCGCGTACTCCGTACACGTACTGAGTAACCTCCTTAGCCCACAGATCGACGCGCTCAGCAGCACCATGTTATCCGCATAACTCATATTGTTGACACATACTCCGTCAATATAGCATCCGACATGCTGACTACTGAGCGAGACGATCAGTTCGTTCATATACATATTGAACAATGTAGGTGAGGTCAGTCCGCCCTGTCTTACGCCACATTCATTTGTGTAAGGGTCCGACATCGCTCCCGCCCACCGGACACTGTTGACCTGGTGCCCGTACCAGTACTGGAGCATGCTGATGAGTTCCCACGGCAAACCCGCGCTCCTCAGCTTCCCCCAGAGGATGTCGTATGAGACGAGGTCAAAGGACTTGGATAAATCGAGGAAGCACGCGTATACCGGCGTCTTTCTCTTCGTGTAATATTTAACGGTGTGCTTTAGACACAGTATTGCACTCTCTGTGGACAGTTTAGGTCGAAACCCAAACTGGTTATCATGAAGTGATACATGTTTATTTAACTGTGTGTTAAGCACACCGTCAAAAACTTTCGCAACTACAGTTGCAAGCGATATAGGTCTGTAGTTGATAATATTAAAAATTAAATAAATAAATTAAAAAAAAAAACAATTAATTGGTATCATTTGTGGGATAAAAGAATATTATTAATAATAATAATTTAAAGACATATTATTTATGTTATTTTAACTAATTCTTTTGATATGTAAATTAATACCTATTTCATTAGAAGTAATTGCTAATTTACTATGAAGTGGTTTAAGAGACCAATACTTGCTTTCAGTCATCTAATGAAGAATATCAGTCATCTAATGTATCTTACAGGAACATAAGTGAATAATTTCCAAAAGTGTTTCTACGAGGAATAATTCGATTTAAATATACGCGTTATGTTTTTATTGAGCGGCGGCGGCGGTCAGCTGTTGCATGTATCGATGCACGGCTGCGCTTACCTACGCATTTGATAACTTCTCATGATAATTAGTTAGTTCCAATCGACCGTTGTGTTTTAATTCTCTTTTTCTTATTATACATGTTATACAATCCACTACAGTTTAATTTTGCTCCACCACAACCTATCGTCGGAAATACTTAGTTTTATTTATAACTAGCTTTTGCCCGCGACTTCGTCCGCGTTTCCGTCGTTTTTCGTAAAAAAAGTACCATAAGTATGTCCTTTCTCACGGTTCAGTGGCGTTTTTTAGGTGGCATTGGGTATTTTATTTTTAATCGACGGTAACGGAAAGGCTGTCAGTTACCTAGGTAACAAAATAACCTACGATAGAGGTCCTAACTATAGCTACCTTACACTTAAAATCTAAGTGCCAATTTAAACTAAAATATTCTAATAGAATTATACCCAGAAATATGTACAACTTACATACAACAAAAAAGAAATGAAAATAAATCTGAAACGCCTGTGCAATACCATCTGCGGGAAATAGCTGCTCCCGCTGATATTAACTCAATAAAACCTGAATTTCATGCCAATATAATTTAATGAGCCGATTGGCTTCTCAATAAAGAATTAATTAGAATAATTGAATTAATTAAAATACAGGAAAAATAATTCTTCAGTTTCTGACAAATTGACATAGCAGAGCTAGTGTCAAAATCCCAAAGAGATATTACTAACAATCAAAGAGGTGTTAATCGCCACACCACCCCCCTACGGAGAGAATAAAACCAAGCTAAAATAACTAACATCATTCTTACAACTAAGGCACAATAATAGAAAAAAAACAAGAAATTAATCAAAATTCTTAAATCTAACGCGCCTACCCGAGCGTGTGGTATAGGACTGCTTTACTGGCAACTGAATCTTTACTGACTGTTGAGGAATTGAGGGCTTGGACGACTTCTTATCTTTTACGGCTTGCCGAAGAGGAAAATCAGCCGAGGCGGGCGATGGCATTGAGTGGGTCGTTTGCAGATCAGAATTATCGATAAAAGCCGGTTTGAGTCTGTCGACGCTTACAACGGTCTTGTTGCCCTTTAACATTAGAGTAAAGGTCTTCCCATCACACGAACGCTCCAGGACTTGGAATGGACCAGTATAGGGTGGCTGCAACGCTCTTCGGATGGTATCGTCTCTAAGGAAAACATGAGTCACAGTCGACAAATCCCTGAATATAAATGAAGATGTTTCACCATGTCGACTAGCTGGCAATGGACGTACCAATGACATTTTGTGTCGCAGCTGAACAACGAAATCACCAGGGTTTTCAAATCTTCCAGATGCTAAAGGAGGCACCAAAAATTCTCCAGGGAGCCTAAGAGGCTCTCCGTAAAGTAATTCCGCTACCGTGGCTTTGAGGTCTTCTTTAAACGCCGAACGCATTCCTAACAAAACCATCGGTAGGGACCTCACCCAAGAATCATTATGGCACATTAACGCTGCTTTGAGCTGCCGATGAACTCGCTCGATCATCCCGTTTGCGCAGGGATGATATGAAGTGGTTCTAATGCGCTTGGTACCGAATTGCTGCAGTAATCGGTGAAACAAATCTGACTCAAATTGAGAACCCCGATCTGTAGTAATAACCAACGGAACGCCAAAACGAGGTACCCATTCTTTAGTAAAAGTCTCGGCTACCTCCTCGGCGGTAATGGATCGCATGGGCCAAACCTCGGGCCATCTGGACACTCTATCTATTGCAGTCAAACAATAACGATATTCGTTACAGACGGGCAAAGGACCAACGATGTCGATATGGACATGCGTGAAACGACCAGATGGTATGTCAAAATTACCGACAGGGGAAGAATTGTGTCTTGATATTTTACTGCGCTGACATGCTTCACAAGATCGGGACCAATCTCGGCAATCCTTTCTAACCGAAGGCCAAACAAAACGCTCTGCCACCAAACGAGTCGTAGCTTGAACACCAGGGTGGCTCAAATTGTGCAATTTATTGAAAGCAGCACGGCGGAAGGAAGGGGTCAAATAGAGACGTGGCTTACCGGTAGATATGTCACAGTAAACCGGAGTGTTGGTCCCTGATGTATTGATTTTGGTGAGTGTTAGGCTGGAACCACCTTGCAATAAATTAGCAAGTTCTTGGTCTGATGCCTGCGACTTAGCCAAAGCTTCAAAATCTTGGTCTAAAGTGATGGCGTCTATGTCAATGCGTGACATAGCGTCGGCCACGATATTGTCTTCACCCTTAATGTACTTGATGTCGTTCGTGAATTGACTAATGAATGATAGCTGGTTAAGTTGTGGAGGTGGAAGTTTCTCACGTCGCTGTAAAAAGGCGTACAAAAGTGGTTTATGATCTGTGAAAATTGTTGCATGTTGAACTTCTAAAATGTAACGAAAATGTTGAACGCTTTCATAGATCGCTAACAATTCACGGTAATAAGCTGGCCACTGTGTTTGCTGCGGAGTCAACTTTTTGCTGAAAAAAGAAAGTGGATACCACTGGCCGTTTATATTTTGCTGAAGGCAGGACCCAATGTGAACGCTAGATGCGTCAGTAAATAAACCCAACTTTGCGTTGCTGATTGGATGTTGCAGCAGTGTTGCGTTGCAGAGGCTCTTTTTACAAGCATCAAATTGTTGCAAGAGTTCAGGTGACCATGGGAATGGCTTTGCACCTTTACTGTTAGTTGAAACCAATGCATCAATCAAAGGAGCCTGAAATTGCGCTGCACGAGGCACAAATCGACGATAATAGTTAAGCATACCCAGAAACCGGCGCATGCCTTGTACTGTCTCAGGTGGCGGAAAATCCAGCAACGTTTGAATTCGATCCTGAGGAGGGCGAGTACCATCACCACTGACATGGTAACCCAAAAATACGACTTCGCTGACACCTAGGACACACTTAGAAGGGTTTATCACCACTCCGTAGTCTTGCAGGCGTTTGAAAAGGACGCGCAGGTGTTGAAGGTGGGAAAACTCGTCTTTGGAAAATATGAGAATATCATCTACGTAAGGAAAACAGAATTCGAGACCCCGTGTGACCTCATCGATGAAACGCTGAAAGGTTTGGCCAGCGTTCCTTAAACCAAAGCTCATAAACGGGAATTCGAAGAGGCCAAACGGGGTCACGATGGAAGTTTTGGCAATATCCTCTTCAAAAATCGGAATTTGATGATAAGCTTTAACGAGGTCCAGTGTGCTAAATATCTTGGCACCAGAGAGGTTATGGGCGTAATCATTGATATGCCGAACCGGGTATCGATCTGGTACGGTCCTGGCGTTCAAGGCGCGGTAGTCGCCGCAAGGGCGCCAGGAATTGTCTTTTTTAACGGTCATATGTAATGGTGAAGACCAAGCACTTTTTGACGGCCGAGCTGTCCCGCATCTTACCATTTCCTCGAATTCTTTTTTAGCCGCAACCAATTTCTGTGGCGCCAAACGACGAGGTCGACAGAAAACAGGGGGTCCGTCTGTGGTCTTGATGTAGTGCACTGTATCGTGCTTGATTACTCTAGGGAGGCCGGGAGGTCGAGTGATATCTGGAAACTCTGCTAGAAGCTGAGTAAATATTGACTTACCAGACGCTACTGCTCGTACGCTGGGCTGATCAAAACTAGCGGCAGAAGCAGCAGATGCTAATCCAGTGGTGCCATCGACCAATTTCTTATTTCGGCAGTCGGGTAAAAGATGATAAAATGCCAAAAAATCAGAACCAATAATGGCTGTGCTGACGTTGGCTATAACGAACTGCCAAATGAAAACGCGGCGCAAACCAAAATTTAATTTAAGGGTTATTGTACCAAAAGTTTGTATACTGCTTCCATTAGCGGCACTTAGTTCATAATCAGTAGGCTGCCTGCGAGACGATAACCAGCGATGCGGAAAACAACACAAGTCTGACCCAGTGTCAATTAGAAACCGGCGGCTGGTCACATGGTCTGTGACAAAAAGGCGGCGACCGATGTTTTCGCAATCAGTTGCCGCCGCTACTGACCGCTTTTTGGGTTTTCCGACTCCCAATCACATGGCCTGGTACATCTAGTTGCTTTAACACCCCATCTCCTATGATACCAACATCGCTTGGAATTGTTCGCTGCTCTATCGGAAGATGCCGACCTGCCAGAAGATGCAGACCGGTCACGAATGGGACGGTGTTGCCGCCTCGAGAGTGCAGCTACTTGACTAGTCACATCTTCCAATTTCTGAGCTAATGCAGCCAAAGAAAAAGTTGAAGTTGTCGACGTGCAACAAACAACAGGTGATGGGGCTAACTCAACGATTTTATCAGCTAACTCCGACACTTTATCCAAATTGAGGTCAGCCTGCGCTGCTAGTATTGCTTGAGCTTGTTGAGGCAAACGGCGCAACCAAAGTTGGCGTATGATACTATCATCTGAAAGAAACGTCCCGGCAAGTGAGCGAAGGTGACGAAGAAATTGTGATGGTTTCCGGTTACCGAGCTCTTCATCACTTAGAAGCTGTCTAACTCGTTTCTCTTGGGAAGTTGAAAGTCGTTGAATGAGGACTTCTTTCAGTTTTTCATATTTCCCATCGGCTGGAGGATTGGTTATTAAATCTTCGACCTCACCTGCCAGCCTTTGATCAAGGTGACCTACTACATAATTGTATTTGGTAGTATCACCAACAATATTAGCAATTTGGAATTGGGCTTCCACTTGTGCAAACCAAATTGCGGGTTTGTCAACCCAAAATGTAGGTAATTTCACTGCTACCCTACATACCTTTGCCTCCACCTCATTTTGGCCTAGCCGCTTTTGTAATGCTGCATTTTCAGCCATTAGTTGCTCAAGTTGTGCCTGAAGCTGTTCATTCTCCATGATGCAAAACTTGTACAAACCTAGTAGCAATAATACCACACACCCGAGCACCGCAGTACAAACAAATAATAATAAATCAATTTTGATAACTACAGTACCAAACCAAAAGAAATTAACGTTAGCAGTAGGTAGAAATTCAAATAACAAAATATACAAATTTTTACAAAATCAATTTTCGATCATTCAGCTGAGCAATATTAAATTGATGTTAAGCTTCATTTAAAGATGCGGGTCAGTTACAAACACTTGCACTCAAAACACACCAAAAAGCGATTATGCACTTTGGGCAGTTGTTCCGGCGATTGCAGTCGTTAGGTACCAACTGCAAGTTGTAATCTGAACTTCAGAAACGCGATGAAATCTTCGTAGCATAGATGAACCCAAGTTCCAAAAAAAAAAAAAAAAAAAGGGCGTATACAGACCACCACAGTGTCGGGACAGAACTCTGGTTGAGCGTCGGCAGCGTCGAAATCAACGTCAAAATATGGTTCCTGCTCTCGTTTGAAAAATCACCGACTGACGTAGGAAGTGGCACTCCGGCCCCGGCGTTAGTGCTTGCTTGTCTAGCTACCGGTCACAATTCACCTCCTGAAGTTGCTTTGTCAGCCGGAAACGATCATCATCACGTCGGGGTCACCAAATGCGGGAAATAGCTGCTCCCGCTGATATTAACTCAATAAAACCTGAATTTCATGCCAATATAATTTAATGAGCCGATTGGCTTCTCAATAAAGAATTAATTAGAATAATTGAATTAATTAAAATACAGGAAAAATAATTCTTCAGTTTCTGACAAATTGACATAGCAGAGCTAGTGTCAAAATCCCAAAGAGATATTACTAACAATCAAAGAGGTGTTAATCGCCACACATCTACCTATACCTACTTCACTTACAAATAAATACCTGTCGGAGAATACGGTATTCTTCATGATGACGATGATAAGACAGGATGGATATCTCAAAATAACAGTCAGTGGTTCATGATAAACGATGAAGTCAACCACAAGGAATGCAGTGAGGTTAGTAGGAAACACGACCACGACCAACTGCAGCGCCGTCCGCCCCGGAAGCCCCTGCTGGCTCGGGCTCCTCTAAATTGACGAGCGCCTCCGTCATCATTCATCTGACAGTTGTCGTTATAAATCGTGCCAGAACTAAACACACCCAAGCAACTACTAAAGAGGTTGAACTACACGACAATAGTTGCTCGACATTCCAGTAGTTCTGATTTTATCCACGTTCAGAGACTGCAAACTCCGACACGGCCAGAACTGACTATCACACGTCCTCGTGTGGTGGTGATATGGTATCTGTACCGACGAGAACACAAACTTAAACTAGACTATCGACTCGGCCTACCTGACCAAGATTAATGCCTCTGTCAATAGAGTCGTAAAATCATGAAAGCAAATCTAATTCAAAGGTCCAATCGCATTAATTCAAAACAATCAAAAACTCGCGTCGTACTGTGCATAATCAATCAAAGCAATACTTCACTAATTGCACACACTCTTGTAACCCAGCTGCCCCAGGCAGCTTATTCTAGTGACACTGTCACCCTGGCTTGACCAAGCCCAAATTCACATTCCTAGTGACAACCTGTCACCCTGGGTTGACCAAGCCCAAATTCACAGTCCTAGTGACAGCCCGTCACCCGGGGTTGACTGCGAGCCCACATTCATAGTACTAGAGTGACAAACTGTCACCCGGGGTTGACCAAGCCCACATTCACAGTCTAGTGACACGTGCCACCCAGGGCTGACCAAGCCCTTAGCAAAAAGTCACACATACAGTCTAGTGGCACATGCCACCCTGGGCTGACCAAACCCTTAATTCACGGTCTAGTGACACATGCCACCCAGGGGTGACCAAGCCCTTCACACACACAAAGTCTAGTGACACATGCCACCCGGGGCAAACCAGGCCCAAACACTTACAGTCTAGTGACCCATGTCACTCAGGGCAAACCAGGCCCAAACACTTACAGTCAGTGGCATATGTCACCCTGGGCTGACCAGGCCCAAAACTCAGTCTATCTAGTGGCATATGTCACCCTGGGCCAACCAAGCCCTAAAGTCCTCGTGACTTCCTGGTCCGTCCAAGTCGGCCAAACTTATCTAGTCTCTACAAGACCCTGGCCCCCGCCACAACGTCTACCGCCGCTCACCGCCGCTGTCCAGCTTCGAACTGCAGTTACAGATATTACGACAAGACGTGCAGTGCGGCCAAATAGTTACAAGTGTGCATACAATCAAATAAAAGAGATTTCTTTAGTCTTCATTGCTCTCGCTATAATAGGATTAAGCTCAGAGGAAACTCCACTTTGCGGCAGTTTTTGAATGCAGTCATGAGCGTACTTGTACGTTCTATTTCCTGTCAGTGATTTTAAAACATAGCGATCATTTTCAAGTGACTCTACAACTTTGAAAGGACCTTTAAATTTGGGTTCTAATTTGATTTGGTTTCTCTCTTATTTGCCCAAATCACCAACACTGAAATTAACCACTTTGACCTTATTTTTGTACGAGGTCAACTCTCTACTGACAAAGCAACTACCCTGGTCAGTGATAATAGTGCAAAACAAATAGAGCAACACTGGAACTCAAAGCTTTAATAGTGCAGGCTGCATAGAGACGTAGCCAATGGTACAATAACACAAACTTCGTAAACGCGTCTATGAAAACTATTACATTCTCTTTCACGTAACTATTCTCAGTCAACTTCCCTGAGTAATCAACATGCACCGTGTGCCATAGGACATTCACTTTTGGGATTGGATGCAACTCAGCTTGCACCAGACCGGAAGAAGACTTTAAAACTCTACGTCTAATACAATTTTCCGCGAACTGACAATATTTGGTCATGTGCTCGAACCAATAACTTTCATAGAGCTTCTCCAAACTCTTTTCCCAACTAAGATGCATGAGGGCTTCATGAACAAGATTCACCAAGGACCAACGAAAAGCTCAAGGTATGATAAAAGAACAGAACTTTACGAAGTAGGTAACACACCTTTACGTAACACATAAGTTTTCATTACTTCCGCTAAAAGCTAACCGTTTTTTGAACTTAGAGACGATATCCTGAATTTCTGAGTCTTGGAACTATTCAGCGAAATGCCAATTTTCAGATAGAATCGCAAACTCAACACGCCTTTCCTCTGTGTTTTGGATGCAAACTTTAAGAATACTTAGGAGTCTTGTTAAGCTCAGCAATATGGTTTCGAGACAATAAGTCAACATGACTTTTGTGCCTACTGCCTACCCTGTCAATACTCAATGTCGAAATAGAAAGTCTGAAGGAAAGCCCACCAGCGTGACAATAGTAAAACAATAACCTTGTAGGATAATGTCGAAAGTGATTCACAACGTTCACGACCGCTAGAGTTACATAATTCGTAGGATTGGTACTTTGACTCCGCCCGCGGTTCACCTGCTGAAATACTCGACAACATGCAATCACCATTTACCATCGAGAGAGCTTTTGGAAAGGATCACCACAACCCTCAGCGCTCGCGTCAGTATGAAATTCGATTGGAAGCTCCGCGTTGTATATCATGAGGACAGGTTTACTCGTTATAATCGAAGTCACGTTATCTGACAACTTCGTGCTCAGCTTTCCATTCAAACTTTAATGTTGATGAGAATGAACAAATTCTTGAGAAATCTGTAAAGATCTGAACTCAGACTCGCTAAAGTAGACTCATCTATGGGGCACCACTTGAGACACCATAATCAAATTCCACACACACCATTCCTCTCCAGAGAGTATTTTGAAGATTTCAAAGAAAAGCCTGCTATGTGAACGCCGCAAGAACTTCCTGCAACCGGGTCAGACTTTCCTCTTTATCACGTGACAGAAATAAACTGTCGTTCATGAAAAGTGCAGTATACGATGAGAAAGTTCACCAAGTGCTTTAGACACGCACGCTGAAATACGCTCGGAGCGTTACGAAGACCAGACGGCATCGCTAGATACTCTCACTGCCCGTGAGGGGTGACGAATGCAGCAATAATACTATCTTCACTGACGGGACTTTGATGAAAGCCACTCGCGCAATCAAGACAGGTGTAATAGCAAACGCCTGATAATCGTGCAATCTGATCGCCCATCAACGGCAGAGGGATTAGATCAGACACTATGTTAAGATTTAGTTCACGGTAGTCTTTCCACATACACCTGTCTCCGTCCTACTTATCGCCCAATAAAATGAATGAAGTTAGCTCTCAATATCTCACTGACTTTTATGCTTACACTTGCTGTTCACCTTACCATACGAGCTGGATTCACTAATCGAATGTTTAATTAACCAGTAGTCATTCAAGCTAACGGTAAACCAACGATAAAACTATTCGAAAACGCGTTCAGAAGGGACGTCAACCGGTGTTTGTTTTCGTTTGTAATATCAGAATCAACATTGTAAATATCAAGGAAGTAAATCGCAACAATTTACATTTTCATTTCACGAAATAGGTAGGGTTGATTCAGTGAAATGCACCGAATAGCCAAGTGGCCAAATAACGCGTGCGATCATAACGTCGTATTTCATAAAGTCGTCAGGTAGTACGCAAGATAAAATCGTCAAAAGAATTTGTTCGGTGTTATAAACGCTCGAATTATTATCAATACCAATTACTTGCACGGTTGAAAGTGCACGTTTACCCGAGAATTTAGAAGCTACACTGTTCAACAAGAGAACACTCTGCGCCAGAATCAAACAACATGAGTACGACTCACCGGATTGCTGTAGCTGTCCAAGGACGCTGCGAACTTCACAGAGCCGCTGTCCACACGTCGCCGTCGGGCTTGTTGCAATACTTACCCAATAATGGATTTGATTGTGTACCGATACCGTTATTTGTTCCGCATGCGATACATGCGACCACCGTCGACGTGATACCTTTCAGCGCCTTGCTTAGGGCAATGATTAGGACTCCGCCTTCCAATGGCTGCTCAGCCAAACAAATGTCGACCGTTGAGCACCAAGCACGTGGATAAGGTTCTATGCCACTTCTGATGTCGGAGAATACGGTATTCTTCATGATGACGATGATAAGACAGGATGGATATCTCAAAATAACAGTCAGTGGTTCATGATAAACGATGAAGTCAACCACAAGGAATGCAGTGAGGTTAGTAGGAAACACGACCACGACCAACTGCAGCGCCGTCCGCCCCGGAAGCCCCTGCTGGCTCGGGCTCCTCTAAATTGACGAGCGCCTCCGTCATCATTCATCTGACAGTTGTCGTTATAAATCGTGCCAGAACTAAACACACCCAAGCAACTACTAAAGAGGTTGAACTACACGACAATAGTTGCTCGACATTCCAGTAGTTCTGATTTTATCCACGTTCAGAGACTGCAAACTCCGACATACCTATACCTATACGCTTTTACCTACATAATACAAAACTAAAATTGAACATAAATTAGCCAAAACTTACCTATCGGTATCTAAAAACTATGCGTACTACTTCTACTACCTTCACCTAAAAGGAAATAAAATGCAAACTATTAATAATTTGTAATTTAAACGAATATTTAAACACTACCAAAACAACTAATACCTATTTTAGAAAATAACAACAAAAGAAATTCAAATAAACTATTTAAAGACTAAAAGTCGCGCTGATAAGCATTGTTTGTTAAAATCAATTATTGTCCGTCAATAAGGTCGAACGCTCTGAACGCATCAACAGCCCCGACCCGTGTCGAGCGCGGCAACCGTTACACAAAAATAATCCTTATGGCATGATTCAGTATTCGCGCGCGACGGTTTATTAGCGTATTTCATGTATAAGTTTGGTGTTTCTATACCGATTACTATGATTATTTTTTTATTGAATAGGTAATAATATTAACTTCTTTTAATTAGGGATGAGTGAGAGTAATACAAACGTAAGAGTAAACAAATATAATCAGAAAGCTCCGAACTACTAAGCTATCGGGAGTTACACGTGTTATTGTGAGTCAACCATAAAAGATAGACATATGCTGTTGTGGGATATTTTTTAGATAATTTTATGTAAAACATTTCCGTCATAAATGATTTCTATGTAGCTTTAACCATTAAGGCTGCACACGCGACGGAAGCTTAAAAAATGGAGCAACTTCTCCCGTTTTCCCAATATTTTCCTTCACTGCTCTGCTCCTTTTGATTGTAGCGTGATGAAAAGTATACTATAATCTCCCCAGGAGTATGAAGAATAATTGTACCAAGTTTCGTTAAAATCCGTCGAGTAGTTTTTGTTTCTATAAGGAACATACAGACAGACAGACAGACAGACAGACAGACAGACAGACAAAAATTTTACTGATTGCATTTTTGGCATCAGTATCGATCACTAATTACCCCCTGATAGTTATTTTGAAAATATATATCATGTACAGAATTGACCTCTCTACAGATTTATTATAAGTATATAGAAGTATATAGATAGATAGAAGATTTTACGAATATAAATGAAAACCCGATTAAAATATATTTCCATAGGTAGGTATTTGTTTTATTTCACAGTATCCTAAGAATAAGAAAAACCAGAATAAATGATACGTACACACGGCTACACATCAAACTATACAAAACCAGTTAATCTTGGCCTCACTTTACTAGATCTTTTCGCACAATGAACGATCAGATTATACTGGTTTTGTATAGCTTGATGTGTAGCCGTGTGTACCAAAGTACAAAATAATGCCAAACTCAAGTAGAGCTATATGAACTCCATCTCTGCTTGTATTACTTTTTTATTATTATTAGCCATTTGTGTCCCACTGCAGGGCAAAGGCCTCCCTTCCCTCTTTCCACTTACCCCTATCCATTGCCAATCCCTGCGAAAAAAGTCCCCAGCCCCAGGGTGCACCTGCGTAGGTACTGCCAATAGCTACGCACAGTGCGCACACTGCGCACTGACTGGAGCTGCCGAGCACTGGAGGATTGGCTTTATTTGTGTCTGTCATTTTGTGCGCAGTAGACCGCGTAACTGGGTCTTTGGGCGCCGCCGCCCGTTGACTACGTGACGTTCATCCGTCACCGCCCTGAGTCATCATCCTGCACTGATGCCGTCTATTCCATCCAGACCTCTAGGAAATCCTTTTCAGAGCCCGAATTTGGTCTAGTGTGGTGTAAGTTAGTAGTTAGTGTTAGAAAGCAGTTGTTCAAGATGACGCAGACGATTAAAACGTTTTTGAATAACTTCAACGAAATTATTTATTAAAATAACTGACATTCAAGTGGATACAAAATAGAAAATTAATTAAATACATGAGCGATAGCGACGACGTCGATACGAGGCCTTGTACAGACAAGACTTGCGGAACTTTAGGCAATTTCGGTGCGATGCTATGTTTGTGTGCAGCGATAACACCGACGAACGCACACACGGGCATTTCGAGCGTTGAACTACGGTTGAAAAATTTGATCATTTAGATTAGACGATTATTATTATAATTGACATAATTTTATAGTAAATAAGTACACGCGTACGGCTTTGAAAAAAAGTCTGGAATGTGTGTTGTGTATAGGTACAGTATATCAATCAACATAAAAATGGTTCAATTCAGTGATAGATGAATTAAAATCAAAAATTATGATATCTATTTTAATCACAGATTTTAATATTTGTTGTAGGTAAGTAAATTGGTTGTGAAAGCACTTAAACACGTCAAAAATAAATAATGTTTCGTCTCTTTTTAACCGACTTCTAAAAAGGAAGTAGGTTCTCTATTCGTATGTTTTTTTATGTGTGTCCGCGCATATCTTCGACAAGTGTAAACCGATTTTTTTTTTTTTTTTTGTTTGAAAAGGTATACTCCCAAGGTGGTCCCATTGTCACCAAATCAGTTTCTGATGATGGGAACTCTGAGAAATTGGGGGCAACCCTCGAATATCATAGGCGCACATAACGTTTTCCATACATTTTCAGAAGCTGTTCAAGTGCTGATAATCATAATTTCATGTGGCTGCGCTGATGACGGAAGGTGCAACTCCTCAACGGTCAGGACTTGAAAGAAAATTCCTTCAAAATTATACGTACTTATGGATCGATAAGTTGTATTCTTTCAGGCTATTAGGTTGAACTGATGATAGACGGTAAATCTCATTAACCGACTTAAAATAAAGGAGGATGAAAATCAAGATGGCGCCGACGAAAATTTTTGGTTTTTCCGTCATGGGTGTCGTTTTCATGGTTTTCGGGGTGACTGATTACGAAAATGAAGCCAAAATGAAAATCCAAGATGGCGGCCAGGAAATTTTTTGGTTTTTCCGTCATGGGTGTCATTTTGATGGTTTTTGGAGTCGCTGATTGCGAAAATGGCTTCGGCCGTCTACGAAACCGTAGTTTCGTAACTGGTTTCGATGAAGGAATGATTTGTCCTTGTACGTAACTGGTTTCGATGGAGGACATATTTGTCTTTGTACGAAACCACGGTTATGTATCATGGTTACGTACGAGGTTTCGCCGTCATTGGAGATCTTCGGAAGTAGACAATGGAACTCTTCAATAACATAGACAGCAAATGACTCACGATCGCTGTGATCGTATGTTTATGTATTGTTTTCACCATTTCATAATATAATATCACGCTTGTTCGGGTTTAAGGGGCAAACAGATGTACACCCAATATGGGGTACCTATCAACTAAAGTTAAAGAAAAAGAACAATAGGTACCAACAACGACTTCCGAAAAGGAAAATACGCTACGTGAAATAAGTAGGTAGGTACTTATAATGAAATATTTCCGGTCATAAGGATTGAAAAAACGAACTGATTTGTTTTTCGCGCCTCAAAGAGATGTCAGCAACATGGGAGGGCAAGGGCCGACGCTAAGGCATAACGCGGCCCCGGCACAAGGGCGAAGAAGGAACATGGGTTTGGTTTTTAGTCAGTAGAAGTCCGACAGTCCCCTTCGCTTTGCCCAAGAGCGGGGGGGGGGGGGTTATTCGATGATTTGCCACCCACCAAAAAAAAATAGGGCCGACGCCCGTCGGGGCTGCGGATTATCGAAAGAGATAACGCGGCCTCGGCACAAGGGCGAAGAAGGAACACGGGTGGTTTTTAGTCAGTAGAAGTCTGACACTCCCTTCCGCTCTGCCCAAGTATAAAATGGTTACAGGCAAATAAATTGAAAATTAATTTAGATAAATCTACTTAATTAGATACAGTTTAATAAATCAAAACATACTGAATACAATTTCAAACTTTATATTGACAGGTTAAAAGAAGTTCCACAAACTGAATTCCTAAGAGTACTCATAGATCAAGATCTGAATTGTAAAGTACATCATGTGGCTCTGGTCGGCTGGACAAAACTTCAAAACGGCTCGCATTTACAATAGGGCAATAGGGCACTTTATGTGACGGCTAAACACCCTTATTTCAGAATAGGTAACGCTACAGAATCTTAGATAATCGATCGAAAGCGTGTCCAGCCAGCTTGAAAAACCACTTTTCGCTGGTCTCTCAATCTCGGTAACGGAAGTGATTTTGACGACTTTTTGCATATCAACGGGCGTCACATAAATATGTGACAGGCATCAAGCTAAAAGTTTTGTGATACGTACAGTGGTTTAGTAGAAAAATGCAAAAAACTGTGTCCAGCCATCTTGAATTTACGTAAAAAACTTTTGGCTGGCACTTCCGAATCCCACATAACGGGAGCGTTTTCGAACATGGTTCCTTTACTAATACTTGGTGACGCAATGTGTGACAGTAATAACGTTTGATTTATGGCGTCACATGTAAGGGTTTACGAGATATCAATGAAAACTTAATGTATACTTGTGTCCAGCCATCTTGAACTCAGGCTGGCTGGACACGTGTATCTCCGCTGCCTGATGATCTACGACCTTTAAAATGTTATCAAAATGTTGTGACGGGGACGATAATGATAACCTGAATTTGTGACGGAGAAACTTTGCGTAGTTTCAAAGATATTGATCATTTAAATTTTCCCATACAAACATCCATTAATATTGTGAGGTGACCATATTTTTTTACATAATTATAGGATTTCTTTTTAATCGACTAATCGGCCGGTAGCAGCCAAGCCACGCCAGTTTTGTATTTGATTTCTCCGTGGGAATAAAAGGTTTTCCTGCAGTAAAAGGGGAAGTATGTGTTAATTCTAAATAATAATTAAAAACACTAACAAAAAAAACAAAATGCATTGCACTCAGTGATGCCAATTTAGCATAAGCTTTATTATTGTAATTTGTGTTTATATTTGTTATTTTATGTGTGCATTGTGCAATAAAGAATAAGAATAATAGCATTTTTTCATGTTGTTTAGCAAACTTATTAGTTGTTTAGCATATAGCATATTTTTTAGCATATAAAATTATTTTAAAATAAAATACATTAATGCGTAAGCAATTATTTACATTTAGAAAAAAAAATCCCTTTACATTGTTGGCGCTCCTGATGCTAATGCTGATGATAATGGAAAGAGTATTTGAGATCATAGTCGATTAAAACAGTATGTAAGTATATTTTGTTAAATAATAAAAAAAGTTAAAACTATTGTTACGTTTCATTTGACACTGAAAAATGTTAGCAGATTTTTTTAGCATTTCTATAAAGCAATTGGCATAATTTTAGCAGATTCTATATCGGTCTTGTTGGCAACACTGATGCACTGATACTGAGTTTGTTTTGTACACAGAGGCTGTGAGTAAAATAAAATACATTAATGCGTAAGCAATTATTTCCATTTAGAAAAAAAATCCCTTTACTAAGTATATTGTTGGCGCTCCTGATGCTAATGCTGATGATAATAGAAAGAGTATTTGAGAACATAGTCGATTAAAACAGTATGTATATTTTGTTAAATAATAAAAAAAGTTAAAACTATGTTACGTTTCATTTGACACTGAAAAATCTTAGCAGATTTTTTAGCATTTCTATAAAGCAATTGGCATAATTTTAGCAGATTCTATATCGGTCTTGTTGGCAACACTGATGCACTGATACTGAGTTTGTTTTGTACACAGACTACACAGAGGCTGTGACAGCGTAAACCGTTTTCGTTTTATCGTTTAGAGTAAAGTACACATAAATGGTATTTAGAGCCTTCCGTCGATTTGTAAGGAATACGTGCAATAGGGCACGCCACGATAGTGGCGGTAAGTCCCCTCTTTGAGGAGTGGCTAGAAAGGAGCCACGGCGCCCTCACCTTCCGTCTGACGCAGGTCCTTACCGGACACGGATGTTTCGGGAGGTACCTGCACCGAATCAGGCGGGAGGAAACGCCCGGATGCTTCCATTGCGAGGATCGACCGGAGGACACGGTGGAGCACACTGTGGAAGTGTGCCCTGCTTGGGCGGAACCCCGCCGTGTTCTCGTAGCGGCGATCGGCGGCGGTGACCTCTCGCGTCCGGCCCTGGTGCAAGCCATGGTCCGGGGCGAGGAGGAATGGGACGCCGTCGCCTCCTTCTGCGAAGCAGTGATGCTAGCGAAGGAGGTGGCGGAACGAGAGAGGGAGCGAACCTCTCAACGTCCCAGCCGCCGCGGAAGGCGCGGAAGGCGCTCCGGGCGTCGGGGGACACGTGATGGCTTCCGGCCACCGTAGACGCGGGCCTGTGGACGGTGAGTAATGGGCTAGCTCGCCGTCCGGCCGTCGTCATGACGGCAACAGACCGTGTCGGCGGCGCGTTCGTGTTCCACGCGCGCCTCAAAGAGATGTCAGCAAGGAGGGGCCCGCAAGGGCCGACGCCCGTCGGGGCCGCGGATTTTAGTACTAGATGACGTGGCCTCGGCACAAGGGCAAAGAAGGAACATGGGTTCGGTTTTTAGTCAGTAGAAGTCTGACACTCCCCTTCGCTCTGCCCAAGAGCGGGGGGGGTCATTCGATGATTTTTCACCCACCAAAAAAAAAAAAAAAGAAAAGGAATACGTGCAATATTTGCTAAGCGCGTTGTCATTTAACGAGGTCCTTGGTAAGTAACGTGAATTACATTATTTTTTCATTTAAATACCTTAGAGCATTAGTCTGTTATCCTGACACAATATCTACATACGTACATAACATAAAAAACACCAATACTTATCTACTAAAAAGAGTAGATAGGTATCTGCACGTAAATAATCAATAACATTAACCCCCCCCCCCCGCCCCCTTCTACACGTTTGTCTTCTATTGATTTAAATATCTACAGTTGTTCGTATTAGTATCACCAATACGCGGATTTTCGTCCATTAAAGAAAACACCTTAAAATATACTTTGTCCTACATAAAACCTACAATATTGGTAACCCTACTACAGTGTTTTTATGGGAAAATTTAAATGATCAATATCTTTGAAACTACCCAAAGTTTCTCCGTCGCTAATTCAGGTTATCATTATCGTCCCCGTCACAACATATTGATAACATTTTGAAGGTCGTAGATCATCAGGCAGCGGTGATACACGTGTCCAGCCAGCCTGAGTTCAAGATGGCTGGACACAAGTATACATTAAGTTTTCATTGATATCTCGTAAACCCTTACATGTGACGCCATAAATCAAACGTTATTACTGTCACACATTGCGTCACCAAGTATTAGTAAAGGAACCATATTCGAAAACGCTCCCGATAAGTGGGATTCGGAAGTGCCAGCCAAAAGTTTTTTACGTAAATTCAAGATGGCTGGACACAGCTTTTTGCATTTTTCTACTAAACCACTGTACGCATCACAAAACTTTTAGCTTGATGCCTGTCACATATTTATGTGACGCCCGTTGATATGCAAAAAGTCGTCAAAATCACTTCCGTTACCGAGATTGAGAGACCAGCGAAAAGTGGTTTTTCAAGCTGGCTGGACACGCTTTCGATCGATTATCTAAGATTCTGTAGCGTCACCTATTCTGAAATAAGGGTGTTTAGCCGTCACATAAAGTGCCCTATTGCCCTATTGTAAATGCGAGCCGTTTTGAAGTTTTGTCCAGCCGAACAGAGCCACATAGTACATCTGGATAGTTTGTGCAGTAGGATTAATAAGTTTGTTTATGCTCTCAGACAAATAAAGAACATAACCAACAAAAAAACAGCAATTTACAGCATATCACGCCTATGTAGAATCCGTCTTAAGATACGGGCTTATCCTTTGGGGAAACAGCACAGATAGACACAGAGCATTTATTGCGCAAAAGAAATGCATCAGAGCCATTTGTGGTATCCGTCCTGATGAGTCATGTAAGCCGTTCTTTAAAAAGCTGGGTATATTACCACTTCCGTCACTTTACATTTTGGAAATTTGTAATTATGTTTATAATAAGGGATTGTTCAAAAAAGCCTATCAATTGAACTCTCGAAATAGAGATCCATGCAGACTTGCATTTCAGGATACTCCTAAATCAGCCAAGTATGCGAAAAGTTACCTAGTCATGTGTGTACGCATTTATAACAAAATTCCCAAAGAAATAAAATTGTTATTTAATATAAACTCATTTAAAAACAGATTACAGAATTGGTTGAAAGAACACATGTTCTAAGACATTAAAGATTTTCTCAACAATAAACTATAAAGGACATCATCCACTTTCATACAGTTTTGGTCCAAAAGTAAACAACCGGCCAAATAAAAACAGTGTTTTATTCTGATAGAACTCGTCAGCCTTAGAATTTCTTTATATGACACCAAAGCTGTAGCATCACTATACTTGGTATTATTTGAGTTCTAAAAATACTATAAAAAGCTCAATTACCACTGACTCACTGATTGACAGAATTGTTCTCCCAGATGGTGGATCAGGTGGGTATATTTTGACAGATTCGTAAACAAGTAACTCTCGTGAGTATGGGAAAAGTGCCAAACCCCCTCTTTCCCCCCCCCTTTCTCCCCCCTCCCTATCGTATCTCGGAAACGAAGAGACTTTACGTGTTTTTTTTTTAGGGATTCGTATAGAGGAAGCTCGGGGAAGTAAAAACCATTTTTCAATGTCCCCCTTGCCCCCCTTCACTCCCCCTTTAGGCGGATCTCGGAAGTTAAGACTTGGAACATTTTTTTTTTCAGATTCATTGAAAGGGGCAATGCGTTAGTCGAAATCATTTTTCAAAGCTCCCCCCTCCACCCCTTCACCCCCCCCCCCTCTTCACCCCTTCTTTTCTGTTTTGTTTACGGATTCGTATAGAGGAGGCTTGGAAGTTAAAGCGAAGGGGGGAGCGGGCGAGCGAAGCGAGCCGGCGACCTCCGCAGCGTAGGGATTAGGTCGCGATAGCTCTTTTTCTCAGTGGTAGGCAGGTCTTGAGTGGAAGGAAGAGGGGAGGTGGCGAGCGAAGCGAGCCGGCGACTTCCCTTGCGTATTATAGTAGGCGTCGAAATCTATCTTGTGGTGGTACCGGTAAAGCGAAGGGGGGAGCGCGCGAGCGGAGCGAGCCGGCAACCCCCATAGCGTAGGGATAAGGTCACGATAGCTTTTTTTCGGTGGTAGGCAGGTCTTGAGTGGAAGGAAGAGGGGAGGTGGCGAGCGAAGCGAGCCGGCGACCTCCGTTGCGTATTATAGTAGGCGTTGAAACCTATCTTGTGGTGGTACCAGTAAAGCGAAGGGAGGAGCGGGCGAGCGGAGCGAGCCGGCAACCCCCGTAGCGTAGGGATAAGATCACGATAGCTTTTTCTCGGTGGTAGGCAGGTCTTGAGTGGAAGGAAGAGGGGAGGTGGCGAGCGAAGCGAGCCGGCGACCTCCGTAGCGTATCATAGTAGGCGTCGAAACCTATCTTGTGGTGGTACCGGTAAAGCGAAGGGGGAGCGGGCGAGCGAAGCGAGCCGGCGACTCCCGTAGCGTAGGGATAAGGTCACCATAGCTTTTCCTCGGTGGTAGGCAGGTCTTGAGTGGGTGAAGCGTATAAGTAGCTAAAAAGTGCAAAACCTCCCCTTTTTGCCCCCTTTTACCCTCCTACCTTTTTCAAAGTTGAAGTTAAGAGACTTGGGACATTTTTTTTTTCAGATTCATTGAAAGGAAAAATGTATGAAAAATCAGGTTTTTTTAACATGAATACCATGGTGCTACAGCTTTGGTGACATATAAAAAATGCTAAGGCGAACGAGTTCTTTCAAAATAAAGCACTTTTTTTTATTTACTTTTTTATTTACTTTGACATTTGGACCAAAATGGATGATGTCCTTTCTGGACTTTTGTTATTGCGGATAATGCTGAGAGAAAACTACTATTATTATTATTGTATTGACTTTGCATCTGTGACATTGAACTTTAAAATTGACTAATAATTATTATTTTGCATGCGATTGATACATATCCTGTATAGCTAAACATGTGGACTTTAGATTAATATCTGACTGTAACAACTTTATACCATGTTTAAGGCAAATAAAGACTTATCTTGTCTTATCAAGGTCGGGAGGAGTTATTTGATGATTTCCAACCCCACAAAAAAAAAACTATGGTACCTTAGGTCCATAGACCGAGGGTACCGAGGGTCCACCAGTTCTGGAAATTTAATGAAGAAAAAATTAATAACAATATTTTTTTTTAATAAAGTGTAAAAAGTACTTCAAATTAGTTCAAATTCATTTGCTGTGTTATGCTCATAATATCACGGGGATAGCAAAGGGGGGTTCAAATTTCGGTCATTTTTCGTCTAGGACGCTCCGTTTTCGAGATATTTGAATGTAACTTTTTTTTGGTACAATAATTTCAAACTTCCATAACTGTCCTGGTTTTATACAATGTGCATTAGTCATTCTCACTTACCATCCGAGTTGATGCGAACTGTAGTTGTACCTATTGTTAAAAATAGGACAGGGGATATCTCGGACCGGGGAAACTATCGTCCGATCTCTCTGGCGACCACCTTTGCAAAAATATTGGACAGTTTGACTCATGTCTGAAGAAGTATCTGTGTTTGCACGATGCACAGTTTGGATTCCAACCAGAATTATCAACAGAAAGCGCTATATTGAGCTTAAAGAATACTGTCCAGTATTATACAGACCGTAAAACGCCGGTGTATGCCTGTTTCCTGGATTTCTCATGATGTGCTGTGGAGAAAGCTAGGGGACAGGAATGTACCGGCGGAAGTTCTAAATATCCTGCGGTTCTGGTATGCAAACCAGACTAATCTGGTAAAATGGTCCGGAACTTTCTCTGAGTCGTATGGGTTGGAGTGTGGTGTGAGGCAGGGCGGTTTGACGTCCCCAAGGCTCTTCAACCTATATGTAAATGATCTCATAGACGAGCTCAGCAGTATGCGTGTCGGCTGTCGTGTTGGTGGTGTTAGTATTAACAACATTAGCTACGCGGACGACATGGTACTGCTGGGCCCGACTGAGGGATCTATCAGAGATATGCTGAAGGTCTGCGAGAAGTACGCTGGTGCGCACGGCCTGGTGTATAATGTCAGGAAATGTGAATACATGGTCTTTAAGGCCGCCGGTAAGTGCCCTAACCATACACCTAATTTCACCCTAAATAGCATGAGCATTAATAAAGTAGACCAGTTTAAGTATTTGGGGCACATGCTTACCGACGACCTTAAGGATAATGTAGACATTGAGAGGGAACGTAGGGCACTAGCGGTCCGAGGTAATATGTTGGCCCGTAGATTTTCCCAATGTAGTGACCAGGTCAAGATCACCCTGTTCAAGGCTTTCTGTCAGGGAATGTATGCAGGGGGTCTATGGGTCAGCTACACCAAAAGGTCGCTGGATGCCTTACGCGTCCAATATAATAATATTTTCAGGATGCTGTTGGGACTGCCCCGTTTTTGTAGTGCATCAGAGATGTTTTCGCAAAGTCGAACTGACGGTTTTCACGCAGTATTACGAAAAAAGGTTGCTTCACTGGTGCATCGAACGCGGGTCAGTGGCAATAGTATCCTGAGAGTACTGGCGGAGTGTCCTTACTCCCCTGTTCTGAGACATTTTGTGGAGAGGGTGGTCAACTAGATAGCTTAGATAGCTCGTCTTCTGCTTGATTACTCTCTGGGCAACTTGCCTCAGACAGATAAATCCTAATGTGTTGCTGGTGTTGATTGTGTTTTGTTGTGTATTACTAACATTAGTTATAAGGCACTGTTTACTAACAAAATGGATTGTATTGTTGTCCGATACTGAATAAATAATAATAATAATAATAACTCGGAAACGGTGCATCGTTGGACCATGCTTTTTGGACCCTAAATGGTGTATATGGCCAAAATTAACCCGATACTGCAATAAAATTGGGCCCCATCCGTTTCACCCATCCACTTCCAAACCTCACCGCTGAGAGCTTTACCTTACCCATCCATTTCCAAACCTCACAGCCGACAGCTTAACCTTACCCATCCAATTCCAATCCTCACCGCCGACAGCTTGAGTGCTTGACCTGACCCATCCATTTCCAAACCTCACCGCCAACAGCTTGACCTTACCCATCCACTTCCAAACCTCTCCGTCAACAGCTTGACCTTACCCATCCACTTCCAAACCTCACCACCGACAGCTTGACCTGACCCATCCATTTCCAAACCTCACCGCCGACAGCTTGACCTTACCCATCCACTTCCAAACCTCACCGCCGACACCATCCACTTCCAAACCTCACCGTCGACAGCTTGACCTGGTAACCGTGGTAACCGTGGTAACCGACGTCGGTAGGTACACTAGAATCTTTTTCTATCACTTTTATCGTATTTATTTTTTGCGAGAGAGCGATATAGCCGTCCTTCCACGAGCGCTTCTGAGCGCGGAATGATGAACGTCCCCGAGCGCAAAATGTATGAAGAAATTGGCAAGTGTTTTTATTGTAGCTAATAATTAAAAAATACATTGATTTAGATACAAAAAAAAATATCTTAACATCTAAAGGACTATATGTACCGCAATTTATTATGGTTTTGGAGTTATAATATGCTGTAAATTTACCTTTATTGGTACCTATTTGGACCCTACTTTTTTACATTTTCTGCGATTATTGTGATGGGAAAAACGTATTTGTGCGAATTTTTTGCATGACGTCATACAATTTTTTATGCCAATCTGGAGACGAATAAATTATCTTTAAATTAAGACCATGATATCTTCACATATGTGATTGCTTATACGTTAAAATGGTACCTGAAAACCACTGTTATTTGTAGAAAAATGTTAAAGCGTCCTTAAAATTAATTAAAATAAAAATAAACGTAGGAAGGGTAATGTCTGTCCTACAAGTTTTTTCCGCACTATTCTCTCCCAAAGATTTTATTGTTTCCTTGGAGGATATTTATATAATAAAATCAACACAAAACACACAATTTATCCACTGCGGAGACCAGTCTGTAAATTGACTGTTGGTAAATGGTTGAAAACTCTTGATTATCAGGCAACTGAAAATCTATTGATTCCAATCCGCTAAACTTCTATTTCGTACACACACTATTTCAAACATTTAACTCACACATGTATGCCCAACTTGAGTAATAATTATTAATTGGTTCTTTTCTTTTTCATTATTCTATTTATATTAAATGAACAACATTCTGTATCTAGTTTTTAAGTAAAATCATCACGCATTAGTTATTAAGTTTAGTAATCTAAATTAGTTTTATATCTGAAATTCTTGGGGGCCTGGTGACCCGTAACACAGGTATTGTATGCCTATTTCGGGCACCAGTCTCTCACAAATGTAAAAAAAAAAAAAAAAAAAAAAAAAAAAAAAAAAAAAAAAATACGTAGTTTTTGAATTTTCTCTAAAGTGTTTCTAAGGTATAGAAAAAAAATCTTATTTGTCATTTTGTAAAAATTGCGATGTTTTAACATTTTTTTACTGCTATATTTTGTATTGAATTCGAAAATGTGACGCTTAGGTCCACTAGTGGACCATATGGTGATGTTATTTATATTTTTTTTAATGTTAAGAATCGTTTGTAGTGTTATGTTCGGCTAAGCCAAACGTAACTCGATCGGTATTTTTGCGGAAAAGGGCTTTTGAATACGGGTGATTGCCATTAATATAAACATTATTTTGAAAATTCTTGACCACCTTCCACCAGAAAAAGAACTCGTCTCATATAATAGCCAAAAGGAAGCTTCAAATTCTTCATAGTATTCCCAAACCAAGCGATCAAAATTGATCAAAATGAGATGATTTCGTGGAAGGAGCCTTAAGAGTTGAAAGCAAAAATAAGGGAATCTTGAAGGTTAAGGGTTAGGTTTCTTGGTTGAATGTTTAAACGAGTTCAAACGAGTTCCAAGAATGCCTTTTTTAACCGACTTCTAAAAAAAGAAGAAGGTTCTCAATTCATATTTTAATTAATTAATATAATTAATTAAAATTAATATTTTAATTAATTCTCAATTCTCAGTTTATATTTTTTTTTTGTTTGTTCGGGCATAACTCCGTCACTTGCTAACCGATTTGAAAAATTATTTTTTTGTTGGAAAGGCCTTTACTTTCCAAATGGTCCCATATTTTTTTTTATCAAAATCGGACAAGCGGTTTTTGAAAAATCGACAAAACTCAAAAAAAAACTACTTTGTCCACATTATGACCCATGAACATGTGAACCACTTAAAATGGCAAAATAAAAACTTTTTAACAAAAAATAAAACCGACTTCAAAAAAAAAAGTCAAAAATAAATCAGTTTCTGAAGTCGGTGGCAAAAAAGTGAAATCAAACAAACAAAAGTCACCGAATTCAGAAACTGATTTATTTTTGACTTTTTTTTTTGAAGTCGGTTTTATTTTTTGTTAAAAAGTTTTTTTTCATCAAATAGTCAATCTTGAGACCTATATGAACTGAGACAGTTGTATTCATTGACTTATATATATTACTGCGTAGTTTTTATATCAATGGTTGTATTGGTGATTTTAATCATTATTAACCAGTAAATAAAAAAACGTTGGTTACTGCCGCGAATCTCATTTTATTTAAGATACGACTTGACACTGACCGGCAAATTGCAAAAAACGTAAGAAAATTCGAATTTCGCGGGCTACCTTGTCGTGTCGCCTTCACCTTAATACTGTTTTCTACTTACTTATGCTACCTACTGTGAAATAAAACAAACAGAAATCTTTAATCAGTTTTTATTTATATTCGTCATAATAGAAATTAAACTTAACGCATTTAAATCTCATGTATCGATATGACGAACATCACTGCTGTTTTGTTTGATACACTTTTATAGCTTCGCGCTGGCGAGGCATCATCTTGTGAACGATGGTGGTGAAAAGGTAAAATTGCTGAATTAAGTTGTATTGTCAAAAAGCAGAGGATTGTGGGTAAGGTTTTTGTGAAGTATGTTCTACTTATACATACCTTCTTATTCTGTTTAGAACTAATCCTCTATGGCAATCGTTGCCATGGTAATTATTCTCTTGAAATAAAAACTTGTGTGTCAAACATATTTATTGTACTAAGATATATTAAAAGGTAATATAAAATGCTTCAGCTTCTTATTAAGACATACACTAAATTTCACATGGTAGCAGAGCGTTAAACAGAACTTCACATGGTAGCAGAGGTGAAACTGTAAGTACGAGTACCAAGTCGAAATGTCGAACATAAAAATCGATCCACTCACGAAGGATAATTACGACACTTGGGTAATTCAAGCCGAAGCCGTCCTAGTACGACATAAATTATTTAAATATGTTGAGAAAGCCTTGACTGCAGATGCAAATGCGGATGAAAAAGAAAAGGATCGATTAGCGAAATCAGAGCTCATCCTTATTATCGCTCCGTCCGAGCTTAAACAAATTAAAAACTGCGGCACTGCAAAAGAAGTATGGGACAAATTAAATAACACTTATGCCAGTAAGGGACCTGCGCGCAAAGCGACCCTACTTAAACAGCTGATCCTAACTAAATTAGACAACCAAGATGTACGAGCACACTTGAACAAGTTTATGGACACAGTTGACAAGCTGGCTGATATGGACGTTACTATAAATGAAGACTTGTTAACCATCATGATGTTATACAGTCTCTCCCCCGAATATGAGAACTTCAGAGTCGCAATTGAAACGCGTGACACTCTTCCTAAGCCAGATGAGCTTAAAACAAAAATACTTGAAGAGTTTGAAGCCCGTCATAACCATTACATGACCAATGACGACGAACCTGGATCCTCATATCAAGAAGAAGCTTTATATGCGTCCTGTCGAATATGCAAACGAAGAGGTAACATCTTCAAACACGAAACACACAAAATATGTACAAGCTGCTGGAAGAAAAATAATGGGAAACCAGAACAACAAAAACAAAATTCTACATCTCATCAAAACCACATTGCTACGCAGCAATGTCTTCTAACAAAAAATAAGAAGATTGAAGACAGCACTTGGATTGTGGACAGCGGCTGTACCTCACACATGACTTTCCAACGAGACCTGTTTAAGAACATTGAGAAAACATCCAGACAACTCAACTTCGCAACTGAAGACTACACTGCAGAGATTGAAGGGAAAGGTACAGTTTCTTTTACTACAAAAAATGGCAGCGGTGATGCACTCACACACCTGAAAGACACACTATACGTACCTTGCCTATGCACCAATCTACTATCTGTCAGCAAAATAACGGACGCTGTATGTACAGTTCTATTCACAAAAAATAAGGCGATAATAAACAACCCAAAGGATAAGATTACTCTCACTGCCTACAAAGAAAACAGTCTCTTTTATCTAAAACCTAGCAAGCATGAGTGCTACAACCTGACCACTGATGATGATGAAACACTTCCAATCACCACAAAAACGGAATCATCTAACATCGAAGATTGTCATAAGAAATTGGGGCACATGAACCCTAAAGACTTGAAATTAGCACTTCAGAATCAAAACATAATTGGCTTGCATTTTAATCCTAAAGAAACATTACTGGAATGTGAAGCGTGCATTCAAGCGAAATTACATCGAGTACCAGCTCCTCGCGAGAAAACAACTCAAAGAACGACAGAACGCTTACAAATTGTTCACTCTGACGTTTGTGGACCTATCCGTACGCCCACAATAAGCGGAAATAAGTACTTCGTCACATTTATCGACGATTACTCCCGTTATAGTCGAGTTTACCTGCTGAAATGCAAGAGCGAAGTCTTAGAAAAATTCAAAGAGTTCAAAGAGTTAGCAGAAACGTACACGGGGAACAAACTCAAGGTACTACAATCCGATAATGGCACCGAATATATCAACAGGGACTTTGACGCTTATCTGAAACGCTGCGGGATACAAAGAAGACTTAGTGCCCCGCACACAGCGCACCAAAATGGATTAGCAGAAAGGAAAAATCGTACCCTAGTTGAAAAAGCAAGAGCCCTAATGATTGACGCAAACGCGCCACTAAAGTGCTGGGGAGAAGCAATCATGACAGCGAACTACTTGTCTAACAGGAACTTAAACAGTGCAATAGAAAACAAAACACCATTTGAACTATGGGTTGGTAGAAAACCTATCATTCACCACCTGTATATATTTGGCTCTAAAACTTTTGTTCTCATCAAAGGCACTAATGGTCACAAATTTGCACCAAAAGCTATTCCTGGCATGTTTGTTGGCTACTCTGAAACATCAAAAGCATTCAAGATTCTTCTACCATCCAAAAACAAAGTGGTAATATCGAAGGATATCCGTGTGATGAAATCCATGTTTTACGACAACACAAACAAAAACAACATCACCGATATTTTCAACAATGATAGTTTCTTCGAATCTCCTGAATCTTCAAAACCGTCAAGACTACAACGTAAGCAAGTAGCAATACAGCTTGTCGACAATGAAGATGGAGACGTCACACCACTAAAGCCGCTATTCGGGCCCAGACTAAAGGAATTAAGTTCCAGAATGGGACTTAAGAATTTAATCAAAAATTCTTAAAACTTTCGAGGGTGTGAAGTATGTTCTACTTATACATACCTTCTTATTCTGTTCAGAACTAATCCTCTATGGCAATCGTTGCCATGGTAATTATTCTCTTGAAATAAAAACTTGTGTGTCAAACATATTTATTGTACTAAGATATATTAAAAGGTAATATAAAATGCTTCAGCTTCTTATTAAGAAATACACTAAATTTCACAGTTTTGAACACAATAGGGGATCGGACATAAAAAAAACTTATTAGTCCGTCAGATAGATTTCCAAAAATTATTGGACACGTATTTTTTCTTTTTTCACGTAAACTTAAAATGAAGACGATACAGTGCTTCGAAAACTCGTGTGACGTCAATGATATTAAAAAGAAAGATACGCCATGTTCATACTGAATGGCGTTCAGATATCGTTGCGTTCTACGACAGAGATAGATAATACGGAACGTTTAAGATAAAAAGAGATAGCTAGTTACTAAACTGCACCAATTGCCGTAGTTTGTCCTCAACAATTTGTGCGTGCTAATGCGATATCTACCTCTTTTTATTTATAATATCATTGTGTGACGTCATATGATAGTACATTTTGACGACACAAGTGACGTTTCAAGCCCCACTCCAAGATCTTTGACGCGTTTTTTCTTCGTAATTTTTTATTGATTTGATAAAACAAAAAACACGTACTTATTCAATACCTATTTTTCGATAATCTAACTTACGGATTAAACAGAATCATATTATTTTGACCCAGTCCGATCCCCTATTGGGATGCAGAGGTTGAATCGACACTGAGATCTGGACGCGCTGTTTAGCATAAACTTACGCTAAGTTAAAGTATTTCGACAGCGCAAAGCGTATGTTTACATTAACTGCCGACTCTTTTATCTTTTCCTAACTGGGGATATTTTTATAGTGAAAATCATTTATACCTTTGTGTAACATAGGTTTTAAGGTTAAAATATTACAGCTTTGTAACAATAATAGTGTACAGGAAATAATGCTTTCTATCGTATGTTAAGTAAGACCCTAACTTGTCATTACGTGAACGACAGAAATTTGCGACTACCAGACCTATTGCAAGGTAATTAATCTCTTTGGCCGTCTCGCAACGGCCGATTATTAAAAGACAAGATTTATAGTCTGTTGTCAAGTATATCCTTACATAGTATAAAACAAAGTCGCTATTTTTGTCTGTCTGTTTGTCTGTATGCTTAAATCTTATAGTGGTCAAACGCGAACCTATCAATAAAAAAAAATAAAATAAACTTTAAAACTACGCAACGGATTTTGATGCGGTTTTTTTTAATAGATCGAGTGATTCAAGAGGAAGGTTTTAGTATATAATTTGAACGACATCCACGCGGGTGAAGCCGCGGGCATCAGCTAGTTAGCGATAAAACGCTCGTAACTATACATCAATTAGTTGACCAGAACAACAGTTACAAGGGTAAAAGTTTTTGAACTCAATATTTTTCTTGTTATTATCAATTAAAGAATTATTTTTAAGATTGGAAAGTAAACTCATAACTTTTTCCATATCCAATCGCTTCGACTCAGTTTCAAAATACAATGATAATTCGTTATCTTCAGCAAATCGAGCGAGAAGTCCAGCTAATTCATCCAACTCACGTTTGAGCTTCCCACATTCTTGTTGGAAAACCTTTAACTGGGCACTTCTTTCCTCATCTCGCCGGTTCAGTAAACTCCGTTGCTGTTGGTACAATGCAACGTATTCACAAATGGTATCAGTTTCGTTCTGAAGTTGTAAAATTATGTGTTCTAGCCTGTGCTTTTCATCAGACAAATCAGCAACTTCTCCCATTATTTTTAGGAAACGGTCCTGAAGTTTCATCATAGCATCTGCTCTCTGGAGGCTATGGCTGGTTTTCTCATTTATTTCCTCCATTAAAGGTTTGTATTCCGTCTCCAAATGTTTATCCGACTCGCCTAAAACGCCATTATTTATTTCCGAATTTGGATCTACAACTTCTGAGATTATTTCATTTCCGTTTATCTCCTGATTCATTAACTCTTCACACCGTTTTTCGATTTCTCGATAGTTTGATTGTAATCTCATCATCTCTTCATCCTTAGCTTTCAATTTAATTTGCATATCTTTCGCTTTTTCATCTACTTCTGATAGTTTAATTGTAAGTTCCCTATTAAGATACTTCTCAGCTGATATTTTTTCTGTTAATTCCAATTTATCTTTAGTCTGAAATATTTTAAAATGTTTTTAGTTATGCATATCGATTATTCTTGGCGAACTCAATAAAAAACTCTTGCGCTGTTGGCAAGAGGACGGATTTCACAAAGAAACTGAAACCAACGTCTAAACCGCGTTCAAGACTCTCGGTGACAATTCAGCGTTAGTTTAATACCATACGACTTAGCGAGACTTTGACAGTCACTGTACTTATTATAAATTGTAATGTTTTTGACCTTTATGGTGCGACATCGCATCGTCTCTGCCACAACTGCTTAAACTAAGAACTTTGCAGGACTTTTTAATCTACTTACAACGTGTACCTACCGGAAAAGTGTGTTATAGCTGTCGACACGTAACTTGGCAAGGTTTCGTAATTCGAATTCAAAGTTCGCGCATCGTGCACTTTGTGCCACAAAAAGTGCTCACTTTTATTGCTTGTCATTATTCTATGGTTATTGACATAATTTATTTTTAATAATGAAGTTAAAGAAGGCTGAAGACTTTGTGACATTTATTAGGTGTTATAAATAAAAATATGCATTTAAAAGAAAAACAAAATTTAAAACAACAACACTCGTAACAATAACCCTCCTTTTGGGCTTCGCCGCAGTCGGGTAAAAACTAAAGAAGAAGGGGCATAATTATTTGTATAGACCCCGTCCCTTTCCTTGTAACACTTTCTCCTATATATCAAATGAAAGAGCGTTAAAAATACATTATTTTATTGTATGACAGTAAATGTGTGAATAATGGGGGGAAAAAGTTATTCACCGATAAAGGAAGAAAATATATTTTAATTTTTTTTTTTTTTCCAGAGCGACAGATGGACGCTGGAGTGAAAAGGTTCTACATTGGTACCCTCGCGATGCACCACGCACACGAGGCAGGCCCAGGCGTCGGTGGTGCGATGATATTGTGGCCGTGACCGGCCCCACTTGGACTAGAATAGCCCAAAACAGAGAGGAATGGCATAAGATGGAGGAGGCCTTCCAGTGACGGATTAAGACTACTTGATGCCCTAGGCAATCGTCGCCTGTGGGCCCCCCTATCCGTATGTCAACTAGAATTGGTTTTTAAACCTTAACCGCCTAAAAACATTTGTTTTTGAAGTGAAAACTTCTTTAGCGGCGCTGAGCACTTTTTTTGTATGGGTAAAAACTTTCAAACTCGCGTCAGCATCACGTGACCCTGACGCGAGTTTGAAAGTTAATATTGAAGTTTTCACTTCTGCCGGCACTCCCGGAGTGCTATTTTTTTTTTTTGTAAAATATGATGATAAAATGTAAGGCACCCTATAAGTGGAGTAGGTGTGACAACAATAAAAACCAAAGCATAATTTATCACCCGACTGCGGCGAAGCCCAAAAGGAGAGTTATGTGTTTAATCTGTATGATGTATGTCCGTTTCTTTGATCCCTCATAACTCCTGAACGGATGAACGAATTTGGATAAAATAAACGTAGTTAGATTTGTCCTCGCGGCGCGGCGAGTGTCACTGGCTAGATATCAAAATTAAAAAAACAACGAAAATTGCGGATTTTGGGGGCTATATTGTGTGGAGTTCGAATTTTCAGTCAGGGTTTAGTTTTTTAACTACTTTTATTTATTCATTGAAATGCGTTTTGCGGCTTTTCCGTGTAGGTACCTATTGAATTCACGGAAACGTCTAACGTTAAAAACGTTTCGGACTCTATGTATAATATCGATAATTATCGAGCCTTTATCTTTGTCCTTTTTGAATTTTTTAATATTTTTAATTTTGAAAAAGAACGTTCCGCTGAGCAATTTGTAATCATACTCGATAAAAATATACGCAGGGCTGTTTCAACGTTAGGGAAAGCTGATTCAATTTTATCACCATGTATTATGAATGAAAATGTGTAAAACGCTATGAGAGCGTACATTTTCATACATTTGATCTTACCGCTCGCCGCCCCGCGCTTCGCTGCCGCTCACAGCGGCAAGGCCGTGAACGGGCCGTAAGGACGGTTTTTTTGTGTGCTTATTCTGGTGCCCCCCCAGACGTGATGCCCTAGGCAATTGCTTAATTTGATTAAGGGTTAATCCATCACTGAGGCCTTCGCCCTTAAATGGGCACCCAATTAATTATAGTAACTGAACTGATTTTAATGAAGTCAATCAAGTCTATTTAGATGATTTATTTTTGTTATAATTTTATTGTTGATTATTGTTAAAATGCATGTTAAACTATCGCGAATGAATTTATTAGTTTTAAGAACCAAATGAATATTTTAATTTTACTTTTAATTTTTTATTTTGATCATGAATGTTAGGTACTTTTAATTTTGACTGTTGATTTGATTTTGAATGTTACTTTTAATTTTGATTGTTGATTTTGATAATGAATGTTACTTTTAATTTGACTGTTAATTTTGATTTTGAATGTTATTTTTTATATTGAATGTTACTTTTAATTTTGATAGTTGATTTTAATTTTCATTGTCGAATTTAATTTTTAATTTTGATCTTAATTCTAATTTTGATTAAGATTTGGTTTGAGTGTTATTTTAATTTTGTTTTTAATACTGATTCTAAATTTAATTAAGATGTTATGTAATAAAATTGAATTGTAATGTTTGGGAAATAAAAGGCTTAAATAATAATAACAATAATACTAATATAATAATAATACTTTGGAGGGTGCGATCCGAGAAAATCGTTTCATGTCGCCCGAACTTAGACCACGATTACCTCGTTTGCCCATGCATAACAGAAATAGGGCGCTGGTGGCTGTTCTGGATTCGCAGTTGTCAAGCTATTTTGATAACTGTGAAAACCTCACTGATGCTCATTCGATCCTGTATTGCGCGGCTGTAGCGGCATGTCGTGTAGCTCATGTCAAATTTCCGGATGACAGAGCTACACGACCGAAACCAGCCATTCCGGCTTGGCAATGCAGGATTGAACGACGCATTGCTGGGGCCAGAGCGTTCATCGGCAAACTATCCTGCTTCCGGGAGGGCAACAATCGCCCTCGAGTGATGCGCTTTGTGAAGCGGGCATTTGCGGGGACCGATATCAGTCCTCGTGACTATATGTCACGTATCACAGAGCGCATCGACTTCTGGAAGCAGAAAGTGTATGCATGGGCAAACCGAATTCGTAGGAATAAGCGTCGGGTGGAACGGTACACTCTAAGTCGCACCTTCCAAAGTGATGAAAGGTGGGTATACAGAGAATGGGAGCGACCGGACCAAGGTGTGACTGACGGGTGCCTACCGGATGACAACGCCATGTGTTCATTTTGGCGCAACATCTGGTCGGTACCTGTCAGTCATTCCGAGGGTGAATGGACTCGGGAGGTCGAGCGAGCGTGCGATCCAATAACAGAAATGGAGGCAATAACGATCAGCCCCCAAGATGTAAGTTGTGCAGTTCGTCCGTTGCCTAATTGGAAATCACCAGGGCCGGACGGACTGCACAACTTCTGGATTAAATGGTTTACAAGATCGCATGCTTGCTTGGCAGCCCTATTCCAGTCAGCCTTAGAGTCAGGGTCGCTACCAGAGTTCCTGACAACTGGAATAACCCACCTGCTCCATAAATCGGGTAGTACTGCGGAACCCAAAAATTATAGACCGATTACGTGTCTTCCAACGGTCTATAAAGTTCTTACCTCCATTTTGAGAGCTAAAATAAATAAACATATCAACGAAAATTCTGTTATGTCTGCTTCTCAAAATGGATGTAGGAACAGGTCCCGTGGTACTAAGGAGCTACTCCTCATTGATATGGCCATTAGCCAACAGGTTCGCCGTTCCCGAAAGGATCTGTCGACATGTTGGATAGACTATAAGAAGGCCTATGACTCGGTGCCACATACATGGCTCATGAGGGTGCTAGAGTTGTATAAAATTGATGCAACTCTGCGCACCTTCCTGGTGTCGTGTATGGGGCAATGGAGAACAGTCCTTCGCTATCCAGGATGTCGACAGATTCAGAGGAATAGCGAACCGATAAGGATAGAGCGGGGTATATTTCAGGGTGACAGTTTGAGTCCACTTTGGTTCTGCTTAGCCTTGAATCCTCTTAGCACGCTGCTGGAGGATTCAGGTCTAGGCTATCGGTTGAAGAGAGGTGGTCAGATTATATCTCACCTCCTTTACATGGATGACCTAAAACTTTTCGCCACCAACGATTTGCACCTGATGGAGCTACTGAAGGTCACTGGGACTTTCAGTAACGCCATCAGGATGGAATTTGGTGTAGATAAGTGTGCGGTCATGCATGTAAAACGAGGGGGGATTGTGGAATCTGTGGGAACCCAGCTCACAGATTCAATAAATCTTAGATCCCTCTCAGCAACCGAAACCTACAAGTATTTGGGTATGTCGGAAGCGCTGGGCATTAACGTTGCCGATATGAAGCAATCGTTGAAGGAGCGCTTCTTTGGCCGCCTGAGAAAAGTATGTAACAGTCTTTTATCAGGCGGAAATAAGGTGCATGCATTCAACGGTTGGGTCATGCCGGTTTTGATGTACTCTTTCGGCATACTCAAATGGACTCAAACAGAGCTAGACACCCTGGATAGACGGGTTCGTACATTGTTGACGACATATCGAATGCATCACCCACGTTCTTCGGTTATGAGACTGTATATCCCACGGAAGTGTGAAGGTCGAGGCTTTTTAAATGCTAAGACTCTCCACAATCGTGAGATATGCAGTCTCAGGGAATATTTCCTGGAAGCCGACGTGGGGATGCATCGAGATGTTGTCGCAGTGGACAAGGGCCTCACCCCGCTCTCCTTGGCTAAAGAGAACTGGCGCAAACCTGTAGTGCTTGACACTAAAGACCGCATGGAGGTATGGCAGAGCAAGGAGCTCCACGGACGCTTTCGATGTAGACTTCCTAGCGTCCGTAGCCTGGCTACGTTCCGGGGAACTCTTTGGAGAAACCGAAGGTTTTGTCTGTGCAATTATGGACGAAGTTATGATGACGAATAACTACCGGAGATTTATTGTGAAGGACGGTACGGTTGACATATGTCGGGCATGCCACCGTTCGGGCGAATCAATCCGTCACATTATCTCCGGGTGTTCTCGTCTGGCTAACGGAGAATACTTGCATAGACACAACCTTGTAGCCAGGATTATCCATCAGCAACTTGCTCTGAAATACAACCTTGTGGAATCGGAAGTGCCGTACTACAGGTATGTGCCCGACCCAGTTCTCGATAATGGCAGTATCACACTGTACTGGGATCAATCCATCATCACTAACAGGACTATTATCGCTAATAAGCCTGATATAGTGGTGGTGGATCGATCAGAGCGGCGCGCAATGATTGTTGACATAACCGTCCCGCATGACGAGAACCTCGTGAATGCCGAGAAAGATAAACAAATCAAGTATCTTGACTTGGCTCGCGAGGTTGTCGACATGTGGGATGTGGACTCAGCGATCACTGTGCCGATAGTCATCACAGCCAGTGGCTTAATTGCCAAGAGCCTCGACCAACACCTGAGGAGGCTCTCGTTAGGCGGCTGGATCAAGGGCTTGATGCAGAAAGCGGTACTCCTGGACACGGCTCGCATTGTTAGGAGGTTCCTTTCTCTGGAGCCCTGACCGCCGGTAGCTTGGACCCTGTTCCCGATACCGGTGGGCTACAATTTTTCATATTTTTAAATCTTTTTTTTTATTGTTTTTATAGGAAATATTTAAAAATGTATTAAATTTGTTTATATATTGAATAAAGGGAATAATAATATCTCAAAAACTGCTAACTATATCTCGTTCAAACTAATTTTGGTTGTAAGTTTTTATTGCGATCTAGAGCATATATTTTTATTAGATTTTTCACTCTCTTAGTTTAAAAGCTAGAGGGGTTGAGGACACCTTTTAGCACTTTGGAAGTGTCTATCTTTCAAACGACTGACTTTGAGAATAAATGGTTTTCGAAACCTCAGTTTAATTTTAAAATACCTATCAATAGACACCCCACTCCAGTAAGTTCGATGAAAATAAATAAATAATATTTTCTATCTTTATCGGTGAATAACTTTTTCCCCCATTATTCACACATTTACTGTCATACAATAAAGTGTTACAAGGGTAGGGACGTTTCGCCCCTCCTTCTTTAAAACAACTAACAAAATAGTATTACAACAAGTGAATGAAAAGGGAATTTAATTCGAGGTACGAAGTTGGATCCCGAGAGCAGCGAAGGAGTCTAGAGTAGAATCACGAGCGTAGCGAGGGATTCTAGATTAGAATCCTGAGCGGAGCAAGGGATACAAGTACCGAGATAAATTTTTTATTCACGTGTTGTGTACTCTACTTTTTACCAATGACTGAGAAAATAAATAGGAGCATGGTATTTATATTAAACTCCCGAGATTTTGGCGGCAACAAATCATCTACTATAACTGCTGCTATAGAACGAAATGATTCCGGAGTCAGTCTCTCATTTTCGTCATCGGAAGAACTCATTTTATTATAATTACTTATGTTAATAGATTTTCCAATAACACAAAACAACCACAATAACAGACAGAAAAGAACGTAACTAAATTGGCGGAATATTTAAAAAAAAAATTGGAATGGAATAGCTCCATTCAGCCACCCAGTCATTGACTTATATATTATTATTACTGCGTAAGGACTGGGCGGACCGCATGATAAAATGACGCCTCGAATTTGGTCCCAAATAGGTCTTGACTAAACCGAAGTTTAAAAGAAAATGAAAATGAAAAATTAAAATTTAACATTTTTTTTTATTAACATTTTAATGAAAGCTTTATTTAATTTCTATATACCTCGATAATACCACGCCACGCCGCTCATACAAGGTTACGTTTACGAGCAGCCTGATTAGTTCTTATAGATGACGTTAGTGTTTCTCTGTAGGGGGAACGCATCGAGCAAAATGTTCGGACGACCGTATCTTTAGTTTTTATATCAATGCACCCAGTACGTACTTTCAGCAGCACGTAATTCGTGTTTGTTCCTAATTCAAAATGTCTTTATTCACTCAGTGATTAAAAGAGCGTTTTATTCACTGTTATCGATGAATAAAATGCCCTTTTTCGAGTGGCAATGGTAAAAACTAAATTTAAAACACAACGACAACTCAAATTCGTAACAAAAAGAAATAACAAAAACAACACAACTTTCGTGCACCGCAAGTGTAATACAACCAAAGTGGGAGACAACGGAACGTATGCATTTGAATGCCACCAATCGCACGCGCGGATGACGCTACCTCATACCCCACGCCCCGCTTGACCGCCAAAGAGACCTAAAAAATGACTTTTGCGCAACTAACGACTCTTGCCAAGTTACGTGCCGGGGATTATACATTACAGACTACTACAGGCAATCAAAACAAAAGAAAAGTGAAAGCATTGAAATAAAAATTAAGGACCGACCGAAGGTTCGGTTTCGGTTTCGGCTAGTTTCGGCCAAAAAATCTAGTTTCGGCCACAGTTTCAGTCTCGGCCAATAATTGGCCGAACCTTTCGGCCCCGCCGAAACAAGATTTAAGTGAATTGTCGCGCATCATTCAGCTAACTTCGAGTCAGTTAAGTTCGCTAGCCGGCGCGATCGTGTTGATTTGAGGTTATGTGATTTTTCTCGCGCAAAAAGTAGGTAAGTTTTTATTAAAGATGATGTATTTTTATGGCATTCATTAGGGTCTACAATTCATTAGATATTTTACTTAGTTCTGTTGAGTTATTCCCTAGAACTTAAGCGGCTAACAGACGTAAAACGCAAGTTTTATAATGCGTAAAAGTATATGATTCGGTATTCTTCAGGATATATGCTAGTGACATAGTGTTGTGAAAACATAATACAACTAACTTTGATCGATAGAAAAAAAAACACGAAGATACCTCTAAAAATTTCTGTGAGTAAAAACCATACTAAAATACATGTCATCGTTCTGATTTTTTTACCAAATAATTTTACAAGCAACATACTAAAATCATACCGCCTTATTACAAAACGTAGTTAAACCTGGTTTAACTTAGACTTGGTTTATCTCGCATGACGTCTCACTTCAATAATATTCAAAAGAAAGTGACAGCATGCGAGATAAACCAGGTGTAAGTTAAACCAGGTTTAACTACCTTTTGTAATAAGGCGGATAGTGTTTTACTTTTTTAATCCAATCAATAGTTTTTTTGTAAATCGCAAAACACCACTAATTTCGCACTATTCGGCCGCAGCGAAAGACGTAACAGCCGCTTTGTAGTGCAAGCTGATTAGAACTTTATTCTAACAGTATTTCAAACGAGGTTTGAACCACCACAAATAGAGTTGCTAATTTGAGGTAGCATAGGCTCATAACACTTAAAAAAATATGTGAAGATACCTGTGATGTTTGATTCAAACATTACTATATTTTTGTTTGTAATTGTTGATGGATTCAATTTTGTAGGTACCCGTATTCGAACCGCCCCGTAGTTCCGATACACAACTACCTCCTTAACTATTACCGTAAATGACCTTCAGTACTATTAGTTATGTCGCATTTTTTCTCTTTAGTACACGAGGTGCTTAGTTTTGTTTTTTTTTTTTTAATTACAATCATAATGTACCTAATGTTAAAAATTAAGAGCTTATTTTTTTTTTTAATTGACAATTTTTTTTTTTTTTTTTAATTTACATTATTAATTTTACAAATAAAGAGCTATTTTTGTTACATTCATACCTACTTTAATTGCAGCATATTTTTTACACGTGTTAACTGTCTATAGATGCGTAAAAATACAATTTGATTTATCACGCTATAAAAAATCAAAAGTTTCGGTTTCGGCCGAAACTGGGACCAAGGCCGAAGGTTCGGTTACGGTTTCGGTTTCGGCTGAAAATCTTGTTTCGGTCGGACACTAATAAAAATCAATCTAATAAGTTAAGACCGAAGAGGAAATGGCGGGACGCCTTGGATGGCTTTCTCGTTAACTGGCGGGAAGAGGCGCAACAACGAGGAAAGTGGAAGGAATGGGGGGAGGCCTTTGCTCAGGAGTGGGAAAGATTAGGCTAACTAAAAAAAAAGTTAAAAAAAACAAAAAGTAATATTTGGATAAAATACATGCTATTGCCTTAACTTGTTCTTAGGGTAGGTACTATGGGATGATTGTATATATTTTGACCTGATTAACTTTCGCCATTTTATATTTCAAATAGCAGCCCCAAAAACCCTATATTTGGGTATCAATAGCTGGTATAAATACAAACGAAATGTTGTATGAGACTACTATTACGGGTGCTGATGCGCCACCGGTGAATAGATTCTTACTTTGATAGCTTTCACATGTAACATTTTCATAGGTAATTTAAAGAGATCGACAAAACGGTATTTATTATGTTCGGTAAATGAGTCATTTGTGGTCTGCTGTTGCCTTGGGAATTCGAAGGTTTTAGTAGTTTAATGAAGTTGACATTTAAAACTCTTACTTACCATTTTTACAAATGCATCTTCCAATCCTTGAATATCTTCTTTCAATTTCTTGTTTTGTTCGGTAGCTCTTTGTGCGGCAATTTTATCACTTGTCATATCAGCATTTAATTTGGACAGACTAATATTGTCATGATTACATTCTGCTTCTTTTACTTCTGATAGTTCCTTAACTTTGGCAACGCTTTCGGCATATTGATCTTGAAGTTCTTTATGCTTGTTTTGCAATTCGGCCAAATCTTCCTACAAGAACAGTATTATAATTACACTACTATGATAATTATAATTCAAGTCGAATTTTCAAAATACGTGTGGATGGCCAAACCCCTAACTATAAAAGCGCTCCCTAATCGGGAGCTTACGCCTGTAATGCAAGTAATTCAGATTCGAGCACTACATCGGTGACTGAGGAGAAGTTAGCATTACAGTGAGCTAGCTGTAATTATAAAATTTATAAGATTACACTAGCGAGTGTGAGCGCCCGTTACGTTACTATGTATTTGTTTTTGCGTTGTTGATTCTTTATATATATATATATATATGCAATCTGCGTGTACTGTACACGCAGATTGCATTGCAGTGCCCAGTATTATCTGACCTCTCTTCTCTCACCACTTCCCCTCTTCTTCTTTATAAGAGTCAGGTAATGCTGGGCACTGACTACGCCAATTTTGAAATACTTATGTTGCTTCTAAAGTAACTTAATCGAATTAATATTGAGGCTCGGGCGCGACGACTGCTTGTTGTAGATATTGTTAAAACAACTGATTCAAAATCAAAATATTCGTTATAATCTCGTTCCATCGTCGACGTCATCTCTGTCCTTAGGGCAAGATTGAGGTCAAGAGTAAGCTCATGTCAAATAAAAAAAAATAAAAAAATATCCTTGTCACATAGCACCATTTTAAAGCTAAGAAAATATAAAATTTAGTCAATGAGAATTTGGATTTTCAAAGTGTGACTATACTGCTATTGTAGCATCAATAATAAGCTATGTGTACCCTTGGTAGTGGGCTTTACCAATTAAAGGCCATTTCATATTTACCTGAGCTTTCCTTAAATTATCTTGCATGTCACTCACAATGCTTGTGCTACGATCCACCTCAAACTTTTTCTTATCATAGTTATAATTCTGTATTCTGATTTCCATGTCACTAATTTGCTCAATTAAACTGTTTTCTCTATTTAAAAGGCTTTCAACTTCTCGAGTAAGTTCTTCATTTTTCTTAATCACTGATCTTAATTGACCATTCAATTCAGCAACATAGTGTTCATAATGCTGATTAATCTGATCTCTTTCTTTTTGTAATGAATGTATTTGCTGCTCTAAATTAGAAATCTTGTGTAACATGGCTTCTGATTTATCACTGTTATTGACTTGAGCAGTTGCTGGACTAGATGGTGAACCGTTTGTTAGTTGTTGTAGCTGCAAGTGTATAAGATCATATTGGTTTTGAAGATTAAATATTTGATTATTAAGGGAACCAGTTTCTGCTTCTTTAGCATTTAATACATTCTTTGTAAATTCTAGTTGTTCAGTCAAATTACCATTTTCTTCCAATAACAAAGAATTTACTGAACTAAGTTCATTGAGTTTTGCATCTTTTATCATTATTTCTTGAGTAGCATTCAAGTACTTGTCGTTTATATTTCGAATTTCATTTTCTAATTCACTCAGTTTTTGATAGCATTTTGTATAGTCACTGACTACTACAGCATGTTTCTGCTCTAACTGACTCAAAGTAGTCTGTAGATGATATACTTGCATTTCCAAATTTCTTTTATTAGAAATCAAGATCTCTGTTATGTTCACATCCCCTTCTAGTATTAAATTATCTTCATTCACATTCGTATTTTTTATATGGCTTGTATTGCTAACAGGTGCTGTTACATAGCTTGTTTTACTTGATTCAAAAACATCATTATGTTGATTGTCTAGGGTATCTTGTGTGCTTTCAGTGACAAAACTTTCATCACCTTTCAATGATGATTGATGCACAGGATTATCATTATCATTTGTTATAAAACCTTCTGATTTATAAACAATTTCATCTTTTTGTCCAGAAAATTGTTTTTTTTCCTGGTGATCTTTCAGCTGAAACATGACAATCATAATTATTAAAATAATAGGGAAGTTGATAGCAAAAACTAATTAGTCTGTCAGATAGATTTCCAAACAATATTTTTTCTTTTTTCACGTATATAATATCAGGCCCGGACTGGCCATAGGCCAGAAGGGCTGGAGCCCCGGTGGGCCGGTGTGGCCGGCCGATAGGCCGGCCCAGGCCCCGACTGGCCATGGGGCAAATCTGGCAAACGCCGGATGGGCCGGTGTGGCCGATAGGCCCGACTTTCTTTTACTAATTTAAAAAAAACTACGATTTTTATCGATTGAAATAAGTTATTAAGTAGGCACCTACATACGTAATTATAATAGTAGAATAACTATGTGTGTTGTGTGCTTGTGTTGTTTTGGAGGCTAAAAATGAGCCTCTGAGAACTCTTATTGCCGCTACAATCTTACAAAACTTTTGAACCAACGCACCCGGTTCGTACCTTGAACACTGCGAGAAAATGTTTAACACTAAGGCTCCGTTTTTATACCTCCCTCTAGTGGTGTTCCTCTGCCTATAGACAGAGATTGAACTAATTAGGAGCCCCATTATCCGAGAGGTAATTTTAACATGCATAGATAAGATTGCAAAAATAGAACATTTGGTCATTTTGATCTCAAATTACATATTATATCATTGATTTATTCGAGGCTAGCTGACATTTTTTCGAGCCATTTCGCTCGCTCTTGCAGCCTCCTTTCTTTTGAAACTTTACATTGACCAAGTCGATCAAGTAACTCCAGCATGTCGAAACAATTCTAACTAGCCCAGGACCCGGTATAAAAAAATTTCGAGCTCGCTTCTTTCGCTCTGGCGGCCTGCTGCGTGCTAGGTCTTAATCTTTACTTTGTTTATCGAATTAGTACTTCTACTTTTTTGCATTTTAGATCCTTAGAAGAACTTTAGCTGCAGCCGCAACTAGTAATCTTAACCCTTTAAACTTTAGGTTGTAGAAATCGACCAAATTACTTCAGTAGGTCGAATCAAGTCCAAACTAATCAGGGCACGGTGTCATAAAATTTTCGAGCTCGCTACGCTCGCTCTTGCGGCCTACTACGTGATGGATACTACCTCTTGAATCATGTCTTTGTCTATTGATCAAGTAAGCCTAGTATAAAGGTTGTGATTCTCGTGCTCACTTCGCTCGCTCCTCGAGTCCTAGTTCTTTTAGTTCTTAGACTTTTCAAATAACTCTTCACAAAAATAATACTTCTACTTTTATTATATCAAGTATTTTAAATTCTTAGAAGAACATCAGCTGCAGCCGTAACTAGTAAACATTTATCCCTTGAAACTTTACATTGTCAAAGTGGACCAAGTAACTCCAATAGGTCGAAGCAATTCTAACATGACCAGCAGAGCTATTGCGTATCTTTTAATGACAGTGGATAACTTATAGTGTCTAACAAATAACTGTCAAATGGATAGTTTAAAAAAAAAAATGTACCAAACCATAACCAATTTACAGTTCATTTATGGACACTTTACGTTAGCCACTGTCATTAAAAGATACGCAATAGCCCTGCAGGGCACGGTGTCAAAAAAATTTCGAGCTCGCTTCGCTCGCTCTTGCGGTTTACTAGGTACTGCCTCTTGAATTTTGCCATTGACTGTCGACCAACTAACGCTACTGTAAGAGTTGAGATTCTAGAGCTCGCTTCGCTCGCTCTTGGAGTCCTAATTCTTATTAAGTCGCTGCCTAGCCTTTCAGCCTAATAGTCTATCACACTAATATTATAAAGGCGAAAGTTTGTGATTGTGTGAATGTGTATGTTTGTTACTTCTTCACGCAAAAACTACTGCACGGATTTGGATAAAATTTGGTACACAGATTTATATCCTATGTGTTAATCCAGGTTATACATTGGTTTATAACCTGGATTAACACATAGGATAGTTTTTAACCCAATTTTATCTTCCCGTGGGATAATTTTCGAGTTGCCGCCGGTGAAGCCGCTGGCAACAGCTAGTTCTAAATATTTTCTTCAGTAGATTCAAAATTTGTGTAAGTAGTTTTTCTTTCTCTTGAGAGTGGAGGGCCGATCGTCTTTAAAATGCCCGGGCCGATTTCGGGTCCCAGTCGCCGCACTGCTATACAAAAAATGAAGACGATACATTGCTTCGAGAATTGGTGTTCACATTGCAGTACATTTTTACCGGTACCTGATGTCACAACTCACAAGCACCCATTGATATATTAAATGATTACATCAATGCAAGCACCCATCAATCTTTTCATCTTAATTATCTCATACGCATTTTATCTTCGCCAATCACTCTCTTTGGAAGTTCACAAAGCAATACACCAAACCGCAGGTAGTTGTACCACCTCTCAGAAGGAACTAAGGTTGGGCAAGAACACCTCAGGAAAAGACTGATACGTTTGCTGAGCATCTGGCAATTGTATTCCGTCTTATCGAGGCAACAAATGCCGTATGTGAAGAAGAAATAAACTCATATCTTAATCAAGATTTTCAAATGCCACCTCCGCCGCGGTCTGTCACTGTCAGAGAAGTCTGGGCTACAATTTGGCTACAATAAAAAACCTCGGTAGTAGAAAAGCTCCCGGATTTAACCTGATCACAAAGGAGGTCTTACTGCAACTACCAAAAAATGCCATCGTGTTTTTAAAGACACTTTACAATAGGGTCCTAAGAGTGCAGTAGGAAAGTTTCGCAGATACTTATGGTGCATAAACCAGGCAAACCACCCAATGTGGTGACATCCTACAGGCCTATTAGCTTGCTACCAGTACTGTCGAAAATCTTTGCGAAAATCCTGCTCTACAGAATACAGCCAATCTTAAAGGAAAATAACACCATACCTTGCCACCAATTTAGATTCAGACCTGAATAGGTACTCCACCGTTGAACAGGTTAACAGAGTGTGCGAGAGGGTTAGGAAATCTCTAGAGGAAAGGGAGTTCTGCTGCTCAGTCTTTCTGGATATTCAACAGGCTTTCGACCGCGTTTGGCACAAAGGCTTACTTTCTAAAATAAAGGCCTGTCTTCCTCACAATTACTATGAGCTACTGAAAAGTTATTTAACAGATCGACTGTTTCAAGTGAAGGAAGCTGAGGCCACGTCGGAGCTATTGGAAATAAAGGCTGGGGTCCCCCAAGGATCAGTGTTGGGGCCAATTCTGTACACGCTGTACACATCAGAGTTGCCAACAGAGGACAACGTGTCTACAGCTACATTTGCTGACGATACTGCAATTTTGGCTGGCAACCATGACCCCACAATTGCTTCACAAACGCTGCAAAAAGGTCTTGACAAAATATCTGACTGGCTTCAAAAGTGGCCCATCAAAGTCTATTCACTTTTACACTACGCAGGGGTGATTGTCCACCAGTTATGCTAAATAACAATTTCCTACCACATAAAGATTGTGTGAGATACTTAGGACTACACCTCGATCGTCGCCTAACTTGGAGGCAGCACATGAAGACCAAGAGAGATGAGCTCAATTTGCGCTACAAAAACCTACACTGGTTATTGGGGCGGAATAGTAAATTATCGACGGACAACTCCTTATATAAGGTCCCATTAAAATAGGTGGACAAAGGGGATAGAACCAATGTGGCATATCAACCTGTCCGCCATTTTGATTTTTTTTCGAAATCGCGGCCCACGGTGAAAGTAGTATGTATGGATAGAGGACATATAGACGAATAAAAAATGTCCAGTAACATGGTACCCAAAGTGTCACGTTACCGAGATATTTGAAGTTAAAGATCGACAAACGAGTACAACGACATTCATTAAATATTTTTTTAAATAGCCTTTTTACGTGTTTGGGCGTTAAATTATATCCAAATAATAGTTCCCAGGTTGATTATTGTTATACGCACATTGAAATCGCTTCGCATCTTATTGAAACGCTATGTAATGTCAAAAAATAGTTTTCTCGTGCTCCTAGTAGTATGTAATGTACCTACTCTCTTTCAATAACCAGTAATAATAATAATCAACGCCTATAGACACGTAAAAGGTCTAATTTTTATGTGGTCATTGTACTGATTTGTCCATCTTTACCTTCAAATATCTCGGTAACGTGACACTTTGGGTACCGTGTTGCTTGACATTTTTTGTTCGTCTATATGTCCTCTATCCATACATACCACTTTCATCGTGGGCCGCGATTTCGAAAAAAAATCAAAATGGCGGTGGGTCGATATGCCAGCTCCCATACAAAAAAGTTCAAACCCCTTTTAACACAGCGTTCAGTAGGTGTAACCAAACATGTCTAAACAAAAAAAATATTAAATAAAATGTTTTTTTTTACTTAAAATAATAAATTGCCGGCACTCTAGAACAAACTCATCCTTTATGAGTAGGTACTTAAATGCGATTTTCTTATTATTTTTTTTACTATCGTCCTTATTTTGGTGGTCTTAATGATTTCTGAAATTTTGTCCACCTATTTTAATGGGACCTTATACACACATCAACACGGTCTAGGGATATTTCATACTCAATTAAATAACTCGAAAAGTACTGGCCGCATTGGAATCTTTAATACACCGATTTGTTTGTAATTTATCTCAGACTAATTCCAAATTCAACTTTTGAAAATTCTTTTGTTTCGGTGGCATAAAGATGTCTTGATGTATAGGAGAGGGAATTTTCATTTGTGCGAAATTTAAAAAACAATACGAATTACGTTTAGTTAGTTTTTTTTTCATTTTTAAACGAAAGATAAAGTTAAAATTGAGGTATTGTAGCCATGCAACGCCGACATTTGACGAGGGCGGAGATGTTACGAGCTGTGGGAATGCTGGAAGCTGGATCTGTTCAGCGTAATGTTGCTGAGGCTATAGGGACCCATCAAAATGTAATTTCAAGATTATGGACACGCTATCGTGCCACAGGTGAAGTAGCGGAGAGGCACCGGGGGCCAAGTCGCATCACTACCCCCAGACAAGACCGATTTTTGCAAATTACTGCGCGAGCTCAACCAAATGCAACGGCGACTCAAAGTGCTTGTGAGGAAAAAAACCAAATAAGTTTCCTAACAACCTTTAGGTTATTATAATTTAGTAGAGAAATAAAACAGAAACTACCTAATATGGGGTTTGAACTTTTTTGTATGGGAGCTGGCATATCGACCGACAGCCATTTTGTTTTTTTTTCGAAATCGCGGCCCGCGATAAAAGTGGTATACATGGATAGAGGACATATAGACGAACAAAAAATGTCCAGTAACACGGTACCCAAAGTGTCACGTTACCGAGATATTTGAAAGTAAAGATTGACATATGTGTACAATAATCACATAAAAATTAGACCTCTTACGTGTCTATAGGCGTTTATTATTATTATTACTGGTTATTGAAAGCGAGTAGGTACATTACATATTAATAGGAGCACGAGAAAACTATTTTTTGAAATAACATAGTGTTTCATTGCGATGCGAAGCGATTTTATTGTGTGTATGATAATAATCAACCTGGGAACTATTATTTGGATACAATTTAATTCTTAAACAAGTAAAAAGGCAATTAAAAAAAAATATGATTGTCGTTGTACTCATTTGTCGATCTTTAACTTCAAATATCTCGGTAACGTGACACTTTGGGTACCGTGGTACTGGACATTTTTTGTTCGTCTATATGTCCTCTATCCATGTATACCACTTTCATCATGGGCCGCGATTTCGAAAAAAAATCAAAATGGCGGACGGGGTGATATGCCACATCGGTTCTATCCCCTTTGTTATAATAGTTTTGACTGGTTAACAGTTTTGACTGGTTAACAGTTTTGACTGTAACATATATACCTGTATGTTTAACACTAAAAAAAAGATGTTTTTGTTTTGCCCCATAATTTATCCTCTGTGTTACAATAGGTAGGGAGAGGTGAGTTGCTGACAATATAATAATAATAATATACTTTTATTTTCAGACCAATTTTGTCCATCCTTAATGTTAGTAACAAATTTCTTAAAACTATGTTAGTATACTTATTAAATATCAATTAAAATTCAATAATAATTCAATCTCTGGGGCAACAACAAAATACACATGTCATGTTAGTAACAAAGGTCTTAAAACTATGTTAGTATTATGTATTATCATTCACAAAAATTCAAATAATCAGAAATACAATAATTACAACAAAATATGAAAATACACACAAGCAGGGGCCCCCAAGGAAAACGCAAGAAGGGGAGACCCTATGCTAGACAAGCAGAGAAGATTAAAAAGATAGCTAGTACAAACTGGATTCAAACAGCCCAGTCTAGAGCCAGTGGCGTGCCTAGGAGTAAGCAATACAGCAAGCACAACTTCAACAAGCAGACTGTTTTGTTTAAGTTTTTAATAACGGCTGTTTTATTTTACTAGTTTTTTTAATATACCTAATTATAAAAATACAAAAAGTGGTGAACTAGACTTTTCGTAGTTCTTTAATATTACGTCACAAATTAAGAACAACATTTAGGTGCATTACACAATAACGAATCCACACTTTTTATTTTAATCTTTCACAAGGAAATATTACATTATCCACTTCAAAACAAAGTTAGGTAATTCCATCAAAAACTAATGTCAAGCTTTAAATCACTAGAAAAAGAAACACAGAAAGAAATGCACTCACTAGTAATCGCTCAAAACAAATATGAACTAACTTGAAATCTACTTTGTGTCAAAATTCACGCCACACGCATCATCCATCGCGCGAACCGTGAAACACACATTCTCTCTCAAACATACACTGACTTGCCACGCACACATTCAAATAGAAGCTCGGCTTATTCCTCATTCATAATTTCGAATGTTTCCTAAAAGTATTATTAAAAACAAACCAATTTATGAATGAAAAATGCAGTGGAAACAGTGCGTGCTTTCGAGAAAGGGCTACTGGGCTAGCCCCGCCCACTGGCTCACTACTTAACTCTTCTTTTGTTAGTGCTAGAGCGAGCTAGAGACTCGCGGTCGCAGCGGAGAAATATGAAGTTTGACAACGCCGCGCGCTGAGTATTATAATGCACGCGAATTTATACAAAATGATATTATTATATTTTTGTTTATAGTATGGCTGTTTTTTTATTTGTTGTTTTATTTTAAGGCAAGCACAGCTTTTCTGCTTGTATGGGAGGCCCGCCACTGTCTAGAGCAGCTTGGTCATCTTTTGATTAAGATTAGCATTCAGGTGAAAGCTATAATACGCTTCTTATTTATTAGGATAAAAATTATATGACAGAAGTACATGATGCCATGATTTCTGACTGGAAAATATAAGAAAAAAAATGTGTAGCGCAGACCCCAAAAAGAATTTGATAGAGACAAGAACTTGAAATAGGATATAAAATAGGGAACTATATTTCTTGTCACCAAAAGTTATATTTGTCACCAAGTTGTATCACCTAATAAATAGATCTATCGCCACGAAATATTTTTGTTCTCAGATAAACAAAATGTGTTCCCAGATATGAATGATCAAATATAAACTCTTTTGCAAAAAAAACGGGCACTTCATATTTTTTTCTCTACTTCAATGAAGAAGGACAAGTAAGAGGTTTTATTAATTTGACGATGTATTGGCATGTTATTTGAAGAATCCTGGCATGATTCTGTACGTTCCAAATTTAAATTTTGAAATTAACAAAAGGAAAATAATGATTATTGTAGATTATTGTAAAATTGCTTTACTAATGGCGCGAATTGCTGAAACGATTTTATTACTGATTACTAAAATTTTAAAACTTTTTGGATATTTTCTGCAAATTAAACAATTTTATCTTTCTTTTTACATTAAATACCACTTTTTGACATGAGTGATAAAGCGATAAGGGCCGGTAAAATTATAGCCCTACTTGAAGAAGGTTGTTCGCAAACTTACGTGTCTCAGCGGCTAAATGTGAGTCGTTCAACTGTCCAGAGGACTTGGCAACGGTATCAAGAGACCGGTTCGGTCAAAAGAAGACCCGGTTCGGGAAGAAAACGACGCACAGAACCAAGAGATGACCGCTTTTTGGTGAGTCAGGCCTTGCGGAATCGTAAGGCGTCAAGTGTGGACCTGAAGAAGAGCCTTGAAGAAGTAAGAGGAGTAGAAGTTAGCTTGTGGACCGTCAGGAGGCTTTTGGCTGCCAATATCAGGAGTTACCGCCCGGCTCGGGGACCTAAATTACTCCGTGAGCACCGTGTTGCTCGACTTCAGTTTGCTCGAAACTGTGCTTCATGGACTCTTGAGGACTGGAATAAAGTATTGTTTTCTGATGAAGCTAGAATCTCTTTGTGTGGAGAGGACCGACGCCGGCGAGTGCCACGAAGACCACGGGAACGCTATGCGGAAGTGTGTTTCGAAGAAATCACTCCTTAAGGCGGAGGCTCCGTTATGTTTTGGGCAGCAATTAATTCGACGGGGCGTACGGAGTTAGTTCTCATAGAAAATGGAACATTAAATGCACACCGGTACATAATGGAAGTCCTAATTCCATATGCACAACCCGCATTGACTGCACTTGGGGAAGATTCCATTTTTATGGACGACAATGCTCGCCCACACCGTTCTGGCGACGTGGAAGCGTACATGCAAGAAGTTGGGATCCGTCGTTTAGATTGGCCAGCTCGAAGTCCTGACCTCAATCCAATTGAGCATGCCTGGGATGTTCTAAAGAGACGGGTAAGATCAGTGCAACATGCTCCACAAAACATCAGGGAGCTAAAAAGAGTCATTGCAGAAGAGTGGGAACGTATTCCTCAAAACGTCATTAAAAACATCGTGGAAAGCATGCCCAGAAGGATTCAAGCTGTGATTTTGGCAAGAGGGGGTCACACTCGTTATTAGGTTATTACATTTGTAACTTTATTTAATTAAACAAAGTAAAAAAATCTTCTTGTCTTTATTGCCGACCACTTCTTATTGTTTGGCCGTGTACATCGGTTTTAAAGAATTCATAGATTTTTTTTTTAAATTGCCACAGTTCACTTCACGCGTATTAATTTACACGATTATAGGTATACAGACTACGTCAAACAATTAAATTTCATTGAATTAACTCAAATCGACCTTAGAACGTAAATTTCCTAAGGTGCCCGTTTTTTTTGCAAAGGAGTGTATATTTATTTTTATTTATAATGTTAATATATTATTATGTGTAAAAATTGTAAAATAAGAGACGGATTACCAACAAAATGGTAGTGTATTAGATGAACATAAACTTCGATCTTATAATAATACTTTTATTAATTAAATAATAGCTTTGTGCCCAGAATGGTAGATCTGTCACCAAATAAATCGATTACCGATCCCTGACTGCGACTCCTTTTTTATTTGTTATTTTGTCACCAATGCAGTAGTTACATTTTATTTTGTTGTTTTTTTTTTCATATCAGGTACAGGACGGGCTCCAGGACAGAGCCTTGTGGGACTCCAGCTCTTATATCGTAAAAATCTGAAGCAGTATCATTATTTATGACGTGATAACGTCTTATAATTAAGGACCGACCGAAGGTTCGGTTTCGGTTTCGGCTAGTTTCGGCCAGAAAGTCTAGTTTCGGCCATAATTTCGGTTTCGGCCAATTATTGGCCGAACCTTTCGGCCCCGCCGAAACAAGGTATACGTGAATTGTCGCGCATGATTCAGCTAACTTCGAGTGCCAGTTGAGTTCGCTAGCCGGCGCGATCTTGATGATTTGAGGTTGTGTGATTTTTCTCGCCCAAAAATTAGGTATTTGTTTTTACTTATGATTAATGATGATGTATTTTAATGGCATGGTTTTTTTTTTTAATGGCATTAATTAGGGTGTTGTGCTACAGTGTAAAATAAATAGGTTGTAAATAGGCGTGTATAGAAAAGAATTCATTAGATATTTTACTTGGTTCTGTTGAGTTATTCCCTAGAACTTATAAAATATGAATTTATGTAGAAATTAATTTAACACTTAAAAGATGTGTGAAGATACCTGTGATGTTTGATTCAAACATTACTATATTTGTTTGTAATTGTTGATGGATTAAATTTTGTACCCGTATTCGAACCGCCCCGTAGTTCCGATACACAATTATCTCCGGTGATTTAGGCGCTTTGCACATGGAGCAACTTAAGTTGAGGCAACTTAAGCAACTTTAAAAGTTTCCTGTAACTAGTTGATAATTGCTACAACGTTTACGGTTGCAGCAATTTTATGGCAATCTGTGAGCAACTTTCATAACCGAGTTGCTCAATCTACGCAGCGAACAGCGTTCAGTGTGACGATGAATATCGAAGAAGCAGCAATTGCTCTATTTATTTTATTTTATTACGTCGTCGCCGTCTACGTTAACTTTAAAAATCGGTATAATATTTAACAGTTGCTAGTTGCGGCAATTAGCAACTAACTCAGTCGATTGCAGCAACTGAAAACTGTTGACGATTGCCGGAACTCGAAACTCGAGTTGCTATGTGTGCGCAATCCAATTGAAATACACGTAAACAGCTAGTTGCCAGTTGCCAGTTGCTGCAATAGTTGCTCCATGTGCAAAGCGCCTAAAACCTTAACTAGTTAATATAATTTTAAAAGTTCGTAAGTAATGAAAATTATTTCTTAAAACACCATCTTTGAAAATGATATGATGTACTTTTTTTTGTTAAATAATTAGAAAAAAAGTTATATCGACCAATAGAATTTTTTTACTAAAAAGTTTCATATTGTTTTCTATTAGCGTGAATGGCCTACAGTACTATTATAAGTCATGTCGTATTTTTTCCCATTAGTATGCGAGGTGCTTAGTTTTGTTTTTTTTTTTGGAAATTACTAACAAATATAGTAATGTTAAAAATGTAGTGCTTATTTTTAAAAAAGTTTGACAAATATGTTGATTGTATTTTTTTTTTAATTCACATTATTAATTTTACGAATAAAGAGCTATTTTTGTTACCTAATTACCTACTTTAATTGTTGCATTTTTTTACACGTGTTAACTGTGTATATGTTTATATGCGTAAAAATACAATAGATTTTACATTCCATAAATATTTAATAAGTTTCGGTTTCGGTATCGGCCGAAACTGGGACCAAGGCCGAAGGTTGGGTTACGGTTTCGGTTTCGGCTGAAAATCGTGTTTCGGTCGGACACTACTTATAATTCGATGGCCGGCTGCACGCACGAAAAAAGATGACGTCATGCGTCGTTACCTCGCTCTGAGGCTTTCCATAGCAACGGCGTGTCAATTGTTTTGTTTTATTTTCTTATGACGTTGTCACGTTCAACTATCGTCAGTAAACCGATTTTTTTACTAAGAAGATACGATTTTCCAGGTAAGATTTCAATATCAGGAACAGGTTGTGTGGTAATGTTTTTTTCAGTTTATACAGCAGTCCAGGGTGTCAAACCTTATCAAAAGCTTGCTGTACGTCGAGAAACACCCCTGAACAGTATTTTTTAGTTTTACTTTCGAGAGTATCTCTAATATGTTAACACACTCTATGGACTTGTTCTATGGTCGCATGTCGTCTTCGAAATCCGAACTGGTGCTCTGGGATAGTAGCGTTTTCGTATAGGTGCTTACTAAGCCGTGCAGAGATTATTTTTTCAAAGACCTTCGACAGTACAGGAAGCAGGCTTATTGGTCTGTATGAAGATGTAAGGTGCGGCGGCTTACCTGGTTTAGGGATCATAGTTATTTGAGAGACTTTCCAGATGTTAGGGTAGTACGAGTTTCTTAGAATAGCGAGGTGATGAGCATTATTCCTTTTCTCGGCAGGTTTCGCAATATTTCCGTTGTCACAAGATCAAATCCTGGTGCTTTTTTTAGTTCCAAATCAAGGAAGGTGCGACGCACTTCAGCAGGCGTGCAGCATTGGAGAGGGGGACTCATTTGGAGGTCACTTTCAAGATATGAGCTCACTTCACGGTCTGTAATTTCTGTTCCTAGGTCCTCATTTTTTCTTTTTTTTTTTTTCAATTTATTCATATAACAATTCTCATTGTGTTTGAAATTATACATATAAACATAACAAAATCATAAAAAAACATGGTCATGAAAATTATAAAAAAACTAACACATCAAAATAAGAGACATAATAATTATATTAATAATAACAATATCACTAAAATTTCGGAAAATAATACAAACACAAAATGAATATGTAATAATAATTATCAATAAATAATCAATAACATAATTATACAAATTAAGAAATCATAAAATTAAAATTTTAAAATGTATTTATATTATGTCATCATCCAAAAATAATAATAATCAATTAAATAATCAATAACATTAAAAATTAGAAAAAGAAATTATTATTGGAAAGCCGAAAAATAAAAAAATAGAATTAAAATATTAAAATGCATGTCATCATCAAATAATATTAATCAATTAAATAATCAAGGACATTACAAATTAAGAAATCATTTAATAAAATATTAAAATGCATTTAATATGTCATCTTCTACCGAATACAAACATTTGTCCAACAGGAATGCCCTGAGTCTCGACTTAAATGAGCTTTTGTAAAGTATAGTTTTTAAGTCCAATGGCAACCTGTTAAAAATCTCCACCGCTTGATATTGAGGACTATGATGCACAATATTAAGTTGGGGTTTTATTTTGTTTTTAAAATCCTTTCTGCGCGTACTTTCCCTTAGCATTTCGGGTGAAGACGCTGCCATGAAACTCCCCGTATGCTTCTGCTCTCTCTTCATCCGTTTTAGCCCATTCACGATTTTCTTTTTTGAGCGGGTGCTACGCTAGTTGTGGTTTTCTTTCTGATTTTACCGCTTTCCACAGTGAGTATTACTTGTTTTTAGCAGGAACTGAAGACGTTAAGTTTTCGAGATGTAGTTGCATTGTTTCATTCTCCATTTCAACCAGGTTCTTTTTTAGTTCGGCTGCTGCTTTGTTGAACGCTCTTTTGTCAGTAGGGTGTCGGCTACAGTGCCAAACCCTTCTAAGTCGTTTTTTTTTTAGAACTTGGCATTTTACTTTCTGCGGCAAGTTGCGATGAGTTTTAGTTTCAGTAGATTTTTTGTCAGGTGGAGTACAAGTCCATGCCGCTTTCTGTATTAATTTAGTTATGTAGGAAGTAGCACTTTCAATGTCATCGTCGGTTTTAAGAGGAATCTTCAGGTCTATATTGCCATTGAGGTATTGCTGAAAGGCTTCCCAGTCAGTATGGTTGTTATATAAGTACTGATTTCTTGACCGATTTATTACAGATGTGCTCATTGTAACAATTACTGGTGAGTGATCTGAAGAGCTGTCGTGACAGCTAGAAACTTCTAAGAAATAGATGGTACCCCTTTGTAGACGAAGAAGTCTATAAGGTTGGGCAGTCTATTTGGATCTGCAGGCCAATAGGTTGGTTGGCACGTTGTGAGGATATTTATATGGTGTTTGTCGATGCTATTCTTAAGATTACAGCCTCTAGTCAGTATAAGCCTTGATCCACATTGAGAGTTTTTAGCATTCCAGTTTCCACCAACAATAAATCTGTTGCCTAGAGTTTTTAACAAATCGTTGAAATCCTCCTCACTGGGTTCGTGTCCTCTTCTCTTTTTTGGCGGGCAATAGATCGATCATATTAAGATAGAGCCTAATATAATAATATTCATTACCAATTAAAATACATCAATTTATAATTTCAATGAAAATATGTTCAAAGAAGCGGAGACAAACTCAATAATGGGTAGTAGGTATAGGTTATAGGTACGATCATATGATGCGCGCACAATTCATTATTTTTAATTGTATTCTAAAAATAACGTTTGGAATAAAGACATTTCACAAATTGACTTAAAAAATACTGATAGACCCTAATCCTAACCCTAGACGGTTGACGTCAGGGGCACCACGAGGTTTGGTCAGTTAGGTTCCTTTAAACCCTGCAGACAGAAATAGAAGCCCCGCAGGCGCAGCGGGGTCTTGCGTCGACCTGCTGACGGAAAGTTATTTTTTTTTTGAACTTTATGAAATTTTCTGGTGACATAATATGTGATATATTGGTGATCTCTTTAAATTAGTTTGCTTGAATACTTATTAGGACAAAACTATTATGATAAGTACATACAAAAACATTTATTTAGTACCATGATTTTAGGTGATTTATTGTGGAATTGATTTTATATTGTTTGGTGACTACATTTTGGTGACAAATCTACTATTTTAGGGACAAACCCTATTATTTAAAAAACACACTAAGTAATTCATTTCATTTATTCATTCTTAAAACAATTCACATTGTGTTTGAAATATATAGTACACTTATTAATATTACATCTAAAACCAATAAAATATCCAAACAAACAGTAAATTTCATTAATAATAAAATCAAGAATAATACTTATGTCAATAGAAATTTAATATAATGTCAATAGAATTTAAATAGTTTAATAGTTTTCTAATAGTTTCATTGTGTCTGAATTATTTAGTACACTTATTAATATTACAGCTAAAACCAATAAAATATCAAAATCAAACAGTAAATTTCATTAACAATATGATCATGAATAATACTTATGTCAAAAGAAAGTTAATATAATGTCAATAGAATTCAAATAGTTACTATATTATATACAGTGCGACATAAAAGAGTAGAAAATAAACGAGGGCGCCACCATCGCTCAGGTGGCAACCCAGTTAGTACGACGCAGCTGATCTTGATACTTGAATAGTATTATTTATTTATTGGACATAAATATTGAGTAATTAAGTAAGTTTATACATACTTATTTAAAATATTTACTCAATATTTAATCATTTATTCAATTGCTTTCAATAAGTTCCGCTTAGATAGACAGATAATATATTTGAAATGTAATAGTAATAAAACTACAAGTTCACTCAAATATAATAAAATATATTAATCTAATAAATTAAAATCCAAATATTCTACACCTTCTGCCGAATTGCACAGGTGTCGAAGTCGTCCAATACCTTTGAGGGACGACCCTTTCTGTGTTTAGCCGGTGTCGAGAATTTCCCACCGGTTTCGATGCCGTTTTGCACGATTCTGAGCACTGTGCTTACAAAAACACCTAAAACAAACAAAGCATGGTACTTATAGTTTATACTTAAGGTACTTATAGCAAAAAACGTATTTCGTGATTCGCAATTAATTACATTAATTGTTTTTACCTTCTTACTATCAAGTAGCAACGTTGTTAAGTCGCGCTATAACTACACCGGTATTTGTTTATCATAACATAACCTCAAAAATGGTTCATAACTTATTTGTAAATAATATTTAGCTCGATAATTTTGCTCCCTGAATATATGAATCGTTTGTAATTAACGTTAAGTGCAACTTTCAATAGTTACTTACCAGTAAAATCTGCTGTACGATGATAAATATCTTCTAAGTTGGAAAGTAGCTTCCCAGCTTGAAATTCGGCCTAACACCGCATGAAAACTTTATAAATTATTTCACGGGCACCTCCACGAATTACCTTATTCATGATACATCACTGTTTTCTTGTCCAGACTCAGAAATAACACTCAAAAAGCAAAATTCTAACGAGAAACGAATCCGATCAAGAAGAATTGACAGTTCAAGTACTTATATTAGATGTTGCCAGAAAATGAAAACATTTTAGTTCCCAAATATTTAATTTCTACTCTTTTATGTCGCACTGTAATTACTGTATAAATTATCGTGTCAAATTATTATAAATCTATTCTCAAAAATTCAAAAAAATAATAAATAATAAAATCTTAAATATAAATGTCGAAGTAATGGTAGGTAAATTACTAAAATATAAAAATTATTTGTCATCATTTGTCATCAATTCGGATACGGAGTATAAACATTTATTTAACAGGAATGCTTTAAGTTTAGCTTTGAATAGAGTACCTTTGTAAATTAATGATCTTAATTCAGTGGGCAACCCATTAAATAATTCTACTGCTTGATATTTAGAGCAATGTTTAACAATACCAAGCTTAGGAGCAATTTTATTTTTTATAACTTTTCTTCTAGTTTTCTCTCTTGATTCATGTTCTTCTTGTGATTCATATTCGTGTATGTATTTCGCAAAGTGGCTAAGTAACACTAACACATACAAACTTGGAACAGTTAAAATATCTAATTTTTTAAAGTACTCTTTACATGACTCCCATTGTGGGATTCTGACAATCGTTCTTAACGCACGTTTCTGCAGTATAAATGCTCTTTGACAATTATACTCGTAACTGCTCCCCCAAAACATAATGCTGTATCGCAACCTGGATTCCACCAATGCATAATATACCGATTTTAGTTGCTTTATATCAATATCGTCCCTGAGGCTTCTTAGCGTGTAACAAGCTGAAGATATTGAGGAATCAATGGCTGTGAGTTCTTTTTTCCAATTTAATAGGGAATCTATGTAAACTCCTAAAAATTTCACTTCCTTTACTAGTTCAATATTTTCCTTTTTGAGCTTTATATCTATGCTATCTTTATTACGTGACGTTGTTTTGAACAACATCGCTTGGGTTTTATTTGTATTTATTATTAAATTGTTCGCTGTAAACCAAGAAGAAAGATTTTCTAAACAGTTATTTACATTTTCTGTCAACTCATTTAAATTTGGTGACCCGATTATGGCGTTCGTATCATCTGCAAACATTACAAGTCCTGCGTCGGGTTGGGCATTATTCATAAAATTTAATAAATCATTAGTGAAAATGATATACAGTATTGGTCCCAAGATTGAGCCTTGAGGCACACCGCGGCTTATTTTGGTCATTTTTGACTTATATATTACTTCAGTCACACACTTGACGTCACCATTGCTTGCTTTAGTGTCTTTTATTTCTACGTACATTCTACGGTTTTTTAAATAAGATGTCATAAGTTTTAGCGCTTTACCTCTAATGCCGTAGTGCTCTAGTTTAGCTAGAAGTAGGTCGTGATCTATTGTGTCAAAAGCGGAACTTAAATCAATAAATAAGCCTAAGATTATCTATCGCGTCAGAAGTACCTATCCCCTTTTGGTATCCAAATTGTTTGAAATTAATTACTCTATTTAAATTTAGGTGGGTCATTAATCTAGTTTTCATTACTTTTTCAAAAAGTTTTGATAGAATTGGTAATAAGGATATTGGCCGGTAGTTTTTGGGATCTGTTTTTGTACCCTTTTTATGTATCGGAACCACCTTTGCCAATTTAAGTTGATCTGGAAAAACAGACTCTTTAATACATTTATTAATGAATTCAGATAGGGATCGATTAACGATAGGGAGGAATTAAATTGGCGATAGCTTAAATGAAATCCTAAAAAAACATCTTGATATTAGCGATTAGTGATGCAGATTATAGTCAGACAGATGGGGCAATGAGAGGCAAAAACATACAACACCGCAACGTTTGAAACTCCCGAGCCGTGTGTAGATGGATGGTCCTCTTGGGACTCATTAGTGATCGTATGACGTGTCGTTTGGATAAGTTTGTAATACATCAAATAGCACAAAGGATACTGGGCAAAATTTCAACATTGATTCGTACTTTTTATATAGTAATTTTATAAAACAAAATATAATAATTACCTTCTTTCGTGCTAAGGCTAACTTAGCAGCTCGATCTTCCATTTTAATGATGGATGAACACAATTTAACCGTTTTCCAACAGGACTACAGGAAGAATATTACATATAATGGAAAAGTAGCTCTCATAGCCATCACTAATCGCCACGAAATTATGAAAATTACTAATAAAATACTATCAATACGTATGACTTTTGGTTCGCCACATAAACATTTTTCTTAATGTCACATGTCACTATTTGTCACAGTTGTCACTGTCAGTCAGTTAGGGTTGTGCGGGTGCGATATTCTTGGATGTTATAAATAAACATCGAAATTAATATATAAATAAATATTACTTATATTAGTCCTTGTTAACATAGATGAATAATATTGAACCATCAAAATATTCTAGGCCATCTAACGTGAATAAAATGGGGTGTAGACAGAGAATGCTATGTGTACGGCCGTACATACCTACACAATAGACATTGTAGACATAGCATTCTCTGTCTAAGGCGGTGTAGAATATGAACACATAGAACAATCTGCACGTCACATTATACGGGAGTGTAGTCTTTGGCAGAATTAATGTAATATTATTTTAGATAGTTTACAACGTTTACAATATCGTCTTGACAGTGACCGACCCGTGGTACAACTGCGATGTCCAACTGGTTGTACTACGGAGAAGTAAATTTACCCATGGTTCAACTGGTTGTTCTATGGGGAAATATCTTTACCAATGGTTCAACTCGAGTGAGTTGTTCTTTCCTTGGTCCAACTAGTTGTACTTCTGGGAATTGAATGTATCTATGGAACAACTACTGGTAATAAACAGGAAAAGGTTATCTATCATTGCTGAAGTGCAATGCAATTACTACCTCTTTTAACCAAAATTATAATACGACCGTCTCGAGACAGTATCCTTTACGGGTGGCATGGGCACCGGGCCGTAGGCCGACGAAGGAGGCCGGCGGAGGCCCGGCACTTCGGGGACAGAAGATATTAGTGTTATTTAATATGCGAGCGAAGCGAGCACGCGTCATGGAGTACATGCGTTGCATGTATGAGTGACGTCATTATTATTATTTTTATTATTTCACTTCATTAACATCTTTATTGCACCAATCACTTGCACCCATTTTTTAACCGACTTAAAAAAGAAGGAGGTTATTACAATCGCAATCGTTGTCAGATCACTTAACGATAGTCATTTGTTTTTACCCGACTACGGCAAAGCCAAAGGAGGGTTATGAATTTGACTGGCTATGTATGTATGTATGTATGTGAGTATCTTCATCTGTTCCCTTATAGCTTCTAATCTACTTATTGGAACTCGACATATGAGGTATCGTTAGTACCGTCTTAATTTTCCGCTGAACATAGGCTACGTGACGAGTCTCAAAAAGCGATATGGCGCCCTCTAGCGGACAAAAAGTAAGGCTTAAAAAATAAAAATGGAGATAAATACGCCGTGTTTGGTATCATTTGAAAGGGCCTCACTTGTACATTTCCAAAACATTGCTCAAATTTAAAATCACGCCCTCTAGCGGACAAAAAGTCAAGAGTAAAAAAAAAATATTTAACACCAAAATTGTTTAAATAAAAAAAAGTAAAAAACTAAAACCCGACTACGACAAAAAAAACGACGCTGAAAAAGTATGACACAAGATTTTCAGGATAGAACAAAAAGAAAAGCCGTAGTCACACGTTAAGGTACCAACCTAAACACTTTAATACCGTGTGACTACGGCTTTTCTTTTCCCGTTAGATGGCCTAGAATATTTTGATGGTTCAATATTATTCATCTATGTTAAGGTGAATCCTCCAACCAGCCCGCGAAATTCAAATTTTCTTTAGTTTTTTGCAATTAGGGTCCATATTGGCTCACCTAAAGTTCTTTATCCGAAATTGTTCTTCCTAACGATTTGTAATCCGAATGATCACTCTTCCTAAAATTTTTCATCCTAAAGTTTTCATTCATACTATTTGTAGTCCTACCGACGATGTTCATAACACTCATGTTTCCGAAAATTGGAATTCATAATATCATTAGTGTAAATATATTTAAACTCCTACTGTTTTTTATCCTAACGCTTTTATTCCTAAACATAATTACCATAATATTTTCACTCATACAACTGTTTAGAATGATTAAAGGTCGTTTCACTGATTTTTGTCTTGAAATAAAATAAATGAATGAAATTCAGGTCAGAGTGTCGTCTTGGGGGCACTATGAAAAAAATACTTAGAAAAATGTCGCGACCAATTTCGAGGTAGCGCTCGCCGGCCGCTCCCGCGGCACCGCTCGCTTCGCTCGCTCGGCTCGCGCGTAGTTGGTCACAGTTCTAACCTAACCTAACCTATGGATATCTTTGCATAGTATATAAGGTCCCATTAAAATAGGTGGACAAATTTTAACACAGCGTTTAGTAAGCCTAACTAAAGACATCTAAACAAAAAAAAAACACTATATATAAAGTGATTTTATTTTGACTTAAAATAATAAATTGCCGGCACTCTAGAACAAACTCATCCTATAAAAGTAGGTATTTTATTTCTTATTCTTATTTTTTTTTTGCTATTGTCCTTATTTTAGCGGTCTGAATGATTTCTAAAATTTTGTCCACCTATTTTAATGGGACCTTTTATAATACTGATTATTATGAATAAAAAGTAATATAAACAAAAAAAAGATATGACTTTGAATAATAGTGTAAAAGATGGTTATATTGAGAAAATATAGGAAAACAAATAATAGTGTAATAGAGGTTTATTGCTACAGACATTATGAAGTCGAATGCTTCGGAATTAAAACATTAGAGACAGAGAAGTTAGGAATTGCGATTGTTAGGATGAAAAATGTTAGGAAGAACATTTTCGTATTTCCAATTATCGGAGTTGAAATTTTAGGTGAACTTTGGCGCACCCTTGCAGGCCAGTGATAGGTTGTATGTTGATGAACATTTGATTCGCGGCTGTAAGACATTGTAAAAAGTCATTTTTACACCTTTATGAGCTCGGAGGGTTATATTAATGATTTTGGTGATTATAATTCTGTAACTACTGTACGTCTTACAGCCGCGAATCAAATGTCTATCACTTGCCTGCAAATTGCAAAAAACTTAAGAAAAATTGAATTTCGCGGGCTACCCTGGAACATCAACCTTACCAAGAACTAATATACAATAAGTGATATTTATTTACATAATAATATATCGATGTTTATATATAACATCCAAGAAAAGCCGTAGTCACACGTTATAGGTACCAACCTAAACACTTTAATACCGTGTGACTACGGCTTTTCTTTTTGTTCTATCCTGAAAATCTTGTTTCATACTTTTTCAGCGTCGTTTTTTTTGTCGTAGTCGGGTTTTAGTTTTTTACTTTTTTTTTAGACGTTTATTTGTTTTACACGATCATCGTATCCCCGTGGTCCAACCAGTTGGGCATAATTCCAACGTTGTACCACGGGTCATAATCATAATATTTTGAAATTAAACACCTGGGAAATCTGTAAATCTCATTTGAAGACCAGTAGTATTAGGTATAGGTATTGCATGCATAGGTGATATAGCAATTTTATTTCACAAACTACCAGGGGGCCAGAATCGCGAAGAAGTATTTTCTTTTTAACTTGCTGGAGAATCACGAGGGAGGTATGAATGTTTTTAATATCTTTTTGTGGGAACTACTAAAATTACGCGTAACAACTAATCTCAGACTGGTGACAATAAATATTATTTCAGTCTACCTTCAAATTATTTTTAAAATTTTTCATTCGAGGGTACACCACCTTCTTGAACCTTGAAATCTTGCTAATGAACTTAAAGATAATTGTCTTTGGATGGTATGATCTTGTATTTTAAAGTGTATTATCTATGGGTATGATGGCTCTTTGGTAAATTGACTCCAAAGTCCAATCGAACTACATTATTACAACCTACGAATATTGGTCCATTGGACCCTTCGATCAATAATGTACTAGATTCCCGATAAGCGCTTCAAAAACGGCCCGACTTAAGACCACAAAAGTATTTGTCTTCGATCAATAATAGTACTAGATTAAGCATCAGGAACAAAACTAAGTCGCTCAAGTGGCCACGTTTGCACACACGTAAACATCTACATAACATCTTAGAAAAAAGTTCAATATTATTAACAACTTCAGATGATTATAAACCTTAACACTTAAACATAAAGTTTAATTATCATTGTAAAGTATATTTATTTAAGCCCTTTCATCGGAGAAAGATTAGAAGCAAAACATTTTAAATGTCGCTCCAAAGTAAAAAGTCATCAGTACAAAAATATTCATTCTAAAATGAAACTTAAACTCTAAGCAATACGGTTAAAAGCATTTTGTGTACAATGTCGTGCTTATTCTATTGCAGAACTAGCGTTCCCTGTTCAAGAACATGATACAATAGTTGGTGCGTTTTATCTTTATGAGCTCGGAGGGTTGTATTAATGATTTTGGTGATTATAATTCTGTAACTACTGTACGTCTTACAGCCGCGAATCAAATGTCTATCACTTGCCTGCAAATTGCAAAAAACTTAAGAAAAATTGAATTTCGCGGGCTACCCTGGAACATCAACCTTACCAATGTTTACGTGTGTGCAAACATGGCCACTTGAGCGACTTAGTTTTGTTCCTGGATGCCTAATCTAGTACTATTATTGATCGAAGATTGGACCTAAAAAATTGTCAAATTTTATGATTTGTCTAATTCAGTAGAAAAGTCTTCTTGATATTATTGTTCCAAGTGATCGTTGGATTTTATTTCGCAAACTACCAGGAGGCTAGAATAATAAAGACATATTTATTGTCTTCTTCTTCATTGCATACTGCATGATAATCGAAATGTACAAAAATTCATATATATATATTGATCTGATTAGGAGGTTCTTATTAAAAATATAAATACCTCCTTCGTGATTCTCCAGCAAGCTAAAATGAAAATACTTCTTCGCGATTCTGGCCCCCTGGTAGTTTGTGAAATAAAATTGCTATATCATGCATGCAATATACCTAATACTACTGGTCTTCAAATGAGATTTACAGATTTCCCAGGTGTTTTAATTTCAAAATATACGATGTGGACGAAATATCCCATAACTTTTATTTTGGGGACAACTGGCCCGTTATACTAAACTGGTTCGGGCGAATCGACCCATACACATTTCAAAAAGTGGACATCTGGCCCGCGGGCAAGATTTTTCGGATTATTCCCAATAGTCCCCTCTAGCCCTGTCCTCAGGGGTGACAGCTGGGAATTGTCTTCCCAGTTGTCACCGGGGAGAAAATTTGTGCCGACTGTTCCCTTTGAAAACTGACCAGAGTGGACAAATGGGAAGTATGTTTCACAGTTGTCACCGGGGGGGTGACATTTGCTACGATTCCAAAAAAAATATTAACTATTAAAGTAAGTAAATAAAAATGTCAATCAAATAGAATCAAATACAAAAAAATCAACATTATGTTTCCTTTACTATTTTGTATTGTACAATCACAGATTATTATAATTATATATTAACTTTAATTAATACTAATCGTATAATCATAGATAATCATTATGGGTAAAGTTACACGTGCTTAATAGATGCATGCTAATTTGAAATCTATCTCATTGATTTTGTGCCTTGCGCCGCAGATGTCATGACACAAAATATATAATTTTCGATACAAATTTTCATCCCCTATTTAAATCCCATGGGTTGAATTTCGAAAAATCCTTCCTTATTCCTTGTCTACACTATAAAGGGAACCTCTGTGCAAAATTTCAGCTTTCTAGGTCCAAGAGTTTGGGCTGGGCGTTGATGAGTCAGTCAGTCAGTCAGGACTTCTCTTTTTACAAAAAAAAATCATCATCCTCATCAGCCTATAATGTTCCCACTGCAGGGACTCAGGCCTCCTCTCTAGGAGAGGGATGGGCTATAATCCACCACGCGGGCCCAGTGCGGATTGGCAGATGTCACATGTCTTCGAATTATTTGGTTCTAAGACATGCCGGCTTCATCACGATGTTTTCCTTCACCGTTTTGAGAGCAGCGGTGATGAAATAAATTACACAAAGTAATGCGCCTGCCTGGGTTCGAACCCACGACCTACTGTTCGTAAGTCGGGGCCGACACCACTGGGCCACCGCTGCTCTTTCTTTTTTGGCATTTTTATTTACTTACTTAAGAGCGTAGACAGGCTGCATTTTTCCATACAAATGTATTCCCCTATTCTCTTCCTGGATAATGCCTCTAGAGTAATCGTTTTTATTTATAAAAATCCAGGTCTATTGAAGGCATGCCCCTGTCATTTTTTTTTTCAAAAAATTTATTACAAAAATAAATATGACTTACCAAAAACCTAAAAAAATACCCCGTTTTTACCTACGAAATCAGATGACTACCAAAGAAAATTGAAAAGTTTTTAAAATAAAAACAAGTAATAGGGGCATAGATCTATTCTTCCTTTAAATTTTGATACCAAATATAATTTAATTGGCTTAGGTTTCGAGGAAAAAACAGGAGAATACGAAACGTCGATCGGTCAAGGTTTTTTATAGGTAAAATAGTTCTGAGCTGCAGTTGTCTCTATCGCACTCACATATTGATACCGCCCGGTTGCTAGAGCGCAGCGCAACGGCAATAGTTTCTTCAAATACCTATTTTTCAATTCCCGCGCAGCCCGTCTACGCTCTTAATAGTTAATATTTTTTTGGAATCGTAGCAAATGTCACCCCCTGGTGACAACTGAGAAACAGACTTCCCTTAGTCAGTTTTCAAAGGGAACAGTCGGCACAAATTGTCACCCCGGTGACAACTGGGAAGACAATTCCCAGCTGTCACCCCGGAGGACAGGGCTAGAGGGGACTATTGGGAATAATCCGATTTTTCGTGGGCGAGATGTCCCTTAACCCCCTTGGCATTTTATTTGTAATGCGCCAGTCAAGCGGTTAAAAAATGGCAGACCTACGTACACACGGCTACACATCAAGCTATACATTTCCAGTTTACGCTGATCTCGCACTGCACGGAAATCCTATACAATGCGAGACCAGCTTATACTGGAAATGTATAGCTTGATGTGTAGCCGTGTGTACGTATGATCGCGACTTTTTAAGTCTATATAAATCCCTGCCTGCAATTTGGAAAATTAAATCGAAGGATTAAAGAAATAGTTCTTCACTGGGAAACGTTGTTTACACGACGACGATTTTGACAAAAATGAGGCCTGCGCGTACCTTCACTGACCGTGTGGTAGCGCCGGGAGCGTTGTTTTTTCGTGAGGTAAGCACGCCCGGACTGTGGTGAAGTGTGTGTGGGATAGTAGGCCCATAAAACGCAAGTTGCGATACGCCTCCATGCGAGTTCAAATACGCATGAGTGATGCTTCATAGTTATTTGGTTCTTTCACTAGAATAAAAGAATATTTTAGTTTCTATGTTTATTTATGATTTGTCACATAATTATATAATACATTTCATCAATATAGCAGTGTAAAATAATAAGAATACATGTAATAAATAATTTTATCACATTCAGTGTTTGACTTAAATCTTAAAATAATTACTAAATAAAAAAAATGAGAACAATAATAAAACCAGGAATAATTTTAACACAATTTCACTCGTCATTTATGTTTTAATATTTACTCGACATTGCTAACTTACTTTTAAAACAAATAGTAGTCAAAAGGAAACTGAGCTACTGTATTTGCAAGAGATCTCTAAAGTGTCAATAGTTTATCGTATAAACTACATTATGAAATTCTAAACCACATTTCTAAATTATTGTAATCCGTTCGGAAGTGATCGCTAAGCATTAACGTATATTTTACTTTGTTCCGATTACATTAACATGTTTCATATGTAACACAATTATGTACCGTCGAAGAATTGTCAGTATAACTGTGGATCTGTATTTATGTGGAATATCCAGTCTTATGTTATTAAACAAGTTATAAATAAGAATATTATTCTTATAATTAATCTAATTTACTAATAATTCATAATGTAGCAACAGCTGGAATTCGAAAAAATGGAAATAGATTAATCTATCCAAAACAAACGATTCGAGTACCTAATATAAAACTTCAAAGATACTTTGTTAAAAAACAGCAATTGGCTGTTATATTCTTAAAAAAACACAGTTATACTTTAATACATTTTGAATCATGATGATTGGTTAATAACATCGTTCGAGCAATACTACATTTTAATGGTTTGTATTAATTGACTCTGTCGATTGGCGTCCAGAGCTTGATCGTAATTCACGCCGCGGGCATGACGATGGCATTTCTTCAGACGCCTTTCGGTTTTTCTTTTTATTGCATCTACGTCCCCCATCATGAGAAGACAAGTCTCCAATATTAGCGTCCTCGTCATTGGAGCAGTTGTCCTTTATCTCATCTACTTTTGCACTGCAGTCTTCAGCTAATGCGATGTCTTTATTTAGAATGGTAGAATCATCAGGATAAGAACTTAGTAGCTTTGTTTGTGATTTTTCATCTTTTCCTAATCCAGATGAAGTCGTCATTTCTGTAGGAGTCAATTTAGGAATAGTAGTGTCAAAATCAGGTTTCATACCAGTTTTAATAACAGTTGAAGGAGCTATTAAGTCTTCAAGGTCCATTTCGCCAGTATGCGTCGAGTGATCAGGTTGCTTTTCCATGGAAGTTTTTTTCTCCGGTGTAGAACTGTCTTTTACTTTTTTTGTGGGATTTAGTTCTGTGGACGATAGCGCTAAGTTTTCTGGTTCATTCATAACTTCGTCATGGGGTCGTTTGTGAGCCAAAGAAGTACTTAATGCTCCGTCTTCAGACAGTAACGTTCTAGAAACATACTCTGAAGAATTTTTGATCAGTTTATCCGATATATCCTTGTCGTCTTTACCCTTTTTAGACTCTGCCGAACTAACAAGGCTAGCGCTAAGTGCGCCAGAAGCCATTTGTTCCAACAACATTTTACTTATGTCAATATCTTTTTTATCACCCTTTAATAGCTTTTCCTGAACAGCCGCAAATTCCGGGGGGACTTGTGACCTCATTGTCTCAAATGGCAGTTTCTTTTTATCGGTCTTAGACAGATCGGTTGCTATAGATTCGTGGTTATCATTGTCCCGCTGTCTCTTTTCAGGTCTCATTAGAGATTCGTAATTCATAGATTGTTTCGATAAAGATTCTAAAAGATAGGGATCTGGTGGCAAATGTATTTGTTGTAGTTGACTTGATTGCTGCCGATCAGACACTTTTTGCTGTCGGGATGTGGACGAATTAGTAACAATAGTTGATGAACGTGGTGTCGTTGTTTTTGCACTACTACGTGAAGCGCTATGGCTTGAACCTTGTAATGTCGAGGCACCTGAACTTGCTGCTATGTTGTTACTTAGTAATCCTAATGCATCATATGCCGATGACATTCCAGAATGCATACCGAATGGATTTAGACCACTTAGCCCTAATTGAGGATACAACATATTTGGACTAGGGAAAACAAATGGAAACTGTGAGTTGTTTGATTTAGAACTAGAGGGATTTCCACTCTCTGTAGTTTTACGAGATTTTGATTTACTTTCACTTGAAACGCTGGATCCAGTTAGATTATTTAAATCTAAAGAAGAGAATCCAGGAAGTCCTAGTCCGGCTAAATTCGCAAATATATTTCCGCCAGCTATATTACCTAACAAATTTGGCATACTATTGAACGAGTTCAGCAAAGGATTATTTTTAGGATCAAAACTTCCTAAGCTGGAAAGTAACTTTGGGTCGAATGTGTTCAATAATTTAGGATCAAATCCAGTTAAATTAGAAAGTGTTGCAGCTAATGTTTTAGGATCAAATGCACTAAGGCTAGAGAGACTTGCCAAAATAGCAGGATTTAAACCAGCTAAACTTTGATTCATATGAGAATTCGAAGACATGACACTGGGAGATGGCGAATCAAGTGTGGGTGGTCGTCCTTTTTTGCGTTCACTCATTCCACCGCTGGATTGCATTGGGGAATGTCGTTGACTGCGAACGTCTTGAGGTAACTTGATATGCTCTTTTATACCTTCGGTCCATTTTGAATCTATGTCATACATAGGATTTTCAGCAATCCATTGAGCTAGATGCTTAAGCTGAGGTGCTTTCGGGCCAACTATTCGCTTTCCAGTTACGCGGTGTACTACCGGTACGTGTTCTTCGGGAGCAAGTCGAGGTGCTGTACCTCTGCGACGCGTATCCACGCTAGCCTGTTCAGCTAACCACTTGTTTACCTTTGCTTCATGGGAATAAGATTTCATTGGAGGTACGACCGGAGCTTTAGGTATCTTAGCTTGTTCTAAAGATTGCTGCAAAAATGAAGACAACTCTTTGGAAGAAGCCTGTGGAGACGGCACATTGGTCACCGTGACTGAAAATGGTTTCTGGATTGAAGAAGCCACCGATGAAGTAGGAGGCGCTGCTGGAGTCACCGTAACGTCGGGCAATACGCTGCTACTACGTCCGCGCACGCTATCTGATGAGGTGGTAGGGCTTTTACATTTAGCTGCTGATAAGCCTAGTACTATTTCATCTAACTTCTTTCTTTTCTTTTCTTTTCCAACTATTTGTTCCGGAGCGGGCTGCAAAATAAAAGGTGCTTATTTATAGATTTGTCAATATTGTTATTTTTATGTGAATATCATAGGCGATATTACAAGTGATTGTAGGTTCTAAGATCTTGTTTGATGTTAATTATTTTAATTAATTAATTAAGGAACTGCTCATTTCATAAAAAAAATTGAGATAGCAGAATGTGACAAGATTAAATACAGACAGCGTGTAAAAAGATAACATAGGAAAACTTTAATAGACTTCAGAGTGGTTACAGCACTGTTGAGAAAATTTGTGTCACTTGGTTAATATAGCCTTTATATTATACACTAGGTTTTGCCAGCGGCTTCGCCCGCGTGAAAATGACGATTTTCGATACAAACTTTCATCCCCTATTTAACTCCCTTAGGGATTGAATTTCGAAAAATCCTTCCTTATTCCTTGTCTACATTATAAAGGGAACATCTGTTCAAAATTTCAGCTTTCTATGTCCAAGGGTTTGGGCTGGGCGTTGATGAGTCAGTCAGTCAGTCAGTTAGGATTTCTCTTTTTATTTATATATAGATACATTTTCTTTGAATAGACTCTTTCTTAACGATTGTTTGTGAATGTGTGAACATTGTATGCCTTGTAAAATTCTAGTCGCGATTAACATTTTTGTGAAGTAAGCAACGACTTATTGTCGAGCCTACGCTGTCCTCTCATACTTATACTAACGATGACAATCATAATAATATTCAAAATCAAATTAAAAAAAAAAAAAAGTAATTTAGATTAACCATGGAATTTTTTTGCAGGTTCTCTATAGAAAACGATTACGACGACGATGTAATTTTTTTTTATAATACTTTGCCCCACACTAGGAATTTCTCCTGTATCGTGGGTGCGTTCACAAATATTTAAACTCACATGCACAAACACCCAGACCCGAAACAATTGTCTGTAGGCCATACAAATATTTGTTCCGTGCGGGGATCGAGCCCGCCACACGCAACGCAGCAGTAAATTGCTTGAGCCACTGCCCCAACGGTGTTGTCCAACCGTGATATTTTTTTTATGGTTTTGTATGGTCGTACGTAACGCAACCTGACCCAGATATTGTTTTAGTAATAAATAGTAATTTGTTTGCCCATTATGTAAAAGACATATATTACATGGTTAACATGGTTTTCTAACAATGGCATACATCATGGAAAGCGTATGTTTTTAGCTTCAACTCACCACATTTTTACGTTTCATCAGTCTGGAAAGAGTGTCATCTAGTCGGCTGCGTGAAGGCACAGAGGAGGCCGCCGCGTCGGGGCTCTGCGTGCGGCGCGCCACGGAGAAGTCGTGCACGTCGCTCAGGTCCAGCGGCGCCGACAGGTCCACGGGCGCCGCGCCCGGCGTGGGGGCGGGCTGCGCGCGCTGGTGCGCCGGCGGCGGCGCGCCCGCCTCGCCCGGCGCCGCGCTGTGCGTGCCGCCCGAGTGCGCCGCCATAGGCACGGACAGCAGCGCGTGCAGCTTGGCGCGGTCGGTCTCGACGTCGATGGCGATGTGTCGCTTGGGCCCCTGTTTGCGCTCGTCCAGCGCGTCAGGCGCGGCGCGTGCGTCCTGCTTGGCGGCGGCGGGCCACTCGCGGTTCTGCACGGCGTGCGCGATGTGATGCAGGCGCGTCTCGAGCGCCCGCTCTGAGAACCATCGTTCCGGAGGCAACGTCTCCTCGATCCGGCCGAGCTTGGCCAGAGTCTCTAGTTCGGAGAGGGCGTCCGTGTCGTCTTCGGTGGTCCGATCGCAATTATTGGAGGTTCTCTTGCTTCGCCTCAGCGACATGCGCATCTCGCCGGCGGCCTCTTCAGAGACGGCCGCGTCTTCCTCGTCGGAAGATATCTTTTGTGCTTCGCTCTTAGTGCCGCTCTTGTGACTCGCATACCACTTGCTAGCGCAATCAGCGAAAGGCATTTTGGGGTCACAGAACAGTTTACTGTATGTATCACCCAATCCATGCCTGTAAAAAGTATTTTTAGTTAGAAGATAAGAATCTTGTAGAATGTCACTGTCGGTAAAATGGAATGAAATGATGTGATGGAATGAAATTATTTTGCGATATAATATGTATTAGTGTGATAAGCATGTCATGTTGCATGTTATGTTTTTATCCTTTTTTGTATTTTGTGTGTGCATAAATAAATAAATAAGAATTAATTTAATTTTGAGTGCTTTCTAGAAACATACATTTTTTTTGCCGACTCAGCTATTTTGATCTGAGACAGATTGATTTTTAATCAAGATAAGAATAAATCCGAAACTGGGTAGTAGAGCAAAATGGTTAGATGGACTATGACCTCGTATTTAAAGTTTTAACGATTCTAAAGCAGTATTTCATTTTTAACTTTTCAGCCTGTCTACTAGAGTCAAAAAAACGCAAGACTTTACAATCGGCGAACAAACTGGAACCACTTTCGCGCCATGGTCGACGATAGTCTACATCTTAAGATATCCCTAAAAACAAAAGATGAAATTGACAACGCTACCATAAATTTCACAAGAGTGGTGCAAGACGCATGCTGGATAAGCACTTCAGAGCCTAGTAACAAAAATCCTCGCCAAAATAGTGTCCCACGAGAAATCAGGGATATTATCCTGGAGAAGAGAAGGTTACGCAGAGTGTGGCACACTAGCCGACATCCCGATGACAAAAGAGCATTCAATAATTACAGCAAATCTCTGAAACAGACCATCAAGGAAATTGAAAATACGACTATTGAAGCAAATCTGTTATCGTTAACTGCTACTAACATAACGGACTACTCACTTTGGAAAGCTTGCAAAAATACAAACCAACCAATAAACCCAAAACCACCTCTGCGCCTAGAAGGAAATAGATGGGCTAGATCTCTCGAAATTATTTGTCCCCAATGAAGCCCAAAGGGTTTAGACCACAACACGCTACTACGGAGCAGATACACAGAATATTAGCGACTGCCTTGAGCGAAAGAAATATTGCTCCTCGGCGTTCCTCGATGTCCAACAGGCTTTTGACCGGGTGTGGCACAAGGGTCTCATGTGCAAAGTGAAAAAGCTATTACCCCACATCTTCTATCCAATCCTGGAATCTTACATCTGTGACAGGATCTTCCAAGTGAAAGAGGGAGACTGTATGTCAGGTTTCTATGACACACAGGCTGGTGTTCCACAGGGCTCAGTTCTTGGTCCTGTCCTATACACCATCTTTACTGCTGACCTACCGCAATCACCAGGAGTTACCATTGCTATCTACGCAGATGACACAACTGTATTGGCTACAAGCACAAGCTCAGTGAAATCAGCAAGTGGCTAAACAAATGGAGAATTAAAGCTAGTGCAAACAAATCAGTCCAAGTTACCTTTACTTTGAGAAAAGAAACCTGTCCCCCCGTGTATCTGGATGGAAGACAGCTACCTCACAATGACTCGATAAAATACCTAGGCTTACACTTGGACCGCCGACTTACATGGAACAAACACATAGAGTCCAAGCGTAACGCAATCAACTCTAAATATAGATGGCTGTACTGGCTGCTAGGAAGAAATTCCAGATTGTCAACTGATAACAAACTCCTGATTTATAAGTCCGTCATAAAACCAGTCTGGACATACGGGATACAACTCTGGAGTTCTGCCTGCATCTCCAACATTTACATAAACAAGATTCAAAGAACCCAAAACCTTACCATACCAAATAGCCTAAATCGGCTGAAACGCAGTAGGGTATTAGAACTGGGCAGTTGTGTTTAAGCTGCCATATCAAGTAGCAGTCATTCCTAATGAGGAATGACTCACCAGTTAATCGATCCATTAACTCATCTGCTCGTAGCCAGAAGGGCTGATTGCATGATTCGACAAGAAAAAAAAAACTTTTCAGCCTGAGAAATCGAACACAATTATATGGAAAACTAAAAAACAACCTGCATTAATGCACTTACCGATACTGTAGCTGGTAAGGATCAAACGCTGTGAACAAATATAATGTGTGAAAAATAAAAGCTATCTTTAATTTGTTCCATATTTATTTCTTTAAAGTACATAAAATGACACTATCTTTGATTTACACATAATATTGCAGTATTTGATCCTTATCAGCAACACTAAACACAGGATTATTTTTACATAATGAATTGAATGCGATTCCTGGCTCAACTAGACTATAATAAAAGAACTAAAAAAAAAGGCATGTATTTAACGCGGCGACTAAGTAAACCGAATATGGGTATTAAAAAATATTAGACTGGGTACCATTTATAATGGGTTGGCAGCTAATAAGGAATATCATCTATACTAATATTATAAAGCTGAAGAGTTTGTTTGTTTGTTTGAACGCGGTAAACTCAGGAACTGCTGGTTGGATTTGGAAAATTCTTTTTGTGTTGGATAGTCCATTTATCGAGGAAGGCTATAGGCTATATAACATCACGCTACGGCTAATAGGAGTGGAGCATAAATGAAAAATGTTTCAAAAACGGGAAAAGGTATTTCCTTTTTGAGAGCATCCGCTGCGTGCGCTGCGAAAACGGTTTAAGTTACGCAAATATCATGTACTAGCTGACCCACGCAACTTCGTCTGCGTCACATAAATATAGCTTATAACCTTTCTCGATATATCGACTATCCGACATAAATTAAGCTAAATCGTAACAAACAAAAAATCTTATCTTTCTTCTTTATTATAATAGTTTAGATGGTTTAGATTAGCCTAAATTATATTAAAGTGTGAATTACTATAGGTATCTCTTACTGTTAAATACATATACGATAACACTCTGTACTTGTAAACGTTATGATGCAGTAAATATTTTGAATTTGAATTTCCCGGAAAGAATCTCCCTACATTGCGACGCTCGAATTATTTTGCCGCGCGAATATTTTTACATTGCGATATCTTTTAAGATATTTGTTTAAACTGTTTAGAGTATAGGGCACAAATATTCTATATTAAATTTTCCTTCTAACAAACACATTTACTTAGATATAGATTAATACCATATGGGTTAAAAAAGCTTCGCAAAAAATAATTATTTTTAACCTAACAGTTTAATAGTAAAAAAAGGTTACAGTGAGTCAATCTTAAAAGATAGATATATGATGTCGCGGACATTTTTTTAGAAATTTTAAAGAGGAACAATTCCTTCCTAAGTGATATTTGCGTAACTTAAACCGTTTTCGCAGCGCACGCAGCGGAAGCTCTCAAAAAGGAAATACCTTTTCCCGTTTTTGTAACATTTTTCATTTATGCTCCGCTCCTATGAGCCGTAGCGTGATGTTATATAGCCTATAGCCTTCCTCGATAAATGGACTATCCAACACAAAAAGAATTTTAAAATTCCAACCAGCAGTTCCTGAGTTTACCGCGTTCAAACAAACAAACAAACAAACTCTTCAGCTTTATAATATTAGTATAGATGAAGAAATTGTTCCTCTTTAAAAGATCTAAAAGAAAGTCCGCGACAGCATATATCTATCTTATAAGATTGACTCACTGTAACCCTTTTTTACTATTAAACTGTTAGGTTAAAAAGAATTATTTTTTGCGTAGCTTCTTTAACCCATATGGTATTAAATCTAAATAAATATGTTTGTTAGAAGGGAAATTTAATAAAGAATATTTGTGCCCTTTACTCTAAACAGTTTAAACCAATATCTTAGAAGATATCGCAATGTAAAAATATCCGCGCGGCAAAATAATTCGCGCGTCGCAATGTAGGGGGATTCTTTCCGGGAAATTCAAATTCAAAATATTTACTGCATCATAATGTTTACAAGTACAGAGTGTTATCGTATATGTATTTAACAGTAAGAGATACCTATAGTAATTCACACTTTAATATAATCTAAGCTAATCTAAACCATCTAAACTATTATAATAAAGTAGAAAGATAAGATTTTTTGTTTGTTACGATTTAGCTTAATTTATGTCGGATAGTCGATATAGCGAGAAAGGTTATAAGCTATATTTATGTGACGCAGACGAAGTTGCGTGGGTCAGCTAGTAATAAATAAAAGTTAGTATACAATAAAATCAGTTAGGGGCTCCGTTTTAATTTAAACTGATATCAAGTTTTTCTTTTGGCAACTGAATCTATCTATATCTATAAATGCGAAAGGTCACTCACTGACTCATCACGAAATCTCAAAAACCGCTGGACGTACAAAGATGATTTTTGGCAGGGAGGTAGTTTATGGTTAGTAGACGTCCGCTAAGAACGGATTTTGCGACAGGGCCGGATTAGGGTGGTCTAAGGGCCCTCGCAAGTTTGTATGAAAGTCCTTAATTTTTGTGCTACAATCTTGATTTTTGGCAAAGACGTAGTTTATAGTCAGTCGACGTTTGCTATGAATTAATTTTGCGACAGGGCCGGATTAGGATGGTCTAAGGGCCCTCACAAGTTTTTATAAAAGTTCTTCATTTTTCGTGCTACAATCTTCATTTATGGCAGAGACGTAGTTTATAGTCAGTAGGCGTCTGTTATGAATTAATTTTTCGACAGGGCCGGATTAGGGTGGACTATGAGCGCTCGCAAGTTTGTATGAAAGTCCTTCATTTTCTGTGCTACAATCTAGATTTTTGGCAGAGACGTAGTTTATAGTCAGTCGACGTCTGCTATGAAATAATTTTGCGACAGGGCCGGATTAGGGTGGTCTAAGGGCCCTCACAAGTTTGTATGAAAGTCTTTAATTTTTCGTGCTACAATCTTGATTTTTGGCAGAGACGTAGTTTATTGTCAGAAAGCGTCTGTTATGAATTAATTTTGCGACAGGGCCGGATTGGGGTGGTCTATGAGCCCTCGCAAGTTTGTATGAAAGTCCTTCATTTTTTGTGCTACAATCTTGATTTTTGGCAGGGATGTAGTTTATAGTTATTAGACGTCTGCTATGAACGGATTTTGCGACAGGGTCGGATAAGGGACGTCTAAAGGATATCACAAGTTTGTCTGAGTCTTTCATTTTTTGTGCAACAATCTTGATTTTTTTCAGGGACGGAGTTTATGGTGAGTAGAGGTTTGCTAAGAACAGATTTTGCATTAGAGTCGGATTAGGGAGCTCTAAAGGCTCTCGCGAGTTTGTATGTAAGTTTGATTTTTGTACTACCGTCCTGAAATTTAGCAAGTGTATTATGTAACTTTTTTTTTGTGACGATCTGGACTAAGGGCTCCCGCAAGTATATAAATGAAATCCTTGGCGTTTTGGAGCCGAAAATTGGTAGAGATATAGAATATAGTTAAGACATATGTATTTGTATGTGTGGGAACAGATTTTATGACAGGGCCAGTTTAAGGGAATATAATCGCTTCGATTGGCATTTGTCATTCGCTTTGGCATAGTACATCCAGAGGCAGTCCCACACATACATACACGTCATAATTTCCTCGCGAACGAAGTCGCGGGCAACGGCTAGTGATAAATAAATATAAAAACGGACATACATACATACATACATACACGTCAAACACATAACCCTCCTTTTGGGCTTCGCCGCAGTCGGGTAAAAATAATAGCTGTTTATACAATTATGTTGTGCAACTTTTAAAAGCTTTAAATAATAATAAAAAAAAACAATAATAAACTCAAAAATTACATGCAGAAAAAATATTTTGTGGCTGCTTTTTCAACAAACTTTCTCAGAGGAGAAGGTCTCGACTCGATTCGACTAGTGTGTTTTTTAATCTCGGAGACTAAAATGACTACGTCTGTCAGACAAACACAGTGACTTCAGTTAACGAGTAACTGTAGTTACTGTGTTTTCATTTACGAGGGCAGACGTGGGTTATCAGTTTTTTGTAATTCTTAAATAGTGACGTGCCTCTACCACAGAACATAAAGAACAGGAGAAGTGCTAAGTGACGAAATCTGTATCGGAACCAGTGTCGCCAAACTAACACAATCAAACCATTAATCATACAGTGCACTACAACTAAACAATTTGTTTGATTGGTCGTTTCAATTTCAATCACAACTAGCGTAACTCACAGATTCTACATTTTAAAAATATACCTTCGTGGTATTACGTTTTGCTTCACTCAGAAATAAAATACGACGTTTTGTAATCAGCAATCATACTAGAAATGATTGCCTAGTAAATTCCGCTATTCGTCCATAGATGGCAGTATTTTCAATGGACGCAATAATACACTTAAAAACTGCAGTAATAAGGATTATATTCGCGTCACAGGTCTGTATTTTTTGCTACTCGGCCAAGGAAGAGCACATTAAGCTTTTATCTATATTATCGATATTCGATAGATAACCAATTTATTTTGAAAAAAAAGTTTGTAGTATTATAAACAAATAATTGTACCTAATAATAATTATAAATAATACAACAAAATAAAATGCAATATTTTATTACTTACATAAAACTATTTAAAACAAACCCAAACAAATAAATAATAACAGAGTTTTTCTATGAGAAAATTCTAAGGAGTTAACATAAAAGAGAAATTATGCATGCGTCTTTGGGAAACCTAAAACATAATTATGATTAATGAGTGATAGATATAAGAGAGATACTTTTTTTTAAACTACTTCCATCATCATCATTCATCATTTCAGCCAAAAGACGTCCACTGCTGGACATAGGCCTCCCCCAGGCGTCGCCACATTGACCGGTCCCGTGCGTCTCTCATCCAGCGGGTTCCTGCAACCTTGACCAGGTCATCGGTCCACCTAGTGGGAGGCCTTCCAATGCAACGTCTTCCGGTTCGCGGTCGCCATTCCAGAACTTTTCGGCCCCATCGGCCATCCGTTCTGCGAGCAATGTGCCCTGCCCATTGCCACCTAAGTCTGGCGATTCTTCGGGCTACGTCGGTAACCTTGGTTCTCATGCGGATGTCCTCATTTCTGATTCGATCACGCAAGGAAACTCCGAGCATAGCCCTCTCCATTGCCCTTCGGGTGACTTTGAGCTTTCTGATAAGGCCCATTGTGAGCGACCACGTTTCGGTCCCGTATGTAATCACTGGCAACACACACTGGTCATAGACTTTCGTCTTGAGACACTGGGGTAAGTTGGACGAGAAGATACTGCGCAGCTTCCCGAACGCTGCCCAGCCGAGTCGGATTCGACGATTGACCTCTTTCTCGAAGTTAGATCTACCCAACTGGACCGTTTGTCCCAGGTAGACATTAGAGTCTCCGATCTTGATAGGAGTGGGTGTTACATGAACATTCGACATAACCTTGGTTTTGTCCATGTTCATTTTAAGACCCACTCTTTCGGAAGCTCTACTGAGGTCATCGAGCATTTTACTGAGGTCTTCCATGGTCTCAGCCATGACCACTATATCGTCGGCAAACCGAAGGTGAGTGATGTACTCGCCGTTGACATTGATGCCAAGTCCTTTCCAATCCAGAACCTTGAAGACATCCTCCAATGCAGCGGTGAACAGTTTCGGAGATATGACGTCTCCCTATCTCACACCGCGCTGCAGAAGGATAGGTTCCGTGGTCTGGTCCTGAAGTCGGACTGACATGGTGGCGTTTTTGTACAAACACTTCAACACCTCCATGTACCGGTAGTCGATTTGGCACCGTTGGAGAGACTGCAGTACAGCCCAAGTCTCGATCGAATCGAAGGCTTTCTCGTAGTCCACAAACGCTAAACAGAGAGGCAGGTTATACTCTTCGGTCTTCTGTATAACTTGCCGCAGCGTATGTATGTGGTCTACGGTACTGAAGCCTTTTCGGAATCCGGCTTGTTCGGGAGGCTGGAAATCGTCGAACCTGCGTGCGAGACGATTCGTGATGACTCTTGAAAACAACTTGTAGACATGGCTTAGAAGTGAGATGGGCCTATAGTTCTTCCAACTTAGAGCCAATTAAAATGTTGTAATCGTAATTATTGCACTGCAGCATAATACTATTTACTAGTGAATATTTTGGATTTCATTTAAACTAATATTATAAATGCGAAAGTAACTCTGTCTGTCTGTCGCGCTTTCACACCAAAACTACCGATTGACTGAACCGATTGAATGAAATTAGGTACACAGATAGTCCAGAGCCTGAAAAAGGACATAAGTAGGCTACTTTTTAAGGTTGTGGAATCTTGTGGAATCAGTATACCTACAGGATTTAGAAAATACGGATGGTTCGGCGCGGATAGGTGCGTGATGCCATATACTATTTCATATAAAGATTTATAAAATGCGATGACTGCGGCGATTGCGGCGCGGTCTAGTGCGCGTTCACCTTTGGTGCGAAAAAAGGGTTGAAAGGGAGGGATGAAGAGATTACTTTTGGTCGCGATAACCGACATCGGTCGCGGTAACCAACATTCACGCGGACGAAGCCGCGGGCATCAGCTAGTATCTTTATAATAATAATCACTTTATTATTATGGTTTGGTGGTCTCTATGGTCCTTACTTCATACTTTATTTAAACAGGTATATTTCGGTGGTAAAGATGCCATCATACAAAAGAAAAACATTGTCAATATTATTGTGTCAGTTTTTACGTAAAATGTCAATGCAATTCTCAATCATTATTAAAATTTGTAAAAGTTTGATTCTATATTAGCTACAAAACTTATGTAACTTTAATGTTGCACAGGTACATAAACCTCTCAAAATAAATTTTGTGTATGAATATTAGGATCTTTGTATTGAAATGTTAAACAGTAAGTATACATTGTTTTATTTTATCGATATCTATCATCAAATCTGCAACCGATCTTAACCACATCACTGATTGAGTAGCATGGAACTTTCGAGAACAAAAAATGATCCATGTTCGAAATAGAACAATCGACATTCGATCTAAAATAAACTTTATTTCAATGGGAAAAGGTTGATTGACACTCCAAAATCGCACAATACGGCATTTTAATGCAAAAATTAAATTGGCGGGAGACTAGGGCCTCGAAGTGATGTCAAAACACGACTAAGTCAAAAATCTGAGTTTGCGGGACACCGCAGAGTAATGTCAGCCGTACCACGCCTACTTTGCATTTCTACTGTTCTTTATGTTCTGTGGCCTCTACCGTAAATTGCCGTTAGTAAAATCAAGTAATATCGTTTTTTTATTCATAATAACCTATCCTGAATTCCTGAGTAAAGAGATTCGTTTCTATAAAAGGGCTTTGGGCTATACAGTATATCCCAAAGAGTGAAATCGTCCATTATGTCTTCAAAATTTAATTTAGGGTCAGGTATTTTCGGCGAGCTAAAATGTTTATTCTCTTTGTGCTCCTTCAGCACCCTGTAGATTGAAGGTATAGAAGATATTTAACTAACTACATTTACCAATAAAGTTAATTCTGTCACTAATAATTGAGTTTTCGTCTTTATTTAAAAAAAAAAATGTTTAGTAACATTATAAGTTTTTAAACTGACACTACTGGTCACTGACACTACTATTAATACTATGACCGGAATATTTAACATGTAACATTATTATTATTGATTGATTTTTATTATTATTGTATGTGTTTAGTAACATTGTTCCCTCGGTTGAGGAATTTGAATTTTTCTTACGTTTTTTTGCAATTTGCCGGTCAGTGTCAAGAATGCCGTTTTCATCAAATAGTCATTCAAGAGACCTTTATGAACTGAGACGGTTGTATTGGTGATTTTAATCATTATTACTCAGTAAATAAACATTTGTTATTGTCGCGAATCCCATTTTATTTAACATACAACTTGACAAATAAAAAGGTCATGGTTCCTTTGTTGATATACGATATCGATGATTTTAAAACCAATCATGATGTAAAACAGCTGAGGAGCATTGAGTTAAAAGTAAAACACAAACAACTTACTTGCAGACACCTAAAACCAACAGTTTATCATGTCGAGCCGGCTGCCACCACGGAGGAGTGTCCGGTGAGCGCTCACATAAAGCCAATCGAGTATCGAGTGCGGGATGAGGTGCGACTTCTTCACGTAATACTCGTAGCAGATCAATCCTGTTAAAAGGTCATAAATTAAAATCGGTTCACGTTCATGCACACACAGAGACATGTTAAACTTATAACACCCCATCTTTTTTGCGTTGGGGTTTAAAAACTTATAAAGATGTTGACTCAGAATCGGTCACAATATCAAATCAATATTTTTATAGAAAATAATGTAATATAAAAGCGGTACCTTTCAAGAGTAGCGATAGCTCTCTCTTCTCCTATAGGCTCAGCTTTTAAATCTGCTCTTGTCGGCAGCTCAGCTTCTCCCACAGAAAGTCCACACTGTCTCTTGCACATCGCCATAAATGCTTTTAAATAATCAGTTAGAGCGTCATCGCTTTTACTGTCTAATCGTGCAAGCGTTCTAAAGCGACTCCAACGAAGACTTTTAGTGGTTGGGTCGAACTCCACTCCATAAGACGCAACAGTACGACGGAATGCTTCTTCGTCTGCGCGCGTCCAACGCCATTGTGACACTTCATCTCTGGCCAGCTGGTCCATCCGCTCTCGGCGCTCCATCTTCTGAACGAAATTCTTACTTAATAATCTTGATATACATAATGATTCTTCCTTATTTAGAAACGATGATTCAAGTTGAAACATTATACGATAAATGATCGAACGTCAGGGGATCTCCCTACCGTCCGTGCCTAGCAGAGTACATTACGAAGTAGATCGTTAATAGTCGCTAAGGGTGTCATAAGCTCGAAAGTCTGACAACCAGTCTTACAAAGGGGTATCATATTAACCAGTAGCTGGGTTGTAGAGGCTATTCGTTCCATGGCTCTGCGTTTAGTTACTTTTAATGGAAAATGCCCCTAGTTAACATTAATAAATGTGAAAAGCAAAAATTAGGACACAATTATTTTTAAAACGGTTCCCATACATTTTTGACAACAACGATAACTCAACAACTATTTTTGTCAATTATTCAAGTCACCAATGAAACTCGTTATCAACGTCAAGTCTCTTATATTACGCACCTTAGCTCTTTGTTGCATTTTAAGCTCTTCTCGTTTGTAGTTTCTTTGATATGCAGTTATTAGTCTGCGGAGTCTCGTATTCAAATCTTGCATAGAGGGCCACAAATGTCCACCACTACTGCTTTGTGTACTGTCATCATCAGGCCGAGGCGAAGCTGCGGGGGATGTGGCTCCAGCTCCACTAGATACATCGTCTGTGCAATCTTCATCTCCAACTACACTACCCCTCACCTTCCTTTCTTCACTCCTGTAAAATTTATGATAAATTAAAAAAATAACCATATTTGCAGCTACAATACGTTTTGTGCAACTTGTATCAGCGCAAAATAAAACGAAAGGTAAATACCCTCAAGGTATTTAGAAAATGATTGAGACATGCTAAGTTGTTTTGTCATGAATTTGTTGTGTTGGCTAGTGTAAGTTAAGTTGACAGAGTGTACTACGTTCATCTTGTTGCTTTCTACGAGTAAATTAATTAATAATAGAATTTCATACAGTTTTCATGTTCCGATACGTGCGAATTAACTGAGTTTTCATATTCCATTTTGAAACCAGTGCGATGACAGCATCTAAAGCTGTATTTGATAAAGTAACTACTCGAGGGTGTATTTTTCATTTTAAAAAAGCTGTCCAAAATAAAGCTAAACTGATTGGAATTACAAAAAAATCAAACATGTCAAGGGCTCATGTGAGGCGTTGTATGGCGTTGGCATATCTTCCAAATACTGAAGTTTCAGATGGTTGGCGTTATGTTTTGAGTGAGTGTATACAGAAGGATGACAAAACAGCGCAATTTAACAATTATTTTCAAAATACTTAGATAGAGAAGAAATCCATCTTGTCTGATAAATGGTGTTTTTATAATATCCGGCACAAAACTAATAACGCTATAGAATGGTGGAACTCGAGACTGAATAGGACAATAAAGAGCAAACCTAACATAGCAGTTTTATTAAATACTCTTAAAAAAGATGCCTAATATCATTCTAATCTGTGGGAAAATCAAGGTTTTATTTCAAAAAGAACGGAAGAAAGCATAAGGAAAAAAAAATTAATAGCAGTTTGCGGGAGTTTATTGATAATGAAATTAGCCTCGGGCATTATATAGAGAAATTATCATATTAGTGATATGCAAAATTTCGTAGTCGTTGATTTTTTGGTTACATTTTTTTTTTGTGCCTAAATACTAAGGTTCCAATTATTCGGGTTTTTTGTTATTAATTAATGTTTTCTCACATATGTTTCAAAATGTATATATAATTCTTAATAACATATTTAAATGTATCTACTCATATTTATAACAAAGTAAGTAGTAAAACCTAACCTAACCTGTCATTTTTATTTAGGAAAATTGCTTAATAATCTGATTTTCCAGTACTTATAATAATTTTATGTTCATAATAAAAAAACGATTCTTATACATAGGAGTATTTTTGTTCGATTTAACCACGATATGGTTTGAGATATCCCACGAGAGGTCTTGCGTTTATTCTGTTACACGTTGTTTATATATACACCTGCTCCCCCATCCCCGCTCCCCCCACCCCTCTCCCGTTGTCAGCCTTTCTCTCTTTCCGCCGCTTTTAAATGCATGAACTTTTATTTAAAAAAAAAACAAAAAAAATCCCCTTCCTAGTTTGTATATTTGGCCGATATGACCACATTAATATGACTTAGGTGACGACTCATCCGAACTTGCGGATGAGTCGTCGCCTTAAAGTTTTGAGAGGGTGACGTTTCATCCGCGGATGAAATATTTTGCGGATGAGTTGCCACCTAAGTCATTCAAAAGTGCCTGTTACTGGCCTACTTGAAATAAATATTTTTGACTTTGACTTTGAACGATGAAAGCCCCCTCCCATAATTTTATGTTATCTAGTTCATAACATCGACAGATTTAGATTAATTTTCAGACTATCTGTTACCCGCTGATTCACTCGCATTCAGTTAAAACCAAGTCACATAAGATTTGGGTATAATCTTGTAAAATATTAAAACACGTCAACAATACTAAAATCTATCGATAGCTATTTACATATAAATTTTCGTGTCAGTGTTAGTTGCAATGAAACGGAAATGGCTTGAGCGATTTTTATGAATAGATTTTTATGAGTGTGTATATTCAGTAGGTCGTAATACATAGTAGATTGTATCATAAGGGAGCAAAATAATATTTTTACGGAAAGGACGCTTTTTTGAATCCAGAACGAAGTGAGGGATTCTAGAGTAGAATCCCGAACGTAGTGAGGGATTCTTTAGTAGAATCCTGAATGTAGCGAGGGATTCAAAGTACGTCGCCCGAGCCAAAAATATATTTTACGCCCAAGTGATACACTCAACTTTTCATCACTCTCTATGAGAAAAAATAAAAGGCGCCTCATCTCATATTATATTGTTATATTATCCTTACATATTAAAAAACAAAGTCGCTATTTTTGTCTGTTTGTTTGTCTGTATGCTTAAATCTTTAAAACTACGCAACGGATTTTGATGCGGTTTTTTTTAATAGATAGAGTGATTCAAGAGGAAGGTTTTAGTATATAATTTGAACGACATCCACGCGGGTGAAGCCGCGGGCATCAGCTAGTTTTTTAATAAAACATATAGTAACGACAAGTTTAAATCCATCAGACATCCTCTTCAGATACGCTATTAATTACGATTATGTGTCCAGTTTTACGTCGTTATTAAGACAACACGTTACTTAACAACTTTCTACTCGAAAGAGTAGAAGGTTGTTTAGTTTTGGCTATTTACTGGAAGTAGGCCAGAAACGCAGAAAAATTCTTTGCACCCTCTTGCATTTCTCCATTCAATAAAATTACCATAGGCTTTCATATATTTCTCCCGCGATTTTGCAGGTCAGTTCACATACTTTCAGAAGTTAATTCTATACTTCCACTGTCACTTGAAGAATTCATTTTTCAAAACAAAACCATGAATTTCAAGAAATCCGTGAGAATTGAGAATTTCAGCGCTGTAAATCAATATAAACTGAACTATGCGCATTTAGAGTAGAAAGCTTTTTCATGAAAGCAAAGTCGGCCAGTCATCACAATTTTTTTTTTTTTTAGTTACCGCGCCTCCTCGCACCGTACAGCCAACACTTACAGGCAGTAAAATACAATTTGCGTTCGATTTCAATGAACGATTCATGTTCTAAATTCAAATCTCATTACTGCCCGCTAAAAAGTCTAATGGAGAAAAGAGATACTTTGCTCCCGCATAAAGAGGAACAAAACGACACTTTTCGAATTGAAGGTATGAAATAGTAGATTGTACACCAAGTGCATAAAACACCATTTTGCGCGAGACGTTTATCCATCCGATGCGAGCTTGCGAGCGAGGATGGATATAAAGTAGGTAGAGAGTAAAATGGGTTTTATGGACGAGTTTTACACTCTACTTTTCACTTCGATTGCGAGGAAATGCAACAGGAACTTGTAAATATTGTAAAAATAATTATGGTTCCCGCCAATTAACTTTTTTTTTTCAGTAGGAAACTTGACATAACACCTGACTTATGTCGTTACTGCTCAGTTATAAAAACATTTTGAGCAAGCCTATTGCCATCAACCAATGAAATTAGGAGCAAGCCTATTGCCATCAACCAATGTAATTAGGAGCAAGCCTATTGCCATCAACTGATGTAATTAGGGACAAGCCTATTGCCATCAACCGATTATGTAATTAGGAAAAGCCTATTGCCATCAACCAATCTTATTAGGAGTAAGCCTATTGCCATCAAACGATGTAATTAGGAGCAAGCCTATTGCCATCCACTGATTTAGGTAATTGAGAGCAAGCCTATTGCCATCAATCAATGTAATTAAGAGTAAGCCTATTCCCATCAAATGATGTAATTAGGAGCAAGCCTATTGCTATCTACCAACCTAATTAAGAGCAAGCCTATTGCCATCAAGCGATTTAGGTAATTGGGGGAAGCCTATTTCCATCAACTTTCCTTAATATAATAATAATATTTTTTTATAATAATTTATTCAATAAAAAAAAGTTTGCAATGTTACTTATTATTCTTAAGGCTAGTTTTATACATTTACAAAAGAATTTACCATCTGTAACCGAACTAGGCAAAAGCCTGTATTTCGGTAATCAGCGCCAAACCCCTCAAACATTAATAATTAATGGTAGCCATAAAATCAAATAGACATGTTAACTTTTAGTGGGTATACAACAAAAAAAAATCAGCAAAACAAATTAAAATTTGAAAATTGATATTGTTAAAGTAAAATTTAAATTAATTATAAAATCGTAGAGGCAAAAAAAATAATAAAAATCATAAACTATTTTCCTGTGCATAAAATCACAAATAAATTAGATCATTAAATTAAAATCAAAGAAGCATAATAAAGAATAAAATCGGAAGAAATCATCTCAAAAATTCAATAATATTAAAACACTTAAAATAAAGTAAATCCATAAATAATATCTTTGAAACAAATAATAAAACCATAACAATAACGTCATGTAGATTCAATATTAATTAATAAAATTCCTAAGATAAAAACAAAGCAATATTAATAAACCTAAATCCTTGTATTCGTAATGAAAAGCAGTAATCCCTTGTTCTTTTAGAATACTAGCGAAACGAATTAAATTAAAGAGGTTATTCTATGAATTTGAAGTTGTTCCTGTGGCTGTTGGGCCGATTACCTTGGTCTTCGACGAAGATTTTACTTTATTCTCTGGACTCTAGAGCATAAAGTAAAATCTTCTATATTTCTTCTTCTATCTAGAGCATAAAACGCGACTTTATGTCGCCTACGCACGACATAAAGACGAATTTTAGAGCGAGAGAAGTGAAAAGTACTTTTTCTCAAAAATGGTATGTAATGTTGCCATAACATCTCTAAAAAGTATCCAGAAAGTGAACTTTACCGGAGACTTATTCACAACTGTCCAGTAAGAAGCGAGATTTTAAACTTGGAATCTCCTACTGTCCAGTAAGTAAGTATGTAATTTACTTACTGGACACTAGGTCATCCTCTTTAGATCTGTTTAGAAAAAAAAAACATAATACCAGACGCAGATTAGAGTTTAGCCATTATAACATGGTTATAGAAGGGAGGTTCCAAATATATATCTATCTCTCTTTTTGGTATGACATTTTATGAGATACATATATTTTTGGAACCTTAAACAGCCATTTTATACGTTGCGTTTTGTACTTAGTAATGTTGTAGAAGTATAGTGTGGGATTTTATGATTGTATTTAGTAATTTCAGTTTCTATATAAGTTTTTTCTAAAGTTGTTTCCTAAACTGCCTCGTTGGTCTAGTGGTCGCAAGCTCGACTGCAGAGCGTGAGGTCCAAAAAGTGCTATTGTGTTTTTCACATATGAATGTAACCTTCAATATTAATTAAACGAATTTGTTGTTAAACTTTCTTTAATTTTTGAGAAAAGCATTATACAAACCTCAACCAGTAAGAAAGCCATCCTGGCGTCGTATATAACCAGACCTCACCTGCGGTTCGGTCCGTTTAACTCATACTTGGCCAGGAAGGCTTACTTACTGGATTCTGCAGTAATGTACTATATACTACACTTGCTTAGTAAGTGTACCAATACTACCCCACTAAAAGGCTTGAAAGCTGTTCATTACTGCCCTGAAAATCAGGGTAGTAATGAGTTCATTACTAACGCGTTTTGTTTTTTTAAGTCTTGATGACGTTGGCAATCAAACAATTTAATTTATGCAGTGGAAAAGTGAAACAAGCTAAGTGTAGTATAAAGCAGTATATTTCACTCGAGGGTAAGTACAGATTACTAAACTCGTGTGGTTCACGGCTCAAATGCACACTAGATTAGTAATCTGTGCCTTACTCCCCTTGGTGAATAAATAGCTATTTCACCCTCCGAACCCCACCCGAAGGTAGGGTAGGTGGAAAAGGTGCAATGCAACGCATACAGGGCGCAGCTAACAAAGCTTTTCGCATGATTCTGTCACAATAACATTTTGAGGTTAAGAACATACTCACGATACGACGACGCATTGTGGCAAGTTGCCGTCAGTTGACGTCATGCCGTCGTGGAAATCTAAGAAGACACGACGCAAGGATTTACGTGCACCGTAAAATTCAGGCCACAATATAGTACATTGTGTCGCATAAATTAAATTTTCGTTTCCGTCAGTGTTAAATTTTTAACCAATTTAAAAAAAGGGGCGGATCTTAATTATGTTGTATTTCTTTATATTTGATACCTAATAAATTCATCATTTAACAGCCGATTAGAAAAGATCTTTTTTATGTGAATGGATATTATACTTTCCGATTGGTCCCATGGTAACTTTGTATGGCCTAGTTGCGTCGTTTTTTTTTCCAGCGGCCACTTTTAATTTTCATGTTATTTTGTTGTGCTGTGTTAAGTACACATATATGTTCAATTATTTTTGTCCTAAGTGATTTCAAAGCTGAGATATTTGCATTTGAAGTTGTTAAAAATTTCGCCAAAATACTTCAATTACTGTCCTGCTTAAAGAAATCTTAGACCATCTGGCAATGTGATGTTGGTATTCTGTGTCTTGGGTAATAATAAAACACATTATTATACCTACTCTATTAATAAATAAATAAAATAACCATAAACCACTAACCACCAGTAGCTTGGACCCTGATCCCGGTATCGGACCCGAGCCTGATATCGGTGGACATATATTTTATAACATATATTTGAAAATGTATAGGTATTATGTGTAGAAAAAAATAATAAACGACATAATAAAATAAAATAAAATCCATTTTTTTCAGGCTTCCTCATATTTAAATTAAACGTTATTTACATTTGAAAAAAAAAAACAATAGTAAAAATTTAAAAAATAAAGTACATGATAAGTAAAAACGAAATTAACGAAGAGATTTTTTAAGTAAAAATTGTGCCGGCGGAGTCAAATTACTTTAATATCTGCCCCATCCCATGTACCATATAATGGATATTACATGCGAACAGCAGCCTAAGGTCCGTTTCCCAATTATACATGAGCAATAGGGGCCCAATCGTCTGTTAAACTACACACATCAAAAGTGTCTAGGGATCAACATATATTTTTGCAATAACTTTTCTCCTGATTGATATTAATTAAAAATTTCTTTAAGGATTCATCAAATAAAGTGTTTTCGTTTGTCACAGTAACGATAAACCAAGTCACCTTTGCATTAATAAAGAAATTTGCCATTTTCCTAATAAAGGGATTTTTGACATTTGAACCACTAACATTAAAGTTCGAAAAAAAGACTGAAAACAGTTTTCTTTAAAATTTTATTGGGTAACTTAAACAATTAATAATCCGTGTTTCTACCGCGAACACTAACAACACAAGAACATCGGTTTGGCATACTCAAAATGAGTTCATCCAAATCACGCTGTGGAATGGCCGCCCATGTTCGTTGCAACAACAAAAAAAGGTCTTCTTGCGACTGGATACCCTTCATATTCGGCAGAGCTCTTCTCTGTAGCATATCCCATGCATGCTCAATCGGGTTCAAGTCTGGCGACTGAGCAGGCCAGGGCAGGACATTGATGTTAGCTGCGGCGAGAGTCTGTCTTACAACTCTTGCGGTGTGCGGTCGTGCAATATCATGCATTAACTGAAATAAGAGACCGATTTGCACTTGTAGAGGAACGATGACGTCTGATACAATCGTCTCAGCATAAATTTGAGCGTTGAGGTTGCCTCTGATCCAAATCAACTCAGTTCTTCCGCCGATCCAAATACCCGCCCATACCATGATGGTTCCACCACTATAAGGATGGACTTCCTGGCAGGATTTTAATCGCTGTTGGCGTCCAGGGGTTCTCCTGCAGTGTCGTATACGTCTTGTATCCGGTCTCATACCAAAACGAGACTCATCAGAAAAGCACACGAAACGCCATTGTTCTTCTGCCCAATTTCTGTGTTCAAGAGCCCATTGATATCGAATCCTACGATTGTGCATTGCTATAGGTGGTACCCGTAGCGGTCTTCGGGAATGAAGGTTCACTTCATGCAAGCGGTTTCTGACTGTTTGGTCGCTAATTAAGTTCCCTGAAGAGTGATGAAGCCTCACGGCTAACATCATGGCGGTTATTGTTGGAGCTCTTCGAGTTAAGATTTGAATGTATCGGTCTTGTCTCCGTGTGGTGCAGCGATACCGTCCTCCATGGCGCTCAGCCACGGTACCAGACACCAGTGCTTCGGTAACGTGTCCAAAGTCGACTCTGACTTGTATTCAGAGCTAAAGCCACAGTACGTTGCCGGGAACCAGCTTCTATCATTCCCACGGCTCTGAGCATTTCTTCCCTGCTTAAATGACGTCGCCGCTCCATAATAACGTTGGTTTTAATCAGTAGTAGGGAAACAGTAGCACTATATAATGTCTTCAATGCGTTGTATGTTTTTATAGGGAAAATATTGACAGCTGATTTTCATCTTTTATTCGAATTTGATTGACAGTTCCTGATTCAAATAATGAAATGCACCAAAAAGGATCCATATAAATTTATAAAATCATAAATTTATTACAATGCCACATCTCAATCTCAAGAAATCCGCATAAAAATGCTTGATCCCTAGACACTTTTGATGTGTGTATATGATCTTCGACGAGTCCCACCAACACGATTTAAACTTCGTCGGCAACAGATGCAAAATGCACTGTTTATTATATCCATAGCGGTATACAAGCAAATCGTATCGTTGGGTCAGTCACAAAACACAAACGATCACGATGTCCAAGGAAAAACCAAGTCGCATGCATCGGCTCATAGATGACAGACATCGAGCCATGCATTTACGTCATTATATTTGAATTATTTTATTTAGAATTCTCAAAAAAATACGGCAGGTAACAAAAACAGTGCAATGGAGTATAATAACTTCTTCGATTTTAATGAGCCATTCAAAACCAAATATCTCCGTTCCGATTAGATTTAGAGAAATGCATCCATAATATTTTTGATTCCTTTATTCTGTTCTTTCAAAATATCCAAGTTTCATTACTGGCCGCGCAACTTCAAAACGACGCCAACTTTACCCAAACCCCTTTCATCAAAATCGGTTCAGTAGCTTGGTTGACATGACGTTCCTTAATACCTTCTAGTCATCATCATCAGCCTATAATGTTCCTACTGCAGGGACTCAGGCCTCATCTCTAGGAGAGAGATGGGCTATTATAGCTCATCCCTTTCCTAGAGAGGAGGCCTAGTGCGGGTTGGTACTTGGTAGACGACAAATGTCTTTGAACTTTTTGGTTCTAACACATGCTGGTTTCCTCACGATGTTTTCCTTCAACGTTTTGAGAATAGCGGTGATGAAATAAATTACACAAAGTAATGCGGCTGCCTGGGTTCGAATCCCCGACTTACTCTTCGTAAGTCGGGGATTTGGGCGAAATAATCCACAAAGAAAGGACTGATCGCCCGCCTGGTGTCTGCCGGCGTCCCCGAAGATAATAATAAAAAGTCGGGGATTGCCACCACTCACTGGCCACTGGGCCGCCACTGCTCTACCTATACCTTCTGGTAACAATGTAAAATTGAATCATAGCAACCAAGATATTGTCTGACATGTAAGGCTTAAGTAATAACATTTTATGCTTGTGACATTACGATGCAATAGAATTAGCTAAGTTTGTATGAAGATTGTATAGGGCAATATACAGATAAAAATAGGTCAAGAAAGAAGGTATTAAAAGACTCTACTTATTAATCCAATTTTGTTTTTTTACACTTCTTAGATTTGAGAGGAGTAGGTATGAGTCGCAGACGTTTTGCTATGGCCATCAAGATATATCGAGTAAGATTAAATATTAAGATCATTATTTCATACCTACCCTGGATTGTGTGCGTAATCCTCAATATAGTGAATGAAAAAATAACTTAAATACTCACTTGATATCGGTACATTCAGCATCATCTGGTGGCCCCAGTTTGTCTACAAAGCAAAGTTGTGGATCTGAACGCATAGCCAAATAATTTTCGTAACCATGGACGTATGTTCCAACAAGCAAGGACACGTCACACTCACTATCCCACCACAGGCGTGGAGGAGTGCTGTCCACTCCACGAGGTACACGCATTCCCAAGGTACTGAAACAACGAACAATAGTACATTATGGTACAAGTGTGTAATGTTGGTGATTACCGCCGAGGGTCTTAAGATAGCCGAGGACGGTAATCATCAATACACACGTGTATCATACGACGTTTTTCAACACACTTGTGAAGAAAATAACTAAAAAGTAATCTTCAACAGTTAGAGCGAGTTCTGAATTGTTTTTCACAATAGCGGGAAAAAATTATCGGTTTTCCTATGCGCGCGCATCTACAGTTCGACCAACTTATCTGTGCAGGCGGGAAAACACGGAACTAAAATAAATGTACTAAGTTTGACGTAGCGATGCATATTTCTTGACCAGTGGCGCCACCATGAAATTCAAACTTAAAATGGTCATACTGTAACAATGACGATCGACCATAGACTAAAAGAATGAGGTTAATTTATTTAAAAAAAAAAGTTATATTTATAATATTACAAAAGTTATATTATTTGAGTGAAAGTTTAATTTATTAAAAACGTACAAGTTTTTATCTATTTAAATTCAAAGTTGCACGAAATGAGCAAGCACTAGGTACATTAATTTATTTTTACTATTGAACACGATCTTTTTTGTATCGAAACTTTTTTAAGAACATAGCAACTCAACCAATAACATTAAAAAAAAAAAACGGTAATACCCGGTTAAATTGAAAATGCTCTGTCGACTCGCATATAATTTGCAATATGGTACTAGCTTAACTTTGTAGTGATAATTATATTATGCACTAGTGTATAATATTATTATGCACGTGTGAGTTATAGTTCGGTTTATGGCCCTAAGAACGATGTACTAAGGCTCACTTTACGAGCAAGTGTGATGAAATAGTACATTATGGTATAAGTGTGTAATGTTGGTGATTACCGCCGAGGCGCCATTGAAACCCGAGCCGTCAGGTGAGGGTCTTAAGATAGCCGAGGACGGTAATCATCAATACACACGTGTATCATACGACGTTTTTCAACACACTTATGAAGAAAATAATACTAAAAAGTCATCTTCAACAGTTAGAGCGAGTTCTGAATTTTTTTTTCACAATAGCGGGAAAAAATTATCGGTTTTCTTATGCGCGCGCATCTACAGTCGATCAACTTATCTGTGCAGGCGGGAAAACACGGAACTAAAATAAATGTACTAAGTTTGACGTAGCGATGCATATTTCTTGACCAGTGGCGCTGACGCCACCATGAAATTCAAACTTAAAATGGTCATACTGTAACAATGACGATCGACCATAGACTAAAAGAATGAGGTTAATTTATTTAAAAAAAAAGTTATATTTATAATATTACAAAAGTTATTCATTTATTAAAAACGTACAAGTTAAATTTATCTATTTAAATTCAAAGTTGCATGAAATGAGCAAGCACTAGTACATTAATTTATTTTTACTATTGAACACGATCTTTTTTGTATCGAAACTTTTTTAAGAACATAGCAACTCAACCAATAAAATTAAAAAAAAAAAACGGTATTACCCGGTTAAATTGAAAATGCTCTGTTTACTCGCGTATAATTTACAATATGGTACTAACTTAACTTTGTAGTGATAATTCTATTATGCACTAGTGTATAATATTATTATGCACGTGTGAGTTATAGTTCGGTTTATGGCCCTAAGAACGATGTAATAAGGCTCACTTTACGAGCAAGTGTGTTGAAAACAAAATTATAAAAGCACATCGCACCACCAAGCAGAATATTTCCTGCCAACTAATCCTAAATTATTAAAAAAACTGGCCAAGTGCGAGTCGGACTCGCACATGAATTTGTATGTTTTGTTCTTATAGCGCGGCAACAGAAATACACGTTTTGTATTTTTTTTTATAGTGTGTATAAATGACTAAGTTATATTTGCGGTTTCTTAAATGTGCTATATCTCAAAGACTGCTTACTATATTTCGTTCAAACCACTCGTTTTTCACTGTCTTAGTTCAAAAGTTAAAAATTTCAGTATTTCCATTTCATTATTTGCGTAGATGTAGATCAGATACTGCAGTACCGCGTCCAAGCCAAAAGATAAAATTAAATGTCTATGACTGTGTTCAGCAGTGTGATGAACGCTTAAAACCATTCCATAATGAAGGGTAAATTATGGAGCTGTGGATATCGAAAGGTTACCGCGGCTCCGACACAAGGGCGAAGAAGAAGGAACATGGGTTTGGTTTTTAGTCAGTAGAAGTCTGACACTCCCCTTCGCTCTGCCCAAGAGCGGGGGGGGTTATTCGATGATTTTCCACCCACCAAAAAAAAAAAAAAAAAAAAGGGTAAATTATGGAATGGTGATGATGATGATTCATTTGATAATACCTATAAGTATGTTTGATTGTGATAAGATAATTAAAAAGTTATTTTTTAGAAGAAACATGCTATCTATTTTGATTCTATGTAATTGATGACTAATATGTTCTATTTATTGCAGGCTGATTGACTGACTGACCACTGATCATTGTTTATTGATCCATCCTGCAGACGTCTGAATTTTTTCAATTTTTAATTTTCATATTTAGTAAGTATAAATAATATTTAGTCATGAAAGGTCCGAATGGAGCGTAGCTTGCGCAAGCCGGAGTACGCGTTTTCGGGCGTATTTTCAACCGGATGGGAAAGATATTTATATTTGTCCTACAATTCCTAAAGTTAGAACATTCTTTAGGAAATTTTCTCCTTTAAACGAAACCCGTTTTTTATTTTTTAGTTAATTGTTAATAACTTTTGCAATTTTTGCAAGCGGAACTTCATTTTTTTTCGAAAATCATCTGGATGCCATTCCGAATCGAATGACACCTCAATCCTAATTTTCGGAGACTGCTGAAAAAAGTTCATCAAAAAAGCACTTGTTGACTAGACTAATAATAGAAAAGCAAAAAAAAAACAATTTTTGTTACTAAAACACATCATGATTTACGGCACAGAATATTTATGTATCACAAAATATTAGAAATACAAAAAATTAAGGGTGTGCGTTACAGGGTTACACAAGTCCCTTTATTTCAGGTTTGTTGAATTTATTATGGATAATATAAGAAAAGGAATTTTAGAGCAGAATTGAGTCCCGGAACTGATAGTGCGTCTAGAAAACAGCCATAGAAACATCCCAACTTGAAAAATAGACACAATCAATTTGACAATGTTTTGAGTATTTCTTGTCTGAGATGACCAACACTAACATTAATTAACTTCTGAAAATGATAGATAATTCTGGAGATTTTCATGCATGACTAAAAAAATGTTACATAAAAACATGCTGTTGATACCAAGGGCTATAAACTAGTTAATTGAGAGTGATTCAAACAGACGTACAATTTAAAAAATATGTAGTACTTTACCTGGCATGAACTCCACTCTCGATTTGTGTCGCGTAGTCACCTATAACCTCATGTTTGATGTAATACATCATTCGTACTCGTAGCAAAACCCTGGAGAGCAAAAACACGCATGTTCAACTTCGCTTTTCAAAGTACTACAATACCAGTGTTTTGTAAAGGTCTTAAATTTATTTTTGGAGTTGCGTTTCTGAGTCTACGTCTTAGGGGTTAGGGGACAATAGTAGATTGTATCATAAGGGAGCAAAATAATATTTTACGGCGAGGGCGCTTTTTTGAATCCAGAGCGAAGTGAGGGATTCTAGAGTAGAATCCCGAACGTAGTGAGGGATACTTTAGTAGAATACTGAACGTAGCGAGGTATTCAAAGTACGTCGCCCGAGCCAAAAATATATTTTACGCCCAAGTGATACACTCTGCTTTTCATCACTATCTATGAGAAAATAAAAGGCGCTTCATCTCATATTATATTGTAATATTATTTTTTAATAAAACATAGAGTAACGACACGTTTAAATCCATCAGACATCCTCTTCAGATACGCTATTAATTACGAATATGTGTCCATTTTTACGTCGTTATTAACCTCCCGTCCGCTAATATCTCTAGGAGATTTATAACAATGGCTTTTTAATTGTGTCTATGATAGGGCGTATGAGCTCATAATGACAACACTTACTAAACAACTTTCTACTCGAAAGAGTAGAAGGTTGTTTAGTTTTGGCTATATACTGGAAATAGGCCAGAAACGCAGATTCTGAAAAATTCTTGGCGCCTCTTGCATTTCTCCATTCAATAAAATTACCATAAGCTTTCATATATTTCTCCCGCGATTTTGCAGGTCAGTTCACATACTTTCAGGAGTTAATTCTATACTTGCACTGTCACTTAAAGAATTAATTTTTCAAAACAAAACCATGAATTTCTAGAAATCCGTGAGAATTGAGAATTTCAGCGCTGTAAACCAATATAAACTGAACTATGCGCATTTAGAGTAGAAAGCTTTTTCATGAAAGCAAAGTCGGCCAGGCATCACAAATTTTTGTTTTTTTTTTAGTTACCGCGCCTCCTCGCACCGTACAGCCAACACTTACAGCCAGTAAAGTACAATTTGCGTTCGATTTCAATGAACGATTCATGTTCTAAATTCAAATCTCATTACTGCCCGCTAAAAAGTCTGATGGAGAAAAGAGCTACTTTGCTCGCACTTAAAGAGGAACAAAACGACACTTTTCGAATTGAAGGGATGAAAAAGGAATAAACTAAACGAACCTCCCTAATTTTCGCCATTACAACAATGATAATGGGTAAAGAATCAAAGTGGCATATTCAATTATTGATTTTTCTTTTAAATTGCATTGCAATATGAAAATGGCATGTGAGATTTTGTACCAGGGAAAAAATATACTACACTACTATATACTTACTTATTGGCATGTCTAAATAAATGCTTTTTGTAACTGTTTTCCAGATACAATTCACAGTCATATTTTTCTGTCGAGCTCCAATGAACGGGATCCTCCCATTTTTGAACGTCATTGGATTTAGGCAAATCCTTGGGTCTGTTTTTCTTTTTTGCGTTTCTACCTCGAGGTACGGGATTATGAAGTCCGCTATGATTTCTAGAGATGGTTACTTCTCCGTTTTCACAAGGTTCTATGAGGTCCCATATAAAGTTTCTTATTTTTTCATCGCCTTTATAATGGCGTAAACAATATAAAACCTGAAATTGAAAAGACTCACTTAGCCAAAACAACCAATATAATTATGGTGGAGGAGGTGCAAATATACGTAAAATTATCTTCAGTAAAAAATTCAACTCAGTCAAAGTCTTAAACTTTTTCGGTATTAGCATGGCAAATCATCATAAGATAAGAAAACGTAATAACGGTTCTCAAATAAAAGTCTTTAAAAAACTCACTATTATTCGCGCACAGTCTTCTATAACAGGAATCGTCCAACCTTTTCTAAATTGATTTTTCTCAACAATTTCTTCCCAACGCGCCCACCTACACAATCATTTCAAGCAATCAACATTTGAAGCAGCAGATTAACTAATCAGTTAACATAACATTCATTAAGGCGATCTATTTCTTAAGAGCGGGTATACCTATATGTTTTACCAATATACACAGTAAAACAGAATAAAAGCTAAAATCTGTCGTGTGAATATGAACTAACGATAGATTCCATAAAAACAGTTCAAATTCCTGCAAAAAAGGCTTTTAAACTCATACTAAACTATCACATTGATACCAAAATATTCATCACATTATCTTCCTCTTTGTTTTATCAATTTTCAATACCATTACCCATCACGTTTGCAGCCTCGTTTGTTAATTTAATAGGGGATCGGACTGGGACAAAATAATATGATTCTGTTTAGTCCGTAAGTTAGATTATCAAAAAATATTGAATACGTGTTTTTTGTTTTATCAAATCAATAAAAAATTACGAAGATGAAACGCGTCAAAGATCTTGGAGTGGGGCTTGAAACGTCACTTTTGTCGTCAAAATGTACTATCATATGACGTCACACGAGTTTTCGAAGCACTGTATCGTCTTCATTTTAAGTTTACGTGAAAAAAGAAAAAATACGTGTCCAATAATTTTTGGAAATCTATCTGACGGACTAATTAGTTTTTTTTTTGTCCGATCCCCTATTACACATTCTATACAATAAAACCAGCACTAATCAAGTACCCAGCAGTATCAATGTCATTGTGGAGCATACTCCCCCATTTGAATTCATACCAAGCAGTCTAACAGCACATCTTGATGTCCACAAAACTTAAGGCAACCAACTGCTTTATTGTATAACTAGCGGACGTCCCGCGGTTTCACCCGCGTAGATCTCGTTCCCGTGGGAATACAGGGATAAAAAGTAGCCTATGTTACTCAGGGTGAATGTAGCTTTCCAAGGGTGAAAGAATTTTTGAAATCGGCCCAGTACTTTTTGAGCCTATTCATTACAAACATACAAAAATAGGTACAAATCTTTCCTCTTTATAATATTAGTGTAGAAGTGTAGATGTTCGTTAATAATTTCTTTAGTAAACTGAATTTATAAATAACTAGCGGACGTCCCGCGGTTTCACCCGCGTAGATCCCGTTCCCGTGGGAATACAGGGATAAAAAGTAGCCTATGTTACTCAGGGTGAATGTAGCTTTCCAAGGGTGAAAGAATTTTTGAAATCGGCCCAGTACTTTTTGAGCCTATTCATTACAAACATACAAAAATAGGTACAAATCTTTCCTCTTTATAATATTAGTGTAGATAGTATGCTATAATGTAAAAGTCCAACTCACCCAAATGTAAGTAGCCCTCTTTCAATTTTAAAACATTCAGATCTTGTCCACGACCCATATACAACCTCTTCATCCACAGGGACACCTTCATGGCGGGGTATATAATCATCGCTTGCATATCTGCGTCCTTTTTTACCTAGTTTGTCTTTCTTTCTTTTACTTCTTAAACTAATTCCTGAAATACATTTAACTTTGTATGAAATGTTAAGAGAACTACAAAATTACTACCGCCTTCAAATAAGCAAGTAATCTCTTTATTAATATTAGAAAGCTGAAGAGTTTGTTTGTTTGTTTGAACGCGGTAAACTCAGTAACTGCTGGTTGGAATTGTTTTTTTTTATTTGTGTTGGATAGTCCATTTATCGAGGAAGGCTTCAGGCTATATAACATCACGCTACGGCTAATAGGAGCGGAGCATAAATGAAAAATGTTACAAAAACGGGAAAAGGTATTTCCTTTTTTTGAGAGCTCCCGCTGCGTGCGCTGCGAAAACGGTTTAAGTTACGCAAATATCATGTATGAAGGCATTGTTCTTCTTTAAAAGTTCTAAAAAAAAGTCCGCGAAAGCATATCTTTTAAGATTGACTCACTGTAACCTTTTTTTACTGTTAATTAAACTGTTAGGTTAAAAATAATTATTTTTTGCGAAGCTTATTTAACCCATATGGTATTAAATTATATCTGAATAAATGTGTTTGTTAGAACGGAAATTTAATATAGAATATTTGTGCCCTTTACTCTATACAGTTTAAACAAATATCTTAGAAGATTTCATAATAATTGCACGCGGTCAAACGTCGCGAGGAACAGCTACTTCCTCATAAGCTTCTAATAACAATACCTCATGGCTACAAGTGAATTTTTAGGATCTGTTTGATTGACTTGTTTTCCTGTTAAATGCTTAGAATACTTGATTTTATATAAGAAATGGAATTCAAATGCAAGTCAAGTATGTTTCCCAGTTCTGGAATATAGGAGAATACCTAGACTAGTTTTATTTGACTAGTTATTAAAATGCATTGGGGAAGACCCAATTTTAAGAATAAACTAAAGTGCTTTGTACTAAATTACTTTGTTTAAAATCAGACGATTTTAAACAAAGCACTTTAGTTTATTGTTAATTAAAAAAAATAAAATCAAGCAAGGAACAAAATGTTCTGAACTTTATAAAAAATTATCTCACCTTCCTCGTCCTCGTCGGAATCTGGAGTAACCTCCATATCCGACATTTCCATGGGACCATCATCATGGCCATATCTCTTAATGACGGTTCGCTTCCTGGGCTCTGTAACTATCAAATCTTCGTCTTCCTTTTTCTCTGTAGTATCAATTTCTGCTCTCTTGGCCCATTTATTCCAGAAATCAGGATCTCTAATGTCAATATCTGATCGTTGGTCGTTGGCAGCAAAACTAGCTTTAGAGAATGTTGATCCTTTTTCTGACTCCATCTGAATAACTTGAGTTCTTCGCGCTAAAATCATTTCAATATCTTCCTCACAAAACTTGTCACCAGCATTATCTTCGTCCATCACTGCGCCATATGCACCTTTCTTAAGCAAATCTTCGATTTCTTTTTTGGACAGTTGCTTTACGCCTGCTTCTTTTCCTTGAGTATTCATACTCTGTAATATTGCTTTATCTAGACCGAGCTTTAGTGAAGCCTTATCAAACATCTCTCTTTCGTATGTATTTCGACAAATTAATCGATATATTTTAACCATTTTTTGTTGACCTATCCGATGACATCGAGCCTGTGCTTGTAAATCATTTTGTGGATTCCAATCGCTGTCATAAATTATCACAGTATCTGCAGCTGTCAGATTTATGCCTAGTCCACCTGCTTTCGTACACAACAGAAATACAAACCTATCCGAATCTGGTTTGGAAAATCTGTCGATTGCTTCTTGTCTCAAATTACCCCTTATACGTCCATCAATCCTTTCAAAGGGATATTTTCTAAACAGAAGGTAATCTTCTAAGATGTCTAAGCATCTCACCATTTGACTAAATATTAAAACTCGGTGACCACCTGCTTTTAATTTTGGAAGTAATTTATCCACCAATACCATTTTACCAGAGGAGTCAATGAGAGCTTTATAATAAGCTTGTTTATCTTCCCCATTGGCTTGTTTATAGTCAAATTGTATTTGATCTTCTGCTCCGTTTAGAAGATAAGGATGAATGCAACACTTCCTAAGTTCCATCATAGTATTCATCAAATTGGGAATATTAGCTGCTGAAGCAGTACCTTTTTGCAAAAAACTGAAATTTCTCTCAAGTATTGCTCTATAATACTTTTTCTGTATGTTAGTTAATTCAACTTCAATAATCGTTTCCTCCTTTGGAGCCAACGTTTTTTCAACATCTTCTTTTAATCTCCTTAACATCATCGGTTTTAAAAGTGCTTGCAATTTGAGCACTTCCGATTCAGTCTTAAGTTGACCAAATTCGTTTAAAAATGCATCACTACTAGAGAATTGTGATGGTTCAAGGAAATTAAGCAGAGAGAACAGTTCATTGACATTGTTCTGCAGTGGAGTTCCAGATAATAAGACCCTATGCTCTAAATGAAGCTGACGTAATCCCTCCAACAACTTACAATTGCGATTTTTCAGCCTATGAGCCTCGTCAATCACACATATTCGCCAGTTAAACGATTTTAATTCCTGAAAGTCGGTTACAATTATTTCGAATGTCGTAATAAGGACGTTGAATTTAGTAATTTCTTTAATTGGCTCGCCTTGTTCGTTCTTATAATAAAATTCATATTCCTGCAGCATACTCTTACTCTGTTGTGAACCATGATAAACTACAACGTTCATTTCAGTCCATCCTTCAAATTCTCTCTGCCAATTAGGTATAGTAGATAAAGGAGCTATAATTAGAAAAGGTCCTCTTACACCATATTCCCAAACAGAATTCACAAATGTTAGGCTTTGTATAGTTTTTCCTAATCCCATTTCATCCGCTAATATGCAGTTGCGATTATTATGCCAAGAGAATAACAACCAGTTAAGCCCTTCAAGTTGATAAGGTCTTAATGTGTTTCCTCCTTTGTACATAGGTGATTCTTTTAACTGAACCCACAGATCTGCAGAAGGTCTTTTCTTAAACCTCCACTTATCTTTAGGGGGTAGTTCACTAAATGTCTTGTACTGTCTTATCTTATCCACATCAATATCTTCTTCCAATTCCCATGTACTGTCTTCATATTGTAAGCTTTTCCATTTGACTAAATAATGTTTTACAACAGTATTGTTTGCAGGGTCTTGATTTTCAGACATATCTAGTATTCTTTCCACCTCAACATAGTCGGGATTGAAAGGTTCGTCATCTAGCAACTCAAATATATTCATTTGTTGAGCTTGTTTCTGCTTAAATCGTTTTATTTTTGAAAATATTCGTTTATCCCCTTTGTAAAGTTCTTCTTCAGTTTTCCATTCACAATGTAAATATGAAAAATTTCTATACTTTACAAAATATTCCTCAACATCAACCATAACTGGCTTTATGTTTTCGAGTTCTTGATTATCTTTCTTGCTATCTGTAGTAATTTCCGGTTTAATTTCTTGTGTGAGCTTTACTTTGTCAGCAATGTTCTCTACATTATTTTCCTTTTTGACTTCATTACTTTCTATCGGTTCAGTATCATCATTGGTATCTTTAGCAATCATTTGTGCTTCGTTATTGGAATTATCACCCGAAGGCTCACTATTGCTAATTTCTGGTTTTGGTATAATTTCACTAGTTGATGGTTCAATTTTAAATTCTCTTTTTCCCATACGGCTAGCTAACACATGTTGAACTATCATGGCATCTTCTTCTGTAGTATTTACGTAAATATAGTTAGGCTTAGGAACACCTTCAGATCTGCTGTTGTCTTTGGTATCTAAGTCTTCAGACTTACATTCTTTTTCAACCTTGGGAGTGGCCAGTGTAAATTCATCATCAGATAAACGTAACATCACATCATCAGTGTATTTTTTACGTTGTGTGTTTCTAGCAGATCTTCTTTTTAAACTATCGTCACCTTCTGGCGGTGGTGACGGTGGAGGCGTAGACATCATATCATCTGGTTCACCATCAGAATCGGGAACAAGCCCACCACGTTTCTTTCTTCTTCCACCTAAAGATTTTCTAAGATTTAGTTTCTTGCTACTTCCCCCAGCAGAGGCACGTTTTTTAGAAGACTTTCTTTTCTGAGTTATTGAATCCATATCATCGTCTTGCTCCCGTTTAGCCTCAGCCTCTTCTAACAAATCTTTGATTGCTATTTTTGAAACAGGAATATCATCAAAATCCGTTACGTTGGAATCATCTAAACCAAGGTCTGGCATAATCTTTGATACATTGGGCGTTTCAATGTTAGAAATATTTTGAGTCATTGATAATTCACTTGTTGTATCCCTATCAGTGTCTAATAATTCATAAGACGTTGTAGTGTCCGCCTGTATTTCCAAAGCGTCCTTCTTCGAATTTCTTTTCTTTCTAGGTGCGTTTGGATCTTTCGGCTCACGTTTTTTTCGTTCTTTCACTGGTTTATCGCCTAATTCTTTAACTTTAGGCTCTTTAGGAGTGCGTGGCTTTCTCTCTTTATTTTTTCGAGGTCCTCTTTGTTTTCTTACTTTACCACCATTTATATCATCTATAGAAATTGCACTGCTATCCAAGTTAGTAATATCTTCATTCAATTCCAAGTCAAGTTCCGAAGTACTTTGTAATCCAGTCCCAGCAGTTACACAATCTTCAGAAACAGGTAACTGATCTAATGGCTGGACAGTAGCAGCAAATTTCTCCTTCTTAGCTCTTGGCTTTCTGGGTTTGGCAGGTCCCTTGCCACGTCCTCGTCCAGTTGTACTGGTAACTTGAGGACTTTCTACCATTTTCGTTCCATATACAGGATTTTGTAAAGTACAATTTGGGCCCCCATTACACTTGTCGCTAGATTCATGTTGCTGAATTATAGCTAATCGTTCTTGTAGGCACCTTACTTTTTCTTGGTTTTCATTAGAAGGTGGTAAGCAGTAGATATCTTGTATTTGTTGTTGTAATGATATCCTCTCTTGTTGATGTGACGCTGGGTATATGTTTGGGATATTAGGGTGGGGCATTGGATTTGGCCCTAACATCATCATACTTGGATTCATGTTGTGAGACATACTTGGGATAATGGTAGGTTGATTTGGTGGTATTGGTGCATGCAAATTAGAAACACTCATTGGTAATCCCACTGGAACATTAGGAACACTTGATGGTACAGTTGACTGAGCAATTGGTGGCAAATTACTGGTCACATTAGGCATATTTGTCTGAATATTACCTTGATTGGGTGGAATTAGTGGCATATTACTTTGCTGATTATGAATTGGTATACTAGACGTTACAGTATTAGTAAGATTTGCAAGTTGGTTTGTATGATTTGATGGTAAATTTGCTTGTACGTTAGGTACCACTTGTGTAACGGAGCTGGGACCACTTTGAAAAGTAGAAGATACATTATGAGCAACACTGGTGTGACCAGAAGATGGAATACTAGTAGGAAGATTTGCTGCTAAGCCTTGTGTTACACTAGGCAGATTTCCAGGAACATTTTGAAGGTTGCTTACTGAATATCCTGGGTTCCTACTAACATTCATACTCGGCAAACTTTCATATTGGCTAGTTGCGTTAGCATTTGTCATTGATGGTATTTGCATTTGTTGAGGTGGTCTTATTTGTTGTGAAATATCACCCACTGACGAATTTGTGTTTGGCATTGCAGGTATAGATAAACCCGTTCCGTGAACTGGTTTGTTTTCTTGTATAATAGGATTTTCAGTTGATTTCTGCTTAGGTTCTAACGTTTGATCACTGTTATATGTTTTTTGCAAACTAATATCAACATTTTCATCTTCCTTTGCTAAAGCAGTCTCCATTTTATTATCTACAGACTGACCCAGAGATACAGCCAACTTTTCATTATTTTCAGCAGTTTCTACATTAGCTACTAAAGAACTATTACTTGCTGATGCAGTTCCAGGTACAATTTCTTTAAGAGTGTTGGTTCCATTAGGCTGAGGTAGAAAACTTCGAGGTACATTCGCATTTTCAGCTGACCGTGCACTTTCTGTTTCAGTTTTATCAATGGGTTTTGTATCAGTACTTGTGTTAGTCAATGTAATATTTTTAACCAAATCAGATTTCAGTGGTGGTACCATTACCGGAGTCTCAGCAGACTTAGGTGGTGGTTCGCTGTTCTCAATTAGTGTTAAGTTACTTGCTGGACCTATTTTATTTTGGTTCCATTGAGATGGTGTAGAAACAACATGTGTCACAGCTGGGGATGATGGGTTACGTTGGTATGGGTATTCTGTTCCAGACGGTAAAACCATTTGTTCAAGAGCTTGTAGAGTATTCTGTGATGGAAAAGATCCTGGAGTAGGTGGTGTACCTGCAGAAACTGGTGACTGCACCACATTGCGAGCGCCATGTGGTGATGCACTAGGACCCTTAACCGGCGACATTACAGGTCGAGGAGATAGCTGAGATTGTGATTGCTGTCTGGGTGATATTTGGGCCCTTGGCGACATTTGAGGAGAAAGCTGAGGAAACGGTGGGCGATACTGTGGACTCCCTGTTTCTAACCCTGATGGTTTGACGGAACCATACTGATTTGAAACATTGACATCTAAGGGGTGTTGTATTTGATGAGATTGATAATTCATTGATACGTGATGAGGTGATGCATAAGGCATTTGTGCCGATACTGAAGAATGGGACGGCGCCACTGAGGATGGTGGCACTGGTGACTGACGAGGTACATGATGCAGAGGTGGCGCACCCGGGTGATGAAGGTGCACATTGGGATGGTTTTGAATTCCAGGTGTCATACCACCTGAATGACCACCCATACTTTGATGTGATTGGTGTTGTGAAATTGGTGCATGGCTTTGTTGACCATGAGGTATACCATACTGATGTGGATTTACATCCATTTGCTGATGATAAGTAGGATGTTGACTTATTCTGGATGCAGTTGGTGGATGCATCTGCGTGTAATTAGGATAGTTCTGAAAGAATGAAAAAACACATCACAATACACATATTTCAGCTACAAAGTAAAACTTGATGTATAAAAAACCATTCTTTCTCACTTTTTAGATTTTGCAAAAATTAATGCAGTGTCAACAATTTTGAAACTAACCAATACTTAAATAGCTGACCTACCAACTATTCCTAGCATGCAAGCTTTTTCCAAACATCGAAGTAATGTCAATAGTGTCCGAGTGCAATGGCTATATAACATTCAGCATTCAGACGGACGGGCACCAGCGCGAAAAATGTTGACCACAACATTTTTCTAAGATACAATTCCTGCAGCAACAACTGGTTTGTGCTGCAGTAGTAATTCTTTGCGTTGACCTTTATAAAACATTATTCGTAACAAATGGTGAAAGGTTAAACAACTAAATTGTCTAAACTTCTGCAACTCTTGAATTGGTAAAATAAGACTGCCGTAGAATAAAATGTTAGAATTGGTTATTTGACTACTGTTGAAAATTCACGACAAAGCAGTGTTTTATGAAGCCCGATTTTCGGACATCCCCTTTTTATTGCAAAATCTTACAGAAATGATCTTTTAAATGCAAGTTTTCGTATCCCCATTTAGCTACCAAGTCTAGTTTCTAAGTGATAATTTTTTGAAAATCGCTATTTTTGCACCCTGGTATTAAATAAAACAATTACGCTTAAACTATATGTGATACGAAATAATGATATTAGGTAAATTGATGGCGCATCTTATGCCGAGTATTTTAGTCCATAAATGAACCTCGCACCATTGTTAGATCGAGATTTATACAGAAATTTCAATTTTACTATTTTCGTTAGATTTGTCCATTTTTTAATCCTAATTTTGTGGATAAAATTTTTCGTAAAAGTAAAAGTTCCGTAGTCAGATTGTTTTTTTTTTAATTTCTTCTGAGTTCCATGGATGTCATAATTATGTGGTGTATTGGGGAAGTAAATAGAATTAGGTAGGTAGGTAGGTTTTGGTAGGTTCTGTATAGATAACTTTTCCCGAAACGCCTGAATTTTCGAGAAAATTAAGAAAAACTAAAAACCGAAAAACCCGTATAAATCTCGATCTAACAATGGTGCGAGGTTCATTTATGGACTAAGATACGAATTAATGATGTTAGGTACATTGATGGCGCATCTTATGCCGAGCATAAGATGCGCCATCAATGTACCTAACATCATTAATTCGTATGATCGTATCGTATCACGTCATATAGTTTAAGCGTAATTAATGTTTTTTTTATTACCAGGGTGCAAAAATAGCGATTTTCAAAAAATTATCACTCAGAAACTAGACTTGGTAGCTACATGGGGATACGAAAACTTGCATTTAAAAGATCATTTCTGTAAGGTTTTGCAATAAAAAGAGGATGTCCGAAAATCGGGCTTCATAAAACACTGTGCAAAGTGACAAAATTAAAAGTGTGAAAAAAGAAATAAAATCGATAAAAAAATGACTTTGTTTTAACTGATTGTAAATGACGTGCTAGACAAAGACACCGCTACAGACATGTGATGTCATATTTCATACCGCCATAGTTACGTAGTACAAATGACCGTTTCGTGCGACAAGGATATAAAGTGCCCCCACCAAAAACTTCTAAAGCATGTGGCTACTCCATTTTTTGAACGATTTTATTACTTTTTTCACACATCGTGTTATTTCCGTTAATTCTTTGAAATAGCATAGCATTTTCGTGAATATTTAACAGTAGTCAAATAGCCAATTGATCAGATCAATCATTTTAAACAAATATGGAAAGTAGTTGCTTTTTATGTAATAATGCGGGGATATTCAATTAGTGATACTTGTCATCAATCACTTTATAATCGTAATACATCAAAATATTTACCTGCTGTTGTCCATATATTTGTTGTGATGTTGGCTGTGAAAAATGAGGTTGTCTTGGTAGGTATGTTCCATTCTGTGCCTGCAGACTTCCTAAATTAGCACCCTGTTTAAAGACAACAAAAAAGTACTCAGTCAATTATACTTACTATTTCAATGTTATATTTAGGTTGTAATCATGATTTAAAAACTACGACTAGTAACCAAATTATGGTCTGTTATTTATCAAACTTCTTTTTTCAAACTCGCGTAAATAGTCGCATGACTAGCAAGTCTAGCGTGAATTTCACTGTTGTTGTTCATTCACCTTATTTGGCTATTATCAGTTATCGCACAGTGCATTATTTTTTTTTCCTAACTATTGTTTTCTTTTTTGCACATTTTCAGTTATTCAATATCTACAAAAGATAAAAAATATTATACCAACCTGTTGAGGGGGATACTGATGCATTTTTTGTTGGTGTTCATAGCTATGTCGGTAGCTTGGTGTAATAGGAGTATACCTATTCGCACCTGGAGGACCAGACCATACACCCATTTCTCCAATACCTAAAAATGAATATAAAATATGAATAATAATTTTCAGCATCATAGTCGTCATTTGGTAGTGTTACCTGGAAAATTTTCCAGGAGTTTTGAAAATTGGTGAGTTTATAGATTTCGACGTGCTCTTTCCGAATTTTCCTGAAATTCATTCATAAAATGGCGATCAAAAACAGATTATAGAGAATAACTTCATTCAGACTCATCTATACTAATATTATAAAGCTGAAGAGTTAGTTTGTTTGTTTGAACGCGGTAAACTCAAGAACTGCTGGTTGGAATTGAAAAATTCTTTTTGTGTTGGATAGTCCATTTATCGAGGAAGGCTTTAGGCTATATAACATCACTCTACGGCTAATAGGAGCGGAGCAAAAATGAAAAATGTTACAAAAACGGGAAAAGGTATTTCCTTTTTGAGAGCTTCCGCTGCGTGCGCTGCGAAAACGGTTTAAGTTACGCAAATATCATGTATGAAGGAATTGTTCCTCTCTAAAAGTTCTAAAAAAAAGTCTGCGACAGCATAAATCTATCTTTTAAGATTGACTCACTGTAATTTTTTTTTACTGTTAAACTGTTAGGTTAAAAATAATTATTTTTTGCGAAGCATATTTAACCCATATGGTATTAATCTATATCTAAATAAATGTGTTTGTTAGAACGGAAATTTAATATAGAATATTTGTGTCCTTTACTCTATAGAGTTTAAACAAATATCTTAGAAGATATCGCAATGTAAAAATATCCGCGCGGCAAAATAATTCGCGCGTCGCAATGTAGGTACGGGGGATTCTGGCTGGCTTCCGGGAAATTCAAATTCAAAATATTTACTGCATCATAATGTTTCCAAGTACAGAGTGTTATAGTATATTTAACAGTAAGAGATACCTATAGTAATTCACACTTTAATATAATCTAAGCTAATCTAAACCATCTAAACTATTTTAATAAAGAGGAAAGATAAGATTTTTTGTTTGTTACGATTTAGCTTAATTTATGTCGGATAGTCGATATATCGAGAAAGGTTATATTTAGCTATATTTATGTGACGCAGACGAAGTTGCGTGGGTCAGCTAGTTTTAAGATAAAAATAGTAACGTAATAAATTAAACTAGAGAAAATTTCCTACAATTATGTCCTAACAAAGTTTTTCGTAAAATCAATAGTGACGGCGTACGAGCGCCGCAAAGTGTAATGTAACATGTGTTTCCACTAAATAACGCGTCTTCACACCACTTAGCTAGTGTAATCGGCGCGTTTTTTACCCTTATTAGACCACTCTCTAATCCGTCCGTCGTCGTCTGTCACTTTCACTGTCGGCAAAGACACGAGGTGGCAAAGTTGAAATTCGAAAAGAACACGTCAAAATCTATAAAATTGCCCATTTTCAAAACTCCCGGAAAACTTTTCAGGTAACCACCATTTTTAGCCCCAAATGCCAGTTCTATCAACACATTATAACCTAGAGAAGAATATTACTTGCATAAAAAAATATTTCTAACTTTTGCTATGATAGAATTACGTTTAGCCTTTGGGGGGATGAGGAACAGGGTGTAAAGGTCCTCATCCCCCATGGAAAAGGGAGAATCCTCCGACCAGACGGGTGTTGTGTCTGGTGGGCTAACTGCCCGACACAGGTAAGTCGGGATCTTCTATTTAGGCTAATGTCGCGGATAAAGTTGATAGCGCGATGAAGGAATTGCCAATTAGTTCGCATCAGCGACAGCGACATCTATCGCAACCCATGGGAAGGCTAAACAGTTGTTTAGAGGTGTACGGAGAAACCTTTCCTTTTTGAATAAAAAAGACCATTTGCCATTTGCAGACTGATAAAATTATAAAGATATCCCTTTGCCATTTAGACACAGAACTCCAAAAATTTGTATTTCTAATTCTAAAGTAGAGTAGACTTCTGAGCAGAATAGAAAATTAATCAAGTTTTCACCCTGCCCTTGCATGTTACTTGGGTTGGGGTACACAACATTATGTGAAAACGGTAATTTGCTAAATAACTATTGCCTGCTAATCTAAAATTTCAATAAATCAAGTTAATAATCTATGTATTATTTACCTGGTTGTTCAGGCATGGCATACATAGGTTCTGGACCAGGATGATATCCAGGATATGCATGCGAAGGATGTACATGATGTGGTGGATGAAGAGGTCCATGAGGCGGCTGAGGCAAGCGGGGACGCGGGGGGTAGCTGCCATAGTCATGGTAATCAGGCGCAGGAGGGCCTGTACCCGGATTCGGCACTGGTTGAGCACTGCCAGCCGGTGGCCCTCCAAACGAAGCCAGTTTCTGAATTGATCCTTCTTGTGGTACAGTATTTTGACTATAAGGCTGCCTGTAACTAAAAGATAGTTTGGTTAACAATATATTATTATTAGTATTGCCTTTTTAGTTAGTTGTGGTGTTCATAGTCACCTATTATCTGGAGTGTCTTTGCTATCTCCAGCTACTCCAGACGGCGCGCCACCAGCAAAGCTGTCTGATCCACCAAGATCAGTAAGTCCTTCCAACATACCGCTTCCATCATCAAATAAATTATATGAGTCCATCACTCTATTAAGAGTGAATTATGGTTCCTTTACCTTCAAGAAGTATCCAATGAATATTGGGTACGTCCATTTTATCCTGAAAAATTAAAATAAAACTGGAATCTTACTAAAGTGTTATTTCTCGACTGTATTTGACAGTTGAAGAGTGTTCAGACCACATGGAAATATTCTACCCTGTATGTTTATCTATACTAATATTATAAAGCTAAAGAGTTTGTTTGTTTGAACGCGGTAAACTCAGGAACTGCTGGTTGGAATTGAAAAATTCTTTTTGCGTTGGATAGTCCATTTATCGAGGAAGGCTTTAGGCTATATAACATCACGCTACGGCTAATAGGAGCAGAGCATAAATGAAAAATGTTACAAAAACGGGAAAAGGTATTTCCTTTTTGAGAGCTTCCGCTGCGTGCGCTGCGAAAACGGTTCAAGTTACGCAAATATCATGTACTAGCTCACCCACGCAACTTCGTCTGCGTCACATAAATATAGCTTATAACCTTTCTCGATATATCGACTATCCGACATAAATTAAGCTAAATCGTAACAAACAAAAAATCTTATCTTTCTTCTTTATTATAATATAGGTAGTTTAGATGGTTTAGATTAGCTTAGATTATATTAAAGTGTGAATTACTATAGGTATCTCTTACTGTTAAATACATATACGATAACACTCTGTACTTGTAAACATTATGATGCAGTAAATATTTTGAATTAGAATTTCCCGGAAAGAATCCCCCTACATTGCGACGCGCGAATTATTTTGCCGCGCGGATATTTTTACATTGCGATATCTTCTAAGATATTGGTTTAAACTGTTTAGAGTAAAGGGCACAAATATTCTATATTAAATTTTCCTTCTAACAAACACATTTATTTAGATATAGATTAATACCGGGTTAAATAAGCTTCGCAAAAAATAATTATTTTTAACCTAACAGTTTAATAGTAAAAAAAGGTTACAGTGAGTCAATCTTAAAAGATAGATATAATTATGCTGTCGAGGACTTTTTTTTTAGAAATTTTAAAGAGGAACAATTCCTTCATACATGACATTTGCGTAACTTAAACCGTTTTCGCAGCGCACGCAGCGGAAGCTCTCAAAAAAGAAATACCTTTTCACGTTTTTGTAACATTTTTCATTTATGCTCCGCTCCTATTAGCCGTAGCGTGATGTTATTAATTTTAAAATTCCAACCAGCAGTTCCTGAGTTTACCGCGTTCAAACAAACAAACAAACAAACTCTTCAGCTTTATAATATTAGTATAAATGAAGGAATTGTTCCTCTTTTAAAGTTCTAAAAAAAAGTCCGCGACAGCATTTATCTATCTTTTAAGATTGAAAAGAATTATTTTTTGCGAAGCTTATTTAACCCATAAGGTATTAATCTATATCTAAATAAATGTGTTTGTTAGAACGGAAATTTAATCTATACTTCTATACTAATATTATAAAGAAGTAAAGTTTGTGTGTTAGAATATTTGTTAAATTGTAAGGGGTAATCTCGGGATCTACTGAACCGATTTTAAAAATTCTTTTACCATTAGAAAGCTACATTCATCCCGGGTGACATAGGCTACTTTTTATCTTTGTATTACCACGGGAACGGGAACTACGCGGGTGAAACCGCGTGATAGAATATTTGTGCCCTTTACTCTATACAGTTTAAACAAATATCTTAGAAGATATCGCAATGTAAAAATATCCGCGCGGCAAAATAATTCGCGCGTCGCAATGTAGGTACGGGGGATTCTGGCTGGCCTCCGGGAAATTCAAATTCAAAATATTTACTGCATCATAATGTTTATAAGTACAGAGTGTTATAGTATATTTAGCAGTAAGATATACCTATAGTAATTCACAATTTAATATAATCCAAGCTAATCTAAACCATCTAAACTATTTTAATAATTTTAATAAAGAGGAAAGAGAAGATTTTTTGTTTGTTACGATTTAGCTAATGTCGGATAGTCGATAGGTATATCGAGAAAGGTTATAGCTATATTTATGTGACGCAGACGAAGTTAAACACCTTAAAATATACTTAGTCCTACATAAAACCTACAATATTGGTAACCCTACTACAGTGTTTGTATGGGAAAATTTTAATGATCAATATCTTTGAAACTACGCAAAGTTTCTCCGTCACAAATTCAGGTTATCATTATCGTCCCCGTCACAACATTTTGATACCATTTTGAAGGTCGTAGATCATCAGGCAGCGGAGATACACGTGTCCAGCCAGCCTGAGTTCAAGCTGGCTGGACACAAGTATACATTAAGTTTTCATTGATATCTCGTAAACCCTTGCATGTGACGGCATAAATCAAACGTTATTACTGTCACACATTGCGTCACCAAGTATTAGTAAAGGAACCATATTCGAAAACGCTCCCGTTATGTGGGATTCGGAAGTGCCAGCCAAAAGTTTTCTACGTAAATTCAAGATGGCTGGACACAGTTTTTTGCATTTTTCTACTAAACCACTGTACGTATCACAAAACTTTTAGCTTGATGCCTGTCACATATTTATGTGACGCCCGTTGATATGCAAAAAGTCGTCAAAATCACTTCCGTTACGGAGATTGAGAAACCAGCGAAAAGTGGTTTTTCAAGCTGGCTGGACACGCTTTCGATCGATTATCTAAGATTCTGTAGCGTCACCTATTCTGAAATAAGGGTGTTTAGCCGTCACATAAAGTGCCCTATTGACCTACTTAAATGCGAGCAGTTTTGAAGTTTTGTCCAGCCAACCAGAGCCACATAACAGAAGTAGGAAGGTGGAATTGGAATCTTTAAATCAAATTTAAATTATTATTCCTTTCTAATACCATACACATACAGTATGCAATGGTGACACTAATTATTCACCGTTCTGGCCTTGTAGTAGTTTGTGGGACTTTACTATCCTAGTTTCCTATCTCCAACAAAAGAAAGGAATAATTTAGATTTGATTTTAAGATTCCAATACCTTCTTCCTACTTCTGTTCTCCTGGTAGTTTGTGGGACTTTACTACCTATCCTTAATTTTTCATCTCCAAAAAAAAATGTTTTCAATACATATTTTGATACTTACCACCTTTTTTCAATTTAATTAAATTAAATCCCAATGGGTCGATTTAATTACGATATTTTTTTCCCATAGTAGGTATTCTGGCCCACGCATTCGGCCGAGTTTTCCACTACTGTTCCCACTCCGTGTAATCTGGGCCGCGGACCAGAGGCCAGTTGCCCCCTAACCCCATTTTTCGATAATCTAACTGACGGACTAAATATTTTTTTGAGTTACTCTGATCCCCTATTGATGGGATTCAGATGTCGTTAGATTGGTCGCAAAAATTAAGGTATGGTATTTTTCCTACTACATTGCTTATTTTATCGGTGCTTAATTTTATTTAGCCTCAAGGAATGAATTGGAATGAATGAAGCTGATGAAAACTTACTACATTTTTCTGGTTCTAGATTAACTTGTCTAAGTTCCCTAGTTTTTCTTTTTACCTGATGGCCCCAGAAAGAGGGTAGCATTTTCGGAGTACATGCATATACTTGTGTGTATTACTATTATTTATATTCATCATCACCATATTCATCATCAGCCTATAATGTTCCCATTACAGGGACTCAGGCCTCCTCTCTAGGACGGGATGGACTATAATCCACCACGCGGGCCCAGTGCTGGTTGGTAGATGATTTTTTTGGTTCAGACATAGACAAAAACAAGTCGGTGGTCCTCACGATATTTTCCTTCACCGTTTTGAGAGCAGCGGTGATGAAAAAGTAATGCGCACGCGTGGGTTCGAACTACTTCCAATCCAAACCGATGACTTACTGTTCGTAAGTCGAGGCCGCCACCACTGGTTTACAGTTATATTGCTTAGATCAAAATGACTTGATAGATTTTAACATTTATGAGTTATTCTTGCTGCTTTGTTGGTGTAGTAGTCGCAAGCGCTTAACCCGTTGCGCAAACAGTTCTTGGACTTGGATTCGTCTTAATGGTATGGTGTAAAAAGACCCATAACCAAGCCATCATGTTATTACACAAGGAACATAATTAAAAGATCAACACTGACCCCTAAACTGGTCACAGAACTCATGTTGGGTCCCTATCTTGTAGATACGGGCAAATATTTGCATATTCTGGACTTGTAATCCAATACATTCGCAAAAATTATAATAAAATATATTTTACATTTTGAATCTAAATATCTCAGAAAATATAAGATGAAAAGACAGACTTTGGATATCGTCTAATACTCTAATGAAACCATATTTATTCATCATTTGCATGCCTTTTTCCAACTATGTTTTAGTTGAAGTTTTCCACTACAAATTGTTAATTCAGGTGTAATTGTTAATTCAGGTGTAATTACAAAACGCAAATTAAATAAATAAAATTAAAGCGTCCTTTTGTAGTATAATGAGCTAAATAAAACCGTTTAAAAATAACAGATTTTTAGATAACGCATATGGAAGTAAGCTTGTACCGGACTTGTAACAAAACCACTTTTTTTTGTCTGTATGTCTGTTTGTTCCGGTTAATCTTCGAAACGGTTGTACCGATATTGACGAGATGATTTTACTGACAGATAGCTGTTGATACCTATAAGGTCTAACATAGGCTACATTTAATTTAGAAATATAATTAGGGTTCCGTGCAAAAAAAAAGTTAAACCAATAATCTTAATCAACTTTTCTTTAAAAAAAAGTACCCTCCGTTACTCCTTAAAAATCAAAATCGGTACACCCGTTTCAAAGAATAGTTGTTTGAATTCGATTTTATTAAAAAATAAAACGCTTAAAATTGTTATCAAAGTGCGATTCAAATAAGGAAGAAGATAAATAGTTTTATAATAACTACTAGGTATTAAGTTCGCTGAAACACTTGTATACTTGTTCTGCATTTATGTCTTTGCTGTACCATTTAAAGCAAACAAAAGTTCATATAAATATTTCGTAAGTACCTTTGTTTGTTTAAGTATTAAATAATATTAAATATACCATATAGATAGACTTAAAATGATTAATTTGTAACATTAATTTTACAATTACTATGATTAGTTTATAATATCGAATTACATGGCCAGTGCAATATTTGCGTTGGCCATGTAATGAATGAATCTAATTATTAGATAAAACATAGTCAAATGAAGGAACACGGAAGTTTATATTGGTCGTATTTTCATAGAACTTTATTCTTTGAGTTCCTAGAAATAGTAAAAAAAAACTGCCTGTCACGACATTTTTAAATTTTGTTTAGATTGATTTTTACGTCGTTAGGATTTTAGGCTACCGCTCTTCGCCCCTTCCCAGCATCACACATATTTTTAGGGTTCCGTACCCATCATTTCTGAAGTTATAGAATAGAAAAGGAATACAACAAAATATACTATTTGGGTTTTGTAGACTTCAACAAGGCGTTTGATTCCTTGGAACACCACTATATATGGGAATCACTAGAACAACAAGGGGTCCAAAAGAAGTACATACGCATACTAAAAATCATTTATGGGAAAAGCAAAGCCCAAATAAAACTGGAAAGGGCCGGTGAAGAGTTCCCGATAGAAAGAGGCGTCCGTCAAGGCGACCCTATTACGCCGAAGATATTCTCAGCTGTGTTGGAGTTAATCTTTAGAAGACTGGGTTGGGATAATTTCGGGCTTAACGTGAACGGAGACAAATTGAGTCATTTGAGATTTGCTGATGACTTAATATTTTTTTCCGAATGCCCGAGGACCTTGGAAAAAATGCTACAGCAATTATCAAACGAAAGTGCAAATGCAGGACTCACACTGAATTTAACAAAGACAAAAGTCATGAGCAATTCCTAGCAAAAAAATGCAATTAAAATTGATAATCAGCAGTTAGAATATGTAAGCGAATACGTTTATTTAGAACAATTAGTTTCACCGACAGAGAGCATGCAAAAAGAGATTGAAAGAAGAATAGCAAACACCTGGAAGAGGTTCTGGTCGCTGAGCGAAATAATGAAAAATAATGAAATGCCTATGGCGGAAAAACGAAAAGTCTTCAATGCTTGCATACTGCCATGTCTTACATACGGATGCCAAACTTGGGCTTTAACTGAACAACAACAAAGTAAACTAAATATATGTCAAAATGGGATAGAGAGAAGCGTACTGGGAGTAAGAAGAAGGGACAAAATACAACTAAAAAACTGGCCAAGTGCGAGTCGGACTCGCACATGAAGGGTTCCGTACCAAAACAGTATGCTATAATTTATACAATTTCTTCTACGGGCCAATGAAACTTGACCTCTGGATTGTATAGGCGCTCATACGATTCAGGGACCAAATTATATTGGTTAACTGCTGTTTCCATCTGTTGTTTCCATCCAAGTTCAAAATGATTTTCCTAGAAAGTCCTTATAAAGTTCTACTTATCACATTTTTTTCATATTTCCTAAACTTATGGCTCAAAAGTTATCATCATCTGCCTAACCCAACTATGTTGGGGTCGACTTCCAGTCTAACCGGATGCAGCTAAATACCAGTATTTTACATGGAGCGACTGCCTATCTGACCTCCATAACCCAGTTAATACTGGGTAAAACGATACCTTTTGGTATGACTGGTTGTCAGACTTTCAGATCACTGACTACCTGTAACGACTGCCCAAAGATCTATATAATTATGGCAGCTGAGACCAACAGCTTAACGTGGTTTCCGAGGCACGGAGCAAACAACGTTACAATATTATGTAAGAATTTAACAAGTAAAAAAAAATAAAAATTGTACAATTGTAAATGCTGTTTAATAAACTTTTACAATAGGGATGTTTCCTGACTAAAAAAGTTTGATTCTGTTTAGTCCATCTGTTAGAATGTGTCAAAGATCATGAGTGGGGGCTTGTGTAGTCACTTCGTGGTAAAAATGTACCAAGCTGACGTCACACCACTGTGCACTGTATCACAGTATAAATATGGACAGTACCGAAACTAAGCCTAGTTGATGCGATAACTACCTACGCTCCATTGAAGCCATAGGGTTGTGTCCCTTTTAATGTTGATGATATTGTTTTTTTTTATTAAATATTTTTATTCTGTTGTGATCAATGAATCGAATTGAAATAATTATAGCTTACTACTAACCTTTTTAAATTGTATATTTAAATAGGTTATTATACGGCGTCGGTTAATCTCAACAAAAGACAATAGTTTATACACTAACACGGAAAGCAGTTTAATAAGAGTATTAAAACACAGCAAACTTGTAGATCTTTAACTTTGACATTACGGTGTAACCTTTTACAAGTTTTGGCGGGAGCGAGCTGCGGTTGGACGATGAAAACGACACTCGTGAATAAGTCAATAATTTTTAGCCGCCATCTTGTATTTACACTTTGACAGCACTATCGATATCGGCTTCAACACCCTCGAAAACCATGAAAACGACACCTATGACGAAAAAGTCAATAATTTTCAGCCGCCATCTTGGATTCACATTTTGACAGCACTATCGGCTTCAACACCCTTAAAAACCATGAAAACGACACCCATGACGAAAAAGTCAATAATTTTCAGCCGCCATCTTAGATTCACATTTTGACAGCACTATCAGCTTCAACACCCTCGAAAACCATGAAAACGACACCCATGACGAAAAAGCCAATAATTTTCAGTCGCCATCTTGGATTCACATTTTGACAGCACTATCAGCTTCAACACCCTCGAAAACCATGAAAACGACACCCATGACGAAAAAGACAATAATTTTCAGCCGCCATCTTGGACTTACATTTTGGCAGCACTATCGGTTTCAACACCCTCAAAACCATGACAACGACACCCATGACCAAAAAGTTGTTAATTTATTACAGCCGCCATCTTGGATTTACATTTTGACACCTCTCGGAAAACCACAAAAACGACACCCGTATCAAAACAATTCATAATTATTATTGCAGCCGCCATCTTGGATTTACTTGTTTGTTACCACTAACAGCTTTAAATACTCTCAAAACTTAAACAACGATTTACAAATAAGTTCACGAATTCATTATGATCGATCACAAGGACATAATAGGTATAATTTCGATAACAATAAATCATTCTTACATTTCAAAATTAGTAGGAAGTTTAAAATACGATAACTCCGGTTTTGATGAAGCCGAGTTCAAACACCCGTATACCGCGCAATACATTCTTAACTTTTACGTAAACTAACCACACGTCTCGGCGCGGCACGCACAACTGAGAGCAATGCCGTGTTCGCTAGCTGGCCCTGTCGATGCGCATGTTTGTGTGAGTGTGCGGTTTCGAGCGTTTGTAGGCAGTTTCCGTACTGTCCATATTTATATTGTGACTGTATCGCATGGAGTAAAATAACCAGTGGAGAAAGCATGGGCACGTTTTTGTTCTAAATCAAAGTCACTAATATACCGCGGGGGGAGAGGTACGTTTCGGACTCTGTGATTGGTTGACGAACTGACAACCAAATGACAACTCATTCTCTAGGGATTCCATAAAAGTAATTGAAAAAGTATCGATATCGATAATTGTTTGACTTATTAGTATTATAACGATTTGTTTGCAATACAGAGATTACGGGTTCGATTTTGAAATAAAACAGGTAATTATTAAACTTAGAAGACTGTAATTAAAAAAATATAATATATTTAGGTACTGGTTTTTAAAATGGATTAGTTTTGAATAATAATATGTTTTTCTTATATAATCATTTGGATTTGTATTATTTTTCGTAATAAATGTCAGTCGAGTATCAATATATTTTTTTGCTACACATGAAGCTAAATCAATTAAATGGTTAGTCGATTCTACGTCAAATTGGTGAAAAAAAGGACCTCAAATTAGTTCAAATTAATTTTGTGTGTTAAGATCATGATATCACGGGGGAAGCAAAGGGGGGTTAAAATTTCGGTCATTTTTTGCCTAAGACGCTCCGTTTTCAAGATATTTGTATTTAACTTATTTTGGTACAATAATTTAAAACGCACATAACTCGGCAACGGTGCATCGTAGGACCATGCTTCTCGGACCCTAAATGGTGTTTATGGCGCAGGTTAACCCGATACTGCAATAAAATTGGTAATAAAAAAAAATTAAGTCCTCGTTCCATAGCTAGGCCCAACCAATTTTTTTTATCCCTATCGTGTCAGTTTTTTCATAGGCCTTTGCCTCCGTTTTTCTGCAGGCACGCCACTGCCAGCAATGTGTTCACATGCCGATGCGCGTATTGGCCGACTTTACTCCAAAACTAAAATTGATAACGTCTGTTCCATACCTACACTGGCCTCTAAAAAAACATTAAAAAAAACATAATTGTCTAGGATTGCAATGATTCAAATAGATTCCAAGCCACGCGTCAAAATTTTGTGTAAAAGGCAGGCAGAGATATCATACACTTACATTTTTTACTGTTATGTACAAGTTTATGCCAATATTATACACATTTGCGAGTAAAGCCAAGGGAATAAGCATGTTTGAAAATATAGCAATAATGAAACAAAAAAATATAAGGTATTTTAAGAACTTATATTTTAAATTATATCGATACCATAAACCGTCGCGATACTGCGAACTCGAACATCACTATCATGAAAGAAAGAGACAACTGCATTAGTGCAAATCAGTGTACCAGAAAGAGACAGCAATTATATGATTCTTTTTTCATTGTTTTGATCAAATTGAATAGAAAACCACGCTGTGCAATGTTATCCCATCTTTTGTGTAACTTGAAGTTGTAGTACACTTTCCACACCATTTAATTGCACAACTAGGCATTATTTTTCGTAATAAATGCTTTCAAAACGGGAGCGCGTGACGTTCGTGCGTTAGCCTAAAATTTTTGCGACTGAGCAAAATTTCGCCGCGTACGCTTGATATAGCGAATGTTTGGCGCCCGCGGTAGCCCCCGCACGCGCTCTCCATTGTGCTCCATGCTGTATCGTCTTCATCTATTGCAGAGTATAAATATGGACAGTACCGAAACTAAGCCTAGTTGATGCGATAACTACCTACGCTCCATTGAAGCCATAGGGTTGTCCCTTTTAATGTTGATGATATTGTTTTTTTTCTTAAATATTTTTATTCTGTTGTGATCAATGAATCGAATTGAAATAACTAGCTTACTACAACTAGTGATGTGCAATTCTGCTATAAATAATTAACATATTATTAATAATAATACTTATGTTAATTATTTATAGCAGAATATAATGAACTTTCCTTCATATCATACTACACAGTTTAAGACATAAAATGTTATTTAATGTTATTACATAAAATCAATGTTTTGCGTGCCTCGAAAAACTAACACGTGATTTTCACAATATCCCTTCCCTTCCTGTTATCTACACTAATATTATAAAGAGGAAAGATTTGTACCTATTTTTGTATGTTTGTAATGAATAGGCTCAAAAAGTACTGGGCCGATTTCAAAAATTCTTTCACCCTTGGAAAGCTACATTCACCCTGAGTAACATAGGCTACTTTTTATCCCTGTATTCCCACGGGAACGGGATCTACGCGGGTGAAACCGCGGGACGTCCGCTAGTTCTATATATAGTCCAAGATCCCAGGGCCGCCAGACGTCACGTATTTTCTGACGAAGGAAATGTGGGCGATTGAGTAGTGTTAGTATGAACTAAGAACACACTACTACCAGCTAGCTTGCTTGGACGGCCAATTTTCAGATATCAGGTCATCAAGGTACACAAAAAAATTACTTACTTCACGTATTTTCGACAAGCTGATTTTTATTTATTATTTATTTATTACGTATATTTTAGGCAATATTCTTAAAAATAAGTCGCAAATACTCCCAGACACTTTCCGTCGGCCGGCCGTATTGCTTAACAGACGCTTTAAAGTTTACTAAACGCCTTATTATTTAATACTTAAAGCTAATTGATCGAAATATTGCCATGCTATATTGTGCAGGCGCTCCAAAATGCATCCGAGCGTTGAAAGCAACGTTTTCAACAAAATTCTGAAGACACAGGCAATGGACAGATCCTGTTGAATGCCCACCGAATGAGTCCAGTGGAGGTCTGTATGTCAGCCACACGAGCGATGCCATGCGATCTCAGGTAAACAGCCACAATACGTTTAAGTCTAAACTTTTTGGGATCTTTAAAGCGTCTGTTAAGCAAAACGGCCGCTAGGAAGTGTCTGCGAGTATTGGCAACTTATTTTTAAGGATATTGCCTACAATATACGTAAAAATCAGCTAGTAGAAAATACGTGAAGTAAGTAATTTTTTTGTGTACCTTGATAACCTGATACCTGAAAATTGGCCGTCTTAGCAAGCTAGCTGGTGTTCGTGCGTTCTTAGTACATACTAACGCTACCCAATCGTCCACATTTCCTTCGTCAGAAAATACGTGACGTCAGGCGGCCCTGGGATCTTACTCTAATAGGTACATAATAATATGTTCCTCTGCCCGTGATTTCATGCAACCCGTAACTTGAAATCGACGAATATAATGATGTAAGTATAATAAATTGTGGCGTAATAGTGGCATGTGTGCATCCATTAAACCCCCATTTTGGTCTATTTTTTTATTTATTTATTGGTTTTCGTTGAAAAAATTTGCTAGAAGCGATTTTATTAACTTCTCCACACTTCTAGGAACTCAATAAAAAGTCCCATAAAAATCCGTCCACAGTAAACTTCTCTCCACCTTTTCCTAATAGGGATGTTAACGAAAAAATGGAATTAGTCTTTCCAAAAAATATTGGACACATATTTTTTCTTTTTTCACGTAAACAAACAATGAAGACGATACAGTGCTTTGAAAACTCGTGTGACGTCATATTTTAAGACATTAGGTACTATGACATTTCTTAACGAGCAATGACGTCACAACCGCACTCAAATCTTTGACGCGTTTTATCTTCGTCAATTTTTATTGATTTGATAAAACAAAAAATACGTATCCAATATTTTTCAATAATCTAACAGACGGACTAATTAATCGATTAACATCCAATCGTAAAAACTGTAAGTAAAGAAATTAACTGTAATAATAATAAACATGCAAACAAACGTATCTTCCAATTTTCAGTTCTTCCATATCTTCCTGGCGATGTTTCCGGCTTGCATAACCAAGGGGAAAAGCTATACGCTTATGACATTCATATTAACATATAGCTGTACAACTTATCCCGTTCAGTTACACAGCATCTTCAAAAGATTGATATAACCAATCTAATCCATTACTGAAGTTTTGGAGCATGGAAAATGTGATTCAGTGCTGCTAGATGACTCGCAGCAACCCCTAGTCTTCAAGAAAATGTGAAACTAAAATGTAAATAAAATATTGTTGAAATCAGACTAAAGAGGCCAATCTGCGGGTAAATTCCAACGGCTTGTATTGCTGACTACTAACTGTTTTCGAAGTCCGAATGTGTTCGTCATGAGATCAATTATAGTGTGGCCATTAGTGCTGTGCACTTCCTGAGGTATGCGCGGCGAGGTGGGAGGCGAAGAAAAAAGTGCATGAGTTCACATGAGATCGATACATGTCGGACAGATCTTAAGATATCAGTTTGCATTTCTAAGGCAAGACTTGTGGCGGGGCGGAGGCTATCTATCTGTAATATATTATACTTACTTAGTTGATTTAAATTTAACCCAAATATACTCATATTTTATTAAAAATATACTGGTGATAAATAAGAACTAAACTTATAATTCAAAGCAGGACTTGTTTTATTGAACATTTTTTATATTTACAAACAATTATATATTCTAACGAAAGTTATTCTGACATAGATTCTGATTCAACTTCATCTTCCATTTCGTCATCATCTTCATCTTCCACTTCGCCACCGGAACTTGAATCAGAGTCTTACAAATTTATTATGAATGAATCGATAACATTATCGAACCTACTATCGCGACTCCAGTAATCATTTTCATTTTTCTGGACATGATCGTCGCATCTCTGCCATTTCTCCACCGTGAATTTCGAAAACAATTTATCCAGTAAGATTATCTTTTCGTCTAGAGAAGAATTAATATAGTTTTGGGCTATGTTGTTTTTAATATCAGCCCAGTCCAACTCAATTGGATTTAAATCTGGATGATACGGAGGTAAACGCAGAACAGTGTGTCCACTGGCTTTCAGGAGTTCGTCAATTCTATACACGGGTTCTTTTTGTGTATTTTTGATAAGAAGTAGCAGTTGAGCCTTTATCATGGTTCCTGAAAATTCTACACTATGGCGTAGCAACCAGTTCTGCATTTCACTTTTGAGGCTTTATATAGTTGGTTTCTTCTCAACCTGAACGCTGTGGTAAGACGCGTTGTCCATTACAACCACAGAATTCGGCAGCAACTTATCTTTTGACTTTTCATCTACCCACTTATAAAAAGTAGGTCCGCTCATATCTCCATGATAGTCACCGGTTCTAGCATCTGACTTGAATATAGTCAATGCATCATCCACTAAGCCATTTCGACACCCAGCGTGGAGAATTACCAATCGCCGTCCTTTCCCAATATCAGCATGAATTCCGGGTTCTGACGATGATTGCCAACATTTGCTGGCATGGTGACTGGCGTTGATGTATGTTTCATCAAGAAAATATATGTTGCGGTTTTGCGTTCTGTAATTTCTGATTTGTGTAAGATATTTTTTCCGCCACACTGTAATATTAGGCTGCTCTATAAGGAGATGTCTCTTTGATTTGCATTTTTTGAAACGGTAGCCCATTTTGTGTAAAAGCTGTCTTAAATATTCCCGTCCACAATTCAATTTGCCATCCTGTCTCAAACTTGATAGTAACTTACGGACACTTGGTATTTTTTTTTCAACTTCGTAAAACTGATGAATTTTTCTTCTGATAACTCCAAGGTCAAAATCATCCACATCGTGTTTTTTCTTTAGAACTTTTGGTTTTTTTGGCGATTGAAATTTTAATTGACTTGAATTTTCAATTGATAAATAACCCGCAGAAATCACATTATGCACGGTTCTTTTGCTGTACCCCGTAGCCTCCGCAATGATTTTGGCAATATTCACATCATTTTTAAATTCAAAGCTTTCTTTGTCTGCTTTTCTTTTCTTAAAATATTCAGCCACCTTAAAAATGACAGTCTTCATATCACGAGATAACGCACGACCCATCTTTGAATATTTATCTCATGTGCGTCTGACATAGACAGTCCGATACAGATGACACTACCTGCCGTCACGAGCGTTGACGGCGCACTGACAGAAGTGACAGAGCGCAGCAGCCGATTCTCCCCCCCCGTCTCGCCGCGCGCATACCTCAGGGAGTGCACAGCACTAATGCCCACACTTAAGGCGAGACCCAACGCACCCGTTCGACTATACTATAGGCGTAGTGCTACACTCCACCTTAGTCGGATTCAATAAGGTTGCTTTTTGGGCGTACAGTGTTAGGCTGGCTAGTCTTTGTTAGGCGCTTGGGTTTATTGATATTCAAGGGTTTTCCTTTAATTATGATAAATAACTTAACATAATTTGAAAAAATAACCGGTATTAAATTAAATAATTGTATTCTTTATTTATTTCTAGAAAAAAATACTTATGTTATCGCTTAAATTACGGAGATTTTCGACGATAAAGTTAAAAAAAAGAGGCAATTGTATATTTTTTGTATACTTTATTCGGAGATTTGATTCGGTATAATGCAAGTTTAGTTCTTTCTCTTTACAGGATATTTTTCCCACCTCAGTACTTCAAACCTATAGTTCACACTTGACGTTCAAAGACAGTACGTTTTTGGTAAATCCTGGTTGGGTCTCGCCTTAAAGAATTACTTTTAAGAATTAGTACTTGAAACGTCAACAATGGGCCTAATGCGATTTTTTGTGACTCATCATAAAACGTACTCGATGGCGCTAAAGTAAACTTTCATTTGTAGGTATGGTGCTTTCCGTTATTGCCGCCAGCCGGCTTTGGTTCAGTTTCAATACAAATTGAAGTGTAATCACAATCAGCGATCGAATAGGTAAAAAATCTCGCACTTGCCCTCTGAACTGACTAGCTAACTCGCAACGGCAGACGTTGCCATTTTGTCAACATACAGTATACATTTTAATTGCCAAGCAAACTGTGTACTGTCTAAAGCTTTTTTTGTCCGTTTGTCACAAAGTGATGTCTCAAACTTAATACAACATAGGAATTGTAAGGCAATAAGGCATAATGTTAAGTTTTGATGATGCGAAATAACTCTCAACAGTATGCGATGGAACTTTCCCATCCCAATGGAGAACTGAAGAGTAGTTTTTCGAGGCATGATAAGGAATAAGTACCAACTGCTAAAAGTACCAAAACAACTGGTAGTCCCGGGTTTTGTCATCTAATCACTTATAAAGGTTTTTCCATTATTTTCCATTTGAGCACTATTTGTCACAGTTATCAAGACAAATTGCCAACTTGCAACATAAGGATGCCCTAGGTCGAAGTCAATCTGCATCTATACTTAACTAGCGATCCGCCCTGGCTTAGCAAGGGTGGAATTTATTAAGAACAGCACCTCCAATGTAGTCAACAACTTTCATCTTTGTGATAATGTTGTTTGTGTATAATGTGAATTTACACAAAATCTTAATGAATTATACACTAAAACCTACCTTCCTCATGAATTATTTCGTCTATTAATGGAAACCGGATGAAAATCCGTTCAGTAGTTTTTGAGATTATCGCGCCCCAACAGACGCGGCGGGGGACATTGTTTGCAAAGCTACTTGACATAGCATAGTCTAAAGAATTTGTTTGTTTGTTTGTTTGATTATTACAAAAGCTGAAGATGTTGATAGTTTGTTTGAACGCAATTATCTCTGAAACTGCTAGAGTAAGAAACTATGTAATACCACGCTTCGACCTTAAACGGCGCAAGGCGGTGGTGTGAGAAACCATAAAATATAAAAGATTAACTGTTATAATATTAATTATCATACTTAATCATGGTTAATTTTAAAATGTTTGCCTTTTCATATTCACAATCTTTAAATGCTATGAATTATATGTAGTTTTAATACCGCGAGACATATATCCAGGTCTGAAAGCAGGACACAAAACCCACCTATACTCGCGTTCGAGCAACGCTCGACGAGTCAACAACTCCTGAGGATGCCCCGTGGAGGGGCGAAACACGTGTCGAGTATAGGTTTGATTGCATGGCATGCTAATTATTTCACACTTGTTTTGTATGTGTGCATATGCATGAGGGCGGGAGGGTGGGCCCATGTGTGCATGTGCATATGCATGACGGTGGGTTTTGTGTCCTGCTTTCAGACCTGGATATATGTCTCGCGGTATTAAAACTACATATAATTCATAGCATTTAATGTCATGGATTACCGCAAAGTAACGCCTGATTCCATAACTTTTCACAATCTTTGTTACTTAATTTTTCCAGAAGACAAAAATTAAATGTTGGTTCAATTAGCCTTACAAAAAAAAATCTAAGCCAACTTCAGAAGTTCACTTTTTATTGATGATACATAGTAGGTAACACTATTTTATTTCCACTTGAATTTCAGATAAGTATTTGACATACCATTCAAAAAATCATTCAGCTGTGTTTCACTGTCATATTTTCTGAGATATTTGAATATACAATGTATATTATCTGTCTAGCCAATGACCAATATATTTGTTTTTTTTCTCATTAACCAATTTTTTTGACCATTGACTTTTTTTGCATTGGCATTTGAGGGTTAAATCAAAAACTGAATGAATGAAAGTAGTAATTTTCTTTGATTTACCTAATTTAGCTTGTTTGCATTAATTGATCCTTCCCAACTTCACTATAAAGTGAGGTTGTAAGCTTCAGTTTCAGGAATAGGTTTTTTTTTTTCATTGTTCCTTTCGAAACTGCTCCACTACTAATACTTTCTGATTTCACTTCATCTAACTAAATAATCACTTATAAACCGATCTAACATGGCATAATGAGTGATTTTTAAGATTTCCCGCCATGTTAAATACTGTTTGTTTTTATTTAAATAAAAGTTTAGTTAATGGCAGCGAAGAAATAAAACATATTGATCATTGGCTTTTAATGGATTACAAATATATATTATTTTATGTAAGGGGCAAACTACAACAACATAACTGGTGATATGAAGGTTTACCACTTTTGCCCATATATACCGGTTTTCTGAGGTACTAGTTTAAACTATCCTAGGAAATATTTAAAATAATATTGTTAAAGGACAATATTATCATCGGCACGATTCTTGAGCACTGACGCAAAAGTGAGTTATTGGGTCCCTTTGGTGGTATGAAGTGAGACGCGGGGCGGGAAAAGCGCAGTGATTGGCCCGTAGCGCATCGCGTCATAGCTGTCACTCGGGATTTGTTCTTTACTCCTGCTGCACTTACCTCACAACCAATAAATAATAAACGGGTGTGTTTTATCTATTTGTCATAAAGTGTACAATGCGCACAGCGATCCCCACTCTTATGCTGAGCGCTCAAGAACCGCGCCGGTATCTGTACAACTAAGTATTCCCTTGTTTTTTTTTTTTTTTTCTTTATTTAAAGGGTTTTATCGCTGAGCGATAACGTCACCCTGTAAAATTAACAGTAACACTAACTAACAAAAATTATTTTAAAACAAAAGCTGCTAACTTATATAAAATCCGAGCTTGTTCCGATAAAGGGCAAGCCAGGATTGCGTTACATACTGTTCTGCTGGACCCTTTAATTTAACGTACAGCCGACATATGAACCCTAAACCTAGAAAATAAATATTACAGTGTGCAGTAATATTTTAGTCTCAGGTTCAAGATTTGAACTACAGTAACACAAATTAAGGAGATCTAGAACTTAGCATAATTATGTCCTAATCTAGGCAATTACTGGATTTAATTTCCGCCCCTAAGACGACCCAACATGTTTTTTTTTTCCTCAGTCAATAAACATGATCTTCATCTGACAATTAAATTATGAAATACTAGTGACCTGCCCCTGCTTCGCACAGGTGCAAAAAAGGTATTAAAACCTTCCTCTTGAATCACTCTATCTATTAGAAAAAACCGCATCAAAATCCGTTGCGTAGTTTTAAAGATTTAAGCATACAAAGGGACTTAAGGACAGAGAAAGCGACTTTGTTTTATACTATGTAGTGAAGTAATTGTTTATCAATGCTTGGGTTAGGTAATGGATCTTTCTCACTGGCACAATTATTACACAATGTATTTTTGAATGGTAAAACATTGACCATTTAGTATAATAATCAGTAGACGGATGAATTTAGCTCTGAATGTCAGCTAACATTGAAACACGGTAGGTACTGTGTTTTTGGTCAGCAATGTAAGGCCTTCAGTTTTTAAAACCAAAGTAATTATTTGACACAACAATTTTAGCAAATCAATTATTCCTGCTAAGTTATGAATCGACTTTCATTCTACCGGTACAGGTACAGGTTACCTACAAATTAATCACAGAACCTAGACCATTTAGACTAAGCTTACTAGCTTATTGATGAGAACGTCGTCGTATATTCTTGTAAAAAAGAAGCCTCATCATCTCTGTATTACTTGAAGCTTATTGTTAAAACACACTATTATGCACCGTGCACACTACCATCGACTAAATGCCCTAAAATACTACGCGACGATATCAGGTAGAAACATCAAAACTAGGTATGTATACAATACATGAAAAAATATTAAAAATGATGTGTTTTGACAGTCAATACTCAACTATTATTCACACTTCAAAAAGAATAAAGAGCGCTTAAATTACTAGCAAATAAATCACATTTTTTAATAAATTAGACAATACTTACAATAAACGCCACACAACAAGTTGTTCACAAAATGGATACCATACTCCAAAAATCTAGGTCCATAGAACAATCAATGAAAGACGGTCACGGTTTTAAGAATAATATAACGGTGGAGGTGATTTTTACCGTATATCTTCCAAATTACTGAGATTAAATGCCCAATCAAGCATAATATCTCACATCACTAACAAATACGAGAAACGCCATTTAGACACCGTCCATTTTGTTTCCAAAATGAGTTTTTTTTTACATGTGCGCTTTCGAAAAATGTTGCTATAGCAATTTATAATATTTATAAATCAAAAACCACCAATAGACACTAAAGACGGGAATGACGGGATTCTACAAGCTACCGATTTGATTATTCTAGAAGTCATTATTAAAGGACATCATCCACATTTCATACAGTTTTGGTCCAAAAGTAAAAGTGTTTTCATCCCTTCAATTCGAAAAGTGTCGTTTTGTTCCTCTTTAAGTGCGAGCAAAGTAGCTCTTTTCTCCATCAGACTTTTTAGCGGACAGTAATGAGATTTGAATTTAGAACATGAATCGTTCATTGAAATCGAACGCAAATTGTATTGTGTTGGCTGTACGGTGCGAGGAGACGCGGTAACTAAATTTAAAAAAAAACAAAAGTGCGCGATTTACTTCCCTGTTCTAATAATCGGTACGGACTTTATGCAAAAAAAAATGAGCTCTACGTCGAGTTCTGAAAGTGATAGTGCATTAACTCCTGAAACAATAAAAATAGAAGCTAATAACGTCATACAAAACTTAATCCCTACGAAATCCCGGGAGAAATATTTAAAGGCATACGACAATTTCTTATTATGGAGTAGAAGGTTGTTTAGTAACGTGTTGTCTTAATAAGGACGTAAAACTGGACACATATTCGTAATTAATATGTCTGATGGATTTAAACGTGTCGTCACTCTATTTTTATTAAATAATAATAGGTATTACAATAAAATATGAGGCGCCTTTTATTTTCTCATAGAGGGTGATGAAAAGTTGAGTGTATCACTCGGGTGCAAAATATATTTTTGGCTCGGGCGACGTACTTTGAATCCCTCGCTACGTTCAGGATTCTACTAAAGAATCCCTCACTACGTTCGGGATTCTACTCTAGAATCCCTCACTTCGCTCTGGATTCAAAAAAGCGCCCTCGCCGTAAAAATATTATTTTGCTCCCTTATGATACAATCTACTATTTCATCCCTTCAATTCGAAAAGTGTCGTTTTGTTCCTCTTTAAGTGCGAGCAAAGTAGCTCTTTTCTCCATTAGACTTTTTAGCGGGCAGTAATGAGATTTGAATTTAGAACATGAATTGTTCATTGAAATCGAACGCAAATTGTATTGTGTTGGCTGTACGGTGCGAGGAGACGCGGTAAGGTAACTAAATTTAAAAAAAAACAAGAGCGTGCGATTTACTTCCCTGTTCTAATAATCGGTACGGACTTTATTGTATTTTGTGCAAAAAAAATGAGCTCTACGTCGAGTTCTGAAAGTGATAGTGCATTAACTCCTGAAACAATAAAAATAGAAGCTAATAACGTCATACAAAACTTAATCCCTACGAAATCCCGGGAGAAATATTTAAAGGCATACGACAATTTCTTAATATGGAGTAGAAGGTTGTTTAGTAACGTGTTGTCTTAATAAGGACGTAAAACTGGACACCATATTCGTAATTAATATGTCTGATGGATTTAAACGTGTCGTCACTCTTTTTTTATTAAATAATAATATTACAATAAAATATGAGGCGCCTTTTATTTTCTCATAGAGGGTGATGAAAAGTCGAGTGTATCACTCGGGTGCAAAATATATTTTGGGCTCGGGCGACGTACTTTGAATCCCTCGCTACGTTCAGGATTCTACTAAAGAATCCCTCACTACGTTCGGGATTCTACTCTAGAATCCCTCACTTCGCTCTGGATTCAAAAAAGCGCCCTCGCCGTAAAAATATTATTTTGCTCCCTTATGATACAATCTACTATTTATTCTGCCAAATAAAAAAAGTGTTTTATTCTGATAGAACTCGTCCGCCTTAGAATTTCTTTATATGACCCCAAAGCTGTAGCATCACTATACTTGGTATTATTTGAGTTCAAAAAATACTATAGTTCTATAGCTCAATTACCACTGACTAACTGATTGACAGACTTGTTCTCCCAGATGGTGGATGGGGAGGTGGGTATATTTTGACAGATTCGTAAACACTCTCGTAAGTATGGGAAAAGTGCCAAACCCCCCCTTTCCCCCCCCTTTCTCCCCCCTCCCTATCGTATCTCGGAAACAAAGAGACTTTACGAGTTTTTTTTTAGGGATTCGTATAGAGGAAGCTTGGGGAAGTAAAAACCATTTTTCAATGTTGACCCCCTTGCCCCCCTTCACACCTCCTTTAGGCGGATCTCGGAAGTTAAGACTTGGAACATTTTTTTTTTTCAGATTCATTAAAAGGGGCAATGCGTTAGTCGAAATTATTTTTCAGAGCTCCCCCCTCTCCCCTCTTCACCACCCCCTTCCCCCTCTTCACCCCTTTTTTTAAACTCGTGTTCTGTTTTGTTTACGGATTCGTATAGAGGCTCGGGAAAGTAAAAACCATTTTTCAAAATTGACCCCCTTGCCCCCCTTCTCCCCCCCTTTTGGCGGATCTCGGAAGTTAAGAGACTTGGAACATTTTTTTTTCAGATTTATTGATAGGAAAAATGTATGAAAAATCAGGTTTTTTAACATGAATACCACCAAGTATATTGGTGGTATTCATGTTAAAAAAACACAGCTTTGGTGTCATATAAAAAAATGCTAAGGCGAACGAGTTCTTTCAGAATAAAGCACTTTTTTTTATTGGCCCATTGACATTGGCACTTTGACATTTGGACCAAAATGGATGATGTCCTATAGATTGTCTACTTTTTCATAGGAAACATATTATTATCAGTGGTGTAGCTAGTCCTAGTAGGGCACTGTATCATTTTTTTTGAGATTTGTTTTTTTGAGTGATTTGGCCTTCATCGAAAAGCGAGTATTCGGAGTATTGCCAATATTGCGAATATTGGAGTTTTCTATATCGCGACCGTTGAAGTCTTCATCAAAGAGCGATCGAAGCAAGTTCGAAATATCAGATTACTAGCTGTTCTGTTGCCAGCGGCTGCCCGCTGCAACTCGAAAATTATCCCACGGGAAGATTAAATCGGGATAAAAACTATTCTGTGTTAATCATAATCCTAACAAAAACATTCTGTAAAAAACTAGCCAAGTCTCGATAGAGCTGCTTGTTTATCTCTAAAAAGTAATGAAATCTAGACAAAGTCGTGCCAAGACGTCTTGAGGCTCCCTAATGCGATTTCTATATTATTACAGTTAATAATTAATGTTGTGTGACTTGGCTTGTTTATAGTTTTGGAAGTAAAATAATCTGCAGTTATTTGTAAAACAGTCAAATGTGAATCGAAGTGGCGTAGCAATGATTATTAGCGTTCTTATAATTAGATACTTATTCAACAAGTAGGAAACGGCATCAGGTAGGTACACTCGTGCGTCAATGAATGAAAATTAATTGGGAACCGGGTACAATACATCAGTGACCTGTCACCATTTCATCCATTTTGACAACTGAGTTGATTCGGTGCGTCTCGCCATGTGTTAATTTTGTTTCGGTCTACCACACCATCACCTTGGACAAGCAAACGACCCGAACCTGTAACCCGAACGCCACACTGGGTACATAAATTATAATATATACTCCCTATTTAATTTTGTAAGTTGGCAAGCTGACAGCCACAGCCATGCTGGTGCTAGTTAATGAAAGTTGGCAACATTTGCGGTGACAGCGGTGCGCGCTTCGTTCTGTATAATTATTGTGATTACAATTTACATTTTGGATTGTATGTTTTTATAAGAATAAATACCCTTTGAAAAGATATCTTTTGACTTTGAGACAAACGTCAAAAAAATAATTACAAATGATGAAATTAGTTGATCCAGTTGTTCGTAGTTTCAAAGTGGCAAAAGTGTTTCGAGAAAACACAGACAAAATAAACAGTATAGATTTTTCTCCAAGTGGGGAAACGTTAATATCTTGCAGTGAAGATGATCAAATCGTCATTTATGATTGTGAAAAAGGGACCCAGATGATCACAGTAAACAGTAAAAAATATGGTGTCGATCTTATACATTTTACACATGCCAAGAACACTGCTATCCACAGTTCAACCAAAGTTGATGATACTATAAGATATTTGTCACTTCATGACAACAAATACATAAGATACTTTCCTGGACATGCAAAGAAAGTTGTGACTCTTTGTTTGTCACCTGTTGAAGATACATTTCTATCTGGATCACTAGACAAAACGTTACGTTTATGGGACTTGCGTTCACCCAATTGTCAAGGACTAATGCACTTGTCAGGAAGACCGGTAGCAGCTTATGATCCTGAAGGTCTCATATTTGCAGCTGGGGTTAACTCGGAGAGTATCAAACTGTATGATTTAAGGTCATTTGACAAAGGTCCCTTTGTAACATTCAAGCTGAATCAAGAAAAGGAATGTGACTGGACAGGATTAAAATTTTCCCGAGATGGCAAAACAATGTTGATTAGTACAAATGGATCAATTATTAGATTAGTAGATGCATACCATGGCACTCCATTACAAACTTTTACTGGTCATCTTAATAATAAAGGCATACCTATAGAAGCATCATTTAGTCCTGACTCACAATATATCTTTAGTGGCTCAACAGATGGAAGAGTTCATGTCTGGAATGCTGATACAGGTTATAAGGTGTGTGTCCTGAATGGTGATCATCCTGCTCCAATTCAATGTGTACAGTTCAACCCCAAGTTTATGATGCTGGCCTCTGCTTGTACCAACATGGCATTTTGGTTACCTACATTAGATGATGTTTAATAAGAACTGTTCTATTCTATAAGAATTTTCATCCATCACTGATAATGAACTTATACCATCTTATTACAAAAGATAGTTAAACCTGGTTTAACTTAGACTTGGTTTATCTCGCATGCCGTTACTTTCTTTTGAATATTTTTGAAGTGAGACGTCATGCGAGATAAACCAAGTCTAAGTTAAACCAGGTTTAACTACTTTTTGTAATAAGGCGGGCAAAGTTTACAACTTAAACCAACTAGAAGGAACATTACTCTCTGTTAATTTTATGATGATCACTATAAAATAGTAAACTATTAAAACAACTCCAATCATTCACATGATTTAACAGTTAATAACATTATGTGTATGATAAATCTTTATAAAGCAAGTCCCCTTGCTTACATGTTGTAAGAACATAACATTGTGAATCAATATCAATCACCATGAAATGAGCTGAGTTGAAGACCAAAAAAAAAGAAATGGTTTATGTATTTGTAGCAGTAGTCAGCAGTCTAATTGCTTATCTCAATCATAATCCCGTTTACTCATAATTATCACAGTATTCATTGCATTGTTTTCATTGTAAAACAAACAGAGTCTTGATGACCCCCTTTCAAAATAACTGTATTCCGAGTGAGCTATGCATTTGGACTGTGTTTCTACCTTTGTTGGCGAAAATACTTTTAAAAATAGCATGAAGACTAAGAGTTTGTCTTTTTTTATTTTTATTGATGTGAATGTAACTAAATAATTGTATTGTATAAATAATAGTTTTAGTACTACTATATGTATACTTATTCAAGTTTTTGATCAAACGGTTTAAGTACCTACCTATTTGGTAAAAACGATAAGTAGTTTTATCTTACGTAGTACATCAGTACATAATGATTATGTGTATTAGAACCCTAGTATATGCATTTAAATAGTTTTCATTCCAATTAATTACAATTTGTAGGTGAAATCTAAATCCACATACTTTGTCATCTAAATGTAGCTCTACAGTAGGTTCTATTTGTCAGATTAAAAAAAAAAATACTCTGCATGTCAATTTTTGAATGGAAACATTCCTAACTAAAACCATTTGGAAGTGTTTGTGGTTAGAACACTATTAAAAACTGATTATAATACCTATAAATGGCTTTTATTTTTAATAAACCCCGTCCCCGCCGCCAAATGGCGGTCGTCAAACCATGTCAGAGGCCCTTGCGGCGAAGAAACTCTGACACTAGGGTGTGTGGGGTCGTTTGACCTTACTGCCCACACGATAAGAAGATTTTTTTTTTAAATGGATTCTAACATGGACTTACTGAGAGAAATATTTATAACAGAATCTGTTTATTTTGAAAGCTTGGCTAATAAGCATTAAACGAATATAATTAAAATACCACGAATAATGTATTTTGAGTAAATGAGTGTGAATATGGGTGTGAGTGTGAATACTGTACCTAGTGCGTGCGTAAGCAATACTTAGTTCACTGGCCAGCTGGCCAGCAATAATTACGAAAGTGTGCCTGTAAAAGACTACACGAGATTGTAGACACAGATGCCTTCTGTCTAATTATCTACTACGGTCAGGTGCATGGTTTGTGATTCAGTGGGTACTTAAGTGTGCACTGAGTGCATGCGGAATTTCGACCTTGGCCTTGGTCTTTTTCTGTTTGCTCTGCAGAGCTGGATGTTTAGGTATTTAAATGGAGGGAAATAAAACCAATAATGTGTAACAAACATAAATAATTTAAAAATGTGCCGGCTAGAAATGCAGGCTGCACACAAACACAACTTGGTTGCAGGCGTCTGTACAATTTATATTTTCCGTAAGCCTAAGCATACTTAATAACATTCGTTTTAATGAAAAATATATGAAATTAATAGGAGTCTTTCGTCTACCACTTACACTACACTTTTCATTGTTAATGAACAAAATCTAAAATACTCCATGGCATAATAACTGCTAGTACCATCTTAATATGATTAACTTTTACTTGATAAAACAGTAAATCATTTACTTTTTATTATAAATGCGAAAGTTTGTGAGGATGGATGGATTCATGGATGTTACCTGCCTGGATCTTACTAATTTGGATGAAATTTAGCACATAGATAGTTTATAACCTAGATTAATTATTAACACTTATGACACTTTTATCCCGATACTTAGTAAGAGCCCGTGGGACAACGAACTCTACGTGGGCGAAGCCGCAGGCATATGCAATTAAAACTAAAATCACAATAATCACACGAAACAACTTACAAAATCGAAAATGCCGCCACAATACCGATGACAGATTTCAGTGCTAGGTACCAGAATTATAATAAAAATTAATCAAACTATTTTTTATTACAAAAAAAAACAACTGCCATTCCAAACCATCCAAATAAAAATAGGATATAATAAGTCCATAATTATATCTACGGAAGTAAGCGAATAGACCCCGCCATTCCCTTCGTGGTTATTTTTTCACTAACTACTCAAAAGTAGGAGTCTCCTTTCAGTGTGTGATATTTTGAGGTTAGGTCATTTTTCTCAAGAACGGTGCGCCGCGCCACCGCCTTCACATGGGAGTGGTCCAGGGCACAGGGGGTAACCCACTTTTTTTTTTTTGGGTTGGTGTAAAATCATCAAATAACCCCTCCCGCTCTTGGGCAGAGCGAAAGGGAGTGTCAGACTTCTACTGACTAAAAACCACCATGTTCCTTCTTAGCCCTTATATAGAGATAATTTCTGTGTTTTCTCTGAAGAAATATTCATGAGATTCTCTAGACCGATATTGATAATATTTAGTAGTATGCCTTTTTTCTTTTTTTTTCACTGGCAATTGCAATACAAGGACAGAATACCCCTTTGCTTTGGTCTCGCTCTGAAGTATTTTTCTCACTTCGAAAAGACTAATGTCTTTTCGAGGAAAGGAAAGTAAAATGCGAACTTGACATAAAGTTTATTTTTAAGCGCCATTTTTAGAAATGTTCGTACATAATCCAGTTAGTATATAATTTCCTTGGCGAAACCAGAAGAAAAAAAAGAAATGTCAATGTCAAATCTAAACTTCACATGGCTAAAAGTGACGAGTACAGACTACAGTTCGCCACTCGTCGACAGAGCACAGAGTACATTAGACTATACTGAACAGACAGAACAGAGCATTTAACACTCGTCGTTAAGCAGGAGCACAGATTATCAGATATAGAACAATACTGTCCACACAACAGGAGAGCAAGACCTTAACCGGCCGCTGTGTGTCACTGTGGGATCTACACTGTTCTTTCTGTTCCGTGGATCTACATCAATAGTCTGTTGTCAATAATTAGTAGCTATAGCTTTCATTGTATACTGTGACATTTATATCCATGATAGATAAACAGATGTTGAGCAGTGTCAAAGTACAGGAGATACGGTATCAAGATTGTGAAGTAAGTTTATTGATAAAAGTGTTTACTCGTTGAACTTTGAATTACAACTAAGCTGCAAGTACTTTTCAAAAAAAACTTTTAAAGAAGATACACAAGATATCTAGATTAAATAGAATTAAAGTTCTGTCTGTCTGTGTGACTTAACCGCCCCTAAGACGACCCACTGACCGACTTCTTTTTCTAAAGTAGCTGGATTTAGAAGTTGTAAAGTAACTAGTGTAGTTTAAATAAATTTAAAATTTTAATAAGACAATATTAAGGTCAGTATTATTTTATTTTCTTTCGTTCGGTTAGTGGGTCATCTTATGGATGAATGTTAACTAACTTTTTCAAAATTACACTACCTATATGTATTTATAGATATTGATGCTTGAAAGGCAAAAATTACCTAGCAACATTGTTATGAATGTTGCTTGGTAATTTTTGCCATTCCTTCGTCAATATCCAAATTTTAACTACAGTTTTTTTAGATCCTAAGGTATCTTCATTCATTACAATTTGGTAAAACGTTTGACAGCGAATCATACATCATAAGATTTGCCTAGGTGAATTGTGTGAGCACATCTTTATCATTATTTTATAATTGGATTACTTTCCAGGAAAATAACAACATGTTACGTGGGATCAATAAAGTTGTAAGTACCAATTTTTTATAGTTGGTAATTAATTATAATAATATGATACATACGCCCAAAAACTCAAACGTCACTCAATTATAAGTTGCACTTAAATCTCGTGCTGTCTTTGTTACTTTAACGCAGAGTGACAGAGATAGCAGGAGTTTTGAGGGTTACTTCTAGTTGAGTTGAGTGATGTATGAGTATTTGGGCGATAGTGTGGAATCAGTAAGAATACAATTTTTGGTTGTTCGAATTTAAACTGTACTTTGAATATCCAGTGCTGTGCAGGGTGAAGCCAGAAGCGAGTTTTTGAATACTATATTAATACGCGTAACCCCTGGAAGCAGTGACAGCGCTTAGTGCAGCCTCATTATTTTCCTAGTTATATAATAGTACATTATGGTACAAGTGTGTAACGTTGGTGATTACCGCTGAGGCGCCATTGAGACCCGAGCCGTCAGGTGAGGGTCCTAAGAAAGCCGAGGACGGTAATCATCAATACACACGTGTATCATACGACGTTTTTCAACACACTTGTGAAGAAAATAATACTAAAAAGTCATCTTCAACAGTTAAAACGAGTTCTGATTTTTTTTCACAATAGCGGGAAAAACTAATCGGTTTACTACGCGCGCATCTACAGTTCGACCAACTTATCTATGCAGGCGGAAAAACACGGAACTAAAATAAATGTACTAAGTTTGATTTTTTCTTGACCAGTGGCGCCACCATGAATACTGTAACAATGGCGATCGGCCATAGACTAAAAGATGATTTTTGACTTTTCGCGGATAGAGCTTTAGCCACTGACAAAATGAGGAATTCAAAGTTTTCTTTATTACAGAGAAAACAAAAGTTATATTGTTTAAATGAAAGTTTCATTTATTAAAAACGTACAAGTTGAAATTAACTATTTAAATTCAAAGTTGCATGAAATGAGCAAGCACTAGGTACATTAATTTATTTTTACTATTGAACACATCTTTTTTGTATCGAAACTTTTTTATGAACGTAGCAACTCACTCAACCAATAAAATTTTAAAAAAGAACCCCTTTATCTCACTAGTGAATAATAGCAATGAAAAAGTCAGTTTGATTATAGGTGTCATTATGTGCCTAATTGCGGTGAAATTATAGCCACTTTATGAGCAAGTGTGTTGAAAAAAACTTTTAAATGGAATAAGCCAAAATAAACACTAATATGATTATTAAACTACTTGACCGTCACTGGAAGCTTTATTATGAGAAGGCATTTCCGTTTCCTGTCGTTTTCTTACCAGTTTTCGTACTTTAGTACCTCCATACTTCCGGCTCAGTGGCGCCACCTGGTGGTTGCGAGTAGTTTTTAGGTTTCGTAAAAGGTGTCGCGCCATTTTTGTTCATTGGCTTTTTATATTCCGTCGAAGCAACTTGTGCGCAGAGCCTGCGCCCGTCACGGGCGCAGGCTCTGCGCACGTGTACAAGTTGCTAAAGTAAAAGTGAATATTAAGTGAATACATAGTCATATTTTATATGTCAAGTAAAAAAGTGAAAAGTCATCTTGTTATACGATAAGACTTAAACCGTAAGTACCCTCTTTTAGAGGTAACACTTTTCGTACGTGATCAAAAATTTTTTAACGGTTTTTTCCGTTCGGATCACTACTGTTATTTTTTACTTTTGAATATTTACCAGTAAATTTTCGTAATTGTAAACGTGTAAAGTGTTATAAATCTATTGCATGTGATTTAACCTAAATTATGTTATTTTATAGCTTCTGTTGTTCTGGAATTAGTGATCAACTTTATGAACTAATTAGCGACGAGGATTGTTCTAATCAAGAACATCAAAGTTTAAATAATAGTTTCAATTTTGATATTGATATTGATACTAAGCTAAAAAGAATACCATTAGTTCCAAAAATCCCTGATTATTATTATAATTTTTTTAAGAAGTTGGTTGATATCCAATCCAACGTTTTGGTAGCACTTTTTGGTCAGAAGTACTATAAAATACTATATAATAATACTTCTAGCTTTATAGACCTGGAAAGAAATGAGGAGGTAAAAGGTTATGACACTTTACGGCATCTGGCATGCTGATAAATCCTACGCAGCTATAACCTACTGTGTATTAAAACAAAGAGAAACATTGCAGTAGGAAGGTAGGTATACCTACGTTATCTTCTGTCACGGGCAAAAAAAAAAAATACAGAGTATATTCATTATATTAATTTTAATGATTAGGTTGAGGAATTCTTTCAGAAGGGCTAATTTCATAAAATATCCGCTGACCTTTTTTGCAATGGCCATAGAGCCTAAACTATTGAAATCTTTGGTAGTGTAGTGGTAAGTATCAGAGACCGGGGTTCGATTCCCCGTCGAAGAGCCATGCACGTAGATAAACTAACGAGTCAAGTTAGAGATCCAATAATGAAAGCATTTCTGAATATAATACCTCCTTCAAGTGCCTACTTATATATTGAATGCGAACCCTTTACGTCTACTCTAGGGAAGACTGGTGGGGTTCGCAAAGCTTTTTGGCCCCCAAAAAGGTAAGGTTTTCACATAAGCTTTATCGATTTAGTAGCCGCCCTCCGCGGGGGCATGGCGCACAAAAACCAAGAATTCCATCGCGTGGAACTCAATTTCGTGAATCAGGGTAACATAATGCACACCTGTCATAACCCACCCTCGCGGGGTGAATATCAAGGTCAGTGCCAGAATACACATTACTCTTCCAGAGGTAATTCCTCGAATGACCAAGGTGGTCACTTCAATACAGGAAGTTCATTTCGAAATCGAGGCTCGTGGGCACTCGTGGCCCAAAGTGAAAGAACACATTGACATGCAAACTCCTCAAAAAGTTTCAGGGGAAAAAGGTAAGTATAAGCAAGGACATGCCACCATTTCGGGCGGGTCAGTTGATTAACTACCAATCGCAATGGGCGGAAATGGGAGCACCAAAAATATTTTTAAAACTAATTCAAAAAAAAAAAAAAAGGGTATCGCATACCTTTCTTTTAAAAAGCCCCCACTTGTCTATCCAGACGTAACGAAGGGATCTTTTTAAACCCCTGTTTCAAAACAAATGTCTTTAATTGTAGACAAAATGATGCAGAAGGTAATTTTGAAGAAAGCCAAGCTTTATTTCCCCTCTATTTCTGGTTCCAAAATCAGATAGTCTACCCGTCTTATATCCAATCTGAAATCACTTAACGAATATGTGATGTCCGAGTCCTTTCAGTTAATAAATATGCACCGCATTCCGGATATTCAGCAAATCTCGGGAATTCATGTGCAAAATAGATTTGTCCCATTTTTCATCTAATCGTAAACAAGTCGCTTTCTGCGCCTGGTAAACGACCTGGATTTGCTGGAAATGACTTGTATTCCATTCGTTATGAGCACTGTTCCAAGAACCTTTTCCACGCTCACGAAGGGGGTGGGGGAGCCCAAACATGACGGGAAAAATGGAATATAAGGACCCTGGTATACCTGGACGATTATTTACTGTACACCAGAATGTTCACATGCTTCGCGAGCAAGTCAAAATAATTGTACAAGTAGGTATTACAAAAACTGGGGTGGCAAATATATTTCGAAAAAAACTGTTTTTGTCCTCAAAAGAGCATACTTTATCTAGGGATTCTTTGAAAACCTTAGGAAAACTTAATAATCATACTAAACGAAAAGGTTCATGTCATAATTATCACAAGATAATTAATAGGCTCTCGAACAAAGCAGTTAAAGGAGTTGCAGAAAATGGTAGAATTTCTAAACTTTGCCAGTTTTGTGGTCCTACGCGGTCGGCTACTCGGCTCAATCATCGACAGTTGTTGATGTTCATGAATTCGTTGCCAGTTCACCATCAAAGACCTACCCATTGTCACAAGGTGATATAAGGTAGGTAACCTAATTGGTGGTACCAAAATTGTCAAAAGGCACCTCTTCAGGACCCTCCTCCAATAAATTTCCCGACTTCCGTTGCATCGGATCAAGAGCCGGGGGGCAGAACCAGAGTCCAGAACTGAACAAATTGGCTCTGTCAGGAACTTGATCACAAGAAGAGAAAACGCTGCATTGCAATCAAAAGAAATGCTAGCAATATTATACGCTCTTCAGAACCAAATTCATTGGCTTCATCAAAGTTCGCTCCTCATTTAAAGCGACAACAGACCTGCTGTGACCTACCTACAAAAAGGAGGTACGATACCCCTGTTGGAAATAACTTAGCGGATTCTGAATTTGTTAGATCAACATTAGATACACTTCAGCATTCACTACATTCCGGGGAAATACAACAATCATGCGGACCACTTATCGCGCCTTCGGAGACCTCCAGAATGACACTTACTACCGGCTAGTGTAGAAACAGTGTTTGCGAAATGGGGGACCCCAATGGTAGATCTATTTGCCACTGCGACTGCTCACGTTGGTCGTATACAATTATGTGTCGCTAGATCGAAGGGACCCCAAGCTCTGTTTCACGATGCCTTCAGTGTCCTAGGGAATTACCAGCTCGCATGGGTATTTCTACCAACATTCCTAGTCCCTAAAGTCCTGTCTCACTTAAACCAGTCGACAGGAATATTCCTGATGGGAGAAGGTTTTCTGGTGTGCAATTCTCAAAACCTGAGCGCTCGCGGCTCTATTCACTTTTGAGAAACCTGCAGAGATACCTAAAAGGACACGTCCTCGTAGTTTGGAAATGTGGGGGTGGTCCGACGCCATAAATACATGGAACGGCCCACAGCTATCACTGCTAAGAATTCTTGGAGAAAATCTACGCTAAAAACCTACGAGATAACCTGGAAGCGATGGACTTTGTGGTGTCGTAATAAATCCTTGATTCAAAGAATCTTCCTGGTTCACAACTAGCACTGTTTTTATGCGATTTATATTTGATTGAAAAGTTGTCGTATAATTCAATACTTTTACTTAAATCAGTCGTATCTATACTATGCAACGCTGAAACTTCAAGCACAGATTACCTTCAAGTCAGTTAAGTTCGCACGTTTCAGTAAGACATGTTTCAAAATCAATTATTATTGCGCTAAAAAATCCAAAAGTCACTAATCCTCCATATATATCCACTATACATCCACATAGTGTGGGATGTTGGCAAATAAATTTCATTTTTAATTAATTCCACAATTGATTCAGATACCCGTTTTCAAACGTCACCTCATACTGCAATTTTATTGTTGATTTGCTCTGGTAGGCGAATACACGATCTAACTCTACTTAATATTGATCATTGATAAGATCTGGTCATAGTATTATATTTTTGCCTCGGTTTGGCTCCAAGTCTGACAGCTGTAATTATTAGGAAAGCTTTTAAATATCGATAGTTCTAACCTTAATCCTATATTCTGGATTGAAAGAACTTTATATTATTGTTACGAGCTGGGTATGGGATAAATAAAAACACTACCAATTAAACACACGAATTAACTTTATTAATCGCAAAACACTTATTCACAATCGCAATACGCTACTGAACACTTTATCGCACTAGATATCTCTTCGATCCTTTCGTTGTCTCGCTTAAAAGTGAACTGCCCCACTTCATCCTCAATCGGTCCTTTTATACCCAAGCAAACAAAAGATATTCGAGATAATTCTCTATTATTCAAGAAAGCATCTACAAAAAACATTAACCAAAAATAAACTTAAAGATAAAAGAACCGACAAGGAAGAAGTTACTTTACGCCCTCGGCATACGGTCGAAATTACAATGACATACAATGGAACTATACCTACGGGCCTCGCGCCGCTAACTACCTACGGCGGTATATTCTAGTACCTACTAAACTTTACGCGACTCTTTATACCTAAAGAGTTATTAGCGAGGTTTCCCGAAGATTCTAGATGACCGTCGTAACATTATTAAATAACAATGGAATTGTTGGGCAAAATGAACCAATTTATATAAATTACGATAAGAGATGTGGCTAAACCTGCTTCACGTACAGTCATAACAGTATGGGTAAAGTCCCTGTTTAATGAAGCTGGCATTGCAGCTACTCCAGGTAGCACCCGGTCTGCTGTAGGCACCAAAGCTGGTTTCAAAATCATTCTTTCGATGAAATCTTGGCTTGTGGAAATTGGCGATCAGCTAATACATTCCAGCAGTTTTATAGACGAGAAATAAGGAGAAGTGGTTACCCTATATTGGTTATAATTATTGATGATTAGAATTGATGATAGGTACAATACAATCCAAAAAATATAATTATGCCAGTACCTATATATTTGTATGCTAAAGTACACAAACCTACTTGTACTTATATTATATGGATTTGTTTTTACATTAATTAAATAAATGAAAAATTATTCATACAAAGTTTAATTTATACGTTATCTATCACATTGGCCTATTTTAAAATACTTCCAGGCATATACATTGAAGTGGCGTCACCAGGCGATAACAAACATCTCATAATAAAGCTTCCAGTGACGGTCAAGTAGTTTTACCTGAAATAAAACACATATTAAAATACTTAGGTACCTCCTTGGAAGTTTTACTTTTATTTCTGCCTAGTTATTATGAGACAATGAACAAAAATGGCGCGACACCTTTTACGAAACCTAAAAACTACTCGCAACCACCAGGTGGCGCCACTGAGCCGGAAGTATGGAGGTACTAAAGTACGAAAACTGGTAAGAAATCGACAGGAAACGGAAATGCCTTCTCATAATAAAGCTTCCAGTGAGGTAAGTATTTTTTCAACACACTTGCTCGTAAAGTGAGCCTTATTACATCGTTCTTAGGGCCATAAACCGAACTATAACTCACACGTGCATAATAATATTATACACTAGTGCATAATAGAATTATCACTACAAAGTTAAGTTAGTACCTTACTGCAAATTATATGCGAGTAAACAGAGCATTTTCAATTTAATCGGGTAATACCGTTTTTTTTTTAATTTATTGGTTGAGTTGCTATGTTCTTAAAAAAGTTTCGATACAAAAAAGATCGTGTTCAATAGTAAAAATAAATTAATGTACCTAGTGCTTGCTCATTTCATGCAACTTTGAATTTAAATAGATAACTTTAACTTGTACGTTTTTAATAAATGAAACTTTCACTCAAATAATATAACTTTTGTAATATTAATTGTTCACTTTAGTAACTTAAATTTATTAATTAAGTGGTTTGTAATGGCAACCCTGAAACCAATTTTGGGTTTAGCAACATTCCTAGAGATTGTCTCTGCTTTTCTTTTTTTTGTCTCGTCGTGGGTTGAAGCGCGTGGGCGCGAATAAGTTTCCTCGTCATTATTGAAACCGTCATGATACTTCAAAATATTTAAAAGTTGTGCCAATAACCTCAGTTTCTCGTATATTCGTGAGTGTGCGGCTGAATCCAGGTATCATGGAAGCTCGAGCACCGATTCAACAGCACACTCACGAATATACGAGAAACTGAGGTTATTGGCACAACTTTTAAATATTTTGAAGTATCATGACGGTTTCAATAATGACGAGGAAACTTATTCGCGCCCACGCGCTTCAACCCACGACGAGACAAAAAAAAGAAAAGCAGAGACAATCTCTAGGAATGTTGCTAAACCCAAAATTGGTTTCAGGGTTGCCATTACAAACCACTTAATTAATAAATTTAAGTTACTAAAGTGAACATTCCGCTCACCTAAATACAAAGTATTTATGAAATTTAAACAACGAACTTAAACTAATCTTAAATACTAACGACAGTGAAAGGTTATTTCATCGATAGACGGTTATTTAACTAAGGATAGGTAGTGGACACAATTTTACGACTGGCCTTTTGAATTGACCAGCAGCAGTCCTCACAGTCACCACTCTACAGACCCCATCAGCACCGGGATGTAGGGCTGTGATACGACCCATGCTCCACTTCAACGGACCGACTTGCTCATTTATGATCAGAACCAACATACCTACAGTCACGTTTGTGTTATTCTTATTCCACTTAGCTCTCTGTTGTAGTGTGTGAAGGTATTCATTTTGCCACCTACGCCAGAAATCTTGGTGAATCCTTTGAATCAACTTCCAATGGTGGAGGACGCTTATGTTCTGATCCACGAAATTCTCTTCAGCAACAATAGACAACGGTTCCAGAGTTAGAAAATGACCTGGAGTTAGGACTGACAGGTCATTAGCGTCTGAGCTAAGAGGGGTGAGGGGACGAGAGTTCAACATAGATTCTACCTGTGTCAGGACCGTATAAAATTCTTCATACGTCAATCGCTGCGTACCAACAACACGAGAAAGGTGCGTTTTAACCGACTTAATACCAGCTTCGGCAAGTCCGTTGAAATGAGGACTTCCAGGAGGATTGAACGAAAACTCTATTTCTTGGGACTCAGCAGCATTCTGCATGAGCTTGTCAAGGTAGTTACTGGCACCAACGAAGTTTCGCCCTTGATCGCAGACAACGCGATTACATCGACCACGGCGTGCCATAAACCGCTTCAACGCAGCCAAGAAAGCCTCCGTTGACAGTTCCGAAGCGACTTCTATGTGGATCGCCTTAGTAGATGTACAAACGAAGACACAGATATAACCTTTATAGGTTTTTAATCCACGACCACGACCCAGAGAGATATCAAAAGGTCCACCATAATCGACAGCGACAACCGAGAAAGGCTTTATTTGGTTTATTCTATATGACGGCAGGTTTCCCATCATAGGAGCTGAAGCTTGTGTAGGGTTTACACGAAAACATTTTAAGCAACCCAAAATCACAGAACGAATAGCTCGTTTCGGCGACAAGATCCAAAAGGATTGCGCAAGCAAGTTTTGCAATGTTTGCGCGCCAGGATGCATGAATTTTTTATGGTATTCATCGATAATGAGAACAGTTAGGCGGTGACTGCGCGGCAATAACAGAGGATACTTGACGTTGAACTCTGCGTCAGCATGGGCCAAGCGACCGCCCACCCTCAAAAGACCCGCATCATCGAGAAAAGGCGACAATTTGCGCAAGCCCTTTGGAAGAGAGTTGGGGGAACTCCTTTGAAGGTTTTCAATCTCATGTGAGAATGCACCTTGCTGCACATATTTTACTAAGAATAGGAAAGCTCTATTAATTTCATAGACTTGCAAAGGCCCGACAAGTTTATTTTTAGGAACAGAATTCTTCGAGTTCTGTACAAAACGGAAGCAGTACGATAGGACGTGTTTAAGCTTTGAAAGCGACGAGAATTTGTTTATCAATTTGTCAACGCAATTGACATCAATGTCAGTCAGAAGGCTGAAAATCCTTTGTTCGTCTTGCAAGGTGTCCTCTTTGTCAAACGATAGCGACGACTCCGGCCAGTTTTCCTCGAGGTCTGCAAGGAACGAGGGACCATTCCACCAGACTTCGTTAGCAGCAAGATCCGCAGGAAGCATTCCACGAGAACCACTGTCAGCAGGATTGATAGAGGTACTCACATGACGCCAACAATCAGGCGCGATAATTTCTTGGATGTGGCTGACCCTATTGGCCACGAAGGTCTTCCATTTGGAGGGACACGACTTAATCCATGTCAGAGTGACGCTGGAGTCAGACCAGGCGAAGAGTTCAGTGACAGTGTGAAATGGCTTGAGAGCCTCCACTACAGATTGTAACAAGTCTGACAGCAACACTGCAGCCTGGAGCTCTAGTCTAGGAATAGACAGCTTGCGAAGAGGTGCAACTCTAGACTTTGCACAACAAAGACGAACAGAGACGAAGCCTTCCGCGTCAACGACACGACAATACACCACAGCACAGTAACCACGCTCGGAAGCATCACCGAAACCGTGGAGCTGCATTGTGATGAAGGACTGAACCATGCGACGAGGAATCGAAACTGATGCCAATAAAGGCAGCTGAGATTTGAAGCGCGACCACTCAGACTGAATAGCTTCCGGCAAATCATCGTCCCAAGAGACCCCAGAAGTCCAAAGAAGCTGCATAAGATATTTAGCATGAAACGTAACAGGGCCGAGGAATCCTAAAGGATCGTATATACGAGCTATACAGGATAGGATCGTTCGTTTCGTACATCTTTGGTCTCCCTCGTCGGTAACCTTGAACTGAAAGCTATCAGACTGAGGCATCCATAAAAGCCCCAAGATTTTGAGAGAAACATCAGAGATGTCCTCAAAGCATCTGAAACTCTCCGAATAGAGTTCCGAAGAAGCAAGATCAGCAAAGAAATCTTTATGATTGGAGGTCCATTTCCTCAAATGGAAACCACCCGACGACAATATTTTTATAAGCTCGGATCTCACAAGTAGAGCCGATTCGATAGAGTCTGCGCCTGAAACCACGTCATCAACGTAGATGTCACGGCTGAGCACCGAAGACCCACGAGAATAATCAGCAGCAGAGTCCTTGGCCAGTTGGGCAATAGTGCGTAGAGCTTGGAATGGAGCCGACGACACTCCATACGTGACGGTACGAAGCCTGTAATCACGGACAGGGTCTTCAGGAGTGGAGCGCCATAAAATGCGTTGGTACTCCATGTCCTCGTCGGGCTCTAAAATATTCCTATACATCTGCTTTACATCACCAGTGAACACAACTTCATGCCAACGAAAGCGAATTAACAAATCAAAAATATTTGTCTGCAGCTTTGGCCCAGACAACAAAGTGTCATTTAGCGATACTCCACGTGCGTCCCTGGCGCCAGCGTCAAATACGACACGAAGGGGAGTGGTCACAGACCCAGGCCGCAGAATACCATGGTGAGGCATGTAATAAAATTTACCATCTTTACATGTCGGAGGCTCTACCTCTTCCATGTGGCCACTAGTTTCATAATCTTCCATGAAAGAGGCATAAGCCTTTCGAAAATTAGGGTTACAGTTTAATTTCTTTTCTAATGAAAGTAATCTTTTGAGAGCAATCTCACGAGAATTTGAAAACGTAGGCTTGTTCGTAGGATCGACGAAAGGTAAGGGCACTACGAATCGACCTTTACTATCACGAGAATAGCTTTTGACAAAATAGTCTTCGCATAGTTGATCCTCCTTCGACAAGAAATAATTGGCAGGAGAATTAACATTTTCTAATTCCCAAAATTTTTTAAGGGAATTATCTAACGACAAATTTGACAAAGATTGCGACACGATAAGGCAATCATTGCTACGACAGCGAGAACGAGAAATTTTATTGTGAGTGGGGATCGCAGGAACATCACAACAACCACCCATCACAATCCAACCAAAGACGGTGTTCAATGCCCTTGGTTGACCAGGCTTACCCCGCCTGAGACCAGGCAAGAGCGACGAAGCGAAAACGTCTGCACTCAGCAGCATGTCTATAGGTCCTGGATTTGCAAACCCAGGATCAGCGAGATCCAATTTATTTATGTGAGACCAACCCGATAAATCGACAGGCTGAGATGGCTGATCAGCACAAATCGAAGGAAGAACAAGTGCTTCTAATTTAAAATTTAATATCTGACTTGTATTAAGAGTCTTGACCTCACAAGATAACAATCCAAGAGGTGAGGCAACCGAGTGACCAATTCCACTGACTGACTGCTGACTGCAGGTTATGTTTAATCCTAATCTTTTTGCACAAGGCTCTGAGATAAAATTGCATGCACTGGCACAATCCAATAAGGCCCTAATCGGTTGGAATTGACCAGTGTTATCCTTTATCAGAACTTTAGCAGTTGAAAATAAAACAGTAGAATTTTCAGCTCCAGCAATGGAAGTTAAAACTGTGTTATTACTTTTATTATCAGTTTCTGTCACCACGGGGGGAGGCACAGGCTCTTTACTAAGATGTAGTAATGTGTTATGAGAGTAGTTACACTCTTTACAACGAGAAGTTACACTACATTTTTTCACTCTGTGACTACTCGAGAAACACAAAATACAAAGTTTCTTTTCTTTCACAACATTAAAACGAGAACGAGCATCCAATTTTAAAAAACCTTCACATGTGGTGAGGCTGTGCTGGCCAGAACAAAAGGCACAAGTCGAGTTTGATACGACAAGAACAGCCTTCGATTTGGTTTTATTATTATTTTGACTTGCAGGTTTGGAAGTAACAGAATTACTACTGGTCAAAGTTCTAACATTGGCAATTTGCCTTGAAATGTTTCTCAATAAAAGATCCAAGATCCTCATACTTTGGAATATCAGATGAATTATGTTCCAGCTGAAACAATTCTCGTGTAGACCTATCTAGCTTTGACCACAGTAAATAGAACAACATAAAGTTTTTGTCTGGCAAATTATACTTTTCCAGAACTGACAAGTTCTCCGAAAATGTCCGATAAACCCGTTCCAATTCAGGACCAGATTTAGTTTTAACTGGCTCACAAAACATTAATTTGTCATAATACACCATTGCAACTTGGCATTTCTTATTGTAATGCTTCAATAAAATATTATAGGAGTCAAGATAACTGTCATCTGTGAGAGGGAAATTCTTTATCAAATCATATGCTGTCCCTTGGACACTTGACAACAAATAATGTAACTTTTCAACATTTGATATATTTGTACGCTTATGAATGAGTGAGTCATACAACTGTATAAACGATATCCAATTTTCAAACTTGCCATCAAAGGGCTTTATGTTAATTTTAGGCAATTTAGCTGACATTGGTTCACTATTTACAGTCGCAGAAGGCTTCAAGTCAACTTGCGATAACTTCGCTCGAACGCGAGTTTTGACTGCTCTTAATTTATTTTCAAACGTTGCCATAACTTGCAATTCAGTATTCCGTAACGACGGACTTAACGATGAAAGAAGCTTTCGCTGTGCACTATGGAAATCGTTTGCTAGGTCGTTTAAATCCTGATCTATATATCCTACTAAATCAGTGCTATCCATAAACTCTAATCGCATCATAGCGTAATCGCGCGCGATTCTGTTGACATCTGCACCTGCATTGCCCTTTTCAGACATATCATGATCACTATTCTGACTATCACTCGGCATTGTTGTAAACAATAACGAAAACAATTTAAAAAACACAAGAAATAATATAAACAAAGTTTTCACAATGACAAATGACAGCCAGCTACGAATCTGTCACTTTTGACAGTCTTGTAAGGCTGCCAACATAAAATACAGAAAAGGCAATGTCTACGGCCGACGCAACCACAGCTACCAACATAAAAAACCCAACGATAAAAATCTCACTAACACCGTCATGGCACCTCAATAATTATTTTAGGTGTACCTTCGAAAGTAATTAAAATTAGATTATGATTTAACAAAATACGAAAATACGATAACAGTAACTACTTCGATAAAAGGATGCTTTTCACACAGATCCGGCTCGAAGATAGATAGATAGATGCATCGGGCTAGTGTCCGCAACTCCACGCCCGGAGCGTGTGTTTTGCGTGCGGGTGGGAATCTTACTCGATCCACCGAAGCTCCCCGAGAAAAGCCAGCAACCCCTTGATGTTACCGGCAATCTCGCGGAGAGTACCTGGGTTACCGAAGTACTTGGCCCTGTATGGGGCAACCCCTGGACAGTGCAGGAGCACGTGGGCTGCTGTTTCTTCTTCCTCCATGCAGGCTCGACACAGAGGACTATCCGTGACACCTATAACAAAGAGGTGCTTGTTAAATGTACCGTGTCCAGTGATGGCGGCCGTCACTGTGCGTAGCTGCAGCTTAGTCAGCCGGAGCGCTTGTTTGGTGAGGCGGGCGTCGATGGCGGGAAGCGCCTCCTTGGCCTGCCTGCACTCGCCGTGGTCTTGCCATAGCTTGGCGTGAAGATCTCTGGTACGATTCCTTACCAGCGTACGAAGATAACCGAAAGGGAGCGGCACGATGGGTTCTGGTCCCACCGCCGCCATGCTTGAGCCTCTTCGAGCGAGCTCGTCCGCTGCATCGTTGCCTCGGGAGTCGCTATGTCCTTTAATCCATTGAATGGTTATATTGTTGAGGTTACCTACCCGGTTCAGGCGTTGGTGGCACTCGTATATTAGCCCGGAATTGACCGTGTGGCTCCTTAATGCCAGCAGCACCGCCATGCTGTCAGAGAGTATACGGATGGATTGATCCTTTACCTCCCGAGCCAAGATGGCTGATGCCGCCAGGGAGATGCCCATGCATTCTGCCTGAAAGACAGTGTTGTGGGCACCCAAAGGTACGGCTATGTGGATATTTAGATCCTCCGAGAAGACTCCGGCTCCAGTGCCAGTACCTGTTTTGGATCCATCCGTGAAGATCCGCAATTCTGCGGGGCTAAGTCCCTCGCAGCGGTGGTCCTCATGGAGTTGGATTTTGTACTTCTTGTCGAATACGTACTGTTTGGGTACTCGATCATTAACAGCTTTCACCAGGGGAAATTCGCTTTGGAGTCCCTCTAGTGCCGCAGTATGCTGCGTGTACTTCTTACCCCAGAGTTGTAGCGTGTTAAGGCGCACCGCCGTCATCGTTGCTTCCTGCTGAATGAACAGGTGGAGCGGCGGAAGCCCCAGTATGGCTTCGAGGGCTGCAGTCGGAGTTGTCCTCATGCAGCCTGTGATCGCCATGCAGGCGAGCCTTTGCATACGTTGCAGCTTGTTTATGGCTGTTATTAATTTGGTGCGGGGCCACCAGACCACTGCCCCGTAGGTGATCATGGGTCTGATTACCGCACAGTAAAGCCACAGTATAATTTTGGGGGATAGGCCCCACTTCTTACCTATCATCCTCCTGCATTGCCAAAAGGTGATGCAGGCCCTGTTAAGCTTGTTGTCAAGATGACTGCTCCAATTTAACTTACTGTCCAGGATAACTCCCAGGTATTTGACCTCATTGGTTACCTGGAGCTCTGTATCGAATAGCTTAGGTAGGCGATGAGGGCCTAGCGTTCGTTTTTGGGTAAACATGACTAGTTCAGTTTTCGTGGGGTTCACTGAGAGATCGAACTCAGCACACCAACGTTCAACTATGCGAAGCGCCTGCTGAGCAAGGTTGCAGATTGTCCCTGTTACCTTCCCCGAGATGAGGATGGCGAGATCGTCAGCGTACCCAATAGTATAAAAGTGATTAGCATTGAGCTTCGTGATGAGGTCGTTGATCACCAGATTCCAGAGGAGGGGCGATAGCACTCCTCCCTGGGGACAGCCCTTGGCTATCACTGCCATCTGCTGCTCCACTCCAAGGCGGACTACTCTTTTGCTAAGCATATTAGTAATCCAGTCTGTCAGTACCTGTTCCACACCATGACGGGAGAGGGCGGCGCTGATGCTGGAGAAGTTTGTTTTATCGAAGGCTCCTTCGATATCTATAAAAGTACCTAGGCAGGTGCCCTTCTGATGTATCGCTTCTTCTATCCGGCTGACTACCAGATGAAGAGCGGATTCAGTGGACTTACCCGCGCTGTATGCATGTTGGTTTGCGTGAAGAGGTGTTGCTTTTAAGACGCCATCCCTCAGCTCTCTCTCACATATCTTCTCCATAGTTTTCAGGAGAAAGGAGGTCAGGCTGATTGGCCGGTGGGATTTGGCGTTAGTATAGTCACTCTTACCTGGCTTAGGGATAAAGATGACTTTCACTTCCCTCCATCCTTTCGGGACATACCGAAAGGCCAGGCACGCCCGCAAAATAGGCACCAGTTTTTCCGCGACGGAGAGCCCGCCCCACTGAAGTAGTGCAGGAAACACCCCGTCCGGACCAGACGCCTTGAAAGGATGGAAGCACCCGATCGCCCACTGGACTTTCTCCAGCGTGATCATCATGTCAGCGTATTTCCAGTCGTTACCTGTTGGAGTTTGGTTTACCTCAGTCCAGTCAATTGTGGGTGTGAAAACGCAACCTGGGAAGTGAGCTTCAATAAGGACGCGCATCGCCTCTTCTGGAGTAGTGGTAAGCGTGTTGTCAGGTTTACGGAGCACTACCGGTCCGGCAGAATTCTGCTGTGCCAGTATTTTCCTTACCCTGTTTGCTTGTTGGCAGGATTCTATTTTCCCGCAGAATTTCCTCCAGCCGCCAGAGCTTCTGCGTCGGATGCATTTCTTGTAGCTGGATTTGGCCGCCCTATAGACGTCCCAATCCTCGTCAGCACTGGTGTTCATAGCTCTGTTAAGGGCTGCCCTTACCTTCCTGCGCTTGCGTTCCAGATCCGGTCCCCACCATGGTTGCTTGCCTGGGGTTGTGGGCGGAGTGGTTTCTGGGCAGGATGCATGGTAGCTATCTACCAGTGATTTCGTCAGGTAGCTTACTTGCTCTTCGATCTGGCCCGTGTTGTCAGGGGTCTTCCAGTGCTTTGTTGGCGCAAGCTTGGTTACCAGGATGCGAGTATAGGCTGCTCGATCAGTATTGCGTGGGTTGCGGCGTGGCAGTGTAGGTGTCACACAGACCGGGATGTCGAAGCGGATCCACCTGTGATCCGAGCAGGAGGCCTCTTTCGAGACCTGCCAGCCGGATACGATGGCCGCTACACCCTCCGATGCCAGAGTTAGATCTATGATCGTTTGACTGCGTCTGGTGACGAATGTTGGTTCGGAACCTGTATTTAGAAGGGTTAGGTTTGTCGTAAACAAATAGTCAACTAAGGCCTTACCTCTTTCGTTCTGCGTGTTCATGCCCCACAGAGGGTGATGAGCGTTTGCGTCGGCCCCTATGACCACCTCGAGCCGAGTGCACTCACAGTGCCTTACGAGGCGGGCGAGGTCATGCGGGGGTGGCTCCTCAGCCTCAGGCATGTATGCCGAGACGAAAGCCACCTCTACTTCCGTGTCCCCGCGCCGTAATAGCAGCCTAGCTGCAGAGATATCCCTGCAACAGAAATCCGTAAGTGGCTGTGCTTTTATGTTACGCGTTGTGTAGATACACGATCTCGGATTATCGTGTTCTGAGCTAAATAGAAGCTTACCCCCAAGATTGGAGAGTCCTTGTATTTTCCCCGCCCTGATCCACGGCTCCTGGATCAGGACTATGGCCGTGTGTTGAACCTCCAGCCACTTCCGTAGCTGAGCCGTTGCGGTCTGACTGTGGTGGAGGTTTGCCTGCAGGACTTTACAGGTTAGCGAAGGGGATGCCATTGCTGGTCGATCCGTCCTCGTCACCCTCGAGCCGCAGCCCAGCAAACAGAAAGCCGGGGTCGAAGCCGCCCTCCTCCAGGTCAGAAGCCGATGACAGTATATCGTCATCGAGCTCCCCACCCGACGTAAGGACGGTTTCCACACCGACGACTGCTGGGGCCTCTGGCTCTGCTCCCGCAGGCACGTCCGTAGGCCGTTCCGTGGAACTCGTGGAGGGAGTTGACTCCTCCACCCGTGTTACCCCCGATGTGGTAGCTTCTGCCGGGAATTCCTGAGGGACATTGACGAACTTGCCACTCGGTGTCTGGAACATCACATAGACCCTCCCGGCACAGAATGACAGTCGCCGTTCGGCTTCCATCAAAGTCGGAATATGGTCCTCAGGGATCCCGACCACCACGAAGCAAGCGTTTTCCTGCCTCTTGACCTGCAGCAGCGCCCAGCTCTTGATGTCTATCCATCGATTCTGATGGGATAGAAGTCGCCCGATGTTGAGTGGGTCCGTGAATACCCCCCGGTCGTCAGGGATCAGTATGCCGCAACGTACGCGGCGCTTGATGTCAGCCTGCCTCTTGATCACAAGCGACGTGCCAGCAAGGGGAGGCATCTCGGCTATGAGCTTCTTCAGCCAGCTTAAGGTGACTTCACTGTCGCACCACAGCTTGAGCACCCCATCCACGAACGCCGGCCTCGCGTTGAAGACCGGTACTGGCAAGTCCAGCGCGTCAGGGGAGCAGGCCTCGGCGAACATCTTCCTCTGAAGAGCCTCGAGGATCTCGCCCGCCACCTCCTTGCTGATCTGCCCCGTCTGGTCGCACGTGACTGCGACGTCGAGGTCCGATCCTGCAGCTTGGGCGTAGCTACGGTTAGCAACCCGCTTGGACTTATCAAGCCGCGGCCGCTTACGCTCCCCTCGAGGTGACGAGGTCTCGTTGAGAGCCCGCTTGGCCGCGGCCTGATCATTCCGAGCAGGTCGCTGCGTAGCCGCCGTGGTTGGTCCTTCTGCCGAGCCTTGTTTCTCTACCGTGCCAGCTGGTGGTCGACTGGGGCCTGGTCGTCTGTTGTCGACTCCGGCCTGCGACCGCTTGCCTGCGGAAAAGAAATTGACATTGCCACTGGTCGGTTGCCCCTGACCTGCAGCATTAGCCAGCATTACTTGCCGGGAGTTACCCTTACCTTGTGCCGCTAGCCGCTGCTTCTTGTTCGGCCGGTTCCTTCTTATGGCACCACTTGTCCCGGGGACCGGAGCAGCTTGCACTGCGGGGTCCGCACGTTGACGTCGTGATGCCAGAGCGTTACCCCCCTTCCTACCGTTGTACCTGCCCTTCTGCACCTGCCAGTTTTGCACAAGCACGTCGTTGGAGATGCAGAGCTCCGCCGACTGACCAGTGACGGACAGCGGGGGAGGGGCTACTTGAGGAGTTAAGGGTGGGGGAGGATGTGGTAGCAAAGCCCGCCCACCGGCATTAACCGTCGCGGGGGGCTGTGCAGAAGGATCGGAACTGGTCCCAGGCAGCGCCGATGTCCTTCCCTTGTTGTGGGACTTGTTGGTCTTGGCAGCGGTATTCGCCACTGCCGGACCGGTGCCCGCACTGGAGCTCGCTGTGTTGGCAGCCGAGCCCCCGGGGGCCGAAGAGGTGCTTGGAGCACCCCTCTTCGGAGTTTTGGCTTTCGCCTTCGCTCCGGTGTGTGTTTGTGCAGTGTGAGTGTGAGAGATCCGGCTCGAAGGACCAATGCTTTTTTTTTTGTCTCGTCGTTGGTTGAAGCGCGTGGGCGCGAATAAGTTTCCTCGTCATTATTGAAACCGTCATGATACTTCAAAATATTTAAAGGTTGTGCCAATAACCTCAGTTTCTCGTATATTCGTGAGTGTGCTGTTGAATCGGTGCTCGAGCTTCCATGATACCTGGATTCAGCCGGACCAAAGGAAGGTAACTTGTACAGCGACTGGGTAAGTCTGACGTCAGTACTGGGTAGCTGGAAGGGTTCCTTCGTGAAAGTCCTGGTTTCGAAGACATCGTCCAGGGAGCAATCAGGTGAGTGCCTATTCAAAGCACACCCTTTTGTCGTGTTAAAACATTTTGTCGATTTCTCGTTCGGGCATTATCGTTGCCGCCCCACTAGTGATACAGTCCACTTAACTTCTCGCGTAAACTAAATCATTAATAATAATATACTTTTATTTTCAGACCATGTTTGTCCATCCATAATTGTTAGTAACAAATTTCTTAAAACTACGTTAGTATACTTATTAAATATCAATTACAATTTAATAATAATTTAATCTCTGGGGCAACAACAAAATACAAAATATATTATTAATACACTATTACAAAATATAACTTTTTTTTAAATAAATAAACCTCATTCTTTTAGTCTATGGTCGATCGCCATTGTTACAGTATGACCATTTTAAGGTTGATGTTCCAGGGTAGCCCGCGAAATTCAAATTTTCTTAAGTTTTTTGCAATTTGCAGGCAAGTGATAGGTTGTATGTTGATGAACATTTGATTCGCGGCTGTAAGACGTATGTAGTTACAGAATTATAATCACCAAAATCATTAATACAACCCTCCGAGCTCATAAAGGTTCCGGAATGACTTTGACCTTGTAAAAAGTCATTTTTACACCTTTGAATTTCATGGTGGCGCCACTGGTCAAGAAAAATGCATCGCTACGTCAAACTTAGTACATTTATTTTAGTTCCGTGTTTTCCCGCCTGCACAAGTTGGTCGAACTGTAGATGCGCGCGCATAGGAAAACCGATAATTTTTTCCCGCTATTGTGAAAAAAAATTCAGAACTCGCTAAACTGTTGAAGATGACTTTTTAGTATTTTTTTCTTCACAAGTGTGTTGAAAAACGTCGTATGATACACGTGTGTATTGATGATTACCGTCCTCGGCTATCTTAAGACCCTCACCTGACGGCTCGGGTCTCAATGGCGCCTCGGCGGTAATCACCAACATTACACACTTGTACCATAATGTACTATAATTTGCGTTTTATTTCAGGTAAAACGCTGCTATTATTCCCAATCAAACATTATTGTTATGTAGTCCGGGTACATACAGACTAGCTTGGTTAATTGGATTTTTTAGAGGATGGAACTAGCCTACAGGAAATGCTACTATCAGCATTAGGCCTGTGGCGTTTTACTATCTAAATGTAAAGAATCTTAAAATTTGAAATTTCAGTTTGGAAGCAAAGGCTATTTCTTAGAACCCTATGTCACGTCTATGCAAATATCTCGCAATGAAACAACTGCTTATGTGCCAAGAACTAACCAGAAGCTGCCAAGATTACCAGTACCAAAACTTAACGATACTTTGAAGAAGTACCTTCTCACTGTTCGTCCAATTTTGAATGATGAAGAGTTTGCAAGAACTTCAGCTCTCGTAAACGAGTTTGAGAAAGGATCAGGACAACAACTCCAAGTAAGTGTTTGAAGATTTTTGCAAAATTTCGCTATTTTTGCAAATTGCAGCCACGCATAAAATTGTTGGGTGCAATTACACAAAAGGTGAACACGAAGTCTCATGATAATCCGACCACTGTATATAGTGGTTGGATTTTCATGAGACTGCGTTTCGCTTTTTTTTTTTTGGGTAATTGCACTCGGCTAACGGTATATGATCAATATTATAGCTGGTACCGACACAAACAATGAAAGACAAAAATTTCTAAAGCTTTTCCTTTCTGAGATATATTTAACTTACCCTATAAAATCTGGCACACCAATCCAAGTAGAATCGTCCGCTTACGCTTAAAGTCCATTTCACGAAAGAAGTCCCGCGGACAATTGTGGAACTAAATTTGACAGATATGGAGAGAGAGAGAGATAGCAACATTATGTCGCGCGAATACAGCGCTGCGTCTGCGGGACTCCTTTCGTGAAATGGACTTTATATCCTTTTTTTTACGTCGAAATTGCGCAGATTTTGCTCAAGTACCTACATATTTGCCAATCCCGCAAAGGGTGCAAACTTTTATCATAATGTACCTACTCTTTTTTTAGGTTTTGTTGGAAAAGAGGGCAAAGGAACATCTGAATTGGCTTGAGGATTGGTGGTTAAACGTAGCATATCTGGAATACCGTGATCCGGTAGTTGTGTTTTCCAGCCCAGGCCTGGTCTTTCCTTTCAGAAAGTTTGAAAGCCAAAACAATCAATTGAAATATGCTGCCAAAACCTTACTGGCTGCATTGGATTACAAGAGCTTAATAGACAAGTAAGTTTCCCTGCATTAACCAATTTTGCATCTCTAATCAGCTTACCCTTAGAGGAAAAGCTAAGGTATGGTGTACGCCACTGTACAGCACTAATATGTATAAACCCAGCAAATTTTAAAAGTGATTTTCGTCTGCTGTATTGATTGGTATGGTATTATAAGTCGTTAGTTCGTTACGGACACACCATTTTCGAGCTCATACTACTACGAAATAGTTTCTACGTGAATATGGCTTCGTGTTTAAGTATGAGTGCTCGTGACTATACCTCATGAGTAATGTTGTTGGATACGTAATAGATATTTTAACAATTTAGGTATTACTTATCAGTCTGTTAAGGTAAGATCTCTATGTACTAAGTACTTGTTTTTTTTTTATTTCTAGCGAGAAAATCCCAATTGATATGATGGGTAAGAATCCACTAGATATGGTACAATATAAAAAGGTATTTGGAACATGCAGAATACCTCACGAAAAACGAGACAAGTTATCATTTAATAATAGCAAGCACGTAACCGTCATACATAACAACCATGTAAGTCTTTCATCATTTTACTTGACACCACTAAATGAATTAAGGGGAATTATAAAACGAGCGAATAAAAAATTACTAAGCGACTGATGATCATATTATACTGATTTAATAACTTAAGCGATATGAATTTGAATAAGCGAAAAATAAACTAAACTAACGACAAATATTGATTCACTAGCTTCTGCCCGCGACTTCGTACGCGGATCCTGTTGCTTATAATAATAATGTGGCGACTAGCGACATCTATCGCAACACCTGCGTACTAACAAACGATCGACAGAAGTTCCTACATCGCGCTATCAACATTATCCGCGACATAAGCCTATATAGGAGTTCCCGACTTACAACTGTAGGGCAGTTAGCCCGCCGGACACAACACCCGTCCGGTCGGAGGATCCTCCCTTTTCAATGGGGGATGAGGAACTTTACACCCTGTTCCTCATACCCCCAAACTGGTGACCCCGAGCATGAACGTCAGCGCAGCCTTCGTGCAACTACTTCAGACGTCGTCACCACTTCCCCTTCGCCTTCGAGCAGCGAGTCATACCGTCAGCCAGCAGCCACGGCTTCATGGGGTATCCTGACCACCAGCATGCAGCGGAAGCGCATTCCTGGTCATCACCCCCAGCCTCATCAGCGAACTTGGCACAGCACACTGCACTTCGGCCGGTCAGCAAGCAGAGACGCCCTTCTCTCCTGGTCGACGCAGCAGCCAGCCACTACGCAGCACTGCACACTCCGACTCACTGGAGCATACGCAGCATCACCCCGACTCACTGGGGCATCTACGGCAAGCACTGCATCACTCCGACTCACTGGAGCTAATATGCAGCATCACCCCGACAAAATAATAAATTCATTTATTCATGTAATTTTACACCCGTTGCCAATTATTTTGTCAGTCACAATACAAATATGAATAAAATATTAAAATTCAGATAAAAATAATAAATAATAATCATAATCAAAAACAATACACACAAACATACAATAAAAAGTCAAATTACAATTAATTAAAATTCAGATAAAATTGCAGTACAATTACTAATACACAAACAAACAATTAAATTAAAGTTATTCATTAATTAACTACTCATACAAAATACATTAAATAAAACACAATGACTACAATAGGGCACTGTATGCCCTTTCACTATAGTCAACCCACAGGCTACACGTGTATAGAGATGTGCAGTACGCACTAAAAAGCGTGATCTTCACACCAGCCGTACATCGCGAAAACCTGTGGGCTATCATGTTGGCTCGCACCGACAGTGCCCTCCGCTCCCGGTCCATGTCGACATGGTCTTTAAGGTCCTCGGTAAGTAGATGCCCTAAATATTTAAATTGCTCCACTCGTTCTATTGGAACACCGTTAAGTTCAATGTTCGGAATGTCTACAGGGTTCGACCCACCGATGGCCTGAAAAACCATGTATTGGCTTTTCTTACCATTATATATCAAACCATGACCATGCGCGTATTCCGTACACGTACTGAGTAACCTCCTCAGCCCACACATCGACGCGCTCAGCAGCACCATGTCGTCCGCATAACTCATATTGTTGACACAAACTCCGTCGATGTAGCATCCGACATGTTGACTACTGAGCAAGACGATCAGTTCGTTCATATACATATTGAACAATGTAGGTGAAGTCAGTCCACCCTGTCTTACGCCACATTCATTTGTGTAAGGGTCCGACATCGCTCCCGCCCACCGGACACTGTTGACCTGGTGCCCGTACCAGTACTGGAGCATGCTGATGAGTTCCCACGGCAAACCCGTGCTTCTCAGCTTCCCCCAGAGGATGTCGTATGAGACGAGGTCAAAGGCCTTTGGTAAATCGAGGAAGCACGCGTATACCGGGGTCTTTCTTTTCGTGTAATACTTAACGGTGTGCTTTAGACACAGTATTGCACTCTCTGTGGACAGTTTAGGTCGAAACCCAAACTGGTTATCGTGAAGTGATATATGTTTATTTAACTGTGTGTTAAGCACACCATCAAATACTTTCGCAACTACAGTTGCAAGCGATATAGGTCTGCAGTTGTTTTTATCCGCCAAATCGCCCGTTTTATTTTTCACTACCGGCACTACAACTGTCCTCATGAAGTCCGCAGGTAGGTAGGAGTGGCTCACACACAGCGAGAAGAACATTGCAAGAACTCTCGCCAAGTGCGGTCCAGCGTGCTGCAGGTGCTCAATGCTGAGTGAGTCATGCCCAGGGGACTTTCCCCTCTTAATCTGAGAAATGGCTTTGGTAATATTTTTAGCAGAGAAACTTATTCCCACAATTGTATTGTTCGTGTCAGCATTCAGCACCGAGTGGTGACCGAACCGAAAACTGTTCCCTGAAAACATTTGCAATGCTCTTTGGATCACTTAAGCCATCGACGCTCCCAGGAAGGCCAGGCCGCGAGTTTACTTTCCTCGTTTTTCGCCAAAAGCCACGGAAGTCACCCTTAGAGTGTTGTTCAGCGAGGGCGTCCATCCGAATTTGGTCCTGATTATTCTGGCACCATTTTAATCTGGACTTAAATACTTTTCTGCTCTCTCGCATCTCCTCATACATACGACCGGACCTGGGTCTGCCACCGACAACGGGGTCGTCAAAATCAAAAATCTGAAACGTCTGATGTAGAATTCTAAGGACGGGAAAATAACAGGATGAGCGAGACAATTAATTGGAGACGTTCCAGATCTTTCATTTTTGTAAGTCCACAAAAAATGCCCATCAGACTAAACAACTTTTGCTAAGACGTCATTCCTTAATATGTTATAATGTCGCTGGGCTTTGGAGTTCCACAACAGGTGTTTCAGATCTGCAAATTTATTCTCACAGCAGAAAATGCTCTTCACGTGGAATAATTTTTTACTTTGTCACCATTTTTAATCGACTTCCCAAAAAGGAGGAGGTTCTCAATTCGATTGGGATGTTTTTTTTTTTTTTTTGTTCTATGTATGTACACCGATTACGCTGCGTTATATGATCCGATTTACGTGATTCTTTTTTAGTTTGATGCGGAATAGTTGCCATTTGGTCCCATAGTAATTTAGCATGGTTTGGCCCAGTACTTTTCATTTTATGATCATTTTTTTTTTAATTTATGAACATTTTTCGTTCGTTTTTAGGGTTCCGTAGTCAACTAGGAACCCTTATAGTTTCGCCATGTCTGTCTGTCCGTCCGTCCGTCCTCGCTTAATCTCTGTGACCGTTAGCACTAGAAAGCTGAAATTTGGTACCAATATGTGTATCAATCACGCCGACAAAGTGGCAAAATAAAAATTGGAAAAAAATGTTTTATTAGGTTAGCCCCCCTATATGTAAAGTGGGAAGTGATTTTTTTTTTAATTTCAACCCTAACGTGTGATATATTGTTGGAAAGGTATTTAAAAATGAATAGGGGTTTACTAAAATCATTTTTTGATAATGTCAATAGTTTCGGAAATAATCGCTCCAAAAGTAAAAAACAATGTGTCCCCCCCCTCTAACTTTTGAACCATAAGTTTAGAAAATATGAAAAAAATCTGAAAAGTAGAACTTTATAAGGACTTTCTAGGAAAATCATTTTGAACTTGGATGGAAACAGTTTTTGTACAAAAAAGACAAAAAGTTGTACAAAATAATTTCTGGACTAAGTTTGTAGTATAATCGTATATGCAAACTTTTTTTTTAACTTCGTTCACATATTTTATTATCCTGAAACGTATCTTTTTCAAACAAAAAAAGAATTATTACTACGGAACCCTACACTGAGCGTGGCCCGACACGCTCTTGGCCGGTTTTTTATGTGTGTTCGCGAATAACTTCGTCGTTTAAGAACCAATTTTGTTGATTCTTTTTTTATTGGAACGGAGATATTTCAAGGGTGGTACCATGATATGGAAACCAGATCCTGGTGATGGGATCCCAGAGAAATCGAGGGCAACCCTCAAAAATAGGCACGTATTACGTGTTTCGTGCTTTTTCTGACGCTATACAAGTATAGGTTTCATAGTAAATATTTCTTGATACACAACTAAAAATGAAAAAATAAAAAAACTTTTTTGCAAAAAAAAAAACAACCGAAGTCGGTGACATTTGTTTGTTTGATTTGACTTTTTTTGCCACCGACTTCAGAAGCTGATTTTTCTTCTGAAGTTTATTTTTCACTTTTTGGTGTTTTTGAAGTCGGTTGTTTTTTTTTTGCAAAAAAGTTTTTATATCTCTTATACTTTAGCTGACAGGTGCGTAGATACGCTGAGAACTCAAGCGCAATTCTCTATCGGTGAACGTCTCCGACTGGCGAGACAATGCGTGACGTTCACGATCAGCGGACAGTCGCGCATCATGTTCCTCACTTGTCTCTAGAGATCTAGAAGCAGATGCGTAAATACGCTGAGAACTCAAGTGTGATTCTCTATCATTGAACGTCTCCGAATCGCGAGACAATGCGTGACGTTCACGATCAGCGGACAGTCGCGCATAATGTTCCTCACTTATCTCTAGAGACCTAGAAGCAGATGCGTAGATACGCTGAGAACTCAAACGCAATTCTCTATCCGTGAACGTCATCGACTCGCGAGACAATGCATGACATTCACGATCTACATCACGGTCTCTAGAGCCCTGGATGTAGATGCGAAAATACGCTGAGAACGCAGGCGTGCTTCGCGATCTGAAGAGGTTTCTACGTAGCGATTTGCAGCCTGATGTTCTCGAACAGCATCAAGTCTCTCCTGACGCTCTTGGGTAGATTCTTGTGATCTTATGATCCTCAATCTTTTATCTCCTTTGGAACGTTGGGAAAGATTTGACCCCTTTTCTAGGCATGGTTATAGTTTTTTTTATTTATTTATGCAAGGTAGAGATATAGATGCAAGGTGGAGTAGTTGGTTTCCGAAGATCCTTACATAGTATAAAACAAAGTCGCTATTTTTGTCTGTTTGTTTGTCTGTATGCTTAAATCTTTAAAACTACGCAACGGATTTTGATGCGGTTTTTTTTAATAGATAGAGTGATTCAAGAGGAAGGTATATAATTTGAACAACATCCACGCGGGTGAAGCCGCGGGCATCAGCTAGTACTTGATAAATTAAAAATCTAAGTGACTGCTCCCCTGCGTTTTCGGGTAGGCTACCGTGTCACGAAGATAAATGGAAAAGGAAAGCCCGAAGGCATATTTATTCGATAAAATAAAATAATAAATGGCAGTTTTGGCCAGTAGAGTCAAATTTTCAATGATTCATCGAATTTTCATCGAAAATCAGTCTTAAACTGTTACCGCCTTCACCGCGTGGATGTACTCCCAGCTTACGTTATTTTATAGTTATACAGTGAAATTAGTGATAGCTTTGATTTCCACATCAGGTGTTCCAGATCTTCAATTTTTCTACGTCAACAGAGAGCGCTCATCAGGCTGAACAACTCTTGCTAAGACGTCATTCCTTTATGTTATAGTGTAGCTGGGCACTTGGAATTCCACAGCACGTGTGCCAGATCTTCAAGTTTTATACGTCAACAGAGAATGCTCATCAGGCTGAACAACTTTTGCTAAAACGTCATTTCTATATATATTATAGTAAGAGCCCAGCCTCTTGGCGTTCCACATCAGCTGTTCCAGAATCCAGATCTTCAATTTTTATACGTCAACAGAGAGTGCTTATCAGGCTGAACAACTCTTGCTAAGACGTCATTCCTATATTTGTTATAGTGTAGCTGGGCTTTTGGAGTTCCACATCAGGTGTTCCAGATCTTCAAATTTATTCTCTTATCAGAAAATGCTCATCACGCGGAGCAATTTTTATGGTACCATTTTCGCATTTATTATAGTTTAGCTGGTCTGTTGCGGTTCTGCATCTGGTGTTGAAGTTTCCAAGATAAATTATAGCCTATAAAATATGTTGCACAGACTTAATACTTAGACAACAAAAAAAAATCATTCAAATCCGTCGAGTAGTTCCGAAGATTGCGTGTACAAACAAACATACACACAGACAGATTTTTTTTTTGGATTCGTTCTCTACTACTGCTTCTAAACCCCCCCTCAATTTTTTTTTAATATATTCAATGTACAGACACAGTTTTTTTTACTGCTTTATTATATGTATAGATAATAAAATCCGGAACGACCTTACAAAAAGTGGGTTGTAATTAATGCATTTCAGATATTAAAATTACTAACTGAGCGACAAAATTACTAAGTGAGCGACTAGAAATACACAAAGGGTAACTTAAATATTAAGGTAGAGACGATTTTTCCAATTGAGGTTTTACATAACGAACTACTAAAAAGTTCAGTTTGAGCTTGATCGAAGGTTTGAGCAACGTTTTGTAAGCTGCTTTATTAATGACTAGCTGAACCCGCGCATGCGTTGCAATGCGTTTTTCCTACCTACCTACTTACTACCCTACCTACCTACTACCCTACCTACCTACTACCCTACCTACCTACTACCCTACCTACCTACTACCCTACCTACCTACTACCCTACCTAATATATTTGAACATAAAAGTATCCTATGTCCTTCTCCTGGTTCTTAGCTACCTCCCTACCAATTTTCAGCTAAATCCGTCCAGCCGTTCTTGAGTTATAAATAGTGTAACTAACACGACTTTTTTTTTCTTTTCATTGTTTTTAAGATGTATTCTGCTATTCGGGGTGGAGACAAATCCAACAAATAAAAAACCATGAAAATTGGTCCAGCAGATCTCGAGTTGGTTACTGATATTCTATTTGAGGTCTTATGTTTATTATTTTGATAACCTTTTTAAATGAAAACTACAGATTGTTTTGATAGAGGAACTCAGTAATTAAAGTCATTATATGATCTTAACACGTATATTCAGGATTAATAAATTATTGCACTCGCGAGAGGGACCGTCGGGATCGAAAGCGGACGTGCTCTTGACCCAATTAGCTTTTCGCGACTGCCGGAAGGAAGGGGTTGCGTTGCGCAGCCGCACGCTCGCAGTGGCGCCGCGCCGTCCCTCACCCCTCGCCCCGCGCGCCCGCGCATAGAGGTAGACCATCCCTTCGCTCTTTCAGTCGGCCTTTCCTGATGGAGCTGCCCGCCCCGGGTAGCCTATCCTGGAACTAATAATACCGACCCTCGCTCGAGGTCACCTGGTTAAGGTGAGTTCTTAATCTCACGAACAAAAGAATTGAAAAGCGTAAGTGTATCTATACGTCTGTTAGACGTGGTCAGAGTCAGACCATGAAACACTGTCGTGACACTTCTGAATGTGTCTGGCACTATAAAATAATGAGGACACTTATGAATGTGTCTGTCAGACGACGACGAGCTGAGCATCTATCGTGGTTATATCAGACGACACCTTATGAATGTGTCTATCAGATGATGACACTGGAAGTGCCGACCCTGTTGTCTATCATCTGCGGATGACACTTTATCAATGTGTCTATCGACGGTGACGACACTGCGTATCTGTTGCAAGTGACTGGCATTTTGTAAATGCGCCCATCGACAGGAACGACACTCTGTATCTACCACCAGTCTAAGAAGGCCTTCGTTTAAACGACGACACCAATGCGGTATCTGTCTTTCATGCATGTTCAATTTAGCGCTTAATATTTAGTAGGGTACCCTTGTGTTATAACCACATCATCTATTGCAGCGGCCACAGTTTAGTGACTCACAATTAATAACAACATTCACATTAAACAAATGGATATATTATATTAAGTGGACAGTTGCAGCGGCCACAGAGTAGTGACTCACAACATTAACAGTATTTACATTAAGTAAATGAATATGTTGTAATAAGTAAACAGTTGCAGCGGCCACAGAGTAGTGGCTCACAACATTAACCTTAATACTTAGGAAGTATGTTTGTTGTTAATTAAGTCACTTAATATATAAGTAATTTTAATTGAAGAGTAAGTACAGTAAACATCTCGACATCCTCCACCAACTGTGAGTAGACATTGTAAAGATACACACATGCGTTTAATAATAACAATTAATCAACCACCCGTTTAACGTGCAACCCGGTATGTAGGTTATTATTTAACGTCAATTAATCATGGTATATGTGTTAGTCTTATAATGATAGTTGAAACGATTAATTACAACATCTAACAAAAACAAAAATAAAACATAATATAATCTAAACAACTTCCATCCTGTTATCAATCAGTATCGGAAGTTGACTCGTCAGGATATTGTAAAGGCTTAAGCTTATCTCTGGCAAGAACGTTTTCGTAAGGACGACCACGAGAGGTGGTACTTTTGATTAAATAACGGTCATGAGGTAAAACCTTACGCACGGCAAAGGGACCATCGAAACGAGGCATAAGCTTGCCGCTGCGTAACCCTTTCTTAAATACCTTACGTTCAGCCAGGACGAGATCGCCTTCCTTAAATGGAGCACCCTCACGTCTTTTTTTATCAAAATTGATTTTTGATCTCCGGGCAGCCTCCTGAGAGCGAGTAATAGCGCCAGCCCGAAGAGAGCTGATATTAGACCTCGTAGGTACAACGACGTCTCCCGACAGACGTGGTCGGAAACCGTATAGTAGTTCCAGTGGTGACTTCCCTGTACTATTATTTGTATTGGAATTAATCCCGAGTTGTACCTTAGGTAAATATTCCTCCCAACGATTCTGATCCTCTTCTCCGAGGTAGGCGACTAGAGCATCTAATATCGTACGATTGAACCGCTCAATTTGCCCATTGGCCCTTGGACTTGCCACCGCGGTTAGTATGTGTTTGATTTGCCTATCACGACAATACCTTTTGAACTCATGGCAGTCAAAGGCTTTACCACGATCGCTGATTATACGGCTCGGCAATCCGAACGTTTTAATGTACTGATCAAATGTCTTTAATACGTTTTCACAACCAGCATCGCGTACCGCCTCAATCCAGATGAAACGCGTGAACGCGTCTATAATGGCGAGTATGTACATTTTACCTGACGGACTTTTACAGAATGGACCGAGGTGGTCCACGTGGACGGTGTGAAACGGTACAGCTACCTTCTCTATAGGATGTAATAATCCTACTTTACGACCCGTCGGTTTCTTTGCGTACTGACATGATATGCAACCACCGACGTACTTCTGCACAAACCGTCTCATACCACTAAACCAATACTTTTCCTTTATGGCGTCATAGGTTTTATTATAGTTGGCATGACCGTTGTTATCGTGAAAAGTTTGCATGATTGACCAGCGAGACTGACGCGGTACTACAACTTTGTTTTGACCGTTCACTTTTCTAAATAAAATGTTATTTTCTACAACGTAGTCCCGTTCTAAGCCGTTTTTATTACCCACGGACGTTTCGTCCTTCAACTGCCCTATAGTGGATCGGATTGAGTCGTCAGCGTGCTGCATGCTTTCAATAAGATCTCCGTCTGTGTAACGCATAACGGATTCAATTGGGTTACGACTCAATGCATCCACATGAGCCATGGCCTTGCCCGGTCGATATTCTACGTCAAAGTTAAGTCCCTGAACTTCGAGCCACCATCTAGCGATGCGCGGGTTCAGATCCCGCTTTGACCACGTCCACCGCAGAGCATTGCAATCAGTAACAATGGTGAATTTTAAACCCGTTAAGTAGACCTTGAATTTCTGTAATGACATGACAACAGCTAATGTCTCAAGTTCGAAAAGGTAACGTTGCTCCGCGGTGGTCGTCTGGCGGCTAGCGTAAGCGACTGGTTGGTAAGTACCATTAGGCGGTTTTTGAAGCAGAATACCTCCCAGACCAATTTTAGAGGCATCGGTGTGCACTTGTGTTTCATACTCCGGGTGAAATAATAACAGTACCGGACGACTTACGAGTATGTTCTTAATACTATCAAAGGCCTGTTGTTGTGCAGCGCCCCAGAGCCATGGTTGGTCCTTTTTTGTCAATAGCGTGATAGGTCGAGCTAGCGAAGCAAAGTTACGTACGTACTTACGAAAGTAGTTCGCTAGGCCCATGAACTGTCTTGCGTGGTGTACGTTCTCGGGTCGCTTAAAATCCTGCACGGCGTTAAGTTTATGTTGAGCCGGTTTTACTTCGCCATTACACACTTCGTGGCCTAAGTACTCGACACGAGACACTAAAAATGAGCACTTATCGAGTCTCAGCGTAACGTTGGCGTCTCGGATTCGCTCTAAAATTGCCCTTAAATGGTCTAACGCGTGAATTTCCGAGTTTGAATAGATTAAAATATCGTCTAAGTAAGCCGTGCTAAATTTAAATTTTAACGGCCCGAGGATTTCGTCTATAGCGCGTTGAAACACCGCTGGTGCATTTACTAACCCGAAACTCATGCGAGTGTACTGATAGAGACCGTCCGGTGTGATGAACGCGGTAAAGTGTTTACTCTCGTCATCGATTTGAATGCAGTGGTAAGCCGATAAAATGTCTAAGCACGAGAAAACACGCGCCTTTGAAAGTCGATCTAGTTGGTCCTGTATCAACGGTAAAGGGTAGCGCTCCTTTTTAGTAATTTTGTTTAGCGCGCGATAATCGACAACCATGCGCGGTTCTCCCGTCTTTTTGGTCACAAGAATGACAGGACTCGCGTATGGCGAAGTGGACTCCTCCACGATACCTTTACTCCTTAAATCACTAACGATATTGCGGACCTTGTCACGATCACTCACCGACATGCGATATGGTCGGTAATATACGACCTTTTCTTTATCCGTCAACTCGATATGCATCTTAACAGAACATTTGCCTATTCTACTGTCGTCTACTCCCGAGAAACATTCCGAATATTCTTGTAAAATCGACTCGAGTTTCGTTAACACGTCCGGTTCAAGATCGTCACCTATTTTGTACGTATTTACGCTATCGTTTATCGCGGCTCGTGCTACGCATCGATTAGCAGGTAAGTCAAATGAACTATTACTGGTATTTATTATATTCATTACTGCCTTTCCGTCAATAAACTCGATATCGCTCTGTGGAATAACGCACTCAGCCCTCGGAGCTTGATGTTCGGTGTGACGTACGGACGCATGTCCGAATAGTAATTGGTCGCATGAAACTATTATTTTGTTTACTCATGGCGACAACGCGACTGAACTATCCGTGACCAACTTCACATGTTCGGCATCCTCACAAACGGCAGGTAGCTCGCGTAAATTATTAGCGTTATACATTCTTAAACACGTAGGTGTCTTAATGACGTACACGTCTGGATAATCCGTAAACGGTTGACCTATAATCACACCGATGTCTTGTGCGCTGTCTGGCACAATATAAGCGCTCGCGTTGCACGAGGCTTCGTCTGCACACACCTTTACATACGCTTCACCAATAGGTATTATCTTCGAACCACCAAAACCACTAATAACGCTATTCGATCGACAGGGCTGCACTTCGAGATTTAATTTTTGTGACGTAGAGTTAGTAATAGTTATACACGAACTACCGAAGTCAATAAAAGCTTTCACGGGGCGATCATTAACTCTTGCGTTTAAATAATATTTCGAGCTTGATGACTGGTCTTTTATAGCATGTACCGACTGGGGTGCGCCAGCGTTCGAATTATTATTATTACTATTGATGTGTGACTTTCGAGCCTTAAGTTTCAAACATTCATCCTTACTATGACCCGATTTACCACAATACGTACATTTTTTAGCTTTGCGGAAACATTTATCTTCCGTATGGCCCGATTTACGGCAAAAAGCGCAAATAATTGCTTTATCACGCGCCTTGTAATTGCAATTCGTTGCAATATGACCGCGCCTTTTACAAAGATTGCATCTTATCTTTTTAAAAGAGGAATTTACACTCGGCACGATATGACTTGTTCCTTCGGCGGTACGAAGTGCGGATAGGTATTTCAACAACTTAGTGGGGTCATTACAAGCCGCGGAAACCGCGCCGATCTCAACGATCTGACTACCAATCGTGCCAATTATAATTTCCGTGGTGAGCGATGGCGGGAGGCCACAAGCATTTCCCAAAGCCAGTTTATCATAATAAAATTGCATGTAGTCATCGTCGGGTTTCCGTACGACATTAACTAAGTCACGTAACATATTCAGTTTACTTTTCTGGGACGGAAAAGCCAACATTAACTTGGACTTAAAATCCGACCAAGTCACATTCACGTCTATTAAATTATCAAACCACTGACGAGCGTAGCCCCTTAATTTTGACGAAGTATTGAAAATAGTGGTCTTTTCGTCCCAGCCATACATGTTAGAAATACCTTCGATTTTACGAATCCAAAGTTCCATTGTACTTAAAGTTTTCTGGGGGTCGAATTCCGGTATAGGGTCGCTGCGACCTACATATCGCAGTGATGATGAAGATGCAACATACCCGGTATTTGTAGGCGTCAAAGTCGAGAAATTCAGTTGCGACGGCGTACCGGCGGCGGCGGCGGCAGGCAACCCGGCGCGCGTGGCTGGTAACCCGCACTCGCCGACCGTGTTATGGACGCCAAGCGACGGGGCGCCCGGCATCGCTAACTGAGAAATACCTGAATCCAGCTGTGGGGCTGACATATTCGGTGTCTGCTCCGCCGGCGATGATGCGACTGGTCCAGCGGTTTGCGAAACCACCCGGTGACCGTTACCGGTAGTGGCACTGGCAGGCATCCACGAACTCGTGAAGTAGCCATGTTGACACGTCGTGGCAGGAACAGTGGTACAGGCTTCACTCCCATGCGCTGCTTGATGACCACAGCCTAGCCCGGCCGGTGTCACATGTCCGACGGTCAATGATGTAGGTATCGGTGGTGTCAAGGAGCCCTCTTCATCGGTATCACGCGAAATCGGCGCGCCGTAAACTTCCGTTTCCAGTTTACGCACGCGATGTTTTAATTGTTCTTCTAAATTAAATAAAAGCTCGCTACGAATGCGGCTAATTTCTTTTTTGATTGCGTTATCCGCGCTCATTTTCGCGCACACGCACGTTTACACCTCACGTAATAATATACGACACAAAATTATATTTACGTCGTTGCGTTGCTAACACAACTAACACACACTTTATACCTATATTATATCGTTCGATTCGCGGAGAACGGATGAAAACTATAGGTAGGTATAATTATTCGAGTTCACATTTACTACTTAGTGGACGTTTATAGTATCTAATCCCACTTACTGAGCTGATAGAGGAACTCAGTAATTAAAGTCATTATATGATCTTAACACGTATATTCAGGATTAATAAATTATTGCACTCGCGAGAGGGACCGTCGGGATCGAAAGCGGACGTGCTCTTGACCCAATTAGCTTTTCGCGACTGCCGGAAGGAAGGGGTTGCGTTGCGCAGCCGCACGCTCGCAGTGGCGCCGCGCCGTCCCTCACCCCTCGCCCCGCGCGCCCGCGCATAGAGGTAGACCATCCCTTCGCTCTTTCAGTTTGAAGCGCGCGAATTTGAATGGGAATAAAATGGAAATAAATATGTATGCAAACACGTTTTGGGTCTAGCAATTCGGCTCAAACTTACATACAACACCACCTCTGGAAGCAAAAATGATACCCATTGGGCAAAAAAGAAAACGAGGCCGCCCGCTAAGTCCAAGCCAGCACTTATTTACAAGTGACGATGAGTAGTAGGGTTCCTCATAACCTATTAATATTTTTTCATATTACATTATTATGAAAATTAGATACTTACCTACTTGTTTTTATTAGTTGACTTCAGTCAATATATGCGTCTTATTTTATTTTGTTTGATCTTCATTTGATTTAAGTAAATACATATTGCTTTATTTTTTCGGAATACATTGTCTTATTTAATTAAATCCGTACCCCTACCCATAAATAATTAAATTTCTTGGCTAATAGTGTTTCTTCAAATTTAATAGTTATTTCATAAGTGAACATTTTCAAAAGAAAGTGTGCTCATAGTACTCTGCTCGTTATAGTATTTTTCAAAGTTATGTTTCTAATCGAAACACTCCATTTAAAATAAAATATCGATAAATCATTTGCCAAATATTGAAAACTAGCTGATGCCCGCGGCTTCACCCGCGTGGATGTCGTTCAAATAATATACTAAAACCTTCCTCTTGAATCACTCTATCTATTAAAAAACTGGCCAAGTGCGAGTCGGACTCGCACATGAAGGGTTCCGTAAGTTCCGTACCAAAACGGTATGCTATAATAAATACAATTTCTTCTACGGGCCAATGAAACTTGACCTCTGGATTTTATAGGCGCTCATACGATTCAGGGACCAAATTATATTGGTTATTTGCTGTTTCCATCTGTTGTTTCCATCCAAGTTCAAAATGATTTTCCTAGAAAGTCCTTATAAAGTTCTACTTTTCAGATTTTTTTCATATTTTCTAAACTTATGGTTCAAAAGTTAGAGGGGGGTTTTTTACTTTCGGAGCGATTATTTCCGAAATTATTGACATTATCAAAAAATGATTTTAGTAAACCCCTATTCATTTTTAAATACCTTTCCAACAATATATCACACGTTAGGGTTGAAATTAAAAATCACTTCCCACTTTACATATAGGGGGGCTACCCTAAAAAAACATTTTTTTCCAATTTTTATTTTACCACTTTGTCGGCGTGATTGATACACATATTGGTACCAAATTTCAGCTTTCTAGTGCTAACGGTCACCGAGATTAAGCGAGGACGGACGGACGGACGGACGGACAGACAGACATGGCGATACTATAAGGGTTCCTAGTTGACTACGGAACCCTAAAAAATGCATGAAAAAAATCGTTTAAATTTTTTCAAACAAAACGGCAATTTCATAGGTTTAAAGACCTATTATTTAGTCATGAAAGGTCCGAATCGAGCGTAGCTTGCGCAAGCCGGAGTACTCGTTTTCGGGCGTATTTTCAACCGGATGGGAAAGTTATTAATATTGGTCCTACAATTCCGGGAGTTAGACCATTCTTTAGGAAATTTTCTCCTCTTTTTGAATCTTTTTTCAAATTTGAAAATTATTTGATTTTGAGATATTTGCAAAAAACTAAACCTGTTTTTAATTTTTTAGTTAGGTAATTGTTAATAACTTTTAAAATTTTTGCAAGCGGAACTTAATTTTTTTTCGAAAATCATCTTGATGCCATTCCGAATCGAATGACACCTCAATCATAATTTTCCGAGACTGCTGAAAAAAGTTCATCAAAAAAGCACTTGTTGACTAGACTAACAATAGCTTCATGCAGTATAAAGGGGATAGAACCGATGTGGCATATCAACCTGTCCGCCATTTTGATTTTTTTTCGAAATCGCGGCCCACGATGAAAGTGGTATGTATCGATAGAGGACATATAGACGAACAAAAAATGTTCGGTAACACGGTACCCAAAGTGTCACGTTACCGAGATATTTGAAATTAAAGATCGACAAATGAGTACATCGACAATCATTAAATATTTAAAAAAATAGCCTTTTTACATGTATATGCGTTAAATTGTATCCAAATAATAGTTTCCAGGTTGATTATTATTATACGCACAATAAAATCGCTTCGCATCGCAATGAAACGCTTTTCTCGTGCTCCTAGTAGTATGTAATGTGCCTACTCTCTTTCAATAACCAGTAATAATAATAAACGTCTATAGACACGTAAAAGGTCTAATTTTATGTGGTCACTGTACTCACTACTCATATGTCCACCTTTACCTTCAAATATCTCGGTAACGTGACACTTTGGATACCGCGTTACTGGACATTTTTTGTTCGTCTATATATCCTCTATCCATACATACCACTTTCATCGTGGGCCGCGATTTCGAAAAAAAATCAAAATGGCGGTGGGTCGATATGCCAGCTCCCATACAAAAAAGTTCAAACCCCTTTTACCACATTCTACTCAAAAGCATTTAAACTAAGTCAAAACTGATTTAAAGTGATACAGTCTTTACTTCAGTGAATATACAGATTACGTGATAATTGGGCGTCTGTTAATTAATCTCGTCGCTCGCAGTCAGTCGCTCTCTTACTCTTAGTAATTCTGTGACCCAAAGGACATCATCCACATTTCATACAGTTTTGGTCCAAAAGTAAAAGTGCCGGCCAAATAAAAAAAGTGTTTTATTCTGATAGAACTCGTCCGCCTTAGAATTTCTTTATATGACACCAAAGCTGTAGCATCACTGTACTTGGTATTATTTGAGTTCCAAAAATACTACAAAGCTCAATTACCAGTTACCACTGACTCACTGATTGACAGAATTGTTCTCCCAGATGGTGGATCAGGTGGGTATATTTTGACAGATTCGTAAACAAGTAACTCTCGTGAGTATGGGAAAAGTGCCAAACCCCCCCTTTTCTCCCCCTTTCTCCCCCTCCCTATCGTATCTCGGAAACAAAGAGACTTTACGTGTTTTTTTTTTAGGGATTCGTATAGAGGAGGCTCGGGAAAGTACAAACCATTTTTCAAAATTGACCCCCTTGCCCCCTTCTCCCCCCCTTTAGGCGGATCTCGGAAGTTAAGAGACTTGGGACATTTTTTTTTCAGATTCATTGAAAGGAAAAATGTATGAAAAATCAGGTTTTTTTAACATGAATACCACCAAGTATATTGGTGCTACAGCTTTGGTGTCATATAAAAAAATGCCAAGGCGAACGAGTTCTTTCAGAATAAAGCACTTTTTTTTATTGGCCGGCACTTTGACATTTGGACCAAAATGGATGATGTCCTTTATTATTTTTGTAACTTAAAGTTTTAATTTACAGTCACTCGTTTAAATACTACCCATGAATTAATAAGCATTGATAAAATGTATGTTATCGCGACCAAAAGTAATCTTTTCACCCCCCCCCCCCCCCTCCCCCCGGGGGTGAAAATCCTTTTTTTGAGGGTTGGAAATCATCAAATGACTCCTCCCGCTCTTCGAGTTTAGAGATTTTTTTGGAGGATGGCAATTTAATAATTATATGACTAGCGGTAGGGAGTGTCAGAGTACTACTGACTAAAAACCACCCATGTTCCTTCTTAGTCCTTTGTGTCGAGGCCGCGGTATCTCTTTCGGACAAACCGCAGCTTTCACCCCCCCCCCCCCCCCCTTACAACTCTTTTTTCGCATTAAAAAGTAGCCTATGTTCTTACTCAGGCTCTAAAATATCTGTGTAGGTACCAATTGTACCAATTTTAATTTCAATCGGTTCATTAGTTTTGGCGTGACAGCGCGCAGCGCGACAGTCAGACAAGTTACTTTCGCATCTACAACATTAGAAGGAAAGGAAGAAGGATTGTCTTAAATGACGTACTTATGTGAAACACTATCTATTATACATATAATAAAAAGTTATTAATATTGTTTGATTTTACTTAGAAATCGATTACGTATGGGGATTTTCGATTATCCGGAATATCTCTGGTTTTAATTGATCCAGATAATCGGGATTCTACTGTACTTACAAGAGTTGTTTAAAATGTTTAAATTAATCAAATATCAAGTAACAGGAAGAAAAATATCGACTTCTAAAAATACACTTTAATGTCTAAAGTAACTTTAGATTCGGAAGTCCTTTCGGTGTCTTTGCATGTTTCACTACCGACTTTCGAAAGTAAAGTTATTTTAGACATTTTAGTGTTTGTTTGGAAATCAGTTTTTTTTTTATTGCAAAAATTTTACCTTGTAACATTGAGGTATAATGTACTACGCACTAGAGGAGACGCCTCAACTAGATTTTTTGTAACACACGTTTCGGTTCGTGCACTGAACCTCATTTAGTCTATGCCGAGCGGTTGCTGCGACATGACATATTTGAGTAAAGTTTTCTTGTCTAAATTATGCCTTCGTGTGCATTTAGATACTGTAGAAATAATTCAATAAATATAAGTAAAAGTCAAGGAGTGACTTTTCACCAGTAAATATAACTATTATCTTTAAAACACACATAATTTAATTATATTTTTTCCATTGCAATATGTCATCGCGGCGGCCATTTTTACGTGAATGTCAAAGAATAAAATGCTCAGACCAGACACTATCGACGTATTCAATGCTTGGCCACGAATCCTCTACATGCGAGTCAAAATTGATAGTAGGTTGTATAATATTTGCTTATGTATCAAGACAATTAATAAAAAAGTTAAAATGTGAAGATTGCATTGATAGTTTGACTATACTAAACTTCCACTTCACACATCTATCATAGGTACCTACGTAATTTAATACGGCAAAGTGGTCTTGTCCTGAAATGTGATTTTAGTTATACTTATGTCCGTAAACACCGTAAAGCATTTAATTAGGAAAGAAGTATTTGCAAATTTGAATCAACATTTACTGAATCAGCCATCAACATTCAATCACAGATAAAATAAAAATTATTGTTACAGTTTAAGTAATTTTTTATTTATTTTCTAAGTACATACGTACAATATTAAGTAGGCAGAATAATAACACTATGTCGCATCTGCACGTATTGATAGTAATCTATGAGAACATGACACCCCCCGCCCGCCCCACTGTCATCAAGTGCGCGCACATTTTTTGTTTGAAATAGCTTCTCTAGTACGTTATACCTCAATGCCTTGTAACGAGAAGTTATTATATACATACCACCTTATCATAAACATAGACGAAGAAGTAAAAATAAGTACGAGTATTAAAGGAGATAACTACCTAAGTTAACCTAATACAATTTAAATGGAACCACCGCGTGAGCTCTCTCTACAAAATGTAAAAAATAACAAAATTCGAACCAGTAATCACAGTAAATTGATGCATATTATTATATAAATTGATACATATTATCTATCTATACTTATAATAAATCTGTAGAGAGGTCAATTCTGTACATGATATATATTTTCAAAATAACTATCAGGGGGTAATTAGTGATCGATACTGATGCCAAAAATGCAATCAGTAAAATTTTTGTCTGTCTGTCTGTATGTTCCTTATAGAAACAAAAACTACTCGACGGATTTTAACGAAACTTGGTACGATTATTCTTCATACTCCTGGGGAGGTTATAGTGTACTTTTCATCACGCTACAATCAATAGGAGCAGAGCAGTGAAGGGAAATGTTGGGAAAACGGGAGAAGTTGCTCAATTTTTTAAGCTTCCGTCGCGTGTGCAGCCTTAATGGTTAAAGCTACATAGAAATCATTTATGACGGAAATGTTCTACATAAAACTATCTAAAAAATATCCCACAACTATTGATATAATAAAACCCTAGATGCACAGTCTCGAACAAAACAAACAGTCGAAACTGTCGCCAAACACTCACCAATACACGCACTACTACATATAGTTATCGTCACTTTAAACATATTTTTTTTGGCAAATTCAACCTTACGCAGATTCCTTTTACAATGCAGTTATAAAAAGCAATATAAAAAGTATTTTGTACACACGGCTACACATCAAGCTATACAAAACCAGTTAATCTTGGCCTCACTTTACTAGATCTTTTCGCACAATGAACGATCAGATTATACTGGTTTTGTATAGCTTGATGTGTAGCCGTGTGTACGACCGTGCAGAGACGCGAGCGACGCGAGACTATTTGAAATGAGTTCATTGTGAACTCATTTTAAGCGGACGGTTTTGAGACGTGGAGTGTGTATCTTGGGTTTTATTATATCAATGCCCACAACAGCATATGTCTATCTTTTATGGTTGACTCACAATAACACGTGTAACTCCCGATAGCTTAGCAGTTCGGAGCTTTCTGATTATATTTGTTTACTCTTACGTTTATAATACTCTCACTCATCCCTTATTAAAAGAAGTTAATATTATTACCTATTCAACAAAAAAATAATCATAGTAATCGGTATAGAAACACCAAACTTATACATGAAATACGCTAATAAGCCATCGCGCCGTCTCGCGTGAATACTGAATCATGCCATATGGATTATTTTTGTGTAACGGTTGCCGCGCTCGACGCGGGTCGTGGCTGTTGATGCGTTCAGAGCGTTCGACCTTATTGACGGACAATAATTGATTTTAACAAACAATGCTTATCAGTGCGACTTTTAGTCTTTAAATAGTTTATTTGAATTTCTTTTGTTGTTATTTTCTAAAATAGGTATTAGTTGTTTTGGTAGTGTTTAAATATTCGTTCAAATTATTAATAGTTTGCATTTTATTTCCTTTTAGGTGAAGGTAGTAGAAGTAGTACGCATAGTTTTTTAGATACCGATAGGTAAGTTTTGGCTAATTTATGTTCAATTTTATTTTTGTATTATGTAGGTAAAAGCGTAGATACTTTTATTAATTATAGTAGTTATAGGTACCTATTTATTTGTAAGTGAAGTAGGTAAGGTAGATGGTATTGCACAGGCGTTTCAGCTTTATTTTCATTTCTTTTTTTGTTGTAAGTTGTACATATTTCTGGGTATAATTCTATTAGAATATTTTAGTTTAAATTAGCACTTAGATTTGTAAGGTAGCTATAGTTAGAACCTCTATCGTAGGTTATTTTGTTACCTAGGTAACTGACAGCCTTTCCGTTACCGTCGATTAAAAATTAAATACACAATGCCACCTAAAACGCCACTGAACCGTGAGGAAGGACATCTTTTTTACGAAAAACGACGGAAACGCGGACGAAGTCGCGGGCAAAAGCTAGTTAATAATAGATTGCATACAAAAAAAAATATGCTGGTGGAATACATTCATAACCTCCCCCTTTTTAAGAAGTTGGTTAAAAAAGTCTTATGTAAATACATGGCCATTAAATTGGCAGACAATACTTCCGTCATCATCCGTGATAGTTGTTGACCTTTTGGCACCAAGTGAAGTTGGCCTTGTCGTAAAATTTATTAGCATAATTTGCCGTACAAGCAGGGCTAAACATTAAATAAAATCAATTTAAAACCGACTAAAAAAAGGAGGAGGTTCGTGTTTTTTGGTTTCCATTTTTTTGTCGTGTTTTTGAGTTATTCAAGTATTCGCACCTAGGTCATCACCTCATGTTGATGAGCTGATGATAAACGCATTCTGTAAATTTTTTAACTTTCTACCTATTACGATTTTACGAAATGTGACAGACGGACGCTTAGAAATAGAGTTCCATTGGTTACCTTTCGGAACTTCGGGTATGGAACCCTAAAAACATTTTTATTAATAGATTCATAAACAACGAAGTTATCCGCGAACTAAAATAAAAAAAGGTCGAATTGAGAAACCTCCTCCTTTTTGTGAAGTCGGTTAAAAACCGACTTTTACTAAAAATTTCTCAAATAAAGGGGTTTGAACTTTTTTGTATGGGAGCTGGCATATCGACCCACCGCCATTTTGATTTTTTTTCGAAATCGCGGCCCATGATGAAAGTGGTTATGTATGGATAGAGGACATATAGACGAACAAAAAATGTCAAGCAACACGGTACCCAAAGTGTCACGTTACCGAGATATTTGATTTTATTTGACAATGACCACATAAAAAATAGACCTTTTACGTGTCTATATGAGACTATAGGCGTTGATTATTATTATTACTGGTTATTGAAAGAGAGTAGGTACATTACATACTACTAGGAGCACGAGAAAACTATTTTTTGACATTACATAGCGTTTCAATGAGATGCAAAGCGATTTCAATGTGCGTATAACAATAATCAACCAGGGAACTATTATTTGGATATAATTTAACGCCCAAACAAGTAAAAAGGCTATTTAAAAAAATATTTAATGAATGTCGTTGTACTCGTTTGTCGATCTTTAACTTCAAATATCTCGGTAACGTGACACTTTGGGTACCATGTTACTGGACATTTTTTGTTCGTCTATATGTCCTCTATTCATACATACCACTTTCACCGTGGGCCGCGATTTCGAAAAAAAATCAAAATGGCGGACAGGTTGATATGCCACATTGGTTCTATCCCCTTTACTTTCGGAAGTCGGTGACCGTTTGTTTTCACGTAGACTTGATGAAACAATGAAAAATGAAAGCAAAATAACTTTAATTCTAAAGTTATTTTGCTTTAAAGTTATTTTGGAAGCCGAAAATATTTATTATACTTATTTATATTTTTGTTTATTATTAGATATTTCACGTGGACCTCTGGGGCGACGACAACGTAATACTGAACGAAGATCAAATTATTCAACAATTGAAAACAGTAATTGATCTGTCTAGCTCACCAAATAATGAGGGCATTGGAATTCTTACATCTGAAAATCGTGACTCTTGGGCAAAAGCTTATCAACTCCTTGCTAAAGGTAGGTACGCATTTCATTATCATGTAAAGCCTCTCATTCGATATCGCGACAGCTGATGGACAGATGATCTGAAAAGACGAAACATTTTGTTAGTTAAATGAAAACACACCTTTCTTTGTCTATAACAATATTGATTTTTACAAAATTCAGAACCCCACATTATAATAAAAGTACTCTGTGCCCCTTCGATCAATAATGTACTAGATTCCCGATAAGCGCTTCAAAAACGGCCCGAAATATAAGACCACAAACGTATTTGTGGTATTATTTCAAATTAGTATGGTCCAATCATAGCCAACATTAAGACGTCAAAATACCGCAGTATACGTTCAAAAACTGAGTAAATAACCACTGTAACACCAAGGTTTTGGAAGGAATATCTTTTTTTCGGTAGTTTAATATCATTATGTGCTTTTTCATAATATTTAAACATAATTAAACTGTAAATATAATTAAATCAGCGAATATTATAATTGTTTGGCCAATGTTTGCTACAACGCACCAACTATTGTATCATGTTCTTGAACAGGGAACGCTAGTTCCGCAATAGAATAAGCACGACATTGTATACAAAATGCTTTTAACCGTGTTGCTTAGAGTTTAAGTTTCATTTTAGAATGAATATTTTTGTACTGATGACTTTTTATTTTGGAGCGACATTTAAAATGTTTTGCTTCTAATCTTTCTCCGATGAAAGGGCTTATATAAATATACTTTACAATGATAATTAAACGTTATGTTTAAGTGTTAAGGTTTATAATCATCTGAAGTTGTTAATAATATTGAACTTTTTTCTAAGATGTTATGTAGATGTTTACGTGTGTGCAAACGTGGCCACTTGAGCGACTTAGTTTTGTTCCTGATGCTTAATCTAGTACTATTATTGATCGAAGCTGTGCCCACATTGCTGAGCCGAGTCACCATGACTGTTTCAGTTAGTCTACTTATGCGACAAGCATACTCTGCTTAAGCTTGGTCGATCGTAGCATGCGGCTGTAATTTAGACATGGATTAGCAATTACTTTACCTACTGATGAGTTAATAGTGGAAACTTAAAACAGAAAAAAACTTAATCATTATTTCAGACAAAACAAACAGAGAATCTTTAGCAGACGTAGAGAAGAGTCTGGCAGTTTTATGCTTGGATAATGCTGTTGACTTGTGGAAGAGTAAAGATGCGAACGCCCGCAGAAACTTAGCTGGAGCACAGACTATCCACGGCGGTGGCTCACGCAGTAACGGCGCCAACCGTTGGTTTGACAAAACAATACAAGTAAGTATGCATTAAGTCTTGTATTGTATAATGGACTGGTGTTCTTGCATAATGCAACAATGACTCTGGCCAAATAGAAAGTTGTATTGCTGGTGCTGGCAACATGCAAATGATCAGTTCAACGTAAACCAAAAATACCTCGCAACATCAGAAGTTACGTGACATGCAGCAAAACTTAAAAAACATTGTTTCTTTCAGTTTATTGTTGGTGCTGACGGAGTAACGGGCCTTACGTATGAACATTCACCTGCAGAAGGACAGCCAATAGCTATATTAACGGATTTCATTATCAATTATATGTAAGTTATTAATTTATATTTTTGAACATTCGCGTGAAACTATTATAAAAATACTACTTCCCGATTTGAATAGGATGTATATAAATTCAAGGATTTATTTTTTTCACGAAATTTTTCTTCTTAAAGTGTTTTTATTTTTCAGTGAACAAAATAAATCTACTGGAACAGCTTCATCGAGCCCTAAACAACCGTCTCTGTTGAAATTTAATGTGACTCCAGATGTTAGTAGCATGATAGAAAATGCCAAAAAGAATTTAGACGGGTAAGTTTTTTAAGCCTACAGCAGGACCAAGTGCGCACTGATATCTTCTAGAAAAAAGCACTAGGTACTCCTTAATAATGCTTATCAGTTGTAAACGAGCATTAAAAATACTCGTTTATATTTCTTCGTAAAACCGAATGCGCACTATATTTTTACAATTCTTCATTCGACAACGTGTACGCGACGTAACGTGGTAGTGGCGAAGTTTTGGCCCGATATAATTTATGGGAAGTAATTAAGCTTTAGCAATTATAAAATTTGGTGAGCCAAAAAAAAACAGCATTTAAATAATTTGGTCGGCATACAAAGATTTTTTTTGGATTAAAAGAAATCAGACAGCAATCCTTGTTCCGCAAATAATTTTGACAATGGTCAAAAATTAAATCATACGAGTAAATATTAGAATCATATATTTTAAACAGAGTCTTTAGAATAAGACAAGAAGATACCTATTCAGAACTTAAACCAATAAAAGCTGGCGTACCGCAAGGAAGTGTGTTGGGTCCGGTCCTGTACCTACTATACACTTGTGATATTCCTGATCCTGAAAACAATACCATTGGGACCTTTGCTGATGATACAGCCATAATGGCCGTTGGAAACAGTCACGAAGAAGCAGTAGAAAAGGTTCAAATGGCTGTTAACCAAGTTTATGACTGGACCAAAAAATGGAGGATTAAATTAAATGAATCCAAATCCGTACATATTGATTTTACCAACAAAAAACCTCAGTATTTTCCAGTTTATATTAATAACAACCAAATCCCTTATGAGAATACAGCCAAGTATCTCGGTATGACCCTTGATGCAAAGCTACGCTGGAAAGCTCACGTCAAGAAGAAAAAAGATGAACTCGACCTACGGTTTAAAAGAATGTATTGGCTGCTTGGAAGAAACTCCGAGCTGTCCGTGCCAAACAAACTGTTATTATACAGACAAGTCCTGATGCCAGTTTGGACTTATGGTATTCAGCTGTGGGGCTGCACCAAACAGACAAATGCATTGATCATTCAACGATTTCAGAACAAAGTACTTCGGGAAATTGTTAATGCACCCTGGTACGTACGAAATTATGACCTCCATCGGGACCTAAACGTTGAGTTCATCGATAAAGTGATCCAAAAATCTGCAGAAGCTCACGACAAGAGACTTCATCAGCATGTGAACGTCGAGGCGATCCAGCTTCTCGACCACACGGACATAGTGAGAAGACTTAAAAGAACAAAACCTTTCGAGTTAGTGTTTAGTGCTAGTGTTAGTGAATAGTGTAATGTAGCACAAGTGTTACCAAATAAACACAAGAAAAAGTGTATTCCCCTTAATAGAGACAATAAGAAAAGTGCCAATGGACACATTCTTAGAACGTAAAGACAATTTAACAGTTTAAGTTAGAATTAAATTACTTATTAGTAATTATACAAGGCTAGATTGTAATAAGATTAGGGTCCATCATTTTGATGAACACTAGGAAAAGGAAAAAAAAATACGAGTAAATAGGCAGCTTACAATAACATGAGTTTGCATAATAAACGTTCAGTCCGCAAAATAACTACTTGTCAGCAAGATTTCATGATCGATCAGCAGAGAAAACATTCTATAAGCAGTTTGTTTGATCGGTATGCATATTCAAAACATGGTGAGCAAAATAACTAATTGGATTACGAAAATTAATATGCTGTACAAAAATAATTACAGCCATCCAGAATGACATAACGTGCTGATTGATTTTGAAATGTTTGCTGGCCATGAGTTGCTGACCAATTAGCTATTTCTGCTCGCAGATTATATTTTTCTGCTGATCAAAATACGAATACTATGCAAACCAGTTAAATAACACCCATAATTTATGTCGTGCTTGCGACACTAAGAAAAAGAAGAGAGATGTAGGTATGTTACGTGTAGGGGCTGTTGTTATATTAATATCAGCTGGTATATTTTTAATAACTCCTATAGTTATTACTAGCTTTTGCCCGCGACTTCGTCCGCGTTTCCGTCGTTTTTCGTAAAAAAGTACCATATGGCCTTCCTTACGGTTCAGTGGCGTTTTTTAGGTGGCATTGTGTACCTATTTTATTTTTAATCGACGGTAACGGAAAGGCTGTCAGTTACCTAGGTAACAAAATAACCTACGATAGAGGTCCTACTCCTAACTATAGCTACCTCACACTTAAAATCTAAGTGCCTATTTAAACTAAAATATTCTAATAGAATTATACCCAGAAATATGTACAACTTACATCAAAAAAAGAAATGAAAATAACGCTGAAACGCCTGTGCAATACCATCTACCTATACCTACTTCACTTACAAATAAATACCTATACCCCTACCTATACCTAACTAATACATAATATAACTAATAAAAGTATCTACGCTTTTACCTACTACAAAAATAAAATTGAACATAAATTAGCCAAAACTTACCAATCGGTATCTAAAAAACTATGCGTAGGTACTACTTCTACTTCTATTACTACTTCACCAAGGAAATAAAATGCAAACTATTAATAATTTGTAATTTGAACGAATATTTAAACACTACCAAAACAACTAATACCTATTTTATAAAATAACAACAAAATAAATTCAAATAAACTATTTAAAGACTAAAAGTCGTGCTGATAAGCATTGTTTGTTAAAATCAATTATTGTCTGTCAATAAGGTCGAACGCTCTGAACGCATCAATAGCCACGACCCGCGTCGAGCGCGGCAACCGTTACACAAAAATAATCCTTAAGGCATGATTCAGTATTCACGCGCAACGGCGCGACACGTGTTATTGTGAGTCAACCATAAAAGATAGACATATGCTGTTGTGGGATATTTTTTAGATAATTTTATGTAGAACATTTCCGTCATAAATGATTTCTATGTAGCTTTAACCATTAAGGCTGCACACGCGACGGAAGCTTAAAAAATGGAGCAACTTCTCCCGTTTTCCCAACATTTCCCTTCACTGCTCTGCTCCTATTGATTTTAGCGTGATGAAAAGTATACTATAACCTCCCCAGGAGTATGAAGAATAATCGTACCAAGTTTCGTTAAAATCCGTCGAGTAGTTTTTGTTTCTATAAGGAACATACAGACAGACAGACAGACAGACAGACAGACAAAAATTTTACTGATTGCATTTTTGGCATCAGTATCGATCACTAATTACCCCCTGATAGTTATTTTGAAAATATATATCATGTACAGAATTGACCTCTCTACAGATTTATTATAAGTATAGATGACTACACCTACATAACAACACACCTGTAATCCCCAAAGGTTTGGGTAGAGGTGTACCCATTAAAAACCTCATTTCGCCAGTTATATTTAATTTGCCATCAACCAGTCATAAATCCACGCTCCATGGCTGCTACTGAGTAATTCCTGATAAAAAAAATCCCAAAAACACTTTGTCTGACCTTGGAATCGTACCCAGGACCTCATGCACAGCAGTCGCGCTTGCGACCACTAGACTAACGAAGCAGTTACATTATTACTTCTGTGCAGTAGGGATGCATCTTGACAAAAAAAAAAATCTGTTTAGTCCGTCAGTTCTCGAAAAATATTGATTTACGTGTTTTTTTGTTTCATCAAATTAATAAAAAATGACGAAGCTAAAACGCGTCTAAGATCATGAGTCACAAGTTTTCGAAAGACTGTATCGTCCATATTTTATATTTTTTGGAAATCTATCTGATTAGTACAATTCTTTTTTGTCAACTACCCTATTAAATACTTACTTATAACTTATGTTTCAGTTTAGTTGATAACTTGGAGTTGAACTGCTTCCAGTACGACAAGTATGGAAAGAACTTCATCAAGTCACAGAAGTTGAGCCCAGATAGCTATCTACAAATGGCTATGCAACTAGCCTTCTACAGGTATGAATGATCCATGCGTAATTTGAATATTGATGGTAAGGGTTAAATTATACTTACAAGCACGGATAAGAATCTGCAAGCGATGCGGCGCACGACAAAAATGTATGTTGATTTCGTTCGGCCAACGCACGTCGATAAAACAGCCAACTAAACAGAAACTCGAAGACCTATGAACTTAGAAAATCATGAGTGTATCAATATCTTACCTACATGATAAAACAATTGAATTCGTTATATCAGGTTTTGACTGCAGTGGAGTTTCACTAGTTAATTCAATGTAATTTATGCTTATTTATAAGAATAATGTATATTATAGGGGTGACATTATCACTTAGTGATAAAACTCCAATAAATAAAGATTAAAAAAAAAGAATAATGTAAGAACAGTTTGTAGGTCCCTTAAGGCCCCTCGCCCACGGCGACTATTTGTAGCGATGTTTTCGCGGGTTTCTTAAGAGGCCTTGTACAGACAAGACTTGCGGAACTTTAGGCAATTTCTATGTTTGTGTGCAGCGATAACACCGACGAACGCACACACGGGCATTTCGAGCGTTGAACTACGGTTGAAAAATTTGATCATTTAGACGATTATTATTTTAGGTGACATAATTTTATAGTATTTTAAGTAAGTACACGCGTACGGCTTTGAAAAAAAGTCTGGAATGTGTGTTGTGTATAGGTACAATATCAATCAACATAAAAATGGTTCAATTAGGTGTTAGATGAATTAAAATCAAAAATTATGATATCTATTTTAATCACAGATTTTAATATTTGCTGTAAATTGGTTGTGAAAGCACTTTAACACGTCAAAAATAAATAATGTTTCCGTCTCTTTTTAACCGACTTCTAAAAAGGAAGTAGGTTCTCTATTCGTATGTTTTTTTTATGTGTGTCCGCGCATATCTCCGACAAGTGTGGACCGATTTTCAAAATTATTTTTTTGTTTGAAAAGGTATACTCCCAAGGTGGTCCCATTGTCACCAAGTCAGTTTCAGATAATGGGAACTCTGAGAAATTGCGGGCAACCCTCGAATATCATAGGCGCGCACATAACGTTTTCCATACATTTACAGAAGCTGTTCAAGTGTTTGCGTCTGATAATCATAATTTCATGTGGCTGCGCTGATGACGGAAGGTGCAACTCCTCAACGGTCAGGACTTAAAAGAAAATTCCTTCAAAATTACACGTACTTATGGATCGATAGTTGTATTCTTTCAGGCTATTAGGTTGAACTGATGATAGACGGTAAATCTCATTAACCGACTTAAAAAAAAGGAGGTTCTTAATTCGTCGGCTAGGAAAATTTTAGGTTTCTCCGTCATGGGTGTCGTTTTCATGGTTTTTGGGGTCGCTGATTACGAAAATGAGGTCAAAATGAAAATTCAAGATGGCGGTCAGGAAATTTTTTGGTTTTCCGTCATGGGTGTCGTTTTCATTGTTTTTGGGGTCGCTGATTACGAAAATGAACCCAAAATGAAAATCCAAGATGGCGGCCAGGAACATTTTTGGTTTTTCCGACATGGGTGTCGTTTTCATGGTTTTCGGGGTCGCTGATTACGAAAATGAAGCCAAAATGAAAATCCAAGATGGCGGCCAGGATTTCTTTTTGTTTTTCCGTCATGGGTGTCGTATTCATGGTTTTTAGGGTCGCTGATTACGAAAATGAGGTCAAAATGTAAATCCAAGATGGTGGCCAGGAAATTTTTTGGTTTGTCCGTCATGGGTGTCGTTTTGATGGTTTTCGGGGTCGCTGATTACGAAAATGAAGCCAAAATGAAAATCCAAGATGGCGGACAGGAAAATTTTTGGTTTTTCCGTCATGGGTGTCGTTTTCATGGTTTTCGGGGTCGCTGATAACGAAAATGAAGCCAAAATGAAAATCCAAGATGGCGGCCAGGAAATTTTTTGGTTTTTCCGTCATGGGTGTCGTTTTCATTGTTTTTGAGGTCGCTGATTACGAAAATGAGACCAAAAATAAAATCCAAGATGGCGGCTAGGAAAATTTTTGGTTTTTCCGTCATGGGTGTCGTTTTCATGGTTTTTGGGGTCACCGACTACGAAAATAAGGTCAAAATGAAAATAAAGATGGCGCTGACGAAAATTTTTGGTTTTTCCGTCATTGGTGTCGTTTTCATAGTTTTTGGGGTCGCTGATTACGAAAATGAAGCCAAAATGAAAATCCAAGATGGCGGCCAGGAACATTTTTTGGTTTTTCCGTCATGGGTGTCGTTTTCATGGTTTTCGGGGTCGCTGATTACGAAAATGAGCTCAAAATTTAGTAATACATAAAATGGGTTTGTTAAACATGAAATCGAAATAAATATTAATAAGTTATATTAGACAAAATGTAAAATAACTGTCATGAAAAGGAAAAACATGGAATTATAGGCATTGTCATTCAAATAGTCCGTTAGCCGTTATCACGTTTCCACCGGGCACCACGTGGAGGTGGACTGACACCCAGCGTTTTTTTTTTGGTTGTTGTTTTTCATTGATTTTTATACACAATGTTCAAATCAGATTTTAAGTATTATACGTGATGAAGGGAAGAAAATATTTGATTTTTTGTTAAGTTTTGTGCTTTCGAGGTCAAGAATCTCGATCACGCCTGAAGGAATGCTGGCTTATTTTGTAAAAAAAAGGTCATTGGCCGTATGCAGCATGTAGACTTTGACCCCAGATAGATATGATTATTTCTTTTAAATTTTTATACTTTTTAGTTTTTTACGTTTAATCATTTTGTTGGTTTCGTTTTTTTTTTTAATGTATTTTTTTAATCAAATTTGTTGGAATTCAAAATTATGAGCAATGGCCGGTAAGTAATCTGGGAGTGGTCTCTCCTCAAATGATTCAACTAAATCTTTCAATCTTGCTGATGTTTGCCTATATCTTGGCCGACTAGTTGTGTGTGATCCACGAGATAAAATTTGCTCCAGTTTCAGCTCTGTCAGGCTTTGCTGCCGACGAAGTTCATCGAAAAACTTCCATATAGATAGGGTGATGAGCCGTTAGAAGTGACGAGAATCCCCTGTGAAAGCCTTCAACGGAGTTGTTCGTTCGAGGAATTTCCTGAAGAAATGCGTCAAAAGTATTCCACAAATCAATAGGAAATCTAGGAGCTCACCTGCCCCGTCTTTCCAACCTTCCGATCCAGTTATCTTCAAAATAATCAACGACTTGTCGGAGGAGGCCAGAATGCACAATATAAAACTGAGATTCGAGCAGTTCGTCAAAAGCGTTGATAACTTGTTCTGATGGAACATATGCTAAAGCACATAATTGGCGAATATGCAATGCGTAATCAGGGGTGTGTAGTGTACTCAGTTTTAATAAACAAAAAATCAAATATTTTCTTCCCTTCATCACGTATAATACTTAAAATCTGATTTGAACATTGTGTACAAAAATCAATGAAAAAAAACAACCAAAAAAAAAACGCTGGGTGTCAGTCCACCTCCACGTGGTGCCCGGTGGAAACGTGATAAAGGCTAACGGACTATTTGAGTGACAATGCCTATAATTCCATTTTTTTCCTGTTCATGTTATTTAACATTTTGTCTAGTATCACTAAATTAATATTAATTTCGATTTCATGTTTAACAAACCCGTTTTATGTATTACTAAATTTTGAGCTCATTTTCGTGATAAGCGACCCCGAAAACCATGAAAACGACACCCATGACGGAAAAACCAAAAATTTCGTCGGCGCCATCTTGGATTTTCATTTTGACCTTATTTTCGTAGTCGGCGACCCCAAAAACCATGAAAACGACACCCATGGGCCATGACGGAAAAACCTAAAATTTTCCTAGCCGCCATCTTGGATTTTCATTTTGGCTTCATTTTCGTAATCAGCGACCCCGAAAACTATGAAAACGACACCCATGACGGAAAAACCTAAAATTTTCGTCGGCGCCATCTTGGATTTTCATTTTGGCTTCATTTTCGTAATCAGCGACCCCGAAAACCATGAAAACGACACCCATGACGGACAAACCAAAAAATTTCCTGGATGCCATCTTGGATTTTCATTTTGACCTCATTTTCGTAATCAGCGACCTCAAAAACAATGAAAACGACACCCATGACGGAAAAACCAAAAATGTTCCTGGCCGCCATCTTGAATTTTCATTTTGACCTCATTTTCGTAATCAGCGACCCCAAAACCCATGAAAACGACACCCAAAAACCTAAAATTTTCAACCTCTTTTTTTTTAAGTCGGTTAATGAGATGTACCGTCTATCATCAGTTCAACCTAATAGCCTGAAAGAATACAACTATCGATCCATAAGTACGTATAATTTTGAAGGAATTTTCTTTCAAGTCCTGACCGTTGAGGAGTTGCACCTTCTGTCATCAGCGCAGCCTCATGAAATTATGATTATCAGACGCAAATACTTGAACAGCTTCTGAAAATGTATGGAAAACGTTATGTGCGCCTATGACATTCGAGGGTTGCCCTCAATTTCTCAGAGCTCCCATCATCAGAAACTGACTTGGTGACAATGGGACCACCTCGGGAGTATACCCTTTCCAAGACAAAAAGAATTTTGAAAATCAGTCCACAATTAACGGAGATATTCGCGGACATACAAACACGAATAGAGAACCTCCTCTTTTTTGGAGGTCGGTTAAAAATATATATCGAAGTACAATCGACAATAACAATCGATCTTGAAATTCGACTTCGATTTGAAGATGAAAAAAATTTTAGCAATCTTTACAAACTAGCAAAAAAAACATGTTTGATCAAAATTAATAAGTGTATCAAATTGTGGTAATCGGCTTACAATCTCGAAAATATGTTTATGAAAAACACGGGAGCGTTTGTGACACAAAGCGATACGTCCGTCCTTTGGCAGTGGCCGATTCGTACTGGCGAGATAGAGTTTGCGCGGTCGATAATATAGTTAACTTTGGATTCAATTTACGAAATGAAATTATAGTTTATTGATAAAATAAAAATACGATTCTATTAGAAGGTTACCTTAAAATTAATACGTAGTTTTTGAATTTTCTCTAAAGTGATTCTAAGGTATAGAAAAAAAATCTTAGTTGTCGAGACATTTTGTAAAAATTGCGATGTTTCAACATTTTTTTTCTGCTATTTTTTGTATTGAAGTCGAAAATGTGACTTCTTGGTACACCAGTAGACCATATGGTGATGTTATTTATATTTTTTTTAATGTTTAGAATCGTTTGCAGTGTTATGTTCGGCTAAGCCAAACGTAACTCGATCGGTATTTTTGCGGAAAAGGGCTTTTGAATACGGGTGATTGCCATTAATATAAACATTATTTTGAAAATTCTTGTTCACTATTCACCAGAAAAAGAACTCGTCTCTTATAATAGCCAAAAGGAAGCTTCAAATTCTTCATAGATTTCCCACACGAACCGATCAAAATTGATCAAAATGAGATGATTTCGTGGAAGGAGCCTTAAACGCGTAACAGCAGCGCTACCAACGCGCGGTAGTTTTGTGGGCTAGGGCAAACAGCTAGCGACCGCATTGCGACTGCATCGATGCGAACGCGCGACAGCGTTGCTACCGCTACAAAGTCGCCGTGGAGGAGGGGCCTTAATTAAAGCTTTTAGCTCATCTAAGTTTTTTTTTTAGGTTACATAAAGTACCTGGAGCTCATTATGAATCTGCAGCAACAAGGATGTATATTGGAGGGCGAACAGAAACTATAAGATCGTGCTCAATCGAATCCATAGAATTTGCAAAAACTATGTTGAATTCTCAAAGCAGCCCAAAAGAGAAGATTGCTGCGTTAAAGGGCGCAATAAATTCTCATAAAAATTACACAGTCCAGGTAAAATTAATATTAAAATTTAATCCTAAATGTCAAGCTTCTTGCTTATTTTTGGCTCAAATAATTCCAATATTTTTATTACAGGCACTGCAAGGTTTCGGAGTCGATAGACATTTACTTGGCTTGAAATTAACTGCAATCGAAAATGGCATAGAATTACCAAAATTATATTCTGATGCTGGATTTACAAAAAGTGCCCATATGAGGATATCCACAAGTCAGGTACGTTTAATTTGATAAGTACTCAATTCTTTGTGTGTGTCATCATCATCATTCTGTTGCCCATAACCTAATTCATTTGGGGTCGGCGCAGCATGTCTTCTTCTTCCATACGTCTCTATTACTCATCATGGCATCAGACACCTCTTTTCTTCTTTGCGTGTCTCTAAACTCTAAATGAAATCCGACTGATATATTATAGCCGTCGTTGTGGTTGTCCTGGTGGACAGGAAAGTAGTGCTCACTAACAACATAGTCATATTTTTTTCTGGATCTGTTGGTATCGGTCTCCTAGGCAAGCGTGTTCCACCCTAGGTATGAATAATTTCGGAGACAGCGGGTCCCCTTGTTTAACACCTGTATTGAATTTCTATCACCGTTTGTTTCAGGTCGCTTGCAAGTGTGATGGATTTATGTGTTACGGAGCATTGGTGCCTGATGGATATGCAACGTGTTACAATCCCAGAGATAACGATATGAATTTTGCTACATCCGCATTCGTCAAACATCCAGACACGGATTGCAACAAATACAGAAGTGCTTTGGAACAATCACTGCAAGACATGCATGATGTTCTCTTGAAGAATGTTTCTTCGAAACTTTAAAACATCTTGTATATTCCATAATAATCGTATTGCTCAGCTTTATCCAAACCGGTATTTTCGAAATATGTATAGACCAGGGTATTTAATTTTTGAAAACAAATAAAATTACAGTAGGATGAAACCCAATGGAAAAAGTAGAGAATATAACAAAAATTAAAGGAAAAATAAATTTCGGTCGATCTGAGGTCGGGAAGTGGGGGTGGGGGGGGTTTTAAGGGGGGAAAGCGGTTTATCTCGATTTCCGGCAAAACTACAAGTCCTATGGAAAAAAATGTAATGGCAAAGTTGTAGAGAATAAAAATATCTACAACTTTGATTTTAACACTTTTTTCACATAACCTCAAAATTTAGGTGAAAAATTCAAAAAATCAAGTTTTTGGTTTTTTATTTATATCTTTTTCAAAAAAAAATTTGTTCTACGAAATATGGTGAAAACTTACCTTATTATGTCCCAAATACACTGTAACACACCCACTTCCCGACCTCAGATCGACCGTAATTTATTTTTCCTTTAATTTTTGTTATATTCTCTACTTTTTCCATTGGGTTTCATCCTACTGTATTTTTTTTTTCATTTTTTACCATTTTTGAAGGCTTCGGCCCTGGTCTAGTAGTAAATATACTCCCGGTGAAAATGCATCACAACGATATTTTTCCCAGGCAATATCAGATATTTGAGTCGGTACATATCAAATGAGCTTAAGTCCACCATAGACACTCAAACATTTTTGGTAATCCTGATTTAGGCGCCAAAATAAAAAATGGCAGTGTAAATCAAATTGACCTAAGTCTACTATTTCACATACAAATAAGGTTTTTCATAACTGCTTAGGTCACAATGGCAGTGTAGATCAAACATGCCAAAGTCCATTTGAACCAATCACAGACAGCGCTGCGCTGTGTCATGGCCGCCATTGTTGTCTTACTCTCGTGGTGTTTGTATCGAGCGCATGGGTTTTTATTTCAAACGAGCCTAAATCCATGATGTCACTATCAAATGCTTTAGTCCCAATTATAAACCAGTTTATTTGAATTTCTGATTGTAGTTTTGCCTTTTTCTTTCGTAGTGTTGCCAGTGGATATTATTTTAAATGTATTAAAAGTGCTGTACTCTACTCCTTGGCTACCTACATATAGGTCAATAATAGAAAACATCGATTTCTCAGAATTAGCTTAGCAGTGACTTGGGCTAGTTTGATATGTACCGACTCATTTCTAGTCTACCTACAAGTATTTTATAAATAAGGATTTACCTACAAGTTTTGCTACCGTGTGTATAGATTTATTAATACTAAAATCTGATTATGTACTTTTATAATTCGAAGGTTTGGATGGATGGATGTTTGAACGAATCTAGATAAAAAAAAAACCTGTCCGATGCGAAAGGGGCATATTGGGACCAATTAGTGCCAATAATATAATAATATTTTATACAAGGTTTATTGTGGTATATTTACTTATTTTTCAAAAAAGAAACAGATATTAGAATCTAATTCTCTCTCTCCCTCTCTAATCTAATACCCTCACGGATCGGACAAGTTTTTTAACATAAAATATTGTATATTGACACTATATTAATTGTACAAACTTTATATAACACAAAAATTATTTAGTAAGTAAGTTGTTAGTGCCTGTGCCTTCTAACCCAATATTAATTTAATGTATGGTTGTGGGATGTTTAATACTAAAAGGTGGCGGATCAATATATTTTATACAGGGTCAAAATTAATAAGCTAATGAATCGCCGCAGACCTCATATGTTATAATAATTATTGCCAGTATTATAACGGAAAAATTACTACTGATATTAATCAATGAATACATAGCCTTCGGTCGTTAACTGTCATATAACAAACACATAACCCTCCTTTTGGGCTTCGTCGCAGTCGGGTAAAAAGATACCAAATGATTTTCCTCTTTATTATATCGTGTTTTGATAAACATACCCAGTCTAAAAAGTAGTAGTAAGTCTGCGGTGTCCTTAGTTATATTAATTGAACCCAGTAAGTATAACAATTTTTATACGATTTTTTGGTCTGAGTCAGGATGACTGGACCACGAGAGCTTTTTTTTTTTTTTTATAAAATGTATTACAATTTACTAATTAAATGTACCTTTTTCTTAATTTAAGTTCCATTAACCACATTTATGAAAATCTGTATAACCTGGACTCCAAGAAAGTAAGGATACCTTTGCGTGATAATCGCCTATATTAGGACTATATGAGGCGATAAGTCGTGGCGGTGGCACGGTAACTCGGTAAGTAGAAGTCGCGCGCCCTTATCGTGAGTAGCTATCGCAAAACACGTCGCTCGAGGTCGGTCGGCCCTCGTGCCAAAGTAACTATCCCCAATGGTGGCGATTTCTGGAATGAACCTAAAATTACTCAGTCCTGCTAAGATTCTAGTTGTGCATGGAGGAAGTCAGAGAGGGTGTGGTGTGTATTGTCGTCTAAACAAATGCTGGATCAATAAAACCCTTTTGGAAAAATCAGGGCGTTTATGTTTGTGGGAACATTATTTTATTTTTTAAATGGGGTTGGCAAGTGAAAGCTGATTGTAGATGGCGTGTCCATAGCTTGTCTCAATCCGACCAATGAGGTCAAGCTATTTTGAAATATAAAATGACATTGACAGATATTCAACCAATGAAGAGCTTAGGTTCATGCGGTGCTAGCGCCATTAGTTCCACCAGTTGCCCGTCCCATTGTCTTTTTAACCGACTTCTTGCCTAAATAATCGCACCATTGCATCGATTTGTAACTGTGATATTTAACTGCCTCGTTGGTCTAGTGGTCGCAAGCGCGACTGCAGAGCGTGAGGCCCTGGGTTCGATTCCCGGGTCGGCCAAAAAAGTGCTATTGGGTTTTTCATTAGAAATTTCCCAGTAGTAGCCCGGAGTGTGGAAGTTGGTGGTATAATACCCCCGTGCCTCGGAAAGCACGTTAAGCCGTTGGTCCTGCGCCTGATCTCTCTCCGGTCGTGTCGGATTGCCGTCCCATCGGACTATGAGAGAAAAGGGAACAGAGAGTGCACTTGTGCCTGCGCACACACTTGTGCACTGTAATATCTCCCGCGCAGATGGCTAATCTCCGCTGGAATTGATCGCCGTGGCCGAAAAACGGTCAGGAGGACTATTATTATTTATTTACACTACTGATTTTATTCGAGCGCCGACCGGTTTTTTGTAGGAGAGACTAGCAACCGTACAACAATAAAACGGATCCATTTTATTAATGGAACACAATTTATGTTAATTTATCGTCAAAAATAATAATTTGATGGAATTATAATGTTAATTAAATTATTTAAACCAAATGAATGAAAATAAAATAAATTGACTTAATATATTTATTTGTAACACATTACACAGCACATACATATAAATATTTTTTAGGATGAGGCCAATGCTGTATGCTGATTAGTCTAGGTGTAGGCAGTCTGGTACAGGGCGGATTTTTCAGATAGACCAGTCTGTGGTAAAGGGTCTACTTGAAGGTGGAAGCGTCAGGGGGATAGCGAGCAAAAACGAATTTTCTCACGATAAATGCAATTAGCAAGTCAGTGTCACGTTGTATGTTGATATTTACATGATTCGCGTAACGTATGAAGTAAGAGAATTATTTAAAAGCTAAAGCTGTTATTTTTTAAAGAGCTTTTCATTTGAATCAAGTTGAAAAAACTGTTATTAAAAAAAAATGCATGTTCATTGCAGACTACAAGAAATATGATTGTTTATTCCGTCTGAGATTATAGTAATAGCGAAAAATATTGGATACGTGTTTTTTGTTTTATCAAATTTACGAAAATAAAACGTGTCAAAGATCCTGAGTGGGGCGCTGGTGACGTCACATTTTGGTAAAAAATGTACCAAACTTCATTTCAACTCCAGTCTTCATTTATTGTTTACGTGAAAAAAGAAAACATACGTGTTCAATATTTTTTGTAAATCTGCCTGACGGACTAACTGGATTTTTTTTTGTCAACTACCCTAATCCAGCGACAGTTCTGCTTATTTCAGTTGCTATCCAGCTCTGAATTAGATCACTAGACTGGAAGGCTATTGGAATCATGTTAATCGGGTATTCCCTAAATCTACCTCGATATCTGCGGCGAGCACCCGTGTAAAATAGGCACACTGCATTTAGATCCTTAAAAGAGGTGCAATAAGAACTCAAAAAACAACCAGTTGTAATTGCGCCATCAGTCATACAAAGGTATCTATAAAATATATGTAGATACCGAAAAATGTTGAGAGCATTTCGGTGTCTTTATGTACCTAACTGTTAAATTGTAAATACCGTTAGATTATAATGTATCTCGCGAAATTGTAAACTGTGTATCAGTGCGCGAGGTGCGTTCTTTAGCATGCCATTTCACAATTTGACGGTTTCATGTTCCGAAAAAATAATGCGTTAAATTGTAAACAGTAGGTATGTTTCGGTTTACAATCTTTCGACAATTTATAATATCGCGAGATGGATTTTAATCTAACGGTATTTACAATTTTACGGTGACATAAACCTACCTAACCTAAGGGGGTACCTTGGCATTGGACATTGGTCTACCACAAACGTTATCGTCCCGTAGACGCCATTTAACTCGCCGACATGTATAATAATGATGATGCTACACTATAGTGAGAAAGTGAGATGATTGTCTTGAGAAGAATCTTGTGGGCAAGACGGTCTCTAGGTAAACCTAGAAAACCTAAAATATTAAATCTGAATTTTCATTATTTTTTTATTTTGTGATATGTCACACCTTCCCTGTGCGAATAGAATATAACAAATATATTTTAAAAAAGAAACAATCTTTACATTTATACATGTAGCATTAATCGAGCGACCATTGAATTGCTCGTACAATAATAACGCAAATCACACTCAGCGCAAGTTCAATATTAGTATTGTGAGAATCATCACAAGAAGACACAATAGTCTGCAAATAAAAATTACATCAATTCATTATTTGCACTCATATGTAAGTTATCTGAGTTAAAGTTGTGTTATTTCAACCCACCGTACTGACACTAACTAAAAATTAAACCAGATTTAACATAGTATATTGCACGCAGGAATGACAAAAAAAGCAAAAGCTTAAAATGCATTACATTCTTTTTAAATATTACTGATTTGATGTTTTGTAGCAAGTACAATTTGAACACTATTTACTCTTAATAACAGTAACACCACATGTTGCTTCCAGGAGAAAACAGCATAATAATGTAATTCTTAGGAATATCTTATTCCAGTGAGTAAATCTAACCATAATAAAGAATGCGATAAAAGTTACAACCAGTATCAGATTCAGTTTAACCATGCCTTTACTGCGTTCGGGATTTACTTTCGAAATTTATAACAATATCATTTAAACAAAAAATACTTCTGAGGCTTTAATAACTAAGGTACTACATAATTACCCAGACCTGAAACTAGTTATATTTGGCAAACCAAAAAAAAAGATTCACACCACGTTTTGGTAAAGCTGATCACCCCAAGACAAACTACATCTCGGAGATATATGTTGAATAAAATAACCATAGTCGTAATGACATTACAATTATTACATGAACGGAAGGAATGCTAAAAGCTACTTTAAAAATCAGGAGTTTGTTTCAGTACATCACCATCGTTACAAGCTTTTGGAAAACAATAGAAAAGCAATAATGGAAAATAAGAAGTATTTTGTTTACATTGTACCTAACTTTCTTTTATTTCTTTACTTGTGATTAATATAATTCTTCTAATTTCTCTGCAATGTTCAAAAATATACTTATAAAAAATTACTAACGGTATAATAATTATAGATCATAAATAATAATACATTTACAATATGGACAAGCCCAACTTACATTTGTCAAACAGACCAGTCATTGCCAAATGCGTATAGCGCATGTAAGGGTGTATCATCGGGACCGCACGTTTTAATAGCCGCTATTGCATGCAAAGCCATCTCTGTTGCTTTTTAACACAGTAGATAATTTCGTCGCAAAAAATGTATATTCTAGTTCCTGAAGGATGAGAAATTCTTATCGCGACCTTAATTCCGTATTGAATGACTAACAACTTTGCAGTTGAAAAAACACACACACATCACATCATATTATTACATGATTCTGCTTTATGGCGGAAGCTTCTTTTGAAAATGAATTGTTTTGTTGTTGTGATATAGTTAATTCACAAACTAGTTATTTTTTTGTGTTTAGAGTATAATTTATTTATAATTATTATAATTTTTCTGGTTTATACCGAAATGCATAATTTTCAAAATATGTGATACCACCGTATCTTTTGGTGGCGGTCACTTATAGATTTGAATTTTTCACCTGTTCCATTTCAACTATAAAGTTCACTCGTAAAAAGACATTTTTGTAGAGGTATAAACCTTTACTCGTTCCCACAGAGTACATTTAATATATGCTCGTTCCCAACAAATAGTTATGATCCTATACAAGGACTGCGTTTGTCCGGAACCATCGGCAATTTGACTTTGAATCATTTGGGTCTGCCTAACTTCCAATATTTTCTCTATAGCAACCACGCATTATTGAGAGAATAATTATTGATCAATAAAATAAGTTTTGTAATTTCCGAAATATGAGCTATATTAATAGCTGTTGTGCTTATAGGGAAGTTAATAGTTATAGGGAAGGCAAGGCACCCTTTATACAAAAATCTTCCAACCTATTCTCATACATATATGTGGAAGAACTGGAATTATGTGGTCCACCTGCGGAAAATTGAAATTGAGGAATATAAATAAATAGGATTTCCAACGATCTCGGTACATTGATTAACTCTGATATTGTTTATATCTTAAAATGTGACAAAGGCAACAAACAAACACCTATCGAGCTCGATGGTGCTGCTTAGGTAAGGTTGCTAGAAAGTAACACAAGTTTAAGAGACAATCGTTGTTATTAACGGGTATACCGCTCGCAAATACCTAACATTTCAATATTATAATATTGAAATAAAAATACTACCATTTACATTAAATAAGAAAAGTTTTATTTGAAAGAAAAAAATACGTGCGCTCCCCATTATACACCCTTAACATTCTAATCACAAATATAACGTGGAATGTACACTAATATAAATTATGTCAAAACAAAACAAAATTTATGACAATTGAATTTATTACTAGGATAATAATTCTTAACCATTAAGTATGATTTCTTTTTAACTCTATTTATCGCGAGATCGGTTAGCAAGCGCAATTGTCCCGCGCGGCCGGGGGCGCGGCGAGCGGGCGGCCCGGCGACGCAGGCTTGTGCTGCACGCCCGACTCCGCGGCGTTCAAGTCCAGGCGCCCATCTTGAATGCTCTGATATATCTTCTTTGCTGTCTCAAGAAAGGCTTCCTCCACATTTTGACCACTGGAATTGAAGACCATGACCATGAGGTGAACCACTATTAGTGTGGAGTATGTTTGACACAAAAATGGTTGCGTGATAGGTAGGTACAATGTAATGTTACTAACTAAATAATGTACTAGGAGATCTGTGACTAGATTATACAGGATTTAGAAGCTTGTATTTTCACTGCAGACTTTATACTATAATTTTATTATTATTTAGTGTTAGGGCAAACCACGAAATTCAATTTTTCTTACGTTTTTTGCAATTTGCATGTCAGTGTCAGGTTGTATGTTGATTAAAATATGATTCGCGGTGGTTTAGGGAAGTACCATCGACGCCTCTTTCACTATACAGGCGCTCCGGCTGACTAAACTACAGCTGCGCTCAAAGTCGCCATAACTGGCTAGCGTGTTTCAATAAACACCTCTTTGTTATAAGAGCCACAGAAAAGTGGTAAAGCCAAAGCAGCGTGATTGGCTATCGCCACATCCTACGACTCAAAATCTGAAGCTGTAATTAACCCCAAGAAATTAAGTTTAAAATTGGTTAAAACTGATTTAATGAGTGATAATGATTTGTTTATACTTTTAAAATAAAAGTTTATGTTGACTGCACTTAAACAACTTAACGAGATGAATAGAAATATAATATACGAAATTATGAAATGGATGTTCCCTGCCTCCCTTGCGTTGGCTATTTCGTGTTCCCGCGCATTTGTAACAGGTCGTCGAAATTCGAAGATTGCTAGTCATCTTCGGGTTTGGCCACCACTTCGGCCCATTTTGACCGTTGTCAAAGGTGCTACCGGACACTATAGGCTGTACATACAGAGCCTGAATGGACAAAGACGACAAAGTAGCCCATGTGCTTCTACTGCCCAGAGGTGGCCCTATATAGAGCAAAGTATTTCGGTAACGTAATCTCCGCCAGATCGTCAGTAACACCAAGGCATTGCTGGTCTTTCTCAGAGAGCTGGGGTGGATCGAATTATAAATTCACCATGAATAACTTACGTCTTGGCACTAGCTTCGACAAACATAAGTCCATTTTCATCGGCAAACTGTTTTGCTTCTTCATATGTAACATCTCTTTGGCCATCTAAATCTGATTTGTTGCCAATTAAAAATATCACGGTGCTGGGGTTTGTCAAGTTACGTGTATCTGTGAGCCAGCTACTTAGATGATTGTAAGTAGATCTGAAACAATAAAACATAAACGGTTTTATAAATGTTGTTATGCTATGTTATAATGAAGTCAAAAAGGTTTGGTTACACTGATGTTTAATAATAAAGCAATTCTATTTAAATTCGATATGTACATTAAAAACAGATAAACTGGTGATGTACTTGTATACACAGCTTTGAAAAATACATAAGAATGTTTTCTATGCAAATCCAGTGGTCTGTCGAGTGCCGTAGACTGAGCAGACTATTGCAACATACACAACATTCTTACTTCGATAGCATATACTTCTGAGAAAAACGTGACACTTTTGTCACACATAATACTTATTTGTATTGATGCCTGCTTTTGATATTTACAACATTTTTTCAAACTTATTATCTATATATTTAAAAATGAATTGCTGTTCGTTAGTCTCGCTAAAACTCGAGAACGGCTGAACCGATTTGGATAATTTTAGTCTTGAAATATTCGTGGAAGTCCAGGGAAGGTTTAAACGGTGAGAAAGTGGTAGGTAGGTAGGCAGGGTAGTAGGTAGGGTTGTAGGTAGTGTTGTAGGTAGAGTACCTACCTAAGGTAGGGTAGTAATAAGTAGGTAGGGTAGTAGGTAAGTAGGGTAGTAGGTAGGTAGGATAGTAGGTAGGTAGGGTAGTAGGTAGGTAGTGTAGTAGGTAGTTAGGGTAGTAGGTAGGGTAGTAGGTAGTTAGGGTAGTAGGTAGGTAGGGTAGTAGGTAGGTAGGGTAGTAGGTAGGTAGGGTAGTAGGTAGGTAGGGTAGGAAAAAGAGCATTGCAACGCATGCCGGGAACAGCTAGTTACTAATAAAAACTGCGTTTAAGTATGTACCTACGGTAGATCTTATGCTGAATATGCATCAAGATATTCCACCCTAATTATTACGCATCTGGAAATGCTATTTAAGAAACTTTGTATAATGGACGGTTAAAATGTTCAAAATGATATAACCAAATAATAAAACCGGTTGCGATTTAGACTCAAGCACTGAGGGTTCCGTACAAACTTGTAGGTATTTTGTTATAATAATAATAATACGTATATTTCAGATAATGCAATCCATAAAGCAAAGAGTAACAAAAGAGAATAGTCAGTCCGCAGATACAAAAAAAAATCACGCCCTCTAGCGGACTAAAAGTCAAGAGTAAAAAAAATATTTAACACCAAAATTGTTTAAATAAAAAAAAGTAAAATACTAAAACCCGACTACGACAAAAAAAACGACGCTGAAAAAGTATGAAACAAGATTTTCAGGATAGAACAAAAAGAAAAGCCGTAGTCACACGTTATAGGTACCAACCTAAACACTTTAATACCGTGTGACTACGGCTTTTCTTTTTGTTCTATCCTGAAAATCTTGTTTCATACTTTTTCAGCGTCGTTTTTTTTGTCGTAGTCGGGTTTTAGTATTTTACTTTTTTTTATTTAAACAATTTTGGTGTTAAATATTTTTTTTACTCTTGACTTTTAGTCCGCTAGAGGGCGTGATTTTAAATTTGAGCAATATTTTGGAAATGTACAAGTGAGGCCCTTTCAAATGATACCAAACACGGCGTATTTATCTCCATTTTTATTTTTTAAGCCTTACTTTTTGTCCGCTAGAGGGCGCCAAATCGCTTTTTGTGACACGTCACGTAGCCTATGTTCAGCGGAAAATTAAGACGGTTCTAACGATACCTCATACGTCGAGTTCCGATAAGTAGATTAGAAGCTATGAGGGAACAGATGAAGATACACACATACATACATACATACATACAAACATACAAACATACATACATACATAGCCAGTCAAAATCATAACCCTCCTTTGGCTTTGCCGTAGTCGGGTAAAAATTAAAACAAAATACAATAATTCAATTAAAAAAACATAGGTACAACATTTACAAAATTATACACCACACAATAGAAATAAAGAATAGATAACAATTAAAAAATGAAAATTGAATAGTGAATAATGACAGTCAATATTAATAATTCCAATGTCAAAATACTATATTCAGTCAATCAAAATTAGAAAATTATACACATAAAATACATTACAAATCAAGCACTAGCATGTCAGAATTGTCCGGTACACAAACACATCCATTCATGTTGGATTGGACAGTCAGTGCGGGAAGCAATCATCCTGAGGATGCCATTGCTGCTGTCTCTCACTCGTCGTAATAAGGAAGTAACCCTTTTTCGAACTATAGCTGGATAGCCATCCGTTCGAGCTTCGGCAAACATAAGCGACGCACTGCAATAGGGAGGCAGCCGCATCAGCATCCTAAAGATGTTGTTGTATTGAACGCGCAGAACACTGGCAGCCCGACGGGTATGATTTACCCACAGGATTTACCCATAGACTGCTCGCGTAAAAAGATTGACAGTATGCTTTAAACAAGGTGATCTTAACTGGAATAGAGCAGCGAGCGAATCTACGGGCAACCATGTTCCCTCGGACCGCCAATGCTCTGCGCTCCCGCTCCAAATCCTCATCATCGGACAAATCCTCCGTCAAAATGTGCCCCAGGTACTTAAAACTGGTCACCCTCTGCAGTTCCTCACCATACAATTTAATTGGAGGAACACAAACCGGCACGGATACACTAGCTTTCCCCTTGAAAAGCAGGACTTTGCTTTTAGATATATTATAGGCCAGTCCATGTTTCACCGCATAAGTCTCACAAATCGCTAACAACCCTCGAATAGCACGAACCGATGGTCCCAGCAGCACCATATCGTCCGCGTAGCTAATGTTATTGACACTAGGGCTTTCAAAATACCGGATGTTTCAATACCGGTATCGATTCCGGTATTGGACGTCAATACCGTGATCACGGTATTAATACCGGTATTACATACCAACATTTAAAGTATGTGTTTTTATTTGTAAAAACAGTCTTTTTTGTTCTATTTTATTTTAAATAACTTTTATAAATAGCGCTCTATATAACAATTTGTTATTGGTTGATTATTTAATTAGATAGGACTAGTTAGGAACATAATCAAAACTTAACTCAAGTCTTTTTGTAGGAAGGCATTCCACATAGCGTTTGAAAAGAATAAATATACAAAAGTCGATTTTTATTATTATTGAAATGGTTCATGTAATCAACATAGCTGCCTATCAATACTTGTAGAAACGTAAGTATAGCTTAATTAGCTATTAATAGCCATCATTCACAATAGCCTACTGAAAAATAACCCTCCTTTTGGGCTTCGCCGCAGTCGGGTAAAAAAGCACGCTCTGCATCAATATTCGTGGGTATCACAGACAGTAAATATCTCTAAGCTGCCGGTAGGAATGGACGTGTCTTCATTTTCACACATCATCATTAATGATCATTTCAACCAAGACGTCCACTGCTGGACGTATAGGCCTCCCCCAGGTGTTGCCGCAGTGGCCTGTCCTATGGGCGCATTCAGCGTGACCCCGCAACCTTCACCAGGTCATCGTTCCACCTTGTTGGACGCCTTCCAATACAACGTCTTTCTGTTCGCGGTTGCCACTCTAAAACTTTTAGGCCCCATTGGCCATCTGTTCTGCGAGCAATGTGCCCTGCCCACCACGACGATTTTTACATCATTAGATCCAGGTAGACTTCGTCCACAACTTCGAGTGTAGAGTCTCCGATTTTGATAGGTGAGGGTGTTACGTGGACAGTCAACATGACCTTGGTTTTGTCCGTGTTTATTTTAAGACCCACTCTTTCGGAAGCTCTACTGCGGTCATCGAGCATTTCACTGAGGTCTCTTCGATCCAGAACCTTAAAGGCATCCTCCAGTGCAGGGTGAACAGTTTCGGAGATAAGACGTCTCCCTGTCACACAAAAAAAGGTTCCGAGGTCTGGTCCTGAAGTCGAACTGACATGGTGGCGTTTTTGCCACCGTTGGAGACACTGCAATACGGCCCAAGTCTCGATCGAATTAAAAGGTTTCTCGTAGTCCACAACCGCTAAACAGAGAGGCAGGTTATACTCTTCGGTCTCTTGTATGACATCCAGCCACATAACCACGCAGCGTATGTAGGTATGCTGTCTAGTCTACGGTACTAAAGCCTTTTCGGAATCTGGTTCGTTCGGGAGGCTGGAAATCGGCAAACCTGCGCGCGATATCATTTCCACTGCTCGTATTCAATGAAGTAGAAGGTTATTCTATCATCAGTCATTATCAGTCATTGTCTCACTGTCTCTTTGTATGTTTCGTGTGTCATTATTATATTTTAAAAATGGAAATTAATTTACGATAATACATGTAATGTTTGCAATACCGTGATCACGGTATTGAGGGCTTCAATACCGGTATTGAAAATGGCCCATATTTGTCCGGGATCACGGTATTACGGGATCCCGTAATACCGGTATTGAAAGCCCTAATTGACACAAACGCCATCGATATGACAACCGGTATGAGTGCTGCTGAGCTCACCGATAAGGTCATTTATGTACAGGTTGAATAACAAAGGAGAGGTCAGTCCCCCCTGCCTCACGCCGCATTCCATGCCATAAGGCTCGGATAAGGCACCAGCCCATCTCACCTGGTTCCGCTGACGGTGGTACCAGTCTTGCAACAGTGATATGACTTCACTCGGTACCCCCGCCCTGCCCAGTTTGTTCCAAAGCTTATCATATAGGACTGTGTCAAAAGCTTTTGACAAGTCCAAGAAACACGCGTATATTGGTGTTTCCCTGTCTGTATAGTACTGAACAGCCTGCTTAAGACATAATATGGCACTTTCAGTGGAAAGCCCAGCTCTGAAACCGAACTGGGCGTCGTGCAATTTTAAATGTTTGATAAGAATGTTATTAAGCAGGCTGTCCAGCACCTTGGCTATTATGGTCGCAAGAGAGATGGGACGATAGTTACTCTTATCCGAAATGTCCCCAGTTCTATTCTTAACAATTGGAACCACTATGGTTTTAGTAAGTTCCTCTGGTAAATAACCATGACAAAGGCAGAGATTATAAAACATAATGGACAGGACGCGCGGCAGGTGGACTCCAGCATGCCTAAGATGCCCGATGCTGAGACCATCATGTCCAGAAGATTTGCCTCTGCTCATACTGTTTATTACTTTTCTAATATGTTTCGCTGTAAATCTGACATCTCTACTCTGGCCGATCGTCCCAGCAACAGGCGACCGAGACATGACTGGGCCATGCCGCGGAATCACCCTGAAGTGCTCCCCAAACAAATCAGCAATCATGTGATGATCACTGATACCATTTATACTCACAGGAAGGCCAGGTTTCTGGCTCATATTTCCCGTCTCTTTCCAGAACTGTGAGAAATTGTTGGCAAAATGATGGGATGCAAGTGCATCCATTTTGATCTGTTCCTGCCTATCCTGACACCATTTTAACTTTTGCTTAAACAACTTCCTGACCGTTGTTAGGCTTGCCATCTTCGACCCACGCCAAAAACCTCAACCTGGCCTCCCTATGGTAACCTGCCACATATTTGTTCCATCCCGCAACATAACCACCCCTCCTTCGAACCTTCACCCTTTTGCACGATGCTGTTGCTGCATCAGACAATACAGTGACCAGTCTTAAATACATACTTTTTAACAACAACTTGTGTTCAGCGTTGGTACAAATTCCATCGCAGCAACTACTCATTTCCCTCGGAAAATCAATATCACGTAGTTGAGCGCAACATAATTTACTATAGCTCTGCACTTGCTCAGCTGTACGCTCACCCCAAACAACCCTATTGAACACTGGTGCACAGATTGGTATTTGTTCACCATACACTAGATTTAAGTTACAATCAATTATCAGTGGGAAATGATCAGACCATTGGACGTCATACTCGACCTGTACGTTAACGACTGTCGGCCGCGCTGCATTCGTGACTACACAATGATCTAACCACCTCACACATCCATGTGCCTCACTTATGAAAGTGAACGTATCCTTATTCATAAAACTAAGGTCCATACATGTCCAGAGCTGATCATCACAAAAGTCCAATAAATGTTTACAAAAGAGCTCACCAGGATGTGCATTGAAGTCTCCCAGTACGTAAACCGCGGAACAGTCGTTATTATCTTCCACAATAGCACTGATTGAACTCAAACACTGTGTGAACATAGGTAGATTATCAACACAGTCAGTTGGCATATATACGCTGAACACCATAATAGGTGCACCATTCACTTGTATTTTTACAGCTGACAATCGAACATCACTACAATCGATAATCTTGACCGATCGAAAAACACTCTTTCTCCACAGAATGGCAACTCCTCCTTAAGGCCTGCCCTTTAAATGGCCTGCTGAGACGTCTACCGCTGATGTTCCAGTGCTCCCAAACTCTTTACTGATTGCCTCTAACTCCGACAGCTCATGGGGCTGTAGCCACGTTTCTTGCAGCGCAATAATATCCGCAATAATGTGCGCATAAATCTCTTACTCCATCTAAAGATCTTTTCAGAGACTTGCAGTTAAATGAAATGAATCTTACGTTTCCTTGTCTATCCATTAACAATATCTTCTGTATGATGCATCACAGCCATACATTGTTAATGGCTTTCATTTTTGCCAGTCATATGAACAAAGCACCTGAAAGAAATACCCATAGGCCACATACTGTCATCAAGAAACGTGTGCAAGTTAATTTTGCTCACATATATTTTAAAGGCGCTGTAAGTACGTTCTCTTGCCATTTTAATTTTAACAGGCACTACTTCTTCTTGCGTTTTTGAAAAAAATATACTCAGCTACATCCTGCTGTGACACATCCTTGTGAACATTGGTGATAAATAGAGGTATCTTAGTATCAGCTGCCTTAAACTTGCTATTTACATCAATGCACGCCTTCCCTCTAGAAGTAATGAGTTTGTTCTTCGACTTTCTCTTATTTTGTACTACAGTCCACTTATCAGTGTCAGATCGTTGATTGATCTTTTCAATCGTCGCCACCCCCGTAAACGTTCAGCTCTGCTCTAAAACATTCATTTCCTTGCTTTGTGTTTGTATACGCTCCACACTGTCTATAATGCCAAGTGTTATTAAACTGAGTACATATTTCCCGTTTTCAGAACGTGCTGAGAAACATTGCTTCTTACCAAATTTCATGATTGTAAGTCGATGGAAAGTGTCCTATACCTACATTTTGATTCCCTTGTGAGTGTCGAAATACTTATACGTTTTTAGCTTCAAGGGACTGTACTTAGACCACAGTATATTTCAACTCGATACCTCCACGCGTTCCCGAGATAAAGGGTCTTGACAGACAGACGGATAACAAATTGATCCTATAAGGGTTCCGTTTTTTCCTTTGGGGGCGTCCATAAATGACGTGAGGTGTTTTTTTTAATTTTCTGTCCCTCCCTCCCCCCCTGGTGAGATGTCGTTAGATTTTATTCAACCCCCTCCCCCATCCCCCAATCTCACGTGAGATTTTTCAAAATGTGTGTTTCTTACGTAAACGCGTTGGATAGTTATTGTAAAAAGAAGAAAAAAATTGCTTCATGCTTTTATTTGCGACAAGTTAACACTAGTGGCTAAGATTAAATCTTAAGCATGTACAATCTGGATTAAATGGACCAAAAAAGTTTTTTTTTTTTTTTGTTTCAATCAGAAAAAAAATTGCGTGATATTTGCCGAGACCCCCCCTCTCTCCAACGTAAGATTAGATGAGATTTGACTCGACCCCCTCCCCTCCTTTAACACCTCACGTAATTTATGGCAAGCGCGGATCCAGGGGGGGGTCAGGGTTCATGTTACATTACACATCATAACTTCTAAACGCCTGAACCGATTTTGATAGGTACTCCTTCTGTTAATCCTTAGATTCCCTAGTGTTATAGCCTGGTGAAAAATCCACGTTAAAAGATCCACATACGTTATCCCAACTACGAGTAGGTATGTTTTAGTCGGCTTCCAGTATAACTGGATGCAGGTAAAAACCGGAATTTTACATGGAACGACTGCTTTCTTGGCCTGCACACAGTGCACACTGCACAACCCAGTTACTACTGGGTACAACGAGATATCCCTTAGTATGACTGGTTGTCAGACTTTCGGGCTCTGGCTGTTTCCGAGGCAATGACAAAACTGAGTACCTACATACTAACATATGTATTTTACGTTTTATACTTAGTTATGTAAATCTTTACGTATCGTAGTGTTAATCGATTTATCCCTTACAAGATTGGGTCAGAATGGTACACTTTTAATTTAGTACAAAAACTCAGTAGCCAATATAAACAAAGTACACACCAATAATTTTTTTCGTAAGAATAATCGTTTATCATTGTCGAGTCAGTCACATCTTCCGAACCTCTGTCATAGGCGTTTGGTTCAGGAAGTGGAAGATTGATGTCTACCAAGATAAGAGTAAGCGGATCTCTTCTCGAATCAAGTAAAACAGTATTTTATACTCTTTCCTCCTAATGACAATATCTTTGGCACCCCCCAAAATCTTTAAAAAATTTCGCGCTCGCTTCGCTCGCGCCTCCCTCCTGCTCTTCCACCATTCTGTCTCGCTTGAGACGCTCATCTACTTAATCAATTCTCATTTCTGATTCTAAGTCGTCCATCCACCGAAAATTGTTCAACGCTTTATCCCCCTGGATAAGGGTTATGAAGAATCAAATCGTGGTTAGGAGCTTCAATGGTTGAAGAACGTCTAACCAGACTGGCACTTCTCCACACTAAAAAAACGTACCCATTGAAGTAGTGTGTACATGAAGTGGTAACGCGTTTCGGGAGAAGACGTAAAAGAAAAATTTATTTTGTTATTTAAATATATTTTTAAGTACCTACGTACATTAATTAATAAAACACCTATTCTTTACTTGTATCCATGATTATATTAATTAAATTATAACTTCTTGTGACTTGACCACGACTCTTTGTGACCCCCCTCCCCCCTGGTACCAAAGCTGGATCCGCCCTTGATTTATGGACGCCCCCTTTTGAGGTACAGAGCCTTAAATATCGCGTTCAACCAGAACTCCTAACTCTTCCTCCGCGAGGCAAACGATCGGTTAGGACGCGTGTATTGGTTTAAAAGATTCCTTCCGTTTGTGAAAATTACAAAAGATAGGCGCTCCCACACCGATTGAATATTTGAACGTTTGACTGGCGAAGCAGTCTTAGACGTGAGGGTGTTTCAAAATTAAGAAAATAGTAACAGGTTTGAGCAAGCATAATTAATTTCATCAGATAGTGAATGTATTGATCAAATGGCAACAGGTCACTGAAACACTTCTCTTCGAAATTATAACTGGGCAGCCACAGTGCGCTTAGTCGTTTCGAAGCGTATGACCAGAATAGTATGAACACAGCTGCGCCGATTGCGATACTACATGGAATGTTCAACAGTAGGTACCTACTTACATCCTTCGTATTAACTAGTAGAAATTAAAATCATAGATTATTTACCTTCTAGTTATGTCATATACCATAAGAGCTCCAGCAGCACCTCTATAGTAAGACCGAGTAACGGCTCTAAATCTCTCTTGTCCTGCTGTGTCCCATATTTGAAGTTTGATTTTTTGCCCCGCTACTTCGATAATGCGGGTTCCGAATTCTACGCCAATTGTGTGAGGGCAATCAGCCATGACTGAAAACAAAAAGTTACCATTATAAAATCTCAAAATCTAATAATCCCACGGGAACAACCTACAAGGATAGAAAAGTATCCTAATACGTGATAAACAAACAGTCATAGGTAGGTATTAATAAAAAAAATAATATTAGTTAGGAGTTGTTTTGGTAAAATAATTATGCACTGGGTACATATCTATCTGAGCAACACAACAACATCTTAACATCTGTACAACTACTACTGTACATTGAACTTGGTTTAAGTGTACTCCATGCCTGAGGCATGCTCTTTTAGGATGGCCAGCAACATGTTGCAGGCATTACCATCTCAGAAACTGGGTTACCAATGTACCACGCCCTGTTTAAGTTACAACTCTCACATAAGGCTATACTATATGAATCCAATTCACACAGCTTAGTACATTTATAACATAACTAAGGAAGCCTTTTATAATCCTCACGCGTCAACACGCTTGCTCGAATCGGCTCTTACATAATTATGTAGATAAGATACATACTTAAACTATATTTTCCCCATGGGAAAATGGCGTATTTATGCATGTGCTTTTTACTTTGTACACCTGCACTGTGTCATGTCCCACAGCCCGCACTACGGCAAAGCGCGCGGTGCGCCAAATATAACTACTTAGGGTGCACAGCTGTAGAAGCGAGCCCTGAAGAAAAAGTAGCTTAAAAAAAGTTACTAGCCATTTTTTTATGCAAAGATAGCATTCAGTTTTTTGTCTCAAGAGCAAAGAAAACTGCATAAACTTGAGAATAATTTGAGATTTTTTATTAGTTTCGAGTTCCGGTGATCATCAATAGTTTTCAGTTGCTGTAATCGATGATTAAGTTAGTTCCTAATTGCCGCAATTAGAAACTGTTAAATATTATACCGATTTTTAAAGTTAACGTCGACGGCGACGACGTAATAAAATTAGAAATATAGCAAGTGCTGCTTCTTCGATATTCATCGTCACAATGAACGCTGTTCGCTGCGTAGATTGAGCAACTCGTGAAAGTTACTCACAGATTGCCATAAACTGCAGTGTTACCAACCTTCACAAAATTTTACCCCCAACTTTTTTTCTGAATACCCTTATAAACCCCTAAATATTGAATTTTATGTTTATATATTTTTTTAAAACTTGTAATCCGTGCCAAAAATTAAAAAAAAAAAAAATTAACCGACTTCCCAAAAAGGAGGAGGTTCTCAATTCGATCGGGATTCGGAATTTTTTTTCGTCGCTCATAAGACGTAACGATAAGATTAGAGCGTCAGGAAGAGGGGTATGATGTACACACAACACGACACTACGACAGCCACAGATAACTCTAAACTAGTCTATTCAGATTTTGATTCAGATTCAGAGAAAAACATCAACCGACAGCAGAAAAAAACCACACAACAACGTGACCACAGAACATATATACGACGTGTATGAATGGAATAAAATGAGCAAAAATGAACATTGATTATCGAATGAAATAACGCGTCGCGCAGTTCATGAGTTTCATTTGACATATCATGCGTTCCATTCTACGCGCGATACTGAAAATACTAAAAAAATAAATTCCAAACATATTTGGAGCCCCTAAAAAAACCCCCAGAAAATTCCTGCCCCTAAAAATGTCCCTTTTAACACTTCTAGCCCCTAAATTTAGGGGCAAAACCCCTAAGTTGGCAACCGTGCCATAAAGTTGCGGCAACCGTAAACGTTATAGCAACTATCAACTAGGTACAGGAAACTTAAAAAAAATTGAAAGTCGCCTCAACTTAAGTTGCTCCATGTGCAAAGCGCTTTAGACCTCGAGAGATAGTTCCGTTCAATGATGAAGCCACAATGCAATGAATGTGTGCATCAGCGCCACACACACAAACCCACAAGAGTCGTACGTAGCTAACGTGCCCCCTTAAAGCTTACTTGAAATTGAAATTGCTTCACATTGCGTGCTATTCCTGTGGTTCTAAGCCTATTTATTCCATGTGCTTAGTATTTTTGAACAGTTGCTTGTCTGTGGCGGGAATTCTACCGACTTACAAGGAAAAACAAGAACATCCTGTGTTTTTAAGACACCATTCCAGGGCCTATATAGCGCAGCCGCGAGCCGGTACCGTAAGTAAGACACGAAATATTGTCATATTTTGTTTAGATTTTGTTGTGTGCTTGGCTAAGATTCTACAATAAGATCCCGCAGGGCAACAGGTGAGTAGTCGGATCCGCGCAGACCAATTAAATTCTCCGAAGAAAAGTCTTGTTCTACTAGTTCACTAAGCTGCCACCTTTTTTTGCCTTTATCGGCCGAGATTGTCCATCCATCAAGATCAGTCAGTAAAGTATGGTTTCTAGAGGCCCATTATTAGGTGTGCACATCACCCCCTGCATTTGGTTTGGGTTGTTACTGGTGAGTTTTACCCTATGAGGTCCCGGATTGGGCAGTGTTATTGGGGTTCTCTATTAGAAATAATTCTCAGTAGCAACCATGGAGACTGGATTTTTGTTGTTGATGGCTATTGCCATCTTCATATGTAATTGGGGGTGAGCCAATGGACTTGAACACAACTGGCAAATATGGGTGTACCATTAGGTACAACTGTGCCTAACCCTTCGGGATTACAAGGCGTGATGTTATGTTACTAATTAATATGATGAATTTTATTCAAGTGGCTAACCACTATAGATAAATAGCTCCATACATAACAAAAATACCTACTCATGAATTAAGAAAAGAGGTACCTTAACAGGTAAGACAAAAAAATTATACTAACATTTCTTGTCCGTAAACTGGTGCAATAGGCATGATTTGCCAACTCCCATATCTCCAATGATGATATATTTAAATATGTAGGAGTAGTTGTATGGTCCCGACGTCATTTTGATTCTGAAAGTAATTAAATACCAATATACAACTAATCACAAGGATAATATTACCTGAGGCTATGATAAACAGAACATAACACATACATGTACAAAACAAGCACATGAAAACATTTATTTGTAAAAATAGTTTTCTTTATTCATTCGCTTGGGTTGTAGCCAGAAATAATCCCATGGGAGCAAACCACGAGGATAAAAAGTATTCAATGTTATAACCCAAGTCATGGTCTCTGATGAGTGATGGTTATCAGACAGAGTTACTTTCACATTCATTATATTTAAATGGATGTTTGAGAATTGACCAATGGTAAAACTTGAATACATTAACTAACAATTTCCATAATAATATGTATAATAAAATACAAAATTTACTAAGTACTCTTACCCAAACCACTGATCTGTTATGAAGTTTGACAGATTAATAACTTAGGAATTGGAGGAGGGCAGTCTTTAGATGTACTTTCCAAACTAAATATTTAATTCAATGAATCTGGATAATGGAGGTTCGGATAATAGGTTATCCGAACCTCCATTATCCAGATTCATTGTTCACAGCTCTAATTACATGTTTTTATATCCTATTGTCTAAATGACGTATGTGAGACAGTATCTATAATAAAAAGTTATTAATATTGTTTGATTTGACTTAGAAATTGATTATCAGGAATACCCCTGGTTTTAATTGATCCGGATAATCGGGATTTTACTATATTAAATACTATGAAATGGAAAATATTTACATTAATTTGAAGTAGCATGAAACTGGGAGAACCAATCAAATCCCCTTAATTTAAATTTAAAACTTGAATTCCATTTGATTTTAATGGAATCATATTATTATAGCTTTTGCATGACATAGTTTTTATTTATTGGTCAGATGGTTTGAATAGTCTGAGATAATAAATAATTATTCTAACTCATTATCATCTGTCTAACCTTTGCCATACTACTATCCATAACTACTATCAAAGTTATATGAACAACCATAGTCAATACCAATGGATAAGCATTCACCAAGGTACAAAGGAGACTCAGTGTGAGTTGGATGGTCACCCATCCTAGGTTCGACAAGTGCAGATTTTGCTTCACCATGGACCCTTCTAGATTATTATTGCAGCACTAGTACCCAAGCAACCAAGGTACATATTGAACTCAATACCAAGCAAGCTGTTTACTTTGTAAAAATCCAAATATTTACTATAACTTTTTTGTTATTTTTCCAAACCAGTAAATAACACTGAATCTATTTCCCAGACTAGTTATTTTCATCATTTAGAAATTATGTTGTCACTTTTTAATGGCTAATGTTTACATTCCTATCTTATTACTTGGCTACATGGTGTAAAAAGGGCAATGTACCTGTATTAGATAAATTAAGTGTCTACGGATGTCCAAATATCTGCAACCTTGATGAGGTTTTCTGAAAAGATTTCAACTTTTCGTTTAATATTGATGTATGAGTCATCACCCATTGAATTTGTCGAATCTACGTTACGAAACATAACAGTATTTCTCATATAACATCTAGAATATGTATTCACACAAAATATTAAAGTAATTACGTACATAGCACTGTTTATTGAAAAAACTGGGCAGTTTATTTGTAACTATGCACGCAGTGATTTGCGTTCAATTATGTCCCTCAGCTGGAGTATAAAAACACTTGCAAATCAATATATAGACCGATTAGTTTTATAAAATCAATGCACGTTGGGTAACTTACTTTGTTAAACAACCACAACTCAACTTATGAAATAGAAAATAACGAATCTATTCTTTTTCGCAATGCAAAACAAAGGCTTCCTCCTTCGTCAAATATGACGTATTTAGATCAGTTGTTGCCATATCATATTTTATAAAGGTTTTGTGAAAAAAAAATTGTTCATGGATGGGTGGGGATGAAAATAGTAGAATTTATTCTTTTAAAGTTGATGTTCCAGGGTAGCCCGCGAAATTCAAATTTTCTTAAGTTTTTTGCAATTTGCAGGCAAGGGATAGGTTGTATGTTGATGAACATTTGATTCGCGGCTGTAAGACGTATGTAGTTACAGAATTATAATCACCAAAATCATTAATACAACCCTCCGAGCTCATAAAAGTGTAAAAATGACTTTTTACAAGGTCAAAGTCATTCCGGAACCTTTATGAGCTCGATTAATAACTTTTACAATGTTTAAAGATACAAGACGGCATGATTTGACATAAAATAATAAGTCACTTGTGACTAGTTGTGACGTCTAATCAGTACGCTGCGCGCTATTGACATCTTAACTGGCAGCGACGTTTTTTGTGCTTTTTGGTTTTTATAAAATGCATTGTGGACGGTTACGGCATAGTATAAAGAAGGGAAGTAGGGTATCTTCATACAAAGTTACAAACGCACCGCGCGCGGCTTGTATGTGTGCGCCTAGTATCTTTACGGTCGCCGCACGCACACTCAAACAAAATCTCGCTGCATTTCGCACTGCGTCAGTCAAGCGAAGACACAGAATACATAATAGTACTACGTACAGAAGGGACATTCCCTTCCCCGCGCTCATATTAAATACCGCACCTCACCCCGCACTTCGAGGTATTCGTCGTCGACACTTGAGCAATGGCTCGCGCTCGTATTAGTCGTCGTTCGGTTTTCGCGACGCAGACCGTTGCACTTTCCGCGCCATTTTTTAGGCTACGATAACCCTACTAGAGTTTACGCACACATTTGCACGTGCACGTCGTGCACAAACGTTATTTGTTTATGTAGTAGTAATAGGTAATTATTTTGCGGGCGTTGTATGGAGTGTCCGAGGTGTGGCAAAGACTACAATATATCCAGTCAAGGTTAACACCGCACAAGGTTCGCTCGTCACGCACGGCTTTTCGGCACCGCTAAGTACCTAAATGAAAAATGTCTGATAATCGCAGGAGAAGTTATTGCTGTGTGTTTGGGTGTCTAAATAATTCATCGATTCCAGAGTTGAGTATGTTCATTGAACAGGAAAGGTACAGCTTGTCTATAAAGTCATGAAATTAATGTTTGAGGAACTAACATTATTCAAAAGTAAGGCAACACTAAATCATGGTACATCAAATGTCATCGGCTGTCATCAACTTGATAATTATCTTGATATCTTTTGCATTTTTTAATGTTTTTCAAATCTACGTCGACAAAACTTCGAAAAAACGTGTTAAATATGAGGAAAACAAATAGGAGTGGAGCTCGGGAAATTATTTCAAAGTATATCAGCGATGTTTGTTAGAACACCAAGCTGACCAAATTTTATCAAATTTGGATGATATTTATACTCGAACAGCAGCTATAACAGGTATGTAATCGTGTTATTGTTTGTTTTTTATCTACCAGAAGTCACAAATTTACTAAATATACGATTTTAAGACTAAAATAAGCATTGTTTACATTGCGCATTTATAGGTTAGATTGCAAATGTAAGTAGTAGCTCATAATGTAGTGCGACGTTAACTTTTGATACTTTTGGGTAATCAAATTTACCGGTGATTTTAAATATGAATAAGTTTTAACATGTTTGAAATAAAAACAGTGCTATGTATTTTCTGTTAGATATTACATCTTTTTTTAAATCTTTCTTTCAGGAAAATCTGAGAGTACAGTGAGGCGTATTGTAGATGAAGGCAAACACAGATCAGGCCGTCCTAAGAAAGAAATGGATGACTTCAACATAAAATTTCGCTAAAACAGATCTGGATTTTAAATGTAGCCTAGAAGTCCTGCGTAAAATTTTGAAATCGATTGGATTTTCTTACAAGAAGATCAAAATAACAGAAAGGCTCTAATCGAACAACATATTGCAGCAAAACGGGCAAGAGAAAATGGGCATACAGTGGTACAAAAGTTAAAATATAACATTAATAAAAAATATGTACGAACATTTTTCTTTTATTTACTCATTTTTATTTCAATGAAGGTCGGAAGGAAAACATCGTGAGGAAATCTGGACTTATAATTATTATAAGTCTGAAATCGCCAACCCGTCTTGAGCATGCGTGGTGATCAGTGCTCGTGCCGTCTCTGTTGAGAAGAGGCCTTTGCCCAGCAGTGGGACAGTAATAGGCTGGTATTATCATTAATAATGAAGGTCGCATCTTTGTTTATGGTTTCTGTATTTTTTTTAAATAAGATAACAGATTTTAATTAAAACCAGGTTTGCTTCTAGTACAAAATAATGTGCTAGTATCAAAACTATTTTAGTCACACTATACAGGGTTGCTATGTGCACGAGTCTTCACGACCGCAGCGCCCTCATTTATTTTCATGACTTTATAGACAGGCTCTAAGCAAGTCTTTATTCTAGCAAGTAATTTATACTTGATGAAGAGATACCTACTTATTTTTTTGTTGTTGGTAGGTATTAGTTTTCTATCAGACAGACGAAGTAGGCAGGCCTACTTTACCACTAGAATGTATTAGGTACTTTTGATGATATGCTTTGTTTACGTTTAGTCATGCCGATTTCTCAGTATTGTAGGTAGGTATAGTAACTAAGTATGTACCTACTACCTGTATTATTTTATGTTGGTTTAGTCAAAAATAAAAACATATATATTGTCCTTTAAGTGCAAAAATACTACATTATGCCTATTAATCGAACCGGCTAAAATCTGGAAAAAATATACCCTGTACTTTTATTATGTGCTTCTCGAAGACACACAGCATCACAGAACAGAAAAAACAGGTAGAAGTGCTAAGTGACGAAATCTGTATCGGAACCAGTGTCGCCAAACTAACACAATCAAACCATTAATCATACAGTGCACTACAACTACACAATTTGTTTGATTGGTCGTTTCAATTTCAATCACAACTAGCGTAACTCACAGATTCTACATTTTAAAAATATACCTTCGTGGTATTACGATAGGATTTATTTTGCTTCACTCAGAAATAAAATACGACGTTTTGTAATCAGCAATCATACTAGAAATTATTGCCTAGTAAATTCCGCTACTCGTCCATAGATGGCAGTATTTTCAATGGACGCAATAATACACTTCAAAACTGCAGTAATAAGGATTATATTCGCGTCACAGGTCTGTATTTTTTGCTACTCGGCCAAGGAAGAGACACATTAAGCTTTTATCTATATTATCGATATTGATAGATAATCAATTTATTTTGAAAAAAAGTTTGTAGTATTATAAACAAATAATTGTACCTGATAATAATTGTAAATAATAAAACAAAATACAATATTTTATTACTTGCATAAAACTATTTACAACAAACCCAAACAAATAAATACTAACAGAGTTTTCTACGAGAAAATTCTAAGGAGTTAACATAAAAGAGAAATTATATTGACTTTTTACCCGTCTGCGGATGCATGCGTCTTTGGGAAACCTAACACAAGATTAATGAATGATGATACTTTTTTTAAACTACTTCCAACTTAGAGCCAATTAGAATGTTGTAATTATTGCACTGCAGCATAATACTATTTACTAGTGAACATTTTGGATTTCATTTAAACAAATATTATAAATGAGAAAGTTTCTCGATGTCTGTCGCGCTTTCACGTCAAAACTACCGATTGAATGAAATTTGGTACACAGATAGTCTAGAGCCTGAAAAACGACATAGGCTACTTTATAAGGTTGTGGAATCTTGTGGAACCAGTATACCTACAGGATTTAGAAAATACGGATGGTTCGGCGCGGATAGGTGCGTGATGCCATATACTATTTCATATAAAGATTTATAAAATGCGATGACTGCGGCGATTGCGGTGCGGTCAGGTGCGCGTTCATCTTTGGTGCGAAAAAAGGGTTGAAAGGAAGGGATGAAGACATTACTTTTGGTTGCGATAGCCGACATCGGTCGCGGTAACCGACATTCACGCGGACGAAGCCGCGGGCATCAGCTAGTATCTTTATAATAATAATCACTTTATTATTATGGTTTGGTGGTCTCTATGGTCCTTACATTCATACTTTATTTAAACAGGTATATTTCGGTGGTAAAGATGCCATCATACAAAAGAAAAACATAAATTGTCAATATTATTGTGTCAGTTTTTACGTAAAATGTCAATGCAATTCTCAATCATTATTAAAATTTGTAAAAGTTTGATTCTATATTAGCTACAAAACATGTAACTTTAATGTTGTACGGGTACACCTCTCAAAATGAATTTTATGTGATATTATAGGATCTTTGTATTGAAATGTTAAACAGTAAGTATAACATTGTTTTATTTTATCGATATCTATCGATCAAATCTGCAACCGATCTTAACCACATCACTAATTGAGTAGCATGGAACTTTCGAGAACAAAAAAGATCCTTGTTCAAAATATAACAATCGACATTCGATCTAAAATAAACTTTATTTCAATCGGAAAAGGTTGATTATAATTTTCTAATAATGTGACAGATTGTCACATTTTTAGAAAATTTTAGAAAATTGATATTTACTACGATTTTATTAGAAAACAAATAAAATCGTATCTACCGATGATAGGAAACACCTCCGTTTTCAAGATTTTTTTTTTCTACAGTCATTTTTACGCTCCAAAATCGCACAATACGTGACAATACGGCATATTAATGCAAAAATTAAATAGGCGGGAGACTAGCGACTCGAAGCGATGTCAAAACACGGCTAAGTCAAAAATCTGAGAGTTTGCAGTACACTGCAAAGTTATGACAGCCGTGCTACGCCTACTTTGCATTTCCACTGTTCTTTCTGTTCCGTGCACAGCATTGTATTGAAGAAAGCTGTTGTAAATATGCCTTTAACTGGTATCTATGGTTAAAAACTTACCAAATTGTCCATGGTTTTATACCTGTCTCTGTCTTCTCACCAGCGTGCGTCCCTTTCTCGCAGTGGGGACGCCCATGAAGTTATAGATAAATATGGAGGCCACACTTAGAACAAAAGTTTGAGTCAAATACCTACGATTCTCTATCTCACTCTCTGTGGGCTGACCTCTCTTTCTAAGGTGGACGATAGTATTGCTATCTCGTTATTAAAATCCCCTTATTCATTTTTAAAAAGAGTCACCACACAAATGTAATCAGAAGTTAAATACTGTCAAATAATGTGCTAATAAATAAAAAGCTAAACTAAGATTACTGAAATTAAAATTCCAAAATAGTATGTCACGAATGCTTGACAAGGTTGGCGAATCAGTGAATTATTTTCCCATTTCCTAAGGATGTGGTAATGTGGCAACATTGGCCCCACATGTCAACATAAATCGTACCAATATGGCGGTTGTTTACTTTGCGGTTCACAGTTTCGTTTGAGATATTTGCCTGTAATCAAAGTTATAATTGAGAAAATGGTGCAAACTTGTGTAGTGCGTGGTTGTGGTAGTACGTGGTGTCCAGGAGGTGATATAAGATGTCACGCGTAAGTGTTTAAATCGGGATTTTTGACACTGAATAATTGTAAACATATTTCTGCATATTTCTTTGTATTTTCAATTAATTACTTCATAAAAGCTTGACCTATGATTTAGTCAATGATAACTTAGATAACTATGTAAAGACCAAACAGTTTTACATTGAATTTCATGGACTTTCTGCAATTTTATTTGTTTTTGTTTTGGAGTCATACTGAAGTAGTGTGACCATATTGGGGATATATCTGGGACTTTCCGTGGGACCATCATTAATTATATAGTCATTATCATACTCGCTTTATTACATTTTATTACTTTTTTCACACACCGTGTTATTTCTGTTATTTCTTTGAAATAACATAACATTTTCGTGAATTTTTAACAGTAGTCAAATAGCCAATTACTATTTAAATAATACAGTAAATGTAATGAATAATATAAAATTATGTTCTGATTTCACACTCTTCTGGTTTTAGGTCAACAGCGAAGCCCAGGTCTCTACGAAGATTGATAGGGGCGTACAGGTGTAAATAAAATCAACTGAAGAAAAAATACTGCAGAAGAAATCTAAGATTCTTAAGCAAAGAGTTTTACGACAGACTAAAAAAATCAGGACATGTCTTCGTAATATAATAGAAAATATTATAATAAAATTATTTTAATTTAGAAAGTGTTTTTGTTTCTTTTTGAGGTTTTATACATATGTATTACCGTTCCTATTATAGCCCCGTATTTAGATGAAAATACATAATATTAAAAATTCCACAGTGGTAAAAAACCTTAACACTGACTTACCCAGAAATCTTTAAAAAAAAATCATCTTATATATGTATCATTTTCGTTAGTCTACAAAATAAAATAAACATCTAATTTCTTTTTTGCGATTTCATGATTTTATAGTAAGAGTTGTTCTGGGCAAAAATCTCTCCCAAATCCTTCCAGATTCATTATCTTGAGCCACCCCACCAGCCCTTGCGGTAGGCAACCACCGTGGTCGTGTCACCACCTCTTCTGTCATTATGATTTACTAGCTTTTGCCAGCGGCTTCGCCCGCGTGAAAATGGCGATTTTCCATACAATTTTTCATCCCCTATTTAACTCCCTTAGGGGTTGAATTTCAAAAAATCCTTCCTTATTCCTTGTCTAGATTATAAAGGGAACCTCTGTGCAAAATTTCAGCTTTCTAGGTCCAAGGGTTTGGGCTGGGCGTTGATGAGTCAGTCTGTCAGGACTTCTCTTTTTATTTATATAGATAGAAGATCATTAATTTCGTATTGCTACAGGAACTAAACTTTTATACTGACCATGGTCTATATTCTATTTCTGTGCGAAATTACGTACGTATGCGACTTTTTTGCGTGATTGAAAATGACAAACTGCCAAAAAAATTGGTTGCCTGTAAAGTCGGTATACGGGCGAAAGTTTTACGTGACAACGACTTTGAGTGGTAAAATACACTTTTTATGTCTGTCTCTCTCGCTCTTAGGCGGGCTAACCATGCCCGAGTGGAAGGGACGCGTGCCTCTCACTCGCTCTCATTGTGAGCGCATAACGTGAGCGGAGCGTAACGCAGTTTCTTGAAGTGTCACCCGGCAAACCAATTTATAAGACGTTGTCACGTCAAAAAATCAGGAACTTTCACACTGTAAGCAAACAGCTTCTTTCGTAATTTATCATTGGCATCTTTCATCAATCTAGAAGTGAACAGAGATGTGGATATATTAATATAGTCAAACACAAGTTATGAAAAGGAACTACGTAATGTCCTAGGTAAAATAAAATAAAGGTTACCCTACTTAGAAAGAGAGGGTCAGCCCACAGAGAGCGAGATAGCGATGCATAAGTTTTGCTTCAAGTAGGTATTCGAAGTGTGGTCTCCATATTTATCTATAACTTCATGGGGACGCCTGACTGACACGAACGAAGCTGTCAATCTCATAGCGTTTGTAAATTTTGCCGGTAAAACATCGAAAAAAATTTCCTAAAGTAAAAAAAAGTGTTAAAATACATAAATTTACTGTATTAAATTAGCACACAGCGTTTATTTAGTGTACGTGTTGCGTTTTCCGTTGTGAATTCATGTTTTATGATGAATCCAGACGAAATTGTGCGGGTAAGTGGCGGAGACGAATAAAGTTCAAATGCTGATTATCCGTATGGAGTTCAGTATTCGAATAATGAGACGTGATGGCTAGTCGTCATCATCATCTTCATCCTCGGAGGATGAACTTCGCATCTGCCCCAACAAAAGACGTAAAGTTTCATGTAAGTACCTACCAACTAGTTCAGACTTGTTCCGACCCGTGAATAGAAACACGGGAGGTTTTTTGTTTATATCTAACTTACCTCTTCTACCGACCGAGTAGTCAATCAGGGCAATTGCCCGAACAACGTTATAGCAATGTAGCTACTTCGGCATAGAATTTATTTAGTTATCATTGTGTAAATTCTCGTTAGAGAATTTGGTACCTACCGCCTTTGACGGAAAACAAGTATCCCACACGCTGACCAAGAACGATTACAAGAATTGGCTAACCTTTACAAAGAACATGTTCTTGAAAGGGCTTTTCATTACCAAGAGGGTATTACAATCTTGCTAGTTCTGGTTTTGTAGATTAAAATCAACAAAGAGTTGTGTGAAGAGTTTTAGAAGTATTAACTAACAATATTTTGAAACATGACCACATGTTTTAAAAGACCTTTTAATAACATTATTGTTAATTATAATTTTAATCAGATTGTTCAAGAAGATCAGTTCAAAAGAGGTTTGGCACCTTGTCATGGCCTCCATAAGTGGATCTCAAGTTTTCCTTGATACTCATGCTTACATTAGACAAAACAGCCTTAATACTCCTCATGTTTATAAGTAAAAGATCATGGACATTAATTACAATTCGTAAGATTACAAAGCAATCATAACCCTCCTTTGGCTTTGCCGTAGTCGGGTAAATAGCTCCCAACACTAACATTTCCTGTTAGTTTCACAAGCGGATGTGCCCAATTTCTTGCAGACTAACATTTGTGTTCATGAAAATAGACATTCAACAGGCCATATTTTATTATTTACCAGCTGCAGTAACATACAGGAAGTTCTTCCATATGACTTATTACAACGAAGTGCTGCAAATGCTGCAATTAGCAGCCTCACCGTTTGGCCTGTCATCAGAGGAGCTTGTTGCTTCTAGAAACTGCCACTAGCGTGGATCTGGCTATAATATAGTCCGTGCCTCGGAAAGCACGTTGAGCCGTTGAACCCGGCTGCCATAGATAGAGCAGTTAGTCCCTGGCTTGAAAGTCAGATGACTAGTTTAACCACAGGTTTTTATTGTGTTACACAGTACTAACTGCCTTATGGAGGTCAGGTAAGCTGTCGCTCCATGTAATATACTGGCTGCATCCGGTTGAACTGGAAGCCGACCCCAATGTAGTTGGGATAAGGTTAGGTAGATGATGACCTTTTGACCTGTCATTGGCCTCAAGAATGTTTGTCACTGTAACAAACTGGATTGCAGAAATCCTACGAGCACAAGGTTTCCCTATATTTGTATCTGGACGATTTTTCCTGGTCAATCAGGATCGTAGATCTTTAGTTAAGCTTGGCAAGTAATTGTTTTTTACCCCTAATAAATAAAGTACAGTACGGGTTTCTCAGGTTGCGGAAACATTGAGAACATTGGGTACCTACAGTAAGCCTCAAAAGTAGATTAACACTACTCAATCTCGGGTCTGGTCTTCTTCGGGTCTGGGTATTTGTGTCATGTGAGTTTAAATGTTTGTGAATGCACCCACGATACAGGAGAAATTCCTAGTGTGGTATATAATACAAATACTCAATGTTTTAAAGCAGGTGTTTTATTTATGTATTTATTTATTAGGTACACCAACAGCAATACATAGTTAAAAGTTACATATTATAAAATATTATAATACAAAAGTGCTGGTATGTAAGCCCATAATAGGTATACCACAGCATTCACCAAAATGACAACAAAATTTCTTAATAATAAAATGTAAAATAATACAATTAATGTTTTAATAAAAACTTGATAAATATTACTTGTTACCACCAATTATTGAAGAGTAAGGAATATTTTAAAGAATAATTTTCTGAAACATTAAAAATAATAACTGGATGCCTGTACATCAATTAATTAAAATCCCGAAATGTGAAGCTACTTCTGTTGCTGACCGTACCTCGGAATGACACATAAATTGTCACAAATATGTTCTGAGAGGGTTCTCAGGAAGTAAAATGTCTTGGCCTAGTATTGAACACTCAGCAGAACTGGGTAAAACTTGCTTCCAAGATAATAAAGCTCAACATTTGCAAGATGTTGAGCAAGGGAAACAGTTCACTGTGAGAAGCACATGAGCTTAAATTTTCAAATTACACAGTAACAGCCCAATTAAACAGCACTTTCCTGATAGGTAATATCAGGAAAGTGGAGCCCCATTCCAAAAACCCTGACATTCAAATATGTATACATAAAAGTAACAGATGTTGTATTAGCAGCCATTTAGTCAGCGGATGACTACATGGTGCTGTCAGCGGATGACAACATGGTGCACACATACATATTTAGTCCAACAACAGGACTCTCGTTGTCGAGGGGGGGGGTATTCCCTTGCACCACTGAGGCTCACAATCAGGCTCTTAAAACTTGCAGAGTAGTTACATTTAACTCTCTCAGCCACATAACTCTCGGAGAGTCTAAACAAATTTGCAGTTCGCCTATCAGGGGATTGCAAAGTACCAGTGTGGCGTCTACTTACTACCCCAAGCCGCGGAGGCATGCCACGAAGGCCACGTTCAAAGTGTGGGGCGTCCCAGACGTAAATCTATTCGCGTCAGGAGAAACGGCTATCATACCAAAAAGTATGAAACATTCAATACCAGAGAGACGGACGCAGTCTTCTGGAATGCTTTCAGCCGACAATGGGACTAACAGCATGGGCGCCGGGCATTCTACCCCCCAGCTGAGTACCATGAGTACTAACTCATTAAAACTGCATGGACTGGGCATTCCACCCCCCAGCTGAGTACCAACAGTACTAACTCATTTAAAAAGCATGGGCTGGGCATTCCACCCACCCAGCTTAATACCATGAGTACTGACTCATTTAAACAGTTTTAAAGGAACGTACATCCTAAGAACAGTAGACCAAATGCATTTGGCTACTTAACCTGGTAGCGAAAGCCATAACAGCTGCTTCCGATGACGTACCTGCGGAAGGTATTAATAAATCGGACTACAGGCAACTGTCCTGTGTCCTGTACAGGTGGATAGGTTAACCTTCCTCGCCGAAAAAATGGGGGAGGGTGACCATGTCTCTCACTAGACTGTAGAGGAATAAAACTTGTTAAAAAGTAGCTGGAGGACATCTACTTAAACAACAATAAGACCCCAATTAAAAGAGGGTTAGCCTGGTGTGACACCAATAAAGTTAACACAGAGCACCTGAAGATGTGCTAGTTGCAAGGTGTTTTAGCATAATTATTTTGAGAAGACAAACTAGTTTATAGAACTATTCTCCTAGATAAATCAGATGTCCCAACTTAATGTGCAGCATTAGAAATGAATACATTTTTTCATTCATCAAGTTCCAATAGTTATTTAACTTACTAAGCCAGCAGTACAAAAACCAACAATATGAGACACTGCAATATTATTTCACTGGCCAAAAAATTTCAGTTTATTCAAGCTCCTTATTTGACATAGCTAGGCAAACAGTTTAATTACTCTTTCTAGCCTTAGATCATAGAATTCTGGATGTCACATTATTAGAAAATAACCCTGAAAATCTTATTTTTATGTAAGATGAGATCAGTCTTTGACCAAAGTTTAGTTTAAAGACAGAATCAAAAACTCACAGACATTCAGGTTGGTTGTTGCGGAAACACCAAACCACTGTGTCTACTCTACTAAAATACATTAATAACTTACAGAAAAATCTCAAAATTAAAGAAGCACAGACAGGAGTACCACAAGTTTATTTATTCCTCTATCAGGAAAAATTAAAACCTGCTCCAAGAACAATGATTGCAGGTTGATATGTAGTATTCTTAAAGATGCTAATATTGATGCCCCATCAGGCAGCGTCAAGTCAGCTGTGACCTCTAGAAGATGGTTGGAGTAAAGACTTGTACAAGAAATACTTTGATAGAAGAAACTGGATGAGTATTTAAACATTTCAGAAATTTCATTGACATCCATTTACCTAACAAAATTGATAAGATGAACTCCAATGTTGACTTATTTAATGCAGTTCAATATTTCTGTTATTGATTAGGTTGACATTTGTATTACATTTTGAATATACAATTCAAAATTTTAATTGACCTACCTATTCCTTGTTAAAGGTTTAATTTAGAATTATTTTCTTGTAACTCTATTAATTACATTTTTTGTTTAATTTATAAAGAAGTTACCAATTAAGTAAGGAATGTTATGATTCTTGATAGTGAACTATAATAGGACTGATTTAAATTCTAAAACAGTATTATAGTTAATTCATCATAGCGTTTGTGTCTATCACCAGCAGATACCAAACAGGTCTTCAATACAACGCTGTGTGTCTTCGAGAAGCACATAATATGACTGTTTTGCATTCCAACAAAACAGGTATTATGTGTGAAGAAGACACACAGCGTTGCAGCAAGTCTCTTGCTGGTGCCTTGAAGACTCTATGAGATTGACAGCTTCGTTCGTGTCAGTCAGGCGTCCCCACTGCGAGAAAGGGACGCACGCTGGTGAGAAGACAGAGACAGGTATAAAACCATGGACAATTTGGTAAGTTTTTAACCATAGAAACCAGTTAAAGGCATATTTACAACAGCTTTCTTCAATACAACGCTGTGTGTCTTCTTCACACATAATACCTGTTTTGTTGGAATGCAAAACAGTCATATTGCATCGATCGTTAGGGTCAATTAAAAGGATGAAATCTCTCTAACAAACATGATAAATTAAATGAAAGGAAAACCTGCCTGCGAGATCGCCAGATCTCACACCATTAGATATTTTTTTGTGGGGATATGTAAAAAAATTAAATGAAAAGAAAACCAGAAAATCTTAAATTAATTTAATTATTTACAAAAAATGGTAAACTAACTAATTAGTTGCTCGAAATGACCTCCATTCTCTTGGATACACAAATTTTTCTAGTAACCTTTAATAAAGTGTTGTGGTGAATATTATAAATCGTATTCTGAACTTCAACTCTCAACTCGTTGTCATTCGCATAAGATTTCATGTAAATTTGATTTTTTACATATCCCCACAAAAAAATATCTAATGGGGTGAGATCTGGCGATCTCGAAGGCAGGTTTTCCTTTCATTTAATTTATCATGTTTGTTAGAGAGATTTCATCCTTATAATTGACCCTAACGATCGATGCAATAAAAGTAGAGGGTATAATTTTTTATTCGATAGTTTAAGTATTGGTTTAACTGGCAATAACAGTTTTATTCCCAAGTTTACATGCGTAAAATTTCGCAAAGCCTATGTTCAGAGCTGCCAAGATAATTTGATCGCACTGTACGGTAGGTAATTATGTCGCGGATTGGGCCGGAGATGCTCTACTTCCCTTCTTTTGGTTACGGTTCATTATATTTTACTTTCCATAGACAACAATTATTGGCTGATTGAAATATCACATGTCCAATGTTGTGAATGACATATTCTGTGGTTCTAAGTCCTGTCATCAATGTTGCCAGACCATTAGAGTTATCCAGAGATTGTTGGACTTACTTGGACATGAATAGCTACGAATGTACGTTTTAGATTATACAACTTTGAGAAAAACGCAATGCACCTTAAGATTAAGTAGCCTGAAAAGTGTCGAGTCACTTTTAATCGAATTGAAAAAGCCACGAAAACTAAGCAATAGCATTAATTACTGTTTTGATTCCACCCTAAAGCTGTTAAAATACGTCTCCGATATTTTTACTTATTTACACATTTTTTTGACAGAGGTCTACCTTTATTAAGGTTTAGCCCTTCGGGGATTACAGGCATGACGTTATGTATGTAGGTATGTTTACTTTGTATTCCTCTTTCAGTCTGTCTTAATCTAAACCTATATTAACAGTCCTTACAAAAAGGTTAACGCACGTTAAACAACTGTGCAGTAGTAAATAAAAACATAGTGGAAACATTGGCATTGGCTTGAAACACAAAAGTGCGAGTGTTTTGCAAGCATGACGTTCGCACTCATGATCTGTGATCCACAGCCCCACAGGTCTTACGGATACATTAAAAAACAACTAGTTATGGTGGAGTTACATTTATTTTTTACGGTTGAATTTGTATGAACATCAAGATCTATCTATCTATATAAATAAAAAGAGAAGTCCTGACTGACTGACTCATCAACGCCCAGCCCGAACCCTTGGACCTAGAAAGCTGAAATTTTTCACAGATGTTCGCTTTATAATGTAGACAAGGAATCGGAAGGATTTTTAGAAATTCAACCTCTAAGGGAGTTAAATAGCGGATGGAAGTTTGTATGGAAAATCGTCATTTTCACGTGGGCGAAGCAGCTGGCAAAAGCTAGTCACAGATATATTAAGTCATATCATGACATGACTATAATTTAGCTGTTGAACTGCAGATGTTAGAAGTATAAGTATAGGTTTTATCACGTATGATTGTTCGATTAAAAAAGAAAAAAAAAATGTCGCAGAAACATAACGAGCAAGAGGAGAGACATACAGGAAAAAAAAAACAATTCACATACAACGCATAACAAATATTAAAAAAATAAAGCAGGGATAATAAAAAAAACTTTTTTGCAAAAAAAAAAAGGTTCATTAAATTGTTATACATTTGAAATACCTTTTGTATGAATTCTCGTCGAGAAAATCTACGGATTTCTTCGCAAGGCTCTGCGTCGTTCAGGGGTATTTTCAAATTCGGATTTGGCAACACTGCTTGTTAGAAGAAAAAATAATTTATTTACTCGTAGAATGACTAGAATGTCACTGTGAATCGTTAACTAAAGTGAATACGCAATTTAGGACCAATACCCTACGGCTAATACTTTAGCATGGCTGGCAAAGATCAGAACAACAGTAACCAAAATGGTATTACAGATAACAATGAGATTGAACCTACAGAACAGACTGATGAAACTGTCGTAGAAGGTAAGTTTTATCACCTTGTTTGTATGCCCTTTATTATTGGGTGGGAAGGAAGTCAACAATAGGGTATCGATTTAAAATAGGTACAGTGCGATCAAATTATCTTGGCAGCTCCGAACTTCGTGCAGGTCATTTTGTTACAACGAATGTTTATAAGTGTTATGATATTTATTTTATTTGTATTTCTCACTGTTTAAATTAGATATTTTCTGATCGTTTAAGTATTGGTTTATCTGACAATAACAGTTTTATTCCCAAGTTTACATGCGTAAAATTTCGCAAAGCCTATGTTCAGAGCTGCCAAGATAATTTGATTGCACTGTACCTTTATAAAAATGTATAGGTTTTATCAGATGTATTTAATTTGAACTGGGATGTTAGGGCAGCTGCTATGTGACGGTAAAGACGACCCACTGACCGTTATCTCGAGTACAGGAGACATCTTGACACCAAGGCATAAACATACATTGTACAAAGATACATTTTGTATACAAACGACTTATGAGTATTTTACCTGAAGCATCTTCATTAGTATACTTAGAACTATCTCACTGTATTTTTATGATCTGGGAAAGTTAAAGGCAGAAAATGAAGAAACACATAGGACAGAAAATAGCAGAGATTCAGTGAGGGCGTAAGGTAACTGGTGGTAGTCACTGAAGTGGCCCTTGCCACTGGAGAACTACGCAGTGGCCCACATCGTGGAGATGCAGGCCCACGGACTGATCTGTGATGTTTTGTGAGATATAATACAGTTTCTGAGTTATTTTTGCTTGTGTGTGTGAGCTATTTCCAACCATTTCTTTCCAGTTGGACAAAGTGTATTGGGTTATTATTGCCATTAAAGTTCCATGAAATTGGTATAAATACATTAAATTTTTCCTTTCATTTCAGAGTACATCATGTTGGATTCTAAATTGGATGAGTTGAATTCTGCACTGGATTATTTGGAGCAAAAAAATGATGATATACATGAAAGGTTGAAGGAACTACTGCAGTCGAATATAGATATCAGACAAGAACTACGCAATGAAAATACAGATGCAACTGGAAAAAATTAAATCAAACCAGTCAAGATTCCAAAGTATTATTTGTTTTGAATAAAAGTTGTAATGTTAGAAGTTAGGATTTCTTCAGTTATGATTATCAAATGTATCTAATTTATTCATTATTATACTAATCTTTAGTAAATTAAAACTGTACTTATTTTCTCTTACCATAACTAACCTTTATAAACAGCCCAAAACCACTCCCATTGCTGGGACATGCCTCCTCTTTATAAGACCCTCATATTGACACACATTCATTCATTTCATATTTTTAGTACCTCTTGTGGTCCTCTATCCCAATAGACATTTTTCCTAACTGTGCGACAACAGAGACTGGGTTTATGACGTTTACACGCTATATTATATCATCGCTAGGATCATCAGACCGTACCCCAGTGTTACAATAGGATGTAGAGTTCTTACCTTGTTTTAAAAGCAAGTTAAATTGAATTAATCTTTTTGTCCCATTGTTTGATTTATTGCACTAAGGCTGCTTATGTTGGGAAACGAATACAGAGTTTATTTAGAATTTATAATAAAACAGCTCCAATTCTAGCATGTATTATTTTTTTATTTACATCATACTACAACATAACAACTATTATTTAAAACAAACGGTTGAGAAAACTTTTATAAGGTGTATTTAGAATATGCACTTAATTAGTGACTATCCTTTTTGACAAATCGCAGACCACAATATCCACAAGAATGATCACCAGGCTTGTCCTATAAAATAAATTTTCACACATTAACATACAGACTGAAGCTTGCATAATATCACTAAACACATTCAGTGTTAAACAAATTTAAAATATTGATTTATTGTGTAAAAGTGGGATGTATGAGCTAGCTATAATAATAAAAAATGTTTTGAAGACGACAGAGACAGAATGATGAGTTACGTTCATGTACAAGTGGGCCTGAAGCTTCTATGCAAAAACAACTTGACACACATCATCATCATCGGCCTAGTTTTTTGCCAACTATGTTAGGGTCGGATTCTAGTGGTTACATTACTATGATGCAGCTGAACATTTTTTAGTTGTGGCATTGTAACTATAGTTTATGTAGAAATACTCTAGAATATGAAAAAAAAAATTACTTTTTCATGTCATAATTATTTTCTATAACACTTGAACTAAAACAGATGATGACCTTTTAAGAATTCTGTATTATGATAATAATTTTGAATAACTTGAATCATACCAAATTGATGTAGACACGGGGGTGTCCTTCAGGGCCACTGCCTCCATCACACCAAACTACCCTTGTTGTAACTTGTTTTGGGGGCACTTCTGCTATCAAATTAACTGCCCAGTTTGGATTGACTTGCTTAGGGGCATTCACAAATCTTGCCAACCTGTAGTCATTGGATTGCCATATCTGCAAAAAAAAAAGTGACATTCACTGGCTATATACTTACTTACATACAATTACTTTGAAGCAATAGAATTAATAAACTTGTATCATCCAATATGAAAGCACGAGAGGTTACTTACATTGCATGCCCAGTGCTTTCACATTAGACATGCTATGTGATCAAATTATTTGTATTAAATAAAACATTTGTTTCAATAACTTCCACAGTTCGAAAGTGCCTGTAAACTGGCCTACTTGAAAATAAATGCGCATTGCGAATTTCATTTCAATGTTTACTATTATGTAAGAACCAATTTTAATAGCCCTCATCTCGATGCAATTATAATAAACTTCATTTAAAAGAAGTGTTATAATACACAGCAATTCAATCGACTGTTTTATTGATCAGTGATCTCGGTAACAAGATGAAAATATAAAAATTATTAGTACTTGGCCAGTATGAGTAGTAATATCTTCAATTTTAGAAGCCATACAGCGGCGAGTAACGTTAATTGTATTCAACCTAATACATTGCCTCACGGGCAATCGTGATACCGTATTATTCATGATTGCTTAGATTAATGTTTAATTAGTATTACAAGTTTAAATGGTGCACAAGTCAACAAAAACCCCGAAAATTTCCAATATAATTACACCAAGTTACACACGTCAGGTATCAGTCAAGCAAGTGTCAGTTTATTTTCTAATTCTAATTCCCCGACATTGTCTGTGGTCATTTCATGTTTTATCCATGGATTTATCAAGTAAACAACACACTAAAATTTTCTAAATCCTATTTTTCCGAAACCATAATTTTTCGGAAATGAATGCCGATATGGGGATAGAACCAATGCGGCATATCAACCTGCCCGGCATTTTTTTTTTTTTTTAAATCGCGGTCCACGATGAAAGTGGATTGGATAGAGGACATATACAAAACAAACAATGTCCAATAATAGTAATATGGTATTCCAAAGAGTCACGTTACCGAGCTGTTACGTGGTAAAGATCGACAAATGAGTACAACGAAAATCATTAAAAATAGATCCGGAAACTTGATCCCATCTAGCAACTCGGAATCGCATTTCCATGCTTCTGTCCTATCCGTTTCCATCGCACGAACGTCATTTCCTAGAGCGACAAACTGAGCAGGAGTGCTATGGCACGCGCCCGCGGCAGTGTCGACGGAGCGCTTGGCAGTACGCTCTCGATCTCGTGCTGCTAGATGAAGCACAACACTCGTCTACCTAAGAGTAATCTATTAGTCTAACTGCCGCACTCAGAGAGCTTTAATGATTACTTAGTAAAGGTTTTGACAGTTTCGTCTTACAAAAACTGTCAAAACATTTACCTAATGATGGCTTAGCATAATCATCACAGAACACATATAATCATTAAGGTGGATGTTCCAGGGTAGCCCGCGAAATTCAAATTTTCTTACGTTTTTAGCGATTTGCAGGCCAGTGCTAGGTTGTATACTTGTATGTTAGTGAAAATATTATTCGCGGGTGTAAGACGTATGCAGTTACAGAATTATACTCATCAAAATCATCATTACAACCCTCGCAAGTTCATGTAACTATCAAGAATGACTTTTTGATGAAATACTCATTCTTGAAAGTTACATGAACTAATGATTTTGATGATTATAATTCTGTAACTGCATACGTCTTACATCAGCGAATCATATTTTCACTAACATACAACCTAGCACTGGCCTGCAAATCGCTAAAAACGTAAGAAAATTTGATATGATATGACGTCGTTCCTTTAGGTCTGCTTACTGAGTCACAACTTATGGTTAAAATGTTCCCTTTCTTTAATTTCTTTCACTTATGATCGATAAATTACAAAATCCAAAAATGTGTGCACTTTAAATCCATACTTCCACAACATAATATGTAATATCAAGTCTGTAATCCCCGATAGCATAGGCAGACGTAGGGTAGGTATACAAATCCATACTCCGAGCCATTGAGGTATAATGTACGTACGTAGTACATTATACCTCAATGCTCCGAGCTGCGGAAAAATCCTTACTAAATAAATTAAATTCTAATTGTCGTGTCTGAATATTATAGATACATCTTGCGGCTAAATCAAACGGGGTGTCCTGCGATCGCGACGAACGTGATATCAACGGCATACCCTGTTTGTGGGTTATGTGGCACTCTGCGGCGAGAAGCGACGTAACGCATATTTGTTTTGGGGTATGCCGTTTGATTCGCGTTCGTCGCGTTCGCAGCGTCGCGTCGTATTCGTCGCTCACGCAGGGCACCCCGTAAGATATAAAGTTTATCTTCACACCCATCTTTGGCCATAAGACATATCATCATCATTCTATTAAAGTTCCCACTGCTGGGACACAGGCCTCCTCTCTTTTTTAGACATTTGCATATATAATAATAATACAAGATATGGTGATACACTACACAATACTCAATTGATACAGGTTTATTTCATATCAGTAAGTGTACAATACATTTTATAATAAATACAAGACAGAGGTGAAATGCAAACTAGGCAAAAATATTAATATCCTTCGAAAAAGCATCATTCTCAGTAGACTTGACTAAAGAATTTTCTGTTCCGCCGTAAAAATCATCCGCACGATCATCTAAAGTGTTTCTGAAAAAAAGATAAATGGGTTGATTATAAAATACAACGCTAATAATTTAAAATCTGTATTTTAAATCTATAATTATAACAAATAGGTTTGATTGGAGTGTGATACGTGACTTAGAAAAGTGCAACATCTAATATCACATCCCCGTAAGTTTATGAATTCTAAACATTTAACCACGAATGCACGCCACCTCGAAAAACTGAACTACGAATGCACGCCGCCTCGAAGAACTTCACAACGAATGCACGCCACCTCGAAAAACTTCACAACGAATGTACGCCACCTCGAAGAACTGAACACCGTAGACATGCGATCTCGAATAAAATAACTAAATCTCTAATTCAGCTATTCGAAACACTTAACCACGAATGCACGCCACCTCGAAAAACTGAACAACGAAAGCACGCTACCTCGAAAAACGTAACGCCGTAGCCGTACCATCTCGAATAACTAAACCTCAAAAAGACATCGTAAAATACTTTACTCAACAACCAACCAAAATAAACATTTAACACGTTGGCTGCCATGGGGGGTTAAAATGACCGACACTTAGTAGAAGCGTTGGGGCCAAATGACCGGCACAGCTAAGGTGAACTTGAACACGCGTGTGTAGTAACGCAAAATACCATAAGTGGCCGGCGCGGCCCCAATGATCACTTTAGATAACTCGGCCTAAAAATATTTTTATAATTATTTGGGTTGTATGAATGTTTCCGTAGCGAGTCAAACCAAATTTTGATGTAAATTAAACATACATACAAACATATTTTTATTATTACAAATTATGTGACAATGAACCATAAAAAAAAATGTTTTTTCATGACGATACAATCAACAAAAGTAAACATTTCAGAAAAAAACAAATTATGTGACAATGAACCAAAAAAAAAATGTTTTTTCATGACGATACAATCAACAAAAGTAAACATTTCAGAAAAAAACAAATTATGTGACAATGAACCAAAAAAAAAATGTTTTTTCATGACGATACAATCAACAAAAGTAAACATTTCAGAAAAAAACAAATTATGTGACAATAAACCAAAAAAAAAATGTTTTTTCATGACGATACAATCAACAAAAGTAAACATTTCAGAAAAAAACAAATTATTTATTTATTTTATTTATTTATTTATGTACACACAAAATACAAAAAAGGATAAAAACATAAAAAAATAGAAGAGCAAGAGAGAGATTATGTGGCAAAGAACAAAAAAAAAATGTTTTTCCATGACGATACAATCAACCAAATCAATAATTTGAGAAAAAATAATAATATGAGTTCAGTTATCGTTTGAAATAGCACAAGTATGCAAGACCATCCAAAAATACGGTTAAGTCAATTGTTTCCTTTTCTTCCAAATGTTTTTTAATTTTTTCTTCTCTATTTTCTTTTTTCTTTGCTCTTTTGGTTACCTACTTGAGACTGTGAATTTAATTTTTCTACCAACAATTCTGTTTGCTTTTGTTCCTTGGCAAATTCTTCAATGGTCCTAAATAAATTCCATTTCTTTCTACCCAATAGGCTGTTCCACCGGTGGTGCCATGATTCCACCTCATTTTGTGTAATTGGAACAGTGGTCCCTAACTCCATATTGAGCTATTTACCGACCAGATGTTAGGCGGAAACAATGGAGGCAATCTTTGCAATTTAGTCTTCAGGTTAACAGTAGTCGTCTTTTTATATGAACCATTGACATACCATTTGGAAAACCAATCAGTTACTTTCACTGCAGCCTTGGGTAATACTTTTTCTTTCAATGTTTTAAATGCCTCAGGTATCTCGTTAGGTTTCAAAAATGCTAACGCGGCCAAATGACGCATTTTGTGCGCAAACGCTGTCGATTCAGAATATTGTTTGGCCAGACCAGCCGATTGAATATGCTTCCAAATAAATGCTTTGTGCCAGATGGAAGTAGCAACATTTGTGTTTTGTTTCTGGAAACACTTTTTTTATAGCATTTATTGACGCCTTCTCGAAGTCAGTGATTACGACGTCGGGTTGTAAATTATGACCAAATTCAGATGCTCGCGACTTGAGGAGCTCAAAAAATAAACAATAAATTCGCAGATTTTTGTTGGACAGGAGCCCAAACACTAATGGTACAACCTTTTGCACAGTATTGTCTACTCCAATTAAGCCGTGCACCGTATAAATCTGGTAAAAAAACAGTTGGACAGGTACGAAATGTACCATCTAGTATCCAGAATGGTGACAGCTGGAGAAGTCTTATATTTTCTGACGTACCAAACAATAAAATAGAATCTTCTTTAGTACCGTAGTGAGCCAACAGAAAATTACTGTATTTATCTGGGATGACTAGTTCCTCGAGCTTTTTTGGTATTGCAGGAACACCATTCATCCTTGCTCTATTTACCACCATTCTCATCGCATTTATACTGGGTAAGTACGGGGCACTTCCACTAGGTACATCTTGGATTGCCGCCTGTATTACCTGTGCCAGCCCATCCAAACTATGCGTCGCTCGTCTTTTTAATCTGGCTCTCAATTTTAAATCATCTATTGCTTCTGGTTCAGGACTGTGATGATGCTCATTATTACATTTTGTTATTTCTTCAACCCCGCTGTTGTTTATCTGCAATTAATTACATATATTAATGCAATTACAATAGATTACAAAATTATACAACCGGACTGCTTTTATGGCGAGAAAGTAGTAAGTAGGTAGATAGGTAGGTACTGGGTAGGTAGTAGGGTAGTAGGTAGGTAGACAGGCAGGTAGTAAGTAAGTGGTAGGCAGGTAGTAGGTAGGAAAAAGTGCATGGCCACCTATTGCCACGTACAGCTTTAATAAACACTTCTTACCTAAGTTAATATTCGCGCTCCACAACTGAAGGTCCACTTTATTACACATTGCCAATAAGTTTTTGTATCTATACGTCTTTTTTTTTTTTTATGGGACAAGCCCTCCACACTATTCCCAAACCACTGTAACTCCTGTTAGCCAGAATCAACAGTGGCGACCACAAGAAAAGCGCCGAGACAATGAAGCTCGACGAAGTAACAGAGAAATGATTTAACTGTAGATGTATCTATACGTTTGTCTAAAGTAAACAAATATCCTTCGTGTAGCAGTAGTATTTTATTCTTTTTAATCGAAGTGCGCCATAATCATTGGCCGCAAATTCCCGCATCATATAATAATTAATTTACAGAATTCTAAAGGACACACTGACAGAAAAACAAAAGAAGATGTATGAAAGGACGATAAAAAAATAAAAAATACATAGTAATAATAAAGTATCACTCACCTAGTGAACAGCAGCAGTGGAATCGGAAGTTGTTAGTTACACAACACAATAGATAGTTCGCACGTAATATTGTTTATATTATTTTTATATACACAATTAGTTATTTTATGAACGACATTGGAAGAACGACACTTGACACACGAATAGGTAGACACTTTTGTTTTACATTGTCAAAGTCAGTATTACCTTTTTTTTTATGTCACATAGCATTCACAAAAATATCCATCTCAAAAGAGTTCACTACACTTGATGCTATGCAACCTTTAACACTTTCCCTCATTAATTAAGTGTATAGCACTGTATACCCAGGGCATCTCGGATTGTAACGAGTCTTGGCCTAGGAACTGCCTTGGTCATAATATCTGCCAATTGAGTAGCAGTTCCGGTCTTTTGTACATCCACAAGTCCGTCTTGTACAGTTTCTCTTACGAAAAAATGTCTCACTCGGATGTGTTTGGTCCGCTTATGGAACTCTGGATTGTATGCAAGACGTATGGCTGCTTCATTATCAACTTTTAACGTGGGTACTCCGTCCATGGTAGTAAGTGAGGAGAATATTCTCTGGAGCCACACAAGTTCACGAGCGCCTTCACTTGCTGCTACTATTTCAGCTTCGGTAGTTGAAATCGCGACTGAAGATTGTCGTTGGCTTAGCCATGATACTATTCCTCCAGCAAAGAGACATGCAACTCCCGTTGTAGAACGTCCTGTTTGTTGGTCTCCTCCATGATCCGCATCACTGTAGCCTTCAATAATAGCTCTGGTACAGTTTGCGTTGTACCTAATTCCGTAGGATATTGTGCCTCTCAGGTATCTAAATATCCTTTTGACCTTCAGCCAGTCATCTTCGGTGGGGTTTTCTAACTTTCTAGATACGAACCCTACAGCGTATGCTATGTCAGGACGTGTGCCTGTCATCAGGTACGCTAATGCACCTACCGCCTCTCGGTAAGGAAATTTCTTCCCAGAGTTCCCGTTTGTAACTTTCCCTGTTTCAGTAGTCGAAGTTTTCTCTATAGGTGTCGACACTGGATTGCATTCGGACATTCCAAAGCGGTCTAAGATTTTCTTGGTGTAAGCTTCTTGCTTAATACCTATAGAACCATCTTTAGCTCTCTGGATTTCCATCCCTAGGTAGTACGATGCCGGTTTCGTCGTGATTTTAATTGTTCTACCCAATTCCTCTAGGAATTGGTGTGCTAAAGCTTCATCTGTAGACGCCACAAGCCCATCATCCACATAAAGTGTTATCAGGATTTTCTTGTCCATCACATTCTTCGAGAACAAGCAGCTGTCAGCAGTACTCTGTACGAAACCTTTCGCTAAAAGAATCTCCTCAAAGCAGGAATTCCAGCAACGTGGTGCCTGTTTTAGTCCGTACAAGCTTCTCCTTAATCGACAGACTTTTAAAGTGCCATCGTTGTATCCGTCAGGCTGCTTCATATAGATCTCTTCCTCGATCTTGCCATTCAGGAATGCAGTCGACACATCAAATTGCATCAGATGTAACTTTTCTTTGGCGCTGACACTCAACAAAGCTCTTATTGTAGCCATCCGGGCCACCGGACTAAAGGTCTGTTCATAGTCAATTCCCTTTTGTTGCCTGAATCCTTTTGCTACAAGCCTCGCCTTATACTTGTCAATTGTGCCATCTGGTAGGCGTTTGATTGTGAAAACCCATTTACACGGAAGCGCTTTTCTGTTTGGCGGCAAATCACACAACGTCCAAACTTGGTTTTCTTCTAGAGACTTCAGCTCATTTGCCATGGCCTTCTGCCACTCAGCTTTGTCTTTTCTAGAGAGAGCTTCTGAATAGGTTTCAGGGAATCTTTCCGTACCTATGAAATACACATAGTCATCGAACTTCTTAGGACGTGTGATGGTTGTTCTGTCTCTCAGGCTATATCGTGGCTCCGCTTCAACCACGGGCTCACCCAAAGCCGCAGACTCTACTTCTACTAGAGGTTCAACAATTTCCAGTTGCTCTTCATCTGCGTCAACAAAATCTTCATCACCATCAATATCGGAGCTTTCCCTCAATTCATGTCTGCGTGGACTGTCAATCATAGCTCCTTCGTCATCGTTCTCGCTCTCGTGAATTTCGTCTTCTTGATCTTGGTCTTTTCCGATATTCGTTCTATCTCCCTCTAGAACATGATCAAGATCGTCTCTATTGGCCGGCTTTTGCTCGGGAATATGTTCGCTATTTCCTTTATCTGTCACTCCCTCTGCAGCAATAGGAATGTTGATGGATGTCTTGAATTCTACATCAGACTCGAACGTTATGTCCCTCGACTTCAACGTCTTGACTCCATCCCAGATTCGATAGCCGTCATCATTCTCGTAGCCTATCAATATGCCTTTTATAGCCTTCTTGCTCATTTTCTTTCGTTTTGGTTTTGGATATGTGCATAACACGTGCTACCAATTATTTTTAGATGGGATATCTTCGGCTTTTTCCCATGCCACAGTTCATATGGTACTTTACTATCCACTCTTGTTGGACCTGTCCTATTCAGTACATAAGCAACTGTATTAATCAATTCAGCCCAAAGTATTTGTGGCATCTCTCCTCTCGCATGCATAATTGACCTTGCAGCTTCTACTAAAGTACGGTTCTCCCGCTCACTACAGCCATTTTGTTCAGGCGTGTAAGGCATAGTTAGCCGTTGCTGAATACCATGTCTTTGTAATATTTTTCGAACGTCCTCATTATTGAATTCGCCGCCGTTATCACTCAGTAGAGTTTTGACAGTATGGCCTACGGTCTTCACTTCTTGAAGCATTTGTAGAAGTTTATCCTTTACTTCTGACTTATGTCTCATGAAGTAAACCATGCGATAACTTGAATAGTCGTCCTTAAATAGTACATAATACTCATACTTCGAGATGCTTTTTGCGAAGGGACCACAAACATCTGTGTGTATTATCTCTCCAACTGCTTTAGCTCTTTCTCTGGTCCCGAACGGCTTTCGATGAGACTTTCCGTAAACGCAGCCTTCACATGTCACTTTATCTGGACTAAGCTGGATGCCTAACTCACGTTTTACTACGCGAATGACGTGTCTCTTGTCCTGGTGCACTAGCCGCTCGTGATAAAGCTGTAGCATGTTTGAGCCAGTTAAAGCATTGACCTCAATCATCGTATGCTCTCTTGGAATTAGTGTCTTTAAATCCAACTTATATAGTCCACCTTGATGGACTCTACTTCCAATAACTCTAGTCGTGCCCTCGATATCCAACTTGCACTCTCTAGTTGTGGAAGTGAAGATGCTGTTCTGCATCTTATCTTGCGCCGCAAGCATCGAAAACAAGTTTTTCGTTAAAGACGGTACCAGCCACACATCGTTCAGAGTAATTTTCTCCTTTTGCCCATTGACATTTGACTCTACTACTACGGAGCCCATACCTGAGGCGGATATGGTAGTTCCGTCTGCCGTAGTCACTGTGTGATCTGAGTCAAATTCATGAAAATCTGTGAAGAAATTCCTCCTTACTGCGATATGAACCGTTGCTCCGTTATCCACGTACCAGTTCTCGCGATCCTGGACTTGATTCATAGAGCACGCATTTACCATAAGGGAAATCTGCTGTACCTGCTTGAATTTTGAGCTAGACGCCGATGATGTGCCCGAAGTTGGCTTAGGTGGCCTCCCATCCTTAATCCACTTCTTACACTTGCGAACTCTGTGTCCTTTGCAAGAACAGTAGTTACAAATCAGCTGCTTGTCCGGATTCTTCTTACTTTGACGTTCAGTAGGTGTAGTCACTAGCACCTCCTGCCGTGAGTTCTCTTGACTACCTAGCTCTCTTTCGAACGTACAAAGATGCGTCGTTAAACTGTCGATAGTCCTTTCAGACTGTTTGAGCATTAGCCAACTTGACTTAAAGTTGAAATACCGATCGTCAAGCGTATCTAAGACCTTACATATCAGGAACAATTCAGGGAGCTTAGCGGTAGCGTCGATTTTAGCAATCTCCGCCTTCAATTCATTCCAGAGATTCTTAAGGTGCGACATGTGAGTAGGAATGTCATCTTCCTTTCTCTGACGAAACCCGAAGAACTCCAAGCATAAATTGTACGCTCTGTCGTCTGTTTGTCCGTCAAATAGCCTATGCAGCTCTTGCCAAACCTCGTGTGCCGTTCTGTATCGCATAACTTTCTTTAGTGTATCCTCGGTCATGTTAGTAGTTAGCATGAGTAGAGCGCCACTCTCAGTCCGCCTATACTTTGCCATTGCAGTGTTATAGGTGCTGATGTTAGCGTCACCTGCTCCTTCAGCAAGGACCGGCTTTATGAGTTTCCCCTCAACTGCTTCCGTGGCACCTTCTGTGCCTTCCAGCATTATAGAAATTTTATATTTCCATGTAGCCCAATTTTCCTTGCCTGCTAATTTGCCGAGTTCAATCTTCGTCGAAAAATCCATTTCTTCTCCTTCCGGTGGGGCACAGAACCTAATAAAGTATCACTCACCTAGTGAACAGCAGCAGTGGAATCGGAAGTTGTTAGTTACACAACACAATAGATAGTTCGCACGTAATATTGTTTATATTATTTTTATATACACAATTAGTTATTTTATGAACGACATTGGAAGAACGACACTTGACACACGAATAGGTAGACACTTTTGTTTTACATTGTCAAAGTCAGTATTACCTTTTTTTTTATGTCACATAGCATTCACAAAAATATCCATCTCAAAAGAGTTCACTACACTTGATGCTATGCAACCTTTAACAAGTAAAACCAAAGAGGTTTCATCATCAGATCCTGACATGTTTACAATGGGACCACCTCCGAGGTGTACTCATTTAAATTAAAAATAAAATGTGAATTTCATGTGAATCGGTTCATAAATGACAGTGATATGATCTTATTATCGCGCTTGTACTCATACAAATAGCGACACTATATTTGTGTGCCCGTTTTTTTTGGGGCTGGGAAATCATCAAATTAATGACTCCTGACTTCTACTGACTAAAAACCACCCATATTCCTTCTTAGCCCTTTGTGTCGAGGCCGGGGTATATCTTTCGAACAACCCGCAACCCCGATGGGACTATATGTGTGTCTGGGGAGATGACTGGCCTCTCAGATTGGTCTAGCTGCTTACAAAATGTCTTGAAATAGTCCCCTGAATATCATATATATTTTATTGGTTGAATGTTACATAATTTGACTTTTTTTTATTAAATGTTTATTTTGGTTGATTGTTGAATAAAGTATTTTACGATGTCTTTTTGAGGTTAAGTTATTCGAGATACGGCTACGGCGTTACGTTTTTCGAGGTAGCGTGCTTTCGTTGTTCAGTTTTTCGAAGTGGCGTGCATTCTAATAAGGTATCTCTCACCTAGTGAACAGCAGCAGTGGAATCGGAAGTAGTTAGTTACACAACACAATAGATAGTTCACACGTAATATTGTTTATATTATTTTTATATACACAATTACTTATTTTATGAACGACATTGGAAGAACGACACTTGACACACAACGTTTTATCAGTTGACAGAATTACCCATATATAGACTTTTTGTCTAGTGGTATGCAACCTCAACACTTTCCCTCACTAGCAAGAAAAGTTTTGTAGTCCCAAGTCGGCTCTAATCTTGACTAGCCTGGGCTTCGGGACTGCCTTGGTAAGTATATCGGCCAACTGTTCAACAGAACTTGTCTTCCTGACATCAACAAGACCCTCTTGCACGGTTTCACGAACGGTGTCGTACTCGAATGTGCTTTGTCCGTTTATAAAATTCAGGATTATTGGCAAGGCGTATGGCTGCTTCATTGTCCACTCGTAACGTTGGTATGCCTTCCAAACTCGTAAGCTGACAATAGATTCTTTGGAGCCAGACTAGATCGCGTGCGCCTTCGCTTGCTGCTACAATCTCTGCTTCAGTTGTTGAGATCGCGACTGATGGTTGACGTTGGCTTAGCCAAGAAACAACTCCTTCAGCAAAAAGACAAGTGACTCCTGTCGTAGAGCGTCCAGTCAGGTCATCACCAGCGTGATCCGCGTCAATAACAGCTCTGGTACAGTTTGCGTTGTACCTAATGCCGTAGGATATTGTGCCTCTCAGGTATCTAAATATCCTTTTGACCTTCAGCCAGTCAACTTCAGTGGGGTTTTCTAACTTTCTAGATACGAACCCTACAGCGTATGCTATGTCAGGACGTGTGCCTGTCATCAGGTACGCTAATGCACCTACCGCCTCTCGGTAAGGAAATTTCTTCCCAGAGTTCCCGTTTGTAACTTTCCCTGTTTCAGTAGTCGAAGTTTTCTCTATAGGTGTCGACACTGGATTGCATTCGGACATTCCAAAGCGGTCTAAGATTTTCTTGCTTAATACCTATAGGATTTCCATCCCTAGGTAGTACGATGCCGGTTTCATCGTGATTTTAATTGTTCTACCTAATTCCTCTAGGAATTGGTGTGCTAAAGCTTCATCTGTAGATGCCACAAGCCCATCATCCACATAAAGTGTTATCAGGATTTTCTTGTCCATCACATTCTTCGAGAACAGGCAGCTGTCAGCAGTACTCTGTACGAAACCTTTCGCTCAACTCAAACTCAAACTCAAATATTTTATTTCAATTAAGCCATTACAGGCACTTTTGAATGTCAGAAGGACGGAAGAAGAACGAAACTACGAGTGCAATACGTCATTCCGAAAGTCACCACGCCGAACCACACGCCACCGCAACAACGAACACTGCGAGCACGAAAGCACGCAGTGACGCAAACCGCAACAACGAATGCTCGAGACCCCGAATCACAGAACAACGAATGCTCGAGACCCCGAATCACGGAACAACGAATGCACGCCGCAACGTGAAACCGCCGCCCCGCGACCCGGAGCCCCGCACACCCGCCGCCACGGCACACGCCGCCGCGCGCCCCCGCACCCACAGCACTCGCCGCCGGTATTATCCGGCGCCGCGCAGCCCGACGCAGCAACTCCCGAAACGACGCATTGCACACCCACGCTACAGTCACATTCACAAGGCATAATAACTTGTGAAAGTACTGTAGTTGCCAGTTCCCTAACGTAGATCTCATGAAGAAGAACGGGCAAGAAACTCCATGGACACTCTTTTAAATCAGAATTTGTTACAAAATCTTGGTACATTATATCATTCATGTTGAGATGGTATATTATGTGAGAACTATGTAGCAAGACGTGCAAGTTAAGAGCGTCCAGCGTCTGTGTGTATTATCTCTCCAACTGCTTTAGCTCTTTCTCTGGTCCCGAACGGCTTTCGATGAGACTTTCCGTAAACGGGCTGCGTTTACGGAAAGTCTCATCGAAAGCCGTTCACATGTCACTTTATCTGGACTAAGCTGGATTCCTAACTCACGTTTTACTACGCGAATTACGTGTATTTTATCCTGGTGCACTAGCCGCTCGTGATAAAGCTGTAGCATGTTTGAGCCAGTTAAAGCATTGACCTCAATTATCGTATATGCTCTCTTGGAATTAAATAAAATAAAAAAGCCTTTTATTTCATGCATTGAAAAAATAAAAATAGTTAATACAATACATTATTTTTCAAGAGTGTTTACATTTAGAAATTTAGATTAGGTACATAATTATTTGATTTACAAAGAGTTGCAACATACAAGAATTTCATTATTGTTTTCTTTTCATATAAGGTTGGTATTTTTATTACATTTTACTTTATCCACTGATAATTTTTAATGCCACTGCATTAAAAAAATTATGCAAATTTCAATGAGAATCAAATTAAAATCAAAAAATTAATCAGTAAGGAATAAATTTATAAATTAAATTTCAATCTCAATTAAAAAATGTCAAACGATTCATGTCAATAAAAAACTGGTAAATTAAATTAACTTTCAATAAAAATGAGAGAAGATTGATTACAATAAACAAGATATAAATAAGTTACATTTCATTTAAAATAAAATAAAAAAATATTGATTTTAATAAAAAATGTACAACTCAAATTAAATTTTAATTAAAATTAAAAATTAATGATTGCAATGAAAATATTAATTAAATTAAAATTCAAAATGATTGTTTACAATAAATAATGTATAAATTAAATTTAAATGTCGATATTAATAATAACTAAATAGATTTAAACTTTAAATAGTGTGCATGCATGAACCCCTCAAGTGATGAGGGTGAAGGCCTCCTCCAGAGAACCCCAGCGGTCTCGGTCTTTGGCTTCTGTCAGCCAATTTTTCCCCGCTACTCGTATGATGTCGTCTGTCCATCTAGTTACAGGTCTTCCTCTTTTCCGAGTGCCTGTCGGACCCGGCCATGACGTCATGCGAATTGTCCAACGTTTGTCGCTCATTCTCGCTACGTGTCCTGCCCATCTCCATTTTAACTTTATAGCGTAGGTGGGAGCATCTATCACTCCTGTTTTTTGTCTGATGATAGTGTGCCGAACTTTTTGACATTTTCTGATTTTTGCGACACTTCTCTCCATGCTTCGCTGGCAGGACCTGATTTTGTTTTTAACTCTTTTTGTGAACTTCCACGTTTGGCAGGCGTAGGTCAATGAAGGCAAAAGACACGAGTCCATGACTTTTTTCTTGATTTTCATTGACATCTGGCTTTTTAAAATTTCTTTTAAGCTCCAAAACTTTCTCCATGTCGTTGCTATTCTTCTATCTACTTCTGCATCGTTGTTCAGTTTTTGGAAAGAGATTTGTTTGCCTAGATAGATATAGTTCTCAACGTAGTCGACTGGTGTGTTGTCAAGACATACTGAGTTTTGAGCGGCATTTGTCATGAGTTTTGTTTTGCTCAGGTTAATTTCGAGTCCTATCTCTCTGCTTGCCTGTTGTAATGCTTGTAACATTGACTCTAGCTCTATGCTGTTTTCTGATAGGAGGACAATGTCGTCCGCGAACCGTAGGTGACTAATATGTTTCCCCTCTATGCATATACCTGTTTTATCCCAATTTAGTTTTTCGAAAACCGTTTCCAGTACCGCTATGAAGATTCGAGGTGATAGGGGGTCGCCTTGCCGCACTCCTCTTTTGATGGGGATAGGTGGTCCTGCGGTCTCTAGTTTTACTCTACTAGTGTTGTTCTCGTAGAGGTATTTTAAAACTTGCACATATTTTTTCTCCACTTTTTGGAATTGTAAAGCTTTCCATATTGAGGGATGTAGTATTGTATCAAAAGCTTTCTGGTAGTCCACGAACCCAATGTAGAGAGGACGTTGATACTCTTGAAACTTTTCAACAAGCAATTCCAAAGAGTGAATGTGGTCTATTGTTGAGAAGCTCTTTCGAAACCCAGCTTGTTCGATCGGTTGACTTTTTTCGAGCGTAGTACTGATTCTCTTTTCTATAATTGATGAGAAAAGTTTATACATTGATGGAAGAAGGCTAATGGGTCGATAGTTTCCTATGTTCTTCGGATCGCCTTTTTTAAATAGCAAAATAATATTCGACTCCGACCACTGTCTAGGTGTTACGGACGAAGTCAAAATCAAATTAAATAGATGCGTCAGAGGACGTGTTAGGTAACCACCAGCTATTTTTAAGGCCTCGTTTGTTATTTTGTCGGGTCCTGGGCTCTTATCTTCTTTCAGCCTTTTGATTCCCATTATAATTTCTACTTCGTCCACTGGGTTTATTTCTATATCATTGTCATCACCTTCTGATTCTTTTTGATCTGTGTCTTGGCATACTGGGGCACTGTACAAGTTTTTATAAAAGTTGGTTGCTATGTGTAAGATATCTTTTCGATCATGTGTTGTTATTTGGGGGTTGTGCAGTGCTTCTATCCATGTTTTATGAGCTCTCAGTTCTTTATATGGTTTTTTGATACTTCCTGTGAAGTTAAGGTGCTTTTCGAGGATATGTTTTCGATGGATTGAGTAGTCTTTTCGAACATATTTGCTTACTAGTTTATAAAGTGCTTTTAATTCATTTTTCATTGCTCGCGTCTTTGGTTTGATTTTTTGTAAAACACTCCTGCGTTGTATCAGGTCTGTTGTGTGAGCTGATATTACGCTGCTTCTTTCTTTATCATTGTTTTGCGTAGCCGCTTTCTTCAAACAAGCTTCTAAGATACCTACTATTTTGTCGTAGCATTCTTGAACCGAGTTGATATCTTGGCATCTCATAAGGTCTTCGCTGCATTCATTGAGTGATTGTCTGTATTTCGATATTTCTTTTTCGTTTTTAAGTAAGCTTCTTGAGTTGTTGGCATAATTCATTCTGTTAACCTTAAGTTTTTGTATAAGAAATGTTGCTCTTACGAACCTGTGATCTGTAGGGAAATTCAAGTTGATGACTTGTAAATCTTGCACGTTTCCCTGTAAATTTGTCAACACATAGTCTAGTTCATTTTTTGTGATACCGTCTGGAGATCGCCAGGTCCATTTTTGCTTATTATTCTTTTTAAAGAAAGTGTTTATTATAGACAGTTTGTTTTCATATGCGAATTCTATAAGTCGTTCGCCTCTGTTGTTTCGTGTGCCATATCCGTGGTTTTTCATAATTAAATTTTCTTCTGGTTTTGGTTGACCAATTTTTGCATTAAAGTCACCCATGACTATTATGTAATTTTCTGATATTTTCAGGGCTTCGTCGATGGTATCATAGAAAGACTCTATTTCAGTATCATTTGCCGCCTCTGTTGGGGCATAGGCTTGTATTATGCTTATTCTGCAATTGTTTACATTTAGCTTTAATAACGCCACTCGTTCGGATAGGCCAGTAAAGCTTTCGATGTGAGTTTTGAGATATTTCTTCACAAGGAATCCCACTCCATAAAGGCCTGGGGTCTCTCCTATGTAGTGAAAGATAACATTTTCATATTCTTGAATTGAATTTCCCAACCTCCTAGTTTCAGACAGACCAATTATATCAAATTTAATATTTTTCAGGGCATCCATTAATTCTAGAAGGCGGGAGTATGATGATAGAGTCCTTACGTTATATGTCCCAATATAGAGTAAGTTATTGTTCTCAGACTTTAATTAATTTGGGGTATATTTCTCTGAAGGGTTTCGGTCTTTTTCTCCCACGGTGACCGGCCGGATTGGGAGAGCAGGAGGGGCCTACTGTGGTTGCTATTCTGTTTCGTAGTGTTCTGCCGTTTGTACTTGTTCGTGCGAACTGCTTTCCATATTGTAAACAAGTTTGGGTTTTTGTAGGATGTAGTGCTTCATAGAAGTTGTCTTAGTTTTCTTTACGGGTTGTTTTTTGATTTCTGTGGTTTTTTGGCTATTGAGTGACACTATTTCGGGTGATTCAGATAGGATTCTTTTGTTTTGTGATATGTTTTTATTGTTGTTCGGTACCACAACAAGCTTGTCATATTTTATAAAAGCCTTATTTCCCATCTCTCTTTCTTGCTTCAATTGGCTTTGTAGGTCTCTGCGTTTGTTCAAGACTTCTAAGGGGTAATCCTGTTTTATATAGTATGGTGAGTTTTTCAGGCATTTTAGATTTTGCTGTATTTTTATTTTGAGTCCCATTGTGCAGAACGTTACAATAACAGGGCGAATTTTTTCGCCTTTTTTCCCAAGTCTTCTGACCGCTTCTATACCATTTTCATAATGTAAATTAAAATAGTTGTTAATTATGTCTAATATACTTTTTTCTAAATCGTGATAGGTTTTTTCTCGTTCTTCCACTCCAAATATGACAAGATTTTTCCGTCTCATGTATCTTTCTAGATTTTCGAAAGCTGACGAATGCTCCTCTAATTTCTTTTCAAGAAGATCATTTTTAATTTCCAAGCTCTTAAACTTGTCATTTATATTATTGACAATTGTAGTTTTTATGTCTTCTTTCATTTCGAGCATATCAATCTTTTGTTGTTTCATTTCTTTTTGCATATTTTCAAGCATGATTTTTATTTCTTCCATGGTTTTATAAACTTAGTGTGTTAAATCAGAATGTTTTGATCACTTTTGTGAATAGCGCCCTCTATTGGTTACGTGGTGAATTTGAGGCTCGATGTCATCGATCAATAAAATTGGATTTTTAGGTCGAAGTGTAGTTTGTTACGTAGTGTTCGAATTTTTAGATAGATGGCGTTGGTTGACCTGCCTTATATGTCTTTTATCCTATGTTGTTTTTAAACACTAAGTTATTAGTTTATTGTTCGGTTTGCACTTATTGTTTTTTCTCACTATATAATCAGTTTGCAGTATAAGTAAAAATTTTTCTTGCACTTTATCGTTGCTGACTTGGTTCAGAGTTCCCCAGTTTTGAATCACTTGACACAATGATGAGCACTTTTTAGGTTATTAGTTTATTGTTATTTTTGTTTTGTTTGCACTTATTGTTATTTTTTGCACACAGAGTTTAAAGTTCACGTGAATTTTGTTGCACTAAATCGTTCATGTACCTAATAAGTTAGTTCACCAGCTGATATTTTGATTCACTTGACACAGGCACGGTTGGTCGTTAAGTTTTTATTTTTGAAATAGTCTTAGAGTTTACTTGTTTTCACTTGATTCTCCATATCGTCCAAGCAACACGCGATCTGATAACACGAATTTATGCACTTTTAACTTCTAATTTGTACGTAATATATTTTTATTTTCACTTTTTCCACGGACTCGATGTTGACAGTGGCACTGTGGCGCCCTCTCTTGGAATTAGTGTCTTTAAATCCAACTTATATAGTCCACCTTGATGGACTCTACTTCCAATAACTCTAGTTGTGCCCTCGATATCCAACTTGCACTCTCTAGTTGTGGAAGTGAAGATGCTGCTCTGCATCTTATCTTGCGCCGCAAGCATCGAAAACAAGTTTTTCGTTAAAGACGGTACCAGCCACACATCGTTCAGAGTAATTTTCTCCTTTTGCCCATTGACATTTGACTCTACTACTACGGAGCCCATACCTGAGGCGGATATGGTAGTTCCGTCTGCCGTAGTCACTGTGTGATCTGAGTCGAATTCATGAACATCGGTGAAGAAATTCCTCCTTACTGCGATATGAACCGTTGCTCCGTTATCCACGTACCAGTTCTCGCGATCCTGGACTTGATTCATAGAGCACGCATTTACCATAAGGGAAATCTGCTGTACCTGCTTGAATTTTGAGCTAGACGCCGATGATGTGCCTGAAGTTGGCTTAGGTGGCCTCCCATCCTTAATCCACTTCTTACACTTGCGAACTCTGTGTCCTTTGCAAGAACAGTAGTTACAAATCAGCTGCTCGTCCGGATTCTTCTTATTTTGACGTTCAGTAGGTGTAGTCACTAGCGCCTCCTGCCGTGAGTTCTCTTGACTACCTAGCTCTCTTTCGAACGTACAATGATGCGTCGTTAAACTGTCGATAGTCCTTTCAGACTGTTTGAGCATTAGCCAACTTGACTTAAAGTTGAAATACCGATCGTCAAGCGTATCTAAGACCTTACATATCAGGAACAATTCAGGGAGCTTAGCGGTAGCGTCGATTTTAGCAATCTCCGCCTTCAATTCATTCCATAGATTCTTAAGGTGCGACATGTGAGTAGGAATGTCATCTTCCTTTCTTTGACGAAACCCGAAGAACTCCAAGCATAAATTATACGCTCTGTCGTCTGTTTGTCCGTCAAATAGCCTATGCAGCTCTTGCCAAACCTCGTGTGCCGTTCTGTATCGCATAACTTTCTTTAGTGTATCCTCGGTCATGTTAGTAGTTAGCATGAGTAGAGCGCCACTCTCAGTCCGCCTATACTTTGCCATTGCAGTGTTATAGGTGCTGATGTTAGCGTCACCTGCTCCTTCAGCAAGGACCGGCTTTTTGAGTTTCCCCTCAACTGCTTCCGTGGCACCTTCTGTGCCTTCCAGCATTATAGAAATTTTATATTTCCAGGTAGCCCAATTTTCCTTGCCCGCTAATTTGCCGAGTTCAATCTTCGTCGAAAAATCCATTTCTTCTCCTTCCGGTGGGGCACAGAACCTAATAAGGTATCTCTCACCTAGTGAACAGCAGCAGTGGAATCGGAAGTAGTTAGTTACACAACACAATAGATAGTTCGCACGTAATATTGTTTATATTATTTTTATATACACAATTAGTTATTTTATGAACGACATTGGAAGAACGACACTTGACACACAACGTTTTATCAGTTGACAGAATTATACCCATAGACTTTTTGTCTAGTGGTATGCAACCTCAACACATTCGTGGTTAAGTGTTTCGAATAGCTGAATTAGAGATTTAGTTATTCGAGATCGCATGTCTACGGTGTTCAGATCTTTGAGGTGGCGTGCATTCGTTGTGAAGTTTTTAGAGGTGGCGTGCATTCGTTGTGAAGTTCTTCGAGGCGGCGTGCATTCGTAGTTCAGTTTTTCGAGGTGACGTGCATTCGTGGTTAAATGTTTAGAATTCCTAAATTTACGGGGACGTGATATTAGATGTTACACTTTTCTAAGTCACGTATCACACTCGTTTGATTGACAGTAATGCAATATCAGATATAAAATAACTGTGTAAGGATTGAAGTCTTGCGGGTAACTTCGTAAACCCATTCGGAATTAAAAAAAAACTGGCCAAGTGCAAGTCGGACTTGCACATGAAGGGTTCCGTACACATAGGTTTTCCTGTAATCTATACGTGTTGAACTAATTTCTGTATTTTTTTTCAGAATTTTAGGTTCAGTAGTTTCGGAGATAAGGGGGGGGGAATGGTCGGACAGACCGACAGTGATCCTATAGGGATTCCGTTTTTTCCTTTTGAGGTACGGAATCCTAATGATATTGAATGCCGCCAAAACGAAAATAAAATCGCTCGGGAGTAAACGCAACCGGTAACTAACCTGCTGCTAACGCGATGCAAGCTCACTTCTCCAGAAAAGCTGTCGGAGTCGTCATTTAACGATGTTTGGGAATCTAGAATATTAAAAAAAATCAGGTATACAATCAGTCAGTACAGCATACATTGAGCTACTAGCTATTGTTACGTCGCAGTCATCTGGAATCTTCAAGAAACCTCGCTACTAACTGTGTAGTAACTAGTACCTACAAGAATCGAGTACATTCTTGTAGGTAGGTACTTCTATTGTACTCGCATGGTCATGATCGAAATACATATTAACATTAGGCGTTAATCTATTACAAATACCTGAAGTAGTAAGGCGATGAGTTGTTAGGTACTCGGCAGATAAATATGGAGGCAAGTCATCAGTGGCATCGCCTGTGCCGCCCTCAGCGCCAAGAGTTTCTACCACTGACAGCCACTGGCCGTTGTGACAGCGAAATCTTTCCACCTAAAATAAAAATGTTTCGGGATCATAGTCATTATTAACGGTGAAGGAAAACATCGTGAGGAAACCGGCATGACTGTCTTAGAACACTGTGACATCTACCAATACGCATTGGGCCCGCGTGGTAGATTGAACCCCATTCCCTCTCAAAGAGAGGAGGCCTGTGTCCCAGCAGTGGGAACATTAATAGGCTGTTAATGATGAGTCATTATGCGTTTAGCTATGGATTGGAACAGCAGCTAAAGTCAACAACTACGTTCATTTGACTTTACATCGGGCTGACGTCCGGAGTTCGGACGTCGGTCGGATTCAAGGGCATACTTGCGTATTTAACAACAGCAAAATATTAGAAAAGGCGTGACGTTTGTGGTTACAGTTAGAACTTGACAATGTTTTTAGGGTTATAGCAGCTAAGTAAGTGGTTTAATTTTACATATTTCAAATGTCATGCGGCGGATCATTGAGCCTTGAGGACTAAAAATAAATATTTTTTCAAGTTAACATCATTAGGCTAGCCTTTTCCCAACTATGCTGGTGTCAGCGTCCAGTCTACCAGGACGCAGCTGAAAACCAGTATTTTAAATCGGCATTTAAACAAGTCCTGTACCTTAATTCTGACTGCCCACTCGTTTTGCATCTGTGATATGATGTCGAGGCAATTGTCGCACATTTTCCTTATCTCCGCATTCTTATCTTGCATCAGGTCAATAAGATAGGCTGGAGCTTCTGCAAAACAACACATTTAATTTGTGTGTTAAAGTTACACCAATACGTGCACCATAACAAAAGGATCAACCTGTGAAAAAACGAAATCAGTGCATAAACTATTAACGGAGATACAAACAAAAACATATGCAAAGTTTTTAAAGTGTTCGTTACAATTCTCTTTGTCTCAGTGTCGAGGTAGCTGACCTTTGTACGGGTCAATGACACTCGTCTAGGGCCTGTCAACCAGTGGTAACACATCGCCTAATTCGCGACTACAGTAACAGCTCCGGTGGTCGAGAGGTGTAAGCAGCGCGCCCGCAATCAACGACGCGATTGAGACTCGAGTTCGAGCCCCACAACGTGCAAAACTTTTTGGGAGTTATTATCACAACATTTACTCACGTCTAAAGTAACCAGAGAGAATCGCAAGTATTTATCCGTAATTTACTACAATAAATTGTGTCTGTGGCAGAGGTACCCGCAGTTAGAGTTAACAACTTACCAGTGAAGATGCCTGCTCACCGCACTCCCCCCGCCTCCCCGCTACCGATGCCGATAGACAGTAAACGTTCGAATGAAGCGCCTACACGACTAGCTAGTGAATCTCAACTGTCCCAAGGTTCATCAGTACCAGACTTGTCGGGAATGGCTAGTAATTTAACTGAACGTAAGAAGCGGAAACTGGATGGCAACGACAAAAATACAGGCTCTGTAACGATGAGTGACTTCTCGTCGTTTTTAAAACAACAGGAAGATCGATTTGAGGACCTTATTTACAAAATTAATAATATATTGGAACAAAATACTGAACTAAAAAAAAGCGTGGAAGTAATGTCCAGCAAATACGACGAGTTCTTGTCACGCATCTCCAGCCTAGAGTTGGAACGGAAGGAAGATAAAAAGACCATATACCAGTTGGAGGAAAAAGTCGAATATCTGGAGCGCAAATCCCGGGCAACCGGCATAGAAATACGTAATCTGCCTAAAACAAATGACGAGACTAAGGATCAACTTTGTGATATGGTGGTTAGCATGGGAAAGACCCTTGATGTTAACATCGGACTATCAGATATTAGAGACGTATATAGAACAAAGTCTAAGGATGGTGCAAATCCGATCATAATTGACCTAAGTACGGTAATTACGAAGGACAAAGTAATTAAAGGTGTTAAAAAGTTTAATAAATCTAAAGATAGGAAGGATAAGCTTAACACCACACATTTTGGTCTACGATCCCCTCCACAACCAATTTATGTCTCAGAAACATTGACATATAAGGCTCAACGGATATATTATTTGGCAAGACAGTTCCAAAAAGGAAATGGATACGACTTTTGTTGGACCTCTCATGGGATAGTTTATTTACGTAAATCGGTGGAATTTGCCCAAGTCCGCATAAACAATGACGGTGACTTGGACAAACTGAGGAATGCTGCATGACTATTATTTTATTCTACTAGTAAAAACTTGATTATACTCTTAATTTTGCATGTATACTTACTTAAACTGGTTAAAACTACCTCACTTTATTATAATAATTTATTGAATCAAAATAATCTGATTTGCTTGTTAAAACCGCATATCAAAACATTTGTACTATTTTCATACACACACATAATCACACTTCATTACACAATAACAAATACTCCACACAAACAACACACACTTGTGGTTGCCGAAAACCTTAATTCCTCGCTTCTTCCTTACCACGGCTTTAAACAAAGTAGATCTAGTTTCTTTGACATATATTTACTATTATTTAAAATTCGATAATCTGATTGACTTAGCAAAAAATATTGATAATTTGACTGTCTCTAAGGCTCTATCTTGTGATCTGGACAATTGTTATGAACTTTTAACAGCAACAAATAATGGGTTCACCGTCTTGACACAGAACATCCGCAGCATAAGTTGCAATTTTTTAGGTTTGGAAGCGATGTTGCAAGGGCTGAAGGTTCAATGTGACGTGCTGGTGCTTACTGAGTGCTGGCTTCAAAATGTTAGCTTTGTACCTGTATTGGCGGGTTACCGATCGTTTGCTTCGATGAGAAACCTTAAGCAAAACGATGGTGTCGTCGTGTACTACAGGGAACAGCTAACGTTTGTTGTTGAAGAGCCTAACTTCGAAGAGGGCAATTGTATTGTACTTAAACAGGATGATAATTTGGCCATTGTTTCTATATATCGATCTCCTTCATACAAAAACATAGACCCTTTTCTTGAATCACTGAACATTATTTTGACAGATTTAAAATCGTATAATAATATAATTATAATTGGTGACATGAATATTGCAATAAACGTTAACAAAATTGACCATCTTGGAGAAAAATATCTCACTTTGGCTGCCTCTCATGGTCTCTTGCCAGCGCACACAGAGGTCACTCGTGATGCAAGTGGTACATGTATTGATCACATCTTACTTAAATCTAAAAAGTCATGTATTACTCTTGTTCCACAAACAAATCTAACAGATCACCATCCAGTTCTTATACAAATGGACCTACAGCAACCACGTCGCTACGTCCCGTCAACAATAAAAAAGATAAATGCAGACAGCCTTAATGGAGACATCCTTGGTGTTGACTTAGATCCAGTATTTCAAACACAAGACCCAGAAATTGCCCTAAACTACCTTATTACTAAAATACAATCAGCGATACAAAAGAACACGATCTCAATAACGCAACCAAGACGTAAAAAAATTATAAAACCTTGGATCACGCCGGGCTTACTAAGATGCATAAAAAATCGGGATAGGTTACACCAAGAATGCAAAAAGTCACCGAGTAACGAGATCCTGAAAGTTACATATACACGTTACAGAAATTTTTGTAATCAAATCCTAAAAAAAATAAAAAGAGCCTACGATAAAAACCAAGTGGAATTGGCTAGAAGCAACCCTAAAAAGTTATGGGATGTGATAAAGAGCGTCACTAACACTAAAAAAGATACCAACTCTCCAACCGAGTTATTAAAAGTTTGTCCCTCTCCCCAGTTGACCGTAAATGAAATGAATCATTACTTCATAAGCGTAGGACGGTCGCTGGCTGAAAAAATCATTGATTTACACAATCTCGACCAGGACAAGCACATAGTTAGAAATCCTAAAAATACACCTCCCTTAAACTCTTTCTATTTGAGAGCAACCACTGAGGAGGAGGTAGCGCGCCACATAAATAACCTGAAGACTGAATGTTCGGTTGGCTGGGACAACATCTCTAACAAGCTATTAAAGCAATTTAAGGATTTCATTGTCCCGCCACTAACATTTATTTTTAACTTATGTCTTGAAACAGGCACCCTTCCCTCGGGCTCTTAAAAAATCTGTTGTCCGTCCCATAGACAAAGGTGGCGATAAGAAAAGTTTCAGTAATTATAGACCAATATCGATCCTGCCATCTTTGTCAAAAATTCTAGAAAAGATTATTAACACGAGACTGGTCAGCTACCTCGAGACGAACAAACTTCTCTCAAATAATCAATTTGGTTTTCGTGCGGGTAAATCAACTGATCAGGCCGTACTTAGGCTCACCACACATATAGCCACAAAATTGGACAAGGGACAGAAGTGCCTATCGGTCTTTTTAGACCTTGCAAAAGCCTTCGACACTATATCTGTTCCGATCCTAATTCAGAAGCTAGAAAACTTTGGTGTACGTGGTTCCCAGCTTAAGCTTTTTGTAAGTTACTTGTCCGAGCGATACCAGTGTGTACGAGTCGATAACTATTGCAGCCAAGAACTCCCTGTATCATTTGGAATTCCGCAGGGCAGCATTTTAGGACCGACTCTATTTCTCGTATACATCAACGACCTCACAAACTTGAGTATACCAAATTGTGAAATAATCTCATACGCTGATGACACCGCTCTACTATTCTCCGCTTATACTTGGAATGAGGTCTTTGATGCTGCACAAAATGGTTTTGATGTGGTACAGCATTGGCTGCTTGAAAATGTTTTGACTCTAAACACTGAAAAAACCAAATACCTAACTTTTTCTATCCGAAACCACCCCGATATTGGCAAAACATTTCAAATCATTCCACATGGGTGTAGCAGTAGAAACAATTGCAATTGTGAACCGCTGGAATGTGTGAAAACTATAAAATACCTCGGTATTACAGTGGACAATCAACTCAACTTTAAACAACACATAAAATTGCTATCATCCAGGGTTCGCAAACTCATATATATATTTAAAAACTTAAGACACATAACAGATGCGAGTCTCTTAAAGCAAATTTACTATGCAATGTGTCAATCCATCATCTCCTACTGCATATCCTCATGGGGGGGTGCACCAAAAACTACTTTAAAGAGTTTAGAAATCGCACAACGTGCTATTTTAAAAGTTTCAACTTTTAAGCCTATACTGTTTCCAACAAGAGAATTATATCAGTACTGTCAAGTGACAACTGTAAGACAAATGTTCATAGAAACAATTCTCCTTAGGCAACACTACTCATTAGCATACGATCCTAGTAACGTAAATAAGCGTAGGAAGCACGAAGTGTGCTCCCGGTTGTATAAACCGAAAACAGCGTTTATTAAAAGATTCTACACTTTTGTTGCCCCCCTCATTTACAATAAAATTAACAGAATTTTAAACGTCTATCCACTTAATAAACAGCATTGTAAGAAGAAAATTCATCACTATCTCCTTGGTCTTTCTTATGAGGAAACTGAAGACCTTCTTAAGATTCAAAATTAGTGGACGCTTTACAGTCGGCTTTCGGTACTACACGCACAAAAAAAAAGACACTACACACAGATATACACACGCAAACACACACAAACACAGCTACACAAACACACACATATCCTTATGCGGTACATAAATCTTTCTACTTTATCTTAATATCTTTCTTTTAATAATGATCAATACAATTTTTAGTTATTTGTATAGATTATATTCAATCAAGTAAATCCAATTTTTATTTATGTGTATAGATTATATTCAATCAAGTAAATCCAATTTTTATTTATGTGTATAGATTATATTCAAACAAATCAATTCAATTTTTATTTATTTGTATAGATTATTTTTACTCAAATCAATCCAATTATTATCTTTTTGTATAGATTATACTAAATCAAATCAAATCAATCTTTATTTAATTGTATAAATTTAATTTATTCAAATCAATCCAATTTTTAATTTTTACTTATATGAATAAAAATTAATTTCTGAAATAATTATCATATACCTAAGATGCAACTTGTATGCCTAGTTTGACTTAATCAGTGAAATCTGTTAGGGGATGGCGCTGTTTGCCGAGATACAGGATCCGTCCTAGTTCGGCAACAGAGGATTCCATATTAAACTACTTGACCGTCACTGGAAGCTTTATATTGAGAGAGCATATCCGTTTCCGTCGATTTTTTATCTGTTTTAGTACTTTTTTAACCTACTCAGTGGCGCCACCTGGCGGTTGCTTGCCATTTTAGTTTCTTAAAATGTGCGAGCCACTATTTTGTTCATTGGCGTTTCGTTCTCCGTCGAAGCAACTTCTACGCATTGGTACACGACCGATGCTAAAACATTTCACTATATTTTTTATTTAAATTAAATTAAATTTAAATTCATAATACGTGATCATACTTTTAACGGTTTTTCCGTTCGGATCACTATCTAAAATTATAATTTAAAAAATATAGTGCTGTTTTTACGGTGAGTTAAATTGAAGATAAACTGTAAGTACTACCCTACTTTATAAAAATAAGACAGTGATCATTACTTTGAACGGTTTTTTCTTTTTTCCGTTCGTATCACTACCAACATTTTTTATTATTTACTGATATTTTGAATATTTTATGATTGTGTGTGCTTAAACTTTTTAGATATACCTACTGTCTATCTAACGTAGCTTTATTTCTAAAAATAATGAATGAAGTAAATGTTTCGGCTGCCGAGCCACAAGTGGTGGCCGGCCCGAGTGGAAGGGCCCGGAAAAGAAAAGTTAGCTGCTCTAGCAGCAGTAGTAGCACGACAAGCAGCTCTTCAAGCTCCTCTGCTACAAAACGTGGCAAACGGTCGCGCCGCGCACGCCGCAAAAAGAATAAGCGCGCCCAACAGTCTAACCCGACATTGGACAAACTTATAAAAGAAGTTAGTGAGCTACGCCAACAAGTTTTAGCAAATAATATGCATAATGCTTGCCATGATGGGATTGATGGGGTATCACTTTGTTCTGGGGTCAGTGGGGAACTATACTCCCAACATAATAATGAAGAACAGTGCCCTGATGTTGAAGGTCAAAACTTAAATTCGGACTTCACTTTTGATATCGAGACAAAGCTTAAGGAACCTTCAGTTCCAAAAACTCCTGATAGTTTTTTAAAAATGCTGCTAGATGTCCAGCGCTTAGGTAGCACAACTTGGTCTGAGGTAAGGTATTCGGATACACAAAAGCTATACAACCACAGACCAGGTTTCATAGAGTTGGACTCAAACGAAGAGATTAAAATGTATGATACCTTACGCCACTCGGCACATGCTGACAAATCTTATGCAGCAATTACTTTTTGTATTTTAAAACAAAAAGAATCGCTACAAGAAGCGATTCGTAATCTCCTTTTGTGGGCCAAAAATACAGAAATAAATTGTGATAATTTAAGCGGGAAGGTAGAAGAATTGTTTCAAAAAGGTGACTTGCATAAAATCTCGTCAGACCTGTTACAATTAGTGTGTGGCCATCGAGCCGAAAGCATAGAAATGCGTCGAGAGACCATTAACAGAATTCCGCCATCATCTAATTATTTGTTTAGTCCCGAATCGTTCACAACAGCATTAGAAAAAGCCGGTGGTGTACGCAAAGCCTTTTGGCCGCCAAAAACTGATCCAAATATTAGATCTAATCAGTCTCACCGCCGTCCCTCGCGGGGGCAAGGTGTATTTAAAACAATAGCTCCACCGCGTGAAGCTCAATATTTTTGTAATGAACAAGGCATACCGATGCACGCACATACATATGATAACTCACCCTCGCGGGGTGGATATTTTCGCCCCAATTACAACAACAAAGGGCAGGGTCTACCACCCTTTCAACCCGACCAATATACGAATAGAAGAGGTTCATTTCACAACCGAGGTTCGCGGCCCGATCGTGGAAGTAACCAAGGGCGAGGGCGATCAAACCCTCCAAAAAACTTTCGAGGGAACCAAAAACGGTACAAGCAATGACTCGAACCGTTTTCGAGCAGGTCAGTTAGCCCACTACCACTCGAAATGGAAGGAAATGGGGGCACCAGAAATTGTTCTAAAATTAATTCAAGGGTATCGCATACCATTTTTACAAAAACCTCCTCTGACATACCCAAATGTAACCAACGGTCCCTTTCAAACACCTGTCTCCAAAGAAATGTCTGCAATAATAAACCAAATGAAAGCTCAGGGCATTCTAAAAGTTGTTCAAGCCTCACCGAGCTTCATTTCCCCTCTATTTTTGATACCAAAACCCGACGGATCGACCCGTCCCATATTCAACCTAAAAGCGTTAAACGAATTTGTAAAAGTTCAACAATTTCACTTAATAAACATGTATCGCATCCCGGACTTTTTGCAACCACGGGACTGGATGTGCAAAATCGACCTATCACAGGCATATTTCCACTTAAAGGTTGCAAAGTCACACAGGCGCTTCCTTCGCCTCGTCTACAACCAAAACTTGTTAGAAATGACCTGCCTTCCGTTCGGCTTGAGCACTGCACCCAAAACCTTTTCAATACTAACGAATTGGGTTGCCCAAATATTACGGGAACGGTGGAACATCAGAATCATAGTCTATCTCGACGACTATTTAATAGTAAATCAAAATGTACACCTTCTTCGAAATCATGTCGAGCTCGCATTAAGTACATTACAAAATCTTGGTTGGCAAGTAAATTTCGAGAAATCAGTTCTCTGTCCTCAAAAGACTATAACATATTTAGGAATATTGTGGAGTCCCTGGGACAATTTAAAATCCCTGCCAGAAGAAAAGACTTCTTCACTAATCCAAAAAGTGAGTCAAGTTCTCGATCGCGGAATAGTAACTTTAAAGGAACTGCAGAGAATAATAGGACTCCTGAACTTTGCCAGTTATGTTGTCCCTCGAGGCCGGCTCAATCACCGGCAATTATTAATGTTCATGAACTCGCTACCAGATCCATTATCAAAGTCCTACCCACTACCACAAAATGTTCAAAAAGAACTGGAATGGTGGACTCAGAATTGTCAGTCATCAACACCTCTACATTACCCTCCGCCAGTGAACTTCCTGACCACAGATGCATCAAATCAGGGTTGGGGAGCGCAACTAAACAATCTGGCTGTATCGGGCAATTGGTCGCAAGAGGAACAAGCCCTACACTGCAATCAAAAAGAAATGTTGGCCATATTTCGCGCCCTTCGAGACAAGGCTCACTTTCTTCGCAACAGCTCGATCCTGATACAATGCGACAACAGGACTGCTGTCAGCTATTTAAGGAACGAAGGAGGTACGAAATCATTACCACTAATAGAACTAACATATCAAATCCTGAATTTACTAGACCAATTTCAAATACACTTCAGCATACACCATCTCCCAGGCAAGTACAACAATCATGCCGACCACTTGTCACGCTTCCGCCAACCTCCGGAATGGCACTTAATGCCAGCTTGTACGGAAATAGTGTTTGCGAAGTGGGGAACCCCAATAATAGATTTGTTTGCCTCGGAGACAGCTCACGTAGTTTACAATTATGTATCCCGAGACCTGAAAGACCGACAAGCTCTATTTCACGAGGCATTCAGTGTCCCATGGAACTATCCACTCGCATGGATATTCCCACCTCCGTTCTTAATTCCAAAAGTCCTAACACATCTCAATCAATCAACGGGAATATTTTTAATAGTAGTACCTCGATGGGAGAAAGTATTTTGGCGTGCCGACCTCAAAATCCGAGCGCTAGCACCACCTCTAACTCTAAAAAACTTACAGACGAACCTGGTCGACACATCGACGGGACTTCCACCTCCACAAGTGGACCAAATCATCCTCGAAGTCTGGAAATGTGGGGGTGGTCCGAGGCGATAGAAACATGGACTGCTGAACAACAGTTATTGCTGAAAAATTCCTGGCGGACATCTACCTTGAAGACATATGAAGTCGCTTGGAAACGTTGGGCTGCCTGGTCTATGTCTAAAAACATTGACAAGAATAATCCTACAGGTACGCAATTAGCCCAATTTTTGTCTGACTTGCATCTAATTCATAAATTTTCATATAATACAATTGTTCTCCATAAATCTGTCGTTTCCACTTTGTGTAATGTTGAAAGGTCAAGCCAATTAAGTTCACATGTTCTTGTAAAACATATTTTAAAATCAATTGCTCTAGAAAAACCAAAGTGTTCTAAACCACCAATCTGGGATGTTAGTAAATTAATAAGCTTTCTAAGCAATTACACTGTAGACTTGGACAATCCTTTTCAAGTATCACGCCATACTGCAACTATATATATTACTGCTTTGCTCAGGTAGACGCATACATGACCTAACGCTACTTAGAATTGATCCAGAACATTGTATTAGATCAGATGAAGGTGTTATATTATGGCCTCAATTTGGTTCGAAAACAGATTGTAGTAGCCGTAGACAATCCGGCTGGAAAATACTTATTAATTCCAACAATCATAACCTTATTCCTACATTCTGGATAGAAAAATGTATAGAATTATTAAATGAAAGACGTAATGCTACAAAATCTTTTAATTTATTCATTACAGTCAGAGGTGTGCCCAAGCCCGCTTCACGCACCGTCATCGCAGGTTGGGTAAAAACCTTGTTCAAAGAAGCCGGCATCACAGCAAGTCCAGGAAGTACACGATCTGCAGTAGCCTCTAAAAGTTGGCTAGAAAATCATCCCCTTGACGAAATCCTATCTCGTGGAAATTGGCAATCAGCTCAGACATTTCAGAATTTCTACAGAAGAGAAGTTATAAGAAGTGGTGATTCACATCTAAATGTAACACAATTGTTTAGTCCGATTAATTAACAGAATTTTGTTAACTCTAATTTGTTACTAAATTATTATTTTCTTCGTTTTTAGATCACATAATGTTACAGTTGAATTAATTAACATGAACCTATGTATATTTTGACATTATTATGTTAATATACTTCTTTACGATGGCTTATTTGTGTTTCAATTTCCTATGTATATTTTGACATGTTATGTTAATATACTTTTTGATGGCTTATTTGCGTTTCAATTTCCTATCACATTGGCGTTATCGTGTTAGTGGCTACACCAGGCGATAACAAACAGGTCTCAATATAAAGCTTCCAGTGACGGTCAAGTAGTTTAATAGAAGCGTTTTACCTGAAATAAAACGCATATTAAAATACTTACCTCACTGGAAGCTTTAAGTTTACTTCTGCCTGGTTATATTGAGCCAATGAACAAAATAGTGGCTCGCACATTTTAAGAAACTAAAATGGCAAGCAACCGCCAGGTGGCGCCACTGAGTAGGTTAAAAAAGTACTAAAACAGATAAAAAATCGACGGAAACGGATATGCTCTCTCAATATAAAGCTTCCAGTGAGGTAAGTATTTTAATATGCGTTTTATTTCAGGTAAAACGCTTCTATTATAGAATTTTATACTAAGCCTATCAAGTCATATAATATGTTATTGTTTAGTTTTTGTGGTGAAATAAATAAATATTAAAAATATTAAAAAATATTAAATTGAACTACCGCACCTTTATTCATTGGTGGAGCAAAACGTTGAAGTAACATAATTATTGATCTTGCATGCGTATCTAGCTATGCCCAACAGCATCAAAGCATGATTTGCTTAAAAAATTAGGATTTCAAAGCGGAAACCTCAACATTGATAAAAAAAACTGGCCAAGAGCGAGGCGGACTGATGAAAAAAAAATTATTTTAGTTTCAGTTCTATGTATGTTTCCGAATAAACTAGCTGTGACATTTATGGGATCCGTTTTTTACCAAATCAAGGAACAAAGCGCTTGCCGCTTGGTAACCAGGCAATGGCGGTACTGCAGGTTTTAAGCTTTTCAAAACGGTTTTAGTTGAGTCAAGTTGTATCAAAACCCTTATTAGAGTTTTGTACTTAAAAAGAAAACAGTGCTAAACCCATTACGCGACCATCCCCACTATTATTTGGAAAATCAAGTTATCATTTTGATGTTAGTTTTATTTTACGATTTCGGAATGCCCTAGAATAGCCAGTGCCTATGAAATTGTCGTATAAATAACACGACAATGCATAAAATCCTGAAAGAAAGAAAGAAAACAAAGAAAGAAAACATATTTATTTAGCACAATATGCCACAAATGCCTGCAGACAAATGCTATAAGATCAAAAGTATAAATGTCTCGTACCTGTGCGCGAAACCAGGTAGTCAGCGGCACGCGGGTGCGACAGCAGCTGGCGGAAGGCGAACACGGTCTGCAGCACGTGGTCGTCGTCCGCCTGGCGCAGGCGCAGCAGAGCCACGAGCGCATGCGCCGCGCCCGCGCGCAGCAGTGCCGCCGCCGAGCGCTCGTCGCCGCTCAGCGCGCCCGTCGCCACCACGCCCTCCAGCACTAGCTCGGGCTCCACCGAGCTATCTGCACACGATAGCGCACGCATCAGAAATCAGTTCGAGCTCTAAGGTAGCCCGCAGAATTAAAGTACATATTTATGATTCATCATTTCAGCCGATATCTAAGTGTCGCCACATTGACCGGTCCCGTGCGTCTCGCATCCAGCGGATCCCTGCAACCTTCACCAGGTCATCGGTCGACCTTTACCATTTATGATTACGATTTATGATTACCTGTAAGTACCATTTACAATGTTATGATACCATTTATGATTATATAATCGAACCCGCTACACGAGAAAAAAAAATTACATTGCGCTTTATCATACCGATCGAAAGGCTTTATCATAAGGATATTTTTTTGCGAAATAACATAGTGTCAGCAGAAATAAAAGGAAGACCATGAATTTTAACATTTTTAATTTAAAACTAATCAATTTATCAAATACTCGAAACGAGTCCCTTATTGTTGAAAGTACAATATTCAAGGTACTTTCCCTCCATGTGGCATAGCCGTGGGACGCCCTGTGTAATACGATGTACACTTTTGCTATGGTCCTAAGAAAATATAAGTTTTAAGAGCTACCCTGGCGCTTTCGCTTTAACGATCGGCATGGCATGGCCTTGAATGAAAATGTTAGCTAGATTGACCCACTTTCTACACTACTGCTAGCTAATAAGTAGGTATACCGATTATAGACTATTTTAATATTTGTATAGATTACCTGGATCAAGAATCTTCATTATGCAGGGAATCAAATTGTATCGTTCGACAACTGCAAATATATCGATGTTGTTACTAGTGTTCAGTATATTGTTGAGAGTACCCAAACATTCCACCATGAATTCTTCAGTTGCGTCACCATTTGTAACAGCACCGGCTATATCTCCAACAAATTCCTGCAAAATAAATATTAATTGGTTATCTTGTCCTTAAACGTGGCTTTATTTTTGTTTTGTTCTGTAGATTTTATATATTACTAGCTGATGCCCGCGGCTTCGGCCGCGTCAAATTATATAATTATGTACTAAAACTTTCCTCGAGAACCACTCTATCTATATCCATTGGTGAAAACAGCATGAAAAATTGGTGTAGGATTTTTTGAATTTATCGCGAACAGACAGACAGACAGACGCGGCGGAGGATTTTGTTTTATATGTAATATGTTGTGATTAGGTACTAGCTGATGCCGGCGACTTCGTTCCCGTGGTTTTTATGTGTGACTAAAAAACGTTTGGTGTGGACAACCCTATATCACTTAGGGGTATGAAAAATAGATATGTAGTAGCCGATTCTCAGACCTACTGAATATGCCTAAAAATTTCATAAAAATCGGTCAAGCCGTTTCGGAGGAGCATGGTAACTGACATTGTGACACGAGAATTTTATATTTATTGAGATTATATAGATAGATAGATGTACAATATTGTACTGTGTGCGGTAGTTCAGTTAACGGCTGATAAAAAAGTTCGAGTTTGCAAAGCGTCTTCTAGGTCTGTCATACCTTTTTGACATTCTTAAACTCAATGTGCCATGATACCCGAGCGACAAACGATAACCAAGATCAAGCATTATGATATAAATGTCGTTAAACTTACAACAAATAGCGCTTTATTCTGCGCATGGTGTGATAGATTGCGCACGAGTTTCATGAGCATGGCATTGCGATGACGGAAGGCGCGCGCGAGCAGATCGCGCAGGCGTCCCTCGGCGGCCATCTGGTTAGCTGCGCGCTCGCACCACGCCAGATTGATGCACAGAGCCAGCAGCACGTCTGTCGTGCCAGCGCCACCGCCGTTGCCCTTCGTGCCCACACTCTCCCCATTCACATTCAGAAGCAACATGTCTGTGAGCTGTCAAAATATTACTTTCTTTTATTATTTGACCAATTAAATCAAATTCAGTCGCAGATTCAATCGATCTATCTCTCCCAAGAAACTATCTGTTTCTACTAGTGCTTAATTCTAATTGGTATCATTCTTACCAATTTGACACAATCTGATTGAGTAAACATCAGCTTGACTCTATCGTCCATGCTCAAATGGTATAGAATTTTCATTGCCAAATTAATATGCTTGTCATCACCTGTAATTTTAAATAATTTAAGTATATTACAAAAATCAAGAATCAAACATAACATTTTCAGTAGTAACTTACTTGTAAATTGTATAAACTTGGGCAGCAAGCCCAACTTAATCATCTTGTTGCGTAATTTTGTATCAAAAGTTAAATTAAACAACAGTTTCAAAGTAACATTGACTAGATCAGCATTAGTAGAGTTCATCAACGGCGCTAACTTTTCAACAATTCCTCTCGATGCCATACTGGTTTTATTTTCTATGAAGATAGAGAGTTTTTGTAAAAAGGAAACTATAAGAATAAGGAGATCTATATTTGTATGTCTCTCCATTGCTCCAATAAGCAGGCCAACAATATCTTTCTTGTGCATCTTTTCTTCAACTTTAATGTTGTCAGCTATATTCAGTAGCATATAAAAGGCGACCCTCAATAATTGCTCCTGTCGCTTAGAGAGAGTTTTTAATTTTCGTTTCATTTGTTCTTCATCGCTTTTTGATAAGAATTCATCAGATGCACTGCATAGGTCTTCATGGTAGCTGGATACTAGTGACCTAGATTTTTGCAGGTTCACATCAGCTACAGCCCATGTGCCTGATTTTGGACGACGCTTTGGTTCAGGAATACGACTTTTTGGTGGCTCATTCTGAAATCATAAATAACACATGACATAATTCCAGGATTATAGGTAGTTACCAATGAATCTAAGGAGTTAAATTAAATATTGCACCATTCTCACCTTATCAGGTGTGACCACCTGCTTTTTTCCTTCTACTTTCTCCTTCCATTGATCATATCTCTTTAATTCATAGTCAATTACATCCATACACAGAGATCCAATTTTATACTGAATAATGACTGGATGAAATTCATTATAAGTAGAGAAACAAAAAAATGTGTAGACTATGTTTGTACTTAGTTCGATGCTCCTTTTCCATTCTTCTCTCAGAACCCTTGACAGTGCACTTAATAATGCCTCTGAAATTTTAATAAAGATGAAAAAATAGTTTCTGATTTATGCAATGGCACTTTAGGTCTTTGAATCAACTATGGGTAGTATGGCAACATAGAAATAGAAACCATAAAAAAACTTCTGGCAAGATCAGGAATTGTATGGGAAAAATACTAATGTCAGTTGGTACAGATGAGTTTTGATTATGTGTTTGGCATTAAGTGACTGATGCCAAATGCTGTATTGTTTGACATCAGTCTTTAAATGTATCTGTGTAATCTTAAAAGTAAATGCAAGTTAGCTGTCTGTATACTTAATACCTTGTTCACCTGTACAAACTGATGCTTCAAAGACTTAGTGGTTAAGGCTGTGCAACTATGAAAGACTTTGACCCTGAATGAATTTTTATGTAAAAAAATACACAACTTACCATTTCGTGCTAGCTCTAATAAATTATCAGGATTTCTAGCAAGTTGCAGTATCAGAGCAGACCCTTTTATTTTTTCTGGTATATCATCATAAAGTAATTCCACATAGTCATCAATGCAATTTAATACAGCAACTGGTACACTCTCTACAGGACTCATCCTGTATACTGAAGCCAGTATTATGCCCCAAGTAGTCTTTAAAAATGGTAAGCATATAAATTAAAAGTATGAAATTTAGTAATGTTACATCTATAATAAATCCAATTACCAGAGAACCAACCATTGCATAATATCATTTCGTACACATCACGCCTACCAACCCTGACAAATAATTGCTTTGCTTGTAACAAAATTGTGAATTTGGATAAAATATAGAATAGAAAGTAGAATAGCATGACCCTCTCGTCGTCAAGGTAAGCGAATGTTTGTGTAACTCAAGAATAAACAAAACAAATAAGAACTTATTAATCATTCTTTATTTTGGTCAGATTGTCACATTAGATTTAATTACTTTTCATAGTCGAATTAACTGGTTTCGGTAAGTAAAACCAAAATCGTAAATGAAACAAAATTTAGAAATGTAAAAACATGACATCAGAATCTTGGTAGAAGAGATTTGAAGAAGTTTGGTATGCCCTTGAGTATTCTTTTTTTAATTTAAGTTAATATAAAGCATGAAAATGGCTTTTTGCTTACCTGGCGTATTGAAAATTTATAAAACCCTGCTGTATATTGAAGTTAGACGGAGAACTTGGGAAAACTATTTATTTTATCGAAAAATCAATACAAAACACTGCTGGTTTTCATTATCTAAATGTCAGTGTCATGACTGTCATTGTCTCACAGTGTCACTGTCAGTCAATATTTGCTTTTTTTTTGTATTTTACTGACTTGGTTTCTTGGACCTTTAGTCAATGTCAATAATTGCCAAGGTACAAATTGCACTAATCAGGGCCGATTTTTCAATAGTCAGTTAATCGACGAGATAAGGTTAATTCCACAGTTAACAAGAATCTCAATTTTTCAATAGACAGACAGGCCCTAACGGCCAGTTAAACTCTCTAACCAGTGAATAAATTTAACTGCCCCTTTACACACCCGTTAGCACGCTAACGGACAGTTACTTGACGTATCCAGTGGACTCGAACGCCATAGAGCGAGATTGGTAGACTTACCATCTAAAAATCGGGATATTATATTTGTACCCGAAAACGGTAAATGACCAAAATAAAATTCAATATTTAATCAAATAGGTACGTTTACTTAATGAAAAAAAAACACTTAAATACTAATTTATAACAATCATATTAAATAAAAGTAATGCGATCCAACTAAGAAGGAGAGAGTCCATGGTTTTCATCTCTTTTGATAGTTTATAACCTGAATTAACACAAAGGATAGTTTTTATCCCGATTTTATCTTCCCGTGGGATGATTTTCGAGTTGCAGCGGGTGAAGCCGCTGGCAACAGCTAGTTCGGTCAATAATCTCACTTCACTTTTATTATAATTCGTGGAACACTCACGTTTTGGGGAATTTTCCATAATTAAAACACAGGGGATACTAAACACCACACACAAACAGAAGATATTCGAACGGAAACAAAAATATTAACACGAAGACAATTTGTAGATACGATGAATGTTATTGCTAAGATTCCCGTTATAATGTGACAACCGCTGTCATTAAGTTGAAAGTTATCTGTCTCTTTCTAACATCTGTAAACGTTTAAGTGCATCTCGCTCTCGCACATGTAGTGTGAAGCTAGTCACAAAAATCGGTCAGTTAACAATCTGAACAGTAACTGGGCTATGAAAAATTGAAACTCTTTATTCGTTCGTTAAAGAATCAGTTAAAAGAGAATGGGCGAAAATGTATGAAAGCTGGTACACCCCTCCAAAAGCAATGAGATATACGTCGTTGGATAGCTCTTTTTAACTGAAACAATATTTACTATTACAGTTTTGTTGAGATGTTTGTCCGTTTTGAGTTATAGCTCAAAAACAAAAGTAAAAATGGATACCTATTAACGTTATAATATCTTAGTGTGTAAGCTAAAATTACATCAATGTCGTTGTATATAACGTAATTCGTAATTATCATAACAAAACGTAACATCACGCCTGTAATTCCCGAAGGGTTAGGCAGAGGTGTAGGTGCCTAATAGTAGGTACACCCACTTTTCGTCAGTTATGTTTAAGTCCCATGTAATAGGGGGCGATCCTATTGCCATCAACCTGGCACAAATCCAGACACCATGGCTGCTACCAAGAAATTCTTGAGGGAAACTCCAATAACACTTTGTCCGACCAGGGAGAATGTATGGAAGCTGGTACACCCCTCCAATAGCAATGTCATATACGTCGTTGGATAGGTCTTTTTAAATGGAACAATATTTACTTTGACAGTTTTGTCGAAATGTTTGTCCATTCTGAGTTAAAGGTTATACTAGAATAAAATTATTTATTTACTACCTACTACCCTCATCCGTGTGTCACTGCGGGGGGCCTACTGAAAACCAGCGCTGAGTGTTTTACACCCAGCATATGCTGAGTTGGCTACCCTTTCGTTATGGGCATGCTCAGCGCAGTTGAGCTGTTTAATTAATTGTTAAGCTGTTTGTTGTTATTTGTTTATATATGTGCTGCTCTTTTGTGTTGCTGCTGTCCATTAGCGAATAAATACATATTCTATTCTATTCTATTCTTAAACAAAAGTAAAAATCAAATTATTAATATTGTGATATCTTGGTGTGTAAGGGAAAATAACACTAACGTCGTTGTATAATAATAAAATAATGTAATTCGCAAATAACATAACATATCATCACGCCGGTAGCCCCCGAAGGGTTAGGTAGAGGGGTATCTGATAGTATATCCAAGTTATGTTTAATATCCAAGTAATAGGTGGCAAGCCTATTGTCATCAACTATGTACAAATCGAGACTTCGTGGCTGCTACTGAGAAATTCGTAAGGGAAACCCCAATAACACTTTTTCCGACCAGGGAGAATGTATGGAAGCTGGTACACCCCTCCAATAGCAATGTCATATACGTCGTTGGATAGGTCTTTTTAAATGGAACAATATCTAATATGACAGCTTTGCCGAAATAGTTTGTCCATCCTGAGTTATATCTCAAAAACCAAAGTTAAAAAAAGTTTTTAGTATTCCGACACAAAGTAGGTACTCATCTGTTTACGTACATTTTATTAATTGGTAATTTTTGAATGTCTCGTTGATCTAGTGGTTGCAAGCGCGACTGCTGAACATGAGGCCCTGCGTTCGATTCCCGGGTCGGGTAAATTGTTACCTATTGGATTTGCTCTTCTTCTTTCAAGAATTTGTCAGTATCAGTCAAAGAATTTGTATTTATGCCTAGTTCATGGCAATAGGTTCACCCTCTATTACATGGGAAACATAACTGCCGAAAACATCGGTGTATTATTATAAGTTACACCTCAGTCTAACCCTTTAGGCATTACAGGCGTGATGGTCTGTTATGTTATTTGCGAATTACATTATTATACTTTAATAATATATATTATTATACAACGACGTGTTATTTTCCTTTTTACACCAAGATATCACAATATTAATATCATCAATTTTTACTTTTGTTTTTAACCTATAACTCAGAATGGACAAACATTTCGACAAAACTGTCAAAGTAAATATTGTTCCATTTAAAAAGACCTATCCAACGACGTATATGACATTGCTATTGGAGGGGTGTACCAGCTTCCATACATTCTCCCTGGTCGGACAAAGTGTTATTGGAGTTTCCCTCAAGAATTTCTTGGTAGCAGCCATGGTGTCTGGATTTGTGCCAGGTTGATGGCAATAGGCTCGCCCCTTATTACATGGGACTTAAACATAACTGACGAAAAGTGGGTGTACCTACTATTAGGCACCTACACCTCTGCCTAACCCTTCGGGAATTACAGGCGTGATGATATGTTTTGTTATGATAATTACGAATTACGTTATATACAACGACATTGATGTAATTTTAGCTTACACACTAAGATATTATAACGTTAATAGGTATCCATTTTTACTTTTGTTTTTGAGCTATAACTCAAAACGGACAAACATTTCAACAAAACTGTAATAGTAAATATTGTTTCAGTTAAAAAGAGCTATCCAACGACGTATATCTCATTGCTATTGGAGGGGTGTACCAATAAGCCCATTCTCCTTTATTGAACTGTTAGCTACTTGACGGTTTATCTGGCGATTGAAAAACCGGCCCTAAGGGTTGGTTATTTTGATGTTTGAAAACCGTTGCCTGAATAGTGAAACTGTGAAATTGCATTTCAAAACCATGGAACGAATAGTAGTATTAACCAAAAAGGTGTGATTAGTTATGATTTGACACACGCGCATAAAGATCCTTAAACTTGGGATATTGGCTAATAGGACCGTGCGGCCGTACCTCGTACTTGTGAGCGAGGCCTGAGTTGCGTGGTCTAACAAATGTTTTACCACGAGCCGCGTGACTCAAAGTGGGGACGCGGCTTTAGCTGTGTTAACTGAAGTAGTGAATATTTACTGCTGTACATCACTATGCTAGTCAAAGACAAGACTCTTCACGATATTTATATTCTGTGGTCGAGACACAACACTCCAACCAACCCAAGACTCAACAGTGCAGTGACTAATTTCAGGACATTTTAATATTTCTCAATAAAAAAATTATTTTAAAATATTAGTTCTTCGAAGCTTATTTTAGTGATAAACATTTCGAGCCTCCTAACTTTGGCCTTGTGATATTACTGTGAACTATTTGAAGCATATAGATCCGCGTTATGAATGGTCCGTGACGATACAACATTATGTGTGTATTTCCTTTCAGTGAGATATGAAGAACGTTATGAGATAATTTGAAGGACTTCTGTCCTTTGGATCGCCTCATTAATGGTATTTTCTTATGTTTTGCTCATAGAAACGCTTTACTAACATGGTAATTTTACGTTGTCCATTTCTGTACTTTCAATTTGTTTATTTTGCAATAGTCGTCAATCAATACACTGTTGAACTACATCATGTAAATCAATAGCTATTAACTAAGTTAAGAAAGTAAAAAGTAATTAATTTTACGAGTTACAAAATACTTTATTTTCTGAAGATTGTATGATGTATTTACTTTTCATTTTTGTAATCCTATCAAGAACCTCCTTATCAACGCAGAAATCACCTATCTTTTATATCTAACCTAGTCATAAGTAATTAGTACCTACTGCTTTTGTTCAATGTGTAATTTTGAGAGGATCATCAAAAGTTAGCTCATTGAGGTAGTACAACTTCAACATGGTGTTTTAAACAACTATAGGGTTGAATATAATGTTATAAGTGTATTGTTTGTTTTTAAAGGCTGCATGTTATATACTTGTTGAAATTGTGACACTTTAATGAGCTGTACATCAGTTAATATACTCAATTACTCATGATTCAGAGAAGAAAACTGATCATTACAACCATGTTTCAGTACCTACTAATTTCTGCAGTTTTTTATTGAACATGTACATGCCATGTAGGCAAATTAAGTCATTTAAATTGTTTTTTTCATATAGGTGAACAAATTGTAAACTGGAGTGCTACCTATTATAATATGAACTGAAAAATCGATCACAATGACTGAAACTGTACCAACTTTAACAACTCCTATCTCTTTGTCAACATACCACCAACTAAGTCTTACAGGTAATAAAAATACACTCAAATATGAGATATATATATGCTAGCTCACACTTTGTCCTTTTTGAGTAAACCCATGTAATCCCACTGCTGGGAAAAGGCTTGACATTTCTTCCTTCAGTCTCACTCTTACTTGGTTCTTGCATTTTTGACAACTTCATTACTTATGACTGCTGCTTCCACTGGAGGTTGGACAACAAACTATAAAACCTTCTGTATGAAAATACATTATGTGCCAATTTTCATTATCAAAGTTTATTCATCTTACATATATTTTTATTTTGTTTAAAATTGATAATTGACATACCAATGTCTGTTTTAATGTTATGAAAGTAGACAAAACATCTTATTTATTGATCAAATAGAAATCTGGCATTTTATTAATTTAACATTTGTATGTTTTAGTATAAATATCTAGGATCAGCGCTTTATAGACAATTGCTTTTAAACTTGTCTCACCCACAATAATTTAACTATCTACATAAGTACATACATAGGTATGGAGGATGTCTGTATAACACCAACATAAAAATGTCACCTTAGCACATTCAATCCAATTATTTCTGTGTTAGTTAATTATCATTCTTCATGTCAGGCCAGTATTGCATAAACTTGATTTGTGAAATTGTTTTCAAGATTCTTAACTTCAATATTATCATTCAAAAGCAAGAACTTGTGCTTCATGAAAAAATTGTATTGGCTGTGGTTCCTAATAAGACATGTTTTATTTTTCCCTAGTTGAATCAGCGAACATCAAGAATTCTGGACTCTTTAAACCAAATCCATATTTACAAGTAATAATAGATGACAAAATTTCAAGACGCACTGAAGTCATAAAGAGTACCTTGCATCCAAAGTGGAAAGAGGATCTTACAGTACTTGTAACACCGCAGTCTCAGTTATTGTTCCGACTTGCAGATTATCATAGTTTCAGGAAAGATAATGTTATTGGTGAAAAAAGAGTAAATTTGTTAAAAGTTTTGTTATACTGCAATGGAAAATGTGATAATGTGGAGCTAATCATAGGTAAATACCCAATTATACTTACCTTACTACTGTTGTTATAACAATACCAGCAAAAAATATTAAAACAAACAAGGAAGGAAATACACAATTCAACAATGAATTTCAACTTACATATTTTGCTTGTTGGTTTACTCTATACAATAAGTTCAAACAAACCTAGCTAGCAAAACTCTGAGAAAGGGATTAGTAAGAAAATCCATAAATAATTAAACAAATTAAGGGTACACAACTTCAGGTGGTGTAGCTACATGGACTATGAGTTGAGTAAATCTGTTTCTGTTTTGTTATATTGTTTTAAAAAAATATTCCTTTCACTTTTGTGGAGTTTTACTTGCTAATTAAACATTTATTACTTATGTTTGTTATCACCTAGCCTTCCATGTTCCCACTGCTGGGACATAGGCCTTTTTTCTATGAGAGGGTGTAGTTTCGTCATGTCTGTCTATCTGTCTGCCTGCACAATAGCTCAAAGACTCTGTACTAGAATGCTCTATTTTGGCATGAATATACAGGTGAGCTACGCCGACAAAGTGGTAAAATAAAATCTCGAAAATAATTATTTTTTAGGGTATCTCTCCAGTACAGATAAAAGTGGGAATTATTTTTTTTCTCGCGAAGTCCATTGTGTGGGATGTCGTTAGATAGGTCTATAAAAGAAGTACGTATAGATGCCAATCTATTTGTCAGTGCCACTTACTAATTGCGTGTTGTGTTAGTTTTGATTTTTGGATACTTAAAACCCGAAACTCTTTTAAAATCGCTTTGAATATAATAGATCTACCCTATCGACATTAATTGGCCCATTTTTTATGTTTTCATCAAAATACATATTACTTTTAGAAAACAACACAATAAAAATGATTATCCTTAAACTAAATGTATAATAAAATATAAATGTATCCATAGACTTATGAATGTGTTTTACATGCAAACGAAATGAGGAAAAATACGTAGAAACAATTTATCATTCTGTATTACAAAGTTTTTATATAATTAGGTATAACTACTAAACTTCTTTTTCAGATTTGATGAAAAGTGTGTCCCAAGAAAACTCTTCTAGTGTAAGTGGGGAAGTAAAAGCAGCTGAATTGGTGGTTCTTCTGGATGGCCTTCGAGTTGATCCATCAGTTTTAAGTCAGACTCATGAGTTACTCGGAGAAAGCGCTAGCGGGCCCCTTAATGACGGAGTTCGGGCTAGGATTAGGATACGGAGCAATGCGGAAGCTGCAATGCGATCTATTGTTCGCTCACAAAACTTACGAGTAAGTATAATTCAATCATCATTGAGAATTAAATGGGGGTCGTCTCCACGGATCCGGGGATCCGATTGGATCAGCCACGGATCCCGGCGAGTTGTCTCCACGGATCCCGGGATCCCTTTCCACCATAAAATTTATTTAAAAAATTATCCACGGATCCCGGTGTACAGAGTTTAAAAGTTACGTGTAATATTTATCGAAATTGATTTTCTTTTAACTAATTCTCAAACGAAAAGATGTTATGATTTAAAAAGGATTAGTGTAGTAAAGTCCCACAAACTACCTGGAGGCCAGAAACATGAATCATAATCAAATCTGTATACATTTCTAATAACATGCAATGATGACACCACTACTTCACCATTCTGTTCTCCTGGTAGTTTCAAAGATGTTACTATCTTTGTTTGTCATCTCCTTAATAAATTGAAAATAAACTGCATGTACTTATATAGATTTGATTATTTATCTGACTTGAATAAGAATAGATAAAATTCTAATGAACTCGTGCATGTCCAGCCTCCACCAGGGCCGCCACCGCTTAGCAACGGCACACTGCAGCACGGAGGGGCTATCGGCGCAGGGAGTGCCATAAGCGCGGCCGTGTCAGGAGGTACGGGCGGGCTCCCTGGACCGCCCCCACTGCCGGAAGTGGGCGCAGGCCCGTCGCATGTGGACGGGGATCCGGCGGCGCCCGGCGTCGCCGTGGTGTACGCCAACGCCAACGCCAACTCTACCGAAGAGCCGCTGCCTGCCGGCTGGGAGATGCGCTACGACGTCTATGGACGGAGGTACTTTCATCGCATCAACCACTTGACTGAATGGAACTGAACTAATTATGATTCGGTTTTGTTTATTTATTATAATTATAGTCTTAACGGTGTCATTGGAGTTGTGGAGTTATAATGGTTGGTTGTAAACAGCCAGGTTGGAAGTATCGTAGCCAAGTAGACGTTCGATAGTGTAGGCATATTATATTAAATCGGCAGATACTACGTGGACCACAACACGCGCTCGACGTCGTGGGAGCGGCCGCAGCCGCTGCCGCCGGGCTGGGAGGTGCGGCGCGACGCGCGCGGCCGCGTGTACTACGTGGACCACAACACGCGCACCACCACGTGGCAGCGCCCCGACACGGAGCGCCTGGCGCGCTTCCAGCACTGGCGCGGCGAGCGGCGCCACGTGGTCGCGCAGGGCAACCAGCGCTTCCTGTACCCGCACCCGCAGCCGCCGCACCAGGCTGACTCTGAACACGATCTCAACGCTACAGGTACGGCGCTTGTTTACCTACATTATCGTATTCCTTATTACCGACTAACGTTTTTGACTAACATGTTCGGAACCATTCCACGACTAGTTTTGGGTACCACGATAAAAAGGCGTAAAAGAATAGTATTATCAAATAAAGCTGCTCGCAACTTTTAGGTATAAGGTAATACGCCACTTGTTACCATCTAGAATTATAATGGTTATACTCTGATTTTGCTGGTTTTTCATCGTATTTGTAATATGTTATACTTATAATGAATAATTTGTCTCTCTTACTGATATCTATTCACAATCATGCATATTTATGTTATCAAACTAGCTACGTAAAACAATCTTATCGCCATAATACCATTCTACATATTATGTAGAAGACTTACATTAATGATATGAAGTCCTAGTCACAAAATAAGTAATTTATTCATTTCGAGAACCTGAACATTTACTCGTGTAATTTATGCTTTTGACTACTCGCGCAAAATCCATGTTTTTTTTCACATAGGCCTACATGGACACTTATTTAACGACCAAAAATAAGTACACTGACTGTTAGCCTAGCCCATTTGCATGTTAGCCTTGTGCAACACATCAACTACTAAAGCCTTCACACGACTCCTCGACAGTACCGTTATACCGTAACTGTAATGCAGATGTCCAAAAAAGGCTTAAGACTATGCCGTTCATCTCACAGAAACGACTGTGTTGAGGAAATAAGTACTAAAAATTAATTGAAAAAAAAGCAAAATTAAAAAGTTTTGAAAAAACTCACGACTTTACGAAACGAAATTACGAAATTAATTGAAAAAAGGATAAAATAACATAAAACACCCACCTTAAAAAAACCCAAGAATGTCCGTCGGGGGCTGCCATTAAATGAACTAGTTTTGCAATGTTCAGCTCCCGACGGACATTCTTGGGTTTTTTCAAAATTTTTAATTTTGCCTTTTATTTTAAACTTTTTACTTTTGTTTTTTTATCTAAGAACATGCACCAATCAAACCTAAACCCATAACTGAAAACTGAATCAAAATCGGACTTGTAGTTTTGGAGAAAAATGGCAACTTTGATTTGCACAAAAAATGTTTGCTGCAGCGCCCCCTATCTAAGAACATGCACCAATCAAACCCGAACCCATAACTGAAAACTGCATCAAAATCGGACTAGTAGTTTTGGAGAAAAATGGCAACATGTACTTGCACAAACACACAAACAAACAAACAAACAACCTCTCACCCCAAACGCATATACCGTCTCCGTTCCGTCGTGGGTAAAAAATACATTATGGTCCACGGGTCCTACATTTATCGTGTCTAAAAAACCCACGATACGTACAAATGGTCGATATTGATTCGTCATCGGTGGTAGGACAATTAGTGCCTTGTGATGCTAGGCCGATCCTTGAAGCCGCAGCACTATGTATGTTATTCTGCTAAGTATATCTGCCGTTCGTTGGAAGTTGGTAATAGTGGGTGTCTAGTATGAGACTCTTTGTATTTTTCCGCTGTACTTGCCAGCTGTGGGGTATAGGGCTCTGATTGGGGTCGGTATGGTGCTGTAATATCGAAAGCAAAATAACAAGATTAGAAAGTAGTTTCTAATGTTGTGTTATAAATAAAGAGTAAATTGTTACAGCGAGTGTTCGGTACAATTGTATATGAAGTAAGAAATGATTTCAGGTAGCGGTGGTGCGGCAGGTACTAGCGTAGCGGTTGCGGGCGGGACGCTGGCGCCGAGCACGCCGGGCCCCGCCGGGCCTGCGCCGGGCCCCACCGGCCCCGCGCCCGCCCCGCCGGGCCCCGTGGGCGCCGGCAGCTCGCCCGCGCCCGACGACTCGCTGGGCGCGCTGCCGGCGGGCTGGGAGCGCCGCGTGCAGCCCGACGGCCGCGTCTACTACGTTAACCACAAGAACCGCACCACGCAGTGGGAGGACCCGAGGACGCAGGTACCTAGCACAAACACTACCTTATTTTTTTTATTTAGACACTGGAGACGACACAAAATTATAAATTAAGATACAATAACTTATTTTAGATATGGTAGCCCATTTTAAAACATTTTGTGGCTAACGGTAACTGAAATCCAGAACTTTGTAATACCCCTCGTGAGCATTTAACAAATGTGGCGACGGGGAACGGGGATTTTAACGATCCACGTTCACCGTGGCCGCCCTGGACGTAATTAATGAGTGTTTCAAAATTATTTTAATAGGGGATCGGACTGGGTCAAAATAATATGATTCTGTTTAGTCCGTAAGTTAGATTATCGAAAAATATTGAATACGTGTTTTTTGTTTTATCAAATCAATAAAAAATTACGAAGATAAAACGCGTCAAAGATCTTGGAGTGGGGCTTGAAACGTCACTTGTGTCGTCAAAATGTACTATCATATGACGTCACACGAGTTTTCGAAGCACTGTATCGTCTTCATTTTAAGTTTACGTGAAAAAAGAAAAAATACGTGTCCAATAATTTTTGTAAATCTATCTGACGGACTAATGAGTTTTTTTTTGTCCGATCCCCTATTACGTGAATAATACTATAATTTACTATGAACAAGAACAGACTTCATAGACAGGAGGCCTGTGCCTCAGCAGTGACCCACTACTGAGACACCTAAGAGAGGCCTAATTTAATTAACATTATGGCTGAAATCTATGACGACAAAACAAAAGCATAATAAAGCCCTTCAATGCTGTTCAATATTTTTGGTGGTGATTTTATTGAGCTTCTTTTTTTATAATTTAAAAATAAAAAAAAACAATTCCACACAGCTCGGCCTTATCCAAATGTAGAGTTTGTAAATCACGTTAATTGTTTGTGTTATGTACAGGGCCAGGAAATGAGCGCTCTGGAAGAGGCACTGCCACCAGGTTGGGAGATCAGATTCACGGAAGAAGGCACGCGCTACTTCGTGGACCACAACACGCGCACCACGACGTTCCAGGACCCGCGGCCCGGCGCGCCCAAGGGCCCGCAGGGGGCCTACGGTGTGCCGCGCGCCTACGAGCGCTCCTTCCGCTGGAAACTTAGTCAATTCAGATATCTCTGTCAGAGCAATGCCCTACCCAGTCATATTAAAATAACATTGTCTCGACAATCGCTTTTTGAGGATTCTTATCATCAGGTAAAAAGCATCTGATATATTTAAGTTAATACTAACTGACCTGATAGGCACTGTCAAAATCATCTTCTGGATGTCGACAGAAGCGCTACCTACCGGATCCAACTATGGCTGAGAACCATCCAGTTGGCCTCATTATTAGTACAAAAAAACATTAAGATCTTAGGATTTTGGAGATGTTAATCATTTAGGAGGAGACACATTAGGAACACTGAGTTTTCTTTTATATAAAGGTTACAACAACAACACAACACAACAACAACCTGCTTCTTCGAGTTCTGTAAACAACGGGCAAAAACAGAACCATTATAATCACGTCATGTACAGAGATATCTGTTTCCGAGTAAAATGTTACTATTTCGATTGGAATTGGAGATGTTTGGAGGAAATTTGAACTGAACTGTGCATTGTTATACTGTTAACCATTGTTGTGAAATATCGAAAAATATAACTGATGGTTCTACCCTTGTGTAAATTACATGGTTCCTTGTCCGTGTTTACCATTTTTTGGGCCTAACTATACAAACATTACAAAATAAAACACGGACATAGAACCTTAATAAACATAGATCATATTCTATTTATCTTCGGGGACGCCGGCAGACACCAGACGGGCGATCAGTCCTTTCATTGTGGATTATTTCGCCCAGTTCCCCTAACATAGACCATAGAGATAATGATGATTATTCGTATTTCAGATAATGAGGTTGCCTGCATACGAGCTGCGCAGACGATTGTACATCATATTCCGCGGTGAAGAGGGCTTAGATTATGGCGGCGTCAGCAGAGAGTGGTTCTTCTTACTGTCTCACGAAGTGTTGAACCCCATGTACTGCTTGTTCGAGTACGCCAACAAAAACAACTACAGCCTTCAGATCAACCCAGCCAGTTACGTCAACCCAGACCATCTCCTTTACTTCAAATTCATTGGCAGGTTTATAGCAATGGCCTTGTATCACGGTAGATTTATTTATTCAGGATTTACAATGCCCTTTTATAAAAGAATGTTGAACAAAAAACTAATCATGAAAGACATAGAATCTATAGATCCTGAGTTTTACAATTCTTTAGTATGGATCAAAGATAATAATATAGACGAATGCGGCCTAGAGATGTGGTATAGTGTGGACTTTGAAGTGTTAGGCCAAGTCATACACCACGAGTTGAAACCGTCCGGAGATAAGGAGCGCGTCACCGAGGTAACTTTATATTTGCTAATGCTTATAAGCCTTATTATTTTGTATGTAAGCATATTTCATTCTATTTGTTTGTTTTAGCTAAATAAGGAGAATTATCTTCACTTGGTCACTCAGTGGCGAATGACTAGAGGAATCGAAGAACAAACTTCAGCGTTCTTAGACGGATTTAATGAGGTGAGAAAGCTTATTTTTCGACGCTTGTAATCTTTTATCGACTTACGCGCATACTCACGCGCTAGATTTTGCGATCAAATACGCGTACCCGCGCTCATTCCTTCTGTTCGCTCGAACCAGTGAGCTTTGTCGACTGTGGACTCGCACTAATACGAGCTTAAAAGCGCGCCATCGCTCATAGGACTTATTCGTGTCACAAAAGGCTTGAAAGTCCATCAATCTGGAACCGCTTTTAGCGCATATCCTCTTTTCAGCATCTAGTTCTTTACTAAAATGAGGGTTCACATTTTACTTTAGAATATGCGATTGTGGAATATTAAGTCTCGGCTTTGAAAAATGAATTACCATATCTGTATTCATATCTTCAGGTTGTACCTCTGGAGTGGCTGAAATATTTCGATGAACGCGAGTTAGAATTGATGCTGTGTGGAATGCAGGAGGTGGATGTAGGCGATTGGCAACAAAATACTATATACAGACATTATACTCGCACTAGCAAGCAAGTCCTTTGGTTTTGGCAGGTTTGTATTATTTTCTTCATTTTTTTTATTTATTTTTTTTAACCCCCGACGCAAAAACGACGGGGTGTTATAAGTTTGACGAGTCTGTATCTGTCTGTGGCATCGTAGCTCCCGAACGCATGATCCGATTTTGATTTAGTTTTTTTTGTTTGAAAGGTGAATTAGTCGAGAGTGTTCTCTATGTTTGAAAAACATCGATCCAAGATGGCCGCCGCCACAAAATGGCGGATTACATATTTTTTACAATTCCGTCAATATGGGTATCAAATGAAAGGGCTTGATTAGTAGAATACACTCTTAACAAATTTCAAATCCATAATGGCCGCCATCACAAAATGGCGTATTAGGTACATATTTTTCACAACACATCAATATGGGTATCAAATGAAAGGGCTTGATTAGGTAGAATACTATACACTAAAACAAAGGTGAATGGGCTTATTGGTACACCCCTCCAATAGCAATGAGATATACGTCGTTGGATAGCTCTTTTTAACTGTAACAATATTTACTATTACAGTTTTGTTGAAATGTTTGTCCGTTTTGAGTTATAGCTCAAAAACAAAGGTAAAAATGGATACCTATTAACGTTAAAATATCTTAGTGTGTAAGCTAAAATAACATCAATGTCGTTGAATATTACGTAATTCGTAATCATCATAACAAAACATAACATCACGCCTGTAATTCCCGAAGGGTTAGGCAGAGGTGTAGGTGCCTAATAGCACACCCACTTTTCGTCACTTATGTTTAAGTCCCATATCATAGGGTGCGAGCCTTTTGCCATCAACCAGGCACAAATCCAGGCTACTACCAAGAAATTCTTGAGGAAAACCCCCGGAAAAATGTATGTAAGATGGTACACCTCTCCAATAGCAATGTCATATACATCGTTGGATAGGTCTTTTTGAATGGAACAATATTTACTATGACAGTTTTGCCTAAATGTTTGTCCATTCTGAGTTATAGCTCAAAAACCAAAGTAGAAGTGATACCTTAATATGTATATTATAATATCTCAGTGTGTAATGGAAAATAACATCATTATGTAATTCGCAATTATCATAACATAACATACCATCACGCCGGTAACCCCCGAAGGGTTAGGCAGAGGAGTACCTGATAACCCAAGTTATGTTTAAGTTCCAAGTAATAGGTGGCGAGCCTATTGCCATCAACTGTGTACAAATCCAGATTTCGTGGCTACTACTGAGAAATTCTTGAGGGAAAACCCAATAACACTGTCCGACCAGGGAACATGTATGGAAGCTGGTACAGCCCTCCAATAGCAACGACATATACGTCGTTGGATAGGTATTTTCAACTGGAACAATAGTCAGTATGGCAGTTTTGTAGAAATGCTTGTCCATTCTGAGTTATTTTGTTTCTTTTTTTTTCATTTTTGGAAGTGTGATGTTTGGCAGCAAGGTTACATAGTGATTTACAGCGGGCGTTTAGGTTTCTACATTATTATTTAAAACCGATGAAACGAAAAAGTCGTCCCCAAAGTAGTTGGGAAAAAGCTTTGCAAAGATGATGATGATAAACCGGTATCATCTTTTTTTTTTGCTATTTTTTTTTGTTATTTTCCTCAAGAATTTCTTGGTAGTAGCCTGGATTTGTGCCTGGTTGATGGCAAAAGGCTCGCACCCTATGATATGGGACTTAAACATAACTGACGAAAAGTGGGTGTGCTATTAGGCACCTACACCTCTGCCTAACCCTTCGGGATTTACAGGCGTGATGTTATGTTTTGTTATGATAATTACGAATTACGTAATATTCAACGACATTGATGTTATTTTAGCTTACACACCAAGATATTATAACGTTAATAGGTATCCATTTTTACCTTGGTTTTTGAGCTATAACTCATAACGGACAAACATTTCAACAAAACTGTTTTAGTAAATATTGTTACAGTTAAAATGAGCTATCCAACGACGTATATTTCATAGCTATTGGAGGGGTGTACCAGCTTTCATACATTTTCGCCCATTCTCTTTTCAAATCCAAGATGGCCGCCATCACAAAATGACGAATTACGTTTGTTATTACAACTCCCTCAATATGGGTAGCAAAAAAATTAAAGGGATTGATTTGTAGAATAATGGTCACTATATTGAAAGGGAATGAGGAATATAAACTAATGAAATTAAAACAAAAAAGCTTGAAAATTGTTTTTTGTGTTTTACTCCCTTTAAACTTGGTCAAACTTTGATTTAAAGGGAGTAAAAGTGGAGAACCAATGTTTTATCTTTATTGAGTTGGGGGTTTTTTAAATTTTTAATTTAATTACTTGTATTTTATATGGGCTTACTCTTGACTTCAATCTTGCCCTACGGGCAGAGATGAGGTCAACGATGGAACGAGTTTACCCAGAAGAAACCTTCTCGTCTCATTATTTAAGCAGACAGGCATTATTTTTACGGCATTTACGATTTATAACGGTACGGTTACGGTTTTTTACGGTTTGGGAATACTTTCATTGTGCGTACAGCTAAGGAGTGGAATTCCCTGCCATAATCTGTATTTCCTGATAGCTATAACCTAGGGGTCTTTAAGTCAAGAGTGAATAGGTTACTTCTAGGTAAGCGTGCTCCATCGTCGACCGCATCATCACTTTCCATCAGGTGAGATAGTGGTCAAACGCGAACCTATCAATAATAAAAAAAAAAAAAATAAGTAAGTAGCTGGTTCGAGGTGACGCAGGAGAAGAGTACTTGGAAGGGTATGGGGAACGCCTTTGCCCAGGAGTGCGACAAAAAAGCTAATAAAAAAATATATGTATGAAGATACAGATTTCAGGTATAGGTACATCAGATATAAGAATTAATGCGAGCACATTTTACACTTTTCTTTATACATATGAGAATCAATGCAGATGATCGATACAGCGCTTGTAATCTTAAGTCCAAATTAAGATCAAAAGCTATGTTTGAAATCTTCGAAGAAAAATACGCGTCAGTCTGTTAAGGACGCTGTTACATTTTCGATCAACTCATGTTTAGGTAACTAAAGTCGCTCAAAGCAAGGTCTCACAATAGCGCTCGGTTTTATACCTCCTATAAATAATCTTGATCTTTGATATTATTTTTTAATTGTATTGAAATAGAATTTGGTAGATTACTTGGAACTTTGAAAACGCATTTGGTAATTGTTAATTATTAGTATCGTCGTCATGATAAGTAGGTTAGTATTTTCAACCGAGTCGAAAAAAAAGAAGGTGCTGTATTTGTATGTATCCGCGATTTTCTCAAAAGCTACTGATCCGATATCAATCGGATTTTCGTTGATAAATGCATATTGTGTTTTTAAGGAAGGTTTTACTGTAAAATATGATTATAATATAATAATATTAATAAGTTTATTTATTTCTCTCACAATGGTTTTGTAGCACGTTTTGAACACTATAATATTCACATTGTGAGAGCTGGTGCCTGAAGTAGGTTTCAAAAAAACCTGTATTACAGGTCACCAGGATTGGAGATCTTCCGAATTAGAAGATGGAACTCTTCAATAATATAGACAGCAAATGACTCACGATAGCTGTGATCGTATGTTTATGTAGTGTTTTCGCCATTTCATAATATAATATCACGCTTGTTCGGGTTTAAGGGGCAAACAGATGTACACCCAATATGGGGTACCTACCAACCAAACTTAATGAAAAAGAACAACCGGTACCGACAGCGACTTCCGAAAAGAAAAATACGCTACCTACGTGAAATAACCATGTGAAATAAGTAGGTACTTAAAATGAGGAATTTCAATTCCAAACCTCTCCGTCGAAAGCTTGACCTGACCCATCCATTTCCAAACCTCACCGCCGACAGCTTGACCTTACCCATCCATTTAAAAACCTCACCGCCGACAGCTTGACCTGACCCATCCATTTTCAAACCTCACCGCCGACAGCTTGACCTTACCCATCCATTTCCAAACCTCATCGCCGACAGCTTGACCTTACCCATCCATTTCCAAACCTCACCGCCGACAGCTTGACCTGACCCATCCATTTCCAAACCTCACCGCCGACAGCTTGACCTTACCCATCCATTTCCAAACCTCACCCCCGACAGCTTGACCTTACCCATCCACTTCCAAACGTCACCGTCGACAGCTTGACCTGACCCATCCATTTCTGAACCTTGTCAACAAACTGCTTAACCCCACCCATCCAAATCCCGGTCGTACCCAACATAATTTCTAAATCACATTCTAATAATAAAAGTATGAAACTCGTACTTACTTTTATCTCAGTCCTAAAAAGTATCAATTCCTTCCGGTCGTCGTCGGTCGTCGGTTGCCGTGGTAACCGTACACTAAAATCTTTTTCTATCACGTTTATCGTACGTATTTTTTGCGAGAGAGCGATACACCCGTCCTTCCACTAGCGCTGCTGAGCGCGGAATGATGAACCGGGAGCGAAAAATGTATGAAGAAATTGGCAAATGTTTTTATTATAGCTAATAATTGAATAAAAAAAATTATATAAACAAAAAAAATATATCTCAACATCTAAAGGACTATATATGTACCGCAATTTTATAATAATTTTGGAGATATAATATGCTGTAAATTTACCTATAATGGTACCTATTCGGACCCTACTTTTTTACATTTTCTGCGATTATTGTGATGGGAAAAACGTATTTGTGCGATTTTTTTGTATAACGTCATACAATTTTTCTGATGCCAATCTGGAGACGAATAAATTATCTTTAAATTAAGACCATGATATCTTCACATTTGTGATTGCTTATACGTTAAAATGGTACCTGAAAACCACTGTTATTTATAGAAAAATGTTTTAGCGTCCTTAATACTAACAGCTAAAATTTTTTTTAACTTATTGTGCTCATCATCATCATCATCTGCCTAGCCTTTTTCCAACTATGTTGGGGTCGGCTTCCAGTCCAACCGGATGCAGCTGAATACCAGTATTTTACATGGAGCGACTGCTTATCTGACCTCCACAACCCAGTTAATACTAGGTAATACGATATAGTGCTAAATCGTTAAAATATACAATTTTATTTTAGTTTGTTCGACAAATGGATAACGAGAAACGAGCAAGATTGCTGCAATTTGTGACTGGTACGTGTCGTGTTCCTGTGGGAGGATTTGCTGAACTTATGGGATCAAATGGTCCACAGAGATTCTGTATAGAGAAGGTAATTACTTCATTAGCAACTTATAACTAGATTTCCGATTAGAGATTTATAGCTCTCCATAATATAAATAGTCTCCTGGCTGTTTATCAGGGTCATGGTCTCTCCATCCATTTTCATAGTTTGCCTGATCTCTCTCCGACACGTCCGGAGAGATTAGACGCAAGGCCAACAGCTTTACATGCTCACTTGGCACGTGGGTGCCACACCGCCGATTTACAAACTCTGGCCGGGTACTCGGAAAACGTTAATGGAGAAACCCAATTACGACCATGAGACCAAAGGGGCTGCGCCCCATAATAGACATCAAATTTTGGTCTGAATAAAGACGCTAACTAATTAAATAACTGTACTTAATTCAAAACTAGCTTTTGCCAGCGGCTTCGCCCGCGTGAAAATGTCAATTTTCCATACAAACTTTCATCCCCTATTAAACTACCTTAGGGGTTGAATTTCGAAAAATCCTTCCTTATTCCTTGTCTACGTTATAAAGGGAACCTCTGTGCAAAATTTCAGCTTTCTAGGTCCAAGGGTTTGAGCTGGGCGTTGATGAGTCAGTCAGTCAGGACTTCTCTTTTTATTTATATAGATAGATTACCTATGTATTTGATGCATTCTCGTTTTGCAGGTTGGAAAAGACACTTGGTTACCCCGGTCACATACATGCTTTAATCGTCTTGACTTACCACCTTACAAGAGCTATGAACAATTGTGTGAAAAATTAAATTATGCTATTGAAGAAACCGAAGGCTTTGGACAGGAATAATGTTATTGTTATATATTATTACTAGAATCACTAAAATAGGTATTGTAAATTATTATAACATGAATGCACCACCTCAAAGTGAGGATAAATCACCAATGGAATTGGTGCTGTCATAAAAAAGACCAACCAAATAATTACTAATTATATGAATATATTTGTAATAAATTACTTCTGTATGATAAAACTATGTAGATATTGTTAGTGTATTATGTCGGTTGTTTAAGAAATATTGTTTGAACTACCTTTAAAACAAAGTTCTTCTAAAAGTTCATTAAATAATTTTTAAACAGGTTATTATTTTTCCTTTTTTGGTCCTCAGACGAAGTTTCTTTTGAAGTTTCCCGCGCAGGTTCGTGCCTCCATATGTCGCAATTCCCACCAAGAGCAGAAACAAGCTTCGAGACGGTGCAGTATTATCAGAAGGCTTGAGAACGCGCGCCCCCTATACCTAAGTGCTAATGCTTTTACATGAAGATATTGTAGAACCAAATCATTTTAGTAACTATATAGTTTCTTGCCGGTTCTTCTCCTCAGGAAACGACCAACCAGGACCGTACACCTTTTCCATTGCCCTACACAAACACCCAGTACAAGCGATGAAAAGCAACTGAATAAATTACGCTCGTCTGGCGATGGCGGCCCAACAGAATTTCTGCCGTCCAGAAATTACGCGCACACAACTCAAAAAAATACGAAGAATTAAGAACTAGATATTTATTTGATATAGTTAGTACTTATAAGTGGATTTGTGTGAGGGTGTGAGGGTGCGTGCGGCTGTGTGTGTGGAAGGGTGTGTGTATGTGTATGCGGAGGATTTGATAAGTCATCATCATCGTCAGCCTATAATGTTCCCACAGCAGAGACTCAGGCCTCTTCTCTAGGAGAGGGACGGGCTATAATCCACCACGCGTGCCTAGTGCGGGTTGGTAGATGTCACATGTATTCGTTTCCTCACGATGTTTTCCTCCACCGTTTTGAGAGCAGTAGTGATGAAATAAATTACACAAGTAATGCGCCTGCCTGGGTTCGAACCCACGTCTTACTGTTCGGAAGTCGGGGCCGCAACCACTGGGCTACCGCTGCTCTTGATTTGCAAATAGAGTGCCTGCAAGCATTTAGAATACGAGTACAAGTTTCCAGTATGGACAAAATTGCCAAGCAAATTTTTTAACCGACTTCCAAAGAGGAGGAGGTACTCAATTCGTCTGTATGTTTTTTGGCACTTGTTACGTTTTCCATTTAATATTATAAAACTGTCCAACGATGACCGCTGGGCAAAAGCCTCAACACGTTGGATGCCGGAAGACGGACGGCGCCACCGAGGCCGGCCTAGAAAGAGGTGGTAGACGCGTACCACGAGGGCTGGTTCGAAGCGGCACAAGAAAAGAGCTGGAAAAGGAATTGGGGGAGGCCTATGCCCAGCAGTGAGACAGTGCAGACTAAAAAAAACTGTCCATGCATCTGATAATCATAATCTCATGTGGATGCGCTTATGATGGAAGGTACAACTCCTCAACGGTTAGGAGTTGTAAGAAAATTCTTTCAACTATACGTATTTATGGACCGATAGTTGAATTCTTTCAGGCTATCATGTTTAATTGATGATGATAGCATCCCAGAGAAATCGAGGACAACTTTCTTTTATAGGCACGTATTACGTGTTTCGTGCTTTTCTAAAGCTATTCAAGTATTCGCATCTAGCAGTCATCACTTTATGTTGATGGAAGGTATAACTCCTTAACGGTTAGGAGTTGAAGGATAATTCTTAAAATATTATGCGGACGAATAAAGGGTGTACCAGACCCGAAACAACTATCTGTAAGCTACACAAACATTTTTTCCGTGCGGGGATCGAACCCGCGACACGCAGCGCAGCAGTCCAATCGCTTAGCCACTGCGCCAACCGTGCCGCCGAATGCTTTTACGTATGGAAACCGTTGCCTGTTCTTTGACAATTTCACTCAAACCACGCAACTCCTCTGTATTGGAAACCTGTATAAAATAATAAAAAGAAACAGTTCAATTATGTGTATTTAATTAAATAAAATAACAATGAAGATAAAAATTACTTTAAGCAATAATGTTAGTGTAATACGTAGTAATGAGTAATGAACTGATATTATAATTTAGCTCAGTTTCAAATTAGCAAATTCCTCTGCAATTTTCATTGCTTCATCAAGGTTGGTGTAATTATTTCCTGAAGCCTGTCCAGATTCTGCTTTACCACCGCCCTTTCCACCTATAACTGGGACAACCGACTGAATCCATTCCGAAGCCAACAAACCTTTTTCAATAGCATTTTTAGGTACTGCAGCAAGACAAAATATCTTGTTTGTTTCATCGTCCACGGAAAAGAACATAGCTGCTGTGGTTGGGCAGAGAAGCTTTACTTGTTTTAAGGCACCATCTAAGGCTTTTGTATTACCAAAAGCCTTTAACTCTGAAACAATAACTTTGCTTTCCTTATTCTCTTCGCAGATTGCTTTAGCTTTATCCGCAACCAGTGTAATTGTCACAGCTTTTGCAGCTCTTTCTTTATCATCAAGTTGTTTTTTCAAATTTTTAAGCATAGTTCTTAGTTCTTCTTTTTTCCAATACGAAATCTGAGCTTGAGAAATATCGTTTGTAAGATCGACAATTTTTCTAAGAATTTCTTTCTGATTCACATTGTCACTCTGGTCTTTAATGAAATTGGCCACATTATTGACTTCGTTTTCTAATGTACTCGATTTACTTATAGCTTTCAATGCCTCAGGTCCAGTCAAAGCAACAATTCGCCGAATTCCTTTTGCGATGCCTTCTTCGCTAACAATAACATAATCTCCAATGTGGCCTGTCTGATGTAAATGAGATCCTCCACAAAATTCTACAGATGTCTCAAAGGCAGCTGGTCCCTCTGGATTTTGCTCTAAATATTCAACAGGTACACCAACAGATACGACACGAACTGGATCTGGATAGTGTTCGTCAAACATAGCCCTCAGACCTTTAATTTTTTTAGCGTCATTTAAGCTCGTATGTTTAGCATATACAGTTTTATTTTTATTTATGATTTCTTTAATCTGATCTTCTGTGTCCTTAATTTGTTTTAAAGACATAGGGCCCTTGTTGGTAAAATCAAACCTAAGACGGTCTGGCATGACGAGAGAACCACGTTGATCAGAATCATTTCCAAGAACTTTTCTTAACACATTATTAAGTACATGGGTACCCGTATGGTTGTTCATTACAAGTCTTCGCCTTTCAGTATCAATATGCAGTGACAGCTTATCTCCAACCTTTAAAGAGCCTTCAAGTTTTCCAGTATGCAGTACATATCCCCCCTTAACTTGTACATTATTTACCATGAACTCAACACTATCGTCATTTACTTTTACCATATAACCTTCGTCATAAATTTGTCCACCTTGCTCAGCATAAAAATTGGTTTTGTCCAGTATAATGCCACATTCTCCAGATAAGACTTCTTTAACAAATTGTTTGTCTTTTCGCAAGGCAACTATAGTTCCAGTACAAGGAATAAAATTATAGACTGCTTCACTGTCGGCAGATGATGGTACATAGTTATATTTAGGTGAATCATCTGTTGGAGGTGCACCCGTGTCTTGTAAATGACTTATGGCATGTACGTCGAGAGCCAATAAATCTTCTTGACCTGCAACTTTTCCTTGTGAAATGAGCTGGGATTCTTTCTTTGCTTTTTCATAGGCATCCATGTCTATTGTGAGGCCGTTTTCTTCACACATTAATTGTGTTAGATCAACTGGAAAACCGTAAGTATCATAAAGACGCCAAGCAACATCACCAGGTATAACTTTACCGCTTAGTTTCTCAACAGTTCTATTAAGCAAATTTCTTCCACGTGAAAGTGTTTTCAAGAATTGCACCTCTTCTTCATTAATAAGTTGAATCAGAGATAGAGGATCTTTCGTTATTTCAGGAAAAACATCTCCCAACAATTCAACAACTGTATGAACTAACGATCCAAAAAAGCCTGGTTTAGCATTAAGTTTTTCGGAAGCATAACGTACAGCTCTCCTCAAGATTCGTCGAAGTACATAACCCCTACCAGTATTGTCTGGACATCCACCATCTGATAAAGCAATAGTTATAGTTCTTGCATGATCAGCTAAAACTCTATATGCCATGTCAATCCCATCAACATCTTCTGAACCAACTTTTCCAGAATAAGGTCTCACTCCAGTGCCAATTTCAATTGCTTTAAATATAGGCATAAAGAAATCTGTATCGTAATTAGCTCTCTTATTTTGAATAACAGACACTAATCTCTCCAGACCTAATCCACAATCGATATGTTTTTTCGGTAACGGTTTTAATGACCCATCTGTTTCTCTGTTGTATTGAATAAACACTAAATTCCAAATTTCCAGTACATCAGGGTCATCCATATTGACGAGATGAGCTGCATTACGTCCTCCGATTCTGTCAAAATGCAACTCTGAGCATGGACCACATGGCCCTGTTTCTCCCATTTCCCAAAAGTTATCTTTCATACTCCCAGGTAGAATGTGTGATTCAGGAAGACCTAATTTAAGCCAGATTTCTTTGCATTCTAGATCTGGCTCCAGGCCTGAAGCAGCATCTCCTCCAAAATAAGTTACATACAAGCGATCCCCTGGCAACTTATAAACCTCAGTAAGAAGTTCCCAGGCCCATCCACATATTTCTTTTTTGAAGTAATCACCAAATGACCAGTTGCCCATCATCTCAAAAAATGTATGATGGTAAACATCTTTACCCACATCATCTAGGTCATTGTGTTTACCACCAGCTCTTATACATTTCTGGGTATTAACAACTCGTACATATGAAGCCATATCAGAGTTAGGGTCCACAGACCCTAAAAAGACAGGTTTGAATTGGTTCATACCAGCATTGGTAAACAATAGTGTTGGATCATCCAAAGGTATTGTAGAAGATGAATGAACATATCTATGCCCTTTATTGATAAAAAAATCAATAAAGGTTTTTCTTATCTGGTTGCCCTTCATTGCAGTATCCATTTTTGCGTGAATCTGAAAAAAGAAAATACCTAATTGAAAATTCTCAGGTGAAAAATTGGTGGGCATTTTATACTATTATATCTATATTTGGACATAGAAAATATATCTAGGAAAAAAGACAAAATATCATCATCTGCCTAGCCTTTTCCCAATTATGTTGGGTTTGCCTTCCAGTCTAACCGGCTGCAGCTGAACATCAGTATTTTACATGGAGCAACTGCCTATCCGACCTCCACAACCCACTTAATACAACAACAACAACAATGTCAGACACTATTTCCAGAAAACAAGGTTATCCTACATTTTATAATCTGGATTTTCTTAAATTAATGGTTTGTTTATTATCAGCATGATGCAATGTAAGATATTATGATAAAATATTTAAAACCGTTCGATACTGTTGTTAAAAAGTCAATAAAAGTAGGTTTTAGTTTGTTCTGTATATTATGCTCTTTCTGTCAATCATATATTCGGGTTGGTATCAGAATGACTGGATCGCAAGTAGACCACGTCGCTCATAGTCCAAATCTCAAAATGTCTAAATCTCAAAATACCTAAGTCGCAAAATGACTACATCGCTTTTAGTCCACATCTCGTAACGTCTAAATCTCAAAATACCTAATTCGCAAAATGACTACATCGCAAAAAGTCCGAACAGTTGTGTAGGTACCTATACATTAATCTCTTAATACAGGGTTGATATCAGAATTACTGGATACATTTTGTTTGAAAAAGTAAGTGGTATGGGTTGGTATCAGAATATGTCTATCTATCTAGACCCAAAATAGGTGATTTTTATTTTGTTTGTTTGGTTTGTCTGTTTGTTCAAGCATCAAAATGGACTGATTTGGTTCAAGTTTGGTGTAAAGGTAGAGTGAATCTTGCGGAAGCAATAGGCTAGGGAAGTAAGACATTTACGGCATTAAACATTTATTTTATTTTAATTACCTATATTACCTAGAGAAAAAAAATAAAAATTAATATCCTTATAATGAAATAATTCCTTATTCTTCTTATTTCATAGGGATTAACAATAATATTATTATACCGGTAACCGTTGCATAAAATAGCCGGTATATTTTTGTTATTTGAAAATATAATTTCATTGTGTTTACAGATTATTTTGATCATGACATTCATGACACATACTTCAATTGTTTTATTTCCTATCATGGATATTACCAAGTGGCCAGGCATGAAATCATCCAACATTAAGAACCAAAGAGATTAATGTACAGGTACCTACACAACTGTTCGGACTTTTTGCGATGTAGTCATTTTGCTACTTTGGTATTTTGAGATTTAGACGTTACGAGATGTGGACTAAAAGCGATGTAGTCATTTTGCGACTTAGGTATTTTGAGATTTAGACATTTGAGATTTGGACTATGAGCGACGTGGTCTATTTGCGATCCAGTCATTCTGATACCAACCCATATATTCATTATTATATATTACATCCATTGATATATTAAAAGGAGGAAGATACGGTACGCGCTAACATCGCAATCAGAAAACCATGCACCGAAACTCACACATCTATGATTAGTGTCATCAGTGTCATCGTGGTGTCATCACAGTCGCAAACTTACAGTCACTGATAGACAAGGACAGACATAAGAGCCGACGCTGTTGTGCGAGCGAAATCGCGTTAGCCGCCGAATGTTGAATGCCTCACATTGATAACATCAATGATTATATCCAATGATTATCTATCTATACTAATATTATAAAGCTGAAGAGTTTGTTTGTTTGTTTGTTTGTTTGAACGCGGTAAACTCAGGAACTGCTGGTTGGAATTTTAAAATTCTTTTTGTGTTGGATAGTCCATTTATCGAGGAAGGCTATAGGCTATATAACATCACGCTACGGCTAATAGGAGCGGAGCATAAATGAAAAATGTTACAAAAACGGGAAAAGGTATTTCCTTTTTGAGAGCTTCCGCTGCGTGCGCTGCGAAAACGGTTTAAGTTACGCAAATATCCTGTATGAAGGAATTGTTCCTCTTTAAAAGTTCTAAAAAAAAGTCCGCGACAGCATATGTCTATCTTTTAAGATTGTCTCACTGTAACCATTTTTTACTATTAAAATGTTAGGTTGAAAAGAATTATTTTTGCGAGGCTTATTTAACCCATATGATATTAATCTATATCTATATAAATGTATTTGTTAGAACGGAAATTTAATATAGAATATTTGTGCCCTTTACTCTATACAGTTTAAACAAATATCTTAGAAGATATCGCAATGTAAAAATATCCGCGCGGCAAAAAAAATACGCGTGCAGGTTGCTATGTAGGGGGATTCTGGCTGGCCTCCGGGAAATTCGAATTCAAAATATTTACTGCACCGTAATGTTTACAAGTACAGGGGGCCAATTCTCGGTTTTAGAGATGGTGTCGAACTCGAGAAAAATTTCTAATGACGTCATTTTTTCGAGAAATAATTTTAATAGTTGCTATTCTGGGGATGTCGAATTCGACATTTGTCGAAGGCTAACGTTAGAGTTCATGTCGAGTGCTTCTGAGCAGTAGAGATGTCATGTCGATTATACAGCGTGTAACGGAAGGGGGGTATCAACCCTGAAGGAGGTGAATGTGCTCATGAAACTCAACAACTTTCCCCAAAGAACATATGTCGAAATATGAAAAAAAAATTTGGCCATCCCATAGTAAATCAATCAGCTGTTTTGTTAGTTTTGTAAGGGAGGGCCAAATTTTTTTTTCATATTTCGACATATGTTCTTTGGGGAAAGTTGTTGAGTTTCATGAGCACATTCACCTCCTTCAGGGTTGATACCCCCCTTCCGTTACACGCTGTATAGATACGTCATTTCTGAGTGAATTTGTTGAGTTTTGGATTGTACACTGTGTTTTCTTTTCTTTAGTTTTTAAATAAAATACGGCTTGGCATCTCATACTGGAAATTCAATTTATACTCTTTGATATGTGCATTGTGTTTTCTTGAAACGTCGAGGTCGTCGTTTCAAGAAAACAAGAGTCAACGACAAGAGTCAGTCTGCGCGAAGGTTCGCGCAGACAGACTCTGTAATTTGTGTACCTACGATTGGACTTGAAACCACTGAAAGATGGACGAGTATAATAGCATTTTTATCTCGGAGTTGTTGGAAAGTGGCGAGCAACTGGCCAATACACGGCGACAACAGCTATCCCGCCGTCGATATTTACGACTTGAGCAAAACAGAAGTCATTAAAAACTTCAGACTAAATAAAGATTTAATAAGGGTTCTAATACTTAGATCCATTGACTCCTGTAATTCAGGATACCACTAAAATAGACCTGAAAACGAAGGTAAATAATTGTTTGCTTCATAATTTTATTAGTCACTGATGACAGACAGTCAGCTGTCAAACTGATTATTTTTACACTAAACGTTTCGTTTTACTTTGGCTTTGCACGGGACTTATTCAAATTTAATATATAAATTATGTCCTAATTTTAAGTGTTTCTCATAATTATGTTCACTTGTTTGTTTGTGAAACCAATAAATACTTTTTCTTCCTTTCTTTCTTTCTTTTATACTTAAATAATTAGGTTTAGTCAGCGTTTTAAAACAAAATCATTCATTCACTCATAGCTACCTAAAACGGAACGCGCGATTCTTCATAATGGTAACATTAGCTTCACTCGACTCGAAATTTTCGTGACATTTATTTCTATTTTGACTGAGAATACGGAATTCTGCTCAATTAGAAATTTTTTGGTAGAGATAGAGATATTTTTGATAGACATAGAGATAGACTTACGAACTCGAACTCGAGATAAATGTCGAAAATCGAGAATTGGCCCCCAGGGTGTTATCGTAGGTATATTTAATAGTAAGAGATACCTATAGTAATTTTCACTTTAATATAATCTAAGCCAATCTTATATTATAAAGAGGAAAGATAAGATTTTTTGTTGGTTACGATTTAACTTAATTTAAGTATGTTGGATAGTCGATTTATCGAGAAAGGTTTTAAGTTATATTTATGTGACGCAGACGAAGTTGCGTGGGTCAGCTAGTATCATTATAAATGTCTATCTAAAATATATGTGCTACTAATATTATAAAACTCCTAGTTTCTGTTAATGTAATCTTAATAACACAATTGGTTATGGGCCCAGCCCAGCGTAATAATCTGGATTACTGCAAAGAAATATAAAACCGTAAGTTCTATAATATAAAACGTACATATTTCAATTGTAACGGTTTTGAGCTACGGGAAAAACAAAATGGAGGTTTCATTAACGACCAGTTCAAAATTCAAAGGCGAAAATTGGCCGTTATGGAAATTTGAAACTCAAGTGAATTTGAAGGGTCGAGGGCTGTTTAATATGAGTGTGATACGTGACTTAGAAAAGTGTAACATCTAATATCACGTCCCCGTAAGCTTATGAATTCTAAACATTTAACCACGAATGCACGCCACCTCGAAAAACTGAACTACGAATGCACGCCGCCTCGAAGAACTTCACAACGAATGCACGCCACCTCGAAAAACTTCACAACGAATGCACGCCACCTCGAAGAACTGAACACCGTAGACATGCGATCTCGAATAACTAAATCTCTAATTCAGCTATTCGAAACACTTAACCACGAATGCACGCCACCTCGAAAAACTGAACAACGAAAGCACGCTACCTCGAAAAACGTAACGCCGTAGCCGTACACACGGCTACACATCAAGCTATACAAAACCAGTTAATCTTGGCCTCACTTTACTAGATCTTTTCGCACAACGAACGATCAGATTATACTGGTTTTGTATAGCTTGATGTGTAGCCGTGTGTACCATCTCGAATAACTAAACCTCAAAAAGACATCGTAAAATACTTTATTCAACAATCAACCAAAATAAACATTTAATAAAAAAAAGTCAAATTATGTAACATTCAACCAATAAAATATATATGATATTCAGGGGACTATTTCAAGACATTTTGTAAGCAGCTAGACCAATCTGAGAGGCCAGTCATCTCCCCAGACACACATATAGTCCCATCGGGGTTGCGGGTTGTTCGAAAGATATACCGCGGCCTCGACGCAAAGGGCTAAGAAGGAATATGGGTGGTTTTTAGTCAGTAGAAGTCAGGAGTCATTCATTTGATGATTTCCCAGCCCCAAAAAAAAGGGCACACTTAGAGTGTCGCTATTTGTATGAGTACAAGCGCGATAATAAGATCATATCACTGTCATGAACCGATTCACATGAAATTCACATTTTATTTTTAATTTAAATGAGTACACCTCGGAGGTGGCGTATCGTCATGAAAAAACATTTTTTTTTTGTTTCATTGTCACATAATTTGTTTTTTTTCTGAAATGTTTACTTTTGTTGATTGTATCGTCATGAAAATACATTTTTTTTGGTTCATTGTCACATAATTTGTTTTTTTCTGAAATGTTTACTTTTGTTAATTGTATCGTCACGAAAAAACATTTTTTTTTTTGGTTCATTGTCACATAATTTGTAATAATAAAAATAATTATGTTAAAAAGTATAGTCTTTAATTTACATCAAAATTTGGTTTGACTCGCTACGGAAACATTCATACAACCAAATAATTATAAAAATATTTTGAGGCCGAGTTATCTAAAGTGATCATTGGGGCCGTTCTATCACACAGTTTAGGGTACAATTACGGCACAAACTACCAGGAGAATAGAAGTAGGCAGGAGGTATTTAAAACATTTTTTTTAGTGATGATACAAAGGATAAAACTATAAAAGCAAATAATATTATATTAAGGAATAATTTAGATTTGATTTAAAGATTCCAATACCTCCTTCCTACTTCTGTTCTCCTGGTAGTTTGTACCTGACTGACTTTACTACCTATCCTTTTTTTTGCATATCCAAAAAAAAAATGTTTTCAATACCGTACCTCCCCACCTACTTCAAAAATGTTTTAAATATCCTCCTGCCTACTTCTATTCTCCTGGTAGTTTGTGCCGTAATTGTACCCTAAACTGTGTGATAGAACGAATGAGAAACTTGAGTCCCGCTGGTTAAATTACGATTTTGTTACACTCTTTATCGTAGAACTAGTGGGAATGATGAATGAAATGCACATGATAAGGCCATTTTTTTATTTTCTAGTTAATTGTGTTCTAAAAGATCTATCATAATCCATTAAAACATTTTAAAAATCCATGACATGTTTTATTTTTATTTCCATATTTTAAAAATAAAAACCAGCATTCATGGACACTGCGAACGAACGAAACTTTTTTTCCCGATCGTCAACAGTGTTGACGACAGGAACGAAAGGTGTTACCGAACGGGAATTACCCGAAATAATAAGTAGCGTTCGTCAACACTGAACGAACGAAACTTTTTTTTCCCGATCGTCAACAGTGTTGACGAAAGGATGTTACCGAGCGGGAATAACCCGGTCATTTAAGCCCCCCATGGCCCCAACGATTCTACTAAGTGTCTGTCATTTTAACCCCCATGGCAGACAACGTGTTAAATGTTTATTTTGGTTGATTGTTGAATAAAGTATTTTACGATGTCTTTTTGAGGTTTAGTTATTCGAGATGGTACGGCTACGGCGTTACGTTTTTCGAGGTAGCGTGCTTTCGTTGTTCAGTTTTTCGAGGTGGCGTGCATTCGTGGTTAAGTGTTTCGAATAGCTGAATTAGAGATTTAGTTATTCGAGATCGCACGTCTACGGTGTTAAGTTCTTCGAGGTGGCGTGCATTCGTTGTAAAGTTTTTCGAGGTGGCGTGCATTCGTTGTGAAGTTCTTCGAGGTGGCGTGCATTCGTTGTTCAGTTTTTCGAGGTGGCGTGCATTCGTTGTGAAGTTCTTCGAGGCGGCGTGCATTCGTAGTTCAGTTTTTCGAGGTGGCGTGCATTCGTGGTTAAATGTTTAGAATTCATAAGCTTACGGGGACGTGGTATTAGATGTTACACTTTTCTAAGTCACGTATCACACTCGTTTAATATTTTGTCGGGGACCAAGATAAAACCGAATGATGGCAAAGAAAAAGAATGTGAAGAGTGGGTTGCACTGGATGCCAAAGCCCAAGAAATTATTGTCTCGCGGATGCAGTATGGGCCGCTCGCACACATTCAGTCGTGTGAGACGTCAGAGGAGATGTGGACGAAGTTGAAGTCAGTATCATCATTTCAGCCAAAAGACGTCCACTGCTGGACATAGGCCTCCCCCAGGCGTCGCCACATTGACCGGTCCCGTGCGTCTCTCATCCAGCGGGTTCCTGCAACCTTGACCAGGTCATCGGTCCACCTAGTGGGAGGCCTTCCAACGCAACGTCTTCCGGTTCGCGGTCGCCATTCCAGAACTTTTCGGCCCCATCAGCCATCCGTTCTGCGAGCAATGTGCCCTGCCCATTGCCACTTAAGTCTGGCGATTCTTCGGGCTACGTCGGTAACCTTGGTTCTCATGCGGATGTCCTCATTTCTGATTCGATCACGCAAGGAAACTCCGAGCATAGCCCTCTCCATTGCCCTTTGGGTGACTTTGAGCTTTCTGATGAGGCCCATTGTGAGCGACCACGTTTCGGTCCCGTATGTAATCACTGGCAACACACACTGGTCATAGACTTTCGTCTTGAGACACTGGGGTAAGTTTGACGAGAAGATACCGCGCAACTTCCCGAACGCTGCCCAGCCTAGTCGGATTCGACGATTGACCTCTTTCTCGAAGTTAAATCTACCCAACTGGACCGTTTGTCCCAGGTAGACATAATCGCCCACAACTTCGAGCGTAAAGTCTCCGATCTTGATAGGAGTGGGTGTTACATGAACACAACATAACCTTGGTTTTGTCCATGTTCATTTTAAGACCCACTCTTTCGGAAGCTCTACTGACTAAGTACCTTGTGACGTAATTTTCACAAAAAAAATACGATATTAAATATGAATTATTTCCATGACCCGGCAGAATCGGCACTGGCAGACCTGATTTTTTTTAAGTGTTTAAGTGTCGGTTAACGATCTAAAGATAGCCTATTGGGGTACCTGATGAGGTAGGTATTTTTGCAGCCGGCTCTCCCAATATATGAAATGGTTTAGGCGCAGAACGTCAGAAACATAATATAAGCAGTGGAAAAGTGAAAAACAAGCTAAGTGTAGTACCTATAAAGCAGTAAATTTCACTCGAGGGTAAGTACAGATTACTAAACTCGTGTGGTTCACGGCCCTACGCTTTGCGTCGGGCCTCAAATGCACACTCGATTAGTAATCTGTGCCTTACTCCCCTTGGTGAATAAATAGCTATTTAAAGTTACCGGAAAATTTTGACGTACCGCCTAAAAAAACCTGTAAGTTATAGAAGTCAATATACGGTTTAAGACAGGCGCCACGTTGTTGGTATGATAAGTTTCATAACTTTATTATCAGTCAGAATTTTCAGAAAACGTGTAGCGATCAATGTAGGTATGTATTGTTTTAAAAACGATAATAATATGGTTTACGTTTAAATTTTTGTGGACGATATTTTAATCACAGGGTTTGGTCCAGTGGTACAAAATATCATGAACGAAATGTCTAAAGCTTTCAAAATGAAGTATTTGGGATTGGTGAGTAGCTATCTCGGTATTCAAATTCGTCATGACGTAGAAAAAAGTATTGTCTCTCTGAACCAGACCCAGTATTTGAAAAATATTCTAGACAAGTTTAACATGTCTGATTGTCATGGTGTGTCCACGCCGATTGATTCAAATATAGATTTGTCTAAACTGCAAAAGGATAAATCTTCAATTGAATATCGGTGTAGACAGGTCATTGGCTGCTTAATGTACGCCATGCTGGGCACTAGGCCTGATCTTTGTGTGTCTTAAACGCGTCTTAAGATATGTTAAAGCCACTATTGACTTAAAACTGATGTACTACAGAAACAAAAACAGCAATGTACATAAAGGCTACGCTGACACTGACAGGGGTGGAAATCTAGACAGGAAGTCGACTAGTGGTTATTGTTTCTATGTTTACGAAAACCTTGTAGCTTGGTTTTCTAAAAAGCAGTCTACAGTAGCCCTTTCTTCCTGCGAGGCAGAATATGTCGCTCTAGCGGCTGCTGTCAGTGAAGCGTGCTGGCTTCGATCTTTACTTTTGAAATGTATTTTTCTGAATCCTTAGTTGTTACTATGTTTGAAGATAACCAATCGACTATTCGGTCTTGTAATTCTCTTGTCCAACCAAAAAGAATGAAACATTTTGGACATTAAGTACCATTTTATAAAGGAAAGGCTATCTAGTGGTCATATTAAAATCTGTTATGTATGTTCAAAAGAACAAGTAGCTGACATCTTGACAAAGCCTCTATCAGCTCAAGAATTTAAAAATGCTAGAGTTCTTTTGTTTGGATGTTAAGTACTAGTATAGATATTTTCCTAATGAGGGTCCTTGTAAAGGCCTGTCCTAACTATTTAAGTTAAGAAGTTGTCTGTTAAGTTATATATGCTGTTTTATGTACTTAACACATACTTTTATTGAGGGGGGCTGTTGTTAAAAAGTCAATAAAAGTAGGTTTTAGTTTGTTCTGTTTATGCTCTTTCTGTCAATTTTTATATTCATTATTATATCATTATAAATGTCTATCTAAAATATATGTGCTACTAATATTATAAAGTTTCTGTTAATGTAATCTTAATAACACAATTGATACTTTTCTTTTTAAAATTGATTGATTGATTTTTAAAAAGAAAAGTATCAAACAGATTTAAATATTTTATCATATCTTACAATTGCATCATGCTGATGTCTGATAAGTATTTGTATATAATATATAATACAACTGGTAGCTTGTTAGTGTTATAAGGTTAACAATTTTATTTATCTACTGGTAACTAATATCATTCTATGAGGGTGATGAGTCACATTGCTCGCATAAATAAACTAACTGTATTTCACCTAATAATGTACATTAATTCTAGAAACAAATGTATTTAACTATGCCGTGCGCGTACCATATGGTAAGCAACACTGATATAAGAAAGGTTCTCCGAAAACTCGAAACAATTCAGAGGAACAGGGTGATCACAAGATAATGGTTATGCAAAATCCTGAATCTTTCAACCTATTTTCTCATGAAAACTTACCGGTTAACCGTGCAGGAAACTTGCGTTGAAACTAAACTTATGCCAGCAATGACAAATTGAAAGTATGCCTCAGTCAGCTGTCAAAATCACAACCACGATTCATAGGGTCCTGCGACACGACACGACACTTTGTACATAAAGCTTGGCAAAAAAGTCTAGAAACGGAACTAATTTTTTTGTTTGCTGGCAACAATTAAAAACTTATGACGTTTGGTGTAAACAAAGTTCGAAAGTTTATTAAATTTATAATTGTGCCCTAAAAACGTGATTAAAGCAACTTATACTAATACAAAATGAATAAAACCATCCGAAGTGCTGGCAGAGCGATAATTTATAAGGTACAGCTTGTCTATAAAGTCATGAAATTAATGTTTGAGGAACTAACATTATTCAAAAGTAAGGCAACACTAAATCATGGTACATGATACATCAAATGTCATCGGCTGTCATCAACTTAATAATTATCTTGATAACTTTTGCATTTTTTAATGTTTTTCAAATCTACGTCGACAAAACTTCGAAAAAACGTGTTAAATATGAGGAAAACAAATAGGAGTGGAGCTCGGGAAAAGTATTTCAAAGTATATCAGCGATGTTTGTTAGAACACCAAGCTGACCAAATTTTATCAAATTTGGATGATATTTATACTCGAACAGCAGCTATAACAGGTATGTAATCGTGTTATTGTTTGTTTTTTATCTACCAGCCCCCCTATTGCGTATCTTTTTAACGTCAGTGGCTATCAGAAATGTCCATAGATTAACTGTAAATTGGTTATGGTTTGGTACATTTTTTTCTTAAAAACTCACCATTTGACAGTTATTTGATAGACATTATAAGTTATCCACTGTCATTAAAAGATACACAATAGGCCTGCAGAAGTCACAAATTTACTAAATATACGATTTTAAGACTAAAATAAGCATTGTTTACATTGCGCATTTATAGGTTAGATTGCAAATGTAAGTAGCTCATATTGTAGTGCGACGTTAACTTTTGATACTTTTGGGTAATCAAATTTACCGGTGATTTTAAATATGAATAAGTTTTAACATGTTTGAAATAAAAACAGTGCTATGTATTTTCTGTTAGATATTAGGTAGGTACATCTCTTTTTTAATCTTTCTTTCAGGAAAATCTGAGAGTACAGTGAGGCGTATTGTAGATGAAGGCAAACACAGATCAGGCCGTCCTAAGAAAGAAATGGATGACTTCAACATAAAATTTCGCTAAAACAGATCTGGATTTTAAATGTAGCCTAGAAGTCCTGCGTAAAATTTTGAAATCGATTGGATTTTCTTATAAGAAGATCAAAATAACAGAAAGGCTCTAATCGAACAACATATTGCAGCAAAACGGGCAAGAGAAAATGGGCATACAGTGGTACAAAAGTTAAAATATAACATTAATAAAAAATATGTACGAACATTTTTCTTTTATTTACTCATTTTTATTTCAATGAAGGTCGGAAGGAAAACATCGTGAGGAAATCTGGACTTATAATTATTATAAGTCTGAAATCGCCAACCCGTCTTGAGCATGCGTGGTGATCAGTGCTCGTGCCGTCTCTGTTGAGAAGAGGCCTTTGCCCAGCAGTGGGACAGTAATAGGCTGGTATTATCATTTATAATGAAGGTCGCATCTTTGTTTATGGTTTCTGTATTTTTTTTAAATAAGATAACATTTTAATTAAAACCAGGTTTGCTTCTAGTACAAAATAATGTGCTAGTATCAAAACCATTTTAGTCACACTATACAGGGTTGCTATGTGCACGAGTCTTCACGACCGCAGCGCCCTCATTTATTTTCATGACTTTATAGACAGGCTGTATATAGGCGATGTTTGGCAGAAAAAGAGGCCAAAACCATTCTCTCCGATCTCAACGATGTTTACCTAAGAACCGCTGAAATGACAGTTAAGTAACTGTTTGTTTTATTGTTTTTAGATGAATTAAGTGTTAATTTATGAACCCCATTCTGTTTTGACTTGCTTGCATACGAAATAAGTGGAATTTTGAACAATAATCATCGAGCACATAGGTTATGTTTACATTTTGTCTGACATTACCTTGGTATAGCGTGTCAGATTAATGTTGATACTTGAGTGGCGTACTGTGCACTATGTGAATTTAAATTCGATTTCTACATAACTTTATTATTGAATGTGATTTCAAGGTGATAACTGTTTGTTATATCATTAGAATTACAAATGTACCAAAAATGTATTATTTTTAATTTGTTATTTATTAACAACATAAATTAATATTTCATATGAATCACATAATAGAAGCAAAATGCATTTTTTTATGTATATTCATTTATTCACTTTAGGTAAATCAGTAAGCACCATAAGAAGAGTCGTCCTGGAAGGAGATCGAAACAAACAAAGGCGTATTTTCTACACCCGGAAAACATAGAAAAGGTCGTCTCAAAAAAGAGTTGGAAGATTTATTAGAATAAATTACAATAATTATTTCTACGCCTTTTTTAATCCCAGAAAAATTAAAAAACAGTGCTACTAACATATATTTATTTTTAGGTAGTTACATGAGGAGAATAAATTCTGGTTCAATAAATAAATTTTAAGTATAAAAAAAATAGTAATAAAAGTATCAAGACGATAGGTTGGTACGCGATACGGTCTCAACGGGTTGCCATATGAACAGCACAGTGGCGCCCCCCGGATTTTCTACTCTTTTTTGCCAAGCTGTACGTGCAACAAAACAGCCATTGGAAGATCTTTTGGTGCGTGGCAAAATTCAGAACTAACAGTGCCGTATTTCTTATCGAGCGCCGAAATATCGGGAACTCGAAACAATAAGTAAACATAGTCAAATATCTCGTTTCAGGTGATTGTTCATTTCATTAATAAGTATTTCATATGCACTGGCTCACTGGCTGGGAGCCTGAAACTTGTTTGAGCGAGGTCACCACAGAATTGTCCAATACATATACCGCCTTATTAATAAAAATAGTTAAACCTGGTTTAACTTACGCTTGGTTTATCTCGCATGCCGTCACTTTTTTTAAAATTATGTTTGAAGTGAGAGATGCGAGATAAACCAAGCGTAAGTTAAATCAGGTTTTACTATTTTTATTAATAAGGCGGTTAGTGTCCATTTCAACCGCGCAGCCACCTCATAAAACTTGATAAAACTTTGCCAAGAGTTAGTTGTTATTTGTTACTATACACACCTCTTTTCCTGAATTTGTTGCAAAAAAAATAAGACGCTATGACCGAAAACAGTTGGCCGGAGTGCAATACGTCATTATGAAAGTTACAACGTCGAATCACACGACGCCGAATGTTTGCGACAACGGATACTGTGAGGACGAAAACACGCAGTGACGCATCACGTTACAACGAATGCACGAGACTTCGAATCACGACACAACGAATGCACGTTACAACGAAAATCGTCACACCGAATCACGTGACCCCGAAATAACTTAACAACGAACGTATCACCGACAGCAAAACAGTAAAAAAAAATCAAAAAATTTTTTACTACCTTTTTTACATTGACGCATTGTTTATAATAAGGTGTAAGTACTTATAAGCTATACTTTCCCGGCAATATGTGGTTATACTATTGGTAAGTATTGATCGGCTATCTTGAAAATATTGCCGGCAACACGTGAAAATGCTTGGCCATACCAAACGTGTGGGTATAGCCGGGCCATTGCAATATGCAATTAACTGATGCATAATTTAAAGTAGTAAAAAAAATGATTTATTTTTTGTTTTGCTGTCGGTGATACTTTCGTTGTTACGTTATTTCGGGGTCACGTGATTCGGTGTAACAATTTTCGTTGTAACGTGCATTCGTTATGTCGTGATTCGAAGTCTCGTGCATTCGTTGTAACGTGATGCGTCGCTTCGTCCTCACAGTATTCGTTTGTCGCAAACATTCGGCGTCGTGTGATTCGACGTTGTAACTTTCGTAATGACGTATTGCACTCCAGTTGGCCGCTAGAACCGCCACTCGCCGTAGTGATCGCACGAAACTTAATAATACTGAAAAGCGAATGATGCATCAAAAGAAAGGTTTTCATTTGTTGGATTTGTTGCAAAAACAAAAAACGTCAAAAAGAAAATAAACAAATAGATATGCCTTAGTTTCTAGGTTATGGGTAGGTAGGTATCTTACCTTTGGATAGTTTGTCGCAGCGGATAAACCAGAAAAATACTAGAGAACAGGTTCAATAATTTGTTGAGAGTCGATTTTAGTTGGCCGCGCAGACAGCAATATGCCTAAAATACAATGGCGTTTATTTCGTTATTAAAAATAAGTTCAAGCTTAGTTAAAGTACGGATCGACAGACAACAAAACCTAGCTGGAATTAATGTGGCGAAAACAACTGCATTATTCTTATTTTAGAAGATACTAGTGACCCGCCCCGGCTTCGCACGGGTGCAAAAAAGGTATTAAAATTGAATCACTCTATCTATTAAAAAAACCGCATCAAAATCCGTTGCGTAGTTTTAAAGATTTAAGCATACAAAGGGACATAGGGACAGAGAAAGCGACTTTGTTTTATACTATGTAGTGATTTACAAAAATGAAGTAGTATGAAACTGTATTAGATTAGGGTGACCATGAATTTTCCCAATGAATCTTTTCAGGAAAAGAGGTGTTTAAAGTAACAAATAACAACTAACTCCTGGCAAACATCAAGTTTTATGAGGGTGACATAACACATTCGACTCCACCCCCATTTCATAGAACTCATGTGCCATCCCGCCATACATATTGCAAGTGGGCCCTCCAGGGGGGTCACTGGCATTACGTTTGGGAAAATGTGAGCCCTCCAAAAAATAAGTGGTGCTCAACCTTTTGTGGTTTTTTTAAATCTTGTAGAATCTTTCGTTGGTCTAGTGTTCACAAACGCGACTGGTGATCATGAGATCGTGGGTTCGATTCCCGGGTCGGGCAAAGTGTTATTGGGTTTTTCCATCTGGAATTTCTAGTAGCAGCCACGGAGTCTGGATTTGTGCTCGATTGATGGCAATGGGGTCGCCCCTTATTATGTGGGACTTGAACATAATTGGCGAAATGTGGGTGTACCTACTATTAGGTACACCTCTGCGCAACCCTTCGGGGATTACAGGCGTGATGTTATGTTATAATCAGTAAAAATTAAATTATCTAGCCTATCTGACCTCCACAACCCAGTTAGTACTGGGTAATGCGATCACCCGTCAAGTCCTGACCACCAGTCTTACCAAAAGTAAGACTGTAACCTACTAGTTGGAGACCATAACCTACTAGTCTTACCTTTGGTAAGACTGGTTGCTGACCAGTCTGACTAGTCTTACCTTTGATAAAACTGGTAGCAGACCAGTACTACTAGTCTTACCTGCGGTAAAACTGATTGCAGACCGGTCTTACTAGTCGTATCTTTGGTAGGACTGGTTGCAGACCAGTCTTACTAGTCTTACCTTTGATGAATCGGTTGTAGTGCTGACTTACTTTTGGTAAGACTGGTTGCAGACCAGTCTTACTAGTCTTACCTTTGGTAAGACTGGTTGCAGACCAGTCTTACTAGTCTTACCTTTGATGAAACTGGTAGCAGACTAGTCTTACTTTTGGTAAGACTGGTTGCAGATCAGTCTTACTAGTCTTACCTTTGGTATAACTGGTAGCAGGCTAGTCTTACCTTTGGTAAAACTGGTAGCAGTCTAGTCTTACTAGTCTACCTTCGGTAAGACTGACTGCAAACCAGTCTTGCTAGTCCTATGCTTGGTAAGACTTGTTGCTGCCCAGTTGTCAGACTTGACAGGTTGATCGTATCACCCAGTTGAAGCGACACCCAGTTAGACGAACTGGGTTGTGAAGGTCAGATAGGTAGTCGCTTCATGTAACGTACTACATCCGAACTGCATCGGGTAAGACTGGAAGCCGAGCCCAACATAGTTGGAAAAAGGCTAGGTGGATGATGATGGAAAGAGTAAAAGCATAGAAAATCCTACGTTAAATTGACTAAGAATGTATATACATATATACCTAAAACATGAAACATTTTCCGTTTTTATTTTATTTATTTTTTTCCGTTTTATTAAAAAAAAACATGAAATATGTTGAAACTGGTCTTTCCTTGAAACATTGGAAAAAATCTATAAATAACTATTTTTAGAAAATATTGAAAATCGTACCAATGGTTTTCCACCTCTGAAATAGAATCTACAGAAGAGGTAGAAAATTAATTAAAAATAAAAGTGCTTGTAATTTAAAACCACGGCGTATTCTTATAAATCTTGTTAAAATATACAATTTTTTTTATTTTTACATTATTTCATGCTGTTTTCGCAAAGAAAACCCTACATTTAAAATGAGCCCTCCAGGAGGGCTCCCGGCATCGGTGATACGATTTGAGTGAGCCCTCCAGGGGGGCATTACAGGACATTACACCATTGAGGTCTATCGTACTAGAGAAGCTATTTCAAACAAAAAATGTGCGCGCACTTGATGACAGCGGGGCAGGCGGGGGGTGTCATGTTCTCATAGATTACTATCAATACGTGCAGATGCGACATAATGTTATTATTCTGCCTACTTGATATTGTACGTATGTATGTACTTAGAAAATAAATAAAAACTTACTTAAACTGTAACAATAATTTTTATTTTATCTGTGATTGAATGTTGATGGCTGATTCAGTAAATTTTGATTCAAATTTGCAAATACTTCTTTCCTAATTAAATGCTTTACGGTGTTTACGGACATATAACTAAAATCACATTTCAGGACAAGACCACTTTGCCGTATTAAATTACGTACCTATGATAGATGTGTGAAGTGGAAGTTTAGTATAGTCAAACTATCAATGCAATCTTCACATTTTAACTTTTTTATTAATTGTCTTGATACATAAGCAAATATTATACAACCTACTATCAATTTTGACTCGCATGTAGAGGATTCGTGGCCAAGCATTGAATACGTCGATAGTGTCTGGTCTGAGCATTTTATTCTTTGAAATTCACGTAAAAATGGCCGCTGCGATGACATATTGCAATGGAAAAAATATAATTAAATTATGTGTGTTTTAAATATAATAGTTATATTTACTGGTGAAAAGTCACTCCTTGGCTTTTACTTATATTTATTGAATTATTTCTACAGTATCTAAATGCACACGAAGGCATAATTTAGACAAGAAAACTTTACTCAAATATGTCATGTCGCAGCAACCGCTCGGCATAGACTAAATGAGGTTCAGTGCACGAACCGAAACGTGTGTTACAAAAAATCTAGTTGAGGCGTCTCCTCTAGTGCGTAGTACATTATACCTCAATGCATTACACATTGAGATGTACTTCAATGACATTACATCTAAAATTTTCAAATTATTATTACACTGCGTGTGGCCCTGCTCTAAACCGTTAAAATATCCAACATAATGTATTCTTCTCTCTACTCAGAAAGAAGTTAACCCCGACTGAAAAGCAAAAAACAAGCATATTTTAAATTAAACAAAATTTGGAAGCAGGCGGGGTCCATTCCATTTCCATAATTTAATATTTAAATGAACAGATTCCAAGTTTTTTTTTAATTTTAAATGTGCTTGCTTTTTAGTTTTTTGAGTCGGGTTTTTAACTTTTTTATTTCCAACTGATAGAAGCCATGCCATGACAAAAGTGTCTGTCGTTGCAATTTGACTACCAATTAAATACTTTACTCTTTGGCCGCGTTCCGTATTACAAAATAATCGCTCACAGCGCTCACGTCTATATTTTGCGTTCCGAATTAGATATCACGATTATGACAGCTAAGAGCTGTCTGTCATCAATTCGGAACGCTCGTAAACGCGTTTACAGTGCTCACTCGTCACGTGATAACAAAAACATAACCTGCATGAGAGAAATTCGTCGCCCGTTAGGCTCGTCTTGTATATTTACTTGAATACTCATGGTTATGAGACTCCAAAAAGATTTCAAAGAACTAATTGAATGTATTTGTGCGACTCCAGCCAGTGAACCTCAGCTGTGAACACACACACACACCCACGCATCAGACATCTGTCATTTTTTACTTTGATTTTGACAGCGCTCACGGTGATATTTATTTGGGGCATGGTCGGTGTAATCGCAAGATGGCGCATGTCATGACGTCATCTATGACGATTCAAGGGACATCGATATCGCGCTCACAGTAATTCGGTACGGGTTTATGGACGCTCAAATCGATTACAGCGTAATTCGGAACGCACGCTTTGAATTTGACATTTGCATTGAAGTGTCAAACTGTCAAAATGTACAATTGTACACTCGTCATCCATCGTCTCTCAGCCAGCAGTAAGCATCTGGCATTCTTTATTTAAATCAAATAAATAGATTTTATGAAATCAGTAAATTCAGAAAATTATATCTTCAGTAATGGCACTGTCCTCGGCTTTTTATAAGTTCTATAAAAGCTTAAGGAATAAGGACGTCACAAAGCAATTTTGTGGTTATTTACAATACGCAACGAGTAGTAGCCTAATTATTATAAATGAGGATATTGATGCGAATGCATTGAAGCCTGTATCTGAAGACTTATCCACTATCACCCCTCATTTTCCAAACACGTTCAATTTAGCAGCATATGTAAATCAATCTGAAACATTGAAGAATTTAGTTAACCTTAATGTAAATATAAGTAAAATCGAAAAAAAACCTTACATAGTTGAAAAAATTTTAAAATTGGATTTTGAAAAAGACATGAAAAACCATTTAATAAATTTGAATGACTTCGTTGGAATGGAAGAAATTGGTAATTTTTTAACCAAGAATCCAATGATTTTATGTGAACCATTAGAAGACCTGCAAGTTCGAGTTAATTATTTATACTCAAAAGGTTTCAAAGAAACTGAAATCAAGAGGATTATTATTAAAAATCCTTTCTGGTTGATGTACAGGTAAGTTTATTCATAAATATAGAAATAAAAGCTAGTTTATCCCTTTAGAATGTGGGAAGTTTGCCACAAATTCAGCACAAATCCCACAATCAAAAAGATCCAGCATCTTATTGGATAACCATTCAATCACATTTTCTTGTCAGATTCAGCCAACAGTGGACACTTTATCATTTGTCGACTATATCCTACTGTGGCCCTTAAAAGGTCAAGATGGATTAAATACTTTTTAATCTTATAATAATTCATAAGACTCAATACTTTCTGCTATCACTTTTACCTGCTATACCATACCACCTTCTGAATTAAGGTGAGAGTAAGAATGACGGGTGTATTGTTGCAGAATTGAATATGTTATATATAAAAGGTTAGTACTAGCAATGTACCTGAATGTACCTTTAATGAAATTCAAAGTACCTCCACGAAACCAGAACAATTACAAATATAAACTGAGCCGCGGACCTGACAGTCAGAATGACGGGTGAATCTGTTAATGATGTGATAGATATGTTATGGTTACCTAAAATATTTACCAGAGTTTAGTACCTTCAATGTACCTCATAAAATATAATCTGAAAACAAAATGTGACAAGTAATTAATGAGAAAATCAAAAAACCAATTTTGGCGCCTACCATTTTTTCATAGCAATATCTCGCACCTCCTCCACTCAAATTAATAGTGTCGTAAGTGAAAAATTCAACCTCGAGAAAAAGTTTGAAAGGAGAATGACCAAAAGCAGTACCATAGTCCAGTCAAATTAGGTAGGAATCTCGGAATTTGAGATACCCAGCTACAAACTTGTATAAAGTTGTATTTTGACATCCTAAACGTTGCCTCAAAACTTACATATGGTAGGATGTCCGCATCAATTAAAAATCTAAGGTCAAAGGTCACAAAAATCGTTTTTTTTGCAAATATCTCGTTTCCTATGGGATTTTCGCTATTTGTGTTTATGATCAATATTGTAGAGAATTAAATTCCCTACAATTTGTGATTCAATAATTTTCTTTACGGCGATACAGAAGAGGACTTTGAAATACTATAGCAGTCGGAAGAGGACGATGAAGAAAAAGACGATAATTCAAATTACTGGCTTTTTTCCGCGGCTTCGCCCGCGTATATGTGTGAAAATAGCCCACGAGACGTACCAGAATGATAAATATACCAAATTTTATGGTATAAATTAAACTACAAAAATGACGATTTCATAATACAAAATTCATCTCCTTTTAACTCCCTTAGGGGCTGAGTTTCGAAAAATCCTTCCATAATCCTTGTCTACATTACAAAGAAAACCTCTGTAGAAAATTTCAGCTTTCTAGGTCCAAGGGTTTGGAGTTGATGAGTCAGTCAGTCGGTTAGTCAGTCAGTAAGCTAGGAAATTGTTTTTTTTTTAAATTTTATTTTGCCATGGCAGTTGAATAGGCCTTTGGTGTAGGATGCAACTTGCGTCGTCACCCTTGCGCCATCCCATCTTCCTACCGGTTGACCTTAAATTATGCTCTAAGCGCCGCGCTCTCCACCCCGTATCTCGAAAACGATACAAACAACGTATAAAAATAATTTGAAACAAAAGTTGTAGGGAATTTAATTCTCTACAATATTGATCATAAATACAAATAGCGAAAAACCCATAGGAAACGAGATATTTGCAAAAAAACGATTTTTGTGACCTTTGACCTTAGATTTTTAATAGATGCGAACATCCTACCATATGTAAGTTTTGAGGCAACGTCATTGAGGTATAATGTACTACGTACTAGAGGAGACGCCTCAACTAGATTTTTTGTAACACGTTGCGGTGCGTGTACTACACCTCATTTAGTCTATGCCGAGCGGTTGCTGCGACATGACATATTTGAGTGAAGTTTTCTTGTCTAAATTATGCCTTCGTGTGCATTTAGATACTGTAGAAATAATTCAATAAATATAATTAAAAGTCAAGGAGTGACTTTTCACCAGTAAATATAACTATTATCTTTAAAACACACATAATTTAATTATATATTTTCCATTGCAATGTGTCATCGCGGCGGCCATTTTTACGTGAATGTCAAAGAATAAAATTCTCAGACCAGATACTATCGACGTATTCAATGCTTGGCCACGAATCCTCTACATGCGAGTCAAAATTGATAATAGGTTGTTTATTATTTGCTTATGTATCAAGACAAATAATAAAAAAGTTAAAATGTGAAGATTGCATTGATAGTTTGACTATACTATAAACTTCCACTTCACACATCTATCATAGGTACGTAATTGAATACGGCAAATTGGTCTTGCCCTGAAATGTGATTTTAGTTACATGTCCGTAAACACCGTAAAGCATTTAATTAGGAAAGAAGTATTTGCAAATTTGAATCAACATTCACTGAATCAGCCATCAACATTCAATCACAGATAAAATAAAAATTATTGTTACAGTTTAAGGACGCGTTCTCGTTTTTCTACAAATGTAAGTGGTTTTTAGGTACCCTTTTAACGTATAAGCAATCACAAATGTGAAGATATCGTGGTCTTCATTTAAAGATAATTTATTCGTCTCCAGATTGGCATCAAAAGAATTGTATGACTTCATACAAAAATTTCGCACAAATACGTTTTTCCCATCACAATAATCGCAGAAAATGTAAAAAAGTAGGGTCCGAATAGGTACCATTTTAGGTAGATTTACAGCATATTAGAACTCCAAAATTATAATGAATTGCGGTACATATAATCCTTATCCAGAGCTAGATTGACCCGACACTATACCGAAGACATCCCGGACGTCAGCCTGTACGAGATTAGGATGGCTCTGAAACAGCTTAAAAACAACAAGGCGCCGGGTGATGACGGAATTACGGCCGAACTTCTGAAGGCGGGTGGCAAACCGGTCCTTAAGGCCCTACAGAAGCTGTTTGATTCCGTCATACTCGAGGGGAAAACGCCACAGGCTTGGTGCAGGGGTGTGGTGGTGCTCTTCTTCAAAAAGGGTGACAATGCCCGGTTGAAGAACTATAGGCCCATCTCACTTCTAAGCCATGTCTACAAGTTGTTTTCAAGAGTCATCACGAATCGTCTCGCACGCAGGTTTGACGATTTCCAGCCTCCCGAACAAGCCGGATTCCGAAAAGGCTTCAGTACCGTATACCACATACATACGCTGCGGCAGGTTATACAGAAGACCGAAGAGTATAACCTGCCTCTCTGTTTAGCGTTTGTGGACTACGAGAAAGCCTTCGATTCGATCGAGACTTGGGCTGTGCTGCAGTCTCTCCAACGGTGCCAAATCGACTACCGGTACATCGAGGTGTTGAAGTGTTTGTACAAAAACGCCACCATGTCAGTCCGACTTCAGGACCAGACCTCGGAACCTATCCTTCTGCAGCGCGGTGTGAGACAGGGAGACGTCATATCTCCGAAACTGTTTACCGCTGCATTGGAGGATATCTTCAAGGTTCTGGATTGGAGAGGACTTGGCATCAACGTCAACGGCGAGTACATCACTCACCTTCGGTTTGCCGACGATATAGTGGTCATGGCTGAGACCATGGAAGACCTCAGTGCAATGCTCGATGACCTCAGTAGAGCTTCCGAAAGAGTGGGTCTTAAAATGAACATGGACAAAACCAAGGTTATGTTGAATGTTCATGTAACACCCACTCCTATCAAGATCGGAGACTCTACGCTCGAAGTTGTGGACGATTATGTCTACCTGGGACAAACGGTCCAGTTGAGTAGATCTAACTTCGAGAAAGAGGTCAATCGTCGAATCCGACTCGGCTGGGCAGCGTTCGGGAAGTTGCGCCGTATCTTCTCGTCCAACTTACCCCAGTGTCTCAAGATGAGTGCGATCAAATTATCTTGGCAGCTCTGAACATAGGCTTTGCGAAATTTTACGCATGTAAACTTCGATCAATAATGTACTAGATTCCCGATAAGCGCTTCAAAAACGGCCCGAAATATAAGACCACAAACGTATTTGTGGTCTTATTTCAAATCAGTATGGTCCAATCATAGCCAACATTAAGACGTCAAAATACCGCAGTATGCGTTCAAAAACTGCGTAAATAACCACCGTAACACCAAGGTTTTGGAAGGAATATCTTTTTTTCGGTAATTTAATATCATTATGTGCTTTTTCATAATATTTAAACATTTAACTGTAAATATAATTAAATCAGCGAATATTATAATTGTTTGGCCAATGTTTGCTACAACGCACCAACTATTGTATCATGTTCTTGAACAGGGAACGCTAGTTCCGCAATAGAATAAGCACGACATTGTACACAAAATGCTTTTAACTTATTATTATTGCTTAGAGTTTAAGTTTCATTTTAGAATGAATATTTTTGTACTGATGACTTTTTACTTTGGAGCGACATTTAAAATGTTTTGCTTCTAATCTTTCTCCGATGAAAGGGCTTAAATAAATATACTTTACAATGATAATTAAACGTTATGTTTACGTGTTAAGGTTTATAATCATCTGAAGTTGTTTCTTTTTTCTAAGATGCTATGTAGATGTTTACGTGTGTGCAAACGTGGCCACTTGAGCGACTTAGTTTTGTTCCTGATTAATCCTGATGCTTAATCTAGTACTATTATTGATCGAAGCATGTAAACTTGGGAATAAAACTGTTATTGCCAGATAAACCAATACTTAAACGATCAGAAAATATCTAATTTAAACAGTGAGAAATACAAATAAAATAAATATCATAACACTTTTATACATTCGTTGTAACAAAATGACCTGCACGAAGTTCGGAGCTGCCAAGATAATTTGATCGCACTGTACTCAAGACGAAAGTCTATGACCAGTGTGTGTTGCCAGTGATTACATATGGGACCGAAACGTGGTCGTTCACAATGGGCCTCATCAGAAAGCTCAAAGTCACCCAGAGGGCAATGGAGAGGGCTATGCTCGGAGTTTTCTTGCGTGATCGAATCAGAAATGAGGACATCCGCATGAGAACCAAGGTTACCGACGTAGCCCGAAGAATCGCCAGACTTAAGTGGCAATGGGCAGGGCACATTGCTCGCAGAACGGATGGCCGATGGGGCCGAAAAGTTCTGGAATGGCGACCGCGAACCGGAAGACGTTGCGTTGGAAGGCCTCCCACTAGGTGGACCGATGACCTGGTCAAGGTTGCAGGAACCCGCTGGATGAGAGACGCACGGGACCGGTCAATGTGAGAGACGCACGGGACCGGTCAATGTGGCGACGCCTGGGGGAGGCCTATGTCCAGCAGTGGACGTCTTTTGGCTGAAATGATGATGATGATGACATAATATAATCCTTTAGATGTTCAGATATTTTTTTTTTGTATTTAAATCAATGTATTTTGCAAATTATTACCTACTAGCGGACGTCCCGCGGTTTCACCCGCGTAGATCCCGTTCCCGTGGGAATACAGGGATAAAAAGTAGCCTATGTTACTCAGGGTGAATGTAGCTTTCCAAGGGTGAAAGAATTTTTGAAATCGGCCCAGTACTTTTTGAGCCTATTCATTACAAACATACAAACATACAAAAATAGGTACAAATCTTTCCTCTTTATAATATTAGTGTAGACAATAAAAACACTTGTCAATTTCTTCATACATTTTGCTCTCGGGATAATGCGCTCGGCCGCCGTCGTCGTGAGTGGACCTATGTCGGATTTTACCAGAAATTCGTGTTGAAAAAGATCGCTGTACGTACACAAAATATTTGACTGACCAAACATGATACTTTACGTATTTTGTAGGGACTACGGACAACCAAGATTTTATTCATCGTTTTTTTTAGAAGTAAAAACACATAACGCTCCCTTTGGGATTCGCCAGAGTCGGGTAGAAAGGGATTATATAATTCGCACTTCGTTTCGAACTTGATGGAGTGACCTCAAGGTCTGGAACTAATAAACGAGTTGAGCTAAGTATGCCGTGTTTGGGCTCGTTTTGTTAGTTACTTTGAGATCTTACCTCCGGACTCCATGGAGTGATCTGAAGGTATACTTTGAAGACTTTTACTGGAACTAATAAACGTGTTGAGCTAGGCATGCCGTGTTTGGGCTCGTTTTGTTAGTTACTTTGAGATCTTACCTCCGGACTCAATGGAGTGATCTGAAGGTATACTTTGAAGACTTTTACTGGAACTAATAAACGAGTTGAGCTAGGTATGCCGTGTTTGGGCTCGTTTTGTTAGTTACTTTGAGATCTTACATCCGGACTCAATGTAATTACCTGAAGGTATACTTTAAAGACTGTTACTGGAACTTATAAACGAGTTGAGCTAGGTATGCCGTGTTTGGGCTCGTTTTGTTAGTTACTTTGAGATCTTACCTCCGGACTCAATGTAATGACCTGAAGGTATACTTTGAAGATTTTTACTGGAACTAATAAACAAGTTGAGCTAGGTATGCCGTGTTTGGGCTCGTTTTGTTAGTTACTTTGAGATCTTACCTCCGGACTCAATGGAGTGATCTGAATGTATACTTTGAAGACTTTTACTGGAACTAATAAACGAGTTGAGCTAGGTATGCCGTGTTTGGGCTAGTTTTGTTAGTTACTTTGAGATCTTACCTCCGGACTCAATGTAATGACCTGAAGGTATACTTTAAAGACTGTTACTGGAACTTATAAACGAGTTGAGCTAGGTATGCCGTGTTTGGGCTCGTTTTGTTAGTTACTTTGAGATCTTACCTCCGGACTCAATGTAATGACCTGAAGGTATACTTTGAAGATTTTTACTGGAACTAATAAACAAGTTGAGCTAGGTATGCCGTGTTTGGGCTCGTTTTGTTAGTTACTTTGAGATCTTACCTCCGGACTCAATGGAGTGATCTGAAGGTATACTTTGAAGACTTTTACTGGAACTAATAAACGAGTTGAGCTAGGTATGCCGTGTTTGGGCTCGTTTTGTTAGTTACTTTGAGATCTTACCTCCGGACTCAATGTAATGACCTGAAGGTATACTTTAAAGACTGTTACTGGAACTTATAAACGAGTTCAGCTAGGTATGCCGTGTTTGGGCTCGTTTTGTTAGTTACTTTGAGATCTTACCTCCGCACTCAATGTAATGATGAATGAAGGTATACTTTAGGACAGATGCGGGAATAGACACTTGCGCGACTGAACTTTTGCGCGACTTAATGGCCACTGAGCTTTACTCTGTAAAGTAAGCATAACATCACGCTTGTTATTACTTGAAGGTGGATTTTTTTGGTTTTTCCGTCATTGGTGTCGTTTTCATGGTTTTTGGGGTCGCTGATTACGAAAATGAGGTCAAAATGATAATCCAAGATGGCGGCCAGGATTTTTTTTGGTTTTTCCGTCATTGGTGTCGTTTTCATGGTTTTTGGGGTCTCTGATTACGAAAATGAGGTCAGAATGAAAATCCAAGATGGCGGCCAGGAAAATTTTTGGTTTTTCCGTCATGGGTGTCGTTTTCATGGTTTTTGGGGTCGCTGATTACGAAAATGAGGTCAAAATTAAAATCCAAGATGGCGGCTAGGAAAATTAGTAATAATAATAATAATATATTGTTAGGAGGTTCCTTTCTCTGGAGCCCTGACCGCCGGTAGCTTGGACCCTGTTCCCGATCCCGGTGGGCTACAATTTTTTATATTTTTAAATGTTTTTTTTATTGTTTTTATGAGAAATATTTAAAAATGTAATAAGTTTGTGTAAAGATAAATAAAGGAAATAATAATATAATAATAATTGGTGGAAATAATATGGGTAGTTGATAAAAAGGTGACGGTGGTAGAGATGATGGGAGTAAATCATGAAATAGTTGTTGGCTAGAAGAACAGGGTGGTGGAGATGACAGGAGAAGTTTTCGAGAGAATGAAAGTGATGAAGATGACAGGGGTTGTTGTTGAAAGGGGGATGGTGGTAGAGATGACGGAGGTAGTTGTTGAAAACATGATTGTGGTGGAGATAACATAGGTAATCGATGATAAAGTGATGGTGGTGGTGGAGAAGTCGGGGGTACGAGAGGAGAGAAGGATGGCGGTGTAGATGTGTGGGGTTGTTGGTGAGAGGAAGATGGTGTTGGAGATGACGATGGTTGTTGACAAGAAGAGAATGGTAGCAAAGATGATGGGCGCAGTGTCGACGATGGTGGTGGTGGTCTATGAGTGTTTATTAAAATAGGAGAAGGTGGATCGGAGTAAGAAATTTCTTGGTTGGAACTTCTTTGTTGGCTGATGATAACTAGATGGACTGAAAATGTTTGTTTTTATTGAAAATCAAACATTTTATTTTATCAATACAACCTCCTTTTAAAATTAAGTATTCTTAAATGTTTGTAAACGCACCCACAATACAGGCCAAATTCCTAGTGGGGCAACGATAAAAAAAACCCTATTTGAAAATCAAATCCCTGACGCATAATGTCGTTAAAAAAATAAGAAAATAATTATTATTATATTTTGATCTAGAACCATGCGACTTTTTGGTATGGTAGTCCAGTGAAATTAGAGACTCCTTGGAATTTCAGATACCCAGCTACAAACTTGTTTATAGTTGTATTTTGGCATCCTAAACGTTGCCCATTGAGGTATAATGTACTACGTACTAGAGAAGCTATTTCAAACAAAAAATGTGCGCGCACTTGATGACAGCGGGGCGTGCGGGGGGTGTCATGTTCTCATAGATTACTATCAATACGTGCAGATACGACATAATGTTATTATTCTGCCTACTTGATATTGTACGTATGTACTTCAACCATGAGACTCCTTGGTGTTGCTTTTGGTCATTCTCCTTTCAAACTTTTTCTCGAGGTTGATTTTTTCACTTACGACACTATTAATTTGAGCGGAGGAGGTGCGAGATATTGCTATGAAAAAATGGTAGGCGCCAAAATTGGTTTTTTGATTTTCTCATTAATTACTCGTCACATTTTATTTTCAGATTATATTTTATGAGGTAATAATAATAATAAATAATAATAGATTTTGTAAGGAATATTTAAAAATGTATCAAATTTGTTCAAAACTATATAATAATAATAATAATAATATTCCACAACTATCACACAACGCCATCTAGTCCCAAGCTAAGCAGAGCTTGTGTTATGGGTACTAGACAACTGATAAACATACTTATATATTTCTAAATACATACATATTATAGATAAATTACACCCAGACACAGAACAAATGATCGTGCTCATCACACAAACATTTGTCCTGGGTGGGAATCGAACCCACGACCTCCGGCATAGCAGTTAGGGTCACTAACCACTAGACCAACAGGCCAGTCTGCAGGCAATAAAGGGAATAATAATAATAATTTATTAACAGAAAAGTGGGTACAATTGATCTATCCTATTTAAACACAATATACAAAATTATGTTATTCTTTTTAAAAGATAGAGTAAACGGCGATGTCTGTGCTAGTATTAACTGTGTGACAGACATCGGCGCATTCCTCTTACAGATTTAAACATCTAAAATTTAACACAATTATCCACAATATAGTGATATAGTGTAACAAACAGATATGTTTTTGGTGCAAAACATTTTTAATTAAAATTAGCGGAATATAAATTTAAAAAAAAATAAATTAGATTAAAATTAAATTTTATTTGAATTTAACATTACTAAAATTGGTATTACAATATTATTGAATTGATTTATTTTATTTATTTTACTATTTATGTACACACAATTACTAGACAACACAGGAAAACAACATAATATAACATTAGAGTACAAAGGTACTGCTTATTTCTTTAGAAATTTCTGCCAGCAGACCTGCAAAAGGAGAAATGAAAACAAGAAATGTAGACTTATAGTGTGTGAGAAGCGGAAAAGAACAAAGTGTTATGTGTCCTAACTAACTTAACCTAAGTAATAATAAATACACATAAGTATAAGAAAATAATAATATATATATGATTTATTTATTGAATTGATAAAAATAATTTTAAGATTAAAGAGGCATGCATGGAAATACTTATGTGGAAGTGAAATTATGTGTAGGTGTATGAGTTGTGAAATTTAATTTAATGGCGCTTAGTAATTATATTTATATATTTCTAGCGAAAAGTCTTTCAGTCTCGTCGTATGTAAGACCCTGAAGATATTCACTTACAAATTTCTTGCATTTGTATTTTGGAAAAGAATATATTTTGCAGGTTTTATTGAGAGCATTATAAAGACGACTACTCAAGTTCGGAAAGCGACGACTTGCTAGAGCAGTATTGGCTTTAATAGAAGGGCAAACCATATCCTCACGTCGTTTATGCGTAAAAAGCTCAGGATCATAAGTTAATGAGGAATGTGCACGTAGGACTATATGGAGTGCACAAAGTTGCCTGACGGTAAGCACAGATACGTCTCTGTATAGTTGGATAGTGGGATAACGATAGGGTTTGTAAAGCATTACCTTCAAAACCGCCCTCTGCGCCCTCTCAAGTCGAAGCATCAAAGTTTTAGGTACATTGAAGGTACTAACCTTTGGTAAATATTTTAGGTAACCATAACATATCTATCACTGTATCACGTCATTAACAGATTCACCCGTCATTCTGACTGTCAGGTCCGCGGCTCACTTTATATTTGTAATTGTTCTTGTTTCGTGGAGGTACTTTGAATTTCATTAAAGGTACATTCAGGTACATTGCTGGTACTAACCCTTTATATATAACATATTCAATTCTGCAACAAATGCAACAATACACCCGTCATTCTTACTCTCACGAATTATGAGTTAGGTACTGATAATGTGTCAAAATAAATCTCTGTTGTCATTCTGTTGTATAAAAAATATTTCCATATAAGTACAGTACTTTTTAACACCTTCTCTTATTTCCAGCACAATAAGGATTGACAAAAGATTAGGGTTTTTTCAGAAATGCTTGACATTGACTGGCAAAGAAGTAAGAGATTTGACTGTTAAGCAACCTAAACTAATATCATATAATTTACATGCTGTGAAATGCAACATGTTTGTAATAAAAGAAGAGATGGGCTTTGAAGACACAGAGGTAAAAGAAATAGTTTTAAACAAACCAAAACTGTTAATGCTGAGTAAGTATCCTGATATTATTAGTTCAGTAATTTTTTAACTATGTTACTGTGTGTTTGTTAACAGCACCCAAACTAGCTAACAAGTGAACATCATAAACTAAATCTACTATTTAAATCTTAATTATAGCTATTTTAATTATTAGGGGAAGTCCTATACCCAACAGTGGGTGATTCCAGGCTGAAATGATGATGATAGCTATTTGTAGGCTAGAAAAAAAAGAGCTAGTTTCAGGTGAGTGGAATATTAGGCCACTCCCATTGTAAGTTGAATGCCTCTTGCAGAACAATTGACTACCTGTATTGTATAATAGGCTGGCGTTCGCAACTCCACGTCCAAAGCGCATCCACAAAAAGCCAGCTCTTACTGGTTTTGATACCCTGGATGTGCTGCTTACAGTGAAAAGATTGTTACATAAAAAAAAAGTATATTTAATATTATGTTTATTTATTACAGATCAGAGAAGCCTGCTGGAAAGATTTAATTTCATTCACAATGTAATGAAAATATCACACCAAACTGTATTAAAATTTCCTGAGGTATTAATGTGTAGGAAATTTAAAATAAAACAACGGCATTTATTTTTAGAAAAGTTAGGTCGGGCTCAATATAATCCAAAGAAAGAAAATTATATTCCAATTAAATCTCTGGTTGAAGACACAGATGCAGAGTTTTGTAAAAAGTTTGCAAAATGCAGTGTTAATGACTTTAATATATTTTTAAAGACTTTATAATTTAACCAGCTTTACCTAAAACCATTTTGTTTTGGAAGGCATTTAATGAATGATACAAAAGAGCATCAAGAATCCCAGCAACTGTGAAAACTCCTCCAATTATAGCGCAAATGTTTGTGGCAAAATGGCCGATGGACCTAAAAATAAAGAAATAAAATATGATTTTTGTTTTCACTCTAAAATTCAAGACACTGTCAAAGCTTTATGGTCCCCAAAATCCACATGTTTTCTGTTTTTACCCGACTGTGGCGTAGCCCCAATGGAGGGTTATGTGTTTGGCCTTTATGTATGTTTGTATGTCCGTTTCTTTGTTCCCTCATAACTCCTAAATGGATGAACGTATTTGGATGAAATATTAATATTATCATCATCATCACCAGCCTTTTAATGTTCCCACTGCTGGGACACAGGCCTCTCTTTGAGAGGGAATTGGCTATAATCTACCACGCGGGCCCAGTGCGGATTGGTAGATGTCACATAATTATTGTCTTCGATTTTTTTTTTTGGTTCTAAGACATGCCGGTTTCCTCACGATGTTTTCCGTCACCGTTTTGAGAGCAGCGGTGATGAAATAAATTACACAAAGTAAAGTGCCTGCCTGGGTTCGAACCCACGACCTACTGTTCGTAAGTCGGGACCCGCCACCACTGGTCCACCGCTGCTCTGAATTCTATCTAATTTTAATATAGCCAGTGACACACGAGCCACCACGAAAAATCTAACGACGTATATTTTATCCAAATCCGTTTAGAAGTTAAGAGGGAAACAAAGAAACGGACATACATACAGGTTAAACCCATAACCCTCCTTCTGGGCTTCACCGCAGTCGGGTAAAAATAGGATTTGCGACTAACAAAATGTCCAACCCTCACAGTTCATATTGTACTTCGTTGAGTGACTATTTGATGAATAAAAATAACTAAAAAACCCGACTGAAAAAAGAAAACTCATAATTTATATTCAAATGAACCCCGCCTGCTAACAAGTTTTGTTTAAGGTGGATGTTCCAGGGTAGCCCGCGAAATTCAATTTTTTTTACGTTTTTAGCGATTTGCAGGCCAGTGCTAGGTTGTATGTTAGTGAAAATATGATTCGCGAGTGTAAGACGTATGCAGTTACATGAAGGGTTTTACCCTTCATTTTGATACCCCACTCGACAGTAATGTTTTTTTTTTAATCCGCGATTTGGCCTCCAAAATTCGCAATTTTTCTTTGTTTTTTTTTTTTCATTTTATAGATGAGATGCGATTATTGATGAGAGTAACATCGAGTCTGTTTTTGTGTTGGGGGATTTTAATGCGGACCCGGGTGAGTTATTTTACAATGAACTTATTAATGTGTGTAGCGAGGAGAGTTGGTCGTGCATAGATGTAGAAATGTTAGGGAGTAACTCAGGTACTTATACCTTCATTAGTGATGCGCATGGGACGCCCAGCTGGCTCGATCATTGTATTGTGACTCACGCGGCGAAGCAGTCTGTTACGAATGTTTTTGTCAAATATGACACTCTGTGGTCGGACCACTTTCCTCTCATTGTAGAATTCAATCTTTGTATATTAACGCCCAAGATAGTTACTCGTACTGTTTGTGATAAAAATCTGGATGTTGTATGGGGGGTAAGAAATGGGAATCAGACCTTAAGGTACAATGAAGAGTGTCATAGGAGATTGAAATTAATTGATTTTCCCTCAGAATGTTCGCAATGTGCGGATTATTTATGTAGTAACCATGATCATGAGCGTGTCCTGGATAAATTATATTCTGACATTGTGTCTGCCCTTCAGGGCGCGGCAATGGTGAATGGGGGAGGCTCGCGGAAGTGTGGGCGTGGTGCACGCTTGGCGGGATGGAATAGGCATGTGAGCGAGGCTCACAGAGTGGCCAGGCTGAGACTTAGCGAGTGGGTACTGTGTGGTAGACCAAGGTCCGGTTGTATGTATGAGGGGATGCGAGAGAGCAGAAAAGTGTTTAAGTCCAGATTAAAATGGTGCCAGAATAATCAGGACCAAATTCGAATGGACGCCCTCGCTGAACAACACTCTAAGGGTGATTTCCGTGGCTTTTGGCGAAAAACGAGGAAAGTAAACTCGCGGCCTGGCCTTCCTGGGAGCGTCGATGGCCTAAGTGATCCAAAGAGCATTGCGAATGTTTTCAGGGAACAGTTTTCAGTTCGGTCACCGCTCGGTCCGGCGGGTGGGGTGCTGGATGCTGATACGAACAATACAAGTGTAGGAATAAGTTTCTCTGCTAAAAATATTACCACAGCCATTTCTCAGATTGAGAGGGGAAAGTCCCCTGGGCATGACTCACTCAGCATTGAGCACCTGCAGCACGCTGGACCGCACTTGGCGAGAGTTCTCGCAATGTTCTTCTCGCTGTGTGTGAGCCACTCCTACCTACCTGCGGACTTCATGAGGACAGTTGTAGTGCCGGTAGTGAAAAATAAAACAGGCGATTTGTCGGATACAAACAACTACAGACCTATATCGCTTGCAACTGTAGTTGCGAAAGTATTTGACGGTGTGCTTAACACACAGTTAAATAAACATGTATCACTTCATGATAACCAGTTTGGATTTCGACCTAAACTGTCCACAGAGAGTGCAATACTGTGTCTAAAGCACACCGTTAAATATTACACGAAGAGAAAGACCCCGGTATCGCGTGCTTCCTCGATTTATCCAAGGCCTTTGACCTCGTCTCATACGACATCCTCTGGGGGAAGCTGAGGAGTGCGGGTTTGCCGTGGGAACTCATCAGCATGCTCCAGTACTGGTACGGGCACCAGGTCAACAGTGTCCGGTGGGCGGGTGCGATGTCGGACCCTTACACAAATGAATGTGGCGTAAGACAGGGCGGACTGACCTCACCTACATTGTTTAATATGTATATGAACGAACTGATCGTCTCGCTCAGTAGTCAGCATGTCGGATGCTATATTGACGGAGTATGTGTCAACAATATGAGTTATGCGGATGACATGGTGCTGCTGAGCGCGTCGATCTGTGGGCTGAGGAGGTTACTCAGTACGTGTACGGAGTACGCGCATGGTCATGGTTTGATATATAATGGTAAGAAAAGCCAATACATGGTTTTTCAGGCCATCGGTGGGTCGAGCCCTGTGGACATTCCGAACATTGAACTCAACGGTGTTCCAATAGAACGAGTGGAGCAATTTAAATATTTAGGGCATCTACTTACCGAGGGCCTTAAAGACCATGTCGACATGGACCGGGAGCGGAGGGCACTGTCGGTGCGAGCCAACATGATAGCCCGCAGGTTTTCGCGGTGTACGGCAGGTGTGAAGATCACGCTTTTTAGAGCGTATTGCACATCTCTATACACGTGTAGCCTGTGGGTTGACTATAGTGCAGGGGCATATAGTGCCCTCCGAGTCCAGTACAACAACGCGTTCCGGGCGGTGTTGGGGCTGCCCCGTTACTGTAGCGCATCGGGGATGTTCGCGATGGCGCGCACTGATTGTTTTCACACTACGATGCGTAAGCGGTGCGCATCCCTGGTGCGCCGGGTGCGGGCCAGCCCCAATGCTATCCTGGCAATGATCGGCAACAGGCTGGACTGCCCTTATATCCGCCATTGTTGTGGCAGGCATGTTACCGTTCCAGTGCCGGTTAGGAAATTTTAGTTATTGTATTTATTTTATGTAGAATAATAATGTTAATTAATGAATAACTTTTTAATTGTTTGTGTGTGTATTCATTTTATTTGAATTTTTAATAGTAATTTGACTTTTAATTGTTTGTTTGTGTATTGTTTTTATATTTTTAATTTAATAATATTCATAATCATTATTATTATCATTTATTTTTATCTGAATTTTAATATTTTATTCATGTTTGTATTGTGATTGACATGGTAACGGGTGTAAAATTACCTGAATAAATGAATTTATTATTATTATTATTATTATAGCCAGTGACACTCGCGCCATCAAGACGAATCTAACGACGTATATTTTATTCAAATTCCTTCATCCGTTTAGGAGTTATGAGGGAACAAAGAGGCAGACATACATACACCTCAAACATATAACCCTCCTTTTGGGCTTCGCCGCAGTCGGGTAAAAATGGGTTGTATTGGTGATTTTAATTTTATTTTATTACTCTGTAAAGTGACATTTGTTACGGCCGTTACGATCTGACAATGACTGAAATGTTAAAAAACGTAAGAAAATTCGAATTTCACGGGCTACCTTGTCGCATTCACCATAGATAGATAAATTACTCTTTGATAGCTTTATTTATTGATCATGATCTTTTGACACGTGGCTATAATCCCATTGAGGCATAATCCAAACAATTTTATTGTTTTCAAATAAAATGACACTAAACGTCATTAATTATTATTGTTTAGCACATTGTTTATCAACAGTGTCATTTGAAAGCAAAAAGGTCTATATAATATTACTTACCTTTCCTTTTCGGTGTACTTGACCATTAGAGGCGAAAGCTCGTAACTGAAGAACGCTCCTGGCATCCCAGATTCTGCATTAATATTTGATACTGATTTCTGATGTCTTGTTACTGAAAACTGGTTGGTGTGTAACACAGTCCTGTCTAGCTTTACATACATGGTTGGGACTATTTTTAAATAGTATTGAAACATTACAGCACCTGAAATAAAAAAAATATCATTCAGTCGAAGACTAAAGATGTGTATTCCCGGTATTGTTGGCTAAATCCCGAGGCGCGCGCAGAGTGCTAAAAAACTTAAAATTAGATCCAACTCAGGGCATCATTCTCCCACCTTTATTCCATATAGACCAGGGTATTTAATTTTTGAAAACAAATAAAATTATAGTAGGATGAAACCCAATGGAAAAAGTAGAGAATATAACAAAAATTAAAGCAAAAATAAATTACGGTCGATCTGAGGTCGGGAAGTGAGGGTGAGGGGGTTTTTAAGGGGGGAAAGCGGTTTATCTCGATTTCCGGCAAAACTACAAGTCCTATGGAAAAAAATGTAATGGCAAAGTTGTAGAAAATAAAAAGATCTACAACGTTTCTGGTTTTTAATTTTTATCTTTTACAAAAAACATTTTTTTTTCACGAAATTTAGTGAAAACTTACCTTTTTATGCCCTAAATACACTGTAATTTTTTTGATTAATAATATCAGCCATATTTTCAATCGAAAATTCTGACGTCAAAATATCAGCTTTTTTTAGTCGGTGGGCGTTGTGTTCCTAATCTCTACTTTCTGATGATGTATAAAAAATATACATTGCAATGGTAAATCTCAGAAAAAGCAAAATCAGCTGCTACGAAATAACAGGTAGTAAGGGCCAAACCCTCCTAGCCACTTCTCTGTGAAATACCTTTTGATGGGCCAAAATTTTCCGTAGGTCTCCACGATATAAATTATCTTAAAATAACAATAAATAGGCATAAAACAGCAATAAATACGCTTATAATTTCGTGTCTAGGCCTTATTATTTGGTAGTGGGTATTATTTCTTTTTAAAAAAAGATAAGAACCAAAAACTTGGTTTTTTGAATTTTTCACCTAAATGAGGTTATGTGAAAAAAGTGTTTTCACTCCTCTTGCTCAAAAAGAACGTCATAATAGCATACCAGAGCGTAAAATTGCATATATTGCCCTAGGGCTAAAAGTAAATCTCGTACGACAACTTGTTCAGCCAGCTGGGGGCCAATTCTCGGTTTTAGAGATGGTGTCGAACTCGAGAAAAATTTCTAATGACGTCATTTTTTCGAGAAATTTTAAAAGTTGCTATTCTGGGGATGTCGAATTCGACATTTGTCGAAGGCTAACGTTAGAGTTCATGTCGAGTGCTTCTGAGCAGTAGAGATGTCATGTCGATTATATAGATACGTCATTTCTGAGTGAATTTGTTGAGTTTTGGATTGTACACTGTGTTTTCTTTTCTTTAGTTTTTAAATAAAATACGGCTTGTCATCTCATACTGGAAATTCGATTTATACTCTTTGATTTGTGCATTGTGTTTTCTTGAAACGACGAGGTCGTCGTTTCAAGAAAACAAGAGAATTACAGAGTCTGTCTCCGCGAAGGTTCGCGCAGACAGACTCTGTAATTTGTGTACCTACGATTGGACTTGAAACCACTGAAAGATGGACGAGTTTATTAGCATTTTTATCTCGGAGTTGTTGGAAAGTGGCGAGCAACTGGCCAATACACGGCGACAACAGCTATCCCGCCGTCGATATTTACGACTTGAGCGAAACAGAAGTCATTAAAAACTTCAGACTAAATAAAGATTTAATAAGGGTTCTAATACTTAGATCTATTGGCTCCTGTAATTCAGGATACCACTAAAATAGACCTGAAAACGAAGGTAAATAATTGTTTGCTTCATAATTTTATTAGTCACTGACAGACAGTCAGCTGTCAAACTGATTATTTTTACACTAAACGTTTCGTTTTACTTTGGCTTTGCACGGGACTTATTCAAATTTAATATATAAATTATGTCCTAATTTTAAGTGTTTCTCATAATTATGTTTACTTGTTTGTTTGTGAAACCAATAAATACTTTTTCTTCCTTTCTTTCTTTCTTTTATACTTAAATAATTAGGTTTAGTCAGCGTTTTAAAACAAAATCATTCATTCACTCATAGCTACCTAAAACGGAACGCGCGATTCTTCGTAATGGTAACATTAGCTTCACTCGAATCGACATTTTCGTGACATTTATTTCTATTTTGACTGAGAATACGGAATTCTGCTCAATTCGAAATTTTTTGGTAGAGATAGAGATATTTTTGATAGACATAGAGATAGACTTACGAACTCGAACTCGAGATAAATGTCGAAAATCGAGAATTGGCCCCCTGGTGCGTGATTTAGTTTCAAGTAAAAAAATGTTTTATTTTTAAAAATGGAACTAAACGCGCTGAATGCCGAACTCTTTGGTAAGAATGTGTGCGTTGCATTGCAGCTACAGAAGAAATAAAAAAAAGGCATTGGCGCGAAATTTTTGGAATTGTATTATTAAATTGAATTTAATTTTTAATAAAATAAACTCATATTGAACATGGTTATTTTATTTTCTCGCAATCGTAGTGAAAAGTACAGTGTAACACACGGCGCTAAAAGACCATGATAACTCGGTTCCTATTTACTACCTCGCTAAAGCTCGGTAGTAAAACTACCTCGTATCTATTGGGTCATTTTAGGCCCTTGTATTACAATGTACTATAAAATCAAAGTTGTAGATCTTTTTATTCTCTACAACTTTGCCGTTACATTTTTTTCCATAGGACTTGTAGTTTTGCCGGAAATCGAGATAAACCGCTTTCCCCCCTTAAAAACCCCCCCACCTCCACTTCCCGACCTCAGATCGACCGTAATTTATTTTTCCTTTAATTTTTGTTATATTCTCTACTTTTTCCATTGGGTTTCATCCTACTGTAATTTTTTCATTTTTTTCCATTTTTGAAGGCTTCGGCCCTGCCCCCCTAATGCGTATCTTTTTAACGTCAGTGGCTATCAGAAATGTCCATAGATTAACTGTAAATTGGTTATGGTTTGGTACATTTTTTTAAATGTCCATAGATTAACTGTAAATTGGTTATGGTTTGGTACATTTTTTAATAATCCTCTTTTCTAGCCATATCATCTATCACAGTCTTCATTCCTACACATGGCTCTTCAAAATATGTCATGAAATTGCTAGAGAAGCTATTTCAAACAAAAAATGTGCGCGCACTTGATGACAGCGGGGCAGGCGGGGGGTGTCATGTTCTCATAGATTACTATCAATACGTGCAGATGCGATATAATGTTATTATTCTGCCTACTTGATATTGTACGTATGTACTTAGAAAATAAATAAAAAATTACTGTAACAATAATTTTAAGCTATTGCATAGCTTCTATCGCGGGCCTTGAGCGTGGAGAGCGAATCCAGAAATTCCCTAACGAAAATATTCAAGATTCAGTATTCAACCAGGTTGCTATGGTTACGGAAAATAACAAGGTTGTCAACTGAGGTTGTCAAATTAAATAATTAATTATTTGCTGTTGATAAAAAATGCTATGCAATAGCTTTACCGCGGCAGTCTCCGAGTGCCACATTTAGTTTTTATTTTATCTGTGATTGAATGTTGATGGCTGATTCAGTGAATGTTTTGCAAATACTTCTTTCCTAATTAAAATGCTTTACGGTGTTTACGTACATATAGGTAACTAAAATCACATTTCAGGGCAAGACCACTTTGCCGTATTAAATTACGTACCTATGATAGATGTGTGAAGTGGAAGTTTATAGTATAGTCAAACTATCAATGCAATCTTCACATTTTAACTTTATTATTAATTGTCTTGATACATAAGCAAATATTATACAACCTACTATCAATTTTGACTCGCATGTAGAGGATTCGTGGCCAAGCATTGAATACGTCGATAGTGTCTGGTCTGAGCATTTTTTTTCTTCTTTGACATTCACGTAAAAATGGCCGCCGCGATGACATATTGCAATGGAAAAAATATAATTGAAATATGTGTGTTTTAAAGATAATAGTTATATTTACTGGTGAAAAGTCACTCCTTGACTTTTACTTATTGAATTATTTCTACAGTATCTAAGCACACGAAGGCATAATTTAGATAAGAAAACTTCACTCAAATATGTCATGTCGCAGCAACCGCTCGGCATAGACTCTAAATGAGGTGTAGTACACGCACCGCAACGTGTGTTACAAAAAATCTAGTTGAGGCGTCTCCTCTAGTACGTAGTACATTATACCTCAATGTGAAATTGAAACTAAAAAATCATCACTATCCTATCTTTCTAAATTGAACATTTAATCATTGAATTTCTTGTCCGTAGTAGTAGTTTACGTGATGATTTCTAAGGAAAAATAATAAAAAAACCGTCGAAACATGAAGTTTTTCAAGCCATTTGGTCATCTTTCTGACCATCTAAAAAGACACTGTTTTGTTTATGAATCAGTTCGGAAATTTAAATCACAACTGGCAACAACGCACATAAATGTCAATAAAAAAAAAATTAAAGACATTTTCCGTAATATTACTAGATTTAAGAGCTTTAGAAAATCCGTTTTCAACGCGCCATAAACTGAAAAAATACTAATTAAAGATGCCCGTGCCAGGCGGAGTCTATCAGAGTCAAGGACCATCTTGTTTTGACAAAATGAAAATGGGGTTTATGATTGGATTTTGTGTTGGAATGGCGAGCGGCGGCTTGTTCGGTGGTTTTACAGCATTGAGGTTAGATACAAATGTCATTTATTATTACTTTGTAATTTTGTATTTTATTTTTGTAGGACATGAAATGTTACGTTATCTAATTGGTCGTTCGTTGCAGATATGGAGCGAGAGGAAGGGAATTAGTGCATTCCGTTGGAAAAGTGATGCTTCAAGGTGGAGGGACCTTTGGGACTTTTATGGCCATCGGTACGGGGATCCGTTGTTAATGTTATGGTGGTCAACTGCTAATTTTGTACATAAAGTAATTTAAAGTAGTGCTTAGTGGGCACCTGTCTATTATTTTTAAATAGTGATTTAATATAATAACCCATTAACAATTTGTTATTAAATATTGTTATTGAAAATGTTTATATTATTTTGCATCTGTACTAGGTACTTGATTGCTACAAACTGAGTTCAAAGTTCCTATAAAGTATTTCAGATCAGTCTTGGTGTCAATAGTGCTTCTAGTATTTGATCACTTAAAACTAGCCTACTACTTTCCTATATAATTGTATTCTACTCAACTTAATAGTGGCGGGGTATAATTATTAAGGAACTGCGTCTCAAACTATGCTCCTATTCTGCCTCTTAAGCCCCAAAACATTCAGGTAAAGCAAACTCTGTAGCATTTTAATTGTTTCATTGAAGTCTTGAATAAGATCGTATTTTAATAGTTTTACTGCTACCTCCAAAGAACCCATGGAAGTGACAAAGTTTTGGGTTGATACAAATACTAGCTGATGATGTCTACTGCTTCGCCTGCGTGGATGTTGGTCAAATTATATACTAAAACCACACTATCTATTAGTGAAAACAGGATGGTGCAGTCATTTTTGAGTTCATCACAAACAGATAGACATGGCGGCGGACTTTTTTTATTATAAAATGTACTGATAATGTTGTGCTAGTGACAATAATAAGAAGGCTGTTAAACTGCTGAGCAGTGGCCTCGTCTTAGACAGAGAATGCACAAGAATTGATCACCACACTCGCTCAACACAGGATGGTGAAATAACATAAATTAATTAAAAGTCCAGGTTTCCTCACAATGTTTTCCTTCACTGATGACAGTGATTTCGTATATAGACTTCAAAAGTACATATTATCGATTGAAAACGTAATTCTGGTATTTGAATACACATTGTGAGAGAGCCAATCAATATTTAATTTATTAAAAAGAATTTATAATAATTATCTCTTACCTTCTTTGGCCACACCATTAATTCCATCTAAAGGTGCTGTGTTAGTACCTTTAATGTCTGTCCCAAAAGATAAATGTTTAATGAAATGGGTTGTATTAAATACTGATGATGAATAAGGCTGTACATCATGGACATGTACATGATTAATTGTAAAACTTTTTCCTGGAGCTATATGAAAGCTTCCTCCAACCTGGAAAGTTGAATTTTTCTTTAGTTTTGTTTACATTATTCCTTACAAATATAATCATTATCCTACTTCCTACTAATATTTAATATTATAAATGCGAAAGTTTGTGAGTGTGTGACTGTATGTTGGTTACTTCTTCACGCAAAAACTACTGAACGGATTTGGATACAATTTGGTACACAGATAGTTTATACCTGGATTAACACATAGGATAGTTTTTATCCCGATTTTATCTTCCCGTGGGATAATTTCCGAGTTGCAGCGGGTGAAGCCACTGGCAACAGCTAGTAATTTTATAAATTGTTGTCACTGAATTGTAGTGTATATCTTGTCTTTGCTCGATGTCATCTATTATTTTTACATTTATTATTCATTTTATTATTCATTTCCATTTAAAAGTCTACCTAATTTGTAATGAATTATGTGAGAATTATTATTGCGTATTTATCACACTAATATTATAAAGGCGAAAATGTGTGAGTGTGTCATGTTTGTTACTTCTTCACGCAAAAACTACTGAACGGATTCCGATAAAATTTGGTACACAGAATAGTTATTATCCCGATTTTATCTTCCCGTGGGATAATTTTCGAGTTGTATAGGGTGAAGCCGCTGGTAACAGCTAGTAGCAACATAATTATAACTTTTAGTTTAACTCAACAATGTATATTTTTTTATTGTGTTGCGTTTGAATAATAATATATCATGTTCCTTTACATACCCAATCAAAGATGACATCTAGCAAAGCCAAGTTAAACAATTCAGTGACAACAATTTATAAAATTATCATGAATAAATGTGTTAGGAAAAATGTAAACAAAATTAAAGAAATCATTGTTACTGCTTTAGTGAACCTATTTAACGCGGCTGTGAGGCACGCGTGATCTGCATAATATTTTGTTAAAATGCTTGCCTATGCCTAAGGTACTGTCTGTGCCAAAATATTGTTTTCTTTTTTAGTTAGCATGCCTTAGTTCCTTGAAAAGGTCAGTCAGAAGACCTGGGAGCCTGGGTAATGGAACAGCTAAATTATCTTTGATTGTTTAGGTCCAAATCCAGCAAGGTCAAAGGGAACAAGCTAGCTAAACATGATGAGATGTTTAGTAACAAAATTAAACACACATTAATTGAGATGGTTCCTGAGGTGGCAACTGGGTCCACAGTGGCTGTTAACATCATGATTAAGCTAAACAATACATCAGCACACCATAAACCACAGCAATCTTAGCAGGCACCATCTCAGTTAAGCGGCAGGCATGCCCAAGACTAGTTAACCTATCAGAATCCAGCCATGTTTGTAATTTATAATGATGACTAGCGACCCGCCCGGGCTTCGCACGGGTGCAAAAATGATACTAAAACCTTCCTCTTGAATCACTCTATCATTAAAAAGAACCGCATCAAAATCCGTTGCGTAGTTTTAAAGATTTAAGCATACAAAGGGACAGAGAAAACGACTTTGTTTTATACTATGTAGTGATAATACATACTCTGTTGACTTCCATGTACCCATAGATTTGACAGCCCTCTTTGAGAGCCATATTTGTTTTTTCAATGGAGTCATCATTTTTACATTGTTCTACGGTAGATAAATCAGGTAAGGCCCACCTTCTTAATCTGTATGCTTCTTTCACATCATCACAGGTATTGCAGCATCTGATACAAAAATATTACGTAGTTAAATATAGGTGCTAACTTAATGGAACTTTCATTACTTGAAGAATGTTGCCCAGCACTGCAGTAATAAAATGTTAGAGCAATGTTTTCTTCGTAGGTAACGAAAATGTAACTAAGTAGGTATTAATTTTTTATTATTATTCCATGTCAACATTACTAATTATGGAAGCTGGCATATCGACTATACCGTCATTTTGATATTTTTTAGAAAGCCTACGATGAGATTGGTATGTATGGGTAGAGGACACCTAGACGTCATGTAACATGGTACCCCAAAGTGTCACGTTATCGAGATATTTGAAGGTATCCTGTATCCATATGTACCACTTTCATCGTGGGCCGTGATTTCGATAAAAAAAACAAAATGGCGGGCAGGTTGATATGCCACATCGGCATCGGTTCTATCCCCTCTATTACATTTACACTACTTTACATCCAGACACGCAACCAGACAGTCAACTCTTCCCAATATGGTATAGCTGCCCCGCACGCGGCGCATCAGGGAGACCATTCTTTTTTTTAAATCATCTGAGAGGGCCTTGGTGACCCTACTTAACAGCATACCTCCAAGCCTGACCGTGGAACGGTTTTCAGACTCTTATTACCTGCCTTGAAAATAAGTAGTTCACTCTTCTTACTGTTATACCTTAGGCTATCTGACCCCGCGTACCTCTCACAGATCCCTATGAGGTAGTTAAGGGGTGTGACAGATGGGCTCAGCAGCACCATGTCTTCTTCTTCTTTATGGGTTTTAGGTTTCCGCACTTAGTCCTTAAAGTGGACCATTGTGCGTGAGCCGTGGCGGCCGATTATTCCAACCAGCCCACTGCCCTCCAGAAGCAGATCAGACTTCCCGGTCTCCTCAGGGCATCCGCAAGAGATCGTGGTGTTCCCAGGGTCTCCTCACGAATCTTGGTAATGCCTGTGCACTCGAGGAGCACATGCGCCACAGTTTCCTCCGCCTCCATGCATGCCCTGCACAGGGCATGCATGGAGGCGGAGGCGGAGGCACCATGTCGTCGACATAACTAATAATTTTGTTTATGAAAACACCATCTACTGAACAGCTGACACCGGCCCTGCTGAGTGTAGTGTGCTGAAAATGTGAGTTGATTCTCTTTTGGGATTAATAAGAATAACTTACTGAGATTCATTAAGTGCTGCTCCATAACAACTTCCACATGTTATAATAGCAACATCAGACGTGTTTTGTTTTACCTAAAATAAAATACCATAAACTTTAGTATCTTTCTATCCAATCCTGGAATCTTACATCTGTGACAGGATCTTCCAAGTGAAAGAGGGAGACTGTGTGTCAGGTTTCTATGACACTCAGGCTGGTGTTCCACAGGGCTCAGTTCTTGGTCCTGTCCTATGCACCATCTTTACTGCTGACCTACCGCAATCACCAGGAGTTACTATTGCTACCTACGCAGATGACACAGCTGTATTGGCTACAAGCACAAACCCAGTAGAGGCCTCAACTAAACTACAAAGCAGTCTCAGTGAAATCAGCAAGTGGCTAAACAAATGGAGAATTAAAGCTAGTGCAAACAAATCAGTCCAAGTTACCTTTACTTTGAGAAAAGAAACCTGTCCCCCCGTGTATCTGGATGGAAGACAGCTACCTCACAATGACTCGGTAAAATACCTAGGCTTACACTTGGACCGCCGACTTACATGGAACAAACACATAGAGTCCAAGCGTAACGCAATCAACTCTAAATATAGAGGGCTGTACTGGCTGCTAGGAAGAAATTTCAGATTGTCAACTGATAACAAACTCCTGATTTATAAGTCCGTCATAAAACCAGTCTGGACATACGGGATACAACTCTGGAGTTCTGCCTGCATCTCCAACATAAACAAGATTCAAAGAACCCAAAACCTAATCTTAAAACAAATAAGCAATGCTCCCTGGTTCTTAAGAAATTCAGAGGTCCATGAACACTTAAACATGCCAACAGTTAACGAGGAAATAAAAGCATGTGCAAAAAATACAGAACAAGACTGCAAAACCACCCCAACCAGATAGCTTCACTGCTTACCATACCAAATAGCCTTAATCGGCTGAAACGCAGTAGGGTATTAGAACTGGGCAGTTGTGTTTAAGCTGCCATATCAAGTAGCAGTCATTCCTAATGAGGAATGACTCACCAGTTAATCGATCCATTAACTCATCTGCTCATAGCCAGAAGGGCTGATTGCATGATTCGACAAGGAAAAAAAAAAAACCTTTAGTAATGTACAAAACAAATAAATCCATCATTGATTTTGTTGCTCTATGCATTTGTTAACTATAAAATAGTTAACAAATGTAATGTTTGTTAACTATAAAATAGTTAACAAATGTATGTAATTTTGCCCGGAGTATATGTATTAAAGGATGATTGCAGCAAGAGAAATTCTATACCCAATCAAAGAATGCAGGCATCAATGCATATGTGGAAACTAACATACGTGGAAAAAAAAATATGATCTTACAGTAGTAGAAACTGCAATTTCTTGCTTTTTTGCTTCTTCTATAGGATTTCCATTCAAGTCCAGTCTCCTCTTATGAATATTTTGTTCCATTTGCAGATGCTGCTCCCCTGAGGAGTCCATAGCATCAAGTACTAAGTCTGAAATAGAACACAAAATATGCATAAAATACAGAGAGGTTTTGAGCAAAATTGCATTATTGTGTGGGCAGTAAGGTCTAATGACCCCACACACCCTAGTGTCAGAGTTTCTAAACCGCCTCAAGGGCCTCTGTCATGGTTTTTGTAATAGGGGATCGGACTGGGTCAAAATAATATGATTCTGTTTAGTCCGTAAGTTAGATTATCGATAAATATTGAATACGTGTTTTTTGTTTTATCAAATCAATAAAAAATGATGAAGATAAAACGCGTCAAAGATCATGGAGTGGGGCTTGAAACGTCACTTGTAGGTACAAAATGTACTATCATATGACGTCACACGAGTTTTCGAAGCACTGTATCGTCTTCATTTTTTGTTTACGTGAAAAAAGAAAAAATACGTGTCCAATAATTTTTGGAAATCTATCTGACGGACTAATTAGTTTTTTTTTGTCCGATCCCCTATTATAAAAGTTTGAAATAAGTAAGAAGAGAGTGCTGGGTGTGTTAAGTAAGTACTTACAATTACATGAAATTGTTGGAACAATGATATCTAAATTAATTTGTAGTTTATGACCTCTTGAAGTGTCTACGAACAATTCTTCCGAAATATTAGGCGACATGTAAGTATATAGTTCCGAAAGGAATAATAACACCATAATCAGCCCACCGGTAACAGTAACTGCAATGTAAAGATGACATTCCAATTAGTACCTATTTTATTATTTACGCTTTCTATGAGGAAAGTGGAGAGTATAAAAATGTTTTACTTGCTGCGCCGGTAGTGGTTTTTATTCTAAAGTCCTCTAGTGTCTTTGCATAAGCATCTAATTGCTTAAATTTATCAATTAATTGAGATGACATGTTGTCATTTAAGTATTTTCAAATTCCAATAATTAGTTTTCCACAATTCGTTTGTTTTCCTCTTGTGCTAAAATCAACATTACAATTTACACTAAAGTAGCCTCCCTCAATACGTCAAACCCGTTGTCAATGTGTCAAGTCCACAGAACATATATACTCTAGCGAGGTCAAGCCTGAAATACACATGCTACTAGAAAAGCATGCTTGTTTGCTATTGTAGCATGCTTCCCGAGTGTGCACATTTGCTCTTTAGGACAGACCTAATAAAGCATACTTTTTACGATATACTTCTTTTTAGCACGTCTGAGTGACATTATCTTAAGCCGCGCCTCGTGATCGTGGACGTGAGCGAGAGCGAGGACTGCGGCTTAACAGGAACGTTTGGCAGCATCCCCACTTGAGCTGCGCGGCTCCATGAGGCCGAGACGCGCGCCTAACAGGATTCAGGAACGTTTAGGGTGACTTTAGTGGGGACGCGGCTTTACAGTCTTGTTTTGGAGACACCACAGACTTATAAAAGCAAAAACAGAAAAAAGGTGACAGCACGATAAAAAACATATAAAATACATCGAGATACAAGTACAGTGCGATCAAATTATCTTGGCAGCTCCGAACTTCGTGCAGGTCATTTTGTTACAACGAATGTATAAAAGTGCTATGATATTTATTTTATTTGTATTTCTCACTGTTTAAATTAGATATTTTCTGATCGTTTAAGTATTGGTTTATCTGGCAATAACAGTTTTATTCCCAAGTTTACATGCTTAAAATTTCGCAAAGCCTATGTTCAGAGCTGCCAAGATAATTTGATCGCACTGTACTAACGTACTAGATAGAGAAGAGAAGAGAAGCTACGTCAAATAACTGAATTGTCCTATTTCGTAATTTGAATCTTTAGTTCGCTGCAGCGCTAAAATAATAACAATTCGTCTTAACATGTAAATGATGATGTAAATATCAATAATAATAAATAAATAATATAATTTAATAAACCATGTAAATCACGGCACTTACCCGTTTTCTTCGGCGACGGTGCGGCGCGATCGCCGCAGTTGAACGAGACAAAGTGGGAATTTACGGTGTCTTCTCTAGTACGTTAGTTAGTACTTATATCTCGATAATAAAATAGTAAAACCAAAGAATTGGTTGACTGGTAGAGAATGCCTAAGGCATTAAGTCCGCCTTTGTACCTTTTTTTTGTGTGCGAGAAGTTTAAATAAATAAATAAATAAAGAATATCAAAAAAGAGGTTTTATGCGTCGTGCTAGTTAGCACGAAAAATAGACCGGCTTGCGATTAGGTAGCATGCCTTGAAATAAGCACTCTTTTCGTATACACGTGCTACTTGTATGCTACTAGGTGACAGATGCTCGAAACTAAAGTCCATTTCACGAAAGAAGTCCCGCAGACGCAGCGCTGTATTCGCGCGACATAATGTTGCTATCTCTCTCTCTCGCCATATCTCCCATCTGTCAAATTTAGTTCCACAATTGCCCGCGGGACTTCTTTCGTGAAATGGACTTTAGCATGATATTTTCGTCGTATTACGTACAATAGCATGTGTATTCCAGCCTTGGCTGGAATAATAATAAAAAAATTGAGCTTGACAATTTGTTAACTGACCAATCAACGCGCGTTGTGGTTTTTTTTTTAAATATTTTGTGGCTATGCCACTGGCTTGGCTACAAGACCTAGGTTGATGTTCCAGGGTAGCCCGCGAAATTCAAATTTTCTTAGGTTTTTAGCGATTTGCAGGCCAGTGCTAGGTTGTATGTTAGTGAAAATATGATTCGCGGCTATAAGACGTATGCAGTTACAGAATTATAATCATCAAAATCATCATTACAACCCTCCAAGTTCATGTAACTGTCATGAATGAGTATTTCATCAAAAGGTCATTCTTTAAGAAAGAAAGAAAGAAGAAGAAAGAAAACATATTTATTTAGTACATGCCACAAGTGCACACAACAAACAATAAAAATAAAAAACAAATTGAAAAAAAAAATAACAAAACAAAATAAAACCGTGTGTGCATCTCGCGGCTGCGCCAAATAGGACCAGTTCAGCAAACTGCCGAGCAGCTAGTGCCCGACGCTGGCTCACGCTGGTTTTCAACTGGCCCTGAGATGGTGACGTAACGAACGTAAAACAGTTTAGCCCTTTGTGTGTATATTAATATGTGTGTGTATATGAGAAGATACTTACATTATGTGAAATAGGTGTGTAATAACATAAATAAGAATACTTAGAGGTAATTAAAAATAAAAATATTAAGAAAACGAACATGATAAAAAAAAGTTTTTAAACTGACATGGTCACTGACACTACTATTAATATCATAAACGGGATATTTACCATGTTTGATTTTTGTTTGATATCGGGAACTCGAAACAAAAATCAAACATGGTAAATATCCCGTTTATGATATTAATAGTAGTTATGATAAAAAAAGTGCAAGACAGAACAAAACGAAAAACTATGGTATCTAAAATTAAATGAAGCGGGCGGATTGAAACATAAAACCAGTTTCGCATGACCGCTATCAACCTCCAAACGCACCATTTCGAATCCATGCACTTCGACGCTCAATACGCTGCAAGCCAAAGAAATTTATTTATGGAGATAGACGGTACTCTCGACAGTGATTCCGTCATCACACAAGCAGCGCCATCTATCCGCCGTGATGGTGAACTAAAAAAAACTAACTAAATAAATATTTATCTATAATTATTATTATTTTCAATTAATTAAATCATAACACTGTTCTAAAGTGGTAACACAACGGGTAAACGAGCAAATAGTTTACACCATTAGGGATAGATGGAGCTAGTTTCCTTACAAAAGTTTCAAGCAGGTTGCAATGTTCTAAGAGAACATAGCATGCTGCAAGCAGCCGAGCGCGATGGACTAACAAAATTACGTCAGATGTCAACGGAAAAAATTGCAGAATTAGCTACAACAATTATTGTGTGGGTACAGACAGTACATATATGTACTGTCTGTACCCACACAATAATTCCGGTTTGTAAAAATATTCCGACGGGAGTGGAAGTAAAATTATACAAAGATGGAATAAAAACGAGGAGCATAAAAATATAATAAAAAAGGTAAGCTAGTTTAAAAATTGATTATAAAAAACGGTGCTACTTGGTTAAAAAGGAAAAAATATATTGGTATCTTTAATTGTTTGCATTGCATTTACAGTTGATAAGAATCCAGCCAGTGCACAAATCACAAATGGGATCAGCCACTGCCCGATATGAGAACAAGGAGTGTCAAAACTGAGAGTACAAATTTGTGAAATGGATGGATTGATGGATGAAAAAATGTCATTACGACGCAGCTACGCCGCTTCTTACAGCCGCGAGCAAGTGGGCCAGGCAAATTGGGTAAGAAACCTGCGTTGCTGCAAAACATATTTGTGTGTGTTTGAAAATAGGCGGTTATTTTAGTGAGCTATTTTACATATCGCAGGTATCACAAAACTCGACATGTCGAAGCGGCGCGCGCAGCGGCACGGGCGTTGTGCCGCGGAAATTACGACTGCAACCCTCCGGCCACGGACACAAGTGTCACAATTGCATTTCTCGTGTTTTTATACGTTTGTTTAGTATTTAGTCGACAAAGTCATTGTAATGCGATCAAGTTAACTAGATAGGTAGGTAAGGTAGTTTGTGCATTATATAATTGATACATTCAGTGCAACCATATCCAGCTTCCGCTGCGATTCTATAAGATACTGCCGTAAACGTATTCTAAAAGTATTAATTGTGTTTTTAAGTGTGTTTAAGAATAATAATTTCATCAAAAATTACATTAAGAAAATTTGAATTTCGCGGGCTACCGTGAACATCCACCTTAAGGCGACATTAACTGCCCGCGCCCTTGAGCGCGCGTTTAACTCATCGCCTAAACAAATTGTAGGAGAAGCCAGAGCAAAAGGGAAATAAAAGCTTCTATTTGAACAGATTTAAGCATGATTTATTTACTAGGTTCAAAACATCAAAATAAGCACAGAATAAGAGCTACAGCATTTTACAAGTTTATTATAAAAGTTCACAGTACTTACACAGGTATTTAGAGCTCCTCACACTTTTCAAGTTCAGACAAGAATGTCCCGCTAAAATGGCGCCTTGGACCTTTTATAACCCTCTGTACTACAGACTGCAATAGTTAACTGTCATTCCAATAACCGTTGGCGCCATTTTAGCATTTCAACTCAATAAAATAACTTAGTTATACAAAACAATTCTCTAATTAATAAAAATTACTGTAAATATCTTAAAACTATTTATAAATGTATTTAAATAGCTAACATTCGGCCGTCCTGAACCTCGTACGTCCTCGTACGGTACACAAGTATGATTAGATTACCAATATATAATTAAATACCAACATTAGAATATTTTCATTATAAAAGACTAAGTTTTAGTTCATCTTTAAACATTACATTTTACACAAGTTATTTTAGAGGTAACACACATTACAATTTTGTAACTTATAACATTTGTGTTACGAGTAGTATAAGTAACTTAAAACCATGATAATAGCACTTCACTTCACTTGCACGATACTAGCACTTCGCTTCGCGCTCATGGCGCCGTCAGCATCGCGCTCATGGCACGGTCTGCATCGCGCTCATTGCGCGGTCTGCATCGCGCTCATGGCGCGGTCTGCATCGCGCTCATGGCGCGGTCTGCATCGCGCTCATGGCGCGGTCTGCATCGCGCTCATGGCGCGGTCTGCATCGCGCTCATGGCGCGGTCTGCATCGCGCTCATGGCGCGGTCTGCATCGCGCTCATGGCACGGTCTGCATCGCGCTCATGGCGCAGTCTGCATCGCGCTCATGGCGCGGTCTGCATCGCGCTCATGGCGCCGTCTGAATATGTCTTGAATACCCCTGGCAACAGGCCTCATACATCCTGAATACCAGTGGTAATAGTCCTGAATACCCCTGGCAACGGGCTCCATACGTCCCGAATACCAGTGGCAACAGGCCCCGATTCATCCTGTACCTAAACCCCTGGCAACAGGCCTCATACATCCTGAATACCAGTGGTAATAATCCTCAATAATTATGTCCTGAATACCCCTGGCAACGGGCTCCATACGTCCCGAATACCTGTGGCAACAGGCCCCAATTCATCCTGTAAACCCCTGGCAACAGGCCTCATACATCCTGAATACCAGTGGTAATAATCGTCAACATGTCCTGAATACCCCTGGCAACGGGCCCCATACGTCCCGAATACCAGTGGCAACAGGCCACAATTCATCCTGTAAACCCCTGGCAATAGGCCTCATACATCCTGAATACAAGTGGTAATAATCGTCAACATGTCCTGAATACCCCTGGCAACGGGCCCCATACGTCCCGAATACCAGTGGCTACAGGCCCCAATTTTTCCTGAAATACCCCTGGCAACGGGCCCCATACGTCCCGAATACCAGTGGTAATAATCCTCAATATGTCCTGAATACCCCTGGCAACGGGCCCCATACGTCCCGAATACCAGTGGCAACAGGTCCCAATTTTTTCTGAAATACCCCTGGCAACGGGCCCCATACGTCCCGAATACCAGTGGTAATAATCCTCAATATGTCCTGAATACCCCTGGCAACGGGCCCCATACGTCCCGAATACCAGTGGCAACAGGCCCCTCAATTACATAGCCATATCCAACAACAAAATATATTATAAATCATCTGTAATTAAAGCCCAAAGCCTAACAAACAAATCTTATTCATAAAACGTTTCATTTACCATCGTTTCTTTAACATAGCCATATTCAACAACATAATAATGTATTTTAGTTCATCGTAAAACTAATTTAGTTTATTATTTCAACTGGGTTCTATTAGTACATCATCACTTTATTTAGTGTCAAAGTAACATCGATATCGGTATAACCACTCATATTAATATCGGATAAAACACGTAATACATTTATCAAAGTCTTTGACTTATTTTTTTCGTTAGTTTAATGATTACGTGGTCCTGCTCAATAAAAGTTTGACCCATCAATAAAAGAACTTGTAATAAGTTACCAGAGTCTAAAGGATTGCCTTCACGGAATCTATTTCGAGGTTTATGTCACACTAGCTGATGCCCGCGGCTTCACCCGCGTGGATGTCGTTCAAATTATATACTAAAACCTTCCTCTTGAATCACTCTATCTACACTCCTTTGCAAAAAAAACGGGCACCTTAGGAAATTTACGTTCTAAGGTCGATTTGAGTTAATTCAATGAAATTTAATTGTTTGACGTAGTCTGTATACTTATAATCGTGTAAATTAATACGCGTGAAGTGAACTGTGGCAATTTAAAAAAAAATCTATGAATTCTTTAAAACCGATGTACAGTCGCCCACATAAGTGCATGGATACCTTAAGGCCTATTTTTCTGTGAAGGTAGAAATCAAATTTTCGAAAACAATTAATAGATGGCGTTTGGTTTCTGCACAACTGTGATATTAAACTCTTCAATCCCCAGTGTCAGTTGTAGGTGGCATAAGTTTTATTTCTGTTTCTACCTCACAGCAATTTAATTTGTAATTCCTACTTAAATAATAATAAGAAATTAAACCTTTAAAGTTTTTACTTTCCGCAATGACAATATCCGGATTACCCGGTGTCACCTGTAGGTGAAATAAAAAGGAGGTAGATTTTTATAACTAAATGTAATATATTCTGCTGAGATATAGAAAAAAATGGACTTTGACTTGGGAATAGGTTAGGTAAGTAAGAAGTTAGGAAACACGTCGTATTAAGTTGGATTAAGTGAGAAGTTAAATGATAAAAAAACAAAGGAAACCCTAAGGAATGTTTTCATTAAGCTAATAAGTGCGCATAGCATTCAAAAATATAATATTCGAGTTAGTAGTCAGTTAGCAACAGGGATGAACGGAGACAAACAAAAAGACACTATCACACAAATTTAAGAGGTTTATTTCTTAGTTTATTATTCAAAAACAGACATTTATTATCGTTCAACATTATTATATTATATAAAACTTCTTATTGAGGCCATAGCTTAAGTATTCGTTTCCAAAATCGGAAAGAGGATTGAAGCTTTTGTAACCTCAACAAAGACAAACAGGAGACCGGATTATTTTATCACAAAAGTGAAAAGTTAAATGAATTAAATAGGTAGGATAACAGGTATACAATTGCACAAAAACAAACGAAACGGTTCTTACGTAATGTAAAAAAAAAATGTTGTGTTTGACTTTTTTTAGTTATTAAAAATACGTAAGTCTTTAATAGGTTATAATAACCCGGTCTCCAGTTAATATAAATAATAAGTACTAAAGTTAAGTAATATTATTTTTAAGTATTATGAAATATAAATCCTGGATCGGCAACACTTATCTATCCCCACACGTTCACTGTAATATGACCAGCATATTGGACACTACATAACCACTTGTTTATCACGTATTATTTCGGCACCACAAACATAAGCGTCCGTGTTCACTGGACTTAAAAGTTTTTTCATCTGTAAAGATGAAAAAACATTACTCAAATCAAAGTTAACATGATCCAAAGCGAACTGTAATCTTGCCCTTTTAAGGTTTTCTGTGGGCCAGGGTTTCACAACATGCCTCCTATAATGCAGCTCTTCACTTTTAAGAGCACGACGGGCATTGTCAACACTTGAGTCATTTATAGCAGCATAGTCGGTCATCGGCAGGAATCCATTTTCTTCATACTCTCATAACACGATTTGACGCTGTAATGTGTTTATGCGCCGTGGTCTACTAGTTCTTTGATGGTGTTGCAAAGAACCCTCGTTTTCAAATCGTCGTACCAATAGAACAACTTTTTTTCTCTGCAACAATATAACAGAAATATATAATACGCAATAATGATTATTTAGTAAGTAGTATAGTCGTTACTAAAACATTTTTTTTTCTTATAAAAATTTGAAATCAAAACTACTTACGTTAACAATAAGATAAGTCGACAAGTTTCGAGTGTCGATAAGTTTTTGCCTTGATTTTGCAAATCAGTTATTTGAGCTCTTGTAACGAAAACTATATTACAACGCGTACTCATTTTGATGCAATAAGTTAATTCACCTAAATTAAAATAAAACTGAGCTAAACACACTCGAATGAGGTAATCGAAACAAACTTAGCGAACAATCAATTGAGCTTAGTCACAACTCATAAATCTTCAATCTAATTATTTCTACTACCTACTAATTTATTTATGAATTCATATTCGACCTACCCTCAAGTTTGAAAACTAAAACATAGATAATTAAAATCAGATTGTTATAAAATGATAATAATATTCAATTTAAACAAACATAGTAGGTAGTTAGGAATAAATTTATATAATAGAAATAATTCATTATAAATTATTTGAATGTTTAAACAGAAAAAAGATACTACATAAACATTTTATACAGCGTGAGCGCCCTCTAGTTAGTGTAGCATCAACAATATAATCAATGTTGCTAATCGAGTACTTATTTACGCCAGGTGGCGTCATTTCTTGCTTCACACGGTATTTTTTCTAAACTCCCCATGCATTATTGCAGGTGATGGTACACGGCCAAACAATAAGAAGTGGTCGGCAATAAAGACAAGAAGATTTTTTTACTTTGTTTAATTAAATAAAGTTACAAATGTAATAACCTAATAACGAGTGTGACCTCCTCTTGCCAAAATCACAGCTTGAATCCTTCTGGGCATGCTTTCCACGATGTTTTTAATGACGTTTTGAGGAATACGTTCCCACTCTTCTGCAATGACTCTTTTTAGCTCCCTGATGTTTTGTGGAGCATGTTGCACTGATCTTACCCGTCTCTTTAGAACATCCCAGACATGCTCAATTGGATTGAGGTCAGGACTTCGAGCTGGCCAATCTAAACGACGGATCCCAACTTCTTGCATGTACGCTTCCACGTCGCTAGAACGGTGCGGGCGAGCATTGTCGTCCATAAAAATGGAATCTTCCCCAAGTGCAGTCAATGCGGGTTGTGCATATGGAATTAGGACTTCCATTATGTACCGGTGTGCATTTAATGTTCCATTTTCTATGAGAACTAACTCCGTACGCCCCGTCGAATTAATTGCTGCCCAAAACATAACGGAGCCTCCGCCATAAGGAGTGATTTCTTCGAAACACACTTCCGCATAGCGTTCCCGTGGTCTTCGTAGCACTCGCCGGCGTCGGTCCTCTCCACACAAAGAGATTCTAGCTTCATCAGAAAACAATACTTTATACCAGTCCTCCAGAGTCCATGAAGCACAGTTTCGAGCAAACTGAAGTCGAGCAACACGGTGCTCACGGAGTATTTTAGGTCCCCGAGCCGGGCGGTAACTCCTGATATTGGCAGCCAAAAGCCTCCTCCTGACGGTCCACAAGCTAATTTCTACTCCTCTTACTTCTTCAAGGCTCTTCTTCAGGTCCACTCTTGACGCCTTACGATTCCGCAAGGCCTGACTCACCAAAAAGCGGTCATCTCTTGGTTCTGTGCGTCGTTCTCTTCCCGAACCGGGTCTTGTTTTGACCGAACCGGTCTCTTGATACCGTTGCCAAGTCCTCTGGACAGTTGAACGACTCACATTTAGCCGCTGAGACACGTAAGTTTGCGAACAACCTTCTTCAAGTAGGGCTATAATTTTACCGGCCCTTATCGCTTTATCACTCATGTCAAAAAGTGGTATTTAATGTAAAAAGAAAGATAAAATTGTTTAATTTGCAGAAAATATCCAAAAAGTTTTAAAATTTTAGTAATCAGTAATAAAATCGTTTCAGCAATTCGCGCCATTAGTTAATTTCAAAATTTAAATTTGGAACGTACAGAATCATGCCAGGATTCTTCAAATAACATGCCAATACATCGTCAAATTAATAAAACCTCTTACTTGTCCTTCTTCATTGAAGTAGAGAAAAAAATATGAAGTGCCCGTTTTTTTCGCAAAAGAGTTTATTAAAAAAAACCGCATCAAAATCCGTTGCGTAGTTTTAATGATTTAAGCATACAGACAAACAAACATACAAAAAAAGTAAAAAACTAAAACCCGACTACGACAAAAAAAACGACGCTGAAAAAGTATGAAACAAACAAGATTTTCAGGATATAACAAAAAGAAAAGCCGTAGTCACACGGTATTAAAGTGTTTAGGTTGGTACCTATAACGTGTGACTACGGCTTTTCTTTTTGTTATATCCTGAAAATCTTGTTTCATACTTTTTCAGCGTCGTTTTTTTTGTCGTAGTCGGGTTTTAGTTTTTTACTTTTTTTTATTTAAACAATTTTGGTGTTAAATATTTTTTTTTACTCTTGACTTTTTGTCCGCTAGAGGGCGTGATTTTAAATTTGAGCAATATTTTGGAAATGTACAAGTGAGGCCCTTTCAAATGATACCAAACACGGCGTATTTATCTCCATTTTTATTTTTTAAGCCTTACTTTTTGTCCGCTAGAGGGCGCCAAATCGCTTTTTGTGAGATGTCACGTAGCCTATGTTCAGCGGAAAATTAAGACGGTTCTAACGATACCTCATATGTCGAGTTCCGATAAGTAGATTAGAAGATATGAGGGAACAGATGAAGATACAAACATACATACATACATACATAGCCAGTCAAAATCATAACCCTCCTTTGGCTTTGCCGTAGTCGGGTAATTACGCTTGCCTGCTGTATAGTTTTGTCAACTCGTACTAGTAGTAGTACTAGGCGGCTTCTAATCTTGTTCTTAGGTATAGAACGATCTTCAATTCCAAACAGTATGCGGACTATGCGGTCTATGGCATTTTTGCCGGCAATATTACACTATTTAGTACTGCTTTGTCGTAAAAGTACAAGCAAGCATATCTGACAACAATAGTGTATTTCACCTAAAAAATCTAATTAGTCCGTCAGATAGATTTTCAAAAAATAAAGGACACATATTTTTTCTTTTTTCACGTAAACAAAAGATGAAGACGATACAGCGCTTCGAAAAGTCGTGTCAAGTCGTGTGACGTCACAAGGTTAGTACTTTTTTACTCACGAAGTGACGTGAAAAGCCCCCACTCATGATCTTTGACACGTTTTATTTCCGTCAATTGTTATTTATTAGATAAAACAAAAAACACGTATCCAATATTTTTCGATAATCTAACAGACGGACTAATTAGAATTTTTTGGTGAAATACCCTATTAGGCGTAAGTCTCGTCACTTGGGAAAGACGAACGTAGTTTGTTTTGCCATTCAGACCAGGAAAACATGACACTAGGAAGTCCTTGGTACCATTTCTGTGCGAAACTTACAAGTTTTGGCAGTGCGTTTGGTTTGCCTGTCTGACCGCTTAGAAATTTGTGCACGCTCATTGACTCGGCTTTACCAGTACTATTTATGTACAGACGATATTTCAATATTAATTAATTGAGGAAACGTAAACAAACGTAAAACATATCCAAAATATACAAGATTTACTCCAAACTGTAATCCTTTTTTTTTTTTTTTTTTTTTTTGGTGGGTGGAAAATCATCGAATAACCCCCCCCACTCTTGGGCAGAGCGAAGGGGAGTGTCAGACTTCTACTGACTAAAAACCAAACCCATGTTCCTTCTTCTTCGCCCTTGTGTCGGAGCCGCGGTAACCTTTCGATATCCACAGCCCCGACGGGAAACTGTAATACTTGGCTACAGAAATTAATGGCAAATTAATAGTGACAAAGCTAAAATTATGCAATTTAGATCTTATAAAAAACCACCTCTCAATCTAATACAACCTTCAGAACTAAGCAAATAGAAGTTAATACATTTAGCCCACTTGGCATTTAAGTATTTGTTTTTTAAAAAAATATCGACAAGTTCACTAAAGTTTAAGATATACACAACGTCAACACTTGCCATTAAAGAGATTATGGCGTTCCACCCTCAAGACGATATTATTTTGTGGCAATAAAAGTATACCATATGTAGGTTTATTCCAAAAGGCTAAAACTATAATTGTTCCAAAATGCTTCTACTCAGTAAAAGAATCTTTAGTCCTTTTAACGACAAAAGTGGCATTCATCTACCCTATCCAATTTTTATTTTATACAGAGTTTTTATTACCTGCAAAAATGACATCAATAATTGAGGGGTATAAAAGCAAAACCGCTTCAGTCCAAAATTGCAATTTTTAAACTGGTATTACCAAATTGTAGTACTTGAAAGCTGCAACATTATACCTTAAAAGATATAGTGCAAATCCACCTCAGTCAACGGTAAATGCACTTTGAAAGTAGCGTTCAAATGCAAAAACGCTTAGATCCATAATTTGTTAGAAACAAATCCGCCACTGTCACAATCGACCAATCAGGAGCCGCCATTTCAAAATTTCTGAGAAGGCGAATCAGATAATTGTCGTACTAAGTTATCTGGAAATAGCGTCTGTTTTTTTCGAGTTTTCTGTTTTATTACTATTGTAATGGAAGAAAATATTACACCAGCTCGTGCAGGACGAGCTAGAAAACGTGCTAGAAATGTAGATCAGTGGCAGCGAGCTCGAGAAAAGGCAAAAAGGTAACAAATTAATAAGGCCTATGATGGTATGGTCTGCAAAAGTTTTCTTAGGTTAAAGCATTTTTTTTTAATTTTAACTAACTATTATGCTGTTTAAATGCTTCTGGTAACGGTTTTTTTGCATTTGCTTAAGGTAAACTGCAAAAAGTCAACCCGCATTACCTGCATGTGCAACATAATGAGATGCAAACTAGCTTTGATCCAAAGCAATAAAAGCAAACATGCTTCAGTCCAATACTTAAATGCAAAGGCACCGTAGTCCTAAAGTTTTTCTTAAATTTTATAGAACTGGTGTATATTTGATTAATCTTAGTTATGGCTACCTACCTTTCTTACGCGTCTTAATGAATGTACCACTATTTTAACTATTACAAAATAACAATTTCTTACGACACAGTAGAAAATTATAAATTACTCAGTTCAGATGTTTTGTGACTGAGGCGCCTTTGCTTTTATACCCCTCAATTCTGAACAACTGTATTAAATTCACTGTCATTGACATTTAATTTTGACACAATTGTCATAAGTATAATTTCCCTATTAAATTGTTTTACCTTGGTTTTACCTAATATAAATTAATTAACTCAATATAATGTTTAATGCATGCTAAAATAGGATGATGATAAGGAAGGCGTCTGATTGACATGTGACATGAATTGTGATGGTTTAAATATGGATCGGCATGTAATTTGGTTAATTGTGATAATTTAAATACGGATTGCACGTATGATAACATAACACATAAAATAACATCACGCCTGTAATCCCCGAAGGGTTAGGCAGAGGTGTACATACTAGTACACCCACATTTTGCCAGTTGTGTTTTTAAGTCCCATGTAATAGGGGGCGAGCCTATTTCCATCAACCGGGCACAAATCCAGACTCCGTGGCTGTTACTGATAAATTCCTTACGGAAAAAGCCAATAACACTTTGCCCGACCCGGGAATCGAACCCAGGACCTCACGCTCAGCAGTCGCGCTTGCGACAACTAGACCAACGAGGCAGTCGCACGTATGATATTTAGTGTTTATTCGTTATAGAAATTCAGACAATGTAAAAGTTGTTATTGAATAAATTAATTGAAAAATTGAATTGTTACATTGCAAAGTTTGCAAAAGGCTACCAAGTTAAAAGCACTAACCAAAATATAACACCACGTTGTACAATTGGTCCGCAATAAATGTTTTGACTTTGACTTCGTTATACATTGTTGAAATGAGTAAATTCGTTATTGAGAAGGCAAAATCTCTGATAGTTCCTCGTAATAGATTGAGGCTATGTGACAATAACTGCTACAGTAAAATAAGAAAAATTAATAATTTATAATTAAAAAGAACTTTAAACAATTGGCTTTGTGACGGGTGTTTTTATTCAAAAGACGATTATTTTAATTTTAAACAAACACGATGTGATTTGTTTTTGAATCCCTTATTTATAAATCATATGGTTCAATTATTTCACGTACTTTAGAACATTTTTGGAACTTAAATAGGTATATGGTATAACATAAAACTTTGACATACAAACTAAGCTGGTAAGTAATATTTTCCTTCAAAACAGATCATTGATTCACATTGACATAACACATAGGTAGGTACTTACACAAAATTATATTCTGCTAAAACATTCAAGAAACAATCTTGCTATTTATTTACTGTGGTCGCAAATACTTATAACAGAGATGGAATGCGAACACCGTGCCACAACAAAGTAACGCTGCAGAAGGGCAACTTTGTTTGAAATAATGTATGATCATTTAAATGTGTTTTTTTTTAGTTTGGTTTTAAAGACATTAAATGAGGTCAAATTCGGGAATCATATTAAAACAGGAAAACGTTCATTGTTTCCATCTGTTCTCATGGTCTGAACAACTTCCTTTCACATTTGTGCCAATAAAATTGTATTACTGACATGATCGGTAACGTTATTGTTACCCTTAGAGGGCCTCTTGTTGATGTGGATGCTCCTCGTGCCGCTGCAGCTGCGCCTCGTGCCATTGCGGCTGCGTACGCACCACTGCGGCTGCGCCTCGCACCACTGGGGCTGCGCCTGGCACCACTGGGGCTGCGCCTGGCACCACTGGGCCTGCGCCTCGCACCACTGGGCCTGCGCCTCGAACCACTGGGCCTGCGCGTCGCACCACTGGGGCTGCGCCTTGCACAGCACCGGCTGCTCCTCGCACAGCAGCGGCCGCCCCTTGCACGGCAACGGCTGCACCTCACACGACGGCACCGGCTGCGCCTCGCACAGCACCGGTTACACCTCTCTGATCTTGGTCGTGGTGTCCTCACAGTATGCTTGCTGAAGGTAACACCCGGCCCCGCGATCGCCGCTCAATCCTGTCACACGCTACGCCGTGAGACCACCCACGCGGTGACAACTGGTGCAAGTTTTCCATGATTATCTGAAATTAGTACATTACTGCAGAATCCAGTAAGTAAGCCTTCCTGGCCAAGTATGAGTTAACCGGACCGAACCGCAGGTGAGGTCTGGTTATATACGAGGCCAGGATGGCTTTCTTACTGGTTGAGGTTTGTATAATGCTTTTCTCAAAAATTAAAGAAAGATTAACAACAAATTCGTTTAATTAATATTGAAGGTTACATTCATATGTGAAAAACACAATAGCACTTTTTGGCCGACCCGGGATTCGAACCCAGGACCTCACGCTCTGCAGTCGAGCTTGCGACCACTAGACCAACGAGGCAGTTTAGGAAACAACTTAAGAAAAAACTTTTTAATAAACTGAAATTACTAAATACAATCATAAAATCCCACACTATACTTCTACAACATTACTAAGTACAAAACGCAACGTATAAAATGGCTGTTTAAGGTTCCAAAAATATATGTATCTCATAAAATGTCATACCAAAAAGAGAGATAGATATATATTTGGAACCTCCCTTCTATAACCATGTTATAATGGCTAAACTCTAATCTGTGTCTGGTACTATGTTTTTTTTTCTAAACAGATCTAAAGAGGATGACCTAGTGTCCAGTAAGTAAATTACATACTTACTTACTGGACAGTAGGAGATTCCAAGTTTAAAATCTCGCTTCTTACTGGACAGTTGTGAATAAGTCTCCGGTAAAGTTCACTTTCTGGATACTTTTTAGAGATGTTATGGCAACATTACATACCATTTTTGAGAAAAAGAAATTAACGGACAAAAAGGTGCACCCACAACACGCTAAAAACTATGACTAGGTATGTCTTGGAGAACAAACTACAAATAAGTTAAATCAAACACATCATCATCATCATCATCATTTCAGCCAAAAGACGTCCACTGCTGGACATAGGCCTCCCCCAGGCGTCGCCACATTGACCGGTCCCGTGCGTCTCTCATCCAGCGGGTTCCTGCAACCTTGACCAGGTCATCGGTCCACCTAGTGGGAGGCCTTCCAACGCAACGTCTTCCGGTTCGCGGTCGCCATTCCAGAACTTTTCGGCCCCATCGGCCATCCGTTCTGCAAGCAATGTGCCCTGCCCATTGCCACTTAAGTCTGGCGATTCTTCGGGCTACGTCGGTAACCTTGGTTCTCATGCGGATGTCCTCATTTCTGATTCGATCACGCAAGGAAACTCCGAGCATAGCCCTCTCCATTGCCCTTTGGGTGACTTTGAATCAAACACAATATCAAATAATCGCGATCTAAGATTACAAACAATGGAATAAAATAAGAAAGACAAGAAAATAATAAAATAAAGTTCAGAACCAAATAACAGAAGTAGTCAGGGCATTAATTTATCTATCCCACTTCTGAAATGTAGGAGAAGCCAGAGCAAAAGGGAAATAAAAGCTTCCATTTGAACAGATTTAAGCATGATTTATTTACTAGGTTCAAAACATCAAAATAAGCACAGAATAAGAGCTACAGCATAACATTTACCAGTTTATTATAAAAATTCACAGTACTTACACAGGTATTTAGAGCTCCTCACACTTTTCAAGTTCAGACAAGAATTTCCCGCTAAAATGGCGCCTTGGACCTTTTATAACCCTCTGTACTACAGACTGCAATAGTTAACTGTCATTCCAATAACCGTTGGCGCCATTTTAGCATTTCAACTCAATAAAATAACTTATTTATACAAAACAATTCTCTAATTAATAAAAATTACTGTAAATATCTTAAAACTATTTATAAATGTATTTAAATAGCTAACAAAATAAGGTTGAAAATGGAGATGCGTTTGATTCTCGTGACTGCCAATATGAACGATAGTTCGCAGATTTAATTTATTAAAAAAAAAATACGCTGTAATGTTAAAATATTTTTACATGTCTTTAGTTGGTTAAATTTCCTTTCTGATAGTAAAAAAAAATAACAGTTATCGCTCAAAATATTGAGCATTTCGAGACGAAAAAGTTTTTTCGTGTGATTTTTTTGTGATTTTGTGATTTTTTTTTTCGAGGTTCTTGATTAAGTTTAGAAAATATTTTTGCATAAGTCTTTTACCTATACATTTGACTATACACTGTATTTTTTTTGGAATTGTAATAAGTAGCAATACGGCTAACTCTGCAACGAAAAACAGGTCGTTTTTACGGTGTCCCTCTTATCTGCGCCATTTAAAAAGTCTTAATTCGAAAAAAATTAAGAGTTTAGTTTTTTTTTTTTGTTTTTTTTTCCCACTACACACTTCCACAACTGATTTTAATGAAACGAAAATGAATGACGAACCTGATGATGCCAACTCGTTCTATCTGGGCTGCAGGGATATATGCGCTCATCTTATGTTTTTCAAGGAAGCTCGCATTGTTGATGAAATTGTTGGCCGTGTTGTATTGCTTAAACACGACTACGATTTTATTCGCATTGACACGGCGTATGGCCACCACACCTCTAAAGGTGCGAGCCGGCGACCTCCGTAGCGTATTATAGTAGGCGTCAAAACCTATCCTGTGGTGGTACCGGTAAAGCGAAGGGGGGAGCGGGCGAACGAAGCGAGCCGGCGACCCCCGTGGCGTAGGGATAAGGTCACGATAGCTTTTCCTCTGTGGTAGGCAGGTCTTGAGTCACAATATAAATATGGACAGTACGGAAACTGCCTACAAACGCTCGAAACCGCACACTCACACAAACATGCGCATCGACAGGGCCAGCTAGCGAACACCGCAGTGCTCTCAGTTGTGCGTGCCGCGCCGAGACGAGTGGTTAGTTTACGTAAAAGTTTTTTTTAAAATATACTCCAATCTTTTTTAAAATGCCGGGAACGTATACGGGTGTTTGAACTGGGCTTCATCAAAACCGGAGATATTGTATTTTAAACTTCCTACTAATTTTGAAAAGTAGGAATGATTTTTGTTATCGAATTAAGGGCGTTCAGTTTCTGTAAAAAAAAAATTGAAATTGAAATATCTCGAATACGGAGCGTCCTAGACAAAAAAGGACCAACATTTTTATCCCCCTCTGCCACCCCCGTGATATTTAAGTGAGAATCACATAACATCAAAAAAAAAAAAAAAATTACACTGGTCCAACTTTACTTAATAATAACATTAAATAACATTTTATTAGTCTAAAACTGTGTAGTATGAGTATGATATAAAGGAAAGTTCATTGATAATCTATACATATAATAAAATTGTAGGAAAGTCAAAACTGTACATTGAATATTTAAAAAAAAGAATACTTGGGATGTGATCTACAATCGATACCGAAGCCAAAAATATAGTTTTTAGAATTTCTGTCTGTTTGTCTGTTTGTCTGTATGTATGTCCGGGATAAACTCAAAAAGTACTGCATGGATTTACTTCAAAGGACATCATCCACATTTCATACAGTTTTGGTCCAAAAGTAAAAGTGCCGGCCAAATAAAAAAAGTGTTTTATTCTGATAGAACTCGTGCGCCTTAGAATTTCTTTGTATGACACCAAAGCTGTAGCATCACTATACTTGGTATTATTTGAGTTCTAAAAATACTATTTAGAGCTCAATTTACCACTGACTCACTGGTTGACAGAATTGTTCTCCCAGATGGTGGATGGGGAGGTGGGTATATTTTGACAGATTCGTAAACAAGTAACTCTCGTGAGTATGGGAAAAGTGCCAAACCCCCCGTTTCCCCCCCCCTTTCTCCCCCCTCCCTATCGTATCTCGGAAACAAAGAGACTTTACGTGTTTTTTTTTTTTAGGGATTCGAATAGAGGAAGCTCGGGGAAGTAAAAACCATTTTTCAATGTTGACCCCCTTGCCCCCCTTCTCCCCCCCTTTTGGCGGATCTCGGAATTTAAGAGACTTGGAACATATTTTTTTTCAGATTCATTGAAAGGAAAAATGTATGAAAAATCAGGTTTTTTTAACATGAATACCACCAAGTATATTGGTGCTACAGCTTTGGTGTCATATAAAAAAATGCTAAGGCAAACGAGTTTTTTCAGAATAAAGCACTTTTTTTTATTGGCCGGCCACTTTGACATTTGGACCAAAATGGATGATGTCCTTTGGCACGAATATTACTTAGGAGTCGGGTCTACATATAGGCTACATATTATCACGCTATCAACTACGGGGAACGAGCAGTGAACCTTTATTTCTTCAATGCATTCTATAAGAACGTGTAATCTAACGACGCATATTTAAATGTTGTTATTATGTTAACCATGCTATAAGCTAGCTTCACACTATAAAAAACACGCAATAAAAGTAACCTAAGCCGATAAACATAATTAAATGAATTTAAGTAGTACCAAGAATTTTTTTAAAGCAGCGCCATCTATGAGATTTCAAAAACATCAAGTCGAATTACATGTGTAAACCTTTTTGGGTTTAGATAATTTAAATTTGATCATGTTGGCGAGCTTAATAGTTGTTTCTAAAAGTCATAGATGGAGTTGTGCATGTTCTTAGACGTCCACCTGGAGAACAGCCAGCGCATATATTTTGATCCCGACAACGTTGCTGAGCGCTTGGAAAATCCGCGCCAAACAACTGTCTTGGCATTTTTCAGGCTCTGTGAAATCGACCAGTTTGCGAGGTTCCTTATACGTATGACGAAGTGCCTTCATATTACACATACATACGACAAGCAAAGGGGTGTAATAGTAATAGTCCTCCTGACCGTTTTCGGCCACGGCGGCCAATCTTAGCAGAGATTAGCCAACTGCTCGGAAGATATTATAGTGCACAAGTGTGTGCGCAGGCACAGGTGCACTCTCCGTTCCTTTCCTCTCATAGTCCGATGGGACGGCAATCTGACACGACCGGAGAGAGATCAGGCGCAGGACCAACGGCTTAACGTGCTTTCCGAGGCACGGGGGTACTATACCGCCAACTTCCAAACTCCGGCCTACTACTTCAAATTTCTAATGAAAAACCCAATAGCACTTTTTGTCCGACCCGGGAATCGAACCCAGGACCTCATGCACAGCAGTCGCGCTTACGACCACTAGACCAACGAGGCAGTTAAAAAAAAAAAGAAAAAAGGGGTTAATTTAACCGACATCGACGAGTACGTGCTGTGGAAGGTTTTCCGGGAATTTTCAAGGATACCGCATTGGGTAGAGTTTATACCGTGCACCTGAATAATGGTGAATGCTATTTTCTGCGGTTGTTACTTCACACGGTCCGAGGCCCAACGTCTTTCGCCTTTCTGAGGACATTTGATGGCGTGGAGTATCCCACTTACCGCGCAGCCTCGAAGTCACCTTCTCGACGGTGACCAAAACTGGGATGACACCTTCGCGGAGGCGAGCGTCAGTAACAGTCCCAGCCGCATGCGTCATCTGTTTGCCGTCATCTTGGTGTTTTGTGGAGCCGCAAACCCGGTAGCATTGTGGGAGAAGTATCGCCATCATCTGTCTGAAGATATTCTCCGAGCTTCTGAGGCGTGCTACTAGAGACGAAGTCGAAGTAACTGATGAACGCGTGCTGAACACCTGTCGCAGTTCACTTCAACACGTGGTCATTTCTATCGGCGGCAATCCACTGGTCGAATGTGGGTTACCAGCTCTCCAATCATCACCGCATCAAGACCGCGGAAATCAGGAGTAAAACGCTGAGGCATTTTACGATCCGGGTGTAATGACTACCATACGAAATGACCATGTCGCTTTGTTCTCTTCAGAGCGAAAACAAATTTATGACACCGTCCTTGAAAGCGTTGGGCAAAACCAGGGTAAAATGTTTTTCTTGGATGCTCCTGGTGGAACAGAAAAAAACATTTGTTACAACTGGCATACTTGCAGAGGTCAGGAGACAAGGCAAAATTGCCATTGCTGTAGTGTCGTCGGGAGTCGCTGCCACACTGCTTCCGGGTGGCAAGACAGCACATGCCATGTTTAAAATTCCTATCGATTTAGAGAGTGCCGAAACGCCTGTTTGTGGTGCGTCACGTTACAGTGATAAGGCACCCGTGCTCAAGGATTGCTCACTGATCGTATGGGATGAGTGTACGATGGCCAATAGGATCAGGCTGCAGCAATTAACGAATGCATTCTCTCGGAAATTGAGCGAAATGAACTGGTCTACACCTCTATAGACATTGTGGTCGAGCAAGATGACGCCACACATTATCCCGTGGAATTTCTGAACTCCCTGTCAGCAAGTGGACTTCCAGCGCATACCATCAAGCTGAAGGTCGGTTTATGCTTCTTCGGAACCTATCTGCGAACCGACCTCTAGATGAACTGCTTCTCACACGGGCAATTGTACTTCGCTTGCTCCCGCGTCACCAGTCCTGACTTTCTATACATTTTGACTGCGGAGAGCCAAACCACTTCTATGGTTTATCGAGAAGTCCTATAAGTATGTATTTTTACCCCATTCTGTATTCCTAATTCATTTTTTTCTCCATCTGCTTCAGTCACAACTTATGACTTAAGCAGGCTGAAAATCAGCACTTTTTGAAGGTCAATTTTACAAAAGACAGTCTCCCTCTGTTACTGCACTTTCTGTAGATATGAAATGTAAAGAAGAAACGGGTAAATGGAAAGGTATTTTTGGTGCTGTATAGCGTTCACGCAGACGACATCGCGGGCAGCAGCTAGTAATAATTTAAAACAATATAATAATATTTTCGTTCTTAATAATAAGTAGTTTAATTATTTATAGCAGAATTGCACATCACCAGTTGTAGTAAGCTTGTTATTTCAATTCGATTCATTGATGAACGCAATAAAAATATTTATGAAAAAAAAAACAATATCATCAACATTAAAAGGGACAAGGACAACCCTATGGCTTCAATGGAGCGTAGGTAGTTATCGCATCAACTAGGCTTAGTTTCGGTACTGTCCATATTTATACTGTGCTTGAGTGGAGCGAAGAGGCCGGAGGTGGCGAGCGAAGCGAGCCGGCGACCTCCGTAGCGTATTACAGTAGGCGTCAAAACCTATCCTGTGGTGGTACCGGTAAAGCGAAGGGGGAGCGGGCGAGCGAAGCGAGCCGGCGACCGCCGCCGCCGTAGCGTAGGGATAAGGTCACGATAGCTTTTCCTCGGTGGTAGGCAGGTCTCGAGTGGAGCGAAGAAGGAAGGTGGCGAGCGAAGCGAGCCGGCGACCTCCGTAGCGTATTTAATAATAATAATAACTTTATTTCCAAAAATTGCAATTTACATAGAATCGTTTAGGTTATTACAAATCAGATTATGACAGTTAAGTTATTGAAATTGCATAAGTCTCCGATTGTACCACTGACACCCAAGCTAAGATTAAACTTGTGTTATGGGTGCCAGGGCCGCTCTCTCCAATAATCTATTTTTCAAGTTACACAAACCAGTACGGAGTTACATTTGGAAAGTATCCATCGTTGAGCATAAACAAAACAAAGTTAAAAAGAAAACAGTTAAAATAAACTTAAAAAAAAATAAGAGTATTGCCCCTCAGTATAAGTATTTTGGTTTGTAGTTGGTAATTGAATGTGACTTGTGAATGTGATGTGTGTAAGTGTCGTGTGTATGTATTGTGTGTAAGTTTGTGTTTGGTGTTGTGTATATGTGTAGTGCAGTCGTGCTTGCGTCGTATGTTTGTGTGGTGTATATGTGAGTGGTCTAAAAGTCGGTAACAATTAGAAAAACTTTCCCAGTAACTTTTCTATTTCCTCGTATGTACGAGCAGCAAGCCATTGGCTAATAATAATTTTCTTTTTGCAATGGAACTTATTTAAACCATAAATATCGCATTGTATGTTAATTGCAATATAAAGTCGAGTACCTAATACCCGAAAATGTCTTTCTGCCAGTTTAGTTCTGTAACTAACTGTGGGACAAACAAATTTACATCTTCTCTTTGACAGATGACCAGTACTGTACTCCAGAGAACCATGCCTGCGCATGATGGTGTTTAGCACAAAGAGCTGTCTCACAGTCATGACTTTGCAGTCTTGATACAATGCTGTGGTGCCATATCGGAAATGTTTAAAAGTCATAACTTTAAGGACAGCTCGCTGCGCCCTTTCCAGCCTGATAAAATAACTTTTTGCAGCACCCCCCCCAAGACGTAATACCAAATGTGAGTACTGACTGACAGAGTGAGAAATAGACCATCCGAAGTGTACTTATGTCTGCACTATGGCGCAGAGTTTTGAAAATCGCTATGAGTTTTCTCACTTTGCCAGAAGTTCTATCAATTTGCTCCTTCCAAGACATATTATAGTAGGCGTCGAAACCTATCCTGTGGTGGTACTGGTAAAGCGAAGGGGGAGCGGGCGAGCCGGCGATCCCCGTAGCGTAGGGATAAGGTCACGATAGCTTTTCCTCGGTGGTAGGCAGGTCTTGAGTGGAGCGAAGAGGGGAGGTGGCGAGCGAAGCGAGCCGGCGACCTCCGCAGCGTAACAAAGGTTGAGTGGGTGAAGCGTATAAGTAACTCTCATGAGTAGCTAAGAAGTGCAAAACCTCCCCTTTTTAACCCCTTTTCCCCTACCTTTTTCAAAGTTGCCCCATTTGCCCCCTTACTCCCCACTTTTTTCAGATTCATTGAAAGGGCCAAAAGTCCGCTTCCGAATCTTGGGATTGTGGGATTCAGCCACGCTCCCCTCATCCCGTCCACTTTCAGGACGATAACAAACTATTTACAGCAAATTTAAACAATATACAGTATTTAAATTGAATGAAAAAAAATTGAGAAAAATTGAAAAGTGCGTCTTTTTTGAGATTCCCGCCAAAAAGCCTTCCACACCAGTTCTGTGATACCCTGGTGATACCATCTTCTAAGGATTTGTGTTTTGTTTGTGCACAAATCTCATTTTGCTAAACTCCGCGGCGGAACTACAATCTAATAAAATTATTATTAGATTATTTATATGTTCCTGCAGCTAAATATGAAAAAAAAAATATGATGAAAGTGGTCCTACCCCATGCTGAAATAACAGTTACTTACCTTTTTTGTTTTTGGTGGGTGGAAAATCATCAAATAACCCGTCTCGCTCTTGGGCAGAGCGAAAGGGGGTGGCAGACTTCTACTGACTAAAAACCACCCGTGTTCCTTCCCAGCTCTTTATGTCGAGGCCGCGGTAACTTGTAAACAACCCAAAAAGTTACCTCACGCAGAGTTTGGGCATGTCCAAATATAATAGGTAGGCAACTGTTTAATAATTGTATATTATTACTAGTATTTGCAGCTCGCGGGGCGTGAAGCGGGGGAGAGGGGGAGCTTTGAAAAATGAATTCGACTAACGCATTGCCCCTTTCAATGAATCTGAAATAAAAAATGTTCCAAGTCTCTTAACTTCCGAGATCCGCCTGAAGGGAGGGAGAAGGGGGCAAGGGGGTCAAATTTGAAAAATGGATTTTACTTCCCCGAGCCTCCTCTATACGAATCCGTAAACAAAACAGAACACGAGTTTAAAAAAAAGGGGTGAAAAGAGGGGGTGGGGTGAAGAGGGGGGAATGGGGGAGCTTTGACAAATGATTTCGACTAACGCATTTCGCCTACAATATACGTAAAAATCAGCTAGTAGAAAATACGTGCAGTTAGTAATGTTTTTGTGTACCTTGATGACCTGATACCTGAAAATTGGCCGTCAAAGCAAGCTAGCTGGTAGTAGTGTGTTCTTAGTTCATACTAACACTACTCAATCGTCCACATTTCCTTCGTCAGAAAATACGTGACGTCTGGCGGCCCTGGGATCTTGGACTATAGTGTTTGACGTGTTTGCGGAATATTGGAGAAACAATGTATTCAATATGAGCAAATAATTTCTCGAGCTAGCCAACGCAGGGGATGCTACAGAAAGAAGATGCAGAAAAACGAGTTGTTCCGGTCTGATCCCCCAAACCGATCCACTGTCAATCGGATTACAACAAATTAAACAACTGACGATACCTATAGGCATTAAAAGAAGTTGGTCGGAGTGTGTAGCCCTAAGACCTGGTTTGTACAAAGCCTCAAACTAAGCATGCGTTTGCTGAGCGATTTGATGTGTTTTTAGACAACAAGACACTAAACTTTATAAAAAATGTAATGTGGCTCTGGTCCGCTGGACATTACTTCAAAACTGCTCGCATTTACAAAAGGGCAATAGGGCACTTTATGTGACGGCTAAACACCCTTATTTCAGAATAGGTGACGCTACAGAATCTTAGATAATCGATCGAAAGCGTGTCCAGCCAGCTTGAAAAACCACTTTTCGCTGGTCTCTCAATCTCGGTAACGGAAGTGATTTTGACGAATTTTTGCATATCAACGGGCGTCACATAAATATGTGACAGGCATCAAGCTAAAAGTTTTGTGATACGTACAGTGGTTTAGTAGAAAAATGCAAAAAACTGTGTCCAGCCATCTTGAATTTACGTAAAAAACTTTTGGCTGGCACTTCCGAATCCCACATAACGGGAGCGTTTTCGAATATGGTTCCTTTACTAATACTTGGTGACGCAATGTGTGACAGTAATAACGTTTGATTTATGGCGTCACATGTAAGGGTTTACGAGATATCAATGAAAACTTAATGTATACTTGTGTCCAGCCATCTTGAACTCAGGCTGGCTGGACACATGTATCTCCGCTGCTTGATGATCTACGACCTTCAAAATGTTATCAAAATGTTGTGACGGGGACGATAATGATAACCTGAATTAGTGACGGAGAAACTTTGGGTAGTTTCAAAGATATTGATCATTTAAATTTTCCCATACAAACACTGTAGTAGGGTTACCAATATTGTAGGTTTTATGTAGGACAAAGTATATTTTAAGGTGTTTTCTTTAATGGACGAAAATCCGCGTATTGGTGATACTAATACGAACAACTGTAGATATTTAAATCAATAGAAGATAAAAGTGTAGAGGGGGGGGGGGGGGGGGGTTTAATGTTATTGATTATTTACGTGCAGATACCCATCTACTCTTTTTAGATAAGTTTTGGTGTTTTTTATGATAAGTACGTATGTAGATATTGTGTCAGGATAACAGACTAATGCTCTAAGGTGTTTAATGAAAAAATAATGTATTTCACGTTACTTACCAAGGACCTCGTTAAATGAAAACGTACTTAGCAAATATTGCACGTATTCCTTACAAATCGACGGAAGGCTCTAAATACCATTATGTATACTTTACTCTAAACGATTAAACGAAAACGGTTTACGCTGTCACAGCACTCACAGCCTCTGTGTACAAAACAAACTCAGTATCAGTGCATCAGTGTTGCCAACAAGACCGATATAGAATCTGCTAAAATTATGCCAATTGCTTTATAGAAATGCTAAAAAATCTGCTAACATTTTTCAGTGTCAAATGAAACGTAACATAGTTTTAACTTTTTTATTAATTAACAAAATATACATAAGTACTGTTTTAATCGACTATGATCTCAAATACTCTTTCCATTATCATCAGCATTAGCATCAGGAGCGCCAACAATATACTTAGTAAAGGGATTTTTTTTTCTAAATGGAAATAATTGCTTACGCATTAATGTATTTTATTTTAAAATAATTTTATATGCTAAAAAATATGCTTTAAGCTAAACAACTAATAAGTTTGCTAAACAACATGAAAAAATGCTATTCTTATTATTCTTATTCTTTATTGCACACATAAAATAACAAATATAAACACAAATTACAATAATAAAGCTTACTTATGCTAAATTGGCATCACTGAGTGCAATGCACTTTGTTTTTTTTGTTAGTGTTTTTAATTATTATTTAGAAACACATACTTCCCCTTTATCTGCAGGAAAACCTTTTATTCCCACGGAGACATCAAATACAAAGCTGGCGTGGCTTGGCTGCTACCGGCCGATTAGTCGATTAAAAAGAAATCCTATAATTATGTAAAAAATATGGTCACCTCACAATATTAATGGATATTTGTATGCGAAAATTTAAATGATCAATATCTTTGAAACTACCCAAAGTTTCTCCGTCACTAATTCAGGTTATCATTATCGTCCCCGTCACAACATTTTGATAACATTTTGAAGGTCGTAGATCATCAGGCAGCGAAGATACACGTGTCCAGCCAGCCTGAGTTCAAGATGGCTGGACACAAGTATACATTAAGTTTTCATTGATATCTCGTAAACCCTTACATGTGACGCCATAAATCAAACGTTATTACTGTCACACATTGCGTCACCAAGTATTAGTAAAGGAACCATATTCGAAAACGCTCCCGTTATGTGGGATTCGGAAGTGCCAGCCAAAAGTTTTTTACGTAAATTCAAGATGGCTGGACACAGTTTTTTGCATTTTTCTACTAAACCACTGTACGTATCACAAAACTTTTAGCTTGATGCCTGTCACATATTTATGTGACGCCCGTTGATATGCAAAAAGTCGTCAAAATCACTTCCGTTACCGAGATTGAGAGACCAGCGAAAAGTGGTTTTTCAAGCTGGCTGGACACGCTTTCGATCGATTATCTAAGATTCTGTAGCGTCACCTATTCTGAAATAAGGGTGTTTAGCCGTCACATAAAGTGCCCTATTGCCCTATTGTAAATGCGAGCCGTTTTGAAGTTTTGTCCAGCCAACCAGAGCCACATAAAATGTAGTGTCATGATATCCGAATATTTGGCGTTACTCAATTACACAGACACAGAAAAACTTCTAGAAGTTGCCGTTTGATTATGTTTTACTTTGTATCTAATGGTACATAAATAGTTAAGCTAGTTTTAGTGTTTTTATTATTTTGTATCATTTTGATATTTTGTTCCTATACCTAGTTGTTATTAGATTTATTTTATTTAATAATTTTATGGTATTAATTAAATTATGCGACGTTAAGTGATGACCTGAATCACATAGTTAAAATAAACCTAGATCGGGCAGGTCGCTATATTATAAAGATTTGAAGTTTAAATTACCACTTTTTGTAACTCTTATTTATATATTTTAGTTGTAGTTTACTTATAAGTACTAAATAAAACTTTGTATGTAAATCAACACTGTGCCTAAATGTACACCTTATTGTATTATCTTTTTTCTTAAATAAATTATTCTTATTCTAATTATTCTTAGGGGCGCGGGCGCTATGGAGCGAGGACATTTTTTTTTTTTTTTTTCATTCCCAATTTTATTGCAGTACCGGGTTAACCTTGGCCATATACACCATTTATGGTCTGAAAAGCATGGTCCTGTGATCCACCGTTTCCGAGTAATGGGCGTTTAAAATTGTTGTACCAAAAAAAGTTAAATTCAAATATCTCGAAAACGGAGCGTCCTAGGCAAAAAATGATCGAAATTTGAACCCCCCTTTGCTCCCCCGTGAAAGGAAACTCCAAATTGATTCTCATACATTTATTTTTATTGAAAATAAATAAAAATCACAATGCCAATAACATTTATAGTTGTTATACAACATTCATTACATTTTATTAAAACAGTGTACGTACCTTAATTATTTTTGAATAGCACTTATACCACTCAATTCTTATTATACCACAATTTCGGGATATTACGCTCTCGTAGACTACGACTTATTTTACGTCAATATATCACGGGTTCCGCAGCAAGACTGACTCGATACCGCTGACCGTTGCGCCCGCGCTTAAAAATCCCCACCGCTACTCGGTGGTAGCGATGCAACGGAGCGGCAAGCGAGTCAGTGTTGCCAGGATGAAATTCAAAAATAGGTATAATAACTAATTTATACATTTTGTAAGCCATGAACAGAAAAATAATCATAATGATTCCTAACACCCGTGATGTTATGAGTATAACACTCAGAATAAAATTGAACTTATTTGAAATACTTTTACATTCTATTGAAATTACTTACTTTAATTTTACACACATTGTCACTCAATCTTATACTAACTTACACGCACACATTCAAAGAGAAGAATCCTATCAAATGTTTTGTTGATTTTCATAAGAGTGACAGAGAAGTCCACAGCCAAATATAGAAGTCAGTGAGTGTGACAGAGAAAGGGCTAGCCCTGCTCACGTGAACCGCAATACGACAGCGTCAATAAAACACAATTCTATTACGAGACCATTGACGGATCAATGATCGACCATTATGAATTAGCAGATTTCGAACTTTTAGCAAAATGACAATGGGATCGTGTTTATAAAAATAGCAGACACGAGGCCCTGATTTGTTGACAATTTGGACCCTTTCATACACAAAAAGAATTTTGAAAATCGATTCACAATTGACTGAGATATGCGCGGGTAAACATAAAAAAAATACGTAACACGAATAGAGAACCTTCTATTTGGAATTGGAAGTCGGTTAAAAACACGTAATAGGTACATACGTGATACGTTCCAATAAAATTTGAGGGTTGCACTCGATTTCCCTGAGATTCCTTCAACAGATCCTGATAATGGAACCACCCTAAGAGTGACCAACATACTCTTTCGAATTTTAAAAGAATTTTGAAAATCGGTTAATTAAAGACGGAGTTATGACGTAACAAACATAAAAACTGGCCAAGTGCAAGTCGGACTTGCACGTGAAGGGTGCCATACCATCATAGTAGGTTTAATTTGTATTATTTCTTGTTAGAGCGGCAACAGAAAAAAATAATTATTTTGTGATAAGTTTGTTTTTTTTGGCAGTGTTTGTATGAATGACATAGATGTGTCTGTACCTGGCGATTGACCATGCCCTGCGTTTAAACGAATACATTAAATAATTAGATCTTTAATTGTTCTATCGAAATATGCATAATACTTAATTTGTTCCGTTTTAGTTTTTACAAAAAATGACTTCTTCTATAACAGGTAGCCAGCGATGTACTTTTAAATTACGCACTTTAAAAAAACAAAACCTAGATAAGCGATTAGTTCTACATGAACTCTAATAACATAATAATATGTACTTTTTACTTATAAACTTCATTACTTTAAGTTAAAAAAAGATAATACAAAGAAGGAAAGCTAGCGATGTACCTACTTCTAAGTTAATGAATTTCTTTCGCTTAAAATGTGACAGTTTTCTCTATCATCTATAATCTACTTTTTAACCGACTTCTAAAAAAAGAAGGAGGTTCTCAATTCGGATGTTAATATATATTTTTTTTTTATGTTTGTTCGGGCATAACTCCGTCACTTGCTAACCGATTTGAAAAATTCCTTTTTTGTTGGAAAGGGTATACTTCCCAAATAGTCCCATAATTTTTTTTATCAAAATCGGACAAGCGGTTTTTGAAAAATCGACAAAACTCATAAAAAAACTACATTGTCCACATTATGACCATGAACATGTGAACCACTAAAAAGTGCAAAATAAAAACTTTTTAATAAAAAATAAAACCGAAACAAAAAAGTCAAAAATAAATCAGTTTCTGAAGTCGGCGGCGAAAAAATGAAATCAAATAAACAAAAGTCACCGACTTCAGAAACTGATTTATTTTTGACTTTTTTGAAGTCGGTTTTATTTTTTGTTAAAAAGTTTTTTACAAGTTATATAAAGACAATATAAAGAAGAAAAGCTAGCGATGTCCTCTTAAGGCGAGGTTGCAGTACTTTGTTTTTATGAACGCACGACCTCACCCCCGCCCTGCCGCGTGAGCGATATATTGACTGTTTTTTCTTCTTGGAGAAAAATGATAAAGAAATTGTACAATATGTTTTCAACATTTACTTCAGAATAAAAAGTTCTATCTACTGATATAACTTTCATATAAATTCATGATGAAATGTCTTAGCAGTACACGTTTTAAATTGTGATTTAGAGTCATGTTTGATAAAAAAAATGATCGAGCCGATCATTCTAAATCGCGTTTCTATCTTTACGATTTACTTGAGAGTATGTTCAATTTTTATGTAATGATTTTTATTTATTAAAAAACTCATATTTAGTTCGATTTTCAAAGGTTCAAAAATCTTAAAAAGTACTGCAACCCCGGCTTAAGTAAATTAATTTTTTTCGCTTATAATGTGACAGTTTTGTCCCCATTATAATAAATAGGCTTCTTCTGGGTAAACTCGTTCTATCGTCGACCTCATCTCTGCCCTTAGGGCAAGATTGAAGTCAAGAGTAAGCCCATATAAAATAAAAAATAAATAAATTGGATTTTATTCATATTTACTACTTTTTATTTTATTTTAATGGTTTTAAAAAAAAAAAGTTTGTTTGGATTTTTTTATTTTTTTGGATTTTTTTTTATTTATCGAATTTGAATTGTAATGGGGACAAAACTGTCACATTATAAGCGAAAGAAATTCATTAACTTGGAAGTACATCGCTAGCTTTCCTTCTTTGTATTGTCTTTTTTTAACTTAAAGTAATGAAGTTTATAAGTAAAAAGTACATAAGTAATTAGAGTTCATGTAGAACTAATAGCTTATCTCAGTTTTGTTTTTTTAAAGTGCGTATAATTTAAAAGTACATCGCTGGCTACCTGTTAAAGAAGAAGTCATTTTTTTTAAAAACTAAAACGGAACAAATTAAGTATTATGCATATTTCGATAGAACAAATATAGATCTAATTATTTAATGTATTCGTTTAAACGCAGGGCATGGTAAATCGCCAGGTACAGACACATATGACAAAGTTATATTTGCGGTTATTTAAATGTGCTATATCTCAAAAACTATTTACTATAATATCGTTCAAACCAAATTTGGTTGAAAGTTGTGATTTACAGCATATAATATTTTTCTTAGATTTACACACATTTTACCACTTTGGAAATGTCTATCTTTCGAATGATTGACTTTGAGAAAAAATCGTTTTAGAAACCTCGATGTCATTTTTTTTATTCCATTTTTTGTCACCTATCTATAGACACCCCCACACGAATACATTTTGTTGTTCTTTTTTTTTCTTTCATGCATGGGGACATGAAAATTTGTTGTATGAAGATGAATATTTCGACCATTTTAAGTTAAATAAGTACAACCCGGTATAAATGATGAAAATAGCTACTTGTTTTTTTATTATCATGCATCAGCCTAGCTTATCTCTTTTGGGATTAGACGGGTCTAGTTCTATGTGTTGTTATCATTGTTGTGATGTGAGTAAATCAATCATCTCGGGATTTTAAGTATGCTTATTAATTGTTTTCTAATTTCACAATGAATTGAGTCGTAACAGCTGATCGAGGTGTAAGCTTGGCCAACTGTACTTTACTACTAGTTAAAGTTATAAAAAAAAGTAGGTAGATTTGAAGGGGTGGGTAGGTAAGGTGGTTGACCAAATAAAATAATTTACGTAAAATTAAAAATTTATTGTCCATATGTAGGTAATAACCTAAATTATTATGGAATGTCAGTTTTTACCTATATTTGCTAAAAAAAAGTAACGGCAGTAGGTATTATTTGAGCGATAGTCACTTTTTCACTTTTATTTAATGTATCAAATAAAACAATTTTCACTGTATGATGACGCCCAGCCACATTCACAATAATTACTGTAATTATTATTAACATTATTGAGTATTATTTACATGTGTACAGTCTTTTAATTTATCTTAAAGAGATCACTTCTTAACATTGAAGCCTTCACCCGTTGGGTCTAGAATCCATGGATAGTTGTTAGGGCATTCCATGCAAGTGAAGAGACGAAGTGTCTCCCCTGGTAACTCCCGAGTTGTAAGGGGGCAGGCATTTGGCAAAGAGCAGAAGGGTTGACCTTTCACGTCACATTTATCTTGTTTCCACTCTTGGAAATCTCTAAGTGATGACAACTCTGTGGGGTTCTGCATCCACTGGATTACTTGAATGAGAGAAGTGAAGTAAACGTCGTTCTTTTCCAACATCTCTTCGATGAATTTGATAAGCTCGTCTCTGAACTCTTTCTTGGATTTGAGCCATGAAGCATGGAAGTGGAAACCTAGAGGAGCACGGTTGGTACTGTAGTGGCGGTTGAAGTTGTGACGTAGAAGACGGGCAAACTGGTCTCCGGTTTGAATGTTAGAGCAAGAGTCGACCACATGACAACCAGGAAGAGACTCATCGAAAGTTGGGTCGTCTCTTCTGTCCAGTTCGTTCATTACCATTTCCCAAACCGGATGACTCCTTGATGGACAGTTGTGAGCATTACCGTTACATTTGTGGGGCATACGGAAGTATAGTGTGTATGGCCAGATGGGAACGCGACCAAGAGGAGCGGTTATCGACGCATCGTAAACAAAGTACTGGTCGGCCATCATTTCGAATTGCCTGTTTCCACCAACACGCAGGTAAGGTGCGCGGACGCCAATGATTGATGAGTCAGTAATGTTAGCGAATCGTTCTACGATCAAACGGCCTCCAGCCATTTCAGCTAGCCAGTCGTCGTAGCTTCCACTGCTCCAGTAGTTGGGATCATCCTTATGAGTAATAGAAAATACAGAGATTTCGTGACCTTTACGGTGTAATTCCTGTACGGCAGCGTAGTTTGTATATTTGTGGGATACGAAGAATGTACCGCGAACCTGGCATCCGTTAGGATTGTGCCTATTTCCGTTAAATATTTGCTCGTACAAGTCAATGTTGTCAACGTTTACGGCACCATTGAAAGTAATGGTTATCATTTGAGGTACTTGGTTAACCTCAATTCCTCCTGGAATGCGAGTTCCGTCTGCTGAGCAGAAACAGTCTGGAAGTGCGCACTGGTTGGGGTCGCAGTCAGGGGCTCTGTTGGGATCCACGTCGACCGCTGTAAACAAAAGTTAACTTACATTTTGTCTCGAAGTTAATGATTTTAACATAACGCCTGTAACCCGCGAAGGGTTAGGCAGAGGTGTACCTAATAATACATTTCGCCAGTTATGTTTAAGTGTCATGTAATACCCCATTATTGATGGCAATAGGCTTGCTCCCAATTACATCGTTGGATGGCAATAGGCTTGCTCCCAATCACATCGGTTGATGGTAATGGGTTGCTCCTAATTAGATCGGTTGATGGGAATAGGTTTGCCCCCAATGGGACGGGCAACTGGTGGAACTAATGGCGCTAGCACCGCATGAACCTAAGCTCTTCATTGGTTGAATTTCTGTCAATGTCATTTTATATTTCAAAATAGTTTGACCTCATTGGTCGGATTGGGACAAGCTATGGACACGCCATCTACAATCAGCTTTCACTTGCCAACCCCATTACATCATTGGATGGCTATAGGCTTGCTCCTAATGGCAAATAGCTGGCTTCCAATTACATAGGTGGGTGGTATTGGTAATAGGCTTGCTCTCAATTAAACTAGCTTTTTTAAATAATTTGACAGCTGTCAGTTGAAAGCGATTCTCCCTAGGACTGAAAAGTATTACTTGCAACCCGCTCCTCAGTCAACTTCAGATCTACTTTACGAGTATGAGTAATGAAAAGTTCAAATACTCACTGCACGCGTTTTCGTCAGATTCGTCCTTGCAGTCAGGTTTGCCGTTACAGAACAGTTCCTTTTCTATACAGTCACCACTTCCGCAGGCTAATTTTCCTTCAGGGCAGATGGGTTCATCCGTTTTCAGGATAGGCAAAATTTTTCTGGGTTCTGAAATTCAGAATATGATAAATCTAACGAATTGACATACTTTTATTCAGATTGGAGGTTTTCGGTGTATCGCTTATACACTTACGCAGGTGCCACTTATATAATTGCTTCGTTTGTGTTTTCATTGTAACAGTGTTTAAGGGTCAATAAGAAAATAGAAGGAAATCAAGCATGAAACAATGAATAAGTTAACAGAAGACAAAAAGTAGGGAAAAGGATAGCTGATAAATAAGTAGGTATTCAATTATATTTGATTGGTTATGAAAAAGTGACAGATTTATTAGATGATTAAACTGTAAAAGATAGAGATGTTGGAATCGTATTATGAGTTCAAGATGTTATGGTGTATTAAGAAGATTTTTTTTCGATGAAATAAATCATCGGGTTTTGAGTGATGAATGCCTTCCAACCAACGTTTATATAATTAAAATATTGGAATTGTAATAGACTAGCATGAAAATATATTTTAACTGACGACGAATTTATTTCGAACTTAATCTCCATGAATACTGTATTTAGTACAGAATTATAATAATAAATTATTTATCACAAAATATATTTGCATGCTATTCTAGCTTTTGAAATGAAATATTATATTTCAAATAATAAGTAACTGTAGAGATACCTTAATGATATAATAGCAAATTAGTTCGGTTAAAGCAGATTTGGTGTATAATACATACGTTGCCAAGTTAATGTTGTGAACACTATATAACGGTTAGTAATAATTAGGTTCCCTCCACGATAAAGAATATTTTGTATATTGTCATTAGTCATTGTCATGGTAATGAAGCTTAAGCCACAAGTTAGCAAAATTTGAAGAGATGCGCAGTAGAAATGTAAAGTGTCTATCAATTATTATTTGTTTTTCAGTTATAAACCAAACTTTTATTGAGAATTTTCAGATTCGTAGATTTTTTTTGTGCAATATTTTTATTTTTATCTGTCTTTAGCAGATTTTTATTTCAGTGGTTTATTTATATGTAATAGGAAACTTTTGATCTTTGAAACTGGGAAGTAAGTACCTTAATTCCTTTTTACAATAATTAATTTGGCATATATTATTATTTGTTTATTTTATCACTACAAATAGATAAACTTTGTTCTTCATTTTTAATGTTTTTTTGATAAGTAAAATAGGTACTTGTCTAGTACTCTACTACTGTTTAATGTGGTGCGTTGGTGTGTTTGTGCAACGAGTAACATGTCCATAATTACAATGTAGTGTGTACACATGTTAATAGTCAGTGTTTTGTGTATTTATTGTTGTAGTAATAATGTTAATGCGTAATAATCGGGTCGGACCACGGCGGCCGCTCCCTTTGTCCGGGGCCTCATGCAATACACCTTAACTACAGTGCGACGCGGCCCCTTCACCCAAGCCTAGTTGCTCGCTACGCGCCAATAGCTTCATTTCGGCACTTACTCTCAATTTTGTCACAGTTGGCCACTTTACCCTTCCAGTCGCAGGTTTGTTTATCAAGATCGAAATTCAGTCCAGACGGGCAAGTGATTTGTTTAAGACCTGACCTAGTGCACCTGCGTTGACAAGAAATGTGACATTTAATTAAATGCGTAATAGCAGGAAGTGGGCGTTCGGAAGGCTAACGGGTACGCCGGCTTGCGACACTGGATCAGGTTCGTACCGGAAGCTTAGCCCTCCGCACGTCCACTTCCGCCATTCGGCGGAACTTACTTTCTATTTTATCGCAATTCTTAACATTTGTTTTCCAATCACAAGTTTGACGGTCGATATCGAACCCGAGACCACCGGGGCATTTCACTGTGGCGAGCCGAGTTACGCCGTTCTCACCACCCTGGTCGCACCTGTACACAGCGATACTCTTAGCAAACTCTGTGTACACGTATCATGTGGGTAAATCTTATACCCGCATTAATAACATGTAGACAGCTCTGCAACTAAATAAATCAACAAAAATAAATTAATGAACATCAGTGAAGCATCGTCCACATTAGTGACCACAATGGACCAAACTGTGTGTAGGTATATGTATCATCATTCGAGAGCTCGTATGGGATTGCAGTGTAACATCTGATTAAAAGTGATTTTTGCATGATTGTGGTCACAATCCTAAAATTTCACTAATGTGGACGTAGCTTTAAATGTGAACATACACGGTTAAAGTAGATATGCAAGTCGTAAGATACTTACTTGTGCGGGTAGACACTACTTGTATAAACCTTAGTAGTGATCTAATGGGTACCTAGTACCTATCTAACATTAGGGCTGCGCGTCATCTAGCAGTATTTAACTATTTAAGCTAAATCCTTTGCTGTTGCTTATAGAACCATCATTTGCTAGAGCAAGATTCAGAGCGGGAGTGCGACCGTGCGAGGCAGCCGAAGCAGCATCCACGATTCGCTCGGCAGCACAGAAAAATGCGATTCCTTGCATTTATTGCAAATGAGGCGCAACCCCTAATGTAATACCATAATATATATCGAATAGCTAACTTGTAGACAGGTTCTTGTCAAAACAGATAATAGTTACGAAGGCTGAAATGTAGTAACCAGTTTTCCGAAAGTATTGTTACATTACTTGCATTTAAGCTTTGAAGTTGTACAAGTTCAATATTAATTCTAATATTCACGGCACGAGGGTGACCGTTCTGTACACAGACTGGAATATCAAGTCATTGCCTTACTGCATACTAAACAGCGTCCATAAATAAATCAAACGACAAACAACGGTCCTTGGCCACATTCACAGCTTTTATAAGTTAAGTAAGCATGTGACAAATATTATTTTGGAAGTAGTCAACTATCAGCCGATAGTATCTATATTTAGCTGCAACGGCATTTGTGCTAACTTCCCGCTCGAGTTAGGTACCTACGTCGTTTATACTATATAGTTGTCGTTGTACTTTATTTATTCAATCAGTTCTAAGAGTAGGTATGTCATAGCTACCAGTAAGCCAACCTTGCAAGCTTTCATTACAACTGACTGATTCATGGAACTGGTTCGGTTACTAACCAGTTTTCTCTAGACTCTGATAGATACATGACAAAGTTATGACGACAGAATAACATTGCAACTCAGTCACATTTCGAAACTTGTATATCACAACATTCACAACGTGGGTATATTAAGTCGTTGTTACAACAAACGAAAATGTTAAGCCGGGTTGTGCAAAACCTACCTGACTACATCGCGGCAGTCACCATCGGCGGAAAGACGGAAATATTCGTCAGCCGGCCGACCGTCGCACAACTGTTCTGGGGTCGCATCGTCGCCCCCATCATCTTCCTGCCGCTTAACACGCGTCTCGCCATTCACTGCAGCAAAAAAAAAGGTCAGCAATTGAGTATCTAAGTACCTATATAATATTAGGAGCCAGAAACAGAGTACCAACACTTCAGTCTTAACGTGCTCGTTAGGTAACACCACTAAACGTAAGCCGCTATTACAACACAGCGGGTAAAGGAATGTAGTACCTGCAGTTTCATTGCAGTGCCGTACATGTAGCGATATAGCTGGGTACCTACCTGCCGTGCTCATTAATTGCAGTAACTAGGCTTAAATATCGTTTTTATATCCACTTAGAATGCCATGTTGTTCACTTGTATGCAATACGAATAATGAAAGCTTAGCTAATTAAGTGATTAGTTAATAATGCCTGGGAATGTTATTGTAAGTCTGGTTATATTTACGGGTTGTAACTAAATGTTTAGGCTTTTTGCTGATATTCTAAGTTTAGAATCTTCTCGAGTCAATTGCAGATCTATTCCATGTCGGCATTGAAAGTTGAAACGTTGAAAAGAAATCGAGGTCAAGCGAAGTAAACGAGCCACGTCGGTAACCGGCGTTCTTTCTTTGTTGCTTTATAGCGAACTTTAACTTATGTAAATGTAGTTATCGACTGCGTAAGATATTATAAATATTAAAAAAAACAAGTATTATTTCATAATCACAATTGTAAGGTTGGTTCTGCCTCTGTTGCAATCTATACTTTTTGTGTTACCAAATCGATAATAAGAGTATTATTTATTGTTATCACCATTAATATTACAAAATAAATTAAACAGATCTTCATTTCGAAAAGTGTGCATTAAAAGTTAAAAAAAAGTATTAAAAGGAAAGATTTTTACCAACAAGGATATTATGGAACGTCATATCAGAAGTAAAGAAAGCCTATTATAACACATAAAAAAAAACAAAAGAAAAATTAATTAAATAGATACAATTAATATTGATGGATCCAGTAAATTAGGTAAAGGATATTTTTTTTTTGCGTAAAATTAATAAATTTATCCTGTAGATTTATAGCACCTTATATTTTAATAATAATAAAAAAGAATATTTACCGAGACAGCTGAGCAACAACACACCAAGACACAGACACGCGTGTCGAGCCATGATGCTCGGCGAGGACTGGTCGCTGCGACGTTCGCCGTCAAGAAAGTGCAAGAGGTCTCCGTTGCCCCTCTTCACCTATTTGTATTTATATAACCTGGCAGCGCACACTCGACACCCAGCAAGCTCAGACACATCAGCCGTCCTATAGGTACTACACCTCTGGCCGTTATAAACTATTGTACTAAGATCACAGCTTTTAATAAGGATTCGATGCCCGCTGGAAGCAACGTAAATGATAATGATGCTATTGCTAATGATTTCAGTAAATCACCTTCAAAAACTTTCTTTTGCATTTCGACGAATGCAGCTTAAATAGCACGCATAGCATTATCACCTGTCATTTTGTAATAAATATAGGTATTATTATTAATGTAAAGGTAATGAACGATAAGGATGCACGATCGATCTCTGCATCCTTGGCAAACGTAGATGCGAATATGCGATACATTTATGGGATAAATTAGGTTTCAACATTTTTCAATAAATTCAGAACAACCGAACGGCTATCAGTACTTGTTACATAAATTAAAGGAGCATGTAGATGTAGAATTCTTAATATAAGTACTTTATGGAAAACATTTACATTATTTTATGTCCGCAGTTGTGATTGAATATTGCATAAAATCTTAAGACGGGAAGTTTTAGTCACGGGGCGAACGCAATTAGGCAAACGGAAGATTATGTTGATTCAATTACACACACCTTCCTTTACTTAATGCTTTGGGAAAATGTATAGAGCCTGCGTAGGTCAATTTAAACTTTGATATCTACAGAATATCACTATAGATATTCTTTGAAAACAGAAAATAGTGAAAGTTCTTCGCCTATGCCATTTACAAGTAGACATGAAAAGGAAAATTTCTATCAGTTATTAGAAAAGCACAGCTGTTATTTTATCTATCTTGTTCTTATATAACATACATCCTGAAATTGGTCAATGTATTTCCGTTTACGCTGACCGCTGACACGGAAATAAAAGTCAATAATACCATTGCCTTCATAGTTTCTCAAGGACAGTGGTGGGTTTCAAAACTTCCAACATTTAAGCCAGATGCGGTGCCTCACTTGCTGTTTACTAGGGAAAGCTGCATTATTTTACTAACTCATTAAAATGAAAGATAACTGGAAAACCGGTCACCGTGTGGGTTGTTATTACTTGTTATGTAAAAAATCAGAATATGAAAATGCTAGCACATACAAAAAAAGGTGTCTTTAATTGATAAAACATTAAATTTGATACGTTTAGATCATTTACTGATCCCGAGTATTTATTTGAAAATTACTTAAGTGTCAACATAATGTGTGAATAATAGGTACTGTTACTAATAAATGATAACGATCACAGATCGCAGTAGTAGGTGGGTGGGTATAACGGGGCCCCTAACAACATCACCAACTTGTTTTACGAGTCAAGATTCTAAGTAGGTACTTACATACTTAAGCAAACATGTGATGGATGGATGTGTCCACTTACCTATATTAATTATCTGTAAAAGTACGTATTTGACTACTTGAAAATCTTTATTAAAGCGAATAAAGAGATTCAAAACCTATTTTGAATACATATTTTTAAGCCCAGAAATTCTAATAAATGTGTTATCATAATTGCTGGGCTTGTCCCACGACCCTTAAAAATATTTATTCAAAATTTCAGGGTTTGAATCTCTTCTGTTCTTATCTCATTGAGTTTGAGGCTTTATTCGTTTTAATAAAAAATTTCAAGAGGTCAAAAACGTACTATTTTGTGACAAATACTTAAATAACTTACAATGTTAAAATAATAGATTTTCTTGTAATACAAACCGTGTAGAATATCCATGCCTGGTAGAATATTCCATCGATAACCTTATACGGGATTAATTTCCAAAGAACTAATGTACAAACATGAACTTAAACTTGAAGTCTAAATACAAAATAAAAGGTTGCTGACTCAAAAATGACGAACTTTGATTCTATGTACATTAAATGGATAATCTATAGGTACCAAAAATCTTTAGTGCTCATTTCAGATTGGTGTTAATGTTGTTGTTGTTTGTACCAACTTTCTTAAAGACAGCTTCTGTTTATCATTTCTTCTAACCTAAAAATGTGTTTTTATCAGATTTCTTATGAGGCTAAATAACTTGGCAATACGTTTTAATGCAAGAGCTGTACTCAATTAAAGATGAGTGTTCCAGTCAAGGAGACTAGGGCAGTTTATAATACACATGAATTTCAGTAGTCCAAAAATGTTACTGTGTATGTACACACGGCTACACATCAAGCTATACAAAACCAGTATAATCTGATCGTTCATTGTGCGAAAAGATCTAGTAAAGTGAGGCCAAGATTAACTGGTTTTGTATAGCTTGATGTGTAGCCGTGTGTACTATATTTGATGAAATCTAAAATGAACTTCAATTTCTTCAATTAGGCACGATTGAATTAGACAAGTTCTAATTTACGAGGCGACGTACTCCACAAAAATACCTTACAGATATTTTAGTCCTTGAGGATCAGATTGGTTTTAGTACCCTCCTTTTTAAGTCGATTAAAAAATATGTATTAGTAAATGCCATAATACTTTTATTAGTTTATATTTATAAAATCCTTATTACCCGTACCTACACAATTAATAGTAGTCTAAGCGACTGTGCATAATGAAGGGCATTACAACACAAGGCGAGTTTCTTAATAGCATCACACGAGTGTTGTAATGCCTAATTATGTATAGTTGCACACACTAATTTATCTACCCGAATATCATAAGGGCTCTATGATGGGTTCAGGAACCATAGGGAAATGGCCAGCATTGTTACCAGTGTAATGCAATAAAAAATAAACAGGTTATTAGTTGCATTCGTCGCTGCATTTACGATATCTGGCGGAGTGTTCATGTTAATTTCTGAGTCACTATCACTAATTTTCGACAGAATTAGAGAACTTATCAGAAAATTTGTCTACTCGTAACTGGAAATAAAAAGCTAACGAACAAATGACAGCTCGAAATGGCGGCGTTTCGGATATCTGTCATTTTTTTTTAATCATAGGCAAACGAACAAAGTCACTATTATTGTGTCACTCGAGATCAAAATGTCGTGCGATTTATAATTAAAATCATACTGAATTGGGGTTTCGTATCGATAGGTATCTGTTTTAATGTAGATACTAGAATAGCACACTCACTTGAATTTGACACCTGTTCCAAATTTAAACTCATAACCTACTGTTTTCAGTAGGATAAGAGTTCATTACAGTTCTGTTTATTTCTGCTGGTTGGTAATGTTGGTCATTGCCTATGGTTTTTGAACGCATTAGAGAGGGTTTATGATATTTGGGTAGATAAAATGTTTTTATCTACCCAAATATCATAAACCCTATGAACAGGTGTCAAATTCAAGTGAGTGTGCTATTCTAGTATCTACATTAAAACAGATACCTATCGATACGAAACCCCAATTCAGTATGATTTTAATTATAATAAATCGCACGACATTTTGATCTCGAGTGACACAAGAATAGTGACTTTGTTCGTTTACATAAGATTAAAAAAAAATTACAGATATCCGAAACGCCGCCATCTCGAGCTGTCATTTGTTCGTTAGCTTTTTTATTTCCAGTTACGAGTAGAAAAATTTTCTGATAAGTTCTTTATTTCTGTCGAAAATGAGTGATAGTGACTCAGAAATTGACATGAACACTCCGCCAGATATCGTAAATGCAGCGACGAATGCAACTAATAACCTGTTTATTTTTTATTGCATTACACTGGTAACAATGCTGGTCATTTCCCTATGGTTCCTGAACCCATCATAGAGCCCTAATGATATTTGGGTAGATAAAGTAGTGTATGCAACTCTTCGATCAATAATAGTACTAGATTAAGCATCAGGAACAAAACTAAGTCGCTCAAGTGGCCACGTTTGCACACACGTAAACATCTACATAACATCTTAGAAAAAAGTGCAATATTATTAACAACTTCAGATGATTATAAACCTTAACACTTAAACATAACGTTTAATTATCATTGTAAAGTATATTTATTTAAGCCCTTTCATCGGAGAAAGATTAGAAGCAAACCATTTTAAATGTCGCTCCAAAGTAAAAAGTCATCAGTACAAAAATATTCATTCTAAAATGAAACTTAAACTCTAAGCAATACGGTTAAAAGCATTTTGTGTACAATGTCGTGCTTATTCTATTGCGGAACTAGCGTTCCCTGTTCAAGAACATGATACAATAGTTGGTGCGTTGTAGCAAACATTGGCCAAACAATTATAATATTCGCTGATTTAATTATATTTACAGTTTAAATATTATGAAAAAGCACATAATGATATTAAAGTACCGAAAAAAAGATATTCCTTCCAAAACCTTGGTGTTACGGTGTTTATTTCCGCAGGTTTTGAACGCATACTGCGGTATTTTGACGTCTTAATGTTGGCTATGATTGGACCATACTGATTTGAAATAAGACCACAAATACGTTTGTGGTCTTATATTTCGGGCCGTTTTTGAAGCGCTTATCGGGAATCTAGTACATTATTGATCGAAGATGCAACTATACATAATTAGGCATTACAACACTCGTCTGATGATTAATAAGAAACTCGCCTTCGGCTCGTTTCTTAAACCCACACTTGTGTTGTAATGCCCTTCATTATGCACAGTCGCATAAACTACTATTAATCGATGATTTGACATTATGGCATAGCAACGACCGTATGGCTTTTCAACCAGGCATAAACTCAGGCTGTTACTGTGAAATTGCGGATGGAAGAGAAGGAGGATCAGGTGCAGGACCAACTGTTTAACGTACTTTCCGAGGCACAAGGACAGTGAAAAGATTTCAACTGACTTTTGGAGGTTACTGTATTTTATAGTGCACCCAATTTTCGCCAGTTACATTTTAGTCTCATACAGTAAGGGTCGTGTATGTTTTCATTAAGCAAGCACCACAATACTTACAAAAACTTGTACCTACATTTTAATATTATCACGTAAACTATAAATTTTATTAAATTAAAACTAACATTTTATTACAATTTAAGATTGTGTATAAATCTACTCAATATTTTACAACCTAGCGTAGTAGGTAGGTTTTATATGTTAATAGGTTAGACTAGACCTTCAGAGATGAATCGTTTTCATTTTTATATAAATTATAATCATTGTGTAGTATTAAGTTCCTTTTTTGCATACCTGTTGAGTGAGACTCACTTTCGATTATCGATGGAACCTGTTTTATATAAATTTATGTCAATGTCAAATAAAGGTGGAAAGAAGATCCCCTTAAATATAAGTAATTATTATGCAAATCAGCATGAGATCGACTTAACGTTATTAGGACATGATATGTAATCTTAATTCGAGTCAATTTATTTTGATAAATTAAGTAGAAATGGTTTGTTTTATTATTTTTTAATATTCATTTTATGTGTGTAGTTCTGTGAATAGGGGTCATGTAAAATATGCACATCTGTATATCTTTCAAAATGTCTACATATGTAAAAGTTTATCTGAAAATGTCAATATATTCAGAGGTCACATCTATTTAAATATACCTACATAATAAAAGATGAATCTGTCAAAAGTCAAGGGCATCGAATTACCTGACATCATTATGGAATTTTAAGTAAGTAAGTGTAACATTTAATGATGTTACCGAATGATAAATGACAGTTCAATAAAAATAAGGAGGGTTACCTCTAGGCACGTTGTAGATTTCAAGTATTTCATGTAGGTAAATAAATCAGTCCGATATCTAAGAAGACGTTCTATTTGTGGTCATGTTGAAGGTAGACTAGTGTAGTGCTGTAGTCTTTTCTTACTTAGGTTCAAGTTTACCGAAAAGATTTTTTAATTCAAATACTACACATTGTGTAAGTACATAATGTAGAATTTGTTTGTGTTGCATCATCGTAAAAAATACTAGCTAATGTTAAGCAAAGCTTGTTTGTTCATAATAAAATAGTGTCACAAAAAAATAAGTTTAAAGTTAGTCGGAACCAGCGATTTGGCGGTGGATAATTTGGCAGAACGTTACTACCTTGATAATACCTAGGTAATACTTCATTACTGAACTTTTTTAAGTCTGGATAAGTATTTATTTGTAATCCAAGGTTGTTAATCTCTACAGGAAAATCATGAAGAAAATGTTCATACATAAACTGATTTTGATAATAATTTATGTTACCAACCACACATCGGCAGTATTCTTTAAGTTCATCACTAGACTTACCACAGGTATTTGGTACTTGTTCTTACCGCGAACTAACGATTATTGCAAAAAGTAGACAAAACATCATTGGATATTGCATTGGCAGTGCGTGAATCATGTCTTTAGAATGCGTTTCATGTGCATGGTTTGTCGTTTCGTTTACAAGGATATCGGAACAATCTGGAACTTAAAAGCTTACGTCACACAAGTTACACGTCGTAGTAAACTAAAGAACTTAAAATGTGCATAATACGTCGCTTATAAATTTATTTCGTTGGGATTTTACTGCCCGGAACACTAAGTACGAGTGGAACCGAATTGGTTTGTTGTAGGTACCTGAAAGGGTTACATCAATTGAGTATCCCTAAAGAAGTACTGCAAACATTTTCAGATTGACATTCAGTATGACCTATTAACAGGCTCAATTAATTTATGAAACTATTTTAAGATGACTGGAACTAAATGTTAGTTGATGTATGGATGGCCTTGCGGCAACATCCGGGTACCACAGTTATGTAATGTTCGAGGAACGAGGCTCACGAGACGTACAACGAGGCGGCGGGGTCAGCGGGGCGCGTACAGGCCTGCATTCGCCCGCGCCGCCCGTACCGCGCTCCAGCGTACCTCCGTGCGACTCTTCTCCATTGAATATTTCGGCTAAATGTCACGTTCGTAGACTGTTCTAATATAATGTGACAGATGAATCATGAAATAAATGATTCGGTTAACATAATCAGTTTAACTTTTTTCTTATTTTGAGATTGGTGATTTTCTCAATAATATCTGGATATTTTTTACCAGGTACCCAATAGTATCTGTTTGGGTGGAATTTAGAATTTTTGACCGTTTGACGAATCTACACGTACAGGTCGGAGGTTGGGTGTCAGTCGCTGACAGGCTTTTAGTGTTTCCGAGCTGACGGTATACGAAGTACGAACGCACTGTTTCCGTAATCACTTATACAGCATATAGATGGATCGACTCGTATTACAAAAGTTCATCTAAACAGACTCGTCTACCCAGCTACAGAGTCTATCAGATTGAAAACACGGAAGCAGACAGCAAGGATTTGTATCTTATTAAGTAGTTTATGATTCTTTGAATTCGTCTGTAGAGGTACCTACAGACGAATTGTTGTTCTTAGTACTTATTCATAAAAGCGATTGATTGTGCAGCTAAATGTTTTTTCTCAAATCATCGATGTTTGACGACACAGTTAGTGCATTGGCTAAATAGGATTGTCTTATGATCTGCCATTGCACAACTGCATGTAGGTACTTATATAGGAAGCTTTTTGGGTTGATTTTGATTAATTTGCTTGTCTGCAAATTAGATACGAATATCTAGTCACTCATTTGCACTTTCGTGAGATATGTTGTCCGTTGCATAAGATACTGAAGATTTAACATTTAAACTGCCAATTGCTTATCGAGATGCGGAGCTGTTACGTGTATATTTGACCTGGATGTTTAAGCTAGACTTTGAAACCTACTTTGTTAAAACTAGAATTACTTTGTTAAAGTTACCGACATATTATGTCGTCTGCTTTCAACAGCTTTTTAATATATATTCTAAACCTTTTACCCTCTCCCTTGCCCCTGCGTTATTCAGGAGTCTACCCGTGGTCTATCTGTGGGTTAAATTTCATTCAATTCTGTTTCCTTGCATAGTGTAAAAAGACTGATGTCTTTTTGCTCACTAACTTTCGCTTTTCAAGATTGGAGCATTAAATGCTTGAATAGCAACTAAAATGCTGTCTGCTGATTATGAAGTCTTTCGTTTGACAATATAATAAATAACAAATATTTAGCATACCAATAATTATTTTTAGCAAAATATTGACTATGGGCTATGATGCAAACCAAGCACTTAGCTCGAATATGGTTTTTGTCTTTGCAGACATTTGTGATTTCGGCGAAGAATATATTTTAATACTTGAATAACATTACGAAATAATATATTTTATTGATATTCATTTATATTCACTAGTATTCTGAGAATATTATCTATTTATAACATTCATAATATAATACCGTAATCGTTGTATAATTAATTATCTCATTTAAAATAGGTGGCTTATTAAATTACCTACCTACAAGGTACTTAAAGGTACTTCGCCTCAATATTAAAGTTGAATGAATGACACGATTACTCGGCTCGTTTAGTAATAAGGGACATGAACTTTCCTAAGATGCACAGAGGAGAGCACGTAGAGGCTTCGAGTCATAGCCACTGCGCGCTGCGTCGCAAGTAGGCGCGCACGAGTCAAGGATTCTACAAGATATTTCCTTTCACTTGCGACAATGCATAGATATTATACGTATTGGTATGTATGGCTATAGCGTGCTTGTACCAACATCACAACATAGCTAGCCGGGGTATTTATAGACTTAAATAAATACGCGCGTCATATTTATTATTCTGAAGGCTACCGGTTACACCCTTCTACTAGGCTATATACCTACTTAAGTACGCTAAAATGCGTCAGTTAATATTTTTTTTAGATTGGCTTTGTTGAAACTTCAGACTAAAATCCAGTAAAAACTGTGTTCACTTTGCTGAAAATATTATTCGATTACTAAATGCGTAAAGAATGACACATACAACAAAATAATTTATTCGATCCAGCCTTAGTTACTTCGCAGAATACCTTACGAAAAGATAAAAATCGATCTCATATGGGTAGAAATACCTACTGATTTTTTCCTTGTTGTTGTAAGCTCACCACGAAGCAGCAGGAAAAAGACATGACTTCATACGAGGTCTGATCCCGATCGCTGTATGAAACAAAATATGTACCTAAGTTACATTCAGCCTCAACGTACTAAACGTTCTAGAAGCATGAAATACGTAAGAGTTCCTATCATCACAAAGGATAGGTGTTTAAATATATATTATATCCCCTTCAGGCAGGGTTTCCTTAACTTTTTGCAGTCACGGTCACGGACCACTTTCACAATATAAACGTCAAAGAATATTTTAAGTAAAGAAAACAAGCCATACCTATTTTTATTGAAAAATCACTGTTATTTGTTGGTAGTTTCATTATTCTTACTTCTAATCTAAGCCAATGAAAAACTTTTTTACAAAAAATAAAACCGACTTCGACAAAAAAAACACTCAAAAGTGAAAAATAAACTTGAGAAGAAAAATCAGTTACTGAAGTCGGTGACTTTTGTTTCTTTGATTTCATTTTTTTGTCACCGACTTCAGAAACTGATTTTTCTTCTCAAGTTTATTTTTCACTTTTGAGTGTTTTTTTTGTCGAAGTCGGTTAAAAAGGATGTTGCTGTTAAATTATGGGGTTATCTTCGACAAAGCAAGGCGCATGTCATCGGCGACGTTCAAACGATTACGACTTTTTCTTTTTATCGACACCATAACCGAAAGCCCTGCCTCGCAAAGATACGTAGTAGCAAATGGTATCAGAACGGACATAAGAGACAAAAAGAGGGTAAACTTTACTAAAATAACACCAAAATTCGCCAAAACCTTTTGCATGAAATTCAGCCTTCGAAACTTTTAGATCTCATGTTAATTAATACATCTTTGAAAAGATCTACATCGCTGATACTGCCAATTTCAATTATAAATAGACTTTGCACCCATATTTCCTTTTTGTTCTGAGCTGAAATAACCTTTAAAAGACTGTATGGTTTCCAGATGCTTAGACATTTAGTTTTGAATTTTTGATTTAATTTTTATCGTGTTGCCATTAACTTGTGTCATCAACTCTTCCAACATCGGAAAGTTTGCGAAGTTACCTGATTCTATCCTCCTTTTCCAAAGAGGCAGTTTACATAAAAACCTTTAAACCGTTCAGACGCATCCACAATGGTCAGTCCAGGAGCCTGAAGAGACAGGTTAATTTCGTTAAATTGAGAAAATATATCTGCTAAGTACGCTAGCCCTTGTACAAAATTCACTTTCAATAAGATATTCATAAAGTGTATTTATCTTTAATAAAAAAGGAACACTTCTGCTCGTAACTACAAGTGAATAGGTTAAAAGTTAACTGACCTACTGCGGACCCAAGATGCACATGCCACGGACCCCCTCGCCTTAAGGGGTTAAGTAATTCGTTTCCTAATTCGACATGTCTACCTACGGGAAATCCCATCGAGTGCACCGTACACGGTTTGTTACCCTTAAACTATTTGGTACCTACATAAATCTTCTGGAATGTTCCAAAAATATCATGACCTCTGTAATAATAAATATTCCAAGAAGTAGTGACTTAATTATCATTAGTACCTTGGTATATAAGTATAAAAATGATAATTACGAGTAAAATTCGTTTTAGTTAAACAGGTATTCAAATTCGACAAACTTGCCACTGGGCTACACTGATCAAATCAGAATATTGCCGTTGCTTGTGGTATTGTGTCAAATACATATTAATGTGAATTTTCTTAAATATCTAGTAGTTCGGAACTCAGAGTATTTAAAACAACTATGGCCCCGGGTAGGCGGTTAGGTACGTACAATATTAGACCATTATGTTCCAAGAACGCTTATTGAAAGAATGCCTTCTTTCAGAAGTTAGTAGTGGAACTGTTAAACCACTAAAATTCGAGATTCGCGGCCGATTTTACATTTTGAAATAGATTATTTTTGTAATATTAAAAAATAAATGTCATTTGATAACTAAGCGTGAACAACAAATAGTATGAGAGCGAGTGCGCCGCGTCGATGGTGATTGGTGAATAACACTTTCACTGCTTTCACTGTCCCAGGCTGCAGCGCCACCATGCGGCCATGCCTAATACCACCCATCAGGGCTGTCCGTGCCCCAACTCTCTATTTATTTAGATGCTGCTAACAATACAATTGTTTTCATTGTCCTTTATTCTCCAATTCGATAAACGTTGCGTATTGCAAAACAAAATGGAAAGTTGGTAATGAAGTTGAGGATATGTACCTACATGGTTGGAGGTGATGATGTGCAATGGCAGCCTCCGCCCACAGATGTCAGGGGAGATTAACGTGTTGGTGGCGCCGCCACGCCACCCGCCGCCTATTGTTCCACTCGCGCCCGTCACGCACGCATACCACGCTCATGTGTCAAACTCGTACGAACTGATGACATTTCGACGCGAAGATGTGGTAACACTGACACAGCGTGCAGCGTGGCTGAGCCGAAACTTCATAGAACAAGGATTCATGGCGAGACAGTGTGAAGTAGCGAGCTTTTTACATGATGTTTATCACAAAGAGAGCTAAGTCGGATGGAATATTCGAAGTAGTAACGTGCAAATTTATTAGTTTTTTAGTTGATCTCTGGTATTAGTTCATACAATTTTATTTATCAGAAGACTATGCAGGCTATGGTTACTTAAAAGTATAGGTGTGTACATACGTACCTACTTGTTTTTTTGGTGATGCAGTCATAACGGGTGTAAATCAATTGGTCAATACCCCTTTCAATCGAATTTGCATTTTTTTGGGCTGCCATGTATGAAATGTTGTTGGGATACCCAAGTAGACATAAAAACTTTCCACGAGAGGCTAACGACATCTGCACCCAGGTAGGCACTTGTTTAATTTTAGACGTTCAACTCGGATGACCCACACGACTTTTAAGATTTAGGGATCCAGCTATACACTAAAGGATTTTACCTTTTATCAAATGTGTTTTTATATAATCAATTGGATTATTTTATGCTGAAGGTGCGTTTTACTTTTAAGATATTGGCTGGAATTTCTACATTATGTAATTTATACATTAATTCATAGTGACAAACGAAATACAATGGTCGATAGACATACGTGATTCACTAGACACCATGAAAAAAAATGATTAGCTTATATTATAGGCCTTGAACTCTATCTTGCACTTAATGTTGATGCATGACGAGTATCACCATTTTAAAAGTGACGGCCCGCGGCGTAGGCGGAGATGAACTGCAGGCGGTAACAGCGCGGCCGCGTAGCAAGCGTAGCGCGTAGCGGCAGTTTTCCAAGACGTACGTTCTCATGGTACGACCAGTGTACAAATATACTGCTCTTCGAGACAGCCTACTATATATTATATATACATATGTACTTTGGTACATATGTAATATAACACTTATATAGCCTACCTATAGATTGTTCTAAATGTTAACCACATCCAGTAACGTACGTAAATATATACGTACATACGGTCTACGAATGAAGTTAATGACGTATGGTATAAAATCCTACACTCGGAACAAACGTCCGTGTAGACGCGTAATATCACTTGTTGGATCTTGGAATTAAGTATGCAAGAGAAAATTATTTACGTGTTTCAATTATTTGGTTTAAGCAAATTAACTAACGCCTACGCAATGTAGGTAGAGTTTTTTTGCTCTAGTTAGCTCGGGTCAGTAATCATATTTATCAAGTGGTTACATAATATAGGTTAATACTTTAATATTTCAGTCTATAAGACGCAATCATAAATTATTCCTACACTCTTATGTACGGAACTCAACGAAAAGGCTTACAGTAAATCAAACGGCCTCCATGGTAGGTAGGTAGGAACACATACGATTATATAGCCGTTGCATGTCACTGACCGTCCAGCAGTGCTTGATCTTTGTTCAAATATTCGAGCAGGTGCGGGTCGCCTATCACCATCAGTTTAAAATAAATACCCATCGGAATTCAATGAACTTTATAACTTGTAAGAATACATCTTGGTTAGTGCATTTTAAATGCGTCGTTTATCACACTCTGTGCTGTGGCCTCAAGTAATGTAATATTTTGGCATGCATGTTGTTCTAACATGTTAACTAATCAAAGGGTAACAACTTAATACTTGTTTCATATATTCTAAAACTCAACTCCTTCATATTCATTATTACATTATTTTGTATGACCATTCCAATCAGTTCAAATTAGTAACGACCTAATTTGTGTGTTCGATGAAATATTGCATTGAGGGTAACAAAAAGACACTGTCAATTTTTAGATTTTTTAATTTTTTATAAATTTATAAAACAGACTTACATTAGAAAGATCACATAAACTATTAAACAGACCTATTTTATATTTATGTGAGTCTATATTACATACAGTAAGGTAGGTACTTAGGCTACGGACGGGATTATGACCCGGTACATTTGAGAATTACTGGAAAACATAATCGCAGTTGATAAAAGTTTAGTAGCTTAGATAATGAAAGTTCAATTTAATTTAAGTTGTCTTGTTAGATGTTTCCACTGCGCCTATGTTATCCATGCAACTGGCTCATTAGATTTTATAAGAACTACTTAGAGCACGAGAGGCGTGAGATCATGGCTCCTTTAGTAATGGCCGTCACCCGTGGGGTCGTTCAACCAGGGGTAGTTCACAGGGCATCTCACGCACGTCTGCAGGTTAATGGTTTCACCGGGAACCTCCTTGGAGGTGAGCTTGCAAGAGTGGGGTACCCAACAAGCTTGGTAGCCTTCAACGGCACACTTTTCCCTCCAGGGCTCGAAGTTCTTGGCTTCGGTAACAGTACGGGGGTTTTGGATCCACTGGATTACTTGTGTCATCGTTACAAAGTATACGTCATTGTGACTTGAAAGAATTTCATCAATCCAGTACAGGAAAGCCTCTAAGTATTCGGGGTTGTTCTTAAGCCAAGCGGCGTGGAAGTATAGACCCAATGGAGCGCGGTTTTGTTCGTAGTGACGGTCAAAATTATGGTTCAGGAAGTTGTAGAACTGATCTCCGGACAAAATGTTGGAACAAGAGTCAACCATGGCACAACCTGGCAAATACTCATCGTTGGTAGGGTCCTCACGACGGTCAAGTTCGTTCATCACCATCTCCCACACGGCGTGGCTCCTAGTGGGGCAGCTCTGTAGGTTTCCGTGGCAACGGTGAGGCATTCTGAAGTACATTGTGTATGGCCATAGAGGGGGGTTGGACAGGGGAGCAGTAATAGTACTGTCGTACAAGAATGCTTGTTCTTCCATCATGGTGAATTGGTTGTTACCACCGACACGAAGATAGGGAGCGCGCACACCTACTACACTGTTATCTGTGATGTTAGCGAACTTCTCCATGATGACTCGCATACCAGCCATCTCCTTGCCCCAGTCGTCAACGGTAGCGTTGCTCCAGAAACGTTCGTCATCGTTGTGCCTAAACAAATGAAAGTTACATTTAGTCAAATTAAATTAAACATACTTTTGAATATTAGAAAAAGTTGATTTAAACGAAACTTACGTGATTGAATGTACAGCGATTTCGTGTCCCTTTCTGTGGACTTCCTGAGCAGCGGAGTAGTTGGTGTACTTGTGCGAAACAAAGTATGTAGCTTTGATGTCGCAACCGTTAGGGTTTTTACGTTTTCCGTTGAAGATCTCTTTGTATAGCTCGATGTTGTTGTTGTTGATAGCATCATCGAAGGTGATGGTGATCATCTGGGGCACATCTCTGGCGGGCAGGTCACCGGGGATCACTGTGCCGTCCTCGGAGCAGAAGCAGTCGGGGAGTACGCACTGCGACGCGTCGCATGGCGGAGCCCTGTTGGGGTCGTTGTCGATGTCTACGACAAACAGAAAACCATATTTATAATAAGACAATGCAAAACTCACACGATTAAATATACCAATACCTATGCAATTACGAACTTTGTAATTCAAAATATCGTGAGAAAGACACTAGAAGTACGCAACCGTTGAATCTGCAGTATGAGATTATGAAATGCAAGCTCGCAAAGAAATGTGTGTGTGTATTTTTGGTCACAATTCTTTGTGAGTCTATGCAATATGACTATTGTTGTTTCAAACGTGATAAGAAGCTTTGGCGTTCAGATTGTGATGTACTTTGTCATTGAGAGATATTAACTACAAGTCATACATGTGCAGCTGCAGAGGCGTATGAATCTCGGGCGGCGCGAGACTCGGAACCAGTATGGGTACTTTCGCTTGGTCAAATCACTCGACACAGCTGACACACGTTGGATTTCACTTTTGATTCAGTAATATTATTAACCATTCGTACATGCCTTACACCTTTTGCATTACGTTTTGAGTAGAGTTTTTAATCTCATGAGATAAGAATATGTTATTGATTTTAATCAATTACCTATGTTATTGGATAGAAAATTCGGTTCGGCGTGGCACCTTGGGAGTCGTCTAAGTTGATATGCACATATATTTATTTCAAAGACGTGACCCAGGAGTATAAATGTCACACTAACAGACCAGGGTCTTCACGGTTTGGAGAATGGAGTTTTGTATCCTTGTCATGTACGTAATTACAATTCAAAGTGATTTCAAGTCATATAGCGCAGCAGAGAATTGTATTGTATGAATCGTGTTTGGAGTGAGGCGATGCATACCGACTAGTTCGTTGATGTATGAGGCGGTATTTGTTTACTGCTGAGCTTTCTACCTAAATTCACACATTTCATGTAGGTAGCTATATCTAATATAAAAAAATCGTCAAACGTTATCTTAATTAATTAATTAAATAAACAACCCATTTGTGTTACGACATAACATTGAGATGTTTTTTTAGGCCAAGTGATTGGTATTTCAGGCAGGTCGTTCGTCACGCCTCACCAGCTAGTTCTTGTTTATGAATTTGTCCATTCAAGTTCATTTTGGGTGTTTTAATTTAAGATATTTAGGTCCAATATATTGAACAACTGGCTAAATAAAGTTACGAATAGGTTGGCACAATCCATTAAGACGATGGCAAAGTGACTCACCGCAAGAGTTTTCGTCGGAGCCATCTGCGCAGTCTTTTTCTCCGTTACAGAAGAGACCGCGCTCGATGCAGTTGGAATCTCCGCACGCGAGGAAACCATCTTGACACAAAGGCTCTTCAGTGTACAACAAAGGCTTTACTTTGCGCTCCTTATTTTTCAATTTGCAGTTTTTGACGGCGTCTTTCCAGTCACAGGTCTGCTTCTCGATATCGAAGAATAAACCAGCTGGACAACGAATAGCTTGGATACCCTGTTAGACAAATAGAAATGATTAATGATTATTTTCATGTCGTTATAGTTAACTTCGTTAACTAGTACCTACCTAGAACAAAACCCAAAGTGTTGCAACAGCCTGAGTCAGTTCAAATGGAAATTCCAAATTGTGTTGTAACCTCAAAAAATTAATTTAATTTGCTTATAACACAATACTGAATATTTCAATTATATGAGTAAAAAGTGAAATTGACAGTGTCTCAATCTCAGTCTCAATGCTGTCAATATCCCACATTGTTTCATTTGATTATACAGAGGAAATAAATGTATGTTATCTCTGACTAAACGGTGCCCAATGCATGGTTGTTTGACAGAGACATCTGTGGAGGACTCGTGGATGTATTATTATAACAATAGTTCATGTTGTTACAATAACAATAACAGCAATTTTCATGATTACGAACGTGCGGTGTGAGCCGGCCGGCAACGCGGCGCAGCTTGTCTTACATTACCTTGAATGTCGTAAGAACACAACGCCAGTACCTACCCACTGATACGCAATGCTGTTGTTTATATTGAGGACAAATTTCTAACGTTTATTGCGCTTCGCATATATTTAATTATACTACCTTATTTGCACTCGTATTAAAATTCCAAACTAACTATTAAATAATCAAGTATTCAAAACGGCAGAGTCATATTTTCATAATAACCGTTTGGTGTTTTTAATGTGAGCCAGTTTTAAGGTAGCTTACATTACAGGCGTTGTCGGTAGTAGCTGCGGCAGTACATGTTATAAGGACACTTTTACTAGAGAATGCGTGTGTAAGAGTGCAGCTCGTATATACTTACGGAGGCGGTGCACTGGATGACGTCGCGACAGTTGTCGCCCTCGCCGGCCACCAGGCGGAACCACTCGCCGGCGTCCTTGTCCTTGCATAGCTCTACCTCCAAGCTGTCGTCTTTCTTCGGCGCATCGTCAGCCTGCCGCCGCCATCGGTGATTTTCGGCATTCGCTAAACAAACAATACATCCGTTGAACAATCGTTGATCATTTCATGGTGGATCATACCGATCTAAGCTCCTGAAGAAACTTGCTCCTCAACTAAAATACGGATGTACGTGTGTGAAGGATTTTCTACTTTTTCACGTTTAATATCATTCAACGTAATCAATTGATTTACATAATAACACGTGGTGAATCGTTTTACGTTCACTATTTACCGTTTTTAGGAATTAGAACCGAAATGTCACTTGGAAACATACTAGTATCTAAATGTCAAAGGTGGGGGAATGAGCGCTCGTGACATTTGACTCGCTTCGAAATGTCAGCTCTTGGGCAAGCGACAAGGACGACTCTTTCTATGTCTTCTGTCTATACAAAATTGTACATTATGCATGGCATTTGATTTGTGTGCCGATTAAGCTGACGAAATTATTATAATTCAGAAAGGTTACGGAATAGTAGATTTCCTTGAATCATCATCGTGTTTCAGGAAACTTAACGACGCGCCTATTAACAAACAACAATTATTATAAAACCGGCTATAAAAGCTGTAATGCACCGTGTGATATTATAATTACAAATTTTGCTGTTTAAACACCTTTAATAACAAAAACGATGTTCTAACACAGGTTCTCATAAAGATCATGCGTCAGGTGTCGACGTTGTCGCTTTTTGTGCGCTGTGTACTTCACTTGGGTAATATTTGCGAAGGCAATAAGAAAGACGTGTATTGCGAACGGCAGAAGGAGCGCGTGCGAGCCGTGTGAGCGCGAGCAGCACGTAACACTAGGAAACAGAGCTCTCGCCACGTTATCTAACTATCTCGCTGGTACCGAGACGCCTCAGCTACAGCAGCGGAAATATGATCATACACATATAAGGCCATAACAATTTTGGACATCCGTTATCGGAAAGTCCTTTGATTTTAAATAATAACCTTTTACCTGCCGCACCAAAGATCAAAATCATAAGTATGAAGAGTTAAAGTGGCGCATGCGCTCACGGTGCATGATTGTTCATAAGCCAGCTATGTGGGTTAGATATTGCGCGCTGCCAATGCAATCGATAGCGCGATTAATACATGACATGCTAGCGTGTATACACATACATAATTATATTATTTTCATTGTTTGGTATAGTAACAGCTTTGCACAACATCTGCAACGTGAATGTAACACAAAATATTCCACTTACTATACTACGTTTTTGCTCAATTGCTTATTGATTATTTGAAAAGACTATTCATAAGGAAATCTGTTTTTGCTAAAATTAATATAAATTATAAGTAATATTACGATTCAAGGTCTTAACTTTTGCTTATTTTAATTAAGTAGTCAATCCACACCATTATCTTAACAAATGGCGCCCGGATTATACCTACAATATAAATATTTGCAAAAAGAACATCTTATGTGAACCAGTTTTATTATCTAATTTTAGTTTTAAAAGTATGCCAACGTGCCTAAAATATTATTATTTTAGTTGTTCGGTTCTGGTTGAATTTGTCAAACCTAACTCGTTCTCTTTGACCCGGATATGCCACGTGTGTGGTTATCAGATATCAATAAGTTGACTTGACAGTATAGAAATGATAGATCAAAGAAAATTAACACAATAGTGATGTCGAAATAAAAGTTTCTCCAACTCCAAGCATTAGCACCTTTTTGTTCGTAGCTAAGAAAACGCGTTGATGTCTTTTGTATGAAAAAAAAACAACGAATAACAGCTAAACGATTGTGTCTTTCTGAGATTTTTCTATTTTCATGAAACTTGTCGCTGAGGAGCTATACCGTTCCTCCAGAACTGTCTATTGTATGAATAATAAAGCATGAATGTGGGAACAACTAGGTATGCGAGCAGCTCGGGCGTCGACCGGGCGCGTTGTTGGAATACCAACGGCCGACCTTATGAATATTTAGCACCACCAGTCGACTTTCCTTCTGCGGCACTCCCTTCAACCGAAGTTAACTTGCGATAACGGGAGACTGGCGTTTCCGTACGCGGAAGTAAACAGCGCTCACCTTGTCGGCGTCACTCACATGCGATCACGACGACCTCTCCGCTCGCGATCAATATGCACGTTTCACTTTGTCTTCTCTATGTAATCAACTCAACAAATATATCGCAGCATCTTACATAATAATGTAGGATGTCGCCAATCTCTTTTGTCTTGAGATATGACTCCTTTATAATGTGAGAGTTGCGTGGAAAACCCAAGCAATGAAGAGCCTATCGTACGCGCTAGAAATACATTAGTATCGTCAACGTGAACGACGTTATAGTATAGGTACTTAAACTTGACCGAGGCCGTGATTGCTGTAACGCACATTTCTTTATAAATGTGATGAAATCCATTTACAACACACTACATTTCGTCGTTGAGCAGCCAAGTAGAATAAAAAAATCGATCACTTAGCACATGATAATGTGAAATGATTAAGCACAACGAATTAAACTTGTGTTATGTGATAGGCAAATAAATTAAGCAACTCCAACATTCACTTAAACGAATTTTATATAACTGTTCAGAGTAGATTGCATACCTATGTACAGTCACTGCAAGCTGACGGATGAACCGCAGGCTATAGGGGGCGTGGTCATCGAAATAAACTAAAAAGTCTTCCTTTATCATTAATGAGCTAGTGACCCTATTTTATATATATATTTATTTGTGTAATTTCTGTTTTAGGAAATTTGTGTAAAATAACTTTTGCTCAAGCAGCGTAAACCGTGAACGTTTACAAAATTAGACATAAGCGAACTAGCTAAGTAGATCATTCAAATGTTAAATTAATCGGCGTGCAGGCGTATTATGCGATGTTGTTTCGACACAGTATCGAGTTCTTCGGAGCCTGTCTATGTATCACACGTGGTGGTTGTGTCGCAACTCGGCTGACCTAGAGACCTAAAGATCTGGAAACCTACCACAAGTAGGTAACTGATAAAGAGAATCACGACCGAGCCTTACGAATACTTATAATAAAACTTTTTACATAATGTTCGATTGACAAATGTCTTAATACAAATTAACTATATTATCACATTATAGCTAACATATAGAGATATTAATTAATTGAGCTCGAAGACATGTGGTTAATATTGTTTATGGCTTCTACTTTAAATAATATCAAATTTATAAACACTTTGTCTATTCAATTGTGTCAACTAACCAGTGAATCGGTTGAACAATAGGAATAAAGCAATTATTTATTAAAGTCCAACTCCAATTGATTAAAAACCATTCGTTTGTAAGTACTTCATAACGATCGTTCACGTCCCGGTTCCAATTAATTTTCCAGTCAATTATAAAGTAGGTTTTCGAAGTTAATAACACATTTATGAAGTGAACGCAAACAAATAATGTCCATAATGTCTGCACATTTAGATGGTCTATCATTCATACATAATTGAGTAAACTACATGTTTTTTATATATTCGTAGCTTCAAGGTTACATGAGATAATTTATTGTTTACTCTATAATAATTGAAAGGAAGCTATTATTGGAGACGCCCTTGAGCACTTGACTCTTAGTTCACGTGAACTGTGTGACTCTATGACATTTAAGCTATCGCACCTGAGCACTACAAGTATGTCACGTAGGTATGTGTGAACGGAAACTATGAACTATGATTCGCATAGTTATAGTCCGGATAATAATAGTAGTTTTGTATTTACTGTGTGGTGGATGATCACCTCTGCATTAGATTCAAAATAAAAAAAATCTGCAATTGTCAAACGAATTAGTTTCATTTGATGATGTTTGTAAAAATTAAAGCAATAGACATTACTTTGCCAAGCTTACAGGCTTGGTTGGCATTGAGAAGATTTTATAACTTTTACTAGACAAAGAATGTATTATAAGCTTTTTCTTTCTCAACATCCAAGTAAAACCATCAATTAAATCAATAACGAAATGAGCCATAAGTTTATGGTCGTAAAAATAACGATTTCATTGCGCGTGATGAAATTTCTGCGAAATTTATAGCGCGGTAAGCTTCACCTGTTTTAATTACTGTAATAAAATCGAGATAGAATCGTTACTGAACTAGAACTTTAACCTCTCAAGCACACAAAGACAGAACTTGTGGAGGAATACCGATTTCACATGTTTCGATTTCTACATTAAGTCATCATCTGCCTAGCCTTTTCCCAACTATATTGGGGTCGGCTTCCAGTCTAACCGGATGCAGCTGAATACCAGTATTTTACATGGAGCGACTGCCTATCTGACCCCCACAACCCAGTTAATACTACATTAAGTACATTAATATTTCTACATTAGGTGATTGTTAAAAAAGAATGGGGACTTTCAGTTTTCAGAAGTGTACTTTACTAAACTTAGCTAAACTTACAATTTGTTATTCAAGCATTCTTTGATAAGATTAAGAAATGCTTTGATAACTGTAATTTAGCGACGTTTTTATATTTTGTTTTCGGTAATCGTTCCTTTGTTTGTAAGGTTAATTTTAAACACGCTTTTACAAGGCTATGGAACGTAATGAAATTTTCCGCACAACATTACGAGGAAGGAGATTGTGCAGCTTTTCGTCTTCAAATGTGCGAAGCCGGTCTACCAGCTAGAGTAACGGCCATGATGATATCTGATCTTTACGATACACGCCTGACATGAGTATAAGTCGTCGGCCTGAATGTAAATTTCGAGAAATCAATAGGGCCAGCTCATGTAACGTCGCCGCCTCGCAGTAGTCTCGCTGCCCTCGACACTATAGAGTGTGACGTCACCGACGCGGCGCAGGCGCAGCGCAACACGGAACGAATGTGAAAGTTCTCCGCAACCGCAGCGCAGCCGCAGCAGGTGCTAACCAATAGTTCAACTAAACACGTCCTAATGACAGCCTTTCAGATGAAGTAATCAAACACGAATCCTTGTCCTCATCTCGTCACAGTCGTCTAGACTGCTGCTCGAACCTTGTACACAAACATCAAAGTGGTACTTGATGTACCGAATGCTCAACGACTGTTACGGAAAGTTCATATACAACTAATTATAAGTTTTCGCAACATTGAAACGTTTACATTACCGAAATAAGCTAATTTCTATGTTTTGTTTTCACAACACCGACGCCGATGTACAAGAGATACATGATACACGGTAGAGACATGCCATCAGTGACTATCCTTGAAGGGTTCGAGTCACTGCGCGTTGATGTCCTTTGGTCGTTCGGTGCAAGGCGATCGCGGTCGGCTGCATTCATTGGTAAACTCTACGGAGACACAGTCTATCTCGCGATTGTCGAGAATGGGCAACTTCACTGTTCACTAAGTGCGACACTGTACTGACGCAATCACTAAATTATTGGCAGATGTGCGGATGTGACGTCGAGCCACCCGTGACGTCGCGAAATGGACGGTGTCTGGATGCGTAAGATAAAGGTTAGGACTCACCGCAGGCGAACAAGAGACACGCGGCCAGAGTAGCGACACGGGCGTAGCGCGCCATGACGGGATCACAACAGGTCGTTGCGCGGCCGTCGTGCGGTTAAATAGTGGCCTCAATCTGCGCCCCGCCCGCCCCGCTCGCCCACTGCGCTCGCACCTCTGCCAACACCCTTCGCACTCATCAGCTGTGATTCACCTGCATCATCAGGACTTGCAGCGCATCTGCATGTACGGACCCGGGTTACGTGCCATATTTTCATATTCACTCATATATTTCTTAGGTCTTCTTAGTTACCCCAGAAAACATATAATAAAACACACATTATGTAAGAGTTATACAATTAAATGAAGACGAATCAGCGCTTTACGCATCACTAAAGCTGCTACAGCTGCATACAACTCTCGTGTTGATGCATTATTTTATTACACCTATTGCAATACAAAGCCATTGTTATTGTCTGTTCAGAGAATTCAGGTATGTGTTGGGAAGTATTTAATAACCAATTTATTTACAGGGTTTGCTGACAGTTAACAAAGACAAATGTCATAACTCGTATTTACATATTTATTAATGTAAGTAAACTATGTAGAATAAGAATAAGTTAAATATTGTGTCATGTGAAAATACATTAGTAGCACAGTTAGTATGTAAGTAATGCAAAATATTGTCCATACTTTTGATTTTAGATACTCTAGAATAATAATAATAATATGTATATTATGTACGTATCTCTGTTATCTAAATAAATACATTAATAAGCGCAAAAAAACATTGTGTAGTTTAGAAGAACGTAGCGAACAAACAAAAACACATGTTTTTATCGATCCCATCTTTATATAATATAAACAATAATTTCGGGATCATAGGATTCTCATACTTTCAAGTGTATACATATTGCGCAAATACATTTTATTTGAGTTGGTAGGCCCGCCAACTCTCACGATGATCTCCATTGAGAGTGCAATTATTATGTTGATTGAAAGATACAATGCAACCGCAGGCGCAGCGTGGGTTCGGCAATCTTCTGTGAAATTCTTCAGTTCTGAATAAAAAATAGAAGAACAAAATATATTTTAAAATAAGAATACTTTATTTAACGTAGGTTCCAAATAAAAACAATTCAGTATTTACTTAAAAAGAACGTTGCTGACCTAATAAGTGTCCAAGTAAAGAGACAATATTTGGATAGTTTTTATGTTTAAGGGGGAAATTAAAAATAATGATCGTCCTGTTGGATTATGGGTTCTGCTTTTACCTAACCCTGTAGACCTACAAGCATACAATAAAATGATGATGATGTGGGTAAAAAAAATTAAAAATCCTCTATAGATGATTGCCGATGGGATTACCCATTGGGCGTACGCTTTATATTTCTGACGCAAACTGCTTTGTGGCATAATAATAATAGCCTGAATGTAAATGTCAACAGGTGCATCAATCTTGAAGTCATCTAAAACCACTACACCAAATAGTTTTTAAAAGATTCTTAATATTCTTCATATTTCCTGAGGGCTTGCTGTTCGTTTGACACCATTATGAAACTCACGCTATGGTTTACATAATTTCTTCACCTTCATAAAACGTTCATCCTTTTGGTATCATATGTTTATTCTTCATACCTGGTGGTCATTTAGCAAAAAAAATCCTGCATGAGGAATTTGTTTTACATTCCTTAGCCAAAATTATTGGATACATTTTAAGTATCCTATGGCCTAACACCATTCTTAATTTTTGTTAATGAAACGGTACAAAATGTCCTGTTGTGTGTGGCACTGAGGTTGTTCCATAATCTGTGCCATAAGCCCCTTTTTGTACCCTATCGCAATGTTGTTCTATTTAACCTAAAGGTTGACTGATAGAGAATGCCTTGTGGCATTAAGTCCGCCTATCTCTATTGTACATGAAGTTTCAATAAATAAATAATAAGCATAAACTACACATTATTTTCTGTAAATATATTGACACTATTTAGCCATTACTTTGACTGTTTTGTGTGGGTAGCAAGGAGGGGACTGCTGAGATACCCCCAAATAAATTTGGATAAGGTTGAGAATGTTGACGATGATGACGTTTCTTTATTTCAGAAGAAGTCGACTTGTAGGAAGGATTGCTATAAGTAGGTACATAATTTAATATTTAAAAAAACCTTTGCAAAAAATCGATGGTCGGACTAATGAAAGTTAATCACTTGTTCAGTGAATATGGCGTAATTCATAACCTGCTAACGACTTTATGTTAACACCACATTATCTAGGAGTTAATAGTCTAATTAATAATTATCAAGACAATTACTCAATTCCTTTTACTAATGGTTTTTCTGTATAGATACCTTAAGTATAGATAGTTTGTAATTCTATGAATAATTTATGTGGATTATAAATAGCACAATTTAATAAATCAGTGTAGGATCATTTGTAATTGGGTGAATTCCTTGCAATGCGTATTGGTAATGAGCGATTAGCAACGTTGGTTTGCTTGGGTTCCAAACTGGGCTATTTTGAAGATTGCACGAATGAAAATACCTACTGCCCATATCTTTGAAAATTCCTCGTCAAAGCTAAGGATATGAAAAATTTCCACCGCTAGTGGTCGCTAGCGCTAATGCTGAACCCGGCTAGGAATCTAAACCAGGGACTCATCCCTGTGTTGAACACCTAGGGCTGAATTTGGTAAAGTAAACGAAAAAATGTTAGTTATTAGTCTCACACAGGACAAAACAAAATGATAAAAAAATATCAATAAACCAAAAAATATAAAAAGTAAACATACGAAAAGCTTAAAAATAACCATACATTAAACTAAAATTGGTCCCGTACGAGGCCAAAAGGTCCCTATCTCAGCATGGTGCTGTAACATTTAAGACAAAAATGTCACAGTGGTATTCTGTTTCTGATACGGCCCGAAGTCATGGCACAGATGATATTGTTGGGTACCGCTATCAAAAAGTTCTCGATTAGAACTCGGATCCGTATATCTGGTTGGTAGCAATCTATTACTTGTCCACGACTTCTACTAGGTACTACTATTTTATTTAATCCTTATTTCCAAAATAGGATAAAATCAAATATATCTATTAGAAAGGAAGAACCTCTTGTTAAACAACGTGTTGTTCGGAAAATGTCCTACAGAATTGTACTTTCGAAATAAAAAGTATTCTGTGTTAATTTAGGTTATAAACTATCTGCGTGGGTCATCCAAATACATGCAGTGGTTTTTGCGTGAAAAAATAAAAAACATCCGCATTTACAATATTAGTGGGATGGGATATTTCATATCCCATATGAAATTAAATATGAATAAAGTATGAAAAAAAGGTTATGAGCATTTTAAAAAGTGATTTTGTATTTACGTCACTGTTTTGTGAGAATTTGCATTTGCATTCGCTTTGCTTCCTCAGAATACCCCCATAGGACTTCGTTGTTTCTGCAGTGGCCTATTTGGCTTCATAGTTGGTTAACAGATTTCCAGGTAACCCATTTCTGTTGATGGTTTGCTGGGAACTTTGACGAGGTTTGCGAAGAATACTTAAGAAGTTGACATAAACGAAAATGATAATAAACAAAATGCAAGCGAATCCCTATCGTCTGTTCTTTAACGCCTGTAGGCTTTAATTATGCTTGAGTATATTTACATATTTTTATTATTATTGGTGGCTGCTAGCTGATATGTGGCAATAATATAATTTAGGGTAATGAACTCTTTGTTAATACGAAATGTTATAGAATGTAGTTCTTCTAACCTAACAGACAGATTTGTTACTGGGGAGTTTGTTCCGTCACTTCTTCTTCCCATCTAAAACAATAGGAAGTGTCAAAGGGTGTGCGTTTTGGGGGACTGTTTGTAAAAAAGAGCTGCATATTTTTAGAAATTTGCCCGAAAATACTGATAATGCAGTTGAAGTGGACCCGTCGGGGCTGTGGGTTATTCGAAAGAGATACCGCGACCTCGACACAAAGGACTAAGAAGGAATATGGATGGTTTTTAGTCAGTAGAACTCTGACACTACCGTTAATTCCAAAGCTCGAAAAAAAAAAGTGGCAGAGGTGTAGTCGAAACGTCATCTCAGTAAAGGAACCATACACGCGACGACAAAAAATAATAATTACCTAGATTTGAGATATCGGTTACAAAAAAAAATCATAAAGAACATTTGTGTCCATCCCGCGACTTTGGAACCCTTGACTTCAAGGGTTCCAAAGGCGTAGCCAAATCTTAAGGACAACATTGACAAAATATAGTCAACAAAATAACTGAAAAGCAAAAAACAAGCACATTTAAAATTTAAACATAACTTGGAAGTAGGCGGACGTCTATACATAAAAAAGATTTCGATGAATTGAGAACCTCCTTCCTCCTCGAAGACGTTATTAATGAGATTTACCTTCTATCATCAGGTCTACCTAATAGCCTGAAATAATACAACTGTCGGTCCATATGTACGTATAATTAAGAGATTTCTTTCAACTCCTATCTGTTGAATTGTACCTTCCATTACATGAATTTATGATTATCAGAAGGAAAACTTGAATAGCTTTAGAAAAAACACGAAACACGTAATACCTGCCTATATAATTTGAGGGTTGCCCTCGATTTTGCTGACATTCCATCATCAGATCCTGACATGGTGACAATGGAATTCGAAAGAGTATACTCTTGAGGTGGTCCCTCGGGAGAATACTCTTTCGAATAAAATAATATCTTTTCAAACCGGTTCATACATGACGGAGTTATGCGAAAATAAACATACAAAAAAAAAACAACATACAGATGTGAACCTCCTCCTTTTCGGGACAACATAGGAACCATTTTTGGTAGTAAACAACTTATACACTAGGATTAGTAACAAATTGGATTATAAGTAGTAAGGTTTAGTGAGTCATGTACTTACAAGGCATTTCATGAGGCTAATGATTCCGCATGATGTGATGTTATGGTATTGCAGTAATAATATCAATGTCTTATAACTTTATGACTTTTTTTTCTGTTTTTCATTGTAATTTTAAACAGTAATCTGCGAGTTGTGGAATCTTTCACTGAGCTCATTAATGCCGGTGATCAGATGTGTCAGGTGTCAGAAGGAAAACAAAAAGTAGTCATGAAACTAAAAGAGCTGAAAAGCAAAAAACAAGCTCATTTTAAATTAAACAATACTTCTATAGTCTATTTTCTATTCTATTTTCGCAATTTTAGATTTAAATGGACCCCGCCTGCTTCCAAGTTTTGTTTAATTTAAAATGTGCTTGTTTTTTCTTTTTAGCTTTTTCAGCCGGGTGTTTCACTCTAATCTCGATCCGGTCCACCACCACCTCGAGACCGAGACGCCGCACCTATTCTTTTTAACAGAGACGCAGATTGCGACTCCCTCAGACGTGGCGTACCTCAACTACCCAGGTTACTCGCTTGAACATAAGTTCGTAAAGCGGGCTGGGGTCTGTGTGTACGTCCGCGATGACATTTGCTTTCGGCGTCTCCGTTGCTTTGAAAATTCAGGGTTATCTACAATTTGGATACAGGTGGACACCGGGGTCGAGAAATCTCTCTACGTCGGTGTCTACCGGTCGCACAGCGGTGACCAGGAGACATCCAAGCTTTTTGAACACCTAATGGAAAAGGCAGATTGTACGGTACCCAACGGCGGAGCTTCTTTTTCTGGGGGACTTTAATGCCCACCACGACGAGTGGTTGTTCCCGTTCCACAAAACTGACCATGCTGGGAGAGAGGCGCGCAGGTTTGCATTGTCGCTAGATCTCACCCAGCTGGTGAATGAAGCTACGCGGGTGCCGGATGTTGACGGACACACACCCAATTGCTTGGACTTGCTGCTGACTACTGACCCAGACAGGCACTCAGTGTCGGTATCAGCCCCACTGGGAACATCTGACCACTGTCTGGTGAAGTCAGTATATATCGGTTCCCCTCCTGATGATAGTCCTAAGGGCGAGAGGAGAGTCTGGCGATACGAGTCAGCAGACTGGGATGAGATGCGGCACTTCTTCGCGTCCTTCCCGTGGCATTCAGTGTGCTTTTCAGCGCGCGACCTCACTTGCTCAGCTGAAGCGGTTGCGGCCGTGATCCGGCAGGGAATGGAATACTATATTCCATTCTCCGACATACCGCTCGGTCACAAGGCCCGTCCATGGTTTAATGCGGACTGCGCTCGCGCTGAGGCCCGAAAGCAGTCTGCATACCAAGCCTGGGTGCAAGCTCGTGACCGTTAAGTTCGGGCGAGTCGGGTTCGCGCGATATAAAGAGCTCTTAACTCTGCCGCAAAGTCCTGCAAGCGGGTGATCCGAAAGGCGCGCTTCGACCAAGTCAGTCGCATAGGGGCCAAACTGGCGTCCTGCCCTTCTGGCAGTAAACAGTTTTGGTCCCTATCCAAATCGGTCGAATCCAACTTCTGCCGGCCCTCACTATGGGCCCTGCAAAAACCAGATGGGTCGCTGGCTCACACCGCTACCGAGAAAGCAAGTCTATTTGCAAATTTATCTATTCTCGTCTAGATACTGGGTCAAAACAGCCACCAACGATTCCTCGCTGTGATTTTTCGACGCCGGAGATCACAATACACATGAAAAAGGTTCGTAAAGTACTTCAGTGCCTAGACGTGAATAAGGCTAGCGGACGGCATACCAGCAAGGGTCTTAAAGAACTGTGCGCCTGAGTTGTCTCCTGTGTTGACACGCTTGTACCGCCTCTCTCTCAAAACTAGAACGGTGCCGGACTCCTGGAAGGTCGCTAATGTTCAACCAGTACCCAAGTAGTCGTGCCGATCCTAGTAAATATCGACCAATCGCCATCAAAGTAATGGAAAGGGTACTTAACGGTAAGTTGCTGGCGCACCTTGAAGCGAACGACCTGCTCAGCGACCGTCAGTATGGCTTTCGCCGGGGACGGTCAACTGGGGATCGTCTGGTGTTTGCTACGCACTGCTGGGGCGAAGCCATCGAGAAACACGGCGAGGCCCTTGCCGTGTCGCTGGATATCTCGAAGGCATTCGACAGGGTTTGGCACGCAAGTCTGTTGAGCAAACTTCCGGCATACGGCATTCCCGGATTCATTACGGATAACTGACTTCCTGAGTGAACGTTCGATCCGAGTGGTCATTGATGGCTGCTCCTCTGACCTTGTGGCTATTGATGCTGGTGTTCCTCAGGGGTCTGTTCTCTCCGCGACACTTTTCCTGCTGCACATCATCGACCTCCTTATTCCTGGTATTATTGGGTACGCAGATGACAGCACTGTCATGGATTGTTACACATCCAGCGCAAAGGCTGGTGCTGGCAGGTGATAAAATACGTTCATTGAGAGAGGCCATGGTAGAGCGAACGAATTCAGCCTTAAGTCTTGTCTTCAAGTGGGGTGACGACAATCTGGTTGATTTCAACGCCACCAAAACACAAGTGTGTCTGTTCACTGCTAAAAAGAGTCCGTTCAATCTGGCCACACACTTTCCGGAGTGCGGCTGTACAAGTTACTGACAGTCTCGAGCGTCTTGGCACGAAGTTGAGTGCAAATCTGAACTTCGGTGCCTATATCGAGTCAAAAGCTCAAACTGCGGCAAAAAAGCTGGGTAGGATACCCAGCTTTTTTTTTAAACAGGGTCAAGCGGTACTTCAAGCCTGGACAGCTTTCAATATTGTATAAAGCTCAAGTCCGGTCCGGCATGCAGTACTGCTGTCACCTTTGGGATGGTTCAGCCAAATATCAACTTGCCACACTCGACTCAGTAGAGCGCAGAGCCAGGAGGCTAATTGGTGACGCTAAGCTGGTTGCCAAGCTACATAGCCTGGCCCACCGCCGCAAAGTTGCATGTCTGTCGGTCTTCTACAGACTGTACTTCGGAGAGTGTGCGCAAGAGCTCCACGAGCTTATTCCACCATCTCCCTTCTTCCAGCGAGAGGCTAGACGTACTGCAGGTTATCACCCATACATTGTCGATGTTCCACATATTCGTACGTAGCGTTTTGCTAAGTCTTTCATTATTCGTACAGCCAAGGAGTGGAACACCCTGCCTGCGTCGGTTTTCCCGAGTTCATTTATAACCCCAATCTATTTAAGTCGCGAGTAAATAGGCTTCTTCTGGGTAAGCTCGTTCCATCGTCGACCTCATCTCTGCCCTTAGGGCAAGATTGAAGTCAAGAGTAAGCCCATATAAAATAAAAAAAGAATCCTATGTACGTATGTCGGCCAAGGAGGCATTTTATTCCAGTTTTTTATTTTTTTTTGGGTGTTATTTAACTGGTAAGCATAGTATTCGTATTTTGGTCAGCACAAAAATATAATCTGCCAGCAGAAATAAAATTGGTCAGCAACTCATGGCCAGCAAACATTTCAAAATCAATCAGCAATTTATGTCATTCTGGATGGCTGTAATTATTTTTGTACAGCATATTAATTATATAAGCTGCAATGAGCTGCTCCTGTTTAACAAAATTTTGGTAAGCACTCAGAGAGTAAGCAAACAAAATCATTTTGAGCAGCATATAACTACCGGAATGCTGTAATATTTTGACATTTGTGACCAATTTCGACGTAGCTGGTCACAGTTCTAAGCTAACGTTAAAAGTGGGCGGTTACGCCCACTTTTAACGTACATAGCCGATTTTCGCAATCCAATTAGTTATTTGGCTAACCATGTTTTAAACCATGTTTTTGTTTGCTGACCAAGTAGTTATTTTGCCGACCAAGTAGTTATTTTGCGGACTGAATGTTTATTATGCAAACTCATGTTATTGTAAGGCTTTAGCTGCCTATTTATGATTTAATTTTTGACCATTATCAAAATTATTTGTGGAACAAAGATTGCTGCTTGATTTTTAGGGTTCCGTACCTCAAAAGGAAAAAACGGAACCCTTATAGGATCACTTTGTTGTCCGTCTGTCCGTCCGTCCGTCTGTCAAGACCCTTTTTCTCAGGAACGCGTGGAGGTATGAAGCTGAAATTTATATCAATTACTCAGGTCTACTGTCCCTTGAAGCTGTGAAAAAATCAAACTTCTAAGCCAACGCAATCAAAAGATACAGCCGTTTATGCCGCAAATTTTCGACACTTGCAAGGGAATCAAAACCTACAGGGTGCTTCCCGTGAACTCAGAATCTTGAAATTTGGTACGAAGCAACGTCTTATAGCATAGATAAAGGAAAAGTTACGAAAACCATAAATTTTTAGTTACATCACATAATAAAAATATTCTAAGTAATTTTAAACTTTGTTTGTACGGAACCCTCGGTGCGCGAGTCCGACTCGCACTTGGCCGGTTTTTTTTTTTATTGCAAACAAAATCTTTGTTTGCCGACCAAATTATTTAAATGCTGTTTTTTTTTTGCTCACTAAATTTTATAATTGTATGGACGGGAATCTCTTTTCAGAGAGTCGAATTAAAAATACCAAAAAAAAATTATCTATGCATCACCCAAAAGACAATTAGAAAATACCTGCGACATTAAATCCGCCCCCGAACGTTGTGATTGAACTGTTAAATAAAATGGCACGCTAATTAGTGCAAGATAATATTGAAAGTTAATGAGCATTTCGGTTTGATAATATGGATGGGTGAAAATTAAATATTCATCTCGCTCACGAACAACTCGAAATGTAAATAAGTATTTTCAGAAGGTTGGCATGGATAGCATGCATGGCCTGATTCATGAGAAGCCCGAAACTGAATCCAATTGAACACCCTTGCGACAAGCCTGGCAGCTGTGAGAAGAGCCCCTGGAGGCAAAGCAAAGTAATATTTTTGTTATAAAGTTCGTTTTTAAGATTCCGTAGTCAACAAGAAACCCTTACAGTTTCGCCATGTCCGTCTGTCTGTCTGTCTGTCCGCACTATAGCTCAAAGAATCTTAGTACTAAAAAGTTGTACCTAATTTGGCATGAATATTCATGTCAAATTACAGCTATTATTTTTGCAGCAATTACAAACGAGTTACACAGTGGTAAAATAAAATTTTGTAAAAATATTTTTTTTAGGGCATCTCCAGTACGGCTTATTTACACATTAAATTAAAGTGGGAATAATTTATTTTTATGTGGGATGTCGTTAGATAGGTCTTCAAAAAACTATTGCGAGTTTGCTCAACGACGATCCACAGACCAACCTAGGCAATCGTGGCTTATCCTAAAATCGACCTAAGTAGCTGTTATTATTATGCCACGAAGTCCTCCTATAAAAATTATAAACACTTTTTATTTCAGACGTCCATATTACCTACATTGAAACTTCGTTAAGTGGGACCTGGATAAGTGAGAAACCACCGTAACTGGAACTCATGCTGAGGTCCTAACACTTTGGGACTGAATTACCTCTGTTAGTGGGACGAAGCAAACCTCTATATCTGGGGTTCGTTCTTTCGATTTTATCGTCATAGTCACCTCTGTAACTGAGACAGCGAGTGAATTTTATATGCAGACATAACATCGTTTAGTCTACACGCAAATTCCGCACTTAACTAATTTTGAGCCTCAATAATGACCTTTAGTTTTAGCTTTGCTTTATTATCTTTTTTGTTTTTTTTTTGCATTTGTATCATACGGGTGTTTATTTGAAAAATGACGAAACCAAGGCTCAAATCCGTTTATGAAAGTGGGAAGACACGCGATGAAGTCTGTGTTGAATTTAATGTGCCAAAATCTACTCTTTGTAGAATAATTCAGGATATGGATAAAATTCAATCACAATATTCTGAAAAAATAGAAAACTAAAACGTGATCTTTTATCAGAATATCCTGAACTTTACTATTTATAAAAAAAAACGTGCTTGTATATTTTTATTAAATTTATTATCTTTTTTTGATTCCTCATCATTTCAGCCAAAAGACGTCTACTGCTGGACATAGGCTATAATATATATATATATATAAAAATTAAACCCGTTTTCCGATGTCACGACATAGCATGTAAACGGCTGGACGGATTTAGCTGAAAATTGGTAGGGAGGTAGCTAAGAACCAGGAGAAGGTTCTTTGATACTTTTTTTTTTTTTTTTTAGGTTGTGTAGTAGGTAGGGTAGTAGGTAGGGTAGTAGGTAGGGTAGTAGGTAGGGTAGTAGGTAGGGTAGTAGGTAGGGTAGTAGGTAGGGTAGTAGGTAGGGTAGTAGGTAGGGTAGTAGGTAGGGTAGTAGGTAGGGTAGTAGGTAGGGTAGTAGATAGGTAGGTAGAAAAAACGCATTGCAACGCATGCGCGGGTTCAGCTAGTTCCTAATAAAGATAAAACTCACGTATAATGTTAATGCATAGTTATTTTATTTAATAATCACATGCACTTCTTTAGCTGAAATAACCTGTATTCCTTCCTCTGTTAACGGAACCCTCTGTAAATGAGACAGATATTTATTTATAATAAAAATAGAATAAAATAAAAACTTATAATTCAGATTTCACAGAATCCATAGAATGTTAATACAGTAAAACTTATGAAACTAGTGTTAGTGTAAAAAACTAAAATGGTTATTTTATAATGTGGGTGGTTAACCCAGTGCTGGACGTACCACGTATCTAGCCTAACACTAACAGCATCCTGGCTGTTATTGCTGGCGCGCAACCTGCCAAGTGCAGCGGCGCAGCGCATCGTTTGAGGAGCACGGCGTGGAACCCATCAACGTTTGCGTCCGCAAACATACCCGACGCACTGCACCAGCGCGGCAGCCCCAACAACGCCCTGAATGCATTTTTATATTGGACGCGTAGGGCGCTGAAAGATCTTTGCGTATAATGAGCCCACAGGCTGCACGTGTTGATGTGCAATGCGCACTGAACAGTGTTAATTTCACTTGCGCATTACAACGTTTAAACCTGTGGGCTATCATATTCACTCTGATTGACAGCGCCCTACGCTCCCTGTCCATGTCCTCATCGTCGCGTAGGTTATCCGTGACTGTGTGCCCAAGATATTTAAAATAGGTGACCAGTTTCATGGCTGTGCCATTCAAAGCCACGGGAGGAACTTGATCCGGTAATTTGGTACCTGCCTTCATTATCATGAGCTCACTTTTTAGCCCCCGAGGCAAAAACGACGGGGTGTTATAAGTTTGACGTGTCTGTGTGTGTGTCTGTGTGTATCTGTCTGTGGCATCGTAGCTCGCGAACGCATGATCCGATTTTGATTTAGTTTTTTTTGTTTGAAAGGTGAATTAGTCGAGAGTGTTCTTAGCTATGTTTGAAAAACATCGTCCAAGATGGCCGCCGCCACAAAATGGCGTATCACATATTTGTTAACAACTCCTATCAATATGGGTATCAAATGAAAGGGCTTGATTAGTAGAATACTTTACATAATGAAAAATTCAAATCCAAGATGGCCGCCACCAAAAAATGGCGGTTACATATTATTTTTTCACAACTCCATCAATATGGGTATCAAATGAAAGGGCTTGGTTGGTAGAATACTATACAGACACTATGACAAATTTCAAATCCAAGATGGCCGCCGTCACAAAATGGCGGATTACATATTTTTGCACAACAAATCAACATGGGTATCAAATGAAATGGCTTGATTAGTATAATACTATGCACTAAAACAAATTTCAAATCCAAGATGGCCGCCATCACAAAATGACGAATTACGTTTGTTTTTACAACTCCCTCAATATGTGTAGCAAAAAGACGAAAGGGATTGATTTGAATAATAATGTACAAAATATTGAAAGGGAATGAGGAATATAAACTAATGAAATAAAAACAAAAAAGCTTGAAAATAGTTTTTTGACTTTTACTCCCTTTAAATCAAACCGAAAAGAAAAAAAAATAGCACTCCGGGAGTGCCGGCAGAAGTGAAAACTTCAATATTAACTTTCAAACTCGCGTCAGGGTCACGACGATTTTTCGATCAGCATCACGTGACCCTGACGCGAGTTTGAAAGTTTTTACCGATACAAAAAAAGTGCTCAGCGCCGCTAAAGAAGTTTTCACTTCAAAAAGTGGAGAACCAATGTTTTATCTTTATTGAGTCGGGGGTTTTTTAAATTTTTAATTTAATTACTTGTTGTGACATTGTATTTGAGGCCATGCTTATAGCCGCGTACGTCTCACTCACATGTACTAGCTTTCGAAGCCCATCAATCGTTGGGCTCAGCAGCACCATGTCGTCTGCATAACTCAGATTATTTACACAGATATTATCAATATGGCAGCCGACATGCATGCTGCTGAGCTATACAATTAGCGCATTAACATACAGATTAAATAAAACTGGAGATGACAACCCACCCTGTCTCACCCAACATTGTAGCGTGTATGGATCAGATGGGATTCCAGCCCACCTTACATAATTGACCTGACTCTGATAATTATGCTTGGATGGTACTTGGATGGTACCTACTCCCTTACTTCTCCTAAAATTGTTTGTCCGAAAATCATTGTCCATAACACGTTTGCCATAAACTTCATTAACCATAATGTTCAAATTGCCGAAATTTTGTTTAACATAATTATCTTTACTTCTAAAAGTATTATGTCATAATATCGATTACTATAATAATTGAATCTCCTAATTTTACATGACCTAAATTAATATTAATAATATATTTTGATTAATAATATATTTATTCACTCAAACAAGGCATTGTAGTACACTTTAAAAATACAGTTTTACAGATAGGTAAGTATTTCTACAATCATTTGGGTAAGCACTGCTCTCCTAGCTAGGTTATGAAAACCTGTGATAAGGAGAAGCAGTCCGGTCCCCTAAGGAATCATTAGTTATGACAAAAGGTTCACTTAATGCTACTGATGTTACTGCAACGATTTCAGAGTATTGAGTTTGACAATTATGTTCGAGTTAAAGAAACATGAAAATAGAAATAAAATAATTCAAAATAGTTTTGAGGTAAAGAAGTGTATGTCTGTGAGTGTGTGTATGTGTGAGGAGTGTATGTGTGCGTGTGTGAGGAGTGTATATGTGTGTGTGGGGTAAGTGTATGTGTGAGGAGTGTATGTGCGTGAGTGTGTGGCTGTGTGTGGGGAGTGTATGTGTGTTGTGTGTGGGTGATATGTGTGTATTTTTTCTTGTCCATGTCCACTACTTAAGTTAAGATTTTTTCAGTTTCGTCATATGACTTGTTTTGTAGATATGATTGCACAATCTTTTTGCATTTGTAATATGGTAGTCCATAGATTTCACACTCTTCATTTATTTTGTTGTATAGGAACGGGCCAAGAAAATGCAAAAATCTCTTGACAAAAGCTGAATGTACTCGCGGCAAGGTGCATATCCCATCTTTACGGCGTTTGCTACGTTTTTTGTTTTCAATAGTTTTGTATGGGGTTATTCGGTGTTGGAGAATGACTGTTTGTAGTATAAAGTGTTGCCGAACATTTAGAACTTTGCAGTCATTGTATAGTTGGTCGGTAGAATACAGAATAGGCCGAAAAGTGGCTACTTTTAAAACGGCCCTATGTGCTACTTCTAGCGACTTTAGGGTTGTTTTAGCTGCGCCACCCCAACAAGATATGCAATACGTTATGATGGATAGGCAAAGTGCGAAGTAGACGCTACGTATTACAGTGGGATTAGCAATATACCGCAGAGTTTTAAATACATATATCAGTTTGCGAACCCTTCCAGTTAGCAGACCGATATGAAACTTATAATTGAGATTTCTGTCTAGGACTATTCCCAGGTATCTGATGCTTTCAGTGGAGGTTAAAAGAGGACATCGACAATTTGAACCCTGTATTTGTGGATGACAAGTGTGAGCATGTATTTTAATTGGAGATCGTGGTTGAGAGGCCGAGCTAATAGAGAAAGTAATAAATTTGGTTTTAGAGGTATTAAGGGTAAGAGTGTGTGCATTAAGCCAACTTAACGCAACGTTAAAGCCAAGCTGTGCTTGATGCTCTAGTTGTGACCAGGATTCCGCGATGAAGGTTATTGCGGTGTCATCTGCAAATGATATTATCTTGGCATTAACAATGTTAAGATCACACAGGTCATTAATAAAGATTAAGAAAAGAGTAGGGCCCAATATGCTTCCTTGTGGTACCCCGTAGTGAATTGGAAGCTCGTCGCTGTTATGGCCATCGATCCTAACTCTTTGCGAACGATTTGAAAGATAACTTACAAAAAGATCTAGTTGTAGCCCCCTGACGCCTATTTTTTCAAGTTTGATTAAGAGTGTGGAAACCGGAACCGTGTCGAACGCCTTCGCGAGATCAAGGAATATTGTGAGAACCTTTTTATTTTTATTTATATGATCTACGACAAAACTGGTTAGGTCATGAACTGCGTCGCAAGTTGATTTATTTTTGCGAAAACCATATTGTTGTTGTGAAATTATCTCACAATGCTCCAGGTATTTAACCAACCTTTTGTTTATCAAGCGTTCAAGAACCTTGGATAAAGCACTTAGAACAGCTATGGGACGATAGTTATTCGGCAAGGCTCCGTCACCCCCCTTGAAGATTGGATAAATTATTGCATTTTTAAAAGAAGTTGGGAAAACAGCTGTTTCAAAACAAGTATTGAATATATGGCTTAAAACAGGCGCCAGGGTGGTGGAGAATTTCTTTAATATTGTAGGAGATATGCCATCCCAACCTGTAGCCGCACCCGATCTCAGTGAATTTATGGTGGAAATTATTTCTTCTGGATCAGTTCTATTCAAGACGAAGGATGAACTTGGTACAGAACTTGTTTGTGGGATAGGTGGTTGTTGTGAGGGCTTTGTTTTTAGAACGTCATCTGCAAGTTTCTTGCCAATATTGACAAAAAAGGAGTTCACATTGTTACAAGACTGTGCGGGTGTGGGTGATGAGGATAGCAATTGTGTGGATGAGTGTGTAGTTTTTGTGGTGTTTGTTATTCGTTTTATGGTATCCCAGAGTGATTTGGGGTTGTTGCTTGCTTTGGTGAGTCTTCGTCTTTTTAAGGATTTTTGTACAAAAGTTTCTGTATCGTTTGTAGGTTATTTTTAATGTTTCATTATCCGGAGACTGCTTGAGATTTCTGTGCATGGCATCTCTGTTTCTCATGCACCGTAGCAAGCCTGGCGTTATCCAAGGTTTAAGTATTTTCTTTTTTGTAGCTACTATTTTATTAATAGTGTTATCCTCTATGGCTGAAGTCAGTATCTTAATAAATGTGTCTGTAGCAGTATTTGCGTCCGTTATAGTGAAGATTGGGTCGAAGTCTATGTTTGAGATTGCTGCTCCAAGTTCATCATAATTAATTTTTGTTATGGTAGACTTAGTGGTGACAGGGATACGTTTCCTATTCAGACAAAGTAGTGAAGAACCATGGTCGGTTATTGTAGACTCATAGACAAATGTGAGTGCGGGTAACCTTGTTCTCAGAATAATATGGTCCAGGCAATTTTTGCCCCTTGTTGGGAGCGTATGTGCTGATGGGAGAAAACCATGGAAAGCGAGGCAATTCAAATACTCGTGGGACCGTATATCAAGAGATGAAGGTTTGATGTCGAGATTTAGGTCACCCGCTATCACAACCGTTCCGACGCTATTGAGTGATGGGAGTATGGTATTCAGGGCTGAGAGGAAGTTTTGTATGTTGTCGGTTGCCGGTGAGCGATAAATACAGAGCAAAGCTACGCCAGGGTTAATCTTTATTATTAGTCCCGAGGCAGATTGGTACAGGTCTGGTTCCTCACATACCGCTAGAATTTCTGACTTAACATAGACCACGACGCCATCACTTTGATTTATGTGCTTTGTTGTTTTAAACACTGTATAGTTTGGAAGAATCGGTATGTCCTAACTATTGCTTTACCTAATGTGTATTATTCCGAATGTTCATTTATAATAAACTTTATAGTCCTAAAAAAATTTCGAAGAATTTTATTCATCCGCTAATCGGACGACTAGACATAGTCGTCCGATTAGCGGATGAATAAAATTAATTAGTCGGATGAATAACCAAAATTATAGTCTGTTGCTAGTCGTCCGCTAAATGGATGAATCACCGTCTCGCGACAGTGTCCTTTATGGGCGGCATGGGCACCGGGCCGTAGGCCGACGAAGGAGGCCGGCGGAGGCCCGGCACTTCGGGGACAGAAGATATTAGTGTTATTTAATATGCGAGCGAAGCGAGCGCGCGTCATGGAGTACATGCGTTGCATGTATGAGTGACGTTACCAAAAGCTTTGATATACTTTGTTCTAATAACATTATTATGATAAATAAACATTATGTTATTTTAATTTAGGACTTAAAACTTTTATGGAAAACGATTTTATGTCTTTCGTATATTATAGATTGTAATATTTATGACAAATGGATTTAGGACATTATATTATATTATACTTATATTTAGGGATTTCAATTTTATGGCATGTCATATTATGTGATATTTAGTTCGGGTAAGTTATCATTCGGACAAATGATGATTAGGACAAAAAAAGTTATGGCATTTTAAATTATGGATAAAAAAGTTAGGTGACACAATAGAGAACCTGCCTGGATATCTGAGACACTGGGTAAGTGGAATCTATACTAATATTATAAAGCTGAAGAGTTTGTTTGTTTGTTTGAACGCGGTAAACTCAGGAACTACTGGTTGGAATTGAAAAATTCTTTTTGTGTTAGATAGTCCATTTATTGAGGAAGGCTTTAGGCTATATAACATCACGCTATGGCTAATAGGAGCGGAGCATAAATTAAAAATGTTACAAGAACGGGAAAAGGTATTTCCTTTTTGAGAGCTTCCGCTGCGTGCGCTGCGAAAACGGTTAAAGTTACGTAAATATCATGTATGAAGGAATAGGGTATTTTACCAAAAAATTCTAATTAGTCCGTCTGTTAGATTATCGAAAAATATCGGATACGTGTTTTTTGTTTTCTCAAATTAATAAAAATTGACGAAGATGAAACCTGTCAAAGATCATGAGTGGGGGTTTTTCACGTCACTTTGTGGGTAAAAAAGTACTATCATTGTGACGTCACACGACTTGACACGACTTTTCGAAGCACTGTATCGTCTTTATTTTTTGTTTACGTGAAAAAAGAAAAAATACGTGTCCATTATTTTTTGGAAATCTATCTGACGGACTAATTAGATTTTTTTGGTGAAATACCCTATTGTTTCTCCTTACAAGTTCTAAAAAAAAGTCCGCGACAGCATATGTCTATCTTTTAAGATTGTCTCACTGTAACCCTTTTTTACTATTAAAATGTGAGGTTAAAATGAATTATTTTTTGCGAAGCTTATTTAACCCATATGGTATTAATCTATATCTAAATAAATGTGTTTGTTAGAACGGAAATTTAATAAAGAATATGTGTGCCCTTTACTCTATACAGCTTAAATAAATATCTTAGAAGATATCGCAATGTAAAAATATCCGCGCGGCAAAATAATTCGCGCGTCGCAATGTAGGTACCTACGGGGGGGTCCATATTGGCTCACCTAAAGTTCTTTATCCGAAATTGTTCTTCCTAACGATTTGTAATCCGAATGATCACTCTTCCTAAAATTTTTCATCCTAAAGTTTTCATTCATACTATTTGTAGTCCTACCGACGATGTTCATAACACTCATGTTTCCGAAAATTGGAATTCATAATATCATTAGTGTAAATATATTTAAACTCCTACTGTTTTTTATCCTAACGCTTTTATTCCTAAACATAATTACCATAATATTTTCACTCATACAACTGTTTAGAATGATTAAAGGTCGTTTCAGTGATTTTTGTCTTGAAATAAAATAAATGAATGAAATTCAGGCCAGAGTGTCGTCTTGGGGGCACTATGAAAAAAATACTTAGAAAAATTTCGCGACCAATTTCGAGGTAGCGCTCGCCGGCCGCTGCCGCGGCACCGCTCGCTTCGCTCGCTCGGCTCGCGCGTAGTTGGTCACAGTTCTAACCTAACCTAACCTATGGATATCTTTGCATAGTATCTAAGGTCCCATTAAAATAGGTGGACAAATTTTAACACAGCGTTTAGTAAGCCTAACTAAAGACATCTTAACAAAAAAAAAACACTATATAAAGTGATTTTATTTTGACTTAAAATAATAAATTACCGGCACTCTAGAACAAACTCATCCTATAAAAGTAGGTATTTTATTTCTTATTCTTATATTTTTTTTTGCTATTGTCCTTATTTTAACGGTCTGAATGATTTCTAAAATTTTGTCCACCTATTTTAATGGGACCTTTTATAATACTGATTATTATGAATAAAAAGTAATATAAACAAAAAAAAAGATATGACTTTGAATAATATATAGTGTAAAAGATGGTTATGTTGAGAAAATATAGGAAAACAAATAATAGTGTAATAGATGTTTATTGCTACAGACATTATGAAGTCGAATGCTTCGGAATTAAAACATTAGAGACAGAGAAGTTAGGAATTGCGATTGTTAGGATGAAAAATGTTAGGAAGAACATTTTCGGATTTCCAATTATCGGAGTTGAAATTTTAGGTGAACTTTGGTGCACCCACCTACGGGGGATCTGGCTGGCCCACGGGAAATTCAAATTCAAAATATTTACTGCATCATAATGTTTACAAGTACAGGGTGTTATCGTATATATAATAAGAGATATATTAGTAATTCTCACTTTAATAAATAATCTATAATCTCTATAACATAAAAATGAATCGCAAAATGTGTTGGTAAGCGCATAACTCAACAATGCCTGGATCGATTTGGCTAATTTTGGTCTTGAATTATTTGTGGAAGTCCAGAGAAGGTTTAAACGGTGAGAAAGTGGTTGGTAGGTAGGCAGAGTAGTAGGTAGGTAGGGTAGTAGGAAAGTAGGTAGGTAGGGTAGTAGGTAGGTAGGGTAGTAGGTAGGTAGAGTAGTAGGTAGGTAGGGTAGTAGATAGGTAGGGTAGTAGGTAGGTAGGGTAGTAGGTAGGTAGGGTAGTAGGTAGGTAATAGGGTAGTAGGTAGGTAGGGTAGTAGGTAGGTAGGGTAGTAGGTAGGTAGGGTAGTAGGTAGGTAGGGTAGTAGGTAGGTAGGGTAGTAGGTAGGTAGGGTAGTAGGTAGGGTAGTAGGTAGAGTAGTAGGTAGGGTAGTAGGTAGGTAGAGTAGTAGGTGGGGTATATAGTAGGTAGGGTAGTAGGTAGGAGGTAGAGTAGTAGGTGGGGTAGTAGGTAGGGTGTAGGTAGGTAGAGTAGTAGGTGGGGTATATAGTAGGTAGGGTAGTAGGTAGGAGGTAGAGTAGTAGGTGGGGTAGTAGGTAGGGTAGTAGGTAGGTAGGTAGGAAAAAAAGCATTGCAACGCATGCGCGGGTTCAGCTAGTACCTCTATAAGTGAGACAAATTTTCAGGTCCCTTGAAGTCTCAATTAACCAGGTTTCACTGTATTTAACCAATAGAAAGCTTACCTTTATTTCGTTCGAAAATAGCTAATTACAAATCAAGTGTAAATACTGTGTTTTGGCGTATTTCATGATTAAATTACTGTCCGGAATATAACGATCATCTTCATCAGCCTATAATGTTCCCACTGCAGGGACTAAGGCCTCCTCTCTAGGAGAGGGATGGGCTATTTATAATCCAACACGCGGGCACAGTGCCGGTTGGTAGATGTCTCATGTCTTCGATTTTTTTTCTTAGACATCGCGATCTTTCTTCACCGTATTGACAGCAGCAGTGATGGAATAAATTACACAAAGTAATGCGCCTGCCTGGGTTCGAACCCACGACTTACTGTTCGCAAGATGGGGCCGCCACGTCAGGGCCACGATCACTCCAACAGTTACGAGCTTTTTCATTTAATGTCTAATAAAAGTTTGTTTTTTTTTTATTTCTAAGGAACAGGTGCGTATTAGGTAGTAGTCTACTCTACTACGGAACGTAGCAGGTGGTGTTCTGTGGTTTCAGCCTACCCCCATGGAAAAAGGGCGTGAGTTCATGTATGTTTATTTACCTTAAAAAATACTAAGTAGAAACCAAGTACGAAAAATAACCCCCTATTTTTCGTACTTGATTTCTACTTATACACCAGTGCCGAAGCCTTCAAAAATGGTAAAAAATGAAAAAAAATTACAGTAGGATTAAACCCAATGGAAAAAGTAGAGAATATAACAACAATTAAAGGAAAAATAAATTACGGTCGATCTGAGGTCGGGAAGTGGGGGTGGGGGTGTTTTTAAGGGGGGAAAGCGGTTTATCTCGATTTCCGGCAAAACTACAAGTCCTATGGAAAAAATTGTAGGTAATGGCAAAGTTGTAGAGAATAAAAAGATCTACAACTTTGATTATACACTTTTTTCACATAACCTCAAAATTTAGGTGAAAAAATCAAAACACCAAGTTTTTGGTTTTTTATTTATATCTTCTTCAAAACAAAATTTTTTTCTACGAAATTTGGTGAAAACTTACCTTATTATGTCCCAAATACACTGTAATTTATTTGATTTAAAATATTTATTTTTTCGGCTTATTTTAACTTAATATCAAAAAAGCACCCTAATTTTCAATCGAAAATTCTGACGTCAAGATATCAGCTTTTTTTTAAAAGTCGGTGGGCGTTGTGTTCCTTATAATCTCTACTTTCTGATGATGTATAAAAAATATACATTGCAATGGTAAATTTTCTCAGAAAATGCAAAATCAGCTGCTGCGAAATAATACCCACACCAAATAATAAGGCCTAGACAAGAAATTATAAGCGTATTTATTGCTGTTTTATGCCTATTTATTGTTATTTTAAGATAATTTATATGTCGTGGAGACCTACGGAAAATTTTGGCCCACCAAAAGGTATTTCACAGAGAAGTGGGGAAGGGGCTAGGAGGGTTTGGCCCTTACTACCTGTTATTTCGTAGCAGCTGATTTTGCTTTTTCTGAGAAAATTTACCATTGCAATGTATATTTTTTATACATCATCAGAAAGTAAAGATTATTAGGAACACAACGCCCACCGACTTTTTAAAAAAAGCTGATATTTTGACGTCAGAATTTTCGATTGAAAATTAGGGTGCTTTTTTGATATTAAGTTAAAATAAGCCGAAAAAATAAATATTTTAAATCAAATAAATTACAGTGTATTTGGGACATAATAAGGTAAGTTTTCACCAAATTTCGTAGAAAAAATTTTTTTTTTGAAAAAGATATAAATTAAAAACCAGAAACTTGGTTTTTTGAATTTTTCACCTAAATTTTGAGGTTATGTGAAAAAAGTGTTGAAATCAAAGTTGTAGATCTTTTTATTCTCTACAACTATGCCATTACAATTTTTTCCATAGGACTTGTAGTTTTGCCGGAAATCGATTTAAACCGTTTTCCCCCCTTAAAACCCCCCCACCCCCACTTCCCAACCTCAGATCGACCGTAATTTATTTTTCCTTTCATTTTGATCATATTCCCCTCCTTTTCTAATGGGTTTCATCCTACTGTAATTTTTTTTGGTTTCAAAAATTATCGACCCTGGTCTATTAGCATTTTTTGGTGAATTTAATGTAAAAATTATTTTATTTCAACGTTGATAGAAATAATATGTTCTTAGCATTTGTTTTGGATTTAGATGGAAATGCTGAAAACTGTATTAAGAATATTGGAGTAGTTTAAAGTATTTAACTGAATTAATCAGAGATTGTGAGTACTGAGTAGCCTTTTATGGCATAATTAAGTCAATTCACTATCTAACAAAAAACCGGCTAAAAATCCTTTCGAGCACGATCAATTCACGAACCTCTTAAAATAATGGCAACATTGCCTTGAAGTGTCAGCCGCGGTGTTAAGGTGAATCTTATTTGGACGAATACGTATCTAATAAAAACCGGCCAAGAGCGTGTCGGGCCACGCTCAGTGTAGGGTTCCGTAGTTTCCCGTCCGTCACAATAAGTGTTCCCACATATAAGTTTAAAGGTGGGTATCCATTATGTTTTTTTTTATATACATTTTTAATTTTTTTTTTTCACTTTCAAAATGATTTTCCTAGAAAGTCCTTATAAAGTTCTACTTTTCAGATTTTTATTAGAATACTATTTTTCGTCTATTGTCGACCCGTGACCTTCGTCCGCGTGAAATAATAATAAAAAATAGATCATCATAATCATTTCAGCCAAAAGACGTTCACTGCTGGACGTAGGTACGCCTCCCCCAGCTGTCGCCACATTGACTTATCCCAGCGGGTCCCCGCAACCTTCACCAGGTCATCGGTCCACCTAGTGGGAGGCCTTCCAACGCAACGTCTTCTGGTTCGCGGTCGCCACTCCAGAATTTTCCGGCCCCATCAGCCATCCGTTCTGCAAGCAATGTGCCCTGCCCACTTAAGTCTGGCATTTCTTCGGGCTATGTCGGTAACCTTGGTTCTCTTGCAGATGTCTTCATTTCTGATGCGATCCCGCAAGGAGACTCCAAGCATAGCCCTCTTCATTGCCCTTTGGGTGACTTTGAGCTTTCTAATGAGGCCACGTTTTGAGCGACCACGTTTCGGTCCCGTATGTAATCACTGGCAACACACACTGGTCATGACTTTCGTCTTGAGACACTGTGGCAAGTTGGACGAGAAGATACCGCGACTTCCCGCATAATGCCCAGCCGAGTCGGATTCGACGATTGACCTCTTTCTCGAAGGTAGACCTACCCAACTGGACCGTTTGTCCCAGGTAGATATAATCGTCCACAACTTCAAGTAGAGTCGTAGAGTCGGAGTGGGTGTTACATGAACATTCAACATAACCTTGGTTTTTCCATTTTAAGACCCACTCTTCGGATAAAAGCTGGATATTTTGTTGTAAATGTGCTCCTTTTTTTATAAATCAATGATATTATTATTATTCTCTTTATTCATTTTACAGCAAATTTCATTTTTTTTTTTATATTTCTTAAAAAATAATTTAAAAATATAAAAATAATTATAGCCCACCGGTATTGGGAACAGTGTCCAAGCTATCCGACGATCAGGACTCCAGAGAAAGGAATACAATACTAGCTTTATTTATAATTGTTATTAATTTTTAATTAGTTTTTTTTTTCGACATTTTTACATTTTTAGATATTTCTTTTACAAAAAGATATAAAATCATGTCAAAATATAAAAAATAGTGGTGGTTTATCGTATTACCTAGTATTAACTGGGTTGTAGAGGTCAGATAGGCAGTCGCTCCATGTAAAATACTAGTACTTACTCAGCTGCATCCGGTTAGACTGGAAACTCTAGGCAGATCATGATGATGATGAGTGGGTACCGATACCAGGAGCAGGGTCCAAGCTACCGAGGCTCTAGTGACAGGAACCTCCTGACAATACGGACCTTCTGAATCAGAACCTTGATCCAACCACCAAGCGAAAGTTTTGACAGATGACCATCCGCCATAAGGCCATTGACCGTTACAGCTACCTATCGTTACAATGATAACCGACTTTACATTCCACAAGTCGACAACCGTTTCTATACACCTGTCAAAGTATCTGATAAGAAACACTTTCAACGTGTCTGCAAAATTTCAGGATGATCGGTTCAATTTTTAGGGTTCCGTAGTCAACTAGGAACCCTTATAGTTTCGCCATGTCTGTCTGTCCGTCTGTCCGTCCTCGCTTAATCTCTGTGACAGTTAGCACTAGAAAGCTGAAATTTGGTACCAATATGTGTATCAATCACACCGACAAAGTGGTAAAATAAAAATTGGAAAAAAATGTTTCATTAGGGTATGTGTCGTAAATGTGTCCTGTATATAAAGTGGGAAGTGATTTTTTTTTTAATTTCAACCCTAACGTGTGATATATTGTTGGAAAGGTATTTAAAAATCAATAGGGGTTTACTAAAATCATTTTTTGATAATGTCTATAATTTCGGAAATAATCGCTCCAAAAGTAAAAAACAATGTCCCCCTCTAACTTTTGAACCATAAGTTTAGAAAATATGAAAAAAATCTGAAAGTAGAACTTTATAAGGACTTTCTAGGAAAATCATTTTGAACTTGGATGGAAACAGTTTTTGTACAAAAAAGACAAAAAGTTGTACAAAATAATTTCTGGACAAGTTTGTAGTATAATCGTATATGCAAGCATTTTTTTTAACTTCGTTTACATATTTTATTATCCTGAACGTTTCTTTTTTCAAACAAAAAAAAGAATTATTACTACGGAACCCTACACTGAGCGTGGCCCGACACGCTCTTGGCCGGTTTTTATAATATTAGTAGGGATTATGAACCCCAACATAACTTCTAATTATAATAAAGGGTGTAAAAGAACCCTTAACGAAGCCGAAAGGCACTTGTTCTCCCCGTAGCTGCAATATTTTTTTGTTTATTTTCAAAAACCTTTCTGGGAACCCCCTAGATAGGAGATTTTGACGGTCAAAGTTTCAAATTTTTCACAGAATTTTTTTAAATACATTTTTTTCAGGTTATAACTTTACTTAAATTACTATTCAGAGCATCCATTAGCAAAATGATTTAAGAGTGCTACATTGAGTTTTATCGTAAAAAGTGATCTAATACCCCAAAACAAGTCGTTTTCCAGAAATCATTTTTGCGTAGGGGTATTTGGTTTGATGTGCTTAATGCTTGGTTGCTTTGGTAGTTATTATATACTTTACAAACTGCCTCGTTGGTCTAGTGGTCGCAAGCGCGACTGCTGTGCATGAGGTCTTGGGTTCGATTCCCGGGTCGGACAAAAAGTGCTATTGGGTTTTTCATTAGAAATATTCCAGTAGTAGCCCGGAGTTTGGAAGTTGGCGGTATAATACCCCCGTGCCTCGGAAAGCACGTTAAGCCGTTGGTCCTGCGCCTGATCTCTCTCCGGTCGTGTCGGATTGCCGTCCCATCGGACTATGAGAGAAAAGGAACAGAGAGTGCACCTGTGCCTGCGCACACACTTGTGCACTATAATATCTCCTGCGCATCGGGCTAATCTCCACTAAGATTGGCTGCCGTGACCGAAAAACGGTCAGGAGGGACTACTATTATATACTTTGTACTATCATGAATGTTTTCAGACGCCCAGACACAACTCGTATATGGTGGTTAGGGCCACATTTGAGTCTTGAGCTTAATAATTCACACACGAATCCTTTTTTTTGCCGCTCTTGGGCAGAGCGAAGGGGAGTGTCAGACTTCTACTGACTAAAAACCAACCCATGTTCCTTCTTCGCCCTTGTGCCGTGGCCACGTCATCTCTTTCGCTAATCCGCAGCCCCGACGGGACACACGAATCCCTTAATCGAAAAAGTGTTTGAGCAAAATCAACCTTCTATCCAACGACATCCCATACTATGAGCTTCGCCAGAAAAAAACATCATCCCCACTTTTATGCGTACTGGAGATACCCTAAAAAAATACTTTACAAAATTTTATTTTACCACTTTGTCGGCGAAACTCATCTGTATATTCATGCCAAATTACAGCTATCTAATACTAAGAGTCTTTGAGCAATAGTGCGGACGGACGAACAGACAGACGGACATGGCGAAACTATAAGGTTCCTTGTTGACTACGGAACCCTAAAACTCGGTAAAATAAAAACCTTTTTAATCGACTTCCAAAAGGAAGAGCTTCAATAGCCTGAATTTATATTTATTTAATTTTTTTTAAGTGTATGTTCAGCAATATCTTCGCCAATAGTGAAACAATTTGCGTGATTATTTTTTAACTAGCTGACCCACGCAACTTCGTCTGCGTCACATAAATATAGCTCATAACCTTTCTCGATATCGACTATCCGACATAAATTAAGCTAAATCGTAACAAACAAAAAATCTTATCTTTCCTCTTTATTATAATAGTTCAGATGGTTTAGATTAGCTTAGATTATATTAAAGTGTGAATTACAATAGGTATCTCTTACTGTTAAATATACTATAACACTCTATACTTGTGAACAATGATGCAGTAAATATTTTGAATTTGAATTTCCCGGAGGCCAGCCAGAATCCCCCGTACGGCCGTACCTACATTGCGACGCGCGAAATATTTTGCCGCGCGGATATTTTTACATTGCGATATCTTTTAGGATATTTGTTTAAACTGTATAGAGCAAAGGGCACAAATATTCTATATTAAATTTCCGTTCTAACAAACACATTTATTTGGATATAGATTAATACCATATGGGTTAAATAAGCTTCGCAAAAAATAATTATTTTTAACCTAACAGTTTAACTGTAAAAAAAGGTTACAGTGAGTCAATCTTAAAAGATAGATATATGCTGTCGCGGACTTTTTTTTAGAACTTTTAAAGAGGAACAATTCCTTCTTACATGATATTAGCGTAACTTAAACCGTTTTCGCAGCGCACGCAGCGGAAGCTCTCAAAAAGGAAATACCTTTTCCCGTTTTTGTAACATTTTTCATTTATGCTCCGCTCCTATTAGCCGTAGCGTGATGTTATATAGCCTATAGCCTTCCTCGATAAATGGACTATCCAACACAAAAAGAATTTTTCAATTCCAACCAGCAGTTTCTGAGTTTACCGCGTTCAAACAAACAAACAAACAAACAAACTCTTCAGCTTTATAATATTAGTATAGATTTAAAAGAATATTCTTCCCCTGTGTTCCTATTAAGTGAAGATCTGACGCTGATTTTCGGAGATATACAATGGAACTATTCAATAAAACACAGTACCTAAATCTGTCGTGATCAGTTGGATGTTTGTTTACACAATATCAAAAATGGGTTAATATACCCAATAACCTAACTGTAATGATTTAATAGACATCCGCATGAGAACCAAGTTTACCGTCGTAGCCTCAAGAATTGCCAGACTGGTGGCTATGGGCACGGCACATTGCTCGCAGAACGGATGGCTGGAAAGTTCTGGAGTGGCGACCGCGAACCGGAAGACGTTGCGTTGGAAGCCCTCCCAGTACTAGGTCATGGACCGATGACCTGGTAAAGGTTGCGGGGATCGCTGGATGCAAGAGGCACGGGACCGATCAATGTGGTGACACTTAGGGGAGGCCTATATACAGCAGTGTGTCTTTCGGCTAAATATTAAATTATTCAGTTTTAAGGGCTCGTTTACGGAGACGCGGGGCGTCGCGCGGCGCGTGCAGAAAGCTCGTCTCGTGCTTTTTTATTAATTATTTACTGAGAGACGGGTCCACCGCAACAAACGCTGCATTTCAAACTAACGAGCGAAAAATCGCTTATCGTAAAATCGACGTTTGAAATCGTTAACTTTTACATACATCGCCATGTTTGAATTATAAACGCAACACGCGCGCGCGACGCCGACGACGCCCCGCCTGTACGTAAACATGCGCTTAGGGTTCCTTTCACGTGGTTCTGCGTACGTCCTGCAACCAAAACTTATGAATCTGTTGGTAGAATGTTTCTTATAACGGATTTTAGACAAGAAGAAGTGCAACCATTCCCGGAATACGTAAACAACAGCCGCCGCAAAGAAGATCTGATAAAAGGTAAAAGCAACATCTGTGCAACAAAAGTAAACGCTAAGTGAATTGATAATAAAATTTATATGGGTCCTGTATGAACATTTTTTTTCTAGCCTACACTTTCCCACTCCTGGGCAAAGAGAGAAATGGAAGGAGTGGAGGGAGGCCTCCACTCCTTCCATTTCTCTCGAACCCGTGCGTCCTCCTGCCAGTTCTGACAGAACATAATTTTATAAAATTAAAAAAGCGAATCTATTTCAAATTATTTAATTTAAATTCAAATGTAATTTTGACTTTGTCAGTTTTAAGGCTTTGTAATAACGGTGAAAAAACGGTAAAATTCAATAGAAATTGAGATAAAAATAACAAAATGTAACAAACAACTAAATCTTGCTTTGATAATAAAGAGCACACCTGTATTTTTTTAAACATACATCATGGTCTTGCACAGTGAATAGTTGTTGCTCTATGATCTAGTTCATGACATCTAGGCGTTTGTTCAAAGTACATAACAACATTGGTAACATTGGTTTAGCGAACAAGACATTGAAAAGCAAGTTAGGTAGTAGGTAGGACAAACCTGTAGCGATTTCTGTGCGGAAGCAAGTAGGATCGGGCTGTATCTACTTGCTTACACTATATAATATATACTACTTGCCCCTACTTGTTTTTACATAACAGGGTTCACCAGACAAGAAACAAACGATTTGTAGATATTGCTTTATTTAATAAAATTATAGCCAAGAGAAGTTCAACCTCCAGATTTAGTTTGAGCTAGAACATGTATAAAATTATGAATAGTCACAAATCACAGGAAGTAGGTAATATCACTAGAGAGAAAGAAAATAAAATCATCTTTCTACATACACCTAAATACGAATTACAGTAATAATATCACCACTGAGATACCTACATTGTATTTTAAATATCTATGATAGATCTGTGTATGGGCCTACTCCAAAGACGACAACTATGATTACATCCTAGTAGTTAAGTTATAGTCTAATACAAAAGTACACAATGAATACTTAGGCTAAGAAGATATTCTAGGCGAATCATGAAAGCACAGGTTTAGTGATGATACATTTTAATTCTATTATTACCAATAATTATGTATGTAGTACACAATTAAATCTACTTTGGTTACACACTGCAACAGACGCGTTCGTCTATATGAGATTCAAGCAACACTGATCCTACCGATCTAAGTACCTAACAATCAATATCACAATATAGCTACTTAAATACATGAAGATTCAAAGATGAGGCAACACCAACTAGTTACTGCAAAAACGGTGTTATGTAACTGTGAAACTTGTATTTACTCGTGTAGGTTTGATTGTGAATCATTATTTGTATCAGTTTATTCACGATGCTTATTCAACAGTTATAAAAAGGTGTAAAACCTAAAATACATTTTTTGATAGCGGTTTAGAAGTGTATGTGTTCATAAAATGAAACAGCAGGCATATTTGTGAACAGAAGTCTTGAGTTATTCCATAGATGATACTTAAACGAAGTTAATAACCCTCCTTTTGGGCTTCGCCGCAGTCGGGTAAAAAAGCTTCGTTTGACTTGGGATGAGCTTGAAGCATTTCGTAAACAGACACTAAAGTCTTACAATGCTCTACTACTGGTTAGAACAATATGTTTAAAAAAAACCCTGTCCAACCCGTAAGGTATTATTAGGTATTGAGATTAGTTTCTATCATTAAAATCCTTTTTGGATAACAAGTAAAATAAAACCTGATGTAAATTAAATAAAATGTACCAAAATGTGGAAACTTACATGGCAACTCAAGGGCGCCAGCGGCGACACTCCGGTCGCTTCTCGGATAGTGACGTCATAAACAAACAATTGACGATCAAACATTACTTAAGGCGGGGTTGCAGTACTTTTTAAGATTTTAGAACCTATATATAAAAATCGAACTAAATACGAGTTTTTTAATAAATAAAAATCATTACACAAAAATTGAACATACTCTCTAGTAAATCGTAAAGATAGAAACGCGATTTAGAATGATCGGCTCGATACTTTTTTTTATCAAAAATGACTCTAAATCACAATTTCAAACATTTCATCATGAATTTATATAAAAGTTATATCAATAGATAGAACTTTTTATTCTGAAGTAAATGTTGAAAGCATATTGTATAATTTCTTTATAGTTTTTCTCCAAGAAGCAAAAAACAGTCAAAATTTAGGCATTATATCGCTCGCGCGGCAGGGCGGGGGGTGAGGTCGTGCGTACATAAAAACAAAGTACCTCGCCTTAATGCCGAAGATGTTGTGATCACATTTTAAAAGTTTGTTCGAATGTAGGGAAATGGTGGTAACTTGGGACAAATATTCATCAATCATGCATTTTGAAATTCATAAATATTTTTATTTTCATGAATATTTTAAGTTTTTTATTTTTTTGGTAATGTACATTCCATATACCCCCTATCGGATTGGGCAGGGTTTATTATATATAAACAACGAAGATGCGGTGTGACAGACCTCAGAAAGCCGAGATGGACTAGCTCTGTATGCTGGATTCATACAGAAAATCAAGATTTATTATTCGTTATAAAGTCAAATATTATACACACTTTTTTGTAAGCATAGTTAAGATACTAAAAAAAAATACATTAAGGGTATTTGATATATTTTTCAATAAATAATCATTTGTTTTGGGTAGTTCCATATGAGAAGAAACAACAAATTTTGCAAATAAATAATGTTCATGCATGTCTAATAGTGATAGACGGTATATTTACTCATAGCGCACGAATGATGAAATGACAGTCAAAAGTAGGCAAACTATTGAAATCGCGTATTGTACAAAAACTCCCGAATAACGTAATACCACTTTTGCTAACGTCCGCTAACGTTAAAGTCATGAACTGGAACTACCCTCATTAGTACTGGCAACCACATAGTGGTGCCTTCCTTTGCGTATTGCAAGATCATTTGAAGAACCCCTACATTATGTCCTGGTTCCGAGTGATAATGTTAATTACCCTGAATCATAATTTAAAATTTAATTTATTATTGCTACGCTTCTTATTTCATATCGATAAAATTACACGTTATACGGGGTTGGGACAGTAAAGGCAGGCTTTATTTAGCCTTTACTGCACCTTCTCAAAAACCCAGCCCGTATAATGTTATATTTCTCAAATGTATAATAATTTATTCCATAAATACTGCACAAATATATGACGCGTCGACGTGCTCACATCGTATTATTTTCATAATATTGTTAATAATACTTTAAGTAGAAAGTAATTTCTATTGTTTTCAAAGAGCTCTAACACAGCTGGATGGTAGTGAGCGTTTTTGTGAATAAACAGCCGAAGAGGCATTGCTTAACTGACTGAATTGTGTAGATTGAACTTTAGAAGACAAGGAAGCAATTGATGATTGTTTCCAGACGGGTTTGAATTAGTCACTGTTATGTAGGTACGGAGACATGCGATTAGACATAAACGTCACAGGCCTAAGCAGTAATATTAAATCTTACGTAACAACCATTAGACAGCACTCACTTTCTCATTATATTTAACGAAAAGATAAAAGGCAACTAGCAATTAAAATGCCGCGATAGCAGCATAAGCACTCAAGTCTAAAGTTTTTATTATCTCCTAGAATTTTACTAGGAATGTGCGAAAAATATTCGGTACAAATATTTTGCATTTAGGTACTTGGTTACCGGCCAAACTTGATCTAAGGATAACTAGTTCAGTGTAGGTCAGGTATACCTATATAAGTTTAGTAAGTAAGATAGGGCTCCTTATTATTTCATCATTGTTCGTTACCTTGTATATTCTTCCTTCTCGTTTTCGTTTTTAAGTGAATTTTCCTTTCTTTCTCATACCCACACTGGCCCAGTATACAGTTTATATCAAATTTTGTTTATATCAATATAAAATTATAACCGATACCTAAAAATAGTTTTTTGAGGAAATCTACCTGAAATCTGCAAAATCTGTTATAATACTTATTTCTTTATCCCTTGGAGAAACTGAAATATTCAGCTAGCCACTAATTACTAAAAATAATGCATTTCTTACAATGAAGCTTACTCTGTATTCTAGCTTACAATGTATTCTTTCATCAGCTGTCTGTATCGCTACCTTATCATTCATACTATTTTTGCCTCTTTATCAGCACAACAAAGACAAGAAGGACACTTTTAAAAAGACGGCAGTACCCCATACATTATTTTGTACTGTTATATGTACCCATATGAAACAGCTGAATTATTAATATTGCTTTACGACCAATTTAATGTCTCAATTGAAACCCACTTACTATGAATGTATGCAGACGTACATGTTCTAATTACCTACGTTAAATATTATCGTTCTACTAATTTGTTAACAACAACGACACAACTCAAAAAATAGATACTAATCTGAATGAAGTACTGAACCCATTTGCTAGAGCTCAAATATTTCGATAGCTATAAGCTGTCTTAAAGTCTTAAGTTACTTTACTTCAAGCACAGCTTACAGATACCATCGCCGACCGCCTCATCTCATCGTTTACTTTCAAGATGAGACAGTGGTCAAATGCAAGGTGATCAAATATGAATTAACCTCACACTTGCAAAAAAAGTAAGAAAAAACTGTAAAACCAGAAAAAAATATGAAAACAGCTCAAGTATAGGTCGGCTTCCAGTTTAGCCGGAACCATAGAGCGACTACCTGTCTGACCTCTACAAGCCAATTATAATTGGGTTATATTGATAAGATAGGTTGTCAGACAATTGACAGCCGATAAGTATGCTATATAAAGCAATCAATGTTTAGGAGTTATGTCATTGTTGCAAATCACGAGAAGAAAATGACTTTTGAAGTATTAATGTAAGTTATGATTGTAACATGGAATGCGGCATTGTGTGGGCAGTGTTCACTGTTCAGGCGGGCAGCAGCGGCAGGTCAGCGCCGGTGCCACCGGTGCCACCCGGGCGCACATCGCAGCCGTCCGCGGTGCCTCCGTTGGCTAGCAGCGCGTCGCCAGGACCTGCCTCTGGGACCGGCGGCTCCGTCTGTAACGTAGTAGACAATGGAAAGTGTTAACTATGTCATACGTCATCTTATTTCTTTCCAATCTAATTGGGAGTACAATTCGAAATAAAAAACTAACTTTACAGAGTGCCTCGGAATCCTACAATGTCGAGTTGGAGGTTTTCGGTAGGTTTTTTTTTGAACAAATACATAGAGTACATTTTGGTGGTGACGAAATTTCTTAAAATAATAAAAGAAATTCCATCACTAAGAGATCTGAAGACTAATTTCCACAGTGCACGGACCTTGTGCCTCAGCGGTCATTGCTAGGAACATTCCTGTCCACATTTATCATACAAACCAAGCGGGTCTACCTTTTTTAGCAGATTTTTTTATACCCGAATTTTGTTTTGCATAACAGTGGATGGCAGAAACTTCATTTCGCAGAAAATCATTTGGCATACACTCATTTACCATAAATTCAAAACGCATAATTTTGTAAGTCAGAATCATCTTTGAGCATAAACTTCATTTCCAGAACCATCATTTCGCCGAAAATTCATAATCAGAATCGTCTTTTGGCACGCATTTCATTTCATACATACGTGTAACATGCAATAATAATAATAATTATTATTATTATTAATTATTATTATCAGCTCACCCCGGCTAAAATTTCTAGCTGAGAACATTAAATGTTGGTATGTCAAAAATAATAATAATAATAATTATTATTATTATTAATAATAATAATGACGTCACTCATACATGCAACGCATGTACTCCATGACGCGCGCTCGCTTCGCTCGCATATTAAATAACACTAATATACTTTCGCGAGACGGTCGTTATACCTTATAAAAATCTACCAAATAAAATTATGCCATCTTAAAAGTATGCCATTGAAAATTCGGCTATTTAAACATTCTGCGAAATGAGTATTCTAATAAATAATTGTTCTGCCATAAACACATTCGTTCAAAGAAGAATATGCCAAGTGTGTTATGCCAAATAAACGGAGCATCAAGTTTCTGCCAGATAGATGGTACCCAAACCAAGCGTAACAGTAAAAAGCACCATTTACTAGCTACCGGCGGCGGCGCGGCGCGGCCATTCGTGTTGTGTGGTAATTTTTTTTTATTTTTTTTTATTTAGCCGTTATTGTCCCACTCCTGAGCAAAGGCCTCCCCCCATTCTTTCCACTTCTTCCGATGGTGTGCTTCTTCTCGCCAGTTGGTCAGAAAGTAATTACTTACACAAAATCAAAATTGATATGGCATGTAGTACATGCAGGTAGCTATTTAATTAAGTATCTGATTTACTACATCCACCAAACAATACAAAAGACACTTCTGGCGGTTAATAAATAGAATTAAATAAAAGATTCTTCGGTTCAGCAGCTGATGTCCGTTAAAGATGAAGTTGCGTACGAGATGGGCAGGATACTCGTTCAGAGCGACGAGAGCAAATCGCCCTGTCCGGGTAGACTGTCCACCGCGCCGCAGACTGCAGTCCCCCCCCCCCCGGCCCCTTCCTGGCTGCTGGCATCCCCACGCCGTCCATCATCCGTCATGGAGGTATAGCTCGTGTAATTGTGTCATAATATCCGTTGGTTACGCTATTATAATTGACTGTTATGTTTACAGATGTTTATGCACGCACGGACATACAATTACAATTACAACGCCAATTCCTAAATCATCTGGAACTTACCACCACTTTTCGTATAGGTAATTAGCAAAGATTCCAACTAAAGAAATAGTTTAATTACGTTGCAATTCATAGCTATATTTCTCACTACATTCCTAATAGTTGAACTATAATGTTAATAATACAGCCATAATATTGAAAAACTGTTATCGGAGGTCAGTAGGTATTTTAGTTCAAGCGCAGCTCACTTGTACTTGCCACTACATCGTGCTATTAACATAAGTATTTGGTAGCTTATTAGATGAAGTGTGTTGTATGTACACATTAGGTGTTACTGACGGTGTGTTTGTCCGTGGGGCCGGTGGGCGTGTCTCGCTTGCCCTGCAGGTAGTAGGTCATGAGCTGGCCCTTGCCCTTGACCGCGACCAGCCCGCGCTGCTCGAAGTAGTAGCCGAAACTTTGCAGAATCTCGCAAGTCTCCTCGGTAACCTGCGACAAACAAACGTATCGACGTTTGAACAGTCTCCAGAAAACAAAACAGTTATAGTTTTGAAGTAAGTTTCTTCAGAACAGAAGAAGTAACATATAGAAATTGACCTCTCTAAAATAGAGGATATATTTTACTTCACAAGTTATAACTTAGAATGTGAGGTCTTTTAGCATCATCGACATACAACGCCCTTATTATGTTTTTTTTTTTGTGTTTTGTCTGAGTTTAGTCTTAAACTCGAAAGTATAAAATACCTGAATGCATCCAGCTTTGCCAGTGCTTTCCATGCGAGAGGCAACGTTGACGGTGTTGCCCCATATGTCGTAGTGCGGTTTGCGCGCGCCGATGACGCCCGCGGTTATGGGCCCGTGGTTGACGCCCATGCGCAGCACGAAGTGGTTGAACGACTGCTCGTTGATGGCGGCCAGCACGCGCTGCAGCTCCAGCGCGAACTCCACCAGGCACGCCAGGTGTGCCCAGCGCACCAGCACCCCGTCTGACGGCTGCACCGACCACCACGTAAGTATTGAGTACGGAAAGTGAACGAACTCGCTTGAATAGCGAATTGTCTGACATTGTTTTGTGTATTTAATTCAAGTCTCAATGTCCATACTTTGTCAGTCGTATGACAAGGTGGACATAATTTAAACGTTGTGTTCAAATTGCTTATCTTCCGTTTATTTGACTGTAGGACTGTGCTGTGTACATATTCAAGCTAGCAGTCAATCATAATGTGTATTTTGCGTGATTTCGGCATCACCCAAGGGCAAGAGGTCAAGCAGAGTACACTGCACCCACAGTTCGCTCTTGACAGTGTGGCAAGCATCGTAGACGTAATGACAGTAAGTGGAGGTCGAAGATGGTTGCACAAATATCAACGAGTAAAACAAAAACAAAATAGCGGATATGACATATCGGTACCTATAGTTTAACAATAGCGCTAACTCTTACTTGACGAAAGAAGGAGGTTTACAACTAGAAGGTTGATCAATAGGGGATCGGACATAAAAAAACTAATTAGTCCGTCAGATAGATTTCCAAAAATGATTGGACAAATGGACACGTATTTTTTTCTTTTTTCACGTAAACAAAAAATGAAGACGATACAGTGCTTCGAAAACTCGTGTGACGTCATATGATAGTACATTTTGTACCTATAAGTGACGTTTCAAGCCCCACTCCATGATCTTTGACGCGTTTTATCTTCGTCATTTTTTATTGATCTGATAAAACAAAAAACACGTATTCAATATTTTTCGATAATCTAACTTACGGACTAAACAGAATCATATTATTTTGACCCAGTCCGATCCCCTATTGACGCTCGTTAAACTTTGTTGCACTATTATGAATTAAAAATGTGCACTTCAGATTCACAATTTAGTATTCATTAACTGTCATGTGACGCTATACTTTCTAGTTTCGGAGTGGCTTAATATTTTATTAAATTAAATTCTTATTTATTTATTTATGCACACACAAAATACAAAAAAGGATAAAAACATAACAAATAGAAGAGCACAAAGGTACTTACTGCTTATTTAAAAAGAAATTTCTTTTTCTAATTTTTTTTTTCTTTATTCTTCTTAAATTATACCCAAAATATATAAGCTGATTTAAGGCAATATTGTAAAAGTGTAACATATAAATAAAACAAGTAAACATCCCTGTCTGTACAATAAATAAAACTCTTAAAGGTTTATAAACTTATTATTATGATTAACTCACCTGCATTTGTCGCGTAGGATTTAGGCCTGACGCAGCCATATATGTAGAGCTGATCGTTTTTATTTTAATAATGTCCCTACAGAACTTGTTATCTTCCAGCAACTGTAAACAATATGTTCAAATAAAATAACCACATCATCGGCAATTAATGTGCAAAATGGGCATTACACAATAATTTAATGAAACAGCGAACACACAAAATATTGTTGAAACTGTTTTTGGAACTAAACTATGTATCTCAGTCTACAAAAGCGGTATAATTTATGTTGAATAATAAAGCAATTAAATTATACGCACGACTAATATTCAATTAATGCAAGCGGATAAATTATTCTATAAATATTTAGTTTAGAAAAATAAAAACGTCCAGCAAATCAGTGCGTGCTACGCCGTAGGCCCGTAGCCGTAGCAAATCGCGTAGGGGTTGTTAAAGATAGGTCACTACGCACCCTACCTGTGGCAAATTCTATTTTGAACCGACGAAAAAAAAGGAGGATTTTCTCAACTCGACGCGTATTTTTGTATGTTGTATGTAAGTTTGATTGGTTTTAAAGGGAGCTTACAATTGGAATAGAAAAGCAGAATATAGATATTTCTGTCATACATCCCGATGTTGATAAATATGTAAATGAACACCAAGTATGTAGCCCAACCTATCGCTTGGTGACTTGTTTGTAACCATTGCCCTTCAATCGCCTTTAATAACGTATGAAGTAAAAAGCAGTTTCCCTCGCAACTGTACGGTACCCGGAAGAGCTATAATCTTATGTCCAATAAATAATTGAAGAATGTAATTACATGTCTTATTTATGACTTTATCGTGCAGTGTTACCGAAATTTTTCAAACCGGATAACTGTACCTATGTCTGAGATATAATAGGATACCAACTAAGTAGTAGTAGGTATAAGTAGCTCCAGGCTGTCATGGGTAAGGTTAAGTATTTATCTATTCATATAAAATTACTTGTTTGTTTTTAAGTGACATCTGACCTCGGTTTAGTGGTCTCAATAACTTCGTAACATTTACATGTATGTGAAGCAACGAATCAAAAGTTATAGCAACATAAAATTACGAAATGCATTGTAAATTCAAAAAACATGTGAAATAAACATTTATAAACGTAGTGCGACATACGTAACTTTTAGGTATAAGTTAGGTAAACTGAAAAGCTAGCAATTACCTACCAAATCGAAGTCTGATATAACTTCATTGAGAAACCGTAAACATTCTAGGCCTTGATTATTGACAGTTTCTTCCGAGTAGAACTCTGTAACAAAAGAGAAGTTTATGTTTACAATTTCTGTAATCTTTATTTCATATCTTATGCATACAGTTGGATATCCAAGGGACATTAAATTTAAATTAAATACCTACATTAACAATTAGATGAAATATTAATGTAAAACAATAAAAATATATTTATGAAACTGGTTCATTAATAGCTGTGTCTCTAGAGACGAAAATGTTCAAGGCGAACAAGAAAGCGACATTTTCCAAATTAGTGTTGTTGAAGATGCATGTATTAGATACACGACCTTTGAGAATGATCAATTAACATAACAGTTAAGGTAGTAACAGAATAAAAAACAAATGTTGTCACATTTATTTAGTCGTTATTGACTTGAGACTAAATAATATTATTATTATCGGTTCAGTTTTACTTAATAATAACACCAGCGTTTAAAGCGCAGGTTACCACTATGGGTTTTTTTTATTAATATAAATGGGCTTGCTCTTGACTTCAATCTTGCCCTAAGGGCTGAGATGAGGTCGACGATGGAACGAGCTTACCCAGAAGAAGCCTGTTTACTCGCGACTGAAATAGATTAGGGTTATATGAACTCGGAACAAAATGAAATGGAATGAAGCGAAACGAAGCTGTGTTGTTGAACTTCTATCACGTACCTCAACGTCTCTTTTTTTTTTAAATCATAATCATCATTTATTTCAAGTAGGCCAGTTACAGGTACTTTTGAATAGTCGATACAAATACAAAATAATCAAAAGAAGCTACAGTCCCAGTCATGGCACAAGGCATAATAGCTGAAATGTACTGTAGTTGCCCATTCCCTAGCGTAGATATCTATGGAGAAGAACGGGCAAGAAACTCCATGGACACTCTTTGAAATCAGAATATTACAAAACCTTGGTCACATCATTTATGTTTAATATTATGTGAGAACGATGTAGCAAGATGTGCACGATAAAAGTGTCCACAGTAAAGTTAAAAACGACAATTCAGAAACAAAATAATAATTCAAATAAGCTTCGATTCACATCGTGAACTTCAGAGCTTACCCCAGCGAAGCAAAGTCCCGCCTCGTTCGCGGGGGCTTGAAAGTCCCTCGCTTCATCACTAAGCGAGTTGGTTCGGGGAAAACCAAGATCCACTCAAAGCTTTTCAGTAAAATTATTTTACCTGAAAAGTTGGGCATGGAGGCAAAAAGCACGCCGACCTCGGCGTAGCTCTGGCTGTAGAGGTCGCGGTGGTGGTGCCGCGCGCCCATGAAGTGTCGCGCCACGTGCGGCGGCAGCACGTTGTGGATGAGCGCCTGGTTGCGCCGGCGCAGGTCGCCCGCCTGCTCCGCCTGCGCGCGCATGCGCTCCCCGCGCGAGTGCCGTGCGCGCTCCAGGGACTCAACCTGTGTTACACATACAAATTGCCAGATTTCACACATATCCTATGCCCAAATCACTTAAAACGCATGGAACGGCGGCAGTGTGCAGCTGACCTATAAAACTGCTATTTAATCCCCAAAACCAGATTAACGGTGAGTCCAAGCACAATTTAGATTTAAAATAATACTATCATATAATTTTAACATTCATAGAACCCAGGAATCACAAAACTCACTAGTATGCTTTCAATGTCTGCATGACTCAAGTGGTTGTTCTCTCGATAAAGCATCTGGCACGAGTCATAAAGAAAGGAAGTACCTACTTAGCTGTTACATAAAACTTCTGGTGATACGTACGTATCTATTGAGAATGAGGAGCGCCAGCACGATAAAGAACAGCATTATGATGTTGCGTCCGCCATGAATTCGTGCCCTGTAAGTTAAAGATCAATCATTTATAGTTTTGTCACCCTTTACCCCATGTACTCCAGTGTTATGCTATCACACAGTCTGATGGGCCTATACTTAGACTCATTCATTATATTGTGTTTCCGTATTTTTGTATGTATCAGATAAAATCATTCTAGAATCTCACAGTATAGCTAATAGATCTTCATCGTAGTCGATGGTGGCGTTGAAGCGCAGGCGGTAGGGGTCGCGGTCGAGGCTGGGCCGCGAGAGCAGCAGCGCGGGGTGCAGCAGCGCCGGGAGCGCGTGCGCAACCGCCAGCAGCGCCAGCAGCACGGCGCGCGCGCACACACCCAGCGGCGACACCCACAGCGCGCCGCAAGCCGCGCCCGCACCCACCTGCCAACACATAACACTCATTTGTTAACCTGGCCTGAACTAAACAAAAATGTCCTCGTGCCAAAGTAATAAGGAGTTTCGATCATCCGTCTAACCCTAAAATTCTCCTTTAAACCGAGCGGACTGACGGACTGGCTGCGGACACACATTTGTCAAAGTCCGGTGTCAGTTGTCCGTTACTTTTGTGACTGTACCAAGACCATCATTTTGTTTACAATAGTATAATGGAAAGTGAAGTCGGTTTACTTTACTGACCGTTGACATTGACCCGGCCTCATTACAAGTGGATAATTAAGTCGAGATGGCTCGTGTTTGTGACGAAAATGACCCTAATTAGAAAAAAATGCGGCTCAGTTTTTCTTCTTTCTTATGAACCTTCCATTAATTAGTTGAATAAACATGATGATGAATATGTGCCTAGTTACTATATAGCACGTCGTATTTAGCCATAGTATTATTATTAGAAACTATACATATTACTTCCTAGAATGTTTCCAAGTGGTTTAAGTATATGATAGATCTATCTCAAGTTGTGCTTTCTAGCTGTAGCTCTATTACATGTTTAATGAGTTGAGTATGTGATTTATCATGTTGAACTGCAGAGGAAAAAGTTGAATGGTACACATCAGCTGTTTGTCTTCCCACGATGCGAGATTAAAAAAGTCGAACGGGGGAAATAGGTTACTATGATGTTTGTAAAGCGACAACGATGAGAAACCTGTCACCAGGTTGACGCTGATGTTTTGTTGCATTCGTTTAACCTAAAGAACTTTAGTAAGTGTAAGTAACAGAAACTGTTTACGACTATGTGAGAAGCTAGGACGCTTGAAAGGTCAACTAAGTTATACAACCTCAACATACCACTGAAAATATATAAGTAATCTTTTGTTAGGTATATAGATTGTTTTATGTAATACCTATGAATCTGCAGCGTTTATAATTATAGCATAGGTAGAAGTAAACTCCACATCTGCATACTAAAATTAGCCTTTACATCATAGTGAAAGATGAACCCATGCTAAATGCATATTATTCGAACTTTAAGATGTTTGTGAGCACTCGAATGCCTAAAATATTAAGTTAGATCGTTGCGACAGCATATACAATTAATTATGTAAGAGTCTAGTCGCCTCTAGTGCTCATTTTAGCATGTTTCTGTTAATTTTTAAGAGCTGTATAACTTAAGGCTGGTGTGTCAAATCGTTACATTGGTCGATCGGTCGTTAGTTTGCCATCGGCATCAAAATGTGAAAGTAGAAAAGGTACTTCACGTGATAGTAGTAAGAAGGATGTATGCAGCGTCGCGCGCCGCTGTGCGCGGGCGCGTCGTCGCGTAGCCCGTCCTCCAGCAGCATCGTCTCGAAATTACCGCAAATTATCTGCACAAACACATACTTCTACATTTAAAATCGCCGGATTTGGTAACAGGATTTCATCGCCGACAAATTTTCTCAAATGTACCTAGTTATATCTATAAGTAGCTAAGTAACAATGACAAAAACATTACATGTTACATATACATTCAACGATTACCTACATACATAGTGATAGTGACAGTGGTAGCGATAGTGATAGTAATCGTGACAGAATCTCATCGCGATAGAAATAGAAATAACAAGTATGATAGTGAGAGTGGCGGCGATAGTGAAGATAGCTTAGATAGTAATGAGCGCACTTACCAGTGGCGCAATGTTCGCCGCCACGAACATCGCGATGTTGAACGTTCCGCATGTCAGCTTCCAGTAAGGACTCACTGTTTTTTTCTGAAAGATTAACAAACACTTAGATATTTTACATGTTCTGATAAATTTATAGATTTAGCAGTCAAGCAAAGAGTAAGCCTCCAAGTAATGAAATAGGATAGGTACTGCTTAAGTTTGTCATATTCAACACGACGACGACGGACGGTCTAATTGATATTAAGATATCAATTAGACCGTCCGTCTTGAACCGGTATCCGTCCGTAAGCGGACGGATACAATAAAATAAAAACACTTATTGAAGGGATAAGCAATGTTGTTTGTTTTTAAACGAATATTGATTGCGTTTTATTAATAAACGTACAAACTGTGGGCAGGGTAATATAAAGCAATACCTCTTTGATAATACACGAGTTATGTGTACGTACGAAATTGTGTATCCCAAACAAACAGTAAAAGGAAAGTAATTACAACTGATATTAAGGTTAAATCGATAGCAAAACTCTTTTACTTATCCCTGGACTTAAATTTTTCGGAATAGGTTCTATAGCTGATATATAAAGCCATCTGCAGATATGGTTTCCATATTATTATATTAAAGAAGAAGCTGACCTTATATTGTGAATATCGGTAGCACGTGTAATAAACCACGTTTATTAGGCCGGTCTCGAGCACGAGTGCGAGGTAGACGGCGTGCAGCGACCACGTGGGCGGCACGGCGAAGCTGGCGAGCGCCACCACGGCTGGCAGCAGCATCAGCGGCGGTGCGGCCACGGCTAGCGGGCACGGCTCGCTGCGCCGCGCGTACACCTCCTCCGCACCCGACGCTTTGAACGTCAGGCATAATGTTGTCCCGTCTGCTAGTTCCCTGGTTACGTCATGTGTAGATTCAGAGTCTATACAACTTCCTGTTCATTAATCTACATAGTTCTAGCTCTGTTTCTGCCTGTTCTTAAAAAATAACTATCCGAAAATATCGAAATATCTTTTGATTAAACGAGCATCCGTTTTATGAACCCAATAAAACTACACCTAATAGTAAAGACAACGATGTGCCACTGTATATACCAAGGACTGGAATGGTAAATGTGTTTATTGACACGGTTCCATTACAAGCGCCTAAAATAGAATATTGTAACTATTCGCGATACACGCAGTGTCCGAACAGATCGATCTTCACTCGCCTATAACTCGACAAAAACGTTAGAAAAAGGGAATAAGTAGGTGGACTTTACTAATACCTACCTGGTTATGGTTACATATATAATCCTTGCCGTATGTATTCTTTGAAATTTAATCCGCGCAGAACAGAGACCTATCTACTATTATATATTTTGTCATTTATAGTCGAAATTTCTATTTTCTTGTATGTTGTTGTTTTCTGCAAGGCGCTATGTAAACCTGAATTAGGCCGACTCTATCAAAGTTGTTGGCCCGAACTCTACCAAATCGGAAACGACAGCGGAGAGGAGATGAGACAATTATACCAATCAAAAGAGAGACGTGATGCAGATTTCAACCTATACGATTAGTCAGTTTCCGAACGTCTCCTCTCTGCTAACTCGTCTCCGCTTTGGTAGAGTTTGAACCATAAACAACAAGTTTAGTACCTGATGTTTTATAACCTCCTGCAAATGCTTAGATAAATGCGAAAGTGTTAACATCGAAACTTACCTACTGAATTTACCTACCTGCCATTTATCAAATAACTGCGGATACTAGGTAAATCTAATTATGATACGCAGTATCCCCTGCGTATCAGTTTAAAAAAATAACCAAAAAACATAACTACTGCCTAAGACGGTACTTCATTTTCACGATTTGAAAAGATGAATCCTAGTACTAGCAGGTACCTAGTGCATTAGGTTTATTATACATCGGGAAGGTATATTTAGATTATTATAATTCAGTTCCGTTCAATGAGCAAATACTAGAAAAACGGGCATGCTAGTAGTTGAACGATCCTATCAATTATACTCGAGATGATTTTACCCTTCGCATTCCAGCGTACCTACGTGTAAAAAGAAACAAACATTTTGATGCGCTATTCCACAAAGAAGACGTAAATCAATTCAAGAAAACGTACACATAACTGACCGAAACTTTCAAAGATAAAACCAAAAAAGATATATATCGCTAGTCGTTTTGTTTGAAGAGTTATTTCAGAAGATAGCAACATAAATAACTAAGATCTTAAAATGGTGACCATCAAATTGTATAGATAAAAGTGAACTTTAAAATAAGCTGCTCATTTAATGTTCTTTCATTTAGAAAGACCAACTAGCACTTCAAAACCAAGATACAATTTTCGCATTTTTGACAATGTTATTGGATTTACAATGCAGCAGTGGCCGCTTTCTGAATTTTATTTTATTTTCAGTGGTTAATAATATACAAGTGAAACAAAAGAAAACACGAAACAACGTAACAAATAGAACATAACAATAATATTGTGCAATTCGTGTGAACTTACTTGTCGTCGTCTCTATTCACCAGTTCTTCTTGCAACATGCTAAGTATTTTCTGTTCTTCGTTGTCCTTGCTCTCGTCTTGTGGCGACAGAACCTACGAATAATGTACGAAGCATGTCTATGTAATTGACAAGCGAAAAATCAATATGAGAGCTCATGATCGGCGTACTTATAGCAGTAATAATCAAAACATGTCCGAACATAATGAGCAAACGACTCGTGAGATTATTTTAACCTGCTACGTTAGCTAAACTAGGAACTATCTAGCTCAGGCCGCCTAGTGCCCTAGTGTCCTATTTATTTAGGCTGCTGGCGAGGGAGCGGTGAGGGGGGTGGGGCAAGCGCAGTAGTGCACTCACAGAGTCCTCGTCATCGTCTCGGAGGTCGGAGAGCGAGTCAGCCGCGTCGCCTCCCTCCGCGGCCTCGCCCTCCGGTGCACTCCTCTCCTCGCCTCCTTGAAACTGCACGATACAATCTACATGAATCTTGTGAAGATGACAACTTAAATAAACACAGTCTCGAACATTTTACATGTTTCCGTCTTTAAACAATCATGGATAGAACTGAATTTATTGAAATAGTAGTACTTGTTATTATTAAATCTGATTAAATGGGAACCTAACATATTTGTGTTACTTTAACGAAAATGAATAAATGGTATTAAAACTGATAATGGTTATATACCATTACTAGTTAATACCATTGGTATTAACTGATAATGGTTATAAATACCATTACTAGTTAATACCATTGATTCATTTATATATATGAAAGGTGACTGTAATGAATGACGTCATTAAAATTGAACACCCATCCTTAATTATTCATTCGTCATTTCGAAATATGTATTTTATTTAACAACGCTGTAATTGTAAAACTATAACCTGTCATAAAACTCAATCAGATAATAAACTTGGACCAACTCCTTATAAAGCAGACAGCTAGATATTGAGGAAAATCATACATTTTTCATTTTACTTGCTTCATTCTTAAGCTTTGTCGACCCAATTCGCTTCGTCGTCCGCTCTAAATAGAAAATTAAAAGGACGTCTTATGTAACAGCCTTGCTCGGAATACCTACATTATTAATTAAGTCAGTTTAGTTCATTTTCATCGTTCGATATAGACAAGTCTGTTTCTAGGTCAGGCGGAAAATAGAAAATAACTAGGAATGTATGTACACAAAACGTTATTTACTTAACTTTCAAATACAAGATCTATGTAGTACCCAGGGTTGGAAAAAAAACAGTTTTTTTTTACATTTTATAAAACAAACAGTTTAAAATGTTTTAAACAGGTGCTTTTTTTGTTTTTTTTTTTCCTAAGTTAGTTATCATCCATTTTTAATTGATTAAGCCTGATATATTTCACTTATATACTATTTTAAAAACTGCATGACAAAAATTTATCATAACACAAAAACCTTTGGATTTATTCAAACCGATGTACGAATCAAACTTGGTAACGAGAAAGCTGCAAAACTTGTCACAGTTTTTAAATACCTAAATAAAAAATAATAAATGTTGTCTAATCTGCTAACGAACAAATATGATTGTACGTGGTCGTTTTATAATAAAAATTATTAACTATTTCTTGATTAAAGATTTTAAATATTAAAAACTGTTTAAATATCAAGTTAAAAAGCCACTTTAATTATTTTGTAAAAATTGTTTAAAGTTGATTAAATAAAGGAAATAAGGAAAAAAATAACTACTTAGTATTCATTTATTTTTGCAATTAAACAATGTTTTCAAACACCTATTAAAAAACTATGTTTTATTTGAAACTGTTTTAAACACTGTTTAAAACACATGTTTTAAACAACTTGTTTTAAACATGCCAACCCTGGTAGTACCTAATGTACGTAGGTATATATACAATATCAATATGTTACAAAAATCTATCCGATCTGTGAGGGTATTATTAGGTATCGAGATTAGATCAAGTTTATCAAAAGACCATCTCAGACACTAATCTGTCTTTATGTTTGTATACCAAGATTATGTCTGGACCTTAAAAGAGACTATGACAACTTGGTTGTTAAGAATGTTTCTTCTCAGACTTGTTAGGTACGAAACACCGGACCCATGTAGTTTTAAAAAAGTGACTTGTAATAGTACATTACAGCAGAATCCAGTAAGTAAGCCTTCCTGGCCAAGTATGAGTTAACCGGACCGAACCGCAGGTGAGGTCTGGTTATATACGAGGCCAGGATGGCTTTCTTACTGGTTGAGGTTTGTATAATGCTTTTCTCAAAAATTAAAGAAAGTTTAACAACAAATTCGTTTAATTAATATTGAAGGTTACATTCATATGTGAAAAACACAATAGCACTTTTTGGCCGACCCGGGAATCGAACCCAGGACCTCACGCTCTGCAGTCGAGCTTGCGACCACTAGACCAACGAGGCAGTTTAGGAAACAACTTTAGAAAATACTTTTTAATAAACTGAAATTACTAAATACAATCATAAAATCCCACACTATACTTCTACAACATTACTAAGTACAAAACGCAACGTATAAAATGGCTGTTTATGGTTCCAAAAATATATGTATCTCATAAAATGTCATACTTACCAAAAAGAGAGATAGATATATATTTGGAACCTCCCTTCTATAACCATGTTATAATGGCTAAACTCTAATCTGTGTCTGGTACTATGTTTTTTTTTCTAAGCAGATCTAAAGAGGATGACCTAGTGTCCAGTAAGTAAATTACATACTTACTTACTGGACAGTAGGAGATTCCAAGTTTAAAATCTCGCTTCTTACTGGACAGTTGTGAATAAGTCTCCGGTAGAAAAAGGGCGGGAAACTTCGGTTGCGCGCGGTTGTTTCAAATTCTTGAAATTTAATTTTTATTGTAAAACGGATCAGTTGAGTCTTATCTTTGTATATAATCTTGTATAATATTTGTGTATATATTTGTAGTAGTGTTCGTAGGTGAATATTTGGTAAGTTTTTTTATTGTATGATTAGTCCCTAAGTCCGGGTCGTATGGACGACCCCCCTAATAACTTGCAGGGGGATTTAGGCAGCGGCCTAAATCCCCCCGAGGATGTCGCAAACTATGTGACTATCATGTCACGAAATGATAATATTGTAGATAAAAGTGACATGGACACTGATGGTTCAGTGGCCACTGACAGTAGTGAAAAATCTTCTAGAAAACGTAGGAAAATCTGTAAAACATGTAAAATACGCAAACGTAGCAGAAAAGGTCATGGCCAGAATGAACTGGGTATCACAGATTGTAACTGTAATCTCCAAGAGACTGTTCTTGAAAATACCCTTGGTAACCAAGCGTCGTCCCAACTTGAGTCACAGTCAAAGCCTAGTCAAGCTAGTTTTGAGCCGGTTGGTAGGAAGGAGTACATACATACCGATGTATCTCCTTATTTGATACATGTACAGCGCATCACCGACTTACCTAATAGTGGAACTGTATTACATCCCATTGCGTTTGGAAACTTTAAGAAACGGGGAGGATTTAAAAATATAATAAATGGAAGCATTAAAAGGATAGGCCGCAATAAGTGTGCAGTTGCATTTTCAACTTTCCATGATGCAAATGATTTTTTAAAATCTAACTTATTAAATACTAATGGATTCAAAGCCTTTACCCCGACATTCAATGTAACTAGAATGGGTATTGTGCGTGGTGTTCCTTCAGAATGGTCATTTGATGAAATTGAAGCAAATATTTCTACACCTGTTGGGTGTGGAAAGGTCATTAAAATTCGGAGGTTAAATTATAAAGTGCAGATTAACGGTAGTCCAGTTTGGAAACCTTCAGAATCCATTGTTATAACTTTTGATGGACAGATTCTACCAAAGAGAATATTCTTGTGCTATAATGCATTAAATGTTGATACATATGTGTATCCCACCATTCAGTGTTTCAGATGCTGTAGGTACGGACATACAAAATTACAATGTAGGGCTACAGAGCCAAGATGTTTTAAATGCGGACAAAATCACTCAGCTGAATCTTGCAGCATTGAGGAGGATTGTGCATCTTGTATAAATTGTTCTGGTTTTCACTTTGCTATAAATAAAGCTTGCCCTGAGTTTAAGAGACAAAGAGATATCAAAAACACTATGGCTCACTCATGTATTTCTTATTTGGAGGCTAGTAAGTTGCATCCGTCTTCCTCTATGTCTTATGCAGATAAAGTTGTTTCAGGTAGTAAAATTTCTCAATCAGATTCCAAACCCGCATACTTCCAAACTAATGATAATGTGAATAATGGTCCTAGGACAACTTCATATCGAAAAACAGTATTTAAAAAACCACGTCCGCCCCCTAGTTCTGCGTCTGGATATGACAGAGCAGCACACAATGCAATAATAAATGAGTTTTTACCAAGTCCCAGTAATGGGTGTGCACTACAGAATAAACCCGAACAAAAAGAAGACCATGAACAGATTATGGATCTAATTAACAGTCTTATTAAGATGTTACAATCACCGTCCAACGTTGCCTCTTCTTTTAATGTACCTCAATTCAATCATAATGGATCACACATTCAAAATAATCCAGTGGAACTGCCGCAGTCTAATAAACAAAAAGAGTGATATTATATTTTTGTTAAATAAATTTGAACCTATTGTCTTTGCTTTAGCAGAGACATGGCTCAAAGCTGATCATATTTTTAAAATCAATGGTTATTTAACCATTAGAGAGGATAGATCTGATGGGTATGGTGGAGTAGCTATACTTATCAAGAATTCTATACCTTTTTCCATCATTACATTACCACCTCATAATGAGGAAATTTCAATTGTAGCTATAAAAGTGTATAATACTTGTTTTGTCTCTATATACATTCCTCACCCTTCTTCTTCTGTACTTCAAGAGATGAATAATCTCCTTTCTTTTCTACCAAAGCCACTCTTAATACTGGGGGACTTTAATTGCCATCACCAATCATGGGGTTGTTCAATTTCTAATAGTTATGGGGATGAATTACTTGATATAATAGATGTTCATAACTTATGCATCCTGAATTCTGGTGCACCCACGCGACGTTCCAATCCTAACCAAAACCAAAGCGCTATTGACCTTTCTATCTGTTCTCCTAACCTTGCCTCTTCCCTAACTTGGTACACTCTGTCCTCTACTTTTGGTAGTGACCATTTCCCAATAGTCATCTCTTATCCTCTTTGTAAACCAAATGCACCAATTAGGAGATCAAATCTAAAGCATAAATTACCCCAAAGTACTAGTAGTGACTGGGATAAATTCAAGGACATTGTTGACAGAAAGCTTTGTTCTTTGCCAGTTCTTTCTGATGGTAATGAAAACAGTTGTGCTGAAGCTTTAGCACACTTATTAATTGCAGCGGCGGATGAGGTTTTTCCGGTAAAAAAGAACAGTATTAGTTCAATTCCGTCGCCTCCCTGGTGGGACTCAGAGTGCACAGAAATGATTAATAAACGTAAAGAGGCTGAATACAATTATAGCGTTGAAATGTCGGATACTAACTACGAAATTCTTACTAACATAATTTTAGAAACTCGCAAACTATTTAAAAAGAAAAAATTTGAATCTTGGCGTAACTTTTGTTTATCTATTTCACCGAATACTCACCCTACGATTGTCTGGCGCAACATTCGTAGATTTAGATCCATCTATAATAACCATTCTACTATCCCTGATTCGTTAGCCAGCGACTTTTTAGATAGATTAGCTCCTCCATGGGTTCCCGAGGCTAACCTAGCTCTCATACCCAATACCCAAAATATTAATTCGTCGCTAGATTGTCCCTTCACTCTCAATGAATTGAAGGTTGTTATTAATAAGACACAGGATTCAGCCCCAGGCTTTGATGGCATACCGTATTCCTTTTTTGCTCATTTAAATGACGACGTTCTCAGTTACTATTTACAGCTTATTAATTCTATTATGATGACAGGAAATGTTCCTCGTGAGTGGAAACGTCAAATGGTGTTGCCATTCCTTAAACCAAATAAAACTCCTTGTGATGTTTCTTCATACCGTCCCATTGTTTTGTCGTCAATTCTGATGAAATTGGCAGAACACTTAATTAAAAATCGCTTAGAATGGTTTGTTGAAAGTGAGGGTCTCCTGGCAGAATCACAATATGGCTTTAGAAAAGGTAGAAGTACCAGTGACTGTTTAAGCATTTTAACATCGGATATTCGGATTTCATTTTCTAGTAATCAATCCACGGTCGCGGTTTTCCTCGACATTAATTCAGCTTATGATAATGTTGTATTATCAGTTTTACAAAATAAATTAAAAGCCTTACAAGTTCCAATGAACTTGTTGAATTTCATAATTAATATCCTGACTGAACGCTCTGTTAACATGATAATAGGGGATCTTAAGGTATCGCATACAGTATGGAGAGGTCTCCCACAAGGTTCTGTGCTCAGCCCCCTTTTATATAATATTTACACTTTTGATTTAGACTCGTCCTTGCCTAATCCTGTTAAAGTTCTTCAATATGCCGATGATTTATTATTATATGCTACAAGTCAGTCTATTGAGCAAGCTAGCTGTTCTATTAATTCTGCTTTATCAGCTTTGGATTCATGGTTACATTTGAACGGTTTGGAGTTATCAACTTCTAAAAGCGCGGCTGTTTTATTCACCCGGAAGAGAAACATTCCCGGAGTTAATCTTTACTATAAAGATTCACCTATTCCAGTCAAAGACAATTTCCGATATTTGGGTGTAATTTTAGACTCTAAATTAAGCAGTGTTCCCCATTGCGATTTTATTGTTAATAAATGCGAAAATCATTTAAATATGCTTAGATGCTTGTCAGGTGTGTGGTGGGGTGCACATCCTTTTTCTTTAAAATTAATCTACAATGCTATAATCAGAAGCACATTGGATTACGGATTATTTATTCTTGAACCGGGTAGTGCGATGGCTTTTAAAAAATTGGACCGCATCCAGTCTAAAGCATTACGAATTATTGCGGGTGCTATGAAGTCGAGTCCCATAAATGCCTTACAGGTTGAATGCGGGGAAGCTCCTTTATATCTTAGAAGACAGTTCCTTTCCGATAATTATTTGTTCCGAATTATTCAGTTCTCAACTCATCCTCTCATTCCTATACTGAACTCTTTAGTGGCGCTGATTGATTCTTCAGATTACTGGTCCCATAAACGTGCTCCTTGTTTGGTTATTAGCTATAAAAAATACCTTTCTTTATCTTCTCCAATTCACCGTTCCACCAAACTTCCCATATTTAGCAGTAGTTATGACAGTTTACATTTCAATCCCATCATAAAATTTAACTGTATTAGTAAATCTGACCCTGTTTGTCATTTAAGTTTTAACAATTTTCTGGCCGAACATCCGGAATATCACCACATTTTTACGGATGCTTCTAAACGTTCTCCGACGGGATGTGTCGGGATTGGCACATACCACTCGCAATTTAACATCGTTCAAAAAATAAAACTTCCTCCGGAGACTTCCGTTTTTACTGGAGAGTGTTTTGGCATTTTAAAAGCCATTGAATATAGTCGGGTTTGTAAGCTTAAGAAAGTTATAATTTTTTCAGATTGCCAAAGTGCTCTTCTAGCCATCAATAAATCTCCACTTACACATAAATCCCTGTCTCCAATTATTTGTTTAATAAGAAGAATTTGCGTACAGAACCATATCTGAGGGCAATGCCTTGCAATTCGCGTGGGTTCCAGCCCATGCTGGAATCGAGGGCAATGAAGTGGCGAATTCTCTCGCTGGTGAAGCGGTGCAGTGTGGGGATATAGTTCCATACATTAATTTCGGCTCGGATATTGTAAATTTACCTAAAACTTATCTTTTGGACACCTGGAAGGAGGCCTGGGAATTCAGCAGTAGACAAAAGGGTCATTATTTTTCTTTGATCCACCCCGATGTTTCGGAAAAACCGTGGTTTGGCAGGGCTAAGTTTGGCAAGATGGAGACCTCCGTTCTCATACGTATGAGAATTGGTCACGTCTGTTCTCCTGCTCATCTTGCCAAACTTAAAATTATAAATGATCCCAGTTGTTCGTGTGGCACTGATGTGGGCGACTTGAACCACATTGTTTTCTCCTGTCCTCTGTATGACCGTTCTTCCTTTTTCAATGATCTATTGTCTCTCCGTATTCCTTTTCCTACTTCTGTTCTTTCTTTATTATGTACAAATAGTTTACCTGTGTATAAATGTATAGCTTCATTCATTTCCATTAATAATATTAAATTGTAATAAGTATATATATTTTTTTTTTCTCATCAATTTATTTAGTCTCATCATTCATTATATAGTTAGTAATTTTACTGATCCTATATTCAAAATTCCGTCATAAATAATTTTAATAAATTCCAGTTTCCCTACCTTTTATCCTACAAAATTAAAATAAATAACTTGACATTGGCTAAATGCACAAACCGTGCGAAGCCATAGAAAAAAAAAAAAAAAAAAAGTCTCCGGTAAAGTTCACTTTCTGGATACTTTTTAGAGATGTTATGGCAACATTACATACCATTTTTGAGAAAAAACCTTTTCATTACTCATACTCTGAAAGTAGGTCACAACATGCCTGCGGAGCGGGTTGAAAGTACTACTTTGCAGCCCTAGGGAGAATCGCTTTCTACTGACAGCTGTCAAATTATTTGATGTAATTGGGAGCTAACCTATTGCCACCAACTGATGTGATTAGGTGCAAGCCTATTGCCATCAACAAATGTAATTAGGAGCAAGCCCATTGCCATCAACTGATGTAATTGGGACCAAGCCTATTGCCATCAACCAATGTAATTAGGAGCAAGCCTATTTATTACCATCAACTGATGTAATTGGGGGCGAGCCCATTGCCATCAACTGATGTAATTAGGACCAAGCCTATTGCCATCAACCAATGTAATTAGGAGCAAGCCTATTACCATCAACTGATGTAATTGGGGGCGAGCCTATTAACATCAACCGATATAATTAGGAGCAAGCCTATTGCCATCCACCGATTAGATTTAACCGATTTTAAGTGTTTCTCTTATGTTTACTTTTTTAATTTTTTTGTCAATTTTTTTTGTCCTTTGTGAAACCAATAAATAGGTACCTTTTCTTTCTTCATTCTTTCGATTTAGGTAATTGGGCGCAAGCCTATTCCCATCAACTTTCCTTGTATTCGTAATGAAAAGCACAGTGTTTACCTCGGGTTAAAGACTTATTTAGTCCCTCGAACTATTAGCGCCCTCGCTGCGCTCAGGCGCCAAACCCCGTCTCGGGGACTAAATAAGTTCCTTTCACCCCTAAGGTAACAATGTACTATTTCATTACTCATAATCTGAAAGTAGGTCAGAACATGCCTGCGGAGCGGGTTGAAAGTACTACTTTTCAGCCCTAGGGAGAATCGCTTTCTACTGACAGCTGTCAAATTATTTGTTGTACTAAGGAGCAAACCTATTGCCATCAACCAATGTAATTAAGAGCAAGCCTATTGCCACCAACCGATGTGATCAGGAGCAAGCCTATTACCATCAACAAAAGTAATTAGAAGCAAGCCTATTGCCATCAACTGATGTAATTGGGACCAAGCCTATTGCCATCAAACAATGTAATTAGGAACGAGCCTATTGCCATTAACTGATGTAATTAGGAGCAAGCCTATTGCCATTAACTGATGTAATTGGAGGCAAGCCTATTGCCATCAACCGATGTAATTAGGAGCAAGACTATTGCCATCAACCAATCTAATTAGGAGCGAGCCTATTGCCATCAACCGATGTAATTAGGTGCAAGCCTATTGCCATCAACCAAGCTAATCAGGAGCAAGCCTATTGCCATCAACCGATATAATTAGGAGCAAGCCTATTGTCATCCACCGATTTGGGTAATTAGGAGCAAGCCTATTGCCATCAACTAATCTAAATAGGAGCAAGCCTATTGCCATCAACGAATGTAATTGGTGGCAAGCCTATTGCCCCCAACCGATGTAATAAGGGTCAAGCCTATTGCCATCAACTAATCTAATTAGAAGCTAGGAGCAAGCCTATTGCCATCAACCGATGTAATTAGGAGCAAAGCCTATTCACCGATTTAGGTAATTGGGGGCAAGCCTATTCCCATCAACTTTCCTTGTATTCGTAATGAAAAGCACAGTGTTTACCTCGGGTTAAAGACTTATTTAGTCCCTCGAACTATTAGCGCCCTCGCTGCGCTCAGGCGCCAAACCCCGACTCGGGACTAAATAAGTTCCTTTCACCCCTAAGGTAACAATGTACTATTTTGCAAAATAAACATCATTTATCAGATTCTATTTACACAATCCTTTTGAAAGAACAAGTAAAAATAAACCTCGATTAAAACTAAATAAAATGTAACTGTAGAGAAATGTTCGTTAGAAAATAGGGAAACGGTGGTAAAAATCATCAACAATGTCATTTGTGTACACATTTTCCCCTTTCGGATCAGACAGTGCTTTTCTTAACATATAGTACACTCGAGAGCAATGAATCCGGGTCACTTAAAGAATGTTAAAAATCTCGGAAACTAAAAATGATAGGTTAATGCAATAAATTGTATTTAATAGACAATGTAATACTCCTTAAATGAAGGTATTAAAACTTCTTAGTTATTGTAAAGTTATATCATAAAAAAATCAAATTTGAAAAAGGGCCACTTTCGAAGATGGAACTACGTAATTACAGCATTTGGTTTTGCTTTTGTTTGTAATCTGTCATTTATGTGGGTACATAAACCATGTTGATAGTGCTCTATATTCATTATTCAAGCTGAAATTATGTCGCTTACGCCTGAAGAATGCACAAGAATACTTACAATGCTGGAAACCGGCCGGAGTCAGCGCGATACAGCCAGGACTGTCGGTGTGTCGCTGTCAACAGTACAAAGAGTTCTCCGACGTTACGAAGAAACTGGTTCTAACCTACGCAGACCAGGAACGGGCAGAACCAGGTGTACCACAGCACGAGAAGACCGATACTTGGTGAACACCATGCTTCGAAATCGCTTTCTCACAGGAACTGAACTCACAAATCAGTTTCGACGCCTCGGAGGAAGTAACCCAAGTGCATGGACAGTAAGACGTCGGCTTGCTGAATCTAACTTAAAACCCCTTAGACCTGCAAACGGCCCTAAACTGGAGCGTGGGCATCGTATTTCAAGACTAAGATATGCCCAGAGCCACGTAAATTGGAGTATTGAAGATTGGTCAAAAGTTATGTTCTCCGACGAATCAAAATTTATGCTCTACAAGCACGATGGAAGACACAGAGTGTATCGAAGACCAGGGGAAAGATTCAAGCAAGCATGCATCGAAGAAAAAGTAGCCTATGGTGGTGGGTCTGTACTTGTGTGGGCCGGAATTTCTTCTGAAAGTCGCACAGAGCTGGTGATCATAGAAAACGGCTCTTTAACTAGCGAAAGATATGTGGAAGAAATCCTCAATGATCACGTTGGTCCATTTATGGTTAATTTAGGTGAGGATGCTATATTTATGCATGACAATGCCCGACCTCATACAGGTAGGATTGTGAATGACTACCTTCAAGAGATGAACATTACTCGAATCGAGTGGCCAGCGCGCAGCCCGGATATCAACCCGATCGAGCATGCTTGGGACGAGCTAGGCAGATGCGTAAAACAACGAAACCCTCCCCCAATCACGCTTCGTGAGCTCAAAATTGCTCTCACAGAGGAATGGGAGAATATTCCCCAAAATCAAATAAGGAACTTGGTGTACAGCATGCCAAACCGCGTAAACGCAGTAATGGAAGCACGAGGAGGCAATACGAAGTATTAAAATTCAAGAAAATCGTAATAAAGTTCAAAAATTTCATGTTTCCTATTTTTGTTTTAAGGAGAGATCAGCAGTTTTTTTCTTTATGTAATTTTGTGTTAATAAAATGTATGGTGACTCATATTTTTTTTTACTTTCATCTAAGGAGTATTACATTGTCTATTAAATACAATTTATTGCATTAACCTATCATTTTTAGTTTCCGAGATTTTTAACATTCTTTAAGTGACCCGGATTCATTGCTCTCGAGTGTATTTAAAAGACAAAACCACATTCAAAAGAAAAGTAAGAAAATTATGGGAAAACGGTGGAATTACAGTACGCTCAAAACTGCCTGTTGGTAGGTCTTGCTTGTTAGTTTTAATGACTCGCAAAGGATTTGTTTTTTTTTTATATTTTAAGTCTCTACCAGTCAACCTTAGGGTCAAATAGGACAGCACTGTGGTAGAGTACAAAAAAAATTAAAATAAATAAGGAGAAAACCATTTTGTTATATAAGTTGATATACATAAATAGGTACATACTAATACATATGTATTGTGTGTATAAAGGGTGTAAGAACAGACAAAAAAGGGTGTCATAATTATGTTTGTTTGATATCGTTTTTTTGTCCCCGACTTCATAAGTTGATTTTTCATATTCTGAAGTTTATTTTTCACTTTTTTGTGCTTTTGAAGTCGGTTTTGTTTTTTTGTTAGAAAGACTTTTGTTTATTTTTCCCGTTTTAGCTGTAATACTAGTATCCGATACAAATATTTGCTTTGCATTTATTTTATACTAGCTGACCCACGCAACTTCGTCTGCGTCACATAAATATAGCTTAAAACCTTTCTCGATATATCGACTATCCGACATAAATAAAGCTAAATCGTAACAAACAAAAAAACTTATCTTTCTTCTTTATTATAATAGTTTAGATTAGCTTAGATTATATAAAAGTGTGAATTACTATAGGTATCTCTTACTGTTAAATACATATACGATAACACTCTGTACTTGTAAGCATTATGATGCAGTAAATATTTTGAATTTGAATTTCCCGGAAAGAATCTCCCTACATTGCGACGCTCGAATTATTTTGCCGCGCGGATATTTTTACATTGCGATATCTTCTAAGATCTTTGTTTAAACTGTTTAGAGTAAAGGGCACAAATATTCTATATTAAATTTTCCTTCTAACAAACACATTTATTTAGATATAGATTAATACCATATGGGTTAAATAAGCTTCGCAAAAAATAATTATTTTTAACCTAACAGTTTAATAGTAAAAAAAGGTTACAGTGAGTCTATCTTAAAAGATAGATATAATGCTGTCGCGGACTTTTTTTTAGAAATTTTAAAGAGGAACAATTCCTTCATTCATGATATTTGCGTAACTTAAACCGTTTTCGCAGCGCACGCAGCGGAAGCTCTCAAAAAGGAAATACCTTTTCCCGTTTTCGTAACATTTTTCATTTATGCTCCGCTCCTATTAGCCGTAGCTTAATGTTATATAGCCTATAGCCTTTCTCGATAAATGGACTATCCAACACAAAAAGAATTTTAAAATTCCAACCAGCAGTTCCTGAGTTTACCGCGTTTAAACAAACAAACAAACTCTTCAGCTTTATAATATTAGTACCTATAGATTGATAACAATACATACGATTTTTGTGAGTGAGTGAGAGTTTTGTGAGAGAACCTCACAAAACTCTCACCTTATGTCCTGAAAGAATACAACTATCGGTCCATAAGTACGTATAATTTTGAAATAATTTTCTTCCAACTCCTAACCGTTGAGGAGTTGTACCTTCCATCATCAGTGCATCCACATGAAATTATGATTATCAGACGCAAATACTTAAACAGCTTTAGAAAATATTTGCAAAACGTATCAGTACAATTTGTGAGTTGCCCTCGATTTCCCTGGGATCCCATCCGCAGATCCTGACTTGGTGACAATGGGACTACCTCGGGAATATACTTACTCTTTCGGATACAAAAAGAATGTTGAAAAGGTACTCAATACTCAAACTAGGTCTACAATTGACGGTGATATCGATGAACAGACATAATAAAAAAAAAAACAAAAAACATACACAGGAATAGAGAACCTCCTTCTTTTTGGAATTCGGTTAAAAATACCATTAAGGAAGCCGAAAAGTACTTGTCCTCCACGTCAGTGCGATATATATTTGGATCCTAGAAAACCTCTAGTTACGGAGACATTGGAGGTCAAAATTCCAAATTTTCCACAAGTTTGTTTTAAATACTGGTTTTAAGGTTATAACTTATAACTTTGATAAAATTACTTCCATGACCAATTTACAACTCCAAGCATACATTAGCACAATGTTTTGAGTGTGGTACATTGAGTTTTACCGTTAAACGTGATTTTTCATCTCAAAAAAATTCGTTTCACAGCAATAAGTTTTGTTTAGGGTTACTAACTTAGTTCGTTGTATTCAATTCTTGGTTCACGATCACGACTTCGTAAAAGGTCCGTTTACACCCCTTATTATAATATTAGACGCGCTATATCATACTTTTGATTACTTAGGGCTATTGCGTATCTTTTAATGACAGTGGATAACATAGAATGTCTATCACATAACTGTCAAATGGTGAGTTTTTAAGAAAAAAATGTACCAAACCATAACCAATTTACAGTTAATCTATGGACATTTCTGATAGCCACTGACGTTAAAAAGATACGCAATAGGGGGGCAGACCGGGTATCTGTTATTTATAATACCTACTTATCTCCTTGCAAATTGTCAGGTCACTGATGAGGTCGTCTATGCATAATAAACAGCTTTTGATTAAATGACCGCCAAAGTGAGTTCTTTAAATAATACATTCTGAATTTCCTTGTTAAACGGAAGTAAAATTCGATAAACGGTACAATTACGTATTTTCATGGTTCTTTATTTACTATCTAGTTCACTACTACTCTATCGATTTTCCGCGTGGCCTAACATTACTGACGAATACTTTAATACTTATCGTATTATTCTCAGTAGCAGACACGAAGTCTGAATTTGCGCCCGGTTTGATGGCAATAGGCTCACCCCGAAACGGGACGAAATGGGACCCCTCGAGTATTAGAGGCGTGATGTTATGTTTACGTAATCGAACAACGAAAAATCAGTAAAACATTTAAATATGCTTAGGTACTTTGTTAAAGTAAATTAAAAATATACTGTGGTAAAGCTTGCACAAACAAAATGGCCACAATGCAATGTACCTACTGTTCACAATGTATACAATATTTGGGAAAAACCTACCCGTAGCGGGGTACCTTTTACAGAGTAGCTAGCCGTTTGCTCTCTTTCTCTTTTACGAGATTTTATTCCGGACATGCGCTGATTGAAATTTATATATCAATCAAAACGATTCACATTTCACATCTGTACACCCCGAAAGACTTGCGATTATCCATGCTAATTAATAATTAAGCCATCGGAAACACAAAATTGGAAAATTACTTCATTTTAATGGTTCATTAGAATCTAAAATTACAGGCCTTTTTAATAAGTATTGTATTCTTAGTAGGCCTAGGTATATAAAGTATATTTGAAACTTATAATGCTACGTTAAATACTTTGATGTTGTTTGATCTCAAACTATCTTCAATTACTATTTGAATTCGCCCGAAAGACAAACATTACGACTTGTTATGATTACTTTACCTCTTGATTAGACACGAGTATTGATATTGATATGTAAGCTACTCATCGACTTTGATCACTTCTCGTTAGTTCATCGAGATGCCAAATAGCAAACATGTTTATGGACTTTGTATAAGTTAGTGTCGCGTGATTTCTGAGGGTTATACGAAACGTTCTTCAAAGGTCACGACGTGAATGCATAGCATAACAAATGAATTTGAAAAAAAAGCACTTCTTAATAAGTTTAAACAAATACAATATACTAAGCTATTACTAGAAACTATTTATTTGATATCCTAACCACCTGCTTTTGCTTTAGCAACAAAAAAACCCGTCAGAAATTCATTGGCAAATAGCAACTGCAGAGTGAACTGAAGTGCTTACGAGTGATTCTCAGAAATACGCACGTCCACGTTTAGCGTAAATGTTTATTTCTCATTACACGTACGTGGGTACTTACCTCCTGAAGTAAACGCATCGAAATTACGCCTACACTGAAAGCTACTGAAATATGACATGAAAAAACATGCAAGTATACCCAGATGTTGTTGTAGCGTCTGTAGATAGCTCGATATTATTAGCTTCATAATATTAAAATAGAGGAGCAATGTCTGTCTGTTAATATGATTAAATATCTACGGATTAAATAAGAACTTACTGGTTTGAGAACTTTCACAATAAAGTAAGTCTTGATGCCCGCTTGACGTAGCATTTCTTCGCGACGTTCGCCATGAGCGGGCTCTACCTCAAACTCGTTGTTCAGAAAACTCAGAGTTACTTCGGAAACATGCACGCGTCTGTAAACAAAACTCTTATTAATAGAATGTAACTACGTATACATAAATAGAATCCGCTACAAAAGTCGTTGAATAAATAAATCTGTTAGAACTAAGAATAGACCATTATACCTTTACCATAGGATGATTTTATTTTTATCTTTTGTATTTATATAACAACACGTTTGAAAGAGCTAATTGAGTGGGATGATAAACTCTCTGTAGTCGCTATATGGAAAAAAAAAACTTTGAAAGGAGAAAGGCTCGATTTCATACTGCCCTGGGCCCAGGTGTTAAATAAATATTTTTGCTCAGTCTGACATTGCCAACCTTGACAGCTGCATAACATTACTCAATGCTGATCTTCAGATTATCGGTGAATGGTCCGGCAAGTTCGGGGTTGCTGTCAATGTCGGGAAATGCCAGGCCATTCTCTTAGGTAGTTCCTACTATCTGAGAAATTTAGATACTAGCCAACTAATGCCGCTTAATATGTTCGACAATAATGTGATTCCTCTCTCACCTCACGTAAAAGACTTGGGCCTGCACATTGACGACACACTTAGTTGCACACACAGGTTGCTCAGGTTAGCCAAAAAGTCACATACTTGCTGCGGTCTCTCTATAGATTCAAACATTTTCTACCATCCAGCACTAAAATAACTTTGGTCCAGTCCCTTATGCTCCCTATCATCGACTATGCTGATGTTTGTTACTCTGATCTTTCCCAAGAACTTTTCAATAAATTGGATCGTCTCCTTAATAATTGCATTCGGTTCATTTTTGGCCTTCGTAAATACGACCACATCTCTGCTTACCGTTCTCAGCTTAAATGGCTGCCTATCCGGCTCAGAAGATCCCTCAGATCTCTTTGCACGCTCTTCACCATTTTAAAGGATCCATGTGCTCCCAATTACCTAAAAAAATATTTCAATGTGCTGGGCAGTTCACACAGTCGTAACCTTCGAGCGTCCAAGAACCTATTGCTTGAAATTCCCTCACACCGTACTGGCTTTATGTCCTCTTCATACGCTGTCTCAACTATAAAGCTTTGGACACGCTACCGCTTGGGATTAAAAAGGCCGAAAACAAAATGGCTTTCAAAAGAGCAGTTCGGAAGTACTTCTTAAAATCGGACTAAATTGCTAATAATCAAATCACTTATAGACTGTTTTGTATGTATTATAATATATATTAGTTTATTATATTCTGTCTGTATCTATAATAATATGTATTATGTACCTATTTATGTACATATATCAATTTATAACAAAATAGTTTTCTCCTTATTATATTTTTTTTGTACTCTACCACAGTGCTGTCTTATTTGACCCTAAGGTTGACTGGTAGAGAATGCCTTGTGGCATTAAGTCCGCCTATGTACCACTATTGTACATGAAGTTTAAATAAATAAATAAATAAATCCAACTAAGCTATTTTAAGACCGTGGGGAATGGCACAGGAAAAGGGAGGCCTATACCCAGCAGTGGGTGAGTTCAGGCTGTGGATGATGATGATGATGAAGCTATTTTGAGTGAGGACATATTATCCCCACTGTGGAATTTGCCAATCCAGGAATCGAGTTATATGGAATATAGTAAAATTGAGAAGAACGAAAATGAGTGTTGCTTTTTAGGGTTCTATTGTTAAATGGAATAAAACGAAACCTTTAAATGTAGTAGATTTTTTCTGTAATAACCGCTCTGCAGCGCTGCTGCTATAACTTGGTTTTAAAATCAAAACTGTGTGTGCGTAAATATTTATCCAAAATAATGATGAGAATAATAATGAGAATAATAAGTACAAAGAAATAATTTAAAAGGACACCCGCTTTGAAAGGTCAATCGATTATTATTAAGTATGTACTACCAGTCACTCGATTTCCATACACATTCATAGATTTCACCAATCTATTCATTCTCGATAGCTAAGTACCTATACGTGGGTTGGTCAATAAGTACCTGTGTTATGAATAAAGAACGGAACGCAAGATTTTTACAAATTATTTTCTTTATTTCAACGGGATAGATCTCCTTCGAGGCCTATAAACTTTACCCAACAATACTACCCTTCCATAAAATACGATTTGTTAAAGTCTTCAAAACAGGCTCTAACTCGGCGATAAGATAACATCCTCGTTGGAGATTTTTTTTAAATAACCCCATTGCTTTGATTACGGCTTGTTCTCTCGCGAAAAATAATGAACCCAAGTTTCACCCAAAGGTAAACTAGTAGACGCGAAACCTCCTGTGAATTTCGCTTAAAGAGGTCCACCAAACACTGCTTTGACAATGTGAGTCGTATCCGTCTGTTGTCTGCTACCGTAATCAAACACGGCACCGACAACGTTTTCACTCAATTTACACCAAAATATTGAGTGATATAGCATAGCACATCATACCGCTCCTTATCTAAAACAAATATACAACCACGTTTAGTTTTTTCGTTAAACCAATATCTAACAATTATTATAGAAGGTGAAGGGTCCCTATATACCTACAGAATCAAACTTCAATTTTATTTCATAGCATGTTTTTCTATCTAATAAGAAAAAGTGAATTACGGATCGACATTGACCTTTTTCTAGTTTTGACGAAGAATACGAAACATGGGTGACAGAAATTGGCGCCAAATGAAAACTAATCAAAATCAGTCTGAAACTCAAAGCTGTACACAATAATTATCTCAACTTCTCTTAGCAAAGCCACCTGTCTGTAAACACGGATACTTTAATCGTCCCAGGTACCATTGATTATTTTGTTAAATACTTTAATACTTATTTTCTCACTCCTAGGTAATAAAATGTCAGAAAAAGAAAACGGAATTTTTGGTACATATTTCAACTAACCAACAGCTGGGCCCAGAAAGGCTATCCTTCTTTGGGTAGAGCACGTCCAATATGATAAACAAAATGTCACATCATATTTTATTTTGAGCTAACTGAAAAATATCTCGAAAATTGGCACTAACCCAGCCATCCCACTACTCTCCATCTTATTAGCGAGCTCGACATCTCGTGAGTAGACGTCGAACTGCCACTGTCTCTGGCCCAGCACCCCCGCGAGCACGGCGCCCGTGTGGATGCCCACGCGCATGTCCACCGGCGAGTTTGTCGTCTGCTGAACGTATCTGAACAGTTCCAATTATGGTTAATCTCCACTGTCATGTCACCCTGAAATTCAAGCTACGGTAGTATTTACATGAAAAGTGTCATAAACTTACTTGATAGCTTTAACCATAGATAGTCCCATATGCACGCAGAGCACGGCATGGTCCGGACGTTCAACAGGCGCGCCGCTGATGCAATAATAACAGTCGCCGAGAATTTTGATGCGAAGTTGTTGATATTTCTACAAAATAAAATCACAATTTACGGAAACCGCGGCTGGTGTGATAATTTACGGCGGACGAGACTTGGAGACGAAATAATAAATTAAATTTTCTTTACCTCAGCAAGTCGATCAAAACGAGCAAACAGCTCATTCAATATTGCGACGAGATCTTGTGCTGAATAAGTTGAGGAAATCGCCGTGAAGCCTACGATGTCGGCATACAGAATACTAAAAATGAACAAATAATATGTTACCTAATCATCGTTGTAATTCTGTTTAATTTGAATATGATGTTCTAAGCTGCAGACATACCTGACATTTTCATGGCGTGACATGTAAATCTTTTTGAATTGTGTGTCAATCAGTCCCAGTTCTTTCCGCATCTGAACAGCAACGTGTTCTGGTAGCACTGATAGAAGTAGCCTCTCCTACAAATTGTATTATCATGTTATTGTGTAGTATATTTTGTATATTTTTAAAATTACCTTAAAAGCATAACTATAATAAGGAAGGCAGTAAGAGGTTTTCATCTCTCATTTAATCTGAGAACCTACTTCTCGAAATAGTCTGGCTGCAGAAACAATGTGTAGAGGGTTTCTATTTGAATATTTAAGTCACTGCGATTACTTCCGACACTAAGGTGGATGTTCCAGGGTAGCCCGCGAAATTCAAATTTTCTTAAGTTTTTAGCGATTTGAATGATTATTTCATCAAAAGGTCATTCTTGAGAGTTACATGAACTTGGAGGGTTGTAATGATGATTTTGATGATTATAATTCTGTAACTACATACGTCTTACAGCCGCGAATCATATTTTCACTAACATACAACTTAGCACTGGCCTACAAATCGCTAAAAACGTAAGAAAATTTGAATTTCGCGGGCTACCCTGGAACATCAGCCTTAACATAATTCTCTGCCTGATGTACTCCAACTTTACCCACTACGACAATATCTCTTGATTAGGTACATTGAAACTAGAGAAATGGGCGTTTCCTCAACAGCAATGCATTTCGATATAAGTATTTTAACTGAGAGATTTGTTTGTTCCCTATTTTCCATGTGTCCCTCATAGACAACAAAACTACGCATAGGTGTGAGGTATGTCATCAGCACACATCGCTGCGCATGAAGCCAGCTCGTTGACGTTCGCTGTGATTTCATGGATCACGGGGAGTAAACGATTTGATTGCTGCCGGAGGCTTGCCTACTGAACGCAATCGTACCTACACCAGGCGCAAAATCGTTCAAAAGCAATATTGAGTGAGGTTGTAATCCAGAAAGTGTGATTAGGGAATAAAAAAAATTCTTAGCTGAAAATAAGGAAATGAAAGCTACGAATGGCCTAAAGATCTATAGAACAGCAATCATTTAGTTTTGTAATTGTATTCAGAATTGTGAGTTATCGCCTTGCCTACCAATAATTCAATAACAAGAGCTGTTGTGTTGCATTAATACTAATATTTCGACAGGTAACCTAATTCTAGCGTAGGGCTAGCTTAGTTTGCAGATTAATCGATTGAGCTCGATCCATAAACTACTTCCGTTGGACCAGCGTTCGTTACCGTCGAACCGAGCACATTTACTTCCAAGTTCCAACGTCACACGAGTACTGAGACAAACGGGCACGTTACACGTTAATTTTCATGTACTTCGTATTAAAACGTGAAGTAAAAACAAACGGTCATCACTACATCGCACTGCTAACACAAGACTGTATCAACTCAAAAAAACTGGCCAAGTGCGAGTCGGACTCGCACATGAAGGGTTCCGTACCAAAACGGTATGCTATAATAATTTATACAATTTCTTCTACGGGCCAATGAAACTTGACCTCTAGATTGTATAGGCGCTCATACGATTCAGGGACCAAATTATATTGGTTAACTGCTGTTTCCATCTGTTGTTTCCATCCAAGTTCAAAATGATTTTCCTAGAAAGTCCTTATAAAGTTCTACTTTTCAGATTTTTTTCATATTTTCTAAACTTATGGTTTAAAAGTTAGAGGGGGGGGGACGCATTGTTTTTTACTTTTGGAGCGATTATTTCCGAAATTATTGACATTATCAAAAAATGATTTTAGTAAACCCCTATTCATTTTTAAATACCTTTCCAACAATATATCACACGTTAGGGTTGAATATAAAAAAAAAAATCACTTCCCACTTTACATATAGGGGGGCTATCTTATTAAAACATTTTTTTCCAATTTGTATTTTACCACTTTGTCGGCGTGATTGATACACATATTGGTACCAAATTTCAGCTTTCTAGTGCTAACGGTCACAGAGATTAAGCGAGGACGGACGGACGGACAGACAGACATGGCGAAACTATAAGGGTTCCTAGTTGACTACGGAACCCTAAAAAGACAAATTCGAGATACTTAACTAATTCTTCATCTGTAAAATATAATTCTCTACGCGTCAATAAAACCGTCACTGAAATAGTGCAAGAATTTTATGACTAATTTTAAAACAGTGTTCACTTTTTTACAATCGTTAACAGTTTTCCATCATTTCTGAAAACAGCTTCATTTTGAGTTGATATAGTCTTGTGTTAGCAGTGCAACATATTATAAAATAATATGTTGTTGTCTGTTTGTTCACGATAAACTCAAAAACCACCGATTTTCATGATGTTTTCACCAATGGATAAAGTGGTACACGGGGAAGGTTTTATTTAGTATATAATCTTTCAAGATTTTGACATTGGCTCAAATATACCTAATGATATTTGTTGGAGGTGTCGGAAAAAAGCGCGTTAACCGACATCCACGCGAGCGAAGCCGTGGGCATCAGCTAGTTAAACACATTTCAGAGTGACTGTGCAAAGAATTATTTTAGATTCCGTGAAATATTATTTATTAAAAAATAATTTCTGAGAGACCTACTATCGGCGACTTAAAGTTACCATGCAATGAAATAAAAGTATAATTTAAAAGTGCCAATATGGTAACAGGAAAGAGAATCGTATATAAAGCGTAACTTTTCAAAACTTTTCGCCAAAAATATATAATGGAAACAGTCACCTGTTCTTTGCTTTGTTGTTCAATCGTAAGTTTATCACGTAAACTTCTCTTGGTTTCTTGGAAAGAACTACGTTGCTGCTTCTCACTAATCGCATATGCAGTCCCACCCAAGAAAGTAGCGCCTAGCAGCAATGCACCATTCGCAATTTGCTGTTGAAACGTTTCAAGGTTAAGATACATATGCATAATTAGGGTATGTTAACTAAGTCATGTGTACCTAAATATTGAAAGGTGTACATACCTGAAAGTAAAAGTCGTCGGCCAGCCTACTTTCAGATGTGGAAGCGTTGTAGTACTGCACCAAGAGATACCCACAAAACGAGATTGTGCTGTACAATATGAGCAACATGTGATGTAGCGGAAGGGTGGCGAGGGTAAAGTATTGAAGCACTACGGCCCATCCTAGTAGCTCGTTGTAGGAATCCCCGAGACGCCGGGATGCGCTCACTAGCAGTTGAGTCCACAGCACTAGCCAGGCGACGTGGTTGAGCACGGTGCGCGCGGGCCGGACGCACACGTACACAGAAGCCAGGATCAGGTTGGCCACCAGCGCCACCGCGACGGAGGCGTATGCGAACGACAGGTCTCGCTCGCCGGGCACCAGCACCGCGAACGCCTGCATGAGCGCGCCGGTGGCCAGCAGGCGCGGCACGGCGCGTTGCCGCTGCCGCTGTGTATACGCCGAGTACAACTTCTCTTCTTCGCGGTCTGTGAATCCCCATGGCGGCACTAAACATATCCAACATGCTGATTTGTTCAACGTTCTCGCCTGCATTTGTTTCTCCATTGCTTTCAGTGTTTACTTGTGCACAGTTTTATCAGTCCCAGACATTTATTACTAAAAGTGTTCTCCATTATTACTTTGACTCTGTTTTCATAAAGTTAATATTAAGCTGAAAATTAAATGGAAACCGCGTGTGTCTGATTTAGATAGTAGAATTGTTGTTTATCGATTTCCTGTCCATTTAAAGAAAGTGACAAAACAGCTAAAGTGATTAATAATCTTGGTTCTCAAATATACATTAATATTAATTTAAGTGTGTGTGTTGTTGGACGGCACGATTGGCGCAGAGGCTGAGCGATTGAACTGCGGGTTCGATCACCGCACGGAACAAATATTTGTATGGCCTACAGATAGTAGTTTCGGTTTATGTATGTGAGTTTAAATGTTTGTAAACGCACCCACGATACAGGAGAAATTCCTAGTGTGGAGCAACGTTTAAAAAAATATTACTGTACTAAGTACATTTGATTTTGGTGTCAACAGGCCAACCCCCTTGGACGACAAGGGGTGTTCCATAAGACGGTTTACGAATGACCTATTCGTAAAGCACTAAATTATTTCATAAAACGTAACAAGCAAAGAAATACTACGTCCGAATGGATTTCGATTAAATTTAGTACACAGGTAGACTGTGACCTGGGTTATGAGGAAGACTATAACTAAATATAATAAACACTAATACTAAAACACTATACTAATAAGTACTATTATACTTATAACTTCTCTATTAAGTTAAAAAAAATGCGTACCTATATCTTGCCTACCTTTAAGGGACACGGGTTAGATTTAGTTCAGGTCCAAATCGAGGTCAACCCCAAAGCTACGATACCATACCTACCAAAATCGATGCTATGGGTTATTTTTTGAAAACTTAAAATTCAATTTTACAAAGAATATGTCAATTACGAGTTGCCATCGAGCCATCCTTTAAACGATAAAGTGAAATATTGTAAACAATAGGGAGCTCGTAAATATAAAGAAGCGTGAACTTGAACAACGTGTGTCTCATCGGACGTGAACGTCAGAGAGATCATCAAGCGGAGACTTTCCGCTAGCAAGACGGCTTGATCGAGGACGCCTGTGTAATGAATAAATTACACGCTGAAACATTGTTCCGATATCCATTCATTAACTGTGCCGTTTGAAGACACATAACGTACTCATGGTTTTGTCCATACTCATTTCAATATTTACTATTGTTACGATGGATGTTAGTGAAGTGACCGTGAAACTTAAGTCACAAGTTATTTGTTTCACTTATCCCGCTCATTGCCAACGCTTATGAGTTAGTATGTCACACGTCAGAATATTAGTGTCGAAAATAAATAAAATATTTCTTGGATTAAATTAACCTCTTCTTCAAATGGCTTTATTTTCGACATACTTCATTACTGTTCGGGTATAGCGAAACTATCGAGATAAATTAGATATTCGTTAGGAAGATTAGATCATCCACATTCGATGTGCTAAATAATATCTATGTTATTAGCTCTGAATTAGGTCATCACTTTCATAACGAGTCAATAAAATATGCTAAATGAGAGTAGTTTCCCGTTCCACTTGTATGTGCGAATGACACATAACTTCAGTTCACTTATTTATATCTCTATCATTAGTACCATATGTATTTCATTAAGTATCACTAGCTGTGCAAAATGCTTTTCAGAGTTTAGTTTCTAGTATGTATACCAAATTACCAAATCAGGTTCGCAAAGAACAAAATTTTAATAAAACCAATTCAGACTAATAACAGTAAAATTAACACGTTTACGTAAAGGAGATACCGCACAAAAAAGGATCCTATATCAGGGTTCTACCCTGTATCACATTTCATCTAAATCCGTTCAGCAGTTAACTGAAGGGTGATTGATTAACAAAAATACGATCTCATCATTAGTAGGATTCCCTTAATTGTTTGCGTTTCCTTTTCAATGCTCGTTTTCAGTAGCAACAAAAAATCCCATTCTGTTTATATCATACTGGTGGCCTTAGTTCCTAACGAAAAACTAGAGACTGTAGACATATTTAGCCAAATATCTAGTATAACTGTATAAGGGACTAAATTCCACATGTGGTGTTCCTGTTTGCTTTAGTATCGTGGAGTCTCAAATCCTATTGTCTCGATGAGTAAATAGGGTACCTAAGCTGTGTATTATTGTAAACTACCTACAGCTGTACCTATGTGATTTCCAAGTATTCGTCCTTTGAGCAGTTTGTTATTTGAACGCGCAGTCTAACCAGAACTAAGTGCCCTCTCAGGAGGGTAACCCTCTTTCATCATAGATACTAGGAGGGTTCCTTAAGTAAAGAAAGGATTTGCCTTCAATTTAAATGAGCAGTTTCTAGCAGCTAGTAGAACTTTTCGGTAATAAAGCTACAGCCAGAAAAGAACTAGGAATACCTTTTACCATTAAGTTTATTAATGGAGCAAATAATATAAACGAGATCCATACATCATATAAGTTTGATATTAGGAATTCTATCTAACTGCACGATATTAAGACATTTACTCTACATAAACATATTTATTTAATGAATCAAGATGCCTTGTAACAAAAAAAAATCTTCATCTTCTGTGTTATTTATTGGGCTTTGACTACTAGCAATAGGTACACCTACTCAATACTACAGCCTTGGGTATACCTAAGCTAATTCATTATATAAACCTAGACAATTATTGAAAATCATACACAAAAAGTAGTCCCTAGTCAAACAAGACATTGTTAATTTATATATCACGCACATTTAATGATGACACTCTAGTTGGAACCAGGGTTCTTAAACAAAGGGTTAGAACCGCTCATCATTAATTTTTGAAGTATACCAATACCGAGCAAGTAACGTTTAGTCTCTTTATATGCTTAGCATATTAAATGTAAAACAAGTACGTTATTAACCACAGTCATTAAAAATAACATTTTAACATTTCCTTTTGTTTACGACGTCATTACTACATTACAGATTACTAAGTAACATTTAATTCTATTTCCCGCCTAAATGATGGTTCCGAATTTCCGATGATGTAAGCAATCTTAGTAAAACTCTTACTATTGACCCATAAATAGGTATATAAATCGCGAGAGGATGACCCTTATATTACAAGATCGGACGTAATTCAGCAAATGAAAACTAAACACGGTTTGTATTTGGTAGATTATTACTGGAGGAATAATTAAAATGGTGTCGAAATATTGAGCGCGTTGGTTCACAGGGCGCGGGTGGAGCGGCGGGCGCCGGGCGCCGGAGTCGGGCGGCGCGAGGGCGGTGCGCGCACGTGCTGGCGTGCGACTGCCGCGCGCCGGCCGCCGCCCGCAGCCCGATCCCGAGGCCCCTAGCCCCCCAGCCCCTCAACAGCCGGCACCCCAGCCACCCCTCGCTAGCGCTACCCATCCGCTTGAGCCCATTCCACTACACATTGATTCCACTCGCTGTATATTTTGCTAACATTTCAGTGGCTATTTTGTTTTTCTTTCCTTTTCAATAGTGAAGTTAACTCAAGTTATGGAAGTTTAGCAACAGTGAAACTTCTTTGAGTGTTTATTTTACAGTGTCAACTGAAACAGAGATGACGTAAATGTTATATCTGGCCTCCTTCCTGATTATCTGTCATGATTGTAGCGCTTAGTGAGCAATTGACTGCGACCCATTTAGATAAGAGCTCTACGTTAAGCCTGAAAAGCTGTAATGCCTCACCAGAAGGTGTCGAGTTCCAATTCAAAGTAATATCTACTGAGGGTGTACCGACTTCACACTTGTCATTCTTTTATTCAAGGTCGAGAAGTGCCGTTCACATACCTTTGATCTGTCTTTGTCACCGCACAAGCGCCTCTTGAGTACAGTTCGTGGAAAGATATCCCTAATCCATAATCTGAATGATGAGTCACGTCGGTAACATTTCTAAAATAGGAAATTTCACAATTTATTAAACAGTATATCTGTTCCTTCAGAATAAGCCTAGCCACGATAATTAAATTTATGAAAAGTGCTCTGGGTTCTATAGATAGATTCATTTGGGATACATTGAAAGTTAAAACTACTATTTTTAACTTTTATTCGTCGTTGAAATTTATGACATCGTTTCATGATGAGGAACAATTAGTCTGCGATTAAACTTTGTAGCAAATTCAAAACCATTTGGTTTTCGTCGGTGATTGTAAGACCAACGAAGTTCTTCAAACACGGCCAAACAAAACTGTTGGTAGCTTTTCATAGTATTTTTCCGGTATTTTTTTCTCAGTTCTCATAATTCCCAAACATTAAAAAATATTTATCAAAAAAATAAAATTGAAGTGTCTGTTAAAAAAAAGCAGCTCTTGTGAAAATATACACGGTACTTTTAACAAAAACAGATTTACTGGTATGTAGCTGATGTTATTAGGAGTAACTAAGGCTACATATAATTTAAAAACAAGTATAGGGGTTCTGTGCCAAGAAATGTAAACCCTTGAAATTTTTACAAAATCCGATTCAAATAGGGAATGAATATTGTTATAGGTAAACATTTCACGAGGAATAAGGTTGCGGGGCGGGTCCGGGTCCATATTGGCTCACCTAAAGTTCTTTATCCGAAATTGTTCTTCCTAACGATTTGTAATCCGAATGATCACTCTTCCTAAAATTTTTCATCCTAAAGTTTTCATTCATACTATTTGTAGTCCTACCGACGATGTTCATAACACTCATGTTTCCGAAAATTGGAATTCATAATATCGTAAGTGTAAATATATTTAAACTCCTACTGTTTTTTATCCTAACGCTTTTATTCCTAAACATAATTACCATAATATTTTCACTCATACAACTATTTAGAATGATTAAAGGTCGTTTCACTGATTTTTGTCTTGAAATAAAATAAATGAATGAAATTCAGGTCAGAGTGTCGTCTTGGGGGCACTATGAAAAAAATACTTAGAAAAATTTCGAGACCAATTTCGAGGTAGCGCTCGCCGGCCGCTGCCGCGGCACCGCTCGCTTCGCTCGCTCGGCTCACGCGTAGTTGGTCACAGTTCTAACCTAACCTAACCTATGGATATCTCTTTGCATAGTATATAAGGTCCCATTAAAATAGGTGGACAAATTTTAACACAGCGTTTAGTAAGCCTAACTAAAGACATCTAAACAAAAAAAAACAGTATAAATAAAGTGATTTTATTTTGACTTAAAATAATAAATTGCTGGCACTCTAGAACAAACTCATCCTATAAAAGTAGGTATTTTATTTCTTATTCTTATTTTTTTTTGCTAAGTATTGTCCTTATTTTAGCGGTCTGAATGATTTCAAAAATTGGGTCCACCTATTTTAATGGGACCTTTTATAATACTGATTATTATGAATAAAAAGTAATATAAACAAAAAAAAAAGATATGACTTTGAATAATAGTGTTAAAGATGGTTATGTTGAGAAAATATAGGAAAACAAATAATAGTGTAATAGATGTTTATACCTACAGACATTATGAAGTCGAATGCTTCGGAATTAAAACATTAGAGACAGAGAAGTTAGGAATTGCGATTGTTAGGATGAAAAATGTTAGGAAGAACATTTTCGGATTTCCAATTATCGGAGTTGAAATTTTAGGTGAACTTTGGCGCACCCGGCGGGTCCATATTGGCTCACCTAAAGTTCTTTATCCGAAATTGTTCTTCCTAACGATTTGTAATCCGAATGATCACTCTTCCTAAAATTTTTTATCCTAAAGTTTTCATTCATATTATTTGTAGTCCTACCGACGATGTTCATAACACTCATGTTTCCGAAAATTGGAATTCATAATATCATTAGTGTAAATATATTTAAACTCCTACTGTTTTTTATCCTAACGCTTTTATTCCTAAACATAATTACCATAATATTTTCACTCATACAACTGTTTAGAATGATTAAAGGTCGTTTCACTGATTTTTGTCTTGAAATAAAATAAATGAATGAAATTCAGGTCAGTGTTGTCTTGGGGGCACTATGAAAAAAATACTTAAAAAATTTCGCGACCAATTTCGAGGTAGCGCTCGCCGGCCGCTGCCGCGGCACCGCTCGCTTCGCTCGCTCGGCTCGCGCGTAGTTGGTCACAGTTCTAACCTAACCTAACCTATGGATATCTTTGCATAGTATATAAGGTACCATTAAAATAGGTGGACAAATTTTAACACAGCGTTTAGTAAGCCTAACTAAAGACATTTAGACAAAAAAAAACACTATTTAAAGTGATTTTATTTTGACTTAAAATAATAAATTGCCGGCACTTTAGAACAAACTCATCCTATAAAAGTAGGTATTTTATTTCTTATTCTTATTTTATTTTTGCTATTGTCCTTACTTTAGCGGTCTGAATGATTTCTAAAATTTTGTCCACCTATTTTAATGGGACCTTACTGATTATTATGAATAAAAAGTAATATAAACAAAAAAAAGATATGACTTTGAATAATAGTGTAAAAGATGGTTATGTTGAGAAAATATAGGAAAACAAATAATAGTGTAATAGATGTTTATTGCTACAGACATTATGAAGTTGAATGCTTCGGAATTAAAACATTAGAGACAGAGAAGTTAGGAATTGCGATTGTTAGGATGAAAAATGTTAGGAAGAACATTTTCGGATTTCCAATTATCGGAGTTGAAATTTTAGGTGAACTTTGGCGCACCCTTGCGGGGCACATCTAGTAATTAATATTTAAGGTACAACCAAATCCTACAGAGGAGAAAAGTTGCTCTAACAGGTAAAAGGTCAAAGTCCTTAAAGTCCTGTTAAGCTTCCATTTAAACATACGTAACTTTACGTGACCCGTAAACAGCCTAACGATAAGATTTCAGGCGATTTTATATGATCATACTAAGTACACTGTACAAACAGAGGTTATGCGTGAGAGAGCCTTAATGAGTCATTTCATAAAATTAACATTAAAACTAAAAATGCTAACTGTACTCGATGTTATACCGACCTTTTAAAAGTAAAAAAAAAATTGTTCAAATTCTTCATCATCATCTTCGAAAGTTTTACTTTTGCCTTAACTTGAGTCGAGTTTACTCTATCGTGACTATTCGTGACCTATTCTATTCAAATTAAGTATGTAGAAAATCATAACTACCACCAGTTGACCAGTTCTTGGTATTATATGAGCTAAGAAAATAGCGAAACCGTCTAGAGATCTAAATATACTGTCTGCTATAATTTGCAGTTATTTTAGCTCCACGTTTCGGCTGTGAACGCACTAATATTGTTGTAGCAACCCGTGTACGCGAAGCCATTATCAGTCATCCATGAGGCAGCTAATTTAACAGAAGCCATTTATTATGTGCTTTCTACACAGAAACCCGAGAACCAAATTAAGAATCATACAAGAATGAAGAGCATCCATACAATTTTCCAGTGCTACGCATGTGATGCAGAGATTCTTTGTACAAGTATGTTAATAACAACACTGTAATTTAACGTTTCGCATGAATAAAAAAACAAACGGCAAGTAAAACTTAAAAGAAAACGTTTTATAAATAGAACCTGTCTTTGTTCCCGAGCGAGTTAGAGCCTCTACGTCGTAGGCGCTGCGTAGCACCGTCTACGAAACTGTAGGTATTGTATGAAAACCATTTTTTATTTCATGGTAACTTTAAAGTAAGAAATGGTTGGTATTTTTTTTGTAACAAGCTTCATAATCACAAAAATAATCGTAGCATTCATAATTGTAAAATAATCACCCACGTAGAATAAATAGAGAAATTATAAAAATCGGATTATTGTATAGGTATATGAGTCAGCCTCGCTCACGGAGGGTTCCGTCCAAACTTCTATGTTGATGATTTTCCTTCACCCTTAAAAAAACCTCTCTCCCATCAAAATATGTGGATATAAATATGTATTTATTATTATTTATATCCACATATTTTTATTGTAATAATAAAAAACTTTACATTTGTAGTTTAAATACCTGTGCTGTCATACATTAAGTTGAAAAAAATATTTTATAACGTTATACGGTATGTTAGTTTGAACGAAGGACATATTGAAACCTGCTATAAGGCATGCTTAAATGATACTAATAAAAATATGAACAAAAAAATAACACTGATAAATAACAGACAAAACCATTTGAAATACTTCGGAAAAGTCTCGCAACCCTTGCGTTTATCACAGAAAATGTGTGCGGATCAATGACTTTTAGGTATATTCCATTTTACCTTCATATTTTATAACTGGCGTAGGACAATGGCAACAAAGAAACGTCTAATAAAGTGAGATCTGGAGAGCGTGCGAGGCTATGGCACAATTACGGCACAAATTAAGGTTATAGTTTTTTTACATATTTAGGACGAGAATCGAATAAGTACCTTCAATATGTCCCTCGATTAACCTAACATCCTGTATACAACCATTGGTGGAGCTCCCTCCGCTCCAACAGCAACTTCAGTCTAACAAACATTAATTAGCATTTGAAAGCTTAATATTTCACCAACGAATCCTTTAATTCAAAAAGTAGGTAATAATATGTTTAAAGATCTATCCAATGACATCCTACAAAACGGGCAAAGCGAGAGAAAAAATAACATCCCTACTTTACGTGTAGGTACCTACAGGAGATACCCTAACAAAAATACTTTTCCAGATTTTATTTTTCATGTTTGTCGGCGTTTCTAGCACCATCTGCCGCACTCAGAGAGCTTTAATGATTACTTAGGCCATCACTTAGTAAAGGTTTTGACAGTTTTTAGGGTTCCGTGCCTCAAAAGGAAAAAAACAGAACCCATTACAGGATCACTCGTGTGTCTGTCTGTCTGTCTGTCCGACCATTTCCCCTCCCCCTTATCTCCGAAACTACTGAACAGAAATTAGTTTCCTTCATGTGCACTTAGCCAGTTTTTGTATGACAAAACTGTCAAAATCTTTACTAAGTGACGGTTTTAGTAATCATTAAATATCTCTGAGTACCGCAGTAAGAGTCTTAGAGCAATCTGCGGGCACACAGACGGACATGGCGAAACTATAAGGGTTCCTTGTTGACTACGGTCCCTTAAAAACTTAGCCGGGTCCATATTGGCTCACCTAAAGTTCTTTGTCCGAAATTGTTCTTCCTAACGATTTGTAATCCGAATGATCACTCTTCCTAAAATTTTTCATCCTAAAGTTTTCATTCATACTATTTGTAGTCCTACCGACGATGTTCATAACACTCATGTTTCCGAAAATTGGAATTCATAATATCATTAGTGTAAATATATTTAAACTCCTACTGTTTTTTATCCTAACGCTTTTATTCCTAAACATAATTACCATAATATTTTCACTCATACAACTGTTTAAAATGATTAAAGGTCGTTTCACTGATTTTTGTCTTGAAATAAAATAAATGAATGAAATTCAGGTCAGAGTGTCGTCTTGGGGGCACTATGAAAAAAATACTTAGAAAAATTTCGCGACCAATTTCGAGGTAGCGCTCGCCGGCCGCTGCCGCGGCACCGCTCGCTTCGCTCGCTCGGCTCGCGCGTAGTTGGTCACAGTTCTAACCTAACCTAACCTATGGATATCTTTGCATAGTATATAAGGTCCCATTAAAATAGGTGGACAAATTTTAACACAGCGTTTAGTAAGCAGGGTTGGCATGTTTAAAACAAGTTGTTTAAAACATGTGTTTTAAACAGTGTTTAAAACAGTTTCAAATAAAACATAGTTTTTTATTAGGTGTTTGAAAACATTGTTTAATTGCAAAAATAAATGAATACTAAGTAGTTATTTTTTTCCTTATTTCCTTTATTTAATCAACTTTAAACAATTTTTATAAAAAAAAGTAGTTAAAAAACTAAAAAACACGACTGAAAAAACTGAAAAGCAAAAAACAAGCACATTTTAAATTAAATAAACAAAACTTGGAACCAGGCGGGGTTCCATTTTTTTCATTTCATAATTTAATATTCAAATGAACCCCGCCTGGTTCCAAGTTTTGTTTATTTAATTTAAAATGTGCTTGTTTTTTGCTTTTCAGTTTTTTCAGTCGGGTTTTTTAGTTTTTTAACTACTTTTTTTATTTCCAACTTTTTAGTTCTTTTGTGTTTGTTCTTTCGTTGGTCGCGTAAAATTCTTCGCAGATGATTTAACTTTTATGCTTGTTTATAGGATTTGTCACTTTGGATTTCTTTAAAACATATAAGTGTTTTATATTTTTGTAATCTCCTTTTAAAACCCTTTATTTTGATACCCTACTCGATTGTATTGGAAAAAAATAATTTTTTGAACTCCGCGATTTGACCCCCAAAATCCGCAATTTGTCTTTGTTTTTTAATTTTAATGTAGCCTATAACACTCGCGCCATCAAGACGAATCTAACGACGTATATTTCATTCAAATCTCTTCATCCGTTTAGGAGTTATGAGGGAACAAAGAAACGGACATACATACATACATACACGTCAAACACATAACCCTCCTTTTGGGCTTCGCCGCAGTCGGGTAAAAATAATTAAAGTGGCTTTTTAACTTGACATTTAAACAGTTTTTAATAGGTATTTAAAATCCTTAATCAAGAAATAGTTAACAATTTTTATTATAAAACGACCACGTACAATCATATTTGTTCGTTAGCAGATTAGACAACATTTATTACTTTTTATTTAGGTATTTAAAAACTGTGACAAGTTTTGCAGCTTTCTCGTTACCAAGTTTGATTCGTACATCGGTTTGTATAAATCCAAAGGTTTTTGTGTTATTGTGAAATGAAAAATCAGAAAGAAAGTCCGCTCTATTCTCCATCGGTAAAGTCCCCCGGGGAATTCCCAGAACTTCCGTAATTCGTGAACGTGATTATTTAAAATATGTTTTGGGTATTCCCCTTATTTTAAGAAAAATTTAGGAGATTTCCCTACTAAAAATGAACGTAGGAACACACAGAATGTATTGAATTATGATAAATTTTTGTCATGCAGTTTTTAAAATAGTATATGAGTGAAATATATCAGGCTTAATCAATTAAAAATGGATGATAACTAACTTAGGAAAAAAAACAAAAAAAACACCTGTTTAAAACATTTTAAACTGTTTGTTTTATAAAATGTAAAAAAAACTGTTTTTTTTCCAACCCTGTTAGTAAGCCTAACTAAAGACATCTAAACAAAAAAAAAACACTTTATATAAAGTGATTTTATTATGACTTAAAATAATAAATTGCCGGCACTCTAGAACAAACTCATCCTATAAAAGTAGGTATTTTATTTCTTATTCTTATATATTTTTTTGCTATTGTCCTTATTTTAGCGGTCTGAATGATTTCTAAAATTTTGTCCACCTATTTTAATGGGACCTTTTATAATACTGATTATTATGAATAAAATATAGGAAAACAAATAATAGTGTAATAGATGTTTATTGCTACAGACATTATGAAGTCGAATGCTTCGGAATTAAAACATTAGAGACAGAGAAGTTAGGAATTGCGATTGTTAGGATGAAAAATGTTAGGAAGAACATTTTCGGATTTCCAATTATCGGAGTTGAAATTTTAGGTGAACTTTGGCGCACCCGTTTAAAATAACTCATTATTTTTGGTAATGTGTTTTTATTTATTGATGAACTTAGTTTGCATTATTGTTAAATTAATTTAAATAACCACAAATAGCATGTGCGTGTGAACTGAGGGACCAAAAATAAATCCGCAAAATGAATATCCTAGGATTTAGTAGTACACTTAAAACAATTGTAGAAGGAATCTGGGAATTTGTAAACAAATATATTGAAAACTACGAGCCATAAAGTGTGGTCCCTCAGTTCTCACAGACGATTAGCCAGATCTCGGAAAGTATCTTAAAGAACAAGATTTTGTGAATACAGACATTTAGTAGAGAATTTGAAAAGAAATTTACAAAATAACAGACCACAAAGCATTCAAGATAAAAAAAATATAACGACTGAACTGTGGTCCCTCAGTCCACATAACAAAGATAAACATTTTAGCGAATCTTACTGAATAAAACCGTTCTTTTTCTACATAAAGTTTTAGTAGAAGTCTTAAAACATATTGTAAAAAAAAATGGAGCTCAAATATCGAAGCATTTTGAAGATAGCAATGATTAATACTGGTCCCTCAATCCTCACATCCACTGACATATGTGCGTGTCCTAGCTGCTTGACGAGAGGAATATCAGAAAGTCTAGTGTACTTAACTTTTAGTAGCAAGTTTCTTCTAAATAATAGGTATCTAAAATTGTGTATTTCTTACTTCTTAACTGAGATAATACTATTTTTTAAACCTATGAAAATACATGGAGTAGTGTGACCACACCATTAAACAAAATGTGGACAGTATTATTATACTTTATTTAACACTAGCTTTTGCCAGCGGCTTCGCCCGCGTGAAAATGACGATTTTTCATACAAACTTTCATCCCCTATTTAACACCCTTAGGGGTTGAATTTCGAAAAATCCTTCCTTATTCCTTGTCTACATTACAGGGAATCTCTGCAAAATTTCAGCTTTCTAGGTCCAAGGGTTTGGGTTGGGCGTAGATGAATCAGTCAGTCAGTCAGTCAGGACTTGTCTTTTTATTTATATAGATAGAAGATAGATAGATATCATTTTTAGACGAAACGAAAACAAGGTTGTATGGTTCCCGTCGGGGCTGCGGGTTGTTCGAAAGAGATACCGCAGTCTCGGCACAAAGCGCTAAGAATGAACATGGGTGGTTTTTAGTCAGTAGAAGTCTGACACGGCCTATATCGCTCGATGATGATTGATGCTTATGCTTATTGTTTTTAAAGTACTCAGAGTGTTTTTGATGATAAATAAGACAGGAAACTGAAAATAGGTGGGATTACACTTTAGAACAAAAATAAACATTACAGTTTGTGATATTAGTGTCATAGATCAGTTGTCAATGTTAGTCATTTCCCTGTTGAAAATAACGTGAGATAAATAATACATATTAATTATATATCTTGTTCAGCACAGGTACGTATCATTTAAATCTGAATGAATTCATCAATTCTGTATTTCTGTGTTTTTGTTTTGAAGGTATTAATGCTTCACTGTTTTGAAAAAGCTTTCCACACCCGCAGACAATGGCGTCATGTTGTCGGATTTGAAATACGAGAATAATACATTTGACCACAGAGGAAGTTTAAATAATATCCTAAGCAGTGTTGCCACAATCGTCGACAAATAGAATGGATTATGATATCTTGACCGAAGACGAGCGAGTGTCTTGACCAAAGATGTGCATGCGCATTAAAAATGAATTATTATTTTTATTTTTTACTATCTGTTTCATAAAACTCGCCTAGGTATTTGTTTTTGTTGGGTGGGATATCATCAAATAACCCCTCCCGCTCTTGGGCAGAGCGAAAGGGAGTGTCAGACTTCTACCAGACTAAAAACCACCTATGTTCCTTCTTAGCCCTTTATGTCGAGGTCACGGTATCTCTTGCGAACAAACCGAGCCCCGACAGGATGTATCTATTAAGATTTGTAGTTTTATCGTAATTCTTATTAGTAACTAATAAAACACTATTTGTTCCTTATTGTTTTTCACAAAATCTCTTTTTGTGAACAAATTGTGCATTTTTGTTGTTGTTTTTGTTTGGTTTTTATTTTGTAACATACTTATGCATTAAATTAACCGTACAACCTGTTTTTTTTCTTTTTGGGACATGGGAAAGCATCAATCATCATCGAGCGGTATAGGCCATGTCAGACTTCAGAGTCCTGACTGACTGATTCATCAACGCCCAACCCAAACCCTTGGACCTAGAAAGCTGAAATTTTGCAGAGATTCCCTGTAATGTAGACAAAGAATAAGGAAGGATTTTTCGAAATTCAACTCATAAGGGAGTTAAATAGGGGATGAAAGTTTGTATGGAAAATCGTCATTTTCACGCGGGCGAAGCCGCTGGCAAAAGCTAGTGTTAAATAAAGTATAATAGTACTGTCTACATTTTGTTTAATTGTGTGGTCACACATCTCTATACATTTTCATAGGATTAAAAAAATAGTATTATCTCAGTTAAGAAGTAAGAAATACACAATTTTAGATACCTATTATTTAGAAGAAACTTACTACTAAAAGTTAAGTACACTAGACTTTCTGATATTCCTCTCGTCAAGCAGCTAGGACACGCACATATGTCAGTGGATGTGAGGATTGAGGGACCAGTATTAATCATTGCTATCTTCAAAATGCTTCGATATTTAAGCTCCATTTTTTTTTACAATATGTTTTAAGACTTCTACTAAAACTTTATGTAGAAAAAGAACGGTTTTATTCAGTGAGATTCGCTAAAATGTTTATCTTTGTTATGTGGGCTGAGGGACCACAGTTCAGTCGTTATATTTTTTTTATCTTGAATGCTTTGTGGTCTGTTATTTTGTAAATTTCTTTTCAAATTCTCTACTAAATGTCTGTATTCACAAAATCTTGTTCTTTAAGATACTTTCCGAGATCTGGTTAATCGTCTGTGAGAACTGAGGGACCACACTTTATGGGTCGTAGTTTTCGATATATTTGTTTACAAATTCCCAGATTCCTTCTACAATTGTTTTAAGTGTACTACTAAATCCTAGGATATTCAGTTTGCGGATTTATTTTTGGTCCCTCAGTTCACACGCACATCAAATAGCGCATGTGGTGTTAACCTAATAACCTTTTATTAATTGTTGCACTTATAAATGTATTGTGCAAACCGTTGCTGGTTAACCAAATAAATAAATAAAATAAGATAAAAATGGTTACGTTGGGTTACCCTTAGGATATATCCATATTCTAAGACTTTTTATTAGAACTTTTTACTATATTTTTTCTTTACATAATCGAGATATATCAAATCAGATAGGGTTTAGCCAGGCAGCGTTTGCAATGTAGGAACCCAAAAATATGTTTTTTCACGACATTACATTACAAATCTTTAAAACTCTGGGCTTTTCTCTGTTGAAGTATGCATGTATTACTATTTTTTATTTGTTATGGGCTTACTCTTGACCTCAATCTTGCTGTAAGGGCAGAGATGAGGTCGACGATGGAACGAGCTTACCCAGAAGAAGCCTGTATGTTTAGTGAGTGTACGACTTTGCGCCGACGGACATTACGCCGACAGACTGAACGCCGACAAGACTTTACTTCGACGGGACTCTTCGCCGATAGGACACTTTGCCGACAGGACTCTTCGCCGACAGGGGTCATCACAGACGCTACTTATCTCAGATTATCTAATATAATAATATTTACTTTGGAAATCGATTATCCTTTTCTCGCAAATATACAATTCATAAAAAATAAAGATCTTGCATTGGTTATTATTATAGGTACATATCATAATATTATGTATAATATCATTATGTAAAGCCCCTCAAGATAAAGGGGAAAATATACATGCCGTATATATGCCGTGATCTGTCGTACTGTATGGATCGGAACGATGGGCTGAGAAAAAGATGGATGAAAAAAATTGCATGTAGCTGAGATGATAATGTTGAGGTAGATGGGTGGTGTGACAAGAATGGATAAGGTAAAGAACCAGTATAATAGGGGAAGTTTAAAATTTGCGCCAGTTACAGAAAAGTTGAAAGGGAATCGAATGTCGTGGTATGGACATGTTATGAGGAGAAACGAATGGCATGTGACTAAAAAGGTTATCGATGTAAATGTTGATGGAAGGAGAGGGAGAAGAAGGCCAAAGAAAAGATGGATGGATTGTGTGAGGAATGATATAAAAGAGAAACGAGTAAATGCCACTGTGACTTCTAACAGACAGGGAAGGGAAAAAGAAAACGTGTTGCGCCGATCCTAAATAGAATGGGATAAGAGCAGGAAGATGTTGATCATTATGTAAAGATACCGTAAGTTTACCGTTAGTAAATAAACGAAAGAGACTATCTCGTTCGTTGACTACTACTAAGTACTTACAAATTTATTATTTTGGTTCTAATTCTAACACACTTAAGGTATTAATGTTATTATACTAATAACCAATGCAAGATGCAGAGCCAGGAGGCTAATTGGTGACGATAAGCTGGTTATCAAGCTACATAGCCTGGCCCACCGTCGCAAAGTCGCATGTCTGTCGGTCTTCTACAGACTGTACTTCGGAGAGTGTGCGCAAGAGCTCCACGAGCTGATCCCACCATCTCCCTTCTTCCATCGGGAGACTAGACGTACTGCAGGGTATCACCGATACCTAGTCGACATTCCACACATTCGAACGAAGCGCTTTGCTGGGCCCTTTATTATGCGCACAGCCAAGGAGTGGAATTCCCTGCCTGCGTCGGTTTTTCCGAGTTCATATAACCCTAATCTGTTTAAGTCGCGAGTAAACAGGCTTATACTAGGTAAGCTCGTTCCATCGTCGACATCATCTCTGCCCTTAGGGCAAGATTGAAGTCAAGAGCAAGCCCATTTATAATAAAAAAAAAAAATCTTTATTTTTTATGAATTGTATAATTACGAGAAAAGGATAATCGATTTCCAAAGTAAATATTAGATAATCGGAGATAAGTAGCGTCTGTGATGACCCCTGTCAGCGAAGAGTCCTGTCGGCAAAGTGTCCTATCGGCGAAGAGTCCCGTCGAAGTAAAGTCTTGTCGGCGTTCAGTCTGTCGGCGTAATGTCCGTCGGCGCAAAGTCGTACACTCATGTTTAGTGCGGGTCTTGAAATAAAAGCTTCCAAATATGAGATGGATATTTATCAATGTTTATTTCATGAAAGTTATATACAGTTAGTATGTGAGATGCACTAATTATTATTATATAGAAGGAGTAAAGCAAATTGAAATGGTGAGGAATTTAGACGAATCAAATATGGTAAATTTTTTTTTTTTTTATCTTTATTTATTAGAGAGGGTTTGTTCACATAGCGAACATGTCACCCTCATAGGAACACTTTACAAGCAAAACTTATAATCTACGCTTAATTCCTATATTAACTAATTTGTATATTATTCTAGCAGTTTTAGATGTCGGAAAGGCTAGAATCATATTGCATGCTCCTAATTCTAGAATATTTATATTAAATTGGTTTTGAATTAAAATTCTTTCAGCCTCATTCCGGACACACTCCACTATAATATGGGTAACGTCTTCGACCTTATCGCATTCTGTGCAGTTTGGAGACGATACTTTGCCCATCAATGCGGCAAAACTATTCAATGGGATGTGCCCGGAGCGAAGTCTCAAACTAGTCACAATCTCTTGTCTACTCATATCGGCATTATCAAACCATGGATAGTTGTGGATAGTCGGCTGCATCGTGCGATACCAAATACCTTTGGTCAATGACTTCTCGTCGAAATATTCCTTCCAAATATCGAAACATTTCAATTTAACTTCACTTAAAAACTCAGTCCAATAAGGTTTATAGGTCACCGGCACCCCCTCAAAGCACGCTTCTTTGGCAAAATTATCCACTTTTTCGTTTTCTTCAATGCCGATATGGGAAGGCAACCATTGTAGGACAACATTTTTATCTTTATATCTAAATCTACTAATATGATCTATGATTTGATAAGCTACCGGATAACCACTAGAATTTCTAATACACTTCTGCAAATGTTGGAGTGCGCTTTTACAGTCAGAAAATATAACGGAGTCTTGAAAATTAACCGATTCAAGGTATGACATAGCTTCAAAGATAGCGATTAACTCGGAATGCGTGACAGAAATTTTTGAATTTAATTTAAACTTACAGGCAGTATTACTTTGGGGGTCGTAAAATGCGGCTCCAACATTAGCTCGGACTTTAGATCCATCCGTATAGATCCTGTAATAACCAGAATAGTTCCTGCTGAAACTGTTACCACAAATAGTCCGAAGTTGAGTGTTGTTGTATGATTTCTTAGCTTCTGTGATCTCTTTAATTTGTGGTTTAATGCAACAAGACAAGTTGACACCGCTTATCCACGTGTTAAGCGAAAATAAGCCTAATTCTTCACTACAGTGGACTGATATGTTATTAAATGTTTCAGACATGTGAGCTATCAGTGGTTTCTTTTTACGTCTCCAATATGTATCTTGGCAACAAATATTAAGATTCGTAACAATTTCACACGTGTCTCCATTTACGAAGGATTTGAGCTTCAAAAAATACTTCCCAGCTAAGTAATATCTACGAACATGTAATGGCTGTAGATGGAGTTCGCATTCCATTACGTGTATGGGTGTACTCTTAATAAAACCTCCAATTACCCTCAAACATTGGTTTTGAATTTTGATTAATTTGTTTAGATGGGTTTGGTAACTATTATCGTATAAAAAACTGGCGTAATCTATTCTACTGCGTATAATGGCAATGTATAAACGACGTAAATGGGAAGGGTGTATGCCCCAACCTGGGCCCGTTAGTATTTTAAATACATTCAGAAATTTAGATGTCTTTTCTTTTATCTCATTTATATGTTTCGACCATCTTAGAGATCGATCTAACCATAATCCCAAATATTTATAATTCTCAACTACTTGGAGGGATCTATTATTTATTTTAATATCAATAGTATCTCTCCTAAAACCATTTTTAAAAATACAAATTTTGCTCTTACTTGATGATATACTTAATCCGATATCTTGAATTAATTTGTTGAACAAATTCAAAGCCATTTGTAAATTATGGGTTGCCTCTAAAATATTGTTGGTAGTAAAATATAAAACAAAATCATCTGCAAACTGCGAAATAAAAACGTTATTTATCTTTTTACAAATATTGATAGTAGCTATATTAAATAACAATGGTGATAAAGGGTCACCCTGGGCCAAGCCACGAGAAGTAGTTCTACATAGTGAATCAGAAGCAAGTTGAATTTTTAAATTTCTCCCCTGTAAAAAGTTCCAAAGATAGCTGCAAATTTTTAGTCCCACACCTAAGCCGTCCATTACACGTAATAAACTATGTACATCCACATTGTTGTATGCATTGTCCAGATCAATAAAACAGCATACCGTCATTTTTTTTTCAGAAAATCCTGTTTGAATTCGCGAAACTAAACTAGTGAGATTATTTAGAGTTGATCGGCACTTTCTGAATCCTGTTGTATGCTGGTCTAAAATACGGTTCTTTTCTATAAACCACTCTAGTCTATTGAGTAGAATGTTATGGAAAGTTTTGCACATACACGAGATCATAGATATCGGGCGAAGAGAAGAGGCTAAAGAAGGGTCACGTCCAGGTTTGGGAATCGGTACCACCACTATATCGCGCCATTGTTTGGGTACAAACGAGTATCTTAAAAATGAATTGAATAAATTAAGTAGAATTTGTTTCCCGTTTTCAGGTAAGTATGTTATCATAGAATACGAGATCTTGTCACAACCAGGGGCTGTATCTTTCCTTTTTAGGCATTTAGTAAGCTCTTGGATTGTAATAGGTACTTCAAGTTTTGGATTGTCCGATGTAAATAAAGGGTTGTCGCATGACACGAAATCTGGGGCTAAACTACAAAGTAGTTCGCTGCTTCTAATATTGTCTACATGAGATTTTGGCGCGTTATATCCCTTAATCCATCTCATTTTACGCCACAACTCAATATGTGTTGAAGTTTGATCAAGAGTGGAACAAAAGCCCTGAAAAGACTTATTTCTAGAGCATCGTATGTTTCGTTGAGCCTCACGGATTTTACTTTGTAGAATTGTAAGGTTATCTGGTGATGGATTGCGACGAAACTGGGAAAGAGCTAACCGGCGCTCTGCTACAGCCTTAGAAAGTTCGGGACACCAATAAGGTTTAGGTGCAAATTTTTTATCTGGGCTCATATTAATTTTACTATATGGAATAAAAAGATCTGACGCCATGTCTAAATAGTCTATAAATAAATCATATCCTGCTTGTAAATCATTTGGTAGTATTAATTCAGCGAAAAGATCATTTAAAAGTTTTTGGTATCCTACCCAGTCAGCCCGTTTATAGTTACGACGTGACATGTAAACATTAGTAGCTTCAAAGTATGTTGCAATTTTAATAACACAATGATCGCTTCCCAATGTCTCATTCATTACCTTCCAGTTTAAAGTTAGGCTTATATCGGATGATACTAACGAAATGTCGGGGGACGACTGTTGCAAAACATCATTAACTAGCTTAATACGCGTGTGATCGCCACTGTTTAATGAAACAAAGCTACTACCAATAAGTGCATCAAAGATTTGATTACCTCTCCTGTCTATTTTATTGGACCAATTGGTATGGTGTCCATTGAAGTCACCCAAAAGTAAGGTTTTATTATTTACCTGTAAAAATAATTGATCCCAATCTGACTGGCTAGTATTTATAGAAGATGGACAGTAAATCGATATCACGTTTTCAATTTGACTGCAGTTATAGACTTTAACATGAAGTGTTTCTATCCCCGAGTTAGAATTTTGAAAGTCTTGGCAAATGTGCGATTTGATTGACTTGTGTGTGAGTATAGCTACGCCTCCATATGAATCGCTTCTGTCTTTACGAAATATGTTATAATCTTTAACTTTAAAATAACTGTCTGGTTGTAACCATGTTTCGCTTAACACGGCAATGTGAATCTTGTCTTGTAGTAACAGATTCTCAAATTCACACAACTTTGGCCTAATGCTTTGAGCATTCCATTGTATAATGTTTAATTTAACGATATTTGTGTTTTTATCTGCCATTTGAGAAATAATCAATAATTAATTTAAGAACAGGCCAATCTGCCACATTGTCAACTACAACTAAAATTAACCACTCAATACACGTTTTCAGTACCCCTTTCCAAATCATTTGTATAGTGCTTCCTTTCATGAATATTATCTCTTGTAATCTCTGTAATAATTCCTTAAAACTGACATCTCTCTGTTTTTCTTCTGTTTCATTCGAGTGTTTTATCTCAGCTTCATTATATTCTTCTTCTTCCGTTTTACTCCACTCTATGACATCTAGGTCTAATTTCTCTTCTCTCTTCTGTTTCTGTTTAGAGTCTGACTTTTGCTTAAGTTTATGTATCCGTGCCTTAGTTGTCACTTTAGCATAAGTCGGACTATTAAAAATTGGAGAAGGAGTTATATCCACGACTTGGAGTGCTGGCTTTATAGCAGTATCCTTTCTCTCCATGTTTACTTCCTCTCGAGTTGGTTCGTCTTTAGGGACATAAATAGTCAAAGCTTTTCTATAAGTGCAATTGAACTCGGACATGAGCTCCCTTAATCTTTTTTCCTTTAAAAAGATGGGACATGATTTTGAGAGGGAAATATGTCCTCCATTGCAGTTAACACAAATCATGTTCGTGGTTTCGCAATTGTCATGGTTTTTTCCGCACTTGGGACACACCACTTTCGTATTAGGACACTTTTTCACAATATGACCATATTTCCAGCAGCGTGAACATTGCGACACTGGAAATACATATGGTTCTACCTTTATTCTCAAACCATGAGTATAAACAAAAGGGGGTAAGTAGGGACCTTTAAAACACAGACGAACCGTTTCACTGGGTGACCACCCTTCTTCCTGAAAGTTCTTGCGGTTCAACCGATGTACAGATACCAGCTTGGTTGGTTCAGGACAAACTATATTTTCCAAAATGTTTTCCTCCGTCATTTCCAAGTCAACATCTCGTATTACACCGTATGACAAATTCTTCTCCATTGCTCTATGCATATTCCAACCCATAGCAATAAAGACTTCACATGTCTCTAATTTCTCGGCGCTAATTTCGCTAATTAATTCTATGCGAACTCGATAGGGATTGAGAAACTTCACCCTGCTGATATCGTTTATATTCTGATCTCGAAACAATTTAGCTAGGCTAAATTGTTTCGGTAGTTTTTCATTGCTAGATATATATATTTCTACCTTTTCCGTTTCCTTCAGTTTTTTGTCTTTTCGTTTTACTTCTGTCCATTCTTCATCACTGCTTTCCCTCACTCTTTTATTAGATATAGTTGCACTATCCATAATATCTAAATCTTCATTTAAGGTACAAATCTCATTCATAGAAACGTTATTTAAGTCGTTACTAGTCTCATTAGTATCACTCATGGCGCACGTCGTGTAAACCCGTCGCATCTGCGACAGCGAGCAGGCCGGCCGGCCAGCCGCGTGCCGCACCTTTTATGTACTTGCTTATCAGTGATTCGATCGCTTAGACGACGTAAACAATTGTTAATTTAGATGAAAACTCGTATAATTTAGATAAATTTATCATTCAATTTTAAAATCACCACCGTTTTCACTAAACGTCACTTTGACGAAATATGGTAAATTAAATAACAGAGAAAATTTTAGCAATCATGTTGTCAAGGATTTCACGTCACTTCAAAACATAAAAACTATATGGCATCTGACATGCAGCCGACAAGTAAAAAGTATACATATCAAAATTCGGTTTGCTTGTCCGCCCGCATGTAAAGATTTAGTTAAAACAATAAATATCAAATCCTTAGAACTAAATAACATAAAATAAATAGAAACCAAAAACACTAGGTATATACACATCACATTTATTTACATGTTGCTACGCCACATCACCCCCCTCCAGAGACCGTCACTACGGGCGATAATAGTTGGGAAAATGGACCTTGCGCCCTGACTTAGTCCTCTTGATATTATCTCCTGTGTTTTCGGGTAATTTGGTGGTGTGTGGTGATTTTCGTGATGTGGATGGTGTTGTGTTTGTATGTGTTTTTGCGTTGTTGTTTGTGTTAGTGTTTGGGTCATGTAGTATGTAGGCAGGTTTAAGCCTGTCAATGGAAACCGTGACAGTTTTGCCATTGACAAGAATCTTAAATACCTTGTCCCCGTGTTGCAAGACTTTGTGTGGTCCAGTGTATGCCGGTTTTAGCGAGCCTCCTGTCTCATCTCTGAGAAAAACGTGACTAGCCGTACCCAAATCTTTAAACACAAATGTTGTTTTGCTGCCATGACGGGATGCTGGTGACGGCTGCAACCTTCTCGCAAAGGTCTTGAACCGTGCCACATAGTTTGACATGTCAATTGTGTCATCGACCTGTGGCTGAAATAACTTCCCTGGTAGCCTGAGCGTTTCCCCATACAAAAGTTCAGCTGGGGTAGCTCCTATGTCTTCTTTGTAAGCATTCCGGATTCCTAATAAGACTAGTGGCAAAGACTCAACCCAATTACCGCTAGAGTGGCAGATTATAGCGGCTTTTAGTTGTCTATGAAACCTCTCTATAAGGCCGTTACAGGCAGGGTGGTAAGCCGTGGTTCGCTTGTGGTGGAATCCTACCATATCCGAAAGTTTTTTAAATAATACTGATTCAAACTGTTGTCCGCGGTCCGTTACTATATCAACGGGACAACCGAAACGACTTATCCAACCGCTCACTAAGGCTTTGGCTACGGTTTCTGCTGTTATGTCGGATGTTGGTATTACCTCAGGCCAACGTGTAAACCGGTCGATGGCTGTGAGACAATAACGATAACCTTGTGACAGTGGCAGTGGGCCAATGAGGTCAATATGAATGTGGTTGAATCTAGCCTTTGGTGGCTTGAAAGTTCCTAATGGTGATGAGTTATGACGCGTCACTTTTGAGCGTTGACACGCTAAACAGGAACGACACCATTCTCTGCAGTCTTTTTTAACTGCTGGCCAAACGAATCGTTCCGTAACCATTTTAGTTGTTGCTTTTGCACCTGGATGACTCCACGAGTGAATGCTGTCAAAAACGTTACGACGGTAATCTTTTGTGACATATGGTCGGGGAATCTTGGTCCTTTCGTCGCAGTACAGTTCAGCATCTGACCCTGGCAGTTTCATTTTGACAAGACGTAAAGATGTGTTACTGATAAGAAGTTGTTCTAGCTCAGCGTCGTGCTTCTGAGATTGTGCCAGTTTGTTCAGGTCTACTGGTTGACCAACCTCCTCAATCCGTGAGAGGCTGTCAGCAACGACATTGTCCTTACCAGATATATGTCTAATGTCGGTCGTAAATTGTGCGATGAAATCCAAATGCCGAAACTGTCTCGGTGTGCAATTTTCTTTCCGAGAGTGGAATGCAAAACAAATAGGTTTGTGATCCGTGTAGATCACAAAATTTCGAGCTTCGACCATATGCCTAAAGTATTTTATGGCTTCATAGATCGCGAGCAATTCTCGGTCGTAAGGCGAGTACTTAGATTGTGCTGGACTCAGCTTGCGAGAGAAGAATGCCAGTGGTTGCCATGGTTCTCCGTCCTTGCATTGCTGCAACACTGCACCTAACGCCGTATCTGAAGCGTCGGTAACTAAAGCTAGCTTGGCTTCACAGTCGGGATGGGCAAGCATTGCAGCTTTGCAAAGATTTTCTTAGCATGTGTTGAAGGCTTCCATTTCATGGTCTGTGAAATGCACTGGGTGAGAGCCTTTGACAGACCCCACCAATAGAGCATTTAAAGGAGCTTGGTGCTGAGCTGCTTCAGGTATGAAACGCCTGTAGAAATTTAACATACCCAAAAATCTACGAAGTTCTCGTACCGATTTTGGCGCGGGGTACTTAGTGATGGCTTCCACCTTTTCTGGTAGCGGGCTGGTACCATTGGCAGAGATCCTATATCCGAGGAAAGTTACCTCTTTCACTCCAAAAACACATTTTGCGGTATTGATCACCATTCCATATTCACGAAGTCGGGTGAAAAGTTGGTGAAGGTGATCTTCATGGGTCTGCTGGTCTTTCGAGAACACTAAGAAATCGTCGAGATATGCATAACAGAAGTCCAGTCCTCGTAGCATTTCGTCGACGAATCTCTGGAATGTCTGCGCAGCGTTGCGGAGACCAAAAGTCATAAAAGGAAATTCGTATAACCCGAATGGTGTGGTAATGGCAGTCTTAGGAATGTCCTCTGGACTAACTGGAATCTGGTTATAAGCTTTTACCAAGTCGACTGTACTGAAGACTGAGCACCCTGACAGGCTATGTGAGAAATCATGAATATGACGTATAGGATAATTATCGGGTACTGTCCTAGAATTCAGCATTCGGTAGTCACCACAGGGTCGCCATCCTTTGTTCTTCTTAGGAACTAAGTGTAATGGCGATGACCATGGTGAACTTGAGGGTCTGGCTGTGCCATCTTTCAGCATCGCTTCAAACTCGCTTTTTGCGATTTTTAATTTATCAGGGGCCAGGCGGCGTGGTGTGCATGAAACCGGTGGTCCAGGTGTAGTCTGTATGTGATGGACTGTATTGTGTGTAGTTGTGCGGTGTATGCCGTGTGGTCGTGTAATGTCAGGGTATTCCCGTAATAAGTTATGGTATGTGGTGTCACCAGGGCTGGGCAGTATTTGAATTACTTGTAATTAAAATACGTAATTGAAATACAAATACGTATTTTGTATTTGTATTTCAATTACTTCCTTAAAATGTAATTTGTAATTCGTATTTCAAATACCTGACGACGAAGTATTTTGTAATTAGTATTTCAAATACTTGAGGCTTCAAAATACATTTTAACAAAAATACATTTTTATACTTTCATTTAGCGATCGTGAGTGTGAGTGCGAGGCGAGAGTGCAATGATGGTAAAGCAGCTATTAGAGCTAGCAACACTGCACCTGTTATATACTGAACGTTGTGACTACGTCAAAATTCTTTCTTTTCTTTCTTTTTCTTTTTGAAAACGTTGCCCCACACTAGGAATTTCTCCTGTATCGTGGGTGCGTTCACAAACATAGAAAGTCACATACACAAATACCCAGACCCGAAACAACTATCTGCAGGCCGTACAAATATTTGTTCCGTGCGGGGATCGAACCCGCGACACGCAGCGCAGCAGTCCAATCGCTTAGCCACTGCACCAACCGTGTCGTCAACAAAACGCTAGCCAGTATTTTTGGTGTAACTTTAAAATATTTTGTTCGAAAAAAGGGAATATACAGATAACGGTTTAAATACATGCCTTTTGTTTTTAATTAATTTTTGCCACCGACTTCCGAAAGAAAGTTACTTTACACTTTTTTCTGATGGTTTTTGAAGGCGGTTATTTTTTTAAGTTTTTGTAATTGTAATTTGTATTTTGTATTTCAATTAAAAATTGCTAAAATACTGTATTTTGTATTTTATATTTTAAATACTTTACTTAAATGTAATTTGTATTTTGTATTTTAATTACTTGCGATACTGTATTTTGTAATTTGTATTTCAATTAAAGCAAAGCATGTATTTTGCCCAGCCCTGGGTGTCACCAATAATTACCTTAACCGAGGAAATAATATCTGACGAACGTGTAGGTAAAGCCGGGGTCGTAAGGGTTGTAAAACTGTCAATAAGGCGATGGTTTCTGCAATCAACAATTAAATTGTAAAATGACAAAAAATCTACACCTATTATTGCCTTAGTAACATCGGCTACAATAAAACGCCACGTAAAATCACGACGCAACCCCAAGTTTAAACTTAAACTAATATACCCGTATGTTTTTATCGACGTACCATTGGCTGCACACAGTTGATATTCCGAGGACTCACGCCGTCCTGGTAATACTGCCCGTGGGTACACACAGAGGTCGCTGCCGGTGTCAACCAAAAATTCCGTTTTGGACATTCTATCTGTGACGAATAAGCGACCAGTGCTTGGGCGATCATCGGTCGCCATTACTGACCGCCCTTTGCGTTTCCCGCTGCTGCTGCATTGTAGTCGCAGGGCTTGAGGCACTTCTTCGCCCGTTCTCCGAACTTATTATGATACCAGCATTGTGGGAATTTACGATAAGTCGACTGCGATCTCGACGAAACCGAACGATGACGTGAACAGTTTGATCTCTTGAATCTGTCTCGTGGTCGAGACATTCGCTCCATTTGAGACGTTAATCGTTCCACTTGCTTAGCCAGTGCGGCTATCTCTGGACTTGAACTTATGGCAGAAGTTGAGGGTATCTGAGGTCCGACGACATCGTGAAAAATGTTGCGCTCACCTTTCTTTGCCATCTCCGCGTTCTTCAAAAGGGGTCACCAGTTTAGTGCGGGTCTTGAAATAAAAGCTCCCAAATATGAGATGGATATTTATCAATGTTTATTTCATGAAAGTTATATACAGTTAGTATGTGAGATGCACTAATTATTATTATATAGAAGGAGTAAAGCAAATTGCCGTGTGGTGTCGGACGTAAAGAATAGCACCATCCCATATCTTCCCGTGGGTGTCGTAAGAGGCGACTAAGGGATGTACCAGAGAATGGGCAGCAGCGTTCTCTGTGTCTTTGTAACAACCATACTGCGATCGCCAACCCGCCTGCCAAGCGTGGCGATTATGGCAAACCCCCCCAAAAATGCCTGGGGGAGGCCTATGTCCAGCAGTGGACGTCTTATGGCTGAAATGATGATGATGAAAGCAAATTGAAATGGTGAGGAATTTAGACGAATCAAATATGGTAAATTAAATAACAGAGAAAATTTTAGCAATCGTGTTGTGAAGGATTTCACGTCACTTCAAAACTTAAAAACTATATGGCATCTGACATGCAGCCGACAAGTAAAAAGTATACATATCAAAATTCGGTTTGCTTGTCCGCCCGCATGTAAAGATTTAGTTAAAACAATAAATATCAAATCCTTAGAAATAAATAACATAAATTATTATAAACCAATAACACTAGGTTTATACACATCACATTTATTTACATGTTGCTACGCCACCTAGGTATTAAACATTATATATTTTTTCTATAAACAGCATTAAAATCTATTGCGCAGTTTGAAAGATTTAAACTTACAGACAGTGGGTGTGAAGTTAAGTCAGTTTGAAGAACTCACGTACAGCAATATACGTTACCCAGTACTAACTGGGTTGTCTAGATCAAAATTAAATAGGCAGTCGCTTTATGTAAAATACTTAGGTACTAGTACTCAGTTGCATCCGGCTAATCCTGGAAGCCAGCCGACCTCAACATTGTTGGGAAAAAGGCTAACTAGGCAGATGTGATTATCTTCTTGTTGTGATGATGTGGTTAGTGCTTAGGCAATAACCTGGTCACTCAGGTGTTAAAGTTTTTATGCCGCCCATGGGCCTCTGACTTGGTTTTACTTGCCGTCGAGGACTCTCTCTGCACTGATCCAACAGACAGTCACCATCATTTTCCTATTATGAGTAATCTTTTTTAGCGCACTGATTAGGTGCTGTACCCGGGTCCACTCACTTCTTTTTATCGTGTGGGCAGTAAGGTCTAACGACCCCACACACCCAAGTGTCAGAGTTTCTAAACCGCCTCAAAGGCCTGAACATGGTTTGACGACCGCCGTATGGCGGCCGGGACCAGCGGCTTATACGTGCCTTCCGAAGCACGGAATCATCTTTTTATCAGACAATGAGGTGATTCAGGCCTACAATATCCTAACCAAACTGGAAACAACTTTGCAAAGTATGCTTCCCGTGGGAATCGAGCCCAAGACCACCGGGTCACAAGGCAAACGCCTAAGCCACTCGACCACGGAGGCAGTTTCAGTCCACTCACTGAGACGAACGCTTACGGTTGTCGTACAGGATCCACTTTTCATCGCAGGTAACAATTTGATTAAGAATTTCATCGTTTCTATGCCGATTCAGTAGTGCTATGCATGCTTCGACGCGTAAATCTCGCTGTTGGTCGCTTAGTTCGTGTGGCACCCACCGGCTGACCGCGAGGCTCGTTCTTCAACTCAAAATTTCCGGATTTATAACGATTGAACCAATAATGGACCCTTTAATGCAAGCAGTTTTAGGCCCGTACACGTCGTTGATGTTTCGTGTTGTTTGCGCAGCGGTATTTCCACGTAGGAACTTATATTCGAAAATTGTACGAATTTTCAGTTTATCCATGGTGCCAAAAACTACAAAAACAAAAAACTATCTGAAAACAAATGACTGAATTTGAAGTTTATCACGTCTTTCGAATAAAATTTATTTGAATTTCGAATTGAAATACGTAAGTAAAGCGAAACTAAAATAAATACAATACCCTTAACGAAGCCCAAAGGCACTAAAATACTAGTTTTATTTTTGAATAAATACTAGTTTTTAAGGCGAAACGTTTACTTAGGTAGGTACCTACTATTCAAACCATCCATCAGCACAATGTTTTGAGTGTGCTGCATTCACCCTAAAAAAAATCGTTTTCCCGCAATATTTTTTTCGTAGGATTACCTAGTTAGGATATACATAATGGTTGATTGACGGCTTCGTGTAGGGTCCGTTTACACCCTGAAGAGGAGTGGTTATCCAGACGCGCCGGACACAGTAAAACAGGCCCTTAATAGTTTTTTTCGGCTAGCAAGATAGTTCATCTGTCAGTGTCAATTTTGACATGCATATTTTTCTGTCAGTGTCAATGAGATTGCGTACATCGGCTTGAGAGAGACGGCTTGTGTTCATGTGTGTGTTGTGTTGTGTTGGTAGAAAGGATTACCATTACGAGGTTCTCTAATTCGTTTATTACTAAGAATTAATACATTAATCCCTCGGTTTAATTTTTCTCATGTAGAAAATTAAGAAAATAATCATTGTATTTTACCCGTATCAAACATGGATATAACATTTTTGAAACCTATCCAACCTAAAGTATTCAAGGCGATCAAAGATTTAGACATCGCTACCATCAAGAAGTTCACACTAGAGGAGCTTAGACCTATCATACCATGCCTTGTTCGTATGGCACTTATTGCTCCTCTAGATTCAACCAGAGCTTGTGCTGACGCCAAGAAAGATGTGCTTACTTTGCTCTCCGGTATAGATTTGGTTAATTTTATTGTTTCCCTCTTGTCTATTGAATTTACTGCATTAGAATCGGATGTCAAGAAAGAACAACAGATGAGGTAATATATTGGTTTATTTACTTTTCGTAAGGTCTAGCTGTGTTACAGTACGATCAAATTATCTTGGCAGCTCCGAACTTCGTGCAGGTCATTTTGTTACAACGAATGTATAAAAGTGTTATGATATTTATTTTATTTGTATTTCTCACTGTTTAAATTAGATATTTTCTGATCGTTTAAGTATTGGTTTATCTGGCAATAACAGTTTTATTCACAAGTTTACATGCGTAAAATTTCGCAGAGCCTATGTTCAGAGCTGCCAAGATAATTTGATCGCACTGTACAAATACTCTAAGACTTAGTTTCTCTATTTCAGACTAAAAAGTGGATCACAGTGCACAGAAACATTTCTTATACCAACTATAACCAATGGAATAACTAATGATTTTGAGCAGTCTGACTCATCCCGAAAAGCTCGCCTGGTTATATCAGAACTGTTGCTCATGCAAGCCCAACTAGTTGAGTACAATCAAAACAAGAATACCAACATTGATTGTGGTGTGAAGCCTTCAGAATTGTTTGACAATGCTGTGTACTTGGAAGAAGTGGCTGATGTCATCAACATTAGCCTTGCAGAGCTGCCCAACTTACTCAATGTTGTTGATGTTGTTGAAGTATTACTGTATGTCAATAAAGGTCCTATATTGATATCATGGGTAGTAGCTAATATGCCTGATACATTACAGGAAGGTAAGTTTTACAGTAAATAAATCACACTAAGTATAAATTCAAAATAGTCCTTTGGTCCAGTATTGTGGTTCCTTTCTTGTATTTAACCAATTATAGCCTAAAAGTGATCCCCCTAATTACCCACACAAACTGAATCATTAACAGTTAAACTGCGTAAGCAGTTTTGTGGGGCATTGTACTTAGTTGTAAGATTTTTGAAGTTAAATAAAAATCATTCAATCAATCATCAACAACAAGGGACCACTGCAATTTTTTCAAAATATTCTGGAGGTCCCTGACACCTATGTAGATGACACCTATTCAGTTTTTGCTACGACATCATTATTGGAGCCTATATGAAATAATATTTGTTCCCTGACATAAAACTTGAGAAGCTTGTGACTCTTCGATCAATAATAGTACTAGATTAAGCATCAGGAACAAAACTAAGTCGCTCAAGTGGCCACGTTTGCACACACGTAAACATCTACTTATCATCTTAGAAAAAAGTTCAATAATATTAACAACTTCAGATGATTTTAAACCTTAACACTTAAACATAACGTTTAATTATCATTGTAAAGTATATTTATTTAAGCCCTTTCATCGGAGAAAGATTAGAAGCAAAACATTTTAAATGTTGCTCCAAAGTAAAAAGTCATCAGCACAAAAATAGTCATTCTAAAATGAAACTTAAACTCTAAGCAATACGGTTAAAAGCATTTTGTGTACAATGTCGTGCTTATTCTATTGCGGAACTAGCGTTCCCTGTTCAAGAACATGATACAATAGTTGGTGCGTTGTAACAAACATTGGCCAAACAATTATAATATTCGCTGATTTAATTATATTTACAGTTTAATTATGTTTAAATATTATGAAAAAGCACTTATTGATATTAAATTACCGAAAAAAAGATACTTATTCCTTCCAAAACCTTGGTGTTACGGTGGTTATTTACGCAGTTTTTGAACGCATACTGCGGTATTTTGACGTCTTAATGTTGGCTATGATTGGACCATACTAATTTGAAATAAGACCACAAATACGTTTGTGGTCTTATATTTCGGGCCGTTTTTGAAGCGCTTATCGGGAATCTAGTACATTATTGATCGAAGTTGTGACTAGATAATAATAACCGCTCGGATTAATCTTCAGGTTAAGCTGAGCTTGCCTGGGTTGGTCTGCGGTTGAATGACCACGGGAGAAAACTCGCTATGCGATTAGCAAGTTTTCTCCGTGCCTCAGGAGGCAACCATGTCAAGGTTGATCACTGCCTACCTGTTAATGACTGCACTCTGCAAGTCTGACATCCAGTCTTACCCAGTACTAACTGGGTTGTTGAGGTCATGGTCCATGTGTCGCGTGATCGCGTCCGGTTAGACTGGAAGCCAACCCCAAATTAGATGGGCAAAGGCTAGGCAGATAATGATGAAGATTGAAAACTTGTAAATGTCAAACACAATCATATTTTGGCACTTGTATTTGTGGACAATAATTGTGATTTGTTTCACTTTATGTTTCAGTGGCTGAATGCCTTGTAATGAATGCTGATAGGAGTGAGGAAGGTGGCATTAGAGCTAAGACTCTGAGCATCTTGTGTGCAGCCTGCCCCCACTTGGCAGCTGCTGTTAGAGCTAAAGCAACTTCAGCTTCCAGGTTGCCTTCGTTGGTCATCACCCTCACCTTGACACATCACCAGGATGACTTAGTGAGATATTTTTTAACAACATTTACTTAATACTTTTGTATAATATCATCAGCTGAGTTTTTCAATGCTTCCATGGTAAAAACTACTTTTCACTGCAAACATCAGGCAATGTTTGCAGTAGTTTTTTACTGCCATTTATATATAACTAGCTGATGCCCGCGGCTTCACCCGCGTGGATGTCGTTCAAATTATATACTAAAACCTTCCTCTTGAATCACTCTATCTATTAAAAAAAACCGCATCAAAATCCGTTGCGTAGTTTAAAAGATTTAAGCATACAGACAAACAAACAGACAAAAATAGCGACTTTGTTTTATACTATGTAAGGATATATTTCTATATGCTAAGAATAAAAGAAGATTGAAATACTTACAAACACTCAACAGAATGCTAGAATACTTATACTCCTTTTGCCCATACATCTGGTCGTACATATACAGGGTGTAGTAGAATAAGTGCAAGACATCATCTAAGAGTAAATGGTCATTCAGACCATCAAACTGGACAACCTTCCATAATATAATGTTCCCATACGGAATATTGCATAAACTGATGCAATTAGTATGAAAAGCTCAGGTTTCTTACCACCTCTCGCGCTTATACTGTTACATCTTGTATGTTCATGACTTTTAAATTATTTGTGATTATTATATAACTGCACATGGAATAATAAATCTGCAAATACATGTTATGCTTTGCTGTAATTATATGAAAATTCATGAAATCATTTTCTATACAGGTTTCATTTATGTCTGGCCTTTTACTTGGCTCTGATCAGACCACCAGAGGATGGTTTGCGACATTCTTGCGTAACTCTCACAAACGAGGCAAAGGTGATGGACATGCAGCCTTAATAAAACTTCGTCAAGAGTTATTAAACAGGCTTAAAGAAGCTACTGCCGGAGTTGACGCATCAGCGTTATTGAGATTGTACTGTGCTCTCAGAGGCATTGCAGGAATAAAGTTTCAAGATGATGAAGTTGCCGGCCTCTTGAGGCTTGTTACTCAAAAGCCACCACCTACACCAGCTGGAGTCAGATTTGTTTCTTTGAGTCTTTGTATGATTCTTGCCTGTCCGTCACTCATGGGTACGTATTAGCGTAAAAATTATATAACATTATACATATTGGACCGACATAAATCACCAGAACCAGATTTACCTTTGCAAGACAATCTTAAAACACATGTATAATATTTCCAGCTGCTCCTGACCACGAAAAGAAAGCCATAGAATGGGTTCAATGGTTAGTCAAGGAAGAAGCTTACTTTGAGAGGTACTAACATACAAATTACTGGGTTAAGCACATATTTGATTAACTCATTCCCTCAACTACATCTGTTTTTTTACCCTTTTATTACAGTAATTCCGGAGTCACGGCATCCTTTGGTGAAATGTTACTATTGATAGCAATACATTTCCACTCTGGACAGCTAACTGCTGTCGGTGAACTCGTTTGCGCAACCCTGGGAATGCGCGTACCTGTACGACCCAACGGGCTCGCGAGAATCAAACAAGCTTTTACACAAGAAATATTTACAGAACAGGTTGGAACAGAATAAAGACCTTTTGATTACTTCCAAAAACAAATGTCTGTTGAAAATTACTATAACTGCCTTATTTTTTAAATATTTCAGGTTGTAACAGCCCATGCCGTCAAAGTGCCGGTAACAGCGAATCTCAACAGCAACATACCAGGATATTTGCCTGTCCACTGTATTCACCAACTATTGAAATCCCGAGCATTTTCTAAACATAAAGTTCCCATCAAAAATTGGATATATCGACAGATATGTAACTGCACAGCACCCCTGCACCCGGTTATGCCAGCTTTAGTTGAGGTGTACGTCAACTCGATCCTTATTGTTAACAACAAAGGCACCAACGAATATGTAAACAAACCAATTATGGAAGAAGAAATTAGAAAAGTATTCAGAAACTCGATATTTGGTGCTAATTTCGATGTGCAACGTAAACCATTTGCGCCAATGGAAATTGATAATGGAGAAACGTCAATGGAGATTAACATAGAAAAACCAACTTTAGCATCTCAGTTACTCCTAATTTACTACCTCCTACTCTATGAAGACGTTAGACTGGCCAACACAGCCACACTTATGGCTAATGGGCGTAAAGTAAAGAGTTACTCTGCAGCTTTTCTATCTGAATTGCCGATTAAATATTTACTACATCAAGCTCAGAAAGACCAAATGAGTTATGGTGGTTTATTTAGCCCTCTTCTTCGACTGTTAGCCACTCACTTCCCTCAATTGTCTCTAGTTGATGATTGGATGGACGACCAAGTATTTGGCGATTTGAATCGACACCAAATCGATATAAATCTTTCAGAAATAGCTATCAATGATGCATTCCAAACCATCGAAGAAAATCCTTACAAGACGGGAAAGATTTTGAAAGCTATGCTAAATAAAAATCCTACAGATATATGGCCCTACGCAGAAACATTTGTTAAATATTTTAAAAGCGTCCTTGGAGATGAAGTGCCACGACATATACAAGAGTTGTATCACGAAGTTTGGTTACGTCTCAATACAGTGTTGCCGCGATGTCTCTGGATTATGACCATCAATGCCTTATTGGATATTAATGGTGGCATCAAAAATGTTACCATCACCCAAGAGAATGTATTAGTAGATCCACTACAAGTTTTGCGCTGTGACATTCGAGTATTTCGATGTGGCCCTATCTTGAAAATAATTCTTAGAATTCTAGAAGCTAGTTTGGCTGCTTCAAGAAGCCAACTAAGTCGACATTTATTAGATAAACCTCTGCTCGAAAAAAGCGGGCAACTGACATCAGACGCAGAGAGGGAAGAATTGAAGAATGCTTTAGTAGCGGCACAAGAGAGTGCCGCGCTGCAAATATTACTGGAAGCTTGTCTGGAGACATCAGAAGACGAGGCTAAACCTGAACTGATGTGGTCCCTGCGTGAAGTTAGAAGCATAATTTGTTCGTTCCTTCATCAAATATTTATTTCGGAACCATCATTAGCTAAACTAGTACACTTCCAAGGATATCCCAGGGAGTTGCTGCCGGTTACAGTTCAAGGAATACCTTCAATGCATATATGTTTGGACTTCATACCTGAACTTCTTAGCCAAGCATCTCTCGAAAAGCAAATATTTGCTGTAGACCTCGTATCGCATTTATCTATACAGTACGCATTACCGAAAGCTATGTCTATTGCGAGATTATGCGTAAACACTTTGTCGACACTTCTATCGGTTCTACCAAGTGACTTGCGATTGGAACTGTTTCAGCCGGTACTGAAATCTCTAGTGAGGATCTGTACTGCATTTCCTTCTCTACTAGAAGATATAACTTCGCTATTGCTACAACTCGGGAGAATATGCGAGTCCCAGGCATCTCTTGGTCACTGCTGGAATGATACCAGTATACTAGGTGAAGGAGCCTATGTACCCTCAGAGGTGCAGCCAGAAACAAAGGTGCTAGTTGCTGAAGTTTTATGCCGCGACATAAAAGTAACTATGTCTGAAATTGTTGAAAAAGCACTTTTGAATGATAAACTGTATTAAAATTAATAAAATGATAAGTGGCTCCCACACATTAACTTGTAAGTTGAAAATTATTTTAAAAATAAATATTTTTATCACCTAATTTAAAACGAATTTACTGATGTTAATTCCTCTGAATTTTTAATAAAATTCTCATTTTTAAATAATATTTTAATACATGACAAGCAACATATTTGTAGGTTCAACAGAATTTTGCGATTCCAACTGTCTATACATCCAAGCGCATTGATTCCTTGCTGCGTGGTTACCAATGTCGTGGTACAATTGGGCCTGAAAACAAAACAGAATTTTTAATCAATCTTTCTGTGATTATAACTTTTACAATGTGATCATTCAAGCTAACAATCTAATTTACCTGTAAATACCATGTTTGTAATAATCGAACATGAGCGCCAACTTTGGCGAAATTCTTTTTGACAAATTCTAACGCTTCACAACACGACTGCAGTACTTGCAGACGAGCTTCACCACACGGCGCCGCTGTTGCAATCCGACACTTGGTGTACAGCAACATTGCTGAAAATTAATGGATTTACTTAGAACCACGCAACAACGCAAGCCCAACATTTTAATGACATCAGATTTTAAACTGACATGGTCACTAACACTATTGTTTATACTGAAAACAGCAAGTAACAGTAATTGCGGGTGGATGTTTATGAGCAGACAAATCGGTCTACCCTTTTTCTAGTTCGTTTTTTGCGTTCGGTACCACTACCATTGTCACTCACTACACGATTCTGTAAAAGCAATGGTAGTGGTATAAACATCCACCCGCAATGACTTCAGTTTATCCGTGATCATGGTGCTTGTAACAGCGCCAAAATATCGGGAACTCGAAACAATTAGTAAACATGGTAAATATTCCGTTTTCAGTATAAATGAGAGCAATAAAATCGCACACTAACTTTTTTTTGTTAAACCGGTTTTTTTCATAAATGTGAATAAATATTGGAAAATAACATACATTTATTAAAAGTTTACTTCAATACCTTTATATTGATACCAAATACAGTGTAAAAAATAAATACCCATACGGGGGGTTTAGGGCCCAAAACCAAACATACGGGTAAAATGACCAAACGCTTAAAAGAAGGAATGAGAATAAAACTCAATTTTTTTGTTAGTACTGTTTTTTAATAAGGTGTATTCCCTCCCCTTGCCCTAATTACAGCTAATCGGTTTTTCATAGACTGTAATAAATTTTACAATGAAATCTTGTCGTATAGCGTTCCACTCCTCTTCAGTAGCAAGTTAAGCTCTGTGAGGCTCGTAGCTCGTAGGAGCAGGACTTCTAGCTCAAACTCTTATTTTTAGCTCATTTCAGACATACTCAATCAAATTGAGATCAGGGCTACGAGCTGGCCACTCCATCGTAAAAAATCCAATGTATTCCATGTAGGCGCGAACTGTTTTAGCGACATGCGAACTGGCGTTGTCGTGTATTAAGAGAAAATCTTCTTCCATAAGCCACGCAAGCGACTTTACGTGTTCTTCTAGAACTTCTCGACGTATTGTGTAGCCGTCAACCCTCTTGATCTCGGGCCGGTTTGCGCCCAGGTGACTACAATGCCAGTTTTAGTGTCCATCATTATGCTATCTCAAAACATGCGCGATCTACCTCTAAAAGCCACACGTCTGCTTATGCAGCATTGTGGAAACCACACTGATGACTTTCTGCAGACCCTAGAGCGTCCATCATGACCACTTGAAGTCACTCTGTACTCATCAAAGAACATACCACCCGCCATTAAGGCTGGAATACACATGCTACGTAGTAGCACGAAATCATGCTAGTTTCGAGCAGCTGTCACTTAGTAGCATACAAGTAGCACGTGTGTACGAAAAGAGCGTGCTTGTTTCAAGGCATGCTACCTAATCGCAAGCCAGTCTATTTTTCGTGCTAACTAGCACGACACATAAAACCTCTTTTTTGATATTCTTTGGTTTTACTATTTTATATGTTTTTTTATCGTACTGCCACCTTTTTGTTGTTGTTGTCAGTGTCTCCAATAAAAGCCTGTAAAGCTGCGTCCTCACTAAAGTCACCCAAAACGTTCCTGTTAGGCGCGCGTCTCGGCCTCACGGAGCCGCGCGGCCCTAGTGGGAATGCGGCCAAACGTTCCTCGCGGCTCAGGCCTCGCTCATGTCCAAACTCACGAGTCACGGCCGCCCGGCTCTAGTGGGGACGCGGCTTAAGATAATGTCACTCAGGCGTGTTAAAAAGAAGTTTGAGGTCTTTGCTTTGGAGCAAATGTACACACTCGGTAAGCTTGCTACAAATGACAATACTACCTAGAAGCAAACAAGCATGCTTTTCTAGTAGCATGTGTAATTCAGGCTTTAGTCATACGTCCCATTTAAGTGTTTCCTGGTAAATTGTAGTCGGGCTTGTCGGTGAGCTATGGTCAATTTGGGACAATTTACTGGGCTATATGAAGTCGGTTCTGCTTCACCCAGTCTTCTTCTAACTGTCCACCGACTTATACTGACATTGCAAACTACTGGAAACTGTTGTCCCTGTTGAACCGCGTTCAGTTGCCAATTTCTCAAACACCTTGTCACAAGAAAGTGGTCATCATGCTCTGATGTTCTGCGTCGCCAGCCAGATCCTGGTCGCAGATTCTACCCACCGGTCTCCTGGAACCCCTGGTATACACAACAACAGAGTAGCGGCTCAAATTTAGCTATCGAGCAACTTCACTTTGATTATGGTCTGCTTCGAGCAAGGCAATAACTTTTCTGCGAGCATGGTATCCATAATTTTCCAGTAAATCCGTATGCTTCTAGACGTGATGTTATCACATTGACCTTCAGTATGCACATGATTGAAAATCCTGAAAAAACGACCTTGTTATACCTGCCGGCAAGGATACAAGTAGTGATAACACTAACGGGTGAATTTGGGGTGTTTGGTATATGGTTGTTTTTTGTAAATTACGTGAAAGTCCATAATTTTAATTTTGTGTCTGTGTAAAGCTAAGCTAGTATGCTTTCATTTTGCCTAAAGATTTGTACTCAATGTCTGTACAAATAAGAAAAAAATAGTTCTAAACAAAATTACGAGGGGTGTGCGATTTTATTGCTCTCAAGTGTAGTATTAATGGCATCAATGTATACTGTGTAACTCTTACCTCGAGCCATGTCGTATGCGCTGCCATCTGCCATAATCGGAGGCAAAGCTTTCCTGACAAGAGCTAAGGCGTTCTTTGCACATCCCATGCTCAGCTGTACATTAGCTAAGTGCATTTCAGCTGTGGCGGCTAAATGATGCAAATGGTATCCCTTCGCTAACCACAACGCTTCATTTAGTAACATTATATTTGTAGATTGAATATTACTATACGAGTGCTGGACTTGCGACATCAATATCATGGCTTTAACTCTCAGAGATACAAAGTGAAGGCTATCATCTTCAGTCTTGCAATAATCTAAGATGTCGTACAGGGACTCCAGCGCTTCGGTCGCGTCGCCCTTCAGGTAATACATCTCGGCTTTCAGAAGTTGACTCTCCCACCTATCTGAAGACGCCAACTGTCTGATACTCTGATCTGCTTCCTCCCATTTACCTGTAACGGTATATTATAAAGCGACATGAAGATCATGGAACAAGTGAGTGAGTTTATATATTTGGTCAGTATGTTTACAAGAGATGGAAAGATTGACGCAGATGTGGAAAGGAGAGTAAACGCGGGAAATAAAGTGAACGGTGCTATGCATGCGGTGGTGGGTGACCAACCAGTCGCTGTCGAAAGAGGCTCGGCTGGCTGTTCACAATGGTGTGCTGTGCTGGTGCCTACACTTAGGCGGCGTCCTAATTGGCAGCGATCGTACGATCAAACGATGCGTTCTCGTCGCACGACGAGATTAAACACACTAATTTCCCATTTGAATAAAATATATATTTTCGCTTTTAATTAAACGATAGTTTTTAAACATTTCACTGTTTTCGTGCGATCACTTGTAAGATCTATTAGGGCACACTAATGAAATTTGTGTGTTTAATCTGGGGGCGCCCTAGAAAGCCATACATTGAGCTTATTGGTGATGTTCTTCAAAAATGACAGGTGCGTAGTACTCGCAACCGGAGTGCGTGTATGACCAGATGTATGAATGTGGACGAGGCAAAAGGAGTAGGTATGTAAGGATCGTAGCAGGTGGCGTTCTGTGGTTTCTGCCTACCCCCATTGGAAAAGGGCGTGAGTTTATGTGTATGAAGATCATTTTACGACTTAAGAAATACAGATCGCGATTGGCTTAGGATCGTCATACAGACCGGCGTCGAGGGCGCGCTCGGCGTGGTAGCGCGTGGCCTGCGCGAGCGTGCGCGGCCCGCGCAGGTGCGAGGCCAGCGCGTGCGCCAGCGGCCCCAGCCCGCGCCACGCAGCCACGGCCGCCGCGCCCGCGCCTCCCAGCGCCAGCGCCTCCGTGGCGTGCCACACGCTGCCGTTGCCCACGCTGCACTCTGCACACACCACCGAGCACATTGACACAAAAAATAAGCGCGGACTTAAATAAAAATATATAAGTACACACGGCTACACATCAAGCTATACAAAACCAGTATAATCTGATCGTTCATTGTGCGAAAAGATCTAGTATAGTGAGGCCAAGATTAACTGGTTTTGTATAGCTTGATGTGTAGCCGTGTGTACATGCACACGAATAGAAAACCTCCTTCTTTTTGGAAGTCGGTTAAAAAGCAATATAGTTATCGCCTATAAGTACGTATACAACACTGTATTTATTTGAGTGCATTCTAGTAGCTTTATCAGCGCTCTACCCCGAAAAACGTTGATTTTACAGAAAAATGCAAGAGACATTTTTTGTTGATAATTTTACTAGAAACAATATTATAATGACCGCTATTGACCTCCGAGTAATAGGTCGCGAGATATTTGCGAAAAACTGATTTTCGTGACCTTTTGACCTTGATAACTTCTTTAGCCGACACGATTATTTCAATGTCGATTTTTCACATCTTCATATTTTTCCGCAGTTTGGGTTTAAAATGCCTAAAATGACTGGACTAAAAGATAGTAGAAAATATAACACTGACAGTCACCTCACACTACAAGTAAAATAAATTAAGTCTATATGTAATTCGGCAAAATAAAATCACATACTGGTGTTCAGATCAAGCAGAAGTTGGCAAGCCACCGACGCCATCTCGGTCTTCCCGTAGAGCGCCCATAACGCAGCCGTGTTGGCAAGGCCGGCCATCGTGAGGTCGGTCATCGAGTGCAGGTAGTTGATGGAGTCGCCTCTCATGATGACCTGTTAATATTACAGTATTACATGCTTGGGCACCCGTTTTATTATGAAACTTTAGCAGTTTTTACTGAATATATCCGGTTCCATAGTGCCTCGTTGATCTAACCGTCGCAAGCGAGTGCTGAGCATGGGGTCCTGAGTTCGATCCCCGGGTCGAGGAAAGGGTTGTTGGATTTTCCAACATGAGTTTCTCGGAAGCAGCCACGGAGTCTGGATTGTTGCCCGGTTGATGGCAATAGGCTCGCCCCCTATTACATGGAACTTAATCATAACTAGTGAACTGTGGTACTCTGCCTAACCCTTAGGGGCTTACAGGCGTGATAGTATGTTATTTCCAGTTCATTAGTCAATCTGTGGTGGGCATCTTACTTGGAATATATACGCAGGCCTTGCGCCATTGACAGCGGCGTGTTGAGCGAGCAGCTGCGCGGCCGCGGCCGTGTGGCGCGGGTGTGAGGGCGCGGGCGCGGGCGGTGCGGCCAGCGGGGCGGCGGGCGCGCCGGGCGGGGGGTCGCGCGGGGCCCGCGTCAGCAGCGCGGCCCGGCGCGCGCGCCCGCCCGCCAGCGCGCCCCACGTGGCGGCGCCCACGAGGCAGGCGTAGTCCGCCGCCTCCTGTGCGCGCGCCAGTGCTTCCCGTACCGCCTCCATCGCCACTGACCTATGCGCACACAAATGCAATACATCAAAATGTATAACATTCCACAGGGTAGGATCATCATCATCGTTTCAATCGAGAGACGTCCACTGCTGGACATAGGCCTCCCCCAGGTGTCGCCATGACACAATGACCGGTCCCGTGCAACCTCCACCAGGTCGTCGGTCCACCTAGAGGGAGGCCTTCCAACGCAACGTCTTCCGGTTCGCGGTCGCCATTCCAGAACTTTCCAGCCCCATCGGCTATCCTTTCTGCGAGTAGTGTGCCCTGCCAACTGCCACTTAATTTTGGCAATTCTTTGGGCTATGTCGGTAACCTTGGTTCTCATGTGGATGTCCTCATTTCAGATTCGATCACACAAGGAAACTTCGAGCATAGCCCTCTCCATTGCTCTTTGGATTACTTTGAGCTTTCTGATGAGGCCCATTGTGAGCGACCACGTTTCGGTCCCGTATGTAATCGTATGTAATCGGATACCGCGCAACTTCCCGAACGCTCCCCTACCGAGTCGTATTCGACGATTGGCCTCTTTCTCGAAGTTAGAGTTACCCAACTGGTCCGTTTGTCACAGGTAGACATAATCGTCCACAACTTCGAGTGTAGAGTCTCCGATCTTGATAGGAGGTAGGATGCAGAGTAAAATCTTGGTTATTATTTTCTCGAATCTTTACTTCAGTCAGCACAACTATTCCAAATACAGTAGTTTCTGTACGTTTTTTATATGTTTTTTTTTTATTGATATTTGTTGAGCTATTGTTTCTCACCTGTGGCCGAAATGAGTATGCATCGCGGCCCTATTTAGAGCTGCGTAACGAAAGTTTTTGTTCCTATCATTGCCTGTATTGTTCCCCGACGAATTGAATACGGTGCGATCAAAGTAATTATACAACGAGTCCTGGGCACCACTGAATTCCTTTGTCCGGATACAGTTGAGGAAACTGAGAAAATGCTGAAAAAATTAATATAGATTACAAATTGAACGTAGGCCACTTTTTAATCTCACTAGTAAGTATTATAAAAAGCCCATATTTATTTTAAGAAGCTATAACTGGAAAACTAACAAGAATCGCAGAACAGAAATGAGGTATTTTCGAATACTCCTAGGCATGGGAAATGTCATTTTTGATGTCATTATCTGGACAACCCAGTATTTAGTCATAGTTCCTAATTTTTATTATTTTCACACTTTGCATGGGTACTTACTATATCAGGGTATTCAGGTATATCATTAATTATTTGTATAATCGTCTTCTGTAACTGTCTGGGTGGCATCGCTTTTTTCTCATTGATTTGTAACAAATTAGCTTGCTGGGCTGTGAATAGTTCAGCTTGCTTTCTGGACCACTGGCCTTCTTCAAAACTGCTGAAATCATAGAAAAGAGATTAAATTATTTTATGTTTAGCTTTTGGATACAGATGACGAAAATGCTCAACAATAAAGGTTTATTACAGATTTTGAACAATACTGTAACTCACTTATCTCTGTCTATTATATTCATTCGCATGGACAACTCCAATGGTTTAGATTCCTCAGGTACTGGTGATGTAGATGTGGTTTGCTGCTCCATGTTGTTTAATTTCTGAATAAATATAAGTTTGAAAATAAATAAACTAGGATGAAGGGGAAAATTCAATAAATCATATTTTTTCAATAGTAAGTTACCTCTTTGCTCAAGGATCTCATCATCAAGCCAGGTCTGCCTCTCTGATAATACAGACAAAATGACTTGTACAGTGATACCACTTGCACAAAAGTTAATCTATCTAAGTGTAATAATATTCTTCTTAAATATAGTCCTGCAAGTTAAGATTGGTACATTTATTATTTTATCAAGTAGCTGCATCTGCAGTGAAAAAGTCTGTAAGTCATGCCGGGCCAGTCCACCGAATATTGAAATGAACAAAAGGAAAAATATTGTTTATTGTGGATTATTGGTAAATTACTTTACTAAATGTGAATTGCTGAAACGATTTTTTTACTGTTTACTAAATTTTTTGAATATTTTCTGTAAATTACTTTCTCTTTACATTAAATACCACTTTTTGATATGAGTGATAAAGTGAAAAGGGCCGGAAAAATTATAGTGTTGCTCGACTTCAGTTTGCTCGAAACTGTGCTTCATGGACTCTGGAGGACTGGAATAAAGTATTGTTTTCTGATAAAGCTAGAACCTCTTTATGTGAAGAGGATCGACGCCGGTGAGTGCTGCGAAGACCATGGGAACGCTTTGTGGAAGTGTGTTTCGAAGAAATCACTCCTTTTGGCAGAGGCTCCGTTATGTTTTGGGCAGCAATTAATTCGACGGAGAGTAAGTTTTCATAGAAAATGGAACATTAAATGCACTCCGGTAGATAATGGAAGTCCTAATTCCATATGCACAACACACATTGACTCCACTTGGGGAAGATTCCATTTTGATGGACCACAGTTGGTTGCCCGCACCGTTTTGGTGACATGGAAGCATACATGCAAGGAGTCGGGATCCGTCGTTTAGATTGGCCAGCTCGAAGTCAGTGCAACCTGCTCCACAAAACATCAGGGAGCTAAAAACAGTCATTGCAGGAGAGTGGGAACGTATGTATTCCTCAAAATGTTTTTTTTTTTTTTTTTGAAAAAGCAAAGTGGATAGCATGCCCAGAAAGATACTCAAATCAACCTTAGAATGTAAACCTTCGGCGTCCGTTTTTTTTTTGCAAGGGTGTATATCCACACATACAAACTTTCACCTTTATAATACATAATAGTGTGATAAATTACACCAGATATTTAAACAGATGGAAAAAACAAAAATGCAAGCAATAAATAAAATAATATGTTTTACCTAAGACACTGTATCTCGCCATAATACAAGGATTTGATTCAATCATCAGCTTGTCGATGGTTGAAGTAACACAGTCTGTCAGAGCACTAACTCCGTTAACATATATGTTCTGAAGACGGACACAAAAGTTTTGTAGGTGGACACTCAGTAGATTATAACGCCCATCAGTGAGTAGGGCCTCCAATTCTTTAAACTCCATATCTGGGCACTACAACAATAAAAGGTTATAAGCAAATCATGTATCTTAACTTGGCTGGTGAGGTTCATCATCTTCCTGCCATCCCATTCTGTTTAGGGTCAGCGCAACACGTTTTTCTTCTTCCATTCGTCCCTGTTACACGTTACGGTGGCATTAACTCCTTTCTCTTTCATATCAATCTTCACACAACCCATCCATTTTTTCTTTGGCCTTCCACTCTCTCTCTATCTCCAACTTGGGTGTGATGTTGTTAAGTGTACAATAAATCATCGGCTAAATAAATTGAGATAGAATTGCAATTTAATACCTGAATTAATTTGAGAGCAAGCATACAGAAGTCCTTTCTATATTTAGCTGCCACAGTGCAATCTATCATCCTGTTTGCTGAAATAATATTATAATTAAATTATGTGTACAATCTTCAAACTACATAATTTATACAGTTCCTTTAGAACAAAAGGACGGGGCCAATTGTAGAAAAAAATCCGCCCATAAAACGACCTACTGACCAAAATTGTAAATAAATCATATCATCCACTAAACATAAATCTTCAAATGCTTACCTTCAATTTTCAACAGTCCATATTCTCTTATAAAAGCTACTACTGCTATTTTGTGAGGAGTTATATTTTCAATATTACCCTTGACATTAATAAGTTTCATAAAATCTGTATTTTCACTACCTAAATCCATTTTCAGGAAAATTACTCCCAAACACTGCCAAATAGTGCCAAATTACTTTTTATTAGTCATTGCCTTAAAGGGGTGTCAAGACATGACAAAGTGAATAAACTTTTTGGTGTCAACTGTCAAATGAAATTAAAAAAAAACGAACAGCCTAACCACAGACAAAGTATAAAAGTAAAAAACTAAAACCCGACTACGACAAAAAAAACGACGCTGAAAAAGTATGAAACAAGATTTTCAAGATAGAACAAAAAGAAAAGCCGTAGTCACACGGTATTAAAGAATGACGCTGAAAAAGTATGAAACAAGATTTTCAGGATAGAACAAAAAGAAAAGCCGTAGTCACACGTTATAGGTTTTTTACTTTTTTTTAAAACAATTTTGGTGTTAAATATTTTTTTTGACTCTTGACTTTTTGTCCGATAAAGGGCGTGATTTTAAATTTGAGCAATATTTTGGAAATGTACAAGTGAGGCCCTTTTAAATGATACCAAACACGGCGTGTTTATCTCCATTTTTATTTTTTAAGCCTTACTTTTTGTCCGCTAGAGGCTTCGATCAATAATAGTACTAGATTAAGCATCAGGAACAAAACTAAGTCGCTCAAGTGGCCACGTTTGCACACACGTAAACATCTACATAACATCTTAGAAAAAAGTTCAATATTATTAACAACTTCAGATGATTATAAACCTTAACACTTAAACATAACGTTTAATTATCATTGTAAAGTATATTTATTTAAGCCCTTTCATCGGAGAAAGATTAGAAGCAAAACATTTTAAATGTCGCTTCAAAGTAAAAAGTCATCAGTACAAAAATATTCATTCTAAAATGAAACTTAAACTCTAAGCAATAAGGTTAAAAGCATTTTGTGTACAATGTCGTGCTTATTCTATTGTGGAACTAGCGTTCCCTGTTCAAGAATACGATACAATAGTTGGTGCGTTGTAGCAAACATTGGCCAAACAATTATAATATTCGCTGATTTAATTATATTTACAGTTTAATTACGTTTAAATATTATGAAAAAGCACATAATGATATTAAATTACCGAAACAAAGATATTACTTCCAAAACCTTGGTGTTACGGTGGTTATTTACGCAGTTTTTGAACGTATACTGCGGCATTTTGACGTCTTAATGTTGGCTATGATTGGACCATACTAATTTGAAATAAGACCACAAATACGTTTGTGGTCTTATATTTCGGGCCGTTTTTGAAGCGCTTACCGGGAATCTAGTACATTATTGATCGAAGGCTAGAGGGCGCCAAATCGCTTTTTGTGACACGTCACGTAGCCTATGTTCAGCGGAAAATTAAGACGGTTCTAACGATACCTCATATGTCGAGTTCCGTTATGTAGATTAGAAGCTATGAGGGAACAGATGAAGATACACACATTCATACATACAAACATACATACATACATAGCCAGTCAAAATCATAACCCACCTTTGGCTTTGCCGTAGTCGGGTAAAAACAAACAATGTCACCAAGGAACTTATACATACTAACTGGAATGTACACGTGCAACTCATAAGCGTTCCGAGCGAGACTACCTCGAATGTGGATGTCATCTCCTTCTAGTAGGGTATCCCAAAATTGTGTACTTACTTTTGGGACAGTTATTATTATGGTTTAACTTTCTAGCACCCAGCTCCTCGCTTTACATTGGTAAAAATTTGAAAAAAACTGCAATGGAATAGGTTTATGATGACAAAGAAAAATAAATTTATTTGTAGGATACGGTAGTCACATGGTGCAAAATAAATAACTTGATACTAAAATATGAACATTTTTTAGTATCTTAATTTTAGTTATTTTTGTATGCACATAAACCTAACCCTGACTTACATACACTCTAATAAAACTAACATCCTAAAAAAACACAAGTGCAAGTCGGACTTGCACAGGAACTATTCCGTATCATCGACCAAACTTTGCAGTTGGAATGTATATGTGCAAGTCTGCCTTAGGCTTTATGTTTTGAAGCCTCCTTTTTATACCTTTTGTCTATTTTTTGATACTTATTGTTTATGTATTTCTGATTGACTTATTACACTTTTGTTCTCACTACCAAGAACCAGCGATTTTTATTTCGGTAGTTAATAGTATATTTAACCATACATTGCAACTACAATTAATGTTAAGTTTGTACGCATAATATTGAGATTTTCCTTGTTATTTACCATAGACTTCTTTTAGGTTTTCTTGTAATCAAAAAGTAAATAAAAAGTGTTGAACTACTTTCTGTATTTTTTCAAAATGGGCTTAGTAGTTTCGGAGATAAGGGAGGGAATGGTAAATCTTCATCTATTTTCTTAAATATCTATAAAAGTGTTTATTTTAAAATTATTAAAAAAATAAATTTACTATCCTCACAATAAGCCTTTTCATTTGATATGTCACATGGCACAGTTTCATTTGATTCACGGGACTAGGAAAACTTAGATGCAACAACGAGCAAAACGAGCTTGGGGCTTACTTTTTTATAAACCACTCAAGAGTTGGAGCCCCGCGAGGCGGGGCCTCCATCGACCAAGCCTCCTTCAACTGCGCCATATTTGTGTGCGTTTCGACTGCGCGGCCATGACGTTTTTTCTAAAAAAAAACTATGCCAAGATTATGTAAAAGTTGATTCCCAAAACCATTGTCAAATTTATGGTTGCAAAGTTGAAAGGGTTTGAACGTGGCCGCGCCATCGAAACGCAAAGAACCGCGATGGCACGGCCACGTTCAAACCCTTCCAACTTTGTAACCATAACTTTGACAAATTTATGGTTTTGGGAATCAACTTTTACGAACTTTTACATAATCTTGGCATAGTTTAAAAAAAAAAAAAGACATACCAATCGAATTGAGAACCTCCTCCTTTTTGGGAAGTCGGTTAAAAAACGTCATGGCCGCGCGGTCGAATCGCACACCCATATTTTGAGGTTAGGTTACAATAATTTATTTTTCTCAAGAATGGTGCGTGCCAGGGCACAGCGCGAGCGGGTAGTCCCCTCTCCCTTCTCCTGCCTAACGATACTATATTTTAAGTTTCATTCTAATAGCGTTTTAATAGTTTTTATTTTGTTGTCATATGGCGAATTGGCGAATGCTGTGTATACCTATTACAGACTTACATACTATTAGGTTGTAATATTTTATATAAGCTTTTTACTATGTATTGCTTTTGGTGTACCTAATAAATAAATAATAATAATAGTAATAATCTAACCTAAAACGACGAGGGGTGGGGATGGTACAGGGAGTAGCTCCCGTCACCCTCTCCCACTCATCCCTCCCCGCCTCATAAATCGATGGTCCATAACAAATTTTAACCTTTTTTTTTTTTGGTGGGTGGAAAACCATCGAATGACCCCCCCCGCTCTTGGGCAGAGCGAAGGGGAGTGTCAGACTTCTACTGACTAAAAACCGAACCCATGTTCCTTCTTTGCCCTTGTGCCGAGGCCACGTTTTTTTTAATTTTAACCTGGATTTGATTTGAGACTATTGCGTCAGAAAAAAAGGTTGAATCAATAGTTGCCGATAAATGGAATAATTAAAATATAAGACAGAATTAAATTCTTGTTTTCGAGAAGTTATTTTAGGGGAGCAGCTGTGGCCCATTGGTGGCGGCCCCGACTTACGAACAGTAAGTCATGGGTTCGAACCCAAGCAGGTGCATTACTCTGTGTATGTAATTTATTTCATCACCGCAGCTCTCAAAACGGTGAAGGAAAACATCGTGAGGAAACCGGCATGTCTTAGAAGCAAAGAATTCGAAGACATGTGACATCTGCCATCCCTCTCCTAGAGAGGAGGCAGGCCATAGGGCAATTCGGGCAAATGCCCGATGGGCCGGATGGTTGATGGGCCGGTGTGGCTGATTGGCGGCCGACTTTCTTTTGATAATTAAAAAATAAACGGTCGAAAGCAGGTTAAGTCTTGGCGCTTGTCAGCCAGTGGAAGGTTCCAGTGAGTCGGAACCGGATGCCGCATAGTTCACGGTGAGTCGGAACTGTCTGCGGTGATGCCCCAGTGAGTCGGGGTGATGCTGCATATTAGCTCCAGTGAGTCGGGGTGATGCTGCGTATGCTCCAGTGAGTCGGAGTGTGCAGTGCTGTGTAGTGGCTGGCTGCTGCGTCGACCAGGAGAGAAGGGCGTCTCTGCTTGCTTACCGGCCGAAGTGCAGTGTGCTGTGCCAAGGTCGCTGATGAGGCTGGGGGTGATGACCAGGAATGTGCTTCCGCTGCATGCTGGTGGTCAGGATACCCCATGAAGCCGTGGCTGCTGGCTGACGGTATGACTCACTGCTCGAAGGCGAAGGGGAAGTGGTGACGACGTCTGAAGTAGTTGCACGAAGGCTGCGCTGACGTTCATGCTCGGGGTCACCAGTTTGGGGGTATGAGGAACAGGGTGTAAAGCTCCTCATCCCCCATAGAAAAGGGAGGATCCTCCGACCGGATGGGTGTTGTGTCCGGCGGGCTAACTGCCCGACATATGTAAGTCGGGGTGATGCTGCATATTAGCTCCAGTGAGTCGGAGTGATGCAGTGCTGCGTTGTGGCTGGCTGCTGCGTCGACCAGCAGGGCTATTGTGTATCTTTTAATGACAGTGGATAACTTATAAATGTCTATCAAATAACTGTCAAATGGTGAGTTTTTAAGAAAAAAATGTACCAAACCATAACCAATTTACAGTTAATCTATGGACATTTCTGATAGCCACTGACGTTAAAAAGATACGCAATAGGGGGGCAGGAGAGAAGTGTGTCTCTTGCTGACCGGCCGAAGTGCAGTGTGCTGTGCCAAAGTCGCTGATGAGGCTGGGGGTGATGTCCAGGAATGCGCTTCCGCTGCATGCTGGTGGACAGGATACCCCATGAAGCCGTGGCTGCTGGCTGACGGTATGACTCGCTGCTCGAAGGCGAAGGGGAAGTGATGACGACGTATGAAGTGCTTGCACGAATTCTGCGCTGACGTTCATGCTCGGGGTCACCAGTCTGGTGGTATGAGGAACAGGGTGTAAAGTTCCTCATCCCCCATTGAAAAGGGAGGATCCTCCGACCGGACGGGTGTTGTGTCCGGCGGGCTAACTGCCCGACAGTTGTAAGTCGGGAACTCCTATATAGGCTTATGTCGCGGATAATGTTCATAGCGCGATGTAGGATTTTCTGTCGATCCTTGTTAGTACGCAGGTGTTGCGATAGATGTCGCTAGTCGCCACAAATTCTTCGATTGAAATAAGTTATTAGTAAACTAAAATATTTACTGCCGCTAGAAACTTACTCATTTCCTTTAAACCAACGCGCCCGGTTCGTACCTTGAACCTTGCGAGATTTTTTAACACTAAGGCTCACTTTTTCTGCCCCTGGTGTCCTCTATCTCGTCAATCTTGACTTTTTCTGTCAACCAAGTAACACTTTCTGGAGCTGCATCAGGGAGGCACTCCGGTATCACCGGGTGCCGGCCTACCTTCGTCGTGTAGTCGGGGACTACCTGTCCGACAGGACGGTAATCTACCCTGGTCAAAACGGAGAATGGAACCGGCGAGAGATGTCGTGCGGTGTTCCACAGGGTTCGGTTCTGGGGCCGCCCCTGTGGAACATCGGTTACGACTGGGTGCTGCGTGCCGACCTCCCTGACGGCGTCAGCGTCGTCTGCTACGCGGACGATACGCTGGTGCTGGCACGGGGAGAGTCGCACGAGGCGGCGGCCGAAAATATGACACGCGGGGTTGAGATAGTCGTGGAGAGGATCCGGCAGCTGGGACTCGAGGTGGCGCTTCACAAGTCCGAGGCCATGTGCTTCCATGGGCGTGGGAATGTGCCACCGTCGGGATCCCAGCTAACGGTGGGAGGGGTTCCCATCGGCGTCGAGTGTACTATAAAGTACCTCGGACTCGTCCTCGACAGCCGGTGGTACTTCGTGGAGCACTTCCGACGTTTGGCTCCCAGACTGGAGCGGGCCGCGGCTGCCTTTAGGTGGCTCTTGCCCAATCTGGGGGGGCCTAACGCCTCCTGCCGTAGGCTGTATGCGGGGATCGTGCGGTCCATGGCCCTTTACGGGGCCCCGGTGTGGGCGCGTGCCGTGAGGAAGCGGGCCGTCCACTACCTGAACGCGCCCCAAAAGGTCATGGCCGTAAGGCTTGTCCGCGGGTACCGCACGATCTCCCGCGAGGCGGCGAATCTCCTTGCCGGATTGCCGCCGTGGGATCTGGAGGCGATAGTCCTCGCGCGCCTACATGAGTGGCGCGCGGAGGCGCTACACCGGGGGGCCACTCTGCTGCCGCGGCACATTGCTGCGCGGCGGACAGACCTCCGGTGCGATCTCATGGCGGCATGGAGACAGCGACTGTCGCAACCCCGTGCAGGGCACGCCACGATAGTGGCGGTAAGTCCCCTCTTTGAGGAGTGGCTAGAGAGGAGCCACGGCGCCCTCACCTTCCGTCTGACGCAGGTCCTCACCGGACACGGATGTTTCGGGAGGTACCTGCACCGAATCAGGCGGGAGGAAACGCCCGGATGCTTCCACTGCGAGGATCGACCGGAGGACACGGTGGAGCACACTGTGGAGGTGTGCCCTGCTTGGGCGGAGCCCCGCCGTGTTCTCGTAGCGGCGATCGGCGGCGGCGACCTCTCGCGTCCGGCCCTGGTGCAAGCCATGGTCCGGGGCGAGGAGGAATGGGACGCCGTCGCCTCCTTCTGCGAAGCAGTGATGCTAGCGAAGGAGGTGGCGGAACGAGAGAGGGAGCGAACCTCTCAACGTCCCAGCCGCCGCGGAAGGCGCGGAAGGCGCTCCGGGCGTCGGGGGCCACGTGATGGCTTCCGGCCACCGTAGACGCGGGCCTGTGGACGGTGAGTAATGGGCTAGCTCGCCGTCCGGCCGTCGTCATGACGGCAACAGACCGTGTCGGCGGCGCGTTCGTGTTCCACGCGCGCCTCAAAGATATGTCAGCAAGGAGGGGCCCGCAAGGGCCGACGCCCGTCGGGGCCGCGGATTTTAGTACTAGATGACGTGGCCTCGGCACAAGGGCAAAGAAGGAACATGGGTTCGGTTTTTAGTCAGTAGAAGTCTGACACTCCCCTTCGCTCTGCCCAAGAGCGGGGGGGGTCATTCGATGATTTTCCACCCACCAAAAAAAAAAAAAAAAAAAAAAAAGGGTTAAGATTTTTGAGCTCGCTTCACTCGCTTTTAGAGTCCTAAGTTCTTTTAGTTTTTTGACTTTTTGAATATCTCTTCAGAATTAGTAACTTCGGCTTTTATTATATCAAGTATTTTAGATTCTTAGAAGAACTTCAGCTGCAGCCGTGACTAGTAATCTTAACCCTTGAAACTTTATTTTGTCACAGTCGGCCGAGCAACTACAATATGTCAAAAAAATTCTAAACTGCCTAGGGCACGTTGTAAAAAACGTCGAGCTCGCTTGGACTTCTGCTTTCTTTGCGATTGAATTTTACTGTAAAATGACACGGTCTGACAAGTGACATGCCTGGAAAACGCTGCGAGACGATGTATGATAGATAATTAATAATAATAATAATAATATTCCACAACTATCACACTATAATTGTCCAAGCTTAGATCTTCGCTCAATATCAGTTACAATGAAGGCGTATCTGTTGAGCTGAGCTATTATTATCAGTTATACATACCACCTCTCGCACGCTGTCGCATCTGTCCAGACCTTACAGTGCGATCAAATTATCTTGGCAGCTCTGAACATAGGCCTTGCGAAATTTTACGCATGTAAACTTGGGAATAAAACTGTTATTGCCAGATAAACCAATACTTAAACGATCAGAAAATATCTAATTTAAACAGTGAGAAATACAAATAAAATAAATATCATATCACATATAAACATTCGTTGTAACAAAATGACCTGCACGAAGTTCGGAGCTGCCAAGATAATTTGATCGCACTGTACGAGAAACATAACTTGGAGAGATCTCTCTGAAAATCACTCACTCGCCGTCAGAATGATTTCAGTGGGGAGAACATCCACAACATGTGAAGCTATACAGAGGCACTTGACAAAAAAACCGGTTTGATTTTGAAAACCTGAACGACTTCAGTCCAGATGATCTTTATTTTTATACTGGTGTGAGTCACCAACAATTCAATGCCATTTTAGAAGAAACTTCATCTTCACTAGAAAATTCCAACTCAAACCATTGAGGTATAATGTACTACGTACTAGAGGAGACGCCTCAACTAGATTTTTTGTAACACACGTTGCGGTCCGTGGACTGCACTTCATTTAGTCTATGCCGAGCGGTTGCTGCGACATGACATATTTGAGTGAAGTTTTCTTGTCTAAATTATGCGTTCGTGTGCATTTAGATACTGTAGAAATAATTCAATTATATGTAATTAAAAGTCAAGGAGTGACTTTTTACCAGTATTATCTTTAAAACACACATAATTTAATTATATTTTTTCCATTGCAATATGTCATCGCGGCGGCCATTTTTACGTGAATGTCAAAGAATAAAATGCTCAGACCAGACACTATCGACGTATTCTGTACCGTATGCTTGGCCACGAATCCTCTACATGCGAGTCGAAATTGATAGTAGGTTGTATAATATTTGCTTATGTATCAAGACAATTAATAAAAAAATTAAAATGTGAAGATTGCATTGATAGTTTGACTATACTTTATACTTCCACTTCACACATCTATCATAGGTACACACGGCTACACATCAAGCTATACAAAACCAGTTAATCTTGGCCTCACTATACTAGATCTTTTCGCATAATGAACGATCAGATTATACTGGTTTTGTATAGCTTGATGTGTAGCCGTGTGTACGTTATTTAATACGGCAAAGTGGTCTTGCCCTGAAATGTGATTTTAGTTATATGTCCGTAAACACCGTAAAGCATTTAATTAGGAAAAAAGTATTTGCAAATTTGAATCAACATTCACTGAATCAGCCATCAACATTCAATCACAGATAAAATAAAAATTATTGTTCCAGTTTAAGTAAATTTGTATTTATTTTCTAAGTACATACGTACAATATCAAGTAGGCAGAATAATAACATTATGTCGCATCTGCACGTATTAATAGTAATCTATGAGAACATGACACCCCTCGCCTGCCCCGCTGTCATCAAGTGCGCGCACATTTTTTGTTTGAAATAGCTTCTCTAGTACGTAGTACATTATACCTCAATGACTCAAACACTATCTTGGGGATCTATTTATGCAAGATGAGAAGCGGTGAACCAAACCGAAGACTAACATCAATTTCTGGGATGGCTAAATCCACTATCCAATTAAAAATACGAGTAGCGTGAGCATTTTTGTTCATACTTATTCCAGTTAGTACATAATTTCCTTGGCTGAGACTAAAGTTCGTTGACACCCGTCTACCAATGTATTTCAATATTTCAAAACGATACGAAAAATGTAAAGGAAGTACTTTTTGGCCAATACCATATTCAGGCGTTCAAAATCAAATCCCAATGACATTCACAAAAGACAAAAAACGACGCTGAAAAAGTATGAAACAAGATTTTCAGGTTAGAACAAAAAGAAAAGCCGTAGTCACACGGTATTAAAGTGTTTAGGTTGGTACCTATAACGTGTGACTACGGCTTTTCTTTTTGTTTTAACCTGAAAATCTTGTTTCATACTTTTTCAGCGTCGTTTTTTTGTCGTAGTCGGGTTTTAGTTTTTTACTTTTTTTTATTTAAACAATTTTGGTGTTAAATATTTTTTTTTACTCTTGACTTTTTGTCCGCTTGAGGGCGTAATTTTAAATTTGAGCAATATTTTGGAAATGTACAAGTGAGGCCCTTTTAAATGATACCAAACACGGCGTATTTATCTCCATTTTTATTTTTTAAGCCTTACTTTTTGTCCGCTAGAGGGCGCCAAACCGCTTTTTGTGACACGTCACGTAGCCTATGTTCAGCGGAAAATTAAGACGGTTCTAACGATACCTCATATGTCGAGTTCCGATAAGTAGATTAGAAGCTATGAGGGAACAGATGAAGATACACACATACATACATACATACAAACATAGCCAGTCAAAAACATAACCCTCCTTTGGCTTTGCCGTAGTCGGGTAAAAAGAGGTGATAGACTCCACTATAATACGAGAAATAGGGACCAACTATATAGTTCAACCAGGTTTCAGGCTAGCTAAAGTAGACTCATCTTTCATGGGGCACTGTTTAAAATGTTACATTACAAAATACCCCCTCACATTCTTCAACTGAATGAGACAAAATTTAAATATTGTATATGTAGGCAAGCTTACTATAAGTTGGGGGATTACATTGATGATAAAAATGCTTGGCTCAATGCTGGTCCTGCTCCACAACCAGGGCAAATAAATCGATTATCATGTGAAGTTATTATAGAAGCTGCAGAAGATTGTAAAAATATCTTTTCATTGTAGAGATTCAATATCTTAATATTAATAATTGCAATGTGTGAGTACTATGTACTATAAAGCCACTTTTTACATTTTCATTCGAACGAAGCGCTTTGCCAAGTCCTTTATTATGCGCACAGCCAAGGACTGGAATTCCCTGCCTGCGTCAGTTTTTCCGAGTTCATATAACCCTAATCTATTTAATTCGCGAGTAAACGGGCTTCTTCTGGGTAAGCTCGTTTCATCGTCGACATCATCTCTGCCCTTAGGGTAAGATTGAGGTCAAGAGCAAGCCCATTTATAATAAAAAAAAAAAAAAACGTGTGGCACTCGGAGACTGCCGCGGTAAAGCTATTAGTCCAAGATCCCAGGGCCGCCAGACGTCACGTATTTTCTGACGAAGGAAATGTGGGCGATTGAGTAGTGTTAGTATGAACTAAGAACACACTACTACCAGCTAGCTTGCTTGGACGGCCAATTTTCAGGTATCAGGTCATCAAGGTACATACAAAAATTACTTACTTCACGTATTTTCTCCAAGCTGATTTTTACGTATATGTTAGGCAATATCCTTAAAAATAAATCGCAAATACTCCCAGACATTTTCCGTCGGCCGTATTGCTTAACAGACGCTTTAATTAAAGAATACATAAACTCCTAATGTTTTAATACTTAAAGCTAATTGATCGGGTTATTGCCATGCTATATTGGGCAGGCGCTCCAACATGCACCCGAGTGGTCAAAGCAACGTTTTCAACAAAATTCTGAAGACAGGCAATGGACAGATCCTGTTGAATGCCCACCGAATGAGTCCAGTGGAGGTCTGTATGTCAGCCACACGAGCGATGCCATGCGTTCTCGGGTAAACAGTCACAATACGTTTAAGTCTAAACTTTTTGGGAACTATAAAGCGTCCGATAGGCAAAACGGCCGCTAGAAAGTGTCTGGGAGTGTTGGCAACTTATTTTTAACCGACTTCCCAAAAAGGAGGAGGTTCTCAATTCGATCGGTATGTTTTTTTTTTTTTTTTCTATGTATGTACACCGATTACGCTGCGATTTATGATCCGATTTACGTGATTCTTTTTTAGTTTGATGCGGAATAGTTGCCATTTGGTCTCATAAAAATTTAGCATGGTTCGGCCCAGTACTTTTCATTTTATGACCACTTTTTTATAATTTATGAACATTTTTCGTTCGTTTTTTTATGTGTTTTCGCGAATAACTTCGTCGTTTATGAACCAATTTTGATGATTCTTTTTTTATTGGAACGGAGATATTTCAAGAGGGGTACCATGATATGGAAACCAGATCCTGGTGATGGAATCCCAGAGAAATAGAGGGCAACCCTCAAACATAGGCACGTTTTACGTGTTTCGTGCTTTTTCTGATACTATACAAGCATAGGTTTCATAGTAAATATTTCTATGAAACAACTAAAAATTAAAAAATAAAAACTTTTTTGCAAAAAAAAAACAACCGACTTCAAAAACACCAAAAAGTGAAAAATAAACTTCAAAAGAAAAATCAGCTTCTGAAGTCGGTGGCAAAAAAAGCCAAATCAAACAAACAAATGACACCGACTTCAGAAGCTGATTTTTCTTTTGAAGTTTATTTTTCACTTTTTGGTGTTTTTGAAGTCGGTTGATTATTTTAAGGATATTGCCTACAATATACGTAAAAATCAGCTATCAGAAAATACGTGAAGTTAGTAATGTCCTGAGGCCTGATACCTGAAAATTGGCCGTCTAAGCAAGCTAGCTGGTAGTCGTGCGTTCTTAGTTCATACTAACACTACTCAATCGTCCACATTTCCTTCGTCAGAAAATACGTGACGTCTGGCGGCCCTGGGATCTTACTCTATATTGCATGGCATTTTTTATCAACTTATGCAATTAATAATTATTTAATTTGACAACCTCAGTTGACAACCTTGTTATTTTCCGTAACCATAGCAACCTGGTTGAAAATATTTTCGTTACGGAATTTCACGCTCAAGGCCCGCGGCATTAAAAAAAGTTATATTTTAGTGACGTTGCCCTGGTGGCTGAGAGAATGTCATGCTCACTCAAATGTCTCGCTGATGGTGGCGGGTGTGTCAGATCATTTAGTTCCCTTCAAAATGGTTGAGTTGAATGGTGCTGATCCATGCGTCATGTTCGTGAACGGGCGCTGTCAGTGGAGACTGGTCATCTTTTTTGCCATGGTTTATTAAATATTTATAAAGTGCAATACGTCATTACGAAAGTTACAACGTCGAATCACACTGCGCCGAATGTTTGCGACAACGAATACTGTGAGTACGAAAGCACGCAGCGACGAATCACGTTACAACGAATGCACGACACTTCGAATTACGGAACAACGAATGCACGTTACAACGAAAATCATCACAACAAAACAGTAAAACAAAATCAATTTTTTTTTACTACTTTATTTATGCATCGGTTAATAGGGTTGTTGACTAATTTTTGGAATCGCTTTTATTTTATAGATAGACCCTATACGCAAAAAAAAATATTAACGGAAAAATTATGACATATAAACATCCACCCGCAATGAATTCAGTTTATCCGTGATCATGGTGCTTGTAACAGCGCCGAAATATCGGGAACTCGAAACAATAATCAAACATGGTAAATATCCCGTTGATATTAATAGTAATATTGTATTAAGCTAGTTAATCAATTCTATTATAGCAGGACTTCTTTTACTGAAAATGTACTTTAAGAACTAATGTAATCTCGAAAAAGAAACAAAAACAAGAAAATTATTTTTGTAATACACATTGAGGTATAATGTACTACGTACTAGAGAAGCTATTACAAACAAAAAATGTGCGCGCACTTGATGACAGCGGGGCGGGCGGGGGGTGTCATGTCTCATAGATTACTATTAATACGTGCAGATGCGACATAATGTTATTATTCTGCCTACTTGATATTGTACGTATGTACTTAGAAAATAAATAAAAATTTACTTAAACTGTAACAATAATTTTTATTTTATCTGTGATTGAATGTTGATGGCTGATTCAGTGAATATTGATTCAAATTTGCAAATACTTCTTTCCTAATTAAATGCTTTACAGTGTTAACTAAAATCACATTTCAGGGCAAGACCACTTTGCCGTATTAAATTACGTACCTATGATAGATGTGTGAAGTGGAGGTTTATAGTATAGTCAAACTATCAATGCAATCTTCACATTTTAACTTTTTTATTAATTGTCTTGATACAGCAAATATTATACAACCTACTATCCCTAATTTTGACTCGCATGTAGAGAATTCGTGGCCAAGCATTGAATACGTCGATAGTGTCTGGTCTGAGCATTTAATTCTTTGACATTCACGTAAAAATGGCCGCCGCAATGACGTATTGCAATGGAAAAAATATAATTAAATTATGTGTGTTTTAAAGATAATAGTTACATTTACTGGTGACTGGAAGTCGGTGAAGTCACTCCTTGACTTTTACTTATATTTATTGAATTATTTCTACAGTATCTAAATGCACACGAAGGCATATTTAGACAAGAAAACTTCACTCAAATATGTCATGTCGCAGCAACCGCTTGGCATAGACTGGCGACGGTGCGGCGCGATCGCCGCAGTTGAACGAGACAAAGTAGGAATTTACGGTGTCTTCTCTAGTACGTTAGTACTTATATCTCGATGGTAATACATAAACAATAGCAATTACGTTTCTCATTGTTTTAATATGTATTTTTGAAACTAAAAATAAATAACGTAATCATTTTTCAAATTTACGAATTTCATACTTATTCCGTTGTGGATAAGTGTTTGGTATTATGAAACTCGACCGAAGCAGTATTAGCGACAGTTTTGAATGACAAGCGATCGCAAAACAAAGTTTTTTGCAATTTTTGGTACAAGTCGGATCAAGAACCATTGGCCTCACTCAGTTTATCTGGCGCAAACTTTAGATCTATTCAATACTCGCACATTTTGGCAAAATTCAGAGGGAGACAGTCTACTGTTTTTTGTGCTGGGATTTACTTACAGTTTTAAGTTATTATTTTTGTTTTTATAATTGTTTTACAAGTGGTAGCCATAATAATGGAAAAAGTGGAGGTTGCGTTTACTCTTTTGGTGTTTTATTTTATTGTAACGGCTGAAACTGCACGTGTTACTGTAAATCCCGGAGACACATTACCTCGCCATGGTCGTTGTGAACCAATTATTGTACCGTTTTGTCAACAAATCAGTTATAATCAAACGATTTTTCCTAACATACTGAATCACGCTAAACAAGAAGACGCTGGGCCCGAAGTTCACCAGTTTTCATCATTGGTAAAAGTCAACTGTTCACCAGATCTGAAATTATTTTTGTGCTCAGTATACGTACCCGTATGTACAATTTTAGACACAGCTATTCCTCCTTGTCGACATTTATGTGAATCGGCCAAGCAAAATTGTGACGAGCTTATGATGACCTTTGGATTTCATTGGCCTCAGCATTTAGAGTGCACGAACTTTCCTGAGGTTACTGATGAAAACGTGACATGTGTTGGTGATAACTATAAAACTCATGAATTCCAAAAACATACTGAGCTCAAATTGCCTAAAGTGAACTTTAAGAATAACAATGAAAGTGATCCAACGGTAACAATGTCAACACAACCTGGTGTAACTGAAAAGGAACAAACCAAGGAAAGTGACTAAAGGAAAGTTAATCACAAAAAAATATTTTCAATTTTTTTTATATAATTGTTGTTAGTGTGTGATTTAAGTAATTCTGAAATAAAATATTTAAATTTGAAAAATAATTAAAAAATGATAATATTATGTAAGGAGAATGAATAAAGAAAATAATGTTTATCACAAAATGCTTTTACTTCAAAATCTGTATCTATTTATTATTATTACATATTTATTTTTTCTCATGACCCCCCAAGAACTTCAGAAAATGCAGAAAATAGCAATTTTGTAAATTATTAACTTCCTGCACAAGACAAACCAACCATTTGGAGGTAGAATGCTAACATTTTCGTCATTTTCGAACACACTTCGCTCGCTAATGCATTTCACGCCTTTGTAAGTTTATTATAATTTGACGGAGTTACTTTTTTCTCATATCTGTATGAATTAACGAAAAGAACCTAATAAATGGGGTGTATAGGCAGGCTGCTAAAATTTCAAAGCTCTAATCTCTCGCTCTTGCATTCTATTAATACCAAGATTAGATTGTGGGGGTCGGGCTAGGTCTAGGTCAACAGTGATAATTTTTCTGACATCATTATTATCTAGGTTGTAAGCGTTATCCTGTTTCTATATAAATGTTCCAAAAGAACCCAGCCTATTCCAAGCTCGACTCACTTCGGTCGCTCTTGCGTTCTCGTCACCTTGAAATTCAAAGTTCTAACTCGCCTCCCGAAATCGGACAACTATAAGGAGATCAATCTAGATCCAAGGCGAAATGTTAAAATTTTCTCGCCCGCTACGCTCGCCAATACCTACATTCTATACTTTCTGAATTTTGTTAAAGCTGACAGAGTTTCTCCTATTCTCATTCCTGTATAAATGAACGAAAAGAATTTAATTAATCCAAGGACGTGCGCAAAATTTATGGAGCTCGCTTCGCTAGCTCTTGCATTTTCATAATTCTCAAGAGATTTCCATTGAGAGAAGCTATTTCAAACAAAATAATGTGCACGCACCAGGCGCGCACTTGATGACAGCGGGGCAGGCGGGGGGTGTCATGTTCTCATAGATTACTATCAATACGTGCAGATGCGACATAACGTTATTATTCTGCCTACTTGATATTGTACATAAGTACTTAGAAAATAAATAAAAATTTACTTAAACTGTAACAATAATTTTTATTTTATCTGTGATTGAATGTTGATTCAGTAAATGTTGATTCAAATTTGCAAATACTTCTTTCCTAATTAAATGCTTTACGGTGTTTAAGGACATAATATAACTAAAATCACATTTCAGGGCAAAACCACTTTGCCGTATTAAATTACGTACCTATGATAGATGTGTGAAGTGGAAGTTTATAGTATAGTCAAACTATCAATGCAATCTTCACATTTTAACTTTTTTATTAATTGTTTGATACATAAGCAAATATTATACAACCTACTATCAATTTTGACTCGCATGTAGAGGATTCGTGGCCAAGCATTGAATAGTGTCTGGTCAGAATTTTATTCTTTGACATTCACGTAAAAATGGCCGCCGCGATGACATATTGCAATGGAAAAAATATAATTAAATTATGTGTGTTTTAAAGATAATAGTTATAATTTACTGGTGAAAAGTCACTCCTTGACTTTTACTTATATTTATTGAATTATTTCTACAGTATCTAAATGCACACGAAGGCATAATTTTAGACAAGAAAACTTCACTAAATTAAGTCATGTCGCAGCAACCGCTCTGCATAGACTAAATGAGGTGCAGTCATTGACTTATATATTACTGCGTAAGGACTGGGCGGACCGCATGATAAAATGACGCCTCGAATTTGGTCCCAAATAGGTCTTGACTAAACCGAAGTTTAAAAGAAAATGAAAATGAAAAATTTAAATTTAACATTTTTTTTATTAACATTTTAATGAAAGCTTTATTTAATTTCTAACCTCGATAATACCACGCCACGCCGCTCATACAAGGTTACGTTTACGAGCAGCCTGATTAGTTCTTATAGATGACGTTAGTGTTTCTCTGTATGGGGAACGCATCGAGCAAAATGTTCGGACGACCGTATCTTTAGTTTTTATATCAATGGGTGCAGTCCACGGACCGCAACGTGTGTTACAAGAAATCTAGTTAAGGCGTCTCCTCTAGTACGTAGTACATTATACCTCAATGATTTTAACTTTTAATTTATTAATTGTCTTGATACATTAGGCAAATAATATACAACGTACTATCAATTTTGACTCACATGTAGAGGATTCGTGGCCAAGCATTGAATACGTCGATAGTGTCTGGTCTGAGCATTTTATTCTTTGAATAAAATAGTATTATTACACTATTACCATTTTATAAGAGAGTTAGTTAGGAAAAATAAAATACAAAAATTTTTGTAACTTAACAATATTACTGTTCTCATTATCTAACCCCTCTGGTAACTGTAAATAAACATTTTCATTAATTTCCCCGTATAAGAAGGCTCCTGTAACATCCATTTGATGAATAGGTAACTTTAACATAGTTGCAATAGAAACAAACAATCTGAAAGTGGTCAACTTAGCCACTGGTGCATAAATATCATTTAAATCTAGATCATCATTTTGTTCAAACCCTCTTGCAACTAACCTTGCCTTGTACTGCTTTATACCATTCGTATTTTTAATCCTAAATACCCATTTACTAGTAATTGCCTTACAGTTATTCGGCTTTTCACAATATTCCCATGTCTTGTTTTCTTTTAGAGTGTTTACCTCTTTATCTATTGCCTCTTTCCACTTTGAAGCATCTTCTCTTTCCATAGCTTCTTGATAAGTCTTAGGTTCATCCTCATCTAAGACTACATTATTGCATTGATAAAACGATGTTTGCTTTTTTATACGCTTACTAGGCTCCCTCTTCTCAGGCTGTGAGGTTCCACCTGGTTCATCACTGCTGCATTCATCAGTTTCACATGGTTCATATAAACTGCCACATTCAGAAGAGTCAGAACTTGTTAAACTCAATTCATGACTGTCTTCTTCTAAACTTTGATTTGGTATTTCAACCTCTTTTTGTTTATCCTGCCACGATGTAACATCATGTGGAACATTATTACATACTTCTTTTGGCTTCTCAAGAAATACTATATCTTTTTTTATCTGAACTATATTCTTCTTTTCAAAATAAACTCTATATCCTTTGGTTTCTTCTCCATAACCAACTAATATTGCATTTTCGCCTTTTGAATCCCATTTTGTTCTCTTTTCACGCGGAATATGTACAAACACGGGTGTACCGAAGATCTTAAAATTTTGTATATCAAAACTTTTGCCCGTCCAGGCCTCATATGGAGTTTTGACCTTATCAGTACTTAACGCTGTTCTATTCAGTACATAACATGCAGTATTTATAGCTTCTGCCCACAATTTCTTTGGCAATCTTTTGCCATACAATAGAGATCTAGCCGCTTCCACTAATGTCCGATTTTCACGTTCAGCCTTTCCATTTTGTTCTGGAGTATACGTTACTGTTCTCTGATGCAAAATTCCACAGTCAGATAGCAGTTTTTCCATATCTTTGTTCACAAACTCCGAACCATTGTCACTTCGGAAGTACTTTATCTTATTACCAGTTATATTTTCACTCATCTTTATAAACTTTTTAACAAAATCTTTGACTTCATGTTTCCCTTTCAAAAAATAGACACTTCTATAATTCGAATAATCGTCTTTTAATAGCAAAAAATACCTTGCTCCTCCAATGGATGTCTCCTCCATCGGACCGCAAACATCAGCGTGAATTATTTCGCACGTTCTTGAAGTCGTCGTTTGACTCGTTTTAAAAGAAGACCATCGAAGTCATCATTTACTTCAATGTTGTTCTTTGCAAGCACCTTCTTCACATGCTGAATGTTTTGGTGTGCGAGTTTTTCGTGCCACTCGCTAAGATTACATTTTACATGAGTTGTATTTGCAACACTGTATTTGAGACGCAAATCCATTATATACATGTTTTCACAACGATTTGCAACCGCACAAATTCTTTCATTTTTGTAGAAATTGCATTGGTTTTGATTTGTTTTCATGACAAATCCCTTTTCTGTCACACGATTGACTGACAATAAATTCAATTTGAGATCTGGTACAAATAAGACATTATCTATGGTTGTTTCAATCCAAACTTTTCCATTAAATACCTGCGCTGACACCTGTCCGCATCCTAATGCACTTATTGCCATTCCGTTTCCAACTATTACTGACTTCTTATCAAGAGACGAGTATGAAGTAAATAGTTTTTTATCACGGCACATATGTTCGCTCGCTCCTGTATCCACCACCCATTTTGAATGTGTGTACTGTTCCTCCGAATTATCAGCTGATTCCAAAATCACAAACGCATTGCTGTCTTTATTTATCCGGAATCTACACTCGGTTTTGAGATGACCGACTTTATTACAGTAAAAACATCTTTTACCTGACTTGTTCGGCGAATCTTTTGCTTTATATCTACACTCTGATTGATAGTGTCCGAGCTTATTGCAATTAAAGCATTTTACATTCTTCTTATCCACTGCTTTCTTCGCAGCAAATGCTGATGATGATGTTTCCGGCATTTCTCCACATTTTTCCTTCACACGTTCTTCTTCAATTAACAACCTTGCTACCAAGTTGTCATATGTCTGTTTCTCATCTGGGGCTGACTCCCAAGCACATACAAAATGTTTAAAACGATCAGGCAATGACATCAATACCTTAGTAATTACGAATCTTTCAGATATTTCCTCACCCAATTGTTGCAACTGGTTTTGCATTTCCTTTATTTTTGATAAAAATATCGACATTTGAACTCCTTCTTCATATTTAAACTGAAAGAAGCGTTGCTGGATGATATGAATGTTTGTTTCACTCCTTTGCTCATACACAGCTATCAATTTCATCCACATTTCAGCAGACGTGTTGCATGAAATTATATGTATCATAACTTCGTCACTGATACGAGTGACTATTAACATTTGCGCTTTAGCGTCTTTCATTGTCCACGTTTTCTCATTTTCTTTCGTCTTTTCCTGCTTACCATCGACCACATCCAATAAATCTTGGCCTCTTAATATGACTCTCGTTTGGAATTTCCAGGTGTTCCAATTCTTGGATCCCTCCAACTTCGTGATGCTATTATTGCCATCCATTGTTGCTCTTTTCCTTCCTGCTTGTAATCAACAAAAAAAATCTTTGCCTTTTTTACGCCTTCTCGGTTGCTTCTTGTTTCAAATTTTTCAAATTCAAACGTCACGTACCGATCTTTTTTCACTCGCAGTAATCTTCTAACTTTTACGTTATTTTTGGAAATTCCTCACATATCCGGGCGATCTGGGCCCATAACCTTTTGTTATATAAATAAAAGGTACCAAACTCGCTGGATTGTATTTTATTTATTAAAGTAAAACTACACGAGAATACATGACGACCGCACGTCAGCCATAGTTATTGGAAGAGTGTTGTCAGCTTATAAATTACATTGTACCAAGTACATTATTGCCAACACATTCACGTAAAAATGACCGCCGCGATGACGTATTGCAATGGAAAAAATATAATTTAATTAAGTGTGTTTTAAAGATAATAGTTACATTTACTGGTGACTGGAAGTCGGTGAAGTCACTCCTTGGCTTTTACTTATATTTATTGAATTATTTCTACAGTATCTAAATGCACATAAAGGCATAATTTAAACAAGAAAACTTCACTCAATGTCATGTCGCAGCAACCGCTCGGCATATACTAAATGAGGTGTAGTCCACGGACCACAACGTGTGTTACAAAAAAATCAAGTTGAGGCGTCTCCTCTAGTACGTAGTACATTATACCTCAATGTTTCCGCATTAGCTGTCTAATATTTTATACTAGCTTTTGCCCGCGACTTCGTTCGCGTGGAATAGTGACTTCCGGCAGATTTTTGGTTTATCTCGCGAAAAAAAAAAAAAAAACTATCCTATGTCCTTTCTCAAGTTCCAATTTAAACTATGTCTGTACCAAATTTCATCAAAATCCGTTCAGCCGTTTAGGCGTGAAAGAGTAACAGACAGACAGACAGAGTTACTTTCGCATTTATAATATTAATATGGATAATATGGATATAGGTCGCGCCATGTAAAAAGAACGCTGACAGTTATGTCAAACATGACTATTTTTTTCTCCGTTTATTCCAAAGTAGAATAGAATAGAATGTGTATTTATTCGCTAATGGACAGCAGCAACACAAAAGAGCAGCACATATATAAACAAATAACAAACAGCTTAACAATTAATTAAACAGCTCAACTGCGCTGAGCATGCCCATAACGAAAGGGTAGCTAACTCAGCATATGCTGGGTGTAAAACACTCAGCGCTGGTTTTCAGTAGGCCCCCCGCAGTGACACACGGATGAGGGTAGTAGGTAGTAAATAAATAATTTTATTCTATTAAATGGGCATTTCTAAGTGATATGGAGCTAGTGAAATTTGAATTAGGATTCTAACAATATTACAATTACACTTAACACAGTCACAGTAGCCTAGTACTTCAGAACGCGACTGTATAACGTGCGTCGTGCGCAATAGTATCCCCTCCACTGCGCTCAGCGCTCTTTTTACGTAGCGCGAGGTATAACTCCTGTAAGAATGGTCCAAGGAACTTATAAACTAACTAACTAACTCCTTACCTTACCTATTTTTGTACTAGATTACGTGGCCTCGGCGCAAGGGCAAAGAAGGAACATGGGTTCGGTTTTTAGTCAGTAGAAGTCTGACACTCCCCTTCGCTCTGCCCAAGAGCGGGGGGGGTCATTCGATGATTTTCCACCCACCAAAAAAAAAAAAAAAAAAAAAAGGGCGAGTACAGTGCGATCAAATTATCTTGGCAGCTCCGAACTTCGTGCAGGTCATTTTGTTACAACGAATGTATAAAAGTGTTATGATATTTATGTTATTTGTATTTCTCACTGTTTAAATTAGATATTTTCTGATTGTTTAAGTATTGGTTTATCTGGCAATAACAGTTTTATTCCCAAGTTTACATGCGTAAAATTTCGCAAAGCCTATGTTCAGAGCTGCCAAGATAATTTGATCGCACTGTACCTTGAAAGTGGATGTCATCTCTTTCTAATAGGGTGTCCAAAAATATTGTACTTACTTTTGGAACAGTTATTATCATGTTATAACTTAAGTTTTAAGACCCAGTTCCTCGCTTTGCATTGGTAACAATTTAAAAAAAAACTTCAATGGCATAGGTTTTTATGATTTTTATTTTATTTTATTTATTCAGGGACAATAAACAGCTACAATATGTGTTGAATCAGACAAAAAATAATATAAAAATAATAACAATATTGCAGCCCACTACATTATCCGCATATTAACAAATGAGAATATGCTAATGAGTGTCACTAGATAGGCAAACAAAGAAAACAATAATAATAAATACATCACACTAATAACAAAAACAATTTAGAAATATCAGTTACATCATGCAAATAAATTAAAAATAATTATAAGTTCAAATTGATTCAATTCAATTGATTAACAGTAAACACAAACAAATAACAAAGTAAATAATAAATAATAAAACCTAGACTAGCATCACGCAAATAAATAAAATTATTAATTCAAATTGATTCAATTCAATTGCAGTTGAATAAAAATAAACACGAACAAGTAACAAAGTAAATAATAAAACCACGGCAAGACTAGCATCATGCAAATAAATAAAATTAAAAATTCAAATTCATTCAATTCAATTCAATTGCTGATGACAAAGACAAAGAAAATTGGTATGATATGGTAGGCACACGGTACAAATAACTTGACACTTAAATATGAACATTCCCCGCACTTGTATCAAAATGTACTTTTACTACAATTTTATTACTTTTAATATTTATAACCATTTTAAATCTCAGAATATTATTGTCAATAATAATTTTGAGGGGTGGGGGTAATTTTGAGACTCACATTATATCCATTTGATGCCCCCCCCGGGCATCAAATGGATATAATGTGAGTCTCACATGAATATCACGGGGGCTGCACAGGGTGATTTTGCCTAGGGCGCTAAATTTTCGAGATATTGCAATTTGAATTATTTATGGTTCATTTTTGAATGGCCTTAGCTCGGAAACCATACTTCACAGAACCTAAATGGTTTCTATGGCCAAGGTTAACCCAATACTGCTAAAAAAAAAATTCGCCAACTCATTATTTTAGTCACCGCGTCATTATTTTATAGCACCTCACCTAATATTTCCACTGCCTTGTTCAGTTTATTTGCTAGGTTAACGCAGCTGACAGTTATTACTAGTTATTAGTTTTTATAACACCCTTATTTTTGAAGGTTATCTAATTTAATAGTCGCGAAAATATTTAATCGCTGCCAAGTTATTTTATTAGTTGCAAACACTCTTTTTAAGATATTATTAGTCGCCTCGTTGTAAAATATTTCGATAACCATAAAGAAAACCAATTTAGTTTGTCTATGTTTCAACACTAGAACAAAAAAAAAAGGTTTTGTCTATTACAACTTACAACAAATCCACTTGCGACAATGCATGTTGTTGTGATAACAATTTTATTTGATAATCTAAATTAAATATTTGCACATTTTGGCAAAATGCGGAGACAAAGTCTTAATTACTCATAATTTGTGATGGGATATACTAACAGTTTTAAGTTATTATTTTTGTTTTTATAATTGTTTTACAAGTGGTAGCCATAATAATGGAAAAGGCGGAGGTTGCGTTTATTCTTTTAGTGTTATATTTTGTTGTAACGACTGAAACTTCACGTGTTACTGTTTATCCCGGAGATACATTACCTCACCATGGTCGTTGTGAACCAATTACTATTCAGTTTTGTCAACAAATCAGATATAATCAAACGATATTTCCTAACATACTGAATCACGCTAAACAAGAAGACGCTGGGCCCGAAGTTCACCAGTTTACACCTTTGATTAAAGTCAACTGTTCACCAGATCTGAAATTCTTTTTGTGTTCAGTATACGCACCCGTATGCACAATATTAGACACGGCTATTCCTCCTTGTCGACATTTATGTGAATCGGCCAAGCAAAATTGTGACGAGATTATGATAACCTTTGGATTTCATTGGCCTGAACATTTAGAGTGCACGAAGTTTCCTGTAGCTACTGATGAAAACGTGATATGTGTTGGTGATAACAATATAACTCATGAATCTCGAAAACATACTGAAACCAAACTTCCTAAAGCAAACTTTAAGAATAACAATGAAAGAGATCCAACCAAACTTCATGGAGCTAAAGACTATGGATTTGTGTGTCCTGTACAATTTAAAGTTCCTAAGAACTTGGACTTGGAGTATTCACTTAAAGTTGGGGATAAAATTGAATATGACTGTGGGGCTCCTTGCACTGGAATGTTTTTCAGCCAAGATGAGAAAAACTTTGCACGATATTGGATTGGTATTTGGGCAACAATGTGTAGTGTTAGCTGCCTGTTCACCGTGTTGACATTTCTCATAGACACAGACAGATTCAGATATCCAGAAAGGCCTATTATATTCCTGTCAGTCTGTTACCTGATGGTAGCTTCAGCATATGGCATGGGCTGGAGTGCAGGTGACAGTGTTAGTTGCCAAGGCCCGTTCCCAACCACCATAAGTGGAGCAAGATTACCTAACATATCAGTGATTACACAGGGAACTAAGCATGAACCATGTACAATACTTTTCATGGTGGTTTATTTCTTCAGTATGGCATCAAGTATTTGGTGGGTTATTTTAACACTGACATGGTTTTTAGCAGCTGGACTCAAGTGGGGACATGAAGCTATTGAAGCAAATTCTCAATACTTTCATTTAGCAGCATGGGCTGTCCCTGCTATTAAAACTATATCAATATTGGCCATGGGAAAAGTTGATGGTGAGTATTCATGCTTATTTAGTAGCTCATTTACTTCTTTAGGATGTCTGTAAATTGCAAAACAAGCCCTTATTATCATTCCTTAGGTCTTAAAAGACCTTCATTTAGTTTGCCCAACCTGATTAAAACTTTATTATCATTGATAGTCACCTTCCTGCCCTTATCCCATGTTATTGTGGTTTTACGCAACATGGTTTTTTCTTTCATTCTCCTCTGTCAGTGGACACACTATCATTCATTTCTTATTCCTTCATATCATTCTTCACACACTCCATCCATTTTTTCTTTGGTCTTCCTCTCCCTCTTCATCCATCTACACTTATTAATACCTATTTGCAAAATAAACAGCATTTATCTCAAAAAATAACTTTACTTTTTTGTTACTTTGATAGTAATTCTACTTGATTGATAGTAACTCAATTTTAGCTTAGTTTTAAAACCAAAGCTCATGCTTAATATGACCCCATCTGTTTACTGTGCAAACCAATAATATTAGACCAGAAAAAATAACAGGCACTGGTAACAATAACCAATGTTTGGCCACCCTTTTGCCTATGGTTCTTTCACCAATAGGAATGAAACAAAAAACGACCAAGGAGGATGTTTTTAAGTATTTATAGCAGACAGGCACTGCAAGCAGAAATAGTACCTTCTTTAAGTTGTTAGACCCAAGTTTTGGTGACAGTACTTCATTTGCAAGTTATCTCAATAGCAATATCGCTATTATGATAACATTTTACTTATGTTTGATATTTATCTATAGTATTGTTTTGTTTTTATTTCAGGTGATGTTCTCTCTGGTGTTTGCTATGTTGGACTTTGGGACGCTGAAGCACTTCGAGGATTTGTTTTAGGACCACTCTGTGTCTATCTAGTTCTTGGAACTATTTTCTTGCTTGCAGGCTTTGTATCACTATTCCGTATCAGAACTGTTATGAAACATGATGGAACAAAAACAGACAAACTAGAGAAATTAATGATTCGTATTGGTGTGTTCGGTGTTTTATACACAGTGCCAGCATTAATAGTAATTGCATGTCTTTTCTATGAACAAGCAAATTTTGATGATTGGATGGTAACTTGGCATCGTGATATGTGTTCTATACCTTTGTATTCTATTCCATGCCCTTTCACACGTAGAGAAACAGACAGACCAAAATTTGAAATGTTTATGATCAAGTACTTAATGACAATGATAGTTGGAATAACTTCAAGTTTTTGGATTTGGTCAGGAAAAACATTAGTTTCCTGGCGCCAATTTTTCGATAAAATTAAGGGTCGAAGAGTGGAAGCGTATGTGTGAACTGTTAATTGCTTTAAATATCGTCTCATTTGCAGCTTTTTTAATAACAATGAAAAAGTTACTTTCCCGCCGTCAATGAGGCAGCTAGAACGATGAGGCAGCTAAAACAATAAAGCAGCTATAATTTTAGCATTGAGATTACTCTTCAATATTATTGAAATTCAAAATAAGGCTGATATTGTAAATAGTTTTTTCTCATTTATAATTATTGTGTCTTAATTGTAAGATTATCTTTTATTTTTTTGTAATTAATGATAAGAATAGAATATCAATCAAAATAAAATTATTGTATTTTTAACTTTTCTTTTTTTATTATCTTACATATTATATTTAACATTTTTAAATATTTCTTACAAAATCATATAAAAAAACATTTAAAAATATGAAAAATAGTAGCCCACCGGCATTGGGAACGGTCCGAGCTACCGATGACAATGCGCACCGTGTCCAAGAAGTACTGCCTTCTGAATCAAGTTCTTGATCTAGCTACCAAGCAAAAGCGCGGATCCAGGGGGGTCATGACCCCCCCCCTGGGCTGAGTCCAGTACCTAGGTGGACCACTAATTAAAATTGTTAAACATAGTGTTTTAATTATATGCTTTAACACAGCTACCCAAAAAGAGTGTTTTAGGGTTCATGTATGTTTATTTGTGAGTTTCTTTATTCCACCATAACTTCTAAACGCCTGAACCGTTTGAAATTATCGTTAGATTCTTTGCGTTATCCCCAGTGATAAAGGCTAGTGAAAATGCCACGCTAATAGAGTAAGATCCCAGGGCCGCCAGACGTCACGTATTTTCTGACGAAGAAAATGTGGACGATTGAGTAGTGTTAGTATGAACTAAGAACGCACGACTACCAGCTAGCTTGCTTAGGCGGCCAATTTTCAGGTATCAGGCTATCAAGGTACATAAAAACATTACTAACTTCACGTATTTTCTGATAGCTGAGTTTTACGTATATTGTTCCTTAAAAATAAGTTGCCAACACTCCCAGACACTTCCTAGCGGCCGTTTCGCCTATCGGACGCTTTAATGTTCCCAAAAAGTTTAAACTTAAACGTATTGTGACTGTTTACCCGAGAACGCATGGCATCGCTCGTGTGGCTGACATAAAGACCTCCACTGGACTCATTCGGTGGGCATTCAACAGGATCTGTCCATTGCCTGTCTTCAGAATTTTGTTGAAAACGTTGCTTTGACCACTCGGGTGCATGTTGGAGCGCCTGCCCAATATAGCATGGCAATAACCCGATCAATTAGCTTTAAGTATTAAAACATTAGGAGTTTATGTATTCTTTAAAGCGTCTGTTAAGCAATACGGCCGACGGAAAGTGTCTGGGAGTATTTGCGATTTATTTTTAAGGATAGGTATTGCCTAAAAATCAGCTTGGAGAAAATACGTGAAGTAAGTAATTTTTGTATGTACCTTGATGACCTGATACCTGAAAATTGGCCGTCCAAGCAAGCTAGCTGGTAGTAGTGTGTTCTTAGTTCATACTAACACTACTCAATCGCCCACATTTCCTTCGTCAGAAAATACATGACGTCTGGCGGCCCTGGGATCTTGGACTAATAGCTTTACCGCGGCAGTCTCCGAGTGCCACACGTTTTTTTTCTATCCAGGGGAAATTGTTCAACGCTATATCCCCCTGGGTAAGGCTCAGCAATTCGAAGAATCGTGGCGAAGAGCTTCAATGGCTGAAGAACGTCGAAACGGACTGACACTTCTCCACGTCCAATAAAACGTAACCATTTATATAGATAAAGTAAAAACGCGTTTCGGGAGAAGACGTAAAAGAAAAATTGATTTTGTTATCTAAACAGGTATTTTTACCTACAGTAAGTACCTAGTTATAAACATTAAAAAAATACCTACTTTTTACTTGTATCTATGATGATAAAAATTTAATTATAATTCTGTACCTTTAGTGAAAAGTGATATAACTCGACTTGTAGCAATGATATTACTTGTAGCAGTTTTGAGTTCTGTATACAATCTTGAAGCTTGAATTTTATTTGATTTTTCTATCTAATCGGTATAACTCTATCTCTTATAGAAAGGGAAATAAGTTTCGTGTTTAATGATACAAGTGGCATTCTTGGTTAATTTTGATGATATTTTTTGTGTATACTGATATGTCTTTAGTTATATTAAATTGAACTAAAGCTTAAATTTAAACAAGTACGTGTAAATAAGGCTATCTCGATTTATATTACTTGACACATTTAATATTAATGACACGAGTTTTGTGCGTATTAATACAATACAATTTGTATTAAGTGACACTAAAAAACCCTACAATTATCAATTGTGAATGATGATATAACTCAAATTGTATCCCTTAAGTATAAGCACCATAAAACATCACCAACGTGTCAAGTGATACAACTAAACCTGTATCAAACTACACGTGAAATATTTTAAGTAACGCGTTTAGTTCTCAATAATATAAATTGATTTATATCGCTGTAGTATAGGATTTTTAGAAACCGATCGATAGTGATTATTGTGTAAAGTGATCTATGCGGGTCCATATTGGCTCACCTAAAGTTCTTTATCCGAAATTGTTCTTCCTAACGATTTGTAATCCGAATGATCACTCTTCCTAAAATTTTTCATCCTAAAGTTTTCATTCATACTATTTGTAGTCCTACCGACGATGTTCATAACACTCATGTTTCCGAAAATTGGAATTCATAATATCATTAGTGTAAATATATTTAAACTCCTACTGTTTTTTATCCTAACGCTTTTATTCCTAAACATAATTACCATAATATTTTCACTCATACAACTGTTTAGAATGACTAAAGGTCGTTTCACTGATTTTTGTCTTGAAATAAAATAAATGAATGAAATTCAGGTCAGAGTGTCGTCTTGGGGGCACTATGAAAAAAATACTTAGAAAAATTTCGCGACCAATTTCGAGGTAGCGCTCGCCGGCCGCTGCCGCGGCACCGCTCGCTTCGCTCGCTCGGCTCGCGCGTAGTTGGTCACAGTTCTAACCTAACCTAACCTATGGATATCTTTGCATAGTATATAAGGTCCCATTAAAATAGGTGGACAAATTTTAACACAGCGTTTAGTAAGCCTAACTAAAGACATCTAAACAAAAAAAAACACTATATATAAAGTGATTTTATTTTGACTTAAAATAATAAATTGCCGGCACTCTAGAACAAACTCATCCTATAAAAGTAGGTATTTTATTTCTTATATTTTTTTTAGCGGTCTGAATGATTTCTAAAATTTTGTCCACCTATTTTAATGGGACCTTTTATAATACTGATTATTATGAATAAAAAGTAATATAAACAAAAAAAAGATATGACTTTGAATAATAGTGTAAAAGATGGTTATGTTGAGAAAATATAGGAAAACGAATAATAGTGTAATAGATGTTTATTGCTACAGACATTATGAAGTCGAATGCTTCGGAATTAAAACATTAGAGACAGAGAAGTTAGGAATTGCGATTGTTAGGATGAAAAATGTTAGGAAGAACATTTTCGGATTTCCAATTATCGGAGTTGAAATTTTAGGTGAACTTTGGCGCACCCGATCTATGCAGTGATCTATGTAGTAAGCGAGAAAAGCCATGATGGCGGGGGATGTAATCACGCTCAAACTACGTTGCCAGATGTACGAGAACTCTCTGTACGAGAAGCGAGAAAAAACACTCGTACTCCCTTTTACGAGAATTTAATAATTATTGTTGCAAATACAAACCAAAAACATTTAAAGAAAAGAATAGTCGCAAACGATTAACTTAGCAAATCACTAGATTCATTAGCTTATCACTAAAATGCATCTTTAGTTGTTGACGGATAATGTCCGCTGGGTGTATTTTTTGTTATTGTCCAAATTGCACTCATGATTATGTTGTTTTCTTATTTCTTTTGCACTGACTGAAACGTGAATAGAGCAATGTATTTTAGAAGTGACAGTGAATCTTCATCCACTCCATCATAAAATAACAAAAAACTGACCAAGTGCGAGTCCGACTCGCACATGAACGGTTCCGTACCATCGTAATAGTTTGTATCATCACCCTTAATTTGTATTTGTTGTTGTTATAGTGTCAACAGAAATACACATTTTGTGATAATTTTGTTACCCGACTGTTTTTCATAGTGTTGAATGTCAAAGTTATATTTGCGGTTTTTTTTAATCTCGTTCAAACTATTAAACAACAGTATTTCTTTAACTCTATTTAAAAGTTGGAGGGGGGGAACTTTTGTGTGTGTGTGTGTCTTTCGTTCAAACGATTGACTTTGAGAAATAATGTTTTTAGAAACCTTAATGTCATTTTGAAAAATTGCCACATAAGTCTGGCAATTTTTCGGGCTATGACGGTAACCTTGGTTTTATTCGGATGTCTTCATTTCTGATTCAATCACGCAAGGAAACTCCGAGCATAGCCCTCTCCATTGCCCTTTGTTTGACTTTTTACCTTCTGATAAGGCTGATCGTGAGCAAACACGTTACGGTCCCATAATTATGTAATCACTGGCAACACACTGGTCAATGACTTTCGTCTTGAGACACTGAGGTAAGTTGGACAAGAACATACTACTCAGCTTCCCAAACGCTGCCCAGCCGAGTCGGATTCGACGATTGACCTCTTTCTCAAAGTTGAACCTACCTAACTGGACAGTTTGTCCCAGGTAGACACATAATCGTCTACAACTTCAAGTGTAGAGTCTTAGATCTTGATAGGAATTTGGTTGCTGAAAATCAAACAAGCTCCATTCGACCGAAGCGTGGTTCCTCACAATGGGCCTCATAAGAAAGCTCAAAGTCACGCAAAAGGCAATGCACCCGATGGGGCTGAAAACTTCTAGAGTGGCGAATGCAAACCGGAAGTCGTTGCGTTGGAAGGCCTTCCACTAGTTGAACCGATGACCTAGTGAAGGTGGCCACCGCTGGATGCGAGGCGCACGGGACCGGTCAATGTGGCGACACCTGGTGTAGGCCTATGTCCAGCACTGGACGTCTTTTGGGTGAAATGATGATAATGATAAGGGCAGTAGGCACTAGGCCCCACAATAGAAATTAAATTAAACTTATATTACTTTACACCTCAGCTCATTTGATATAAATAAAGATAAATCGAAATACACCACATCTTCTATTGTGTTCATTGTGTGTAAATTGATATAATATAATGTTTTACCTGAAAATAAAACAGTTATTATATACGGAACCTTATTCTAGACCTATACAGTGAGACAGCATCTTTTCGGATCTGACGTCACGACCTCTCTTGTTCCCCCTCCCAACCGGCTCCGCCCCGCTGTGGCCGGGGGGAGGGGGCGTGGAGCTTGCCCGAATAGTCAGGCGCACTCCTCACATTGCATCTCACTTCCGGTGGATTATGAGTCCACCAGGCAGGATTCAAAATATAGGTCTAGAATAAGGTTCCGTATATAATAACTGTTTTATTTTCAGGTAAAACATTATATTATACACTATGAACCGTTATTCTAGACCTATACAGTGAGATGTGTTTATTATCGCCTGGTGGCAAGCTAAGTATATGCCAATGTGTGAAAAAGAAATTACTTATGAGTATTTACATTAAACAAAATAAAACTGCGTGAGAACATTATTATTAGAAATGAAAGTGACTCAATGAAAGAAATTGCAGGGAATATTTATGAAAATAAATAAAAACTGTATAATTATGTGAAGAAAAAGATTTTTAATGAACCACCAAAACTAAGTAGGTACCACAGTAAAAAGAACTTACACATACATAAGTTTTGCCATTCACATAACATGATTAGTACCATAATGTATGCTATAATGATATGATATTCGAAGAATTAAGATTTGCTTTGAACTAAAGTTACATTAGTTATGCATATCATACCTACTTAGATTAAATAAATCAATATAACTGAATATAGCAATATGTTGCTTTGAACTGAATTATTTATTGAAATTACATTGATTATTTAAGTAATCATTTATTATTTAGAATCTACACAGCTTCAAATGTCAGAGATAAATTGTTACGACTTTGCGATGTGTTAATTTCGGCTGAATAGAACCGTGCAAATGTGTTGGGGACACGCCAGTTCCCTTTTGCCATGATCTCGTCAATATTGTGGCACTCAAGCCAGTTGAGAGATGCTGCGGCACTTCGAGTACTACCAGGAGTAGCCTCTACTCCTGCCTCCTTAAGAATAGTTTTAACCCATCCTCCAATCACTGTTCGGGAGGCTGGCCTGACTCTACCACGAGTTGATATAAATAAATGATTAATGTCATTGTTAATTCTACGTGATGATGATACTTCTATCAACTTACGTATCCACCATACAGGGCATATGGATTTATCTGTATGTGTGTGCAATTTCCATGATGATTGTCTGTGCGTATAGCTATCTGTCTTTGAGCCAAATGCTGGGTGTAAAACAATATGATTAGAATTCTCTTCAAAATGTGCACTATCAACCCGTAACAGTGTCAGGTCATGTACTCTACGACTAGAAGCGAGTAGCAAAATCAGTGCTGTGCGACGAGATACTTGGAATAAACTTGCATGAGGCGGCTGGTTAGAGCTGAGCCATTCTACCACAATACGTGGATCCCAAATGAAAGAATTTTTAGGTTTGGAATCAACATTAGCAAGTGAAATAGCTTTTAACATTCTCTGAACGATAGGGTCACTGCTTATGATTTGTCCGTTAGAACAGGCCAAAGTGGCAACTGTTGATTTATAAACTAAAATAGTTTTTTAAGACAGTTTAAGAGTTAAGTGCAAGTATGCAAGGTACTTAGCGACTTGGGCACCAGAGGGGTTTGTATGGTTGAAATTATTATGAGTACACCAATTTAACCATTTTTTCCAAATACCAGCATACATTTTCTTCGTGGAGGGTCGCCAGCTAGAATTAAGTAGGTCTATTTCGTTTTGAGACCAATTTGTTAATTCGGCACACCACCCTTCACTAGCCATGCCTCTAGATACATCTGGTCCACGTGAACCGGAGGCAGATAAGTCCGTGTATCTAGTAACCGCCGATGAAGATTGAATATGGGTAAAGGAGCGCTCACCGCTCTCCTCTTCAGGTCTGGCCGCCAAAACACTTTGGACCAGCGCGGTACTATTAGGATGTATCGACCCTTGCACAGGTTGAGGTGTGACAGAACTCGTGGAATTAGGTGTGGTGGTGGGAATATCCACGCTCGACGGTATGACCACCTTCTGCTGAAGGCGTCGTGAAACTCTGCTTTCGAGTCTTTGCAATCTCGTGAGACGTAGCGCGCAAGCACGTGTGCGGTTTTCGAGGCGAACAAGTCGATTTTGGGCCTTCCGAACTTGCGAAATACCTCTTGACATGCTTCCTCCATTAGGGTCCACTCCCCGGGTAATTTGAGCCTTGACAGCATGTCTGCTTCTGTGTTTACCTGACCGGGCAGGTACTGAGAGACCAGGTGAATCTTGTTCTCGTCCGCAATCTCGAATAACATGCAAGTTAGCCGGTAGAGGTTCTGTGATCGGAGACCGCCCTCGTTCCGCATGTAACTCACCACACTCTTGTTGTCTGACTGAACTAGCACGGTTGAATGACGTAGCGATTGCTGACGATTGGTTAAGGCCTGTATAACTGCCCACATTTCCTTTAAATTGCTGTGCCAATGTTTCTGCTCCGGGGACCATAATCCGCTCAGACAAGCGTTGTCTACTATGGCACCCCAGCCTCTGGCAGATGCGTCTGTCGTTACATAGTGTGAGACAGGATCTGGATGTATCGCTGTTCCTGTAGACAGAGCTCGTAACCACCACATTAAGGTCGTCGACACTTCCGGCTCGAGTGGCCGTTTTACGCGTGCTTGGTGCTTTGGAAGCCGATTGCAGGCTACTTGTAACGGGCGGCAATGAAGCCGACCTCTGGGCACAACGAAGGCTGCAAAGTTTAGCATACCTATCAAGCATTGAGCGTCGTGCAAACTCCATCGATTTACCTGTAGTATGTGGCGTATCATATTGGAGATTTTGGAAACCTTTTCCTGGGGCAAATACTTGGAATTCAGGGCGAGATTCCATTTTATGCCGAGATAGTCTACTGCCTTGGTTGTTGATCCCAAAGTTGTTAGGACTCTTATAGCTTCCGCAGCATGGTCCATTAGGATTAATCGATCTTGGTTCACGATTAAATAATCGTCCAAATAGACGATAACTCGCAAGCCCTTCTCTCGCAGCACGTCTGCTACCCAATTTGTCACTGTCGCAAATGCCCTGGGTGCTGATGACAGCCCGAATGGCAGACAAGTGATCTGAAGGAGCTCCGGGCTCGACTTCTTTTCTGTTGCGTATAATACTCGCAGAAATGGGTGATGACTTGGGCTGACTGCTAGGTGAAAATAGGCCTGAGAAAGGTCTATTTTGATCGCCCAGTCGTTCGGTTGCAAGAAATCCGGCACACGGTACATATTTATTAAGCGAAACTTTGTTTGCATTACATAACGATTTAGATTTTTTAAAATTGAATATCGGGCGATTGCTGGTATCTGACTTTTGCACTAAAAACATCGGACAGACATAACTTGGAGATGGATCTACTCGAATCAAGATTTTCTGTTGTGTCAAAATATCGATCTGTTCTGACATCAATAAGCTCGTTGGAGTTTGAAAACGTGTTAATAAGTCTGGACTTTGAAGTGGGGGTATTTTGAAAAAGGGAATTCGGTAACCAGATATAATTTTTTTAATGTTCTCTGGAGCACCGTAATTCTTCCAAATTTGAATGTAATTTTTTTTAACCGCCCGCCATAAAATAAAATTTCTTGAGGATAGTCACTTACGATACTGATCGGATTTACGATTGCCGGAGAACCGTTTTTTGTTTTCGATATGCCTTGTACCGGATTTATTGTTTCCCGACTTTCGGCCTCTACTTTTCGGGGGCGCTTGAAAGCTCGTGGATGGCTGGGGATCGAACCCAGGATTGTCACCGTGAAAGGGCTTGCGTGGTCGCTTAGCTGGAGGGCCATCCTGTCTATTCCGCATAGACATGGCATGAGGCTCTTCCGCAGAGCGCTTTTGGGCAGAGAACAACTTACTTGTACCACCAGCCTTTTGCAAAAAGGTGGTTAAATCCTGTGGATTAAAAAGGTTATATTGTGTTGGGGGGATCTTTTGCAAGTCCACCTTTACATATTTGTCCTTGACACCCGACAAAATGCAGTCACGACGTCTTTGAATGATATCAGCACGTCTCCCACAACTCATTTGCAAGAGATCCTCTGACACTTTTATGTAAGATGAGTTTTCGGAAAAAGAAGCATTAATCTTTTCATAAAGCGTGTCAGCGTTAAGTACACAGCCAGGCGATTGCGCCCATTCTATGATTTGCTGAAAATTGTTTCTTAGCAGCTCATTTTGTTGTATAAGCCCATGGGTAAAAGCTCCAAACGATCTATCAAGTAATCTAAGCCAAGAAGAATTTGTATCACAATGTCTAAGTTCAGTGTTAACATCAAGTTCGTAAAAACCTGGCTTAGCGACATACTTTTTCTCAGTTTCTAGGTATCTAACCCTTTGCCAATCATTAGTATCAAAATGATGTAGTTTATTTAGTACATGTAATCTACCCTCAGAGGCATTTTCAACAGTAGGTTCTCTTAGGTTAGTGGATACTGGAAATTCGAATACTTTCGCCTTCTGTGGTTTACTGAGAAGGTGATCATTCCCAAGAGAAACCCTCAAGCCTTCAGATGGATGTAAGGAAATATCAGAATCAGATTCGGGCTCGGTTTCTTTGTTTGAAAAGCGATCGTTATTTTTTAAGTACGATAAAATTTCACTCACTTGATTTGATAGCGAGTCTAACCTGCGCTTGTCAGTTTCTCGGGTTTCCTGCCGCAGTTGCCGGCGTCTCCGACGTGGGGCGGAGCTGCTCGACGACGATGAAGACGACGAAGAAGATGCCTGCGGTGAAACAGGGGGAGGCGGGCGACTCCCGTCACCCTCGGCAGGTGCTTTCGTGGATTTTTCCATTTCTTATAAAAAACACGCACTCAAACACTAAAAGTACTCGAAACACTATTACCGAGTTTTCCAATAACCACTGAATAAAGTTTTTCCACGAACTAAAAATGTAGTGTTTTTATTTAAACTAATAATTTTAAACACTAAACAGCAGCGCTGTTGCCCGCACTAGAAGAGGTGTGATCGCACCGAAAAACGATGCCAATGTGAGGAGTGCGCCTGACTATTCGGGCAAGCTCCACGCCCCCTCCCGGCCACAGCGGGGCGGAGCCGGTTGGGAGGGGGAACAAGAGAGGTCGTGACGTCAGATCCGAAAAGATGCTGTCTCACTGTATAGGTCTAGAATAACGGTTCATAGTGTATAATTTAGATTTTGTCATAGCACACTAAAAAGACACGGTACCCATGAAATCTCGATGTTTTCGAAACAAAATTAGTTCCAGTGTTTTATTATTTATAACTCTGTTACTATTAAAAAGATGTTTCAAAAATACTTGTAACATTGAACACAAGTGCATTTTATATTAGGTAAAATGATATAATTGAAATTGTATCATTATACACATAGGAACTTAAATGTGGCTAATGATATAAGTCTAGTTTTTTTTAAATATCTCAAATTCTAATAATTTTTTAACAAAATCAAAACATATACGATATAATAAAAACAATTTCCAATTGATAAAAGTTAACACATCAAAAAAATATACTGAAATAAAAAAGTTGTATCCGTTTAAAAAATGCAAAACTTATTATCTGTTTTTCTCAAAACGAGGATTTGTGACTTGTATCACTTTTCACTAAAGGTACAGAATTTATTGTGACTTGACAACGACTATTGTGCATGGCATGGACTTATTATACAAACGTGACCCCCCCTGGCTCCAAAGCTGGATCCGCCCTTGTCAACGCCCAGCCCAAACCGTTGGACCTAGAAAGCTGAAATTTTGCACAGAGGTTCCCTTTATAATGTAGACAAGGAATAAGGAAGGATTTTTCGAAATTCAAACCCTAAGGGAGTTAAATAAGGGATGAAAGTTTGTATCGAAAATCGTCATTTTCACGCGGGCGAAGCCGCTGGCAAAAGCTAGTATATCATAAATTTTGTCAATAAGTTATTCTTACAATTTAATTTTGTATAACTGCATGAGTATGTGAACCTTTGTGAAGAGAGAAAATAAAGATATTGTATATTGCAGGTACCTCCCGAAATAACCGTGTCCGGTGAGGACCTGCGTGATGCGTCAGACAAAGGTGAGGGCGCCGCGCCGTGGCGCCTCTCCGGCCACTCCTCAAAGAGGGGATATCACCACTAAATTGGCGTGCCCTGTATGGTACCTTGGAAATGCTAGACATCAAGGTTTCACAGAAGCCGTTGACGATGTTTACCAAAATGAAAGAGCTGATTTATTTTAACTAAAATGTAATAAAACTAGAATTGATCGTGATAGGTTTGAGCAGGTCATGGAGCAGGTGGTTTGTATGTAGGTAGGTAGTGCTGTGTTTGATCTAACGTTGACTTAGCGCTCCCGCACATGTCAGACTTTTTGTCGCGCCGATTTTGTTCGTAAAAAATCGGTGACCGATTTTTTTTTGGTCAGTAATAACGGCAGCCATAAGGGAGTGAAGGTTGGGAATAGGATCCAAAATCTCTGCTTACCCCTCTGAGAGACAGGCGTGATGTATATGTATGTATGTTAAGAAAGTAGTAGAAATAATAATCGTGTACTTGTATAAATAAAAAGAGGTAGATATCGCATTAGCACGCACAAATTGTTGAGGACAAACTACGCTAATTGGTGCAGTTTCATTTAGTCGGGTTATAGCAGCGAGCAAAGTAAGTCGAGTCCGCGGCGTAACAAAAATGCCATGTTTTGTCTTAAGAAAGTGCAAAAACTATGGTTCCAAGAAAAATAAGAGATTTGGAGTTTCATACCATACGTAAGTATAATAAAAATATATCATATTTGTATTGTTTTCACGATTTATTTCTCATTTTCAAATAAATTTCGTATTATTGACATGATGGTTCGAAAAGGATAGAGAATAGGATGACAATCTGCTGCGTGACAGAGACAAATAGCATGCGTCATAGATTAATCAAACAGAAGCGGCACAATATATAAAGTGTTGCGCTTTCAATTATTATGATTAAAATTATATAGAATGAGATAAGTCTGTAATAGCGGGCTGTCATATATTTTATTAGTAAAATTGGAATGTACGTAGTAACGTACCTAGATAAAACATATTTTCTCATAATGTTTTACTATTTTACAGATTTCCAAGTGATGACTTGATAAAAAATAAATGGGTTAGCATAGATATGGCGGAAAGAAGTGAACCTGACTGGATGCCTAGTAAACATAGCACAATTTGTTCGGCACATTTTAAAGAAGAAGATAAAAATATATTACTCCAAAAGGACCCAAGCGTCTGAAATTTGATACAAATATTCGATAGTACCTATCTAAAATATAATTTAAATTGTAAAAATATTAATAATCGTTCGCAGTACTTAGTAGTTGTACATTGGTAACAGAGGGTAACAGTCATAAAAATTCAATGTCTCTTCTGTGGTAAATCGACTCTATGATACTCTAGTGTACTTCAAGCGCAACACACAAAAACTAGCTATCTCTTTCTATCTTATTATGTTCCGTATTATCTATCGCTGTCGTAGTCTGACGTTGGCGTTCAGCCGTTTAATGACAACGCAACGATATCTGAACGATGTGGTTCTGGTTGGCTGGACATTTCTTCAAAACTGCTCGCATTTAAGTAGGTCAATAGGGCACTTTATGTGACGGCTAAACACCCTTATTTCAGAATAGGTGACGCTACAGAATCTTAGATAATCGATCGAAAGCGTGTCCAGCCAGCTTGAAAAACCACTTTACGCTGGTCTCTCAATCTCCGTAACGGAAGTGATTTTGACGACTTTTTGCATATCAACGGGCGTCACATAAATATGTGACAGGCATCAAGCTAAAAGTTTTGTGATACGTACAGTGGTTTAGTAGAAAAATGCAAAAAACTGTGTCCAGCCATCTTGAATTTACGTAGAAAACTTTTGGCTGGCACTTCCGAATCCCACATAACGGGAGCGTTTTCGAATATGGTTCCTTTACTAATACTTGGTGACGCAATGTGTGACAGTAATAACGTTTGATTTATGCCGTCACATGCAAGGGTTTACGAGATATCAATGAAAACTTAATGTATACTTGTGTCCAGCCATCTTGAACTCAGGCTGGCTGGACACCTGTATCTCCGCTGCCTGATGATCTACGACCTTCAAAATGGTATCAAAATGTTGTGACGGGGACGATAATGGTAACCTGAATTTGTGACGGAGAAACTTTGCGTAGTTTCAAAGATATTGATCTATTAAATTTTCCCATACAAACACTGTAGTAGGGTTACCAATATTGTAGGTTTTATGTAGGACTAAGTATATTTTAAGGTGTTTTCTTTAATGGACGAAAATTCGCGTATTGGTGATACTAATACGAACAACTGTAGATATTTTAATCAATAGAAGACAAAAGTGTAGAAGTGAGGAAGGGGGGGGGGAGATTTTTTTTTAATGTTATTGATTATTTACGTGCAGATACCTATCTACTCTTTTTAGTAGATAATTATTGGTGTTTTTATGGTAAGTACATAGGTAGATATTGTGTCAGGATAACAGACTAATGCTCTAAGGTATTTAAATGAAAAAATAATGTAGGTAAATAAAATCACATTTATTTATTTGCGCTAGAGCGTTTCAATGACGAAAATGACGACGATCAACTCCATTTGCACTTCAATAACCCCCGCCTTGTACCAAAGCGTTGTTTTTACCGCCGCCCTAAGTGTTTGAAGCGCAAATGAAGCCGGTGGTCGTCATTTTAATCATATAAATAGCTGAAAAAACTAAAATATTCTTCAATACCTATTTATGGAAAAGAATAAAATTATTACACAAAATAAATCACAGCATCAGTCTTCATTTGGTTTTAGTACGTACTACCATTATTACGCTGTCACACTCACAGCCTGTGTACAATCTCAGTGTCAGTGCATCAGTGTTGCCAACAAGACCGATATAGAATCTGCTAAAATGGTGTTAAAATTATGCCAATTGCTTTATAGAAATGCTAAAAAATCTGCTAACATTTTTCAGTGTCAAATGAAACGTAACATAGTTTTAACTTTTTTATTATTTAACAAAATATACATACTGTTTTAATCGACTATGATCTCAAATACTCTTTCCATTATGTTGGCACCAGAAGCGCCAACAATATAGTAAAGGGATTTTTTTTCTAAATGGAAATAATTGCGTACGCATTAATGTATTTTATTTTATAATTATTTTATATGCTAAAAATATGCTAAACAACTAATAAGTTTGCTAAACAACATGAAAAAATGCTAAATTGGCATCACTGAGTGCAATGCACTTTGTTCTTTTTTGTTAGTGTTTTTAATTATTATTTTGAATTAACACATACTTACGCTTTTTACTGCAGGAAAACCTTTTATTCCCACGGAGAAATCAAATACAAAGCAGGCGTGGCTGCTACCGGCCGATTAGTCGATTAAAAAGAAATCCTTTATTTATGTAAAAATTATGGTCACCTCACAATATTAATGGATGTTTGTATGGGAAAATTTAAATGATCAATATCTTTGAAACTACGCAAAGTTTCTCCGTCATAAATTCAGGTTATCATTATCGTCCCCGTCACAACATTTTGATACCATTTTGAAGGTCGTAGATCATCAGGCAGCGGAGATACAGGTGTCCAGCCAGCCTGAGTTCAAGATGGCTGGACACAAGTATACATTAAGTTTTCATTGATATCTCGTAAACCCTTGCATGTGACGGCATAAATCAAACGTTATTACTGTCACACATTGCGTCACCAAGTATTAGTAAAGGAACCATATTCGAAAACGCTCCCGTTATGTGGGATTCGGAAGTGCCAGCCAAAAGTTTTCTACGTAAATTCAAGATGGCTGGACACAGTTTTTTGCATTTTTCTACTAAACCATTGTACGTATCACAAAACTTTTAGCTTGATGCCTGTCACATATTTATGTGACGCCCGTTGATATGCAAAAAGTCGTCAAAATCACTTCCGTTACGAAGATTGAGAGACCAGCGAAAAGTGGTTTTTCAAGCTGGCTGGACACGCTTTCGATCGATTATCTAAGATTCTGTAGCGTCACCTATTCTGAAATAAGGGTGTTTAGCCGTCACATAAAGTGCCCTATTGACCTACTTAAATGCGAGCAGTTTTGAAGAAATGTCCAGCCAACCAGAGCCACATTCTGAACGTCATTCAGTATGAACATGGCGTATCTTTCTCTTGTAGGTACACACGGCTACACATCAAGCTATACAAAACCAGTTAATCTTGGCCTCACTTTACTAGATCTTTTCGCACAATGAACGATCAGATTATACTGGTTTTGTATAGCTTGATGTGTAGCCGTGTGTACTCCCCGTCGAAGCTGCGGGTTGTTCGAAAGAGATACCGCGGCCTCGGCACAAGGGCTAAGAAGGAACATGGGTGGTTTTTAGTCAGTAGAAGTCTGAAACTCCCTTCCGCTCTGCCCAAGAGCGGGAGGGGTTATTTGATGATTACCCACACGCCAAAAAAAAAAGGTCTAAGATTTTGGCCTGGCGCCCTGGGGGGATTTGGGCTTAGTCTACGCTGATCTTAGAGACCAAGCGTTGGTAAAAAGACATTCGGTGTACCATACCATCTACAACGTTAGCAACCGACACACTCACTAGCCCACGGCTGCAGTCTATACTCTCTTTGGCTGCAGTCACCTCAATGGAAGCAACGTGCACACGTCTGTAACGGTTCTTTTGCTCAACCAGTCGTCTTCATGTGTACTGTAGTACAAATTAATATTCATCATTACTGTGCCTTTCACTTTTAAATACCTACCATTATTTTCGTTTTTGTTATTACTTCAGTTAATGAAATAGATGAATGAACCTCAATGCCATGCATTATATTGTATTTATTTTTGCTATTCAAGTTACTTGTTTGTTGTGCATCATATTACACTTACAAATAAGACACACTTTCTACCAATTTTCAAGAGAGTGTACTGAGCATTCTGACCACCTTTCCCTCTTGTTATATTTTTCTGCCGCCGTCCTAGCCATCCAACATTTTAATTACGTTTGTGTTTAATAATTCGGTCATAGCGTCTTAGTTTTTTTTGCAACAAGTTCAGGATAAGAGGTGTGTATAGAAAGGAACAAATTACAACTAATTCCTGGCAAAGTTTCATCAAATTTTATGAGGTGTCCGCGCAGTTGAATGTACATTAATAATTCATCATCTGCCTAGCCTTTGTCCTAGTAAGTTGGGGTCGACTCGGCTTCCAGTTTGACTGGATGCAGCTCAATAACAGTATTTTACATGAAGTGAATTGCATAGTCTGACCTCTTTAAGTTGACTTGTGGAATAAAAAAATATATTTTAAATAATATGTTGGCCTTTTTGAATTTGTGGTGTATGGAAAATAATATCACACCTGTAATCTCTCAAGACGTGAGTTTAACTGTTTTATGCTATGTACAATAAAGTAAATACTATATAGACACAAGTGTACACAAAGTATAACAATGGAAAATCAGGATCCTATGAAATAAAATTGCCTTTTACAGAATACAACTTACTTTACTGAAGAATAAGATTAAATTACATAATTAATTTAAAATCATATCTTAACACCCAACTCCATAACAATCACTTAGTACTTTCACTCTTGCTCAGAACGGACAATAATTAAATTCTAATAAGTGGAAATTTACGCCCTTGTGTATTTACCCCAAATGTGAAGCATAAACACTGACGCAATAAAGAGCAAAGACATTACTAACACTGGAACTGGACCCCTGAAAATAAAACAAACAATGGTTATTTACAAATTGTTATCAAGTTGAAATGCATATCATTTTGTACTTATTTGTTGTTTGATCAGGAATTACTTTTATGGTCATTCTATGGCTCTGCCACAATAGTTTCCTTTATTGGAGACTAGCGATGGATCAATGAATTAATCATCCACAGCCCAACTTCAGTCACGGCTGGGCATAGGCCTCTCTTTGTTTGTGTTAAGTTCCACATTCTTGTGCCAGCCTTCATACAGGATATTCCCTCAATGGCAACAATATGGTCTGCCCATTTCACAGCCAGACGGCTACCACTTCTTTTATCAGTCTTTTTAGCAATTAATGTTTTGATTTACTCGTAACAGTCCTATTAGAATACTGAATAATGTTTCATAAAATTAAGATGAACAGTGTTTGTGCAACTTATAGTTGATTGTTTGTGAAATAAGAATATTAATATGCCACTTGTTATGGGACCATAAATGTGTTAGTGATGATTTTGTTTGGAGACATGGATACACAAACATTCTATAAATTATTACTTACATACTTTGCGAATAAACACAATTCTACAGAATAGAGGTAACTTACACTTTAACGCCAGGAGAGTCATCTGTGTAGAATCGCCACATGCCACCTGATCCGGCACCAGTGCTACGATTCCTGGCAGAAGTGGTAGTAGTAGTGGTTTTACGCTGACGAACTGTGCTACCACTCGATGATCGTGGTGCTGTAGTCGCCTTGCTTGGGGAGCGACCACCAGACCCTACATTCGTGGAGCTTGGGGAAGGAGGCTGAAAGTAAAAATACCAAATATAAGTCCCTGAACATCGGTCTCCATTCAACCGTATTCCACAATTATTGAAATAGCATATATGCATTTAATATATGTACCATGTTTTAAACTTTTTTGCTTCAATTACGAAGTATGAACCACCCACATGTAGCGATGTCTGTTAGGCTTAATAATTTAACTCCCGAAATTACAAAGTAGAACAACGTTGAACTAGGTGGCAACTAACGTGCAACGCGTACAAATCGCATTGACACGTTGACAAACAATGTTGCCACTTCTTGAAAAACAATTATGTTCATGCAATTTAATGTAATTAATACATAAATAATTATTTAACACAATCAAAGATACCATGGCCCCGAAACACAAAGGGCTGAGAAGGAACATGGGTGGTTTTTAGTCAGTACAAGTCTGACACGACTGACACTACCTACCGCTCTGCCCAGAGCGGGAGGAGTCATTCGATGATTTCCCATCCCAGCCGTTGACGTTGGAAACAAATACAAAATCTTTATCTTTTTAAATCAAAACGTTTTAGATACATTAGTTAGTGATTGGAGCCTACTCCGCTCTTCCACAGAAATATAATTAATAAATGATACCAAACACGGCGTGTTTATCTCCATTTTTATTTTTTAGCCTTACTTTTTGACCGCTAGAGGGCGCCAAATCACTTTTTGTAACACTTCACGTAGCCTATTAGCGGAAAATGAAGACGGTTCGTCGACTTCCGATAAGTCCTAAGAGTATAGTATTCGCTATGTAGATAGATTATAAGCTATGAGGGTACAGATGAAGATACACACATACAAACATACATAGCCAGTCAAACTCAAACTCAAACTCAAATTCTTTATTTCAATTAAGCCATTACAGGCACTTTTGAATGTCAGAAGAACATTTCATAAAAAAAAACGAAACTACGAGTGCAATACGTCATTCCGAAAGCCACCACGCCGAACCACACGCCACCGAATGCCCGCAACAACGAACACTGCAAGCACGAAAGCACGCAGCGACGCAAACCGCAACAACGAATGCTCGAAACCCCGAATCACGGAACAACAAATGCACGCCGCAACGTGCAACCGCCGCTCCGCGACCCGGAACCCCGCGCACCCGCCGCCACGGCACGCGCCACCGCGCGCCCCCGCACCCACAGCACTCGCCGGCGGTAACATCCGGCGCCGCGCAGCCCGACGCAGCAACTCCCGAAACGACGCATTGCACTCCTACGCTACAGTCACAATCACAAGGCATAATAACTTGTGAAAGTACTGCAGTTGCCAGTTCCCTAACGTAGATCTCATGAAGAAGAACGGGCAAGAAACTCCATGGACACTCTTTTAAATCAGAATTTGTTACAAAATCTTGGTACATTATATCATTCATGTTGAGATGGTATATTATGTGAGAACTATGTAGCAAGACGTGCAAGTTAAGAGCGTCCAGAGTAAAGATATAATAAACAAATCAAAAAAAAAATCTACACCATGGCAACTAAGGAATGACCAGTCTCCACTGACAGCGCCCGTTCACGAACATGACGCATGGATCAGCACCATTCAACTCAACCATTTTGAAGGGAACTAAATGATCCGACACACCCGCCACCATCAGCGAGACATTTGAGTGAGCATGACATTCTCTCAGCCACCAGGGCAACGTCACTAAAATATAACTAAATGTAAAAAGTGGCTTTATAGTACATAGTACTCACACATGTGCCATGCAATTATACAATATTAAGACATTGAATCTATACAATGCAAAGATATTTTTACAATCTTCTGCAGCCTCTACAATAACTTCACATGATAGTCGATTTATTTGCCCCTAAGGTTGTGGAGCAGGACCAGCATTGAGCCAAGCATTTTTATCATCAATGTAATCCCCCAACTTATAGTATGCTTGCCTACATAGTGTGCGTTTTACACAAGTTTTAAATTTCGTCTCACTCAGTTGAAGAATGTGAGGGGGTATTTTATTGTAACATTTTAAACAATACCCCATGAAAGATGAGTCTACTTTAGCTAGCCTGAAACCTGGCTGAACAAGTCAAAATCATAACCCTCCTTTGGCTTTGCCGTAGTCGGGTAAAAACAAAGGAACAACCATGAAAATAAATGCAAATATTACGCGTATGTCATAAAACATAATAAATCGTAAGAAACTGCTAAGTGTGGTTTTAAATCGTTTTAAACTAAGAAAAGGCTTAAACGTTTAAAATAATAATAAATAATAAATTTTATTTATTGGCAAAACAAGTAAATTACATGGTCGTGAATCATGGCACACAGCTATGCTGCTTCCATAGCTTATTCCTTTATCTTTATGAAAGGAACTATTTGTACAGCTTGGCAAAAAAGAGTAGAAAATCTGGGGGGCGCCACTGTGCTGTTCATATGGCAACCCGTTGTGACCGTATCGCGTACACACGGCTACACATCAAGCTATACATTTCCAGTATAAGCTGGTCTTGCATTGTATAGGATTTCCGTACAGTGCGAGATCAGCGTAAACTGGAAATGTATAGCTTGATGTGTAGCCGTGTGTACCAACCTATCGTCTTGATACTTTTATTACTATTTTTTTTATACTTAAAATTTATTTATTGAACCAGAATTTATTCTCCTCATGTAACTACCTAAAAATAAATATATGTTAGTAGCACTGTTTTTTAAATTTTCTGGGATTAAAAAAAGGCGTAGAAATAATTATTGTAATTTATTCTAATAAATCTTCCAACTCTTTTTTGGGACGACCTTTTCTATGTTTTCCGGGTGTAGAAAATACGCCTTTGTTTCGATCTCCTTCCAGGACGACTCTTCTTAAGGTGCTTACTGATTTACCTAAAGTGAATAAATAAATATACTTACATAAAAAAATGCATTTTGCTTCTATTATGTGATTCATATGAAATATTAATTTATGTTGGTAATGTTGTATAGTCTATGGTTTGTAGTCTATGTTTTAGTGGACAACACTGGTTTCCGTCTGTCATTGCTAATGTCGATAGTGTTAAATGTCTCAGCCATAAAACTATTTAATAATATATGGAATGGTTTTAATTGAAAGCCCTATCAGCCGCCATCCAGCAAGACACATAAATAAACATGGTGTCAGAAGAAACAAGAATGAAAATGGAAGACCCGAAGTTCAGCGTGGTTATGACTGCCACGATCAAACCGCTGAACGTCGATTCAGATCTCACAGCTATGTCAACTGCATGGAGATTATGGAAGCAAAAGTTCCTCATCTATCTCGAGGCAAATACAATCGATAGAGAATCGGTAAGCCGACAAATAGCTATTTTTCTAAGTCTAATTGGCGATGATTGTCTAGAAATTTTCAACTCATTTGGTCTAGATAGAAAAGATGCGTCACTAACACTCGAGAAAGTCATTCAAAAATTTGATAATAAATTCCTTCCACACAAAAATATCACTGTCGAAAGATACAATTTCTTCACGAGGAAACAAATGACTGAAGAGTCAATTGAAGAGTATGTCACAAAACTAACAAATATGGCAATCAGATGCGACTTCGAAAATCTGAAGGAACAACTCATTTGCGACATGTTCGTAATTGGAATAACTAACAGGAAAACCCAGGAAAAATTACTGCAACAAGAGACACTAACAATAGAGAAAGCCATAAAAATTGCAAAAAGCATCGAAATTTCGCAGAGAGAAACAGAAAAACTGCAAACGTCAAAGACAAAAGTAGATCAAGAATGTTCTGTCCAAGCCCTCAAGTCATATCATCAAAAAGAAGCAGCCAACTCAAGTCAAACAAGTCAGTCAAAGTCTCCGACAAGAAAGAATAACCATTTTAGAAACCAAGTCTCAACACAGTCACAGTCACCTAACCAAAAGTTGTGTAGCAGGTGCGGTCAAGTTCACAGGTTCAAGTGCCCTGCTAAAGGAAAAACCTGTTCCAAATGCAAGAAATATAACCATTTTGCTCAATATTGCTTCTCTAATAAAGATACCAGCACTAAAAATGTAAGTATGATAAGTCAGTCATTTCAAAACAATGAATCACAAAATAATGAGGAAATACATCAATCAAGTCATTACGTCATAAATGCTGTAAATAAAGAGTCTAACGAATGGAACATTACTGTCAAATGTCATGATCAGGCATTATTGTGTAGAATTGATACAGGTGCCGACACAAATGTCATTTCGAAATATATATTAGATAAAATAATGTATGCAACAGGTCTGAAAATCAACATTTTTAGAACCAATAATAAAGTATTCTCATTTTCAGGACAATTAATTCCAAATATAGGTTCCTGCATACTAAAATGTAAATTTGAAAATGGACTCATAGCAAATATATGCTTTGTTGTAGTAAAAGCCCAATGTCAAACAATCCTCGGGTGGAAAATATGTGAAAAACTAGGTATAGTAAAAAGAATATTTGCATTGTCTGAAGAAACATGTCATGAAAACCAAGGGTCTGTAAGTAATATTGTAAATAAATATTCATCAACATTTGAAGGATTAGGATGTCTTCCTACTCAGGCACACATAGATGTTGATTCAGATGTCACACCAAAGGTATGTCCGGTCAGAAAAATTCCATTCGCACTTCATGATAGGCTAAAGGAAGAATTATCTAACATGGAAAAATTAGGAGTCATTGAAAAAGTAATAAAGCCAACCAAATGGGTAAATTCAATAGTCATTGTCGAAAAACCCAACGGTAAATTGCGTTTGTGTCTTGATCCGAGAAATCTAAACATAGCAGTCAAAAGACCTCACTATCCATATCCTACATTTGATGATTTACGCTCTAAAATTGCAGGTGCCACAATTTTCTCAAAATTTGATGCCAATTCAGGTTATTGGATGATACCACTAGATTCAGAGAGTAGTGACCTCTGTACATTCAACACACCATTTGGGAGGTATAAATTTCTAAGGTTACCATATGGAGTCAATTCAAGTGGAGAAATATTTCATAGAACAATGTCAGAGCTTTTTGAAGGGCTCCCAGGGGTAATTGTGTATATTGATGATATCTTAGTATACGGGTCAAATGAAAATGAACACAAACAACGTCTAGAAAGTGTATTTAAACGAGCACAAGAAATTAATTTAAAATTTAACAAGTCCAAATGTCAATTTGGCGTAAAGGAAGTAAAATATGTAGGCCATATTTTCAATGAAAAAGGTATTTCACCTGACATGTCAAAAATAGAGGTCATAACCAAAATGTCTAGTCCGAAAAATGTCAAAGAATTGCAAAGATTTCTAGGTATGATCAATTATTTAAGCAGTTTTATTCCTAATTTGTCAACAGAAACAAATATGCTTAGAGATCTACTCAAAAAACAAAATGCGTGGCAATGGTCACCCATGCATGAACAACAATTCACAAAGTTAAAGTCAATAATTTGTCATACACCAGTACTAGTTCACTATGATGTCAAGAAGCAAATTAGAATGTCTGTAGATGCGTCAAAAGACACAGTAGGTGCTGTAATTTTTCATGACAAAAATCCAATTGCATATGCGTCAAAGTCATTAACGCAATGTCAAGAAAACTATGCTCAAATTGAGAAAGAATTATATGCTATTGTATTTGGTTGTAAGAAGTTCCATCAATATGTTTATGGAAAACCTGTCTATGTAGAAACAGATCATCAACCATTAGTAACCTTGTTCAAAAAGCCTTTGTCTGATGTCCCAACAAGACTTCAAAGAATGATGATCACCTTACAAGCATACCATTTAATTGTAACTTATACAAAAGGTACAGAAATGTATATTTCAGATACATTGTCACGATCAAAAGTCAATAACATAGAAGTCATTGAAATTCTAGAAGAAATAGAAGATAATATAGAAAGTCATGTCAATTTACTAACATCAAATTTAGCTATCACACAAGAAAAGTTGAATAAAATTTTGATGAACACAAACTCAGATTATATATTGCAAAAGTTAAAAGAATATTACAAGTCAGGATGGCCAAGTTGTAAACAAAATTGTGATCCAAAAACATTACCTTATTGGAATATTAGGCATGAAATACATGTAATTAACGATTTGATATTCAAAAGTAATGCCATTATTATTCCTACTATAATGAGACCAGAAATACTGTCAATCCTACATGCAAGTCATATGGGTATTGAAAAAACCAAAACGTTAGCCCGAGGAGTAGTCTATTGGCCTAGTATGAATCATGAAATTGAGGTTCTCATAAAACAATGTGAGTCTTGTTTAACATTTAGTCCAAATAAAACAAAGGAGCCTTTATTGCCACATGATCAGCCCACACTCCCATGGCTGAAACTAGCCACAGATTTATTTGAATACAATGGAAAGAAATATTTAATTGTTGTAGATTTTTACTCAAATTATTTTGAAGTAGCACATTTAAATCAAAACACCACTCATTCTACTGTCATAGCACAACTAAAGTCAATTTTTTCTCGTCATGGAATCCCCTTGCAATTAGTCAGTGATGGAGGTCCACCATTCAATTCAATAAATTTCAAAGAATTTGTAAGTGAATGGGATATTGAACATATTGTATCAAGTCCACACCTATCCAGGTCAAATGGTCTTGCAGAAGCAACTGTGAAAATTGTCAAAAACATTTTTAGAAAATGTGATGATTCCAATACAGATCCTTATCTAGGTCTATTACAGTACAGAACCACCCCAAGAGGTAATTTAAAGTCACCCTCACAGCTACTAATGTCTCGTCAATTAAGAACTAAATTACCAACTCAATTGTCTAATCTAAAACCTAAAGCTGTTGAAATTTCAGAACATAATCAACAGAAACAAACAAACATACAGAACACTAAAAAATATTATGACAAGAGTTCCAAAATTTATCCAGAGCTTAATATAAATGATAAGATCTATTTCAAAAAAGATCCAAAAGGAATTATATGGTCAAAAGGTACCATCATTTCTAAAACTAAATTTCCTCGTTCATACATAGTCAAAGACGAAGCAGGAAATAGTTATAGACGAAGCTCTCAGCATATTCAATTGACACATAAAAATATATCAAACTCTCAATCGATTCCAAGTCAGTCACACTCACACTCAGACAGTCATAGTCACATATATAACTCATTTCAGTCAAATAATACTTATCACTCCCAGTCAGGTCAAAATTCAAGTCTACAAACAAAGCCAAAAAGTCAGTCTAAGGAAAAGGAAAAAGATGATGAGATAATCACATATTTAATTTATAAACCACCTCAGCCTAGATTAAGGTCAGATAGTCAATCTTCAATTTCAAATTTATCAAATCAGTCTATGAACTCATTTTATGAATCTATACAGTCTGATGATATAATAATAATAATAATAATAATAATATTCCACAACTATCACACAACGCCATCTAGTCCCAAGCTAAGCAGAGCTTGTGTTATGGGTACTAGACAACTGATAAACATACTTATATATTTCTAAATACATACATATTATAGATAAATTACACCCAGACACAGAACAAATGATCGTGCTCATCACACAAACATTTGTCCTGGGTGGGAATCGAACCCACGATATGGAAGTAGAGTCTCCAATACTTGTAGATGTGGATGCAAGACAAGAAATAGGTAGTCATGATGATACACTAATAGGAGAAACTAGCTCAAGTAGTGATTCAAAAAACAGTGTAATCTCAGTTCATTCTTCAGAAAGTCCATCACCGTCAACTTCTTATTCAAATGTCCAATCAGATACCAGTTCTCAAGAGTTAACTGAGAATAGTCCACCTCATAATGTACCTCTAGCTGATACGCCAGTGTATAGCAGTCGAGGAAGGTTAATTAAGAAAAAACAACCGTTTGATGTGTAAATGTTTATGTAAACTTTGTTAAACATGAAACATAAATTAATGTAGTACTTCACTTAATAATATAAAACAACAATGTGTCACAGTGTCTTATATATAATTATAGTTAAGTTGATAATTAGTTTAGTTTTACATACTATATTGTTAAACAAAAGTCCTCTTTTATGTTTGAATAATAATAAATGTTTTGCCTGAAAAAGCTTTAATGTAAACAAGTTTGAAGTATGACATCATAATGTCAATGTCATTACTGTCAAAGTAACTTCAATTTTTCTTTCTTGTCAAAGTCTCAAAAAGGGGCATGTTGTATAGTCTATGGTTTGTAGTCTATGTTTTAGTGGACAACACTGGTTTCCGTCTGTCATTGCTAATGTCGATAGTGATAAATGTCTCAGCCATAAAACTATTTAATAATATATGGAATGGTTTTAATTGAAAGCCCTATCAGCCGCCATCCAGCAAGACACATAAATAAACAGGTAATAAATAACAAATTAAAAATAATACATTTTTGGTACATTTGTAATTCTAATGATATAACAAACAGTTATCACCTTGAAATCACATTCAACAATAAAGTTATGTAGAAATCGAATTTAAATTCACATAGTGCACAGTACGCCACTCAAGTATCAACATTAATCTGACACGCTATACCAAGGTAATGTCAGACAAAATGTAAACATAACCTATGTGCTCGATGATTATTGTTCAAAATTCCACTTATTTCGTATGCAAGCAAGTCAAAACAGAATGGGGTTCATAAATTAACACTTAATTCATCTAAAAACAATAAAACAAACAGTTACATACCTGTCATTTCAGCGGTTCTTAGGTAAACATCGTTGAGATCGGAGAGAATGGTTTTGGCCTCTTTTTCTGCCAAACATCGCCTAGATACCTTATAAATTATCGCTCTGCCAGCACTTCGGATGGTTTTATTCATTTTGTATTACTCTACGTTGCTTTAATCACGTTTTTAGGGCACAATTATAAATTTAATCAACTTTCGAACTTTGTTTACACCAAAAGTCATAAGTTTTTATTTGTTGCCAGCAAACAAAAAAATTAGTTCCGTTTCTAGACTTTTTTGCCAAGCTGTAATACTAATAGGCCGCGTTCCGTATTACAAAATAATCGCTCACAGCGCTCACGTCTATATTTTGCGTTCCGATTTAGATATCACGATTATGACAGCTTAGATGAGCTGCCGTAAACGCGTTTATTTACAGTGCTCACTCGTCACTCGATAACAAAAACATAACCTGCATGAGAGAAATTCGTCGCTCGTTAGGCTCGTCTTGTATATTTACTTGAATACTCATGGTTATGAGACTCCAAAGAGATTTCAAAGAACTAATTGAATGTATTTGTGCGACTCCAGCCAGTGTACCTCAGCTGTGAGTGTGAACACGTACACACACCCAGACACACAAACACACACATCACCATCAGACATCTGTCATTTTTACTTTGATTTTGACAGCGCTCACGGTGATATATACTTGGGGCAAGGTCGGTGTAATCGCAAGATGGCGCATGTCATGACCTCATCTATGACGATTCAAGGGACATCGATATCGCGCTCATCACTCGGAACGCACCCTTAATAATGCCATGTTACCGATGGTCAAGAGCCAATAGTGCCTGTTCCGCCGGAACGAATTAAAAAAAAAAGAACAATTGTCAAGTTTGACAGTCTGCCATCTGCCATCTGCCATCCTGTGACTGTTGTGTGACTGTTTGAGGTTACAATATTTATCTTTTGCTGAAATTAGATTATTTATCAAGTTTTAGTAACGTGTTAGTAACATAGGCAACATACATATACAAATATATATCACGTTTTGCTAATATATTATGCTGTTACGATTTCACAACTTGAACAACAGACTTTACTCTACCGTTATTTCACTATCAAAAATCATGAACAGTAATAAATGTTATTTTAGATATTTAAAGCAAGATGATAAAGTCGATATTACCTTATTATTCGACATTAAAGGCTCTGCTAGGCAATTTAATTTCAGCCGAAAGCCAACAGAGAGTTTGCAGGTTTTGCTCACTCGTGTGAAAACCAACATTCAAAAAGTTATAGACAAAGGGAATAAAAAGAAAAAAGTTAGCCAGAATGGTGAAACGCTTAATTTAGAACTTTATGATTCCAATAATGTTCTTATTAATGAAAATATGACTTGTAACGACCTGTTTACTATGAAAGGCCCAGTAAAATTAAAAATGTCAGACAGTTTCTATGAAGTCGTTTTTAATTCTCCATGGGTAGTCAGTATGAACTTACCACAAAGCATCTTAGCTGGTTTTCCAGTTCATCCACAAAATTTCGAAACCCAAAATACTCAACAGGACAAGTGTACTTTTAATTGGTTTAAAGGATTACCATTAATTAATGAAAAGGGAAATTCAGTAAATGAGCAGCATATTGAATGGGAACTTACAGGCAACAAATTCATTTACACTCCTGAAACTCAAGATGTAGGAATGAAATTAAAGTTTGAGTGTATACCAGGCAAGTAGTGATAACATTGATATTTACATTGTACCTAAGAAGAAGTAGTTATTCTATTTTAAGAAACATTACACTTTTAGCAAATGATGGAATGGTTGGCCCTGCTGTTGAAACTGTTTCTAAGAATCTAGTTGAAGCAGGACCTGGAAAATGCCCATTTGAAACTAGACATATGTTTACAAAACAGAAATTACAACTTAAAAGGTATGACTCAGCCTTATTTTATTTTAATACATTTTTAAATACATAAATTACCAGCTGATACATTTTCTGCATAGGCTTTATAAAAATACATGTCCTATGTGATTAAGTATTAATAAGGGTTAAAATTTCCATTAAGAACCGTCGCTTTTTAAGGCGGGGAGTGGGGGGGTGGGAGGGGGGGAAGTGGGCTACCCCCTAGTACCACCCCCAAATCCCGGAGCCCCATGGTTATGGAGATATCCATGGTTAAAGTTTTGAGGTTAGAACAGCGCTAAAACGCGAAATAGGTCAAAATTTTGTATCTTTTGACAGGGGAAGGGTGAGGGGGGGTGCCCACTGTGCTCTGGCACCACTCCCATGTAAAGGCGACGCACCATTCTTGAGAAAAATCCATTTTTTGGAACCTAACCCCGTTAAGTCCAGTCGACGGAGCCCCGCTACGCGGGGCTCCTACTTCTGGGTGGTTTTAAAAAAAAATAACCACGAAGGGGATGGCGGGGTCTATTCGCTCGCTTCGCTCGCTCAATCGACCCCGCCATCCCCTTCTAACCTAACCTGTCCGTGTCGGGGTGCCCCAAGTCCCGAGCTCGCTTCGCTCGCTCTTGCATCCAAGTTTTCCTAGTTGCGTGTTCGGTACCCTACAAACCTAACCACCCCGCTGTTTTTGGTATTATAATACAGCAACAATTATTATTCACACTCATAATACATCCAAAAATACAAAAAAAAAAAAAACTGTTACTTGACAATTTGCAAAAAGCTTTCTATTAATGAGTACTATCTACAAAAAAAAAATTAACTTCCTAATCAGCGGTTCTTAATGGAAATTCTATCCATTAATTGTGTAACTTGATTCTAGTTCCAATATTACAAAAAAGATTTGATGTATAGTGTAAAAAAAATACAAAATGTACTTATGAAATGCAGGCCCAGCAACAACTTGTTCCTAATACTATTATTTGAAGACATAGTAAAATAAAATATATAAACGGAACTTAGTTTTAAATCTGTACACAAGAATTTTATGTATCCTTACATAGTATAAAACAAAGTCGCTATTTTTGTCTGTTTGTTTGTCTGTATGCTTAAATCTTTAAAACTACGCAACGGATTTTGATGCGGTTTTTTTAATAGATAGAGTGATTCAAGAGGAAGGTTTTAGTATATAATTTGAACGACACCCACGCGGGTGAAGCCGCGGGCATCAGCTAGTACAACATAAAATTCTTGTGTCACACACAGTGTTACTTGCCATTACTCCTTGGCTTGACCAATTGGCATTTTGTGTGTATATTCAGTAGGTTTGAGAATAGGTTGTAAAGTAGTTTTCACCCTTCTAACCCCATCCAAAGGTTATACCTTACCTTAAGTAGAAAAAAGGTGCAATGCAAAGCATGCAGGGCAGCAACTTAATTTCTTACAAAAAATATTATTATTTGTTCACAGCTTCAGATGTGTATCATACAACATTCTAGCTGATTTATACTGTGATTCAGATCACACTCGAACAGTTCTGCATCCATACTGTCCACCATACGCACTACATATTGATTATAGAAAACAACTAATATTGAAAGAATTACTTGGTGAGTTTATGGATGCCATGTATAATGACGGCACGGTTGGCGTAGTGGCTGAGCGATTGGGCTGCTGCGTTGCGTGTCGCGGGTTAGATCCCCGCACGGAACAAACATTTGTATGGCCTACTGATCGTTGTTTTTTGGTCTGGGTGTTTGGTTTGTGTGTGACTATAAATGTTTGTAAACGCACCTACAATACAGGAAAAATTCCTAGCGTGAGGCAATGTTTAAAAATAAATCGGTTGTCTGTAAAATCGGTTTACTGACGATAGTTGAACGTGACAACGTCATAAGAAAACAAAACAATTGACACGCCGTTGCTATGGAACGCCTCAGAGCGAGGTAACGACGCATGACGTCATCTTTTTTCGTGCGTGCAGCCGGCCATCGAATTATAAGACGTTATCACGTCAAAAAGAAGAGTCCTTTGTACAAAACCTTATAAAAATTAATAATTTAATTTACAAGAAAGAAGAACAATGATGTGAGAGTGGTGGTTGGAGATACACCAATTCATATTTATTATATGTTTCAGGATATAACAGCGATTTAATATGCCTTCAAGAGGTGGATAGTAAAATATTTCGCCACTGTTTAATACCCATAATGGATTCTGAAGGTCTAAATGGTTTATTTTATAAGAAGGGAAAACAAGTTGCCGAAGGAGTGGCCTGTTTTTACAGAAGAGATAGATTTAAGTATGGTTTTATAAACAATTTGCTTAAGAAACTGAATATGGATGAAAATGACCTTTCTAATATGCTTAAACAATTTTAGATTTTTGGGAGATGAAAGCATAGTATTGGCTAATGCTTTGAAAACTAAAAAATGTCTTCAATCAATTTGGACTAAAATAAAAGATAATGCACCTCTAACAGAACGATTGTTGGATAGATCGACAATATCAAGTGCAACATTCCTGGAATCGATTGACAATCCTGATGAGATTCTCATAGTTGGCAACACACATTTGTATTTTCACCCTGATGCTGACCATATAAGATTGTTACAAGGCGGTATAGTTATATACTGGATAATGGATATTCTGAAAGGACTGAGATCAAAGGTAGGAACAATTTGGCTGTGTGTCTAAAAAAGTGTCCAAAAAAACGAATTGTTGAGGAATGATATTAAGGCTGAACCTCCAGGATAGTCCGCAGAATTCGAATTTTCTTACGTTTTTTTGCAATTTGCCAGTCAGGTCAGGTTGTATGTCACAACCGTAACAAATGTGACTTTAGTAATAATGATTTAAATCACTAATACAACCCTCCCAGTTCATAATTATAACTTCCTTGAGTGAGTGATGTGAATAATTTATATTTTAAGAAGAATTAACATGCAAATAGTTAATACTTATAATATTTCCATTTCAGCATCCAAATAAAAGAATAAGTGTTGTTCTTTGTGGTGATTTCAACAGCGTCCCATCATGTGGTATATATCAGTTGTACACAACTGGAGCATCACCAAGTACTTTACCAGACTGGAAATCTAGTAAGGAAAATAATATTTATACAGTCAGGAAAATTTACCGCCCTCAGTACCCTCTTAAATTATCTGTATATTCGAATTGCGACTGGCACTTTTGGACAGTTGTATCAAATTACTATAACAGGCCAAATTGACGTGGTGTATGAAACACAATTTTTAACTGAACATGAAATCAAAACAAACTAAGTCTACATGGCATCACAGTTGGGTTTGATAGATAAATATTGATAATACATAGTACTTATCACACAACTGATATGACATAGTTAGATGGAAGTAGGTATTTATAGAATTAAATGTACGTGTCGAGAACTCCCTCAAAGTACCTATATACATTTGTAAAAGAGTCAATATTTCAATTGCCACCATAATTATTTTTTTACCTCAAAAGTACTTTATAAAAAACACAAAGCATTTTTCTTTATTTCAGACAAAGATGAAGCTGTGAATGGTTTAAGTTTGAAGCAAAATATTTCCTTAGCAAGTGCATGTGGAACACCTCCTTTTACAAATTATACAGCTGAGTTTGCAGATTGCTTAGATTACATCTTTTATGACAAGAATAACTTAGAAGTAGAACAGGTAAAATAATCATTTGATAATATTATTAGTTTATTACCAACAGACTTGTTCTTTATTTCTTTAATATATTGTTTTCTGATTCTGATTAATTGTACAATTATTATTATAGTAGGTAGGTCTAGGTACACTGGAAACACTTAATAAGTATACATTTTGCATGTGTGGGTGAAGTCATAGTTATAAGCACACACACTATTTAAGTAAAACGAGTGAACTCTGTTTTTATTAGTGTGCGTTATGTGCGTATAAAATAAGTCAAAACTGGCCTACCGCCGGCCGACTTTACATCACGCACTCATCGGTAACTTTTATTAATATTGTGTGGGTATACGTATTAAACATACACGGGTAAAAATCCAAGAAACGGGCTCACAGTGAAGGAATATGACCCAACATTTTAGACAAGACTAACAGAACATCCGTGGCTGAGTGGTGTAAGCGCTTGACATAGTTATTTGTCTACGCTCGGTGCCGTGAGTTCGATCCCCACTGAGGAATTCAACATTACTGTTTTTTACTTTTTGTTTTATAAAATTAAGTTTGTGACCAATAAAATCACTTTTAAAACAAAAAAGTAGAAAGGTAATTTAATAAAAACAATAAAATTATTTCTTTTATTTTTATTATTACATAATTATATAAATTTTTTGTTGGTTAAGGATGGACGTAAATAATTTTGTTGAAATGGTATCTCAATTGAATCGAAAGTAAAATTAGCTGGGAAGTGAATCAACATGTTAGATAGTAAGAAATTATGGCAACTTCTATCTGCATAACAATAACATCACTTCACCAGACTTTTAACAATACGAATTGTTGTTTAAAACAGAGGAATACAGCAAGATGTATATAACAAATAAAAATAATGCTAAGTTTTACATTTGTTCACACAAACATGAACATTATGTATATATCAATAAGGTTCACAATCGATAATATTTAAAATAAATTCTACTAATTTAGTTATTACATTCATTATATCTTTCACCACCTTTTCTCCATAATATTTCACGCCCATCCTTATTCAACTTAAAAGTTTTTTCGTCGCTAAAAATCACCACATTGTTCTTCCAATCAAAATTAAAATAATTATGACCTAGCGAACTGTAGTCGGCGTCGTCGATGCGCAGTGGACAGTAAAAGCGTGAACCAGCAGAACGCAGGTGATTTCTCACCGTTTGTAAGCACACATTGTGTGCTGTAGCTGTGACGCGTGTTGGCAATCTGAATGAACTAGCTTTGTGCCTTGCCACGATGTCATGGTGTCGAGCTGATGAATTCGCTTTTGATTTTGGCCCACGTCGAAGATTTTCCACGTCTCCAGAATCCGCATATCGGTGGACCCATAATTGCTCGGTTCTTCTCTGTGAATATAAAACAAAACATTATTTAAAATACCTACTTCTACTAAAATGCATAAGATAATAGTTATTTTATAGTAAATAGTAATATTTATGTATACTTACTTAAAAAATAAAATTATAATATGCTTTCATATACTTAGGTATATTATAATTAATGTTATTTATAAACAATAATTATATAAAATACTTTTAAATATATACCTATTATATACCTTATACTATAAATACCTATTAGCAAACAAAATGGCCTATTTAACAATGGTTAATGCACTTTAGTTAACTTAATGTATACCTATCTATTAAATGATGAAATAATATTAATTTGGTTTATATGTGACTATATATATATACCATATATCATCATAAACTATAATACATACATACTTCTATATACACTAAATTAATATTATTTATTTTCAATAATCATATGCATAGGTATAATACAAGTTAAAATACTTTTAGATATGGTTTAAATATACATTAGCAAACAAAAATGGGCTAATAAAACAATGTTAATGCACTAAAGTTACGTTAATTTTATTTATTCCTAGGTAAACATAAAAGTTATTGGTAGTATCTGTTACTTACCTATATATCATTAAGCGCCTTGCAATTTCACTAATAGATAAGGTTTGCTCATGCAAAAGAACGATTTCTGCCTTTTTAACGTTGTTTAATGATGCATGTTTGGATCCACAGAAATAAATTACAAACGAATATATCTAGAGAAATTCTGTGTTATCAATAAATTAAGTAATGCAAATAATCGTGGATTGACCACTAAGACTGCAATTTTTTTTATAAATGAAGGTGTTTGAAAACAATTTCATTTTTAAGTTGTCGGTAGTTAGTTTATAAGCAGCCGAAATAAAATGGACTGAGAGTGTCGTAGTTCTCAAACGTTGCAAACTTTATAACTCATCAATGAACGGAATTGAATCGTTAAAGATTCAACTTTAAATAATGTTTTAACAAAATAATGAATACAAAAAGAAAAACAGCACCCGTGGTTTGATCTTACGACTCCTAGTTCGTTAACCAAAGGTGTTAACTATTGTGCCAAGATTGCTATAGTTGCATTAGCGAAATATTGTATCTGATTCAGTGACAAATGAATGATTACTATATATTGGTATATGGTATTATTGATGTGCCGCACGCACACTAATAAAGACAGAGCTCGCTTGCTTTACTCAGTGTTTGTGTGGCATAACTATTTCACACATGTAAAGTGTAAACTCATTAGCTAGTGTGCGTGATGTATACTTATTAGCTGTGCAGAGTGTACTAACAACATAATTATCCTAAAATGATATAATAACAAATCAACAGCAAAGGGTCCAATTCAATACCCAAGCTAGGAAAACCCCACAGATTTAGTTTGAATACAACAGTTTTCATTAAAAAAAAAGAAATATAAAATCGTGTCTTGATCAGACACCTGTTTTTTTTTATATTCTTCAATAATTTCACCCTGTATAATTATAGGCTTGCTGTGTTAGCAAGCCTCCTAAACTAGTTATTGTTAGTTATATGTAAAGAAAAGATCGAATACTGTGAATAAATACACTCGAGAGCAATGAATCCGGGTCACTTAAAGAATGTTAAAAATCTCGGAAACTAAAAATGAATGTGGCTCTGGTCCGCTGGACAAAACTTCAAAACTGCTCGCATTTACAATAGGGCAATAGGGCACTTTATGTGACGGCTAAACACCCTTATTTCAGAATAGGTGACGCTACAGAATCATAGATAATCGATCGAAAGCGTGTCCAGCCAGCTTGAAAAACCACTTTTCGCTGGTCTCTCAATCTCGGTAACGGAAGTGATTTTGACGACTTTTTGCATATCAACGGGCGTCACATAAATATGTGACAGGCATCAAGCTAAAAGTTTTGTGATACGCACAGTAGTTTAGTAGAAAAATGCAAAAAACTGTGTCCAGCCATCTTGAATTTACGTAAAAAACTTTTGGCTGGCACTTCCGAATCCCACATAACGGGAGCGTTTTCGAATATGGTTCCTTTACTAATACTTGGTGACGCAATGTGTGACAGTAATAACGTTTGATTTATGGCGTCACATGTAAGGGTTTACGAGATATCAATGAAAACTTAATGTATACTTGTGTCCAGCCATCTTGAACTCAGGCTGGCTGGACACATGTATCTCCGCTGCCTGATGATCTACGACCTTCAAAATGTTATCAAAATGTTGTGACGGGGACGATAATGATAACCTGAATTAGTGACGGAGAAACTTTGGGTAGTTTCAAAGATATTGATCATTTAAATTTTCTCTTTTATAAGGAGAGATCAGCAGTTTTTAGAAAAAAACTGCTGATCTCTCCTTAAAACAAAAATAGGAAACATGATTTTTTTTAACTTTATTACGATTTTCTTGAATTTTAATACTTCGTATTGCCTCCTCGTGCTTCCATTACTGCGTTTACGCGGTTTGGCATGCTGTACACCAAGTTCCTTATACGATTTTGGGGAATATTCTCCCATTCCTCTGTGAGAGCAATTTTGAGCTCACGAAGCGTGATTGGGGGAGGGTTTTGTTGTTTTACGCATCTGCCTAGCTCGTCCCAAGCATGCTCGATCGGGTTGATATCCGGGCTGCGCGCTGGCCACTCCATACGAGTAATGTTCATCTCTTGAAGGTAGTCATTCACAATCCTACCTGTATGAGGTCGGGCATTGTCATGCATAAATATAGCATCCTCACCTAAATTGACCATAAATGGACCAACGTGATCATTGAGGATTTCTTCCACATATCTTTCGCTAGTTAAAGAGCCGTTTTCTATGATCACCAGCTCTGTGCGACTTTCAGAAGAAATTCCGGCCCACACAAGTACAGCCCCACCACCGTAGGCTACTTTTTCTTCGATGCATGCTTGCTTGAATCTTTCCCCTGGTCTTCGATACACTCTGTGTCTTCCATCGTGCTTGTAGACCATAAATTTTGATTCGTCGGAGAAATAACTTTTGACCAATCTTCAATACTCCAATTTACGTGGCTCTGGGCATATCTTAGTCTTGAAATACGATGCCCACGCTCCAGTTTAGGGCCGTTTGCAGGTCTAAGGGGTTTTAAGTTAGATTCAGCAAGCCGACGTCTTACTGTCTATGCACTTGGGTTACTTCCTCCGAGGCGTCGAAACTGATTTGTGAGTTCAGTTCCTGTGAGAAAGCGATTTCGAAGCATGGTGTTCACCAAGTATCGGTCTTCTCGTGCTGTGGTACACCTGGTTCTGCCCGTTCCTGGTCTGCGTAGGTTAGAACCAGTTTCTTCGTAACGTCGGAGAACTCTTTGTACTGTTGACAGCGACACACCGACAGTCCTGGCTGTATCGCGCTGACTCCGGCCGGTTTCCAGCATTGTAAGTATTCTGGTGCATTCTTCAGGCGTAAGCGACATAATTTCAGCTTGAATAATGAATATAGAGCACTATCAACATGGTTTATGTACCCACATAAATGACAGATTACAAACAAAAGCAAAACCAAATGCTGTAATTACGTAGTTCCATCTTCGAAAGTGGCCCTTTTTCAAATTTGATTTTTTTATGATATAACTTTACAATAACTAAGAAGTTTTAATACCTTTATTTAAGGAGTATTACATTGTCTATTAAATACAATTTATTGCATTAACCTATCATTTTTAGTTTCCGAGATTTTTAACATTCTTTAAGTGACCCGGATTCATTGCTCTCGAGTGTACAAAGCAACTAGCAGTGGAGAGCACAACTAAAATGATATGATAATTATATGTAATGCATTGATGTAATGTTAATATTTTTTGCAGGTGGTTCCTCTTCCATCTGTTGATGAATTCAAATTACACACAGCGTTGCCGAGTGTAGTGTTTCCATCAGATCACGTGGCTTTGGTGTCCGATTTACGATTTAAGTAAAAATTTTAATAATTTTTATATAATATGAGAAAGCCGCACGGAGAGAAGAGTGGAAGACAATGGGGGAGGCCTTTGCCCAGCAGTGGGAAAAAAAAAATGTTTATGTTAATAAAGAAATATTTTGTTTTCCCATAATCTGTTCATTCAATTGCCAATTTAAATCTTCACATACCTACTCCTAGATTTGGGTGTCATGGCGAGTATTGGCGAGGATTTAGCCACTAGCCCAGCAGTGCGATGACACATCACACAGGCTTACAGTTACATACTTAAAATACTAGGTACTACCTACTAGAAAAATAATGTGCATCACATAATTATTTGTGATCATGTACATTATTTTTATTTTACGTAAGAATTTAAGAATATACATGGATCTCACCTGGTTCAATCTGGAGAGAACAAGGACCATAAATACATCAGGATTCAGGACCGTTGCCTTTCAAATTGAAAATATAAACAAACTTGTAGGCCAATAAGTTTATTTTTCACCTGCATGGATTTTATATACGAAAACCTTCCTCGAGAACCACTATTCATTGTTGAAAACAGCATGAAAATCGGTGCAGTAGTTTTTGATTTCATTGCGAACAGACAGACAGACGCGGCAGAGGATTTTGTTTTATAATATGTAGTGAATACCGTTGAGATGAATAAGGCCAGTAGGTACAGGCTCATTTCTAGCCGAAATAATAATATACCTACTTAGTTAGAATGATGCTGAGGTAGGTACCTACTCTAAATTTTTTTACGTTCTCACTTTTGATGTGACATCAGCAGGCACGAAATGTTATAATTTATCAAAGATGTAAATAAAAATGTAAGGCCTAACCTTTGACGATGCCCATGCGGGTGCAATTTCCCAACAACAACACCACCTAGCCACCTATGTGGTCTATAATCTATAACTCCAAGCTGGAACCAATCATACTCATTCACAAAGTTCAATTAAAATCGGTTGGGTGATGGGTGGTTTTCATGATTAGCATGAACGAAGATGATTGACACGTGTTTTTAATTAAGTAGAGTCTCAGTCTCAGATCAAAGTAGAGTGTCATATCTCAGTAAAACACTAATAGCGAAGCAGAGAGGTATTATACCTACTTGTCGTTTTGCCTAGCCTTTTCGCAACTGTGTTGGGGTCCTTTTGTACCTATGATGCAAAAATTACTAAACAGCCAATTTCTTTTTTTTTTAATTTGTCTGCCTCGTTGTCTAGTGGTCGCAGTGCGACTGATGCCATTGCTTTTTTTAGAGGTTGGCAAATTATCAAAAGATTCCTCCCGCTCTGGGCAGAGCGGTAAGAAGTGTCAGACTTCTACTGACTTAGAATCACCCATGTTCCTTCTTAGCCCTTTGTGTCGAGGCCGCGTTATGTCTTTTGAACAACCAGCAGCCCCGATGGGTGTCGCCGTCGGTCTTTGCGGGCCCCTGCAATGTTGCTGACATCTCTTTGAGGCGCGCGTGGAACACGAACGCGCCGTCGACACGGCCTGCCGTCGTCATAAGACGGACGGACGGCGAGCGAGTCCGACTGATGCCTGGGTTCGATTCCCAGGTTGAGCCTCTTGCCTTTGCCCAAAGGCATTAGGAATTTCTCAGTAGAAGCCACGGAGTCTGGATTTGTGCCCAGTCGATGGCAATAGGCTCGACAGGCGTGATGTGTCTATAGTTATGTGTATTATCTGTGAACAAGATAGCCCGTGAAATTCGATTTTTCTTACGTTTTTTGCAATTTGCCGATCAGTGGTTGTACGTTATATAAATAAAATAGAATACGCGACCGTAACAAATGTGACTTTACTGAATAATACCAATACAAAACACCAAAAAGTGAAAAATAAACTTCAGAAGAAAAATCTGCTTCTGAAGTCGGTGACATTTGTTTACTTCTTACATTTCGTTTTTTTGCCACCGACTTCAGAAGCAGATTTTTCTTCTGAAGTTTATTTTTCACTTTTTGGTGTTTTTGTTTTTACGTGCCTATGAAATTTGAGGGTTGCCCTCGAGTTCTCTGGGATTCCATCACCAGGTCCTGGTTTCCATATCATAGTACCACTGTTAAAATATCTCCTTTACATTAAAAAAAGAATCATCAAAATTGGTTCTTAGACGACAAAGTTATTCGCGAACACACATTAACGAAAAATGTTCATAAATTAAGAAAAATCTTCTTAGAATGAAAAGTACTGGGCCAAACTAGATACTAATTTTTTTAAGGGACCAAATGGCAACTATTCCGCATCAAACTAAAAAATAATCACGTAAATCGGATCATAAATCGCAGCGTAATCGGTGTATGTACATACATAGAGAAAAAAAAACATACCAATCGAATTGAGAACATCCTCCTTTTGGGAAGTCGGTTAAAAAGACTCTGCACTATAAATGTGGTGCTGTTTCCTAAACAATGGGGCACTTAATATCGTGTCCTGCTGGTTGTTCACTGCAGGAACTGATGGACGCTACCAAAAGCGCCAAACTAGTAGCCCAAATTCTGGCCCGACACAATTTAGATTGCCATCGACACGGAAGAAGTTCATATTACTCCCTTGAATACATTTTTCATCAAAGAGTCACTCAATGGAATTAAATCAACCCAAGAGGATTGTATTCATGATTTTATTGATTATAAACACATACGCAATAAGTGCTCGAACCATATATCAACTTATAAACTGTTCTGCAAATTGCAAAAAATGTAAGAAATTTCGCGGGCCACCTTGTCGGATTCATTAAGAGTAGGTACAGAAAGAGCTTTGTAGCTATTGAGATTATAGAGGAATATGCTATGGAAAAACCAAGGATCGAATCTTTGAACCAAACCAGCAAGCTACTTTTTGCGGCATACGAAATAAACAGCACACTACGGGAATTTTACAACCACCTATAGGTGAAACACATTACATAATATTAATAAAGGGTTAGGGTCCGTTCACACCGACCGGCTCGGACAGAAGAGCATATTTTTATCACATCACATTCATCACATCACATCGAATTTTGAATCATTTTAATAAGATTTATTTTTTACATGTCAATACGCTTAAGAACAAAAGAAATCACCGAACCGATACGTGTGAACGGATACTTAGTAGTTGAGAATCGATAATGAAAAAGAAATATTTTTATTAATTAATGTGAAGGCGACAAGGTAGCTAAATTCGAATTTTCTTTAGTTTTTGCAATTTTCCGGTCAGTCTCAAGTTGTGTCAACAACCGTCTCAGTTCAATGATGAAGAATGCCTTTTTCATGAAAAATAGTCACTCTTGAGACTTATATCAACTGAGACGGTTGTATTGGTGATTTTATTCATTATTACTCAGTAAATAGACATTTTTGTCATTGCCGCGAATCCTATTTTATTTAACATACGACTTGACACTGACCGGGAAATTGCAAAATGCCTGTAGCACACCTCCGCTGCGAAACAACAACTGCGAAACTGTGACAAGTTGACAACTCACAACAGTACTGCGGTCAACGGGCGGAGATGTAGACGTAAACGAGCGAAATCGTGTTAGAAAGAGAACATCATGATCATAGTCAGTTTTGTTGTACGTTAGAGTAGGGAATTTCGCTCCTGTTTCGCCGCCAAAGAACTCACAGCGAAACTATTGCCGGTTTCACCCTTTGAGTTTCGCAGCGGAGGTGTGCTACAGGCAAAAAAGGAAAGAAAATATGAATTTCGCGGGCTACCTCGCTCGTCGCATCGTCGCATCAAACGTCTTAATAAGTGACACTGTGACACTGAAAAATGAAAAAAAAAAAAAAGATTCTGTCGGTTTGCTGTCGGTCGGTCGTGGCATGGCAACACTGACACCAAATTTGATTGAGTTGACTTGACTCCCAGTTCCAATTAATTAATTCAAAAACTTCATAGTTTTCGTCATTTGTGAGGCTGCCGATTATATAAATTGTATTAACATAAACACAAGGTAAGTGTGTGTACAGAATAAACCAATTAGAGTAGTAAAATATCAGCAAAACATCCGTATCCGACTATCTGCGACAAACAAATCATATTGCTAGACGCCATTTTGTGCTCGTGTGAATTTTACCAATTTCACCGTATTGCTCCAATTATTTATATAACAAGTAATTTTAACTTCATTTATAGAACTTAAGGGGCTATGGTAGAACTCCTTTATAAAATATATATTTTATCAAGCGATTGAAACCGAGCTACATTTGCACACAAGTTCTAGGGAGTCCCAGCCAAAGGTTAAGGAACAAAACTAACAATATCTCCATTTGGACTTGGTTTTAGAATGGCTGAAGATTTAGATGTAGAAGCTATGTTGGAGGCACCCTATAATAAATCGGTAAGTACCTTTAAATGTTATCTAAGTCCAATCTATTATCCAGTCGAACTGTCGAACAGCTCATGCTAATTCCCAGTTCCATTGAAATATTCATGTATTATACTAAATCTACCAAAATTTAATGATAAGTTGCTTATCTATTAGAAAGAGTTAAACTGATGTACACCAAACAGCGCAAACAACTTAAGCTTTTTGCTGTCTCCCAGAAATCACTTGAAAGTTCAAATTACTATGTGTTTTTAACTTTATCTCATCCATTCTATATCAAACTTTGTGAAGAATCCATGTAATACAATTTGATTTCTTATAATTTTCTGTAATGGATAATGGTATCAATTTAAAGTCATACTAAGTATAATTTTTTGCATTTTAAAATTGTTTAACAAAAACATTTTGAAGGTATAACTGTTTAAAGATGTTATAAACTAACTTTTTTAGGAGATAAAAGTCTCATGATATAGCATATCTAGTTAATTGCATCTTTGAACAGCATTGGTAAGACATATTAAAACAAACTACATTTGAGTATCATTTCTTGTATTTATAGAACTTTGTGGTAATAGTCGAGCATACTTCACCGACCTGAACAGACAGAGAGGTATCCACTACTATACTTACCTAATTTTTTATTATTTGAAATTTCAACACAACCTAACATTGTTATTTAAATCATTTAAAAGTTACAAAGTCAAAAATAAAATTTTCATAGACAGTATTTTTTTAAAAAGGACCATGAGCTGATGGGTCGTAAATCTTTTGCAGAAGTATCCCTGTGTGATGTTAGCGCTGTGTGCATCCTTTGTCAGTGGTTTTACGAACGGTAAGTGTAGACCAGGGCAGCGAGACTACCATGACATGGATGAACATTGGCTGGTTATGTAACCAGCTACCAACAGTAGCCTAGGCAAAGTAAAAACCATCAGCATTTGGGTTATTTCACCAGTGACATTTTAACTAAAATGTCATTGTTGAAATGCTGCAAATGTTCTCCATGTTGTTGTTATGAATTAACTAATGCAATTTTTATTTATTCAATCGGCGTGTGTTGCTGTGGCGCTGCTTCTACCTTGTGCTTTGTGTGACAGGATAACACTTCCTCTTCAAAGCATCGATCGGAGAAGTATTCTGATAAGCACAAAGATAGAGAACGTGATGGGAGTCGAAGGTAAGAATTTACTACTTGTGCAGTCATCTCTTAACCTAATCTAAATTGAAAGACATCTAAGTGAGCCCTTACTTCCTAAGACAATTCCTATCACGATGATAATATCGCCGCGATCCTCTCGCTCGTGGAGATGGCCCCTCAGATAAATTCAGAAGGCATTGTTTTAATTTTTACTTCACTTGGAAGCTCGTATTTTGCCACTGTATTGCACATGTTTCAATTATAACGAAACATTCTTCGGTACCATCAAATGATTAACAAAAGTTTTTATAATTGTCTGTAGAACGCAATCCTCTAAGTTGATATTTCTTTTTTCTAGACGTAGCCGTTCAAGAGACAGAAGAAGATCAAAGGAAAGAGATACACGTCGTTCCAAAGAAAGAGATGACAGAAAAGATAAAGATAGGGAAAGGGACAAAGACCGCAAGGATCGAGATCGTGACCGCGACCGTGGTGAACGTGACCGCGGCGACCGCGACCGCGAGCGGGACCGTGGTGAGCGCGAGCGAGATCGCGACAAGGACAATAACAAAGATAAGGATAAGAATCATAATAGGGATAAAGACCGCGAAAAGGACAAGGAACGAGAGCGCGACAAAGATAAAAGACGGAGTAGGGACAAGGAACGTAGTAGAGAACGTGATCGAACTTCAAACACTAAAAGGGAAAAGACTGTTGAGAGAGACCCTGCCAAAGAATATCGATCGAAATCTAGAGGACTTGAGCCAAAATTAGATGATTTACCTCCTGAAGAAAGGGATCTGCGCACTGTATTCTGTATGCAATTATCTCAACGAATTAGAGCAAAAGATCTTGAAGAATTTTTCTCATCTGTTGGCAAAGTTAGAGATGTGAGGCTTATCACATGCAACAAAACCAGGAGATTTAAAGGCATTGCATACATCGAATTTAAAGATGCAGAATCTGTACCTTTGGTAAGTAAGCCGTTTGTCCGATAAAAATATCTGTTGCTAACGGGGTGTCCTGCGTGAGCGACGAATACGACGCGACTGCGATCGCGACGAAGGCGATAAAATCAACTGCATACCCTGCTTGTGGGCTATGTGGCAGTCTGCGGCGAGACGCGACGTAACGCGTATTTGTTTTGGGGTATGCCGTTGAGTTGATCGCGTTCGTCGCGTTCGCAGCGTTGCGTCGTATTCGTCTCTCACGCAGGACACCCCGAAAGCCAAGTCATAAATAAGTGCTTTTTTGTCTCAGGCTTCTACAATAAATTTGATTAACTTATGAAGTGAAGATTCTTAGGAGTTAATAAGTTTTAATCATTCTTTAATTTATAACTGGATTTACAGGCTTTAGGTTTGACTGGACAAAAATTGCTTGGAGTTCCTATTATAGTACAACATACCCAAGCAGAAAAGAACAGGGTAGGCAATACATTGCCGAACTTAGCACCAAAGACCAGTAACGGGCCGACAAGACTATATGTTGGTTCATTGCATTTTAACATTACAGAAGACATGCTACGCGGTATATTTGAACCTTTTGGAAAAATTGATCATATTCAGCTTATGACCGACCCTGAAACAGGAAAAAGTAAAGGATATGGATTTCTTACGGTAAATGGAAAAATGCTCCTTAATAAATAATCATGGATTCACACCATACAATCTTACTGCAGGTGAAATTTTATGGTAAACTTTAAAGCAGCAAACGTAAAATTTCAGTTCCACCATGCGGCCGACGCGAAGAAGGCGATGGAACAATTAAACGGATTTGAATTAGCTGGACGACCCATGAAAGTCGGCAATGTAACAGAACGCACGGATGGCGGTTCTAGCACTCGATTTGACGCAGACGAGTTGGACCGTGCTGGTATTGACCTAGGTGCTACAGGACGTTTACAATTAATGTTTAAACTTGCAGAAGGCACTGGATTACAGGTAAAATTCCTAGTTTTTCTCAAAAATCTCTAACATCACGATTTTTTTTTCACTAAATGTTTTTATGAAAACTAAGGACTACTACATCTGTTGAGCTGATTCTAATCTTCACTTGCAAACAATAACACTAACCCAAAAAAATGAGTCAGAGCACATCTGTAGAGTTGAATTCATTCTTAGGCAAACAAAAAGATAAAGATAGGCTCCCAAACTAGGTTATCACCTATGGAGAAAGATCGTCTCCCAAAGACGATCTTTCTCCATCAGTTGACTGACTAAAAAAATATGATTCTATTTAGTCCGTCTGTTAGATTATCGAATAATATTGGATAAGTGTTTTTTGTTTTATCAATATATAAAAACCGGCCAAGAGCGTGTCGGGCCACGCTCAGTGAAGGGTTCCGTAGTTTCCCGTCCGTCACAATAAGTGTTCCCACTTATGAGTTTAAAGGTGGGTATCCATTGTTTTTTTTATTTTTTTTTATATAGGTACCTATATTTTTAATTTTTTTTTTCACTTTCAAAATGATTTTCCTAGAAAGTCCTTATAAAGTTCTACTTTTCAGATTTTTTTCATATTTTCTAAACTTATGATTCAAAAGTAAGGGTCAACTCACACCGAAAGAGCGGCGAAGGGCAGCGAAGCGGAGCGCAGTTTCAGTTTCGTAGGAATTTTAACTTTATTATCATTACCATAAACTTATTATCGCATGAGAAACTCGAACGAGTCGCGCGGATGCCCGCGGCGCCGCAGGAATTCCGGGGAATTCCATAAACGGAGCTCCGTTAAGTATTATGGTAATGATAATAAAGTTAAAATTCCTACGAAACTGAAACTGCGCTCCGCTTCGTTGCCCTTCGCCGCTCTTTCGGTGTGAGTTGACCCTTAGAGGGGGGGACACATTGTTTTTTACTTTTGGAGCGATTATTTCCGAAATTATTGACATTATCAAAAAATGATTGTAGTAAACCCCTATTCATTTTTAAATACCTTTCCAACAATATATCACACGTTAGGGTTAAAATTAAAAATAAAATCACTTCCCACTTTACATATAGGGGGGCTACCCTAATAAAACATTTTTTTCCAATTTTTATTTTACCACTTTGTCGGCGTGATTGATACACATATTGGTACCAAATTTCAGGTTTCTAGTGCTAACGGTCACAGAGATTAACGATCAGCGAGGACGGACGGACGGACGGACAGACAGACATGGCGAAACTATAAGGGTTCCTAGTTGACTACGGAACCCTAAAAATAGACGAAAATAAAACGTGTCAAAGATCGTGAGTGGGGGCTGGTGATGTCAATGTCTGGTAAAAATTGAACATAACTGTGACGTGGCGCGACTTTTCGAAGCACTGTATCGTCTTCATTTATTGTTTACGTGAAAATGTGAAAAAAGAAAAATGCGTGTCCAATATTCTTTGGAAATCTATCTGATGGACTAATTAGTTATTTTTGTCAACTACCCTATTACAAAACACATAAATGACATACGTGTTTTATAAAGGTTCTCCATTCATCGTAGGTAATCGATCGTCGCTCAAAGCCACTCATAGGTAACCTAAAATGCAACGAAAAAATAAACAAAGAAGAAAAATTCACAAACAGCAATCAATAGTTTGACGACACGGTTGGCGCAGTGGCTAAGCGATTGGACTGCTGCGCTGTGTGTCGCGGGTTCGATCCCCGCACGGAACAAATATTTGTATGACCTACAGATAGTTGTTTCGGGTCTGGGTGTGTTTGTGTATGTGACCTTATATGTTTGTGAACCTTCGATCAATAATAGTACTAGATTAAGCATCAGGAACAAAACTAAGTCGCTCAAGTGGCCACGTTTGCACACACGTAAACATCAACATAACATCTTAGAAAAAAGTTCAATATTATTAACAACTTCAGATGATTATAAACCTTAACACTTAAACATAACGTTTAATTATCATTGTAAAGTATATTTATTTAAGCCCTTTCATCGGAGAAAGATTAGAAGCAAAACATTTTAAATGTCGCTCCAAAGTAAAAAGTCATCAGTACAAAAATATTCATTCTAAAATGAAACTTAAAGTCTAAGCAATACGGTTAAAAGCATTTTGTGTACATTGTCGTGCTTATTCTATTGCGGAACTAGCGTTCCCTGTTCAAGAACATGATACAATAGTTGGTGCGTTGTAGCAAACATTGGCCAAACAATTACAATATTCGCTGATTTAATTATATTTACAGTTTAATTATGTTTAAATATTATGAAAAAGCACATAATGATATTAAATTACCGAAAAATAGATATTCCTTCCAAAACCTTGGTGTTACGGTGGTTATTTACGCAGTTTTTGAACGCATACTGCGGTATTTTGACGTCTTAATGTTGGCTATGATTGGACCATACTAATTTGAAATAAGACCACAAATACGTTTGTGGTCTTATATTTCGGGCCGTTTTTGAAGCGCTTATCGGGAATCTAGTACATTATTGATCGAAGTTGTGAACGCACCCACGATACAGGAGAAATTCCTAGTGTGGGGCAAAGTTTAAAAAAAAATAATAATAATAATAGTAATAAAAAAACGTATAGATTCACAATGAAGAATGCAGAATTCAAAACAATTCAATACAATAATTTATTGCATAAAACATGTAACATGAAGTGTGCTGTGCTGTGTGTGTGAATTTATGTGTTTATGAAGTGTTAAGTGTTGGGCTTAGGGCTGTAGAGTAGGAGAGAATAGTAATCACATCTACATTTCAGGTTTGAATTTCTTTAACTATGCAGGGTATTTGATGCGGAGAAAATTGGCTTTGTACTCAATTATTATTTTATGTTAATTTCCTGTGATGTCTTCTGTGTGTACATAAATTGTTAATTAAATAAATAAATAAAGTTAGGTTTAGCTTTTTTGCCTTTTGGTTTATTACGAGATTTTCTATAAAAAATCGGAACTGTTTAAGGATAGCATAGTTCGCATTATGCAGTCAGACTAATACCTACCTATGGAAGGATACTATTTGCAGTGAATACCCACAACTAGCTTCGATTTTCACCCTGAAGTCCTATGTTCAAAATTCAACCTGTGTTTTTATCTCTCCGTCTTGGCGTATTACAAACATTATATTTTACAGCAGCATGCAGATTTCAGAAAAAGGACAGTTCAGTGTGAAGTCTTTAACACTATTCTTGGCACTGCTGAGTAATGTAAAGTTTAAACTTGAACCACATTTTTAGACTAGTATTGATATTGTGAGGTTCTTTTCAAACTATAGTGTATTTTACAAACACTGTTCTGAAGGTTTTTTTTGTAGTTGCAAAACCCAGGTTGTAAAGAAATACATAAAGATCCAACTCAAAGCATTTATTTCAATTAAGCCATTACAGGCACTTTTGAATGTCAGAAGATAGACTAAATACCAAGAATTCTGTTGCCAAGAAATATCTCTACACTATAGTGGGAAAATGTGAATTGAGCCATTACATTATTTAAGTTAAGGTTTCAGCTGAAAGTAGTGAATGCAATCTCTAAGACAGTACAGTAATATGTAGGCCTCAGTACACATAAACACAATCTATATCTATATATATAAATAAAAAGAGAAGTCCTGACTGACTGACTGACTGATTGACTGACTGACTCATCAACGCCTAGCCCAAACCCTTGGACCTAGAAAGCTGAAATTTTGCACAGAGGTTCCCTTTATAATGTAGACAAGGAATAAGGAAGGATTTTTCGAAATTCAACCCCTAAGGGATTTAAATAGGGGATGAAAGTTTGTATGGAAAATCGTCATTTTCACGCGGGCGAAGCCGCTGGCAAAAGCTAGTAACACAATAAACCGGGACTTTTTCCGTACTTACGCGAGCCATACATGTTAACACTCCAACTAGGTATGTTTGATCTCACATGCATTTAAATACAATAATTATAGTTTCTTTAGAATGAAATATTGCTTCTCAAAAAGCAATGTGTTAGTACCACGCGCTCCGTCTCGTTCATCAATATGGTCATAGTGATTGCATTTCCTATGTAAGCTTGCATGTGTTTATTTTTACTCAGAGGATTAAATGTTATGCAAGTTGGAAGAGACACCGACACACATACGGTTACCACGTAGACAGTTCATTGACGATCCGTGAAGTTTGACCGTGAGGTATTTATTATTTAAAAAAAATATTGAATAGTAATTTGTGTTTCAGGATAATGTACCGAATATGTGGTAACCGTTGTGCATCGGTGTCACTTCCGCCCTGTATGTGTCTGTTATTGTTAAAAACTTGAGTAAAAAAAAATATAAATCACCACAACATTTAAATTAATCATAAGATGGACTTGATTTCAGATCCCACCAGCTGCAGCATCAGTATTGATGGGTGCTGGTTCTGCTTTGGTGACTCCACAGCCACAAGTAGCACCTCCTATCGCCACGCAGTGTTTTATGCTCAACAATATGTTTGATCCATCCTCGTAAGTGTTATTTGTATGTCAAATAAATTTAAGTAATTAGTAAGATGCCACTTAAGCGCTAAGGCCGATTTTAATGCTCGACCGACCGTCGGTGCGTACGTGCGTACCATTATTCAATATTGTTGAAGTTTTGATTAGGTTCGATCCTTTGTACGATGATACGCGCATCCGTACGGTCGACCGGCGGCACGCATGCGGACGCGCTTGACCGACAGTCGTCGTACGCAGTGCGTAGCAATTTACGCGTGAGTACAGTGCGATCAAATTATCTTGGCAGGTCCGAACTTCGTGCAGGTCATTTTGTTACAACTAATGTATAAAAGTGTTATGATATTTATTTTATTTGTATTTCTCACTGTTTAAATTAGATATTTTCTGATCGTTTATGTATTGGTTTATCTGGCAATAACAGTTTTCTTCACAAGTTTACATGCGTAAAAGTTCGCAGAGCCTATGTTCAGACCTGCCAAGATAATTTGATCGCACCGGTCGGTCGAGCATGTCACGACTTGTGATTTTTCATATTAGCGCGACCGACGTACGCACCGACGGTCAGTCAAGCACTAATACTATCTATACTAATATTATAAAGAAGTAAAGTTTGTGTGTTTGTATATTTGTTAAATTGTAAGGGGTAATCTCGGTATCTACTGAACCGATTTTAAAAATTCTTTCACCAATAGAAAGCCACATTATTGCTGAGTGTCATAGACTTTTTATCCCTGTATTCCCACGGGAACGGGAACTACGCGGGTGAAACCGCGGGACGTCCGCTAGTCCTTATAAATAGTATAAAACAAAGTCGCTATTTTTATATATATATACATACATACATACATAGCCAGTCAAAATCATAACCCTCCTTTGGCTTTGCCGTAGTCGGGTAAAAACAAAGTCGCTATTTTTGTCTGTTTGTTTGTCTGTATGCTTAAATCTTTAAAACTACGCAACGGATTTTGATGCGTTTTTTTTAATAGATAGAGTGATTCAAGAGGAAGGTTTTAGTATATAATTTGAACGACATCCACGCGGGTGAAGCCGCGGGCATCAGCTAGTATACTATATAACAATAAATGTTAAGTGCAATTGGCTATTTGACTACTGTTAAAAAATCACGAAAATGTTTTGTTATTTCAATATTTGGCTATTTGACTACTGTTAAAAAATCACGAAAATGTTTTGTTATTTCAATATAATAAAATCGATCAAAAAATGGTTTTAACTGATTTTAAATGACGTGTTAGACAAAGACTGGCCTGTTGGTCTAGTGGTTAGTGACCCTAACTGCTATGCCGGAGGTCGTGGGTTCGATTCCCACCCAGGACAAATGTTTGTGTGATAAGCACGATCATTTGTTCTGTGTCTGGGTGTAATTTATCTATAATATGTATGTATTTAGAAATATATAAGTATGTTTATCAGTTGTCTAGTACCCATAACACAAGCTCTGCTTAGCTTGGGACTAGATGGCGTTGTGTGATAGTTGTGGAATATTATTAATATATTATTATTATTATATTAAAGACAGCACTATAGAAACGTGACGTCATATTTCATACCGCCATAGTTACGTCACGGTTACGTAGTACAAATGGCCGTTTCACGCGACAAGGATAGAAAAGTCCCCACCAAAAACTTTTAAAGCATGTAGCTACTCCCATTTTTTTATCGATATTATTACTTTTTCTACATATCGTGTTATTTCTGTTAATTCTGTGAAATAACAACATTTTCGTGAATTTTTAACAGTAGTCAAATATCCAATTTAAGCACTTAAATATAACAAGAAAAAATGTAACTCAAAAAAAGTGTTTTACTAGCAGTGTTTAATACCATTAGTTTCTTATTGGTCATATAACATAACAGTATCCGGCCTGTTTTACCTTAGGTTTTGTCAAATAAATGGTAAAAAATATGTTATGTTGTACATATGTGCAAAACAATGTTACTAAAATTGTTTACAGTTTAATGGTAACTTGTCTTGTGTTGACATCGTTTTGGGGCTGACTACATGGATACCAGTACCTTATACAATTATTTATCTTACATACAAACATAAACTCACGCCCTTTTCCCATGGGGGCAGGCAGTAACCACAGAACGCTTCCTGCTACGAATGTGGACGAGGCAAAAGAGTATGTAAGGATACATACTCTTCTGCGTCGTCGACATTCATACATCTGGTCATACACGCACGGCGGTTACGAGTACTTCGCACCTGTCTTTTGATCCTTTCTGAAGAACGTCACCAATAACTGCCAATAAGATCGGTGTATGTTTAGAGTAGTGTATTTATCTTATAGAACTAAATAGTTGCTTGTTATGAAAATATTTGAGTTATTACAATTACACACCTATCATCTCCCATATCCACTCAACATAAGATAATAAATAAGTAATGACTACAAGATATACTTTTTATTTTCAGGGAAACGAATCCTAGCTGGGATATTGAAATAAGAGATGATGTCATTAGTGAATGCAATAAACATGGCGGGGTTTTGCACGTCTATGTAGATAAAGCATCCCCACAAGGAAACGTCTACTGTAAATGTCCAACAATAGCGACGGCGGTGGCTTCAGTGAACACCCTGCACGGCCGGTGGTTCGCCGGGCGCGTCATCACGGCGGCGTACGTCCCGCTTGTCAACTACCACTCTCTATTCCCTGATGCTATGACAGCACTCACGTTGTTGTTGCCAACGCGACAACGATAAACTACAGCAATAAGCATTTATTTTAATAGTTTGGTCTGAGTGTATACTGTATACTGATTATAATATCTAGTGATGACCTAATTCTAGATAATAAAGTTATTAATATGTAAACTATTATTGCGTATAATTATGACGGTTCCCTCTCCTAGAGAGGAGGCCTGAGTCCCTGCAGTGGGAGCATTATAGGATGATGATGATGCGTAGTCACACCTTGAATCCCATTTTGTCTTATGATAAAGCTGACAGCTGTTTTTACAAATCAGTGACGCCTACAAAGATTCATTTTTTCTTAACCTTTTATGTAGGTTATCAATAAACTATTGATAATTAAGTATATCCTTATTTTGTAAATCACACTTTAGAGCTCTCTGGCTAACATCCCAAAAAAACACAGCTGTGGCACTAATCTTCTTTAATGTTTGTTCAGATCTTTTATTTAAACTGCTCGAATCCAATCAATTTCCAATGTTGCTGGACCTTTCTGCTTCACTGGTTGATAAACTCCACCATACATTTGAATACCAAGACTTGTTATCTGGGACAAGTCTAATGTCTCATTATTGGTTACTCTTTTACCTCTGTAGTAAGCTTTAAACTCGGAGAATTTGAGATTACGGATGGCAAAGTCGTCCTTTGGAGCCTGAAAAAAAAAAAAAATTAAGCACCTCTTTGGGTCTAGTGGTGGACTGGTGGCTAACGCTACTGCGTCGACCCCAAGTAATAGAAAAAAAAAACTTTTTCACTTCTCTCGCTCTAAAATTCGTCTTTATGTCGTGCGTAGGCGACATAAAGTAGCGTTTTATGCTCTAGAGCATAAAGTAAAATCTTCGTCGAAGACCAAGGTAATCGGCACAGGTAATCGGCCCAACAGCCACAGGAACAACTTCATAGAATAACCTCTTTAATTTAATTCGTTTCGCTAGTATTCTAAGAACAAGGGATTACTGCTTTTCATTACGAATACAAGGAAAATTGATGGGAATAGGCTTCCCCCAATTACCTAAATCGCTTGATGGCAATAGGCTTGCTCCTAATTACATCATTTGATGGGAATAGGCTTACTCTTAATTACACTGATTGATGGCAATAGGCTTGCTCCTAATAAGATTGGTTGATGGAAATAGGCTTTTCCTAATTACATCGGTTGATGGCAATAGGCTTGTCCCTAATTACATCAGTTGATGGCAATAGGCTTGCTCCTAATTACATTGGTTGATGGCAATAGGCTTGGTCCCAATTACATCAGTTGATGGCAATAGGCTTGCTCCTAATTACATTGGTTGATGGCAATAGGCTTGCTCAAAATGTCTGAGCAGTATGAGTAACGACATAAGTCAGGTGTTATGTCAAGTTTCCTACTGAAAAAAAAAAGTTTATTGGCGGGTACCATAATTATTTTACAATATTTACAAGTTGCTGTTGCATTTCCTCGCAATCGAAGTGAAAAGTAGAGTGTAAAACTCGTCCATAAAACCCATTTTACTCTCTACTTTATATCCATCCTCGCTCGCAAGCTCGCATCGGATGGATAAACGTCTCGCGCAAAATGGTGCGTTTTATGCACTTGGTGTACAATCTACTATTTCACTTCTCTCGCTCTAAAATTCGTCTTTAAGTCGTGCGTAGAGTCGCGTTTTATGCTCTAGAGCATAAAGTAAAATCTTCGTCGAAGACCAAGGTAATCGGCCCAACAGCCACACGAACAACTTCAACTTCATAGAATAACCTCTTTAGTTCGTTTCGTTGGTATTCTAAGAACAAGGGATTACTGTTTTTCATTACGAATACAAGGAAAGTTGATGGGAATAGGCTTAGGCTTTTAGGTTTTTGGGAAACCTAAATCGCTTGATGGCAATAGGCTTGCTCTTAATTAGGTTGATTGATGGCAATAGGCTTGCTCCTAATTACATCATTTGATGGGAATAGGCTTACTCTTAATTACATTGATTGATGGCAATAGGCTTGCTCTCAATTACCTAAATCAGTGGATGGCAATAGGCTTGCTCCTAATTACATCGGTTGATAGCAATATGCTTGCTCCTAATAAGATTGGTTAATGGCAATAGGCTTTTCCTAATGACATCGGTTGATGGCAATAGGCTTGTCCCTAATTACATCAGTTGATGGCAATAGGCTTGCTCCTAATTACATTGTTTGATGGCAATAGGCTTGGTCCAAATTACATCAATTGATGGCAATAGGCTTGCTCCTAATTACTTGGTTGATGGCAATAGGCTTGCTCAAAATGTTTTTATAACTGAGCAATATGAGTAACGACATAAGTCAGGTGTTATGTCAAGTTTCCTACTGAAAAAAAAAAGTTAATTGGCGGGAACCTTAATTATTTTTACAATATTTACAAGTTGCTGTTTCATTTCCTCGCAATCGAAGTGAAAAGTAGAGTGTAAAACTCGTCCATAAAACCCATTTTGCTCTCTACTTTATATCCATCCTCGCTCGCAAGCTCGCATCGGATGGATAAACGTCTCGCGCAAAATGGTGCGTTTTATGCACTTGGTGTACAATCTACTATTTTGCATAAAAAAACAACCGACTTCAAAAACAAAAAGTGAAAAATGAACTTCAGAAGAAAAATCAGCTTCTGAAGTCGGTGACATTTGTTTGTTTGATTTCCTTTTTTTGCCACCGACTTCAGAAGCTGATTTTTCTTCTGAAGTTTATTTTTCACTTTTTGTTGTTTTTGAAGTCTGTTGTTTTTTTATGCAAAAAAGTTTTTTTATTTTTTCATTTTTAGTTGTATTAGCCTATACAAATATGTAAGTATTTAATATTCAACCAAGAAACCTAACCCTTAACCTTCAAGATTCCCTTATTTTTGCTTTCAACTCCTAACCGTTGAGGAGTAGTACCTTCCGTTATCAGCTCGTCAACATGAAATGATGACTGCTAGATGCGAATACTTGAATAGCGTCATAAAAAGCACGAAACACGTAATACGTGCCTATGAAATTTGGGTTGCTTTACAAACCACTACAGTGCGATCAAATTATCTTGGCAGCTCCGAACTTCGTGCAGGTCATTTTGTTACAACGAATGTATAAAAGTGTTATGATATTTATTTTATTTGTATTTCTCACTGTTTAAATTAGATATTTTCTGATCGTTTAAGTATTGGTTTATCTGGCAATAACAGTTTTATTCCCAAGTTTACATGCGTAAAATTTCGCAAAGCCTATGTTCAGAGCTGCCAAGTTAATTTGATCGCACTGTACCTGCGGAGCGTTAAGTCCTGTGTTCGATTCCCAGGTCGCCTTTAGAATGTAGCAGAGCCCCAGTTTTATGTATGTGGTACATCTTCACAACATTAAAAATCGGACAATAGCTCAGGCGCGCCGGCGCGCGGCGCGGCATGATTTCGGCGTATTGGTTGGGCATACACGGACAGTGCGGCGTTGCGATGTCACATGCACATACACCTCCCCGCCCTCGTCTCGCGGTTAGCATGTCCGGTATACGTGCATGTGACTTACCGTTATGATTTTTATTATGTAGAAAGTCCAAACTCGAGGTTTGCCAAAGAGCGATGGAGCGTAGCATTTTGAAGATCAAAATCACTGATCGAACACGTAACACCACAATACGTTCCAAGACAGGCATCGATGCTAGCGATAGTCTGCGTGGTTGAAATGGACTGGGCGGGTCACATTTCCAGGATGGATCAAGACTTGCGCCAGAATCGTCACACAGTGGGGTGCCTGCTGAAGAAGGTCGTCGTCCCCGAAGCAGGCTCAAGACACGACAATTGGCGTGACGATGTGGACTCGTTCCTGACTGATTGGCCAGAGAATGCAAAACACCGGGAGAGTAGGAAAAGAATGGGACAGTCTAAGCTAGTTTAAACCGCAACGTGTGTGCATACGTCTTCAGAGTTACAAGCTGACTGAAGAGGTGACGACGTGAGTTGACGTGACGTTGTAGAAGTTAAAATCATTGGAGTACGAGACCACGCGATTATCGTCAAAAAGCCAAGTCATGCTCCACAGGGTATTCCTACCCTGTCGGTCAGCAACATTTTTTTATTTCAGCCTGTATTGGCTCACTGCCGGGCAAAAGCGTCCCTTTGCTTTTCCAATCCTCTCAGTTTCGCCATCGACTAAGTCGTCGCGATCAACGAAATTAGAACCAACTGAAATATTGACGTCTCCGTCCTGAATAACAAAATTGGAAAGGTAGGTAATCTGTGCACCACTAAACAAAAGTGACTGCTGTACGGGGTTGCTTGCCTAGTCTATTAAATAGTATTAAATTAATAGGTAGCTACTTATCTCATTGAATATTCTTATAGCTGTTACTACCTACCAACATAAATGCAATGTGAACACACTTATTAGTTAGGTATGATATCATTAGGAAGGATTTACCTGGAAATATTGTTCAAATGAGTAGTTGGGTTCGTCATTTAAACCTTTGTGCCGTAAAGTAACTTTGAACCCATTATACTGTCCTTGGCCTCTACACTTGATTTGAAGTTTTGTGTGGCCGGTAAGGTTATATGACTGAATAGCTCGTATTCCAGCAAATCCGGCACCGTTTAGTTGAGGATTTAAGAGTGCAAAAAATATAGCTCGTCTAAAGCCAATATTTTTATGAATAACAAATATAGCCTTGGACATGCCGACATCCCGCACGGTATCAGATTGTTCTTGCCAAACGTCGACGTCATCGCTCTTGGTGAAATCAAACAGATACAACCCGTCGTCAACTTGGCTTAAGCTGTAAAAGAAAATTATAAATATTAATCAAGTAATACATTATGCAATAAGTAGGTACCCAAAACCTATTATTAGGTAAGTAGGTACCTACCTAATAATGAAAGAGTAGCTAGGTGGTAGGTAGGTATTCACATTATTGTACCTAGGTACCTATGTAAATTTACTTTATGCAATCTAAGAAACTGGCTTATGTAGATAAAACCTACATAGAGCTGCAGGAAATGCCGTACCTACCTATAAGTGCTAAATGGCATGGGCCACCCAGACCTATACCTAGTTGTATTGGGTCCAATCAGTGTCCAGGCCAAGAGGTCTGCCAAGCCGAAAGGACACCGGTCTAGGGGCCTCAGCCGGTGAAAGAATTTTCGAATGTAGGTAAGTACCTAGGGTAAACTGCCCTAATTCCGGCCCCGTCCTAATATCGGCCGTGACGAAGAAATCGTGGCGTAAATTAAAAAACTTCACATAATGTTAGGATAATATTGCACCAAAATAGACCTTAGGTCATACACAATAGACACTATCAACATGGCAGCGCTCTGTGTGCTATAGAATATTCAGTCGGTCTTAGAACGCGGAGGCATATGAGCGTGTGCTTATCCTGTGCCTTTTGATCCTGGACCTACTGTGGACGACATTTTGGGATAAGCGATTTTAGCGTATTATATTTATTAAAAGTAATGAGTATTGCTTGTTTTCGATACATAATTAAATAAAGAATCGCCTTACATATCTATTTTAATAAAAATATCATGCTTTGTGGTAATTTTATGAGGCCGGAGTTAGGTTTCTGTTTATTAGTACAAATCCAAATATCGGCCGCCCCGGCCGATATAAGGCAATAATTTTTTAACAACGAATCCTAAAACCGGCCGGCAGAGGGACATTTTTCAAAGAATTTGTTAATCCCCAAAATCTCTTAATTTTTGCAATAAAAGAAAGTCTAAGGGGGAATTAATGTCATTTGCCATATCTTCGAAAAAATGGAAACAGTTTACTCGAGAAAAAGATGACGAAAAAGAATAAAAAATAAAACATGAGCGTGAAGAGAGGAAGAAACGAATTGAATATTAATTTGTCCTAAACGGTTTCATTTGGGGTGCACAACGCAGCATGGCAGAAATTATATAGATGTTGCAAAAGAAGATTTTACCTGCCATCACTGCCTTATTCATTTAGTGTGATAGTCCTAAATTAAAGCTGTTTTTTTTATTTATTTTAACTTACTTTGTTATTTTGTTGACTACTAACTACCTACAGTATGACTACATTGCACATTTTAAGATACTCCTTCTATTATCACCTATTATGTGTTCTTAATTATGTTAGGTAAGTATATTGTGACGCTGATTTTATTTTATACCTAATCAATAATAATTTTGAAGACTGAACAATATAGATATAATTTTTTTTTTTTTTTCAAATACCTAAGCCGTTTTATTCACCCACTGCTGCTCACTGGTTAGTGTTTAACCATACATTTTGCATATGCCGATATAAGGGAAAAATCTGGTCGGCTTTAGGCAAAAGGGGCCGGTATTGGGGAAAGTCGGAATGTATTGATAAAATAAATCATAATAATTAAATAACTAGGTTATTTTCAAAGTTTTACGTAAGAATAAGAAACCAATTAAATTTCACAATAGGAAAAAAACTATGCAAACACTTTATTTATCATATTGAGATATTATGAGTAGTTTAAAACTGAAAAAGGTTAAAGGGGCCGATATTAGGGTGGTTTACCCTACCTAATAATTAACCGTAAAATGTACCCAAAGTATAATAAAATTTGATTAATTGCGCCTCTACCTACGTACTGTGCAGAAATACTTACTAAAAATAACGGATAAGTATTTATCTAACTATTTAAGGGTAAGCATTATCTATCTACGAAGTCTGTTCTAATTGAGTGTTACTTAACTTTCATTATGGGAGATATCGTCAACGTCGTTTTCACTAGTACCGCACGTGTTACTTTCGATAGCAGCCATTTTGACAAAGTCAAGAGGTTAGCATAACAAGTGGCGAGTGGCGACTACCTAATTCTAAATGATAGCAAATCAAAACAAAAAACAACGATTTAGATTCGGATAAATTCGCCTTGTTTTTCTGCTAGTAACCTAACATAATGTAAGTACCTAAGTATTATAATAATAAAAATAATACAACGAAATTAATAGACACTGACAATGAACCCCATTTTTATGATAAACAGTTGAAGGCACCTCTAAAGAATACGATTCATTTAGTTTAGCAAACAAAGATAGTGCACGGGCACAACGGCACAACAGATGGAGAAGGAACAAAAAAACAAATGGACTTTGCCTTGACACAGCAGCTTGTGTTCAGCTGCTAATCCGTAAGCAACAACTAGGTAGCAAACAATCTGTTTACAGATTGGAATATAAAAGTTCGAGGAAGGAGTGCAAGGAATCGTGATTCCTGAGTTTTACTATGAACTAGGATTTCATTTGAACAAGGGAAATATTTGATAAATATCAGAAGATAATTTATAAAATTGATAGAAACATGTAACTGACCGTGGCCTTGCCTTTTTTTAGGTATGGGTCTAACTAAATTTGACATTGGAAAGGAGCATGCGCTGTTAATAAGCGTAAAACAACGCACATGTTCGAATGGTTTGATTCAATTGGGGAAAATTGGGACATGTAACGTTTTTATTGTGTGGGGTGTGTAACAATATAAATAACCTCTGTATGGTCAGTATGGGAAAATCCGAATGTTTATTAGATGCTGGGAAACATCTAGGTACCTATACGCGGGCCTAGGCAGTAAACCCCACTCGTATTTCGTCAATGCCATGTCATATGATCTCGGGATAACCGACGCAGGCAGGGAGTTCCACTCCTTGGCTGTGCGCATAATAAAGGACTTAGCAAAGCGCTTCTTTCGAATGTGTGGAACATCGACTAGGTACCTATGGGTGATAACCTGCAGTACGTATAGTCTCCCGATGGAAGAAGGGAGATTGTGGAAGAAGCCCGTGGAGCTCCTGCGCACACTCTCCGAAATACAGCCTGTAGAAGACCGACAGACAAGCGACTTTGCGGCGGTGGGCCAGGCTATGTAGCTTGGCAACCAGCTTGTCGTCACCACAATTAGCCTCCTGGCTCTGCGCTCTACAGAGACAAGTGTAGCAAGTTGGTATTTGGCTGAGCCATCCCAAAGGTGACAGCAATACTCTATGCCAGACCGGACTTGAGCTTTATATCCTAATTTTGAAAAAGCTGTCCAGGCTTGAGGTAGGTACCGCTTGACCTAGTTTAGGATACCCAGCTTTTTTGCCGCAGTTTGAGCTTTCGACTCAATGTCAGGCGCCGAAGTTCAGATTCGCGTGATGTACCTAATAAGTATGCAGATTTGATCGATAGATATCGATAAAATAATAATAGTCCTCCTGACCGTTTTTCGGCCACGGCGGCCAATCCCAGTGGAGATTAGCCATCTGCGCGGGAGATATTATAGTGCACAAGTGTGTGCGCACTGCGCAGGCACAAGTGCACTCTCTGTTCCCTTTTCTCTCATAGTCCGGTGGGACGGCAATCCGACACGACCGGAGAGAGATCAGGCGCAGGACCAACGGCTTCGTGCTTTCCGAGGCACGGGGGTATTATACCACCAACTTCCAAACTCCGGGCTACTACTGGGAAATTTCTAATGAAAAACCCAATAGCACTTTTTGGCCGACCCGGGAATCGAACCCAGGACCTCACGCTCTGCAGTCGCGCTTGCGACCACTAGACCAACGAGGCAGTTTACATTTATCGATAAAATAACCCTCCTTTTGGGCTTCGCCGCAGTCGGGTAATAAAATAGGTAGTTATTCACTCCGTACCGATTAGCACAGATTACCTATTTAGTACATTTTCGATAGACATTTTTTTTTATAATTATGAATTTTAACATTATCTATCTATAAATATCCAATCTATATATTTATAAGGAGAACTGACTGACTGAATATCAACGTACAGCCGAAACTACTGGGGCTAGGAATGTGAAATTTTGCACACTGCTTCCTATTATAATTTAAGGGAGCACTAAGAAGGGGTTTTTGGAAATTTAACCTTTAAGGGGGTGAAAAGGGGGATGAAAGTTTGTATGGAAAATCGTCACTTTTGTAGTTGAACCGACATCCACGCGGGCGAAGCCGTGGGCAAAAGCTAGTTTTTAATAAATAGGTAGCTTTTTTGCTGTAGGTATCAGTTGTCCTAAGAAAAGTACCTAATCAATTTATTAGAATGCTTCTCAATCAATTGCATGTTTCATTGTATGGGCAGAAAATAATTTGGATAGCAAGTGGGTCGTACAAAATAAATTTCTAATCTACTCCAAACCCTTATCCATAGGTACGTAGCTACTTCTTGGCAAGTTATTTGAATAAATATTCCATGTAAGTAGGTAGTTACTAGGTACTAACCTGTTATCACATACACCGTAAATGAGCACAAAACAAAAGAATAAATATATAGCACATATCACTTTCCCGCCATACATTTTAAATAAATTAATATTATTGAGTTAGGAGAAACGCAAATAGTTTTGGCCACCACGGTATTGGTACAACTACACTGTCTCAAATACTTACTAATGAGTATCTACTCGTATGAATTATCTTGTAATACATACATTTGAATAAACAAAATTAATTTATAGTAATAATGAACATTTGACACTGTTATCTTTTATTTAATGTTATTGACGTCTTGAGTCTTACTTGGCTTGGGTTTTACACCAATAAATGACTGTTACGTAGGTAGATATGTACCTATTAAGAATATAATATATTGACAAGAGCGGTACCTATCTGTAAAAATAATACCGGCTATCTAGCTTGTTTTGTTTGTCAACAATGGTTTTTACTGTTGTGTTTGAAGCATGTTTATACCAACAAGGGTTGGGTGGAAAGACTATTATGAATTCTGAAATGCATTCAGAAAGGTGGACCTACGTTATTCAGAGTTATCGCCTCCAGAGTTGCAACTTGCAATTAGGTAGGTACAGTGCGATCAAATTATCTTGGCAGCTCCGAACTTCGTGCAGGTCATTTTGTTACAACGAATGTTTATAAGTGTTATGATATTTATTTTATTTGTATTTCTCACTGTTTAAATTAGATATTTTCTGATCGTTTTTGTATTGGTTTATCTGGCAATAACAGTTTTATTCCCAAGTTTACATGCGTAAAATTTCGCAAAGCCTATGTTCAGAGCTGCCAAGATAATTTGATCGCACTGTACCTACTAAAAATATTTCAAAATCGCGGCCTCGGACACAAAGTTAAGAAGGAACATCGGTAGTTTTTAGTCAGTAGAAGTCTGACACTTCCTACTGTTAAGCCCAGAGCGGAAGGAGTCATTTGATGATCCCACCCTCCAAAAAAAAAGAAGGTTGTTAGACTGTCTTTAAAACCCCTAAAGACAATAAAAAAAGGATTTTTAATTAACCATTTTATTTTATTTCCCACCACCAGTAGTTACACTGCGCTTTATAAAGCCAATATTTCTTAAATGTCGCACAATAAAAGGTGTAGCGGTCAGTGTTATTGCTATCCTGAAAGGCGCAAAAAACTTGTGTATAGTATATGCTACAACAAAGGTGCCTGCATTTGACGATGCTGCCTTCAAAATAGTGCCTTCACTTATGTTGAAATACTTTAGCACTGACACTAAATCGACGCCACTGAAACAAAACATGAAAAATTATTTTCTAAAGTGTAACGAGGCTATAATGATTTAATTGAATCAAATATTCATGGTTTCGAAATAATTAAATAAATAGTTGTAAATGAGTTGTGAATTATGAGTTTGTTATAGCAGTACAACATACCTAGATATTAGAAGATAGCAGGAACCCAATGATATCAGTGAAATGCCAATATGAAATATGATCACTGTTGAACCATATTCTGTGACAGCCTTTTTCAACTTTTCTTTGGCACTCAGTGGAGGTTTTTTATCTGTACTCATGTATCTTGTGCCAACAGCTATGCTTTGAAAAAAGGTAAACAGAATATTAACATCATCAATAACTTTTGTAATTTTATCAAATGTTTGGCTAACTAGCAATAATGTCATGGTGTTTAGACCACCTGAATGTGAAATTAAATAATCAGTTGACAGAAATAAATGCAACTGGTGGGCTGCCACATAGTTGGCAATGCCAGATACAAAACATAAGTATGAGTAGTTATTAATAAGGTGATACTCATCCTGATAAAAAACAGTGTATAAATGAACTAATTATATATCATTCTACCTATTCTAATGTTAGAAACAATCACTTCAAACTGTAAAGCCATGTGTTTAATTTAATCAGACTGTTGTGTTTCAATATTTATTCTATTAGTTAAGCAATGCATTGTGTTAATTGGATGGAAAACATACATAGGATATTCATATTAAATTAAAACACTAAATTATTAAGGACACAAAACTTCCAGTGTGCATGGGATTAGCCAGGTTGCGAAGCAGTATGAGAGGCAAAATGCAAGTTTTATTTTGGGTCTGAAATATGTGTAAGGCAAACTGGATGTAGCTAACATAGTTGATTCTTACCAATCTAAACAAAGAGGAGAAGCTGGCTATGCCCATGCCTAATGTTAAACATTCCTGTGACATTACAGATACTACATTACACTCAGTCACATGTGCAGACTGATATTATATCTGTAATCCATACAGTTATTATTTTAACCATGCTATGATACATTCAATGTGGGTAAATGTACTTGTGTCAATGTTGTTAGTAAACAAACAAGGCATTATTTAACTGTATTTGTACATACCGTTTTTGGATACTCCATTTTGGATTGCGCGGTACTCATTTCTTAGTGTCAAGTAATGAGCACTGTGAAGGTGGTCAGACAAGTACTTGTGCCCTTGACCCCACTGTGCGCCAGGCATGTTGAGGTGGGTATGGTTACCGCTGAAGGGGCAGGGAACATTGCTTTGCATGGAAGAAGACAAACTGACAGCTCCACGGCAATCATATTTATTAACATGTGGATCTGACTGTACAGTTATATCAATTTTTCCCAAATCAATCTGTTTTTTGTAACAAGAACTGATAACTGGACCAGATATGTCTCGTGCTCGTAGTGGCGAAAATCTTCCCACTTCTGAAGCGTTTATGTCAACTACATTTGTCGGCAATTTTAATGCTGCGGCCGGGGGGAATCTTAGACCAGTGGTGACGTGTATACGGTTAATGTCCTGGCCAATGGTATTAGTAAATCCACCTGGAAAGGTTGATCAAAAATAAATTATTCGGTTCTTTATTCTTGTCCCTTTTTTTTAAAAAATAAACATTCCTCAAGGTCATGTCTAACAAAGCTAAACTTACCAAACAATGGATTGCCGCCGAAATAACTGTTCGTTCTTGTATAAACTTTGTACATTTTGGAAGATTATTGTTAAATAGAGCACATTTAATAAGTGTTTCAAGAAATGAAAAAGTTCTATGGAAATTTCCCCGTTTTTTAATGCCGTACACGTAACGATGCCGACAACAAGACAGTGATGACAGTTCAAAATGACAGAAGAAAATCAGAAAACAGCAATAACCCCAAACCATTGAGATAGGATCCTATGGAGGCGCCGCGATGTTCTATATACACACTTGCTTATACAAATATGAGTGAAATAGGAGACAGAATGTAAAATATAGTTTTGGTTCGTTCTTTCTAATGCAGTAATCGTATTTGATGAAAGAGACAACAATATTTCAGTTGTTTCTCACAATGGCAACATTTGGATATGCGAGTCACAGAATAGTAGGTAGGGTGCCGTTTTCGACATATTGTGATACAAGATGGCGACGAGTTTCGTGGTAGTTGTGCTGTCAAATAGTTGTTTACTTTTTGTTAAATTGCGATTTGTGAGAAAATTACGACGAGATTATCTCTTAAACTGCGTGTATATGTTAGGAAACAGCAATTCAATATGCCTGCGTGTTGTATTGTGAAGTGTGGTGCAAGAAGGACTGAAAATCAACCTCAATTGACTTTGCATAGGTTAGTAGTCGTTTTCATGCAATAGTATCTAGGAGTAATACATTTTCGATGAAAAAATGCTAAGTGATCATTAATTTATTGCTAAAGTGTTAATAATTGGGTTTATTTCCGTCCCAGAGACCTTTTTGTTATTTCATCATTTGATTCGTTTGTTTACAAACATGGATAGTGTTGTACCGTTGCGTAATAGTTTCCGATACTAGTTCCTTCGCTGCGCTGAAACGATATCTGTTCGAGTGACCGTGCCAGGTCCGGTCAGGGCGCGGGACCGCCCTGAGGATTATCGAAAGAGATAACGCGGCCTTGGCACAAGAGCGAAGAAGGAACATGGGTGGTTTTTAGTCAGTAGAATAATAGGGTTTGACAAACCCTATTATTGCACTACAATTTTATTGGTGATCTATCTCTTATTTTACACATTATTATATTAACATTAATTTGATCATTCATATCTTTGAACACTTTTTGTTTATCTGAGAACGAAAATATTTCGTGGCGATAGATCTATTTACTATGTGATACAACTTGGTAACGAATACAAATTTTGGCGACAAGAAACAAAGTCCCCTTTTATTTTACTCCGCCAGTCAGTATGTTAATCATAATAGAAACAATCTTCTTACAATTAGAAGATTTGTTCTTCACTAGGATCTTATTAGTTTGCGATTTAATTCGTAGTTGAGTTTTAGTTACATTCTAATTTAATGTTGGTTTGTTATATATTACGATTAAATAACAAAGACTTAACCGCGACAACTGTTTGACCGCAATCTAAACGTATACAGGGTGTAAATTAACCCATAACACAGCCGTCAACCAAGCAAGGGTGGTACTTAGTTTGATGTACAGAAACATCAAACTAAGTACCCCCCTACGCAATTTTTTTGCTGGGAAACGATTTTTTATTGGGGTCAAATATCATATTTTACGGTAAAACTCAATGTAGCAACACATTGGGCTAGTGGATGCTATGAATAGTAAACGGGTGATGGAGGTAATTTAAGTAAAGTTATAACCTGAAAAACTAGTATTTACAAAAACAACTGTGAAATATTTGGATCTTTGACCAATATCTCCGTAACTAGGGGGTTCCTAGGTATGGTCTAGAACAAAAAAAAATATCGCAGTGGTGGGGAGAACAAGTGTTCAGTAGTTTAGGCGCTATGCTGGAACATACAAACATAATATTACCCTTCCTTTTGGCTTTTCCGTAGTCGGGTAAAATGTATTCTTTATTTATTGTATTCAGAAAAACCACTTTGAATAAATTTTATTCTCAGGTATCCGATACCTGAGAAAAATTTTTATTCAAAGTGGTTGTAGGTAAGTAAATTTACTCATATTTTTCTGTTACAACTTTACAACGGACTGTTCATTTTAATTCAACCGTGATATCTAATAATACTCGTAATACTAGTATCGATACTCGTTACAGTAGTACTATGTTTCATGATTGCCACAACCCTAGCATTGGCAGCCATTTTATGCTCCGTAGGTATGCACCTTTTTTCTGTAGGTATTTCCAGTCCATACTTTTTATTAGTCATTGCCCCAAACTGACAGAAAACAAGCACTGTTGACATTAGGGGTGGATTGGTGGATTTTAGAACAAATCCACCTCTCATTTGGAAATATTCCATTACTGGAAAGCACTGGTAACATAAAATAGATAGATCTAGATCTAGATATGCTTAAAAATATCTTCTCGCCAGTTTGTCAATATCGGATATTATATTGTTAGGAATCAGAAGTGAAATACGTGATCAAAATAAACAATGTTTAATATCGTTTAGATTACACTTTTACAAAAATATCATGACAAACATTTTAAACAATAATCAAATAGAAATAGCACCAGCAAAATGGAATAATCAGTACACGAGCAAAAACATAAACCAAAAATAGCGAAGCACACGATAATAGTCGGGTAGCAAGTCCTTTCCGAGCGCCGTCCAAGCAAAAAGTGACCGTTGCAACGCCGCTCGCCTCGTTTTATGAACTTCTGTCGGTTGCCGCACGACGACCGTACGTTGACCGGACGGCTACTGGCTGATGGCGTGACTTTGAGCCAACACGGCCTCTCCTGACGCTCTGACGTCCTCGTCAGCTTCCAACAAGGCGGCTGAGTCTTCGCTGTCTCCTTGATTGCGTGTCTCACAACGCCAGTGGGGCGTGCTGGCACCGTGGAGTGCCACGCACAACTGCGCCTGCAGGGCGCGCTGGTACCGTGGAGTGCCGCACACAACTGCGCCTGTAGGGCGCGCTGGCACCGTGAAGTGCCGCACACAACTGCGCCTGTAGGGCGCGCTGGCACCGTGGAGTGCCGCACACAACTGCGCCTGTAGGGCGCGCTGGCACCGTGGAGTGCCGCACACAACTGCGCCTGTAGGGCCCGCTGGCACCGTGGAGTGCCGCACACAACTGCGCCTGTAGGGCGCGCTGGCACCGTGGAGTGCCGCACACAACTGCGCCTGTAGGGCGCGCTGGCACCGTGGAGTGCCGCACACAACTGCGCCTGTAGGGCGCGCTGGCACCGTGAAGTGCCACGCACAACTGCGCCCTTTGGGCGCGCTGGCAGCCTGGAGCGACGCGCTTAACACGTCAGTAGCGCGCTGGCAGCCCAGAGCGGCGCGCTGTACACGCCAGTAGCGTGCTGGCAGCCTGGAGCCACGCGCTGTACACGCCAGTAGGGCGCACAGTCGGCCTGCAGCGACGCGCTCGGCCTACAGCGAGGCGCTCGGCCTGCAGCAGCGAGGCGCTCGGCCTGCAGCGAGGCGCTCGGCCTGCAGCAGCGAGGCGCTCGGCCTGCAGCGAGGCGCTCGGCCTGCAGCGAGGCGCTCGGCCTGCAGCAGCGAGGCGCTCGGCCTGCAGCGAGGCGCTCGGCCTGCAGCGAGGCGCTCGGCCTGCAGCGACGCGCTCAGCAACGCCAGTAGGGCGCGCAGTCGCCTTGCAGCGCCGTGCACGTTCATGGCATCACTGTGGCAAAGCCCTGGTAACCACTGCTAAGGCCAAGCAGCGTTGCGTTGCGTCCAAACACACGCCACACATCCTTGTGTAATGGTTAGGTACTCTGCAAACAAACAAATTTACAATTACAACAGAATTTTGTTCCGCTCGATCACTCCTGACCAAACTTTAGTTCCATTGGGTGGCACCAAATTCGACTCTCATTAATTAAATCAAATGTACTGGAAATTATCGAAAATACAACACTCAACTACCTTGAGTCATCATTATACCATAGTCGTTCACACCAACCTTAAAAATTCTATTGCAACAAAAACTGCTGAAATCATCGAGTAAAACCTTTAACACCAAGGCTCTCTAACCGAGTAGTACAACAAGAGAGTAATCTCATTCATTAGGGACATTCAAGTCGAGAATAAAATTCAAAGAAACATTCACCAAACAAAACTTGTCAGACAAGAATACCAATAGGCACATAGGGATGTATAAGCACATTGTTAGCATATCACACAGACTTCTTCCACAACACTGTAGGCATAGGCTCCAAGTTTGCATACCCCTCAGATGTCAACTTCCACACACACTGTAGGCATAGGCTCCAAGTTTGCATACCCCTCAGATGTCGACTTCCACACACACTGTAGGCATAGGCTCCAAGTTTGCATACCCCTCAGATGTCGACTTCCACACACACTGTAGGCATACACCCATATTCATAATTGTAACCTCGAAAGCTACTCGACTCACCACTCATTCGAGGAGACCTCAAGGAGTGCCTCGAAAGATCCTCAAAATCGGTATTCATAGTAGTCAGATTGAGGAAATTATGAGGTCCCTCGAATGAGTGTCGAGTGGAGGTGAGTCGAGGCGATACGTCACGAACAAAGACTACAATATATATAGGGAGATAGACGGTACTCTCGACAGTGATTCCGTCATCTCACAAGCAGCGCCATCTATCCGCCGTGATGGTGAACTACATCTATAAGTATAGCTACGTACACGTGACCGCTTCAATGATATTCTGATATTGTATATCGACATTTTCCCATATAGAGATTTTTGACTTAGCTCTCAGTATTATCAAAAATCTATTTACAGGAAAGAGCCGATTTATCGATTTTATTGTCTGTAATAAAAAAACGTAAATTACTTACAAACTTTTATTTTCGAACTTAGTTATCAGTACCTACCTAAGGTTTACAATGAATTTTCTAAATAAATACATAACAAGTAGTAGGTATTCAATTTATGCAAATTTCGCTTGCTACAATCCTATTAATATCCTTACAGGCACCTCTTGATTCAAGTGCATACCTGAAAATGAAATGAATTTTAGGTAAGCGAGAAATTTTAAAATCACACTGTATTATTATTTTTTTTGATTATTCAACGTTTTTCTTAAGTTTGCCGTAAGTATATTATTACTTTCAAGAATTTATCCCTTGTTAGCGACACTATCAAATGGTAATATAGGTGTATGTGGTGGTTGAAACAAAACATGCTTTATTATTTATTATTACAGCATGTGTTTTTTTTTCAAAATCAACAGGTCCGAGATTCCTGGTTTTTTTTTTATTTTTTTTTATTAGCCTACACTGTCCCACTGCTGGGCAAAGGCCTCCCCCATGGCTTTCCAAGTTTTTTTTTACAATTTGCCTTCTCCATCCAATTCCTGGTTTTAGTAATTAATAATTATTAATAAATATTATAATTATGCATTATTAATTAATTTTTATTAATTAATTCATCCTGTATTTACCTTCAATGAACAATGTGGGTATTGCCAATTTACATAGTCTATTCTTTGGGTAGTGGAAGACTGTTGCAAAATGTCTTCGGCTGACTTCGGCATACTCTTCGGTTGTTATAAATGAAGATTTCACCAAACTCTTTGATGGTACCTACAACACTTCGAACCCATCTCTGGAAGCGTTCTCTTTCAGTATTTGGATTTGGAAATTTGTGCAGCACACCTGGAATATTTTTTGGATAATTAAGTACTTTTTGACTAAGCTTAATTCATGTAAAATAACAAACAACAGAATAATAAAATATGATGTATACCAACCGTCTTCTGTAGTGACCGTTCAGCCAGGCACACAACAAGACATGAAAGACATTGTACGTGATAAGTTGAACACCACAGTCATGAACAACAGAAGAGTCAATTTCTCACAACACTAACCACGAGTCCTATCTCAACTCAAACCAAACAAGAGTCAATTTCTCACACAGAGTCCTATCTCACAAAACAAGAGCACTTGTGACCTCGTCACGCCAATTATACGGAAGAGCATCGGCTCAACTCGAAGTTGAAAACCAGGGTCAGCGACTCAATTCGAAGTCGAAATCCTCGCTAGAGTATATATGTTCTGTGGTCGAAATCCAGGGTAAAACGTTTCTCAAAACAATCAAACCCGAAATCTATCTCAAATGAAATCAAAATAACGTATTATTTTTTGACATCATGTCACCTACCTACTTGGTGTATGACAAAAACCTTTTTGTAATGTTCATTAAATTCGTTATTTTACTTTTTCTTTTTGCTTAATTATACTAGTGTAAATTAAATTAATACGGTTTACTAAATAAATATTTATCTATATTATTATTTTCAATTATATCATAACACTGTTTTATAGTGGTAACACAACGGGTAAACGAGTAAATAGTTTACACCATTAAGGATAGATGGAGCTAGTTTCCTTACAAAAGTTTCAAGCAGGTTGCAATGTTCTAAGAGAACATAGCATGGTCACGAATACGTCATTATTGGAGGAATATTCCGTTTGTTATATTGGCTAAGCTTATTTTGAGAGTAGTTTGTGAGCGCGTTATCTGTGGTTTTCAACTTGAAGTGTAAGTACAGCCTGTCTATAAAGTCATGAAAATAAATGAGGGCGCTGCGGTCGTGAAGACTCGTGCACATAGCAACCCTGTATAGTGTGACTAAAATGGTTTTGATACTAGCACATTATTTTGTACTAGAAGCAAACCTGGTTTTAATTAAAATCTGTTATCTTATTTAAAAAAAAAAATACAGAAACCATAAACAAAGATGCGACCTTCATTATAAATGATAATACCAGCCTATTACTGTCCCACTGCTGGGCAAAGGCCTCTTCTCAACAGAGACGGCACGAGCACTGATCACCACGCATGCTCAAGACGGGTTGGCGATTTCAGACTTATAATAATTATAAGTCCAGATTTCCTCACGATGTTTTCCTTCCGACCTTCATTGAAATAAAAATGAGTAAATAAAAGAAAAATGTTCGTACATATTTTTTATTAATGTTATATTTTAACTTTTGTACCACTGAATCGAAATATTGCAGCAAAACGGGCAAGAGAAAATGGGCATATTCTCTTGCCCGTTTTGCTGCAATATGTTGTTCGATTAGAGCCTTTCTGTTATTTTGATCTTCTTGTAAGAAAATCCAATCGATTTCAAAATTTTACGCAGGACTTCTAGGCTACATTTAAAATCCAGATCTGTTTTAGCGAAATTGTATGTTGAAGTCATCCATTTCTTTCTTAGGACGGCCTGATCTGTGTTTGCCTTCATCTGCAATACGCCTCACTGTACTCTCAGATTTTCCTGAAAGAAAGATTAAAAAAAAGATGTAATATCTAACAGAAAATACATAGCACTGTTTTTATTTCAAACATGTTAAAACTTATTCATATTTAAAATCACCGGTAAATTTGATTACCCAAAAGTATCAAAAGTTAACGTCGCACTACAATATGAGCTACTTACATTTGCAATCTAACCTATAAATGCGCAATGTAAACAATGCTTATTTTAGTCTTAAAATCGTATATTTAGTAAATTTGTGACTTCTGGTAGATAAAAAACAAACAATAACACGATTACATACCTGTTATAGCTGCTGTTCGAGTATAAATATCATCCAAATTTGATAAAATTTGGTCAGCTTGGTGTTCTAACAAACATCGCTGATATACTTTGAAATAATTTCCCGAGCTCCACTCCTATTTGTTTTCCTCATATTTAACACGTTTTTTCGAAGTTTTGTCGACGTAGATTTGAAAAACATTAAAAAATGCAAAAGATATCAAGATAAATAACAAGTTGATGACAGCCGATGACATTTGATGTACCATGATTTAGTGTTGCCTTACTTTTGAATAATGTTAGTTCCTCAAACATTAATTTCATGACTTTATAGACAAGCTGTAAACACTTCTCAAATGAAAGTAGAACGTTATTAAACAAACCCTAATAATTTATCTACTTGAACCTATGTCCTGGGGGTCTAAAACGGCCACTTTAGCAGTTCATAATAGGAATTGCGTCAAAAAGCGTAAATGACCTTTCATAATAGTAACAGCGTCTGGGACCATTAAGGAAAATAGATCATAGGTAAGTAATAATAGGAAAACAATATGAATTGCGTTAAATTCGTAAAATGGTCACAGACGCAGTTACTATTTTGAAAGGTCAATTCATATTCTGATCTGCTAAAGTGGCCATTTTAGACCCCCTGGGCAAAAAATATGGTGATACTTGAGAAGTGGATGGCTTATAGGTTTGATTAGGTTTCTTGGTTGAATGTTAAATGTATAGTAAATATTTGTATAGAATATTAAGAACAACTAAAAATGGAAAAATAAAAAACTTTTTTGCAAAAAAAAAACCGATTTCAAAAAAACATAAAAGTAAAAAATAAAAACATACAAACAAATGTCCATGTCATTTTCAGAAATAATTTTTCTTCTGTAATATTTTTATAACTTTTTTGTTTTTTTTTTAAGTCTGCTTTTTTTAGAAAAACATACAAATATTAACTACTAGCAGTTTCCAGCGGCTTCGCCCGGTACAACTCGAAGAATTATCCCACGGGAAGATAAAATCGGGATAAAACTATCCCATGTGTTAATCCAGGTTATAAACTATCTGTGTACCAAATTTTATCCAAATCCGTTTAGTACTTTTTGGGTAAAAGAGTAGGTAACAAACATCCGTCCATCCACACATACTTACAAGCTTTCACGTTAATATAATTAGTAGGATGAATTCAACCAAGAAACCCTAACCCTTAGCCATCAAAATTCCCTCATTATAGCTTTCAACTCCAATGATTTTCTGCATCTCTCTTAGTTATAGCGTCGCGATATGTAATTGTAAGGATTTTCATATAAATATTCAATAAACTCTTCAAAAGACATCATGAAAATCGGATAAAAATACGCGTATTTTGGTTAAAAGTCCCTTGAGGGAGCTTCAAGGTAGATCGCGACGTACCTTATATTTTGACAGTTGGTTCCTCAACTCGAACTCACCTCGAGTGAGGAAACTGTTTGAGGTGAGGAGTCAAATTGTAACTATGAATGTGAAAACACCTCACTGAGGTTGAGTCGAGTCGAGGAAATCATGAGGTTTGGATTATGAATATGGGTGATAGGCTCCAAGTTTGCATACCCCTCAGATGTCGACTTCCACACACACTGTAGGCATAGGCTCCAAGTTTGCATACCCCTCAGTGGCTGTTGACATAGACACATTGTTAGCGTATCACACAGACTTTCACACACGCAGCTGAGGCCACGCGCTTGACCAAACCACACGTTCTTTTGTAATGGTTACTCCGCAAAGAGACAAATCTACGACAGAATTTTGTTCCACTCGGTCACTCCTGACCAAACATCAATTAGGTCCCACTCTCGTTGATAAAATCAAACGTGGCTAAACTGGAAATTATCGAAAATACAACAATCAACCACCCTGGGTCATGTACCATTGTCGTTTAAATCAATCTTAAAAACATTATTGCGTCAAAAAAATGCCAGGTTCACAAAAATCATCGAGTAAAACTACAGATCTCTAACTGACTAGTAAACAAGTCGATTTCCCGTGTGTATCACCATTTGACTTCACACTACGGTCTTTCCGGACCCTGACCTCAACCAGAGCTAAACGCACAAAATACAACAAACACACCCACTGTCTACTCGAGTTTCCTCAAAAACCTTCAATTTTAATCGGACTACGACTACACAATAATTACTGGTACTGTCTAACACAATACAGCCGATAGAATCTCTTGGCTTGCAACCACAACTTTACTTCATCAAAATTCTTATAAGCATCAACTGATACGTAACTCATTGGCATCCTTCTTAGCCTATCATGTGTATTAGGCAACTTACTTCTTTAATAAAGCAAAACTTATCAGACTTTACAGTGCACCTGTATACGGCCTACGTCTTCACACGAAAACAAGTCAACTGATCATATTGCGTAGGGGTTTGCATTTACGCAGACCATGATTATTTAAGTTTGATTTGCCAACAACTGCACTTTTGGGTTTCAAATATACGGAAAACAAGACTTTTGACTGTATTTTGTTTAGCATCAGATATACCACAAATCACAACGTTGCCCCACACCAGGAATTTCTCCTGTATCGTGGGTACCTTCACAAATATTTTAAACTCACTTACACAAGTACCCGACTTTGAAAAAAAACTAACTAGGTCATACAGATACTTGTACTCATAACGTCATTATAGCACAGTGATCATATCGACTTCACGCGGACACAATGACCGAAATTCGTGTTTAAAATGAGTCCACGTGCTGTTATTGGTCAACCAATCGTTAAGCGACGTATTAGCACCACCATGTAAATAACCACCAATGCGTCCGAGGCATTGCCAATCACCCCAGTGACCTTATAAACACACACATAACATCACGCCTGTAATCCCCGAAGGGTTAGGCAGAGGTACCCAGTATACCCACATTTCGCCAGCTATGTTAAGACATAAGCTTAACCATGTAAATAACCACCAATGCGTCCGAGGCATTGCCAATCACCCCAGTGACCTTATAAACACACACATAACATCACGCCTGCAATCCCCGAAGGGTTAGGCACAGGTACCCAGTATACCCACATTTCGCCAATTATGTTAAGACATAAGCTTAACCATGTAATAGGGGTGAGCCCATTGTCACCAACAGGGCACAAATCCAGAAAATAACACTTTGCCCGACCCGGGAATCGAACCCAGAACCTTCATGCTCAGTAGTCGCGCTTGCGACTAATAAATCAACGAAATATTAAAAAATGGTTCGATCTTACTTGTATCAGGAACGAAAGTAAACCAACAATCCTGTCCGGAGCGTCGCCTCAACCGCGAGAGCGATTACACAGGACGTCGCGTCCTCACGCGGCTCCTACGACGATCTCGTTCGCGCTTGGAACGGCGATCGGATCCCGAAACTTGCTACGTACGTGACCTTCCATTCCGCTTATGGTGGCTACGAGATCGCTTAGAACGAGAGGCACTAGTTTTTGAACGCGAACAACTCGATCTATCCATTGCTAACTACTACCCGCTTTTAACTAAAATTAAAAGCCTGAAAGCTAGTTTTTAACTTGTGGGCGAAAAGAATCTTTATCCCACTTCTGACGTTAGGAATCAGAAGTGAAATACGTGAACAAAATAAACAATGTTTAATATCCTTTAAATTACACTTTTACAGAAATATCACGACAAACATTTTAAACAATAATCAAATAGAAATAGCAATATGTAATAATCAGTACACGAGCAAAAACATAAACCAAAAATAGCGAAACACGATAATAGTCGGGTACTCGGGTAGCAAGTCCTTACCGAGCGCCGTCCAAGCAAAAAGTGACCGTTGCCACGCCACTCGCCTCGTTTTATAAACTTCTGTCGCTTGCCGCACGACGACCGCACGCTGACCGCACGGCTACTGGCTGATGGGCGATGGCGTGACTTTGAGCCAACATATTTATAATCTTCCGACTTGGTAAGTTGGTACCAAGGACGTTATATACTATCTGGACTGAGTACGTGCCGCTCAAAAGCGTTCCGAGCGAGATTACCTCGAAAGAGAATGTCATCTCTTTCTAATAGGGTGACCAAACATTTTGTACTTACATTTGAGACAGATATAATTATGTGGCTGGCCTGGCTTGGCATTTGTAATAATTAAAAAAACTGACAAAGAAAGACATTTATTCATATTTGCAAAAAGTTGTTCCAAAAAAATGGTGGCATACGAATATATACACACCTAACTTAAATATAGGTACTCTAAGGAAACTTACTATTTCGAAAGTCGGTGTCTTTTGTCTGTTTTATTTAGTTTAGAAAAAAAAGTTGCAAATAAGTCTTTTTATTTTTCCACTACAAATACAAATATTGACTATTGTAGCACTGTTATTTTTAAACATTTTTGTGAACTGGCAACACCGTCCACGGCTCCTGGCAACCCAGCCCGCGACGCGAGAACCAAAGGGTTAGTGGAGTTCGGTTCGCGCGCGCTGTCAACACTTTCGTAAAACGCTCGTTGATACTTGCTATAATTTACTGTGTATCCCGTTTGTTTATTGTGTTTTACCAATAGTTCCGTGTGTTACCCCTTTTTTTCCAATATACTTAATTACCTAACATAACGTACGTGACTCATTTAAATAGCCCAATATTACAACCCCTGAGAAAACACTATCCCTTACACTATGCATTTAACATTCAACAGAAGAAACCTAACCCTTAAGGTGAATGCGACAAGGTAGCCCGCGAAATTCGAAATAGGATTCGCGACCGTAACAAATTGTGACTTTACTGAGTAATAATGATTAAAATCACCAATACAACCCTCTCAGTTCATAAAGGTTCCTTGAGTGACTATTTGATGAATAGAAGAGAATTACTTATTACCGCCAATAGTGGCCACTTTTATCTTTAATCAGTAATTCTCTTAATTTATCAAGTCTATAATCATGAAAAGTGATTTTAAAAATACTACAGGTTATTTACCAGCATGATATTGTTTTGGATATTTCAAATTTAATGTGATTTTAGAGTAAAATAAATAAGATGTGGGTGGCGCTAGTTTCGGTGCTTTGAGTGCCATAAAATACAACCTGACACTGACAAGCAAATTGCAGAAAACGTAAGAAATTCGAATTTCGCGGGATACCTTGTCGCATTAACCTTATGCGTCTACCACACGCTCACACTTCCCCACAGTTTTGCCTGCGCGATTATACGGTGCACACAGTACATCGCGCGTGTGGTTTGTAATGGTAATACAGTTTTACCAACCATACGCGCGATGTACACACGGCTACACATCAAGCTATACAAAACCAGTTAATCTTGGCCTCACTTTACTAGATCTTTTCGCACAATGAACGATCAGATTATACTGGTTTTGTATAGCTTGATGTGTAGCCGTGTGTACTGTGAAGTGTGAACGAAAAGTGTGGTGAAGCTTGAGCGTGTAGTAGGCCCATTAACCTTCAATCAAGATTCCCTTATTATTGCTTTCAAATCCTAACCATTGAAGAGTAGTACCTACATTCCATAATCAGCTCACATAATAACCTGAAAGAATACAACCAATATACCTACGTCCTCATAATATTTATTTAAACTCCTAAATCCTCTAACTCCTAACCGCTACGGAATCCATCATCAGCTCATGGATTGGATACGTTGGATTTGATTAAAGACCAAAATGGAAAAGTTTCAAAAAGTAAATAAAGAATTCAAATGTTTGTTTTGGTTATGTTTGAGATTAAGATGAGATATGAGATTTTATACCGATATTGATTATAGAAAAGGGGTATTCTTTACAATAATTTCATGATTCCCGTTTATAAATCTTGAACATAGTCACCCTAGTCGTTATTTGTAAACAAAGTTAAAATAACTTATCTGAAAAATTAAATCCCACGTCCTGGATAGGTACCCCTCACTTTCACAACCCTTCAGACAACACCATTTCACCATATTTGAAGACAAATATTTCGCTAATACAATTAAAAACACTTGAAAAAGGAAAATTATTATTTCAACACGAAAATGTGTCCGCCATATTTTTTACGTTTTTTTATATGGCTATACAGTTTTTATGAATTTTGGCTCTAACAAATTTTAATTCGCCAGTATTTATTATTGAAAATGAAGTATTTGAATATTTAATTAATACTGTTAAATTTTATGGGCTAGTTTAGCTATATAGGTGATTTTCGATTACTATACATTTTCCTGTTTTTTTTCACTGGCAATTGCAAGACAAGAACAGACAAACCCTTGAATTTTGTCTCGCTCTTACGTTTTGCTCGCCCTTCGAAAAATCGTATGGAAAGTAAAGTAATACAAACTCTATTTGTTTGACATAAAGTTTATTTTTAAACGGCATTTTCAGCCAAGGTCACCCTTCGTTGTACCCGCCTGGTTGGTATATACATGAAGTTATAGATAAATATGGAGACCACACTTCGAATACCTACTTGAAGCAAAACTTATGCATCGCTATCTCGCTCTCTGTGGGCTGACCCTCTCTTTCTAAGTAGGGTAACCTTTATTTTATTTTACCTAGGACATTACATAGTTCCTTTTCATAACTTGTGTTTGATTAAATTAATATATCCACATCTCTGTTCACTTCTAGATTGATGAAAGATGCCAATGATAAATTACGAAAGAAGCTGTTTGCTTACAGTGTGAAAGTTCCTGATTTTTTTTGGCAGTTTGTCATTTTCAATCACGCAAAAAAAGTCTTAGGTCGTATACGTACGTAATTTCGCACAGAAATAGAATATAGACCATGGCCAGTATAAAAGTTTAGTTCCTGTAGCAATACGAAATTAATGATCTTCTATCTATCTATATAAATAAAAAGAGAAGTCCTGACAGACTGACTCATCAACGCCCAGCCCAAGAGGTGATGACACGACCACGGTGGTTGCCTACCGCAAGGGCTGGTGGGGTGGCTCAAGATAATGAATCTGGAAGGATTTGGGAGAGATTTTTGCCCAGTACAACTCTAACTATAAAATCATGAAATCGCAAAAAAGAAATTAGATGTATCTTTTATTTTGTAGACTAATGAAAATGATACATATAAGATGATTTTTTTTTAAAGATTTCTGGGTAAGTCAGTGTTAAGGTTTTTTACCACTGTGGAATTTTTAATATTATGTATTTTCATCTAAATACGGGGCTATAATAGGAACAGTATTACATATGTATAAAACCTCAAAAAGAAACAAAAACACTTTCTGAATTAAAATCATTTTATTATAATATATTCTATTATATTACGAAGATATGTCCTGATTTTTTTAGTCTGTCGTAAAACTCTTTGCTTAAGAATCTTAGATTTCTTCTGCAGTATTTTTTCTTCAGTTGATTTTATTTACACCTGTACGCCCCTATCAATCTTCGTAGAGACCTGGGCTTCGCTGTTGACCTAAAACCAGAAGAGTGTGAAATCAGAACATAATTTTATATTATTCATTACATTTACTGTATTATTTAAATAGTAATTGGCTATTTGACTACTGTTAAAAAATCACGAAAATGTTATGTTATTTCAAAGAACTAACAGAAATAACACGGTGTGTGAAAAAAGTAATAAAATGTAATAAAGCGAGTATGATAATGACTATATAATTAATGAAGGTCCCACGGAAAGTCCCAGATATATCCCCAATATGGTCACACTACTTCAGTTTGACTCCTTAAAAACAAAAACAAATAAAATTGCAGAAAGTCCATGAAATTCAATGTAAAACTGTTTGGTCTTTACATAGTTATCTAAGTTATCATTGACTCAATCATAGGTCAAGCTTTCATGAAGTAATTAATTGAAAATACAAAGAAATATGCAGAAATATGTTTACAATTATTCAGTGTCAAAAATCCCGATTTAAACACTTACGCGTGAAATCTTATATCACCTCCTGGACACCACGTACTACCACAACCACGCACTACACAAGTTTGCACAATTTTCTCAATTATAACTTTGATTACAGGCAAATATCTCAAACGAAACTGTGAACCGCAAAGTAAACAACCGCCATATTGGTACGATTTATGTTGACATGTGGGGCCAATGTTGCCACATTACCACATCCTTAAGAAATGGGAAAATAATTCACTGATTCGCCAACCTTGTCAAGCATTCGTGACATACTATTTTGGAATTATAATTTCAGTAATCTTAGTTTAGCTTTTTATTTATTAGCACATTATTTGACAGTATTTAACTTCTGATTACATTTGTGTGGTGACTCTTTTTAAAAATGAATAAGGAGATTTTAATAACGAGATAGCAATACTATCGTCCACCTTAGAAAGAGAGGTCAGCCCACAGAGAGTGAGATAGAGAATCGTAGGTATTTGACTCAAACTTTTGTTATAAGTGTGGTCTCCTTAATTATCTATAACTTCATGGGTATATATTAGTTCCATGTTATCTTGTATACTCTGTGGCCTGCTGTGTGGCTATTAGTGGCTAGTGGATTTATCTAGTGGAATTAATTGGTACCAAAGAGTCGTATCAACCGGAGATTAACGATGATACGGACGGGAACGACTCATCTGAAGATAACTTAATAATATAATTTGATTATCATCTTTAAAAAAATAGATGTTTTTAAGTATTTTGTTCTGCCACAAAAGCCATTAATTAGTAGAGAGTTGAAATTTAAGTATTTTGTTCCATAATTTATGTAATTTTAATGTTACTGCTAAACTGCTTAAACGTTTTTAAAAATTACTTTTTTCTTTAGCAAAGACCACAAATCTGCCAGAAATAAACAGTTAGTGGAAAATTTAGCGAATTTTAAGATGGTGCGATTTTTATTAGTGGATTTCTGGTGGTTTTAGACATGAAGTTATAGATAAATATGGAGGCCACACTTAGAACAAAAGTTTGAGTCAAATACCTACGATTCTCTATCTCACTCTCTGTGGGCTGACCTCTCTTTCTAAGGTGGACGATAGTATTGCTATCTCGTTATTAAAATCTCCTTCTTCATTTTTAAAAAGAGTCACCACACAAATGTAATCAGAAGTTAAATACTGTCAAATAATGTGCTAATAAATAAAAAGCTAAACTAAGATTACTGAAATTAAAATTCCAAAATAGTATGTCACGAATGCTTGACAAGGTTGGCGAATCAGTGAATTATTTTCCCATTTCTTAAGGATGTGGTAATGTGGCAACATTAGCCCCACATGTCAACATAAATCGTACCAATATGGCGGTTGTTTACTTTGCGGTTCACAGTTTCGTTTGAGATATTTGCCTGTAATCAAAGTTATAATTGAGAAAATGGTGCAAACTTGTGTAGTGCGTGGTTGTGGTAGTACGTGGTGTCCAGGAGGTGATATAAGATTTCACGCGTAAGTGTTTAAATCGGGATTTTTGACACTGAATAATTGTAAACATATTTCTGCATATTTCTTTGTATTTTCAATTAATTACTTCATAAAAGCTTGACCTATGATTTAGTTGTTGTATAGTCTATGGTTTGTAGTCTATGTTTTAGTGGACAACACTGGTTTCCGTCTGTCATTGCTAATGTCGATAGTGTTAAATGTCTCAGCCATAAAACTATTTAATATTATATGGAATGGTTTTAATTGAAAGCCCTATCAGCCGCCATCCAGCAAGACACATAAATAAACATGGTGTCAGAAGAAACAAGAATGAAAATGGAAGACCCGAAGTTCAGCGTGGTTATGACTGCCACGATCAAACCGCTGAACGTCGATTCAGATCTCACAGCTATGTCAACTGCATGGAGATTATGGAAGCAAAAGTTCCTCATCTATCTCGAGGCAAATACAATCGATAGAGAATCGGTAAGCCGACAAATAGCTATTTTTCTAAGTCTAATTGGCGATGATTGTCTAGAAATTTTCAACTCATTTGGTCTAGATAGAAAAGATGCGTCACTAACACTCGAGAAAGTCATTCAAAAATTTGATAATAAATTCCTTCCACACAAAAATATCACTGTCGAAAGATACAATTTCTTCACGAGGAAACAAATGACTGAAGAGTCAATTGAAGAGTATGTCACAAAACTAACAAATATGGCAATCAGATGCGACTTCGAAAATCTGAAGGAACAACTCATTTGCGATATGTTCGTAATTGGAATAACTAACAGGAAAACCCAGGAAAAATTACTGCAACAAGAGACACTAACAATAGAGAAAGCCATAAAAATTGCAAAAAGCATCGAAATTTCGCAGAGAGAAACAGAAAAACTGCAAACGTCAAAGACAAAAGTAGATCAAGAATGTTCTGTCCAAGCCCTCAAGTCATATCATCAAAAAGAAGCAGCCAACTCAAGTCAAACAAATCAGTCAAAGTCTCCGACAAGAAAGAATAACCATTTTAGAAACCAAGTCTCAACACAGTCACAGTCACCTAACCAAAAGTTGTGTAGCAGGTGCGGTCAAGTTCACAGGTTCAAGTGCCCTGCTAAAGGAAAAACCTGTTCCAAATGCAAGAAATATAACCATTTTGCTCAATATTGCTTCTCTAATAAAGATACCAACACTAAAAATGTAAGTATGATAAGTCAGTCATTTCAAAACAATGAATCACAAAATAATGAGGAAATACATCAATCAAGTCATTACGTCATAAATGCTGTAAATAAAGAGTCTAATGAATGGAACATTACTGTCAAATGTCATGATCAGGCATTATTGTGTAGAATTGATACAGGTGCCGACACAAATGTCATTTCGAAATATATATTAGATAAAATAATGTATGCAACAGGTCTGAAAATCAACATTTTTAGAACCAATAATAAAGTATTCTCATTTTCAGGACAATTAATTCCAAATATAGGTTCCTGCATACTAAAATGTAAATTTGAAAATGGACTCATAGCAAATATATGCTTTGTTGTAGTAAAAGCCCAATGTCAAACAATCCTCGGGTGGAAAATATGTGAAAAACTAGGTATAGTAAAAAGAATATTTGCATTGTCTGAAGAAACATGTCATGAAAACCAAGGGTCTGTAAGTAATATTGTAAATAAATATTCATCAACATTTGAAGGATTAGGATGTCTTCCTACTCAGGCACACATAGATGTTGATTCAGATGTCACACCAAAGGTATGTCCGGTCAGAAAAATTCCATTCGCACTTCATGATAGGCTAAAGGAAGAATTATCTAACATGGAAAAATTAGGAGTCATTGAAAAAGTAATAAAGCCAACCAAATGGGTAAATTCAATAGTCATTGTCGAAAAACCCAACGGTAAATTGCGTTTGTGTCTTGATCCGAGAAATCTAAACATAGCAGTCAAAAGACCTCACTATCCATATCCTACATTTGATGATTTACGCTCTAAAATTGCAGGTGCCACAATTTTCTCAAAATTTGATGCCAATTCAGGTTATTGGATGATACCACTAGATTCAGAGAGTAGTGACCTCTGTACATTCAACACACCATTTGGGAGGTATAAATTTCTAAGGTTACCATATGGAGTCAATTCAAGTGGAGAAATATTTCATAGAACAATGTCAGAGCTTTTTGAAGGGCTCCCAGGGGTAATTGTGTATATTGATGATATCTTAGTATACGGGTCAAATGAAAATGAACACAAACAACGTCTAGAAAGTGTATTTAAACGAGCACAAGAAATTAATTTAAAATTTAACAAGTCCAAATGTCAATTTGGCGTAAAGGAAGTAAAATATGTAGGCCATATTTTCAATGAAAAAGGTATTTCACCTGACATGTCAAAAATAGAGGTCATAACCAAAATGTCTAGTCCGAAAAATGTCAAAGAATTGCAAAGATTTCTAGGTATGATCAATTATTTAAGCAGTTTTATTCCTAATTTGTCAACAGAAACAAATATGCTTAGAGATCTACTCAAAAAACAAAATGCGTGGCAATGGTCACCCATGCATGAACAACAATTCACAAAGTTAAAGTCAATAATTTGTCATACACCAGTACTAGTTCACTATGATGTCAAGAAGCAAATTAGAATGTCTGTAGATGCGTCAAAAGACACAGTAGGTGCTGTAATTTTTCATGACAAAAATCCAATTGCATATGCGTCAAAGTCATTAACGCAATGTCAAGAAAACTATGCTCAAATTGAGAAAGAATTATATGCTATTGTATTTGGTTGTAAGAAGTTCCATCAATATGTTTATGGAAAACCTGTCTATGTAGAAACAGATCATCAACCATTAGTAACCTTGTTCAAAAAGCCTTTGTCTGATGTCCCAACAAGACTTCAAAGAATGATGATCACCTTACAAGCATACCATTTAATTGTAACTTATACAAAAGGTACAGAAATGTATATTTCAGATACATTGTCACGATCAAAAGTCAATAACATAGAAGTCATTGAAATTCTAGAAGAAATAGAAGATAATATAGAAAGTCATGTCAATTTACTAACATCAAATTTAGCTATCACACAAGAAAAGTTGAATAAAATTTTGATGAACACAAACTCAGATTATGTATTGCAAAAGTTAAAAGAATATTACAAGTCAGGATGGCCAAGTTGTAAACAAAATTGTGATCCAAAAACATTACCTTATTGGAATATTAGGCATGAAATACATGTAATTAACGATTTGATATTCAAAAGTAATGCCATTATTATTCCTACTATAATGAGACCAGAAATACTGTCAATCCTACATGCAAGTCATATGGGTATTGAAAAAACCAAAACGTTAGCCCGAGGAGTAGTCTATTGGCCTAGTATGAATCATGAAATTGAGGTTCTCATAAAACAATGTGAGTCTTGTTTAACATTTAGTCCAAATAAAACAAAGGAGCCTTTATTGCCACATGATCAGCCCACACTCCCATGGCTGAAACTAGCCACAGATCTATTTGAATACAATGGAAAGAAATATTTAATTGTTGTAGATTTTTACTCAAATTATTTTGAAGTAGCACATTTAAATCAAAACACCACTCATTCTACTGTCATAGCACAACTAAAGTCAATTTTTTCTCGTCACGGAATCCCCTTGCAATTAGTCAGTGATGGAGGTCCACCATTCAATTCAATAAATTTCAAAGAATTTGTAAGTGAATGGGATATTGAACATATTGTATCAAGTCCACACCTATCCAGGTCAAATGGTCTTGCAGAAGCAACTGTGAAAATTGTCAAAAACATTTTTAGAAAATGTGATGATTCCAATACAGATCCTTATCTAGGTCTATTACAGTACAGAACCACCCCAAGAGGTAATTTAAAGTCACCCTCACAGCTACTAATGTCTCGTCAATTAAGAACTAAATTACCAACTCAATTGTCTAATCTAAAACCTAAAGCTGTTGAAATTTCAGAACATAATCAACAGAAACAAACAAACATACAGAACACTAAAAAATATTATGACAAGAGTTCCAAAAGTTATCCAGAGCTTAATATAAATGATAAGATCTATTTCAAAAAAGATCCAAAAGGAATTATATGGTCAAAAGGTACCATCATTTCTAAAACTAAATTTCCTCGTTCATACATAGTCAAAGACGAAGCAGGAAATAGTTATAGACGAAGCTCTCAGCATATTCAATTGACACATAAAAATATATCAAACTCTCAATCGATTCCAAGTCAGTCACATCACACTCAGACAGTCATAGTCACTTAGATAACTCATTTCAGTCAAATAATACTTATCACTCCCAGTCAGGTCAAAATTCAAGTCTACAAACAAAGCCAAAAAGTCAGTCTAAGGAAAAGGAAAAAGATGATGAGATAATCACATATTTAATTTATAAACCACCTCAGCCTAGATTAAGGTCAGATAGTCAATCTTCAATTTCAAATTAATCAAATCAGTCTATGAACTCATTTTATGAATCTATACAGTCTGATGATATGGAAGTAGAGTCTCCAATACTTGTAGATGTGGATGCAAGACAAGAAATAGGTAGTCATGATGATACACTAATAGGAGAAACTAGCTCAAGTAGTGATTCAAAAAACAGTGTAATCTCAGTTCATTCTTCAGAAAGTCCATCACCGTCAACTTCTTATTCAAATGTCCAATCAGATACCAGTTCTCAAGAGTTAACTGAGAATAGTCCACCTCATAATGTACCTCTAGCTGATACGCCAGTGTATAGCAGTCGAGGAAGGTTAATTAAGAAAAAACAACCGTTTGATGTGTAAATGTTTATGTAAACTTTGTTAAACATGAAACATAAATTAATGTAGTACTTCACTTAATAATATAAAACAACAATATGTCACAGTGTCTTATATATAATTATAGTTAAGTTGATAATTAGTTTAGTTTTACATACTATATTGTTAAACAAAAGTCCTCTTTTATGTTTGAATAATAATAAATGTTTTGCCTGAAAAAACTTTAATGTAAACAAGTTTGAAGTATGACATCATAATGTCAATGTCATTACTGTCAAAGTGACTTCAATTTTTCTTTCTTGTCAAAGTCTCAAAAAGGGGCATGTTGTATAGTCTATGGTTTGTAGTCTATGTTTTAGTGGACAACACTGGTTTCCGTCTGTCATTGCTAATGTCGATAGTGTTAAATGTCTCAGCCATAAAACTATTTAATATTATATGGAATGGTTTTAATTGAAAGCCCTATCAGCCGCCATCCAGCAAGACACATAAATAAACATTAGTCAATGATAACTTAGATAACTATGTAAAGACCAAACAGTTTTACATTGAATTTCATGGACTTTCTGCAATTTTATTTGTTTTTGTTTTTAGGGAGTCATACTGAAGTAGTGTGACCATATTGGGAATATATCTGGGACTTTCCGTGGGACCTTCATTAATTATATAGTCATTATCATACTCGCTTTATTACATTTTATTACTTTTTTCACACACCGTGTTATTTCTGTTAGTTCTTTGAAATAACATATTTTCGTGAATTTTTAACAGTAGTCAAATAGCCAATTACTATTTAAATAATACAGTAAATGTAATGAATAATATAAAATTATGTTCTGATTTCACACTCTTCTGGTTTTAGGTCAACAGCGAAGCCCAGGTCTCTACGAAGATTGATAGGGGCGTACAGGTGTAAATAAAATCAACTGAAGAAAAAATACTGCAGAAGAAATCCAAGATTCTTAAGCAAAGAGTTTTACGACAGACTAAAAAAATCAGGACATGTCTTCGTAATATAATAGAAAATATTATAATAAAATGATTTTAATTTAGAAAGTGTTTTTGTTTCTTTTTGAGGTTTTATACATATGTATTACCGTTCCTATTATAGCCCCGTATTTAGATGAAAATACATAATATTAAAAATTCCACAGTGGTAAAAAACCTTAACACTGACTTACCCAGAAATCTTTAAAAAAAAAATCATCATGTATCATTTTCATTAGTCTACAAAATAAAAGAAACATCTAATTTCTTTTTTGCGATTTCATGATTTTATAGTAAGAGTTGTACTGGGCAAAAATCTCTCGCAAATCCTTCCAGATTCATTATCTTGAGCCACCCCACCAGCCCTTGCGGTAGGCAACCACCGTGGTCGTGTCACCACCTCTTCTGTCATTATGATTTACTAGCTTTTGCCAGCGGCTTCGCCCGCGTGAAAATGGCGATTTTCCATACAAACTTTCATCCCCTATTTAACTCCCTTAGGGGTTGAATTTCAAAAAATCCTTCCTTATTCCTCGTCTAGATTATAAAGGGAACCTCTGTGCATTTCAGCTTTCTAGGTCCAAGGGTTTGGGCTGGGCGTTGATGAGTCAGTCTGTCAGGACTTCTCTTTTTATTTATATAGATAGATAGAAGATCATTAATTTCGTATTGTTACAGGAACTAAACTTTTATACTGGCCATGGTCTATATTCTATTTCTGTGCAAAATTACGTACGTATACGACCTAAGACTTTTTTGCGTGATTGAAAATGACAAACTGCCAAAAAAAAATCAGGAACTTTCACACTGTAAGCAAACAGCTTCTTTCGTAATTTATCATTGGCATCTTTCATCAATCTAGAAGTGAACAGAGATGTGGATATATTAATTTAATCAAACACAAGTTATGAAAAGGAACTACGTAATGTCCTAGGTAAAATAAAATAAAGGTTACCCTACTTAGAAAGAGAGGGTCAGCCCACAGAGAGCGAGATAGCGATGCATAAGTTTTGCTTCAAGTAGGTATTCGAAGTGTGGTCTCCATATTTATCTATATCTTCATGGTTTTAGAGGTCGATTCTGGTGGGGTGGGGAGCTAGATACTTCGTTGGCAACACTGTGTGTGGGAATTCAGTTAATTTCAGTTGTCTGTGGCCGTCATCCAAGACAAGAAAATAGAAGTAGAACAGGTTTTGGCAAGGTAAAATAGATAGCAATTCAAAAGGCATCATAGTATTTATACGTTATAATTTTCCATTGTAATCCTAATATTTATTACAAGGACTAGGAGGTACAAGAATATTTATTTTGTGTGCTGGAACCTGAGGCTGGAACCTTGGTTGTGGTTGGAGGTTGTGTTATTCTCTATGTCTACACTAACTTAGCGTCTCCACAGTGGTTTAGACCTTGTAGAAATTAGAGCAACCTGACTTATCGCATAAATATATCTTACAATCTGCATAATAAATTCCAAACCGCACTTTTTTTGTTTTCAGGAGGTTTTCAGTACAAAAGTTTTGATTTCAGGTTACACCATAAAACATGACTACAGCAGCAAGGCCTACGTTTGATCCAGCCCGTGGAGGCACAGGTAGAGGTGAAAAGGATCTAAGTGCTATATCTCGACAGTATTCTAGCCGAGATCTTCCTGGACATACCAAGTTGAAATACAGGTTGGTATATGAACTTAATCTAATCAATGTTGGGCCTGATAACAGTAAACAAACTATTATTTTAGTAGTTAAATGTCCATTATCAACTAAAATTAATACATAGAGGATTTTGATGAGTTTCATAATAATGATAAGTACTGATTTATCTAACTTATTAATTTCATACCCTGTTGCAACAGATGTAGTAATTGCGAATATTCTCCTATTTTCAGGGAACAAGGACAAGGTACCACAGACGAGTTACGTTCAAGGGATTTCCGCAAGGAGTTAGATGAGAGAGAGAAGGAAGGTAAAGGCTCAAGCATCAGAAGAGTTGCCGAGCCTATTACTAAAAGGCCAAAAATAGACCAAGTTCCTGCAGCCAGCTTAGATGCTGATGACCCTCTTGAAGGGGACTCTTCAGATTCAGATGATTCTGATGATGACACTGCAGCACTTTTAGCAGAATTAAATAAAATTAAAAAAGAAAGAGCCATAGAGCAATCTAAAAAGGTACACCCCTTATTTTATTCACTTTGTAGCACCGGCAGGTAAACAATTGTTTGTATCAAATAAAACTGATGGAGCCTTTTTGATTTCAGGATGCTGAAAGAAAGCAGGAAGAAGAAAGAATTCGAATGGAAAATATTCTATCTGGAAATCCTCTACTGAACTATTCTTCAGCAGGACAGAAAAATGACTTGAAGGTAAATCTTCTATCTACATGTATGATGTATCTTGTGCTAGAGCAGTGGTTTCTAAGATTTTTCTGGGACAGGGATCAACCACAAATTAAATTCTCATAACATATTTATGTTTTGTTTCAGGTGAAAAGACGATGGGATGATGATGTTGTTTTCAAAAACTGTGCTCGTTCAGAACCTGAAAAGAAAGGCAACACTTTTATAAACGATTCATTAAGGTCGGAATTCCACAAGAAATTTATGGAAAAGTATGTGAAATAGTAAATCCTGAAATTACTAGAAAGGGACCCTTCAAGTATTATGTAACGCTATTTTTGGAGATTTTTGACCCATAACAATTTTCTGTACCAATGTAAATGTAAATTTTGAGAAAAAAAAGGCATGAGATAATCTCTACACAACGTTCTGAAGGGTTAAAAAAATCAATCTTAAGACTTCCCCCCTCCCCCCAAATTCATTACGTAATACTTGAACACTCCCAAATGTAAATGTAAAGTAGTGTAATGTTTATTTTTGATTATTTAATTTGAAATGGTGTGCCAACATTCAAGGAGATGGTCCCTTTTTCCCTATTCATATACTTTTTATTAATATGACGTTGTACAGACTGTGTGTGGGTCCAAGTTCAGTTCAAAGGTGCGATTTTGTGACATTCTAATAGTGTGTGAAGTTCAAGTCTCTAAGAAATCTTTTACACCATTAGGTTTCTGAAGCGGCTACTAATAATAAGATATTTCATTTAACTTACACAAATCAAAACCTCCTTTTTGGTATGATTATACGTTTTTTATTAGACTTAAGTACCTCTGTAAGATAACATATAAGTTTGTAAGGATTAAAGGCTCCTAGTTTTATTTTAATACGTAATAAAAATATTTGGTTAAGTATTATTTTGTTTTTTTTAAAGCTATTACAGTACATACTGATATTATTCATGGAGTATGAACGCAATGCCCCTGGAAGCTGGAAGACTTGCCTTCGAATCTTAAGGACATTGAAACTGATATACCTGACTACTGCACAATCCTACTAATATTATAAATAGCTGTGCCCGCGACTTCGTTCGCGTGGTTGTCGAAAACTAAAATGCGTCGTTTAGAAAAAATTACATTAAATCATTGCCCTGCGTTAACTTACTGACGCTGTAGAAAATAAGAAGAGGGTAATGCAAAGCACTGACTATGTTTATTACTAAAGTTTAGATGGATGGATGTTTGTTAATTCACCACGTCAGAACGGCCGAACGGATCTTGATGGAAACAGAGTAGAAGACTGACACTCCCTTCCGCTCTGCCCAGAGCGGGTGGGGTTCTACTGACCAAAAACCACCCATGTTCCTTCTTAGCCCTTGTGCCGAGGGCGCGGTATCTCTTTCGAACAACCCGCTGCCCCGACGGGACCCTCAGCCCCGACGGGACCCGCAGCCCTGACGGGTATTTTTCAGGTAGCCTGACTTGAGTCTAACAAAATTTGCACTTTATAGCTTAATATTTCACAAACGAATTCCTTAATCTAAAAGTGTTTGAGCAAACAAACAATCTTTTTCAAAGACCTATCTAACGACACCCCACACTATGGACTTCGCAAGAAAAAAAAACATGACATGGCGAAAGTATAAGGGTTGACTACGGAACCCAATTTTATACTGTGTAGGTAATTGGTCAATTTTTATTTGATGACTATTCACCGAACATATTTTTATTTAACACCGCAGTTCAGAAAATGGCATCAAATGAACAACGCCATCTATCGAAGACGAAGATAAACTGCTAAAATTCAATTCATGGAAAGCGATCAATCACAATACAGGGTTTAGGCTATGTAGACTTTGAAAGCAGCGTCATTTAGACTACCTACCTACAGAGTACCTTTAGCTATCATAACTTTTTAAAGTTATCTTTTGAAGTCATTTATTAATTAGTACCACATTCGTTTAATAGATGTCGTTGCATGTCTCATTCTTGATCAGAATTAGAGTTCTTCTTGTAAACTATAATAATAATAATAATAATAATATAATAATATTCCACAACTATCACACAACGCCATCTAGTCCCAAGCTAAGCAGAGCTTGTGTTATGGGTACTAGACAACTGATAAACATACTTATATATTTCTAAATACATACATATTATAGATAAATTACACCCAGACACAGAACAAATGATCGTGCTCATCACACAAACATTTGTCCTGGGTGGGAATCGAACCCACGACCTCCGGCATAGCAGTTAGGGTCACTAACCACTAGACCAACAGGCCAGTCCAAAACTATAAATTCAAATATCTTTTGATAGAGAGCACCGATTACGATGAAACAAAAACTAAGTAATAGGTACCCCAAGTTACGCACAATATTTATGTATAAAAGTTACCTACATTAATTTCGTAAATTTTACGTGATGCTTAGTCATCGAAACAGACAAACAGACAAACAGATAAACAGACAAACAGACAAAAATTCTAAAAATGATGGAAATGAGTTCTGTTGGTTATACTATGACACCCTGACAATTCCTTTTTTAAATATTTTCAATGTACAAAAATATTTTTTCTACAGATTTATTATAATGTATTGATGCGAAAGTTTGTGAGGATGGATGGATGTATGGATGTTTGTTACTCTTTCATGCCAGAACGGCTGATCGGATCTGAATGAAATTTGGCACAGAGGTAGGTAGATTATAGTCTGGAATAACACATGGGCTATATATTATCCCCATAATAACTTAAGGGGGTGAGCAGAATTGCATTATCCATAATCCTCAACTGTTTTACAGCTTGATACTGGAAATACGAAATAACGCAAGGGACATCGAGCGTGCTGTGCAATTTTTCACTTTAGGCGCCTGGTGCGAGCGTTGCAAATCCAAGAGAAAGCTGAAGTCCCTTACGGCATTTCAAATTTACGGTATCGAACCACAATCGAACTGTCAACTGTCATACTATATATTAAAATAGAAGGTCTATTTCAAACTATTTGTCACTGGTATACGTAGTCTAACGGTACGGAGACATACCTGCAAACAAAGGTACGCAACCCGCAGCCCCGGCCCTTGCCCGGCCCTTCCATATTGCTGACATCTCTTTGAGGCGCGCTTGGAACACGAACGCGCCGTTGACACGGCCTGTCGACGTCATAAGACGGGCGGACGGCGAGCTAGCCCATTATACTCACCGTCCACAGGCCCGCGTCTACGGTGGCCGGAAGCCATCACGTGGCCCCCGACGCTCGGAGCGTCTCCCGCGGCGGCTGGGACGAGAGGTTCTCTCCCTCTCACGTTCCACCACCTCCATCGCTAGCACCACTGCTTCGCAGAAGGAGGCGACGGCGTCCCATTCCCTCTCGCCCCGCACCATGGCTTGAACCAGGGCCGGACGCGAGAACACGACGGGGCCCAACCCAAGCGGGGCTCCGCCCAAGCGGGGCAAGCCTCCGCGGTGTGCTCCACCGTGTCCTCCGGCTGATCCTTGCAATGGTAGCATCCGGGCGTTTCCTTCCGCCTGATTCGGTGCAGGTACCTCCCGAAACAACCGTGTCCGGTGAGGATCTGCGCTAGATGGAAGGTGAGGGCGCCGTGGCACCACTCAAGCCAGTCCTCAAAGAGGGGACTTACCACCACTGTGCCCTGCACGGGGTTGCAACAGTCACTCTCTCCATGTCGCAATCAAATCACACCGGGCGGTCTGTCCGCCAAGCGGCAATATGCCGCGGCAGTGGAGTTACCCCCCAGTGTAGTGCCTCCGCGCGCCATTCATGCAGGAAACCACATAACCTAAGCCAAGTAGTGTGTGTTTGCTTCCCATGCATTACATTTTGGCAGTTTAACTTCGTCTTCGACAGATGGCAGTGTTCATTTGACACCATTTTCTGAATTGCGGTGTTAATATTTATCGTGAACAGTCAACAAATACAAATTGACCGGTACACAGTAAGAAAAACAGCTGTAAAAACTTTAGAATAAAAACCTAATTAAAATTAGATAAGACCCACGACGTAAATCTATTTGTTCAGTGCGGGAATCGAATACAGGACATGCAGCGCCACAGTCAAACGCCGAGGCACTGCGCCAACCGTGCCGTCTTATCGCTGTGGCTTCCTCGGGCATTGCTGCAACTTTGCTTAACAAACGGCCAGATTGCACTTTCCGTTTATAAATTACCGCTGAATCTTACCCCAACTTGCAACATCACCAAAAATCTGCGACTGGCCGAACAGTCTTTGCAAATAAGCTGCTTTAAACAGGAGAGAGTCGCCTAGAATTAGATGTAGATGCGAAAATTCCACTTTCCGATGAGTTTTCCCATCCAGTGCCAACAGAAGATGAACTTACCATGCACAGTTTTCCTAATTTGAGAGGTAATATAAATGATTAACAGTGGTTGTGTAAGAGGGCTGTCACCAAAGAACAATGCATTTGTTTGTACATTTTGAGAAATAAGTTAAGGTACGGTTACGGTTTTTAAGCCATCGTCGTCTCAACTCCATTTTATTTCGATTCAAGCCGCTGCCGCTCATAATTACAGCGCCCTTATGGACGCCTTTTATCGTTACCATATCATTACTCACATCATCACATTTTGATCAAGCCGTCAGGTCTCACATATAAAATAACATTACGCCTTAATCCCGAAAGAGTTAGGCAGGGGTGTACCTAATCGCAAACCCACATTTCGCCAGTAATATTCGAGCGCCATGTAATAGGGGGCGTTTGATGTCTATAGATATAATATTGCCATCGACCGGGCATGAAAACCACGCTCCGTGGCATCTTTGCAATCAAACCCCGGACCTCATCCTCAGTAGTTGCACTTGAGGCCACTCGATCAACGAGACAGTCACACATCAAAATTTCCACGTGAACGAAGTCGCGGGCATCAGCTAGTGTTATTATAATTATGTATTTACTAGCTTTATAATACCTATTATTGGCTAATATTAATACACACGTCACTTAACTCTTACTGAGCCTAACCCTATGCCTGCGGCTGGTCCCGCGCCTTATTTGGCAAGTATTGAAGTATCCCACGGGTTCGTACTACCGGAATAAAAGTCCTCTACGTTCATCCAAGTGTACCAAGTACCAAAGTGTTTGCAAAATTCCACCCAAAACTGTTCAACCGTTTTTGCATATACGAGGAAAATGCTTTTGCAGGTTCTGCCTGTAGACCTGCAAATTTCTTAAGAAATAGCAGTACCATTGTACTCAAATATTGTAATATAATATTTTCCTGTGCTATCTACTGTGTGTACATAAATAGTAAAATAAATAAATTATCAAGCACATGATACATCCATACCTCATCATTCATCACTAACATTCGCATTTATAATACTTACTAAGTAGTAAGATTCGGCTTCAATAGATAAATAAATTTTATAATAAATTGTATTGAAAATGTATTTATTGGCATAAAAAACAGGTTACAGAAAAGTGTGAGACCCTGGCTCCAGAGCTAGGTTAGAGTACCTGTATTTCAGGAGCCAGTGACTTCTTCCATTTGGGTTACAATTTGGCAAGTTTTAAACAAAAGGTGACAAAATTATATTAAGCACATAATATTAAGTTCAATCGTTATATTAAACACTAGCTGACCCGTGCCCACTTCGTTGGGCATAATGTTATTAATCCGTTTTTAGTACAGAGTGTTATGTTTTAATTTCTAACTGCCAAAAGGAGGGCTAATACAAAATTTGAAAGTTTTCTGATGACATCGGCGCGTGTTCCTTTTGTTACCACAGGCAGTGTTTGCCGGTAATCGCCCGCGAAAACAAAAGTAACGCCACCCATTACAGCATCAGTCTCTGAGGTCTTTGAGCATTCGGTTTATTGCTTCAACATGAGCTCTATGACTCATGGTACATTCGTCCCATATAATTAAAGATGTTTCTTGTAAAAGTTTCCCGAGTGGCCCATTTTTACGTATGGAACAAACTGACTTGCTCTAGTGAGACTGTCAGAGGTAGCTTAAAGGTGGAGTGTGCTGTTTTCCCATCATTTAACAGAGTAGCGGCAATCCCCGAAGAGGCAACGGCTAGTCCATTTCTCCCGGATTGTCTTACTTTTGCCAATACCAGCAAGAAACGTTTTGCCAGTGCCTCCCGGGGTGTCAAGAAAGAAAATTAAAGCAAATGAAGCAAACTAAATAGCTAGGTATAACTTATATAAATATCTACATGAAACAAACTAAATCCCTATAACCTAAATTAAATGAAAACTATAAAAGGGCGCCTTCAATTTAGCCGCAAAGAGCCGCGCGGTGGCAGCGCGGCTGCAGCGCTGCCGCCGCGCTGCTTTGATAATCCATATAAAAATCGCGGATTTAAAACCGCACACCCGCAGCGCGGATGTAGCGCTGCAGTCGCGCGTGCTTTATTTATATGGATTAACAAAACAGCGCGGATGCAGCGCTGGAGCCACGCTGCCACCGCGCGGCATATTTGAAGGCGCCCTAACAGAAAACAGTTCTGAAAAGATAAAAATGTACAGAAAATAAAGACTTTCAATTTTTTATGAAAGAATAAGATAGATATAGTTCTGATAAGAACTTTTTATTTAAACAATGTCGAAAGTGTGCTAAATTACGTTTCGAAAAATCCAATTTCGGGGACGTCCGCTGCGTAAGGAGCCGTCCACGTCGCGGGTACCTACCTCTCACATGTAAAAGGCCACGCCCCCTTCTCCCGAAGCGAGCACGAACGCGAACCGAATTAAACCCGAAGGCTCCCGAAGCCATCGTGTGCCGTCCGCTGACGCTTTCATTCGACCGTTTTTTCTCCGATTTACTTTGCAAAACGGAATACCACGTAAAAGCCGTTTTATTTTTCGGTTTTTTATATAACCTATGACACTCGGCAATAATGTGGCTTCCTATTGGTGAAAGAATTTTTAAAATCGGTTCAGTAGATCCCGAGATTACCCCTTACAATTTAACAAATATACAAACACACAAACTTTACCTCTTTATAATATTAGTATAGATTAGTATAGATATACCACCAGCACACAATAGGGTATTTCACCAAAAAAATCTAATTAGTCCGTCAGATAGATTTTCAATAAATAATGGACACGTATTTTTTCTTTTTTCACGTAAACAAAAGATGAAGACGATACAGTGCTTCGAAAAGTCGTGTCAAGTCGTGTGACGTCATAAGGATAGTACTTTTTTACCCACTAAGTGACGCCAAAAACCCCCACTCTTGATCTTTGACACATTTTATTTTCGTCAATTTTTATTATATTGATAAAACAAAAAACACGTATCCAATATTTTTCGATAATCTAACAGACGGACTAATTAGATTTTTTTGGTGAAATACCCTATTATAGTATTAGAAAATAAATGATTATAAAATCAGGATTAGAATTTAGTTTAATAATTGAATTAAAAACAATATTAATTTTAGAAATAAAGATTGTAGTAAAAAATAATAAAAGCTTGTAATAATATTAGAATAAATTGCAATTTAGGATGAAACAAAATAATATTACAATTATTAAGGGTGCAGGTATGTAAATGTGCATGTGGGCGTGGGTGTAACTGGGTGTGTGTGTGTATGTGTGTGTATTTGTGTGTGTGTGTGTGTGTATTTGTGTGTGAGTATGTGTGTGAATACCATATAATAGTGTTCTATACTTAAGTTGATTGCAGTAGATTTTCAGTTGCGTTGTAGTCCTGTGTCAGTAACCAGATTTTTACCTTCTTTTTTGTTTCACGAGTCGTAAGGGGATTTATGTTCAGGATTTTGTTTAATTTATTATAAATAAAAGCGGCAAGATATACCCGCTGTCGCCTAGCGGACGCCGTGTGACAGCGTAAAGTTAAGCAAACGTTTTTTATAGTGTGATTCTTATTACTTTGTGCGTTATAAGGGGTAATACTGTGCTGCTTATAAACTACTTGCAGAATATAATTCTGTCTTACTGTGAGTACTTCACATTTCTCGTATAAGACTTTGGTAGGAAATCTAAAGGGTCTGAAAGTCATGACTTTCAGCAGAGATCTTTGGGCCCGTTCTAGGTGAATCATAAAAGTCTTGCATCCACCACCCCATACAGTAACACAATATCCCACAACTGACTGCAACTGATTGGATCACTCAGAGCCACCTCTCGCAATGAGCCGCCCTGTGGCATATTATTAGTAGGCTAAATATGCCATCTGCTTGGTTGTCTTTAAGTTTTATTACGTATTTATTTATTTAAACGTCATTTACAATAGTGGTACAAAGGCGGATTTAATGCCACAAGCACAGAGTACTTTTTTATTTATGACCACAAGGCGGTCTCTACCAGTCAACCGGACAACGTCGTGATAATAACGAATAACTTTACAACGTTAACACACTATAAATATGGGGTATCTGACCTCAAATTTGCCAGACCATTCTCCGATAGTTCAAAGATCAACATTGAGTAAAAAATGCAATTGTCAAGGTTGATTGAGTAGGCAATGTCTGATTGAGTATATCACGTCATCAGCATACAGATGGTAATAATATTTGGGGACAGGAGTACCTAATTTATAAATAAAGTTAATAAGAGAGGTGAGACTATACCACCTTGTGGAACACCAGTTACCAGGTTGCCAAAACCAATCACGTAACAATGAAGAGACCCCAATTCGAGACAGGCCAGAAGAATGTCATCGTGATCAACAGTTTTAAAATCATGAGAAAAATCTATTGTAAAACCAACACCATTATCCTAGAATACTTTTCTTTTATGGGTTGAAAATCATCAAATAATCCCCGCTCTTGGGCAGAGCGAAAGGGAGTGTCAGACTTCTACTGACTAAACTAAAAACCAAACCCATGTTCCTTCTTCGCCCATGTGTCTGAGCCGCGTTAGCAGGCGGTAGCAGTTTCCAGGGCTAAGGCGCAGGATAAGTTGTATGACTCACTGGACAGTCCTAAAGGCCAGAAGGAGCTCTACCGGATTACAAAAGCGAGAGAAAGGAGAACGAGAGATATAATTCATATTAAATGTATAAAAGACGGCGCTGGTAAGGTTCTAACAAAAGATAATGAAATAAAAGACAGATGGAAGTTTTATTTTAAAAAGTTAATGAATGAAGAGAATAAATGGAATGGTGTGCTTAAAGAGGTACAAGTAAATATGGGATTAGTGAGGAAAATCAGTATAGATGAAGTAAGGAAGGCAGTTCAAAGTATGAAAAGAGGAAAGGCCATGGGCCCCGACGAAATACCAGTAGAAGTATGGAAGTGTTTAAAAGAAGATGGATGTATGTGGCTGACTTTATTCTTCAATAAGTTGTTGCATGAAGGAGCGATCCCAGAAGAATGGTGCAATAGTTCGCTAGTGCCTATTTTCAAGAATAAAGGTGATGTGCAAGACTGCAACAACTATCGGGGAATAAAGCTCATGTCACATAGTATGAAAGTATGGGAGAAAGTGATAGAAAAAAGAATAAGAGAGGAGAGTGAGATTACTCAAAACCAGTTTGGGTTTATGCCAGGTCGAGGAACAATGGACGCTACTTTTGCACTTTGCCAATTATGCGAGAAGTACAGACGTGCTCACAAGAACTTGCACATGGTGTTAATTGATCTGGAGAAAGCGTATGACAGGGTACCTCGGAATGTGTTGTGGTGGGCCTTAAAAGAGAAAGGTATACCAGGGAAGTATGTAGAGTTAATTCGTGCTATGTACAGTCAATCTTGTACCTACGTCCGGTCAGCTGCTGGCAACACCGACAAGTTCAGTGTGGCTGTAGGCTTGCACCAAGGGTCGGCTTTAAGCCCTTACCTCTTCTTGTTGATTATGGATGCTCTGACGTCGGACATACAAGAAGAGGCACCCTGGTGCATGCTGTTTGCCGACGACATTGTTCTTGTCGGTGAAGATGGACCTGAGATCCAGAGCAGATTGGAGAAATGGCAACAGAAGCTGGAGAATGTTGGCTTGAAAATCAGCAGAAGTAAAACTGAATACATGTTTTGCGATTTCGGCGGTCTCTCCAGTTCTGGAGCCATAGCGCTAGATGGCGTGCTTCTTCCAATTTGCCCCGACTTTCGGTATCTCGGTTCACTCGTGCAAAGCGATGGCGAAATAGATCGTAGTGTGAAGCACAGAATTAGCACTGGATGGATGAAATGGCGGCAGGTCACGGGAACAATATGCGACGTCCGCATTCCCCTTAAACTCAAGGGGAAGATTTATAAGACCATGGTTAGACCTGCTGTCGTGTATGGATCAGAATGTTGGGCCACAAAAGGGATAAATGAAAGGCAACTGCATGTGGCTGAGATGAGAATGCTAAGAGGGATGTGTGGTGTGACGCGAAAGGATAAAATAAGGAATGAGTACATAAGAGGAAGTCTGAAAGTGGCGCCAGTGAATGAAAAGTTGATGGGTAATCGATTGTCGTGGTATGGACATGTGATGCGAAGGAATGAAGGAAATGTTGTGAGGAAAATGTTGAGTATGAATGTAGATGGCTATAAAAGGAGAGGAAGGCCAAAGAAACGATGGATGGACTGTGTGAAGGATGATATGGCTAGAAAGGAGGTGACTGCTGAGATGACGAGAAATAGGGAAGTATGGAAGAAGAAGACATGTTGCGCCGACCCCAAATGAATTGGGATAAGGGCAGGAGAATGATGATATTGCAAGCTTTGTTGTATGTTATTATTGTAAGACTAAGTAAATTAAAAGCATAAAAAAAGTTATGCATTTTTAATCAATATATTTATTAATTTTATCAAGTTTCATCATTAACTTATGTTTTAAATTGTTTGTTACTATTTGTTTCATTTACTTACTATTATTTAATTTTAATTGTAGTCGTAATTTATTACTTGCAAAATGTTGTGTTTCAGAAAACACAACATTTTTAAGTTTTTTCCCTTATGTCGGTTTGTCTCATCACTGTGTCCTGCTGTGGAGAATAGTCTTTCAGATGGCACCGTATAAGGGATAAATATTTCGGATTTGCGGAATTTTTCGTAAAAATAGCGTATCGTAATATTTACGATAACGAATGATCGTAAAGGTTTACGATAATCGCCGATATACGATTATCGTATCGGTATCGTTGCATCCCTAGTCATTATGAATAACAAAACATTTATACATAACATAACATTTTTTTTTTTTAACATTTATATGAATCAAAATATTATTATTTTTATTAATCATAATACGAATCATAATATGGATCATAATATGAATCATAATATGTATCATAATATGAATCATAATACGAATCACAATATGAATCATAATATGAATCGTAATATGAATCATAATATGAATCATAATATGAATCTGAATATGGATCATAATATGAATCATAATATCAATCTGAATATGAATCATAATATGAATCACAATATGTATCATAATATGGATCATAATATAAATATGAATCTGAATATGGATCAGAATATGCATCATAACATGGAACAGAATATGCATCATAACATGGATCATAAATGAATCGCGCTGTTCCTCACGTATCGCTTATTTAACGCAATTTATATTATGATCTGCTAAAGTGGCCATTATAGACCCCAGGACGTAGCAGACATGCTCCATTCCTCACCTATCGCTGTAGATGTGATTGACTCAGTCATCATCATAATATGTATTATAATATGGATCATAATATGGATCATAATATGGATCATAATATGAATTATAATATGGATCACAATATGAATCATAATATGAATCTGAATATGGATTATAATATGAATCATATGAATCTGAATATGGATCATTATATGAATCACAATATGAATCATAATATGAATCATATTATGAATCGTAATATGAATCATAATATGAATATGAATATGAATCACTATATGAATCATTACATGAATCTGAATATGAATCACTATATGAATCATAATATGGATCAGAATATGGATCATCACAATATGGTAGTGGTATGCTTAAGTGAGCATTTCATAAAAAAAAGTGAAGAACTATATTTGCATATAAATAATGTTTATCTCGGAGCAATCTATTCCAGACAAGAACGACGTGAAGGCACGTGTATTTTGTGTAAAAAGGGTTTCGAATGTATTGAGCTGGATGCAGTAAAGGAATTTGCTGTTGATAAACATTTCCAAATATGCGGTGTTGAAATGAAACAGCTTAAGTTAATTATAATTTGTATATATAGGATACCAAACTCTGACATTAATATTTTCTTTGATAATTTTTCGAAAAACTACAACATAAAAAATGCAATATAGTACATTGTGGCGACTTCAATATAGACTTGCTTTTATCGGATAAAAATAATACTAAGTTTAAAGAATTGATGCTTAATTATGGACTGAAATTTCACATAAATGAACCGACTAGGCTTAATAAATGCATAGATAACATTATCAGCAATGTTCATAATGTCACTGGTAAGACTGTCCGATCATAATACAGCTCAACTAGTCAAAATTGAACAGGAAACCTCAAACAGAGTGGAAGTGGATTACTGTTTTATGACTATAAATGATTTAAGTTAAGAGATCGTATCTAAATTCGTGGATTAAACCAGCTGCATACATTTTAACGAAATCTATGGTATAACAAATACTGACGAAGCCTTTGACAAGTTTCATTATTTGTTAACATTATTTTATAAACTATGTTTCCCTTGTATTAGGGTTAAAATGAAACACAATAGAGGTAAACCTAAATGGATAACAAAAGGCATAAAGAAATGTTGTAATACTAAGTGGTCATTAAGGTGCAAGGTGTAGGCAGGGCTTAAATAAAAATAATGAAAATAAGAATAAGTACAAAGTGTATTCTAAATTATTACGGAAGTGCATGAATAACCTACAGTCCTTGTGTAATGAAAGATACGTAACTTCTTCTTCTCGTAATAAAATCAAGGCCACTTGGGATAGGGCACGCCACGATAGTGGCGGTAAGTCCCCTCTTTGAGGAGTGGCTGGAGAGGCGCCACGGCGCCCTCACCTGCAGTCTGACGCAGGTCCTAACCGGACACGAGTGTTTCGGGAGGTACCTGTACCGAATCAGGCGGGAGGAAATGCCCGGATGCTTCCACTGCGAGGATCGACCGGAGGACACGGTGGAGCACACTGTGGAGGCGTGCCCTGCTTAGGCAGAGCCCCGCCGTGTTCTCGTAGCGGCGATCGGCGGCGGCGACCTCTCGCGCCCGGCCCTGGTGCAAGCCATGGTCCGGGGCGAAGAGGAATGGGACGCCGTCGCCTCCTTCTGCGAAGCAGTGATGCTAGCGAAGAAGGTGGCGGAACGAGAGAGGGAGAGAACCTCTCAACGTCCCAGCCGCCGCGGAAGGCGCTCCGGGCGTCGGGGGTCACGCGATGACCTCCGGCCACCGTAGACGCGGGCCTGTGGACGGTGAGTAACGGGCTAGCTCGCCGTCCGGCCGTCGTCATGACGGCAACATACCGTGTCGGCGGCGCGTACGTGTTCCACGCGCGCCTCAAAGAGATGTCAGCAAGGAGGGGCCCGCAAGGGCTTACGCCCGTCGGGGCTGTGGTTTGTCGAAAGGTTAACGCGGCTCAGACACATGGGCGAAGAAGGAACATGGGTTTGGTTTTTAGTCAGTAGAAGTCTGACACTCCCCTTCGCTTTGCCCAAGAGCGGGGGGGGGGGGGGGGTTATTCGATGATTTTCCACCCACCAAAAAAAAAATAAAAATTATTGATGGTAGTATTACTTTGACATCTGGATCTGACATTGCTAATAATAATGATAATTACTCTACTCTTAAAAATAATAAAACTGACATACATAACATAGAATCTAATAATAAAAGTATACCTATTTATAGAACCCACTGACGACTCTGAAATATATCGAATAATAATGTCTTTAAAAATATCACAACTGAGCTCGTAAAAAAAATTGCTAAACATATAGCATCACCACTAGCTCACATTGTCAATTTATCCCTGGAACAGGGCTGCTTTCCTAATGGGCTAAAACTGTCTTTGATAAAGCCACTATACAAAAAAGGGTCAAATTCAGACGTTGACAATTACCGACCTATCGCTCTCACTCCCATTATATCGAAATTTTTTGAAAATGTTATGTTCAGGAGAGTGATAAAATTTCTTAATAAACACAAAATTCTTGTTGAACTCAAACTCAAACTCAAATATATTATTGCAATTAAGCCATTACAGGCACTTTTGAATGTCAGAAGGACGGAAGAAGAACGAAACTACGAGTGCAATACGTCATTCCGAAAGCCACCACGCCGAACCACACGCCACCGAATGCCCGCAACAACGAACACTGCGAGCACGAAAGCACGCAGCGACGCAAACCGCAACAACGAATGCTCGAGACCCCGAAACACGGAACAACGAATGCACGCCGCAACGTGCAACCGCCGCCCCGCGACCCGGAGCCCCGCACACCCGCCGCCACGGCACACGCCGCTGCGCGCCCCCGCACCCACAGCAATCGCCGCCGGTAACATCCGGCGCCGCGCAGCCCGACGCAGCAACTCCCGAAACGACGCATTGCACTCCTACGCTACAGTCACAATCACAAGGCATAATAACTTGTGAAAGTACTGTAGTTGCCAGTTCCCTAACGTAGATCTCATGAAGAAGAACGGGCAGGAAACTCCATGGACACTCTTTTAAATCAGAATTTGTTACAAAATCTTGGTACATTACATCATTCATGTTGAGATGGTATATTATGTGAGAACTATGTAGCAAGACGTGCAAGTTAAGAGCGTCCAGAGTAAAAGGATATAAAAAACAAATCAAAGAAAAATATATAAACCATGGCAGCTAAGAGATGACCAGTCTCCACTGACAGCGCCCGTTCACGAACATGACGCATGGATCAGCACCATCTAACTCAACCATTTTGAAGGGAACCAAGTGATCCGACACACCCGCCAGGCCGCCACCATCAGCGAGACATTTGAGTGAGCATGACATTCTCCCAGCCACCAGGGCAACGTCACTAAAATATAACTAAATGTAAAATGTAAGAAGTGGCTTTATAGTACATAGTACTCACACATGTGCCATGCAATTATACAATATTAAGACATTGAATCTATACAATGCAAAGATATTTTTACAATCTTCTGCAGCCTCTACACTAACTTCACATGGTAGTCGATTTATTTGCCCCTAAGGTTGTGGAGCAGGACCAGCATTGAGCCAAGCATTTTTATCATCAATGTAATCCCCCAACTTATAGTATGCTTGCCTACATAGTGTGCGTTTTACACAAGTTTTAAATTTCGTCTCACTCAGTTGAAGAATGTGAGGGGGTATTTTATTGTAACATTTTAAACAGTACCCCATGAAAGATGAGTCTACTTTAGCTAGCCTGAAACCTGGCTGAACTAGTTGGTCCCTATTCCTCGTATTATAGTGGTGTCTATCACCTCTTTTACTAAACAAATGCAGATTTTTCCTAACGTACATGATGTTTTCATAGATGTATTGACAAGGTACTGTCATGATGTTAATTTCCTTAAACAGCTCTCTCAGAGAATCGCGCCTTCGTAGACCATATATGGCTCTAATGGCTCTTTTCTGCAGAATAAATATAGACTCGATGTCTGCAGCCCGTCCCCATAGTAAAATACCGTATGACATAACACTATGAAAATTGCTAAAATAGGCTAGTCTCGCGGTATCTACGTCAGTAAATTGGCGGATTTTCCTAACAGCATATGCTGCTGAACTCAGCCGTCCTGCAAGAGATGTTAAATGCGGACCCCACTGTAGCCTCGAGTCAATCGTTATCCCCGAGAAAACAGTTTCATCGACAAATTCTAGTGTCTCTTGATTCAATACTATGTCACAATCAGTACTTTTGACATTTTGTAGAGCAAATCTTATGCACTTCGTTTTTTTCCCATTTAAGACTAAATTATTGACGGTGAACCAATTATGAACCTGCAGTAGGGCGTTATTTACGTCATTAAGATTTGTGGCACGTCTGTTTACCTTATATATTAAAGAAGTATCGTCGGCAAACAATACCAGCAATACGGGATTAGACAAAATAAGTCGACGACTTTGGCAATTATACCTACTTGTGCACTGCTCTTAGACCTAAGTAAGGCGTTCGATCGTGTTGATCATGCGCGGCTTCTAGAAAAACTTGAAAGATACGGTATCAGAGGTCCAGCAAAAAAATGGTTTCAATCTTATCTCACCGACAGAAAACAGATAACTACAGATGTAGGTTAACAAAATTAAACGAATTAAGTAACACTTTAGAAGACTTTGATTCTGAAGCACTGACTAACTGCTATGGTGTACCTCAAGGTAGTATCTTGGGGCCATTATTGTTTCTTCTGTACATAAATGACTTGCCTCAGTCAATAAAACATCAGTGTGTATTGTTCGCCGATGATACCACAATTATTATTAAATGTAAATATCTACAAAACTTTGACATTGAAATTAAACGAACACTAAATGACATTATGGAATGGTTAGATATTAATAAATTGAAATTAAATTTTTCCAAAAAGAAAGTGCTTCATTGCAAAACATTTAAAAGTAAACCTATACGTCTTAATGTTGCACTTAATAATAATAATATCGAACAGGTATGTAATGCAAAATTCCTGGGTGTAACACTTGACAAAAACTTTACCTGGAAGAATCACATCGAAATAATTAAAAAAAAAATCAATCAATTCGTATTTGCTTTAAAAAGAATTAAAACTATTACATCTTTGCGTACCGCCATAATGGTGTATCACGCTTACGTCTGCTCAGTAATACGATACGGTATAGTTGTGTTGGGAAATTCTTCCGAAATCATGTAGATCTTCATTGCTCAAAAAAAGTGTATTCGTGCAATGTTCAAAATGCAGTGGTCTGACTCATGCAGGCCTATATTCAAGTCGCACAATCTATTGACGGTCCCTTGCATTTATATTTATGAAGTTGCCAGGTTTGTGAGGTCAAATCTTGAACTATTTGAACGGAAAGGTAACACAAATAAAAGGAAACCTACACATTTTTTAACATCATCTTGACCATAACTTACAAACGTTTTCGTACATATTGTTCTAACCTCATTAACAAACTCAAACGACAATATCACAAAAAACAGATATCAAATTCACTTAAAAATCCAGTACACACCTACTACATATCACACCATGTCCACTGAACTCATTAAACCGTGTAAACCAATTCTTCGTAACTATTGGCCAAACACTTGCGGAAGACATAATAGCACGAACCGGTCAAGCATATCCACCTGTCACCAACTTAAATTCACTTCCTCAAGTGAATTCATTCGTGTTGCTGGAGACAGACCCAGGAGAAGTGGATGCCATAATTTTTAATTTTTTTTATTTTTTTAAAAACGTTGCCCCACAATTGGGTCGCTTGATTCAGGAAGTGCTTCGGGGCGGGATCGCATATCGGTGAGATTCCTGAAACTATCTCGAGAACTTGTTGTCCCTCTTATTAGCCAGTTGACAAATTTGTGTTTTAATACGGGCATATTTCCTGACGCACTAAAACGTGCTGTAGTCACGCCTGTGCACAAGGATGGGGAAAAGAGCGATGTCAATAATTATCGGCCGATATCTGTGTTACCGTCCCTTTCGAAAATAATAGAAAAAATAATAAATAAAAGACTGGTAAGTTATTTAAATAAATACAAAATTCTTTCGGATTCACAATACGGTTTTAGACAGAGACGGTCAACTCAGGATGCGGTCATTGCTTTAACATCTGAAATCACGGATAAAGTTGACAAGGGCTATAAATGCGTTACGGTGTTTCTAGACCTGGAAAAGGCTTTTGACACCGTGTCTGTCCCCATACTTGTGCAAAGACTTGAAGCTATAGGTATGCGAGGTACGACTCTCTCACTCTTTGAAAGTTACCTCCGTGGAAGAAGACAGCAGGTTAAAATAGATAACGCACACAGTGAGGAAGAAAACGTTGTATTCGGTGTCCCGCAGGGGTCAGGGGTCAGCCCACCAATGTTTCTGGTGTACATTAATGAACTCTGCAACCCAAGAATCAGTGGGGGAAATTTTTTCTCTTACGCGGACGACATGGCCATTGTTTACTTTGGGGACACTTGGGAAGCCGTCTGCAGTAAGGCCGAGCAAGGATTGGCAGCTATAGATAAATGGCTCAAAGCCAATTTACTAACCCTTAGTGTCCCTAGAACAGAAGATCTAAACCAGACCTAAATTGGAGAATTAGAATCCACACGTGCACGGACCACAGGGTACAAAATTGTAATTGTCAAGCAATTAAAATAATTATAGATACTTGGGAGTTATAGTTGACGAGTGCTTGACCTGGCATTCGCATATTGAGACTGTTACGACACGGGTGCGAAAATTTATTTGGATATTTAAAATCTAAGATATGTGATGCCCCAGAATACATTGAATAACATATATATTGCGCTCACACAATCCGTTATTGCATACTGTTTACCAGTCTGGGGAGGAGCCACCAAAACTAAATTCCCTGAAATAGAAAGAGCTCAAAGGTCACTCATAAAAGTTATGAACAGTCGAACAAGCTAATAAGTATACAGCCACCTAACTTGTTTTGCTTTTAAGATAATACCGATACATTTAGAGACTGATGTACGATACAGCGTTTGACATCAGTCGCTTAATACGAAACACTTCATTTCAGCCAAAAGACGTCCACTGCTGGACATAGGCCTCCCCCAGGCGTCGCCACATTGACCGGTCCCGTGCGTCTCTCATCCAGCGGGTTCCTGCAACCTTGACCAGGTCATCGGTCCACCTAGTGGGAGGCCTTCCAACGCAACGTCTTCCGGTTCGCGGTCGCCATTCCAGAACTTTTTGGCCCCATCGGCTATCCGTTCGGCGAGCAATGTGCCCTGCCCATTGCCACTTAAGTCTGGCGATTCTTCGGGCTACGTCGATAACCTTGGTTCTCATGCGGATGTCCTCATTTCTGATTCGATCACGCAAAGAAACTCCGAGCATAGCCCTCTCCATTGCCCTTTGGGTGACTTTGAGCTTTCTGATAAGGCCCATTGTGAGCGACCACGTTTCGGTCCCGTATGTAATCACTGGCAACACACACTGGTCATAGACTTTCGTCTTGAGACACTGGGGTAAGTTGGACGAGAAGATACTGCGCAGCTTCCCGAACGCTGCCCAGCCGAGTCGGATTCGAAGATTGACCTCTTTCTCGAAGTTAGATCTACCCAACTGGACCGTTTGTCCCAGGTAGACATAATCGTCCACAACTTCGAGCGTAGAGTCTCCGATCTTGATAGGAGTGGGTGTTACATGAACATTCGACATAACCTTGGTTTTGTCCATGTTCATTTTAAGACCCACTCTTTCGGAAGCTCTACTGAGGTCATCGAGCATTTTACTGAGGTCTTCCATGGTCTCAGCCATGACCACTACATCGTCGGCAAACCGAAGGTGAGTGATGTACTCGCCGTTGACATTGATGCCAAGTCCTTTCCAATCCAGAACCTTGAAGACATCCTCCAATGCAGCGGTGAACAGTTTCGGAGATATGATACGAAACACTTGATAAAACAAAATTACAATCAATATTTTCAGTGTTATAGAATTATAAAGATCTCTACCCTGTATACTTATTAGTTTGTTCGACTGTACTATAAAACATACAGATATCCCACTGACGATCTATACAGAATCAGTGGCTTACTTACAGTAAGAAAGTTATATTTTTTTATTACTGTCCTGTATTTACAAAAATCAATTCCATTTAATCAAGATAGTGAGGAGAGAAGACGAAAGGATATGGTGGCTTACTCCCCGGGGGTCCGAACAGCATTTGCACGGCGTCAATATGCAACCCAATCAGCCTACATTTATAATAGGATAAACAAAAAGCTAAGGTTCCACCATGAGGTCTCACATGTTTGCAAAAAGATAATAACTGAGTGGCTTAAAGCTTTAACATACGAGGAAACTGAACAGGTTTTGGTTAGACTCGGTTAAATAATTTTCCCTCCATTCGTATGATACTATCAAAAATATTTATATTATTTCGGGCACATTGGCACTTAAAATAAGACATAAACACACACACACAAACACATACACACACAAACACAAACACATACAAACACAAACACATACAAACACAAACACATACACACTCACAACAATACAAACGTTGTTGAAAAACAAGACCCACATACATACAACCCACATAGGCATACATCTACACTTACCTACTCAAAGAGCTGCTAATGCTAGTTTATAAGTCATTTACTGTTAACAATTTTTCTTAAATTTAATTCTTAGTGTACATTTTGTTACAATTTGTGCAATAGTCTCAATATTGTTAATAATTAAGGGAAAGAGCGAGATAGCCCCAACACAAGTATTATCAATTACTTACTGGGGTTGTCTCATTTATAACCATGTAACTGGTTTTGGGACAAATAAACATTTTTAATTAAAAAAAAAAAAAAAAACATTTGGATTTCGAAATGCCTGTTTCAAAATTAGAACTTTTTTGGCGGAGCTGCGTTTATATGGCTCCCCTGGTCTACAATGCTTTGCCGAGGTCAATAACTGAACTACCCTTTAATAAGTTTTTAACACAAAACTGATTAAAGAGTAGTTGCGGAAATGGCAAGAGTGTTTTTATTCGGTAGATGAGTTTTTTCAAAAGTGTCCCTGTAAATTTTATACTCTAAAGCACAGACATATTTGACTGTTTCATAAGTGTTAAAACTTGTATACTATTGCATGCTATAATATATTGGCCAAATGTGTGTTACCAAATATTAAATGTAATAAGAACTTCATGTACCTACCATATTTGATGCAATAAATAAATTGAATTTTGAATGTATCATAATATGGATCATAATATGAATCTGAATCTGAATATGGATCAGAATATGCATCATAACATGGATCATAATATGAATCGCGCTGTTCCTCACGTATCGCTTATTTCACATCTACATCTTCATCATAATATGTATTATAATATGGATCATAATATGGATCATAATATGGATCATAATATGGATCATAATATGGATAATAATATGGATCATAATATGGATCATAATATGGATCATAATATGAATTATAATATGGATCACAATATGAATCAAAATATGAATCATTATATGAATTCTTTTATGAATCATAATAGGAATCATTTTATGAATCATAATATGAATCGTTTTATGAATCATTTTATGAATCATAATATGGATCATAATATGAATCTGAATATGGATCATAATATGCATCATAACGTGGATCATAATATGAACCGCGCTGTACCTTACGTATCGCTTATTTAACGCATAATATGCATCATAACATGGATCATATTCATAATATGAATCATAATCGTATGGATCGATATTATGATTCATGAAATGATTCATAAAATGATTCATATTCAGATTCATATTATGATCCATATTCCTTTTTAAAAGTTGGATTTTCCACAACCAGGAAACCAGGGACCAACCAGGGACTCCATAGCGAGCGGCGATCGCTGCTCCCTATGACCGCTGCGCTCGGGTGCATCGCACACTATGCACATATAGGTAAAGACGCCTCTGTAGGTACATAGGTATGGATTGTTGAAACAGAATCATCTCATATGTCCGATACGCCAAAATTGTTTGAGCTCGCCCGCTGTTTTTGTAGATTTTCGAAAGGGCAAATCTTAATACACTATTTGCTATTTTGGCAATCACTATTAGCTATATTAGGCACATCTCTGGCTAATCCTTCAAAGATAACAGGTTTGAAATATGGCGACTAAACAACAAAACATAACATAATAATGTTAAAATTATAATGCTTTTTCTTTACGTAAAATAACTGTAAACTAAATATGAAGATATGATTGACAACTATAGGCCTAGACTAACTAAACTATAGGCAAATTAACAATGTAACTTCTAAGAAGCAATGGACCTTGTCTATAAATCAGTACGAATGAATTGAATGAATGACTAAATTATTAGGCAAGCCCGCTTTGTTAAGGAGTACCCTGTCCTTACCTCATGCAACTGCATGCAAACTGGCCTACAGCATAAAAGCGTGACTCAAGACGTGTGAAGACGAGTTATGTGGAAAATCCAACTTCTACGAGTAAAAGGAGGAGGTAATTTCGGCCTGCATCTTTTTGTACAGAATCATCAAACTACCAGTTTCAAAATGATCCTTAATATAGATCATAATATGAATCAGAATAAGGATCACAATATGAATCATAACATGGATCTTAGTATGGATCATAATATGAATCTGAATATGGATCATAATATGAATCATAACATGGATCATAATATGAATCGCTCTGTTCCTCACGTGTCGCTGTAATGTGATTGACTCAGCCAACAATACCGCAGAGTAGCAATTCGCCACCTGAAAGCTCATTCATCTGCAGGGCCTGATGGAATTTCACCGTTTGGAACTATTTAGAGAGGCGCTTCTATATAATAATAATAAAACTTTATTTTCTCACCACAATATACATAAATTATTTTACATTGGTCAGATTCGACAAGATACACAATTCAGGTACCTAAGTATATATTGTGGGAGACTGGTGCCTAAGCTAGGCTCATGGCCTGTGTTTCAGGACACCAGGATCCCACCCCTTTACATTTACATTTTACACATTATGTATGTACTAGACGCGAGGACAGAATGTAGTGAGTAATCAATCATATTACGGCATTTTATAGTTACATTAATACAATTTTTAAAATCTAGGTTTAGTATGCGAAGTGGATGTTAGATGTTATGTAGATATGTAGTATGGGTGATTGTGTGTGACTGTGGTGTGTGAGTCTGTGGGTGTATGCGTGTGTGGGTGTGTGAGAGTAAGGGATTGTGTGCTTAGGTCATTATTTTAAGGATGTTTTCAGTATCATTATAGTTTAATTTTAGAAGCCAGTCAGTAACCCTCTTTTTAAATTTATTCTTTGTAAGATTAAAGATATGTAACACCTTATGAATTTTATTGTTTATGTAGCCACCCAGATAGGTAAAGAAACGCCTTGCAAAAATGGTTTTGTGACGTAGATGATGGCGCTCCACTGGGTCATATCGTCTTTTCCCCCTGGACAGCGTTGGATTATAAACCAAGAGAGCATGCTGTTTTAGTAGAATGTGCAATATAAACAGTTGCCGCGCTGTCAGGACTTCATTTTCTTTGTATAGCTGTTCAGTGGGGTAGCGATATGGTCGAAAAGTTGACACTTTCAGTATGGCTCTTTGGGCTCTTTCAATTTCTATTAGGGTTGTTTTTGGAGCTCCACCCCAAGAGGTGATGCAGTAGCATATTACCGATTGAGCAAGGGCATAGTACACTGTTTTGAGGATGTTTTTATCGACTACATGTCTCAGCGTTTTGAACACATATATTAGTTTTCGTAATCTGTTACTAAGAATGGTTATGTGCTCTTGGAATCTTAGATTTTGGTCGATTGTAATTCCTAGGCATTTTACATTCTCAGCCCTGGTAAGTGGTTCGCAGTTACAGCTACGGGTCAGTGGGTTTGTGCAAGAGTGAGCTACTTACTATAGTATTAAATAGGTAATGTTTGGAGGGATCTGTTGTTTTTTATGGAGAAAGCTATGTAATTGGTTTTGGTTGTGTTAAGGGTCAAAAGATTGTCGCGTAGCCAGTTGGATACTGTATTAAAGCCTAGTTGTGCATGCTCATAGACATCTTCAAACAAACATGGTAAATATCCCGTTTATGATATTAATAGTAGTGTCAGTGACCATGTCAGTTTAAAAACTTATATCTTCCCAAGAGCTCGCGCTGAACAAGAGGGCAGTGTCATCGGCAAAACTAATGATTTTGCCATTGGGGATAGTGAGCATACCCAGATCGTTAATATAAATGGGGAATAATGAGGGTCCAAGGACACTGCCTTGAGGCGTGCCGTAGTTAATTCCCTGTTCCCCACTGATGAATTCATCTATCTTTAAATACTCAGGAAAAATGTTTTCCTGATAAATAATAAAGATTTCGGTTTTAAAACGTCACCGGTAACCTAAAAACAACAGCTGATGTTCTAGCTACGGAGTGTTTAACGGATAATTCAGGGGAAGTATTGTTAAGTTTTATATAATATCAACACACAAACGCAAATTTTAACTTTATAACACATCCAAGCCAATTTTTTGTATATTTTTTTGCTGATTTATTACCCTATACAGGTTCTAAATCGCTTTGTTGACAACCGGTCGTAATAATAACAAAACTGAGAATTAATTCATAGCTCTGTTTGTTCGATCGGTCTTTACAAAATTAAATCGTTTTATGATCATTATTGTTGTTGTGTTGCTTTAAAGTAATAAGTTAAATTTTCTTTTTTTTTTTTCTCAAGCAAGCTACCCTCTTGTCAAAGTAAAGCAAATTGAATATTCAATCTAAATGAATTGAATTTATAGATTATCTTTTAAACCTTATTCAGCAGCCTACCTCAATTCTTTCATAACTGAAGGCTTTTCCCTGTTTTAGTTTTAGTTTTATTTCATGTTTTTTCCCCTCCCATCGCTAACTTTTCTTTATTAGTCTATTCTATTAGTTCTCACCGTTTCCTTACTTCTTATTTCAGTTACCATTCCGGAGACCATGCCTGTTATGACTCGTAAGATGGATATGGAGCTAAAATTGAGAACGGCCCTCCAAGAACTCAAAGAATCAAATCTCCAAGTCCAACAACTGTTACTAGAGAGAGAAGAGAGTGAGGTGGAAGTCGTTGAGATTAATGGCAAAAATTCCAGCTTAAAACGGGAGTTAGTAGACCTACATCAGCAATACTTGGACGTTGTTGATGAACGGGATCAATTGAAGGTGGTCACGGATGGTTTTAATAATTGTAGTAACCTATATGAGGAGGCTTTATATAAAATTAGGGACTTAGAAGATGAAGTAATTCATGCCAATAGTCTTATTTTAAAATTACAACGAGAAAACGAAAGTTCTCAGGTTAAAGAAACAAACCTCTTATATAACAAATTAGTAAACAATAATGGTAACCCCTCTTCCTTAATAACTATTGATCTGACTGAAGATTCCTTGGTAAAACATAATTATAAAGTTAGCAATAAGAAACTTAAAAAATATGCTAAACTGAATAGATTAATTAGAAAATGTAACCAATTTAAGAAACAGCATAAACTCTTTTCTAAATATATTCCACTGAGGAAAGAGCGTGTTGATTTAGTTAAAAAAGTAAATAATTATCAAATAAAATTAGAAGATAGCATAAAAATTTATGACATTGATACTCGGCATTTGCAGTCTGAAATACAGGTTCTTAGGGACAAACTCAGTTCCCTTTCCAGTAGGTATCTGACTTCTCAGAACCAAATTAAGGAGCATATCCTTGCTGCGAATGAGTTGGTAATGAGTCAATGTCGTTGTCAGTCAGATCCTATAAATGATACCGTCCAGCCTGAGGTAATGGAGGACCCATCCCAGGCCGTGAATTTATTTCAGGACAGTACACTTAAACAAGTAACAGCTGATATTACACAAAATTATTTACAAGTGGTTCAGCCTGAGAAATATCACAGTCAGGATTGTTTTAAATCAATAATGTTCTCAGATAGCATGGGAAGAGGTGTAGGTAAATTAAGGCATGTATTTAAACCGTTATCTGTATATTCCCTTTTTTCGAACAAAATATTTTAAAGTTACACCAAAAATACTGACTTGCACACAAATTATGCACACTAAAGAAATCAAATTTAGTATCCTTTTTAATGGCATTTGCAGAACTCTTTTACTGAACGAATAACTATTATCAAAATAGTATATCTAATAATTATTTAGTCTAACAAACATTTTAAAACTTTTTTAAGGAAAACCTACACCTGATTTACTCCATGACGCGCGCTCGCTTCGCTCGCATATTAAATAACACTAATATCTTCTGTCCCCGAAGTGCCGGGCCTCCGCCGGCCTCCTTCGTCGGCCTACGGCCCGGTGCCCATGCCGCCCCTAAAGGACACTGTCGCGAGACGGTCGTATTAGATATCAGTTTTAGAAATTCCGTAGTAAGATTGTACAATTTAGAGTGCAAGTTAGTATTTTTGATAAGCAATTAGTATTTTTGTTTTACAAATCATATATCCGATGTACTAACTACATTTTTGGTGTGAATTCGATAAAAAAGGTCATCGCGTTTTGTGTGATTTTTTAGACTTTTTTGTAGGACATGTTTAGTTAATCAATTGGTTTTTTTGCACAGCATTCATTTTTTTGGTATGCATTCAGTTAATTAGTGGAGTTACCTAGTGTGCTGAAAAATTAAACAGATGTGCATTTAAATATAACCCGTAAATTAATAAGTGTCCTGAGTAACCTGAGTTTTTCAAATCAAAACCATTGTATGCCAGGGGCTACATACAAACAGATTATGGCATCAGTTACTAGAAATGTTTATAATAAAAATACTGACATCACTATATTTGTAGGGAATAGTTCTAAAGTTAAAATAAAAGACATCACAAACTGTGTTACTGAATTGTTAGAGTTAAATTGTCGTAAAATAATATTGTGTGCCTTTCCATACCTTGCGAAATTGTCAGCCAAGAAAAACAATTATATTCACAGGCTGAATAGCCATGTTCAGTTCTTAGTAGGTCACTATAGTGACAGGCTTATATACTTTGACATCAACAGTTTTGTTGATAATCTTAAGTCGACACCAAGTAATGTGTGTCTACCTATTAGTTGTAGACACAAAATAGCTAGGCTATTAGTTTATAATATTCACTCAGACATAAATAGTATGTCGTTGTTTAGTACTATAATTGACACTGCCAATATTAGTAATTTTACTAATAATTCTTTTTATAATTTTTTAAATACAGAGGATTCTTCAGTGGGGTCCACTGATGGTAGAATGACATTGCATAGTGACAGCATGGGCATCTTGGATCTCACTCCAGATGCTCATTTAAACTAGTTAGTAAGACAACAGAAGGTACCAGTAAAATTAATGTCACTTTAAACAATAATATTGTACCTTCTGGCTCTCGACAAGCTAGATGTAAAAAAGGGGCTAAGCAGAATTCGTTGCAATTATTTCATCAGAATATTCAAGGCCTCTCCTCAAAGCAACTTGAAATTGAATTATTTTTAGAGAAAACAAAATTTGAAATTGTCTGTTTCACTGAACATTGGTTGAGAAACTATGAAATGTTAATAAGTTATGCAAACTACAGCGTGGGCAGTTGCTATAACCGAAAATGTAAGATTCGTGGGGGATCATTAATCTTAATTAAAAATTCTATTAAATTTAAGACTCGTGCTGATATTGTTAAACTATCGGTGGAACTTATTATTGAGCTATCTTGTGTTGAGCTGGATAGGCATGTAATAGTGTGCGTTTACAGGCCCCCAAATTATCAAAACTACTCTACATTTGAGTCAGTAATGGAAGATGTTTTAGCAAAACTTGTAACTGGTAATAAATCAGTAGTTGTTTGTGGCGACTTTAATGTTAATATTTTAGACAAAAATTCGAATAGTAGTAGATTTTTGCACCTTTTTAAATCATTTAATTTATTAAACGTGTTCTCGGAACCAACCCGAATTACTACAAATACTGCTACATGTCTGGATAATGTTTTTTGTTGCTGCGACTACTTGGATAAATTCATTGTAAATTACCTTCCTTCAGATCACAGCGGTCAAATCGTTGTGTTCGAATCCTACACACCAGTGCAAAAATTGGAAATAAAATCTAGACAGATAACACCCAGCAATTTAAATAAGTTTAATGATAATTTAATTATTAATTTAGGCATTCCAAGCCAGATTATTGACAACGTAAATCTATTTTATGAGGAATTCTTTTCGGCGATTCACACGGAGTTCAATAATACAATAAAAACGAAAACTAAATCTATTTGCCCTAAGTTTGTGTTCAGTGACTGGGCAACAAAGGGCATTAGGAAAAGTAGGGAGCGATTGTTTGAGCTGTACGGTCTTAAGCCTTACATTAACTCTGAAACTTTTAATAAATATGTTGCAACTTACTCTAAAATCTTCAAAAACGCTTGCAAAGTAGCTAAAGCCTTATTCATTAGCAACAAGATTAAATCCGCCGATTATAAAATAAAGACGGTTTGGAAAATTATCAATAGTGAAACGAATAGAAATAAAAATAATAATAATGATATCACTCTAGAGACTTCACGTGGCCTTTTAAATTCGAAAAACGAAGTTGCTCAAGAATTTGTAGATTTCTTCACTAGTATCCCACTTAAAACTACTGAAACCTTAAATTCATCACCCTTGCTTTCTATTGAGTTACTAAGAGCGAACGTTTCAGCCTGCCCGGTTGAGTTTCAATTTAAACATGTCAACCCCATAACTGTCATTAAAGCTTTTAAGGAAATTAAAGTCAAATTAACCGAAGATCTATGGGGACTGTCGATTAAAGTTTGTCAAGCTATTATTGAGACTGTAGCTCCGTATTTAGCCTTAATATTTAATTTGTGTGTGGACCAGGGAGTCTTCCCGTACCTTATGAAATACAGCAAGGTAATACCACTTTTCAAATCCGGTGACAGTAAAGACACTAATAACTATAGACCCGTATCCGTTTTGCCTGTTTTCAGTAAGGTGTTTGAAAAGGTTATGCTTAATCAAATGCTCATCCACTTTAACACCAATAAAATCTTACATGAGAAACAGTATGGTTTCACCAAAGGACGTTGTACGACTGACGCCGGTGTCACCTTATTAAAACATATATTTACTGCGTGGGAAGAGTCACAAGATGCCATAGGGATTTTCTGTGACCTCTCGAAAGCATTTGATTGCGTCAACCACGAAACCCTTCTCAGGAAGCTTGAACATTACGGTTTAGGGAAACTTGCGCTCAGTTTAATGAAATCGTATTTAAACGATAGACATCAGCAAGTACAAATAAATGGTGTCAATTCAACGGGCGTTTTCATAAAAGTAAGTATGGGTGTACCACAAGGTTCGATATTAGGTCCCTTTCTCTTTTTAGTCTATATTAATGATCTACCCCATTTATTTAAAAACCAACCTGAAATGGTATTGTTTGCCGACGATACTTCTTTAATATTTAAGGTAAACAGACGTGCCACAAATTTTGATGACGTAAATAACGCCCTACTGCAGGTTCACAATTGGTTCACCGTCAATAATTTAGTCTTAAATGGGAAAAAAACGAAGTGCATAAGATTTGCTCTACCAAATGTCAAAAGTACTGATTGTGACATAGTATTGAATCAAGAGACACTAGAATTTGTCGATGAAACTGTTTTCTTGGGGATAACGATTGACTCGAGGCTACAGTGGGGTCCGCATTTAACATCTCTTGCAGGACGGCTGAGTTCAGCAGCATATGCTGTTAGGAAAATCCGCCAATTTACTGACGTAGATACCGCGAGACTAGTCTATTTTAGCTATTTTCATAGTGTTATGTCATACGGTATTTTACTATGGGGACGGGCTGCAGACATCGAGTCTATATTTATTCTGCAGAAAAGAGCCATTAGAGCCATATATGGTCTACGAAGGCGCGATTCTCTGAGAGAGCTGTTTAAGGAAATTAACATCATGACAGTACCTTGTCAATACATCTATGAAAACATCATGTACGTTAGGAAAAATCTGCATTTGTTTAGTAAAAGAGGTGATATACACCACTATAATACGAGGAATAGGGACCAACTAGTACAGCCAGGTTTCAGGCTAGCTAAAGTAGACTCATCTTTCATGGGGTACTGTTTAAAATGTTACAATAAAATACCCCCTCACATTCTTCAACTGAGTGAGACGAAATTTAAAACTTGTGTAAAACGCACACTATGTAGGCAGGCATACTATAAGTTGGGGGATTACATTGATGATAAAAATGCTTGGCTCAATGCTGGTCCTGCTCCATAACCTTAGGGGCAAATAAATCGACTACCATGTGAAGTTAGTGTAGAGGCTGCAGAAGATTGTAAAAATATCTTTGCATTGTATAGATTCAATGTCTTAATATTGTATAATTGCATGGCACATGTGTGAGTACTATGTACTATAAAGCCACTTTTTACATTTTACATTTAGTTATATTTTAGTGACGTTGCCCTGGTGGCTGGGAGAATGTCATGCTCACTCAAATGTCTCGCTGATGGTGGCGGGTGTGTCGGATCATTTGGTTCCCTTCAAAATGGTTGAGTTAGATGGTGCTGATCCATTCGTCATGTTCGTGAACGGGCGCTGTCAGTGGAGACTGGTCATCTCTTAGCTGCCATGGTTTATATATTTTTCTTTGATTTGTTTTTTATATCTTTTTACTCTGGACGCTCTTAACTTGCACGTCTTGCTACATAGTTCTGACATAATATACCATCTCAACATGAATGATGTAATGTACCAAGATTTTGTAACAAATTCTGATTTAAAAGAGTGTCCATGGAGTTTCCTGCCCGTTCTTCTTCATGAGATCTACGTTAGGGAACTGGCAACTACAGTACTTTCACAAGTTATTATGCCTTGTGATTGTGACTGTAGCGTAGGAGTGCAATGCGTCGTTTCGGGAGTTGCTGCGTCGGGCTGCGCGGCGCCGGATGTTACCGGCGGCGATTGCTGTGGGTGCGGGGGCGCGCAGCGGCGTGTGCCGTGGCGGCGGGTGTGCGGGGCTCCGGGTCGCGGGGCGGCGGTTGCACGTTGCGGCGTGCATTCGTTGTTCCGTGTTTCGGGGTCTCGAGCATTCGTTGTTGCGGTTTGCGTCGCTGCGTGCTTTCGTGCTCGCAGTGTTCGTTGTTGCGGGCATTCGGTGGCGTGTGGTTCGGCGTGGTGGCTTTCGGAATGACGTATTGCACTCGTAGTTTCGTTCTTCTTCCGTCCTTCTGACATTCAAAAGTGCCTGTAATGGCTTAATTGAAATAAAATATTTGAGTTTGAGTTTGAGTTCTTTACTCTCTGGGTACGCTCACCCAAATAATCTTTAAAAAGGTCCCGTCGAAGTCCTCTGATTCCCAAGCTCTCCATTTTGCTTACAAGAATTGGGACAGAAACCGTGTCGAAAGCTTTAGCTAGGTCCAGAAATATGGCCATGACCTTATCCCCACTACCCGTGTTTGTGACCACATAGTCTGTTAGCTCATGGACCGCGTCAGAAGTGGATTTGCCTGAGCGAAAGCCAAATTGGGCAGGTGCGATAAGATCATGGTTTTCCAAGTAACTCACAAGGCTGCTGTTCATTACTCGTTCCAGTATTTTGGAAAAGGCAGTCAACACAGATATAGGTCTGTAGTTATCAACACGGCTCCCGTCCCCACCCTTGTAGACCGGGTGTATGATGGCCTTTTTAAACGCGTTAGGAAATTTACCAGTGGAAAGAGCAAGGTTACAAACGTACGTTAGCGGAGGCACAACCACGGCCGAATGCTTTTTCAAGAGGTCACCGGATATCCCATCCCATCCCGCGGCACAGTTATTGCGAAGCGACATTAATATTCCGGCTACCTCTTCCTCATCTGTTGGGAGCATTACCATCGATTGCGCTCTGTCACACAGTTTTCCCTTTGTAGCTTTTGTCTGTGTAGTCTTTATATTTTTAGCTAGTTTTTCACCTATTTTGGCAAAAAAGTCATTAACATGGTTTACGGAATCTTGTGGTACTTGATGAAGCTAATAATTGTGATGATGTATTGGCTTTCGTTTTCGACCTGTTTGTGATATTATTTATGGCCGACCACAATTACTTAATGTTTTTTCCAGCTGTATTGATCTAATTGTTTTTCAGATTCTATTTTTAATTTCCTTAATAATTTATTACAATAATTTCTGTACCTGGTAAAAGTAATTTTTAAAATGTCATTGTGAGGCGCCTGTTTAAATTTTTTATGCAATGTGTCTCGATGCCGCATACAGCGAAGTAAACCAGGAGTAATCCATGGCTTTAATATTTGCTTACGGATCGGAGTCTTACCAGATACGGAGTTTGAGTCTATCACGTCTTTTATTAATCTTGTTATTGTATCCCCTGCCACATGAGGATCTTGGGTCTTGTATACTTCACTAAAGTCTAGTTGTCAGTGACGGATTAAGACTACTTGATGCCCTAAGCAATCCACGCCTGTGGGCCCCCCCTATCCGTATGTCAACTAGAATAGGGGATCGGACATAAAAAAACTAATTAGTCCGTCAGATAGATTTCCAAAAATTATTGGACACGTATTTTTTCTTTTTTCACGTAAACAAAAAATGAAGAAGATACAGTGCTTCGAAAACTCGTGTGACGTCATATGATAGTACATTTTGTACCTACAAGTGACGTTTCAAGCCCCACTCCATGATCTTTCACGCGTTTTATCTTTGTAATATTTTATTGATTTGATAAAACAAAAAACACGTATTCAATATTTCTCGATAATCTAACTTACGGACTAAACAGAATCATATTATTTTGACCCAGTCCGATCCCCTATTGGTATTTATACCTTTACCGCCTAAAAACATTAGTTTTTTAAGTGAAACTTCTTTAAAGATGGGGTGTATTTGGATTTTTGTCACGAAATAGCGTTACGGCCGCTTGGGGGAGAGATATCTCAGGAACTACCGCTTGGAACTGAATAATTATTTTTTTGTTGGATAATCCATTTATCGAGAAAGGCTATATTTTATAGGCTATATGGGCTATATGATATGCTACGATCAAAAGGAGCGGAGCATAAATGAAAAAAGATGCAAAAACGGTAAAAAATATCCCTTTTTAACCGACTTCGAAAAAGGAGGAGGTTATAATGTTCGTGTGTATGTTTTTTTTTTTTTTTTTTTTATATGTATGTTACCTGATTTCTCCCCCATTTGTGGACTGATTCTCAAAATTCTTTTTTTTTTGAAAGAGTATACTCCTGAGGTGGTCCCATTTTAATTTGGTGAAGATCTGGTGCTGATCTTCGGAGATATACAATGGAACTCTTCAAAAATAGACGGCAAATCTGTCGTAATTGCTGGAATCGCTTGGATGTTTATTGAATATACATTATCATGACATAACATCACGCCTGTATGCTCTGAGGGGTATGCAGATGTGTACAATACACATTTTTTAGTTGTTATTATGAATTACATAGACACGTTTGACGTGTTTCGTGCTTTTTCTGACGCTATTCAAGTATTCGCATCTAGCAGTCATCACTTGTCTTCATGCTCTTAACCGTTGAGGAGTAGTACCACTCCTCAACGGTTAAGAGTTGAAAGCAACAAAAATAGTTGAATCTTGAAGGTTAAGGGTTAGGTTTCTTGGTTGAATGTTAAATGCATAGTAAATATTTGTATAGGATATATATATATATACCTATATATATATATAGGTATATTGGTAGGTACCTATATATATATATATATATAGGTATATATATATCGCATCATTGTAGATTATCGACATAACATCACGTCGTAGCTATGTATATAATGTTGCCAATTAAAGGTGGAAGAGTAATCGACTCTTGGAGTAGTAACTAACATGTAGTTTACTTTGACCCCTCCATCCCCTCGCATCGCATGGCGACCCTGCCAGTCGGCTGGACGGCGTTATAGTTGCCCGACCAGGAGCTAGTCACGGTTCGTGGTTGGCGGTTTGATTGTCTTCATTGAGTATCACGTCAGTCGCGTCACGTCGCAGGCCATGGGAAGCACGACGTCCAAGGAAGAGGTGATTATCGCCCAGACGTCTACGAGTGGTGCAAATACCGCAACGGCTACTCAGGAGCTGGCGGCTATCAAGACCGTGTTGCTGTTTGTGGCTGTGTGTATGGCAGTTGTCATCATAGGGTTGGCGGTTCGCATGTATCGGAGATGTCACCACAACTGGATTGAAGAAAGGTTGAGACAGCGGGAAGTCCAGAAGGCTGTACAGATGGCTTGACCAGGAGCCGTCGGAGGAACGAAGTAAGTGTTTCTTAAGTGGAAGTTAATAAGGGTGTTTCGGTGCTTGTGTTCATCGTTAAATTTAGAGACATTAATTTAAATGGAAGTGGAGTTAACGTCGCTATTTGTACAACTTAAGTTATTAAGGGGGTCTATTGTCAAGTTAGGCCCTAGTAGGCGAAAAGGCGGAAATTTTGATAGTAAGATTAGTGAGGTGAAAGCGCTTTATTGTAAATTTAAGTGTATAGTTTCAGGATATAGTAAGTTCTCGGAAGAATTGGCTCAGTTGGTATGTAAGATAGAAGCATTATACGTCGACACTATTAAGTTTGAGAGCGAAACCGGAACGGAACAAAACATGGCGGCGGAAAAGTTTTCTTTGAGAACGGCAGTTGGCCTACTCCCAAAGATGAGTGGTGATGAACAAGTTACGCAAGACTTAATTGATGCCATAGGATTATATAGTTCTATGTTAGTGGAAGCAGATAATGCTCTTTTAATTAAATTTGTTTTGACTACACGACTTACCCAGGGTGCTAGGATTCGGTTGTCCTCTAGTTACGCGACGGTAGATTGTCTGTTAGCTGATATGAAGAAGCATTTGTTAACAGTAGAGTCGGACGTAGCTGTGCAAGCGAAACTTGCTCGCGCTAGGCAGAATGATAGGTCGGTCGCGGATTTTGGGGCTGAGATAGAGAAGTTAATGGTTAATTTGACTATTTCTCAAGCCGGGGAAAGTTCGGAAGCATATGAGATTTTGCGGCCGTTGAACGAAAAGTACGCGATCAGGAAGTTTGCTGACGGGCTTCGCAATCAGCGTTTAGGTACGATCATTACGGCGCGGAATTTGACTTGTTTGAAGGATGCGATCAGGGTAGCAGAAGACGAAGGTTGTGCATCGTCGGCACAGGTTATGGCGTATCAGCGTTGGCCCGCAAGGGGTGGTTTTGATAATAGAGGTCGCGGAAGTGGTTATAGGCGGTCTACAGTAGGAAGTGGATACGCGCAACATAAAACAGCTGTTGAGCGTACGCGCAAAAATGCCACCGTATGGCATAATCGTGGAATGCGGGGGCGTAGCAATAATGCTTATCGTGGTCATTCGACTCAGCAAGGTCGGAGGCGTGTAGCGTATTTCGAGCATGCGCGTAGTGATGCTGACTCAGGCGAAACGTCAATGTCACGATGTAATGAAGCAACTGACCACCAGGTGCAGTTTTTTCGAGACTAAGCGTATTTTAGCTTGCGATAGTATTAATTGGGTTAATTTTCTAGTGAATAATATAGATGCGGAATGGTTAGTGGATACGGGCGCGTCGATATCGGCTGTAAAGAGTGGTTTCTTGTTGAACAATGCTTTGTGCTGTATAGTTTAATAAAAACAAGATTAATGACTGTGGCCATGTCTGGATTGAATTACGATAGGTGTCTGATTTATTTGGATGATCTCATTATTTTTGGACGGAATTTAGATGAACATAATCGGAACCTAATATCAGTATTTTCACGCTTGAGGGAAGTAAATCTAAAGTTGAATCCATCTAAGTGTGAATTTTTGAAGAAGCAAGTGCTTTATTTGGGGCATGTAATATCGGCGGAAGGTATTTCACCAGATCCAGAGAAGGTAGAAGTTATTAGAGGTTATCCGCGTCCATCGACGGTTGATGAGGTAAAGCGATTTGTAGCGTTTGCGAATTATTATAGGAAATTCATACCACAGTTTGCTGATATAGTGGTACCTATGAATAGGCTGTGTAAGAGAGGTGTTGTATTTAGTTGGTCCGATGAGTGCGAGAAGTCGTTTTTGTTGCTTAAGGAAGCGTTAATGAATCCACCGGTGTTGGATTATCCAGATTTTTCTGATAGCAATACTTTTATATTGCAAACCGATAGTTCTGGATATGCTATAGGGAGTGTGTTGTGTAATGGGAACGGAAAACCCATCGCATATGCTAGTAGGTCGTTAGGGAAGAGTGAGTTAAATTATCCGATAATAGAGAAGGAGTTGTTGGCAATAGTTTGGTCAGTTAAATATTTTAGACCGTATTTGTACGGACGGAGGTTCGTTGTAAAGACGGATCACCGGCCATTACTGTATTTGTTTAACATGACAGATCCATCTAGTAGGTTGACTAAGTTTCGGTTGTGTTTAGAGGAGTATGATTTTGAGGTTGAATATATTAAGGGCAAAGAGAATGTTCTAGCGGATGCACTTTCTAGAATAGTGATAACGAGTGAGGATTTGAAATTGATACGGGAAAAGACGATATCCGTAATGACGAGGGCGCAGTACAAGCAGTTGGGAAAGCCAAATGTTTGTGATAGGGACTCCGTGGTATCTGGGACTGATCACCCTAGGATCGTGGAAGTACTCAAGAAACAAGGAAATGACATTGAGATTTGTTTAGATGATTGGGAGAAAATGTTACGTAACAACAATAATAATAACAACAATAATAATAATGGTTGTAGGAAGATATTTTCAAAGTCGCGCAATTTAGTGTATATGCCAGAAAACTCGAGTATTTATGTAAACTATGAATCTTTATCGGGAACTTCGCGAGACGAGTTATCGAAAGACATAGTCAGTTTTTGTATTGAAGAAGGCATTAAAGAAGTAATTATTATGAAAAATCGTTATAACATTGATTTTATTACAAGAATGGCAAAATATTTGAAGGGAAATAGAAGTTCGATTTGTGGGGATTTTAAACTGTGTGTAGTGAAGGATTTACGGAGAATAGAAGGGAAAGATGAGAAGAAGGTTATTTTGAATGATTTCCATATTTTACCCACGAGTGGTCATGCAGGAATACGTAGGATGGTGAATAATATAAAGAAGTATTATTATTGGCCTTCTATAGAGAAAGACGTAGTGGAGTACGTTGGTAAATGTGATAAATGTTGTAAGCAAAAGTATTCTAGGAATATTAGGGAACCCATGACGATTACGACTACTGCATCAACATCGTTTGAGAAGATTTATTTAGACATAGTGGGACCCCTTGATAGGGACGAAAGAGGCAATGTTTACATATTAACTCTTCAATGTGAACTTACGAAGTTTGTAGAGGCTTATCCGTTAAAGAATAAATCCGCAAATGAGGTAGCAAAAGCTTTGGCAGAGAATTTTGTTTTGAGATATGGAATACCGAAAACAATAGCTACGGATAGGGGTAGTGAATTCATTTCGAAAGTAATGATAGAGCTATGTGATATCTTGAACATCAATAAAGTCATGTCAACGTCGTTGACTTGACGGGGAGTTACATGCAGATGTTTAGAGCATCGAAAAAAAATGACATTAAAGCGATCGATAAAATATTATGCTATTTATTACGTTTTAATTACTGAAACGTAATGCTAATTATATTTGTTTGTAATAATCATAAAACTAAGGTACAACAATAATAAATAATCATCTAAAGAGTGCATCTACAAATTCAGTTTAGTTATGGGGAGGTACATTCTTATTATAGTGTTTTTGGAATACATGGGAATTGGGAAGATTCACTCCAGCCTGCGGCCTTTCGAATAACTTCCAGATTGACACCTGCTCTGTGAGCAGACGCAGATGCGTGCCTTGTACTGTGTGTCCCATACAATTTTACATCTATGCCACTTTTTTCTAGAACTTGTTTTACCCAGTGAGAAAAAGTTTGAGAACCCACTTTCTTATGTGGTTTGATAACTACAAAATAAAGAATCTTCTTGACACATGACACGTAAGCAAACAGTTTTATCTAAATAGTGTTTGAAGGTTAAAGCTGGGAAAACGTTAGGGTTTTTTCTAATTTAAGGCAACAGAATCAATGGTACCTGGCCGGTTTATATTAAATCTTCGATTTTAATTATAATTTTGTCTGAATCAAAAGTAATATTTTTTATTTTTATTAGGCTTAAAGTTTGATTTCTCTGTGCAGATGCTAGTGCTAAAAGAGTTACAGTTTTTAATAAAATCTTTTAGTGTAATTGAATCATTAGGAAAGTACTTAATTGGTTTAATAACTTTATACAAGATTGTGATTCCAGGTGTGGAATTTTGGTTTAAACAATAGACCTCTTTGAAAAACCTTTTTAAATTTCCTGACCTAACAATATTGATATTGCAGAACTATTAAGTGTGCTGTAACACCCGAATTAACTAGCTAAGTCAAGAATTCTATTAATTGAATAGTGTGGGAATCACAGTAATCTAAACCTTTATCATTACAATATAGCCACTATATGAGTTTAGTGCAGTATTATATTGCTTCAGCGCGTTTATGGAGAGAGAGGCCATCAATATATTGAGAGATGCTTTGGGTTCCGCGCATTAATAGTGACTGACGGATAAATTCCCTGCCATCAGAGTAAGATCCGAGTGGAGAGGATACTCCCCCTTGAAAGTAAAACACAGTAGATTTTTGTCAGGATTAAAATAAAGTACTTTCGAAATAAGTAATTTTAACCGCACTGGGTGCCAAGGCTGTATTGGTCAATATGGTAGTACTATAATCCCTTCTGCTTGTCATTTTTAATTTTATGAAAACTTTTGAGATAAGACTAAAAGGAGTAAAAGCATAAAAAATATACTAATCAACAATAAATATCATCTGCCTAGCCTTTTCCCAACTATATTGGGGTCGGCTTCCAGTCTAACCGGATGCAGCTGAATACCAGTATTTTACATGGAGCGACTGCCTATCTGACCTCCACAACCCAGTTAATACTAGGTAATACGATACCCTTTGGTAAGACTGGATGTCAGAATTTCAGGTCACTGACTACCTGTAACGACTGCCAAAGACTATATATATGGCAGCCGGGACCAACAGCTTAACGTGCTTTCCGAGGGACGGAGGAAACTCGGTATGTCGGGCGGTCACCCATCCACAGACCGCTCTAGGCAAGCAAGGCTCCTCCAACAACAATAAATAATAACAATAATTTCGGAATTTGGATCCAATTTCCAGGAAGTACATCTGTAACATTTATGATTCTGGCTATTTGCAAATAAGTCGAACTGTGGAATACCGAGTAAAAGTGTTACTTTATTAAATGCGTAATCTGCTATTCCGATTCTGTATCTATATTAGCAATTGCTATAGTATTGTCTATTCTGAGTATCTTCACACCATTGTGTGAAGTAAAGATTTTTAGACCATAAAAAGTTGCCAGTAACTCAAAAGTATTTATGATATTTATATGTGTTTATTGTAATTATTAGAATAGTTTAGTGCCAGAGATTTTGCTCTTCCTAGAACCTTTGTGTATACCCAGCCGTATTGAATGGCGGAGCATGCTGATGTTAACAGACCTATAAGTCTATCAGGTTCCGTTTTCGGTAATGTTTTGGGCATGTTGCTTGCACAGAACAGGCACTTTTTACTTGGGTAAATTTTACTTTTGTCAGTGTTGATTAAAAATCCTTATCTTTATAATAATTCTTTTGTCGCTTCGACGTTATTATGACAGGTTAACCGATGCATAAAAAATCATATTATAGTTTACTGATAAATACCCCAGTGAACGTAAATAATTCAGTACAGGTTTTGTTAATTTAGTGAATACGTAGGCAGAGATATTATAATACTTCGTAGGGTACGGGTGCGGTACAGAGTCCAAGCGGTAAAACGTTATGCTCAAATAATTGATTAGTAGGTAAATCTTTTTATGTTCCAAGTAAGACTTAGGTACCTAAATAATCTCGCTTTGGGCAACTGCAACCAAAAATATACGCGTCTTTTAAGTCTATATTTGCCATAAAACAATTTTGATTTATAACTGTGCGGTAGTCTTCCATTTTAAAGTGGTCAACATGAACGGATTTAGTTAATCCTTTTAAATTAAGGAAATGTTTCCCGTTAGGCTTAGGTACTGTAAACAAAGGTGAAGGTAAAATACATCACACTAATATTATAAAGGCGAAAGTTTGTAAGTGTGTATGTTTGTTAGTTCCTCACGCAAAAACTACTGAACGCATTTCGATAAAATTTGGTACACAGATAGTTTATAACCTGAATTAACACATAAGATAGTTTTAATCCCGATTTTATCTTCCCGTGGGATAATTTTTGAGTTGTAGGTGGCGAAGCCGCTGGCAACAGCTAGTCATTGAGAAATAAAACCTGATTATAGCTCAGAATAACAATTATCAATGTTATTTTCTGTGACCATGAATAACCTTTTTGGTATGTCAGGCTGATGTGGTTCACAAATAAAAGGTATTTTATATCCTTTAATTCAAGAAAGGATAGTTTTATCCTTTGATTACTGAGTATGTATTCATTAAAGTAATGCTGTAACCAGCCAGCTATTGGAATATTGTTGTCTACCTGTGCCGAGGTGATTAGCGGCGTCAGGCTGCGTGGTTGGCCACCCGTGCACGCGTGGCCGTCTGTGCGCGGTGCGGCGGCGGCGGTGATCCCGCGGCGGCGGAGGCGGCTCGCGACTCGGCGGCTGGTGCCCGCACGCGGCACCCCCCATGCGTTTAAAGGACCGTTTAGACGATACGTAGTAATCGACTGATTGCGCTGCTGATTGAATCTCGCATTATTTGCGGTGAATCTTAATAAAATTCTGAGGTAGGTAGTCGTTTTATAGCCTGGGTAGATTTTAGATGATCAGGCAAATTAGAACCGAATAGATAATCGTCTTTTGTAGCGTTTTTTACCACATCCCTTTGTCGTTTACTCGGATTGTAACAGTGAATCTTCTAGACAGAGATTCTCTGTGGTTTGCGTTGCGCGTTAGTCGCCCTGCATTATCACCGAGTGTCTTAATAATGTCTTGTGGTATGTTTACGATTAGAGTTAAAGCTGTGCTTTGCAGATTGCTGAGAAACAGCTGGCCATTTGATTTTGTTTTTACTCACTGTGTGCTTAGCATGGGTGCTTTCATGTGAATACAATTTTCAGCAGCCAGATATTGTTTTAGGATAACAACGTTTTCCTTTTTACCCGACTACGGCGAAGCCAAAAGGAAGGGTAATGATTTTGGCAGTCTATGTATGTATGTATTTATGTATGTATGTATGTTCCACCGTAGCGCCTAAACTACTGAACGGATTTTTTAGTCAGACCGTTAATTAAGATGTGTTTCCACCGCGTTGTCAAATCTTTGTGTAAATTGTCTCCAAATGCTTTATTTAGTGTAGGGTCTGAGCCCAACAATTGTAAAATATCAGGGTCTAGTTCATCAGGATTTTCACCAACCGTTTATTTTCCTTCTTATGGTTCATTATTTGGGATCTCACCTACCAAGGAGTAAAATATAATCATAAGTCACCCGCCATAAATAGGTAGGTAGGTAGGTACTTGACTTTATCCACACACGCTTTGCGTCGGGATATATAAGTTGGTGGGTGCAGGTATCAACACATTCGGCGGCCATAGTATCCACACACGATATACGTCGGGATATATAAGTTGGTGGGTGCAGGTATCAACACATTCGGCGGCCATAGTATCCACACACGATAAACGTCGGGATATCACAATGAATAAAATCATTTTATGGCATTTGTAACTTTGGCATGCATCCACACACGATATACGTCGGGATATATAAGTTGGTGGGTGCCGGTATCAACACATTCGGCGGCCATAGTATCCACACACGATATACGTCGGGATATCACAATGAATAAAATCATTTTATGGCATTTGTAACTTTGGCATGCATCCACACACGATATACGTCGGGATATATAAGTTGGTGGGTGCCGGTATCAACACATTCGGCGGCCATAGTATCCACACACGATATACGTCGGGATATATAAGTTGGTGGGTGCAGACCAGGTATCAACACATTTGGCGGCCATAGTATCCACACACGATAGACGTCGGCGTAACACAAAGAATAAAATCATTATAAGGTACTTGCAACTTGGCATTAGGCATCCACACACGATATAAATACGTCGGGATATTAAAATTGGTGGGTAGTTAGACACATAATGGTCATACATACAATGCACACACGATAAACGTCGGCATAATACAATGAATTTATTTTTTGAGAACAATCTTAAAGGCGGGAAATTAAATCAACATTTGTGGGTATTTCTCCATTTACTTACGTTGTGGTTCTAGATCACTAAATACACACATCAAAAGTGTCTAGGGATCAACATATATTTTTGCAATAACTTTTCTCCTGATTGATATTAATTAAATTTTTCTTTAAGGATTCATCAAATAAAGTGTTTTCGTTTGTCACAGTAACGATAAACCAAGTCACCTTTGCATTAATAAAGAAATTTGCCATTTTCCTAATAAAGGGATTTTTGACATTTGAACCACTAACATTAAAGTTCGAAAAAAAGACTGAAATAACAGTTTTCTTTAAAATTTTATTGGGTAACTTAAACAATTAATAATCCGTGTTTCTACCGCGAACACTAACAACACAAGAACATCGGTTTGGCATACTCAAAATGAGTTCATCCAAATCACGCTGTGTAATGGCCGCCCATGTTCGTTGCAACAACAAAAAAAGGTCTTCTTGCGACTGGATACCCTCCATATTCGGCAGAGCTCTTCTCTGTAGCATATCCCATGCATGCTCAATCGGTTTCAAGTCTGGCGACTGAGCAGGCCAGGGCAGGACATTGATGTTAGCTGCGGCGAGAGTCTGTCTTACAACTCTTGCGGTGTGCGATCGTGCATTATCATGCATTAACTGAAATAAGGGACCGATTTGCACTTGTAGAGGAACGATGACGTCTGATACAATCGTCTCAGCATAAATTTGAGCGTTGAGGTTGCCTCTGATCCAAATCAACTCAGTTCTTCCGCCGATCCAAATACCCGCCCATACCATGATGGTTCCACCACTATAAGGATGGACTTCCTGGCAGGATTTTAATCGCTGTTGGCGTCCAGGGGTTCTCCAGTGTCGTATACGTATTGTATCCGGTCTCATACCAAAACGAGACTCATCAGAAAAGCACACGAAACGCCATTGTTCTTCTGCCCAATTTCTGTGTTCAAGAGCCCATTTGGATCGGCGGAAGAATTGAGTTGATTTGGATCAGAGGCAACCTCAACGCTCAAATTTATGCTGAGAAATAGTCAATACACTACTTTTTATCCTATTTTTTTAATTTATTTAAAAATAAATTCTCTAAAAAGTGTGATAAGGACAGCATCAACTCTCGTACTGCTGCATGTAAACTGTAATCATCTTCGGGAGAGATACGAAGTATAATTATAGTGTTGTACTTAGATAGCCTAGTTAGGGTAATATTTAAAGAGTTGAGAAAATTATCTAAGTCTTTGTAGCCTGACGGGCGGTATATCGCTAAAAGAACAGTGTTTCTATCAATTTTTAATTCGAGACAGTTAGCATCTAAGAATGACGGCTCCTGTGCAACTAATTGTAGCTTTTTATGTACATACAGTACAACACCTTCATTTTGTGTATGATTATTGTTGGTAATATAATAATTATAGTTCGACAACTCGGGAATATTGTGGGTGTTCGGGAGCCAACACTCAGTTAACGCTATTATGTCCCAGTCAAGTTTTGTTCGAGCAAGTGTAGTCATAAAGCCCGCTATGTTCTTATTTATGCTTCTTATGTTCTGTGTAATGATCTTAAGTGTTTGATTAGGTAGGAAATTTGGTGGAACACAGTTTTCCAGGTCACAAATCGAAGAATCCGACACAGACACAGCATCTAGGTTATTTAGGTTGTTTTGTGCGTTATCGAATGTTAATGTTTATAATTATACATATGTTCTTTATGTACTTAGCCCTGCAAACAGCAATGTATCCGGCAGAGTGGAAAATCTCTCACGTGTTACCCCTGTCCCCAAGGGTGGCTTCAGGTCAAAAGTAAAGAATTATAGGCCTATAGCCGTTCTATCCGCCTTCGGCAAAGTGTTTGAGTCAATGCTTAATCGGTACCTACGTTATTGGACAGATCAGCTGTCGGCCATAGGATTTACCCCAAAATTCCTTCAACTATTCTCGAGTTATCTCTCTGACCGTCTTCAGTGTGTTAAAATAATAAAACCCAAAGTGTTGCATTTTCAAATAATAAAAAAATGGATTTGGTCTTTTTGCTACCTTTCTTGACTAATATGAAAATAGAGGGGGCGGCCAAATCAGCACTCGTCGGGATTCAGAACGTATACTATAATTACAGGCGATGACGACGACGGTGAGGGCGCAACATGAAAATGCCCGATACAACTTGCTTAGGCCCTATTTATTTGTACTTACTAGATACTACTAGTATTAAAGTACTGTAGTAGAAACCCAAGAATTAACTTAAGTAGGTATAGGTCTACCTATACGTGTAAAACTAAGAACGGTAGCAGTACCTAACTTCAAATTCCAATGACCCCTAACGAGGTATTAGGCACTACTTAGAACACACTTGTTATACATTGTTTAGTGCCATACTGAGTTACCTACGTGTATTTGCACCGTACACTTCGGAAAATGAACATATTAAATGCAGTCAGGCTGGCTGGACGTGTCCGGCTCAATGTTTAGTGTTTACGTTATTAAAACGGACGATGTGTGTAAGGCGAAGGCGGGGAGGAATGTGGCAAGTGCGGCGGCGGCGGCGGCGACCCACCTTGAGTGGGCAGGTTGACCGGCTGATCCCGCCGCGCGCCTCTGCGCTCAGTTCTCGCCAGTCGAGTGAGCGCTCCGACAGCGAACATGGCTGGCCAGAAGACGGCGTGCCTGTGCGCGTGTTTTATTTTGTTTACCGTAGCGGCTGAGGCCGCCCTCTCTGGATTATACATCGACAATGGAGTTGATCAGACTGTTATACATCACTCGATGACACGGCATGAACGGATGGTTGTGGAACACGAAATACTGGAACTGTTGGGTCTGGGAGAGAGGCCACGTCGAGCTCGAGCGCCTCCACTGGACCGCTCGGCGCCTAGTTTCTTGTTGGACGTCTACAAACAACTGGCCGAAGAACATGAGCAGGCTCGCCCCACGCGCAGCTCGGAAATGGCGCTCAGTGGAGATGAGCAACATGCCATCGACGAGAGCGACCTCATCATGACCTTTCAGAGCAAGAGTGAGTTTAATTTGTAAATATTTAACTAAATTAGTATTTTGTCTAGATTTAAAACGCAATGTTACAGGCAGGGTATGTGTAGGTATTATTCTGTAGGTAATTGGCCAATACTTCATCATCATCACCTATACTTATACCAATGCCAATACTTATATTATTATTAAACCAATACTTATATTATTATTATTGGTTGGTACTGAAAATTTATCCGATGTGTGTAATCTTCACATCTTTCCACAACTGTTCCAAATTATAAATAACGACACAAATTACAAAGTTTTGGAATAATGAAAGTAGGTAACTCTTGTTCCAATTAATGAAGAGGATACCGCTTCTCCAAATCATTTCAAATTACAGTGCATTAAATCGCTTAACTGGGCAATGCCGGTATAATAAATTGTTAAAAGTTAATGACACATGCTGTGAGAGCTGTGAGTGTGACCCTTTTATGTTTCTTGTGCACCTTTTATTTTACAGACGGCATCAGGAGCATTCCGTTATAAACTACCTGGGAGGTAATCTGTGGTTCAGGTAACGATTACTTAGTAGACAAAAATGTTGAGTCACCACTTTGTAAACATTCTTGGTATTGGGGATTCGATAATGACTTACTGGCGGTGCTTTGATCTGACCGTCCACCGGCGCCTGTTCTCTCTATCTCGAATTTGTGTGTTGGCTGAACTGTTTTAATGTTTTATAATAATAATAATAGACGTAGAATTCATTCTGGATTATCCTGGAAAACTTTTTTCTCAGATGTCTTAAGAAAATGTAGTGCCCTCCTGGCTTGACTTGGGTTTAAGTATAAAATAACATGAATAGATGTTATGATTACTTTAAATAGGTACATGTTATTGTAACTTATATCATGCTTACTAATTTATTTGTATGTAGGATATACTGGCAGCCGGTTCTTTCTGGAATGCAATGCAGTGCTATCTATTCAAGGAAAATAATGAATGGCTCGCATATAAACAATATTGTTATATATTTAGATTATTATGTATATGTCGCAGTGATATGATGAAAACAGGGAATTGGTCAATTCCCTAAGGGATTTGATCAAACTACGGAGGAAGATAAAATAACAACACGGTTTTATCATTTCCCTAAACAAATCTAGTGAATTGAACAAATCCCAGTAGTACTCCGTGACGCGCGCTCGCTTCGCTCGCATATTATATAACACTAATATCTTCTGTCCCCAAAGTGCCGGGCCTCCGCCGGCCTCCTTCGTCGGCCTACGGCCCGGTGCCCATGCCGCCCTTGTAGGATACTGGGGTGTCATCTTCCGGTTTTTGATGAAAAATCTAGGTTTTTGATCAAAAACCTAATTTTATGAAAAACCTGCGACATATCAGATTGATCATAAACCCAAACTAGTTCAGGTTTTTGATCAAAAATCTGGATTGTTACAGGTTTATGATGAAATTGAGTTTAAAATGTGTCATCTTCCGGTTTTTGATGAAAAACCTAGGTTTTTGATCAAAAACCTAATTTTATGAAAAACCTGCGACATATATATTCTCATATGTAAATAACATCATATGTCTAGATTTAAGTAGGTACGATGTGTTTATGTATTTACGTACAGACCTTATAATACATATTATCTACACTGTCATCTTTAGGTATTTATTGGTCAAAGGCCGATTTGCAAGTAGGACCTTCCTCCGTGTAAACTCAGTTTAGCATTCACCTGTTTTCAGTCGTTGAATAGGTACCTAGGTTGTTCCGACTTCCGATTCATATTTATTTATTCATATTTGTCATATTTATTCATATGTCTAACTGTTTTAATTGTTTATAACAAAATAGACGTAGAATCCATTCTGGATTATCCTGGTAAACCAAGAATCATAATTCATCATCAGCCTATAATGTTCCCACTGCAGGGACTCAGGCCTCCTCTCTAGGAGGAGAATCATAATTATTATTATGATATTACCATATTTATACTTAAAAATTAATTGAAAAAAGGATAAAATAACATAAAACACCCGCCTTGAAAAATCCCAAGAGTGTCCGTCGGGGGCTGCCATTAAATGAACTAGTTTTGCAATGTTCAGCTCCCGACGGACATTCTTGGGTTTTTTTAAGGCGGGTGTTTTATGTTATTTTTTATCCTTTTTTCAATTAATTTTTAACCGTCGTAGGTTTTTTCAAAATTTTTCATTTTGCTTTTTATTTTAAACTTTTTACTTAATTTTTTATTTTATCTAAGAACATGCACCAATCATACCTAAACCCATAACTGAAAACCGAACTTCTACAAAAAATCTATTCATAAAACCAGAAGTCCTCAAAAAATGTATCTTGCTCATAAATCATCATCCATGGTTTATTCTACTTATGTTACAAATGTCTCAGTCTGTGATCCATTTTTTTTTACGGCAGCTCTACAGCAGTAGGAATATTATTGGCTGATAAGATTTGGCTGATAAGATTTGGCTGATAAGATTTGGCTGATAAGATTTGGCTGATAAGATTTGGCTGATAACTGATAAAATAATAGTGATAATGTTACATTATTCAGTAGCACGAGTTCCTGGGTCGATTCCCAAGTCGGAAAAATTGTTTTTGAGTCTTTTGATTAGGAATTTCTCAGTATCAGTAGCGGAGTCTGAAAGTGTGGCTGGATGATAACAAGCTCGCCCCGTACCCTATTACATGGGAGTGGTACTTAAACATAACTGATGAAATGAGGGTCTCCTATTAGCTGCACCTCTGGTCTGGCTCTACCCTTCGGGGATTACACGCGTGGAGTTCAATAGTCCAGAGATCGATCGATTTACCTATTTCATCATCATCATCATTTCAGCCAAAAGACGTCCACTGCTGGACATAGGCCTCCCCCAGGCGTCGCCACATTGACCGGTCCCGTGCGTCTCTCATCCAGCGGGTTCCTGCAACCTTGACCAGGTCATCGGTCCACCTAGTGGGAGGCCTTCCAACGCAACGTCTTCCGGTTCGCGGTCGCCATTCCAGAACTTTTCGGCCCCATCGGCCATCCGTTCTGCGAGCAATGTGCCCTGCCCATTGCCACTCAAGTCTGGCGATTCTTCGGGCTACGTCGGTAACCTTGGTTCTCATGCGGATGTCCTCATTTCTGATTCGATCACGCAAGGAAACTCCGAGCATAGCCCTCTCCATTGCCCTTTGGGTGACTTTGAGCTTTCTGATAAGGCCCATTGTGAGCGACCACGTTTCGGTCCCGTATGTAGGTAATCACTGGCAACACACACTGGTCATAGACTTTCGTCTTGAGACACTGGGGTAAGTTGGACGAGAAGATACTGCGCAGCTTCCCGAACGCTGCCCAGCCGAGTCGGATTCGACGATTGACCTCTTTCTCGAAGTTAGATCTACCCAACTGGACCGTTTGTCACAGGTAGACATAATCGTCCACAACTTCGAGCGTAGAGTCTCCGATCTTGATAGGAGTGGGTGTTACATGAACATTCGACATAACCTTGGTTTTGTCCATGTTCATTTTAAGACCCACTCTTTCGGAAGCTCTACTGAGGTCATCGAGCATTTTACTGAGGTCTTCCATGGTCTCAGCCATGACCACTATATCGTCGGCAAACCGAAGGTGAGTGATGTACTCGCCGTTGACATTGATGCCAAGTCCTTTCCAATCCAGAACCTTGAAGACATCCTCCAATGCAGCGGTGAACAGTTTCGGAGATATGACATCTCCCTGTCTCACACCGCGCTGCAGAAGGATAGGTTCCGTGGTCTGGTCCTGAAGTCGGACTGACATGGTGGCGTTACCTATTTGTATTTAAAAAAATCAATGGGCTTTAGCTTATAACGCCACAAAAGTTTATAGTGTAGTTTCTTATATAATATTTAATTTGTGTAGACAGAGTGGCGCGACTCCGAACTTATCATATTATGTATGACTATGAATAGGTAAATGCGTACATAAATAGTAAGATTTATGTAGACACAAGACGCGTTTGGAATGTTTTCTGTTTAATCAATTACCTAACTGTTTAAGCAAAAGGACTGCATGCATTTATTATTGTAACAACAATAATGTGATGTTTGTGTGAGTTATCTAGCACCACGTGATTTTAGACTCCCAGCACCAAGAGAGAGATGGTCTCCATGACTCCATCAGTACCTCCTTTGTACCTAAAGTTGGGGTTGCCATCCGATGTGTTTTACACATGATTTCGGCAGCCCGGTATATTTTGGCGCTTCGCATAGGGGGCGCAAAAGTAAGCGAATTCATGCTGCTCTAGTTTTTTTGTGATAATTTTATTACCATCTGAAATTTGAATTCAATTTGTATTTACTAGAATGCAAAAACCTTCGAGCTCGCTTCGCTCGCTCACGAATCCATTCTTTTTCGTCGTTCGTAATAAATTTTCCTAATTTAGTGAGAAATTGAGAATCGATAAATAAGTGCATTATGAATTGTCGTATGTGAATTGAGAGTTCAAAAGAAAGTAAGTATGTAATCAAAGACTTGGTGTGAACTACAAAAACTATCTTAAAAACAAATCTCGATAAAAAAAAGGTAGCACTCCGGGAGTGCCGGCAGAAGTGAAAACTTCAATATTAACTTTCAAACTCGCGTCAGGGTCACGTGATGCTGATCGAAAAATCTTACGCTTTTTCGATCAGCATCACGTGACCCTGACGCGAGTTTGAAAGTTTTTACCCATACAAAAAAAAAGTGCTCAACGCCGCTAAAGAAGTTTTCACTTCAAAAAAATATCCGTAACGATAACGATCCGTATTCAAGTTAACACAGATTCTATTCAGCCAAATGAAAGCCACCCACCGCGTCCTGAGTTTCCTGACTCCTGCGCCCTCACTTCTCTTTTCAATTCACGCACTCATTGTCATCTTACTGTTCGTTTCTCAAAGTGTTTTTCAATTTTTTTTCGGGGCTGTTTGGGAGAAAAACATACTAATTCCCAAGGTTTTTAAGTTATGTCCGATATCACCAGGTTACGGGATGGTAACCTTATCTAGTAGTATAGGAACCTACTGCATCGCACTGAAGTTTCTCGGTGTTTATTACGTTTGTTTTAGTCTTATAATAACTTATGCATTATACATAATACTTGATCGTCAAACTTTATACGCGTGTCTTGCTTATTATGTACACCTGTAGTAGGAGTCGAATTACAACCGGATCATTGGACACCTGTTCACAATCCTTTCAAATATGACAAATATAAATCGGAATCTACGGATTCACGAATACCTGTATTGTATAGATATAATTAATAAGACAAGTTATAGTAAGATGAAAGATTAAAAATACAGTCTTTGAAACAATAGGACTTCTTGGAGATTTAAGATGACAGTTAGCTATGAAAAACTTATGAGTGTAACTACCTCAGTCGAATAAAACCGGCCAAGAGCGTGTAGGGCCACGCTCAGTGTAGGGTTCCGTTCCGTAGTAATAATTCTTTTTTTGTTTGAAAAAAGATACGTTCAGGATAATAAAATATGTAAACGAAGTTAAAAAAAATGCTTGCTTATACGATTATACATACAATAAGTTTGTTTGTTATGTTTGTTTGTGGTTTTAATCGTATAAGCAAGCATTTTTTTTCCAGAAATTATTTTGTACAACTTTTTGTCTTTTTTGTCCAAAAACTGTTTCCATCCAAGTTCAAAATGATTTTCCTAGAAAGTCCTTATAAAGTTCTACTTTTCTGATTTTTTTCATTTTCTTCTAAACTTATGTTCAAAGAAATGTTCCGCGAATTCAAACAAACACAAGATGAAAAGTTCAATAAGCTGTACGCAATGGTGAATGACATCCGGGATACCGTCGACGTCATGGCTGCTAAATTCAACGAAATAAATTCGCGAGTTGAGGTATTGGAAACCGAGCGTAAGGAAAATTTGTCCTACATCCATAAGTTGGAGGTAAAACTCGAAAATTGTGAGCAGAGTTCCAGGTCCTCTTGTATAGAGATACGTAATATCCCTGTGGCTAAATCTGAGACAAAGACCTCTCTATTGAAAACCGTGACTGATACGGGCAATCTGATCCACTTGGATATTAAACATCACGAAATTAAAGATGTTTTCCGTGTACAAACAAAAGGTCCAGCTAAGAAAACCATTATAGTCGATTTTACATCAATTCTACGTAAGGATGAATTTCTGGAAAACTTCCGTAAGCACAACAGGAACTCTTTCAAGTTAACAACGGAGCACCTTAAAATCAGTGGCCCTACCAAACCAATCTTTATCTCCGAAAATCTTATACCTAGAAAAAAGAGACTATACTTCCTTACTCGTGAAGCGGCAAAATGCAACGACTATAAATTCTGCTGGGTCAAACACGGCAAGATCTTTGTCCGTGAGAGAGAAGGATATAAACACTTTGAAGTGAAAACTGATGCCGACCTCTCTTTCATTTTAAAGTCCGCATGACTATACCCCATGTCGTCTTATCTGTCTCAATTACCTATTTTACAGTTTTATATTCATGACTGGTTTCTGTTCCATATGTTTTTTTGTTATGTTTGTTACCTTTATCTCTTTATACTAATATTAGTTAATTCTTTAATTTTAATCAACAATCAACTGTATACTATTTCATTACACGACACACAACTCCTGAACTATACTCTAAAATTAACACTACACTTCACATACCGCAACTTTTATTCCATGACAAATAATCTCGTTCTTGACTGTAATAGAAAATTAACTGTTTTTGAGTCAATTGCATTCATAACTAAGTCTGTACATATTATATTTAAATCCATACCCTGTACAGCTACAAGCTCCGTGCTGATCCTACAAAGAATTCCCTTTCTATTCTCATATATTCATAATGGATAATCTAAACATAATTAATGACGAGATCGAAAAGCTTTCTGTCTCAGAAAGTTTTGTCTGCTCTCCGGAGGCAAAAAATTTTAAGTGTACATTCTGGTTTATTCAAATACCTACCGTATTTGAATAAACCAGAATGTACACTTAAAATTTTACATGTCAATATTCGAAGTATCAAGTGTAACTTTGACAATCTAACATTGTTAATGGGCAGATTAAGCTATACATTGGATGTTATCTTGTTGTCTGAATGTTGGCTGAGCAAATGCCCGAATATTCCCCCACTATCAGGCTACAATACTTGTACAACCTCGTTTAGAAACCAAAATGATGGAGTTGTTGCCTACGTCAGACAGGATTTACAATACTCTTCCGAAACTCCCTTGATGAATGATGCAAACTGTTTGTTACTGAAATTCTCTGACAAGCTTGCAATTGTCGCGGTATATAGATCACCCTCCATTAAAAACCTCAACCCCTTCTTCAGCAGTCTAGACACGTTGCTCCACCACTTAAGACAATTTAAAACTATTTCACTTATCGGTGATCTAAATATTAACATCGCACCTACGAGCGTGGATTCTAACTGTGATGAATATTTAAACATTACTGCATCACACGCTATGCTTCCCGCACATTCATTCCCCACCAGGCTTGCTAACTGTCTAGACCATGTATTGCTGAAGTCAGCACACACTGCCACAACATTGGTACTAGAATGTGATGTAACTGACCACTCTCCTGTGGTATTGTTTTGCAATCCTGATATCACAACAAATACACAAAAACCTTCAGTAAAAAAGAAAATTGATATTGCAAAAGTGAAAGCTGACATCGAAAAAGCTGACTTTACCAAATTACTAAATTCAAATAACCCAAATCTTGCTGCCGAAACTTTAGTATCTGTACTATCCTACTCAGTAAATCTCCATACTAGTTCTTCGCTCATTCCTAGTAGAAGGCGTATCATCAAGCCTTGGATTACTCCTGGTCTCCTCAGATGTATTCGACAGAGAGATAAATTACACAAAACTTTCAAGAAGCACCCAGAAATTCACACTCATAAAACTACTTATCTTCGCTATCGTACTTTCTGCAATAATTTGCTAAAGAAGCTTAAATGTGAATATGAAAGGTCAGAATTTCAAAGGGCCGGAAGGAACCCAAAGGCAACCTGGAAAGTTATAAAAGAAATATCCCATATGGATAAGGGTAAAAATTTGTCTTCAGAATTACTAAAATGCGCGGACGACCCTCTTCTCTCTGTCAACTTGGTAAACCGTTATTTTGCGACTGTGGGCAGTACCCTCGCATCCAATTTCTCTAATTCCTCATCTCAAGGTTGTACAGACCCTCACGTTTCGCCCCAGGTGGCCAACTCTTCCATAAAAGCCCCGTTGGAATCGATGGTCATGTACGAAGTCGATGACGCTGAAATTGACAGCATAATTTTATCCCTTAAAGATGAATGTGCTGTCGGTTATGATGGAATCCCATCTACAGTTATCAAGGCCACGAAATGTACAATTATCCCTCTCCTTGTTTACATTTTTAACCTGTCTCTTTCTTCTGGTATTTTTCCGGATGTTTTTAAAACTGCCATAGTCCATCCTATACACAAGGGAGGAGACAAGGATCTTGCCTCGAATTACAGGCCTATATCCGTCCTGTCGACCATCTCAAAAATTTTTGAGAAAGTAATCAACGTAAGGCTTGTGAAATTCCTTTCTAAACACAACATCCTGGCCGAAAATCAGTATGGGTTCAGAGCCGGAAAATCGACAGAAGACGCTACCTTGGATCTCACGAGTGCAATAGTCACTCACCTTAACAATAAGCAGAAGTCTCTTGGTGTCTTCCTAGATCTCTCGAAGGCGTTCGACACCGTTTCTGTCCCCAAATTGATTGACAAGCTGGAACAGGTTGGCATACGTGGCATTGCTCTCGAAATCTTTCGTAGTTACTTATCGGGGCGTAAACAGGTTGTGAAGGTGGGACCATTTGTGAGTGATGAGGAACCTCTGTTTTATGGCGTCCCCCAGGGCAGTGTCCTAGGACCAACCCTCTTCCTCATATATGTCAATGAGCTGTGTCAGTTATCTCTTCCGAACACAAAAATCTATACATATGCGGATGACACAGCTCTCATAACCCATGGCAGGGACTGGGCAGAGACCCGCGAAAGGACAGAATTGGCACTGAGGATGGTCATGATGTGGTTAACCTCGAATCTGCTTACGCTCAACATATCTAAGACAAAGTTCATCCCCTTCACCCCGAGTGTTCTTAGCCAACCACCTTCGTTGTTTGCTATCAGGAGCCATGTGTGTGCTAACCCAGTGGCCAACACCTGTGACTGTCCTCAAATTGAGCGGTCCGACAGTATAAAATACCTTGGTGTTATATTGGACAATCTACTGACTTGGAAAAAACATATTAACTCAGTTGTGATTCGAGTCAGAAGGTTGATTTTTGTGTTTAAAAAACTCCGAGCGGCTGCAGATTTCGAGTGTCTTAGGATGGTTTACTATGCCCTTGCTCAATCAGTTCTCGGTTACTGCATAACCACTTGAGGAGGGACGCACAAGACAACCATGTTGCGGTTAGAAAGGGCGCAGAGAGCCGTTTTAAAGGTACTCGCAAAGAAACCTATAAGATTTCCCACTTCTGAGCTATACTCAATTTGTGAAGTACTCTCAGTGAGACAGTTGTTCGTCCTGCAAACAGTCGCTAGGAAACACTTACTTCTCCCCTACGACCCTCAGTCCCTAACAAGCCGGCGTGCCAACAGAGTCTGTCCGACCGAACGCAGTAGGTTAGCGTTGGTCAGTCGCCACTTCACTCACACTAGCTCGAAACTCTATAATGCCATAAATAATAAAATTAAAATATACCCTATGACTGGGAATTTGCTCAAAAGGAATGTGACCACCTGGCTTAAATCCCTGTCCTATGATGAGACCGAGCAACTTTTAATGTCATAAATGCGGTAGACACACACACACACACATACACACACACGCATACACACACATACACACACTCACACACATACACACACATACACACACACACACCATAACACACCTCATCCCTACCTCCACTCTACATATAAACTCAATCATATAGTGTAAATTAAATTATATTGCCTGTTTTTCTCATTCATTTTTATATTTTAGTTTTTAATTTTACTTCTTTTAGGTTTTGGAACAATGTCTAGATGTGTATCATTTTCTATTTTGAATTGGGCGTTGATAGCTGCGCCACAGTATTTTACTTTTGTAGCTATCTTCGTTTGTCCTTTGTATCCTGTACTTTTAAGTTGTTTCAAATAAAAATTTTATTATTATTATTATTATTATATGTTCAAAAGTTAGAGGGGGGGGACACATTGTTTTTTACTTTTGGAGCGATTATTTCCGAAATTAATGACATTATCAAAAAATGTTTTTAGTAAACCCCTCATCATTTCAGCCAAAAGACGTCCACTGCTGGACATAGGCCTCCCCCAGGCGTCGCCACATTGACCGGTCCCGTGCGTCTCTCATCCAGCGGGTTCCTGCAACCTTGACCAGGTCATCGGTCCACCTAGTGGGAGGCCTTCCAACGCAACGTCTTCCGGTTCGCGGTCGCCATTCCAGAACTTTTCGGCCCCATCGGCCATCCGTTCTGCGAGCAATGTGCCCTGCCCATTGCCACTCAAGTCTGGCGATTCTTCGGGCTACGTCGGTAACCTTGGTTCTCATGCGGATGTCCTCATTTCTGATTCGATCACGCAAGGAAACTCCGAGCATAGCCCTCTCCATTGCCCTTTGGGTGACTTTGAGCTTTCTGATGAGGCCCATTGTGAGCGTCCACGTTTCGGTCCCGTATGTAATCACTGGCAACACACACTGGTCATAGACTTTCGTCTTGAGACACTGGGGTAAGTTGGACGAGAAGATACCGCGCAACTTCCCGAACGCTGCCCAGCCGAGTCGGATTCGACGATTGACCTCTTTCTCGAAGTTAGATCTACCCAACTGGACCGTTTGTCCCAGGTAGACATAATCGTCCACAACTTCGAGCGTAAAGTCTCCAATCTTGATAGGAGTGGGTGTTACATGAACATGTAGTAAACCCCTATTCATTTTTAAATACCTTTCCAACAATATATCACACGTTAGGTTTGAAATTAAAAAAAAAACACTTCCCACTTTACATATAGGGGGGCTACCCTAATAAAACATTTTTTCCAATTTTTATTTTACCACTTTGTTGGCGTGATTGATACACATATTGGTACCAAATTTCAGCTTTCTAGTGCTAACGGTCACAGAGATTAAGCGAGGACGGACGGACGGACGGACAGACAGACATGGCGAAACTATAAGGGTTCCTAGTTGACTACGGAACCCTAAAAAACTAACTATGTAAAACAAGTACAAGTGAGAGTTCTAATCACAGAAAGGAATGCTACGTGACGATTTAGAAACAATTAGAATAAGAAACAATACCTACGTGTTGGTAATTCTTGTGGCGAGAACCTCGGTGTGATCTCCAGGTTGTCGAAAAAGTGTCATTAAGTTTTTCCATTAGGGTTAGGGGTTTCTCAGTAGTCCGCAGCCAGGAAGTTTGGTTGTTGGCAAAAAGATCGACCCCTACGAGTATTACATGAGCCTCAAATATAACTGGTGAAATGTCAGCGTACTATTAGGTACACCTCTGCCTAACCCTTTGGGGATTGCAGACATGGTGTTCTTTTGATGTTATGGTCGATTATCGAACTAAAAGTTATCGTTGTGCATTTCAGGGCACCACTTGGGCGCACTCCGCCACGGGCACGGGCGGCACGTGTGGTTCGAGGTGACGGGCGCGCCGGGCGATGCGTCCGCGCTGCTCTCCGCTGAACTGCGGCTGCACCAGGCGCCTACGCACACCGACGACCCCACCGCTCTCTACACCGTCGTCGCGCACAGGGTCATCAGCGTCGACAATATGGGGTACGAATTACGATCGAGAATATCAAGATCCTTCTGAGCTTTTTACCACGTGCTGGAAATCTCGGCAGAAAATTAAAGTTACTGACTCCTAAGGTCGCGTCTGGAAATTCCTATGTAAATAAACATGTAGTATGGGGTGTAAGAAGCGAGAAACACGTTGTAGTATATGCCAGGGAGTGTCATATGCGTCTCAAACTTATTGACTTTCCTTCTGTGTGTGAAGGCTGCGCTGATTGTTTCTGTAATAACCGTGACCACAGACATGTTCTGAATACACTTTACTCTGACATTGTGTCTGCCCTCCGTGATGCGGCAGTGGCGAGTCAGGGTAGCACGTGGAAGGGCAGGGGTGGACCACGCGTAGTGGGGTGGAACAAACATGTCAGCGGGGCTCACAGGATAGCCAGGTCTAAGTTCACGGATTGGGTGTTGTGTGGCAAGCCTAAATCGGGATTTCTTTACAAAGAAATGTGTGACAGCAAAAGAGTGTTCAAGTCTCGATTAAAATGGTGTCAAAACCATCAGGACCAAATAAGAATGGACGCTTTAGCGGTAAAGCATAGTAAAGGGGATTTTCGCGGCTTCTGGCAGAGTACCAGGAATGTTCATTTACGACCTGGCCTTCCTGTGAGCGTCGATGGTATGAATGACCCGAAGGAGATTGCGAATCTTTTTAAGAGTCATTTCTCTGTGAAGTCGCCGTTGGGTGCGACGACTGAGGTGCTCAATGCTGACATGAACAACCAAAAAGTAGGGACTACCTTCCTGTCAAAGGATGTAACTAAAGCCATTAGAGTCATTTCAAGGGGGAAGTTACCAGGCCATGATGCACTCAGCATTGAGCATCTGCAGCACGCTGGGCCTCACATCGCGAGGGTCCTGGCTATGTTCTTCTCACTGTGAGTGAGTCATTCCTACTTGCCACCTGATTTTATGAAAACAGTGGTTGTGCCTGTAGTGAAGAATAAAACGGGTGAGTAACTACAGGCCTATTTCCCTTGCCACTGTTATTGCCAAGGTGTTTGATGGTGTGCTCAACGCACAGTTAAATAATTATGTCAAATTGCATGATAATCAGTTCGGGTTTCGTCCCCGGCTGTCCACCGAAAGTGCTGACTGCTGATCGTAAGACGCCCGTGTATGCGTGCTTCCTTGACTTATCCAAGGCCTTCGACCTTGTAGCGTATGACCTATTGTGGAGTAAGCTGAGGAGTATAGATCTGCCAATGAAACTTATTACCGTGTTTCAGTACTGGTATGCGCACCAGTGTAACAGTGTCAGGTGGGCGGGTGCAATGTCGGATCCATATCAGCTTGAATGTGGAGTCAGGCAGGGGAGCTTAACATCCCCTACATTGTTTAATTTGTATGTTAACGATTTGATCGTCGCACTCAGCAGTCATCATGTTGGATGTCATATTGATGATGTATGTGTCAACAACTTAAGTTATGCTGATGACATGGTGCTGTTGAGCCCGTCGATCTGCGGCCGGAGAAAGCTGGTGCAGGTATGTGAGGAATATGCCGGTGGTCACGGTTTGATTTACAACGTGAAGAAGAGCCAGTGTATGATCTTTGAGACCGTGAGGGGGAAATGTACTGGGATCGTTCCACCGGTTAGGCTCAGTGGTATTCCGCTGGAAAGGGTCTATCAATTTAAGTACTTGGGGCATGTTTTGACCGTTGACCTCAAGGATCATGCAGACATGGAACGGGAGCGGAGGGCGTTGTCTGTTAGAGCAAATATGATTGCCCGCAGATTTGCTAGGTGTTCAGGCGAGGTAAAGGCTACGCTCTTCAGATCGTACTGTACAGCTCTTTACTCGTGCAGCTTATGGGCACACTACACTGCGGGAACTTACAGCGCCATCCGTATCCAGTACAATAACGAATTCAGGGCGTTGATGGGGCTGCCTCGATACTGCAGCGCCTCGGGAATGTTCGCAGACGCGCGCATCGACTGCTTTCACGTGACTATGCGTAAGCGCGCCGCCTCCTTGGTTCGCAGAATACGAGATAGCTCCAACACCGTGCTTGTGATGATTGGGGGAAGGACTGACTGTCCTTTCCTTCGGCATTGCTCCAACAGGCATGTCGTTGTACCAGTGCCGGAGAGGAGGTTGTAGTTTCTCTTTAGTTTTTCTTTTGTTTATTTATTTTAATTTTATTGTATTAAGTACTAACATAGGCTAAGTTAATATTGTTACTAACACAGTGGACCTTTGTAGCCTGAATTATAAATAAATTATTAATAATAGAACGGCAAATGGAAATTTAATAAGCGGACCCCAAGCGCGCTTAACGTCACCCTTTTTTTTTCTTTATTTAAAATGGGCTTGCTCCTGGGCCTGGTGAATTTACAACTCAGGCACTAGGCCGAGAGTCCTTTTATTTTCAATGAAAGGAAGTCAGATAACGGTGACGGAAGCTGGAACTTTTCATCAGTAGGTTTCACTGGGAGCTTACCTAAGTTTATACAGTGAAACTTGGTTAAGTGGGACCAGGATAAATGAGAAACCTCCATAAGTGGAACTCATGCTGAGGTCCCATGAGACAGATATTTATATATACTTGGATATCTGAGACACTGGGTAAGTGGAATACCTCTTTATGTGAGACTTTTCAGGTCCTTTGAGGTCTCACTTACCAGGTTTCACTGCAGTAATAGAGTATTGGAATATCCATTTTAAGAGCGCAAAATTGACTAAATATCTCCTGCAAATCAGCAATGTTTGTCGTATGAGATTAGTATATTAATAATTATCAGTCAGGATTTGAAAAATAAATAAAAAACACAAATCATTATACATTATAATGATAATGACCTGACCTGACATGACCAAAGAAAACAGACTTCAAAAACACAAAAAAGTGAAAAAAAAAACCAAAATAGTGAAAAATAAACTTCATAGGAAAAATCAGCTTCTGAAGTCGGTGACATTTATTTTGTTTGCTTGATTTCGTTTTTTTTTGCCACCGACTTTAGTAGCTAATTTTTCTTCTGAAGTTTAATTTTCACTTTTTTATGTTTTTGAAGTCGGTTTTTTTACTTTCCGTTTTTAGTTGTACCTAATAGGTGTCTTATAAAAATTAAGTTCAAAAATCTAAAACCCGACTACTAACAAAATAGCGGTCTTAAAAGTAGAAAACATGAAAATAATTCTTGTCTGATATTGTTCGTAGTCGCATGCCACTGATACCTGATGCTCCTTCATGGCGTTCTCATTGATACAGAAGTCAACTGCTAATTGCCATTAGCAAGGTGGCATGCGACTACGAAGAATATCAGACAAGAATTATTTTCTTGTTTTCTACTTTTAAAACCGCTATTTTGTTAGTAGTCGGGTTTTAGATTTTTGAACTTAATTTTTTATTTGAATTTTATTTTTGTGTGTACTTAAACTATAATATAATACATATTTGTAATGTGCTCGCCAAGACCTTTCATTTGATACCAAACTTGCTATGATTATCTCAATTTAATCATTTAAAATCCGCCATAAAAAGAATTTATAAAATTTATATAGCCTATGTCACCCGTTACGAATCTATTGACACCTAATTTATTAAAATCCGTTCAGTAGTTTAGGCGCTACGGTGGAACATACATACATACATACATAGACTGCCAAAATCATTACCCTTAATTTTGGCTTCGCCGTAGTCGGGTAAAAATCTATTACTTATGATAAAACAGTAAAAAAACTGTGTCTGTACATTGAATATATTAAAAAAAAAATAATTGAGGGGGGTTTAGAAGCAGTAGTAGAGCACGAATCCAAAAAAAAAATTCTGTCTGTTTGTTTGTACACGCTAATCTTCGGAACTAGGTACTCGACGGATTTGAATGATTTTTTTTTGTTGTATAGGTATTAAGTCTGTGCAACATATAGGCTATTATTTATTTTAGAAACTTGAACACCTGATGCAGAACCGCAACAGACCAGCTAAACTATAAGAGATGCGAAAATGGTACCATAGCAAAAATTGTTCCGCGTGATGAGCATTTTCTGCTAAGAGAATAAATTTGAAGATCTGGAACACCTCATGTGGAACTCCAAGAGCCCAGCTACACTATAACAAATATACGAATGACGTCTTAACAAGAGTTGTTCAGCCTGATGAGCGTTCTCTGTTGACGTATAAAAATTGTAGTTCTGGAACAGCTGATGTGGAACTCCAAGAGGCTGGGCTCTTACTATAATATATATGGGAACTAGCTTTTGCCCGCGACTTCGTTCGCGTGGAATAGTGACTTCCGGCAGATTTTTGGTTTATCTCGCGAAAAAAAAAAAAAAAAAAACTATCCTATGTCCTTTCTCAAGTTCCAAACTATGTCTGTAACAAATTTCACACAAATCGGTTAAGTAGTTTAGGCGTGAAAGAGTAACAGACAGACAGACAGACAGAGTTACTTTCGCATTTATAATATTAGTATGGATGGATAGTATGGATGACGTCTTAGCAAGAGTTGTTCAGCCTGATGAGCGCTCTCTGTTGATGTAGAAAAATTGAAGATCTGGAACACCTGATGTGGAAATCAAAGCTATCACTAATTTCACTGTATAACTATAAAATAACGTAAGCTGGGAATACCTCCACGCGGTGAAGGCGGTAACAGTTTAGGACTGATTTTCGATGAAAATTCGATGAATCATTGAAAATTTGACTCTACTGGCCAAAACTCCCATTTATCATTTTATTTTATCGAATAAATATGCCTTCGGGCTTTCTTTTTCCATTTATCTTCGTGACACGGTAGCCTACCCGGTAACGCAGGGAGCAGTCACTTAGATTTTAATTGATCAAGTATCTTCGGAAACCAACTACTCCACCTTGCATCTATATCTCTACCTTGCATAAATAAATAAATAAAACCATAACCATGCCTAGAAAGAGGTCAAATCTTTCCCAACGTTCCAAAGGAGATAAAAGATTAAGGATCATAAGATCCTAAGAATCTACCCAAGAGCGTCAGGAGAGACTTGATGCTGTTTGAGAACATCAGGCTACAAATCGCTCCGTAGAAACCTCTTCGGATCGCGAAGCACGCCTGCGTTCTCAGCGTATTTACGCATTTACATCCAGGTCTCTAGAGACCGTGATGTAGATCGTGAACGTCATGCATTGTCTCGCGAGTCGCCGACGGCGACGTTCACGGATAGAGCATTGCGTTTGAGTTCTCAGCGTATCTACGCATCTGGTCTGGTCTCTAGAGACAAGTGAGGAACATGATGCGCGACTGTCCGCTGATCGTGAACGTCACGCATTGTCTCGAGTCGGAGACGTTCAATGATAGAGAATCACACTTGAGTTCTCAGCGTATCTACGCATCTGCTTCTAGATCTCTAGAGACAAGTGAGGAACATGATGCGCGACTGTCCGCTGATCGTGAACGTCACGCATTGTCTCGAGTCGGAGACGTTCAATGATAGAGAATCACACTTGAGTTCTCAGCGTATCTACGCATCTGCTTCTAGGTCTCTAGAGACAAGCGAGGAACATGATGCGCAACTGTCCGCTGATCGTGAACGTCACGCATTGTCTCGCCAGTCAGAGACGTTCACTGATAGAGAATTGCGCTTGAGTTCTCAGCGTATCTACGCATCTGTCAGCTAAAGTATAAGAGATATAAAAATGGTGACAAAGCAAAAAAATCGGCCACGTGAAGAGCATTTTCTGCTGTGAGAATAAATTTGCAGATCTGGAACACCTGTTGTGGAACTCCAAAGCCCAGCGACATTATAACATATTAAGGAATGACGTCTTAGCAAAAGTTGTTTAGTCCGATGGGCATTTCTTGTGGACTTACAAAAATGAGAGATCTGGAACGTCTCCAATCGTCTCGCTCATCCTGTTGTTTTCCAGTCCTTAGAATTCTACATCAGACGTTTCAGATTTTCGATTTTGACGACCCCGTTGTCGCTGGCATAAGCAACAGGATCCGCGTACGAAGTCGCGGGCAGAAGCTAGTATTAACTAAGTATTAAACATTTAACCAAGAAACCAAACCCTTAACTTTCGAGATTCCCATTATTATTTTTAACTCCTAACTATTGAGGAGTAGTACCTTCCATAATCAGCTCACCTAGATAGCCTGAAAGAACACAAATAAAAATACGATATAATAACTGCTAGATGCGAATACTTGAAAAGCTTTCGAAAAAGCACGAAACACGTAATAGTACGTGCCTATAAAATTTGAGGGTTGCCCTAGATTTCTCTGGGATGCCATCATTACCAGGTTAACTTATTAGCCTGAAAGAATACAACTATCGGTCCCGGTATCGGTCGGTTACCTACGTATAATTTTGAAAGAATTTGTTTTCAACTCCTAACCGTTGAGGAGTTGTACCTTCCATCATCAGTGCATCCACATGAGATTATGATTATCAGACGCCAATACAAGATAGCTTTAGACAGCTTTAGAAAATATAATTATGGAAAACGAAACAAGTGCCTTTAAGAGAGTTGCCCTCAATTTCCCAGGGGCATCATCAGATCCTGACTTGGTGACAATGGGACCACCTCGGGAGTACACTCTATTGAATACAAAAAGAATTTTGAAAATCGAATCATTAATGACGGAGATATCCGATAACAAATATACAAAAAAAAATATACAGGCGAATTTAGAGTTTTGATGAAGGTAATTAAACTAAAACTAGATCTATGGTGTCTATAGGTATTAATAGCTTTAATTGAGACTTTAATATTAATAATTGCAATGAGCGATAATTGATATGAATGAACGATAATTGAAATGAAGTGCAATGAACTTTTAATGACGGTAGATAATATTGTTTTTCAATGTGGCATTCGCAAAATGTGTTTACTTGTTTCATCTCTCGTCGGATTGATGAGGACTTTTCACATGTGAAAAGTCCTCATCAATCCGACACCTGGAAAAAAATTACTCGTGGTTTTTAACCACGAGTAATTTTGGAAATCGCGAAAAACCTGTTTTTGTGACCTTTGGTCACAAAAACAGGTTTTTCGCGATTTCCAGCAAAACGGTACTATTCATCTAATTCTAAATAAATGATTAGATGAATATTAATTACCGTTTTGTTTAATAATATTAATTACTGAAAATATTTTTCAAAAACCATTTATCAAAAGAAAAGTAAAAAAAAAGAAAATAATGTCTAATGGCGTTACCTAATTTCTTTGACATAAATAATAGCCAAGACTTTTTAATTTACAGGTTTACTTCAAGCATTAATCCTCTTTTAGTATGAAATTAATAGTATATAGGATTGGTAGGTAACAGGCATGTAACAGGTATATATGAATGCCTTTGACTCTGAATAAAATTATTGATTCGTCCCTTAAAAAAAGAAGAAACATGCATGCATTTTGTAAGGTCTGTAGGTAGGTATACATTTGTATTGTACAATATACATAGTACATGATAGGTCCTGGATTATAGAGTAATTCATTATACATAACGATAGCCGTATCTTCAATGGTTTTCACGGTCAATGTTTTGGTTTCCAGAAGTTTGCAAATGGAGCAGGTGGCGGCGGTGAACACGAGCGCGGGTGCCGAGGGTTGGTTGGAGCTGAACGTGACCAGTGCGCTGGGGGCGTGGCTCTCGTCACCGGCTGACAACAGGGGCTTCTTCATCACGCTGCATCCTCACTCACAACCTGGTACGGTTTCCACTTTTTTACGGTTTACACAATTGCAAAAAACCTGTAGCATTCCCCTTAATAAATATTTACAAAGTGAAAAGCACGATTGTGTATTAAGTGATGCAAGTGACTTTTTAAGCTATGTGCTAATTTAAATTATAGTGCTAGCTTATGCCTGCATAGAGAAACAACAAGAATGAAATATGTACGTACAGTCACGAATCACGAGCACTAGTATGTATATTTAAAAGCGATTTACTTGGTAAATAACGGTGTCTATTTTGGGATAAGGCTTCCAAAATACTATACTTGTGAAAGTGTGAAACTCTAATCATAACAGTAGGAGAAAATCACTTTTAAAAGTTGTTGCGTGTATAGATATTATTGTAAATAAGTAGATATTAACAATGCATTTTATTTTCCAGAACGTCACGTGAAACCTGAAGAGATTGGCTTGGAGGAGCCTCGCGGTGTGATTGTGGAGGGCAAACAGCCATTCTTGGTGGCGTTCTTCAAGAGCGGGCCTAAGCTCGGCAGCGCGGACGCAGGCGCGCGGAGAAAGCGAGAGGCACGACGGTGGCGCTCACACGGATACTCCGAGAACTATCTCAGGAACCCACTCACAGGTTTGTAGGGTATTATCTCGTTTTAAAAATTAACTTAAACAACATCACCATTATCTGCCCAGCCTTTTCGGCTTCTTTCCTTTTCGTCGGCTTCCAGTTAAACCGGATGCAACTGAATATCAGTATTTTACATGGAGCGACTACCTATCTAACCTTCACGACCCAGAGCTATCTGTGTAATATATTCCTTGGTAAGAATTTCGGGCCACTGACTATCTGTTATGACTGCCAAAGATCTACAAATGATAAACATAAACACGCGTGTTATAATGTTTTGGATGTATGTATATCCAAAGTCTGGTCATTGGTCGTTCACAATGGGCCTCATCAGAAAGCTCAAAGTCACCCAAAGGGCGATGGAGAGGGCTATCTATGCCCGGACTCTCCTTGCGGGATCGCATCACAAATGATGACATCCGAAATAGAACTAAGGTTACCGACATAGTCCGAAGAATTGCCAAACTTAAATGGCAGTGGGCAGGGCACATTGCCCGAAGAACGGATGGGCGATGGAGCTGGAAAGTTCTAGACTGGCGACCGCGAACCGGAAGACGTTGCGTTGGAAGGCCTTCCTCTAGGTGGACCGATGACCAGGTGAAAATTGCTGGGACCCGCTGGATGCGGGACCGTTCAATGTGGCGACAGCTGGGGGAGGCGTATGTCCAGCAGTTGACGTCTTTTGACTGAAATGATGATGATGATCCAAAGTCTAGAATCTGGGTGACAATGCACATACGAAAGACAACAAATGCAACAAAATAATAATGATGTCGATAATTTTACGCAATTGGTTCTTCAATGCTGTTAAGACGCAGCAACAGCTCAAATCAGTTCATAAAGTTGCTGGTAGCGTTTCTATCTCTATTGGATAATGTTCTGGAACTCAAGTTTGTAGCCCATCGAGCTGCACGCCCATAATTTTGATAACATCTATGAAACTAGTAAAAATTTAAACAATACTTGTTTCATCACTAATGCTTCTACTTAGTCACCGAATATATACCTGAATTGTGCGATTCTGCCCCCTAGCTAAAATAATAATAATAATAACATAATATTACGCTTCTTATTCCCGTTGGGTTAAGTAGAGGTGTTTTAATTATAAAGAGTCAATATATGAAGAGACTCTCATCAAACTGTTACCAAGTAACTGAGGGATAACGACGTTACTGTTAATCAAGTTGGCTCTCGATTGAAAGTTCTCATTGGTGTCCTACGCAATCACGTGATTCCGGATAAGCCTACGTAATTTCATAGTACAGTCATACCTTTGATAAGTGACCATCCACAACATTTTATGATAGGGCGTAAACCACGACCTCCACTAACACGGAACATCGATGACTAATGTAGTTGTAACTAATCTGATGTTACACTTATCTATCGTATCACTAGTAATCGTGACGTGAATATTGTTACTCATAAATGTTGGAAAATACCTTCAAGCACGATAAGTGTAACTGTTCTGCATGTTGTTACAGATACGTCGCATTGGACGACGAGAAGCTGTGAGATACAGACACTCTACGTCAGTTTTAAGGACTTGGAGTGGCAGGTTAGTGTTGTGGCATTTGATTTGAGTAGTAACTAGTACCCGGTAAATGGTGTAGGACCTAAAAACGTGCAAAGGTGCATCGACAATCATTACAGGGAGGGGGTTAGTAGCTGGGGATCAAGGCCAAACAGTAAGTGTCGAGTAGTTGTCTGTCTTATACAATTATTGTATTTAGCCGTTTAAAAAATATTTATAACGTCTAAATACAATATAAATACAATGATGTCTATAGAACTAATTAATTGGCCTAGATCTTACCAAAAACAGGAAATTCTTTACGCTCGTTTCAAAATCGGCTAGGAAAGACTAGCTTTAGAACGGTGAACACCAGTTTTACTATTAAAATAAAGTTCTTATTTATATAATTATATAGTAGGTTTGTTAGTTTAAACGAAGGACATATTGAAACTCGCAAAAGGGCATGCTTACATGCTAATAAAAATATAAACACTGATAAATAACAGACAGAACCATACCAAATATTTCGAAAGAGTCTCACAACCCTTGCGCTTTTTCCTTTCATATTTTAAAACTGACGTAGGACAATGGTGAAAAAGAAACGTCTAATAAAGGAGCGTGCGGGGCCATAGCACATTTACGTTACAAATTAAGGTTATAGTTTTTTTACATATCTCAGACGAGAATCGAATACTGAATACGCTCCTTCAATATGTCCCTCGTTTAACCTGACACACTGTATATGAATGTTTTATTTTATAGCTAACATTTTGAATATTTGCATCAGGACTGGATCATAGCCCCGGACGGGTACGGCGCGTTCTACTGCAGCGGCGAGTGCAACTTCCCTCTGAACGCGCACAAGAACGCCACCAACCACGCCATCGTGCAGACACTCGTGCATCTACTTAACCCTACCAAGGTGAGAGCTGCTGAAGATTTTTTTAAATGCCCTAGGTATTACGACTTCTCTCTTGAATGGAGTAGCCCAGAACCAAAAATAACACAAAATATAGAACTAATAAGATACATTTATTTATATTTATACACACATCAAAAGTGTCTAGGGATCAACATATATTTTTGCAATAACTTTTCTCCTGATTGATATTAATTAAAATTTTCTTTAAGGATTCATCAAATAAAGTGTTTTCGTTTGTCACAGTAACGATAAACCAAGTCACCTTTGCATTAATAAAGAAATTTGCCATTTTCCTAATAAAGGGATTTTTGACATTTGAACCACTAACATTACAGTTTGAAAAAAAGACTGAAATAACACATTTTTCTGATTAAAACCAACGTTATTATGGAGCGGCGACGTCATTTAAGCAGGGAAGAAATGCTCAGAGCCGTGGGAATGATAGAAGCTGGTTCCCGGCAACGTACTATGGCTTTAGCTCTGAATACAAGTCAGAGTGTTATCAGTCGACTTTGGACACGTTACCGAAGCACTGGTACCGTGGCTGAGCGCCATGGAGGACGGTATCGCTGCACCACACGGAGACAAGACCGATACATTCAAATCTTAACTCGAAGAGCTCCAACAATAACCGCCATGATGTTAGGCGTGAGGCTTCATCACTCTTCAGGGAACTTAATTAGCGACCAAACAGTCAGAAACCGCTTGCATGAAGTGAACCTTCATTCCCGAAGACCGCTACGGGTACCACCTATAGCAATGCACAATCGTAGGATTCGATATCAATGGGCTCTTGAACACAGAAATTGGGCAGAAGAACAATGGCGTTTCGTGTGCTTTTCTGATGAGTCTCGTTTTGGTATGAGACCGGATACAAGACGTATACGACACTGGAGAACCCCTGGACGCCAACAGCGATTAAAATCCTGCCAGGAAGTCCATCCTTATAGTGGTGGAACCATCATGGTATGGGCGGGTATTTGGATCGGCGGATGAACTGAGTTGATTTGGATCAGAGGCAACCTCAACGCTCAAATTTATGCTGAGACGATTGTATCAGACGTCATCGTTCCTCTACAAGTGCAAATCGGTCCCTTATTTCAGTTAATGCATGATAATGCACGACCGCACACGCGCAAGAGTTGTAAGACAGACTCTCGCCGCAGCTAACATCAATGTCCTGCCCTGGCCTGCTCAGTCGCCAGAGTTGAACCCGATTGAGCATGCATGGGATATGCTACAGAGAAGAGCTCTGCCGAATATGGAGGGTATCCAGTCGCAAGAAGACCTTTTTTTGTTGTTGCAACGAACATGGACGGCCATTCCACAGCGTGATTTGGATGAACTCATTTTGAGTATGGGTCATTATCAGGAGACTCATTATTTGGTTGACTTCGGTGGCAATTTTTTTTTTTTAATTTGTGGCATGTTATCATGAAATATCAAATCTAGAGTTAATTTAAAACATATTAGTATTAGAGGGAATCGTATAGACCGAAGGATATGAAGGGATTTAATTTTTTAAAAATTGGTGTCCACCGAAATCAATATTCTTATCACCGAAATCAAATATATCAAATAACTAGCTGAACCCGCGCATGCGTTTTTCCTACCTACCTACCTACTACCCTACCTACTACCCTACCTACTACCCTACCTACTACCCTACCTACTACCCTACCTACTACCCTACCTACTACCCTACCTACTACCCTACCTACTACCCTACCTACTACCCTACCTACTACCCTACCTACTACCCTACCTACTACCCTACCTACTACCCTACCTACTACCCTACCTACTACCCTACCTACTACCCTACCTACTACCCTACCTACTACCCTACCTACTACCCTACCTACTACCCTACCTACCTACTACCCTACCTACCTACTACCCTACCTACCTACTACCCTACCTACCTACTACCCTACCTACCTACTACCCTACCTACCTACTACCCTACCTACCTACTACCCTACCTACCTACTACCCTACCTACCTACTACCCTACCTACCTACTACCCTACCTACCTACTACCCTACCTACCTACTACCCTACCTACCTACTACCCTACCTACCTACTACCCTACCTACCTACTACCCTACCTACCTACTACCCTACCTACCTACTACCCTACCTACCTACTACCCTACCTACCTACTACCCTACCTACCTACTACCCTACCTACCTACTACCCTACCTACCTACTACCCTACCTACCTACTACCCTACCTACCTACTACCCTACCTACCTACTACCCTACCTACCTACTTCATCATTCATCATCAGCCTATAATGTTCCCACTGCAGGGACTCAGGCCTCCTCTCTAGGAGAGGGATGGGCTATAATCTACCACGCGGGCCCAGTGCGGATTGGTAGATGTCACATGTCTTCGAATTTTTTGGTTCTAAGACATGCCGGTTTCCTCACGATGTTTTCCTTCACCGTTTTGAGAGCAGTGGTGATGAAATAAATTACACAAAGTAATGCGCCTGGCGGGGTTCGAACCCACGACTCACTGTTCGTAAGTCGGGACCGCCACCACTGGGCCACCACTGCTCTCAACAACAACCTACCTACTACCCTACCTAAAAAAAAAAAAGTATCCTATGTCCTTCTCCTGGTTCTTAGCTACCTCCCTACCAATTTTCAGCTAAATCCGTCCAGCCGTTCTTGAGTTATAAATGGAGTAACTAACACGACTTTCTTAGATAGATAGATATATAGATTTATTTTTCAAATACTGTTGTTTTATAAATGTTATAATAACTGCCTAAGTTTTACTATGAAAATAATATGGTCTGTAAGAAATTGCAGGTAAATTTTACAGTAAAACATTTTATTTTATCAAGACATGTCCCATTTATTAAGTTATATAGGAAAATTTACAAAAATCAACTTTAAAAGGAAGCTATATATTTTCCATTAAATGTAATTAAAAGTAGTAGGTATTCTAAAACTAACAATATAGGAACTTGAAAAAAAAATATTTCCAGCATAATCACACACACAAAATTACTACAAAAATCACTTTTCAGTCTCAAATCAGTCTTTCCAACAACATCAACAATTATTAATAGAAGGCACTTATATAACAAATAATATTTGTATTTTTATAAAAATATTACTTTTCCCGATAATTTTGACATAATGAAATATTTTTTTAGTAAATATAAATAATACATAATTTTTAATATTTATTTTTTCTCCTTGTGCACTGCAAAAAGCACTGGATCACTCTTGATGCGAGCTTTCCGACGTCGTTCAGCCAATCTCTTTTTAACCAACCGATCTTCTTTTGAATCTGCCATAATCACAGTTCTGAAACAAGATGAGAGGTGATGAGAAAGCTAAATAAACGATCTTATAATGTAAATAAATAGCTATTGATTGATTTCGGTGGTTTTAAAATTGATTTCGGTGCACCTATTTCCACCGAAAACACCGAAATCAATGGCACTGAAATCAAAATAATTGACAAAATCCTAGATATTTTCAAAAGTAACCCGAATTTTTTATATTAATCTCTTTTGTTGAAATCGAATACATAAAAGACATGCTTTTATTATAATTAAAAATTATTCATTCAAATAGTTGTGGATAAAAGGGATTCACCGAAATCAATTTTAAAGGTATACCAAGCCACCGAAAACGATTACGTACCTCAATAAAAGAGTGACACGGAGACACACAGGCGTGTTATCCTTACCACCGATGCGGCACGACTGACAGTTTGTATTACTCGAACAAATATTCTCGCAGCCACTAGAATACGGGTTATATGAACCGATCACTGCGCGCCACTGATATCAACTCTAAACGTCGGACGTGAAGACAACCAGTTGTAACTTGTCTACTAAGGCCTTTAAGACGTAGAAATATTATAAATTGAGTTAATATCTATCTAGGTGTTTATGAATACATGAAAAATAGCGACATGTATTGCAGAAAAAAAGATAATAAATAATTTCCGCCGCAATACGGGGCCGGACGCGGCACCGAGGTCAATATTTTGGAGGTTTTTATTTTTTTAAACTAAATTATATTTAATTTATATAAAAAACAACACAGGCCCCTCCTAATATTTTGATCTTACCTATTATAGAAAAAAATATCAAGTTGATAGTTATCCATTTTGTACTGGATTTCGACCCGGACACGCATATTTAAGCCTTCTGAGAATGACCGGTATGCCAAACCGATGTTTGACTGGCCTGTTGGTCTAGTGGTTAGTGACCCTAACTGCTATGCCGGAGGTCGTGGGTTCGATTCCCACCCAGGACAAATGTTTGTGTGATGAGCACGATCATTTGTTCTGTGTCTGGGTGTAATTTATCTATAATATGTATGTATTTAGAAATATATAAGTATGTTTATCAGTTGTCTAGTACCCATAACACAAGCTCTGCTTAGCTTGGGACTAGATGGCGTTGTGTGATAGTTGTGGAATATTATTATTATTATTATTATTATGTTCTTGTGTTGTTAGTGTTCGTGGTAGAAACACGGATTATTAATTGTTTAAGTTACCCAATAAAATTTTAAAGAAAACTGTTATTTCAGTCTTTTTTTCGAACTTTAATGTTAGTGGTTCAAATGTCAAAAATCCCTTTATTAGGAAAATGGCAAATTTCTTTATTAATGCAAAGGTGACTTGGTTTATCGTTACTGTGACAAACGAAAACACTTTATTTGATGAATCCTTAAAGAAAATTTTAATTAATATCAATCAGGAGAAAAGTTATTGCAAAAATATATGTTGATCCCTAGACACTTTTGATGTGTGTATATACTTTATTGTACACCACAAAAATACATAACAAAAGAAAACATAATATACACTACAAAACATACAATGGGCGGCCTTATCGCTTTCCGCGATCTCTTCCAGGCAACCTTAGGATGGACAGTGATTTATTACGATATAAAATGGGGCTGTTGTTGGTGCAAATAGTAAATACCAACCTAAACAATATTAAACTAAAATAGATACATACATATCCTAAATAATAGATACATAAATACATACATACTAAATATTTAAGCAACGAAAATTAATGAAGACTAAAGATGTTTAATTTAACAGATAAGAGAACAAGATCACAACGACAAGTAATGTTCCTTTACGAGCCTTTTAAACATAGGTAACGACTGCGCGCGTTTAATTTGAACGGGCAATGCATTCCACAAACGAGCGGCCTGGACAGTAAAGGATTTGTCGAGGAAAGTTGTGGAATGCATAGGCATTTTGAGCTTCAAGTTATCAGATGACCTTAAAAATTTCGCGTGGGAGTCGCAAAGAAACTGGAAACGTTTCTTGAGATAAAGAGGGGTGGAAGGGGAAAAGAGCACATTATACAAAAGGGAAAGGATATGAGCATTCCGGCGAAGGCGAATTGGTAACCACTTGAGCTTGACACTCTCTGCCACAAGGAGACCTTTTCTCCCCGCAGTGATTCTGTCTGATTATGTTTATTACCTATGGACTGATACCTCTTCTAATATTGGTTATTCATATTTTTTTTGAGACATACTTTCATTTTTGAGGAAACTTGGTATGTAATGGTTGATAATCCACAGGTCAACCTAGGCAAGCGCGAATTAACCTGAACAACTGTCATTCTCACGGCTCCGACTTACAAGCCGTGAGAGCAACAGCAGCATTACTTTGTGTAATTTATTTCATCACCACTGCTTTGAAAATAGTGTCCTAGAACAAACATTTTCAAGCCATGTGACATCTACTAAACAGCACTAGACCCGCATGATGGGTCATAGTTACAACTAACATTGTCTCATAGAGAGGAGGTCTGTGCCCAGCAGTGGGGCCATTATAGCCTGATAAAGCCAAGTAAAACTTATGTACTAGGCCCTAGATACATAGCCTTAACTTGGCAAGAAGAGAACGCTAACCCCTAGTAACTAGGAGTTAGCGTTCTGTTCTTGTATTAAGCCTTTAAACATTGTGCAGGTTCCAAAGCCGTCGTGTGCGCCGATCAAGCTGTCACCGATATCGGTGTTGTATTACACGGACGACTCCAACGTGATCCTGCGCAAGTACAAGAACATGGTGGTCAAGAGCTGCGGCTGCCACTGATGGTGATGGCCAACAAATGTATTCAACAAAACACTAGTCTCTTAACATTACGCTTCTGATACTCGGTTTATGAATTGAGAATGTGAACGTGAGAGCTTGTCAAACTTTACTCACTGAAAACGGGATTTATTATATTTTACAATGTTTCCTGTTTGTTTTACGTTAATGTTACGAAGCGCGGGCGAAGCGCTAGAGTTCCCACAATATTCCGTTTTTTTTTTTGGAATTTACTGATAACACAAACATGTAGGTGCATAATAATATGTCTCTACATTTCCATTGAACGACTATTACGAATTTAATGGTATTAAATGAACTAAGAGTTTTAGTTTATGATTTTAATGATTGTTTAATAACATATAGGTTACGGTCGCGGATTATATATTGTTCAACATAAAGGCTTATGTTGAACAATATATAATCCGCAATCCGTAATTTCCGCAAAAATCCGTAATCCGTAATTTTGCAATTTGCAGGTCCGTTTCAGGCGAAACGGACCTGCAATTTGCAAAAAACGTAAGAATATTTCACTGGCTTCCTTAGCATTCAAATCAACTTACCCTATCGCAGTCCATTGCTGGATTTCAGCCTCATACTTGAAATGATTCCTTTACACAATTTCATACCTCATGGCAGGCTTATCCATTTCGCAGAATGCATTGAAGGAATCAACCTATGTAATGCCGAAGAAGAGTTTGAAAAGTGCTCAATTAAACTTTCTCATTTTCACAATTCGGGTGTAAGTAAATTAAGATGAAGCTGTAATTTACTCAGTAATTAATGTAAGTTTGTGTATTAATTTTAATAATAAAAAAAGGAAAAATCTTACGAGCCCCATCTTGCAATTTCTTTTTTTATGATATTTACGTAGCTGAGCTTATTTTTTATTATAGTCACAAATCTAAAGGTACTAATATTAAAGCTGAAGAGTTTGTTTGTTTGTTTGAACACGCTAATCTCAGGAACTCCTAAACTCATCGTTTGTGTTCCTTATTATTATTATTCCATTGAAATTCTTAATTTACAACATTTTATCATTGAAATTAATAAGTACACTCCAAACTAGGGGAGTAGGTACTTATTAATAATGAATTTCACAATTTTAAAACCAGCTATTATACAATCTAGTGAGGCGTGTATTGGTTGACTTTAGCACTGGCTATTATTTTGTCATTTACTTTTTGTACAATATTAATAAAAAATAAATAGCATAGTACGTTACATCACGCGTGTAAATCCCAGAGGGTTGAGCAGGGGTGTGCACTATTACTATTATAGTACATACACATTTGGTCAGTTTAATTAAGTCTTGTATAGGGGGCTATTAATAAAGTATTTAATTATGAGTGATTTAAAGGACCGACACTTGTATCTTTTTATCTATGTAGGTCACTGAGACAGTTGAAAGAGTAACCCTCGTAAGCCGTGCAATAAGCCCTTCGTTTTATTCGGAAACAAAATTTACATTTTTATAACTGAAACATTCATTAGTTTGTTCAAGCAAGAAATCGGAATGTCTTGTTTTTTTGTAGCACTGTTTTCATCCAAAAGATTTTTCTCATTTGAATTAATTTGAAGAAATGACATTTCTTTTTTGTATAAACGTTTGAACTGATAGGTACTCGAAGGTCCCACGTACGGAACATCGAGATCAATAATTGCATGTTTATATGCATTGACTAAGTATCGATTTCCGTGAGTACAATTTAAAATTGTGACCAATGACGCTCTACTTCTCTTGTTTAGTATCCAGAGTGTGTGCCAAAAGATGGCCAGGAGGTTGCATAAAGATGTTTTTTAACTTACTTTTAAGGTGTGCTTCTCATAATAACGAATTACATCATTATATGTCTTGACCAATGGTGAGACGACTAGTTTTCTTGATCGAAAAAAGAACCTCCGTCTATAATCTCCGTCCCAAGGAAATGATTTTAATTTGTTATGTCTAAGTACAGCAATGTCTGATTCTTTTCTTAAATGTTATATGTAATTTTTGATTAATATTTTTACGTGATTAAGTATGTAATCTATAGAGCAAAACTAAGTTCAGTTAAATGCTAGCTAGCTTTACAGATGCAGACTTTGCAGATTAAAAAAAAATATTATTGCGTTAACTCTATCAGTCTGTTTACTAATGCATCGCTCCAAGTATAAGTACTAGGAACTTTGTGTTTGCACTGAATCATTTAACTGATAGGAATACTTATAAAAAGTTATGTATTGTAGTGTTGCAAGTTAACTTTATGCATTGATAGGATTACGTGTGCTCGACGTAAGATAATATTGCACATCGCGAAGGCAAATGAAACGTCAGACTTTCGTTGTTAAACATTTACCCTAGTTGAAGTGCACTTCTAACTGAAGAGTCAAGCTGAGGTTTACAATCATGACATAAAGTGGAATATTAAAGATAAACAGACTCTTACATTTCCTTTGGTGAAGTGCCAATCTTCAGGAGTGCGTCAGAAAGGTTGTGACGCGCGTTTCTGTTGATTTTAATATTACAATGTGCAGTTGGTTTAATAGCCCAAGAATCTTTTCATAAACGACAGCTGTTTTTCTAATTTTCTTTCATAATGTTGGTAAACTTACTTGGTTACCATGTTATAAACTTTGAAACCCGCTTTGGCTAAGTAATTTATGTGCCAATCGAATAAGTCAGTTTTTGTAATGAATATTTACACTTTTTAGTAATTATTATTATGTACAATTTTATATGAATTTAAGAAATATAAGCTGTAAAATTTTATAAATAAAGAAGTTTACTTTTTTAAACTAGATTTTTATTAATGATTCTCGTCTAACTCACGCTTTTATCAGATCGAAATCCTAAGTAAAGTCCAAAGATTCATAACCTTGCAGTCCTAGACAACTAGTCTATTTACATAGCTAACCACTACCAACTGTCTTAGGTAAACCCACGAATCATATCTCATCCACCTTTTTATAGATGATACGGGCTATAAACAAAGAGAAAATGATCGCCAAGTCGAAAACGCCTGAAAAAGCTATTGGTCCATGTAGACGCTAATGAAGGGCGATCTTCCGGTCTCCCTGAAGCGCAAACTCATTGACATGTGCATTCTGCGAGTCCTAACCTACGGTGCTCAGACATGGTCCTTGTCCTTGGAGTACCTATGCCAAAGGGCAATGGAGCGCAGCATTTTGGGTGTCAAAATTCAAGACAGGATTCACAAAGAAAAAACACCACGCTGCGCTCCAAAACGGGCATAGTAGACGTTGGCAAGAAGGCTGCTAGGTTAAAGTGGGATTGGGCGGATTACGTCAGCCGCATGCATAGGTAATGACCGCTGGGCAAAAGCCTCCACACTATGGTTGCCGGAAGACAGACAGCGCCACCGAGGTCAGCCAAGAAAGAGATGGCGTGATGATCTAGACGCGTACCACGAGGGCTGGTTCGAGGCGGCACAGGAAAAGAGCTCTTGGATGGAATTGGGGGAGGCCTTTGCCCAGCAGTGGGACAGTGCAGGTAAATAATAATAATAAAAAAACGAACCCTTAACGAAGCTGTCAGTCAAGCTTTCTGTTATTCTGTACATCAAACTAACTCTGTATAAAAATTATTGCATACTACGAGTAATACCGATTACCACACAACTTTTCAGACTCACAGCCTCTTTCAGATTTCCTCTTATGTACTCAAGTCTTATTTTATCTATTCACGTAACACTACGAATTCCGCTTAGGAATCTCATCTCAGCCACATGCAAATGTGCAAGACAGTAGATCTAACCCAAGCTATTCGATAGAGCTCAATGTAACGCTCTCAAAATATCATATTATCTCTTGCTCTGGTGAAGGAAAAGATCGTGAGGGAACTAGCATCCCGTTCGGGACTGCGGGTTGTTCGAAAGAGTGTTTTAATTAGTAGAACCTATATACCGCTCTGCCCTGAACGGGATGAGTCATTTGATGATTTCCCAACCCAACCAACTAGCATGCCTGAGAGATATTTCTCTTGTGCCAATTTATCCTTTGAATACTCCAAAACTAAATATGTACTTATTATTTCTCATATCGAGCAGGAATTTGTTTACTAACAGAAAAGGTATCGAGTAGATAACCGGACGCACAAGTGGTTAAATGGTTTTTCATTTTTAACACAGAAAAACCACTTCCGGTCAGTTAGGCATGGGAATTTAGGTCAAGTTGAAAACAGGTAGGTAAAGCTGAAAATTTCCAATAGACGATTTGGTATCACCCTGTTCATCATTCGACTTAGGATGTTGATACTCGATGTAGAGTGTTGTGAAACGATATAATTATAATTATTACAATAAATTTAGGAAACCTTAAACGGGAATGAGGTCAAAATATTTATCGAAAACCTGAAATGATTGGTTTTGCAAAGCTTATCGATGACATAATGATACCGACACAATTCATTGTAACCTAGTTTAAAGTGGATTTGGTACAGATATAACGGCTCTTTTTGTTTCGACAATACGAATAAGCCGTCGAAAGCTTATTATGCAGTGAATGCCTAAATTATATAACGTTTTCATGTATTACAAACTGCTCGACAAAGACGTCCTTAGTAGGTAACTGAGCTTAATTAATTTATTCATTTAGGTATATCGTCCATTACGCTACTTTGCGTGTGATGCTTGAATTGATAAAATGTGCATCAAGTAGATCCTTTATTATGGTCGCTTTATACGAACTCGTGCAGAATTTATTGTAGTTCTTTGTTACGTGTAGCGCGTGTAGGGCCCGTAAGAACTTACGTGCACTACAAATGTATCATAAGTTGTTATCATTTCATCATTACCTACTTTCAGCTGAAATTACACCAGTTATCAATAAAATATCAATGATACAAATAGAATATTTGTTTACAATTTACACTTTAAATTCTAGGTATACAATCAGTCGTTTCATGTTTTTATCGGCAGATATCTGATAAACATTTGAGTCGACGTCTTTGTACAATATTATGTACGCGTGACTCGCGACGCGGACACGATTTGTATTCCCGAGGAGTATACCGTTTTACAACAATATTATAGGCTATTAGCTCCTTGTTTTCCTAAGTTAAAGTATGAATAGTGTGAGTACAGTGGTCTGTAGTGATTTGTATTTGGTCATTCAGTGTTGTGCGTGCTCGATTGTTTCGAGACTGGATTTCGAAAAATAAAAAGAAACCGCAAGTACACCAAAAGCTCCGGGCCGCGTCACTGCGGACCGCGACGGACGCACGTCAAGGGCGCAGCAGCCTCCACCGGCCGGCGCTGATCATAGCAAGCCGCGAAGCCGCATCATTGCGCCGCCGACGCTTTGCCACAACACACGGTTCGCACGTCTGCCTGCGAAAATAAACAATGTTCTGCACGCCGATCGACACTCACCACCTGTTGTGAACATTTGTATGTGGATGTTGGTACCGGTGCCACGAGCTCCGGGTTTTTTAATAACAATGTGGCTACTAATTGTCGTGAGTGCAATTGTCCACACCAGTGCCGATGTCATCCAGGAAGCCCAGGAGTTTCATAAGTGTTGTCCGAAGAGTCAAAGTTTAGTAAAAGTGTCCGATGGTGAAGACTTTGAAGCTTCCTACCAGTGTATAGACCGCGAAAGTGCTCAGAACAGTTATAACTTAAGTATTACTCCCCTTTTTGTTGGAGAAAATGTACCGGTGCAGCACGGCATTCCTGAAGAGTGTGATGAATTACAAATGGTACAGATGACATCGTCAGAACTAGATAATCGGTTGCATGCTTTAGATAGCTGCTACGACCGGCTCGTGCTAGAAGTTGTAAACGGCACACTGAAACCAATCATTCCTGAAGTTGTAGGTTTAAACTGTATTAAAAATGAAACTTTGAAGACAACGAGAGACAGCCTGATTGTACATCACTATCGTAAATGCTGCCCGGCAGGACAGAGTTACGATAGTATTTTCCATTTGTGTAGAGAAACGGACGTGAACAATTCAGAAGATTGGCTATTAAAGCGGTTGAAAATGAAAGATGATGACATTTATGAAGTTGATACCGGGTTGAATTGTAAAACAAATGAGGCTGGTATGGAGTTGAAAGAGCAATTCTTTTCAATTGAAGTAGATGGAAGTAATCTGAAGACTTTAAGTAAAAAAGGAGATGGTGGTGGTGATGCACCGGCTGGAGAGTGGTGCGTGGACCGGGAGTACTACAGTGACGAGCTGGTGGCGCGCGTGTGCTCCCGGGATTGCTCTGAGTACGGCGCCTTCTGCGTGAGGAAGTGCTGCCCCATCGGATACCACTATAAGCCTCGCCGCTGTGGCAGCTTCGTTAGCAAGTGCACGGCAAACCATGATGACGTCTTTTTTAACATATCAGACTATCTGGAGCCTTTGCAAAATAAAGATGAAGAATTAACAGGTAAGTTATTTGATAATGTCGCATTCTCCTTCCCACATATAGTGACGAACTATTAAATATGTTCATGTCGTCGTAAAAATATTAGGAAGCCAGCAAGGTGGGAGCGGGGGTGACTGCCCAAGTTGCGACAGACGCAACTCGTAAAGGCTATAAATTTAATTCACCTTAAAATAAAATCAAATTGTATCAAAAATGAACAAATAAAAATGTTGTCCATCACTTATCAGTATTCCGAATCCACCATCACCCTAACCACAACTGTGGCCATAAATGTTGATTATAAGTAGGGACTTAGGTACCCAATTTAAAAACATGATAGCAGTCTATGTCTGAAATAAATGATATTACATTTTATGTCATTAGATATTACTTTCCCACATACTGTAAGAGCTAATTGGAAACAAAGCATAACGTTTACAAACAAATTGAGGTTGTTGTGACATCACCCAGCTGATAGTTCAAACCCACCTGTTATTTATTTATCTACGAATTACAAAGTGGAGAAATGTATCAATGACTAATACTAAGATACAATCCCATCCAGTATCCGTTTCTACACTTCGCGATCAATTTCATGCTTGAACACTCTAGATTTGCCATTTAAATCACACTCATGATATCACTGCGTTTCAAGCCCAACGAGACAGATTGAATAAACCCATAATCGTTTACATCCATCCCAGTCCCCCCTGCATACAATGATATAACCACTGTTCGGATTTTCGCCCTCACGAGTTGTGATCAAAAAAATTGTATCTGTTTCCTAAAGTAAACGCACAACAAACTATTTTGAGGGCAATTACTAAATCTATGACAAGATTGTTCCCGTTTACTAAGCCACTCATTAGAGATAATGTCTCTCTATCGATCATTCATTATCTTTATTGCTTTGCAGAAAAAAATAACCCAAATAGAATATTGCTGGAAATCTTCATAAAATCAATTGCATAATATTTCTGGTCTTGCTGTTACTCCAAAGAGTTCCCCATACAAAAAACCCATTGTATATGTGCCATCATTGGTGTTAGGTTCATGGAAGCGGAAAACAAAGATTCACAAAGAGGCAATGACTACAGGTTAACCGTCCGTTTGGAAAGACACAATAACATTTTTTATGCTTTTAGATGTCCTCGGGATTCGCACTGACTTGCTCTGCCCAGAGGGTCGAGTGGTGCTGAACAAGTCTGTGGAGCGGGACCATCACCGGTTAACTTCCGATGGGCGACTCGTCTCGCCCATCAGCATCGGCGATTCCTACTGTTTCGAAGCCTTCGACAGCCGCAACTGCCCTGATGGCAATATCTTCGTCACCGCCGTTAACTGTTTCGTAAAGGGGCCAGAAGAGTTGAAGAACTTCCAAATGTCCTTCATCGTAAGTGCTCATTCATCACGATTATTACACACGATTTTCCTGATTTCATATCTTCAAAAGAAAAATTGATGATAGATTCCTGAACTTGTTGAGATTATGTGATGGAAATAGTTGTTTTTTGTGAATGCGATACATTTTTTAAAAGTTTGTTTAGATTGGTCTGCGAGTCAATAGATCACACAGATGGATTGATTCGTTGCTGATAAACAAACGATCAGTGACTAAGACGTATCATGCTTTCGGGAAATTACTTAACAAGCGATTATTACATTTGTAAAAATAGATTGCGTTTACACAACGCCTACAGTTCTTAGTAAGTAGGTAAGTTATTGTTATTGGTGTCACCACTTCCTCACTCTGACGCAGCCGTTAAGGTAAACGTCCCGACTTTCCCAGAGTTTATAAGTCCATGTTTAGGTTAGTATCGGGATGTGGGCCATGAGGGAACCATCGTACAGAAACATAAACAAAGGAGGTGAGGATTCGGCCCGTGACGTCATTGCTCAGCGGGTAATCATAACCCTCCGTAAATTTCTCTGTTCACACATTGTAATATGATAGGAATTGACAGATTGGGGAGCTAATGTTATGTTAAATTAAGCTTGAAAACATTATTACTATCAGGGACCCGGTCAGTATTTTTGAGTTAGTAAAATGTCCAAGGGAATATCTTTTAATTTAAATAATTGAAACCTGAAAAGGCGTGTAGGGACAGTTATTTCAATTACATTTTGCGCAACGCTCTAATTTAGCTCCAGTCTGACATCTATGGTTGAAATAACCAGCTGCTGAATAATTTAGCTTCTGATCAGAATCTACGTAGTTTGGATGCACCTACATAGTACATACTAGTCATTCAAATTAATTGCGTCTCCGTGGTTTCTTATTTTAGACGGTATGTCGAGGAGTACACACTTGATTTTTTTGTTGAGTATTTGTTTAAGTGATTTACACCTAAAATCTAATATTGGCGATGACGTTAAACTTCGAGAATAATGTGCCCATTATTTGGGAAATTTCTAAATGACCTCAAACCATTATCTTTAAAGTCAGGTATGTTGTTTGTTGATCAGCAGACGTCAATCTATTACTCCTTAGTTTAATGCAACATTTTTCAATTTTATACGTAACTAGTAAATATAATTAAAAACAACATTTTCCGAAGGCGTGTAAAGGTAGGCCTACATTTTCACAGTCAGGTTTAAAGATCCACTCAATAGGCAGCGAGTCTATTGCCTGTAACTAGGACAAGGAAATTATTGTTGGAAAAACTCAATAACAACTAATAGAATAGACGCAAACAATGTCCTTAACAGACGTTTGACAAGTCCAACGAAGCGGCCCAGTGGCTCTTCTCCATCTCAAAGTCATAAAAGACTGGCAGATTATAAATTCAGACACTCTAATTTTAAAACCATCACAACATCGAAGCTTCCAAAGCAGCAGTTACCTTCTGGATATTAAGATTAAGTTCGTATTTCCGTGACAGCTGATCTGCATCTCGTGCGTCTGCCTGGCGCTGACGCTGGTGGTGTACATGTCGCTGCCGGAACTGCGCAACCTGCACGGCCGCACGCTTATCTGCCACGTCAGCATGATGCTGCTAGCCTGCAGCTGCCTCGCGCGAGTGCAGTACAGCCAGGTGCCCAATGACACCACCTGCACTGTTCTCGGTAAGTCTTACATTTTTAACATTTAAGAAAGTAGTAGTTTCTTCAGAAACCAAAAAGTCAACGTACCTAGTTGAAGTTAAGGCATTATGGAAGAATTGAATATGATGAACAAATAAAATACACCGAAAATAATTATAAGTTAAACTATCTACTTGGGGAAACACTGTTAGCAGACTTGCCTTAAGTTTAAGTTATACAGGGTGGTGCCGACAATACGACAATAACCTACCTAAATGCCCATTTTTTATTTCTGTGTTAGGATTTATTTAATAGTTTAAAAATCTTCCTATGAAATAGAACTACCAGTGGTTTCATTTATTGTCGTAATGTTGGCACCACCCTGTGTACAAAATACACGCACCTCTGATTTTTCATGCGGTGAATCCGCATATTGTGAATGTGATGACTGGCCTGTTGGTCTAGTGGTTAGTGACCCTAACTGCTATGCCGGAGGTCGTGGGTTCGATTCCCACCCAGGACAAATGTTTGTGTGATGAGCACGATCATTTGTTCTGTGTCTGGGTGTAATTTATCTATAATATGTATGTATTTAGAAATATATAAGTATGTTTATCAGTTGTCTAGTACCCATAACACAAGCTCTGCTTAGCTTGGGACTAGATGGCGTTGTGTGATAGTTGTGGAATATTATTATTATTTAGGGAAAACATGTTCTGTTTCATAGCTCGTTGGCTAGTTTAAGCTACGTTAACGGGCCTTAGCCAAAGTCAGCGTAGCGTGTGATTATTATTATTATTATTATTATTATTATTATATTATTAATTATCACTTTTCCTTCAACGAATTGAAGGAAAACATTATGAGGAAACCAGCATGCTTGAGTATGGCATATGAACCCAAGTCAGAGGCCCATGGGCGTCATTCAAATTATTTTTGTGTTGTTGCTAACTGACAACATCAGAGAAACACCGAGCTTCTAATCGCCAGGCCTACCTTTTCGTCAGACACACAATTAAATCTATCACAATATAGGAAATATAGAAAGTATCAGTCACGCGAATAAAACAATAAAGTGGATGAACGATTGGATTCATTTTATGATCAGAATAAAGGGGTTATTCGGACCTAATTCACTTTGTCTCCAGTAAAGAACAGTTTGGGGTTAAAAGCCTATAAACTGTTTTATGACGGAACAATCTTCCCTCTTGTACTAAAGAAAATTTATTGCGTGTGTAAACAAAGTGCATTTTATAATAAACTAAGAAAAAACTGGTTCACTTCCTGAAAATTATCATCTTTTGATGGCGCGCAAACTCTTTACTTGATTTTACCGTGGGATGGTTTTCATTGTTATACTCAAAAGGAATATTAATAAACGAAACGATAACTTATATTATGTTTCGATGAATGATAGATATGAATGAACTCGGTCTGTTTTGAATTAGCTTTATCTCGTAAGTACTTGATAACATCTGGCTGCAATATACCTAAATCGAAGATAGTGTGGCGACCTTATCTAAATCATATTTTAAAGTGTATTATTAAAAACTAGCTGACCCACGCAACTTCGTCTGCGTCACTTAAATATAGCTTATAACCTTTCTCGATATATCGACTATCCGACATAAATTAAGCTAAATAGTAACAAACAAAAAATCTTATCTTTCTTCTTTATTATAATATGTAGTTTAGAATTTTAGATGGTTTAGATTAGCTTAGATTATATGTATTAAAGTGTGAATTACTATAGGTAGCTCTTACTGTTAAATACATAATTATACGATAACACTCTGTAAAAACATTATGATGCAGTAAATATTTTGAATTTGAATTTCCCGGAAAGAATCTCCCTACATTGCGACGCGCGAATTATTTTGCCGCGCGGATATTTTTACATTGCGATATCTTCTAAGATATTTGTTTAAACTGTTTAGAGTAAAGGGCACAAATATTCTATATTAAATTTTCTTTCTAACAAACACATTTATTTAGATATAGGTTAATACCATATGGGTTAAATAAGCTTCGCAAAAAATAATTATTTTTAACCTAACAGTTTAATAGTAAAAAAAGGTTACAGTGAGTCAATCTTAAAAGATAGATATAATATGCTGTCGCGGACTTTTTTTTAGAAATTTTAAAGAGGAACAATTCCTTCATACATGATATTTGCGTAACTTAAACCGTTTTCGCAGCGCACGCAGCGGAAGCTCTCAAAAAGGAAATACCTTTTCCCGTTTTTGTAACATTTTTCATTTATGCTCCGCTCCTATTAGCCATAGCGTGATGTTATATAGCCTATAGCCTTCCTCGATAAATGGACTATCCAACACAAAAAGAATTTTAAAATTCCAACCAGCAGTTCCTGAGTTTACCGCGTTCAAACAAACAAACAAACTCTTCAGCTTTATAATATTAGTATAGATATAATGCTGCAGATATAATGCACTTGCATGTAGTTAATTAATACACGATCATTTTGCACGAAAGTTACGTAAACTGCTATATTTACTCTGGACTACACAGTATCCAAATGTTGAGATTGGCACGCTGCACAAATGTTATTATACAAATGATTCTCCTCTAATTGCTCTATACGTTTGTATTTATTACATACAATAGAACAATAACATGATATCGATCTAATATTCCCCAACACTGACATGTAGCATATTAAAGATTGTCATATTTTTGTGACGATCTCTTTTCAAACAGTTTCCGCTTCAAATCAGTTTTCAATAACGAGGTAGAACTAAATCTGTTGTTGGGATTCCTGGAATATATGGTAATTTCACCACATTTATACATTGCCTTCATCTAATGTTATCTGAAACGTAAAGTATCATAATACTCCATTATTCATGTTTCTAGTAACAGACTATGTTTAATGTTAATAGTAAAGGATTGGTAATAGTATACCTAGTTAAATGCGCTTCAACAAATTACGAAGTCTCGGTACCAGTATGCAACCCTGAGGGACTCCATTTATTCAATACCACTAACTGCCCTCAACTTGTCAAGAATCGATTTAATGAAACACTTTTATATTATTAAATTCCCGGGAGTTTGGCATCGGTTTTTGAATTAATCGAGTGCCTGTGTGCGTTATAGTAATTATTAGTACATTAGCACTAAAACCTTTGAATTGGTCCATACTTTCAGCATATGGTTAGTATTTCGTAGGCCATTAAGAGATCAGCAGGTTTAATGACACACCTTCATAACAAACTGCTCTAGTTTTGTTGTCATCCTTATATTTATTTAGTCAAAGGATTTGACAAGTTATTTCCAATTTATTAATAGCGATCACCAACGGGTATATTCAGCAGTTTTTAAGCTGTTTGAAATCACAAGTGTTTAGAAGTAGACACTTACAGACTAATTGATGATTCACACGATTTGATTCACAATTTATTCTGTAATACTTGGCGAGCATATTTAACGGTTTGGAAGCTGTTAAGTTATTTATAGTTAATTGTTCTCGCTCTTCTTTGAATTTAATTCTATCATCACTGCAGTTATGTACTAAGTGATTGATTCATTCAAAAATGTCCAAATTTTGTCATTAAATGTGTGAATCTGCGATCATTTGAGCTAAAGTATATAAATTGCAGGCAAAACTCTTAATCAGTCACAACTACTTTTGACCGTCAAAACTATTATTAGGTGGTTTCTGTTTTATTTCTCTATAAATTATAATAACCTAAATGTCGTTTGGAAACTTATTAGGTTTGTTAGGTTTTTTTTTGACCCTTTGGATAACCTTGTACGATATCTAACATTTATTTCATTAGAATAAACGCGTTTTAACGCATTATGGGTTTTGACTGAAACCAGTCAAAAGTAGTTTTGACTGATTAAGAGTTTTGCCTGCAACATGTATATTATCTGTGGCAAAAGTAAGGTATGCTCAATATAAATATTATGCTGTAGTTTAGTTCTTCAAAATAACATACCTGTGTTATCAAGTAAAGATTTGTTTACGTCATCGAAGAAATAATTTGCCTAAACATCTAGTCTAAATTGAGCCTAAGTATGGAGCTCGTGAGTCAGTCAGTACCCTTTGTTTTTATTATAAGCATAAGGTTTATGTTTTATTAGCTCTCACTGAAGTGGTATTTTATGATGTTTTAAATCTGCATCAACATCATCTTCCTGCACTTCACAAACCCATAGAACAAAATAATGAAACCAAGTAAATTCACTTTATAATTTTAAAATGTTTTATCCGTTTCGGCACAAGCGTCATTGAATCTATTTTGTCAAGATATTACAAAGCATAATCTAAAACTAAATAATGCCTGTGATTAGATTGATCAGTCTCTATTTTTTTAATTCAGTGTCTGCTATAAAAATCCTCTACGACTGCTTTATGCACAGTTTTTAAATGTAGCTATGGGTTGTGCTTGTGATTAATGAACGTTAACGTAGCAGCACTGCTACGTAAGTGAGATAATTTGAGAAGCGGAGTAGTTCAGTAGGAACGTTGCCAGTCATAGTTGATCCATGACATGATCGCTCTTTGTTTGCACAGGGTACGGGATCTACTTCGGCTTCGTGGCCGCGTTCGCCTGGCTCAACGTCATGTGCTTCGACATCTGGTGGACATTTGGGTAAGTTTGGTTAAGAATCAACACAAACATTTAGACTGGCTACAATGCAAATGACGTGTGAAGTGAAGATGCCTACATTATGTGTATCATCATGTACGTCGACTCGACAGTTATGCACATCTACCGCTTAGCCAACCCAGTTCAACAGGCTATTGGCCCTGTTACCATCACTTTGAGGATGATCACACGCATCTGTAGTGTTATTACAATTGTAAATGCTAAACAAATAATTTCCTGTGATCGAAAACTCCACTTCGCACTCCTAATTTCAGATTGAGTACACATCGCGGGCCCAGATAGCGGGAGTTTGTTTATATCATAACGTTCAGGAAAATATTCGGCCGTGTAATGCGCCAGACACTGCGATGCATTCAGTCTTGAACTATATTCCGAAGTGTTTCAAAATCAAGTTCACTCGCTTTTGTAATTAGCCAAAACTTTGTTTCACACAATCAAAGCTCATATTTTCGAAGCTTGACAGCTTTTTATTGAAACTTTCGTAGTTCAATGAATGAAGATGTTTATGCTTCAAAATAGTTCAAATGTTGAAATTATTTATTCGTAAAATTGAAGTTCTTAAAAATACGAATACTAAATTGAATTATTGGGTTGTGATAACAAGTCAATCGGACAGCCTACACAACCGGATTTTACGGATGCGTAATGCTGCTATCTGTGCTAGCCGCGGTTTGGCTGGGAATGCTGGGATATAGGCGCTTCGCCTGGGCTGTCGTGACTAACGGCTTGTTTATCATGAATACGTACAAACACTCGTTTCCAAACTATTAAGATTTAATGCTTACGTTTACAAAGAAATGTTACCAACAAATCATATCTATCATAATTAAAATTTAATCATTTCCATTTGGCTTGGAGTGTTGCTCGCAGTCGTTTGTCGCAATGTGGGTAAATGTTTGTTTTGTCTTAGTTATCGATGAGTTTACACACCGGCTCTTTGATATTTGCACATGGCAAGAATCCCCGGGGCCGGGTTAAGACGTTTAAAATAAATATACAAATATAACAAATACCGCAATGATCTAATATAAGTTAAACAATATTATATTTTTAGCAAATTATTGTTATGCTTAGATTTATGTATTAATCATTCGTAGGTACATTTTGTTCGATAAGCGCATTTACGTAATACGGTTTTAGGATGTGATAATGATACATAGGTAATATGTTATTATCTCGAGAGGATGTGTAAAAGTTACTGAATACATTAGTGGACGCCAATTCGTGTTTTATTCCGAGTAACAATGTTATGATCGCTTCTGGATTAAGCTATCGCGTTGGCGGCCTTTACAAATATTCGGCACGTTGACGGAAAATGGGAAATAATCAAGATAACCTAGATATTTAATACCTCAACATTTTATACGGATATTTATTAATAATTAGAATCCAATGCTTCGGTTAAGAAAGGCATCATCGTGAGGAAACCAAACCAGAGAGATATATCTCGATGGCTGTAAAGCCAAATCAGAGGCCCGGGCAGCATAACAATTCTGACACCAGATGAGGCACTAACGATACAATAGAAAGAACAATAACTATTTTTTCGACATTGTTACTAAAACCAACTTTTCACTAGCCAAGTAGCCACCTCACACTACATTGAGCATGCAATATAGCTATACTCGTATAAATCAGACTGTATCCGTTGGGAAACCCTGTTGTTGTTTAAAACTTCAGCCGACGTGCCTGACTGAGTGTGGACCTATTCAATAGACAGACGATATGGGATAAGGAATCCCTTATCACTTAATCCCTTATTTATCCCCCTTCCCTTATTTCATCACCACTGCTCTTAAAACTCTCTGCTGACTCTGCATGTTCTTGCCCTATTTTAGATAAAGCTGACCATTTAAAATACCTATAGGTGTCACCATTGACTCCAATCTAAATTTCCGTAAACATATCGAGTTACTATGTACTAGAGTGCGCAAACTAATATATGTTTTTAAGAATTTACGGAATATAGCCGATTATAAATTAATAAAACAGATTTATTTGGCTTTGTGTCAGTCTATTCTAACCTATTGTATAACATCCTGGGGTGGCGCGGGAATTTCAATTCTGCTCCCTCTAGAACGAGCTCAAAGAGCAATTCTAAAGGTTGCTACCTTCCGTTCTTTCAGATTCCCTACACACCAGCTTTACAAAGCATGTAAAGTACTCACGGTACGGCAATTATTTGTTCTTCATTTAATACTACACCAGCATGCTACACTTCCCTATGACCCAGTTCCTTCCGATAGGAGAAGGAAGGACCTGGTTTGTACAAAGCCTCAAACTAAGCATGAGTTTGCTGAGCGATTTGAAGTATTTTTAGGACCTTTTCTGTATAATAGACTCAACAAGACACTAAACTTCTATAGCTTAAGCTATAAAAAATGTATTGTCATGATATCCGAACATTTGGCGTTACTCAATTACACAGACACAGAAAAACTTCTAGAAGTTGCCGTTTGATTATGTTTTACTTTGTATCTAATAATTGTACATTTATATAGTTAAGCTAGTTTTAGTGTTTTTATTTTTTTGTGTCATTTTGATATTTTGTTCCTTTAGTTGTTATTAGATTTATTTTATTTAGTAATTTTATTGTATTAATTAAATTATGCGACGTAAAGTGATGGCCTGAAACACAGGTTTAAATAAACCTATATCGGGCAGGTCGGGCGTATATTCTTAAAACGGTGAAGGAAAACATCGTGAGGAAAGCGGCATGTCTTAGAACCAAGAATTCGAATATATGTGACATCTACCAACCCGCACTGGGCCCGCGTGGTAGATTATGGCCCATCCCTCTCATAGAAGAGGCCTGAGTCCCTGCAGTGGGAACATTATAGGCTGATGATGATGATGATGAAGTGATAAGGAAATAGGTTCGGTAGGTCTGACTTTTAGAGTCCCAGACTAGGCGTAGGATAGCAAATTAATTTATATGTTCTGGAACGGTTGTTTACAGAACAGGTTTATTAGTTTCCCAGTTCTGTGAAAATCTAGCAAGTAGGGCAAAAAATAGTTCCTTGAATTGTTTTGCGAATCATTCGTTCAGCAATTACATATATTAATTATGTCTGCACGTTTCCAACGTTTGTAGTATTTTCTTTTCTGAAAATCATGAAGGTTTCAGTATTTTCAAGATCAGGAACCTGATACGTAAGTAGAAAGTATATGTAGTAGTATTTAAATTTTTATTTACAACATTTAAAAACTACTATTTACAGAACTAAGATAATAATAAAATATATACAAGTATCAAAAAGGGGAGTAATTACAGGGCGTCAAAAAATTCGTCCACACCGCTGTCAACAGGAAAAGTGCCCAGAAGGCTGGCAGCATTGCCACGTTGGATGGCAATGCTGATTCTTTGCCCAAAAAATATTCCAGCCCTCTGGTCACGTGAAGAGTCGACCAACCGCTTGGCAATTTCCTGATAAATTAAGTGGGCACTCGGACCCCATGGCCCCAGTGTTTCAACCCCAAACGGCTCAAACACATAACTACTAATTAAGTTATTGTATTTGCGCCGTTTGAGGTTTTCAGCACCTGCAGCAGCCGCCCCAGCACAGCTCACCGTGCTAGGAAGATGGGATGGCGCGAGGGTGTCGACACAGGTTGCATCCCACACCAAAGGCCTACCCAACTTCCATGGCATTATGGTCATACCATCTGGTCTCTTCCCATCGACGCGTGCCAACCCATTGGGTTCCAAAATAGCTGGCACACCGGCGGTAGCCAGAGCACGTCGGATAAGATCATTAATGCTGGCGTGTCGCGCTATCCGACCTGCGCTCTTACTGCAAGAAAGGCCATGGTGTCCGAGGCCGTCGACTGCTTCACCACACTGACAGCGATGTGGAGCCCCACATGGAGCACCCAATCGCAGTTATTTAAATAAGTACACTCACTTTATGTATACATTTTAAGAAAGACTTCATAGAGTCGCATTAAAACAATGCATGAAAAATCCAAGCCAGACAGACAGTGCAATGGCTCGGATTTTTGTGTCTTATTGTACATGTTTTTCCTCAAAAAAATTAATGCGAATATGAAAACATTAGCTTTTAAAATATGATTGATGAGTAAGTAAGTAATTACGATTATCACCATCGCTATCGTTCTGAGGATTTAAGAGGCTACGCTAAAGCTACTTAAAAATGAGTTCTAAAGTACTTATAAATCCACCTAGAATTAGTTTTAAGTACCTGGGGTTAGTTTTGTAGGCAACATAATCAGCCACTGTTATTTTTAAAACTCTCCTTTTTTCGCATTAAGATAATGAATCTTTGAATGCAATAATCATCAAAAGCTTCTGGGCTATAAGATATGATACCTAACGACGTTTTTATTTCATTTTATTCTACAAATGAAACACGCAATTCAATCATATTTATTACGTAGTACCTAATATGTTAACAAATATGTTCTACACCCAACAATTTATTTGCAAAAACAGAACATATAATACAATATATAATTTTCTGCCAACTTTCAGCGCATTTTCACAAAGTTGCGAAAATTGGACATGTTTCACCATGACACAAATATCTGACAACATTATGATACGAGTATTATAGTAGTAAATACAGCTCGCGACACAAAAGCTACGACAATTTTGTAGAATTTCAACTAATTAGGCTTTATTACAGGGTATGTTAAGCTTAATTTGATGGTTTCTAATGTGGGATTGGGAAAACCAAGCGTGCAGGTGACAATTAGGCCGCGTTAATGAAAACCGACAGGATAGAAAAACGCACTTTATGTGTCGACTCCGTGTGGGTGGGGCTTAATTAAGACGCGTCACCGACCACTCCAACACAATACCGCGAATAATTACAATATAGAATAAAAATAACACAAACTTTATTAAAAACCAACTGAGATGGTCGTGTAAAGTGTACCTTTTTAATTAGGGTACTGTTTCCTTATCTTGCCGAGAAAAACTCTGTGGGTGATCTTGAACTTACTACTACTTTGATTAACCCATAGATATGATTTACAGGAAAACTAAACGAAATTCTTGTGACTATCATAAAACAGTTTTTGGGAAATAAACAAATTCTTGCTGCCACCGAAATGTGGTTGGTGGAATGTCGTTTACAATACGTGATTTTGTGATATTTAGATCTGAACTTTGGATGGATGATCCAAAGTTCAGATCTCAGATACGGAACCTTCAGCGAGCAAGTTCAACTCGCTCTCCATCATATTTTATTTTAAATATGGTTGAGTAAGATAACATTCTTAAACCATACGTATGGTAAATGTTAACACGTCACAGTGTTGTTTACAATTTCATAGTTCAGCTGAAGTATACATGATTACACGATTAGAAGCACACCCCGGGTATCTGTGCGCTATAATGAACTTATTATGTTCGTAGCTTTAGTTATCTTTGGCTTAATTTTTATCTGAAGCCGGGTGCTTGTTATCGTATGTTTTGTCACAGTACTTTATCCTCGTGATTAGCCAGTCAATCCCCATGACCCGGCCGACTTAATGGGAGCAGTAAAAACCAATAAAGACCCCATAGGTACGCGCTATTAGCTCACGTCAGGGCCGTTACGACTTCCATGTTTGCGGTAGTCGCCATAAAAGTAATGGGCCTAGGAGCATTATTATTTTTTCAATAAAATGACTGTGTCTAGTTACTTACTGATCTCTACATGTCTATCAAATCTGTGGCAATGTTTGAATGTGCTCATTACATAAATAGGTATTTTTTTACTGACATTGTTTAAAATACAATGTCAGTTAAGAGTTCTCCGTAATAGATGTGATCTTTTGAGTATTACTGAGACATTGCAAAAAAACTTAAGTGTGTTTGTCGATGTATTAGCCTATGTAAATGAGTACACGCTTGTTTCTTTGTAAAGGAATATCACGTAAATTGATGAGTTAATTTGATCAGAAGTATAGCTAGTAGCTAGTTACTTGAGTAGGTTACGGCAGTTTTAGTTAAATTTTGAATTACTATCATACACTAAATATCTTAATATTCTAAATGCGTGTTTGAGGATTTCTACGAAACTTCACATACAGGTAGATAAAAATCCTACGTAAGATTTTTATCTGGGTAGTATGTAGTATTCCTTTAGGATAATTCACGCGCTCCTAGATGAAACCTTGTGAAAAAAGTTTTTTTTTTAAATAAATATTCACAAGTATCTCAATATTGTCCCCACCAGGAGCGTCCGCACAGTGCAGCCGATGCGCAAGGCAGACGCGGAGCTGCGGCGGTTCCTGTGGTACTCGCTGTACGCCTGGAGCACGGCCATCCTGCTCACCCTCGTCATGTTCCTCTTCGATAAGTACCCCGTCGCCGAAGCCCTCGACGCCAACATGGGAGCTGGCATTTGCTGGTTTGGTTCAGGTAAAGCAATTTTTAATGACTAAAGAAGATATCATTTTGTACGTATGAATTTTGGGTCTTCTTTTTGGTCTAGTGGCCGCAAGCGCGACTGCTGAGAATGAAGTCCTGGGACAAATTCTCAGGTCGGGCAAAGTGTTATTAGGTTTTTCTATCAGGATTCTGTAGCTACGGATTTGTGCCCTGTTGATGGCATTAGGCTCGCCCCGTATTACGTCGGACTTAAACATAACTGGCGTAATATGGGAGTACTGCAATTATATCTCTGCCTTACCTTACGGGAAGCTCAGGCGTGACGTTGTCCGTAACGTAAGATGTTTCGTCTGTGCCAGTAGTAGTAAAATAACACGTCCGACTGTGTCCCCACACAGTCAGGCGTGTTATTTTATGCATGTCCATCATCAACCTCTTGGTAACAAACGATAAGTTTTGGCCACGGACAGTCTATCTATACAATCATGTTGATTATGGGGCTCTGGTTATGCATGACGTATTTAAAAAAAATCTGTACATTCTACGTATACTTATTTTTACGTAGGTTGGGTTTTACATAATCTAACCAAAAATGTGTACTTTCCATCGACACATCACATTTCTTGCAATATAAACTCATTACGAAATCACTCTAGCCAACGTAAGTATACTTGTTTCCCGTAATCCCAGTTTATATTTAATTTGTTAGTTTGTACATAAACAATCTAAATATCAGAGATTTTTAATAAAAGTGTTTTTAAGAAACATGGACGTCGTAGTATAAATATTATAATAACTACGCACGCGCATATATCACAGACAATATTGAACATTTGGTTATAATAAGATTTACAAAAGCTTAAATAAAGACATGTGGAAGATGTGTAGACGTGAATTTATTTTATGTGTCAATTATTATAGTCAAGTGTTGAAGAAATATTTTGAAGATGTATTACTCGTTTCTCAAACAGATTTAGGAAGCTTTTGCTTGCAGAAATACGTGACTCATAGAGAAATATATAAGTATAAAATATTGTGAGCATTTCTTTCATAAGATTGTTTCGTAGCTGATAAACGTGTAGTTTCAGTAAACGCCCGCGCTTTTAAAGTAAACTCCCGGTCTAGTTCTGCGTACAATAAAATCAATAAACAAACCTATAACGTCATTTTTCTTAAAACTACACAGTTTTCACGAATCACGTTTTTGCATTCATTTATCACCTTGATGTCTATATGAAAATTACAATTCTCATGCATTGTCTGAGCCACGATCCGGACAGATTTGTGATTATTTTCGTCGGAGTAATGACTACAACAGCTACGCTACAACGCCTACAACTCATCCTTTATGAAGATTCCTGAAATATAGTTTTGTGTAAATATACAAGCAAGGATAATGTTGACCGTGGCCATGAGTATGACCACATAATGTATGTTTTCCATGTAGGTGGGTTGCATGCTGTACCTAAAGAAATAAACACAAGTCATGCATATGTAATATTTCTAATTTACTTCGTATTGTAATGGCAAGTGGAATTAAAATGTCACTTACAACTCGCTCAATGTTTTAATAGTGATAGAAATCAGAAATGACTACCTATATGGAAAATACTTTTGAATGTAAGTAGGTGATTCTTCTCCATAAATAATTATGAATGATAGTTCAATAAAATGAAAACAACACGGTCTTGGTTTACGGCAGGGATGCACAGACTTATTGAGACCAAGGGCCACTTGGGCAAATGATGAACTAATGGCGGGCCACCAGCTAAACTAAAAATATAAAAATTGCCTTAAATTTACAAAATGTTTAAAAATTACACTTCGTTTCAACAACAATTCATAGACATAGAGATATTTTGTTTTACGAAGTATGCCTGAAGCTTCAGACAAGAGGCAACTAAAATGCAAAAGCGAGCGAAGCGAGCTCGAAAGTTTATGGCCTTCACCTATTTAACTTACTTTTATACAAGTTTATGGCCTTCACCTATTTAACTTACTTTTACTAGTAACGTATTCAAGGATTGGGCACCTAGAAAACGCAGCGGTAAGTGCGAGTGTAGCGGCCTAGAAATTTTTAGTGGCATGCGGCAGACCGAAATATTTACGTAGGACTAGTTCGAAAAACCGCCCCAGGGCAGCGGCTTAAAGTAAGGAAAATACACCACTGCTTGGTTGTCCTTATTTTTGCAACATAGTCCCGATTACAATAGTCATTATAGGATTTGATAACCATGACTTGATCTGTAAGGCCTACTAAAAACGCCAAATCACACAACCAATCAGGATTTTTGAGTTGCACGAACATAATTATCTGAGTACGCATCATGCACCTGCACAGCTAAACCGCTTAGTAATGCGCGTGATTCAAATTGCCTAATATTTTTTGTAAACCTCAGCTATACTTTTCTTCAAATGCACGAGGGAATATTTTTGCTGGCGGGCCACGGCCACTGACATATGACTGGCGGGCCGCGGTCTGTTTACAGCGTTAACATAACAAAAACCCCGTCACCTGAAGTTCATTGTTCAACTGAACGCTCCAGTGACTTTTGATTCCTCGTGCCGTACAGGTGCTAAATGAATGTCTTGTTTGACACGTAATAGCAAAAAACCCAATATAATCTTAAGGAATGGAATAATGTATTAGATCCTGAGTGTAGCTATGTTAAAGCTACAATATTTTTTTAGCTTAAAAAAAGTGGGTGCGTTTACAAACATTCAAACTCACATACACAAAAACCCAGACCCGGAGAACAACTATTTGTGGGCCATACAAATATTGTTCCGTGCAGGGATTGAACCCGCGACACGAAGTGCAGAAGTTCAGTCACGGAAAACTACTGAACGGATTTGAATGGACTTTAGCATACAGATAGTTTATGACCTCGATTAACACATAGAATACTTTTTATTCTGTTAATATTGTGGCGACTAGCGACATCTATCGCAACACCTGCGTACTAATAACGATCGACAGAAATCCTACATCGCGCTATCAACATTATCCGCGACATAAGCCTATATAGGAGTTCCCGACTTACAACTGTCGGGCAGTTAGCCCGCCGGACACAACACCCGTCCGGTCGGAGGATCCTCCCTTTTCAACGGGGGATGAGGAACTTTACACCCTGTTCCTCATTCCCTCACTGGTGACCCCGAGCATGAACGTCAGCGCAGCCTTCGTGCAAGCACTTCATACGTCGTCATCACTTCCCCTTCGCCTTCGAGCAGCGAGTCATACCGTCAGCCAGCAGCCACCACGGCTTCATGGGGTATCCTGACCACCAGCATGCAGCGGAAGCGCATTCCTGGTCATCACCCCCAGCCTCATCAGCAACCTTGGCACAGCACACTGCACTTCGGCCGGTCAGCAAGCAGAGACGCCCTTCTCTCCTGGTCGACGCAGCAGCCAGCCACTACGCAGCACTGCACACTCCGACTCACTGGAGCATACGCAGCATCACCCCGACTCACTGGGGCATCACGGCAAGCACTGCATCACTGCGACTCACTGGAGCTAATATGCAGCATCACCCCGACCCACTGGGGTATCACCGCAGACAGTTCCGACTCACCGTGAACTATGCGGCATCCGGTTCCGGTTCCGACTCACTGGAACCTTCCACTGGCTGACAAGCGCCAAGACTTAACCTACTGCTTTCGACCTCCGGTCTCGGAGGGGAGTGATGTGATGTGGCGACTAGCGACATCTATCGCAACACCTGCGTACTAACAACGATCGACAGAAATCCTACATCGCGCTATCAACATTATCCGCGACATAAGCCTATATAGGAGTTCCCGACTTCCCAACTGTCGGGCAGTTAGCCCGCCGGACACAACACCCGTCCGGTCGGAGGATCCTCCCTTTTCAATGGAGGATGAGGAACTTTACACCCTGTTCCTCATACCCCCAAAATATGATCCCTTTTTTATTTTTTGAAGGTTGGGACATCATCAAATGACTCTTCCCGCTCTGGGTAGAGCGGTAGGGAGTATCAGACTTCTACTGACTAAAAACCACCCATGTACCTTCTTAGCCCTGTATACCGAGGCCCTGGTATCTCTTTACCAACTCTCTACCAACCCGCAACCCGACTGGATAGTACGATCCCTTGGGACAAAAACAGAAAACCACTCGGTCGAAGTCACAGGAATAAGCTTAATACAATCGACGAGGGATTGTATTAAGCACAAATATTTGAACGCTTACAAAATAGGGCGACTAGACGACGTGTGTGTGACCCGCCTCATAATAATTGGTACACATATTGTCTAATTGACAAAGACGTCTAAATGTATGGAGGTGTTGATTCACTTGTCTTCGATAAAGTTAACAGGGAAAACGTAACGGGTCATCGGGGAAGACTGTAATTTAATATCAATAGAGGTGTTGGCAAGTCATTTAGCAATGCTAGCAAGCGATTTTATAACTGGTAGGTAAGGATATAGAGAAGAGATAACTTGCTTTATTGGACCACAGTACCATAACAGTACAGTCACAATAAATCACTTTACTTACTGAACCAAGCCCAGCAATTGCGTATCTTTTAATGACAGTGGATATTACTGGATATTCATATAGTGTTTATCAAATAACTGTCAAATGGTGAGTTTTTAAGAAAATAATGTACCAAACCATAACCAATTTACAGTTAATTTAAGGACACTTTAGGTTAGCCACTGTCATTAAAAGATACGCAATAGCCCTGCTGAGCTAAACGATTTACAAGACCTATAAAAGCGCAGAGGTCACTTTGACTGCATGTTTTGGGGTATAGGGACAAAAACAAAATAACTAAAACGTCATAACAAATAGGTACTGACAAGTTATCAGTGTGTTTTCAGACCATACCTAATTGGACACTTCCCAACAAAAATATCCAAAAATTTTGCGGTTGAAAACAATTAAAACTATTGTTCAGAAAACAACCTAATCATTCTGATTACGTTGTTTCATGACGTAACTTTTAGTTCCTACAATAACTAATGAATAATAAACAGTCAAAGCCTTTTGTGAACATACTTTTTGTGCTGAACTTCAATTGCTCTTTATCATGTCAATCTCAATTCGATTTGGTTTACCTATAATTTTAATGCCGGGCTCCTATAGAAGTGTCTATGAACAGATCTTTTTACTGTAGGTACGTTACTTGTATACCAGCCATTAAATTTTATATGGGTTTACTACAAACGATCCGATGGCCTATCCTAAAAGCTTCTAGAGATCATTTTTGTAACGTTATCTATAAAAGAAAAGGTTACAAACGTGTTAGATTCAATTCGAAGCTTTTAGCATTGGCATGATCAATGCTGATCAAAGAAGCTAATATAAAATGCTTACCAGTAATATCAATTTGGTAACGGAAAAGGTCACGGACCTGTTAATTTCAAATAATAACTGCTAATTCAAAAGGTTAGAAATTAGAATGAGGTTTGATCATTTCGGGTACACACGGCTACACATCAAGCTATACAAAACCGGTTAATCTTGGCCTCTCTTTACTAGATCTTTTCGCACAATGAACGATCAGATTATACTGGTTTTGTATAGCTTGATGTGTAGCCGTGTGTACATAGAGACGAACTGGACTAGTTCGGGAATGTTGTCTGCGTGATATTATGAGTTACATAATACATATATTGACGATCACTTATATGGAATTGAAAATATTTATTTTGTGATTTCAGCGTCTTTGTGCTAAGAAATGACCTAGCTTCAGTTCGCTTATTTATGTTTACAGCTCAGAACGCAGGGTCAGACTGGCCGCATTACATATTCTTCGTGATCCCCTTGGGGCTGGTGACTTGCACCAACTTCGTACTGTGGGTCCTGACCACTCGCCACTGCGCGAGGGTCAAGTCAGAGGTGCACCGTCTGCAGGCAGGCTCCGTCGGAGACCGCGCAAAGCGGCGCTTCCGTGTCGACAGAGCAAAGTGAGTTTATTGACATTTACTTATTTTTCTGTACTTCAAACTTTTTCTCTGTATTTTTATGTTGTTACCGTTACTAAACGGTAAGTACTTCGGTATTTTGTGGACATAAATGAAGTCATTGATGACAATAATCCTAGGTAGTTTATTTGCGCATCGGTGAGACAGTTATGGTCCAGTGGTTTTTCAAATAGACTCACGGAATTACCCAGGCCCTGCAGTCTCTACACTAATAACGACGCTACGAATGTCGTTAAGCCGAGAAATCGTAAACTTTCTTTAATAGATTTTCAACCTTATGCTGTTGAAATAAAGCTGAAAATCTATTACAGAAAGTTTACGATTTCTCGACTTAACGACATTCGTAGAGTCGTTGTTAGTGTAGAGACTGCAGGCCCAGTACTAATTGGGTTGTGGAGGTCAGAGTCACTCCACGTTACAATACTGGTATTCAACTGTACCTATGCAGTTAAACTGAAGCTGACTCCAGCAAAGTTTGGAAAAGGCTAGGAGATGATGATTAACACCTTATAAGGAACATGAAGCATTGAACACCAGAATGATGTGATTTGCATGTGACTCCGATAAACATATCAGTTCATTTCTTACTGCAAAGTGGCAATCAAAAGAAAACCCACCAGGTTTATTTATATCCAAGCCAGCTAACAATTTCAAGCTATTCGTCACCGTGTACAGAAACCGTGAGATGTTTTCAGTATCCGTAAATACCTACTTTCAGTGTTTGTTTGGGTTTCTACCGGTAAGCTGTTTAAACTATAAACATATATTTTATGGATAACTTCATTGTTATATTTTTGCTTGATTGAGGTTTCCGGAGATTTAAATTGAATTGTCTGGATAAATATAGATATAGAAATTGTCATTTAATAGGTATTCAATAAAACAAGTATAGGTTCATATTGAATGAGGATGTTATGTATTTAGTCGTGTTTATGTTTAATAAATGAGTACGTTCTTTATTAATGAATGGAGTAGACGTCTGTGTGACATCACGAAGGGCAATTACCCGCCTCGTTGAGTAATCACTCGGTGTAACTTAGTAGGATTGCTTCAGCATGATTGACACGTTCGCAGTCTTTAACAGAGTATTCACGACTATTTACTGTCGCTCATTCTTTCTCAGATTCGAACTCAACCTCAAAGGATTTCATTTAGACCACCACAGGCCCAGGCACAAGAACGTCAAAAAAAAAAAATCAAAGAGATGAAGCTACTGTCAGTCCCAGTAACAAGGCAACTTGTGAAATAGCTTCGAAATTCAAACGGTGTCAAATTCGCGATCTCATCGAGATCGAGAATAAATATTCTAATTCTCCTTTTTTAAAGTCGGTTAATGGTCTCGTTAAGTATGTTAGTGAACTTTATACAGAACTATAGTCACATAGCAGAAGAGCACAGTACCCTTAATACATTTTTATCACCTAATCCGTAATTCCGCTTCCAAAACCGACCATCGATACAAGATAAATCCTTGACTCATCGTTTTAAGGGAAGTGCGCACATTAGATAAAATTTTATCATGGGCCAATTTGGTAAATCATTGTATCTACACATTAGCTACAAACTATCAGCACAGATTACTTAATAATATTAGCTGTTATCATATAAGTGCACTTTTCCAAGTAGCTTTTTAGATGTTACCCGTTAATTGTTCTATAATAATTCTATTAATTGTATACTAGACGATGTCACCAGCATTTTTTTTGTTATAACCATGTCCATGGGTTTGACAAGAATTTAATGACCCAAGGGAGATAGTGACTTCGTTATAAAACGTTTTATAATGAAGTAGGTACCTTTTATGTAATTAATGATAAGTACTTAGTTTTTATTATGTCGCGAAACATTATCTGGTTTGACCTTTTCGTTATTATATTAAAATATAACGCAATGGAGTTACGCACTAGATAAAAATATTAGGTATATGGAACACCGGCCTTTCGATTTTATTTGTCCTATAATGTTATATATAGGAAGTTTGTGAAACCAGACACTTGGTGCATACAAAAAAAATGCGCAGTAGGTAATACCTAATTACTTGCTAAATAGGACAATTTTCCCAGATATATATTTTTCTACAGTATTCACAAATGATTTTGTTAATTATTGCAACACTCAATGTTTAAAATGTTCTATGTAATGCAATTGCAATGGCAATTTTAAGCACTAAACACTCATTTTAATATTAGACTGTAAGCTTTCTGAACAACTAATATTCCAATTAAAGTAGGGGTGGGTGTACTAATGGGTGCACCTTTGTCTAACCCCGAAGGGATTAAAGACGTGGTGATAGGCTATGCTAAAGTTGTAAGGAAATCAGAACCAGGAGTGCGATTCACTAAGGCACAACATCTTTACAACCAAGAAATCATCGTTGAAACACGCTGTTTTCGGCTGTGTTTCAACGATGATTTCTTGGTTGTAAAGATGTTGTGCCTTAGTGAATCGCACTCCAGATGTCAATCTTCAACGTTAAACATGATGTTTGTATTAGTCTAGTTGTCCTATTTTTTGAACACCTCGTATATCTAGCCAATCTAACTTTCGCTATAATTTCATTAACTATTATCTATATAATACGGCCATATTATTTTTGTGACGTAAACACATACGTATAGGAAGGCAATTAATTAGCCCGACTTGCAATAGTGAACGGTTTCGGTAGGCACAATGGACGCGGATGTTATTTGAAGTTTTTTTCCTCTATGTGCTGTTATTGTGTTTTGCCTAGGTACTGAATACGAGGTCGGTTTTCCCTAAGAACAGGTAAATGATATAAAAAAAAACCAGGAAACCAGGAGACTCAGGGAAAGGGAATGCATTGCATGTATGTATGCAAGTCATGTCCTTGCGATCAATATTTAATTTTCCTTCTTTCTTTCTGCAGCGACCGACTGAGATCATTTAACGTATCAGTACTTAACTTCCTGTAATGGGCCTTGTTTATAATTGTTTAAGCATACCTAGGATTGTTGTTTAACTTTAAAATGCTTTGTATAAGGCCTCCAGCTCTCTCTTTGTCAGTCACCTTTACCACTGGCAAACCACTCGGGAAGACAGGCTTAACTGTTGTATCCAGTTGTAAAAAAGGCTTTGAATTATTTGGCATGAAAACGTGGTGGTTTATAAGATCTTGTCTCATTCAAAACATGTTTTGTATTGATACAGACCAGTTATTGATAATACAGGTCCTATGCGTGGCCGCTATTTTGAAAAAAGAAAGGTGGAAGTTTGGCAAGCGCTGTAAACAAAAATCTTCCAACACTTTTGATTGTGCTAAGTACGATACTTTGCTCACTAGGATGGTGTTCATTCAATTTTCATTACCAACCGAACGATACCTACTTACCCCTGAAAACAGGTGACTTGTTGTCAACACGAATATAATTATAATTAGAATATTTTGCAAGCACGTGTTAATTTTTCAGTTTTCTGTGGTTACAAAGAAAAATCCGTTAAACAATGTTTTTTAAATGATTTCAAGGAGAAATTCACAACAGGTAGGCCTGTTGTGGAATTTCTCAGTAGTAGCCCGTAGTAGTAGTATGGACTTGCGCCCATTTGATGGCGATAGGCTCGCCCGAAATGTGGGTTTCGGGATCAGGGGGCCAATTCTCGGTTTTAGAGATGGTGTCGAACTCGAGAAAAATTTCTAATGACGTCATTTTTTCGAGAAATTTTAAAAGTTGCTATTCTGGGGATGTCGAATTCGACATTTGTCGAAGGCTAACGTTAGAGTTCATCTCGAGTGCTTCTGAGCAGTAGAGATGTCATGTCGATTACATAGATACGTCATTTCTGAGTGAATTTATTGAGTTTTGGATTGTACACTGTGTTTTCTTTTCTTTAGTTTTTAAATAAAATACGCCTTGGCATCTCATACTGGAAATTCGATTTATACTCTTTGATTTGTGAATTGTGTTTTCTTGAAACGACGACCTTCGCGCAGATAACAGACGCTGTAATTTGTGTACCTACGATTGGACTTGAAACTACTGAAAGATGGACGAGTTTATTAGCATTTTTACCTCGGAGTTGTTGGAAAGTGGCGAGCAACTGGCCAATACACGGCGACAACAGCTATCCCGCCGTCGATATTTACGACTTGATCGAAACAGAAGTCATTAAAAACTTCAGACTAAATAAAGATTTAATAAGGGTTCTAATACTTAGATCTATTGGCTCCAGTAATTCAAAATACCACTAAAATAGACCTGAAAACGAAGGTAAATAATTGTTTGCTTCATAATTTTATTAGTCACTGACAGACAGTCAGCTGTCAAACTGATTATTTTTACACTAAACGTTTCGTTTTACTTTGGCTTTGCACGGGACTTATTCAAAAATATATAAATGATGTCCTAATTTTAAGTGTTTCTCATAATTATGTTTACTTGTTTGTTTGTGAAACCAATAAATACTTTTTCTTTCTTTCTTTCTTTCTTTTATACTTAAATAGTTAGGTTTAGTCAGCGTTTTAAAACAAAATCATTCATTCACTCATAGCTACCTAAAACGGAACGCGCGATTCTTCATAATGGTAACATTAGCTTCACTCGAATCGACATTTTCGTGACATTTATTTCTATTTTGACTGAGAATACGGAATTCTGCTCAATTCGAAATTTTTTGGTAGAGATAGAGATATTTTTGATAGACATAGAGATAGACTTACGAACTCGAACTCGAGATAAATGTCGAAAATTGAGAATTGGCCCCCAGTACACTTCTGAATACCTCTGATGGGATTAATATCCGGATATTACGTTGTATGTTACCCATTTGGCGTGTCTAATACCACGAAAGCAACAGAAGTCCTAATCACACATAATTATGAATTTCAATGACAGGCAATTAATCCATAATACTTAATTGATAATTCGTAATTTACATGCAGTACGGCCTAATTCGAAGCTATAAAATTATTTAGTAGTTATTATTATATATGATTTTAACGTTACCGATACCACTTAAAGAACTATAAAACTAGAACCATTTTAGGAGTATGATATCAGCTCGGTGACTAGCGTTTTTAATGGGTTTCCTGTACAATTGTCTTGTGATAGAATGTTAAACAGAACATATTACAAAATCACGCCTGTAGGTAGGTAATCCCCGAAGGTTTAGATGAGTGCAGTGCACCCTCAGTTCGCCAGGGTCTAATAGGAGGCAAGCGTATTACAGACTACCAACTGGGCACGAATCAAGACTTAGTTTTTATGTTTTTTTTTTTTTTAAATTATTTTTTATTTGAAATGGGCTTACTCTTGTACTCACCTTGCCCTAAGGTGCCTAAGGGCAGAGATGAAGTCAACGATGGAACGAGCTTACCCAGAAGAAGCTTATTTTCTCGCGACTTAAATAGATTGGGGTTATATGAACTCGGGAAAACCGACGCAGGCAGGGAAAAAACTGTAAAACACCTTAAGGTACTTTGATTTTAGGTAATGGAATGCCATATTTGTACCTGACCTGCGTGGATAGGTGGGTCTGAAACACCTACCATGACCGCAATATTAACATGAGTAATACTAGATATGGGGTTCAGTAATGAAGGAAAACACTAGCAACACATTCATTTATTATAATTTGCGTAATGTTTATTAAACATCAGTTTAATGTTGATGTCACTGACTGGACCTACATACCTACCATTGCGTGTTAGCATCACATAATATCACGCCTGTAATTCCAAAGGGTTAGGCAGAGGATTAGTACACCCACATTTCGCTCGTTATATATTATTGCAACCAACCGTTTAGGTACATGTTAGGTGGCTTCATATAAGTTAAATATCTGCCTTAGGTACCTACTAGGTCGGCTTAATACGTCAGATCTAAATCTATTAACAAACTGTGAGACCGATAAAGATCAAAAAGTGTTCGTTTGGACTCATGTAATCTACTAATTAATTTAGGAAATCTTTTAAACGATTTTCTCTTCATAAAAGTCAGTTCTAGCCTCTTGGTTTATTTGTCAAACTATACAGAGGCCCGAAGAGCTTGTGATAAGTTTTGCATTTGGCTAATCATATAGTTTCACTGTAATTGGGGGTTAGAGGTCACCTTGTATTCGTACCATGTGAAGTACTGACACGTACCATCGCCTGCAATAATGCATGGGGAGTTCAGAAAAAATACCGTGTGAAGCAAGAAATGACGCCACCTGGCGTAAATAAGTACTCGATTAGCAACATTGATTATATTGTTGATGCTACACTAACTAGAGGGCGCTCACGTTCTATAAAATGTTTATGTAGTTTATTTTTTCTGTTTAAACATTCAAATAATTTATACTTAATGAATTATTTCTAATAAATAAATTTATTCCTAACTACCTACTATGTTTGTTTAAATTGAATATTATTATCATTCTAAAACTATCTGATTTTAATTATCTATGTTTTAGTTTTCAAACTTGAGGGTAGGTCGAATATGAATTCATAAATAAATTAGTAGGTAGTAGAAATAATTAGATTGAAGATTTATGAGTTATGACTAAGCTCAATTGATTGTTCGATAAGTTTGTTTCGATTACCTCATTTTTAGCTCAGTTTTATTTAAATTTAGGTGAATTAACTTATTTCATCAAAATGAGTACACGTTGTAATATTGTTTTCGTTACAAGAGCTCAAATAACTGATTTGCAAAATCAAGGCAAAAACTTATCGATACTCGAAACTTGTCGACTTATATTATTAACGTAAGTAGTTTTGATTTCAAAATTTTTATAAGAAAAAAAAATGTTTTAATTACGACTATACCTACTACTTAATAAATAATCATTATTGCGTATTATATATTTCTGTTATATTGTTGCAGAGAAAAACAGTTGTTCTATTGGTACGACGATTTTAAGACGAGGGTTCTTTGCAACACCATCAAAGAACTAGTAGACCATGGCTCATAAACACATTACAGCGTCAAATCGTGTCATGAGAGTATGAAGAAAATGGATTCCTGCCGATGACCGACTATGCTGCTTTATATGACTCAAGTGTTGACAATGCCCGTCGTGCTCTTAAAAGTGAAGAGCTGCATTATAGGAGGCATGTTGTGAAACCCTGGCCCACAGAAAACCATAAAAGGGCAAGATTACAGTTCGCTTTGGATCATGTTCACTTTGATTTGAGTAATGTTTTTTCATCTTTACAGATGAAAAAACTTTTAAGTCCAGTGAACACGGACGCTTATGTTTGTGGTGCCGAAATAATACGTGATAAACAAGTGGTTATGTAGTGTCCAATATGCTGGTCATATTACAGTGAACGTGTGGGGATAGATAAGTGTTGCCGATCCAGGATTTATATTTCATAATACTTAAAAACAATATTACTTAACTTTAGTACTTATTATTTATATTAACTGGAGGCCGGGTTATTATAACCTATTACATGACTTACGTATTTTTAATAACTAAAAAAAACACAAACACACCAATTTTTTTTTTTACATTACAAGAACCTTTTCGTATGTTTTTGTGCAATTGTATAGCTATTATCCTACCTATTTAATTCTTATAACTTTTCACTTTTGTGATGAAATAATCCGGTCTCCTGTTTGTCTTTGTTGAGGTTAAAAAAGCTTCAATCCTCTTTCCGATTTTGGAAACGAATACTTAAGCTATGGCCTCAATAAGAAGTTTTATATAATATAATAATGTTGAACGATAATAAATGTCTGTTTTTGAATAATAAAGTGTAAGAAATAAACCTCTAAAAGTGTGATAGTGTCTTTTTGTTTGTCTCCGTTAATCCCTGTTGCTAACTGACTACTAACTCGAATATAATATTTTTGAATGCTATGCGCACTTATTAGCTTAATGAAAACATTCCTTATGGTTTCTTTTGTTTTTTTTATAACATTTAACTTCTCACTTAATCCAACCTAATACGTGTTTCCTAACTTCTTACTTACCTAACCTATTCCCAAGTCAAAGTCCATTTTTTTCTATATCTCAACAGAATAGATTACATTTAGTTAGGACTAAGTTATAAAAATCTACCTCCTTTTTATTTCACCTACAGGTGACACCGGGTAATCCGGATATTGTCATTGCGGAAAGTAAAAACTTTAAAGGTTTAATTTCTTATTATTATTTAAGTAGGAATTACAAATAAAATTGCTGTCAGGTAGAAACAGAAATAAAACTTATGCCACCTACAAGTGACACTGGGGATTGAAGAGTTTAATATCACAGTTGTGCAGAAACCAAACGCCATCTATTAGTTATTTTCGAAAATTTGATTTCTACCTTCACAGAAAAATAGGCCCTAAGGTACCCATGCACTTGTGTGGGCGACTGTACATACGTATAGCTAGACTAAACCTAACAAGGTGTGGAAATTTTGGCTTTTTTCGCTATAAGAGACGAATATAGACGATACGACGACAGACGGTCTGTAGAATTTTCAACGTAACGCTAAGCGTAGAGCGTTGAAATTCCAAGTGTTTAGTATTCATATTTAAATATTAATCACGAAAATAAGAATAATTACAGTTTCAATGTATGTGGTTTTTTTTAGCATTTCGCTGTTCAGCCTAGGAGGTTGGCTACTGCTTAATCGGACTTTTTTCCTTTGGATGCCTTGAATTTTACAAACTTACCCACTGTGTGGTACGAGCCGCAGCTTAGGGCGTGGGGGAGGACAGGAAGGGGGCAGGCTGGATCTGAGTGCTATCATTAATTAGTGGCTGATTTTGGGCTGCAGGCTCAGCCACACGGGCTGTCTCGCGCGATGCACGGGAAGGGCAGTGAAGGTTTGATAACGTGGGTCTAATATATAGTCAATGTATTCACAGGTACGTGTTGACGGGGAAACTATGGGTGGTGATGGGAGCCGGCTGGATCTCCGAGCTGCTGTCGACCATCGTGTCGCAGCCGTTGTGGCTGTGGAACATCATCGACCTCATCAACGAGCTCCAAGGAGTCTTTATCTTCCTTATACTAGTTATCAAACCCAAACTATATTACCTCATCAGAAAGAGGCTAGGTAAGGCAGTTATTAGTATTTTATGTAGTAATAGGCCCAAATTCGCTAAGAGTTTACTCGTAAAATTCATTTTATGGCAGCAGTACTTACGTCTGGAAGAAAACAAGTAGAAATCGATACAAATCCATTCCATGAGAATATGTAACAAAACAAAGAAATATAACATGAATTACCTTATTAGGAAACCATATTCTGTCATTAGGTTGTGATTAAATACATGTAAAAATTTAGAGCGTCGTAAAGATGATCTACGAATACGTGTTTCCCCTTATAATCAATCAATATACCAAGAACAATGAGCGCCGAATTTTATTTGTCATAATTTATTTTGAGTGTTAGTATGTAGTGATTGTGAACAGCTGTTATCTCTATGGACATTCACGGAACTGTTTGTCTCAAGGGGATGAGTCAGACTCGATAAAATATTAACTTTATATCGTCATTGTTTCAAAGTTTCACATGTGTGAGAGATTATTTTATTGTTTTCAGGTTGTTCAAGGATACCGATTGATACAAGTATATATTAGTGAAAATATTAATTTTTGAACGTTGTTTTGTCTCGTGTAATCTTCACTTTTCTATTAACTAGCAATGCCACTTTTAACGTGGTCTGCCTAGCTCGTTGTGTTGAATGATTCGCTTGATTAACTCACAAAGCTAACATTCCAAGTTAGATTAGGTATCTATATTAAGCATTGTTGACTTGTTGTAAATAATTAATTAATTAATTTAGATACCGTTATCTACTTAATACTAGTTTATGTCTGATGAATGTCCTTTCTAAGTGCACCCTCAATGTTGTCGTTAGGACATCTCTTGTCATGCGAGTTGTTTCAAATACATGGTGCTATAAAAATATATCAAATACTCATTACGAATAAATAGAAAATTGTCTTAGCGCTTAGATTATAACACCATGTACATGATATTACCTAATTTAAGTCTATGTTTATTAGGGTGGGTCATTAAACTTCGGAAAAACAGAAGCTGATCTCTTATAATTGTATATAAAAGACTCAGTCTCTTATCAGTGAGGACATTGAAAAAGAAAAAAGACAGTAGTCTCACAACCAAAGTGCCACATCGTCCCTTGTAAATAAAACCCGTTGGCTATATTTATTTTAAGTGTTATGAAAGCAATGATCGCACTTCATTCAAGAAGACTTTGTTTTAGTCTATGCTAGATTTTGAAGAGTCTTTTGGCCCACTCAATACGTGTGCTAGCTACTGGTGACTAATATTATACTAATACGACAGGGTTGGAGAAGCCAGACGCGCAGAAGAACGGTGCGTCGTCATCTGCACGCACATCTTCAACGTTCCTGTCTCGCGCGCTCAGCATTGACGAGCGCAACAACACACGGCTCTCCCTACAGAACAATGTCAAGCAACCCTAACTGAATACGATACACTCCATCCTTTCACAGCTATTGTTTTACCTCTGGCATTAGCAAGACCAACCTTATTGTTACGATGATAAAGATCAGTTTGAATTTGACAGTGACGCTAAGTCAGAGGCAATAAAGCACAAAGAGGCAAATAGCACTGTTCGTTTTAGCAGATACCTAGCGTAGTCTGTGGTTGACGCTGAGGCCGAAGCAAAAAAGCTACGAAAAAGTATGTTTATATAGGTAAAGCTTTTACTGCGACAATTTGTGAATTTCTTCAAAGGATATTTTTCTTTAAAATAATGTTAGTATTTTGAAAGATGTTGACAAAAAAAGTAATTGAATGATTTCCATATTTCCTTTTCTAAGGATTTTTTTGTTTAGGCAGGAATTAAAAATAATCTGCAGAGATAAATGAATAATGCTATCTGCATATACCTAAGTAGCCGAATTTCGGCCTCGGCTTAGGGTGTCTCCAACACAAGCTCTCAAAACAATAACACGCTTACAATGGCATGTTTTTGTTCGCATCCAAAATCATCACGTTCATTTAAATAACTTTTCAAAATTAAATATTTTAATATTGGTCTAGTCATAGAATAAGTGATTAATAAACTGTCATCATTCATTATGTTTAGTACTTACTTGAAATGTTTTTTTGAGCAATATTGCTTTGAATGAATGCTACGATCTAACATAATTTTGGACGAATGTCTATATTTTTTTAGTATTATTGTGGCTATGATGAGTTCATAGAGGCTGTTTACTATTGTTATAGAATGATTTATATTAGTTGCATTAGCAAACTGATTAGTTTTTCCTGAGTATTCAATGTTATTCTACTAGATTTTGTATAGGGGCGCGAAATGACAATACTTTTTTGATTCAACGGAAACCTAGAAGCAAAAATGAAGATTTTCAAAAACAAAAACATTACGACATTCGACAGACCGTGCTGTAATTTTCATCCATTTAGGCTATTTTATGCGACAAAAAAGGGGAACCATTCTATTGTTCACTTTTTGTGTCACTGTCTAATTTACATAATTATTTATATTGAGAAAATTAACATGCAATGAGATAGTCGAAGTACCGTGAAGTGATTGACAACCTGTGGGGTTACCATGACGTCTTAGAGCAGAATGGTTTTATTGTCATTCCAGTGTGGGAAAGTGCAGTGCTGTACATGGTGTCTAGCAACCATCTCTTTACTATTAATATCATAAACAATCAAACATGGTAAATATCCCGTTTATGATATTAATAGTGTCAGTGACCATGTCAGTTTAAAAACTTATAACCATCTCTTTGGCACACTGGAATAAGATTAAAACAATACTGCCTTAAGACTTCAAGGCTCAGGCGACTGGCAATTGCTGTAAAAGCGTTTCGTGTTTGAAGTTCCATAAATAAAGTTTTCGTTCAATCCCGTACATTTTAATTTTTTATTATCACTTAATTGTCTCGGTCACATAGGAAAAAACCTACTGCAAGTATTTTTTAAATTATGATCATGGAGAAAATATTTACGACTTATATAAATTATAGTCAACAGCTATAAATAGCAGTGCTATATAAATGTAAAGTTATTTACTTATTTAGCTATGTATTAATGTATAAACTGTAAGTAAATATATTTTTATCTCTTTTTTATCTTATTACGCTGGTACCTACTTAAGTACTTATTCTTTTAACTTTTTTGTTTTTAGCTCATTTGACAAAGTACTGTCTGTAGTCTGTGTGTCTTTAATTTTGTTTTGTGTAAGGTTACGTACACACTGCGAGATGGCTTGTTTAGCGTCTAGGGCACAGAGAGTAGGTACATTATAATACTGGTCTAGGAGGTATTGAGTCGCCTAGTAAGGAGCCTAAAATTTGCGAGCTCGGCCATTTCAAAGCGGCGCGCGGCACTACAAAGTAACAATTTGTTATGTTACAAGACAAAGCACTAAGCCAGCCACCTGTTAGTGCGTACGAAGCCTAAAAGTTTAATTGTATCTCTCGCAGCTACTTAAGTTAGAGAAATATGAATGCATAAAGTAACTTTAATTAATCGTAACAGTCGTTAGTATCGTATTTTCACAAACACTGCCGTACTATAGCAAATAATGTTACATCACTTTATTTTATCAATGCAAAGTATAGGTACTTATTTTTAATAATTTTAGAAAGCACAGTATTTCTTAGTTATTATCTAGCTTACCCGGCTTATGTTTTTCTGGGATCTAAACTTATGACTGAAACCTTAGACTGAAAAGTTGCAAATGGGCGCACCTGTAACAATTTACATTAGCAATGAAATTAAGTGTAGGTTCTACGTACAATATGAATATGAATTGATTGATGGATTAAAATAAATGAATATAATGTTACGTACAAAACAGGTGCCTTAATATGAAACCTTTAGGTTCAACCTGTGTTCCTATTGAACGTTAAAATTATTAGTAAACTTTAAAAAAAAAATGGTGCGATAAATATTAGATTGAAATTCACTCATACTCTAAACAACTTTTGCTACGGGACCAACTTTGAAGAATATTCTATTTCGTTAGTTAAGAGTTGATCGTACGCTATACTAGAAAGCTATCAAATTCGTATGGAGCTTTGAATTCCTGAAATATTTTATATGAATTAAAAATCACCCTGTAAACCGCTGTCCGAAGAGATTCTTTTCTGTCTTCATTAATTTGTTGATGTAATCTATTTTTAAACTTAGGTATGTGTAATCAAACCTCGTTGACCTTAGAATTAGTTTGTTCCAATTAGGTACGTAATAATATACCTATCAATAGTGCACAATGTATTTATAGTTTTAATATTGAGATAAGTTTAAATATAACGTTTGTAAAATAATACAATTATGAATGTATAATGCCTTCACGAATCTTTATTTTAAATTAGTAAGTATAAAAAGTGGATTAGGAAAAGACGAAAAAATAAAAACATTCTTCATTCCATTTCTATGGTTTTTAATTACTGTCCACATCTTCTTCACTGTAATCCACCCATTCTCTGTTACCCTATTAGAGTCTAAGAAGTTACAAATTAGATATTATGGTCTAAGGCTTAGACCTTTCCGTAGGGGCTGCGGGTTGTTCGCAAAAGATACCGCGGCCAAAAAAGGCTAAGAAGGAACATGGTGGTTTGTAATCAGTAGAAGTCTGATACTCCGTTTCACTCTGCCCAAGAGCGGGAGGGGTTATTTGATAATTTCACACACGCCAAAAAAAAAACCTATAATATCTAATTTTAAAAACTGCATGATAGAGATTGCTTTGATATTTCCTTGGGACGACATGAGATAGCACCATACCATTGTTCCCATTGCATTTTTCCTCGCTCTCTGACTTCTTTCACCCACTGACTGGTCAAGTTCATGAGTTCATGATTGAGTTGGTGACTGGCCTGTTGGTCTAGTGGTTAGTGACCCTAACTGCTATGCCGGAGGTCGTGGGTTCGATTCCCACCCAGGACAAATGTTTGTGTGATGAGCACGATCATTTGTTCTGTGTCTGGGTGTAATTTATCTATAATATGTATGTATTTAGAAATATATAAGTATGTTTATCAGTTGTCTAGTACCCATAACACAAGCTCTGCTTAGCTTGGGACTAGATGGCGTTGTGTGATAGTTGTGGAATATTATTATTATTATTATAAGTCATTGTGGTTTTTTCTTCAAAAGACTATCACAGACACTAATACGCATATTAGTCCTCATGTGAATTGACCGAGATTATGACCTTAAAACTTAGACTTTTAAGTTTGTTTAGGCTGTTTCTTCTCAGAGTGGTCAGGTAAGAAATACCGGCCTCATCTAGTTTTAAACAAAATGACGTGTTAAGGTGTTTGTAAAAGATTTGTGTTTGTATATAGCAAGTGATAATTGATGTTAATTTAGACATCAATTTATCACTACTATATTTATGAACAATAGGATTTTACTTCACAGGACGTATTTAAGTGTTTACAGTATGTGATTTAAGAGGTATAAGGGAAATATCGGGAACTCAAGACAAACAGTAAACATGGTAAATATCCCATTTTCAGTGATAATGATTATGTTAGGTGTGGCCAGGTGGTGTGGGCCACTAACACACAAGTCAACTGAATGAGTGTTGACCTCACAAATATTGGTTCGGTGTTCGAGGATCAAACCCGACCCTGACCTACAAAGAAAATCGGTTAACCGTATTTACCTTTACCATTCGATCTCATCTGTCCGTACAGTTTTTAAGATCTCTAAAAAAAATCATGTGGGTAATAACTATATGTTTTTTTTAGGATTCCGTACGAAAAAAAAAAAACGGAACCCCTATAAGATCACTTTCTTGTCCGTCTGTCTGTCTGTCTGTCAGATAAAGGGTGGTCCTTTATCTCCGAAACGGGTAGATATAGAAAGTCGAAATACCACAGATTTAAGGACCATGGTCGCTATTTGCTGTAAAAAAATTAAGATTTTAGGTCGACGCCATCAAAAGTTATGGCCGTAGAACTGAAACTGACTTTCATTTTTAACTTTTTTTATTTTTCATAACTTTTCCTTTATTCATGCTACAAGAGCTTGCTTTTCACCATATTTTATAATTCTGGGACCACGAGAAGTACCTACCCCGTAGATTTTTTAAATAACAAAAATCTAAACCTATAGGGCACTCCCGGTCATCCTAGAATTGTGAAATTTGGGGTGAAGCAAGCTCTTATAGCATAAATAAAGGAATAATTATAAAAAAAGTTAAAAACTCTCATACAAAACATAAAACCAATATAATTTGGTCCCTGAATCGTATGAGCGTCTATACAATCTAGAGGTCAAGTTTCATTGGCCCGTAGAAGAAATTGAATAAATAATTTAGCATACCGTAAAAATATAGATACAAAAAAATAATTGTAATTAATTAATACTCCTACTGTGTGTACGGAACCCTCGTTGTGCGAATTTCGCACTTGACTGGTTTTTTTTTAGTAGATGTAGGTTCCACAGCTTCAACCTCTTGAACCTATTAAAATAAAACTATTTTTCATCCCTTCAATTCGAAAAGTGTCGTTTTGTTCCTCTTTAAGTGCGAGCAAAGTAGCTCTTTTCTCCATTAGACTTTTTAGCGGGCAGTAATGAGATTTGAATTTAGAACATGAATCGTTCATTGAAATCGAACGCAAATTGTATTTTACTGGCTGTAAGTGTTGGCTGTACGGTGCGAGGAGACGCGTTAACTAAATTAAAAAAAAAAAACAAAAGCGCGTGATTTACTTCCCTGTTATAATAATCGGTACGGACTTTATTGTATTTTGTGCAAAAAAGATGAGTTCTACGTCGAGTTCTGAAAGTGATAGTGCATTAACTCCTGAAACAATAAAAATAGAAGCTAATAACGTCATACAAAACTTAATCCATACGAAATCCAGGGAGAAATATTTAAAGGCATACGACAATTTCTTAATATGGAGTAGAAGGTTGTTTAGTAACGTGTTGTCTTAATAAGGACGTAAAACTGGACACATATTCGTAATTAATATGTCTGATGGATTTAAACGTGTCGTCACTCTATTTTTATTAAATAATAATATTACAATTAAATATGAGGCGCCTTTTATTTTCTCATAGAGGGTGATGAAAAGTCGAGTGTATCACTCGGGTGCAAAATATATTTTGGGCTTGGGCGACGTACTTTGAATCCCTCGCTACGTTCAGGATTCTACTAAAGAATCCCTCACTACGTTCGGGATTCTACTCTAGAATCCCTCACTTCGCTCTGGATTCAAAAAAGCGCCCTCGCCGTAAAAATATTATTTTGCTCCCTTATGATACAATCTACTATTTTCATCCCTTCAATTCGAAAAGTGTCGTTTTGTTCCTCTTTAAGTGCGAGCAAAGTAGCTCTTTTCTCCATTAGACTTTTTAGCGGGCAGTAATGAGATTTGAATTTAGAACATGAATCGTTCATTGAAATCGAACGCAAATTGTATTGTGTTGGCTGTCTGTACGGTGCGAGGAGACGCGGTAACTAAATTTAAAAAAAAAACAATAGCGCGCGATTTACTTCCCTGTTCTAATAATCGGTACGGACTTTATTGTATTTTGTGCAAAAAAAATGAGCTCTACGTCGAGTTCTGAAAGTGATAGTGCATTAACTTCTGAAACAATAAAAATAGAAGCTAATAACGTCATACAAAACTTAATCCCTACGAAATCCCGGGAGAAATATTTAAAGGCATACGACAATTTCTTAATATGGAGTAGAAGGTTGTTTAGTAACGTGTTGTCTTAATAAGGACGTAAAACTGGACACATATTCGTAATTAATATGTCTGATGGATTTAAACGTGTCGTCACTCTATTTTTATTAAATAATAATATTACAATAAAATATGAGGCGCCTTTTATTTTCTCATAGAGGGTGATGAAAAGTCGAGTGGATCACTCGGGTGCAAAATATATTTTGGGCTCGGGCGACGTACTTTGAATCCCTCGCTACGTTCAGGATTCTACTAAAGAATCCCTCACTACGTTCGGGATTCTACTCTAGAATCCCTCACTTCGCTCTGGATTCAAAAAAGCGCCCTCGCCGTAAAAATATTATTTTGCTCCCTTAAGATACAATCTACTATTTCACTTCAGTAGCTCAAACATGTAGGTTTTGTTGCCTGAAATCATAGAGCAAAATGCGATTTTGCTCACTGAGTGAGACAAAGTAACTTTTTAATTTTTGTTTTCAGAAAGCCGCGAATATCTTATTCAGCCTTGGGTTAATCATGCAATTCGAAACATTCACACTCTATCTCTTTCTCGCCATTAGAAAGAGAGAGAGACAAAGACCAGCCCTTTCGAAGTTCCGATTTTGAATTCGCCTTTTTTTTTTGTATTATAATGACCTGAATTCGACCTCAAAGACAAACACGTTCGGAATTACGTACTAACTAAAGAAATTTTGCAAAAAGATTATGATGTCTTTTAATGTAATTTATTGAATTTTTAACTTATTGTTGTATTTAAACGAAAATGTATTTACTGCAAATAAAACTGATAATTTACCTGTAAATATTGATATCTAGTTTCATTAATGTTACGTAATATATTTTGAATAATAAAATATTATGGGTGCTATTTCCGAACACGCCTTAATTTAAATAAAAGAGCGGGAATAATATTTCGTGGCTGGCGTAAAGAGTTAAGAATAAGTTAAAAAATATTAAAATAATCGTAAAATATGAGTGAAACTAGCGACGAGAACAGTATTTTAACACCGGAAGAGTTAAAGCAACAAGTTATTAATGCAGAATTAAGTTTCCTACCTGAGAAATATCTGAAAGCATACCATGTCTTCAATGAATGGAGACTTTCAAAGGGCGCAAGCAGTTTTTCGGAGACGGTGTTGCTATCTTATTTTTTAGATTTATCACAGACGAGGCGATCATCAACAATGTGGAGTATTTACTCAATGTTGAAAGCTACTAACGTGCATATTGAAACATACGAAAAACTCGTATCTTTTCTAAAAAGAATGTCAGTCAATAAGGCTAAAAAGTCCCAAAATTTTCAGAAAAATTTCATAATGAAGCTCCGGACTGCAAATTTCTTGCCGCTAAAGTAAGTGGTACCTATGAATCTATGTTGTTAGTTATTAAAATTTGTGTGTAGACTGTTATGTATAAAGGTACTTACTGCTTACTACTAATTTTTGGAGGCGCAATGAATCCTAGTCTGGCTTAGCAATACTGTTGAAATATTTATTACGATATGTAAAAGATGCTGTAAATGTTAAATTATGCATATTAATTATGTAATATTTTCATAACAGGTTGTACTGATCATAGGAATTAGTGGAGCATGTCGCAATAACGAACTATTACAGCTAACAGTTAATAATATCGAAAAGCATTCAGATAAATTACTGTTAGTAAAATTGAATAATACGAAGACGAACCTTGACAGGTCTTTTGTCGTACGCGAAGAATATGTAACTATTGTAGAAAAATACCAAAATTTACGTCCAGCCAATATAAAAACCGAACGATTTTTCATACAATACCGGGTGCTATACCGCGAGAAATTGCCACTTTCTTAAATCTGAAAGAGCCTCAGTTATACACGGGTCACTGCTTTCGGAAAACTTCGGCAACGCTCTTGGCTGATTCCGGAGCCGATCTCACCACTTTAAAACGTCACGGCGGGTGGAAGTCCAATACGGTTGAAGAAGGCTATATTGAAGACTCAATAGAAAATAAGTCGAAAACCTGTAAGTGTATAGTGGAAACAATAAGTCTGAATTCGACCTCAGATCCTTGGTCTCACCCCGTGGTCTCACCCACGCCCATCCACTTCCAACGACGCACAGTGTACTTATACAGAAAGCCGATCAGAGTCACCAACGTTCACCGTAGTTCCTTCTCAATCCGCCACCAAAACAGAAACCTTAACCCCAGATAATCAAACTCAACTCAATGCAATTATAACGTTGCCAAATAAATCTGTTACTTTTAATTAGCAGAATAGGGGATCGGACAAAAAAAAACTAATTAGTCCGTCAGATAGATTTCCAAAAATTATTGGACACGTATTTTTTCTTTTTTCACCTTCGATCAATAATAGTACTAGATTAAGCATCAGGAACAAAACTAAGTCGCTCAAGTGGCCACGTTTGCACACACGTAAACATCTACATAGCATCTTAGAAAAAAGTTCAATATTATTAACAACTTCAGATGATTATAAACCATAACACTTAAACATAACGTTTAATTATCATTGTAAAGTATATTTATTTAAGCCCTTTCATCGGAGAAAGATTGGAAGCAAAACATTTTAAATGTCGCTCCAAAGTAAAAAGTCATCAGTACAAAAATATTCATTCTAAAATGAAACTTAAACTCTAAGCAATACGGTTAAAAGCATTTTGTGTACAATGTCGTGCTTATTCTATTGAGGAACTAGCGTTCCCTGTTCAAGAACATGATACAATAGTTGGTGCGTTGTAGCAAACATTGGCCAAACAATCATAATATTCGCTGATTTAATTATATTTACAGTTTAATTATGTTTAAATATTATGAAAAAGCACATAATGATATTAAATTACCGAAAAAAAGATATTCCTTTTAAAACCTTGGTGTTACGGTGGTTATTTACGCAGTTTTTGAACGCATACTGCGGTATTTTGACGTCTTAGTGTTGGCTATGATTGGACCATACTGATTTGAAATAAGACCACAAATACGTTTGTGGTCATATATTTCGGGCCGTTTTTGAAGCGCTTATCGGGAATCTAGTACATTATTGATCGAAGTTTTTCACGTAAACTTAAAATGAAGACGATACAGTGCTTCGAAAACTCGTGTGACGTCATATGATAGTACATTTTGACGACACAAGTGACGTTTCAAGCCCCACTCCAAGATCTTTGACACGTTTTATCTTCGTCATTTTTTATTGATTTGATAAAACAAAAAACACGTATTCAATATTTTTCGATAGTCTAACTTACGGACTAAACAGAATCATATTATTTTGACCCTGTCCGATCCCCTATTGCAGTAATTTTACTTTTAACTTTTAAAATGTTCCATTTTATTGAATTGGTACTACCTACAATGTTAATTATTTTGATTCACAATAAATAGTTATTTCAATCTATTCCTGTTCATTATTTTATCTCCTAAAGTGTTCTCGCTGCTGAAGTGAAAAGTTATGTGTGTTACACGAGAGCAAAGTTTTTTGCATCTCATGCCTTTGAATCCTTCGCCACACTCAGGATTCAACTTTAGAATCACTCGCTATGCTCGTGATTCAATCTTTGAATCCTTCGCTTGCTCAGGTTTCAAAATCAGCACTCGCAGCAAAAACCGACTTTGCTCTCTTGTTGCACAAATAACTATTGTTACTGATTGTACGTTTAGAACGCTCTAGTGAAAATAATGAACGAGGCCTCAACCTCAATCAAAAACATGACTGAGGATGGTCATTTAAACATTTATAATTCATTCTCAACTTAAAATTCGTCTTTCGGCATTTGACCGTAGTTTCCAAATTGATTAAGTAGCCATTGCAACTGGCGGACTTTTCTGTTTCATGAGGTAAATACTTACAACTAAAATAAACATACAACATTCAAGTATCTTTGTAAATATTTTATTGCTTTTATACTTTTTTCGATAATTTCATCATGATATTTTAAACATCTTTTCATAAATCGACGTTTTGAAAGTGATAAAGTGTAGAAAACAGACAGTGATAACCTTATAATATTATTTAATAATACTTTTGTGTTAGGCGATGTCTGCAGTTTCATACTATTTATAATATTTGAATTTATTCATTTGTGGTATTACTTCAACATAAATTGGTCCCACAGTTCACTCTAGAATAATTGAATTTCACGATGAATAATAATTACTTAAATAACAATGTGACTTGCGGTGTTATTTACAAATGATATAATACAAAACTAATCAGTACGTAGTGGTATCGATACGTACGTATTTAAGTGAAGAAATATTTTACACATAATATACAGACTACTTATTCATCTAAAATACATATCAACAATGAGCAAAGGATATGCTACATCGAGCCTTACATTAAATAGTTAATTGTTTGTACCGAATAACATTAACAATATCCGTTGTGATACCTTAACTAAATTGTTTTCATAAATAATAGCAATACTGATGACCACTATGCAAATAAAACTTATAGGAATATAGTAGACAATCGTACTTATAAGTTAAATTATGTTCTTACAGCGGTAATATTTCATAATAAATTGTAATAAGTAAACTTCACTAGCGAGGTTTTAAGACACCAAATAATTAAGTATACACCTTTATCACATGAACGTTAAGTTATATAACTACTAATATCTTACACTAAACCCTCTAAGTACCTACCTAAATCAAATTTTTAGAAACAATGATTTCAAAACGATGAAAATGTTTTTGAAATATCTTACTGGTCCATAATTTTACTCACGATAGTCATTAATAAATACCTACTAAGATACTTATAAAATATCAACGAAATTTTGAATGTTTTAAGCATAATTTCACTGGACAAAGTAACAACTTTTTTAAAACAATAAAGAACAAAATCAATCTCCATAAAACGGCGAAACTCCAATGTAATCGGATAAGCATCTATAGGCAATTCTTGCTTGAGTTCGTAACCAATCTCGTAAATAGAAAACAAATGGATGAGACTAAACGAGTCTACCTCTATATTTTGTAAGGCATTTAAATATCTTTCGAAGAGCGCGTCGTTAGCAGAAAGGCTTGTGAGAAACATCTTACTAAATCCCTGTATCAAGACGTATACGAGACCAAATAAGCAGCTAAAAGTAAAGTAGGTCAGTTCGAACGAGGTCGCAAATGGAATGGCATCAAGGGTCGTTGTGGGGCAGAGGTGTCGGGAGTCAAGAGCTGTTGTGTCCGGGCTGCACGGTGATGGGGGCAGGTGTGCTGGCGGTGGCGGCGGCGCGTGCCTTGGGGCTGCTCGGCCGCGAATTTTCCTCTGCCTCGGCCTCCGCGTCGCGCTCCGCAACCTCCTCCTCGTCGATGATCGAGATGTCTCGGATAGACGGCCGGTGGGATCGTCGCCAACCTGCACAAAACATACATTTATATAACATTACGCTTGTAATCTCCGAAGAGTTTGGCAGAGGTCTACCTAATAGTTCACCTACATTTCGCTAGTTATATTTTAACTCTCATATAAAAGTGGTAAGTATTGCCATCAACAGTTACACTCCGTGACTCTTCCTGAAGAATTTCTGATGGAAAAACCTAATAACACTTTGCCCGGACTAGGAATCGAACCCAGGACCAGGACTCATCACTCGCACTTACGAGCACTAGATAAACAAACGAGTTGAGTTTTACATATCCACATGTGCAAAACGTGATCTCATATACCTATAACAGGAAAACAAGTATAAAACTTCAAGGCATGTAGATATACAGCTCATTACAAACAAGGTTGACTGGTGGGCAGCTGTGTCTATCTCGCATACCGTGAATTGTAAGATAAATAAGGTCGAAGTTTATCCGATTATTTATTTTGTGAGTATTGTGCGTATGTCGGTAGTCAATAGTCGTTAAAATGTTGAGGACAGTGCGCGGTCCCTTAATAGCTGTAATAGTGACAGTATTATGCAGTGTTGTTTGTGGTTTACGACTTAACCAAGAAGATGCAGTGGCAGTTACCGATAAGATTCCATACGATAATTTGGACTTAGAATCTCTCCAAGTCGTCGAACCTTTGATAGCGAGTGAAAATGATGTTGAAATTGTACCAGAGGACTACATCACCACTATATTGAAGTCTTTCGAAGAAAAACAGCATGAACATGAAGATTTCCAGAAGGACACTATTTTAAGAGAGGCAGATGGTGCAGTCAAACAGAGGGTAACACGGCAAGCCACTCACCAATATACACCGCTGTACCCACAGCTACCATCAGGGCCGCCGTACAATCCGTACCAACCACAACCCAACAATAATCAACCTGGTCAAAGCCCATATCAACCGCAACCTGGTTATAATCCTTACGCTCCTAACACGAACCAGCAGCAACCAGGTTATAATCCATATACTTTAAATCCCAATCAACCTCAACCTGGTTACAATCCTTCCGGGCAAAACCCAAACCAGCAACAGAGTTATAATCCTTATACTCAAAATCCAAATCAACTGCAACCCGGTTACAATCCTTCTGGTCAAAATTCAAACCAACAACAACCCAGTTATAATCCTTATACTCAAACCCCAAACCCGAACCAACAGCAACCTGCTTATAAACCCTACGGTCAAAACGTTACGCCGGCGACTTATAATCCCTACATTCAGAACGCAACGCAACCGACTATTAAACCTAATCAATGGAATGCAAACAGTTACAACTCTTCGCAACCGGGTAATCAGAATAACAATTCTAATCAAGGGGCTTATAACCCGTACACTGCCCAGAATCCGTACAATTCTCGCCCTAACAGCCCATCCTATAATAGCTCGTCTCCAGGCAGTCCGTACAGACAACCAAATGGACAATATCCAGTCCAAAATCAAACTTATAACTATCCTCAGCCCAACTCAGGCGGCTACAGACCTCCAAATGCTTCAGGTTTTAGTTTCACTCCTCCACTAGCGCCTTACAATCCTAATTACCACTCTCCATCGGGTAATTCAACTAGTCAACGACCACCTTATTATAATCCGAGTCAGTATCCTTCTTACAACAATAATTCTCGTCCTAATCCAGCCCAGTGGCCAAGTTCCACCAACTCTCAATATCCTAACTACCCTAACGCGGGACAAGCACAAGGAACTTATAACGCGACCAGGACACCTCAAGTTTCTCCTTACTCCAGTAATGCTTATAACCCTAGTAACCCCAACTATCCTTCTCAAAATAACAATCAGGGCCAAAATAATTTCTACTACCCTCAAAACAATAGCAGTGCATCGTATGATCCCCGGAAAGTTCCACCGCAAAACTTCAATTATCATTAACCGTTTGTATTAAAATTATAAACATTTTGTACATATTTTTTTATCTTTGTGCTTGTTCTATAAATAAGAACCTATTTGATCTTTGTTTCCGATTACCATAATGTTGTTATGTCTCTGCGCAGATATAATGTATTATAAATGTGTTTGATCTAGAAATATGGAATTAAATAATTGATGAAGTTAAAAATGCTGTTTGTTATTTTTATGCAATTAAAGTTTAAGGAATGGAACGGGACAAGCATATTATTATGCTACAGCTATTATTTTTTTCTATGCTCTACACACACTTGCAAACGACTGGCTATCATTGTAAGACTAAGAACTGCTACACATGGATATTTATGTAGTGACTATTCTGATTATAGAATACCATAATTTACACTGGATAATTATGTCTAGAAAATGTGCCGCACAGTAAAAAAAAGCGCAAAATATATTCTTACCTTCCATGACAGGCGGCTTCGTCGTTCTTGAGAGCAGTTTGGGTCCTGTGAGAGTGATGACGATAGCTCCAATGGGTGCGGTGATGACGATGGACATGATGCACACCGTGATGACGGTCTCTGCGTATGCTATCATCACTGGGTCAGGCTCGCCGCCGGCCATCTTGCGCACCTCATCCAAAGCTACTGGACCTAGAGCGGCCTGGAAAAGAATGGTCATATGATTTAAAATATTTTGTATAGAATTAGATGATGTTTTGAGAACTTGTGTTTGATGAAACAAGTAAGATCATTTTAATTGTGATTTAGAATTTAAAACTGTAGCGTACAATATTTTATATACATGTAACTGTGTAGATTTCATACTTCTTTCGTAAGTTTTAGACTCTGGGTTGTGTAGTTCATATAGTTAGGAGCTCCATATTAATGAATGGAATTCAGCTATTACCAAGGAAATGTCCAGTAGGCTAAGCTAAGCTCTTTTAATTTACCTGTACAGTAGCTTTGGCCATCCAGGCGAGGCCGACGAATATCTTCTCCCTCATATTGAGGTTGCTGCGCACTGCACAGGCGCTGGTGAGCATGGCTCGTAGCACCACGCACGCTATCAAAATACCACCGCCGATCAAAACCAAGCGAGGTTCCAGTTCTCTAATCTGAAAACGCAAACATTAGATACAATAAATAGGTTGTTCTTGAACCCGTAGTTGACCTAGATTGTGTCAACAAGCGAAAAAAGTATTCTCTATATTTGAAGGGAAAGATCTTTCTCTAAGTTTTCCAAATATACATTATAATAAAGCTGAAGTGTTCAAGAGAGGCAATCACTGGAAATATCATCATAGGTAGGTTGTGGCTATTTTACATCACGTCACTACTCTTAGGAGCCGAGTAGAAAGAGAAACGGTGGGTGAAAAGCAGGTACAGCTAGTGCTTGATGAAATGACGAGTTTACCACATCACTGTAAAACAGACGATGATTATGAGATTATATAATATTACATCATAATCAATCTACCGTTTTTATTAAAACCATGAGTATGTCATCGCAAGTAGGCCCACTATAAATGATATTGCACTGGTTCTGATAGACGGTGATGTAATCATAAATTCCACACACGAGCGTACGAGGGTTATCCTCTATAAGTACCAACTCGCAGTGTATAATAAATAGTGATGAAACAGGGCTAACTCTAATTGAAGAATAAGTATAAACATTTTCTTGGGATACGTTGAATCATCAAGACCTACTGTTGACCGTGCTCTCTAAATTAACTCTACCGTGTCTTAATGAAACAGTAGGTAGTTCAGAACCAAGATGGAGTGAAAGATGATCAGGTCCCGTCGGGGTTGCGGGTTGTTCGCAAGAGATACCGCGGCCTCAACATAAAGGGCTAAAAAGGAAAATGGGTGGTTTTAGTCAGTAGAAGTGTGACACTCGCTTTCGCTCTGCCCAAGAGCGGGAGGGGTTATTTGATGATTCCCCCCCCCAAATGTGAAAGACGTTCAACATGGTCCGGTCGGTCTCAATGAAACAACCACGTACCAGGGAGTTAGAGCATGTACGTAGGTACTCAGCAGTGGATGGGAAATATATTATGGAGAAAGACCAAAGGAACGATGAATGCTGTTTCTGAATGATGATTTTTGGTGAGACAAAAGAAAGAAAGAAGAAGAAAGGTAGTGTAGAAGTCGTGTTGTATCGACCTCATGAAAATATACAAAACATATTATTCTTAACGTTCGGGATACTTACAACGACTTGAGCGCCAGTAACTGCAAACAGCATAGGTTCGAAAAACATCCAGAAGATTTCGAAGGCGGTGGCCACAGGGTTGTCTTCCAGCTCCCAGCCCAGGTCTGTCCAGTTCTTGCAGGCTATGAACGCGAATGCAATGACAGCCAACGGTCCTGAAGAGGTTAAAATAATTGTGGATTACAATTATGCTAATAGATAGAAGTAACTGCACCATATTAATTTTTATTAAAATCTACTAGATCTAAGGTATAAGGTATATGTTCTGTGACTAGAGTAGAGTGGAATTATAAACATGTGCTACTTCAAAGTCAAACATCGGAACATCATCACCTTATTAGGATGACATTTTACATTACAATACTGTTCGTATCTCATTACATCACAAAACACGTGACATAGGCATGTAAATATTAAACAGTGGACAAAATAAATCATGCGTATAATATAATACCCTTTTCCAATTCTCATTGTTTCCTTGACTTTATCGGTTGTCAACACAGTCATTGACTTATAACAAGGCATTGTTCGGTGAAAGCTAAGCACTGCACCGCGGAAAACAATCTTCCGTGGTTGTTGACTACAGTTTTTACAATTACTCAGATAATAGGACCAACGTGCTCGTCTTTACGACTACCTTTGTGTTTGTAAATTCTGCGAAATAATGAATTTTGTTTTATGTGGCGGGGAACTGAAATTGTTGCCGACTGTGGCTCTGAAAGTGGTTCTTTGGGAACATTTTTCCAGGTTTCAATGCTAAATTTGGATTGATAGCTTTTATTGCTTTCCTATTTCATATTGGCTTTGGACCATAAACTAAAAAAAAGGGTAAATGAACATTCGCTCACCAGCACCACCCCAGCCGATCTCCTCGGAGCCCAGCACCATCATCAGTCCACCAGCCAGCAACAGCAGCACTCGCAGAGGCACCAAGAAGGCGTCATTGCGCTCAGGAACGAACTTCACCAAGTAACCGCATAACACGCCCAGTACTATACCACCGATCACACTAAGTGGGCCCTGGAAATTAAATGTAAAAGCAGATCAGCATATATGTGCCACCTACTGGGTCACAAACTTATTTCACTGTGGGAATAAGGAGTAGGTCGGTAGGCCGTAATCAACTACGCGGGTCTACTGTGAGGTGGATGTCACATTTTTCGAGTTTTAGGGATCCATCAGCAAAAAAACGGAACTCAGATGTTTGCTGTCCGTCTGTCTGTCCGTATGTCACAGCCATTTTACTCCGAGACTGTTGGCACCAGACAGTTGTCCTTACAAGGTTTTCCATTTTGAGTATAGTCCTCACACAAAATACTACTGCTCTGGACTATAATTAATTCGACGACACTAATTGGGCCTTGCAATTAAACGTAATGCATTTAATTACTGAAGGTTGCATACAGCAGTTGTGTCATGATCATGAATACAACGTCCGACACACCCTGTGCTGTCAGGGTCGACCTAACGTTAACAAGGCTGATACATAGTTAGTAATGACTGGCTAATCTTTTTGTCAGTATGAGCTTTCTAGTGTAGATAAAGGTGACGCAACTTAAGCAGTTTATTTGTATTGGCTAAACGAGCTCAAACCAACCGAAGCTCATGAGAGATATTGTCCTCACCAAATAAACGTGGCTATTCTAGTAATGTCATCTAACGGTTGCCAAATAAGATAATTCCCTAAATAAGCCTCCCATGATCCAGATACTTGCAAATATAATGTTATTAAGAAACTTCATCAGTGATGACATGTTTAAGAACTATCAAGTAACTCGTAAAGTAGCAGATTCATTCAATAGTATATCGATGTAACAGGATGTCCGTTTGTTCGCTAATTATAGCGGCATGCGGCAGCTAGGTCTATTGTTTTGAATCATATACACAGTGCCTACTAGCCATATGCTGTCTTAAAACAACAAAGACTGCATAAACTCTTTGTTTTAAGTATCGTTTAGTACTTGGATGAGAATATCTTTTGCCCGCGACTTCGTACGTGTAGATTTCGGAATTATTCTATGGGAACATAGGTAGTTACCATCGGTATAAAAGTATCATATCTATCTATTCGTTTATGTAAGTACTAAATATCATCTCAATCCTTTGAGTCGTAAAGGCGTGAAGCCAGTGTTACAACTACGGCGAAGCCATAAAGAATGGTAATGATTTGGCAGTCTATGCAGACTTCGAACGTAGGTATGTTTGTATGTTCCACCACAGTGCCTAAACTACTGAACGGATTTTAATAAATGAGGTGTCAATAGATTCGTAAGAACAGCCCGTGTAACATAGGCTATATAAGTTTTATTGATTTTTTACATGACGAAATTGAAGTGTCAAATTCTAACCTCCAAAAACATTAAATTGAGTTATACATGGTATCTAATGAAAGGTCTTGGCGTGCACATCAACATAATATACGTTTAGGTTGCGGTCAAAAAGTCCTCGCGGTCTAGTCTGTGTTATTTACTCGGATTTTTTAAACTTATATTTTTATTTATTATTATCTTAGGTAAACTTTGTTTGTTTGTCTTTTACTTTAACTTTGTTTTGTGCAATTTCGATTTGTTTTCTACAGTATCCGGTTTGTTCAAATAGCCTTCTGGGAACTTGTGTATAAGCATTATGTTACGACAAAATATGTCGTAAGCTTTGTATGCAATTTAATGTTAGTGTTAAAGCATAATTATTTTCCGTTATTGCGGATTTAACGTTCTTGTCAATTACTTTGTGTAAATGTGAAGGACTTTGTGTACTGAGAGATATCGTGAGGTAACTTTGGTCAACGTTATTCAGAAATGACAACATTGCGGCAGATAATAGTTACAGTTATGTAATATTAATTAACAAGGAACACTATTGTTTTTACCCGACTACGGCGAAGCCAAAAGAAAGGGTAATGATTTTGGCAGTCTATGTATGTATGTATGTTCCACCGTAGCGCCTAAACTACTGAACAGATTTTAATAAATTAGGTGTCAATAGATTCGTAAGAATAGCCCGGGTAACATAGGCTATATAAATTTTATAAATTCTTTTTATGACGGAATTTAAATGTCAAAAACTTATCTCAAAAAATATTAAATTGAGATAATCATAGCAAGTTTGGTATCAAATGAAAGGTCTTGGCGAGCACATTACAAATATGTATTATATTATAGTTTAAGTACACACAAAAATAAAATTCAAATAAAAAAAATAATTTCAAAAATCTAAAACCCGACTACTAAAAAAATCGCGGTCTTAAAAGTAGAAAACAAGAAAATAATTCTTGTCTGATATTCTTCGTAGTCGCATGCCACCTTGCTATGGCAATTAGCAGCTGACTTCTGTATTAATGAGAACGCCATGAAGGAGCATCAGGTATCAGTGGCATGCGACTACGAAGTATCCGTATGAACCATCGTTCGACAAACCTCGTTCTAACAACATGTACGAAATAATATTATTGCAATTTAATTAGAATTGGTCAGGCCTATGTCCAGCAGTGGACGTCTTTTAGCTGAAATGATGATGATGAATTTAATTAGAGCTGATATTATTGCTAAATCCTCAACAAATATATTTTATAATTATCACAATCACAATCAAAACTGTATAATTTAAATGATATTATTATGATCATATGCTCAACTTCATTACTAGACACAGATCATAACAGTAAATCTACTACTTTTGCATTATAATTTATTTTTTTAAATGTCAATTACAGCGTCAGAAATGATCTTGATTGGATAACTCGTTAAACTCGATTGAACTCGTTCCGTTACTCAAAATCGTTCATTAATCTATCAGCAGTGTTATGTAATCGCATTTCAATTAATTGGTCAGGTGACATAGTTTCACAGTTAATTGAATTCTATTATAAATCTTAAACTATTGGAACACATTACTACACGACTTTTCGCAGAATTTCTTGAAAACCTACGTGCTTGAAATCAGGGTGTCATTTAACAGGCTTTTTAAAATTGGAGCCTTTCTGCCTTGAGGCAACAATTAGGCAAAATTAAAAGTAACACCTCAGTTATAACACAGAATACATAATAGTACTACGTACAGAAGGGACACTCACTTCCCCGCGCTCATATTAAATACCGCACCTCACCCCGCACTTCGAGGTATTCGTCGTCGCCACTTGAGCAATGGCTCGCGCTCGTATTAGTCGTCGTTCGGTTTTCGCGACGCAGACCGTTGCACTTTCCGCGCCATTTTTTAGGCTACGATAACCCTACTAGAGTTTACGCACACATTTGCACGTGCACGTCGTGCACAAACGTTATTTGTTTATGTAGTAGTAATAGGTAATTATTTTGCGGGCGTTGTATGGAGTGTCCGAGGTGTGGTTATAAAATAAACTCAGCATAATTTTAATGCCAGTTATGCCATCTATGTTTTATTCCATTACTAGGTGTACCCGGCGGCATGCATTGCATTGATTTTTTTTCTACCTACCTGAAAAAACACTAAACGACCTATTCTCATACCTACTAAATATAAACAAAAAAATCATAAAAATCTATCAAACCGTTTCGGAGGAGTGCGACCACAAACATCGAAGAGTCATATTATTATATACGTACTTGAATAAGATTCATAGTAAGCGAAGCACTGGAGAACATGATAGACGACACGATGCCGAAGATGGCGACACTAGCGGCGTCGTCCACGCCGGACACGGCCAGCACCAGGGTCGGAATGCCCTTGGACACCCCGTAGCCCTTCTCGCGGAGACGGAACAGGCACGGCACGATCACCGCCGGGGACACAGCCGCGACGATTGATGATAGAAGGAAAGCTGGAATGGTAAAACGATTCATTAGCGTTTGAAACAAAGGTGAGGAAACCAATCAAAGAAGGAGCCTGCACGAGCTACTGCGATCATGCCAGCAAACCCTGGATAGTCAGCCGCATTTCCAATCTATTTAGTACTGACGAACAACATTTGAACCATATCCTGAGTTCAGTGCCGGACTGGGACCCGAAAGGATCCATATTGGCTCACCTAAAGTTCTTTACCCGAAATTGTTCTTCCTAACGATTTGTAATCCGAATGATCACTCTTCCTAAAATTTTTCATCCTAAAGTTTTCATTCATACTATTTGTAGTGCTACCGACGATGTTCAAAACACTCATGTTTCCGAAAATTGTAATTCATAATATCATTAGTGTAAATAAACCTGACTGACCTGTTGGTCTAGTGGTTAGTGACCCTAACTGCTATGCCGGAGGTCGTGGGTTCGATTCCCACCCAGGACAAATGTTTGTGTGATGAGCACGATCATTTGTTCTGTGTCTGGGTGTAATTTATCTATAATATGTATGAATTTAGAAATATATAAGTATGTTTATCAGTTGTCTAGTACCCATAACACAAGCTCTGCTTAGCTTGGGACTAGATGGCGTTGTGTGATAGTTGTGGAATATTATTATTATTAAATATATTTAAATTCCTACTGTTTTTTATCCTAACGCTTTTATTCCTAAACATAATTACCATAATATTTTCACTCATACAACTGTTTAGAATGATTAAAGGTCGTTTCACTGATTTTTGTTTTGAAATGAAATAAATGAATGAAATTCAGGTCAGAGTGTCGTCTTGGGGGTACTATGAAAAAAATACTTGAAAAATTTCGCGACCAATTTCGAGGAGTAGTTGGTCACAGTTCTAACCTAACCTATGGATATCTTTGCATAGTATATAAGGTCCCTTTAAAATAGGTGGACAAATTTTAACCCAGCGTTTAGTAAACCTAATTAAAGACATATAAACAAAAAAAAACACTATATAAAGTGATTTTATTTTGACTTAAAATAATAAATTGCCGGCACTCTAGAACAAACTCATCCTATAAAAGTAGGTATTTTAATGTCGTTTTCTTATTTTTTTTTTACTATTGTCCTTATTTTAGCGGTCTGAATGATTTCTAAAATTTTGTCCACCTATTTTAATGGGACCTTTTATAACACTGATTATTATGAATAAAAAGTAATATAAACAAAAAAGATATGACTTTGAATAATAATGTAAAAGATGGTGGTTATGTTGAGAAAATATAGGAAAACAAATAATAGTGTAATAGATGTTTATTGCTACTGACATTATGAAGTTAGACAGAGTAGTTAGGAATTGCGATTGTTAGGATGAAAAATGTTAGGAAGAACATTTTCGGATTTCCAATTATCGGAGTTAAAATTTTAGGTGAACTTTGGCGCACCCGACCCGAAATCGGCCCGGGCATTTTAGAGACGGTCGGCCCTCCACTCTCAAGAGAAAGAAAAACTACTTACACAAATTTTGATTCCACTTAAGAAAATATTTAGAACTAGCTTTTGCCAGCGGCTTCGCCCGCGTGAAAATGACGATTTTCCATACAAACTTTCATCCCCTATTTAACTACCTTAGGGGTTGAATTTCGAAAAATCCTTCCTTATTCCTTGTCTACGTTATAAAGGGAACCTCTGTGCAAAATTTCAGCTTTCTAGGTCCAAGGGTTTGGGCTGGGCGTTGATGAGTCAGTCAGTCAGTCAGTCAGGACTTCTCTCTTTATTTATATAGATAGACTATTAGGCTGAAAGGCTAGGCAGCGACTTTAAAAGAAACAGGACTCCAAGAGCGAGCGAAGCGAGCATGAGAATTTCGACCCTAACATTAGCGTTACTTGGTCGACAATCAATGGCAAGATTCAAGAAGTAGTATCCAGTAAGCCGCAAGAGCGAGCGAAACGAGCTCGAAATTTTTTTGACACCGTGCCCTGGACAGGTTAGAATTGCTTCGACCTGGAGTTACTTGGTCCACTTCGACAATGTAAAGTTTTAAGGGTTAAGTTTACGAGTTACGGCTGCAGCTGATGTTCTTCTAAGAATTTAAAATACTTGATATAATAAAAGTAAAAGTATTATTTGTGAAGAGTTAAGTCTCAACTAAAAACTCAACCCTTAGATAAGCGTTACTTGGTCGATAAACATAGTAAAGATTAAGAGGCAGCACCTACTAGGCCGCAAGAGCGAGCGAAGCGAGCTCGAAATTTTTTTGACACCGTGTCCTGGGCTAGTAAGAATTGTTTCTACCTGTTAGAGCGAGCGAAGTGGCTCGAAAAATTTTCAGCTAGCCTCGAATAAATCAATGATTGTAATTAAAACGAAACCAGTCGAGGCCTGGGCCGGCCTGTCGGCCGGGCCAGGCCTCGACTGGTTTCCGACCCTTCGGGCATTCGCCCGAATTGCCCTATGGCCAGTCCGGGCCTGCATGAGTTTATGGTTTCGTATTGCTCAAAGTAACACAGGTAACGAAAAACATAACATCACGCGCGTGATCCCCAAAGAGAAAAGTTAGGCATAGGTACACCTAGGCCTAGCTTTTCGTGAAATATGGATGTACTAGTAGTAGGTACTGGTAGTACACCTATATTTCACCAGTTTTGCCTTAAATCCCATGTAAAGATCCCTGGTCCGTGGCTTCTACTTGAGAAATTCCTGAACGAAAAAAACCAATAACACTTACCCCGACAGCAGTCGCGCTAATTGCGACTACAAGACAAAAAAAAACAAAACCAAAGAAAAAATACCTAGTTGTTTTAACTAATGCAATCTTATCAAAATTGCCATATCATATTCAGTATTATTCAAATGCCATGAATACCTATCTTATAAATATGTATTACGAAGCTGTTGGCAATATCTTCCTAAATTGTTCATTGTGAAGATTTCACGGATCGTTACCTACTCGATCTAACTCGGTAAGTCGTGTAATTCCATTGTTGTCGAGCCACACCAATATTCAGTTTTTTTAAGAATATTATGCAATTTTAATGGTTTGCTTAATGGGAAAACGTAAAGTGAGTATGAGAGAATGAGGGTAGTGAGATATAATTTACTAGTGACCCGCCCCAGTTTCGCACGGGTGCTAAAGATTTTTAAATCAGCTGTCGCCCATAGAATATTATTTACTTAACGCAGTGAACGTCTTGTAAAAAATATTCATGTAGGTACGAGTATTCATCCAAATCAAAGATTAAATTATAAAGATGCCGTGACAAACATCATTAATAAGTTTCTCATTTATACAACTATAGTAAAAAATTAAGGATAGTAGCCACTTACCCCAATCCCAAGGCAATCCTAGGAAGAAGTAAGCAAGAACGGCGCACAGCACACACTCGAAGGTCCAGGGAATGAGAGCCAGCTTGATGACGGTGAGGAAGTACTTCTTCATAGCAGTCGGGTCCAGATCCAAACCAGCTCGTGTGAGGATGATGGTTAAAGCAATTTTTCTGGAACACATCACTCAATTCATAAACGTTTGATAAACAATACCACAGAACCAAGGAAAGGTGTTTCTTGCTATTAAAAGATATTGAAAAATTTATTATATTCTATCATCAGAGCCATGATAGACAAGTAGGTACATCCAGATGGATCTTCTTGTAGAAATACGAAACACGCTTTAACAACACTTGCCCGAAGGACTACAGGAGACGTAATATTTACGTTGAAGTACGAGTTTTCGATTCTTTCAGTAATTTCACCGAAGAAACCACTATTATTGGATCTATTGCAAAATTCTTTCGCAGGAAAATAAACTGTCTAATTATAAGTGTTCTAATACATAAACTAATTTTCTCATTACCTGATATACGACGCTACGTGTTGATACGTCTCGTCAAAGTTGACGAGGCCCACGTTTTTCATGACGATGCCCACTATAAGCATCCCTATGAGCGCTGGCAAGGTGGTGATCTTCAGCATGAGCCAGCCCCCGAAGTAGGCGACAATGGTGAGGACGGCGAAGGAGAACAGCTGCCCGCCGGGCGCGGCCGTGTCTCCCATCACGATCCATACCGTCACCCATACTAATATACCTGCACAAATAACCATGACATTATTATCACACCAAGATCCCACGAACACGTCTGAGAAACCCCTAGAGGTGTATTGTTAACCCACACCAGCAAGTGAAGAGTATTTCCATGAGGAAAATACTGGAGTCTGAATAAGTAGTTCCTAAAAGGGACGGAAATCCAGGGTCCGGTATTTTCTACAAGAAATATTCAATGATAATGACTGACCGTTTTTTTCTTTCTTTTTTTTTGGGGTTGGTGGAAAATCATCAAATGACCCCTCCAGCTCTTGAGCAGAGCGAAAAGGAGTGTCATACTTCTACTGACTAAAAACCACCCATGTTCCTTCTTAGCCCTTTATGTCGAGGCCGGGGTATCTTTGTGACCAACCCGCAGCCCCGACAGGCATAAAGACGGCCTCTTGAAAATTTGTACGGTTAATAAGAGTTTGAAGACAGTTAAAACCCCTTAAATAACTAATACAAGTGTATTGATAGCCGACATATCGTACGTCCTAGAAAGTTAATCAAGAGTATAGCAAACACTCATTAATAACCCAAATAACACTAGTTTTATTCATGGACATCTTCTAATCTACGTGTTCATGGGCACCTTCTAATTGATAGCTTCATGGGCGCACATGTTGTGAATTTTTAAACGTTGTATAAAAATAGTCGTAGCTTACCAATAATTAATACTGCGATGTTTTGCGCGAACTGTCGGTACGAAGGACATAGTGGGTAGGGGCAGACCTTCTGCCAGTTCGGTGGTTCCCACGAGGGAATTCCGGATTCCTCTGAATGACACTTTGCGCAACACGCGTACCACCAAGATCTAAACATATAGGTTAAGTTAGCAAGCACTTAACTGATCAAAAATAATCGAATGTAATCCGATCTATCAAGGAAAAAACTACACAATTAGGTATCAGTATTGTACTAAAAGCAGGAAAATGACTTATTGATAACACAATTCGTTGAACCTTTAGTTATTTGTGATGTACCATAGCAGAAAGAACATTAAATGTGGTAAATAAAGTAGTGCAAACTATAAATAGTTCTCCAATCATCGATACTTGTCAAGGTTTTGAAGTAGACATCACTACATGTCACATAAACTTTGTCACATACCTTCTCCAAATACACATAGGGAAGCTTAGTCTAACCCATAAATAGCAAGTAATGATGCTACTACTGGCTCTTAAGTTAGCACTTCACTTAGAGCTAAGCCAATTGTGGCAGAACTTGTGACAAGATCGGTGCTGAAAACTGAAACATAGGGTTGACCTACTTAGATCGGCCTAGATACCTTTTAATATTCTACACAGTTACACACTATACATTTCTCGGTTTATGTTATTATTGTAACTTTTAGCAACGGTTAGTTTCAACAACTTTAGCATAATTCACGTGTCGTGATTGTTGGACTATGACCAATTGATTGGTATTTGATTTGAAAGCGCAACTTTCAAGCGGGTTTACGAAAACTTTCAGAATAACAATAAGTGTAAAAATCATGCTTATTAAATACCTTTCGATGTATTCGCTCTGCTGTGACAGCGCCTTCTTCGAGTAGACGGACGATGTCGTGGAATATTTCTTAAATCTGCCCTCGATGTGTGCCTGGCGATCTGTGACGGAACAGTGGAGCGTCAGAAATCGAATGTCAGCCAGCGTGGCGATCGATCTAATCGTGGGAACCAGCAGCTACATGTACAAGACATCTGCTGTTTCTACATCGTACCCTCATTACCGTCTGTCAATTGACCTTGCAATTGCTTTCATTTGTGTTTATACTATAAATTGCAGTAAAGTTTATGGAAAATTGTAACAAGGTCTCAAAACCTTCCACCAATCTGGGTTATATTGGTTCCGGTGCGGTGGGTAGTTGGTTCTCAAGTCAGTATCATGTTTTTTTGGATACGCTAACTTCTAAGTACTCTACAGGTGGGAAAAACTGGCACGAGAGGAAATATTGGATAAATTAATAGATTTATTTTATTGCATTGAGCCTCGAATAAATCAAGTTGACTACTAAACGGGTACAGTCACGTATCACGTCTCTTGCAACATAAAGGACTTAAATAATTACATTTAATATTAACTAAATGTCATTCAAGTATTCATCGTAAATGAAAGGAAAATTACCCCAAGAGGAGTCCATGTCTGCTGCCATGGCATTGTGGAGGTTACTTTTGCGGCGCGAAGGCCCTTCCGCTTTTGCTGACACGCTTCCATTCCTGTTGATAATTAATACACATTATCTATATCTATCTATCTTCTATCTATCTTCTATCTATCTTCTATCTATATCTATATCTTCTATACTTATAATAAATCTGTAGAGAGGTCAATTCTGTACATGATATATATTTTCAAAATAACTATCAAGGGGTAATTAGTGATCGATACTGATGCCAAAAATGCAATCAGTAAATTTTTTCTGTCTGTCTGTCTGTCTGTATGTTCCTTATAGAAACAAAAACTACTCGACGGATTTTAACGAAACTTGGTACAATTATTCTTCATACTCCTGGGGAGGTTATAATATACTTTTCATCACGCTACAATCAATAGGAGCAGAGCAGTGAAGGGAAATGTTTGGAAAACGGGAGAAGTTGCTCCATTTTTTAAGCTTCCGTCGCGTGTTTATTATTTATAACAGAGTAAAAAGTAATGTCACAGAAATGGTATATTTGAAAACAGAAACCAAAAAACTCCTGCTATTTTTAGCCTGTTAAGTTGTAGTAACTACCGTTTTACGCAAATTCGATTTGCATTGTATAGATACGCTTCAGAGGCAACTGGTTAGTAACACATGCATATTTAAACTGTCACCACAAGTTTTGACACCTGGTTACCAGTGAACGGCTTAAGTATATTACAATACGCTATTAAGAATAATGGAATCCTTTATATCATGTGTTGGAGTTTTGTCTGAAAAGAAGGCTGTTTACTTGGTAAACGACAGTTACCGCCAACAACATGCCAGAAGTATTTTATTTAACTATCAGGTGAACAATTGGAGTAAAGAAGCATGCAGAAGTGACTTCTGGATACTGTAAACTAACAATCAAAGCGATTTTGTGCAATGAAACTATCTTTAATTACCAAGGAGTCGATCAGTTAGTGAGAAAGTTGAAGTTAATTGATACATTACTGACAACAGTGTGTATTAGATTGTTTCAACCCTCTCAAAACCAGTAAATTAAAATTCACCTAATAAACTGATTATCCTGTTTTCAATCGGTTTTTATTGATTGCCAAACATCAGTTCTTATGAAACGGAAGCCTATTCTAAGAATCGGAATTTTACATGAGAGAATTTTTGATTTTGAACAAGGAAAAAAATTCAAAGAATACAAAATGCTAGTTTAGTTGCGTAAGCTATCTATAAATTAATAACCTTTCAAAAAATATTGTATTCATATTTTCACATAACCATTTTGTGTTTTAGGTAAATAGAGCTTAAATGCATGCTCCTAACCTATTTAACCTTAGGCATGCCTTCTGGTGACAAGAAGTTACACGGTATGCCTGGTGGGTTTATCAGACCCGGATTTTTAACTTGTTTACTCTAAAATGTTTATTGATAAATAAGTTATTTAAATGTACCTACTGATATGTTTGCTAGAGGTGTATGTTGAAAAAAAATAAAAAAAAATTGCAAATTAACAACTTTTTATAATAATAATGCCAATTAAACTTAAGTAGTGTTTTTAAATCGTTTTAAACTTAGTTACTCTTATACAGACTTTACTTCTTAAAAACTAAAGAGTCTCAATCAGACTATATAAATATATAAGGCACTTCTATGTACTTATAAATAACTAAAGAATATTCAGTCTACTTATAAACATTTTTGAGTTCTGGTCCGAAAGAAAATTGCACATTGGAAAACTGTACGAATCACGAGAGTGCGTTCTGGTGTCAGGTAGTGGGCTGCGGGTGCCTAGCAATTCATAACGACCAGCTATTAAGTGCAGTTAGGCGAGAAATTCGAATTTGAAGGAAATACAATGGTGTACACAGTTGGGTCTGACGGACCCTACCAGGCATACCGAAGGTTAACTTGCAATTCTATAGAAGTTTGTCTGAACCCACGTGCTTTATATAAATAAGAAATAAAAGAAGAGCTTCTGCCCGTATTTGCCGATAGTCAAAAGATTAAAGTGACACATACTTTCAAGATATAGCCGTAACGGGTCTATCCTAATACGTGTCTGTATATATAAGCGTGTGTCACCTTGATAAATAATGTATTGTAATAGAGCGATAACTCATTGCCACGCGGTACATTAACAATTGACTTTGGTAAATTAAATTATGTTTTAAGGGTGAGCTAGGTTTTTTGTAATAGTTAATAAAATTTTGTCACAGAATCGCGTGCTGGAACAAACAAAATGTTAATTCGATTCATAATAATATAATTTCGTGTGTGATAAATATATATATATATATTATATGCCTACTTATAAGCAACACGTGCTTATGCTTGACACATTGTTTAAATATTATGTACGTCATTTATAAACATCGTTTCATTACATACGCGGTTTAACTAATAACACTTTTATAAATTACATTACTACCCAATATTATTATCGTATATTTTTTGCAAATTCTAGGCCATTCATGTTATAAAAACGAAAGTGAAACACTCTTAATTTAATCGATGTAATTTTGCTTGCAGCAATTTGCACAGTATAACGAGTTTTGCTATAAAAAGAACGTTTAAAAGGCCGATATATTGAAGAGCCATACAATCTCGATACTTTTAACTTCCTTGTGGTGCCTATACGCACGCATGTAAATATTTTCCCACGCTCTGATGTTACACGTTACACGCGAAGAGCTCACGCTTAGGTACTGCTTTTACAGTTTTCACGACACGTACAGATTGGCTACACCGATTAGCTGTACTTTTAGTAGGGCTTTGTTATTCCTTTTGGATATGAATTGATAAGCGTTATACATCACCCAAAGGTTGACTGGTAGGAAATGCCTATGGGCTTGGGTTTGAAGTGAATACATAAATAGAATAGAATATTTAGCTTAGTTCCTATTTTCAGACGTTCATGCTACTGTATTTTTGAACACCCTCAGGATTTAAAACGCTTTGGTTTTATCCAATAGACCGTTTTAGGATATACCAGAAATAAAAGAATAAAAAGAGAATTCTTAATTACGATTTTAGACTAAGAAATAATAACATTATTTTGTCTCACAAGGATGGCCTAACAAGACTATTTTTATTAAATTAAAATAAGGATATTTTATTTACAAGGTACCTATTTGTTTTCGAGGTTGTCATCCCAGTGAAAGATTCGTGTATTTTCACATTTCATTAATGTGAAAAAACCTTTCAGCTTTGTTCCAAATCACCCCTGTGTCACTATTCATTCCATTTGACTTGCGTGTGTTAGTTAGTGTTAATGCAATACCTTCATGAATTAAATAATTTATAGTTATATAAAACTACAAAGCCACTGACTCACTCACTGATTGACATGTCGTTTCTCGGAATGGGTGAGAGATGGGTTAGGGGTATGTTTTGCAAAAATGTGCTATCTGACCAATCGAGTAGAGGAAAATTATAGGGAAAGTTCAAATCCAAGATGGAGGGCGAGTCCATTTCCTATTTCGGTGGGGGAAAGACTTGGATGGATTTCGACTCAGAGGTCCTATACGAAATGTAAAAGCATTTAAAAAAAAAGTAAAAAAAAAAAAAAAAACAAGATGGCGGCCGCGCCAGGACGTTTTGAAATTGTCGAATTTTTTCACTCGACTTTGACAAATTGTTTTCTTCTACCAAATTCTAAAACCGCCAACGAAAAGTCTGCCAATTTGTTGGTAATTTCAATGGAAATTGGGAAAAATTATGACATTGTGAAAATCCAAGATGGAGGACGCTGCGGCGGCCATTTTGTAAAAAATTGGAAATTTAGATTTTTTTCAAATCCATTTTTCGGGTAGTTTGCAACATCGGACGGGTTCGAGTTGTAGGGAGCGGTTGTGTGTTTTGTTGACGAGTGTTGCCTGGTGCAAAAATTTTCCCCATTTTTAGGGTATTTTCCCAGATTTTCCCCGAAAACATGAAAAGTAGAAATAATGACATTTTAAATAGAGACTTTGACTAGCCGGCAACATTGGGGTCCTCCAAATGACATTTGACCATTTTGGTTCGTTTTAATTGGCAACCCCAAAAAATATTGAACTTTTTAATTTTTGGGACTTTTTGACTTTGGCGAATTAGTTTGTTCTACCAAACTCGAAAGTTGGCAACACCAAGTACACCAATCGGTGGCCAATATTCTTGACATTTCAGGAAAATTATGACTTTTCAGAAAAACAAGATGGCGGATTCCATGGCGGCCGTCTTGTAAAAAGGCCGAAAAATCCCAATTTTCGACACGATAATTGGGACAGCTGGCATCCCCCGACCGGATTGTGTTGTATGGACCGGTTATGTAATTCGTCAAGGTGTGTGGCCTGGTGCAAAAAAATTCCCCATTTTTAGGGAAATTTCCCAGATTTTCCCCGAAAACATGAAAAGTAGAAATAACGACATTTTAAATGAAAATTTTACATAAACACCAAGAATGGGGTCCCTCAAATGAAATTTGACCATTTTCATCACTTTCAGCTGGCAACCCCGAGAGCCATTGGCGCTAAAATTTTTGGGTCAGACCCGACTTTGGCGAATTAGTTTGTTCTACTAAAGTCAAAAGTTGGCAACACGAAGTACACCAGTTGGTGGCTTATATCCTTGAAATTTCAGGAAAATTATGACTTTTCAAAAAAAAAAAATGGCGGACAGTGTGGCGGCCATATTGTAAGAATGATGAAAAATCCCAATTTTCGACACGATAATTGGGACAGCTGGCATCTCCCGACTAGATTGTGTTGTATTGACCGGTTATGTGATTTGTCAAGGAGTGTTGCCTGGTGCAATTTTTTTCCCCATTTTTAAGTAATTTTTTTAGATTTTTCCCAAAAACATGAATAGTGGATATAACGACATTTTGAATGGATTTTTTAACATAAACACCAAGAATGGGGTGCCTCAAATGATATTTGACCATTTTCATTCTTTTCAGCTGGCAACCCCGAGAGTCATTGGGTCTTGAATTTTCGGATCAGAACCGACTTTGGCGAATTCTTTTGTTCTACCATACTTAAAACTTGGCAACACCAAGTACACCAGTTGGTAGCTTTTATCCCCGATATTTCAGAAAAATTAAGACTTTTTAGAAAAACAAGATGGCGGACAGTGTGGTGGCCATCTTGGAAAAATGATGAAAAATCCCAATTTTCGACACGATAAATGGGATAGCCGGCACCTTCTGACCGGATTGTGTTGTCCCGGTTGTGTATTTCGTCAAGTAATGTTGCCTGTTGCAAAAAAAATCCCCATTTTTTGGGGTATTTTCCCAAATTTTGCCCAAAAACATGAAAGTAGAAGTAAAGACTTTTAGAATGAAGACTTTGACTAGCTGGCAACACAGGAAAGGTGGCGAGCAAAGCGAGCCGGCGACCTCCGTAGCGTATTATAGTCTGTAGGCGTCGAACCATATCCCTCCTACCTTTTTCAATGTTGCCCCATTTGGCCCCTTTCTCCTCCCTTTAGGCGAATCCCGAAAGTTAAGAGACTTGTAACATTTTTTTTTTCAGATTCATTGAAAGGGGCAATGCGTTAGTCGAAATCATTTTCCAAAGCTCCTCCCTCTCCCCCCCTTCATCCTCCCCCAGTCTTCACCCCATTTTTTTAAATTCGTATTCTGTTTTGTTTACGGATTCGTATTGAGGAGACTCGGGAAAGTAAAAACCGTTTTTCAAAATTGACCCCCTTGCCCCCTTTTCCTCCCCTTTAGGCGGATCTCGGAAGTTAAGAGACTTGAAACATTTTTTTTTTAACTTTATTGAAAGGGGCAATGCGTTAGTCGAAATCATTTTTCAAAGCTCCCCTCTCCCCGTCTTCACGACCCGCGAGCTGCGCGCAGCTCGCGCAGCCACGCAAATACTAGTTATAGTTATATAAAACTACAAAGCCACTCACTCACTCATTGACATGTCGTTTCTCGGAATGGGTGAGAGATGGGTTAGGGGTATGTTTTGCAAAAATGTGTAATCTGACCAATCGAGTAGAGGAAAATTATAGGGAAAGTTCAAATCCAAGATGGTGGGCGAGTCCATTTCCGATTTCGGTGGGGGAAAGACTTGGATGTATTTTGACTCAGAGGTCCTATAGGAAATCTAAAACCATTTCAAAAAAAGTAAAAAAAAAAAAAAAAAACAAGATGGCGGCCGCGCCAGGACGTTTTGAAATTGTCGACTTTTTTCACTCGACTTTGACGAATTGTTTTCTTCTACCAAATTCTAGAACCGCCAACAAAGAGTTTGCTAATTTGTTGGTGATTTTAATGGCAATTGGGAAAAATTATGACATTGTGAAAATCCAAGATGGAGGACGCTGCGGCGGCCATTTTGTAAAAAGTTGGAAATTTCGATTATTTTCAAATCCATTTTTCGGGTAGTTGGCAACATCGGACGGGTTCGAGTTGTACCGAGCGGTTGTGTGTTTTGTTGACGAGTGTTGCCTGGTGCAACAAATTTCCCCATTTTTAGGGTATTTTCCCAGATTTTCCACAAAAACATGAAAAGTAGAAATAATGACATTTTAAATAGAGACTTTGACTAGCCGGCAACATTGGGGTCCCCCAAATGACATTTGACCATTTTGGTTCCTTTTTATTGGCAACCCCAAAAAATATTGAACTTTTTAATTTTTGGGACTTTTTGACTTTGGCGAATTAGTTTGTTCTACCAAACTCGAAAGTTGGCAACACCAAGTACACCAATCGGTGGCCTATATTCTTGACATTTCAGGAAAATTATGACTTTTCAAAAAAACAAGATGGCGGATTCCATGGCGGCCATCTTGTAAAAAGGCCAAAAAATCCCAATTTTTGACACGATAATTGCGACAGCTGGCATCCCCCGACCGGATTGTGTTCTATGGACCGGTTATGTAATTCGTCAAGGAGTGTTGCCTGGTGCAAAATTTTTCCCCATTTTTAGGAAAATTTCCCAGATTTTCCCCGAAAACATGAAAAGTAGAAATAACGACATTTTGAATGGAAATTTTACATAAACACCAAGAATGGGGTCATTTGAATGACATTTGACCATTTTCATCACTTTCAGCTGGCAACCCCGAGAGCCATTGGCGTTTGAATTTTTGGGTCAGACCAGACTTTGGCGAATTAGTTTGTTTTACTAAACTCAAAAGTTGGCAACCCCAAGTACACCAGTTTGTGGCCTATATCCCTGAGATTTTAGGAAAATTATGACTTTTCAGAAAAACAAGATGGCGGATGCTATGGCGGCCATCTTGTAAAAAGGCCAAAAAATCCCAATTTTCGACACGCTAATTGGGACAGCTGGCATCCCCCGACCGGATTGTGCTGTATGGACCGGTTATGTAATTCGTCAAGGAGTGTGGCCTGGTGCAAAAATTTCCCCCATTTTTAGGGAAATTTCCCAGATTTTCCCCGAAAACATGAAAAGTAGAAATAACGACATTTTGAATGGAAATTTTACATAAACACCAAGAATGGGGTTCCCCAAATGACATTTGACCATTTTCATCACTTTCAGCTGGCAACCCCGAGAGCCATTGGTGCTTGAATTTTTGGGTCAGACCCGACTTTGGCGAATTAGTTTGTTCTACCAAACTCAAAAGTTGGCAACACCAAGTACACCAATCGGTGGCCTATATTCTTGACATTTCAGGAAAATTATGACTTTTCAGAAAAACAAGATGGCGGATTCCATGGCGGCCATCTTGTAAAAAGGCCGAAAAATCCCAATTTTCGACACGATAATTGGGACAGCTGGCATCCCCCGACCGGATTGTGTTGTATGGACCGGTTATGTAATTCGTCAAGGAGTGTGGCCTGGTGCAAAATTTTTCCCCATTTTTAGGGAAATTTCCCAGATTTTCCCCGAAAACATGAAAAGTAGAAATAACGATATTTTGAATGGAAATTTTACACAAACACCAAGAATGGGGTCCCCCGAATGACATTTGACCATTTTCATCACTTTCAGCTGGCAACCCCGAGAGCCATTGGCGCTTGAATTTTTGGGTCAGACCCGACTTTGGCGAATTAGTTTGTTCTACTAAACTCAAAAGTTGGCAACACCAAGTACACCAGTTGGTGGCTTATATCCCTGAAATTTCAGGAAAATTATGACTTTTCAGAAAATAAAATGGCGGACAGTGTGGCGGCCATCTTGTAAGAATGACGAAAAATCCTAACTTTCGACACGATAAATGGGACAGCCGGCATCCCCCGATCGGATTGTGTTGTATGAAGCGATTGTGTATTTTGTTGTCGAGTGTTACCTTACGCAAAATTTTTACCCATTTTTAGGGTATTTTCCCAGATTTTTCCCAAAACCATGAATAGTGGAAATAACGACATTTTGAATGGATTTTTTTTACATAAACACCAAGAATGGGGCGCTTCAAATGTCATTTGACCATTTTCATTCTTTTCAGCTGGCAACCCCGAGATTCATTGGGGCTTGAAATTTCGGATCAGACTCGACTTTGGCAAATTAGTTTGTTCTACTAAACTCAAAAGTAGGCAACATCAAGTACACCAGTTGGTGGCCTATATCCCTGAGATTTTGAAAAAATTATGACTTTTCAGAGAAAAAAGATGGCGGACAGTGTGGCGGCCATCTTGTAAAAATGGTGAAAAACCCTAATTTTCGACACGATAAATGGGACAGCCGGCATCCCCCGACCGGATTGTGTTGTATAAAGCCATTGTGTACTTTGTTGTGGAGTATTACCTCACGCAAAAATTTTCCCCATTTTAAGGGTATTTGCCAAGATTTTTCTCAAAAACATGAATAGTTGAAATAACGACATTTCGAATGGAAATTTTACATAAACACCAAGAATGGGTGCCTCAAATGACATTTGACCATTTTCATTCTTTTCAGCTGGCAACCCCGAGAGTCATTGGGTCTTTAATTTTCGGATCAGAACAGACTTTGGCGAATTCTTTTGTTCTACCAAACTTAAAACTTGGCAACACCAAGTACACCAGTTGGTGGCCTATATCCCTGAAATTTCAGGAAAATTATGACTTTTCAGAAAAAAAGATGGCGGACAGTGTGGCGGCCATCTTGTAAAAATGATGAGAAATCCTAATTTTCGACACGATTAATGGGACAGCCGGCATACCCCGACCGGATTGTAATATATGAAGCGTTTGTGTACTTTTTTGTCGAGTGTTACCTTACGCAAAATTTTTCCCCATTTTTAGGGTATTTTCCCAGATTTTTTCCAAAAACATGAATAGTGGAAATAACGACATTTTCAATGGAAATTTTAAATAAACACCAAGAACAGGGTCCTTCGAATGACATTTGACCATTTTCATCACTTTCAGCTGGCAACCCCGAGAGTCATTGGGGCTTGAATTTTCGGATCATAACCGACTTTGGCGAATTCTCTTGTTCTACCAAACTTAAAACTTGGCAACACCAAGTACACCAGTCGGTAGCTTGTATCCTCGATATTTCAGAAAAATTAATACTTTTCAGAAAAACAAGATGGCGGACAGTGTGGTGGCCATTTTGGAAAAATGATGAAAAATTCCAATTTTCGTCACGATAAATGGGACAGCCGCACCTTCTGACCGGATTGTGTTGTCCCGGTTGTGTATTTCGTTAAGTAATGCTGCCTGTTGCAAAAAAAAATCCGCATTTTTAGGGTATTTTCCCAGATTTTGCCCAAAAACATGAAAGTAGAAGTAAAGACTTTGACTGGCTGGCAACATAGGGGAGGTGGCGAGCAAAGCGAGCCGGCGACCTCCGTAGCGTATTATAGTACGCGTCGAAACCTATCCTGTGGTGCTAACGGTAAAGCGAAGGGGGGAGGTGGCGAGCGAAGCGAGCCGGCAACCCCCGTAGCGTAGGGATAAGGTCACGATAGCTTTTCCTCGATGGTAGGCAGGTCTTGAGTGGAGCGAAGAGGGGAGGTGTCGAGCGAAGCGAGCCGGCGACCTCCGTAGCGTAACGAAGGTTGAGTGGGTGAAGCGTACAAGTAACTCTCATGAGTAGCTAAAAAGTGCAAAACCTCCCCTTTGTGCCCCATTTTCCCCTCCTACCTTTTTCAAAGTTGTCCCATTTGCCCCCTTTCTCCCCCCTTTAGGCGGATCTAGAAAGTTAAGAGACTTGTAACATTTTTTTTCAGATTCATTGAAAGGGGCAATGCGTTAGTCGAAATCATTTTTCAAAGCTCCCCCTCTCCCCCCTTCATCACCCCTCCGTCTTCACCCCTTTTTTTAAATTCGTGTTCTGTTTTGTTTACGGCTTCGTATAGAGGAGGCCCGTGAAAGTAAAAATCATTTTTCAATATTGACCCCCTTGCCCCCTTTTCCCCCCCTTTAGTCGGATCTCGGAAGTTAAAAGACTTATAACATTTTTTTTTAAGCTTCATTGAAAGGGGCAATGCGTTAGTCGAAATCATTTTTGAAAGCTCCCCATCTGCCTCTCTTCAAGACCCGCGAGCTGCGCGCAGCTCGCGCAGCCACGCAAAAACTAGTTATAGTTATATAAAACTACAAAGCCACTGACTCACTCATTGACATGTCGTTTCTCGGAATGGGTGAGAGATGGGTTAGGGGTATGTTTTGCAAAAATGTGCTATCTGACCAATCGAGTAGAGGAAAATTATAGGGAAAGTTCAAATCCAAGATGGTGGGCGAGTCCATTTCCGGTTTCGGTGGGGGAAAGACTTGGATGGATTTCAACTCAGAGGTCCTATACCAAATCTAAAACCATTTAAAAAAAAAAGTAAAAAAAAAAAAAAAACAAGATGGCGGCCGCGCCAGGACGTTTTGAAATTGTCGACTTTTTTCACTCGACTTTGACGAATTATTTTCTTCTACCAAATTCTTAAACCGCCAACGAAAAATCTGCCTATTTGTTGGTAATTTCAATGGCAATTGGGAAAAATTATGACATTGTGAAAATCCAAGATGGAGGACGCTGCGGCGGCCATTTTGTAAAAAGTTGGAAATTTCGATTTTTTTCAAATCCATTTTTCGGGTAGTTGGCAACATCAGACTGGTTCAAGTTGTACCAAGCGGTTGTCTTTTTTGTTGACGAGTGTTGCCTGGTGCAAAAAATTTCCCCATTTTTAGGGTATTTTCCCAGATTTTCCCCAAAAACATGAAAAGTAGAAATAATGACATTTTAAATAGAGACTTTGACTAGCCGGCAACATTGGGGTCCCCCAAATGACATTTGACCATTTTGGTTCTTTTTAATTGGCAACCCCAAAAAATATTCAACTTTTTCATTTTTGGGACTTTTTGACTTTGGCGAATTAGTTTGTTCTACCAAACTCGAAAGTTGACAACACCAAGTACACCAATCGGTGGCCTATATTCTTGACATTTCAGGAATATTATGACTTTTCAGAAAAACAAGATGGCGGATTCCGTGGCGGCCATCTTGTAAAAAGGCCGAAAAATCCCAATTTTAGACACGATTATTGGGACAGCTGGCATCCCCCGACCGGATTGTGTTGTATGGACCGGTTATGTAATTCGTCAAGGAGTGTGGCCTGGTGCAAAAATTTTCCCCATTTTTAGGGAAATTTCCCAGATTTTCCCCGAAAACATGAAAAGTAGAAATAACGACATTTTGAATAAAAATTTTACATAAACACCAAGAATAGGGTTCCCCGAATGACATTTGACCATTTTCATCACTTTCAGCTGGCAACCCCGAGAGTTATTGGCGTTTGAATTTTTTGGTCAGACCCGACTTTGGCGAATTAGTTTGTTCTACCAAACTCAAAAGTTGGCAACACCAAGTACACCAGTTGGTGGCCTATATCCCTGAGATTTCAGGAAAATTATGACTTTTCAGAAAAAAAAGATGGCGGACAGTGTGGCGGCCATCTTGTAAAAATTATGAAAAATCCCAATTTTCGACACGATAAATGGGACAGCCGGCATCTCCCGACTGGATTGTTTTGTACCAAGCGGTTGTGTGTTTTGTTAAAGAGTGTTGCCTGCTGCAAAAAATTTCCCCATTTGTAGGGTATTTTCCCAGATTTTATCCGAAAACATGAAAAGTAGAAATAATGACATTTTAAATAAAGACTTTGACTAGCCGGCAACATTGGGTTCCCCGAATGACATTTGACCATTTTCATCACTTTCAGCTGGCAACCCCGAGAGCCATTGGCGCTTAAATTTTTGGGTCAGACCCGACTTTGGCGAATTAGTTTGTTCTACTAAACTCAAAAGTTGGCAACACCAATTACACCAGTTGGTGGCCTATATCCCTGAAATATCAGGAAAATTATGACTTTTTAGAAAAAAAAGATGGCGGACAGTGTGGCGGCCATCTTGTAAAAATGATGAAAAATCCCAATTTTCGACACGATAAATGGGACAGCCGGCATCTCCCGACTGGATTGTTTTGTACCAAGCGGTTGTGTGTTTTGTTAAAAAGTGTTGCCTGCTGCAAAAAATTTCCCCATTTGTAGGGTATTTTCCCAGATTTTATCCGAAAACATGAAAAGTAGAAATAATGACATTTTAAATAAAGACTTTGACTAGCCGGCAACATTGGGGTCCCCCAAATGACATTTGACCATTTTCATCACTTTCAGCTGGCAACCCCGAGAGCCATTGGCGCTTAAATTTTTGGGTCAGACCCGACTTTGGCGAATTAGTTTGTTCTACTAAACTCAAAAGTTGGCAACACAAAATATACCAGTTGGTGGCCTATATCCCAGACATTTCAGGAAAATTATGATTTTGCAGAAAAAAAAGATGGCGGACAGTGTGGCGGCCATCTTGTAAAAATGATGAAAAATCCTAATTTTCGACACGATTAATGGGACAGCCGTCGCACCTTCTGACCGGATTGTGTTGTCCCGGTTGTGTATTTATGTTGCCTGTTGCAAACAGAATCCCCATTCTAAGGGTATTTTCCCAGATTTTGCCCAAAAACATGAAAGTAGAAGTAAAGACTTTTAGAATGAAGACTTTGATTAGCTGGCAACATAAGGGAGGTGGCGAGCGAAGCGAGCCGATGACCACCGTAGCGTAGGGATAAGGTCACGCTAGCTTTTCCTCGGTGGTAGGCAGGTCTTGAGTGGAGCGAACCTCCGTAGCGTAACGAAGGTTGAGTGGGTGAAGCGTATAATTAACTCTCATGAGCAGCTAAAAAGTGCAAAACCTCCCCTTTTTGCCCCATTTTCCCCTCCTACCTTTTTCAAAGTTGCCCCATTTGTCCCCTTTCCTTTAGGCGGATCTCGAAAGTTAAAGAGACTTGTAACATTTTTTTTTAAGCTTCATTGAAAGGGGCAATGCGTTAGTCGAAATCATTTTTGAAAGCTCCCCCTCTGCCCCCCTTCACGACCCGCGAGCTGCGCGCAGCTCGCGCAGCCACGCAAATACTAGTATAGTTATATAAAACTACAAAGCCACTGACTGACTGACTGATTGACATGTCGTTTCTCGGAATGGGTGAGAGATGGGTTAGGGGTATGTTTTGCAAAAATGTGTAATCTGACCAAGTAAGTAGAGGAAAATTATAGGGAAAGTTCAAATCCAAGATGGAGGGCGAGTCCATTTCCGATTTCGGTGGGGGAAAGACTTAAATGGATTTCGACTCAGAGGTCCTATACGAAATGTAAAAGCATTTAAAAAAAAAGTAAAAAAAAAAAAAAAACAAGATGGCGGCCGCGCCAGCACGTTTTGAAAATGTCGACTTTTTTCACTCGACTTTGACGAATTGTTTTCTTCTACCAAATTCTAGAACCGCCAACAAAGAGTTTGCCAATTTGTTGGTAATTGTAATGGCAATTGGGAAAAATTATGACATTTTGAAAATCCAAGATGGAGGACGCTGCGGCGGCCATTTTGTAAAAAGTTGGATATTTCGATTTTTTTCAAATCCATTTTTCGGGTAGTTGGCAACATCAGACGGGTTCGAGTTGTACCGAGCGATTGTGTGTTTTGCTGACGAGTGTTGCCTGGTGCAAAAAAAATCCCCATTTTTAGGGTATTTTCCCAGATTTTCCCCGAAAACATGAAAAGTAGAAATAATAACATTTTAAATAGAGACTTTGACTAGCCGGCAACATTGGGGTCCCACAAATGACATTTGACCATTTTCGTTCGTTTTAATTGGCAACCCCAAAAAATATTGAACTTTTTAATTTTTGGGACTTTTTGACTTTGGCGAATTAGTTTGTTCTACCAAACTCGAAAGTTGGCAACACCAACTACACCAATCGGTGGCCTATATTTTTGAAATTTCAGAAAAATTATGACTTTTCAGAAAAACAAGATGGCGGATTCCATGGCGGCCATCTTGTAAAAAGGCCGAAAAATCCCAATTTTCGACACGATAATTGGGACAGATGGCATCCCCCGACCGGATTGTGTTGTATGGACCGGTTATGTAATTCGTCAAGGAGTGTGGCCTGGTGCAAAAATTTTCCCCATTTTTAAGGAAATTTCCCAGATTTTCCCCGAAAACATGAAAAGTAGAAATAATGACATTTTAAATAAAGACTTTGTCTAGCCGGCAACATTGGGGTCCCCCAAATGACATTTGACCATTTTCATCACTTTCAGCTGGCAACCCCGAGAGCCATTGGCGCTTAAATTTTTGGGTCAGACCCGACTTTGGCGAATTAGTTTGTTCTACTAAACTCAAAAGTTGGCAACACCAAGTACACCAGTTGGTGGCCTACATCCGTGAGATTTTAGGAAAATTATGACTTTTCAGAAAAAAAAGATGGCGGACAGTGTGGCGGCCATCTTGTAAAAATGATGAAAAATCCTAATTTTCGACACGATATATGGGACAGCCGGCATCCCCCGACCGGATTGTGTTGTAAGAAGCGATTGTGAACTTTGTTGTCGAGTGTTACCTTACGCAAAAAATTTCCCCATTTTTAGGGTATTTTCCCAGATTTTTCCCAAAAACATGATTAGTGGAAATAACGACATTTTGAATGGAAATTTTACATAAGCACCAAAAATGAGGTGCCTCAAATGACATTTGACCATTTTCATTCTTTTCAGCTGGCAACCCCGAGAGTCATTTGGGGTTGAATTTTCGGATCAGAACCGACTTTGGCGAATTCTTTTGTTCTACCAAACTTAAAACTTGGCAACACCAAGTACACCAATCGGTAGCCTGTATCCTCTATATTTCAGAAAAATTGTGACTTTTCAGAAAAACAAGATGGCGGACAGTGTGGTGGCCATCTTGGAAAAATGATGAAAAATCCCAATTTTCGACACGATAAATGGGACAGCCGGCGCACCTTCTGACCGGATTGTGTTGTCCCGGTTGTGTATTTCGTTAAGTAATGTTGCCTGGTGCAAAACAAAAATCCCATTTTTAGGGTATTATTCCAGATTTTGCCAAAAACATGAAAGTAGAAGTAAAGACTTTTAGAATGAAGACTTTGACTAGCTGGCAACATTTGGGTTCGTTGAATGACATCACGATAGCTTTTCCTCGGTGGTAGGCAGATCTTGAGTACAGCGAAAGGGGAGGTGGCGAGCGAAGCGAGACAGCGACCTCCGTAGCGTGTTATAGTAGGCGTCGAAATCTATCGTGTAGACTGCAGTAGTGGTACCGGTACAGCGAAGTAACCCGTAGCGTAGGGATAAGGTCACGATAGCTTTTCCTCGGTGGTAGGCAGGTCTTGAGTGGAGCGAAGAGGGGAGGTGGCGAGCGAAGCGAGCCGGCGACCTCCGTAGCGTAACGAAGGTTGAGTGGGGAAGCGTATAAGTAAAAGAGTAGCTAAAAAGTGCAAAACCTACCCTTTTTGCCTCTTTTTTCCTTCCTACCTTTTTCAAAGTTGCCCATTACATGTTACATTTTTTTTTCAGATTCATTGAAAGGGGCAATGCGTTAGTCGAAATCAGTTTTTAAAGCTCCCCCCCCCCCTCCCTTCTTCACCCCTTTTAATAAACTCGTGTTCAGTTTTGTTTACGGATTCGTATAGAGGAGGCTCGGGAAAGTAAAAACCATTTTTCAAAATTGACCCCCTAGCACCCCTCCCCCTCTCCCCTTTAGGCGGGTCTCGGAAGTTAAGGGACTTGAAATATTTTTTTATCAGATTCATTGAAAGGGGCAATGCGTTAGTCGAAATCATTTTTTAAAGCTCCCCCTCTCCCCCCTCTTCACGACCCGCGAGCTGCGCGCAGCTCGCGCAGCCACGCAAATACTAGTCTTATATAAAATTCAAACAATAAAAAAATTGTTGCTGAAAGCCGCTCCACCGTAAACGAGGCTTTATAAAGAACAGTCTACTACTTGCTATTCATAACAGCGACTCAAAGGCGCTGCGTTAAATACGTTACAATTTTAACACTTGCGCTGAAGCGTAGTACTATTATGTATTCTGTGGCTGAAGGTAATATCTTGACATTCATGTAAATACTGGCCACCGCCACTTTTATTTATTAGTCATTTTTATTAATGTAAGTTATAATGAATGGATTGTTGATCAATAGCATTGAATCACGTCAGAAATGTTTTCTGAAATTTTTGGGTAGTTTTCTGAGTGGCTAATCGTAATGGTGTTTGTCATGAAGATGTTCGATTGGATACTTACATACTGAATACTTTTCAGGTTATTTTCAGGACAATTTTGGGTTTTTCTGGAAAATATTCTTATTTATCCATTCCCTATCAATAATCATAACCCATATTCGTCCTTTTAAAAAAAAAATACATGGTATACAATACTATGTGTGACAATAAACGCCTGGTGAGTACAACATGTTGCTGCCATGCTGTGTCAAGCCACGTGTCACTGTATCGTGTAGAACAGTAGAACAGAAATTATACAGTACTCGCTACTCAACGTATTGTTTAATCAATCCATGGCACAAGGTGAGTTCATGGTAAAGGCTTTATCGACAGCAAATTACGTGCGGTGCAGTGGGTCAATGTTTAGTCAGTTAAATGTAACAGGCGATGGAAACTTTAATCTTTACGTGAGCAATGTTTACCTTTAATAGGCGTTGATTTCAAACGCGATATCCGAATGTAATTAGTCTTAACGATGATTGATAAGTACCGTAAATATTTTTATTTTCATGGTGCATATTTTTAGAAAACCTTTGAGGAATAAATGTAAATAAAATGAGATTACGAGAAAAACATCCTAGTATTTGTATTTATAGGTATTTTTCCCTATTTATAACTGTTATTATAATTACTAACGTTTACACGTATTGATATTTATTCATGTTGGAAGGTTGAGGCCAAATCTTCAGGAGTATGTTTTGCCATATTTTTCAGTCATTGTGCGTCATTAAATACCTTCTTTTGCACCATGCCTGGGGCTGTTAGAGTCACTATTAATAATTGATTCCAAGTACTAAAAATGTCAATGAATTTACGTTCCAGATGGTAATTACAAGATACAGTGTGACAGATTAACAAAGGGCTGACAGTAATTATTCTTTAGACGTATATTGTGACTGAAATTAATAATAAAGCATACCGAACTTAAACCTATTGTGTTTTAAAAAGATAATAGCAGTTGTGATGTCCGTCCCCTCTAGGGAGTCATTCCGATGTCCATATATGAATAAAAACACGTTGGTAGTGCAGTCTGTATGTTACCATGACGTGTGACGCGGTGTCCGCCAACATGTCAAGCAATCTTTATACGATGGATTGTTGATAGTAAATGTGGGTCATATAACTAGAAATATGCGTCCACGACGACCTTAGCCATGGCTTCGATTTTAAATAGCACATGTTAAAGAAAAACAATTATGTGTACGGAGCTTTGGTACGCCGCGCGTCGCGCGTTCAACCAGCTTGGTCAACATGTTCGTGAAGTTTTCAGCAAACCTTTGTTCAGGTGTTCAGGCGCTACCGCGATCAGAACCTTCCGATATTGTTAGCTACTAACCAGTGACGACATCGTACTCGATAGCCCGTAACGTGCGACCAAATGATAAGCCGCACACATTATTTGTCATTTAAATAAACATGGGGTGGGAAGTTAAAAGTTGACATTTGTGGGTATTATTATTTTGTTTATCAATATTTCGGGTTTCCTTTTTGCGGTTACGAAACAGCGGAAGGAATCGGACTTAGTTACTATTTTGTGTATTATATTATGCATCATTTTGATGTAGTAATTTAACTTCAGATTTTTTTAGAAATATATTTTTTAATAATATTTCGTTTTGACACTTAATAATTTACATCATTCATGAACGGTTTGTTTTTTTTATTTATGAGATGCAAATTGTTTATTTCAATAAAATGTCGCATTATAAAATGGAATTAATAAGGATATATTTTAAACTTACCAATGACGGTTGAGTGCGTCTGTTTCGAGAGATGAATCTGACGGTAGGTAGCTGTCGTAGTGACAACTTAAGCTGCTGTGAGACATTCTACATGGTACTCAGAGAGTCTTATTCACTATAACTAGATTAGCGGGCGAATTTGAGGACTGGTTTACGCGAGGGCATGCCGCTCGGCTCAGCACGCTCCACACCTATGCCGCGGCGAATGTGCATCTTATAAGAGAAGGTTCGGCTGCGCGCGAGTCGGCCGCCGCGCCTCACCCCGGGCACGTGACTGCCTCGGTACGTTCAGTTTCGCCGGCCGGCTGGCCGGTCATTGGCCGACGTGCAAAAATTTTCCTAAAGTACAACAGTAGGCCCACTGCCATAAAAATGCGTTGCAAACTATTGCACGGGGCGCAGACTCGGTGATGAGTGACTAAATGAGCCCGAGGCGTCGCGGCCGTGTTTATACTACTCACTTCAAACAACGGTCGTATAACAGCGGCGTCCGCGCCGCCCGCACAACCCGCTGCCTCCGATTCTTCAGCACGCATCGATACAATGTGTGCAATCGCGATTAAAAACAGCCAAGTGATTTGTTCCATGTGGTTTTATATGTCGTCTGTTAACGATAACTACATAGGTGTGTGATGGATACTCAGAATCAGAACTAACGTGGGCACATAAACTGCACCGTTGCCTGTCTAATTATTACCTACGCCGGCGACGCGACTTCTACGTATCGCCATAGCCACGCTCTTGTTGTTAATTCGACTGTGAATTAATACAATAAATAATTCGACGTATCACCTTTTATACACTTTGGTATTTTAATTAAAGCAGTATCTTGTATTTGTAAGTACCTATATCAGTTTAGGTAGGTACGCAAAAGAAAAACAATTTACGTTGATAGATATTAATGATGAATGTCCCAGTTTTGAAAAAATAACTATTGTTAGGATTACTTGCGCTTGTTTCGAACATGAATGATTTCGTGCGTTAACAAATTATAATAAAAAATCTGTAAATATAAACCGTATCCAATATGTGAGTGAGACAAATTGCACCAGTACGACAATAGGTAGAAACCTTTTGTTGAACGCGTCTGGTTGTTAATCGGAATATTGTAAGCATTTCATCTTAGTGTATTACATGTCTACAATAACTCCATGTTTGCGTTAATTGTTTAAATTATTAAAAATTGGAGATTCTTTGAATAATTAAGTTATAGGTATTTGAATGTGAGCACATGGTTACCACTGTAATAAAAATAAGGAAATCGAAACTAACGTTGCAAAGAGGAAACGGTGTGGTTATCCCGTTTGCTATAAATAGTGGAAGAAATAACACTAAAGAGGAAATACTACTACTAATGCTACTCAAATTTAAATATTGTCAAAAATGTAACCTATTTTCATGAAGCCTTTATATGAAAACTTTATATTTGTTTTACTATGAAAAAAATTGGAATTTAATTTGAATAAAAATCCCTAATATAAACTATAGCTTAACATACACTAAAATAGATGGAACATCATCGGAACGTTGTGAAAACTATTGATTTTGCATTTAAAGTAACAATGTATAATATAAACGAATAATTAAGGGAAAGGTGACATTATTTTAAGAATGTTCAAGTAATTTACGTCGTTTTACAGGTTATTACTGAAAGGTAAAAACAGCCTTTAATAAATCATGTGTAATTTGTCCTAATTAGTCTCGGGTTTCAAGATTAATCGTAAAAACAACCTACTAATGAGGCGCAACCTACAAACTCATTGCTACGATAACTCATTTATGTAAGCTGTGTGCGCCTTTCAGCAGTTTACATGATTTGATATTCAAAGTCAGGACAAAATTAGAAGTCATAGATTTAATTTTAGAACCCGAGCTTTGATCAGATCTTGATGAGTCATGCTCACGGGCCCTAACCGTTGCTAGGCACCCGAGGCTACAAGTTCGTGGGCGAGGGCCACGTGACGCGTCCTTCACCGCTCCCTGCCCCCCATGGCCATGGTACATTGATCTAGTCGTAACAAAAAAATCTGTCAAATTCATAGTTACTAGTTTCGCTACGCTCAATGATGTGTGACTAACGTAAAGCATTGTGTGCAACAGTCGTAATAATGTCCAGAACACAATAGATATGCGTGCTATGATAAAATACAGCCATCGATAACTCTTCTCTTAATATTTTAAGAAAAAGTACCGTTTTAAAGAAAATCTGCATGAAAACGAGGTCATTACTACTCGTAAGTTCATTGCTATTTTCCTCAGAGGTGACGAAAATGCCGTACACTCGTCTGCATTAACTCGTGGTGACATTGACACTGAATTTTATGATTGATCTTTGAGGTGATATTTTGGAATAACAACCAAGATTAATTTAGCCTCGCTATTATTGCGATGGTGGGCCTTTATGAAAAGGTGTTATGCAAATGTAACGTCGCCTGCAGTACTTAGTATGTATAAATGGGAAAACGAATGTGGTTGCCATTTGCCATTCTGCCGGTTGCACTGACAAGGTGAACAGGCGCTGAAGATCTTGTACACATTTATTACAGTATTTTTCTTCCGGCTTGTAATTTAATGGGACATAACTATCTCATAGTTCGTTTTGAGAAGTGGATGTTTATACTTACAGGATTTTTGGCACGACAGTAATAATTTAAAAAAAACTTGCATCTCAAAAAGCTGTCAATAGATCAACTTAACTTAATCTAGAATACAACCCATGCAAATGACTATAAGTATATTTCTTAATCTAAATATAAACTCGATAACGGGACCATACTCGTATAAAAACGTAATTGCAATTACATTTAATTGAGAGTCAAAGCACGTGACGCCTATAGGTACGCCCCTCTATCATATTATTGCAATACAATATTGTTTGGACGCCAGTCATGTGATACCTACATACGTCTTGGAAGCGACCAATTGACATGACCTCTATTATCCCCGCCAGTGTCTGCTGGTGCCAGACAACAAAGGGTTATGTTATGAGTCAGCAGGGTTCTCTTGAAACTGGGCACGGTCTATGCCTTTCACAAACACAGTCACGTGATGAGCTTAGGAAACTGTACTACTTATGCATAGGTGTATGTACTGGGGAGGAGGAGGACTATGCTGCCAATACGAGCCACTGCTAGGTGAAAGGTACGCAGTCATTAGAAACACTTGGATCACTCGGTGCTTAGCTTCATGATCGAATGTCGTCTGCGAGTCGTAAAATATCTTATTATGCCAGACGTGCTCATGTTTAACAATTTACGATAATTTTATAGATCGTATCATTTAAAATATATGTTCCTAGGAAATAAATAAATCTACCTAGTAAATATAGTAATAAAAGTTATAAATAAAGGTATTTTTAACTATATTTAATTAAGAAGCGTGATAATAAGTTAATAACGTAAGCTTAGCACCTGTAGGTAATTATCATTAAATAGGTCAAGATTTCAAGAGTAAAAGACTTCAACGCTCGCGTTAGGAAAATGAAAATTGAAAATATATATTATAACGTGTTTTTCTTTAATAAATTATATGCTCGTATAAATGTTTGCAATGAGATCATATTGTTAACTGTTGAATATTTTTTCAAATAGGTACTGGATATTTTTTTTTTTAAATCAATTTATAACATATCAGTTCATAATTTTCTTGTTGTAAATATCTGTTGAAAAACATTCTGTGAAAAATAAAATAAAATTAAAATCATTTTATTAAAATTCAAAAAGGCATTTTATTTAATTTTGCATGCTTAAGCTTAAGTAAGTACTAACAGTTAAAACAATACAAACATGCTTAAGTTGCTAAAAAACTACTAAAACTATAATGTACATCACTAAAATAAGCTTATATATATTGCCAACTAACGATAAATAGAACTGTAAATATGTCGTACAATATTGTAAACTGCAATCTACAGGAAATAAATAGGCTTTTTTATTTTTATTTTATTTTATAAGCTTAAGTAACAATAATTTTCAGGTGCATGCGTAAGTTTAAAAGATCAGCAGCAGCCAGCGCCACCTATGAACAGTTATCATAAACTCGTTGTACCGATACCGCACTGAGCTGTACTTAGTTTATTCAATGTAAATTACCGTGAATGCTCAATACATAAACCAGTGCGTAGTTCTGTAACGAAACTACAGGTGGCACTACCGTATCGTACATTATGATTTCAGGGTTTGAGTAAGACTTGTCAGTTTGTTAGCGTCATTTTCATTTTTACCCGACTACGGCAAAGCCAAAGGAGGGTTATGATTTTGACTGGCTGTGTATGTATGTATGTATGTTTGTATGTATGTATGTATGTATGTGTGTATCTTCATCTGTTCCCTCATAGCTTCTAATCTACTTCTCGGAACTCGACATATGAGGTATCGTTAGAACTGTCTTAATTTTCCGCTGAACATAGGCTACGTGACGTGTCACAAAAAGCGATTTGGCGCCCTCTAGCGGACAAAAAGTAAGGCTTAAAAAATAAAAATGGAGATAAATACGCCGTGTTTGGTATCATTTGAAAGGGCCTCACTTGTACATTTCCAAAATATTGCTCAAATTTAAAATCACGCCTTCTAGCGGACAAAAAGTCAAGAATAAAAAAAAAAACTAAACCAAAATTGTTTAAATAAAAAAAAGTAAAAAACTAAAACCCGACTAAGAAAAAAAAAAAGCGACGCTGAAAAAGTATGAAACAAGATTTTCAGGATAGCACAAAAAGAAAAGCCGTAGTCACACGGTATTAAAGTGTTTAGGTTGGTACCTATAACGTGTGACTACGGCTTTTCTTTTTGTTCTATCCTGAAAATCTTGTTTCATTCTTTTTCAGCGTCGTTTTTTTTTGTCGTAGTCGGGTTTTAGTTTTTTACTTTTTTTTATACGAGTACGCCTCTGGTTAAAAGTTTTTGAAGTGAAAACTTCTTTAGCGACGTTGTGCACTTTTTTTGGGGATGGGACAAAAATGTTGACGCAGGGCGCTTGCGCGAATTAGCGTGTGTGTCGAATGTAAAAAAAATTAAATGTCAAAAAGTGAAAACTTGTTTAGCGGCGTTTATGGATGAAAGTTGATTATCTTGAGATATTTTTTTAATGTAATATATTATCATGTTTGTATAACGCAATAAATGAATATTGTATTTAAACAAATAAATGATAGTTTTTTTATGCTGATAAATAAAGCAATTTAATGTTCAAGTTTTTACTTCTGCCGGCAATTCTGCAGTGTAACCCGCTTTTTAACCGACTTCCAAAAAAAGGAGGAGGTTATCAATTCGACTGTATTTTTTTTTTTTTTTTTTTTTTTTTTTTTTTTTTTTATGTTTGTTCACTCATAACTTGCGACTGGGTGAACTGATTTTCATGATTCTTTTTTCATTTGAAAGCTGGTGCTTCCCGTGTGGTCCCATTGTCACCATTTCAATATCTGATGATGGGATCTTGTAGAAATCGGGGGAACTCTTCAATAAATAACAGCAGATTAACCGCGATTGTTGCTATAGCATATCTAAGCATTGTTTACGCCATCACACAACATAATATTACGCCTGTACTCACTACAAAGGTTATAAAAACTATTTTGTGAAGATCTGATGAAGAACTTCGGAGATAGGCAACGGAACTCCTCAATAAATGATAGAATGGACTGGGATTGCTGAAATCTCATATTGTCTGTCTATTGTTTACACCAGTTCCTAACATAACATCACGCCGGTGCGTTGTGAAGGGGTAAGCACATGTGAAACACTAAAAAGTGAAAAATAAAAACTTTTTTACAAAAAATAAAACCGACTTCGACAAAAAAAACACTCAAAAGTGAAAAATAAACTTGAGAAGAAAAATCAGTTTCTGAAGTCGGTGACAAAAAAATGAAATCAAAGAAACAAAAGTCACCGACTTCAGTAACTGATTTTTCTTCTCAAGTTTATTTTTCACTTTTGAGTGTTTTTTTTTGTCGAAGTCGGTTTTATTTTTTTTTTAAGTTAGGACTACACACTCTTGAAAACCTTCAAGAGTTAACCAACTAAACAAGTAGACTAAAATAGAATGCGTAGAATCTACAAATTTTCGTTTAGTGGTTTATTGTATACATTATCTGTCTTTATCAACTATATTGGGGTCGGCTTCCAGTCTAACCAGATGCAGCTGAATACCAGTATTTTACATGGAGCGACTGCCTATCTGACCTCCACAACCCAGTTAATACTGGGTAATACAATACCCTTCGGTAAGACTGGTTGTAAAAACTTTCAGGTTCCCGCCGGGTATTGTCTATAATTATACCGATAACATATCGGTTGATAATTATAATTTGTTGTTTAATTATTATTTTTTAATCATTTTATGTTTTATTTTAATTGATTTATATGTACATAATTATCACTTTAAGGACAGATTAACAGGAAAACTCGTACTTATTAGATTAGATATAATAATTTCTCAATTTTACCGTATACATTTCCTACTCATTTATCACAAACTCGGACGTAGTGTTGGGAAATTACCCGCTGTTGAAATATTATTATAGTTGTCTACACGCATATGATTTATATCGCACTATCAAGTTTCATGATCCCACTACTAGGATATATGCCTAGGTGGTAATAAACTCCTCGAGCCCCATGCATGCATTGGTAGAATGGTCACAAGTGTGCGAAAGTTTAGTTCTCGGATATGCCAGATTCCTTCGTCGATCCTTTACAGAGCAGTGGTGACGAAATAAATAACTAATTAATATTATATATTATTGTGGGTTCGAACTCTAACAACTCGTAAACCCGGACTGACCACTGCTCACCTATTCTTTTTATTGATTCGTTATAATTAAATTACGTTATTTCGTGCAGATGCTACGTGACATTAAATAAAAAATAAATGGCTTTCAAAAGAACAGTGCGGAAACACTTTTTAAAATCGGACTAATAAAACACTACACACACACAACACTGTAGTAGAAGAGTAGTCATGGTAATAATTGTACGGTTTCTCGTTATTTGAACTATTTCTATGTACATATTTATAAGAATATTATTAGTTTATTTAATTCCATCTTTATATATAACTAGCTGATGCCCGCGACTTCGTTCACGTGGAAATTTTCAAGTTTCTAAGATAAATTATAGCCTATATGTTGCCCAGACTTAATACCTATACAACGAAAAAAAAAACATTCAAATCCGTCAAGTAGTTCCGAAGATTAGCGTGTACAAACATACAGACAAACAGACAGATTTTTTTTTTCGGATTCTTGTTCTATTACTATTTCTAAACCCCCCTCAATTATTATTTTTTTAATATATTCAATGTACAGACACAGTTTTTTTACTGTTTTATTATATGTATAGATATAGATGTATTAGTATAGTACTATTTATGTATATTAATTTATGTTAAAAAAATAGTATCCTCCTAATTTATTTATTTTTGTACTCTGCCACACTGACCCGAAGGTTTACTGGTAGAGAATGCCTTGTGGCATTAAGTCCGCCTATGTACAGTCACCTTCAAAAATGCATGGACAGTTCTGAACTCTATTCACAAGTAATAAAGACTAAAAGTATACATGCAATTTTGCAAGTGACTGTACCATTGCAGTATTTCGACTATTAGATAAAGGTGTGAAAGTACCCTTAATGAAGTCGAAAGGTATTTTATATTGCGAATTTTTGTTCTTGTGGACCATACCTAGGAACCTTCTAGTTACGGGGATATTGCAGGTCAAAGTTTCGAATTTTTTACAAGTTTTTTTTTAATATATCAGTTTTTAAGGTAATAATTTTACTTTAGTTTACTATTTATAGCATCAATTAACAATTAACACAATGTTTTGAGTGTGAAACGTGATTTCCCACCCCCAAAAAAGTTTCCCAGCAATAACTTTTGCGTAGGGTTACTTATTTTCATGTAATTGCACATAATGCTCGGTTGACGACTAGCATCTTCGTGAAGGGTACGTTTAGGCCCGGTTTCCACCAAAGCGGAGAAGAGCGGAGACGAGAGATGTGCGGGAATCGGGAAATCACATTAGTTAAAATTTACATCTGGTCTTTCGACAATCACAAAAAGTCAATTCTTGTCAATCACAGAAAGGGCGAACCCTTTCTGTGATTGGTCGAATTTAGCACATCTCCTCTCCACTTTGGTGGATACCGGGCCTAACACCCAATATAGCACCAAAAATCGATTCGCGCACAATGGGTATGTATAACTTAACAGTGTATTAAAAATATTTTTAACGCTAAAAAACCCGATCCTCGATAATTTTTTTTAAGAGCATCGTTATAAGTGCACTAATTAACGTTGTTTTTTTATAAAATTCAGCCCTCAGCATTCATATACGGACGGAAACTTGTTAATGCACAAAAGTGAAGTAATAACTTCACTTTTGTGTAGCGGTTCATTGAAGACACGTGCTCTACTACCTCCAAATTTAAAATTGTTTGGCGCCAACTGTAACAGTCTCGGAGTAAAATGGTTGTGACAAGGGACTTCCACGCACGAACGGTTACCACGTATTCAGTACATCAATCGGAAGCCCCCCAAAGAAATAGTTCATCGATAATTTGAGAAAAATTTGCTGTTTTCATTTTAATAATTTGTGCGGGCATTTTTGCATTTTAGCAGGCACACGGAATGACGATTGACCATTTTTTGTCCGAAGTTATCATCTATACATCAGTTCAGCGTCTATTTGATCTAGTAAATATAATGAAGAAGACTAAACTAGACACATACCTGTCTTTGTCTGATGGTAAGTTTTCTCGATCCTTGCTAGATTCGTCGGCCATGATGGAGACTTTTCTCTTTCCTTCAAGTGAGGGCACTGAGACACGTTGTTTGATCGCAGAAGGTGGGTTAAGCTGCGTCTGCGTTGGCCTCGGATCTGCAGCCGATAGCGAAGCGCCCGGTGGTTGATTTTGTAAATCACTCAAGTCGAAAGGATATTCCTTTATGGCAGTCATTCGGATGCTCGTCTTACGAACCTGAAAAACAATAATTAATAGTTCAGAAAAATTAAGATTTTGTAAGAGATGTTTTCTTAAATTATGATTCTAAAAAGATGCAGGCAGAAGTACCGATTTCTGGGTCCCATTTTGATATTGTATGCGTCTACGGCTCTAACCAGCCAGTAACAAACAGCTGCTATCTATCGAAATTTGATTAAAATTAAGCGGAAAGATGGAAATAAGGAAAACCACAAAAAGAGCAAATCTGAAAAACATAGGACAATATAGTATTTTTCGTGTGGTTCCGCTAACATGCGTAAAAATGCTAATAAATTGCGTATGTACACTGCTCAACATGAAGCTTTTAAGCTTGTCACTCGGTAGGAAGTATTTATATTTAGTAGCTTTGCCAATTGTGGTCAAATATTCTCTTGAAAACTTGCTGGAAAGTTATGTTAATATAAGGGTAAACACGCTAGTATTAACTGTTATATTTTTATTTTTACAATAAAGGCACTAATGATAACGATCCGTAAAGGGTCAGCCAACTGCAGAAACTATGCAAAATATTACAATAACAATCCCAGTTTTAGATTTAACATGAGTAACGCTTTAGAAAAGAGCATACTTTGTTTTTAAAAGAAAAACTATAACGTGCAGTTTCTGTTCAATGTTTTTTGAAAGATTGTTTACTAGAGCGCTTCGAAAGTTTTCAGGATCCAATAACGATCCATGTATGAATAGCATTAAATCGCAAATTAAGACACGAATTTATTCAACACCAAAATATATAGGCCTAAACAAACATGCCAACGTTTTATTTGAACAAAATCAAAACATTCTATTTCACAAAAGGTCCACGGTTTGTATTGTTCGTTTCCTATGGAGAAGAACCGGAAAGAAACTCTATGGTTATTCATAACAATATTTAAATAGTATTTTTCACACACCCAATGACTTGTTTAGTCCGATACATGTTGATAATCACGATGTCTATGTTCCGATAGGATAAGTTAAGAAAGCGCGCGATAATCGGATAAAAACCTGCGCCCGCGTCGGTCAATGTCTGACACTGGACTGAACAATCGCGCAACTGAATGTTTCAGCTTCAGGGTGTCAGCAAAGAAGCCTCCGGCGACTTAGCAGGCAAGTTCTAAGTGACGATGGCTCAATACTGAGGACATGGTAAACTCAATGATGCTAATCACTCGTTTCATCACGAATGTTTTACATTATCACAAATAGAGGATATTAGTTGTGTTTATTGTTTACTTTGTGCTTGCTTGTTGTGCTGATGTGTTCTCCAATTAGTTCTTATTCTTCGGCGCCGGTGCACTGTGGTACTCTCTGCACTTGTTTGCGCAAAATGGTGTACAATAAAATGTAATTGTACTGCAATCGGTCAGTCGGAGTCGATAGACTGACACTATAGCTATGTTTATATACGAGCAATGGGAGGCGTTACTGCTTTTATACCCTTAACATATTCGTACCCAGCAGAGTATTTTTAACGGCAGGTGCTAACTGTGCCTTTGTGCTCTACATAACCACGGGGTCTATTTGTAGAATATTGAACATACATCATCTGCCTAGCCTTTTCCCAACTATGTTGGGGTCGGCTTCCAGTCTAACCGGATGCAGCTGAATACCAGTATTTTACATGGAGCGACTGCCTATCTGACCTCCACAACTCAGTTTATACTGGGTAATACGATACCCTTTGGTAAGACTGGTTGTCAGATTTCCAGGTCACTGACTACCTGTAACGACTGCCAAAGATCTATATATGACAGCCGGGACCAACAGCTTAACGTGCTTTCCGAGGCACGGAGAAAACTCGGTATGTAAAGGGCGGTCACCCATCCACAGACCAACCTAGGCAAGCGCCGCTTGACCTAAAGATTGACCCGAGTGGCAGTTATTATTTCGCCACGAGCTCCTCCAATATAGAATATTGAACATACATTTATAAAATATGGAAATAATACATTTGATATATTTTGCTAGCAGTAGCTATAAGGTGATTTCCGGGATTTCCTCGACGTTATGCTGGACCTATAGCTTGGCTGAATGGTCTGGTTAAAAAAAAAAACGTATGTAGGTTTATTAAATGGGAAAAAAAATGCTTTTTCTATTTTTAGCTACAATAGCAAACATCAATCCTTGACCTGTATAACTTTGAGTTCAAGGTTGAAAAGATTAGTTTCTACTATTTACAAAGAATACAAGCTTAGCACATACATAGTTGTACAGATGTTTTTACATAGTCTAATGTATTTAGGACTTTACAGACCTTTAATTCATGCGACAGGTGAGGTAATTAGAATGTTAATTATATAAAGCTGTTAATGAGTTTTGCATTTCCGTTAGTAAATACTCGATGGTTAAAACAAATATGGGTAAATCTGGAGCCGGATACTGGAATCGCGATGAAATCTCGTTTTGCTTTAAAACAATAACTTATCATTGTTACAAACAAAAACATAACCTTCAGGAATGACATCTGACAAGATTTTTCAATCATGTGAGCAACATGAATTGAAAAATCATATCAGTATTAACAAGTGGTCCATTTTGTTTAAATCAGATCTAGGTACTTGTTAGATTATAGATAATCTGTAAGCTAAATCTTTTCTTCTAAGTACAATAAATCATTGAAAATAATCACGAGTACTCGTTGCCAAGGAAATACTCACGAAAATATCATCTGTAGCATTCCACAATTAGTAATGTAAATCTTTAAGACATTTAATCAAAACATCTGTATTTGCTTAACAGACATTTGTGTTTACCTCAAGTCACAAGGATGATAACATACGCTAATATAATATTATTGTACTTTTTATAACTCGCATATATACCTACGGATTAGCAAATCCATACATACCTACACATTATTTTTGTAATGAAATCACGCGAATGATTACCACAGTCGTGCTTTATGGTTGCTGGAGTAGATCGAGTTAACATCGCGTTGATAGTTCAAACGCGACCCATTGAATTATTTAGGTGAGTGTGTCTTAAGCTAATTGTCGGCGGGTGGTAGCCGGCAGCGGTCGCGGTGTCAGCAGCGGCGTTTATTTGCTTAAGTGGTCTCATCACAGTCACATGATCACTCACGAGAAGGCGACCACGAGTTTCCAATCATGTTCATACGAACGTATGCCACGACACGCGCTCTCCAACAACGCTTATCGCTTCCAAACAATTAAACGGATTGCTCACCCAATCATCGTCGTGACGTATGTGTTATGAGATCTTAATTAAAAGGTAAAGGACAATGGCCTTAGTGGACCAGCCATGAGACATCGTGAGCGGCCCTTGGCTCTGGACGCTGCCGCGCTGTAGGTCAGCGAGGTCAAGTATTCAGACTTATTTTTTATGAATATCGTTTATGAGTTTCCTGTGTTGAATACAAATCGTAAGAAGTTACTTGGAATATTTTCCTTAGACATTGACGGAGGTTGCTAGTTGGTTATCTTAATGAATCTACTAGTGTCCAGTTTTTTGTTGACATACAATAGCAGTTCCACTTTTCATAATACCTACAGCAATTCAGTTCAGGAAACGACGGAGCGCCACGGTTCAAAGATTACAACAGGTACATGTATCAGGTCTAGAACTCATGACGTGATGTTATGATTGGAAAATTTCCTGTCCTTTTATTCATATCAATGTAGGTCATCTGGACTTGACAGTTTGATATAAATAGATAAAAATATATTTTGTTTCGAGAAGAGCGTTAAAATGTGTTAAAATTATGATATTATGTATATTGGAACGTGTTGCTGCATTCAGCCCCTAAACAACGCATTTACACAAGTAATGAGTTTCCGAACATCATCAGTATGAATAGAAACAAAAGATGCTTTTTTCGCTAACAGCCCATTAAATGAGCAGTGAATACTTATATTGTGGTCATTCTTTTAAATAAGACAAGAGTTATTGCCAATATACGAGACGTATGCGGTATAAAGTGTTCAAGTCGTTTGAATAATGTATTTGTGCAAAAATAATATCTCTATAGATGAACTATGCTGTAAAACAAAGCGCGTTATTATAATATAAAGTTCCATTAAAATAGATGGGCAAACTTTTAGAAATCCACCACCAAAATAAGGAAATCGGTAAAAAATGCATTAGATACTTACAAGAAGAAAAGACAGCTAACGAAAATACATTATAGAGTACCGGCAATTTATTATTTTAGGTCAAAATAAAATTACTTTTATCAGTGTTTTTTTGCTTGGACATGACGATTGGATGTATGCTTGGTTAGACGCACTGAACGCCGCCGCCTTGTTTATAACACAACTTTTTATGAATTAAGCTTGATAATCAGTTTATTTTATTAACTCTGCCTAGTTGGTCGAGAACAGAGCTTGAGGTCCTTACTCCTTAATTCTATTCCTGGGTGGGGCAAAGTGTGACTATCTATTTTAATGGGAATCATCAAACGTATATAAATACGTTTGAAGATTGTACTGGTCTCCAATCATGCAGAGAAGCCCTATAAAGGGTATTTAGTAAAATATTATTTATTTAACACAAACACATCGTCTACGAGGAAAACGTATAGGAATCAAGCAATGTTTTTAATACTCATACAATGTATATGTTTTCATGTCTTTAGTGTTGTGTATTGATTTCTGTGTTATATAAGTCTTCTACGAATAAATAAATTATATTGATATTTTAAAAGTATGAAGGCGTGCCAACCCCAAAATGTTCAATAAATACTACTGTTTTCCAATACATATTTGTGTATGATTTTTTTTTTTATTCACCAAGGGGAGTAAGGCACAGCTATTACTAATCGAGTGTGCATTTGTTTTTTCGTGAACCACACGAGTTTAGTAATCTGTACTTACCCTCGAGTGAAATATACTGCTTTATACTACACTTAGCTTGTTTTTCACTTTTCCAATGCATAAATATTTCATATTCCTTCATATATTTCATCTTGGATTTTCCAGACAAGAGATTACTAACAATGTCTTTAGCATCTGCTATTATGTCAGGTGGAGTTGTTGTTAATAAATTGCTATCATTGTCACTTGAATCACTCATTTTAACTTGTGATTTACACCGCCAAACTTTAAAATTTACCAAGAAAATTGTTTCTACAAAATACGTCACCCAACAATAAGTCTTTTTTTTTAATTTTAGCGCGTCAAACAATTTTCACGCCAAAAGACATTAAGCCGCGTCCCCACTAGAGCCGCATGGCACGCGAAGCCGAGCCGTGCGGCTCTGTGTGGGGACGCGGCTTTAGAGAAGGTAAAAAACGCCCCGTTTCGCAGGTTCCAACCACAGACTCTTTATGTGTCTGTGGTTCCAACTTACGCGCGTGTTAAAGCGAGAGAGTGTTTTAATCTCTCGCTCTATCGCATAGAGGTTTCAATTTTTCCGGCCTTATCGGAATGTAGAATGTGTAGAATGTATGCTACCTGCTTTAAAAGTTCTAGTGGCCAGTACTTTTTATGGTAAAATTAAATCGTTTGATTTCCAACGTCATCAACACTTTAAAAAAAAAAAAACAAAACGCGTTAGTAATGAACCCATTGCTACCCTGATTTTCAGGGCAGTAATGAAATTCCATATATAATTATGATATGTCAAAGCTCACGTTAAGTGGTTTGATTCGCTCTTGTTTTTTCAGCCAGTATATGACAAATACTATCTGCTATCAAGGTTTGACAGTAGATTATATCTGAGCAGAAAATCTTTTTACAAAAAAACCGGCCATGTGCGAGTCGGACTCGCGGCATGAAGGGTTCCTTAGTAGAACGCCCTTAAATATTTAATTTATTATTTGTTGTTATAGCACCACACACATACTGTGAAAATTTAAACTGTCTAGCTATTACGAATCGTGAGACATAATGGGATACAGGGGGACAGACCGACGGACGAACAGACGAACGGAAGGACAGCGGATGCTTAGTAATAGGGGCCGTTGGTTATTCTTGGAGTACGGAAACCTAAAAAGCAGGGTAGAAATACACAAATACTGAAAGATGGTGTGCCCTCTTTCACTGCCACATCTTTCACTATTTGTTTAAAAATTCATTTTGTTCATACAATTGTGAAATAGGGCGTAACAATAATAATTAATTATTATTAACCAGTATATAACATTTCAATGATGAGTAGTAAATGTTCATAATGATTGGCTATGCAAGTAACCGTTTGTGTAGATAATGTCAATGTGAACATTATGGCACTAATCTCTTTCATGTGACAGAAGGCCAACAACAAAGGTCTGAGTTTCAGTTTGTTTACCGAGTCATCAAGATGGTTAGCACTGCCTCGGCTTGAGGGCAGCGGGTAACTCCGTCATCACGACTTGTACACATCCCATCACAATGACAACATCAAATATATTCAATAAATAAGCATTAGAAATGTACCGTTGCAACTAAGTGTCCATTAAAACTGATTGTCTCTACCTGAAACGGCAACGCTTACCTGATAATCTGTTCGGCTCATAAATCACTTTGTATTTGTATATTATGATAGTTTTATTAGTATGTATTACTGTAATATAATAACACTTAATCAAATAATTACTTGCGATAGGTGACGCGCTTCTGGCCATATGTCGGATTAATGAATCAATAAATATTTGGGTAATAAACTATTTAACAGCAATTTTATTGTTTTTTACAGTATTGTAGACGTAAGTACTTAACTGATTGCTGTTATAAAACTATTTTTCGTACCACTTGCTCAAAAAAGTGACATTCTATGCCACAAAAAGCGAACATAACAATAGTCATTTTTAATCTGTTAAAAACAGGGAAAGAAAATTGTAGGTATAATTCATCCTCTAGGGGGAGAATGTGATTTAAATTTGGAAAAAGAAAATTGTACTGAATTCCATTCATCCTCTAGGGGGAGAATGTGATTTCTATCAATAATTGGACCAATGTTTTGAATGTTAACGTTTACTTTTATTTATGTCATTATTTTGAATAAATGCTTATCTCTTAATATTAATGTGTTCATTTTTTCGCAAATGGTACGAAAAGTAGAGTATTTTCCTCGGTGATAAAGCTGTCTTAGTCTTGGGTGAACTTAAATCCCTCGCTACACTCAGGACTCGTCTTAAATCCCTCGCTTCGCTCGTGATTTAAGTTTTTAACACCCTCGCTACGCTCGGGAGTAAACCTCTCGTCTCCTTCGTTACGATCGCGATTTAAATCGTCACCCGCGACAGAAGACACTGCTTTATCCCCTCGGTTCATAATCTACTATTACCATTTCTATGTAATGTAAAATAGGCTTATTATTTTAAACTTTGATAAAATGATAACTTTTTAACTCCTGTGAAAAGTCTGATTAAAACTTCAATCAGTAATCTTTGCTGTCAAAATTCAAAACTCGTTAACAACTCGACTAACAACAATAGCCAATCATAGTTGTCACGAAATTCGAGATCAGATTGAATTAAATGGGCTTTCACAAATCTCGGGTATTATTTATCTTCGAACGTGCTCTATATAAACTATTAATATGACCATTGTTGTCCATTGTATTTTTATTTTAATAAATAAATAGATAGATATTAATACGAAAATACTTAACAATTGCTATATTTTGAACCTAATACACATTTAGGTATTGCTTCGTACCGCTACTGGGCATAAAGCTTGTTATTTTTCCTTGATTAATAAAATTCTCTCAAATATTAACCTGCGTATTACTTTGGGGAAAACGGCAAAACAACAAAAGCAAAAAATTACTCTTTTACGTGGGCATACAGTTATTATTTTGCGATTGTATGTTCACGTGTAACTTGATCAAAAAGATCTTCGATCGCGAGTTGAGTCTTTATAAATAAGAAAGATGTTGTATTTTTAAAAAGAGTATGGTGATTTTGGTAAACAAATACATATAACGAGGACGCATCTTGTTAATACATTTCAGAATAATTTAAGGTTCCATCCAAATACATCCTACTAATATTATAAACGCGAAAGTTTGTATGTATGTATGGATGTTTGTTACTCTTTCACGCAAAAACTACTAAACGGATTTGCATAAAATTTGGTACACATATAGTTTATAACCTGGATTAATATATATAATAGTTTTTATCCCGATTTTATCTTCCTGTGGAATAATTTTCGAGTTGTAGCGGGCGAAGCTGCTGGCAACAACTAGTAATTTATAAAATCACTAGCTGACCCGGCAAACGTTGTTTTGCCATAAAAATAATTTCCTAGTAATTTCTAGTGTAGACAAAAAAAATTTAGGGGTGGACTACCCCTAACATTTAGGGGGATGAAAAATAGATGTTGGCCGATTCTCATAGATACCGGATAAGCACAAAAAAAATCATCAAAATCGGTCAAGCCGTTTCGGAGGAGTATGGCAACGAAAACTGTGACACGAGAATTTTATATATTAGATAGTTTCAAGACTCCATGTATTACACATACAATTAAGTAGTAGCATTAATAGAGCAGCGTTAATAACCGAACAAATTACTGTAATTGCTGTTACAGTCTTTTAAATAAAAGAGGGCGAGTCGAGTTGACTTCAGTACGCGACTCTCGCCTAACACATGAGGATCTTATACACATTGATTTCTATGTCTAGTTCGTTTAAATATCAGTACAAGCAACTATTTTTGAAGTTAACAGAAAGATAGAAAGCGTGTTAATATCACTCAGGGAGGTCTAAAGAGCTCCGCTTCGCCTTTCATATTGCTTAGTACATAGTTTTATTAGAAGTCGCAACGGGATCGCACTCGAGGGAGTCTGGCCTGTATCGGGTTCCAAGTAAAATGTGATAAAAGCCTTTATACGGGACGTGAAGTGCAATGAAGTGTTCCGTGTGGTGTCGGACGTAAAGAATAGCACCATCCCATATCTTCCCGTGGGTGTCGTAAGAGGCGACTAAGGGACTACCAGAGAATGGGCAGCAGCGTTCTCTGTGTCTTTGTAACAACCATACTGCGATCGCCAACCCGCCTGCCAAGCGTGGTGATTACGGCAAACCCCCCCAAAAATGCCTGGGGGAGGCCTATGTCCAGCAGTGGACGTCTTTTGGCTGAAATGATGATGAATGATGAAGTGCAATACAACATACGTGCCTACTCGACGAACTCTGAAGGATTCGTACAGAATAATAGGACCTTATGAAGTGGGAAAATATACCGTGTCATCATTATTTTTAAAGATGTTCATCATAGATTTTTAATTAATAATTTACAATGATAAAGTTCTTTCCTTCCTATTAGTTTTTGGGTGATTTTTGCCATCATCTGCCTAGCCTTTTCAATTTAAATTATATTGGTGGATGGTTTCCACTCTTACTCGTTGCAGCTGAATACCACTATGTCGGTGCACACTAATCTCCGAAATCACTCAACAGTTTTCAATGAAATTTTGTGAATGTTTATGGTTGGATCCAGTTTGTCTAGTACCTAAATAAGTATTTTAAATTAGGAAGTCTTTCGTTTTCGTCGGTGTGACCGCGTTTTTTCTGAACTACTCAAAGAATTTGGATGCGATTTACACCACTAACTAGAAAGTTTATTCCTGAAAGTTTATGGGGACGAGGTTATACATAAAATATAAGTACAGCATAGGTACACAGAATAAATAAATCTTTATGTTTTTTAAATCATAGATCCGTACGAAGCAATCTATATATATATTATTATTTATATATCTATCTATATATATTTATTTATATAAATAAAAAGAGAAGTCCTGACTGACTGACTGACTGACTGACTAATCAACGCCCAGCCCAAACCCTTGGACCTAGAAAGCTGAAATTTTGCACAAAGGTTCCCTTTATAATGTAGACAAGGAATAAAGAAGGATTTTTCAAAATAAACCCCTAAGGGACTTAAATAGGGGATGAAAGTTTGTATGGAAAATCGTCATTTTCACGCGGGTGAAGCCGCTGGCACAAGCTAGTACTAAATAAATATAATTACTTACAGGTTTAAGAACTAAGAATCTTCAAAGGACTTCCTTTAGTATTTGAATTAACGTGAGTTTTTAATTTATGTTGTAATTAGATTTTGTATTCAATCACAGAAATACGTCGCATAACTATTCAACCTGACGGCTGAGGTATGACACTGATTACCTACACCTGTAATATTCACGATATAAGTTATTTTCCATTGTTTTTATTTTTATGCGTGCTCTACAATAGTCCTCGAGCCGTTTCCTTATGGCGCGTTTGTGTTAAAAAAAGAAACCGATAGTGTCAACAGTAGTCTATGGTTATTGTTTATATCGCGCACATCAATTGATACGTTCATATATCAATTACACAGAAAACTACACATCACAATTTAAGCTATACGATTCCCGATTGGAAGTCCCGGTACGTATGAACCGGACGCAGAACAACAATGAGTTGAAAATATCACAAAAAGGAACACAATAAGAAAAAATACAGACCATTTTGCTTCTTAATGAGTTTCACTGTCACTAGGGCGAACCACATTCAGTTCGAGATATTCATATCGTCTGATAAACAACGATTAATTGAGCGTGGCTATGCCATGAGGCCGGTGGCGCGTCCTGTCGTTTAGGTATGTGATGACACTACTAGCGGGGTCTGACGACGAACCATTTGGTCGTTGCACTGGCTCGCTTCGTCCTATCCATGCCAATTGGATCACAACAGGGCAGCAGCGTTAACAATCTCAATAATACATTTTCACAAGCATGTGTCAATTTATTTACGATACAGTGTTTATTTATTTATATTTGTATATGTTTGTGTGCAAGCCGAACATTATCGATTAATTATCATTGGTAATGAGGTCGAGGTGACTCCTGCGATGTCCTTCCTTTGGGTTGATGGAACAACTAACGGATGTTTCTTGTGTTAGAAACAATACGTATCTTACAAGATAAAATCATTTGTACCTGGTTTACTGATATCTATTGATGTTAGTAAACAACCTCCCCCCCATCCTTTGCTCTATTGAGCACAGGATGGAGGGCCTATTTTTAAACTATCAGATTAATCAGTGTATGAAATTGTTGTATATCTTCCCAGATTTTTCCGAAAAAAAAAAAAACTAAAACAGAATGTCCTGAAAACCGAGAACATATTGAACTAGAACACTGTCCCAAAAGCGACTGAATTGTTACTCAACAGCGTCTGAACTCTTAATTGAATCAACCCACGATTTTCTAACGATGATTGGTGATATGACTAGTCATAAATGTTTAGACGCCATGGACAGTAATGAGAAACAGACGACAACTTTGTACTTTTCCTTTGTAATTAATATTCTTATTCCGTTTAGAGATACGTAACTTGGTTTGCGTGACGGTCGCTCCCCAAGGTAATATCATTTAGAAATATGAGATAACGAATGCTGATTCTTGTGGTTTACTTGGCATTGTTGGTATTTTTTATTGGGCCTATGTGAAAAATACTATCGGTGAAGGAAAACATCGTGAGGAAACCGGCATATCCTAGAACCAAACAATCGAAGGCATGTGACATCTTACAACCCGCACTGGGCTCGCGAGGTAAATTATAGCCCATTTCCTCATATAGTGCCTCATATAGCCCATTCCTTCATAGAGAGGAGGCCTGAGTACCAGCAGGTGGGAACATTAATATCAGATTGACTCGACATTTTTATAACTATCCTTAACAAACATAAGCCTTGATTTAACTCCCACTGTTTTTAATAATATAAGTCAGTAACGAGCTGGTTATAAACTTCAAAAATTTAAACCTTTAGCAAAGCATTTTCAATACTGAAAATGCCGGACAAATAAATTCAGTATTCGGGATCCCAATCCGGTTCAGCTTAGAGCTAACGTATGGCCAGACGACGCACGGACTTAATCCTTTCGAACCTATTGATTACGCTGGCCAGGGCCACTGGCTACTGACGTATGGAAAGCGTCACTGCTTTCTCGACGTACATAGATTATATGCAAACGAATCGGTCTACCAACAGATGTTAGAAACGATTCGTTTACATTGTGGTTATCTAATAGGGTTTTTATTTAATTTATTATGACTTCATGTGACAATATTATGACTTCATGTGGGAAGGGGTCACCGTATAAGAACATACACTGATCTTATTGGTGATGTTTTTCAGAAAAGTCAGATGCGTAGTACTTACTTGTAAACAACGTACGGGTATGAACGTAGACCAGGCTAAGGTTCGTAGCAAGTGTAAAAAGGCGACGCAATTTAAGAAATGGTTGAAAGTACAATAAATATTTGTGTCAATTTTCTAACATAAAATTTGATTAATACAACTATTGTGCTTGTTTAGAAATCACGTGTTTGCACGTATTTTTCCGACTAACTCATCAAAGGCTAATTTTATTAATTATTATAACTTATGCCGCATGACATAACTCTGAATGAATTCATCGAGTAGGTGCATCCGCCTACATGTTGCAACATGGTTTCGTTATTACATAATTATAGGACTCTAAGGACACTTTCAATATGAGTGTTGCGGTAAGAAAGAAGGGGAAACTGTAGGGGGAAACTATTGATATTGCCAAAAAAAACAATTTCGAGAACAAATTATATCCAAAATAGACTATGATTTGACGATGGTTCAATGAATTCCTGACAAACTTATTTGTTAACAGAATTCTGGTAACTGGTTTAAAAAATATAGCTTATGTATTTATGTGTAATTGTACTAAACAGAAGCCACGGAGCCTGGATTTGTGTTGTTATTTATGGCAAATAATTATTTATGATTTTAATTTTTGATTGTAATTTTGATTTTAATACGTGTTGTTTTGTTTTTATTATATATAATTCAAAGTTTTTTTTAAATCTCCAATTGTATTTAATGGCAAATTGTGTTATTTTTTTATTATGGAATAAACAAGGCTTTCATATTTATTATTATTTATGGCAATAGGCTCGCTCCTATTTGTGTGACAAATGTAAGCTACGTGCAACCTCAAGAAAGGCCAATGCTTGTCAACACTTCAACAGCTGATGTTGACAATCGATGCTATCGAACAATTTTGTTTGATCGGTAGCGCCTTTCTTGACTCTATCGAATCGATCAGTGTTGCCGCTCAATAAATGTGTCAAATGTGCACTTTAAATTGTTTAATCGAGAAATCAATCTACTTCTGTCTAATCTTTTCGAGTCAATGAATGAATGATGAATGAATGTTCAATTGAATATAATATAATAATAATATGTTACAAACACTTGTCATAAAAAAAATCAAAATACCTCACAAGTCGTTTCGCTAGTATTATCAGTAAAATGATAATTTTAAGGTATACATATTAAATGACGTTTAATAGTGGAGACCAACGATGCACGTTGGTCCAGTGGTAACGCGATTGCTAAGCATGAGGTTCTGAGGTTTGATTCCCAGGTTGGGCAAAATGTTATTGGTTTTTTCCATGAGGCCACGGCACAATTACGTCACAAATTAAGGTTATAGTATTTTTACATATTTGGGACGAGAATCGAATACTGAATACCCCAATAAGTTCCTCAACCTAACATACTGTACCTATGTATTGTGCATAGGGCATCACATTAGCTTCAACACAATTTTCAATGTACCGATTACTGGTAAGTGCAGGCTGTCGTGATCAGGATACGAAGAGACTCTGTCTTACCGCCATCAGTGCTAATGTTTTCCCACACTATTCACGAGCTGGTCACCACATCTTTTTTTTTTTCTATGCAGCATTATGCATTGCGTTCTCCTTCTCTTCTGTATACATCGCTCCTTCCATCGTGACCATCACTATCACTACAAATATTATAAAACAAAGTTCTCCGACGCGTCTGTCTGTTCGCGATAAACCCAAAAACTGCTGCACCGATTTCCATGCTGTTTTCACCAATGGATAAAGTGAATGAGGAAGGTTTAAGTATATAATCTGACCGACATACACGCGGGCGAAGCCGTGGGAATGAACTACTTAGTACTACATAATTTTACACCGGCCACAAAAAAGAGAACCTTCTACTGTATTTATGATCAATTTAGATGCTCACGTGCAAAGTTAGGGTTAATTTCTGGTTGACGCGTGATTCAATCACTATGAACAAATGACAGGCACAAAATGCAATCTTGCAACCATATCACGGTAACTAAGCCTATAATCCAGCACTAAGAAGGCTTCTGTTGGCGATGTACCTATCCATGTATGTGTTTCAGAAAAAAAAAACTTTATATTAGTAGTACAAAGCACAGAGAATACATAACAAACAAATAAATTCACAGTTAAGCGTTAATTTTTAGTTTTTGCACGATAAATGAACTACAATTCTAAACACACATTTGGATTGAAACAACGTTTCAGTTCATTTATGGGATAAATAATTGAAAATTTTAATTATTTAGCAATATTCGTGCATAATTTTAAAGGCCAAACCACGCCAAACAGCCAGTGATAAACTTTTTTTTTGGTGGAATTAATCCTCTTTATTGTTTACGCGAAAAATAAGAAGGTTTTCTTTTAATTAACACATACATATGTATTATTATAATTAATTTATTCATTTATAAACGAATTCAGTAGGTACCCCGAAAGTTTGGTAATCAGCCTTGCCAAGGAGTACCTACCTATATTACGAGTATTATACAAAAGTTGTAGACAAAATGGCAGTCGATCCATAAAATACTGGTATTCAGCCTTTTCCGGTTAGATTGAGAGTCGAACCTAATGTTGCTAGAAAAAGGCTAGACAGATGATGATGTTGAGTTGGGCCCAGCTTACAAACCCTTAAAATAATCAAAATAAGTACTAGTTATTATATTGTCCAGTTCAGATAATCCACGACTATAGATTAATCTAATCCACCGACAATCGCTTATGCAGATATGTAAGTCTATTGTTATGCCTATTAATAATACCTATTTACGTATGTTAATAACTTAATTTAATCCGTTTATTATAATTTAATACAGATACAGAACCTATTAACATACCTACTGTAAACGCGATTGTTTAGAAACAATCGAGTGTGAACCCAAAAGGGTTCCTTCCGTTCCCGAAGGATGACCACGGGACCCTATTACTAAGCTTCCGCTGTACGTCGCGTCGGTCCGTGTGTCAGCCTGTGCAAGTATTTCTGTTGCTACTTAATTATTTCCATTTATTATTTGTTATTATGCAAAGAAAAGGGGTGAAAGGGCCGGGCTGCGGATTGGTCACAATGATACCGCGGCCTCGACATAAAGAGCTAAGAAGGAACATGGGTGGTTTTTAGTCAGTAGAAGTCTGACACTCCCTTCGGGAGGGGTTATTTACTTATTGGTTTTTCACTCACCAATAACAAAAATGGGGTGAAAGCTCCTTCCACGATGGTACGGAACCGTTCATGCGCGAGTCGCGCCGGTTTTTTGTGCTTAAATTAAGTTTAAAAAAAATATTGATTTGTTTTTACTCCGTTTTACAGTTAAAAGAAAAAAGATTTTTAGTTATTATTTACTTTATCTTGCTGTTAATACATGACATACTGTTGACTTCACTTAGCTTACCACATTTTATGACATCCTAGTGATTTTATGACAACACTTGTGGAAATTTTGCATGTAATTTTAAACGAGCAATAGCAATGAGACCCTTTGATTGTCACAGTGAGACGGAACTACACAGCCATCAATATATATTCCTTAGGTTATGAGGCGCCAAGCTCGTCATATTTGTTAAGGCATATATTATGTATAATAGTGTTGTTAATGGCTTGCTCTAAGAACCGGAACTACGGTCTCATCCTGAATCGATTTCAACATTTACATAGGAAGTCTGAAGTATTAAGGGTTTAAAAAAATATTATGTACCTATTTGTTTTTAGTGAGTAACAAATATCTTAATAAAATTGTGGTGAGCAATTTAACACTATGTAAACGTCTACCGCCTTATAAAAAAAAACAACAAGTTTTTTATTTTTTCATTTTTAGTTGTAATATCTTATAGAAATATTTACTATGACACCTAACCCTTAACCTTCAAGATTCCCTGATTATTGCTTTCAACTCCTAACCATTGAGGAGTAGTACCTTCCATCATAAGCTCATCAACATGAAGTGATGACTGCTAGATGCGAATACTTGTATAGCGTCAGAAAAAGCACGAAACACGTAATACGTGTAATACGTAAATTTGAGGGTTGCCCTCGATTTCTCTGGGATTCCATCACCAGGTCCTGGTTTCCATATCATGGTGGCCCTTGAAGTATCTCCGTTCCAATAAAAAAATAATCATCAAAATTGGTTCATAAACGACGAAATTATTCGCGATACACAAAATCAGGTAACGTACATAAAAAAATGTGTATTGTACACATCTGCATACCCCCTCAGAGCATACAGGCATGATGTTACGTCATGATAATGTATATTCAATAAACATCCAAGCGATTCCAGCAATTACGACAGATTTGCCGACTATTTTTGAAGAGTTCCATTGTATATCTCCGAAGATCAGCACCAGATCTTCACCAAATTAAAATGGGACCACCTCAGGAGTATACTCTTTCATATAAAAATAGATTTTTTAGAATCAGTCCACAAATGGGGGAGAAATCAGGTATCATACATTAAAAAAAAATACACACGAACATAGAACCTCCTCCTTTTTTGAAGTCGGTTAAAAATAGTTAAACCTGGTTTAACTTACGCTTGGTTTATCTCTCACTTCAAACATATTCAAAAGAAAGTGACGGCATGCGAGATAAACCTAGCGTAAGTTAAACCAGGTTTACTATTTTTATTAATAAGGTGGCTAAGGTTTAAAACTACTCGAGCAGGTGCATCTATTTGAATGGTCTTCCCACAGTAAATACAATAGACAGTTAGCATGTTCTAATGACTTCTAGTTCTAAATACGACAGGTCAAGTAGTACTAGTAAGCTTTTATTAAACACAAGACAGGAACTGCTTGAAAATAAAATTAATAAAACGTTTTAAATAGTTTCAGTTTCAATTTTCAGGCACTGGGTCTGTGATTGTGAGCAACAATTAAAAAAATAATGATTAAAATAGCGTAGATAAATAACGAAAAGCACACACCTAACATTGACAAAAAAGTTTTGGGAAAATTCACAGAAAAAAGAAATTCACATACCACCACCCGTTTACGCGGATACTCTAGCCAGGCACATGGTCAACCAACGTACTTCAACTTGAAAGTAGTGATGTGATGCCAAACGCTTTTGTATATAACGCTGAACGTCGTAAATTACATCACAGATACAAATAACAATAAACAGGCACAATAAACATTTTATCCGAACGTTTGATAGCATGCTATCTCGCGCCGAAGTCGACAGGTGATCACAGGCGTGATCCCCCAATCACGAGGCCATACCTTTTGCGATAAGGGTAGGACGAGACGAGAGGAGAGCGCGAACGGGGCGGACTGCCGCGGCGGCACAGCGGCGGGATCCCGGCGCTCGTCAGCTGATCGGCTACGTGCGAGCCCCGACTAAGGGCACTCGACAATAACTCACGTCCACACTTCTTACACGAATGTTACACGACCTCCGTTTTTTAGGGAACACGTGGCCACCTTGCATTCACACCTTCTTATATAAATCACTAGTTCACAATACCGATCAAACGCTGACGTCAATTTCATAGACCGTATAAGGATTGTCTTTGTTTCACTTATTATGAGGCTAGTGTTAATTCTATCCAGTCACGAGATGGTGGCCGATTAGCACCCGGAAAACGAGTTGAAAACATAGAAGCTTGGACGCTACTGCTGCATTTCCACCTCCACTACTGGTTTTATACGGAACGCATGTAAACAATAGAGATGAAGCTCAACGTTCCGTTTGCATGTTATGGTAAATATGATGACTTTATTTACATAGTAGGACTATAATTTTCAAGTAGTCCGTGGCCCTTAATAGTGTAATGGGCCGTTTTCTTGAATTATTTTGCAGTGCATGATTTTTCTACATAAATTGCAATCATGTGACGTTGTTATTCCTTATTTACATTTATTGACGTCTTCTGATGTATCTAAGGTATTATAAATACAATATTTAAGTCGTTTATAATCTCGTCTTGTGACATTACAAGAGTACATTAGGAGGCGAAAAGCGAGCATCGCGCGTCGCCCTCATCGTTTGAACATATGAAATTCTCCGAGTGAGAGCCAAATGAAATTACTAAGTATTCATGAAATATTAAACTCGCTCTTAGATAGAGGGACTTTAGGCGGGATGGTTACTTTACATGTCTTAGACAACCTTAGTGAATAAGTACGAGTATACTTGGCATTTAGGTACTGTCATCGGTGCTTAGGCTGTACTTGGGACTACGTTTTAGAGTAATTTATAAAGCCCCAACTTTTAATTGAATTATCACTTACTTATGAAATATGTATGATATGATTTTGATGCAGGTAGTTATTATTGCACTTAAGATACTTAAAGCGCGTTAATTTTTTTTTTGTTAATGCCACTATTTAAAAACAGAACTATATTTAAAGACAGAAATATGAGTGAAGTCAAGGAAATCTTAAATCTTAAAAAGATGTGCTTCCAAAAAACATCAGATATTATAAGTATCGTAAGTGTTTGTCTTTGTATGACTAGTTCGACTAGTTCTGTTAATAAGTTTTCTTTCCACACTTATATTGTATCGATACAGAATAAGTATTTGTGAGAATTCGTATTTAACTCACTTTTAGTGACATATCCCTTCATTCACTTGAAACTTTGCAAGTAATAGGTACAATTATGTTGTATTGCTATCAAAGTGTTGGTCTGATGATGGAGCTGGGTACGGAACTCTTCGATTCCTACTACTAAACTAATCCTGCCTGAGATGATTAGATTTGTGTAAAGAAGTCACAAATTAGACTCGTTAAAAGTAATCTCTAAAATTCACTAAAAAATAAAGTGTGTTTCGCACTTTTTCCAAACTTCATAAATTATTCGTAAGATTTTTCTTTAACATATCGCAAATCAATCATTTTTATTTGTGTCACATTATTTAGGTCCCTGTTGTAAGTCGAGGCTATCTGGATATTTACCGTCTGTTTCCTCTAAGTCATAATCTTTGAACATAATCTAGTCTATGATGCGCAATGAATGTCAAACCATAGAGGCATCTAAGACCATTGATTAGGTCATGAAAAATACCGCTCCTCATTAAAATGCGTTGCCTAGTAGAAGAACATGTAAGCACTATATAATTTAATGTTCTGTTTGCATGTTAGATCCTTACGCAAAAGACGATAGAATTTTCTCATCTTATTAATTTCAAACAAAAAATTATCTATGCATAGAATAGTTTTCAACAAATTCTAATTTTGAAGGGTTCTTGTTTTTTATTGTTTTTAAAATATAAAATATTTTTATTAAATAGAGTAAACGAACTGTGTTTATACTATATTCATTTTTAATAGAAAACTATTAAAATAAACAACACACTATAATAGGGCGTCAAAAAACTCCTCTGCGCTTGAAACTGGTAATGTGCCCAAGTGACTATCGAATGAAGACAACATTATTAAAATACAAAAGAGATTTATACCTACGTATTTTTAAGAGTGGTACTGATATGTTTAAGAAAGGGTATTATTTCTATACCTATAGCAAAATATGCTAATAAGGTCAGATATTTCTGGTTAGATCAGTTCATAGCAACAGATTGCGATTCCAGTGCATACATTTAATGATTACAACTACAAACACAAATATTACGGATGCTTCAACAACTTGATTGGGAAGTCAGACCTGAAGCAATCAAACGGTCACATGATGGCAACCAGTTTAATAATATGTAAAGCGGAAGGAGGAAAACTAAGGAGACGTCACGTGCTCCATCTCTGAGTGGAACAATTACGTTAACTTGACTCTATCTTACGAACTATGTTCATGGTAATGGGACATAAATGGGACAAAAACAAAAAACAAAAACGTGCGTGTACCATAGGCACAACCTTGCTAAGGCAAGGTTCACAACATAACATCACACCATCATCATTTTAAGTTAGTAATGTGAGAATGAAAATTGTCTGTGGTGCTATTATGAAAAGTTCACTTCGAATCGCGTAAGTGAGCGTAGACAAAAAGAAAACGCCAATCTTATTTTCAGCCAGCCAGTGTGAGCGATAATTCGCAATAAACGGCTAATCTGCTATTAATAAGGCTATTCATTATCGGTTTTGCATTTTGAAAATATTTGAAAAAAAATTGCTCAGGTCAATTTCCTCAAACTTTTATTTGGTGAATAAGTAAGTAAGATATCACTCTATTTTCCTTAAGAAAAATAATCTAAAGAATTTTTCTCAAGTCCGATATCTACCATAAGTCATCAACCGCTGTCTGCCATACATAATCCTTGAAGCTTACGTATGTAGATTTGAGAGCCTTAGGTTATCAGTCAAGAGGAGGCTGGTGCTGCTGCTATCTTTCCCCCGATAAAGTATCTGTCACTTTTAGTGCACCCATGACAAAAGAGAATCATATGACAGAATTGTTATTCCCCAATCAGCAAGCAGCTCGCTCCTCCTCTTTACCGAAAACGGGGATTGTAATAGCAAACTTTCGTTGCTACGGAGAGAGCAAATGTTTAAACCCAGGGAAACCGTGTGGTTTAAGAGTCTGACAGACGCCTCCCCCACGGTGGAGGACATAAAAAAGTGAGGTTTCGGATGCGGAATTTGTAGGTGCAAGTTTATTGATACCACACGTGTACCATTAATTATGTTAGCCCGTTTGTGTACTAATGAATATGAGTCACCCAATTGTCGCTAACGCGACAAGTCTGGCGATAGCATCTTCTTGTAGTTACTACACAAGAACACTACTTGACTTAATCAGTATCACAAATGAAATGCGTGGGCTAAGTGCATTAATTGATTAATATGCCGCTGCTCGAAGTTATATTGTTTGTAATTGACTACAAAACCGACACAACATGGAGATTCCTTTAAGTTGAATGTCAAGGCAAGCGGGACTGCTGAGTGATGCAGTGATGCAACATATTCAGTTTAAAAATATAAAGATAATGCTTGGACTTGGAAAGAAAATTCAATGTCCAAGTTTGCTGTGGCATTTTGTCTTTTTTGAGATATTTGCAAAAAACCAACCCCATTTTTTGTTTCAGTTAATTGTTTATCACATTTGCAATTTTTGCGAGCGGCTCTTAATTTTTTTCAAAAACACGCTGTTCCGAATCGAACACTTCGTTTGTATTTATTTAGTTTTAAAAAAAATATTGATAATTGAATAGACATTGTTATCCAAGGGGTGAAAGTTACTTATTTACTCCCGAGTCGGGGTTTGGCACCCGTAACGTAGTGAGGGCGCTATAGTGCGCGCGGAACTAGTTGGCCGCTCCTTAGGTTGCGACAGGAGTGAGGGGGCGGGTTGCCTACAGCTCGCAATGCACAGGAGACTATAATTAGACAGTGATGACCAATCTCGAGATATCGTGAACAATAATTGTTCAATTTATTGAAAAGAATACTTAAATAAAAAACAAAAACTTGCCTAAGGAGCGGCCAACTAGTTCCGCGCGCACTATAATAGTTCGAGGGACTAAATAAGTAATTTATCCGAGGGACACACTCTGCTTTTCATTACGAAAACGAAGAAAGTAAAAATAAGAACATAAATTATTAGCTAAAGAAAAAATGAGTGTTAATCGGATTGTCGCTTTCCCGCTTATTTTTTTTTGTTTTGTCCAGCTTACAGCCAGTATTTTTCATGTTCATCATTAAAAAAATGGCAAAGATTTTGCCGAAATCTATGTTATTTTAGAGAAATAGTTAATACGAAATTATATAATATTAAAGTCATAATATAATATTCTTAAGTTAACTTTATGTTATTTTAATTTTAAATCGCACTGTAATTTAGTGGCTGTCTAAAAAGTTGGAAAATGGTTTAATCATCATCATCATCAGCCTATAATGTTCCCACTGCAGGGACTCAGGCCTCCTCTCTAGGAGAGGAATGGGCTATAATCCACCACGCGGGCCCAGTGCGGATTGGCAGATGTCACATGTCTTCGAATTTTTTGGTTCTAAGACATGCCGGTTTTCTCACGATGTTTTCCTTCACCGTTTTGAGAGCAGCGGTGATGAAATAAATTACACAAAGTAATGCGCCTGCCTGGGTTCGAACCCACGACCTACTGTTCGTAAATCGGGGCCGACACCACTGGGCCACCGCTGCTCCTTCAAATGGTTCAATAAAAATGTGAAAATAGACCTAGTTTTTTTTAATAATTTGACAGCTGTCACTTGAAAGCGATTCTCCCTAGGGCTGAAAAGTAGTACTTTCAACCCGCTCCGCAGGGATGTTATGATCTACTTTCAGAGTATGAGTAATGAAAAAGCAATTGTTGACTAGACTAATAATGCTGTCTATATTTATTTTTTCTTTAGCAAGCCAATTGGTTGAAACTTTTGAAATATGAACGTGTATATTATATCTTTGTACTCTAAATTATTTTATGATTTTTCATTATGTTCTTTCTTGTGTATACATACTTAGAAATTATTAAATAAAATATAAAGCCAAATACTGAACATTTTGAACTTTGTGGTAGGAGTATTGTGATAGATTGTGATGTATCGTTTTCAGCGCATTGGCAACGACAGCTATAATTATACAGCGTCTTTGTTGTAAAAAAACTTTTTTACAAAAAATAAAACCGACTTCGACAAAAATAAAACACAAAAAAGTGAAAAATAAAAATCAGCTTCTGAAGTCGGTGACTTTTGTTTGTTTGATTTCATGTTTTTGCCACCGACTTCTGAAGCTGATTTTTATTTTTCACTTTTTTGTGTTTTATTTTTGTCGAAGTCGGTTTTATTTTTTGTAAAAAATTTTTTATTTTTCACTTTTTAGTGGTTCACATGTGCTTACCCCTTCACAACGTACCGGCGTGATGTTATGTTATGAACTGGTGTAAACAATAGACAGACATGAGATTTCAGCAATCCCAGTCCATTTGCTATCATTTATTGAGGAGTTCCGTTGTCTATCTCCGAAGTACTTCATCAGAATATGTTCACCAACCTTTGTAGTGAGTACAGGCGTGATATTATGTTGTGTGATGGCGTAAACAATGCTTAGATATGCTATAGCAACAATCGCGGTTAATCTGCTGTTATTTATTGAAGAGTTCCCCCGATTTCTACAAGATCCCATCATCAGATATTGAAATGGTGACAATGGGACCACACGGGAAGCACCAGCTTTCAAATGAAAAAAGAATCATGAAAATCAGTTCACCCAGTCGCAAGTTATGAGCGAACAAACATAAAAAAAAAAAAAAAAAAAAAAAAAAATACAGTCGAATTGATAACCTCCTCCTTTTTTTGAAGTCGGTTAAAAACCCTTCAAACCTTGAATTGACGTTATTATCGATTTACTCATCATCAATCATTAGTGTTTGATTGTTTAAGCTCCTACTTAACTACTTGTCATTCCGTTTTCTTATCTTGATTTAGAATTATGAAATTGTTGTTATGCCAGGCTTAAACTACTCAAAAGCATACAGATACTGAAGGAGCCAATGGTTGTAGAAATCGCATATTACCAAATTTGTTTGTTAATTGAGTTATTCCACTCAGGGAGCAAGTTGAGTTTAAACTTATGTTAAAATGTAGGTTAACAAGTTACAAATAGTAGTAATTCCCCGGTTTTGTCTGACGATGTATTGCTTTAAAAGTTAAAATTATTATTGCTTATATTTGTCACGCATGACGTCCATGTGTAGGTTGCTACGTTCACAACTTCGCAACCGGATGGCAAAATTTGATACAGAAAGATTTTTTTTGAGGTTTGACTAAAACTCCGCTCGGCTTAGCCACATGTCATACTGACAGAAACGGCTAGCCCAAGTTGTGCGGTAAAAATCAACAGTCACATGTCAAATCTCCGAAGGTATCCGCAAGGAGATTGCCCATATTAGTCGATGGACTGCTGAATAAATGTAGTAATTGCTTAGGGTCGGTTTTGTTGTTCAACAAACATTTTCGACCCAAAGAAGTACGAAATACACTGAAGATGAAAAATGAAATAAACAATTGCCAAGCGCATACAACTTCTCCGAAAGGATTCGCACCGTAACAAGAGAATCACGACTTTCAGGCATTAATCTAAACAATACCTAACTCAACATTCACTAAATACAATTTCACGATTTTGTAAAGCTATGTTAGTGACGACAAAAGACATAAGTAAGTAAATAATATGATTAAAGCATGAATTTGCATTACTTAAATTTTGTCACGTTACCCGGATACATACCGTAGTTTTAGAAAATGATCTTCAGTTCTTAACGTCATATTTTTATTTAGAAATTAATGTATTGATTAAGAATTGATGACCTCCTTTTGGATGAGTATCTGTTTTATTTACTGTGTGGTTGAAATAACGAGGCGAGGTCTCACTGTCTTGTGTTTAGTAAGTATCTATGGAAGTGGCGTTCTTCATTATTAAAGATGAAAACAGTCGGACTACCAAGTCATAGGTCTCGAGTTTGAACCAAAGGCACGCCCTCTGATTTTTAGGATTTATGTGCGTATTGTATATAACCTAATTGTCACTTGCTTCTGTGAAGGAAAACATCGTGAGGAAACCAGCATGTCCAAAAGATATTTCTCGACGGGCATGTAAAACCAAGACAGAAGCCTGTGAGCGGCATAAGCATGACACCAGGTCAGGCATTAACCACGCGAACAATTCAATACTAATTACACAAGCATATTGACATACCTTTACTCTAAGTATTAGTACAATCCTCCAAGCGCCCGCCAAGTGTGCAAGTACTCTATTAACACGACCAAAGCTAAGATACCGTAAACAATTAGCAGCTAGATAATTACTTGAACTAATTCATAATTACTAGTTATTTGTTCACTTTACTACCTATTTGCTTATTTAGTTATTATAATTTGTAGAACACATCGGTGAATGGACTCTTGTCTTAACTGTTGCGGATGATTGAATGATACCAACTCGTAGTTTAAGACAAATAAAGGTGCTTGTTAAATATTATATCTCACAGATAATCTGATATTTTATTTCCCAGCTGGACAGATTGAAGTGGCCGTCATATTGACTCTTTATCACGTGAGTATACTCGATGCCGTATCAAAATGTGTTTGTTTACTTCAATGAAAGCATTGGGATTGATTTCTGAGTATGATGGATTCCGTAGTGAAGGGCAACCTTTGCTTGTTAGTTACCCGATAACTGTTGTGATAGGTTGTGATCTATTTTACGCACAACAACACGACAGCTTAGACGAGTGGCAATTATTCCAGACAATTTCATATTCCTAGAAAGACTTTGAACAGCTTTTTGGTAGCTTTTCATCCAAAGTGTAAACGGATCCTTAACGAAGTCGAGCGTTTTGTTGTCGAAGTAACTCAACGCAAAAATAATTGGTGACAATTCTTTTCAGGGTGAGAAATCAGGTTTTACGGTAGAACTCGAAGTGACGCACGCAAAAAATTGTGCTATTGGATGTATTATATAATAAGGGGGTCGTGAAGTTTTTTACCCGACTGCGGCGAAGCCCAAAAGGAGGGTTATGTGTTTGACGTGTATCTATGTATGTATGTATGTATGTCTGTCTCTTTGTTCCCTCATAACATATATGTTTAAAAGAAATTCAAAGTGACAAATCCTATAAACAAACACAAAAGTTATATCATCTGCGAATAATTTTACGCGACCAACGAAAGAACAAACACATAAGAACTAAAAAGTTGGAAATAAAAATAGCAGTTAAAAACTAAAAAACCAGACTGAAAAAACTGAAAACCAAAACACAAACACATTTTAAATTAAACAAAACTTGGAAGCAGGCAATATTCAAATGAACCCATTTGATTATTAAATTATGAAATGAAAAAATAGTATGGACCCGCGGCGCTTCCAAGTTTTGTTTAATTTAAAATGTGCTTGTTTTTTGCTTTTCAGTTAGGTTTTTTAGTTTTTTAACTACTTTTTTATGTAAAGTTATAACTGTACCGCTTTTAATAAAAAAGAAACTTCTGAAAAAGTTGAAATTTTGATCCCCAATATCTCCGTTACTGGAAGGTTCCCAGGTTAAGGTCTAGACCAAAAAAAATATCGCAATGGCAGCGAGAACAATATTGCGTTTCGGTTTCGTTAAGGGTACTTATGTCACTTTTCCGTCATCATCACTGTTAATACAATGGCACTTGCTCTGGTGGCTTTATTGTTAACTAGAAAGGAAGCCAAGTAAAGCATATACAATGACGTCATCAAATAATATAAGATAAAGAATAATCCCTAAAAATCTAAGAAACTTTTAAAACGTGACTACACTTATCTACAGTATTAAAATGTTCGATCGTCAATTGTTTGTTTATGACGTCACTATTCCAAGACGCGACGGGAATGTTGCCGCCCTCGCCCTTGTGTTACCATGTGAGTTTCCACATTTTAGTACATTTCATTTAAAAAAAAATTAAGTGTGAAATGAGAGAAACTCGGAGTATTGTTTTACATATTTAGAATCGAATCTCCATACTTAATAATACACTCACGGATTGGACAGGGTTTAAGAGATATTTTCTGACTGCTCTGGAAAACAAAACAAAGTACAATTAATTATTCTTTGATCTGGAATCAGCTATCGCGTCCCTATTTACCAATCTCCATTATGCGTCAATAAAAAAGCGATAACCTGGTTTTCATGCATAGGTATATGATAAAAATAAATACACAAATCATGTGCCTACCTTTTTCCTAAATATGTTGTGGTTGGTCATGCCTGCAAGCTAAACATAACCGGTATAACCTGACCTCGATTTCTATGAGCTTCCCGTACAATGAGAAATAAGCTGAATATGGTTTTGCTTAGCTGGATTGGTCGTTGTGCATACATGGAGCAACAGCCTACCGACCTTCACAGCCCAGTCTTTGGCTAATAGGATACTCCATGGCAAAACTGAGTTGTCTATCAATTTACAGTGCGATCAAATTATCTTGGCAGCTCTGAACATAGGCTTTGCGAAATTTTACGTATGTAAACTTGGGAATAAAACTGTTATTGCCAGATAAACCAATACTTAAACGATCAGAAAATATCTAATATAAACAGTGAGAAATACAAATAAAATAAATATCATAACACTTTTATAAATACATTCGTTGTAACAAAATGACCTGCACGAAGTTCGGAGCTGCCAAGATAATTTGATCGCACTGTACTTTCTTTTTACAACTGCTCCTAAAAGAGCTGAATACAAATATTAAACATGCTTTTCGGGCGCATGGTGGGCGGTGGTGGTCCAGGTCATTGAATGATCTGCTTACTTGACCAGCGGAGGGTTGCACATGAAATAAAACACACATTATCTTATTCCCAACTGTGTTGAAGTCTTCCAGTCTAACTGGATGCTGATGATTTTACTTGAAGTGACTGCCAATCTGACTTTTACAACCCAGATAGTACTGGGTTATACGATGTCCCTTGGTAAGACTGGATCAGATTTTCAGATCCCTGTACACCTTCAACGACTAATGGAAGAGATCTATATAAATGACCGCCGGAAACAAATGCTAAACTTGCTACCGAGCACATGAAGATGGCCATATTCCCTGACTGACCTTAGCTAGTAGACCAGAGCGGAGGTTAGTCAAGAAATTAAACACACATTTCACAAAACTCTGTAGATTTTTAAACAAATCTGTGTTGGTGTGGAGTGACTGCTATATGCGAGTTTAATGAGCCGCATAGCAGATAAGCACTTGATGGGGTTTCCAACACATGTTTGTTTTTCACTTTGACATCACAGTGGTTACAGAAAACATTTTTTAGAAGCATTTCTGCATCTACGGCTTTTCGAAATAACCTTATTTTTTTCATCAAATAACTCCTCCTACTCTTGGGCAGAGCGGAAGGGAGTGTCAAACTTCTACTGACTAAAAACCATCCATGTTCCTTCTTAGCCCTTTGTGTCGAGGCCGCGGGATCTCTTTCGAACAACCCGCAGCCTCGACCGGTTCGAAAAACCCATTGGTAGGATACTTATTCAATGGCAAAGGCAACTTGTTCAATTAAACTGTCTGTTTTTCCATTTCCTTATCTCTTTTGTAATTTTGTTTCTGCATTGCTGGTCTAGTGTGTGTAGTGTAGATTCCCAGATCGGGCTAAATATTATGTATTAAGTTTTACCATCAGAAGCGGCCACGGCATCTAGATACATGCTCGGTTGATGGTAATAGGCGCGGCCCTATGATATGGTACATAAACAAAACTGGTAAAAACTTGATGGTAGGCACGCCTCTGTCCAGCCCTTCGGAGAGTACCGGCGTGATATTATATAATCTGTTTAGATACCTACTTCTATCTGAAGTGGTCCGTCGATTATGACTGGCGCTTTGGCTAAAGAGTGTGACACACTCCACCACTCACTTTTATCTCGCATATTAACACGATCACGAGACCATATTATCTTACGCCATATCTTTTATAAGATATTTCTTGGATAGCTATCTCAACATTTAGGATGAAAATGAGGAAAATATCAGTTCGACAACAACACAAAGAAAGCATTTTCTTAACAATTCAGAGGAGACTCGTCTTATGAAGAATGGCCAAGAAATCCCACGAAAAATGAGAACCTATAAGATACAACAGAGAGAAATCAGTCGGATTCATAACCAGTTTTCCATGCTTGAGGAGATTTGTCAACTGAGGAAAACCATGGTGAAGCCTAAGTCGGTTTACCATGGTTCACACCTTTTTTAAGCTAATTATTGTGTTAAATAAGTACAGCCGAGGTCAACAATATGTTTCCAAAATATTGTACCTAAGTGTTTTTGCTTGTAATGTCGTACATAAAATAATAAATTACTTTATGTAGGATGTCTTTACACTTAAAACTTTTTATACATCTAGATATATTTATTCTATGATCGTGCTCAAAGATGTATAATATATTTTTTATAACTTTAGACTATTTTACGATTTAGACTCAAGTTTTTTCTGTACGTTAAAACATGTTTTTCCAATAATTATTGTCATACGATGGAACGGCTATTTGAAGTGACCGGGGAGGGATCAGGCGCAGGGCCAGACTTAGCAGTCGCACGTCCGACTACGATGCCCAAATCGTCGGTGTTATTGACAGAATTCGCAAGTCCATTTGAGAAAATTTTACAGGAGGAATAAAAAATTGATTTTCTAATAAGTTTCGAGAGGTTTTTAAAAAGGCCTTATTATTATATTATTTAAGTTTAGAATGGGTGTAGATTGATATTTTACTAATATTTTTTTTATATTTTATGGCTAGGGATAAAAATAGCGTTAAAACAGATGGCGCAGAAAAATGGCGTTATCGGAGACACAAATTCAGGGCCAGCAGTCTCTACACTAATAACGACGCTACGAATGTCGCTAAGTCTTAAAATCGTAAACTTTCTTTAATAGATTTTCAGCTTTATTTCAACAGCATATGATTGAAAATCTATTAAAGAAAGTTTACGATTTAACGACCTAGCGACATTCGTAGCGTCGTTATTAGTGTAGAGACTGCAGGCCCAGGGGCTGCAGTCTCTACACTAAATAACGATAAAAGTCTGTCGCTAAGTCGTAAAATCGTAAAATTTCTTTAATAGATTATCAACCTTATGCTTTTGGAATAAAGCTGAAAATCTATTAATGAAATTTGACATCGATACGACTTTGCGACAGATTTTTATCGTTATTTAGTGTAGAGACTGCTGGGCCGGGCCCTGATCCGTCGAACTGATAGTTTTCCAATTCGGAATAAGTTTAATAAAGCACTCTCACTGTGCACCTAGAACTTCAACTTTCACACAAATTATTGAATGCAAGTCATGAAATAACTAGGTATAACCGATGACTAAATGGTGTTCCAATGCAGATTCCGAAGAATTGTCAATTAAACATTCCTCGACGTTTAATTAAAGACGGCACGTCACTTTAGGCATCAATGAAGACAATGTAAACAAAATTAATGTAGGACTGGTGTGGTCATTGTTTTATAGACCGTGGCTGGATGCTTTATTCTGCATTAAAACAATCTAAAAAGATTGTGACAAGCTCAGTAGACGCTTATCATTAAAGATGAGTGTAGGTATCATTAATGTATTTATCTCTCTCTTCCATAAATCGTCTTATTTACCTACTTCTAAACTATAGAATGTTTTATTTTGTCTTTAAATCCGAAAATAAATAGAAACTACCTTTTTAGTAACAATCCTGCGTATGATGTCATGTAAATGATGGAAAAATGTAAGAACACCATATTATGATAAATAATTGTAATACCTACGAACGTTATCCAACGAGTTTCTATCGTCACCGTCAGGCATATTGGATAGCTTGCTGAGCAGGTTTCACCACTTTCCTTTACTAGTACGGTATGATTAAAATGCACTGCGATTGCTAACTTAAGTATATTGCGGAAACCACCATTGCGCTGCACTTGCAAAAATACTGCACTTCAATAAATTAAAACTTGAGTACGTTTCGAGAAAACTCGCATTGCAGACGCGGTCAAGAATCAATGAATTCTGTCAATTACATTCGTTTTATCAATGAGTTAATTGAACAATAAAGACAATTAACCTAAAAGTACTTTGAATTATGATAAGGCACTTCTCCATAAATATCTACGTATGGACGGAACTATTTTAAGTATCATTATTTTCCTTTCCCAGACTAATCGAGGACTTTTCAATGTCCGCTATTGAGAATCAAAGAATTTTGTTACGTAGTGGAATTATCGGTTTATTTTTAAGTATGTTTGTTTTTACAGCTGTTATTAGCAGCGTTTGTCCGCGTGTACAAGTTATAATATTGTAAACCCAAACGATTTTAAAAGATTAAAAGAGTGTCCATGGAGTTTCTTGCCTGCATTCTTCTCATGAGACCAACGCTTTGGAATGGGCAACTACAGTACACTCACGAGTTATTATGCCTTGTGACTGGGGAAACATAAGACTTGTAGTAGGGATCGCAACAGGACACTGTGGACTCAATAGACACCTGACGTTTATGAAAGTCAAGGAAGATCCCATATGCCCAGCATGTGGAGAAGCAGAAGAAACAAGTTTCCAACTTGTGGCGGAATGCACAATGTATGAGCTATACTCAGATGGGAAATCCTAGGAACAGATGAGATTAATGAAGAGAAGCTTGCAGAAATCTCTACCGAACAACTGGTGAGCTTCTGCAAGGCAAAAGGAAGATTCGCGATGCCGACCACCAGTAACCCATGAAGGGGATCCACCAAAATGGGGAACTGGGCGAAATAATCCACAACGGAAGGACTGATCGCCCGTCTGGTGTCTGCCGGCGTCCCCGAAGATAAATAGAATAGAAATAGACTGGGACTGTAGCTTAGTTTATTTAGCTTCATTAGTTTAGTAGTTTACTGCCGCACTCGGAGAGCTTCAGTCAGTGGTTGCTTGGGCCGTCGCTTGGTAAAGGTTTTTGGCAGTTTTGTCATACAAAAGTATGTCAGGCCTTTGCTGGGTGGCGGCTTGAGTAATCCTTGGATATCTCTGAGTGCCGCAGTTAGTTTAATTCGACTATTCAAAAGTGCCTGTAACTGGCCTACTTGAAATAAATGTTTTGATTTTAATTTTATTAGTTTCTTTTGTTGCCTTATAAATTAATATTGATGTTTTCCGATCTTTTTTTTTCTAAGTACTTGCTCACGCTGTCATTTGAAGAACTTTGACAGTCGTAACAGGTAGTTAGTGGTCCGAAAGTCTGACAACCACCATATTACCCATTACTGATTGGGTTGTGGAGGTCAGATAGGCAATCGCTTCATTTTTAAAAACTGGTATTCAGCTGCATCCGGTTAGACTGGATACCGACCCCAACATAGTTGTGAAAAGGCTAGGCAGATGACGACTGGCTCACGACTCTCATGTTTTTACCGAAACTATGTTCTTTTATTTCTATAAAAATAACTTTTATTGTTGTAAAAGTTCTAAGTTTAGTTAGCAGGTGACTGAGATTTGTATAAAAAATATTACAATATCCAGTCATACCGCGGTTGATAAGAGCGCGGTAAGCCTCAGCATCGGCAGATAATCTTCGGTTGTCACGAATCTCACAAAGGTGATAAATGGATCACATGGTTTTGTCGTTGAAGACAAAGCAATTGCATTTATCGTTTTTCTTAGGTATTAAGATAATAATAGAGTCAGTCTATGTAGCTATCTTATTCGTAATTTGAATATTATTAGGGGTCTAACATATTTTTCAGAAATTGATACAAAGATTACAGTAGGTAGGTTCTAGTTTATTCCTGTTCTCTTAATTCTCTTTGTGAAATAGTTTAGAACTTAATACTTAATAAGAGATCACGTAATAACGTTGGAAAGTTTACAAACTATACAATACATCGAACCTAGTTTGACTTACATGTTGTTTGTCAGCCTCACCATGTTCGATTGTATTATAATTTGTGATACATCAATGAGCGTGCAGCAGTCTTGTTAACAAGCGTATTACACGGAAGCGCTAATTTGATTGTTTTGTCTACGATTCTCACTGAACATAGGTACGTCAGAATCACGAGGACTGCCAACAATCGGTCCGTTTAACTACAAATACATGTACCTACTTCCTTGTGAATTAATTTATAGTTATAAAATGTCACATTAATATTTATTATTATGTGCAATCACGTTAGTGAATTTAGATTACCTCTGACTTCACTTCTTTGAAACTACTATCCTTTAAATTATAAGAACTTACTGATGTAGCAGATCTAGAAGTCCTTCCGACGTCACCGGTCACCTGCAGGTGTAGTTTGACGGCTTCCACACCGGATCGCTTGGTCCTCTCGCGCGCCTCAGCAGCTGTCTCAAGAACACCAGCACTATTCGTGTGTCGTTTCCCACCGCGGGAAATATCCAGCTTCACTCCCTTTTTGTCCTGCTTTCCCCGAAAATCCTGTTTCGCTCGACGATCGCGCGTCTTCATCGTAATAATTTTCTAAAGTTCATTCTAACGTTTCACTAAAACATTGACCGATATGTTCACAGACGTCGAATACAATCCAATCGGAAGCTGGCTTGAGATAAGATATTTGTGTTGAAGGTGAAAGAGCTCAGATAAAAAATGGTACACAAATCAGGTGGTTGTATACGTGACGGAAAAGGCCCTTTATGTTAGCACCTCGAGGTGGTCACGTAGAGTCCTTGAACCGGCACGAGAGTGCGCTGCGCCGGACGCGTGCTTCAGTATTTACGTTTGTGGAGATGAAAATTGGTCGAGACTTCGAGCCGTCGCGCGTGGCCGTGCCGGGGTCCGCTCGGACTGGCGCAGGCGCAGCGCGCGCGCGCCTCCGTCCTGTGGCGCGCGTTTCATCTGCGTTTGTTAATTGAAGGGATCTCGTATGACACTATTAGATGAGACGCTATCACAACATCATTAACACTAATGCACATCACAATAATTGTCTCTGACCTAGAAAACAATGTTAATCATTGGCTTCTTTCTATAGATATTGTAAATGTTTGCTTGTTTCAAATAAATGGTTATGAGTTTGAATTATGCAGTAGACTTTTTTAAAGGACTCGAATTTTTTTAAGAATTTGCTATGGGTATCTACGTGTCCTAAACCTATAGAACTGCTTACCCAAATTCGCGGGTTAGTCAATTGATGAAAATAACTTAACTCAAAATATTATTATTGTGTTTGCACCTTATGTACAAATTGATTATAGTGTACAGCTCCTTGCACGCGAAAGTTTCCTTATGAACAAGTTTTATTTTCACCTATCGAGCAAAATTCAGCGAATCTACAAAAAAAACTTCTCAAGACGACAGTGTCGCCATCTTTCATGGACCGCTTACAACTCAGCGACACAATTACATCTTCTGGCACGCGAACCACAAGAGAAAATCCACTACTTCGTTCAGGAAAATGTCAACAGATGGCGCTAGCGTGCTAAAAGCTTCTGTAGAAGTTTTACTTGAGTAAATAGTATCTATACATATTGTAAGATTTAGTTACAGGAACTTACACAAGCTAGCGAAGGTTTTAGTGGATTTATCTTTTCACTCGTTTAATTTATTGGTAAAACTATGACGGCCACTGCTCTTAGGGAAAGGTGTCTTCGCCTTGTCTGAGGAGATTGGTAATAGCGTGATCCTGTTAAGGGTCTTGGTCTGGTCCAACCAACGAGTAGGCAAGGTGTTTTCCCGTCTACTTTTCTTAATAATCTGACGGCGCCTATTTTCTACTAATTTAGCTCTTTGACTAGCAGTTACTGCAATTTACACTCTGTTGGTTTGGAGTCCTAGAAGTGGTGCTGAACCCGTTTTACTTTAAAGTGCTAGGCTTGTTTAGGAAATTACGAATGAGTCTGTTTCTCGTTTTGAGCAAGCGTGGCGATCTTAAGCTCGTGCCTGCTCTGTATGAGAACTGCTATCTACCCGTAGTAGAGGGATAGTAATCATCATCATCATCAGCCTATAATGTTCCCACTGCAGCGATTCAGACCTCCTTTCTTGGAGAGGGATGGGCACCACGCGTGCCTAGGGCGGGTTGGTAGATATCAGATGTCTTCAAATTGTTTGGATAGATTTTTAGGCTGGTATTATTATTATATTAGTAGTAAGATATATACCACAATAAAGAACATAGTAAACTAATACTGGACCCTTGATTATACTTTCATTTTGAGTTACCAATATGTCGACGTTGTTGCAAGGGTCATGATCGCGGGAAATATCGAAAGCTAGTAGAGCATAACAAAGGATAATCTCGGAAAATATTACGTAAGTGACAGTATTAGTTTAGTTATAAACCATGAAAGCTTAAAACAGTGTTAGATTATAGTAGGCAAATGTGTTCCTATCGTACGGTCTACACCCATACTTCGCCAGTAGTTAGATGACGAGACCACATCAAAGACATGGAAAGAGAAAGTAGTTAGACAATAAATTGCTGCAGTGAATACTTTCCCTGTCCTGTGTTCATATACTTATTTATTATGATTCATGGCGATTGGTTTACTATTGCGCCTGGTTCGGAAACAGTCTGTAGTCTGTTGTCTGTTTACCAATATGTTGTTTCGGTACTAAAGTTAATAGGCTTCTTTTGGGTTAGCTTGTTCGACCTCATTTTGTCCTCAAGACAAGATTGACGTCAGGAAAAGGCCCATTTAATATTTAAAAAAACATAGATTTCACAAAAATAATTTTATTTACATTATTAATCTCACTACTTATGTCAATGTATAAAATAATCTTAAACTTATTCTAAAAAATGTATAAGTAATTAACAGATTAACAAATAAGATCATTGACTAAATCACTTTGATTGAGAATTTGCAGTACCTATAATTGCATTCAGCGTACGTAACTAAAAACATAGTGAAGTACTTTTCAATAACAGAGATTTAAGTTTATCTATATAATAATCTATAAAGTAGTTTTTCTTACATTAGCGTTCGCTTTTACTTATTATAACAAATATTGTCAAGCGAGCAAAATGTAAGCGATTGCGAGTGCTAGACATGACTTTTATATCCTGTTATGGCAGATTTGTGTATCACTCCTTGGCTACACCCTAAACGTGAACGGCGGCAAGACGAGACTGTCACCACGTTACGCGTGTCTCGTGAGTCTCTTCTTGTAGAACAACGATTTAACCGCGGATGGGACTTGAGACGAAAACAATTGAAGCGTGTGCGGTGCGCTAACGTAATGCGCCTACCACACGCTCACACTTCACCACAGTCTTGCCTGCGCGATTACACGGTGCACACAGTACATCGCGCGTGTGGTTTGTAATGGTAATACAGTTTTACCAACCATACGCGCGATGTACTGTGAAGTGTGAACGAAAAGTGTGGTGAAGCTTGAGCGTGTAGTAGGCCCATAAGTTGCATCGTCTGAGAATGTGAACAGGATTTGAAGCCAGGAGCTATACACAGTACATACGTCATAAACATGGATCATGACGAATGTATCAACTATATTATGTCGATGTGCAAACTGCTGTCTGTATGTAGTAATTAAAAGAAGGTTTAATGTCATCAGTATTTAAGTCATTCTTTCTGTTGTTATCTCATACACGTTCCCGTCGAACGTATAGGTTCTCATGAGAGATGAGAGGAGGCTTACTGGCCGGGGCCATAAATATGGCATTAAATGCGTTCTGGCCACGCTTGCCCCGTGAACGTGATCAGATCGTCACCCCACCTTAGGCCGCAGTCGATCTCGTCAACGATGTCCACCGCACCCTCAGGCGTCCAGTGATTGTAGATCCTTGCCCACCTCTCAGGGTGCATCTGTGCGACGTGGCCAGAACTAGTAGTACTTATCCGTAATAAATTAACTATTTAATAATGAGATCCTTTCGTTGATTATCTTCTATTATGATTCGGATTCTGAAACAAAAATAAAACTAGCTAAGTTGGTTCGTTTTAAGAATTAAAATCATGGAAATCACAAAATCTCGCATTGTAAATAAGTTTCTATCAAATAAAGTACGAATTTTGGAACTAAAGTCTATTGTACCAGTTTCTATGGACTGGCAAACAAAGGAAAACTAGGTGGGTAATACTTTAAAACTTTTCTTTTACTTTGAGATTAACGTGAAAGTTTTTTACTTCCAACAATGAAAATTGGGTAAAAGTTTCGTAGTTCATTTAACCTTATTGTATCGTACATTTGTATTATTACTTCCTAAATGCCTTCGAAGCAATGTGTCTCAAGTAAAAAGCTATAATAGCTAGTCGGTAAAAGCTTCAAAAATTGCAATAATGCAAAAGTATTTGTTGGATCTTTGCCAAGATACAAGTTCACAACTCGTTTCCTCCTTAACGTTTGCCGTTTGTAAAGCATCATAAGATAATTGGGCGATACATTGTTTAAACAAGTAAGCAATAGCCCAATTTCAGACTGCTTTCACAGAATTAGCGTAATTTGCATTACGTTTCCTTATAACTATCCAAAAAATTACTTGACTCTACCAATGGAACCTTTTTTTAGTAAAGATATCTATGTTTGTGCTCTTTCCTTGTTAGAAACTGGTTGTGTTTGCGAGTAGGCCAATGACCTAGCAGCAGGAACCCTTTGCCCTTAGTGCTCATATTATTTATTCAATCATTTGCTTTATTCAGTCCAACAAAAACAAATGGCCATTTTGTATCAAAGAAGAAATAATTACCGTTTTCACATTTTTTATGTTTCTCCTTCAGCAGTAGGGGTCCTAAATGGTTGGTGAGCAGGAACCCGATGGGTGTCGTGATCAGTATAGCCTGCACGATGAGCCTCATGAGACTTTCCGCGTACTCCATCCGCACGTCATCAGGGTCACCCCGAGCTATCAGTGCGTTTATTGCCACTGGACATAACACAGCCTGTAGAGAGGAGACAAAAGGTGTTATTACAATTGATAAAGAACTAGGAGCTCTTAGTAATTCTCTTGTGGAGGAAATGGCTTGAAGAAATCCTAAATATTGTGGGCACGTCTCTGTAAAATATTGTTGGCCTGTAAGCCGACTCCAAAATAGAGGGCTAGGCAGATATAATAATAATTATAAAATATCAAAAAGTTTGTGACTATGGTGCAGCTAATGGTATAATTAGGTATCAGGATTATTGTGTTGGAGTTTCTTAGATACTGGAAACCAGAATTATTGTGTGATCTACGAGTTTACTAAACTAGACCAACTTCAGCCCTAATAGCTTCACTTAGCTAATGCCTGGTAATCAAGACTACAAATAGCCTCTAAAGTAATACCTTAATTATTCACAAAGATACGATTAGAGGTCATTGACCTAGGTGTGACGTTTACGTGACCGGTCAAGGACTCGCATTAAAATCCATTAGGAAGGAAGGATTAACTGGAAGCGATGTCGCCTCTCACTGTTCATTATCCGAAACAATATTTAAACTATATTTAAAGCGGATTAAATGTCAACTCAAACCTTCTAAACGTCTTAGTGGCACAAGAAACCCCAGGGGTTTGGAACTGGTTAGGTGCCAATATGACTTTCAGTACTGAAAATTAGAATATTGAAAAGAATAGGGAAAAAAATTGAGGCTTTAGGCAAGCGCAGCGTAGGACGCTCCCAGATGGCTACATCGTAAACCTTTTTGAAAAAAGAAGACCTTGTAAAACTTTCTAGGATATACTGGATACGGAAGGCAAAAGCATTACAGGGAAAGATGATAGATTCAGTTGCTCGAGGCTCTAGAACTCTAGCATGCGAAGGTTTGATTGATCATCTTATTCGTTCACTACCACCACTGATCCTTCATTATTTTTATTGGAAGAAGTCTTGAACATGTATAAGTTCATTTATTAGGTTTAATTTAAGATTTTGGCTGCCAGGTACATGGTTTAATAAGTACTTTTGGATACATACCTCTACAATAGACTTCGGCACCCATGTACAGCAGACGAACAACCTCTCTCTTATAGATAACTTGGAGCACACCAGAAACGCGACGATCAGTCTGACTGCCAGACAGACAAACAATATGCCGAACCCCACAATCATGACTTTAGATATTTCCGACTGTATCTGTAATAAAATACGTCACATTATTACTTTGTACTGAAAATTTAGGTAGATTAGCGACAATAAGTATAATATTTCTATCACTACATGGAACCAACGTTCTTATTACTTACATCTTCATTTTGGTAAAATCATTAATGGGCCAATTACATGCTTGATTTATGGTCCAATAAGTTATTATCTTTAAAATAATCACAGTTTGTCAAACAATCTTGCTAAATCGTGTGCGATTAAATAGCTTATTCATTAGATTTCAATTCAATACTTTGGTTCTATGTGGAAAGGGGGAGTGCCTTTACTTGTAGAACAAACGTACCTATGATTTGACTATGATGATAACTATTTGTACAAAATTGCAAACTTTACTTTTAACCTATTAACTTCCCCCTATAGGTTAGCTTTCCCCTAAGGGAAAAGCTGTAAGGGGAAAGCTTATATTATAGCTTATTTATAGTTATAGCTTGTAAGAAAAATCATAGATTTAGTAAATATATAGATGTAGTTAAGTATTTATATTCGGAAGGATCATAATTTATTTACACAACGAGCTGTTTCTAGAAAACCATAATGTAAAGATATAATGTTAAAATCCCAACAGTTCCAAGAGCTCATGCTCATGTTTGTTTTACTTTTCGTGTTTATTTTCATTCCGGGAACCCGGGGTAACTTGAATTAATTGCTTTCTGTGAATAATCAATATACGTACCACGAAAAAGGTCCCGGTGTAGGCGAAGAGGGCCGGTTCGACCGCTGACCACATGACGCGGTACGCGGTGGACGCAGGGTTGTTGTTCAATTTCCAACCCGCCTTCGCCCAGTGGCGCGCCGCTGTCGCGTTGCATGCTAATACTGCTATACCACCTAAAAACATCAACATTTTAGGGTTAAGAGCTATTTTGAGAAGTTTTTTGGTTATCAGACTCGGCACTAATGATAAAGTAATTGAAATCATCGTAGCAACAAACTAAAAACCCGAAATACGTGTTTCAACAACATAAAAACTATTATAAATAGGTCCTTTATTAGAGGAATCATTTAACGCCCCATTTGTCGTATGGGAAGCTAATATTTGTAAAATCGTTATCACATAATAATCTAGTTATTGCCTACATTGATGAGTCACACTCAGGTGACTTTTCATCGAGCAAACATGAATTTCATTCTTTGTAAAATAAAATCTCGTATCTGTTTACTCTTTGATCTTCAAGCAAACAAGCTTCAGTAAACATTTGAAATGCACGTTTACATAAAAATGCACGCGCTAGAGTCCTGCGGTTTCCTAAAATATTATGTTTTCTCGTGATATTAAATCACTGAAATGAAAGATGTTGCGAAGACCGACCGTGCATGGGAAAAGTCAGCTGATCGACGCACAGAGAATAAGGCAGTAACTCAACTAAAACTATTGCAAAGTATTTTATTACTTTTATACGAGGTACTCAAATATTAGAGACATTTTAGAAAAGGTCAATGTTATAAAGTCTTACTTCTCCGTAGTTTTACATTTAGCTTGAGCTGAAAGATGATAAAAGCTTGTAACGAATGATTGAAAAGCTCCGTTAAAAGCTCGCTGCAGCACTTTGTCGTGCAGCTTATTTGAATTTGAAAAAGAAACATCGCTCGAATACTACTTACTTTGTAACATGTGTACCTATTTATCTGTAATAAAAGCTCTATCCTTAAAGCGTTCAATATCCGTGCTATAGAAATACTGATATTATATAGGATCTATATTTTGTGTAAATAATCTCCAATAATGTTGTTCTTTTTCTTACTGGCTATCATTGCACTGTTGTAAAGATATAGGTGAGATGCAGAATGTATAAGAATATACACATTGAGACTACGGGCTGCACTACAAGTTTGTTACTAATGCATCATTGAACGTCTAAATAGGGTGAGCCGGGAAGGATTTTCAAAAATATTATATCAAACAAACGCATGTTGTAACTTACGACGGTAACAGAATATATTCTTATATTTATTAATAGATACTCTTATTACTATTTCCATTTGTCAGACTTTGCAATTCTTTTTTTGGGGCTTGCAAAAATAATGTAACCTTTTTTATTATAATTGAAATGCATCACTACTGGCTGGTTCATGGCAAAAATATTTAGTGTAAAGCCATTATAGTTGTTTTTTTCTTACTAACTTTTTAAGCTTGCCAGTATTTAAACATTTTTTTAAATTAAACCTTCTTCTTAAAGAGTGCGTACCTAAATGGCTTAACTCGGTATTTTTATAATGTTTATTGAAATCCAAGTTTTGGTTTGGTATTTAGTTTAAATGTATCAGCTGTTGAGTCGATTTGTACCTGACATAATATTATTCGAGAAATGTCTCTCATTTCTAAATTCAATTAGCGGTGCCAGATGCAATGCGTCAATAACAGGTTGAGGCCATAAAATCGTCGCGTCTATATGGAATTGGGGCTTCGTACAAGTTGGTGGTCTGGTACGCCATGTTTCGTACCGTGTTTTTAAGATATATACATCTAAATTGCTAACAAAACGCATATAATTAAGTATAATGCTTCGAAAACAACATTTGTAACATAGTTTCAAAGTTATTTAAAGTAGTATGTTTCATCAAAGAATAAATAAATTACGTTTTAATCCGGTTATAGACTGTTATTTAAATGTGAACCTAAACCTTTCTAAGCCCCGCACTTTGCTAGTAAATAACTATAATTCCGCGATCTAACTACAATTGTGTTGTGCTTACGCAGTAATATTAAACGTTTAGCAAATACCTAACACATTAATTTACGGGATTGAAAACGCAAACCACACTTTATATACCTAAACAATCTATGCAGGTACTAAATAGTATCCAGTCTTTCATTGTTTGATTTTTGTTACGATTTGCGAAATTTTCAATTCCTTGTTACACATGGTTCTTTTTCCAATTTATTTACCTCTGAGGTAGACCGCAGCGAAGGTAGTGTGACGATCTTTATTTACCTCTGAGGTAGACCGCAGCGAAGGTAGTGTGACGATCAGATCTTGGTTGTGGAGCGAACATGGCCAGAGATCACACAAGATAGAGAGCTTAGAAGGGAGAAAGGGCCAAAGGCCTTTGCCCAGCAGTGGGACACATGAGAGGATTATGAATTATTACTGGAATGTGGAGGCCAGATTATAGGCAGTCGTTCCTTGTTAAATACTAGCCTACAGCTACAGTAATTGCATCCGGTTAGACTGAAAGCCGACGCCAACCTAGTTAAGAAAAAGGCTAGGCAAATGATGATTAATTAAACTACGAAACATAGCAGTGCACGTGCATATAGTCGTATACATTCTGTTTGTTGGTCAAGTGACCAGCCATTGCGGTAGTGCGTGTCAGTTTTTTTCATCAGATTTTTTTGGCAATTCCAAACCAGCTTTTATCAGCAACAGGTTGCCTCCTATCATGTTTTTAGGGTTTCGTTACCAAATCGCAAAAACGGAATCCTTATAGATTCGACCTGTCGGTCTTCTATCCGTCTGCCCATCCGTATGTTACAGCCATTTTAGTTCAATACTTTTGGTACCACACAGTTCGGCTTTGAAGAGCACGTGTCTTTTATAAGCAGCTATTCAAACGTGATGCGAATTACAAAAAAAAGTAGTGGTGGCCCTCCATACTTGGAACTGAAGGTTTAACAAAATATTCTATAAAACAGCTGTGAGGGTTGTTAAATCAAAATCAAATCATAAAATGGTGCATCTATCTTCTAAGAAAAGTGAAGGAAAATTCTTAAAAGATTTTTTTACGAAAACTGATTTGAATAAATATTTGATATTTCGCTTAAGATAATATGGAACCTTTTCGAGAAACTATAGCAGTAGCTTAGTTTTTCATTAACATACTATGAAAATCAATAAATGTAGTTTTGCTGTCCAGTGTAAATTTGACCTATGAACGAGCGTTAAAAATATTGTTAATATATTATTGTTACGGGACCCTTGGTGTGCGAATCCGAATCGCGTTTGACCAGTTTTTTCGTGTAGAGATTAGAGAACTTATTCAGTCAGAGAGGGAGGGGGTTTATTAATCCAAGTTAATAATATCTGCATTCTCACCTCCAGAACCAAATTATTAGGATACACGATACCTACTGCAATAGTTCTTAATACCGCTACTTAAAGTCAATAGTCCTACTAATATTATAAACGCGAAAGTTTGTAAGTATGTATGTATGGATGGTTGTTACTCTTTCACGCAAAAATACTGAACGGGTTTGGATAAAATTTGGTACACTGCAAATAGTTTATAACCTGGATTAACACAGTATAGTTTTAATCCCGATTTTACCTTCCCGTGGGATAATTTACAAGTTGTAGCGGGCGAAGCCGCTGGCAACAACTAGACAACGATAAGGCAGGTAACAATATAAATTATGTTGATGTTATCATTACGGCAGTAATCCCCTAAAAGTTAAGCAGAGGTGTACCCATTAACAACACCATTCAAAGAATAAAAATAACTAAACTAACCTGTACCACCCCACCCAAACTGCGTGGTAATGAAGCTAGCAAACAGCCCCCCAATCAAGACGAAGAGTACCCTCAACTCCGTGAGGTAGGCGTCTCGAGAGTGCGGCATGAACTTGGCCAGGCTGCCCCAGCCGGCACCAACAACTGCTCCCACCAACAGCGCGCACGCCGCCTGCAACAGCGCAAACTTAGACGTTCTGCCAAACTTGTTGCGATAACTTTGTGCCCTTCGGTGTTTTGGGAAGATTTTGGTAGGTGAAGGATGTGAGGTGAATTTTTATTATGAGGGTTGGATTGAATTAGATCTTCGATGAATGAGGAAGATAGCGAGTTGTTGGTACTTAGTTTAAAGAAGTTTACGAAACAACGTTTTGTGTTGAGGCAACCGAGAGCTATAGGATCCATATTACCTATACATCGCTATGTCTACTGTGTATGTGGCAGGAAACACTCATGCAAACTTGACAAGGGCTGTTTTCTGAATTACTCGAAAAATTGCCGTAAATTCATTGGAAAATATTTCACTTAAATTGAGGTCGAAAGTTGTCAGTAGTCGCCTCTTTGGCGTAGGCCTCCCCCATTTCCTTCCATTGTTGTCTGTCCCTAGCCTTGGTCATCCAACCGGGACCTCCTTTTTCCCAAAAGATGTCTTCCGATCTTTTCCTAGGTCGACCTCTACCTACTTCTGCTTTGGTCTCTTGGTATCCACTCAGTTACTTTTTTGGTCCATCGGTTATTTTCTAGCCTGCAGATATGGCCAGCCCAGTTCCACTTAAGTAGTCTGATTCGCTTGACAACATCGACCAGTTTCGTTTTTTGCCGTATAGTTTTGCTGTAGATTCTTTCCTTTTGCTTTATACCCAGCATACTACGTTCCATTTTCCTTTGGCAGATGGCGAGGATACTTTCGTCTTCCTTCTTTAGGGACCAGGTTTGGCAACCGTATGTTAGGCATGGAAGGATGGCTACTTCGTAGAGTTTTTTCTTTAAATGTATTTTTATTTGACTATTCTTCATTATCTCTCTATGACTCCAATATCTCTTCCATGCTCAGGCTATGCGTCTCCGAATTTCGTTGCTTGCACAGTTGTTAAAGGAAACCATCTGTCCTAAATAAATGTACTCTTCCACATACTCTATGACGTTGCCTTCTACTAAGATTGTTTTTCTTTCACCGTTAGTTATAATCTTGGTTTTATCTGTGTTGAGTGCCAGGCCTACCTTTTTGCTTTCGCGTGTAAGTTCGTTCAGCATGATTTCCAGATCGGTAAAGTTTTCTGAAAAAACTACGATGTCGTCTGCAAAGCGAAGGTGACTGAGGTAATCCCCGTCTACTTTAATACCTCTTCCTTCCCAATCTAAGTTTCTAAAAATAGACTCTAGAACAGCTGAAAAAACTTTAGGTGAAAGGGGGTCGCCCTGCCTCACGCCCTTCTCTATTTGAAATTCGTTTCCTTCTCTTTCTAGTCTCACTTTGGCACAGCTATTGGAGAGGCCTGCGTCATTATTCATCATTATTGTAGCATGACTTACCCTAGCATATCGGTAGGCATCATCGCCGTCATACATGATGAAGCTGTGGATCACGCCGAACACGCCAACACTGAGCGCTGTGTCCGTCCCGCCTGCGGTGCAGATCAGCTGCGGCCAGTTCTGACCTAGGTTCTTGCCGGCGGTCAGACGTACCACAGTCGGCATCAGGATGGGACATGACACTGACGCGTAGACAGAGCCTAGAAGGAATCCTGGGGGAGAAAGCTTTGTGTTACAGACGAAATTTTAGAAATTATAACAAGCTGTAAGTTAAGTGTGAGATTCAGAGAAATAGAGAGATGTATACTTCCGTATCTAATGCTAGAATACATAGGAACGTAGATTTATTTACTTGTATGCAGTACACCTAAACTTTTGTATCAAAGATACCTCGTTAAAAATTGTAATGTAGAACAGTCAAACGCCACAAAGAGTAACAACAAGAGAGTTATTGTGTTTTAACATGTTATGTTGTGTCCGAATAGATAGACTTTTATGAACCAATAAAGAGTTTAAGGTAACGTCAACAAAAATCCGAAAAGTAATGGTATCATTGAACTGTACCTTGACACCTTTTCCCTACATTGATAAATAATTGCATGGAAGCGTAAACGTTTACTGCGTCAAGCTTCAGTGAGCACAGTTAAAATTATTCAATTTTGATTTACTTAAGCAAATTGAAGGCATGTTTATCGTTTCATATTTTACGTAGTCGCACGTTCCATAAAAATCCAATATAATTAAATCATTACACTATCAGCGAATGCATGTCCATGTTGATGTAACGTGAAGTACATACGGGTTGGGTAAATGAGAGCGCGAAAGTAAAACAAAAAGTCGCTGTTGGAAACTTTTTCGCTTTGATGCTTTGTCCGGAAAATCGGGCCGTGTACTCGTAATTACAGGTGTGCGCACGCAGCGGGCTGAGTGTGCGGCGCGACGGCGTGGTCGCGCCGTGGTCTTGGCGTGACGGTGGAGTGGCGGCTGCGGGCTCACGGCGTGCCAGCACGTCTCAATTGTGCGCTCCACGCTCCACGTCATGCGGCGAAAATGCATTCAAATCTTTTGCAATACGAGTTCCGCACCAGAATTTATTGAATTGGCTTTGTACCACGCACACACCGCTCTCCATTGTGTTCAGCGTTCGTGACAAATTTTATTTTATTACACGGTTTGAGGTGTTTCGTGTTTTATCGAATGTTAGTTCGCGGTTTTTACAGGCTGACGTTGTACTTTTAATTCATTTTTGCGACGACTTGCCGCTTGCTATAAATAAATGGTTTGACGTTTTAATAACGGGCCATGAGAGCGCTGATTTATCAGAACTAATGTGTGACACGTTGTTCTATAAATAGAACAGTTTAAAAGACATAACTGTTTAGCATCTGCTATTGAACATTATTGAGACTCAGTGAGACACGAGTTTTCTTATACTAGTTCTATTAATTTGTCCTGTAAAATCGGATATCAAATAATATGTATTTTCCTAAGAGATAATATCATCAAAGGCTTTTGATAAACAAAAAAGGTTCTTGTTGGAATTCCTGGAAAAAGATGTCCACGTCTGAATCTTTTATGTTCTGTGAGCAAAATAGAAAGCCGTGTGGTCCCCGGCTTAGTAATGGACTAGATGGTCTCTTTTTGTGGATGGTTTCAAAACGCCGCCGCTAAAAGTTTGGAACGGGTAGTTTATTCACTTCTATTATACATATTCAAGGAAAGGTATTTGCTAGGGTCTTATATTATGTTATCTAATACAGATTTAAACACTATTCCTACCTGGAAATAAACGTATCACTTAGTACTTTGTTTGCTTAAGGTTTGTGGGAATGCTGCAATCAGAGTAATAATGTAAATAATGAATTCAAGATCACGTGGATTCTCCGTCCTTTAATTTCACCCACACTTATACGAGTTTACGGGGAAGACTGAAGTATTAATAACAGCCAGCATTGAAGTCCAATTCCCACAATTTCATGCAATTATAAGTAAACTAAATTATGGTTTATAGAGTGATGTTTGGAGGTTCGTTTGGAAATTCCGGGCATAGCTATAGCTATACTTGCGGCTTAGTATTAAAGAAGTTGCAATGAGCATTGTGCCATAAAAAAGGATCAGGATGACCGCAAATGCCGTTAGTATAACAATGCTCGGTTAAACTAAATCCTACTAGGATTCAACTACATGATAGACTTCCTCAAGGACTTATGAATTTGTATCCTGATATTCGCAATGAACCTATCTTTATTTACTAGTGTCATTTTCTTCGATAAATGACTTAGAAGCTCTTAGCTCTTCTTAAAGAAGAGAATAAAAGAAAGGTAATCTTACCCCAAAGCCATGGGTATCCAAGCAGTAGATTCATGCAGACAGCGAGGGTCACGACCTCAGCAGTCCAGGGCAGCACTCCAAGCGAAGCCACCTGCTTCCAGTTAGTCTTCATATAGCTCAAGTTCCAGCCTAGAGAACCCTTACCAAGAATTATTACTGGGTATATTTTTCTGCAACAAATGAAAAACGGTAAAATATACTTTTACTGCATTGAGTTTCCTATAAATATATAGTGTAATATATACATAATTGTAGGAAACAAATATAATATGCACACTTTTTTATGTTGTCTCGAGGACAGAGAGATGAAGAGGACGATGCAACAAGCTAACCCAAAAGATGCTTAAATTATGCTTCGACATTCCATTTTATACCAAAATGTGTGCCGCTTTATAAAGCCAAATAATAAAGGTCTTAAAACTCAATTAATTACTATAATTTCTTACCTCATAAACCCATCTATTTCAGTGTAATGTCGCATATCGAGGTACCCGATATTTCGCGCCGTGATGCCAGTTAAGATGGCCGCCAACAATGGTGGGAGTGTCGTGGTCATCTGCAGCACTTCCCCGGTGGCCCAGGCTATCGAGGCCACCACCGCTGGCCTGAACCACTTCCCGTTCCAACCCCACTCCTCCCCGAACGCGCACCATAGTATGGCCCATGACGCTAACCCTGTATAGGTAAGAGAATATATGTTATAAATTGAGGAAGAACTACAAAATTAAGCTTTAGTTACACTAAAATATTGAACCTGTTGTTAGCAATAGTTATCCATTTTTGTAATAGTTGAATAAGTATAGGGCTACGTGAGTTTGTTCAATTGTTTATGAACATGTTGTGTATGTTCAATTGTCTACGAACATGTTATACTATTCCGCCTGACGTTAATGCCAAAGCATAGGCATGAATTAAAAAGTTTGAAGCTCTACTCAACTTGTTACGGCGGCTTTGTAACAGCTTAACAGATAATTCGATTGATCATAGTTAACCGCAGAATACTGGGGTATATTGTAGAATATTTAATGAGGACGGGGTTTTTGCCAAGGATTTAGAACAATTGTTTTCATACTGCGTGACCTACGGAGTTGATAATTAAAAATTGATGACTAAAATTGATAAAAGATCAAATTAGTATTATACCTGGTCTTGATCTTTCTACAAGTAATGTGTAGCCGGACGTACCTACAGAACAGGCCGTGTTGATAGATTGTGTGCATGGAAAAAGATGATAAATCTTTACAGAAGCAATAGGTAATTTACCTGTTCAAATATATGCTATGCACCTGATGTATTATGGAACAGATTACTAGGTAGTCATATCTAGTTAGACTGTTATCGCAAATTTTCTTTGTGTGACAATAATGTTGACAGTCAGTCATGTGAGAGTCTAACAAATATCTATTTATCTAGAACGGCAGTGACGCTGGTTCAAGTTCACTGCCGTATGCCGTAATAGTAACGTTTTATGACAAAATTGATAGGACAGTGTTCAAACAAAAATTACTTAGATGCTTCCAGGAATCTTTGACAGTAAAAAACTTTTTAACAAAAAATAAAACCGACTTCAAAACAAAAAACACAAAAAAGTCAAAAATAAATCAGTTTCTGAAGTCGGTGACTTTTGTTTGTTTGATTTAATTTTTTTGCCACCGACTTCAGAAACTGATTTATTTTTGACTTTTTTGTGTTTTTTTTTTTTAAGTCGGTTTTATTTTTTGTTAAAAAGTTTTTATTTTTCACTTTTTAGTGGTTCACATGGTCATGGGTCATAATGTGGACAATGTACTTTTTTTTTGAGTTTTGTTGATTTTTCAAAAACCGCTTGTCTGATTTCGATAAAAATTATGGGACCATTTGGGAAGTATACCCTTTCCAACAAAAAAAAGAATTTTTCAAATCGGTTAGCAAGTGACGGAGTTATGCCCTAACAAACATAAAGAAATATATATATAAACATCCGAATTGAGAACCTCCTTCTTGTTTTAGAAGTCGGTTAAAAACTAGGTTAAATTTTTAACTATGGCCTACTGATGACTAGAATTTTATTCTTACTTCGTCTAGGCGTTAAAATGCATTGTTTTTCAGGAACCTACTCACTGCTATATAATTTTCATCATGTTCAGGAACATGACATACAAAACGGGGAAAATTCTGCCTGTCTGTCTGTGATTTTCAATGAAAGTTGGGATACGTAGGATACTTTTTACCTCGGTAATGCTTGCACGTGAGACCATTTCCGACCTCCACGCGGCAGAGACACAAGAAAAAGCAAGTATTCAAATGTTTCGGATTTTTAAACCTGTCTGAGGGAATAGGGCAAAAAGCAGGGATGGTATTTGAAGAAACTATTAATTGCCGTCATGCTGTATCAAGCCTATCTCCGTAGCGTTATAGGGACCGCTGCAGCTCAGACCGATTATATCACAAAAATTTCACGAGATCGACGGTTACAATATTACCAAGAACGAGTCTACAGTAGACCTTCGTTTAAAAAAAAGATTACTCTAGCTAGAGGCATTATACTTTCTAGAAGAAAAAGGGGAATTCATTTGTACGGCGAATCGCACCACACCGTGTTGTTCCCTTTTCTACATAAGAATGTTTCAAAAGGACTTTCATTTGTTTATTCACTTGGCCGTAAATAGAAAAGGTTCACAGAAACTCAGTAGGTAGGTAATATCAGTACAAGTTTTCTTAAATAACACATCACAAAGCAGTGTACTTACCTAGTATTATTAAGATGAAATAATGAAGAAAAGTCCCCGAAGCTGCAATGCAAGCCGTATTTTCCTTTTTAACGTCGTCAATCGCATTCTTTTGTGAACTATAAGTGAACGTTAATTCGGGCGATCTGTAAATAAACGGAAAACAAGATGGTTTCTTCGAACATAATTGATAGAACCAATTAAATTGTTTGATTTAATTATCTTGTTCACGGTGTGCACTCACTCGGATTGTTTCATAATAACTATACTTTGACGACTCGTTATTGCTAATAACGTGTCGTCTTCGTTCATTCTGTCTATTAAGTGCAATGCTAATGAGGTTCACATACTAAAAAGTACTCACTTACGTTTTAAAGTCTTCGTTGTGTACGATGTAGACACCCTTATCTATGGCACACGGCGTGTTTTTATCTGAAAATTAATCATCTCATGTATTCTTAAGATCGCGTTTGATTATTTTTGGTATTTGCTACTGGTGTGTTAAAAATAATAATTTGAATATGACTTGCAGCTACCACCTTTTTTATGAAACTGACAAGGTTTTAACCTGATATACCTATCTGTAGATAATTCATTAAATTAATTGGTTTAGGAATCAGTGAAAGTGTTTAAAAAATATCAATATAAGAATCCGTTATGCAATTTGTACTTATACACAAAATAAATATCTACCTATATCCTTTTCCCAACTATGTTGAAGTCGGCTTCCAATCTAACCGGATTACCTATCTGACCGTTAGTACTGGGTAGACTTGACTACCCCTTTGGTAAGACTGGTTGAAAAAAATTATACGTTAACGAGAATAATTTATTTAAAATAATAATAAGTTCTATTTATAAATTTTAAAACATCAAAGTTAAGTCAAGACCACAGATATTTCTAGAATATGGAACAAATTAATATGGGGCAAGAAGATTGGTTGATCAATGTTTTATTTAATGCCTTGTGCCTATAACCTACTGCTGTGATTGTCGATACGCATCAATCAATATAATACAACGATTGCATTGATTGGTCTCTATCGGTTACCATTAACATGCTGTAACCAGCATTACATGACCCCTCGTGTAAGAAATAAGAGGGCAAGTGGCGTGAGAAGAGAGATCAACTAATGCTGGGAAATCACTGTACAAACGAATCTTCACAGCTATTTCTTTATCAAAGAAACACGCCAAATAATGAGAGTCTATCCTCCTGCTACCGTATAAAACAATATTTGTCAAACACAAGTACAATTTGTGTCAGTGTAAACAAAAGCTTATCTCAGAGTACTTAGGGATGATAATCAGAGAAACAAATACTACCGAAATTAAACATTAAGCTTATGGGTGAAACAATCTGATTAATGCTTATTGGTCTACTGAACAACTGTATAAATATTTATTCGGACCGCGTTGTGTAATTTCTAACCATAATAGAAATTAAATAATGTTTAGCCTGTGTAATCCCACTGCTGGATAAAGGCCTATCTTCATCATCTTCAAATTAAATTAAATAGTGATTTTTCACAGTATCCGTTTTTGGTAATTATTTACGTCTCTGAAGTCATTGTCATGTCACCAAGCACATTTTAATAAAACAAAACAAACTGTTATTCAAATAAAACTGACAGGAAAATCTCTAAAATGTAAATAACTCCTATTTTTTGACATCTAACGTCCCTTTACCTTTTGTCAAAGATAACTTTATTTGAGATTGTGAAATAACAAGAGCAGGTTGAATTCGAAAATTCCAGTAATACCAAAGTATAACAAAAAGAACATAACCTCACGCCCGTAAGGGTTAGGCAGAGATGTACCCATTAGTACAGCCACATTTCGCCAGTAGTATATGTTTAAGTTCCGTTTAATAGGAGGAGAGCCTATTGCCATCAACTAATCATACCTTGACATTGGTTCAAGTTAACCCTTGAAATATTATACGGTATAGCCACAAAGTACTCCTGTGTGTAATTATAAAACAATGGTACACAATCTTATCGCCCTAAAAGTGTTTCTTCAAACACGGCTTTGCTATATTTAACCTTATTATCGTTTACGTGATTGTTTCTCTTCTTGTGCAAAGATCAATTAACTAACGCATCATTGCATTGAAAAGTCTACCACGCAATGGCATAGACTAGATAGAACTTTGAGTCATCGAACTCATGAAGTACGACAGCAGAACTTTATGGTTATTCGGCAATTCGGGAAAATTTCAGACTCCCAATAATTCCTCGTAAAAATTCATACCACGTTCTGGAACCGGTTTTTCATGGCGCCATTAACCGTTGAAAACTAGTTTTGGTCGACAACATTTAAGGCAAAACTAGTTTTAATTAGATTTGGTGTTTGAGAGTAGATTGGTACAGTTGATTAAATAATTAATGATTAATAAATCAATACACGCTTCAAGTTTTGTGTATCTAATCTAATATCTTTAAACGAGCAATTCGTGTATATTTATGTACATAATATATATTATTATTTTTATATTTAATCTGAATCTCAGAAGCTGATCCAACGATTTTCATGCAGTTTTGTATGTGGGGGTAAATCGATCTAGCTAGGTTTCGTTTCCAAAAAACAGGATTTACCAACTTAATAAAACCGGTCATCCAGGTACTAATTATTGAACCAACACCACGTGAAGGTGTCAGCCATATTAATAATAATATAAATTTATTTATATTCAGATAACAATGACGATATTGATCTAGCAAAAATTTTATTATCCGTGTGTGACTAAGTAATTATTATACGCACTCGGTGCAAATATTTGTCTTTTTAATCTTAACTACGAATAATAAAAGAAATTACCGTGTGTGGTAGTTAATAAACTATTAATAGATAAGTAATGGGATAGTTACTTCCTAGATTCACAGTTAGTTTGCAGTTTTAGATGCGTAATGCTTTATGCTCTCCGTACAATACGCGTTCTCTAGGGAAGTAGCTACATGATTTGCACCGGGGTCATATCGATTTGAGGCAAGAAAAGAGTAAAATTACTTACTGAAGTAGTCTTTTCTTGCAAAAAAGTGCTATCTGTATAGAAACCTTGGGGAGGTCTTTGTCCAGCTGTGGGAATGTATGAGTAAAAAAACACTACGTAAGCTTGTCTTTGTAGCCAGATTTCAAAAATAAAGGTTCCTTAAATAAAGCATAGCATTGTAGTAAGTAATTCATTTACTTTTTTTTATTAAAACTAACTACCTAGTTAGCAATGGCATATTTACGCTTAATCATTTAATTTTCGTCACCACATTCCTCGCAAAATGGCCTTAACGAACCACAACCCGATTCTCATCTCCTAACTATAAGATGACATTGTATTATTATTTGGAGACGCTGTTGAATGTTACAACGTCTTTCATTTGAACAGAATGAGCGCGGAAATATTTTTAAATTAAAAACCAACGACGCTAGCATTTGACTGCTTTTATTAAGTTTTAATACAATGGGAACACGGCTTTCTGAGCTCTACAATTAATTTTGGGAAGCGTTTGAACTTTTTCCGAATGCGAGCATCCTACACCCACCTCGAATTTTCTCCTACCATGTTACGGAAATATTTTTGGTTTGAATGTAAATTATTATTTTACCTGGCCATGATTGTTGAAATATTGGAAAATTTAATTTAAATCGAAAACTAACTTTAATGAAGAAAAATGATTTTCCAATATTTAGGTAGGACATTTATTAAGAAAACTACTTATGTCTTTACTTACCTAGGCCATTTTAATAATTCCATGAAGTTACTTTACTTGACCTAAACAAGGAATCTCAGATAGGGACTTAAAATCGCATTTAATCAGGAAAACATTGAGACATCCTAGTGACTTTATTGAATCTATTATCCAAGATTTACTTGCGTAAATAATCCAAGTTTTAACCAATATATTTCGAAACCTGTAGCTATTCCTAGGCATTGACTTGGTCATTTCACAGATAGGAAAGGAGACAAATAAATGCAACAAGTTCTCAATTAGTTCTTCGACAAAGTGTTGGTAACCAAGTCTTAAATAAATTATAGCAAGACCTCTTTGTCTTTGATGCTCTGAGTCAATAAGCAAAGAGTTCAAGATATTCCTAGTGCCGCAATAACTGGAGTGGTTTACCACAACGGTAACAGACGGTAGTAAGCCATCACTCTGCCTGTTTGCCATCGCTTCAGACCGGTACATGTTCATCGTGCACCCTTAATAATGCATATTGGACATTTATCCGATTCGAGGTATAAAACGGAATCCGAATAAAATGCAAATGGACCATGTTTAAATAAATAAAATAACGGACGTATATTGGTTTTTCACAAATTCAATAGCGGTGTTTTGAACAAAGAATAACGAGCTATTTGAAATATTTTCATGCTGGTCCCTACGTGATTGTAGGTGATGACTCAAATAAAAACAATGGAGGGCTATATCGCTCGACACAATATTTCAGTTTAACGAAACTTCAACCGTATTTGGGGGCCCTTGTCTCGACGGCCAAATATGTTGGTCAAAGTAGACGGGAGCCATTAGTGAACCTTAATACAAAACCCTGCGTTCTGTAAATATAAGGAAAAGCTAACACTTAAATCAGTAAACCTCTCAGGCTATTATGGTAATGGACTTATTAATAACCATAACTGTAACAAAATCTCCTACGTTAAGTTTTCTTTAGCAAAATTTGATAATCTTGCGCATTAAATTATAGGTCATAATAAAGATATTATCATGATATAGATTGATGACGAAGAAATATCATGACGATTAAATTAGCTCATTCTTATAGCAACGACTAACCCATTGACGTGACGATTGAACTGACTGGAGTTTGATCCACAGTGATAATCCTAAAATGCACAAATTGGGCGAGAAGAAAGTACACTGGGATAATCATGATGATTGGAAAGGTGGCATATTGCAGCATAGTGAAGGTGCTGAATTGACAACAAACATGCCTGATAGATCGACAATAGCGATCCCTCCAATGAGCTGGGTCATGGCGAGGACGGCTCATGAGAAGATTTCAACAATTTGCACGCTATGGCTATAAACAATGGCCGCGAGACACATTATTTTATGCCTTGATGAGGATTGATGTGCCGTTATATACAAATACATTCGTTCAGCATATTACAAGTTTAATGAACGTGCAAAATGAGTTCGCTGATTTAGTTCGGCAGATAATTTTTGTAATAAGGAAAAGAAATAAAAAAATCCTATCCCATTGACTGGTAATAAACTTGATAATAATTACAAACGTAAACAAAGTATTGTATTGATTGATTTTATCAAAACCGCAGTATTATAAATCGATTCTAATTAGAGCGTGAAGATGTCACGAACTTTAGTTCAACGGGAAAATTGCTTCAGGCTTCTCAATCAGACGAACCAATGAACTGAGGAAATAGTCACCAATCTTCTTGAAAGAAGCCATTGATAACCAGAATATAAGGTAAATAGAAGAGAGGATGAAATGCTATCGAACAGCATGATAGTTTTATGTAAAGCATGTTTCAATATTGGTAAGACAATGAGAGATATTGATTCAGATTTGCTGGGTATGTTAGACGTAGCGTGTAATATTATTGTTTTAAATAGCTAGTTCTACTTGTGAACACTTTATATAGGCGACAAGGCAATTAATTACAGTGGCGTCTTCATTTATAACCAGTATTGTACTAAATTCAAGACAACAAAATGAGACATGGCAAAATTTATATTAATATTTCAAACGTTTGTTATTTTAAAGGCTGTTTGTGTTATATTGGTAGGTACCTACTGGAATTAATTCAGTGTATCTGTTTATATTCTATTTATAAAATAAGAATAAATTAAAAAAACTTACTTTCTGTCATTTTGTTTTTTAAACAAAATGGAATCGATGAGCACAAATATTTTCCAAAAACTGGAAGCTTTTTTTAAACTGTGGTTCAGTATTCACGGATATCGGTGGACAGGAACATGGTTCATGCGGTACAGTACAGCTGAGTGAGTACGAGTCGAGCGTCGCGGGCGCAGACCGAGCTGCCTGCGAGCACGTCACACGCACCACCAATAAATATCCATTATTATCATTTAGCGACGTAATTTACACTTAATAAAGATTGCAACTGATATTCCAAACTGTACGATTAAGCACGGGTGGCTAAAACGTGGAGATGCATGTCACACTATCATTATCACTATTATTATCTCTTATCATTATCAGTTAACACGCGTATTTTTAATCAATTAATTGCAAGGTTTTTTCGCTAGCCTTGCCGGGCTATTAAGAAGTCCCTACATCCCAAATGTCACAGTCACTCTGAGAGGAGCGAACCAGTGTGGTTCGCAGACCTCAGAACAGTGCGTAAGTTCATAACCGACTGGGGACTAATCAGTAATCAGTGTCATTCGAGAAACACCATTCTTATTTATTACCTATTTCTCAGTACCTACTACTATTAGTTAGCCGTCGATGATTGTAACTAGTGGTTCTTTTGGTGCATTCAGTTCACCAATTCGTTAAATGTTACCTTATACTTAGAAAAAAACTTTGGTTATAAATTTCTATCAATCAGTTGTTATTAAATGTAGGTAAATCCTGTTCTCATTATACTGATTTGAATAATAGCATGTACTTGAATTACTATCAATTAGTAATGTGCCTGGCGTTAATTTTAATTGCTATTAGTGTTTGTAAAATACCGTTTAGAATTATGTAGGTAATAGTACATTGTTACCTTAGGGGTGAAAGGAACTTATCTAGTCCCCGAGACGGGGTTTGGCGCCTGAGCGCAGCGAGGGCGCTAATAGTTCGAGGGACTAAATAAGTCTTTAACCCGAGGTAAACACTGTGCTTTTCATTACGATTACAAGGAAAGTTGATGGGAATAGGCTTGCCCCCAATTACCTAAATCGGTAAATAGACTTTGCTCTTAATTACATCGGTTGATGGCAATAGGCTTGCTCCTAATTAGATTAATTGATGGCAATAGGCTATTAGATTAGTTGATGGCAATAGGCTTGATCCTAATTACATCAGTTGATGGCAATAGGCTTGCTCCTAATTACATTGGTTGATGGCAATAGGCTTGCTCCTAATTACCCAAATCAGTGGATGACAATAGGCTTGCACTTAATTACATCGGTTGATGGCAATAGGCTTGCTCCTAATTAGATTGGTTGATGGCAATAGGCTTGCCCCCAATTACATCAGTTGATGGCAATAGGCTAGCTCCTAATTACATCGGTCGATGGCAATAGGCTTGCTCCTAATTACATCGGTTGATGGCAATAGGCTTGCCCCCAATTACATCATTTGATGGCAATAGGCTTGCTCCTAATTACATTGTTTGATGGCAATAGGCTTGGTCCCAATTACATCAGTTGATGGCAATAGGCTTGCTCCTAATTACATTTGTTGATGGTAATAGGCTTGCTCCTAATCACATCGGTTGGTGGCAATAAAAGGCTTGCTCCTAATTACATTGGTTGATGGCAATAGGTTTGCTCCCAGTTACAACAAATAATTTGACAGCTGTCAGTAGAAAGCGATTCTCCCTAGGGCTGAAAAGTAGTACTTTCAACCCGCTCCGCAGGCATGTTCTGACCTACTTTCAGAGTATGAGTAATGAAAAACGCGTTTTCATTCCTCATACTCTGAAAGTAGGTCATGACATGCCTGCGGAGCGGGTTGAAAGTACTACTTTTCAGCCCTAGGGAGAATCGCTTTCTACTGACAGCTGTCAAATTATTTGATGTAATTGGGAGCAAGCCTATTGCCATCAACCAATGTAATTAGGAGCAAGCCTATTGCCACCAACTGATGTGATTAGGTGCAAGCCTATTGCCATCAATAAATGTAATTAGGAGCAAGCCAATTGGCATCAACCAATCTAATTAGGAGCAAGCCTATTGCCATCCACCGATTTAGGTAATTGGGAGCAAGCCTATTGCCATCAACCAATTCAATTAGGAGCAAGCCTATTGCCATCCACCGATTTGGGTTATTGGGAACAAGCCTATTGCCATCAATTGATGTAATTCGGGGCAAGCCTATTGCCTCCAACCGATGTAATTAGGAGCAAGCCTATTGCCATCCACCGATTAGATTTAACCGATTTTAAGTGTTTCTCTTATGTTTTCCTTTTCTTTTTGTCAATTTGTTTTTTCTTTCTTCTTTTTTTCGATTTAGGTAATTGGGCGCAAGCCTATTCCCATCAACTTTCCTTGTATTCGTAATGAAAAGCACAGTGTTTACCTCGGGTTAAAGACTTATTTAGTCCCTCGAACTATTAGCGCCCTCGCTGCGCTCAGGCGCCAAATCCCGTCTCGGGGACTAAATAAGTTCCTTTCACCCCTAAGGTAACAATGTACTATTGTTTGATTCATTCATGTAAACTAGAGCTGTAATGAAAACAGTTTTAGGAATGTCATTCTGTTCCGTCTTGTAAGTTGTTACAGGTAGTCATCATCATCATCATTCTCTAGTCAGTGACCCTAAGACCCGAAGACCCGTAAAACTGGAAGCTGACCCCAACAGGCTCAGGACAAGGCTAATAGAGGCAGATGATGATGATTCAGTTGTTTTATACTTTTCCTCAGAATATCTCAGTTCTCCGATTTGGATACTAAAATTATATTTTATTTATAAACCAAACTGTTTCGTCTTTAAATAAATATGACTTCATTTGTATGTTTATTTTGGAACTTAAAAATTCTTGAATAATATAACACATTATAAATGGTAATAAACGAGGAAAATTCCTCTAAAACTGGATTACTAACATTATACTGGTAGTTATGTAGGTATGTACGAATATTTACATCAGAAATGAGTATGGCCTACTATTTCTTATTGATTTTAATGTCATCATAACTCACACATTTCGACTACGTTTGTGTTTCTAAATGTATTTATTGTTTTATTAGTAGCTCAGCACTATCAGAAAATTCAATGTTTGCGTAATCTTCTAATAATTATGTAGTTAATCATCATCATCAGCATCAGCCAATGTGGCTTAATTAAATGAAGTACCTTTTATTAGAGTGCCTTTTTGGTCTAGTCATCGCAATACCGTCTGCTGATATGTTAACAAAAAAACAATCTGAATCTGAGTATGATGTTCTGGGACTGATTCCCAGGTGGGCGAATTGTAATTGTAATTTTTCATCTGGAATTTCTCATAAGCAGCCTGGATAGAGTCCGGATTTTTTGTTCCCGTTTGATGTCAATAGGCTCGCCCCCTATCACATGAGACTTAAACTCTGCCTAACCCTTCGGGGAAGACAGGTGTGAAGTTATGTTACCGTTTATTTACCCTGTCATCAAACTATGGCCATCAATGGATATAAATATGTGATGATGGTGGTCAGTATGTTTTAATTTTAGGAGAATTAAAAAAAAAAACGTTTTTTCAAAAAAAAAAAAAACTTAAATAAAAAAAAAAAAAACTATTTCATTAAACTTGACACATGGAGACCGAATTGGGTAATCGAGACCTCATTTATCATTTATTTCACAATTTTTTTTTACTTCACGGTAAGGGGACGCGGTGAACGAACATTTCTCCATACAAACGTAATACCAAAATCATTCGCGATACGAACATATTACCAACTTAAAATTATGTTATTCGGATACAGACGATATTTATCTAGGTTCCTATTAAACTTTTTTTTTAAAACATTTACTATTTACGAAATGCAAGCGAATTGCATTTCGTCAATAGTAAATAGCAATTCGCTTGCATTTCGTAAACAGTAAATGTTTTAAAAAAAAAAGTTTAATAGGAACCTAGATAAATATCGTCTGTATCCGAATAACATAATTTTAAGTTGGTAATATGTTCGTATCGCGAATGATTTTGGTATTACGTTTGTATGGAGAAATGTTCGTTCACCGTCCCCTTAACGTTACTTAATCCGTCGGCGGAAAGAAGCGTTGTGCTCATTTTTATCACCAGTCCTTCTGCCGGAGTTTTTTTTTTTCAACTGGAGCCTACAAAACTAGAGCCCACTACTTATACGAATCTTTATCTTCGTAGGTTTTGGATAACAACCATATTTATGAATGATAGTTTTATACGAAGCGGCTTATCTTATTAATCTATACCTCACTATAAACCTCTATGTGCATTAAAATATTTGACACAGTGCTCAGATTTTCTATGGTAAGGTTCAGGTAAAAGATATGACTCACCGGAGAAAACTGATCTCAAGAAAATATAATAAATGCACTTGTGAATATCAATGATCTCAGGTGTTATAAACACGCTTGACGAAGTTGGGAGGCACTTGTTTTTTTCAGACGTTTTCCTTCTGGAATTTCATGTGTAATGTCAATTTTGCCCAGTATTACTTCATTTTATGTGTTGCTTAAAGGTTTGATATTTCTGTCCACAGTGAACAAAATTGCTCTAAGAAAATTAAAAAAAAAAATACTTTCAAAATCTTTCATTTAGGTACCTGTGATAATCCTCGGTCATATGATTTTCATTTGCTTTAAATTGTATTTAATAACTCAAATCTAAAATATTCGGCGGCGCATGCATATTCCTCTAATCAATTTTATCTAAAAATTCTATTCACTAAGCAGAGATGCCTATAAATATTAGAGGTCAATCAATGTCTGCCCTATTGTGTTCAAAATTCTGATAGATATCTGAAGTTTTTTAATAAGTACCCTTTTCGTATTAAACCCTTAATTCAGTGGAGTTTGCTGCTTATTAATATTAAAGGCTTCTGTTTTAGGTTTTAGATAATAGCAAGGTGAACCTAGGGTATATTCCAGACAGGCGGGGTAAAATAAAGACAGTGATTTGGATTAATATTTATATTATTTATTGAACATCTATATACTGGAGTGAGGTTGTCGTGTTGTTTCGTCGGACCAGGTTTGATGACACCGGCGGCGATAACGTTTGCGTGCGGTAGAAATCTGGAAATATAAAGTATATATTTAAAAAAAAAAAAAAAAAAATGTCACAAGGCATTCGCTGCGGCTGCGACTGGGCGGCGTTCGGGAAGCTGCGCGGTATCTTCTCGTCCAACTTACACAGTGTCTCAAGACGAAAGTCTATGACCAGTGTGTGTTGCCAGTGATTACATACGGGACTGAAACGTGGTCGCTCACAATGGGCCTCATCAGAAAGCTCAAAGTCACCCAAAGGGCAATGGAGAGGGCTATGCTCGTAGTTTCCTTGCGCGATCGAATCAGAAATGAGGACATCCGCATGAGAACCAAGGTTTACCGACGTAGCCCGAAGAATCGCCAGACTTAAGTGGCAATGGGCAGGGCACATTGCTCACAGAACGGATGGCCGATGGGGCCGAAAAGTTGACCTAGTGGGAGGCCTTCCAACGCAACGCCATTCCAGAACTTTTCGGCCCCATCGGCCATCCGTTCTGGAATGGCGTTGCGTTGGAAGGCCTCCCACTAGGTGGACCGACGACCTGGTCAAGGTTGCGAGGACCCGCTGGATGAGAGACGCACGGGACCGGTCAATGTGGCGACACCTGGGGGAGGCCTATGTCCAGCAGTGGACGTCTTTTGGCTGAAATGATAATGATGATGATTCTCTACCAGCCAACTTTTGGGTTATATAGGACAACATTGTGATAACCCGTAAAAGTAATATCTAAAAATAACTTGTGGTTTTCGAACGTTTATATATTTATCGTAAAATATATTAGATTTATATTAGATTAGAGACTATTCTATTAGATTATTTTATTTGCTTTTGGGGTGGCAGTACGCTGACATGGAAACGGTTACATTAAGAAGACCTTAAATGAGGTTCAAAATTAATAAAGTTAGCTAACGGGCCTCCAACGAGGAATAACTTCTTTAATCGACATTCCAAAAACAGTACAGAACATTGGTTTTGGTATCGTTTTTCAGTCGTTACTGGAGCTATGTTTCTTGTGAAACTGTTTACTCACATAACTGTAACGTTTTTATCAGACTAAGGTCACGATCATGGTAACAACACAGCAGCGATAAAAAATCACAACCAGGCCATTCAAACAGAGGTCGATTATGAACGAAATGAAGTTATATAAAGTGAGGATGAATGATTTAGTTAAAAAACCACTTCTTTATGAAGTACACTTAGATTGAAGGTTTTTGCGAACATTGGTACCTATGATACCATTACGTAGAGTGAAGGGTTCTCTGTTCCAATTCCTGTGTTTTCCGCGATAGGAGTTTCAATGTTGACATAAGGTTACAATCACGTAGTTTAACGAAAATAAAATATCCGCCTTCCAAATAAATCACTAAGTGGTAAATAACTTTACTTTCGGAAGTCTGTGACTGTTGTTTGTTTCATTGACTTGCTTGCTGCCGACTTTCGAAAGTTCCACTATTTTTGTTTTTGCTTTGGACCCGCTGAACTTACAACCAATAAAAAAGAGTAATTACGTTCGGATCCCTAAAAACTGATACCCTAGGGAATCCGTTTTATTACAAATTATTTTCTATTCCGGTCTGATCCCCTGTGAAAGATTATAATCTGATTGGATACCCTGACACATTTTTAGGACAGTCAGCTACAAAATATTTGTACAGATCTAATAGAAATTAGATTATGTTTATAATATATAAATTAATTGTAAATTCGTTTGTTAGTATTTAGGGAACACAGTCTATTTTTAATTATTTATTATTAACTGAAGAGTAGAATCCTGTTATATTTTTTTTTTGCTGAAAAAAAAAAGAATAGGTAGTAAAGTCCCACAAACTACCAGGAGAACAGAAGTAGGAAGGAGGTATTGGAAATTGGAATCTTCAAATCAAATCTATAATAAGCATGTAAAAAAGTATGTAAAAGCACGTATCTCAAAGTGCATGGTATTAAAAAGAAATAATATAGATTTGATTTAAAGATTCCAATACCTCCTTCCTACTTCTGTTCTCCTGGTAGTTTGTGGGATGATCGTACGATTGTAAGTTATAGAAATAAAAACTGATTATTTTTCATTAACAACTGTTTTTCGATTGACTGTACTTCACTTGTACTTGTGTCCATTAAAAAAATAAAGGGGATCAGAACGGAATGATAAATTACAGGGGATCAGAAAGGAATAAACAAAGAAAAATATTGGCAGTGGATCGGTATGGAGGATCAGACCGGAATAACTCAAAAAAAATGGCATGTATTTAAACCGTTATCTGTATATTCCCTTTTTTCGAACAAAATATTTTAAAGTTACACCAAAAATACTGACTTGCACACTAATTATCTCAAATTATGCACACTAAAGAAATCAAATTTAGTATCCTTTTTAATGGCATTTGCAGAACTCTTTTACTGAACGAATAACTATTATCAAAATAGTATATAATAATTCTTTAGTCTAACAAACATTTTAAAACTTTTTTAAGGAAAACCTACGCCTGATTTACTTTTAGGAACATCGTTTATTCTAACTGACAACACCGCGCGCCATTTTCTCGTTCTCTCTGCCACTCATACATGCAACGCATGTACTCCATGACGCGCGCTCGCTTCGCTCGCATATTAAATAACACTAATATCTTCTGTCCCCGAAGTGCCGGGCCTCCGCCGGCCTCCTTCGTCAGCCTACGGCCCGGTGCCCATGCCGCCCATAAAGGACACTGTCGCGAGACGGTCGTATTAGATATCAGTTTTAGAAATTCCGTAGTAAGATTGTACAATTTAGAGTGCAAGTTGGTATTTTTGATAAGCAATTAGTATTTTTGTTTTACAAATCATATATCCGATGTACTAACTACATTTTTGGTGTGAATTCGATAAAAAAGGTCATCTTGTTTTGTGTGATTTTTTGGACTTTTTTGTAAGACATGTTTAGTTAATCAATTGGTTTTTTTGGTATGCATTCAGTTAAATAGTGGAGTTACCTAGTGTGCTGAAAAATTAAACAGATGTGCATTTAAATATAACCCAAAAAAAATCATCACTTAAATCGGACCAGTAATCACGGGTAATCGCTGAACATAACCTCCTCTAGTTTTAGAAGTCGCTTAATAATAAATTAAAATAAAAGATTTGTTTCATATCACTCGGATAAGAAACTGAAATTCTATGAAGCAAAATTCTCCATGAAAACAGTATTTAAAAATGAACACGAGCATTGGGAGAGAAAATTTAGTATTTTAATATTTTGTTAGCATTTCGCTGCTTTCTCCGCGGTAACGTATCAGCACATTATCATTCATCAAACTTACTTATGTGACGACACATACTATCATACTATTAATATCCTCATAAAATATTTTTAGACCATTGCACAACCTATTTATACACTTATCTCAATTGACTGAGCAATTAAAGTTATCCGATAGATAATTTGGATTACAGAAGGAACCTGGAAGACTTAACGTAATCTTTATGTTCAAAGCAATCAGGCGATTCTGTGAACCAAGATTAGTATTAAGTACTTACACTTGATATTCTGTGATGTAATCAAGTTGAATTGAAACTTGTTTAAATGTTCACACGAGTGTTAGCGTGAATATTGTCTATGACGATAATGTTCGTGTGAAAATACTATGAAATTGGTGTTGCCAACAGCTAAATTTACTACAAAAAGATCTAAAATGGCTGAGTAGTGGTGGCCTAGCGGTTGCGGGTCCGACTTATGAACATTAAGACGTGGCTTCGAACCCGGGCAGGCACATTCTCGAGACATGTTTCCATATTTTCCTCAAAAATGGTCCTTGTGGACCAAGTAATAAATCTACTTTAACTAATCATTTTTAAAAGTTTTAAGCTGGAATTTTCCAAAATAATCCTATCACACGACATGGTAATTGCATGGCGAAACTATTTGGCTTGTGTTTCGAGTTTGTGTAGCGGTCACAATATGGGAATAAAGTTATGACCGCTGCACATACTGTTTAGTTCATAGGGTTGAGGTTTCCAATTACTTATACAGTGATGCAGGGCTCTTTTGACTTTTATATGACATTAAGAAGACATTGTTGGTAAACATTTTGTGAAGTGGTTTCGCGAAATTAACATAACATCACGACTGTAATCCCTAAAGGCTTGGGCATAGGTGTACCGAATAGTAAACCCAAATTTTACCAAATTAATGTACTTAATTGTTGATCATAATATATCACTTTTTACCCGACTACGGCGAAGCCAAAAGGAAGGGTAATGATTTTGGCAGTCTATGTATGTATGTTCCACCGTTAGCGCCTAAACTAATGAACGGATTTTAATAAATTAGGTGTCAATAGATTCGTAAAAATAGCCCGGGTGAGATAGGCTATATAAATTTTATAAATTCTTTTTATGACGGAATTTAAATGTAAAAAACTTACCTCAAAAAATTTTAAATTGAGATAATCATCGCAAGTTTGGTATCAAATGAAAGGTCTTGGCGAGCACATTACAAATATGTATTATATTATAGTTTCAGTACACACAAAAATAAAATTCAAATAAAAAAATTAAGTTCAAAAATCTAAAACCCGACTACTAACAAAATCGCGGTATTAAAAGTAGAAAACAAGAAAATAATTATTGTCTGATATTCTTCGTAGTCGCATGCCACCTTGATAATGCAGCAATTAGCAGCTGACTTCTGTATCAATAAGAACGCCATGAAGGAGCATCAGGTATCAGTGGCATGCGACTACGAAGAATAGCAGACAAGAATTATTTTCTTGTTTTCTACTTTTAATAATTAAAATCCACCGCTGTGGTAATCCCTCAATTTCAGACTGCTCGTGTACAAAAATTGACAAGTTGCAGTACACCAAATACCTGGGCATCATGATAGACCAGCGCCTGTCCTGGCACATGCATACTGAACTTATCATGAAAAGGGTTAGGAGATTAATATGGACTTTTAAAACATTACGACACGCTGCCGCAAAGAATCTTTTACAGAAAGTCTACATATCATTGGCCCAATCAATTCTTACGTACTGTTTGCCATGCTGGGGTGGGACGACAAAAATTAAATTCCTGGAACTTGAGAGGGCGCAGAGATCTCTTCTTAAGGTTATGCTCTTTAAACCCTATAGATTCCCAACACAGAGCCTTTACCTAACCTCTGGCCTTCTGTCTGTTAGGAAACTCTATTTACTCCACACAATCTTGAGGAAGCACAGATCCCTTCCGTATGACCCCGCAACACCAAGTAGGTACGAGTGGCAGAAGAAAGTACCTGGTCGCTCCTAATGTCCCAGTAAGGTCTGTCTTTGCTAAGAGACAGTATGAAAGACAATCTTCCCACTTATACAACCTCCTGAATAAAGAATTAAACATCTATCCCATGAAACTCCGTGAATGTAAAGTAGCTGTAAATGACTGGCTTATGAACAAAACCTACGACGACATTGAGACTTTGGTTTCATCGCTTCGATAATCTGTGACAGTTACTAACATGACCACAGTAACTAAATCGTTAGTGGAGGAAGCTGTTTCTGGCTTCTTCCGATCCCAAGACAAGGTCGTAGGGCTAACCTAAAATCTAAAACTAAATTAACTCATATACACAAGGCACACCCACACAAACACACACACGTACACACACAAACACGCACACTCACACACATACTGGGGGTATGTGTGTGTGTGAGTGTGCGTGTTTGTGTGCACGCAATCATACCCACACACACCCACAATCAAAAACTCACTCGCATAGGTACATCACACAAGTGCGCTACTTTTTGTATTGTTATATTTCTTTCATTTTAATTTTTGTATTTTTGTATTCTCTTTTATTTTCAATTGCATACACTGTTTAATGTCAAGAGGAAGTGCGGAGTCACCTAACACAAGCATCTCATTGCTTAAAAGGTGACCTCCAATTCGTGTTTGCTGTAACCAATTGTAATTGAAATAAACATTTTCATTTTATTATTATTTATTATTTTCTACTTTTAAGACCGCGATTTTGTTAGTAGTCGGGTTTTAGATTTTTGAACTTAATTTTTTTATTGTTAACTGTACTTTAACTTCGTTTTTCTTGTGGTCCCGATGTACCCCTACAAATTAATTAAAATATTACAGGTGGCTTTCGGGACCACGGTCCCGGTCCCGAAAGCCCCACGACCCATGTTTAACCTTTTGAGCCATGTAATAGGTAGTGAGGCTGCTATTATCAAACTCCTCATGGAAAACCCAATAACACTTTGCCCAACCTATGAATCTAACCCGGGACATGCTCAGTAGTCGTGAAACTGTTAAGAAGATATAAGACGGCGGCTTTAGTAAAATGCTATCGTGTAATTAAACGAAGAGTAGTTTTAATTATAAATAATTGTACACGCAACAAAAATTTTATCAATTAAGATTGACATCAATCGTGATACTATCTTTGTAGAGTATGACAATTCCAGGTTCTTAGCATAAATTGTCTGGCGTGCCAGTCAATCATTCACTCGATAATATTTTTTTTTAATTGTTGGGATAGGTAATAAGTACTATAATACGTTGAGGTATAATACTAGAACGATAGACAACAGTCTGTTTTAGGGTTACGTAGCCGAATGGCAAAAAATGGAACCCTTACCGCCTTATTAATAAAAATAGTTAAACCTGGTTTAACTTACCCTTGGTTTATCTCGCACACCCCGTCTCACTTCAAAAATATTCAAAAGAAAGTGACGGCATGCGAGATAAACCAAGCGTAAGTTAAACCAGGTTTAACTATTTTTATTAATAAGGCGGTTAAAGATTCGTCCTTATTGTGAAAGCAAACCATTTTAAAAGAATAACCATGGAGTTTCTTACTGGTTTTTCTCCATAGGAAACGACCAACCCGAACCATGTATCTTTTTGTCGACGTTTTACAAGTGCCTATGTTAAATAAAAATTTTATATTGATTTTTCAGTCTCCCTTCTGAATTAGTAACGGTTTGTTTTTTTATTCCTTTTTTGGATTTTCTATTAGCTTGAAGGCTAACTCCATGGCGAGAAAGTGTATCTCTACTCTCAATCCCTTTGTGCCACTAGCTGGAAATTTGTCACTTTAACACGAGTTGCCATGGCTGACCTAAAAGTCTTGAAATAGACTCTGGATACAGGTTGACTACAGCAAGTAAAATCTGTTCAGGTGGAGATTCATTGATGACTCTGCTCTAAAATGGGACATTTGATATCGTGTCCTGTTGTTTGCACATCACAGTAGCTACTGAAAGTGCCAGAGCCAGCCCAGTTTTGGTATGACTCGATTTAAGTTGTCATCATCACGCTAAGAATCTTTTTCAGATTAGCCTATACTGTCCCAATGGCAAAGGCTTTCCCAAATTCATTTCATGAGCTCTTTTTCCGTGTGTCCTCAATATAATAATATAACGACTAGATTAGTTAACATCACTTTTATTTTTGGTTTTATTGAACTTCCGATATTAAATAACTGTCGGCAGGATTGATATCTTTATCTCGAATCACAATCGAAACGATTTAGGCTTCGGTTCTGTGAATAGCGATTAGGGACTTTTTCGATCGATCGATTGGATGACGACCAATCGAGTGCTTGTGAATAGCTATGCAGGTCTCGTGGCAGGCACGGGTTGGATCAAGTATTTCTAAACATTTGCTAGTTTTGGTTTTTCGTATACCTGGCGGTTTTTCCAATAGATCAATCATTGCATCGATAAGGTGTCAGTGACCCACACAAAATATTTGTTCATCGTCTGCAATAATGATTGATTGCATCTTTATAGATCTAATCATATTAACTATTCGAAATATTCACTCATCGATATTCAGTAGTTACACTCGAGTAGAATTTTTTAAATATGTAGTTAGGTACTGTGTGGATAACATTTGCCTAAGGCGGGTATCAATTTTCATCCCTGATACCTGGAATTCCCACGAGCACTTTGTTAATCGAAAAATCTACGTTTATATGACACCATAAATGTCCCATAGAAAAGGTAGATACCAACCTTCGGGGGCGACCCTTGAATCATGCGAGAGGAGAACAGGGCCTAACACGGCCGTCAGCGCCGATCCCAAAGTAGACGTTATCAGTATTGCAATAACGATGATATTCGAGTGCTGCGATGCTATCCGCCTGTCTTTTGAGGTGGCGTCCGCCCACAGCAGCACCGAGTCCATTGCAACCCGCACGAGGACGGCCTGAAATTAATGTTTTTATTTAATGACTTTTTAATTATCTTCTACTCATTATAACAGCTTAGGGTTCCGCTTGTTCTCTAAGGGGTTAATTAACAATTTTTATAATTAGTAATATGCTGTTTTAATGTTGTATCCCGCTTGCCTGAAGCCGAGGCATTTATTTTGTTGCTGCTAATGAGGTTGAAATGAAATATAAGATTTCATTTTGTGCCGTGTTTAGTTAACATTTATCTTATAGTCGACTCCTACATAACAGTTCATTGGAACAATCTGAAAAATTCAGTTAAGTAACCGTGGAATAAGTAACACAAAATATTAAAATGAGGGCCAAAGTTTGCATAGAATACAAGTAGCCTAAACACATGTGCCGAGATATGTGTATACAGTCGCCGTCAGATATATTGTAGCAGACAAGGTGACCAAATACTTCTGATCAATTAAAAATGTCAATAAGTTCCATACACTACAAGTTACCATTAGGTAATATTTGAACATTCATTACTTCATTAATATCTGAGCAGATGCTTTCAATAATTTCTATCAGATAACTAAAATATCTGTTGTTTGGTGTCAAGCACCTGTTCAGATATGAATGAAGTAATGAATGTTCAGATATTAATGGTAACTTGTAGTGTTAGGAACTTATTGACATTTTAAATTGTTCAGAACTATTTGGTAACCTTGTTTGCTACAATATATCTGACGGCGACTGTACATGCACACATATGTACGGAAATGAAGTCCCTTGAGCTCAATAGTTTCAGATACTACATCAGTCAATACTGCTCAGCTGCGGTTCCAATCAAGTAATTATACAACCGCATGCCATTACAGCGTATGACAGTTTGCGATAACCTGACCGGGAGTTCGGTCGATTAAACCGTAAACGCCGATTAACTGACGGGTCAGCTCCACCACAGAATATATGCTTTGTCCGAAGACGTCGGCTATCCTACGTGCACTAGTTTACTCTGGGTACCGTTAAATCAATTAGGCATCTATCGAGTTATCGACTCGGCTTCGGCACGTTAGATCTAACGGCGGAGGTTTAAACGACATTTGCGAATATTATATTTATGTATACTAGGCAAATGCAGTTTGCTGATATTTAGTGATACTACATAGTATATAATTTAGGTACTCTTTTTTATTAATTTTCTATGTCCAGCAGTGGACGTCTTTCGGCTGAAATAATGATGCTGACTCTTATAGAATTTAAGGCAAATTTTGGTGAAAAAGATAACTACATCAGTAAAAGTGTGGTTATAAGTTTTCATTATAAGATTTAATAAACCATTCATTATTGTTCCGACTGTAAAAAAAGCGTGGAAAAAATCAACAATCAACGATATTGCCAAGCGGTTTCTATAAGCCATTCGGTTTCCAAAAAAAACCTAATTGTGTACATGTCTTTGGTAACAATATAATATCAATCAGAAGGACATTAAACAGAGTATTTATTGTAAGAAACAAGATACGATCACTCAGCGATCATCGTTTCCCAATTTATATAAGCGTTCTGTAGAATGAATTTCCGTAAAAAGGATAATAACGATATCAAATGGAATTGTACTGTCTAAGATAATAATGATTTATCTACTCGACAAAAATGCGCAATAACAATAAATTAATAATTCGAAGGTAAAAAAAAAGTTCTATTGATATTTGTATTGCCTATTTACGAATTTTTCCTATGAACACATCATACAAATACAAACACATTGTTTTTAGGAAGATAGTTGTTATTATCTTATAAAAAAACAAAAACAATGTTTACCTACCTTGTGACAATCAGTTGTTAAAATATTCGTTAATATAAGTACGTAAGTAGGTACCTACTGCCTCGTTAGTCCAGTGATCGCAATCGCGCTTGCTGAGCATGAACACCTAGGTTCAATTCCCGGGTCGAGTATACTAATAATTAATGGGTTTTTCCATCAAAAATTTCTTACTGCCACGGCTTATGGATTAGTGCCCGGTTGATGGCAATAGGCTCGCTCCCTAAGTATTACATGGGCCTTAAAACATAACTGGCAAAATGTGAGAATACCTACTACACTCGAGAGCAATGAATCCGGGTCATTTAAAGAATGTTAAAAATCTCGGAAACTAAAAATGATCGGTTAATGCAATAAATTGTATATAATAGACAATGTAATACTCCTTAAATGAAAGTAAAAAAAATATGAGTCACCATACATTTTATTAACACAAAATTACATAAAGAAAAAAACTGCTGATCTCTCCTTAAAACATAAATAGGAAACTTGAAATTTTTGAACTTTATTACGATTTTCTTGAATTTTAATACTTCGTATTGCCTCCTCGTGCTTCCATTACTGCGTTTACGCGGTTTGGCATGCTGTACACCAAGTTCCTTATACGATTTTGGGGAATATTCTCCCATTCCTCTGTGAGAGCAATTTTGAGCTCACGAAGCGTGATTGGGGGAGGGTTTCGTTGTTTTACGCATCTGCCTAGCTCGTCCCAAGCATGCTCGATCGGGTTAATATCCGGGCTGCGCGCTGGCCACTCCATACACGTAATGTTCATCTCTTGAAGGTAGTCATTCACAATCCTACCTGTATGAGGTCGTGCATTGTCATGCATAAATATAACATCCTCACCTAAATTGACCATAAATGGACCAACGTGATCATTGAGGATTTCTTCCACATATCTTTCGCTAGTTAAAGAGCCGTTTTCTATGATCACCAGCTCTGTGCGACTTTCAGAAGAAATTCCGGCCCACACAAGTACAGACCCACCACCGTAGGCTACTTTTTCTTCGATGCATGCTTGCTTGAATCTTTCCCCTGGTCTTCGATACACTCTGTGTCTTCCATCGTGCTTGTAGAGCATAAATTTTGATTCGTCGGAGAACATAACTTTTGACCAATCTTCAATACTCCAATTTACGTGGCTCTGGGCATATCTTAGTCTTGAAATACGAAGCCCACGCTCCAGTTTAGGGCCGTTTGCAGGTCTAAGGGGTTTTAAGTTAGATTCAGAAAGCCGACGTCTTACTGTCCATGCACTTGGGTTACTTCCTCCGAGGCGTCGAAACTGATTTGTGAGTTCAGTTCCTGTGAGAAAGCGATTTCGAAGCATGGTGTTCACCAAGTATCGGTCTTCTCGTGCTGTGGTACACCTGGTTCTGCCCGTTCCTGGTCTGCGTAGGTTAGAACCAGTTTCTTCGTAACGTCGGAGAACTCTTTGTACTGTTGACAGCGACACACCGACAGTCCTGGCTGTATCGCGCTGACTCCGGCCGGTTTCCAGCATTGTAAGTATTCTGGTGCATTCTTCAGGCGTAAGCGACATAATTTCAGCTTGAATAATGAATATAGAGCACTATCAACATGGTTTATGTACCCACATAAATGACAGATTACAAACAAAAGCAAAACCAAATGCTGTAATTACGTAGTTCCATCTTCGAAAGTGGCCCTTTTTCAAATTTGATTTTTTTATGATATAACTTTACAATAACTAAGAAGTTTTAATACCATCATTTAAGGAGTATTACATTGTCTATTAAATACAATTTATTGCATTAACCTATCATTTTTAGTTTCCGAGATTTTTAACATTCTTTAAGTGACCCGGATTCATTGCTCTCGAGTGTATTAGATACACCTCTGCCTAACACTTCGGTAATTACAGGCGAGATGTTATGTTAACGTTAGAAACAAAACATTAGAAATTTTAATTCAAATGTCTAAGTGGCATGAAATTTTCATTTTGTAAAGCTTGTTTCACTTACGTGTGTCCAACAAGTTAATATTTGAATGTCTTTATTTTTTACTAGCTGACCCGTGCCCACGTCGTTGGGCATAATGTTAATAATCCTTTTTTAGTACAGAGTGTTATTTTCTTTTTGTAACTTAAATATAAAAGTTAAACATATGTTATCGTTGACTTTTTTGTAGGCATTTTCAAGCTCCACATCTTTTCTCTAGAACTCAAAAATATATCTTTCATAGTTAAGGCAGCGTTCGTAAGAAACGCTAATTCGACCGTTTTTCTCCGATTTACTTTGCACAACGGACTACCGCGTAAAAGCCTTTTTATTTTTCGGTTTTTTATATAACCTATGACACTCAGCAATAATGTGGCTTTCTATTGGTGAAAGAATTTTTAAAATCGGTTTAGTAGATCCCGAGATTACCCCTTACAATTTAACAAATATACAAACACACAAACTTTACCTCTTTATAATATTAGTATAGATATAAAATAGATACCCCAGCAGTTTAATTTAACATTGTACATTAATTGTACATTGACGACACGTTTGGCGTAGCGGCTGATTGATTGACCGCTGCGCGTCGCGGGTTCGTTCGAACCCCGAACGGAACAAATATTTGTATGACCTACAGGTAGTTGTTCCGGATCTGGTTGTTTGTGTATGTGAGTTTAAATGTTTGTAAACGCACCTACGATACTGGATAAAAGCTTCTAGTGTAGCGCAAAGCTTTATATATTTATCTATTATATATAAATACTAGGGGTCCAATTGTACAAACACGCACAGTAGAATTTTCTAAAGATAATCTATACTTATAATAAATCTGTAGAGAGGTCAATTCTGTACATTATATATATTTTCAAAATAACTATCAGGGGGTAATTAGTGATCGATACTGATGCCAAAAATGCAATCAGTAAAATTTTTGTCTGTCTGTCTGTCTGTCTGTCTGTCTGTCTGTCCTCCTGTCTGTATGTTCCTTATAGAAACAAAAACTACTCGACGGATTTTAACGAAACTTGGTACAATTATTCTTCATACTCCTGGGGAGGTTATAGTATACTTTTCATCACGCTACAATCAATAGGAGCAGAGCAGTGAAGGAAAATGTTGGGAAAACGGGAGAAGTTGCTCCATTTTTTAAGCTTCCGTCGCGTGTGCAGCCATAATGGTTAAAGCTACATAAAATCATTTAAGACGGAAATGTTCTACATAAAATTATCTAAAAAATATCCCACAACAGCATATGTCTATCTTTTATGGTTGACTCACAATAACACGTGTAACTCCCGATAGCTTAGCAGTTCGGAGCTTTCTGATTATACGGGTGGAATTTTGTAATGCCACCTGGAGGGAAAGTACTCTTATTACTGCAGATAGGAAATTTTACTCAAAGGAAACATTCCTTTATTTTTTAATAGAAAGCAAACTGCATTCAAAGATTATCGAAAATTCTCTTCTCCCACACCCGGGAATCGAACCGGCTAAAATCTGAAAAAATTATACCCTGTACTTTTATTGCATCGATCGTTAGGGTCAATTATAAGTATGAAATCTCTCTAACAAACATGATAAATTAAATGAAAGGAAAACCTGCCTGCGAGATCGCCAGATCTCACCCCATTAGATTTTTTTTTTGTGGGGATATGTAAAAAATCAAATTTACATGAAATCTTATGCGAATGACAACGAGTTGAGAGTTGAAGTTCAGAATACGATTTATAATATTCACCACAACACTTTATTAAAGGTTACTAGAATTTGTGTATCCAAGAGAATGGAGCTCATTTCGAGCAACTAATTGGTTAGTTTACCATTTTTTGTAAATAATTAAATTAATTTAAGATTTCCTGGTTTTTTTTTCATTTAATTTATCATGTTTGATAAAGAGATTTCATCCTTCACCCTAACGATGATGCAATAAAAGTACGGGGTATATTTTTTCCAGATTTTAGCCGGTTCGATTCCCGGGTGTAGGAGAAGAGAATTTTCGAAAATTTTTGAATGCAGTTTGCTTTCTATTCAAAAATAAAGGAATGTTTCCTTTGAGTAAAATTTACGTACTCAAGACGCTTTTTGTTACGTAAGAAAATATGGACGTCCCGACTTATTTATTACTTTATCTACCAAGCCCAAGTGGGATGATATCACTCGGGAGCTTCTTGAGGGTCAAGCACCGCATGACCGCCATGATATTATCGCAAGAGTTTTTCATTTAAAATTAAAATCAATGATAGATCTACTTACCAAAGATAACATTTTTAATATAACGCGGACGAAGTCGCGGGCAAAAGCTAGTGTATAAATAAAATGAAAAGTCCTGGCTGACTGATTCATCAACGCCCAGCCCAAACCCTTGAACCTAGAAAGCTGAAATTATGCACAGATTCCCTTTATAATGTAGACTACGAATACAGAAAGGTTTTTCGAAACTGAACCCTTCAAGGAGTTAATTAGGGGATGAAAGTTTGTATGGAAAATTTACATTTTTGTAGTTTAACCGACATGCGAAAAATGTTTACAGTTTTCATATAAGGTTTTATCTTCAGTTAGCAAGTTACTCGTACCATACATGGTTCGTACCATGTATGGTACGAGTAACTTGCTAACTGAAGACACTTTAGGTAGACGTACACGTCGACTGTATACCTGTAGATTCTACATAGCTAGCATGTAAATGGCACATAATACTGTCAAGTACCAAGATGTAAGGGCTAAGGTTAGTGAGATAAGGTTATAAGTCAGTCAGTTAGTTGGTAAGTGGCTTTCACCTTCACCCATTTATTGTCGGTGGTTGGGCCCTTAAGATACCTACATAAATTGCTTGGCTGCCTACTAAATTGTACTCTATGGTTTTGCGTATAACCTTGTGTTAAGATGACTTCTTGGTTCCGTATGGTTTTAAGAAAATAATGGGGTGTAGTCTCGCGAAGGCCAGTTTTCATGAAAGAAAACGACGAAGGAAATCTAAAAATATTATTATGTTACATTCTAAGTACAGGGTGTCCGGTGGCAGAATTCGGATTTCAAAATAAAATAATAAAAAAACTTGTTATTTTTTTAATATAACAAAAAAGGGAAGTGCGGGTTTTATTTCTTAAAAAATATTTTGTCTAAATGTTGACCATCACGTGTCGGACACACTCTTAGAATCTGGTTTCAGTATTCCGCGCCACTCGCTGGAGAAGAGACGTCGGGATGCCATTAACCTCGCGAACGATATTTTTTTTTAATGCTGAGATGGTCGGTGGGGCGGTTTCATAAACTTTACTTTTAAGGTACCCCCACAGAAAAAAGTCCATGGGGGTACGATCCGGCGACCTGGGTGGCCAGGGGATGTCAGCGGAAAGGCTTATCAATTTGTTAGGGAACAAATCACGAAGAAGCGCCATGGTCTCTCTAGCAGTGTGTGGCGTGGCGCCATCTTGCTGAAACCATGTCTGTGAACTGTAGGCAGGATGTTCTCTAAATATTGGCCGAAAATAATCGTTAAGCATGCGCCGATAAGAAACGCCGGTCACAGTAATGGCTTGTCCTTGATGATTTTCAAAAAAATAGGGTCCGATTATGCCTCTGCTTGACAATGCACACTAAACCGTCACTTTGGGACTGTGAAGTGGCTGTTGATGTTTCAATCGTGGGTTCCACCCTTAAAGTGACCGATAACGGCAGTTCTGTTTATTTACACTTCCATTTAAATGAAAATGGGCTTCATCGCTCCAAAAGATTGTGTTCACTGTACGAAATCGCTGCAAAATTGTCTCGCAGAATCTTTTGCGCAAATTGTAATCATTAGGTTTAATCGCTTGCACAATTTGAATTTTAAAGGGGTGAAGTTTAAGGTCCTTTTTCAATATTTCGTGCACAATTGTTTTTGGGAGCCCTAGAGCAGCCGCTCTCTTACGCACGGACTGTCGCGGGTTATCGCGTAAACTGTATGCGACAAGTTCGATGTTGTCATCAGTCCTAGACGTTCGGCTGGGTCCCGGCCGCGGATTATTTGCTGCTGAACTTGTTGTTCTGAACCTCCGGACCCACAATCTAATGAAATCTTCGCTTGGCGCATCACGTAACCGTCGGATATTGTACTGCGAACAAAATCTTCGACGAGCAACAGCACATGAATCGTTTGCTTTAAAATACGCTTCGATTGCGAACGCACGTTGTTCACCCGTCCACTGCGACATCGTGAATAAAAAACCCGCACGAATGATAAATCGAACGTGACCCCCCGCACGTCCCTCCGCTCAATGGTTCGAAAACAGTTTGAAATTTAAATCCTAATTCTGCCACCGGACACCCTGTATTATAGTAGTTGGTAGTGAGGTATAAACATCAATTTATATTCTTTGTTTGCACACAAATTGTAATTTATAAAGCGTATGTACAATGGCCAGCTTATTCCAGAATGGCATTTTCTTACAGCAAATCTTACTGCGATTGCGAGATTTGCAATGATTGAAAGATTTAACTTTTCTTGCAAGATTTGTGATAATGCGAGTAGATATGATCTTTCACTGTAAAGATCAATGTTTATCTTAAGACTGTTGTGTACCTGAGATTTGTGTTCGCAAACGATTAGATAGAAATGTTATCTTCTTATAAATATGGGTACAATATTGTTATTATTTGTAATTTGCATATTATTTATATAACAAATGCACGTGGACATACCAACTGTTTTATATCCTGAAAGAATCAGTAGTAAGCAACTGGATGATCGAGTTTTATTTTTTAGTAATGAATCCTAGCTAGATCGATTTATCGCCCCCGAAACCCCTTGCCATGAAAATATTTAGAGTTGTTTCCGAGATTCTGATTCCATAAACAAAAAAGGTATTAGATCTATGTGTGTGAGGTATTTACACGACAACCAATCAAGTTACATCAAACCAGTTTATATGCGAATCGCTCATTGCATTTGCACAAATATATACCTATTTGTTTAATTTTTAGTAGTTTAGTAAATAATTGAGTGCACAAACATTAACTAACTAAAAAGAATTTTAATAAACTGGTTTAATCGTTTTCTTATACACGAAGGGATTGAGAATAAAGCAGAGTTTATAATAGCTTAGCGAGCACTCTTATTAATCGTGTCGGGCCCATTCAACTTCGCCATTTAAGCTCCTACCTGATGAAGGGAGTAAGCTGACGACGCGTTATTATAAGGGATGCCATACTTCTGGCTATGGTCGGGTGAATATAGGCGGGCTCTTCTAGATATTTTCAAAATAAATTCTCAGTACCTAAAATTTTTTTCTCAGAGTAGTCGTATGAGAAACATCAACCTGTGATCTACATTGTTTTAAAAAAATCTTTATTACTGTGTTTTTGAATATTCTAAAAGTGTTTTTTTTTATCAATTTACAGAACCAGATTGACCTCTTCCAACGAACGCTAAAAATTGAACTAATATGTTAAACGCAGCAAAATTAAAATCAAGCCATGTACAAGTAGGCTGGTTACCGGTTCTTTTAAATTATCGAACCAAAAACAACAATATAAAATTAACCTACAGTCCCAGTCACATGACATAATAACTGTGAAATTACTGTAATTCCCATTCCAAAGCATAGATCTCTAATTCTCTATGGAGTAGAACGGGAATGAAATTTCACGGACACTCTTTTAAATCAGAATATTATTAGAAACCCTTGGTTCCATCATTTCTGTTGTGTGAGAATGATGTAGCAAGATGTTACGAGTGAAAAGACAATTCATAAATGAATTAATTAATTCAAATAAGCCGTGGCAACTAAGAAATGACTAGTCACAACTAACAGCGTCTACCATGTACTGATATAAACGGTGTTTCAAAGTTAAAATAACAAGCGGAAACAAAATTGTAACTTCATTTAACTGAATGAAAAGTTTCCAACAGTTTGCAATGAATCTGAATAGTAAAGCAAAGGTTTTTTCACAAGAACAATACGAGTATTGTCGGCATTGACTCGACTATCTCTCTCGGCAGTCTGCAGACCTAATGATATCGACCGAGTTATGAAGTTATGATCGTTCCAATAAGCGGAAATACGATTCACAATTGTTTGACGTAAATCATTCATTTTCATTACTACGACGGGTCTGTGGGCTTTTAGGTTATTGCCTGAAATGAACAAAGATGTTCTGAGATGTCCTAATATAATGAACTAGCTGATGCCCGCGGCCTTGCCCGCGTGGATGTCGGTTATCGCGATCAAAAATCTTTTCATCCTCCCCTTTCAACCCCTGACAACCTATTTTTCGCTTTATAAAAAGTAGCCTATGTCCTTTCTCAGGCTCTAGACTATCTGTGTATCAAACATTGAAATCGGTTCAGTGCTTTTGGCGTGAAAGCGCGACAGAGAGAGTTACTTTCGCATTTATAATATTAAAATAAGTAAGGATTGAACAGGGTGTATTAGACCATTTTAGACAGTCTTGAATTTAATAACAGTAGGTAACCTAGAGCTATTTGCTTGTTCAAATATGATTCAAAGTATACCAAAAAATGCCATTCAGCTCTGCCAATCTCCTGTCATTGGTTTTTTTTTTATTTTACAGGTTGACTGCGGTTGTTTTTGTTAAGCAATTCTTTCTTTGGTTTCCTGCATAGTTTTATTTTTGTAAAGGAAGAATGCATTATCATCGTCATCATCATCAGTCTATAATGTTCCCACTGCAGGGACTCTGGTCTCCTCTCTAGGTGAGGGATGGGTCATAATTCAACACATGTGCCTAGTGCGGGTTAGTAGATGTGACATGTCTTCGATTTTTTGGTTATTAGTCTCATGATGTTTTCCTTCACCGTTTTGAGAGCTGTGATGATGAAATAAATTAATTTATTAATGCGCCTGACTGGGTTCGAACCCACAATTTACAGTTTGGGATTCGGGGCCATTACCACTAGGCCACTACTGCTCTAGAATGCATTAGTCAGCTGGTAATCCAATACTAAGTTCAATGAACTAAATTCTAACGCTAGCTCTATTAGGTAGTGCATTTTAATTACTTTACTCTACAAAGAGGACCAAGGTCTATATTTGTCAAAGCTTTGATGTAAACAAGCCTGAAATTACTAAACTGGTGCTGGGACGACTCAAAGTGAGTTAAACTGGACTCTGTTGGTCGAGTGTCGGCGTAGTTTCTGCTCGTTAATGAAAAGATCACTTAAAACTTGTATAAGTAGTATCGACGACACGTACTAGTGGAATGGGCGAGTCCACGTTGCGTTCAAACGCCGTATTGATCCACTTTGATCATTAACAAATATACTTAACGCCTGTAATACCCGATGGTTTAGGCAGAGGTGTCCCTAATAGTACACCCACATTTCCCCAGTCATGTATAAGTCCCTGCATATAAAAGGGAGCGAGTCTTTTGACACCAACCAGGCACAAATTCAGACTCCGGTGCTGCTACTGATTAATTCCAGATTGAATTACCCAATGAGAATTTACCCGACCGGGGTCGAATCTGGGACTTCATGCTCAGTAGTCGCGGTTGTGATCACTAGACCATTGAGGCAGTTTAATTAAATTATTAATGACTCAATAAAGTAAACAATGCATAAACACGACGTAATACGATGCAATCAAGGTGTAAATGAATTAATAATAGTGTTTATGTTCAACACATATTTCAGTAATGAGTTAAGCAGTACTTCCCGTCGAGGCTACGGGTTGTTTGAAAGCGATACCGCGGCCTCGGCACAAGGGCTAAGAAGGAACATGGGGGATTTTTAGTCCGTAGAAGTCTGACACTCCCTTCGCTCTACCCAAAGCAGGAGGGTTTATTTGATGATTTCCTTTCACGGTAAGCAGTATTTCCGATGCCGAAGCGATGCAATTATTTGCTGTACTGGATTGTTAATAAAAAGTAGCTTCAACATACCGCCACATTAGTAGGTACGCTGATGTATTATATCCATAGATCGGAATAGGATAGAGCTGTTTTATGTACTTGCCTTAAGTAAGAATAATGTGTATATCCCCCGAGTCCCGGGATTCGGTTTTTAAGTAGTAAAATCATAAAAAAATTACATAAACCATTTTTATATATATTGACAATACGAATGAAATTCAATAAAATTTCGTAGTATCAGTCGGAATCCCGTGGAATATCCATATTAACATCAATATTTGCGGTCACAAGTTATAACTTGCAAAATACAACAAACTGTAATATTTTACCTCTTCATGACATTAGGGTTAAACATATAATTATAAATACACTTTATTGATACACACTTATAAAAACCTGGGATACAGTGGCAAAATTGCATTCCAATGTAACACTGAAAAAGATAGCATTGCCAATTTCACGGCATTCCCAAAAGGCGAGCAGCATTGTCTCTTTAAATGGCAATTTGTGGCAGTTGTGTATGACACAGATTTAATTGTTTGGTTTTCAGCTCATCTGCCTAGCCTTTTCCCAACTATGTTATGGAGTGACTGACTGTCTGACCTCCACAACCCAGTTAGTATTGGGTTATACGATACCCCTTGATAAGGACTGCTTGTCAGACTTTTTGGGTCACTGACCACCATTAGTCGTTCGACCAACGGCTCGACGTGCATTCCGAGGCACGGAGGAAACTCGATATGTAATGGATGGTCACCATAAGCAAGTAAGACTTAGTCTAAAGATCGAACCGAGCGGCTCTTATTATTTAACCATGACCTCCTCAGTACGGTAGGCTAATAATGTTTATATGTATTTAGTGTAATGTTACAGAGCACATGATTAAAGAGTAGGAAGCATCGCTGCGGCTCCAAGGTCTCTGCTGATGGATAGTGATCGAGTGCCTGTATTAATTATAGCTAACCACGTGAAAACCCTTTTTTGACGTAGCGAAATGTTCGTACATATTTAATTATAAAATATTTAAATTCGTGGTAATAAATCTACGGATATACTGTTGATGGTGCCTATTATGAAGAGCAGGTGTTATTTGACAACAAAACAACGTCAATATTATTTGTACTTCTTTTAAAAATCTGGTTATATAGACTTAATAATTTATAAGCATAAGAAAGGATCAACCAACATCGCCAATTTCTTGGCTTTCTTGAAGTAACATTTACAATTTTAATTTGCAATTTCGCTGTAAAAACTTTTAGGTTCTGTTCCTAACCAATTAAGGATTTTTCAATTGAATCTCCGCTTGAAAGAGCGCAAAAAAAGCAGCGTACTGAAAAATATATTCCTTGAATCAAGTGATTAATAATTTTATTATGGTTTGCCCGGCATTTAGTTCAATTCAGCTTCGCATCGTCGTTGAGAGCTTCAATTGATGTGAACATAAATAAAAATAAAATTGACCAGTTGAAAACGCAAAGAAAGTGTCTGTCACTTTCTGATAAAAAAGTAAACAAAACAAAGTATAAACAAAACATTTACAAACAAACACGAGTCCGCTGTCGTCAGAACAATCAATGATGCTCCAACAATGTTTTACCTGAAACATTTTACCGCAAACAATACTAGGAAAGAAATAAATGGCGTACCTCTACAATAGCTTTAGGTATCCACGTAACGGCGATAAAAAGGCTCTCTTTGACGGACAGGTCGTTAGCGAGTGCGACTAGGAAAGCTGTTAGCAGTCGCAGAACTAGCGCCGAGGAGATGCATCCGAGGATCAGGCACAGCTCCTTCGCGTTTATTTGTGATACCTGGAAGAAATGAGAGTTTAAATTGGCAACTTATTTATTTACTAGAAAACCGTTAAATTAGGCTCGCCCCCTGTTACATGGGACTTATGCATGACGTGCAAAATATAGGTGTACTATTAGGTACATTTCTGGCTAACCCTTTGGAAATTATAGGCGTGATGTTATCTTATGTGTGTGTGTTAATATGTTAAATAATGTTATCTTGGGTTGTAACGGCAACTTACAATAAATGCATTCTAAACTGTTTTAAACGGTTTATTTAGGCGTCTTTTAAAAAAAAAAATGTCTACCACATTTTATAATAATATTTTAAACAATGTATATAAAGCGACTGATTACGGGTGAGCCAAACTCTCATGCAGACAAAATAAATCCTTGACCAAAGGTTTAGGCGAGCTCCTACATTTAACCACGCGGGATAAGGATAACTTAATACAAAATTCTTAGGCTTATAAAAATAAAAGACTACTTGATTACAAAGTTTCCGAGAACCAGTTCCTGTGTTGTTCCAGACAGTAAAATAAAACTAAGATTAAATTGTTATTCGTAACCTGTGTCAATCAATCATGTGCTTGCTAAAAAAGTTTCTAGTTAAACCTTTCTGCTTGGACAAGACGACCAAAAAAAATGTATTTGGTGTATAATAATTAAAATTTAAGGTAATAATATATAGATTGTATGGTAGTAGGTAAGGTCACGAGCACCAATATGAATACACAAAGTAACTATAGATAGATAGATTTTCAACTTTATCGCTAAAGCGTTTGGTTCAAAGTTAATGATTGAGAAATTTGGCAGTTTACTGTCTGTGTACTTCTTTCTATCTTTCATACAAAAACACATGTTACTAGCACAAAAAGGTTGGTAAAAGCGATATGTACATCTAAGAAATACCCGCTGAGGGTGAAGAGCATGGGCTCAAATATCCTCCATAGTAGCTTGTAGACCTCCCAGACGGGGTTGTTCGCGAGCGGCCAATCACGGCGCGCCCAGCGTGTCGCCGCTGCTCCAGCGCACACCATGATCGCTACTCCCGCTGGAACAAGGAAAAGAGGTTAGGACTTTTTTAAATCTCATATTAAAGTGATTGCAAGTCATGGGTGGAGCCTTTGCCCCGCAGTGGGTTGACACAGGCTAACAGTGACAGGAATATACAGTGCAGTCTGAATTGGTTTAGGTAGGCGGCTCAAGAAGCAGTCACTATGGAAGTGCCGCCACAATCTTGTTTCAAAACCAAGACCATAAAGAAACCGTTCAATTACGAGTATATTAGAATCCTAGACCCTACCTACATATACATTTGTTTTTTTTAAGCCTTAGTTCCAGGCATGAAGACGAAAAGCGACCCTTATTTTATTGTGTTTCTTTATTTCACAAGACAACTCTCCAATTTCATCTGTGTGGTGCTAACAACGCCTCGAAGTAAAATGGCTGTGACATATGGACGGACAGACCGACAGAGGGACAGGGCGAATGTATGGTTCCGCTTTAGCCATTTGGCTACAGGGCCTTTAAAACGAAAGCAAAGGCATTAAAGGTTTTAGAAGGTCATGTTATTCTGTAAATATCTATGGTACAGGAATAGACATTCATTACATTTCACTTCCTTCTTCTTTGTTCGTAAATCATTTGTAAAAATCGTATAAAAATAGAAAACAAATCCCCTGAATTAAAATACAGATTGTAAACAAAAAACGACCTTGTTCATAATTTCATTGTCCTTTTTTTGTTTGCTCTTTTATTTCCGCTTTCACTCAAGAATCAAGGATTATTTATTAACATAAAACACAGTTGACATTGGTTGACGGCATTAACCTAATTACGCCGATATCTTAAGTAACCACAGGGTAATGAAATAACCTGTGTTATTTGATGGAGAGTAGGGAGTTTGCAAACAAAAGAAAAAGAAAAGTAGTATTACTTTTGTAGAAAAAAACTTCCTCGTTTTTCTAGTGGTCGCAATCGTGACTGCTAAGCATGAGGCTCGGGGTTCGATTCCCGGGTTGGGCAAAGTGTTGTTGTATAATTGGATTTATCTATCAGGAATGTTTCAGCAGCAGCCACGGAGTCTGAATTTGTTTCTGGTTGATGGGAATAGGTTCGCCACTTATTACATGGGGCTAAAACATATGTTGTATGTATTGGGACTAGATGGCGTTGTGTGATAGTTGTGGAATATTATATTATATGTGCTAAGTTTGTTCCGCAACTTCTTCTTTCCAGCTAAACACTAGGAAGTGTCGATGGGTGGGCGTTTTGGGGGACTGTCTTATAAAAATGTAAATACTAAAGTAAAGTACATTTTTGACGTTAGAAAAGTGCTGATTATAAGCCTAGTTTGAATAAATGACTTTTGATTTTGATTTTGGTAACTGGCGATATATGGGTGTACTATTAGGTACATCTCTGCCTATCCCTTCGGGGATTACAGGCGTGATGTTATGTTATGTTACGTGCTAATAACACAGATCAACGAAACTTGTCTTGTTAATAAATAAAAGTTTAGGGTAGTTTTTTTTCCTATTGAGGTATGAAGGCGTCCCGTCGGGGTTACGGGTTGTTCGCAAGAGATACCGCGGCCTCGACACAAAGGGCTAATAAGGAACATGTGTGGTTTTTAGTCAGTAAAAGTCTGACACTCCCTTCCGCTCTGCCCAGAGCGGGCGGGGGTTTTGATGATTTCCCACCTCCCATACACCAAAAAAAAAAGTGACAAAACTGTCACTTTTTTTGTCACGCGATTTGAAGGTCATCGCTCACATAAACATGTGAGCGATGACCTTCAAATCGCGTGACATATCCAATACGCTATCATTACAAATTTCATGGCAGTCGGAAAGGAATTTCTAAAATTAAATCGCATCATGAGATACTTGAACTGAATTATTGTTTGATTGAGTTTAATTGGAACGAAGGTTAATATAAGACGCCAGTTAATTAATGTGATGATGTTCCGGACTTCAAGTGTGTGCTTGCTTGATCGGTAGTATGTAGATGTAGGATTGTAGAAGGATATTAAGTGCTAATGTTATGTTTGTAGCTAGTTAGCTTGTAGTTATGCTATAAGTTTATAAAAAAAATACTTCCATAGACAGCTAGAATACAGTAAAGTTTAATAAGTACCATTGTACCTCATAAAATGACAGAAAGCAGAAAGGGCAGGTGCGTAGTACTCGTAACGGGCGTGCGTGTATGACCAGATGTGTGAATGTGGACGAGGCAAAAGGAGTATGTAAGGATCGTAGCAAATGGCGTTCTGTGGTTTCTGCCTACCCCCATGAGAAAAGGGCGTGAGTTGTATCATAAAATGATAGACTGTCTGTATGCTTGTTTGTACCTCCGAAACGGCTGGACCACTTTTGACGGGACTTTTACTTTCAGAAAGCTAATGTTATAACTTATAAGGTGTAACTTAGGCTACTTTTCGTGTAGAAAAATATTAGATTTCCGTGTAATAATATTAAACCTTCGAAATTGATAACACAATCATCGAATTGTGTTATCAATTTCGAAGGTTTAATATTATTACACGGAAATCTAATACTTTTTCTAATAATCATTGTAATAATCTTACTTCCCTATTTGGATCGCCAAATACGGAAGTTAGATTATTACAACAATTTCACGCGAAGGAAGGTCACGCACGAGGGACAGCTAGTTGATACATATTATAAGTCTGTAATCACCAGCGATCGGAGTAGGTAGATTAAATTGGGGTCATTGATCCGTAACGTATATATTAGTATGGACATTCCTCCGGAATTGGTTGATTATTAAAAAAAAACGGAACTTAGGTAGGAATTGTATTAAAATGAGCAATATTACATGCTCATTTTTTTTAACGGAATTAAAAATACCGGAATTACTTTCCTGAAAAATGGCTTATCCACGTTATTCTTTCTGTGTGCATTTATGATGATCATCATCATCATCATCATCATAATTTCAGCCAAAAGACGTCCACTGCTGGACATATGCCTCCCCCAGGTGTCGCCACATTGACCGGTCCCGTGCGTCTCTCATCCAGCGGGTCCCCGCAATCTCGCTACCTTGATTGATTTATGATACTTACAAGTACCAAAAATCAATATTTCTGCTCCGACCTATGGTAATCACCAAAGTATGGTGATCACTGCTCTTGCCTCGTTCTTCGTTCGTTACGAGAAGAAGCGTTTATCTACATCGGGATGTCCCAATCATATAAGTAATAATAAAACTTATTACCTGCATATTACTGTTAATAGCCTGGTAATGTTATACTCTATATAATATGTAATTGACTAAGTGGAAACCGCCGCCTATTACAGACACCTACGATGCCAGAGGCATTGCAGGTGCCTTGTCTTCCTAGTGCAAAGATAAAATAGCTCATGGGGTAATTACTTTGGCACCACAATGCCTTTATTTTAAAATAGCTGATACCCGCGGTTTCGCCCGTATAGATGTCGGTCAAATTATATACTACTTCCTCGAGAACCACTCTATCCATTGGTAAAAATAATAATAATAATATTTATTTCGGAAAAAGCACATTTTAGGTTCACAAAAAACAATTTTCCAAATAAAAATAAACATTACAGAAATAGAGGTTCGTTGGTGCCTGTACTAATCAATATCATTGTATCACAGACACCAGCGCCTTCCAAAATAGGCTACATAAAAAAATCGAACGTGTTACAAAGTGAACTCGAGAAAACAACATGAAAATCGGTGAAGTAGTTTTTGAGTGTATCGCGAACAACAGACAGACAGACAGGCGGTGGACTTTGTTTTATAATAGGTACCTATGTGGTTTTGAGTGATGATTGTTTTGTAATAGTAATGAATCATAAATATGCTTGAATATTAAAAAAAACTGCTTAGTTGTTTTAGTGGTCGCAAGCGCTTCTGAGCATGAGGTCCTGGGTTCGAGTCCCAGGCTGAGAAAAGTGTTATTGGGTTTAACACAATTTCTTTTTTTTTTTTTTTTTTTTTTTATCCATCAGTAATTTCATAATAGCAACCATGAAGTCTGGATATTCCTTCGTGCGTCGGAACGTAGATCCACGCGAGTCATAATAGCTTTTTAATTGTGTCTGTGTGAATGCCCTCACAATTTGAGGGCATGACGCACGAATGGATTTATGCCCAGTTTGTGGCAATAGGCTCGCCCTCTATTAGATGGGACTTAAACATAACTGGCGAAATGTGGGTAATATTTGTTGTAAATCTATATGCTTGGGGGTTTATTTACCTCATCATCATCATCAGCCTATAATGTTCCCACTGCAGGAACTCAGGCCTCCTCTCTAAGAGAGGGATGGGCTATGATCTACCACGCGGGCCCAGTGCGGATTGGCAGATGTCACGTCTTCGAATTTTTTGGTTCTAAGACATGCCGGTTTCCTCACGATGTTTTCCTTCACCGTTTTGAGAGCAGCGGTGATGAAATAAATTACACAAAGTAATGCGCCTGCCTGGGTTCGAACCCACGACCTACTGTTCGTAAGTCGGGGCCGACACCACTGGGCCACCGCTGCCCCCCTTATTTACCTATCTTCTTGAAAACGTGGTTAGTGCCTAACCTGGTGTCAACATTTTTATGCCGCCCGGACGACTACGGACTGATTAGAATTTTAAGTTAACCGTTTTTACGTACTTAACGGACTGTAAAAACGGTTAACTTAAAATTCTAATCTTATAGTAAATGGAGTATAGTTTCCTCACAAAGTTTTCTTTTACCGAAGCAGGTGTTAATTAAGCGATACCTACAACGGTAATTAACGCTAATTTACCTATAACGGTAGTACATCCCCGGACGAGCTCTATCATAACAACGAGGGCTACTAGAATTTACTAGATCTGAACTAAGACTTTGTTTATGTTATTCAAACATACACCCTGTATATATCTTGTTGTCTTTATGCATGCGGAGTTTACCTATAAGTGATTGTTGCACTGTTGCATTTACGTTTTTGCATGTAATATTTAGCTTAGAACTTGTGTAAACAATTGTTGGTAAACCAATAAAAAATAGATAAATAAATAAATATATTACCGCCCTGAGTAAAAATAGGGTTGAAAAGTGGTCGACGGTCAGTGAGCGCCATATTTTTACCCGACTGCGGCGAAGCCTAAAAGGAGGGTTATGTGTTTGACGTGTAGTATGTATGTATGTCCGTTTCTTTGTTCCCTCATAACTCCTAAACGGATGAAGAGATTTGAATGAAATATATGTCGTTAGATTCGTCTTGATAGCGCGAGTGTTAAAGGTTACATTAAAATTAAGAAAAATTGCGGATTTTGGGGGCCAAATCGCGGAGTACAAAAAAATTTTTTTTTTCAATACCATCGAGTAGGGTATCAAAATAAAGGGTTTTGAAAGGAGATTACAAAAATATATAATACTTATATGTTTAAAATTCAAAGTGAAAAATCCTATAAACAAGCACATAAGTTAAATCATCTGCGAAGAATTTTACACGACCAACGAAAGAACAAACACAAAAGGACTAAAAAGTTGGAAATAAAAAAAATAGTTAAAAAACTAAAAAACCCGACTGAAAAAACTGAAAAGCAAAAACAACCACATTTTAAATTAAACAAAACTTGGAACCAGGCGGGGTTCATTTGAATATTACTACTAAATTGCTAATAATCAAATCTCTTAGACTGTTTTGTATGTATTATAATATATATTAGTTTATTATATTCTGTCTGTATCTATAATAATATGTATTAGTATGTACCTATTTATGTATATCAATTTATATAACAAAATAGTTTTCTCCTTATTATTTTTTTTTTTTGTACTCTACCACAGTGCTGTCTTATTTGACCCTAAGGTTGACTGGTAGAGAATGCCTTGTGGCATTAAGTCCGCCTATGTACCACTATTGTACATGAAGTTTAAATAAATAAATAAATATTAAATTATGAAATGAAAAAAATAGAACTAAAATAGAACCCCGCTTGGTTCCAGGTTTTGTTTAATTTAAAATGTGGTTGTTTTTTGCTTTTCAGTTTTTTCAGTCGGGCTTTTTAGTTTTTATTGGTTTTATAAAGTTAATTTTATTTTATTTTTATAACGTAAGAAAATATCATTCATAATTATATTAGTTTATGTGCTGAGTTCATGATACTGTTTGTGCAATAATGAACCTTAAACTGTTGGTGGTGTTACGCGAATGGATAAAAAAAAGAAATGAGTACAGAAGTCTGAAAGTGGCGCCGGTGACTGAAAAGTTGAGTGGAAATCGATTGTCGTGGTATGGACATGAAATGCGGAGGAATGAGGAAAGTGTCGTGAGGAAGGTTTTGAGTATGGATGTAGATGAGTATAAGCGTTGAAGAAGACCAAAGGAATGATGGATGGACTGTGTTAAGAATGAAATGGCAGGATAGGAGGTGTCTCATCACTCATGAGATGGCGAGAAACAGAGAATTAAGGAAGAAGAAGGCATGCTGCGCCGACCCCAAATGAATTGGGATAACGACAGGATATATGATAATGACACTGTGTTTATCAAATAATGAAAACATTTATCTCATCAGTTTCTAGTTTATTAACCAAATATCTAGATCGTGACCTGTATTCAGAATAACTAACTACCAGTTTATTACACTTCCCACCATTAAATTGAATATAGAAACAGATCATAATATTATTGCTAACGAGTACTGGGGGTCTAAAACGGCCACTTTGGCAGATCATAATATGAATTGCGTTAAAAAGCGTAAAATGGACCTTTCATTTTAATAACTGCGTCTGTAACAATTTAGTAAAATACATCTTAGTAGGAAAATAATATGAATTGCGTTAACATTCTTAAAATAGTCACAGACGCAGTTTTTATTATGAAAAGTCCATTTTACGCTTTTAAACGCAATTCACATTATGATCTGCAAAAGTGGCCATTTTAGACCCTCATAATATGAATTGCGTTAAAAAGCGTAAAATGGACCTTTCATTTTAATAACTGCGTCTGTAACAATTTAGTAAAATACATCTTAGTAGGAAAATAATATGAATTGCGTTAACATTCTTAAAATAGTCACAGACGCAGTTTTTATTATGAAAAGTCCATTTTACGCTTTTAAACGCAATTCACATTATGATCTGCAAAAGTGGCCATTTTAGACCCCCTGATCACTTTCATTGATCAAAGCGACGTATATTAACAACAGGAAACCGTAAATGACGTACCTATACTTATAAGAGTGCATTACTTATATTAATACAATGTTCGTAATATGCACACTACGTCACGATACTATTAATACTTTAATATTGTTATATTATTGATAGTAAATTGACACTTCGTTCAACAAAGTAAGGATTAGCGACAATCGTCAGTTTGGTTATCGCCTGACGTAAAATCGAGCTCGTTTCGTCACAGTATTTTTAATTCGTTAAATGCTATCGTTCCTAAAATAATTTTATTATTTTGACATTATTTAATTGATATATTAACAACTTATCTTGCGACCCGACATAGATTATCATACTTTTCCCTTGTATAGTTATTTAGTCATCGAGTGAAATAATTTCCGATAAACAAAAATAAACACTTTATTTATAAGCGACGACATGTTCCAATGAACCAAAAGTTTTAATCTAAATAACCAATAAAACTTCAAAATTCTTTAATCCATTCTGCACATGAGTATTCACACGAATATCTTCGGTAATATTTCACGTCGGAATTCTTGGAGGCACTTCTTAACGTCAACCTTCGCAGCTCAGAGGAACGATGAGTGAAATTCCTTTTTTATACGCATTTACTTGAGTCGAGCTCATAACCCGGCCGGAGCCAAATCCTCGCGCCGCTTCATAACTGCCGAACCCAAAAATAATTTGGGCAAGGGTTCACGACGAAGATTCACTTTGTGTGCCTCCGAGAGATCGCAACTTTATCTAGCCTTTGTGTTTTCGTAATTAGATTATTAATGGGCTAACCAGGAGGCTGAATATGGAGAAGAATCTTTGGTTTTTGCCAAACTGTTAAGTTTTCCGGTGAAGAAAAACATCGTGAGGTAACCGGCATGTCCTATGGGACCTAATAATCTTTCTAGGAGTCATGTGTCATCTACCAACCTGCATTGGACCCGTGTAGTGGATTATAGTCCATTCTCTCTCATAGAGCAGCAGCAGTGGGAACATTAGAGGCTGATCATGTTCTTTTCCGATTAAAGTCTTTGATTATTCTTCTGGGACATGGGTCGATTAAACTAAAATTATGTCTCAATGATTTGTGGCTACTCTGCTAATGAGTCTGCAGGGTAGTTTAAAATACTGAAGTCAGATTGACCTGATTGAAATCGGCGAATTATCGAAGCTCTTGGGTTTTAGATATATGTAATTTAAACGGAATCATTAGGTAAACCGACTTTGCACCTACGAGATAATCTGACATCACAACATATTAACCCAGATATACTTTCAGTCGCCTAGTGATTCAATTTCGATAGGTAGGTAATATTTATACGTTTTTTGGCAATAAAGATTAAACTTCGATATTATATTAATCGACAACACTTATTAGAATTCGTTCATTTCTTTTTTTTGTACATAAGTAATAAATCAAATTACATACTTAGGTATACAAATAAATAAAAGTGCCTGTTTGTAATTAATAATATCATTTATTACTGAATGCATATGAAATTATATACGGTACTACATATATTTTTTTAACATTTTTGTCTGTCTGTCTGTTCGTTCCGGTTAATCTCCGAACGGCTGGGCTGATTTTGATGGGACGGAAGTTTATTGGTTAATAGCTGATGATTATAGTATAACTTAGGCTATTTTTTTAAACACGGTTCGGTGTAAAAAGATGAAAACCCTTGAAATTAGCAACAAAATCCGATTCAAATAGGAAAATTATATTTTATAAAAATAATTCGTGGCCGAAGTTGGAGGCCAACAGCTAGTTTCTTATAAAATTATCATATAGTTAGACTTCCAATGTAAATAAGTACACATGATTTTCCAGCACTACGATACATTGATCGATACTACCTAATCTAATACTACCTAATCTAATCACTACAAAATCGGCTGTTCTTTAATATCTGGAAAAAACCGGCCAAGAGCGTGTCGGGCCACGCTCAATGTAGGGTTCCGTAGTTTCCCGTCCGTCACAATAAGTGTTCCCACTTATGAGTTTAAAGGTGGGTATCCATTATGTTTCTTTTTTTTTATATATTTTTAATTAATTTTTTTTTCATTCACTTTCAAAATGATTTTCCTAGAAAGTCCTTATAAAATTCTACTTTTCAGATTTTTTTCATATTTTCTAAACTTATGGTTCAAAAGTTAGAGGGGGGGACACATTGTTTTTTACTTTTGGAGCGATTATTTCCGTAATTATTGACATTATCAAAAAATGATTTTAGTAAACCCCTATTCATTTTTAAATACCTTTCCAACAATATATCACACGCTAGGGTTGAAATTAAAAATAAAAGTTGATGTGGCACTCGGAGACTGCCGCGGTAAAGCTATTGCATAGCATTTTTTATCAACAAGCAAATATTTTTTTTATTTATTTTATTTATGTAGTATTTTTTAAAAAGAATTTAAATTATATAAGTAAATCAAAAGTAACCTTCATAGACTAAGCTAGTAAGAAACTCTATGACAGAAAATTTAAAAGAAAAAGTATTGACAGCTTGTCAGCCTGACGTAAGTGTCATAACATTGAAAAATATGAAAATTATTTATTTTATTTTAGATATTTTATAAGAAAACGAATCGTTATCTAAGACCGATTCGCAGAATAGTAATGCAAAAACCATTAAAACGTATGATAGATGCGTAATAATAATAAAATGAATGTATATAGAGTACTCGAGGAGTACTCAGTCATTATCTTTCACTATTTTTTCGTGACTTTCTTCATTAATAAATGCACTTTGTTTATTCATATTTAAAACACTTGTGTACACAAATTATACAAGTAAGAATATTTTAGAAGGAGAAAGCAGAGAGACAAAACAGAAAAACTTTACACCTTTACAACGTGAGGTTATAAATTATTTAATTTGACAACCTCAGTCGACAACCTTGTTATTTTCCGTAACCATAGCAACCTGGTTGAATACTGAATCTTGAACATTTTCGTTAGGGAATTTCTGGATTCGCTCTCCACGCTCAAGGCCCGCGATAGAAGCTATGCAATAGCTTAAAAAATCACTTTCCACTTTGCCCTAATAAAACATTATTTTCCATTTTTTATTTTACCACTTTGTCGGCGTGATTGATACACATATTGGTACCAAATTTCAGCTTTCTAGTGCTAACGTAAGACTGGTCTGCTACCAGTTTTATCAAAGGTAAGACAGTAAGACAGCACTACAACCAGTCTTACCAAAGGTAAGACTGGTAGGTTATGGTCTGCAACTAGTAGGTTACAGTCTTACTTTTGGTAAGACTGGTGGTCAGGACTTGACGGGTGATCGCATTACCCAGTACTAACTGGGTTGTGGAGGTCAGATAGGCAGGTATCGATACCCATCACATATGATTGTGTGGAGTATCGCTAGATAATTTAATTTAACTGATTATAATTGAAAGGCGCAGACTTTTTCAGCAGAGTGATACGCCTAACTTTTGCAGACTTGTAACCATAGGTAACTTGATGTACTTGATATTCAGGATGTTCAGCAGGATCGGGATGATAAATGAAAGACGATTTCTTCAGTAAAAACAAGGGCGCTGCGATGTGGAGTGTAGTGCGTGTGGAGTGTAGGGGAGACGGTGATCTTCGTATGTAGGTGGTGTCTTCAAGCAGCGGTCAATCGAATAGTGAATCAGAATTTTGTGGGCGGGCTATATTTATAGCCTTAACATCTTAGCGCTAGGCGCGGCAGTGAGAAAATGCGGCAACTTTTTGACTGGCCAATGAGAGGCGACTATTTATGATGTATATGTGTGTGTGAGCTGTAAACGCATGTCTGTATATGTGTGTAAGCAGCTTTTATTTATTGTACATAAGACACAATTTGAAATACATAGTTACATACTTGGAAATAGTAAAATCTAGTACATATTAGGTCAGAGTTGAACATACAAAGCAAAAATCTTATATATCTAGGTTACATGTGTAGATTTTCTACGTTTTTGTTGTACATAACAAGTTATACTTATGTATTAGGCACTAAAAGGCGCTAAACAGTAAACAAAAGTGGTTCTTTAGGTTAATACATAAGCAATAAGGCTCCTATATGCCTTAGAAGTGAATAAAACTATTCTAACAAGGACTAATAACAAAAATAACACGATTACATGGCTAAATTTTACATGCATCTAGCCTTATATCTAAGCTGTTATTTACAATCTCCCCCTCGTGCGCGAGCACCATTTAAAAGGTTTTAGTCCGCTGTAGGGATTAAGATGAGGCGAGAGGCTGGGCGACGAAGTAATCCAGCAGCTGTTCTTATCTCAGTTACTCGTACTCGTCCATCTGGGCCTGGGTAGACTTTCATGATCTCACCTCGAGGCCACACTCCTCTGGGCATCGTGCCATCACATATTATGACGATGTCGCCAACTTTTAAGTTCTTATGTTGGGGATTGGTGCTAGGTCGGGGCATCAAGAGAGGCTTGTATTCTGCCGTCCATCTTGCCCAAAAGGCATCGGCTAATGCTTGACTAGCTTTCCAGGAGTGTGAAGTCAGCTGTGCGTCTTTAAATGAGCCAAAGGGTGACATCCCACTTGAGCGCCCTATTAGGAAGTGATTAGGGGTCAACGCTTCTTCATCTAAGTTGGGATTCACCGGGGTCAATGGCCTCGAATTTACCACGTGTTCAGCCTCTAATATTAACGTGTGTAATATATCGTCAGGAGGAAACCTTTCTTTCAGAGTGACTCGTAATGCTGTTTTCACCGATCTGACCATTCTTTCCCAGGCGCCGCCCATGTTTGGGGCACCAGGTGGTATCTTCTTCCAGGTGATCAGCTTTTCAGACGCGAAAGCTCTTAGGTCTTGGTCATTGCCTTGCATGGCTTCGGATATTTCCTTTTCAGCGCCAACGAAGTTGGTTCCGTTGTCGCTATATATTACTGTCGGCGTGCCGCGGCGAGCTATCATTCTGCGCAGGCTCATGATCATAGAGGAGGCCGAGAGGGATGTGGCCACCTCTAGGTGCACTGCTCGTGTGGTGAGGCAGGTATATAAGGCGCACCACCTTTTCTCTAGCCTTCGCCCGACATTGACATGCATGGGCCCAAAATAATCCACCGCGGTAGCTGTGAAGGGCGGTTGGTTTTGGGCCAGCCTTTCAGCTGGTAAGTCGCCTAAGGGAATTTTTGAGGGGATCCCCCTATAGGTCCGACACCATTGGCATTTGTTGCAAATATAGCGTATAACGCCGCGCAGTCCTATTATGTGGTAGCGTTGTCTCAGCTCATTCATAACGGTTTGATGGTTGCCGTGGTTGAAAGTTGAGTGCGTGTGATGCACCAACAGCTGAGTAAAGCCTTCTTTGGCATGTAGGACTGGCAGGTTTTGCTTTTCTTTTATTCTGCTGTCTAGACACAGGATACCGTTGCGGTCGATCTTCACGGAGAGCTTGTAGAACGGGGACTTCTTCGGTGGTCGCCGTCCAGCCTCAATCGTCGTGATGTCTTCGCCGAACGAGTTATATTGGCTCCTTCTTACTAGCAGCAGTTCAGCTAGTTTTATATGGCTTGGTGCCAGTTCTTTACTTGTGATTCTTTTGAGCATTTTGGCTTTAAATACCTCGGCGGCGAGCAGAACGGTGGCAGCAACACGCACTAATCGAGTGTATTTCGAAAAACGTTCTAACTTTGGTAAATAATCGCTAACGTCATGCCTAATAATCACATGGACTTGCTTAAGAACTCTTTCCTCCCCTGAAGGGGGTGGCGGCTCCGCGGCTCGCTTTTCCTGCGGCCATAATGCGGGGTCGCCCCTTATGAACTCGGGTCCATAAAACCATCTGTGGTTAGAGTCAAAATCGACAGGAATGCCCTTGGTCGCGTCGTCCGCGACGTTATCAGCACTGGGTACCCATCGCCAGTTAGCTGGAGTAGTTAGGCTCTCGATTTCAGCCAGTCTATGAGCTACAAACGACTTGAAAGTGCGCGGGTCCGACTTAATCCAAGCTAATACGGTTCTAGAGTCAGACCAATAGAAGCAATTTAATGTTTTATAATCGGACTCGCGCTTGACCAATTCAGCTAATCGACTGCCTAACACTGCAGCCTGAAGCTCTAAACGGGGTATCGAAATAGGTTTCAGCGGAGCCACTTTGGCTTTACCTGCTATCAGTCGTGATGTTTTAGTACCGTCCGAGTTCGTACTTACGAAATAAATCGCGGCTGAATACACTTTCTCACTTGCGTCACAGAAAATGTGTAACTCCCCTTCGTTAGGGGGTGTAGCAGGTACGTATCTATCTATTTCTAACGTTTTTAATAGCTGTAAGTTTTTAATGAAAGATAACCACGTCACGTGATGCTCGGTTGTGATGGGATCGTCCCAATCTATACCACTGCGCCATACTTCTTGTATGAGACATTTGCCTATCATCGTAATCGGCGAAACTAAACCTAGTGGGTCGAATACTGACATGACCGCGCTAGTTACCTGTCGCTTGGTAGGCAGAGTGTCGCCTTGTATGACGCTGGCGGGCGTACTTCTTAAGTTGACGTTAAAACCTAACGTATCGCGTGCGTGATTCCATATCAGACCTAATGTTCGTTCTGTATCGCTTTTCCCTAGCGTAGTCGAATCGCCACTGCGCGTATCTGTGACGTCACTTATAACAGCCGGCACGTTCGATGCCCATCCGCGTAATTCGAAAGATGCGTTTAAGTGGACCTTATACATAGCGTCTATCACTCGCTTCGCTTCGCTTTCGCTGTCGAACGCGCCTAGGTAATCGTCCATGTAAAAATTACGCACCGTGGCTCTCGCGACTTCGGGATATTGATGGCCGTGATCGTCTGCGTTTTTATTTTTCACGTATATAGCGGTACACGGAGAGGATGCCGCCCCGAATATCAACGACGTCATTCGGTACTCCTGCGGTGGTCCTACCCTATCTTCGCCCCTCCATAAAAATCGCAAACTATCGCGGTCCTGCATAGCGATCTTGACCTGCAAAAACATCTCTTTTATGTCTGCTACTACTGCAATTTTACCCTCCCTGAATCTAACTAGCACACCGAATAGCGATTGGAGTAAGTCAGGGCCTGCTAATAACGCGTCATTTAGACTTTTTCCCCCATACTTAGCTGCTGCATCGAACACTAAACGTACCTTACCCTTCTGTGGATGCACTACTGAAAAGTGCGGTAAGTACCAGCTGCGTGGCGATGTAGCTGGGGTGTCTACCCTTTCGGCGTAGCCCGCTTCCAACAAGTTATTAACCTGCTTGCTATATTCGGTTTTTAGATTTGGGTTTTTATCTAATTTATTTTCTAAATTATACAGACGACTGAGAGCTTGTTTTTTATTATTCGGCATTACCTCATCGTCTGTGCGCCACAGTAATCCCGTTTCGAACCTATTACAGCTTACTTTTTTACAAGTTCCTTCTAAGATCGCTAGGGCGCGCTGCTCGGGGTCAGACGTTGGCCGTCGTGGCTCTATTCCTAGCGAATCTAAACTGAAAAAATTCCTAATAAGTTCTAACGCGGGGTCATCTGTTGTAGTGGGCCGTACGTGGTTAACCAGCGCTACGGTACTACGTGGACGTGCATCTTGCCCGTGCAGCACCCAACCTAACTTGGTCAGCGATGCTACGGGCTGGGTCTTTTTGCCGACACGAAGTTGTCTGGACGTGATTAAATGCCAGTTGTCTTGGCCTATTAAAATAGTCGGTTTTCCCAACTCGTAGCACAGCTCATCTTCTAACTCTGCTAGGTGGCTGCACTGTCGCACTACGTCCCTGCTTACCTCCTGTGGAGATAGATTTAAATTTTCTATGGTGTTTGCACTCATAGTTTCTAAGTTTCGACTACATAAACCGCGGATCGATAAATTGACGTGACACGACTCTGCATCGTCTATACGATTACCTCCCACCCCCTCTAGAGATAATAGTTGGCTGCGACCCCTAGGTATAACGCTGTCGGCCACGCCTCGTTCAACAAGCGTCATGGTTGAACCTTCATCAAGTAAGGCGTAAGTGGCCGTCGAACCTATCGGACCGCTTAATTCCACCGGAACTATTTTTAGGTAGGTATTAGAGGTATGTATATGATTTATCGAGCTTACATTACCGCGGGTAGGCAGAGTTGTATTGCCGCTGCCGTGCAACATTTTATTATGCGATGCTTCGCACCCGTTTATTCCGCATGGTACGTATTTACACCTGAATGTACGTATGTGTGAGTTACTTAAACATCTAAAACACAACTTTTCACGTTTGGCCGCGTCCCATCGTTCTTTTATTGGTAATTTCACGAAGTCTGCACACTCCGCGGCGGTATGGTTTCCCGCACAAAATACGCATTTTTTATTTTTATTTACCTCTGCTGACGACTCGCTATTCGGTCGTGATGGGCGTGGCTTTTGCGATTTCGGCGCCTGTTTTTTAGAGTTGGATTTATTAACAGTGGCGACCGTTTTATTGTGCGTTTTTTCCTCGATTTCTGATTCATCCGATGAGGAATCGGAGTCATCTTTATGCCGGCTACGTGACTGTGGGCGTTCGCGAGCCGTGTTCACCGTGCGCGGCCTATTACGGTTTTTCCTTTCATCACGCGCTGCATCATAGGCGAACATGGCACCGCACTGGTCGGCCATGATGTTTAGAAATCGAGATAATAACTCTAGTTCCGGCGCCCCGGAGCGCTCGGAACGGAACTCGTACCATTTATATTTTAAAATTAAACTGAGTTTTTCTACAATTCGACTAACTAACTCAGGTGAATACAGATATTGCGGTTGGTCGAGTGCTTTTATCGCCGCAACTGTATTGGCTATTTTGCTCGCGAAACTACTGACATTGCGCCCGTCTTCGCTCATGCGGGGCATGCGTTTTATATTTTCGAGTTCTGATAAGACGAGTAACTCTGGTCGGCCGTAACGCCTTTCTAACGCGTCCATGACTTCATACGGATCCGACACCGTGAATAATAACGCCCTAACGGTTTCGCGGGCTGCACCTCTTAGTGCTTTTCTTAGGCGGGCTACGTTTTGTACGTCAGAAAACATGCCTACTGTGTCGTTAAAGACTGATCTGAAAGCTATCCACTCGGCAATCGCCCCGTCGAAGTGGGGCAGTTCGTGGATGAACTTGGGAGCCGCGGAGTCTGATTTATTGGAATTTACCGCCTGCATTATCGCGTTGGCCAGCATCGCCATGTCGCTGCCACTATTTGACATGTCGTTTCCAACGCGTGGTTCCTTCCTACATATAGTGGGTGATCGCGGGGCCTGTCCCGGGACTTGGGTATTACCTACGATAGCTGGCCTGTCTGCTACACATTGTTCCGAAATCCAGCCTTTAACACGCGACTCTTCTAACCTAGGCGGGCGCTCCGCGTCGTTAGAACTTTCCAGTTCGATCCTGGCTATTTCTAGACGACTCATAGCAACTGCGGATGCCGCCTGAGCTCGTGCTAACTCGGAATTATGTAACTCTAGCTCTGCTTTTAACATAGATAATCTACTACACGCCCTATCCGTCGTGGGGACATTAACTACAGTGCCCGGCGCACTCCTTACTAATGTATTATCTAAATCGACTTGCGCGGACCTATCTTTGACTATCGTTTGCTCGTTACGTGATGTGCTGCTGTCACCGCTCGTGTCCTCTATGCTGGTGCCATTACTCCACGTATTTGTTTCGGCCGACGTAGTCTGACCGGACGCCGGCGTGGCGTCTGTGAGAGGCGTAGATTTGCCTGAACGCAATACACGTGCGTCACTCATCGCGCAAGAGGGTCCCTAATCCTACCAATTACTTAGAATTTAACACTTTTTTAACACTTTTTATCACTTTATCACTTTATCACTTTCACTTATTGTTCTTCTTGATGTGACGCCTACTTTGTCTAGCTGCCTGTCGGACTACTAACGTAGGGATGCCGAACAGGAATAGGAACGTATAAGGAAAGGAGGGTATGGGAACCTCCCAGCAGAGGGCGAAGGTGCTCACGGGTGCATCAGAACATGGGAGGAAAACCACATCCGTCGTTGCGTGCCAACCAGTGGCCCCAGAGCGTTCCAACACCGTACCGGCGGGGTCTGACTGTAACACCAGGGATGGTGCGTGGAGGCGTCAGTTCGTCCACTATGCCTCCGTACGATATAGGCCGTTTAACACCGCTAGGTGGCCACGTACGAGTGATAAATGATGATTGCTTCCAAGTAATTAGCAGCGGTTAGGCAAGACCGACTACTAACACTCGCGCGTACTTGTTTCTTTCTTGACTGGAACGTTTCTTTCTTGAAAGGTTCGTGCAGAGAACTTGATATTTTCTCTCTTGAATGACGAAATCTTGAATTTTCTTTCTTGAAAGCTTGATACAGCGATCCGGCCGAGAAGGACCATTGAAAGGCGCAGACTTTTTCAGCAGAGTGATACGCCTAACTTTTGCAGACTTGTAACCATAGGTAACTTGATGTACTTGATATTCAGGATGTTCAGCAGGATCGGGATGATAAATGAAAGACGATTTCTTCAGTAAAAACAAGGGCGCTGCGATGTGGAGTGTAGTGCGTGTGGAGTGTAGGGGAGACGGTGATCTTCGTATGTAGGTGGTGTCTTCAAGCAGCGGTCAATCGAATAGTGAATCAGAATTTTGTGGGCGGGCTATATTTATAGCCTTAACATCTTAGCGCTAGGCGCGGCAGTGAGAAAATGCGGCAACTTTTTGACTGGCCAATGAGAGGCGACTATTTATGATGTATATGTGTGTGTGAGCTGTAAACGCATGTCTGTATATGTGTGTAAGCAGCTTTTATTTATTGTACATAAGACACAATTTGAAATACATAGTTACATACTTGGAAATAGTAAAATCTAGTACATATTAGGTCAGAGTTGAACATACAAAGCAAAAATCTTATATATCTAGGTTACATGTGTAGATTTTCTACGTTTTTGTTGTACATAACAAGTTATACTTATGTATTAGGCACTAAAAGGCGCTAAACAGTAAACAAAAGTGGTTCTTTAGGTTAATACATAAGCAATAAGGCTCCTATATGCCTTAGAAGTGAATAAAACTATTCTAACAAGGACTAATAACAAAAATAACACGATTACATGGCTAAATTTTACATGCATCTAGCCTTATATCTAAGCTGTTATTTACAATAATATAACATCACGCCTGTAATCCCTGAAGGGTTGCGCAGAGGTGTACCTAATAGTAGGTACACCCACATTTCGCAAGTCCCACATAATAGGGGGCGACCCTATTGCCATCAATCGAGCACAAATCCAGACTCCGTGGCTGCTACTAGAAATTCCTGATGGAAAAACCCAATAACACTTTGCCCGACCCGGGAATCGAACCCACGATCTCATGATCACCAGTCGCGGTTGTGAACACTAGACCAACTAAAGATTCTACAAGATTAAAAAAAAACCACAAAAGGTTGAGCACCACTTATTTTTTAGTTTTATAACTTAGTTCCAAACTTAGATGCCGAGAGCCCTCCAGGAGGGCTCACATTTTCCCAAACGTAATGCCAGTGACCCCCCTGGAGGGCCCACTTGCAATATGTATGGCGTTTCATAGAACTCATGTGCCATCCACATGAGTTCTATGAAATGGGGGTGGAGTCGAATGTGTTAAGCGAGGACGGACAGACGGACAGACAGACATGGCGAAACTATAAGGGTTCCTAGTTGCCTACGGAACCCTAAAAACCAAGAAATATTGCATTTCTATAAATAAATTGTAAATACTGTCAACATGATAATACAATGAGGTTGTAATCATTTTAAAGTATCTAGAGTAGGTTAATCGTTCATTCATTTCGATTCAGATAGTATATTTCGCTACTGATTTACATTTCAGCCAGGTAAAGTCTTGGTATATGGACCTTTTTTTTAGAGCGGTAAGGAGTTTCAGACTTTGACTAAAAACCTCCCATGTTTCTTCTTAGCCCTTGCGCTAGGGCCGCGGTATCTCTTTCGAACAGCCCGGAGCTCCGACGGGCATGGTATACTCGTATGGACCTCCGTTTCAATTTTAGGTTCTATTTTCAGAAGTTCTTTGACTGTGTACTCTGGCTTTACTAATAGGAAAAATAATTAGTTCTGTACCTATAGGTATAGAAAAACACTGTTTATTTGTACAATTAGCTGTGTTCATTAATTATATTAATTGTTGAGAAACTTCAGTAGTATCGCCAATTAAGAACTTTCTTTGATTACAATTAGTTGTTGTGTTAAAGGGAGCTAAGGAAACTATTCAACTGAGCAGAACTATGACACAGGTTCATCATCATCATCTTCATAAACATACAAACTGCTGAACATAGGCCTCTTCAATCGCTTGATGAGACTGGTTGCTAGTGTAGAACTGAATGTTATCAGTTCTTTATCTTATCTAAAAAAAAAACAATTGTCTGCTTTTGTTTTTGTACAATGCCAGAAGAATACATAAAAACGGCCAATGACAAATTCCTAATGAGGTTTTATTAAATGCCCGCGGTTTCGCCCGCGTGGATACTGTAAAAACAATCCTTGATGCGGATTATATATCATTCTAAAATTTCAGCTCGATCGGTGCAGAACTTTTTGAGTTTTTGAAGCGTACACAAACCAACATAACATTTTTATATAAATAGAAGATTTAAAACCCTTATTGGGATAAAAAACCTCACTGCCGCACCCAGAGACGTTTAATGATTACTTAAGCCATCACTTAGTGAAGATTTTGACATTTTAGTGAAGGTTTTGTATGTCAAATCTTTACTAAGTGACGGCCTAAGTTAATCATTAAATATTTCTAAGTACGGCAGTTAGTAACATTTACTTAAGTAAAGTACTCAAGTAACCAACTAATTGAATTTTATTGTAGAAACAAAAAGCACTAACGATCCATCTGAATTTGATTCTGTATTGAATTCAGAACAAATTGCTTTTAGGATAATCTCTTAGGTATACATTGTAGTTAGGCATACAAACACATTCAGCCTAAATGCAATTAATTCAAACAATACAAATTAGGGATAAGCTATCTTCACGTGCTCTTATTACTTTAATGAAATTTCGTGGAAATTTTAGGCACATAGATATGTAAGGTGTGCAAATAAGATAACTAGACTGATTGAACCTATACGTTGTAATGTTATCTTTGTTCCAGACGAAATATTTGTGTGTCAACATTTGATACCCACACAGAATGATCTATTGTAAAAAATAAAGCACTCAACCTCATTTGAAGGTGTCTTAATTTAACGAACCGAGAGTTTAATCAGTGGTATTCTTTTGTTGTCCCATGGGGGTAGGCAGAAAACACAGAACGCCACCTGCCACGATCCATACCTATCTATTACATTTGTCTCGTCCACGTTCATACATCTGGTGACACGTCCATACATGCACGCCAGTTGTGATTATAGTCAGTCTATGCAACTGACCTTTCTGAAGAACCTCAACAGCATGTCATTGTAAACATCCAGACGCGTGAGCCTTTTTTTTTGACATCGACTGGTTAGTGACAACCACAGGCACTACCTATTCACTTTAATTCCCGCATTAACGCACCTTTCCACATCTGCGTCAATATTTCTATCTCTTATAAACAGACTGCCCAAAATTATAATTTACAAACTAATTCACTTGCTCCACACACTTATGATTTATTTTGAAATCACACGCCAATACATCCTCTTCTCTTTCAAACATCATTATTTTCGTCTTGTTCACAGTCATCCTTTTTCTCTTAAATGCTTAATCTTTACAATAGCCATATGCTTGTTTTGAAATAGTTTTTTTTGTATTAATCTTTTCTATATCGGAACTGGCTCAAGGATTACGAAAGATAATTAAAAAATATAATTATTATCTAATAGGTACAATGGGTTGATGTCCTCAAAAGAACTTTGATTGTCTTCTAGCGTATAACGACAATAAGCAACGTTCCCAATATCATATTGCTAGTAGATAAGTAAGAGGCGCTTATAGACCGAGCTTGCATTGCAGGATTCAAACGTTAATGATATATAGTTCCATTACGGTTAACCAGTTTGTCTATTGCATATTTTTTTTTTTATCAAATAAGGTATGTACCAAACGCGTCGGGGCTGTGGATTATCGAAAGGATAACGCGGCTCCGACACAAGGGCGAAGAAGGAACATGGGTTTGGTTTTTAGTCAGTAGAAGTCTGACACTCCCCTTCGCTCTGCCCAAGAGCGGGGGGGGGGGGGGTTATTCGATGATTTTCCACCCACCAAAAAAAAAAAAGGTATGTACCAAAAGCGATTAGTGTTCTTTAAAAACTACAAACTTATTCTGAAAACCTCAATTTATACCGACTTGGTATCCCATAACCTCATTCTAATATTTTTCGGGGGGAAAGTTTAGTTACCCTCTTTCGACCCCTTTTCCCATGGATGTTCCGAACACCTGTATAAGAAAGACTATTTGCCCCATAACGATGCGGAACCCTGCAATAACGCGGGGCCCGCACGCTCTTGTCCATTTTTATACACAATATCTTACAATAACTGTGTATATTTTCAGCTGAGAGAAATCTCTTGAGGAAAAGTAACAGAGATTTCAGAAATAAAAGGACAGTCGGTAGGACAGGTTAGTATGCTGGTAGATTTATGATAATTTACTAGTGTTTTGCGTGAGCTGATGAGTCGAATTTTCTTAACTTTAGTACTCATCCAAGTTTGTCTGAAACAAGGTGTAATTCAAATAAATAACTCTCTTTAGGATTCATTTTACATAGAGCGATTGTGTATCTGACCCCCGCAACCCAGTTAGACTATCGGGTCACTGACTACCTAATACGACTGTCGAAGATCTAAAAATGACAGCCGGACCCAATGGCTTAATGAGCCTTTCGAAACACGGAGGAAACTCGGTATGCAATGGGTAGTCACATATTCACGGACCAACCTAGGTATGGGCGGCGTAATCTGAAAATCGACCAGAGCGGCTCTATTACTTATTATATAGCCACGTGCTCTGCAAAAAAATGGCCTGCTAACCAATCTCTTTTGTCGTGTGTTTCGACGAACTTCGGTATTTCGTTGAGTATGTTTGCACTCAAGTAAGTAGGTAAACATTATTATTTGCTATCAAATACTACGTATGTTTAGGCTTAACACGTGTGACGGTAACTTTATCGCATTGCGTATATAATAGTTTGTTCCGTTGACAAGTCTAACATAGTTTGTACCGACTTTGACTGATTAAACTTGAAAGTTGTCGGTCTAGTTGGGTTGTAATCCGACCTAGGTTTATTTAGCTTCCAGGATTAACTTTCAGTACATTATGTTATGATCGTTTGCGGTATTCTATTGTTCGTTTGCTGCGATGGAGGAGGAAATAAGAAATAAAACTGGAAAGAGTCTTTGCGTGGTAGTGGCATGAAATAAGCTGACAGTAGGGAAATAGAGAGCTTTTATCAAATATCCGGTTCTAGGATAGAAATCGCCGCTATAGTTAGCTAGAAATAGCCTTTACGTAGGCGGGAAATAACACGAAAGTGTCCGTTTATATTATTTTGTGTACGAAAATCTAGTTAAAAATGACCATCAATAAAGAATGCAGACTTATCAATATTCAGGTACAAGATAAGCATTTTTTTAAATTCAATTTAAATGAGGTCCGGTGTCGCCCCTTGCCAACTTGACTGATTATAGAGCCGAAGGGACCAATTCATAACCAAGTTAGATACCATACCCCATGATGACGTCGGCAACACATTTACATTCCTTATCATACATGCTCATATTACCGTATTTACTCAGGTAAACTAATAAAATACAGTAGCTCTGTGTAATAAAGACTGTTTTGCACTGTAAACATAATTATCTTTACTACATGTTTGGTAAGCGGAAACTTTGCCATTTATGATATACTTTGAGTGCTGTTTTCTTTTTGATAATGCACTTAAACACTTTTTATTGATGCAATTGTTAGATTTGTGGAACGGTACGCGCAATATGTTGGTTTAAGTACTTTATGGGAGCTCTAAATAACATTTATATAATCATTTCCATTGATTTACCGCTACACACACTTTCCTTATGACTTTTTAGGGAGAGGCCATTTTTTGTTACTTTAGCAACTGCTACTTACTAATAAAGCAATTGAAAGAGAACTTTGAGATTGATTTAGCACAAACTTCATCCGCTGTAACACCGTGAAAGCGTTATAAGTAGAAAGATCTCGCTGCTTCGTACACATTAGCATCTTGAAGAAAGCCACTCTTCGTAAAATTACTTCCTCGTTGACGAAGCGGTAAGCGACACAAAATATATAAAAACGGAGATACTCACAAGTGCCACCCCATCCGACGAAACCTCCGGCGTAAGTCAACAACACACCTCCGCCGAAAATAAGCAAGCTTCGTACAGTAGGCGCGTATATGTCACTGTGATCCGGCAGACTGTCTGATAACACTCCCCAGAATATTCCGAGGGCGATACCGACGAATATAGCCAGCAAACCCTGCGGAATTACGAACAAAAAGGTTAAGGGCCCTATATCCAAATTGAACCTTAAGAGAAAGCGGTTTGATTTTAAAGAAAACGTAGTTGGAGTGTTTCTTGGAAACGATCTCAAGTGTGGATAAGTACGGCCGGATTTCGAAATTTGAATTTATTGTTGAAGATAAAAATACATTTCGATAAAAGGGAAACGTTTTAGAGATATATAGTACTATATAGTATTCGGGTAGCGTATTCAGGTTTTGTGTAGGTAATGGTTTTATGAATTTGAACTGAATTTTAGTTCGTCCATTAACATTTATGGCTTGAGTGATAAAAAAATAAATGATGTAATATAAATCGTCACAATTGCGTTGTAAAATATTTATTGACTGTTTTTGTTGAAAGTTATTGATATGAAAATTATTTTATGCATTTTGTTTACCTTTATAATCCTGTATATCAGAGGAGCTGGGTAGAATATAGCGCTGTTGATGACTCCGCACACGCCTTCCGTGAAGGCGGTATCAAGCCCTCCGGCATTTGCCACCAGGAGGGCTATTTGATTCTTTGTTCCTAAGCCTCTTGCGTGTAAGTTGTTCACGATCGGTACCACTACAGCTGGTGACACTGACGCTAAAATAGAGCCTAAGTGGAGACCTGGAACCACAAGAAAATATAATTCAATAACGTCTCCATCGATTTCAAATATTTGTACATACATATGTGCTTTCTTTGAAATATTCAGCTTTATGTTATTCAACATTCTCGACTCTCACAAGGATCAATTGTCGTCAGATGAATGGGGATTTGTGTGAATGAACACGCTGAGCCGTTTCCAAGCAATAACCGGTGCTACTGGTATTTCATTTGAGGCTTTTATGTCAGTAAGTAGTGCAAACAGGATCAAGAAAATAACTAGGAATTTTATTTGAGAATTTATCTTTGCAATAAGCAAGTAGTTGGAGTAAATAAGGTCGAATTTATAAGTTCATTAGGGAGGTTGAAAGTTTGAAATACTCACCCCAGTACCAAGGATACTCGAGTAGTATGTGGGCAAAGAAGGCGGTAGATAAACACTCCACGATCCAAGGCAGAGTGGCCAATGAGAAAACTTTTACGGAATTATTTTTTATATATTCCCAGTTCCAAGTGAGCGGGCCCTTCGTCAGGATAATGACGGGGTAAATTCGCCTGAAAGAATTAAATAAACGTTGTTCATTGAATTGTTTTTAACGATGTACATCATCATCATCATCATTTCAGCCGAAAGACGTCCACTGCTGGACATAGGCCTCCCCTAAGTGTAATTTTTGCTTAGGGGGGGTTTGCCATAATCGCCACGCTTGGCAGGCGGGTTGGCGATCGCAGTACGGTCGATACAAAAAGCACAGAGAACGCTGCTGCCCATTCTCTGGTACATCCCTTAGTCGCCTCTTACGACACCCACGGGAAGATATGGGATGGTGCTATTCTTTGCGTCCGACACCATACGGAACTCGAATTATTACGATGTACAAACAACTTGAATTATTGGATAGTCTAAAATACATGAAGAGTGTATTCGATTCTTAAATAGGTAAAACTCAATAACAACTATGTAAAACCAAATAATAAAACTCTTATATTTCGAATTTAATTAGGGATTATTGGAGTTCCGAGGTTGTACGATGCCGAACGGTGTTTTATATAACATCCAACGATAATAATAAAATAGTGTGAATATTTGGCCAGGTTTGGTAATTTTTTTTTTTTATTTGAAATGGTTACATACACACAAAATAAATAACTGAATATAACTCAATAACAGCAATAAATATAAATAATCAATTTTTTAATAAAATAACGCTTAAACTGAAAATGGCTAGGTATCCAAAATTTTTCATGGCTCTATAATATTTTCCACTCATAAAATCAAGTGCGGAGGATGGCACGTCGACGTGTAGTAATTAATTTAATGGCTTCCCAACCTTAGTATCATGTAGTACTTCTATTAGCAAAATTAATGTAAAGTCCCCATTAAATTATCAACCGTTTTGTGAAGCAGTAACTCATTATAAATATACTACATAATTACGTAACAAAATTACGATGTGGCGAGATTCGAATCAATTAAGCAAAGTCATTTATTACGTCATCAAGAAAGCTGAGGCTTTAACAATTTATTTAATTAATTAACAAAGTTCTGTGTGCAGGTGCTGTTTGAGTCATTGTGGAGTTTACATTTAAGATATTTGGTTTCGTGTCAATTTTCTGTTTAAGTCATTTGAAATGGATAATATAGCTGTATTTGCCGAAAGAAAGAGAAAATAAAAGGCGTAGTGAAGATACTTTCATACAAGTCTAAAAGCTTGGCTTGCTCTTATACGAGTAACTTACTACGTTTCATGATGTTAGATTTCTTAAAAATCTGCTTGCTTGTTGTATGGGTTGTATTATTGTTAACCCCTATGACACGACACTGAAAATGTCTACACAATTCGCTGTTTTTGTTAAGTACAATCGCTCACGTGAGGGGTAGCTACTATAACCTACCTTAAATGGTAATCAATCAAGTCTGCGGTGGGGTTATTCAAAAAGTTTGGAGGTCCAAAATATCTGTAGAGAGCTCCTGCCAACGTCATCCCCACAACTGGGTTGATAGTTGTGAATCTTTCTATCGTGTGTCCCAGCATGTACCCTGCGATGACCACTCCGCACATGTTGAACATGTATCCATTCGGCAGCACCGCATCTTGGAATAGGAACCATGAGATGCCCCATAGCGTTAATCCTGAAATTCAAATACATGTCTTAGTGTTACTGCTTATTGGATGGTGTATGATGGATATAAATGTTGATGGATGGAGAGGGAGAGGAAGGCCGAATAAAAGATGGATGGATTGTGTGACGAATGATATGAAAGAGAAGGCAGTAAATGACGTGTAATAGAGAATTATAAGGGCAGGAAGATGATGGTGGATGGTGTATAATGGTACACATGTTTATGACATATCTGACAGAAATACAAAGGGATACATGAATCTTCACCGAGATCATCATGAGGGTGTTGGGTCGGCTATCAATCTAACCGGATGCAACTGAATACCAGTTTTTTACCAAGAGCGTACTGGGTAATACGATACCCCTTGGTAAAGGCTAGTTGTCAGATTTTGTGGCTACTGATCTACTTATCGACTGCCAATTGTAGACCTTCCGAGGAACGAAAGAAACTCGCTATGTAATGTGTGGTCACCCACCCATGGAACAACTTATGGGCCTACTACCCGCTCAAGCTTCACCATACTTTTCGTTCACGCTTAACAGTACATCGCGCGTATGGTTGGTAAAACTGTATTACCATTACAAACCACACGCGCGATGTACTGTGTGCACCGTGTAATCGCGCAGGCAAGACTGTGGGGAAGTGTGAGCGTGTGGTAGGCGCATTAGACAAGCGCAGTTTAACCTGAAGATCGATCCTAGCGGTATTATTATTTAGTCACGTCCTCCTCTTCACCAACTTTTGATACAAAATGACACGTCTCATATGTCTATAACTTCCTGGTACCAATAAATAACACCGAAATTAGATACTGCTGTCAGAAGAAATAGAGATCGAGCGGCCACCTTTTATTATCAAATTTTAACAAAGGAGCCGATTCCTTGAAATATTATTTATGCTGGAAACGGCAACGAAGTTTGGTTTTTCAACGAATTCAGGTAGCTAGAAGCAGTTTCGGGTACAAAGTAAAGTGGATTCTGCTAAAACGGCTTTTCTCAGTTTTCGTACATATTTAGATATAAATGTGTTCTGTAAACCGAGTTATACTTTGGTTCTGTATTATTAGTTGGTTGATTTGGTTCTGTATAGTTTTATTAAAATTTTATGTATCTAAAAAAGCGGTGATGGTCTAGTGGTGTGATCGTCGGACTGCAAAGTCTCAGGTCTCGAGGTCGTACCTAAGACACGCACCATTGATTTTTCGGATTCATGTGCGTATTGTAATTGCTTCGGTTAAGTAAAACATCGTGAAGAGACCTGCCTGAGAGATATTTCTCGACGGCATTTAAATCATACGTCATAGGCCTATGGACAGCATGAAAACTTTGACACCAGGTTAGTCACTATTCACACGATAGTAAATGATTACAATATCGTTTTACCTACTAAGAGCATTTCTAATTATTCTACCTATCGTTTGTTGTATTTAAGAGTTTACCTTAGATCACATAAAACTATACGACAGACATGATATTAATCATATTTTTTTCTAAAGTGAACTCTAAGTAAAACGCACGACTTGAAAGACAGTTTGTAACTACCAGTTACATAAGTAATAGTTTGTAGATTGTTAGTTCTTCTCCGAACTGCGCTAGAACCATTTGTTTCTCTCGGTGAACTTCAGTGTTTAAGCTGAATGATAAGTAAATATCATTAACAATAAACTTGAGCGTTCATAACTTGGGACAGATTGAACCCAAGATGTCACAACTAGATATTATGTCCTCTGTCTGTCACACAAAAGGCTAAACTGTTTTACGTTCGTTACGTCACCATCTCAGGGCCAGTTGAAAACCAGCGTCAGGCACTAGCTGCTCGGCAGTTTGCTGAACTGGTCCTATTTGGCGCAGCCGCGAGATGCACACACGCTTTTATTTTGTTTTGTTATTTTTTTCAATTTTTTTTTTTTTTTTTTATTGTTTGTTGTGTGCACTTGTGGCATGTACTAAATAAATATGTTTTCTTTCTTTCTCTGTTACATGGTACTTAAACCATAACTGGCGTAATGTGGGTGTGCTATTAGGTACCTACCCCTTCGACGATTACCGGTGTGATGTTATGTTTATTTTCTTTGATAAACAATTTTCTTTGATTTTACCTTAGCACGGTAACGGATTTAATCCAGTTAATGTTGTTTGCGGAAGCTTGTTTTACTTTTAATCTAAGGATAGAGCACACAGTTGGTTAACTTAATTAAAACTACCAAATGCACTGAAAGACAACTTCCGCATTTGTAAACGAATGAAAGGTATTAGGTATCTACCTAATTAAAATAATGTAAAACCTGTGTTATAGGGGTCAAATACAGCTGGGGTGAACAGCTTTCGGTTTTAGAGGGGTTTCCGCATGAAAAGTACCATAGCAAACTTACCATATTTTATTTTATTCGTATACAGGTTCTTACTTGTACATTCATAAAATATACGGACAATATACGGACGTAGTAGTAACATATAACATCACGCCTGTCATATCCGAAGTGTCAGGCAGAGGTGAACAGTACACCTTAAAGATTTAGTCAGTAACAGTTTTGTTTAAGTCCTATGTAATAGGGAGCGAGCCTATTCCCGTCAACCGGGCGCAAATTCAGATTCCGTAGCGGCTAATGATAAAAGCCGGCTGGAAAAACCCAGTAACACTTTGCTCGACGCGGGAATCGAACCAACGACCGACGGACGAGGCATTCTAACAATACCTAGACATTCCGAAATTGCGTTTTGAAATTGACTTTTCCAAGTAATAACTTCCTAACATTCCAGTTTACATAAGTCAATGAACGGTTTTATAGGTATTAGTAATAACATCAGTAATTTCACAAAAGCCAGTATTTTAGAACAAGGTCCGGTAACATCACGTTTTAGAAGCGAGGGTCATAATAAACAGCTGTTGTCTGATGCCATTTGTAGACTTCCAAATTTATTGTCGGAAAAGTAATTTATGGCGACATGAAAACAACCAAGAAATATTATTAATCTCTCAAATAAAATATGGACTGAAGTTACCAACTGCGTTCGTAATCTCTGCCTGTAATCGTTTCTGAAAATGGGTCTTTTAATGTTCCCTAAGAGGGATTGGTACAATCGCCTTGCCTAACAGATGGATTGGTGAGCGAAGTTATTTTAATATGATCCTCTTACACCTCATTTATGACAAAGTGACTAATTAAATTCACTGGAACGTCTCTTGACAAGTGATTTGATTGGCTATTGTTATTTCTGTCATCCTATCACAAAAGCTTATTTAATTAGATTTGACTGAACAGCAGATTTACTGACGAGCAACCGAGAATCAGGAGCCCTAATAAGAACCGCAAGTAGAGCGTGGGAGGCCTAATCCTCTTCGGTAGAATAAACCAAGGTAACGAGATAAAAACGTATTCAAAAAATATTAAGATTACCGATCTATTTTCAGTTTTTAGGGTTTTCCAATTGCAAAAATGGTACCCTTATAGATTCTGTCCGTCCGTATATCACAGCCATTTTACTCAGAGACTGTTGGCACCATACAGTTAAAATTTGGAAAACAGGTGTCTTCTATGACTGCCTACACAAAAGAGATATGAAATTACGAAAAAAAGGGGTCGCCTCCATACATACATGTAACTGTAGGTTAAAAAGAAGCTTGTCGGGGCTGCGGGTTGTTCAAAAGAGATACCACAGCCTCGGAGCCGGTCATAAAGGTCTAAGAAGGAACATGGGTGGTTTTTAGTCAGTCCCTTCTGCTCCGCCTAGAGCGGGAGGAGTCATTTGATGATTTCCCAACCTTTAAAAAAAACATTAAAAAGAATCTACTTATACAAGAGTTTTAAATTTAGACAGAAAATATTATCAATCTGTCTAATTTCCTTTTCAGGCACATTTTCATCAAGAAAGTACTCAAGGTTGCTGCAACAAAGTTCAAATTCCTCTTCGATTGCCTAATAAGAATTAAATGTTCATTAATTACAACAACGGAGGTAAATGCAAGACGAATAAGTAATAACTAATTTATGGTGTTATGAAAGCTCTTAAAAAATGATATGTGGATATAAATACTGATGAGATATTTGCTTCTAAAGCCGTAACAATTGTCTGGCCCACTCTAATTTAATTTCGATGTAGAGTGTAAATTGGTACTTGCGCGCGATTTTGTTTTAGTAGCTGTTTTAAGATGTTCAAAATTCAATAACGTGTCTGAAATTTCAAATACTTAACAAAGGTATGTAGAATAAAAAGGAACACGTCTGAAAAAAGTAATATTTGTCTCTCGCTGTAGCTATCAGTCAATCCAGGTTTCATTCTGCAACAGTTTCCCGATAAACTCATTTCGCCGCGACGGCCCGATTGAATTAAAAACATCCAAACAGTCAAACTATGTCGCAGAGGACTGCAATTGGTTTGATTGCTTGATTGAAACGTCCAAATTACCGAACCCTTTGATATTTCCTTTTTTTCTGTAATATAGCTAGGCATTTTATGTTAGCAGGTATTGAAACGAGAACCGTATAATAAAACCACGTCCCTGTTTTATATCCCTGGTGATAACCCGCGCCTATGTCTCAGCTGAAAGAATATTTCAGCAATAGGACAATTTCATGAAATGGGGACGAAAAATAATAAAAGTAATGTATGTAATGTGGTGCTCAGGATTTTTCCATTACTTTACGTTCCAGGCGATGTGGAGATGACATAAGAGATGTATTTAACTACCTAAAGAGTTACTTTATTTACTAGAAAGGTTGGTGAGAAGGTTTAAGTATATATACATGATGACGTCACGCATGTTGTTTGTGTTTATGATCGACAAAACGTCATTGTTTTCTGTATTATTTGAGTGCCTTCTGCAACTCAAATCAATTTTACGACAACATGCCAGTTTTATTATGTCACATGTACCTAATAGGGAGCGAGCCTATTGCAATTAACCTATTACAAGTCAAAACACCGTGAGTGCTACTCAGAAATTCCTGATGGAAATAAGTACCGAATAACTGTTTTGCTCGACCTGGGAATAGATCTCGGAACTTCTTGTCCAGCAGTCACGCTTGAGACCAAATAGAGTCTAGTTGGCCTAGTCACTAGACCAACGAAGTAGTGTAAAAACATATTTTTGAATCCCGCAACTTCAGCGCTGAAAGTTAATTGCAGAGCGTTTCGTTTACGCGTCGTAATAATTTGTTAAGATCATCAACAATACGGTGTAATGTACTTATGTAGACAGCTACTATTTCCTATTTGGATTAAAAGACAACACGAATGTAATGCGGACGCGTGATGTGCAGATGTACCTAATAATAATGCATAGTCAATATGACAACAACAATAATTGGCAATGAAATCGTTTTGGTGATCAAACATTTTTCATTTGCGGCCGTTGTTTTTTGGTTGTTCGTGTTTGTATGGTAATCCAGTCGACTGTCGAAAAAGGTGAGGTAACTTGAAAGTAATCCGAAGTTCATGGAACTTTAACAGGTTGTTTGTAGGTACACTATAAGGCTATCGCAAGTTTTCGAACTCGAGGACCCTGTGAGAACTTGAAGGGTGGGGGTTGGAAAAACTTGAACACAAACGAAAACATAGGATAGTCTTCCTAGTCTAATCTCAAACAGCAGCAGCAGTGGTAGTCTAGTGGTGTAACCATCCATCTACCAAGTCATAGGTATCGAGTTTGAACCCAAGACATGCACCGCTAAATTTACGTATTGACGTGCATATCATTACCACTTGTTTTGGTGATAGAATGTAAAGGTGAGCCAGTCGTGGGCAGCATAGGTTAAGCAATTACCACACGACAAAGAAAGGAACAACCTGTCATAATTCCATTAACTTCGGATACTATCCAGATAAAAAGTTAGACTGGAAGCCAATGTCCAGATAAAAGTACATAACTGCTGGCCTAATAGAAAGAAGTGTATTTTTAAAATAACTTTGTTATAATTTTGCTAAGGCTGTACTTAACAACATTAACCGCTTCCTTTATAATAATATAACTCCAACCAAATTATCCAGCGCTAATATAACAAATACACTGAAAGCAATGCCGGACATAGTACGTACTAAGTCAGAGTTTGCCCGTAATCAACGTGCCGCAAAGTTCAAGTCGACGGAGAGTGAAGTCGAGTCACTAAGGACCCTAGAGGACTTTGTTCAAATTGTTTCACGTTGATGTTATAAAATCATACCATTACACTTGTAACCCCCGAAGGGTTACGCAGAGGTGTAACAAATAGTACACCCACATTTTACCAGGTATGTTTAAGTCCCATGCAATATAATAATATTCAATCCACCAACCGGGCACAAATCCAGACTCCGTGGCTGTTACTAAAAAAATCCTGATGGAATAACCCAATAACACTTTGCCCGAACCGGGAATCGAACCCAGGACCTCATGTCAGTCGTGCTTGCGACCACTAGACCAACGAGGCAGTCACTGCAATAGGGGATCGGACAAAAAAAAACTAATTAGTCCGTCAAAAAGATTTCCAAAAAATATTGACTACATATTATTTTTTCTTTTTTTACGTAAACAAAAAATGAAGACGATACAGTGCTTCGAAAACTCGTGTGACGTCATATGATAGTACATTTTGTACGTTCAAGTGACGTTGTAAGCCCCACTCCATGATCTTTGACGCGCTATAGCTTCGTCAATTTTTATTGATTTGATGAAACAAAAAACACGTATCTAATATTTTTCGATAATCTAACTGACGGACTATACAGAATCATATTTTTTTGAGTCAGTCCGATCCCCTATTATCCTTACATACAAACTGCCAAAATGCCTTTTCTCATAGGGGTAGAGAGTGTTATGATATTTTGTAATCGAACAAAAAGACAAAGTTGAAAACTAAAATAAAACTACGATAAAAAAGAAATAAATCAAAATCGTATAAACAAGACGTCGTTGTATTAATGCAGTTTTCTTTTTGCCGAAAACACATACTACAAGTTACATCAAAATAAGTTTAGTCTTGGAGTAAAAGAGTAATAAACATGCGTCCATCAATTCTCATCAACTTTCGCATTTAAAGTAGTAAGAATGATATAATACGCCAGACATGTCTAACACCATTAGTCAAATCACCACATACAATCTTCGGTTGTGGCAGTTATTGAAAACCTCATCGCTACAATTCTTTTTTTGAGTTTCATCATCATCATCATCATCAGTATTGTTGTTTTTGAGTTTAAACATCCGTTATTCTAGAAAATTAATGTGATAGTTTAACCGGTTGTTTGACCATTAGGTGTGACTATCCCCAAGCGTACTGAACCATAGATCGGCACACAATGGTTTAAAAACATTTAAAACAATTGACCGACATTGTTCTATCGGTTAAGAATTTCACAATGAATGTTCTTTTTATAATAAAACGTTTTGTAGTTAACTGAATTCGTTCTATATAATTATGCTTCCTGGTAGTCTGTCTTTTTCAGTCACTTGTTGAAGTGAATTTTATGAGTGGAATTTTATTTTCATTTCAAAATGCATAAAGGAATTGCTATTATTTTACAGAGCGCTCTAAAAATTACCTCTCCAAAAAACTTAATTCGCATTGTTATAAAAATTAATAGTAGGTACTTGCTTTCATTTTTCGTTCTACAAAAGTGAATTTTGTTCTGAAAGGAGTATATTGGCTCTCAAAAACAGTTTTTGATTGTTTTCCGGCGATTTTTGTGTGGACACAGATCTGTATTAGGTATGGGACACACTGGTAGCGTGTTTGCGTAGCGTCGACACGGTGGTTATTTACGGCAAACGCCCGCGTCCTGCATACCCAGCGTGATAGCGCCCGATGCGAATATGTAAAATCCAATTATTCAAATTGATTCAGTTTAGATATCCTATCTGTATCTGGTCTGGATATTATTATGTAGGTTCATAGGTCACTGGTTTATTTTCAAATTGAAGAACCACAGATTTAATTATTATCTAATACCTACGGTTACTCATCTAACATATGTTACGTCTTACACTTGTGTGTCCTCCTTCGATAGCAAGTTTTTTCTAATATATTTTCGTGGTATATTAAATTTACTAAGTTTGGGCAATAGGTTTAAAAAAAAACATTCCTAAATTCGCTCCCAACTCGGAGTTTCAATAAATTATGGTTCTTTTCCTCCAGCTACTTTTTAATTCTGCACCAGTTTCTCAGTAACGCCTCAGGCCGTTCCTTAAACTGTTTGATTTTATTTCTAACTTCAAAGAACTCTGTTACTTTTGAACTTATTAATTTTGTTTTTTGGTTTTAAATTGACTTTACTAATAGATATTTAAGTTGACTACATAAACCAGTGTTTTTTTATATATTTTAATCTACATAATATTAATATGTTATTGTTTAAATCTAGATTCGAGGTTTTCTAGTATAATTAAAACTTGTTAGTTTCTAGAAATAAATGAATTTTATACTTTACCAACAATTTTCATTGATTTTGTCCTTTTAGAACTCATAACAACCGTCGTTTACTTTGGCATCCACTTTCTAATTCTCGACTATAACTGCTTTAAGGTAATCAGCACACAGCAGAAAAACACAACCATCATCTTTAAAAATAAAATCGAGTAAAAACTATTTTCTGTCGTCTATTCCCAGCGAATATTAAACCAATTTACAAATATATGCTCAAAGGTAATTAAAACTGAGAAAGTGCCCTTTATTTTCTAAGGTCTCCGTTCAACTTAACTCGGAAAATATAAAGTTCTTGGAACGCGCTCAATATTGTCTCTAAAGTCTTTGAACCGTGTTTCCTGCTTTTGCTTCAATTAACTTATTAATCGACAAAATGCTGACAAGTGCTCTATGATATTGTGCTCACGAGACTTTAATTATTTTCAATATAAATGGCAATGGTTCTGATACCGAGATCAGTTAAAGTTACTTTATCTCAGTTTAATTGGTGCAATTGCCTCTAGTGTGTTTCCAATTGACTTTACTTACACCTCTTATTTGTTTGCCCATGTCACGTAACAATGTAGAGAGCTACAAAGATCTTGTGTCGCTCGTATATCGTTTCATTCGTTGTTGGTGAACTTTTGGAAATAGTGTTAAAAAATCAAAAAATCTATTATTTGTTAATCGTGTAGTTATTACGTAACCATAATAATATCAGAGTTTTAATGCTGCTCCTGGGACTTGCCTTTACAGGCCGTTGAGAAATATCTCTCTCAGCCACAATAACGATGTTTTCCTTCTAAAGGAAGTGATAATTATACAAAACGCACGTGAATCCGTAAAACTGGCCAAGTTCGAGTCGGACTCGCACATGAAGGGTTCCGTACCATCGTAATAGGCAAGCCTCCTTTAATTTGTATTATTTGTTGTTATAGCGGTAACAGAAATACACAGTTGACCTGAGCATCAGTCCTGTGCTTCAGAGCTTCGTTTGCTATGAATTTCAGCTTGATACGTACCTCCACGCATTCCTGAGAAAAAAGGTCTTGACAGACAGACGGACAAAGAGTGATCCTATAAGGGTTCCGTGGTTTTCCTTTTGAGGAAAGCAACCTTAAAAATCAGAGCTGCGTGTCTTGGGTTCGAAATCGAGACCTATGTCACATTACCGCACTAGAGTATGACTAGCACTGCTATAAAATATATTAAAAATTAAGATATTCATTCATCTACTGAAAAAAAAAACAGGGTAAAATTATGTACATACAAAACTCTTGTTTTTGTTATTACTTTGTCAAAAAGGACGTCGGACCCGGAAGTGGTTATAACTTTTTGCAGGCAAAGGACAAAAGTATTTATGAACTTTTAATTTTACCGGCACTTCCATAATATGATTCTTGCTAAATGACAAAAAAAAATATTGGCGGTAATACTTTGCTAGCGAGATTTTTATAAGAATCAATCATTTACTGTGTGTAGGTACCTTAATTAAGTATAAAACCATAATTATTTCTGCGAAGTCGGCTTAGTATAAAAATAAGCTAGTATTTCAATAACATTTGCTTCATTTGTAGGAATAATATTCGAAGGCTGTTTTAACTCACTTCCAAAAAGAGGAGGTTATTAATTAATTCATCTGTATTTTTTTTGTGTGTTCAGTGGTATCATCGACAATTTCGGACCGATTTTGACGATTTTAATTCGGAAAAATATATTTTGTGGTTGCTCTGTTTAAATTGGGGAAGGTTCGATGCTGATCTGCGGAGATATTCAATGAAACTCTTTAATATATATTGTAGTAGTGTTTCAAAAAGAAACATAAACGTTTTATATTGTAGAAGTTCAGACAAAATAATAGAATATCACATTCAATTCTCCGTTACTTTGCCTGTTGTTGCTACTGCACGTTGCGCGTTGCTAACAATATTTTAGCCAACTAAAAGGCGCTATCATGCACTTGCATCTTGAATATAAGCAACTCATACCCAACACTCGCGACAAAGCGGTTAGCGCTGTACGCCTGTGTAACGTTGCTGCGTGCGGTTACAGTAACGTTTTGTGTAATGAGGTTGCAGCATGAGGTTGCTACCTAGCTATTACGATCGTTAAACTGATGTTAGTGTACGTATGTGTTCAAAGCTAACTTTGCCGCCACTTGCAATTGAGTTTATCTTGTGGGCTAAGCTTGGTGCTACAGTGACGTAGTTGGGCATATTCGAAGTCAGGTAAGCTTGCAGTGAGGTTTAATTAATATGCACGTCAAATGTTATGACAGGTTATGTGTGCTCTTAATTAGTGCAGCCCTAAATGTCATTGTTGAAATGTATGCTTCGTCTTTATTTTCTGAAGAGAGAGATTTTCCTTCGCAACGGGGATTGTACAGTTTTCAAATTATGTGTTAATTGCAAAACCAGTTCGAGAAATAAGGTCATTTATTTCTCGTTAAAATGAAAAAATACTTCCTATTTAGTCATATTTTTGAAGACATGTGGTGAAACATGTGTTCAGCTATGAATAGGTATGGCAATCGCACGATTCGCACATGTCTGAATGAGCCGTAAGCTTCATGTGGATGCCGTTAAAAAGAAACTGACATTAAAACGTCATTCATATAATAAACCATTGAATCAGCAAAGGAATATTTTTCCAGTGATGATGTCATTAGGCCTAAAACTTTAAAATTAAATATGTATTAAACTTATCAATGAATTTCAAAAATATTTAATTGGTTTACTTAAAATATTATGTTTTAATAAAAAAAATATATCGCGGTTAGATTTCTGGACAATGTCTAAAGTCTCGTTAAAATTGGATGCAAAATAACATCGAGATATAAGTACTAACGTACTAGAGAAGACACCGTAAATTCCTACTTTGTCTCGTTCAACTGCGGCGATCGCGCCGCACCGTCGCCGAAGAAAACGCGTAAGTGCCGTGATTTACATGGCGCTTAAGACCGGAAACTGAACTAATTTACTACTTTTCTTTAACTTGTGGTAAATTAGTTACGGTTTAGACGAATTGTTATTATTTTAGCGCCGCAGCGAACTAAAGATTCAAATTACGAAATAGGACAATTCAGTTATTTGACGTAGCTTCTCTAGTACGTTAGTACTTATATCTCGATGCAAAATAAGTATAAAATATTTGGCAATGTCAATGCAAGAATATATAAGGAAGGACAGTTTAAGGGACACGAAAGTACTCTACTTTCAAGCACAATAATGCAAATACGGAAGGAAATATAGCTACTTGAATTTAATTAAAGTGAATTAGAGTGAATAAAAAAAAGTTTACATTGTTTTTAATTGCGAAAAGCATAGGTAAGCGAACATAGGTGTAGTTGATAGATTAAGGTCAGCGATTTCGGAAAAAAACATGTTTTCTAATTGCTTTGATTAAGCACGTGTCTTTTGATCTTGCCATTTGATCAGTTCATGAATAATGGTAAATATCCCGTTTTCAGTATTAATAGTCATGCATAATGGTTCCTTTGGCGCCTACTGACGCCGACATCGTGAAAGACATGGATATACTCTGGCAAAGATACTAATAAAACTGTCTAGATTTCAAAGCTCGAATTTCCGTCTATAATTTCAGTAACGTTATAAAGATAACATCGCTATAAAGTTATCGATATGAAACATCTTTCGAATACCATCACGCTTGGTGGATAACTCAGTGATCTCTCGTAACGTTATTAGATCACAGGCCGGTGCCACTGTCCCCTCAGCCGGGATAACCTCTTCTCAGACGTGACAACCCACTCCTACAGACATGAACTAGATCGGAGATCAATTACACGGATCAATAGAGTGTTGTTGATATTTTACCTAATACTGTTAATCTCAACAAGGTATTTGACCAAAAATCTAATTATTCCGTCAGATAGATTTCCAAAATAGACTGCCAAAATCATTACCCTTCCTTTTGGCTTCGCCGTAGTCGGGTAAAAAGCATGGGCACTATTTTTTTCTCTTTTCTCGTAAACAAAAGATGAAGACGATTCAGTGCTTCGAAAAGTTGTGTCAAGTCGTGTGACGTCACAGATTAGTACGTTTTCACCCAGAAAGTGACGCCACTTCCGCATCTTTGACACGTTTTATTTTCGTCACTTTATATTAATTTGATAAAACAAAAAACACGTATCAAATATTTTTCGATAATCTAACAGACGGGCTAATAAGATTTTTTTGGTGAAATACCCTATTCACGTTTACGACAAGGAGCGACAGTCGTCGCTCCTTGTCGTAAACGTGAATAGGGTATTTCACCAGGTCTGATAGGTAGTCACCTATCAGACCTACACAACGCAGTTAGCACCGAGTAATATTGTAAGACTGGTTATTAAACCTTCAGGCCACTGTATAACCTCGGGGCTGCGGGTTGTTCGCAAAGAAGACATAGAGGGCTAAGAAGGAACATGGGTGGTTTTTAGTCAGTAGAAGTCTGACACTCCCTTTCGCCCTGCCCAAGAATGGGAGGGGTTATTTTGATGATTCCCACCCGCAAAAAAAAAGCCATTGTATAAGAGAACTAGCTGCTGCCCGCGACGTCGTCTGCGTGAACGCTATTCAGCACCAAAAATACCAACGATTATCCTTTTAAAATAACATTCATTTTCCTGTTTCTTCTAGACACAAAATAAACGTGACGTCTACAAGATAATAAAGGAGTTTCAAGATAGGCGTGTTTCAATCAGCCTATGAAATAAACCCATGTAACAAAAATTTAAAAATAGAGCATTTTTTACCATTTCAACCACGTGTGTTACCTATCATCATCATCATTAACGTCTTTCTACCGTTGTCCCATTTAACTTGGGTTACTTATAGACAGCGAAAGGTTTGTTTTGGACTACTGCATATTTTATAGATGTGTAAAGGATAATATGGCAAGAAAGGAGGTGTCTGCTGAGATGGCGAGTAATAGGGATGTATGGAAGAAGAAGACATGCTGCGCCGACCCCAAGTTAATTGGGATAAGAGCAAGAGAATGATGTGTTACTACTTACCACAAAGAAACACGCCTAGGTATTGTTTTAGTTCCGCGATGCACGGAAATTTCGCCAACCACTTTGCAAGGAATAAATGTTTTTCTAGCTTTTCTTCAGGATGATTACTGGAACAAAGAATGTAAGCATCATGTTAAAGAGAAGATCCAAATAAAACATGCCAGTCTTCTGGGCACGTTGTATGTCATGTTTGTATGTCGCTGGAATATGATAAAACAGAGATCTGGCCAAATCCCTAAGGGATTTGATCAAATCACGAAGGATGTTAAAATAACAATACGATTTTGTCATTTCCCTTAGCAAATCTAGTTACAAATCCATCTTAAGAAATCTAGTGATTTTAACAAATCCCAAAATTGATTCAGTGAAATGACAAAAATAACTTTTCTGTGGAATTTTAAAGGTTTACTTTGTAAGATTACCTTCATAGTTATAATAAACCAAAAATCACCACTAGAACATAATTATTTTGAAAAAAATAAACAAAAATTTCTTAAAAAATTAAAAAATACATTTTAGTTACGTGATATGCTTATTTGTAATATTCATTTATTAAAACACGTAGCATATTACGTGAATTACGAGAACGTTAATTACAAAGATCATTATTTTAATTACCTACATTATTCGTTTTGCATCGTAGGTACTTTGAACTCTTGGCAAGAACACTGTTTCAATCCTTGACCTCCAAATAAAGACAATTTTCCTGCAATTTCACGCAAACTCAGCTTAGTCGGTGGAACTGAATCGGTTAATGTAACTGTAGATAATTGAAAAGCGTTTCTAGGAAGCCAATCTCTTATGATGCCAAATGAAGTACCGATATGAAATAATTGTTTTTCGTATCTTTGCTTGCATCTAGTGGACCTCTGTCTACTTTTGGTACATCAACCAAAACGGTGGAACCAAGTAATACTGCATCCTTAAATTTCTTCGAACGAGTTTCTTTCATTTTATCAGCAATTACTGACAAGCAATCGCACCCGACGTAAACAAGAACTGGACATGTTTTTTTATCATTTCACTGAATCAATTTAGGAATTTGTTGAAATCACTAGATTTGTTTAGGTAAATGATAAATTCGTGCTGTTATTTTAACATCCTTCGTGATTTGATAAAATCCCTTAGGGATTTAACCGAATCCTTATTTTTATCATATCCCTGCGACATATATATACGTAGCTTTTAACTCTTTATTTTTGTTCTATATTATATAATATTAGGAAGGCGACTGAATGGAAAATTATATACTTATACAAATACTTACTCACGTTTTGGCGGAACCGAGATCGAAAGTGGTTACATTTGTCGCTCTTGTGTTTTCATTATTGTCTGTAAAAAGAAAGTTTAGTTATTAATACAGGACAGTTTAAAAGTAGGGCGATGAATAAACTGATCTAGTATTGTAAACTCATGATCTGCCTAGCCTTTTCCCAACAATGTTGGGGTCGGCTTCCGGTCTAACCGGATGCAGTTGAATACCAGTATTTTACATGGAGCGACTGCCTATCTGACCCCCACAACTCAATTAGTATTGGATTATGTTATGATACCTCTTGGTAAGAGTAGCGACTACCGGTGAAAACTCGGTAGGTACGTCATTGAGTACCGAGATCGACTCGAGTGGCTGTTATTATTTAGCAACGATTCAATAATGTTCAGAAACTAAATAAAATGACTCCTTTAATTCAGGACTCTTAATAAAATTGGGTATCGATTCAACCATTGAAAATTCAATTATCATAATAAAGCACATTTTTGTGAGAGTACAAAAATAAGACATTCTTAATATTGAGCGCACAATCAGACGGAAAGGAACATTTGTTATGCACCCATTTTTCAGTTCCCTATGACCTTATTTATTTTAGTTGTTGCATCTACTGCCTCATTGGTCTAGTAGTCGCGAACATGAGGTCCTGGTTTCGATTACCAAGTCGGGCAAAGTGTTTTCTATCTCAGTGTCAGAGGATCTATACCCGGTTGATGGCAATAAGCTGACTGATCACTGACTTAAGTGGCGAAATGTGGGTGGATTCTGATTTCTGAGGTACATACCTCTGCCTAACCTTTCGAGGATTACAGGCGGTGTTTTTTGTTTATGTATTTCTAATACATTCCTAAGTAAACAAAGTTCCAGCCCATCTATCTAATTACGTACAATACGACATCGTAGAATTCGGCACAGTGTATTCTGCTTAAATTTCTGAGGGTCGGAAACACCCCATCACATCCTATCATCATTCATCATTTCAGCCAAAAGACGTCCACTGCTGGACATAGGCCTCCCCCAGGCATTTTTGGGGGGGTTTGCCATAATCGCCACGCTTGGCAGGCGGGTTGGCGATCGCAGTATGGTTGTTACAAAGACACAGAGAACGCTGCTGCCCATTCTCTGGTACATCCCTTAGTCGCCTCTTACGACACCCACGGGAAGATATGGGATGGTGCTATTCTTTACGTCCGACACCACACGGAACACATTTTCACATCCTATACAATCTTATAAATTCCATTGTCGGGGACTAGGTTTGGATTAAGATACGTTGTTGAAGTGTCGACGATGGTTGCGTAAAGTTGGATTCTACAGGTTCTCGGATCGACCCTTGAGAGTCACAAATTAGTATAATATATGTATCTTAAAATAAACATCGTGAGGAAACCGGCATGTCCCAAAACCAAAAATTCGAAGACGTGGGACATCTTCTAACCCGCTCTGGGCCCGCGAGGTGGGTTACACTTATAACCAAACTAGCTGATGCCCGCGGCTTCACCCGCGTGGATGTCGTTCAAATTATATACTAAAACCTTCCTCTTGAATCACTCTATCTATTAAAAAAAACCGCATCAAAATCCGTTGCGTAGTTTTAAAGATTTAAGCATACAGACAAACAAACAGACAAAAATTATAATAGCGACTTTGTTTTATACTATGTAAGGATAAATATTATTCTTATTTTAACCTACCTCCTTCCATAGAGAGGAACCCTGTGTCTCAGCAGAGGAAATAATAAAGGCTAATATATTTACTATTGACTATTATGCTTATGTATTTATTAAAATCGTTTCGAAATCGTTCGAAAAGTACTGATTATCAGCCTAGTTTGAATAAATGACTTTTGATTTTGATTTGATTGATTTTGGTTACTTAGAAGTATGCTCCACAAATCCATTCTCACGGCTTGTCTTTGGGAACGGAAAAAACGATATCTAACTAACTTATTAGTGCGGACACTTATCAATATTTGTTTTACCTAAAACAAACAATAAAAAAACAAAGAAATGTAAATGTCCCGAGGTGAACGTCTTTGTTAAGATTCGTGTGAATTTTGAAATGGTGATAGTGCAAAAATAATTACCGTGTGGTGATGCTAATTTTGTTGGTTTTCATCATATCACATGATACAATAAATGTTTGTATATTCACACCTACATGTTAGTTACTCTGTATAATATTGACCTGTTTGTATATTCAGTTTGGTTTATTTGTAGATAATAATATGAGTAATGAATAGGTTTTATTTATAACAATATCGTTCCATTGTGTTCTTTTTTTACCATTGTTCGAATGTTTATTTTATTTTTATTAAATATTTATTTATTCATTTTGGCAAATATTGCTCTGAAATAGCTAGAGTTTTAACTAACATATTTCCTGATAATGAAACTCAAACTCTGTTAATTTACTTTTTTTTAAGAAACACCACAACTTACCCCCCGAAAATGATCTAAAAAGTATTCCTTGTACTAGTAATTTAACCATTTTACAAATCAAAACACTTATTAATCCATGAGGACCCGTGCACTTTAAATCCTATTCAAATCAGAAATTATATCAAGCTAGATGACGCACTGACTTGATGCAAATCAATTTGAATCAAACATTTTATTATTTTAATGAAATTATTAAAAATACTTATGACACTACCAGTGACAACTGAGAGAGGTAGGTAAATAATACAAATCCAGGACTCACTATCAATATATATCGAGCTCTGTAAAAGTACCGAATTAAGGTTCATTCAAACTGGTACGCACAGATAGCAAACGCGGCCTCGGCTATCGGACACAGAGAGATACTTCGTTAAATTATCTAGTACGCACGAAGACCAATCAAGCTATGCTAACCAGGTTAGGCGGATCATTCATTGTACGGGAAGTCTAAACAAAGTGAGACCATGTTATACTGGAAAAGTATAGCTTAATGTCGTCCTGTGTCAGTCTTGTGTTCTGAGTCGCGTCCATAAAGTTCGTACTGTCTGTCCGAACCTTAACTAGGCTACTTATAATAATTAGGTATGATTTTCCTCTAAACGTTGATGAGCTAACAACTGTTCTGCTAAACAAAGGATTAACCGTATCATTTATTTCTTTGTGTAAGTGGCCAATTACATCACGTTTAAGAGAATATTTAGAAGAACCGGCAAAGTGCGAATCGGAGTAAGGGTTCCGTTTCTACCACACACAATTATCAATGATTACGAGTAGTAGTTCTATATCGCCGATGTTGACGATAAGTCTGCGAGATTTAAATGGGACTGGATGGCACAAAAATCGCCACACAGTGGGTGCCTGAAGAAGGTCGTGGTCACCGAGGCAGGCCAAGAATCGCTGGTGTGACGAATAAGACTCGGTACTGATTGATTGGCTCGAGAAGGCAAAACACCGGAAGAGTTGAAAAGGAATGTGGGAGGCCCAGCAGTGCGACAAAACAGGCTTAATGAAAAAAAAAAGTTTTCTTTTATCCATGATAGTGGCGTATATTGTTTACACGACGTATTCTAAAAAACACGGTTTTCAATTACACGTATATCAACTAGCCGTTACAGCTCCTTGTTAAATGGACATGACATGCCTCCTTGTAGATGGATGTTTTTGGGTCCTTATTGTTGGATGGGCAGCTATGACTAGGGCTGCCAACCATACTTTAGTACATACTAGCTGATGCCCGCGGCTTTGCCCGCGTCAAATTATATACTAAACCTTCTTTGAGAACCACTCTATTCATTGGTGAAAACAACATGAAAATCAGTACAGTAGTTTTTGAGTTTATCGTGAACAGGCAGACAGACAGACGCGACGAAGGACTTTGTTTTGTAATATGTATCGAAATAATACTACACTAAAATATATAAAAATAATAAAGTTCGTTAAATTAAAATATTTAATTGTTTTTGGTCCTGATATTGAATGAATTTCTGCCACTTCCAAGATCGGAATGACTCGACTAGACGTCTGGTATCTGATATGCAAGATGCACAGCTCAATAACAATCAATTTATTATAAACAGAATCGAAAAAAACTGGTTTTTATGTGTTTAAACCGGAAACTACCGGTTTTAAATGCACCAGGAAAAACCAGTTCAGATCCTACTATATTATCTGTGCCCTAGCCATGACTTTAATGTCGCCCAATACGCGATCACTAGATCAAGCGTTGTTCATTTGCTCTCGGAATTAGAATTTCTAGAGAAGGTTAAATTATTTGAAAATTGCAAAACATCTTTTGTTCAGTAAAAAATACGTACTGTTAACGAACTTATAATTATAGTACCAGTAGTAGTAGTAGTATTTAACTGCCTCGTTGGTCTAGTGGTCGCAAGCGCGACTGCAGAGCGTGAGGTCCTGGGTTCGATTCCCGGGTCGGCCTAAACGTGCTATTGGGTTTTTCATTAGAAATTTCCCAGTAGTAGCCTGGAGTTTGGAAGTTGGTGGTATAATACCCCCGTGCCTCGGAAAGCACGTTAAGCCGTTGGTCCTGCGCCTGATCTCTCTCCGGTCGTGTCGGATTGCCGTCCCATCGGACTATGAGAGAAAAGGGAACAGAGAGTGCACTTGTGCCTGCGCACACACTTGTGCACTATAATATCTCCCGCGCAGATGGCTAATCTCCGCTGAGATTGGCCGCCGTGGCCGAAAAACGGTCAGGAGGACTATTATTAATTATAGGAAACTTTGTTTTAAGTCTGTACTTTTTATTTACGCTTTCTGAAATCAGAAATACTCTATTTCCGCTAAACAAGTTTTTTTTATATTAGCCTATATTATCCCACTGCTGGGCAAAGACCTTAGGTAAGTTAAAACAACCCTACCTACTAAGACAGAACCCTAATAAACTGGTTCTTTTTTCTGGTCCACCTGACCAGACACGATCACTTAATTTTAGAAACAATCAAAGTGAACAGACCTTAGGTAAGTTAAAACAACCCTACCTACTAAGACAGAACCCTAATAAACTGGTTCTTTTTTCTGGTCCACCTGACCAGACACGATCACTTAATTTTAGAAACAATCAAAGTGAACCTGTTTACTTATATTATAAGTACCTCAATTTTTTGACCTTATATTTTTTTAAATAGGTACAGGTTTTGATTTCGAATGACGTTGGCATTTTCTCAAACAAGTATAACTACTTTATGTAGGTCAAAATAAAAGAAGATAAGGAAATCAAGTAAATAAATAGAGATCATGCTAACATTTGTTATTGGATAGATAAGAGCACACTATAAGGGCACTTGCATTTTTAATTTCCTAACTGTGACCAAAAAGTAAATATTTTTACAAGTCTATGAAGCTTTACAAGAAGAATAAGTTAGATTTTAAATAAGTAGTGTTTTGTTAATTTGGGAACGTATTGAAAACAATTATATGAACGGTGTGGATTCCATTTTTTTGCATCGTCTAAGTAACCTGCTACAGGGCTACGAATAATAAATTAACTTCTAATATTTGTTCGACAATATAGATATCCTACCCACGGGATCCATATACGACTGCACTGTGCTGTTCAGAGAAATAAAAAACAAGGGCGACAGCCTGATCAATCACTAGTATTTAATTACCGCAACGCTAAGTAATTAATATCAATTACTATGAGCTGCTACTACTATGAGTTACTATTGACCGAGATTACACAACCTATGAGCACGTCAACTGAACGTAACGAATTAATATTGTTAACTTATTTCCAAAAACTCTAAACAAAAGTCGTTATACGGGACGAATGTAATGACCAGTTAAAAGCATTGTAAATTACATTATTAACTATACCGAGGTGTCGACGGGAAAAGTTTAAAATTAATGTAAAAGGTCACAAGAAATGTGTACCTATTGGAGTAGATCATTTATTTAGGCTGTTACATAAATGACACTCAAACGGGAATGGCATTTATGATTATGAGTAGGTATCATGTATCATTGGTGACTTTAATATGAGCGCATAAAAGAGAATAGCTAGCCGTCATTATGAACATGAAACTATTAAATTAATGTCTACTCTATTGTTGCTGGAATGTTAACGTGCTAGTATAATGTAGGTTGTATGTTATTACTTTTTGTGATTATGTTATTAATTTCCATTATTTTGTTTTTAACTTTTCTTATTGTTAACTTGATTTGACCAGGAATCATCATAGTTTCATCTGGTCATTGGTACGAAGATGTAACGAATCGCAAGCGCACTATTGGTGACATAACGCGAACTACTTACAAGTCTACCCACACCACAGTGAGCTTCTACAGAGTCGTGATGTTATGAGGTCTCAGCGAGAACGTCATTCAGTGTCTGATTGTAGCGGAGTTAAGATGTCCCGGAACTGTACCCGATTCATTGTGGACTGGGTTATAAGTTTTATTTGTTAGTTTAATAAAAGCAGTGCAGTCTTTGCACGAAAGCCATCTTCTGACCACATAATTATCAAGTCTATATGAATAATTCCTGAATCTATATTTGGAATTTATATAGATTACATGAACTTAAGATTAAGAATTAACTTTCATTTAGTTCTAGATAAGATAGGTACTGTTTTTACTATTCGGTATATAGAGTGATAGACATAGATACTATACCGTGTTTAAAAATATAAATCTACCATCCTATGACATTCAATGGGGTTGGCAAGTGAAAGCTGATTGTAGATGGCGTGTCCATAGCTTGTCCCAATCCGACCAATGAGGTCAAGCTATTTTGAAATATAAAATGACATTGACAGATATTCAACCAATGAAGAGCTTAGGTTCATGCGGTGCTAGCGCCATTAGTTCCACCAGTTGCCCGTCCCATTGAAATATGAACAATGGAGGTATTCAAAATAAAACCTCATTGGAATTTGTAACGAACACCTCTTGGCGCTACTGAACTATGCAAGGCAGGGAAAATTTTATTGGAATTTTCTGTTTAAAAATATCACTTTTTTGTCTTGTCGTGCAGTAATACCTCCAATATTGATTGAAAGAGATTGCCCGTGTTGTTTTATTGGCACACGTGCTGTGCGTCAGACAATAAAATGTATAAGAACTAGCTGTTCCCACAGAGCCACCTGCGAGCGACATCCAGTGGTATGATTTCAGTCTATAATAACTACTCGTATAATATAATATAATAATTCTTTATTTACATAATATGTTACAGAAACTTGTTTGAAGCCTCTGACTCCTAAACTAACTGAACCTGGTGAACCTGTATGTTTGGAGTCAGAACTATAAGTTCCGACAATAGTCCTTTCGATGCTGTGTGACTGAATGTCTTCAAGCATCATGATCATCTGTCTAGCCTTGTCCCGTCTATATTGGGGTCGGCCCCCAGTCTAACCGGATTCAGCTGGATACCTGTTTGCAACAACATAACTATTTCATTATCCACTAAGGATAGACAATTATTAAACGTTCTAGGTGTTCTAGTCCTTGGCATGAACTGGTAAAAAAATGGTTTATTTAAAAATTTCGCACAATCAGCCCGAATTTCCCGATTATTGAACTGACTGACTGAGCTGACTTACGAAGATTATGTTTGTATATCTAAATCCTTGCATACATAATTAAGGCTCTATATACAATATACAGTACAACAGACCATCTACAGACATTAGAACAAATTATGGAGAAATACATTGAATTTAACAAAAACCTATATTTGGCATTCATTGATTACAGCAAGGCCTTCGATACTATCAGTCACAGCTCAATATGGGAAGCACTGAAACTCTCTAAGGTCAACTACAAATATATAAACATCCTGAAATATATCTACGCCAACAGCACAAGCAAGATAAAGCTTGAAACAAGAGGTGACCCTATCAAGATCGAAAGAGGCGTCAGGCAAGGAGACCCTATCTCCCCAAAACTTTTTATTGCCGTTCTGGAAAGCGTATTTAAAAGACTAGACTGGACTCGAAAAGGCATAAAAATAGGCAAAGGATGTCTAAGCCATCTCAGGTTTGCAGATGATATAGTGCTACTGACTGAAACACCGGATGAGCTTGAAGAAATGATAGGCTCACTCGACAAAGAGAGCTCCGCGATAGGCCTGGAAATGAACGCCAGTAAGACCAGACTAATGACAAACAGCTACAAAAAAGCAATCTGCATCAAAGGAAAAAATATTGAATATGTGGAAAATTATATCTATCTGGGCAAGCAGGTGTCATTCTCCAGGTCAAGCATGGATGAAGAAATTCAACGCAGAACAAATATCACCTGGAACAAATTCTGGTCTTTAAAAGAAATCCTTAAAGGCAACTACAGTCTAAACTTAAAGAAAATAGTGATGGAAACATGTATTTTACCGTGCTTAATATATGGATGCCAAACTTGGGTTCACACTAAAAGATCTAAACAAAAAATTGTCACTACACAGAGAGCTATGGAAAGAAGCATGTTAGGGTTAAGAAAAATCAACAAAGTTAAAAGCTCAATCATCAGGAAGCAGACAAAACTTACAGACGCCCTAACAAAAGCATTAGCACTCAAATGGCGCTGGGCTGGTCATGTTGCACGTATAAGAGACAAAAGATGGACTATCCAAACCACAACATGGACAGGACCATCGGGCAAAAGAAAGGTCGGTCGACCCTTGAAAAGATGGGCTGATGACATAGCGCAGACTGCTGGCTCAAACTGGCTAAAACTTGCCAAGAACCGAGAGAAGTGGAAAAAGATGGAGGAGGCCTTTACCTGTAATGGGACTACATCTCCAACCCCTTGCGAAAACTAACACTACTAACTAGGATAAGGTAAAGACTAACATAACTAACATTAACTCAATAAGTACTAGTGGTAAATTCAGTGTAACAATGTATCTGAGATGAGAAATAAAAAGGCTTTTTATTTTATTTTTATACAATATACATGCGTGCTTTTAAGTAATATCAAACAGAAGCACAAAATAATGGATTTTCAAAACTCGGTTTTTAGTAATAAAAATAATATATGAGAATTTCATGGCAAACACATCGCAGCCATGTATGGTGAATGAAATTCTTCAAAGGATCTGGATAAAGTTGGCACTGCACCAGTGTGACTGTGTTGGAGGCGGGACCGCGCAGTTCCCAGTATGATCATATCTTTTTGGATCTAACAATCTTTTCGGTGCTTCCGGAGAAATTGTGAACTATATTTTTGTAGAAGGAAAATGTGAATTTGAGTCTACTTGGTGGTACAACTCTATGGACTTGGAATGCGTTTACAGTATGAATCATGAAATCGAGTAAACCTCGTGGTAGTTCGACGCCATAAAATAATTTTGATTTGTATATTTTAGGAATCCTTCCTTTTTAATATTCATCGAATTAATTCAAAGACGATTATTTTGTTATCCTATAACAGATTAGATAAAAATACACACTCAGCTTTGTTTGAGCTGATACTTCAATGTTAGACTAGGTATGTAGAATTTTGTTTATATTTTAATTGGTAATGTGTGTTCATTACATTAATTTTATCAATGCTCATTAGTAAAGCTGGTGTTAATTGGAGCATCGTTATGATTCTGGCAAAATATCGAGATTATTTCCCGGAAAAAACAGCCGATAGTCAATTTAATATTTATTATTTAATATACCTTTACCTATGTAAATATATATATATATGTAAACATATATGCGTACCTCGAGGGCTGATTCGAGGAAACATCGGGGATGTCTTTGCACACAAAGTCAATATAATTATCGCACTTCAGAAGCCGATGACGTCATGCTGAATTGAAGTGGATTGATTCAAAAGAGACTGCGTTATCATTCGCCATTTATCGAATTCTTTTGTTTAAATAGATACCTAGTGATATTGATACTTGAGACGGGATAAAACATTAATAACAAAGACTTTGTTTTATGTGCGTTGACATCATTCATTGACATAGAAAATATATTGAAATAAAAATTACTTTACCGTTTAGTATTTCACATTTTGCGCAGCGGTTAGCAGCGGTGGCCCAGTGGTGTCGGCCCCGACTTACGAACGGTCGTGGGTTCGAACCCAGACAGGCGCATTACTTTGTGTAATTTATTTCATCACCGGTGCTCTCAAAACGGTGAAGGAAAACATCGTGAGGAAACCGGCATGTCTTAGAACCAAAAATTCGAAGACATGTGACATCTGCCAATCCGCACTGGGCCCGCGTGGTTGATTATAGCCCATCCCTCTCCTAGAGAGGAGGCCTGAGTCCCTGCAGTGGGAACATTATAGGCTGATGATGATTTCACATTTTGAGAAAGTTTAAAAGTTGCGCCAGTTTCAGAAAAGTTGTAAAGGGAATCGACTGTCATGGTATAGGGAAGTGTTGAAGAGAGATGAATCGTATGTGACTGAAAGAGTGATGAATATAAATGTCGATGGATGGAGAAGGAGAGGAAGTCCAAAGAAAAGATGGATGGAGGGTATGAAGGAAATAAATGTAGGATAAAATTATAGCGTAACGATTGCGAGACTAGAAGAAAAATAGGGACAGTCAGTGCCCAGCATTACCTGACGCCTCGCATATGGAAGAAGAAGGCAAGTAGTGTGAGAACCCATAGGGGCTGCGGGTTGTTCGAAAGTTATACCGCGGCCTCGGCACAAGGGCTACGAAAGAACATGGGTGGTTTTTAGTCAGTAGAAGTCTGACATTCGGGAGGGGTTATTTGATGATTACATTACCACCAAAAAAAAAAAAGTGGTGAGAGAAGAGGGATCAGGTAATGATGTGCACTGGTTGTACCTACTATTAGACCGACCCCAAATAACAAGGGACAATGGCAGGAAAATGAAGATGATGTTTAGTTTTTCACATAAGTACTTTAAAACAATCGAACAGTAACTTAGTTTGATCAGAATAGTTCGCAAAAATATGCATATTATCAGGAAGATGATTAACCTACTTGTATAGTGAACAAAACGTTAATTCAATACCCACCCCATCACCTATTCTGAGACAAAATGATTAAGTTAAAACTTACATAGTATATTTTTAAAGTAAATTTCAAGTAGGTAGGTACGTACTCGTACTTTCTTCTTCATGACCCAATCCAAAGAGTGATTAAGATTTTATTTCGAAAATATCTGCTGCGTATCAGCAATTCAGCATAACAACGGTCGTAAAAACCGTATATGTTTTTGTAGGTATGCTACGCCTACAATGTTTGTCAATTAATTTCAGTGCAGTAACATGTACTTATTAACCACAATAAATCTACTCAGTTAAATTCAAATCCTAAAATGATTTCCACAAACTGACCGACAGTGAAAATCCAAAACAACTACTCGAGCCATACCTGTCAGTATTGACAACTGGCTCAAGAAGCGTGAAATTTTGCACTAGTGTTTACATAACATAACATCACGCCTGTAATCCCCGAAGGGTTAGGCAGAGGTGTACCTAATAGTGCAACCACATTTCGCCAGATATGATTAAGTTCCACGTGGCAGGGGGCAAGCCTATTGCCATAAACCGGGCTCGAATACAGACTCCGTGGCTGCTACCGAGAAATTTCAGATCAAAAACCCAATAAAACTGCCCGATCTGGGAATTGGACCTCATACTCAGCAGTCGCGCTTACGACCACTAGACCAACGAGGTAGTCTGCAAAAATGTGTCTTCACTATCACTATCACTACATAGTAGGTATAAAACAAAGTCGCTTTCTCTGTCCCTATGTCCCTTTGTATGCTTAAATCTTTAAAACGGCTTAGTAGGCGACTCGACCGCTGGAACTCGCCCGGTCCGGTCGAGACAGGAATTTAATTTTTATTCATATATTTTAGTGGTGTTTCGGACTATACTTTTTTTTAAGCAAATTTTTCAAATTTTTTTTATATTACGCAACGGATTTTTTAATAGATAGAGTGATTCAAGAGGAAGGTTTTAATATCTTTTTTCCACCCGTGCGAAGCCGGGGCGGGTCACTAGTATTTGATAAAGGAAAGAATGGAATTATGTAAATTGTTTCCCTAAAAACATTCGATAGGGAAATACAAGTTGCCGATGGGAAACAATCACAGTTTGTAAGTAATAATAAAATTATGCTTTTCATTAAAATTCGATGAACACAGTTCTTTCTTTTTTTTGTCCATAATCCCAAACAATCTGAAAACAGGCAGTTTTAATCAGTATGAAGCCGAATTCAATTATAATAATTAAGTACCGCGAGTGAAGAGGATCTCTACCAGCCATTGTTGCTGGCTGTAAAACAAAAACATTCGCCTGAATTGGACTATAACTTATTATAACTTGAGCGATAGTAGCGGAGAATAATCCCGCGTATGTTTAAATTATTTAGGTAAATAGCAGGAAATAAATATTAATAGGTAATAATACCTGTTATTTATGGTAACTTTACACATTCACACTATAAGGATAGTGTACCAATTTTGCTAAACTCACCATAGTATTAAGCTTGTGAAAAATACATTTAGAACAGTAGACATTGTCACTAAAGAATGCGTGACGAAAATAGAAAAAGCGAAATAGAAAATAGACTTACAAGCATCATAATTATTGTCGTTCATCTTCTCCGGGCACTGAACACAACTTAACAAACAGTTTATGACACGTAATTAAAAAAAGTCACGTCATTAATAATTATTAATTAATTGACAAACACTGAACTTGAAAGCGCTTCAGCGTACGCACACAGTTAATGTTGAAAGCACTGCGAACGCCGGACACTTAACTCGGGAGTCGGAAAGCGACCGAGGAACCCGTGTGATCTCGTTTAGCGTCCCTCTAATAATACTATTCGTCGCATGCGCACTGCGTTCAATTGCCATAATAGAAAACACATTAATCACTGGACGTCGAAATATGCTGCCGATGCTACAAGTATGTGACGTACAATCGCCACAGTTTCAAAATAAGCCAGTAGCAATATTCAACAAGACACGTGTGCAAGCAAGGTGACGAAGTTTCGTCGTCATTGAAAAAATAGGTCCTATAACTTTTTATTTCACCATTCTTTGGCCTGCTACAAAGGTGGTTGTTATTGCTTTTTTATTGCAATCGGTGATATTATTTTTTTAACAGTTAAAGGTAGTCATGAAATTTTCTTTTTCATCATAACATTTTTCTTTCTTGAGTAGGACTATAGGTACTACTTTTTCAAATGAATTTTTTAGCAAAGAATTTGTTGCTCCATTTTTGTAGAAAATGCTTCCTATGATTACAGTTTTTGGTTCATAATCTAATTACTGATATGATATAATTATTGTATCAACTTTTTAGCAAATATTATGGCAAGTAGTCAGGGTACGATTTTGATTACATTTACTTAATTGTGAATCGATTTATTTCCCAGAATTTTGCATTGTACAGTACACACAAAAACACTTCATTTAAATTTATTTCTTAGAAAGTAGGTACTTTAAAATGTGGAAAAGTCTGCGATTATTTATCTTTCCACTAGAATGTCGACTTGCTGGACAGTGAGTTAAAACAAGGCTACCTCTTCACGGTTCTACTATAATGGTGTAAGCAAACATGTTACATAATGGATTAACTTGAGACCATTCATTATCGCCCGGCCCTTTGTGTCGTAAAACCATGGTTTTTAATTATTCATACAATTCCGTTGTTTAAAAAGACATTAGTGTTATTGAAACTTGCGACTTATTATTCAAACGTTTTGTAATTTGAACCAACTAATAGGTACCCATAACCAATATACCTATGAATTTTGTGTTCAGTCCTCAAATATAAATAATAATAACGTCCTTGTTACTGAAAGATACTCGTCCATGTTAGTTCAACCCACTTGGCATTGGCACAAATTCTTTAGACTTTTATTTTTAGTTATTCCGTGTCGTTACAAATAAGATTTATGAACGAAATTTTATTAAAACAAAGCATAAACTTATTCTTATTTTATTTTTAAAATTAAAAATCTTTGTAATTAAATAATAGAATTTGATTTGATAAAGCTATTGGAACAAAGAACTTTTATATAAGTAGAGACTTTTCTAAACTACCAACTACGTGTGCTAATAAATGATAAAAATTGTGTACATTGGCAACGCGTCACGTATTCAAAGCCTGAAGCTATTTGGCCACACAAAGCGGGCTATTAACGTCGAGAGCTCTGCAATTCTGCATTGATGGCTACATTTTTGTTCGTGTCACGCAAAAAAGAAATATTTGTGCAGTTGCAGCAACTTGCAATCTGTGTGTTCGTTAGGTGAGCTTGCAAAAGGAAGTCATTCCGGCGATAAACAATAACGCACGGTCGGAAACGTCTTTCACGCTAGACCGGCTCCGTCGAGTTGGCAAACGGAGAGTCTGTAAAGAGCGGGCAATTTGCGCGGTAACACCCGCCGGATACTAGCTGCTCATTAACTATGAACGCCGTCATCAACGACTCTTCTTCAGCAGAAAAAACGGCGTTTACCAGTAGCACTCTCCACGAATAAACGGTGCGGTGAGGTGCTTTAGAACGGCCACCGCTACAAAGTGCATATAAATTGCGCTGCGAAATTGAAGCGGAGATATGAAAGGAGTGGTAAACTTTTGAAAGACAGGCCGAGGGCAAGCCGCTTTGAGATCTACAGGTCTGTTTATGACGCAAAGAGGGTGGTTTACTAGCGAGTAGTTGCTATCGCTATGTAGTTTAGAAAGAAACTTGTATTATGTTTACTTTAACTTAGGGAAGCTGCACACTTGATTGTTAAGTAGCTTTTATTTTGGTAGCAAATAAATACAACAAACTTTTATTTAGGTCAAACATACGTGAAGTTAAGTATTTTCGTTTGTTTTCACATACTGAATTTACTTTCCCTTCAAGAAAAAGAAAGACGGGGCATCGTTTATCTTGGCGATAGTAGACCTCCTTAGCATATTTAACATGCATGAACTCTTTGGTTACAAATGCTCCCCACGTTACCGCCGGAGAGCTCGCGGCTAATCAGATCTTCAAATGATGACTTTTTTTGGGCTGCAATTGACTATAAAATAGTTATCTCTTCGCTCTTAGGACAGTAGCAGTACAGTGATTCTTCTATTTACATATTTCCATCCTTTTATGTCGTAAAGATTTCAGTGGTAAGATCATTTTAAATGCGGACTAGACAATAGCAAAATAAATAAAAAACAACGGGTTGCACTCCGGGAGTACCGGCAGAAGTAAAAACATTAACGTTGTGCATTTTTGAATATTTTGGAATGGTTAGGTTATAATTTCGCTCGAATTGCCTTATTTATCAGCATAAAAGTACTATCATATATGTGGTTAAATACAAAATTCATTTATTGCGCTCTCGTACACAAACATGACATATTACACTAGCGGCACGTCCCGGCTTCGCACGAGTGGACACATAGTAAGGATCCCTAATCTTTTCTAGCAATAAATATAGCCTATTAGTATGTTACTTAGGGCGAATGTAGCTTTCTAATGGTGAAGGAATTTTTGAAATCGGCGCAGCAGTTTTTGAGTTTATTCTTTATAAACATACACACAAAAATACAAATCTCTCCTCTTTATATATTAGTGAAGATTAAAAAGTTGACATTATATTTTTTGACATTTGACACACACGCACATTCGCGCAAGCGCCCTGCGCCGTCTTTCGGTCAGGACACGTGAACATCTGACGCGAGTTTACCATTTTTACCCATCCCAAAAAAAGTGCACAACGCCGCTAAGGAAGTTCACTTCAAAATATAAAATAAAAATTGAAAATGTTAATATACCCCAGACTTTTTTACGGTCATGACGCGGCGGCCAACCTTGTCCTATCTTATCTTACCTTAGAGGAGATTAGCCATCGCGCATCGGTGCGGGAGATATTACAGTACTCCAGTGTGTGCGTAGACGCAGGTGCACTCTCTGTTCCTTTACTGTCATAGTCCGATGGGAAGGCAACCAGACGCAGGACCAATGACTTAACGAGTCACGGGTGTATCCATATCGTACCACCAACATCTAAGCTCCGGGCTACTAATGGAAAAAACTCATTAGCATATTTGCCACCCGATTCGGGGATCGAACCCAGGAACTCACGTTACGTTAAGTTAGTAAATTTTAATATGTACTTACTTAATGGAATACTAACACATTGGTCGTCTACAGACATTGCAACCAAACGGTTAGTTATGATTCATCGTTTCAATCATGGCTTCATGTTTAAATATCATGTCACAGAGGCAAGGGCACACTTAAAGCTGTAGCTCATTGAAAGTCGAAAACAAACGGCAGGCAGCAAACCTGCAAATCCTGCATTTGAAAGGGCGGTATGTTTGAATCATACAAATGTGACCCACAGAACGGATTAAAAGCCTAAGGCCTTGTGCAATTCACCTCGACGTAACACCGTATGTTAGCGTGTTTCAATGGAACAAACACGCCCGCTTATAGGTTCTGTGGTCTAACATACGATGATCGCCCTTTTGGGAAACAGCTGTGGACCTTGATCAAAGCCTATTGAGAATTTAACAATCCTTAAATGGTATGTGTGGTGTTAATGGTATTCTGTTCTGTCTCCTGCTGATATGGAGGGAAGTAGAAATTATGTTTTTTCTTACTCCTCCGCTGTTCTTTTCTGATTCATTTCGTTGCGGGATCCAAGACATGCAGTTAAATCGTTTCTCTGGAACTTCGTCGAGCTTCATTGTCCCGGCGCCTTTCTTGTGGTCGCCACTGTTGATTCTGGCTAACAGGAGTTACAGTGGTATGGGAATAGTGTGGTGGGCTTGTCCCAAAAAAAACCCGCAAATGGTGGTAATACACCCACATTTCACCAGTTATGTTTTAGTCCCATATAATGGAGGGCTAGCCTGTGGTCATCAACTGGGTACGAATTCAGACTTCTTGGCTGCTACTGAGAAATTTCAGATGGAAAGACCCAATAGCACTTAGCCCGACCCGGGAATCAAACCCAGGACCTCATGCGACCACTCGCCCAACGAAGTGTTTAGTCTTAGGGTTAAGCAGAGTTGGAACCTAGGTCGCTCTGCCGTCAAGCCTGCAACCTCTCAAGCATCAGGGTCGTCTCCACGAAAAAGTATTTAATATTAAAACGGAAAGTACACATGCAAGATTTTTTTCAAAAGCGGTTAGGTAAAACCTGCCCCTAGCTTTAGCTACTTTGAAATATCAAACGGCGTTCAGTTGAAGTGGACAAACTCTTGCATATGCTTCTCGTTCGCTTCAAACCCTACTGACAACTTGTTTACATTTTTCAACTCATCTCGCTGAATAGCCTTTAAGAACCCCTGGAAATGTCTATAATGTTTGCTATTCATTTCTGGAATGAAAAAGCTTAGAATGGGATGTTTGTTTAGTACGTGTAGATATATGTGGTCTCCCCTATTACAAGTTTTCAACTAGAGCTTATAAGTACAGAATGCAACAGAATTAAAAAAAAACTTTTCATGCTAATTATAGCATCGGTTGATGCAATTTGTATAAGGGAGGGTAATGTATTTTCTCTTTAGGAAAGTTGTTGAGTGTTACTTGTTTTAAGAGGTATTTGTTTATGCTGCTACATCCTGTATAGTCAGCGTTAAAAGTGTTCGGCTTAGGTTTTATATTCAATGTAATGCAATTAGTTAATTAGGAATCTTCAAAATAGAAACGATTCTTTTTCATATTTTCCCAAACTCATATTTATAACTAATACATAGAGACAAAGACTTATATTAGGAGATTCTAGATTTAAAAAAATACAAAATCTCCTCATTTTTAGAAGTCGTTTAATAAATGCTAAAGATAAAGGTAAATAGAAAGGAAATCTTGAACCTATCAGCTTTATTTCGATAGGATAATGGCGTTAGCTTCTTAAAAGACAATTTCGATTAGACCCTTCGAAAGTTTTTACAGTAAACGGCACGTTTGAGTGAGCTAAACCATTCTACTAGGGTTATATAATAGAACCCCGGTCGGTCCAAGATTTGTTCCGACGGATTCTCTTGCGGTACGTAAAGACATCGCGACGTCGACTTGAAGAATATTCTTATTTTTCAAAGAGTTCAGCTCTCGAATAATGTTTGTATAGGCACCGAGCGGGCCGTATGAATAGTTATTGATTTTGAAAATAGTATCCCGCTTCGGTTTTGAAATATCTTGTATGATTTTACAAATTTTCTGATTGCGGTTCGAGACGAATTGAAAATCTTGTGATTTGTATTTTTTACCACGAATGAACGAATTCGACTTTCGAGAAATTAAATTTGAAAAAAGTTTATTAATTTTTTAGCTTCAGTTTACATGTTGGGTTTAGTGTTTGGAGCTTCCTTTTCAGCAAATAATGCCTGTACTAACCCGACTCCGTTCTTCCATACTATAGCAATGAAGACTAACACTAGAATTACAAGTAGATGGTTAAACATAACAAATATTTTTCGAGTGTAAATTCCTGTGTAGCTAAACTGACTAACTGACAGTCCTTCTGATCGTATTCGGTCACGGCCACGGCGCGCGGCGCAGGCACAGGTGGACTCTCTGTTCGTTTTTAGGGTTCCGTAGTCAACTAGGAACCCTTATAGTTTCGCCATGTCTGTCTGTCCGTCCGTCCGTCCGTCCTCGCTTAATCTCTGTGACCGTTAGCACTAGAAAGCTGAAATTTGGTACCAATATGTGTATCAATCACGCCAACAAAGTGGTAAAATAAAAATTGGAAAAAAATGTTTTATTAGTAAAGTAAAGTGGGAAGTGTTTTTTTTTTTAATTTCAAACCTAACGTGTGATATATTGTTGGAATGGTATTTAAAAATGAATAGGGGTTTACTAAAAACATTTTTTGATAATGTCATTAATTTCGGAAATAATCGCTCCAAAAGTAAAAAACAATGTGCCCCCCCCCCCCTCTAACTTTTGAACCATAAGTTTAGAAAATATGAAAAAAATCTGAAAGTAGAACTTTATACGGACTTTCTAGGAAAATTATTTTGAACTTGGATGGAAACAGTTTTTGGACAAAAAAGACAAAAAGTTGTACAAAATAATTTCTGGACTAAGTTTGTAGTATAATCGTATATGCAAGCATTTTTTTTAACTTCGTTTACATATTTTATTATCCTGAACGTATCTTTTTTCAAACAAAAAAAAAAAATATCACTACGGAACCCTACACTGAGCGTGGCCCTACACGCTCTTGTTCTCTCATAGTCCGATGGGACGGCAAACCGACGCGACGGGAGATACATCAGGCGCTCCACCAACTTCCGAACTCCGGGCTATTACCCGGAAATTTCTAATGAAAAACCCAATAGCACTTTTTGCCCGACCCGGTAATCGAACCCAGGACCCGACCGACGCTCAGCAGTCACGCTTTGCAACCACGAAACCAACGGAATCTGACTAACTGCTACTGTACTAAATATCTAGATTCTAGGACTAACGAGCTTGATTTGTATCTTTAGATAGGTACTTTAAGTGCTCCTAGCACGTTGACCCCAAAGTTAATAAATTTACAACCCCAATCATCCCATTGTTTTATAAGATCTTGAACAATAAATCACAATAGAATCCCCCTAATAGTCCCTGACCCTTCACCCCTTGTTCTAGAAGTACGTAATATTTTCCCACTTTTCCCAGTCGTGGTCGACATGCAGAACTTTCCGTTCCACAGCTGTTATCGGTTCTACAAGCAATGTGGCCTAACTAATTCTTTGAGCTATGACGGTAACTTTGGTTCTTTCACCAATTTTTCCCTGTTTTATTACTCTAGGGGAAGTTTGAGTATTGTTCTCAATGGTGTTGAGTGACCGAGCTTATGTATGAGGACAGACGTTGGATAGGGATGGACGGTCCTAATGAATAATGCGCCTACCACACGCTCACACTTCCCCACAGTCTTGCCTGCGCGATTACACGGTGCACACAGTACATCGCGCGTGTGGTTTGTAATGGTAATACAGTTTTACCAACCATACGCGCGATGTACTGTGAAGTGTGAACGAAAAGTGTGGTGAAGCTTGAGCGTGTAGTAGGCTCATATAACTCCGAGCAGTGATAACAAAGTTTGCGACTTACTGTTGAAAGTGTGTTATTTGTAACTTTAAAGTGCTCACGAAATTATTCCTGTTGATTGTTTAACATATTATTTGTATGGTAAAGTTTTCGGTAGCTTTTTATTTTGGTAGTACACTCCGGAGTATGGATATCGTTTATATCCCAAACTTTGCAGTTATTTTAAGCTTTTAATATATCTTTATTTTATTTTGTTTAGGTGACTTACAGCTCATCATCTGCCTAGCCTTTTCCCAACCATGTTGGGGTCGGCTTCCAGTCTAACCGGATGCAGCTGAATACCAGTATTTTACATGGAGCGACTGCCTATCCGACCTCCACAACCCAGTTAATACTAGGTTATACAATACCCTATTGGTAAGACTGGTTGTCAGACCTTCAAGTCGCTGACTACCTGTAACGACTGCCAAAGATAGGTGATTTACAGGTATCAATAAAAAATGTTTAATGAGGCAATTAACGACAATTCATTTACAAGTTTCCACAGTTGGCAGAAGGTAAACTATTGTTGCACAAACTATTAACTAAGCATAATATAGAAATAATAATAAACAAAGAACGGTACTGTGAGAAAAATAGTTCTGTGAAAATAAAACAGTATTTAGTCAACGAGGTAAGGTATTAATGTAGAGCTGTGGATTATAATAATATTATAAGAAATGTCATCTTGAGTATTAAACCCAAGTTGATTTGTTAATCATTAACGACGTTTATCACATCAATATTGTATTAGAGGTATCTTAATTGCTTTGGCTCTATGATTTGGTCGCTTCTTAAGGTGCTTATAACTAACGGTGACAATGTGGTAATTAGATCTTGCCGCCCATCTATCATAGGATAATCTCACTTTGATTGATGTGAATGGTAATGTATCGGTTATTCATTATTTGTTCAGCCCTCACTCACGTCGCCTTTCAGTCCTACTCGACGCACCAGGATCAGATAAGAGCTTTCCGTGCTGGACTAATTGCCGCTTGGGCAAAGTGTTATTTTCCATCAAGAATGTCTCAATAGAAGCCATGGAGTCTGGATTCGTACCGGGTTGTTTGCTAATATGGGATGTCTAAAGATAGGTCTTTAAAAATGACATTGAGGTTCCTGAAACCAATTTTTCTGAAAGTCTATTCGAAAATTAGAAGGTATAAACTGGGTACCTACCAGTATATCGTTGATGTTTCAAAGTGTCCCTCAAAATAAATATTTTAAGCCTTTGTAGGCAATTCAAAAATTAATATCTAACATCGGTCTGAGGTCATGAGGTCATAGATGGCGCACCTTTCTCAATTATTGGAACTGGTGATTATTGGAATCGATGAATGGTGCACTTTAAAATAAACGAAAACACGGTTAGTGAGTTTTTATTTGTATTACGTGATTTTTGTTATGAGAATCTGCATCAAAAAAATTAAACAAATAATATTTACGTAGTACGTTACGTGCGTAATACTCATTCAGTTCTGATTACGGCACGTCTAGCATTGATTGTACAAACGTAACGTAATACATAACTGTCAATATTTTAGAACCTAGATCAGAGATTAGAGAACGTGCTTTTAAAATAATTGCTAAGGCTTTTAGAAGTTTATTTAATAAAGGCAGGGAAGCTGGTTACAGGATGCGGGCGCCGGCGGGGCATCGTGCTGCGGATGCTGCCAATTACAGGTGCATCTACCAATTCATCCGATGTTTCACCCCCCTAAGCCCCTGACCCCCGTAACCCCACAACACAAATAAAACTGGGCCAATCCAAGAAATACTAAAGGAAGAACTCATAAAATATTATTTTATTTTTATGAGAGGCTATTTGTCAGTATTGCATTAAAAGCTTGTTGGAAACTGGAAAATTCAGTCGATAAAACATTTTAAAGTTAAACTGCAAGATTTATAGGAACGTAAAATAATATTCGATAGGTTCTACTTCACCTTCGTACAGCGGCAGGTGCAAGAATGTACTACATAAAGTCCAAAATGAGGGCATGATGTTAATTCCGTGTTAGCCAACACTTACCTAATGCATTAAGGAACAAGTGGCTTGAGAGAGATTTATGCTGGCTACTTCAGCAGGAAGGTAAAATTTAATTAACAATATTTATGAGAAGTAAACAAAAAACTTCTTAGGGATCTTTTAGGTGTAAAGTGAGGAACATAATGCGATTACCGATCAATTTTATAAACATATTATTTACATTTTACATAACGTCACGCCTGTATATAATCCCCGAAGGGTTTTATTTTAATTATTTTAATTTATTTATTTATTTAAAAATTACAACTTTCTTACAATTATACAAAGCACACAATTAGACCTCTGGGGTCTGTCTTAGCATGCCATGGCCTTTTTTTTTTGTTGGGTAAAAAATCATCAAATGACCCCCTCGCTCTTGGGCAGAGCGAAGGGGAGTGTCAGACTTCTACTGACTAAAAACCGAACCCATGTTCCTTCTTTGCCCTTGTGCCGAGGCCACGTCATCTCTTTCGATAATCCGTAGCCCCGACGGGAGCATGCCATGGCCTGAGATTTGATCAACGCGCTATTATCAGTTAGGTTATCGAATTAATGTAATGTTATTTTAGCTTAAGCTTTATGTTCTTACTATTCATTGAGTCTCTGATGTCAACTGGTATTTGATTTGGTAAGTTAGGCAGATTATGACTAATAGTATAACACCCACATTTCGCCAGTTACGTCTAAGTGCTATGTAATAGGGGGCGAGCCTATTGCCATCAACTGGGCACAAATTCTGGCTGCAAAGTTGATACATTTCTGAAGCAAAGCAAATTCATATTTTTACGACGTGGGAGTCAAACCTAGGACCTCAAACGAGGCAGAAGTGGAACGTGGGTGATTTGGCAAGACATATTTAGGACCTAAAAATATCCAAGCAGCCAGTTGTAATTTAATATTAAGCTAGACTAGACGCTTTTCAGGCTTACATAAATAACTTATTATGTATCTCAGGTCTTTACACCTCCTCTATAAAGACACAGAATAACATTATTGAAATAAACTATATTGTTTGGAATCCCTCTCCAGTCTTTTCACATTATTATGCTAATTTTATTAAGAACAACTTAATACTTTATGCACATAATTTAACCTTTATTTATTCGGAATAGTACCTACCCCATACAATCTTACTGATTATTTTATTTAGAGGTGAAATAAGGTGATTAAATACCTATAAGCTTTCATACCTTTTAAGGCCTATACACGAGGTACGACTATTTTTTAATTATTTACATAAACAGATGTATTCTGAATAAATAAGTAATTTTATAACTGTTTTATTTTATCTGTAACAATCCTTGCCCGCTGCGCGCTTGTCCCGATTGTCTTTTTCTTTGAAGATTATATTAATCAAAACTTTTTATTTCGGTTTTGGAGTCTTGTGTATCTACTGTTTGTACCTATACTGATACTCCCAGACTTTAAAACTATATCCAAATCAATGTTTTATTTAAACTGTAATCCTTAATTTATTCAATTTAAAATATTTTGATTTCATTCATGGTGTATAGCAATTAATAAAAATAAAATAAAAAAAATATAGTTTTCAAAAAAATAAATAAAATTTACAGTTATCACGATCGTATATCATCATCATTTCAGCCAAATAGCGATATTTATATTCTGATTCTAATTTATATTTTAGAAATATTTTTCTTTAAACAATAATCTCATTCAGGAACTCAAAAGATTCCAAATAGATTATATTATTATTGCTAATCATAAACCGGTTTACATATTGGACAAATAATATTTTCATTTTTATTTTAGGAATAATTACAAAATCTTTTTATAATACACGCAATAGAATCAATGTTGTGTGTCTTCTACCATATTCACAAAGAACTGAAATTAAGCGTAAACGTAGTTACCTTTTATTCTGCTGACTGTAACGAATACAAAATGGCGGGAGCGAATAATCAGGCCTATTTAAATTTTGTTTAGGCCTACCTAACGCCGGGAAAGCGCAACACCGCTTGTGTACCTATCATGACAAAGTAAATATTTTAATTTCCTTCGGTATACTAATAAAATCTGAACTATAAGGTTTCAGTGTTAAAATTTAGGAGTTGATTTTTGAAGTTATATTTATAAAAAGGTAGCCATTTTAGTGCGATGACGCTGCTTGGACGAAATTACAAATTGCGACCAAGCAGCGACCAGTAAACTTAAGTAGCCCTTTCCCAACTATGTTGGGGTCAACTTCCAGTCTATCCGGATGGACCAGTTTTTTACATGGAGCGACTGCCTGCCTGACCTCCTACCCAGTTAGTACTGGGTATTACGATACCCTTCGGTAAGACTGGTCAGACTTTCAGGTCACTGACTACCTGTAACGACTACCAAAGAATAGGGGATCGGACAAAAAAAAACTAATTAGTCCGTCAGATAGATTTCCAAAAATTATTGGACACGTATTTTTTCTTTTTTCACGTAAACTTAAAATGAAGACGATACAGTGCTTCGAAAACTCGTGTGACGTCATATGATAGTACATTTTGACGACACAAGTGACGTTTCAAGCCCCACTCCAAGATCTTTGACACGTTTTATCCTCGTCATTTTTTATTGATTTGATAAAACAAAAAACACGTATTCAATATTTTTCGATAATCTAACTTACGGACTTACAGAATCATTTTGACCCTGTCCGATCCCCTATTTAATTACTATACGGCAACTGGGACCAACGGCATAACGTGCTTTCTGAGGTACGGAGGAAACTCGGTATGGAATAGATGCTCACCCATCCACGCACCAACCTAGGCAGGCACGGCTTAACCTAAAAGTCGATCTGAGTAGCAGTCATGCGAGTTTCTCAGCGTTGTCTCAGAATAAGGGGATATAATTGTACAACTTTTCGAATGCGCTATGAAACAATAAGGTAGGAAGGATATTCATATGGTGACGTCAGTGCTGCAGAGGTATTAGTTAGATCTAACACGAGTTTAATGTGTTTATAATGTACCTATTAAATATTCTAGGAGTTATTACGGATACTTATATATTCCTCATAGTATAAATGTTATTGTCAACACTGTCGCCCAAAACTGTTTTACTAAGCCTGCTTGGTGAAATCGCGAGTGCTGACAATGGAGTTCCATTCGTAGGTCGATCCAACTGTTATTAGGTTATTCTATCAGGAATTTCTCAGTAGCAGCGACTCCAAGACTGGAGTGGTGGACTCCGGTCCACTGCAAAAGGCTCACCAACTGTTAGGACCTAAACATAACTGGGGAAATGTAAGTATTCTTTTAGGTGCCTCTGTGCCTAAACATTCGTTATTACAGGCGTGATTTTGTGTCTTATTCTATTCTTTATTGTGTTTTTCAGTTGAGTTAACTTTGACTGGTTACTGTCGTTTGCAAATATTCCTTCTTTCAAAACCCTTTAATGATATAGACGTGCCGCTGAGCTACGCTGAGTAAATCAATGCCGAACTTTATTTTACTTTAAATCCAATTTATTTGCAGATTTTATTATAAAGTTTTGTTTCAAATTCAAATATTTTCTCTAAGTCTAGGTTCAAGGAGACCGAGACAAATGTGATTCAATTGTCCTCTAGACAAAGCCTTGGTACTTACGATAACAAATCGTAGACAGCATCAAGACCTGTTACAGCGGAAAATTGGAGTAAATAGGAGTTTAAAGAAGTCACACTTCATTTAGAACAAACTTTTTCTCAGAGCTCAAAGCTCCTTTATTAAAAAAACCTTACTAAGTATAGCACCATTAAAAATATTATTATCTATGTTATCCCTCGATTTAAGCAAAAAGAATATAACATACATTATATGAACATCACGACGGTTATTACCGAAGGATTAGGTAGAGTTGTACGATTTACACCCACATTTCGCCAGTTATGTTTAATAATGTAATTAATTGGGGGTGGGCCTATTGCCATCAACCGGGCACACTTCTAAGATATTTCTGAAAAACGCAATAACAGTTGGCCCGAGCTGGGATATCACACCCAGGAAGGACCTCATGCACAGCAGTCGCACTTGCGATCACGAGACCAACGAGGCATCATCTTGTCTTTTTAATAACAGTTGGCCCGAGCTGGGAATCACACCCAGGAAGGACCTCATGCACAGCAGTCGCACTTGCGATCACGAGACCAACGAGGCATCATCTTGTCTTTTTAATAACAGTTGGCCCGAGCTGGGAATCACACCCAGGAAGGACCTCATGCACAGCAGTCGCACTTGCGATCACGAGACCAACGAGGCATCATCTTGTCTTTTTAATAACAGTTAACCCGAGCTGGGAATCACACCCAGGAAGGACCTCATGCACAGCAGTCGCACTTGCGATCACGAGACCAACGAGGCATCATCTTGTCTTTTTAATAACAGTTGGCCCGAGCTGGGAATCACACCCAGGAAGGACCTCATGCACAGCAGTTGCACTTGCGATCACGAGACCAACGAGGCATCATCTTGTCTTTTTAATAACAGTTGGCCCGAGCTGGAAATCACACCCAGGAAGGACCTCATGCACAGCAGTCGCACTTGCGATCACGAGACCAACGAGGCATCATCTTGTCTTTTTAATAACAGTTGGCCCGAGCTGGGAATCACACCCAGGAAGGACCTCATGCACAGCAGTCGCACTTGCGATCACGAGACCAACTAGGCATCATCTTGTCTTTTTAATAACAGTTGGCCCGAGCTGGGAATCACACCCAGGAAGGACCTCATGCACAGCAGTCGCACTTGCGATCACGAGACCACTTTTTAATATAATTATAATTATTATAATTTTTATTGTTCTTCTTTTTATATTCTGGAACAATGCCTGTTCATTACTTTGTTTTTGAATTTGGGCGTTGATAGCTGCGCCACAGTATTCTACTTTTGTAGCTATCTTCGTTTTTCATATGTAACCTGTACACTTAAGTTGTTCCAAATAAACAGTATTACTATTAATATTAAATACACTTCTGGAATTAGACGCAAGTAGAAATAATGCAGTCCTTATCCCAGGTGACCTAAAATGACCGCTTTAGCAGAATCACAATAAGAAATTTTATGAATTACGTTACAATTTTTCCATTCCAGTTCAAGCCAAACATGACGTAATGCTTACCCTGGCTTCCAATAGTGCGGTCGAACAAGCTATTAAGTATACAGCCAGTTAACTTACATTTACGTTTAAGATTATACAGATAAAAGAGACATGTCAAACGATATCGCTTTATAAAACAAAATCAGTATAATAGAATTATAAAGATTTCTGCCTGTATACTTATTAGCTTGTTAAACTGTACCAACTTAACCGTTTAACTACTTACGGATGTTCGTTTTATCTCTGGAGCATTTCTACGTATCGTCATGCTGCAGTGCCCCGCGTTGAGCAATTGGTCCTCTGAGTAAAGTCAAGCCTAACGAACCGTAAGCGACTTACGCGATGCAAGTATTGCATTGTTAAACTGTCTTACTTTTGCAGTTTTTCTTTTGTAAGTAACAATTGTACCTTTACATTTTGTCAGTAGTTAACAGTAGGTTCAGACAATTTTGAACATAACAGGCTTTGCTTTAAAGTTACAGTTTCACCAGCTCGTAGTCTAGTTTTGTGATAAGTTCACGGATATAATGTGGTACTTACCAAAATATAAAAAAAAGAAAAAAAAATGTGTTTATTATCTTAAATCTATCAATACATTTAAGTTGCCGGGGCTTCCCAGTAAGTAATCCGAAGATACTTAAGTGATGGGATAAACCTCGCTCTTCCTCGAATTAATTAACAATTGTTTATTAGGTATAAGTTACACATTTTTTCAAAAAACAATAAAAAGAAAAATGAATAAAAGAAAAAATTAGGTTAGTGTTTATGGCAGTGTGTTTAGTATAAATCCGTGGCTGGCGTGAACACATTGATAAGTCGACTTCCATGTTTTTTTTTTATTGGCTTATTGCATCCTAGGCATTGGGATCTTATATGAAAAAAATTGACAGCTCAAAATATCCATAAATTTTGGAGAAATCGACCTTGGTCGTAAGTTGATAACTCTCATTTTGACGTGTCTAAATTTACAAGTCCACATATCCAATTAAGCATTCTCAAGTTTTTCTGATCAAACATTGATATGTTGATATATCAACCTATACTCAGTACCCAAATTAATATTCGTTTTTTGACAAATCGAGTTATCAAGTTATGGCCAAGCGAAGTATTTCTGTGTAAATTATGACAAATCGAGTTAACAAGTTATGGTCAACCGAAGTATTTCTGTGTAAATTGTGACAAATCGAGATATCAAGTTATGGCCAACCGAAGCATTTCAGTTTAAATTGTGATATTTGAGATGTCCAGTTACGGCCAACGAAGTTCTGAACCCTAAATGTAATAAAATTGCTATCACTACAATGTCCGTTACAAAAAAAGTTAACGTTAAATGAATATGTTTGGTAGACAACTTATTAACCAAAGTTGTATTAAAAAATAATTGATTTGACAACAAACTTCTGAAAAAAGTAATCACGATCACTACATATTTTAAACCAAAGTCCTCCGCCGCGTCTGCTTTTTGTCGGTTCGCGATAAACTCAAAAACTACTGCACCAATTTTCATGCGGTTTTCACCATTGAATAGAGTGGTTATTGACAAAGGTTTTAGTATGCATATAATTTGACTGAAATCCACGCGGGCAAAGCCTCGGGCATCAGCTAGTAATTTATAAAATATGGTTACACATCCCTCGCTCTAATTGAAATCAAAGAAAAGGCCATACAAAGACAAAAACGTTTACGATTCTGGGGGAAAATTTCTATGGCAACCAATTAAATAGCTGCAACATAACAAAAACAACATATGCAAAATAAATTTCAAGAAAAGCCTGGAACGCGAACCGCTTTTTATTCAATAAATTTTCGGAAAAGGTGTCAGTCCACAACCACAATAGATGTCTTTAGATTGAACCCAATCTCTAAGGAGGCTTTGCCAATCAGTGCAGAGAGAAAAAAAGATTTGATGAACATGATTGACTTGATTCACAACTCTTTTAAGGGGTTTTATATGTCGGTGATGTCTCTGGATCTACTGATCCAGATTTGGACGAGGACAACCCAGACGAAGAAGACTTTGAATTTCAATAAAATCTTTTTTTTTATCTTCACTGATTGGCAAAGGAGATTTGGCTCAACCTCAAGACATCTATTGTGGTCCTTATTAATTTGATTTGCTTAATTTTATTAATTTTTAAAATTTACACATTATGCCTTAAATCCCCGAAGGATCAGGCAGTGGTGTACCTAATAGAACACCCACATTTCACCAGGTATATGTTTTAAATCCCATGTAATAGGGGGCGAGCCTATTGCCATCTACCGGGCACAAATCCAGACTCCGTGACTGTTACTGATAAATTCCTGATGGAAAAACCCAATCATATTTTGACCAACCCGGGAATAGAACCCAGGACCTCATGCCCATGGGGGGACAGCAATTTTACCAGAGAAGTGTCTATCTTTTAAGCTAGAACTCTAACTTCTAAACTAAATAAGTGAAAAATCTTAAAAAAATATATGCTATAGATCGCAATAGAAACTTTCAACCAAAATTGGTTTGAACGAGATATAGTTAGGAGTTTTTGAGATATAGCACATTTAAAAAACCGCAAATATAACTTTGTCCTTGATACAAACACTATGAAAAACAAACTTATCACAAAATTAGTATTTCTATCGCCGTTAAAACAAGAAATAATACAAACTTGAGGGGGCTTCCCTACTAATGATGGTACAAAACCCTTCATGTGCAAGTCCGACTTGCACTTGCCCAGTTTTTTTTTGTTTGTCATCTTTTTGCTAATATCTATATAAATAAAAAGATAAGTTCTGACTGACTGACTGACTAATCAATGCCCAGCCCAAACCCTAGGACCTAGAATGCTGATTTTTTGCACAGAGGTTCCCTTTATAATGTAGACTAGGAATATGGAAGGATTTTTGGAAATTAAACCCCTAAATGAATTAAATAGGGGATGAAAGTTTGTATGGAAAATCGTTATATTTGTAGTTTAGCTGACATTCACGGGGGCAAAGTCGCGGGCAAAAGCTAGTCCAATAATTTTAATGCGTTTGTTATTAAAATAACATTGTTTACCTATTAAAACTCCCCATTCAGTAGGTGAATAAGTTGATAACTGTTGGTAAATACGTTAATAACGCGGTGAATAAGTTGACAAGTCGGTGAATAAGTTGATAAGTCGTTGGTGAACGAGTTGATAAGTCTATTATTATGCAATCTATGGGGAATTTCGATTATTTACTGTTATCATTTAAAAGAGGGCATAAAATAACCTTTAAAACAACTGCAACATTTATGTAAAACTAATTTACCGATTTACCAGAAGACGACAAACCCTTTAAATGGCCGTCCTGACAAATTGCAGTTTTAGACTTGTCAACATATTCACGCCAGCCACGGAAATATAACTGGCAATATATAGGTGTAGCTACAATTGGAACCCTGCATTGCCTTTTATTTTTAAGAAGTCATGCAGCACACTGAACCTCTGCCTAAACCTTCGGGTAAAACAAGCGTGATGTTGTGTCTAAAATCATTGAAGCTAGAATATTTTCTGGCTCCTGAGAAGTGTGAAACCAGAATATATTTTCAATTCACGCGAAAAATACATACCTTCTTCCAAATACGAAAATATCTTTTGCATTTGTGCTATTTCAAACCCAAATCGATATGTGAAAGCAGCTAGACTTTAAACTGAAGGCGTTGATGAAAACACGTTGCAATTGCAATAAATAAATGAAGAATTGTATCAAGCGGAACTTGATCGATTGCAGTGACTGGAGGAACAGTGAACAAAATTCAATACCAACTCGTTTAGACCGTATTACTAGAAGGAAGAACAATGACAATATGTTAGCTAGAAAGTTCTCGAGTAGAGTTTGTTAGTGATTTCTACTCATTTGTCGTGGGAACGTTAGCGAGTGGATCTTTTGAGTTCGTTCGGTCATGGATGTAGTTTTCCATTCATTTTTTATTTGATTTTATAAGGTCTATATTAATACATAATTTGATACAAACTGCTTACAAACGATCTTATTCTATTTGCTTACAAGTAAGGATTTATTTTGTTACATAGGCTAAACAAATCGCCTTTATAAACATCATAACATATTGTTAGCATCTTAATAATTACGTTAACCTACCTTATTGATTCACATCGATTAATTCCTAAATATGTGCAAGTCTTAGTAAGGACCCACATAATAATTTCCATTCATTGATCGGGGTCAAGAGAGGACCCATTTTTGATCCGACCGGTGAAAATATCGCATTATAACATAACATCACGCCTGAAATCCCCGAAGGGTTAGACAGAGGTACACAAAACAGTAGGAACAGCCACATTTAGCCAATTCTTTATGTTTAAGTCCAATGTAGTAAGGGGCAAGACTATTGTCATCAACCGGCACAAATCCTGACCCGGCTGCTACTGATAAATTCCTGAAAGAAAAACCCAGTAACACTATGCCCGACCCGGGAATCGAACCCAGGTCCCCATACTCAGAGGCACTAGACCAACGAGGCAGTTTCTCATAATTTTTCATAATAGGGTATTTCACCAAAAAAATCTAATTAGTCCGTCAGATGGATTTTCAAAAAATAAAGGACACGTATTTTTTCTTTTTTCACGTAAACAAAAGATGAAGACGATACAGTGCTTCGAAAAGTCGTGTCAAGTCGTGTGACGTCACAAGGTTAGTACTTTTTTACTCACAAAGTGATGTCAAAAGCCCCCACTCATGATCTTTGACACGTTTTATTTCCGTCAATTTTTATTTATTTTAAAAACCAAAAAACACGTATCTAATATTTTTCGATAATCTAACAGACGGACTAATTAGATTTTTTGGGTAAAATACCCTATTGTACATAATATTATGGCCAAATAATGAAAAATTCTGCATAGAAAAACCTGAATCTCGATAGAGAATTATTTCTGTTGTCTAGAAATATAGAAACAATTTCTAGTAGAACTGTAAAAAGTTGTTTCTCTTTTCTTTTGTAAATGTGTTTCGTTAATGGTCGTACAATCACGGTACATTACGCCATCAGTCTGTTTAATGGTACCAAATCAAAGTTCCGAGAAAGTCACGAACTTAGGAATAAAAGATTTATAAATATCTTTTATTCCAAAGTTTAGATACAGATTTTCTAACAGAATCTATGCGTTCTCTCTTTTTTTTATGCAAGTAACCTTTTACTATTTATCAAATACAAGTAGTTATTTTTTTTTAGGATTACATGAAGGTTAGACTGAAAATCAGACAGCCTTTGCACAGCCAGTGATAATCCTAATTTTGCTGGTGCCATTTCAAAGGTCTACTTTTTTCATATTTCATAACTCGTGTCTTAGAAACAGTAACAGCCACTCATATAAATCTTCAGGTTAATCAGCGCTAACCTAGGTTCGTCTGTGGATGGGTGAGCACACATTACATACCGATTTCAGAAAGCACATAAATCCATTGGTCCCACTCCCAATTGTCGTAGATCGGCCTTGACAGTCATTACATTACAGTCAGTGGCCCGAAAGTCAACCAGTCTTACCAAAGTGTTTCGTATTAACTAGTACTAACTGGGTTATTGAGGTCAGAAAGGCAGTTGCTCCATGTAAAATACTGGTATTCAGCTGCGTGCGATTAGACTGGAAGCAGAAAGTCTACTTTTTACCCGACTACGGCGAAGCCAAAAGGAAGGGTAATGATTTTGGCAGTCTATGTATGTATGCATGTATGTTCCACCGTAGCGCCTAAACTACTGAACGGATTTTAATAAATTAGGTGTCAATAGATTCTTAAGAATAGCCCGGGTGACATAGGCTATATAAATTTTATAAATTCTTTTTATGATGGAATTTAAATGTCAAAAACTTACCTCAAAAAATATTAAATTGAGATAATCATAGCAAGTTTGGTATCAAATGAAAGGTCTTGGCGAGCACATTACAAATATGTAGTATATTATAGTTAAAGTAAAGTTAAACACACAAAAATAAAATTCAAATAAAAAAATTAAGTTCAAAAATCTAAAACCCGACTACTAACAAAATCGCGGTCTTAAAAGTAGAAAACAAGAAAATAATTCTTGTCTGATATTCTTCGTAGTCGCATGCCACCTTGCTAATGACAATTAGCAGCTGACTTCTGTATCAATGAGAACGCCATGAAGGAGCATCAGGTATCAGTGGCATGCGACTACGAAGAATATCAGACAAGAATTATTTTCTTGTTTTCTACTTTTATGACCGCGATTTTGTTAGTAGTCGGGTTTTAGATTTTTGAACTTAATTTTTTTTTATGTAATGTTATTTGTATTATTTTTATATAATCAAGGTACCTACATTACATTATCTGTTTCAAATCAGTATTGTTAATTTCCATTGTTTTCCTTTCCACATTTATCGCAATTACAAAGTGAAGCAAGCCTAATCTTTGATTGGATAAAATCTCTAAACCCTTATTTGAAAATGCCACCAAATATTAAGTACCGCTCCCTTGGGTCGGGTCATGCGAGCTTCGCCAGAATCGTGGAAAGACGAATTGGAAACTACAAACAGCTTAGATTTATATCTTTATCCGTTCCCGAGAAATTCGACCTAGAGTCTTTTTACAAGAAATTCATTTTAGCTTTTCCCATTTCGGAGAAACCTCGTAGTAACATTAAGATTGTGCAGATTTTGCTGTAAAATAAAATGTATTTTGGAAAGCCGATAAAGTTAAGGTAATGTAATTACTTTTAAGGTTTATTATAACACAACATACCATTACGCCTGTTGCCATCCGGCTAGGCAGAGGTGTACCTAAGAGTAGACCCACATTCCTCCAGATATGTTTGAAGTTCCATCTATGTAATAGGGGGCGAGCCTATTGCCATCAACCGGGCACAGTTCCAGTCTCCCTAGCTGCTACTGAGAAATTTCAGATGAAAAACTCAATAACACTTTTCCAGTCCCGGAAATTGAACCCAGGACCTCATGCTCAGTAGTCGTGATTACGACCAGTAGACCCACGATGCAGTCAGAAGAGAACAGAAGAGAGAAAGAAGAAGAAGAGACGCAAAAGGTTAATTACTTGCTTTAAAATTAATTTTAAATGAATACATTGGAAACATTAAAGTCAGAAGGACTTTTAGAGTGACAGAGCCTGATAATAATACAATCTGAAGTAATAAAAGAACTCAAGTGCACTCCCTAACGAGATTGAAGCTCATTTAGTTACGAGGAGGAATAATAATATCTTGATTGCTTTCTTGCTTATTAAAACTAAGATAATTGCGGGCGACGGTTTTGACGAGAACGGAGTAAGGAAATATTACGAAAAATATTTAAATTCCTTGTTCACAGACTTGTTCTTTTTTAGAATTTTAGCCTTATTATGACGATAAAGGACTCATTCCTGACTGATGGCCAGAGAAAATAATAACACCAGGAGAGTAGGAAAAGGATAGGGGAGGCTTTTGGCAGTGGCACAAGATAGGTTTGCTAAGAGAAAAACTTTACATAGTCTAATGTAGAGCATCAGAATATGTAGAATTAATGAAAATTGGTTTTCGTTCGTAAAAGTAAAACTACAATTTTAACAAAAGCTTGCAAAACACCACTTTTAAGTTCGTACATTACTAGCACTCTTGTGCAGGAACGAGACATGTGGAAATAATTCAAGCTGTGAAAAATCTCAGCCTTTTAGTAAAGTTAGTTTAAGCTTTAGCCATATCGACTGCCCGAAAAGTGTCGGATGTCGCTTTAAAATTTTATATACCTAGACAGACCTAGATAAAGAACATTTCATTTTATGAGCTTTATCTATGTTCCGTAAAATTTTACTTTGCGTAAAATATAAAACCTTAAACCACCATTTATACGGAGTCAGTCAAAACGACATAACTGCAGTTATAAATCTAAGTCAATGTTTAAAACAAACTGGGCACTACGCCCGAGCTTTGTGTACAATGTACAAAAACATATAAATATATATATTATTATATAAAAGTACCAACTAGCGGTCAGTTTGTCACGCAACTTCTGAAAGGCAAGTTACATGAGGGCAACGTGTGACGTCAGACGTGCAGCCGTTATTACAAACTTGTTAGGTGACAGATATAATTAATTAATTTGTTTACTAGGAATTCATATAACCAACCAACTACTAATGAAGTAAGTAGTTGGTGAGCATTTTCGTGAAATGCGGTAGTTTTGCTAAAACTTGGTTTTCAGAGGTAATTACCGTATTATTAGGAATTATCGTAATCTGAGTCTCAGAATCTCTCTAAATCTGCCAATACGATTAGATTTGGAATATTTATAAACACCGAAATGGGTCTTCATTTGTTTAGTTATTTACATTAAATAAACAAACAGGTTCCTTCGTGTGTGATGTCAGTATCTCCAAGTGACTGCTACAAAACATTTACATATTTATAAAACAATAAATCTATCTTCTGAAACGGTACGCTAAGACATTCATCATCATCATCATCATTTCAGCCGAAAGACGTCCACTGCTGGACATAGGCCTCCCCTAAGTGTAATTTTTGCTTAGGGGGGGTTTGCCATAATCGCCACGCTTGGCAGGCGGGTTGGCGATCGCAGTACGGTCGATACAAAAAGCACAGAGAACGCTGCTGCCCATTCTCTGGTACATCCCTTAGTCGCCTCTTACGACACCCACGGGAAGATATGGGATGGTGCTATTCTTTGCGTCCGACACCATACGGAACCGTCCGACACCATACGGAACGCTAAGACATTACGTATCTTTTAATGTCCCGAGCAACAAAGGAACACAGTTTTTTAGTAGATGTGAGTAATAAAATATTAATCTCGTAAACCGTTCATATGCTCACACGATAAAGACACTGCACTGCGGCATTTTCAAGTAGCTCTCAAGTTTACTTGGAAATTTGAGGCCTCAGTCAAGTACCTAGAAACAACCCAAAGTCAGACTTAGTTTTCTCTGTGAAACAAAGCTCTTGCGTGAATTTAACGACTAGTCTAACTAACTCCTCTAACTACTACAACAATTGTAGCTTCTGCTAAACATACCTAGTTCGATATTGCTCATCGGTTCCACGTCTTGTGAAGAATTAATATTATCTATTTTTAAATCGGCAATTATAAGCAATACTCTTTTGTAAACACTCATTGTTACACTACCTCAATGAATGAAAACCCTAAGAATATTTAATCGACATAATAATATCCACAGTTCTGTATTTTCATATCTGTGTGAAACATAACATAACTGACGTATTGCTTTAGAACTATTTTACAGTAATATTCAAATATAATCCTCCAATTGAATTGATACAAAAGACAATTAGTGGCCGGGAACCGAATTAATTTAATAAATCTGCCTCGGTAGACAATTCAAATACGGACTAAGCCGAGATAATCGTTACATTTCATTAATTTAGTAAAGTCTTCATTACACGATTTGAAGTCCGTTCCTATTCTTAGCTGTGTAAATGAGAGTTACGAGGGTAATTTTGAAACTGCTTTACCAAAGTGAGTTCAAAAACTGTGCGGACGAAATCGCAACACGAAGGAAAGAGTTGCCCTATTACCGCAAACTTCGTGCAGATCTAGCTAACAGAGTTTGCTCAAACGGTTTACGTAGTAAGTACAATGACGATGTAAATACAAAAATATTTTAGTGCTCCATTCTGAATTTTGTTAAGACTTCAAAACTTTTAAAGCTGTTTCCGAGTTGCAGTGGATAGGTATTTATTTTGTTGTGAAATGTTAAATGACTTTGTAAAGAGTCGATTCGGTTCCATCAATGTAGTTTACGGGTACTTCAGTCGTTTTGGATTATTTTATTTAAAAGCTTTTGTATCTATAAAGCATGAATTGAATGTCTGATGACACACATGTTTAGAACAATTGTCAAAGAATCCATTGTTGGGCTTTCCATAAATATTTGCGGGCCTACATTTAGTGGTGAATAAGCCAGGGGTGCAGCACACGCAGGTAGGGGCACGAGTACACACAATTATTCACACGGCGGAGGCACGTCCGTCGTTCCGAAACCGGGTAATTTACGGGCGGCCTGATCTGTCGCGGCGCATCGTAAACCCCGCGCACTTCACGTTCAAACTCACTATTTTACAAATGTAGCAAAACGTGACGTTTGTTTGTAGTCACAATGTTTTATTTTTAATTTATGTGCTGGTGCTGTTAGACCTCCCTCCTACATGATCTGGTTATATATTTATTATTAGGCTTTGCGCTACTGACTTGAGTGTTGGAATTATTCTTGTAGAATACTTGGCTTTTCTGTAATAAACAAAATTCTGTATCCCAGACAAAACAGAGCTGCATACTGAGTTTTATATACAATTGCACTGCGGTCACTGAAAATGTGCGATTATCACTAAAATGATTAAAGGAATTTCTGAAACTGGGTCAAAACGTTCATGGTAAGCGGATATTGTGGTTAAAATTACCAAAAATGCGTGCCCAAAAATTAATAAAAGTCGTTCCGTACAGGACTGGTAAAGTAGTTATTATTTCTGAGCGGTTTTATTTATCATCGCCCATAAATACCACTGAAACCGAATTCGGACGCGTGGGTGGGACCCGGCCAGCGGTTTCCTCGATCCCTTTATATAACAGATTTGTCATTAATGAAATATTCGATGCATTAATTTTTATCAAATTTCTACTGACCTTATTTAAGTGGAGCTGGCTTATGAATGGTCCTAGTTTCGAGATCTTGAAAATTTGTGAAAAAGTTGGCTACCAAGGTGCTTAGTCCTAACAAAGCACAAAGCATAGAGCTTAAATTGTGTCAAACAAAGGTCTATTTTCTCTTACCATATAACAAAAATACAGTAAACAAATACCTTTCCACGGAATAAACGAGTTTGTTAGTACATTTAGCAGCAGACACAAGTTAAGCACCTAAGAGAAGGTTCTCTATCCAACCCAATAAATACCTTACAAAACACACGACGGCGACGGTCAAGCTACCAACATTTCCCAACTCTAATAAATTGAAGACATCACTACCTTCCATTTTCTAACTTTTTTTTTTCAAATAAAGATTAAGTTGCCAAGTCATAGTTCAAACAGCCAGGACGCCAGGACCAGCGAAACCAAGTAATCGAATGTTCCAATAGAACTTCGCGGCAGAACTTTGTTAACGCCCCTAGATCTACTTTGGTTGTAGTTGCCACTATTACCAACCGATGGATTGTAATAATTGTTCCTTGTTCATTTTGCTTCAGGTAGATACATTTTGTGACGACCACAGTAAGGTATTGCGGGTTTATTAAAATGGTTTTAATACTCGTAGTTTTCCATGTCCATGGAAGCTATAAGTAATTATGAAAATATTATTTATGTTAGAGCTCCAATATATCGCACTGCTAACACAAGACTGTATCAACTCAAAATGATTTTTTGATCAGAAATTATGAAAAACTGACCGATTGTAAAAAAGTGACTGACTGAACGATTGTGAAAAGTGAACACTATTTTAAAATTAGTCATAATTATAATTCTTACACTATTTCAGTGACGGTTTTATTGACGAGTAGGGAATTAATTACAGACGAAGAATGAGATCTCGAAATCTCGAAAATCTTTTTTTGAGTTGATACAGTTAGCAGTGCGATATGTATACTTCAAGACATTATTTGATGTTCCAACAGGAATTTTGAAGTCGAAAAATTAAGCCGTGCCCGGTGACAGTAGAATCACCTCTACTAGACTTAGCATAACTGTTAAAATGTGGCTGTAGGTACTAATGGTACACTTCCCCGAAGGGCTAGGCAGAAATGTACCATCTCGGGCGTGAAATTTCTTAAAGCAAAAATAAATGCTGCAAATAACAAATAAATAATAATTTTCTTAATCCATTAGGTAAACGATTCACGGTTGAAATTCAAGACTGGGGTGTCGGGTTCTTAATCAAAGACAAAACATTATTCGCACAAAATAATATATCACGAATATCCAACTGCAAGGTTTCCACTCAGTCATTTCGAACTTCGATTAATTATAAGAATTACCAAACTCTAATAAACTGGCGATGTTACGGAACACCTAAACAAGTTACACCCAATAATTCTCGCAGTATATTTGATTTATTGTAATAACTATACACACAACTTCGGTAGCAAAACAAAAACTAGGAAAACAAAGCGGCTCCCTTGAGCTTTACTGTAGTCGAATAAAATAAATATATCTCAGGACAGAATCAATTATGGAGAAAACATTTGAGAAGCCGTGTCTGCATTTATGTGTCGCATTTCAGCAATGAAAAAGCTTTCTAACATTACAATGAGAGCCATTTTATATTTCCTGATGTAATAAATCAAATCTCGTTGGCGTAGTGACGTCCCGCTCCAATCTCGAAGCCAATACTGGATGGATTTAATTCCGTGTTTCATAGATGGGAAAAAGAACGTTCATCGTACTTAATTTAGAAAATTTAGGTTTGATTGCTAGATTGGCTTAGGGGACGGAAGCGCGACTGACGAGCTAGGGTGAGTCGAGAAAATTGTTTCAGTCCGTAGCTCTGTCAGAACAGTTCTTTAATTTGGCCGTTCTTCTTCTTCTTTTCGAGTCGATGACTTAATTTTGTCCGACCAGTACCTAGCAACCTGGATAGCTCAAATGTTTTTCCGTTCAGTCAGTACATCATCCCATTACATACTAAGTTTCCTCCGTGTCTCGGAAGGCACATTAAACCGTTAACCTCAGACTACCAGCTGTCAATTATAGATCTTTGACAGTCGTTACAGGTAGTGACACAACAGTCTGACAACCAGTTTTACCAAGAGATATCGTTTTACCTAATTTACCTATGACTAACTGGGTTGTGGAGGTCAGATATCATGAAGTTGCTCCATGTAAAATAGTAGTACTCAGCTGCATCCGGTTAGATGCGGAAGCCGGCCCCGAGTCCCGACATAGTTGTTTAGGCAAATGATGATGAGTCAGCGCATCATCTTAGCTGAAAGATTATGTTTATTGAACGAGGATGGACCATCCGTACATTTTGGTCCTCAGTTTATCATTTATGCAAACATCACAAGAGCCAAACATCCTTCCTATACAACTTCTAAACTTTGTTTGCGTAGTCAGTAAGTTCATTGCACCATGAAAACTTGGATTGGTTTTAAGTTCACATAAGTAGTTTCATACCTCCGTGTAGTAAGGCGAAACGTGTTTTAATTCGAAATAGAGTAGCAAGTTGTGAAGTCAACTGGGAGTAACTACCCGCTCGGGTTGTACCCACAGGGAGAATGGGTAGTAGGTACGGGTTGTACGGACGTGCAAGTCGACGACTTTCAACCCTGCACAATACATTACAGTTGCACGTGGCTTCAAGCACTTGTCGCAATGAGTGTACCAAGAGACTGTTCTGTATAAAAGTATATGAACGGTTGGGTCATCTAACATCTGGGATTTGTGAGACTACTCTTGTGGGTGGGCGTAGAAACTGTTAAATTTAATTTTAATAATATTTACGAATTAACTATTATTATATTACCATAAATGATAAAATATAAAAAGGATAAAAATCATCACCAGTTTCCTACTATTGTCTCATATTACTTGGGTCGCCACACTGCGTTTATTATCTTCTACTCGCCCTTGTCAGCCGTCACGCAACGCCAAAAATATTAAATTGAGATTCAAAAGTGGGTCCAACGAAAATAAAACAGTTTACATAATAATATACCTAATAAATACTAATCATTAGCTGATTATAATTGCTCAGTAGCGGTAACGGAGTCTCGAGCTGGGTTTATGCCCGGTTTATGACAATAGACACAAAATAAAGATAAGTGGCGCAATGTGGGTGAACTATTAGGTACACCTACACCTTACACCTTAGGCCTTACCCTTCAGGGATTACAGGCATGATGTTATGTTATAATTCATCATCAGCCTATAATGTTCCCACTACAGGGACTCAGGCCTCCTCTCTAGGAGAGGGATGGGCTAAAATCCACCACGCGGGCCCAGTGCGGATTGGTAGATGTCACATATCTTCGAATTTTTTGGTTCTAAGATATGCCGGTTTCCTCACGATGTTTTCCTTCACCGTTTTGAGAACAGTGGTGATGAAATAAATTACACAAAGTAATATGCCTGACGGGGTTCGAACCCACGACTCACTGTTCGTAAGTCGGGGGTTCGTAAGTGTTATAATTATTAAATCTCATTCCGTTCATTTACAACGAGAATCTACAAACAACTGTTTCCTCCTAATTCGACCACACCATTACCATTTTGGCAACACCCTTTACAAAAACAAGCCACGATCGTATTTCAGTAATAATACGTTAGGTTCAACATTATCCCTATAATCCCCAACAGGATAGACCAAAGGACGGGCAGAGATGTTCTAATTGAATGTAAATCTCCGTGGTCGCAGCCTGACCTCGGGGTGCCGCCCCTGTACTTCATATCATACAAGATAGATGGCGCTATCTGTCCGTCTTAACACGTTCGCCTTATCTGTTTTAAAGCCAAATTTTCTAACGACACGAAACCTTAACATTTTGTTAAAAATATTTTTGTAGTAAGCATAGATTGTTTGATTGTCATCATAGAATTTTCAGGATTTTTTGTGGACTCTTAAATAATAGTCGTTATTTTATGATCATTTTTATTTGACTTATCGTCATGTTAAATAGACATTCATCATCATCATCAGCTTATATATAATGTTCCCACTTCAGGGACTCAGGCCTCCTCTCTAGGAGAGGGTATGAACTATAATCCACCACGCGGGCCCAGTGCGGGTTGCTTCACCGTTTTTAGAGAAATGGACACTGTTTATAATAAATAGAGGAACTTGTTATAAGAGGTAAAATGCAAACATGGGTGATTGTTGTCAGTCGTACTTGTCAACGGTGTTCTAACTGCTATTGAGCATAATAAAAGTCTCACGGTCTCACTCTCACTGCCCGACATTGTTTGTAAAACTAGGTTGAAACCTATTGCTTCCCTTTATTGTATTTGTTTGTAAATTGAATGAAGTTCTTGAATGTTTAACGAAAATATAACTGTGTAGTTTTTTAGTAATACCTAGTTAGATAACCAGGCATTACTACCAAAGCACAAATCGGGAATTGCCTATGGCCAGCATTGGACCAATTATTTTGTTTACTATACCATCAAAACAAAAGATTGCCGCCCGGTTGCTTGTAACCGCAAAACAAAAAAAAAACTTGTGCTTTCTACGGAACTAAACATGGTAATAGATTATATACTTTGAAATTTTAAATTATTTTTAATCCTGTAAAGACAAAAGTCTCCCGCGGGATAGACAAAATACCTCATTCCTAAAAAGGTTAAATGGATTATCTCGAAAAACTTAAGATTCCCTCGTAGAATAGGATGTCTCTAATCGGAAAATAGTTTTAATGTCTCGTGCCCTTCGCTTGTGACTACAAGTTAACTAAGTTAACAGTTTCTTTCTAGAATTACGATCTAAAATGTTAGCCAATCAATGAGTCTTTGGTCAACTGGACCCGCTTGTAACTGGACCCACAATAAAACTATGAAAAAAAAGCAGTTTAAAATGTGTTTTGTTCGACTGATCTCGTGGGTTCACTTCGAGTGGGTCCAGTTGACCAAAGACTCCAATTTTGTGTTCCTGACTTCAATGTAGGTAGGTTAATATATGTTTGAAAATAAAATTGCTTTGGAATGGAATCTAGTTCCCAGACCTTGAAAGATTGTCACAAAGATCATTGTATTCTTTCTTATTTTATTTTTCCTTTGCCGGAAAGCATTTCCTGTGGAATACAATAGTTACTAGATATTGTTTCAATCGTACAAGAAGTACAATAATAATTGTGATTTCTATAACGATCACTTGTGGACCAGGGAACAGGAGTAGGTCAGTGGTAATTAACAGCCGCGACTTAAAAGTCTTTCGGCCGTGGATTCGAACCCACGTAGGCGCTTTACTTTGTCTAATTTATTTCTTCACTACTGCTCTGAAAACAGTGAAAAGCAGGTATGACATTTATATATGTGAGGAAACGTGTAGGTACAACAGAACGGACCAATCCAAGCTATTGCACAGTCAAAAGACACATATTTACAATAAGGAATGATAAATCTTTAAACGAAACATTATGATGTGCCCGTGCGGTGAACTATCATAGAGCCTACCTAACAACCAATGTCCCAGCAGTTGGGAGGATCGATGGACGAAATCTTTGTCAGTTAAAAAAAAAACTAAAGTATTAATATTCTTGTCATTCGGTTTACTTTAATATACTGATAGTTACCTTAAAAACAAGAATACCCCTTGTCTTTGAGTGTACGTAAAATCTGTCACAAAAATCTCGAGAATTTTATTCGTTTGCAAGAAAACGGTCGACACAGCGTTTTTCCGCTGAAAGGAAATGGCGGAAAATTCACTGCTTTTCCCCTGTTCCACCTGTACTTACCAAACTAGTACTGTAGTCTATACTTACACACATATTTTATGTAGGTAAGCTTTACTTCGTTAAATTAAATGAGTGAAAAGGTGGTTTACCTAGCTAAAGTAAACCCAACATTTCTTTCTAATTTCCTACGTTATTTATACTGAGAAAGAAGAAACAAAATGTCTCGTTCGTCGCCTTTGTGCGTAATTAGTGTACAGCCACAACTGCTACAGCTGCCTCCCACGCACAACGGCGCGGTTTTATAACGTCACTTGCGACAGTGGCTTCACCCTTATTGCGTGGAAAACCTGCAACACAACGGCTGTTGTAATAAATCTTTTGGACGAATAAGTCTCAGCATATTTGCGGTTAAAACTTCGCATCGCGTGCGTTGTTTTTTTCCGTTTACGGAGAGGCGACATATGCAGCGACTTGCGTTATCACACTCGCAAACACAAACATAATTATGACACCGAACGACGGCTATACGAGGCGCATGTGACGCCTGCTCCGTCGTGGGTTTCTTTACGTTTCACACGCCGACGCTTCTCCATGAACGGAGTATGGGAGGAAACCAGCTGGCCTCAAAGCCGCGTGCGTCGTTGCGATGTCATCACCGCAAGTAATGCTGCATTAAATTGCTTCTCCGTAAATGCTCTCATACGTCTTTTTTAAGTCACTTAACTAAAAGGTACTGCGACCCGCACCGCACACTGCGTCAACGGAAATGAGCCTTAAGTGCATGTGGAATACTGTAGCACCATGCGTAGCTGTAGTGGCGTATCGTAGCAAGCGTAGTCCATCCGCTGAAATGCTCATTCCATTACATAATTCGATAATTTCGAATTATCTGGGCATCCGATTAATAATTAATGAAAGTAAGTCGTTTCATTATTCAGCTGTAATTTATTCAATTTAAATAAATACAAGCTTATGATTTGCGAACAGTTATGTCCCGGGAGTCACTGTTCAGCATTGATTTAATGCTGTTATTGATATATATAAATGTTTTTTTCGCATAGTAATTGCATATTTATGTACATAGTGTTACTAGAAACCGTGTTGGAATCAAATGAATGATAGTGTTTACGTGTTTAGTTTAATCCAGGGCAGAGTTAGTGAACGTGACCGAGTAATGTATGTGGCTACACGTATTTATACGTCTAAGATCTATTAAAACTTAGGCAACGAAGTGCAAGCTCGTGTTCGGTTAGTCAAATGTATAATAGGGAACTAAATAACTGTTTGTTTTAGTTGCCAGTTTGTCTAATTTCTAGTACCTATAATAAAGGAAGACTGAATAAAATAAACAAGCACAGATCTGTATCTAACTGCCTGTGCTTTAGCCTTTGCTTTTGAGGCCAAACTGCGCATATCTTTACGATTACCTCTGTGATTTTATAAATCTTCAACCACTCTCCTCCACCCCTTTAAATAAAGCCGCAACTCAAAAGATTTACAATACATCCGCCGCCATCGATCAAAAAACGAATGAATACTTCGCTGACGTAAGACGTTGCCTTCTTCGCTAAAAACTTGTAAGTTTAAGAAGTTCTTAACGGCAAACTTGTGGAACGTTTTTTCCGCCGTGATCGAAGGCAGCGGCCGGGACTGCATCACGTGTTGGCGGGATTAAGCCTGCAGAGCCCAGCAGGGAGGCTGGGAAGCCATTAATTTTGTTCAGCGCCTTACAAGTTACAGCGGACGCTAAGCCTCCGCCCCACTTTGACTGCATTACAAAAAGAATATTATGAAGTGTCTGCACAACGAGGCCGGATTACAATGAGTTGCCTTGAGCCTCGCCTCATGTTGCTCCCTTTGCTGAAGATTTTAGTCTTTTAAGTTCTTTGTCTCGTTATTTTGAACAGACCGAGTTAATAGATTACCTTTTAGCTTATTACGATATTTCTTGGAAAGCAGCAAAAAGTTCTGATGGTGAGCGCTTTGCGGTTTACCGGCTTAGAGATTTGTTCTTTGAATTATATTTCGAAGTAAGGTAACTATTCTCTGTTTGGAATCTAATTGGCTTTTGTATTTTGACCAAGCTGGCTTGCTTTCAATCTTATTTTCTGAAGGTGACTTTTGTACACAAGGAAAACGTAACAGTTTATTTTAAAACCCAATAAATAACTTTAAAGTCGGTTTAAAAAAAAAGTATGTGTAGTGCTATTTAGCCACCTCTTTATATTCGCTATCTGTGGTCACACTGTCCGCAGGCACGTGAGTGCACGCATTGGGCACGTTACTCGTCCGTAGGAATTTAATTTTTCCCCTCGGATTCCTGACCGAGCCCGCGGAGTCACGACGTATTCAATTTACTGCTAGCAACTGCTAACACATGAATACAGATTTCTTGTCCGAAGATATTCAATAGTGCGGTATTCAATATTCAATAGTAGTTTAGTAGGTGTGGTGCTCACTATATCTACAATTGTTTGAACTGGTAGAACTGAAAATAGGAAAACAGGTGATGGTTGGAGCACAAGTTCTAGAAAAGCACGAATGGCGGTTTTATGACGTCACACTCTTTTACATTGTTGACTTTTCTGTGTATGGTGGTAGCAATTCCGAAAGCTACAACACTGTACGTATTATAAAAGACTCACAATTAGAACTTAGAACATCAAATCAATATTTTTTGTAATTCTAAATTCAACACAGCAATTTTAGTAATAAACTAGCTGAACCCGCGCATGCGTTGCAATGCGTTTTTCCTACCTACCTATCTACTACCCTACCTACTACCCTACCTACTACCCTACCTACTACCCTACCTACTACCCTACCTACTACCCTACCTACTACCCTACCTACTACCCTACCTACTACCCTACCTACTACCCTACCTACTACCCTACCTACTACCCTACCTACTACCCTACCTACTACCCTACCTACTACCCTACCTACTACCCTACCTACTACCCTACCTACTACCCTACCTATACTACCCTACCTACTACCCTACCTACTACCCTACCTACTACCCTACCTACTACCCTACCTACTACCCTGCCTACTACCCTACCTACTACCCTACCTACTACCCTACCTACTACCCTACCTACTACCCTACCTACTACCCTACCTACTACCCTACCTACTACCCTACCTACTACCCTACCTACTACCCTACCTACTACCCTACCTACTACCCTACCAACCTACCTACTAACCTATCTAAAAAAAAAAAAAAAAAGTATCTTATGTCCTTCTCCTGGTTCTTAGCTACCTCCCTACCAATTTTCAGCTAAATCCGTCCAGCCGTTCTTGAGTTATAAATGGAGTAACTAACACGACTTTCTTTTATATATATAGATTTTGTAATACTTAGGCTTAGCTCACTCTACTTGTATTTTACTAAACAATATTAATTCATCCCTAGGCATTATAATAGTTTAAACACCATTCTGCTTTTAAATGTCCAATAGTTCGCGATTTTCGAAATCAATAGCAATTGATAGCTTCATTTGGGAGTGGAATCACCGCGTGTAATCCGAGTTGCGTTAAACCGCAATGTGCCGAATTTTAACTATTGAAATGTCTGATAATACCTCACTATGTTCAAACTAAATGCTGTTCCATATTTCGAGAATAGTTACTATTACCAGGCCGTTGTTCTGTTAAACGGACATACTTTTGACTGTAATGTTTGTGAATATCCAGCAGTGGCTCGGACAAAGTCAAGTATGTATGAGTTTTACTCTGGTCGTATTTCAGGATTGTCGTATGTACATACTTTTGCAAAGCCGAGCTCTGAATCGTAGGTAAAGATCCCAGTTGTTGTTTATGTGAAACAATCATCATCGTCAGCCTATAATGTTCCCACTGCAGGGACTCAGGCCTCCTCTCTAGGAGAGGGATGGGCTATAATCTACCACGCGGGCCCAGTGCGGATTGGTAGATGTCACATGTCTTCGAATTTTTTGGTTCTAAGACATGCCGGTTTCCTCACGATGTTTTCCTTCACCGTTTTGAGAGCAGCGGTGATGAAATAAATTACACAAAGTAATGCGCCTGCCTGGCTTCGAACCCACGAATCTACTGTTCGTAAGTCGGGGCCGACAAAACTGGGCCACCGCTGTTCTAAACAATACCTACATTTAATAAGTAAATTTTTGTTTAAGCCGTTTGAGGGTCGTAACATGGTCGTATAACAGTCGGGTCATGGGGCTGAAGTGCGCATCTCCTTTTTTAGGGAAATTTCTCGCCGACTGGTTGATAATTCGCGGGACCAAAGGATTGGGTTATTCTTTGGCCAAAAGAATTGCATTGCCAGCCCACGTTTCTTTGCTAGTCTTCTAGGCACATTTCCGGATGACAGCAATATGTGTTTATTTAGTTAGTTCGTTTCATCATCATCATCAACAGCCTATTAATGTTCCCACTGCTAGGACACAGGCCTCCTCTCTTAGAGAGGGAATGGGCTATAATCTACCTTTTTGTAAATATTTAGTTAATTAATTATTCTGAAAGTTAAATGGTGTTTTAGTTCTAGCTTTTCTTGTAAATAAGTTTAGGTACAAGCAAGATACTGTCTGTAATACCTCATTTCCTAATTCAATCCCACGCGGTTAGTTACAGCCCGCCCCTTACTATAACTTTGTTATTCCAACGTTTTAGCTCAAACCCAACTCAACGGGAGCTGAAATGTGAAGTTTCATTTAAACTTAATTCCTTACTACGTGTTTCAAGTGTGGGTGGAAACGGAATCCTGATCTTGAACAAAATTGCTGCTTAAGCAATTTTGTAGTGCTACGGATTATCTTCAAGCAGTCGAGTTAAGCGCAAACATGACGATTCGAACCGACTGAAGTCCGAAACTAAATCCTTTCGGAACTTGCACCTACTTGCATGATACGAGCTGTGAAACATTCTTAGCTCAATATCTTTTAAAGAAAATATATTTTTCCCGTTACAGCTCTAGACTGCAAAGGAAACATCTTAGCATTATTTTGTTTCGAAAATGTAACACCAGTGAAAAGCAGAGGAATTTTCATTTTGTTTCGTATTTATTTAGGACCTTTTATTGAATGCTTATACAGCTTCGTTCATGTGGTAATGTTGTTTTTTCTTTCAGTTATAACAAGAATTTTATTGACTAGCGTCCAAAACCCGTTACGTAGGTACTGGGTAATAGATATTATCATCGGCACGATTCTTGAGCGCTGACGCAAAAGTGAGTTATTGGGTCCCTTTAGTGGTATGAAGTGAGACGCGGGGCGGGGAAAGTGCAGTGATTGGCCCGTAGCGCATCGCGTCATAGCCGTCACTCGGTATTTGTTCTTTACTCCTGCTGCACTTACCTCACGACCAATAAATAATAAACGGGTGTGTGTTTTATAAATAATAAACGGGTGTGTGTTTTATTTGTCATAAAGTGTCTTCCGCCGAGCGCTCAAGAACCGTGCCGGTAATTATACCATACTCCTTAGTAAGACTGGTTGGTCAGACCACAGAACATAAAGACGTTGGGGGCCACTGACTCATCATCATCATCATCATACAAATGAGACCCGGGACCGTAGGTACTTTATGTTCTTTCTAGATCACGTAGGAAACTTGGTATGTTGGTTGGTTAGTCACCCATTAACGAACCCTACTTGGCAAGTGCGGGTTCACCTGAAGATCGACACGTGTGGCTGTTACTATTTAGCCTCCTTCCAAGTTCTTCTGAAATTCAAAACTACCTTTCTCACCACCAAAAGTAACTGTAATGGCCTACTGGAAATAGAAGCCTTTAGTTTAAGTCAAATATAGACCTAAATTCAAATCCAAAACGAAACTTATATAATATAATCAAAACGCATGATAGGTAGCCCTTAGGTAGACCGGTTAAGTTATCACTAATCAAGCAAACCAGAGTCGTTACCCCACTTTGCCTCATTTAAAGTCCAAACTAACTAATAGAACAATAGCTTACTATCCGAAACTCTGAATAATGTTTCGTCAGTAACATTCATATTATTTAAGGGTCGTTAACGGCTTTACTCAAGTACGTTTTATCGGGATTGCCACACCAGCTTCGAATTTGATATAACCGAAACATTTCTGAATAAAATATTTAATAGTTTATCACAGTACAAATTTCATAAAATAAAATAACTGTTTAATAATGTGGTTAAAGTAAAGTAGCTTGATGTGTGTGTCTGTGTGTCTGCGTTGTTCTTCTAAACAGCACAACGGATTTTTATGCAATTTTCACAATCTTAGAGAATTAATTTACAACATAAAGAAATATTAATGGTGACATAATAATATAATAAAATCCTTTCGAAGCAGAAGTGAATTGCTAGTATAAATAAATATTTATTACCACAAAATTAAACCCAATAGATGGTCGATGGTAATAGGCTCGCCCCCTATTGCATGGAACTTAAACATAACAGTCAAAATATGGGTGTACTATTACGCACACCTCTAGCTAACCCTTCGGTGATTACAGGCGTGATGTTATGTTATGTTGTCATTAAACCCAATATACGACACAGACAATCTATTGCCAGCAATATCACATGAAGTATCGCAAAAAAACACGTCAAAGGACAACGATTGATATTGCATTCATCAGAGATTATAGTTACATTTGTATTGGTAGGGCTTTTAAAGCAATCTGTGCAAATCAGCAATGAAATGGTAGATTTTTTTCTTTTTTCCCAGCTCCTAAAAACTGTAGCCTGGTACTGTTGGAAATATATAAATGCAAAAAAAGTTTTTCAAATCCGAAGATTAGCGTGTTCAGACAAGTACCCCACATGTTTTGATTCCCTTGTGGAATTGCAAAATATGTGACATTTAACTGTCGTTTCTTTTGATCGCGTTGACTTACAAGATTGATTTAACACAGAAGAAAGGACTCGTAGACCTGAGTATAATGATATAAATTTCAACTTCATACCTTTACGCATTTTTGAGAAAAAGGGTCATGACAGACAGACAGGTAGAGCCAACAAAGCGATTTAATAAGGGTTCTTTTTTCCTTTGAGGAACGGAACCCTAGAAATAAGCAAACTCTTTAGCTTTACATTATAAGTAGGTATATATAAGGTCCCATTAAAATAGGTGGACAATTTTTTATAGATCATTCAGACCACCAAAATAAAGACAATGGTACAAAAAGAAAACAAGAAAAACGCATTAGATACTTACAAGAAAATAAAACAGCTAACGAAAATACACAAAAAATGTTGGTTACCCAACAGTTTAGGTGAAAATAAAATCACTGTATTTAGTGTTTTTTTTACTAGGATATCTTTGGTTAGATGTACTGAATGCTGTGTTAAAAGTCCACCTATTTTAATGGGACCTTATATAGTTGTACGAGCCAATAATGCTCACACTGCAAAAGTACGTTTATGCGCACGTAATGAATTACGCTACACGTACTTTATTAATTATATTCTAATTTAGAGTCAGTCGTCACTAAAACTTAGCCACAGGCGGGTCGATCAATAATAACATTGCATCAAGTGCGGCTCAGACAACCAAGCAAAAGTAACTTGTAATACATAATTAAACTATTGAACATAGCAGTGGTTTGGTGTGAACTATCTTCCTACAACAACTACCGGGGTATCCAGTCAACGACGAGATATAACCCCAACAATAGTACCTAGAATACTCAAGTTGATACTGTGACATCACCACCGTTTTCAGTTTGTACCTTTGCCTATAATGTAGGAATAAGTTGATTGCATCGTTTTCAGCATAAGGTTATTTAAACTCCCATCGGGGCTGCGAGTTGTTCGAAAGAGATACTACGGCCTCGGCACAAAGGCCAAAAAGGAACATGGATGACTTTTAGTCAGTAGAAGTCTGACACTCCCTACCGCTCTGCCCAGAGCGGGAGGACCCATTTAATGATTTCGCAAGCGACAGAAAAAAGGTTATTTAAACTGTTGTTTTGATTTCTGCGATCCTACAGGCATATAGACACACACATGTAAATAGACCTTGTATTTTAAGACAAAGCGTGCCTGATCCTGATGATTGAAACTTGATTCAATCATGTCGGGAAGCTGTACTGATTTCCGATTAGATCTTATTTCCCTTATCATATAAACGTTAACGTCATGAACCTTTCATTCAACTGACACATATCGAGCCTTCTTTCTGTGAGATTTCATGAGCAACAACATAACTTGTTACAGCCACACAACACTCGAAACATCAAACAAAACACATGAGTGATTTGGCAAACAATTGAATGGGCATTTTTTGTTTGTTTATTCTATTATATTACCATATTGTCCTAACTCACTTACATTCTTTTACCGTATTATTTTGTAGGTTAATTAACGTTTTTTTGGTGAAGTCTATAAAACGTGCATAACCTTGATGAATCTAATCGTTGTCAGCGCCAAATATAAAAGGAAAACCAAATATAAAAATTGTAAATTATTATTCAAAGCCAGAGTGAAATATCTCGAAATCTTCGGTCCCCGGCGAAAATAAAACACGTAGATAAGCATTTAACATGAAAAAGATTCTTAACTTTTTATACATTTTTCGAGAAGAACGAGATGTAGCCATAACAACAATCTACCGTTCGCATCAGGCTGTAAATAGAACGGGCAACCGAGAGGTTGGGACAAAAAGTTGAGTGGTCAGATTCTGTGGTCACAACGAGTGGGCCGATTTTTGTACATTTAAAATAAATAATTATGGTAGTCACCGGAAGAGATGGCTGTGCAATCAGCTTAAACACTAGGTACGTACTAATCAACATTAGACAGCCATTCAAAATGTAGTGCGTATGTAATGAAATCACGCCTGCGTGTGTTTTGTCGTTCTCAACATAATATTATTATACTACATTTGTAATATGCCTGTAATCCCACTGGCATGGTGTTATATTATATTACACCATGCCAGTAATCCCTAAAGAGTTATGCAGAATTAAACCTAATACTACACTCACATTTCGCCACTTATGTTTAAGTCCCATGTAATAGGGGGCGAGCCTATTGCCATCAAACTGGCACATCGTTCTCTTCCTCAAACAAAATTTAATCTCACAATGGGGCCATACCTACGTATAAACTAGCTATTTAATCTGGTATGGGCAGTAACCGATATATGGCTAGTACCTACTATGAGAGCGTACGTTAATGACCAGATATATTCTTGTCAGTTAACGGTCTTATCGGAATCGACGTCCCATCCATTATGATCCAAGTGCGGGCCCTGAGATCTGTCAGCAATTTGACGCAGCCACGAGAAATTAGGTTATGCAAATTGGATGGTTATTGAGCCGCCCCGCTTTGTCATTCAAGAAATGTCAAAGATAACACTGTTATAGTCGTCGAGATAAACCGATTGGAAAAAAAACAATAATGTTGCAGATTTCTACTTAGCTTTCTCATGTTGCATCACAAAATATGTGTTTGAGTAAAAATAATGTTTTGTCGATCGAATAGCACTATATTCAAGTCACAGAAATATCACTATCACTATCACTACATAGTATAAAACAAAGTCGTTTCCCGCTGTATGTCCCTAGTATGCTTAGATCTTTAAAACTACGCAACGGACTTTGATGCGGGTTTTTTTTTAATAGATAGAGTGATTCAAGAGGAAGGTTTTAATATCTTTTTTCCACCCGTGCGAAGCCGGGGCGGGTCACTAGTGAGCAATAATATGCTTAACTTTTTGGCCATTTGTTTTATCTCTGCACCTATTAAGTAGGTAACCACCACAAATAGTCAATTTACTTTGAAAAGAAGTCAATACCCGCGATAGGGTTTAAGATATATTTCATGAATTTAAGTGAAACCTTAACGTGACATAGGAGTACCTATTACTGCGGTGCCATTGTCATAAATGTCTACTTAACTAGAGTGGCTTGCAAGGTAAAAGTAGGAAATGCTGTTATTATCGATAAAGTAACTTTATTCTCAAAGCTCTGTTATCAGGTATTTTAAATTCCGACCGAGGGGAGAGCTACGATACTTATTGTGTTCAGGGTGCAATGAAGAAAGTTTTCCCCTTGAAAGGGTTGTAAAGCCTCTTTTAAGTAAGAAAACTTGTGGTTTACGAGACGATTCGTTGCGTGGTATTATGCCAGCTCATAGGTATTAGGTAGATGTCAAAACAACATAACATCATGACCAGTGAACCCTGATGGGTTAGGCAGATGTGTACCTAATAGCACACACACATTTCACCAGTGATGTGTAAGTCCTATGTTATAGAGGGTGACCCTTTTTAACAAGCCCGCCACACTATTCCCAAGCCACTGTAACTCCTGTTAGCCAGAATCAACAGTGGCGACCACAAGAAAAGCGCCGAGACAATGAAGCTCGACGAAGTCCCAGAGAAGCGATATTATGTTAAATAGTGTACAGGTTACATCCGGAGTTATTTACTATACGGACCTTGTAGATACTAGAACAAATTTCCGTGCGTTCAAGCATTTTTGTCATAGGTACCTATTATTGGAATCAAATATAACAGCTCACAACTTAGGACCCAGTAATATTAATGACAATAATATCCGTGGTGCTAGGCAACTGGGCTTATCCCAGTTGTATACGTCCCTGTGTGCCTATTGGCCTTGTTCTGTTCTGTCTCCTGCTGATATGGAGGGAAGTGGAAATTATGTTTTTTCCTACTCCTCCGCTATTCTTTTCTGATTAATTTCGTTGCGGGATCCAAGACAGAGGGTGAGCCTGTTGCCCTTAACGCGGCCAAAATCCAGGCTCCGTGGCTGCTACTAAGATTTTCCTAATGGAAAAACTGAATAGCAATCTGCTCGACCCGGGGATTGAACCTAAGAACTCATGCTCAGCAGTTGCGATTGCATGCACTAGACTAATGAGGCATTTCGAGGTAGACGTCTTAGGAAGATATTTACTAAAAAATCTTACCTAATAAGTAACTGATTTCCAAACTTTTGTGTAACAACCTTGAAAGTTCGAGTATTTAGAAAGCATAGTCCAAGTTTTTAACTAAATCCCATAGTAATAATTATTAAAGTCTGAAACACAGACTTTGGGAAGAAAAGCCAAATTAAATAAACAAAAGCTGTTTTCAGAGAACAGTGCTTGATAAATTAATTAACGCCTAGTTTTAAGTAAAGAGTTAACAGTTACGAGTATTTTAGCTATAAAGTAAAACGCAGGAGTTTCAGAAAAAAAGGTGTAGTGTGGTGTGAACAATATTATACAGCTCTTCAACTAGTAAAAGAATTGTTGACAAAATAAATAAAAAACTGATTATTTTTCAATGCTCCGGCTTTTACTTAGTATTTTTCTAACTTCGTAATGGTGACCCTACTCGGAGTTAAACTCAGATTATTTGCAAGCACCGCGCAACTGTACCAACAACACTAATTAAATCAGCTTGCGTCTGTGAGAACTTCACTATTGTGAGGAAAGGTAGGGCCACGTAAATAAAGAAACATCTTCGAGTGAGTAAACATTCGTAAGTGGAAGTACTTTTCCAATTACGGAAAGGGGTGAATGAAATGTAATTAACAAAGGCTAGTTTTAATTTGTTTGATATTTTTCATTAATCTCATCATCACCATCATTTCAGCCGAAAGACGTCCACTGCTGGACATAGGCCTCCCCTAAGTGTCGCCACATAGACCGGTCCCGTGTGTCTCGAATCTAGCGGATTCCCGCAACCTTACCTTTCCCGGTCCTTGTAGTGAATGTTTTAAATGTAGAACCAGCATCAAAATTGTACACCTAATACAAACGTCTTACAGAATGCAATCAAATGAAAGGTTTAAGTCTTGAACAAATAAATATTGTTTATTGTTTGTAACCCGAATGATCACTCTTCCTAAAATTTTTCATCCTAAAGTTTTTATTCATACTATTTGTAGTGCTACCGGCGATGTTCATAACACTCATGTTTCCGAAAATTGTAATTCTTGATATCATTATTGTAAATATATTTAAACTCCTACTGTTAAAAATTGTACACCTTATAGGTATGTTGCAGCGATCCAATATATTGTAATCATAAGACCTAATATTTCACCTGTGACAAACAATAAATGAATTTGAATTTGAATTTTTCACCAGTAACTTGTTTTCCATTCATCTGTAAGAAGAATTTTACATCCATCAGGTTCACCGAAAAACGGCTTAAAATTTGCTTAAAGATTTTCCTTGTTAAAACGAAAATATACTTTTCTTTTTCACCTCTTCCTAACCCTTCGGGAATATCAGGCGTGATATTATGACATAAACTACTTTATAGCAAAAGGTTTAGTATTAAAGGGTCGAAGAGAAAAAGTAATCGTATTAAAACGTACAACAAATAATAAAAGCAAGAAAGAGGCGGTTGAAGTGTATTCTTATTTATACGTATGTAAGTTTACCTCTTCGTGACTCCACGGTGAGATATAAAAGGAAGTGCCCTTAAATTGTTTGTTGGTACCCACGCACACGAACTGCTGAACGGGTTTTGATGACTGTGTTTTCCTTAATATTCTGTGAGTGTTACGTATGGTGGAAATCTCTGTAAAAAAAGATTTGCGAAGTCATTTCATAGTCAATCTGTTTCATCATTTCCGGTTATATTGCATGTTTTTGTGCCATACCACAAACATAATGTTCTATGAACAGATTACACAGCCTAAAACATCAAATTGTTCATTCGAACCTCTCAATCTTTTGTGTTTCTAACCAATTTTCTTCTGTTATTTGCTCTTACCCTCACCAAGAGCAAGGTAAAGACAAATTAAAACTATTCGCAAAGTACATCAGCAAATTTTCCTGTTTGGTTAATGGTGAAGTTCTAAGAATATATTTGCGGGTCCTTCTTTGATTGCGGATATTTATACGAACACTTACTATTATTTACGGTGTCAGGGAGCGCCATGTATCACGCGAGGACCTCAGAGACATAAAGGCGTGTCCCCAATACTCGCAGCCTCAAGCATTCGTTAACAACGAGTAAGCACCTCGTATAAGAGAGGATAGAAATGTTATGAAGTAATATCTTCCGTTTTTGTGTCATATGTGCTACGTGTACAGTTTGTGAGCACTTGATGTGTATGGCTTTTATACGAGTAAGTACCTATAATCTTGTGTGCAGTTGATTGCTTATGTGATGGCGTCGTTTTTCGTAGGAATATTATTGCATTGTTCAGGACTGCATCGTTGTTCTAGTGGTTGCAAGCGCGAAAGCTGAGGATGAAGTCCTGTTTTCGACTCCCAGATGTATGAGTGTTATTGGGTTTTTGCAGCAAGCAGTAGCAGCCTCGGAATCTGATTTTGTAACCTGGCAATAGGCAATAGGCTCGCCCCCTATTACATATGGCTTTGACATTTCGCAAACATGCATGGGGTGTACTATTTGACGCACCTCTGTCTAAACCTACTGCGATTACAGGCGTGATGTTATGTTAAGTCACTCAGAAAAGGCATCAAATTCACAGCATGTTAAACAAATGTAGCCTGTAGAGCTGTTTTTTGGCATTTTTTTCCCAGAACCTACATGCTCGTGAAAAGTCAACGTTACGGGTCAACAGCCCGAAACACCACCACATCACCTCCGAACAACATTTTTGCGGATGCATTGTCAACGCTGAAATAAAACATTATTCCTCTTTTATTTGTATTTATTTTCCGGGAACCGTTACAATGCTTGTGGTCACGGATTGACTGCCCTGCCTGCAGGCGTAGCAAAAAAGCTCAATGCATCGCAATGTGAACAATGTACCGAGTTATTTTTAATTCAATTCCATTTAAACAATACAATTGGCATCACCTGGTTCTCATTGATACCTAATGAACTTTGCCCGAGCTTACTAGACTACATTACAAATATTGCTAACAGTCAATTCATGGTCAATTCATATTTCCAGCTGTTAGAAGGTATTAAGAATACACTAAGCCTGATTCAGTTTTTAATCACAGGTCTTTCATGTAATTAACTGTGTGAAAAAATATAAACAAAATGCTTGTAGCTTTTTTAGCAATAAACAGTATTTCCAAATATAATTTTAAACTAGATTAACTTTCAGATCACTCAGATTCACTCAGCACTTTTTAAATCGGAAAATAACTTGAACGAAATGAGTTCGCAAAGCAAAAAAAAACACTTAAATGGTAAGCAAGTAACAGCTATCGTTTAGAGCCCTGACTGAACATTTTTTTCACAAATTATGGCTTAAAAGGCGGTAGTATTGAGAGTTAAATACATTTGAATTCCCTTTCGCTCAATTGAGGTTGCCAGTTGGTAGTAAGTGGTTCGAGACAAGTAGTCTGAGCATCACCGAATGTACTGTGTAAATTGTGGGCGAAGAGCCCTCGGCATCCGGTGGAAGCATCCACTTGACGGCACATAACATCATCCTTCATAGACAGATGCTCATAATTATAGCTGTCGTATCATTGTGTTTGTAATGAGCGATAACAACGACACTTGTGCTAGAACCGCTAATTTGACACGTCTCTTCTAGTTGGTGTAGTTGTTAAGGATCAATTTATGATGGTAGATGTTTTGGTGTACATTGAAATTATGGTTTTGTTTCGTATCTTTCATGATGTTCTTTGAACATACATACAAATCAATAAGAACACACACACTTTTTTTAAAGAATTATATAGGTATTAAATATCTATTACAATAATGTGTAAATATTAAATGAAGTTAAAAACATTATATTTAAAATACAAATTAAAAATACAAGCTTCAGCTATTAGTTTCTTTTCAGTCACTACGATCCCTTTATTAGAGTGTCAGTATTTCGAGAGAAGGATGGTACACTGTGTCGTACTTAAGTTCTCAGTCAAAGACGAGGAAATCACATCATTGTTTTTGTCAGAATATTAACTCGCGGACTAAGTTGTAAGTCGAACGCTAAATTGTTTAGTGCTGAGACAAATAACGGTGTCTAAGAGCGCTTAAGTCTTATTTAGTCTTCTAGGGGTGCCACAGCTCCATCCAATAAAAGGAAACGAATAGAGTTGAAAGTGTAAAAAGATATTTTTCGAAGTGACCACGTACGAGAATAATTTCGTTTTGAAGTGCATGGTGTAAAGCTCTAAGGTGTCTATTGTATCACCGAGTGGAAAAATAAGAACTAACGCGGCATTAAATAAAGTGCCAACTTCAAAGGACAGAGGGAAATATAAATGTGGAGAAAAAATGCTCGGCTTTATTTGCGTTGCTCGTATGTTAGAGTGAAATATTTGTCTATAAAGTAACCGGTCGAGCCGGCTGAATGCTAAGTGCTTCGCAAACGGGCACGCGTAAGCACAGATTGAAAAATATAATTCATAAAGCTGAAATATTGTTAAACTGGAATTTTTTGCAATTGAACTTTACCTGCGACTGCATCGTTGGTCTAGTGGACGAAGCGAGACTGCTGTGCATAGGTCCTAGGTTCGATTACCAGGTCGAACAATGGGTTATTCCATTTTTCCATCAGGAATTTCTCAGTAGCAGCCACGGATGTATTTGTGGCCGGCTGATGGCAATAGGCTTGCATGTAACTTAAATTTAACTGGTGAAATGTGGGTGGACAAATATAATTTATTATCAGATATCATCTTGGGTAACATAATATACATACTATTAACATTTGTGTTAGTTTATGCAACTTAAAACTATGTTAGTAGCAAATCACTGGGCACACCCCTGCCTAACCCTTCGGGGATTACAGGCGTGATGTTATGTTATGTAAACTTTACCTGTGGCGTTTCGTTTGTAATGAACGTTCGCCAAAACTCCTCTAAACGTGAAAATCAAATACCACGCTATACAAGAGTTTTACAAAGGTTCTATAATTGGAGTTTAATCGTTAAAATAAATGTGAAGTGAAGTGATGGCAGAGTAGTGCTCCAACTACCAACTACTTCCTAACGTTAAGTGTTTTATAATAGATTTTTCGTTTCGATGTGAACGTTTGTGAGGCGAAGTTTAAATGTTTTAAGTTCCATTATTAACGATCGGAATCGAATAAGAAATTAACGACGGTGGAGTGATAACGAGCTCAAGTCGCAGGTAATTAACGAGAGTTATAATATTTTAGTATCACAGTTAAAATGTTTAAGGATTTGCTGGAGAAGTCTGGTTCACGCGATAAAGGTCTCACCTTGGCGTAGTTAAATCATTTTCGTTTTCAGACTGTTTACAACAAATCACTGAGGACATTTTAAATTAGTATTTTGTAACCAACAACGTGCGTGTTTAACTAAATGTATGAACTTGGATGAGGCAAAAGGAGTATTTATGAATCGTTGGCTTTGTGTGATTTTTGCCTACCCCCTTGAGAAAAATGAGTGAGTAAATGTATGTATTTTCAATTATTATTCAAGTTATTTTTATTTTCCCAATTTAGGTTTGTGCTCAATTAATGTGACAATATAGCAACAATAGGTATAGGCTTTATAGCTCGCGAAATGTGGGTGTACACTTCTGCGTGATGTTTAACATTTTATTTTCATAACTTTCATTGTGCCCCACTGCAGGGCAAAGGCCGCCCCATTCTTCCTCCATATCTCTCTGTTCAGTGCAATTTCTGGCCACGCTTACCCCACGAACATGTTCAGATCGTCACACAACCTTCCTTTGCGCGTTGTGTTATGTAAATTAAAAACCGGTTTCCTGTTTTAATAAGCATAGTTCCGACTAAGTTTGAACTAATATTCATTCTCTGTTTGTTAATGACGTTTGTGAAAAGCCTTCAGTGGAGGTATTACTCGCAGCTCCAGTTCCTACTGAAAACAGACGCCTGCCTCTTGGAACTAAGTTCTCTTGTATGTACGACTTAATTATCAGGAGAGGTAACCATCAAATAAATACAGTCAGTAATAATAATGATAATAATAATATTCCACAACTATCACACAACGCCATCTAGTCCCAAGCTAAGCAGAGCTTGTGTTATGGGTACTAGACAACTGATAAACATACTTATATATTTCTAAATACATACATATTATAGATAAATTACACCAAACAGTACAGTAGTCAAACTTTGTGTTTGCTAGTTCGCCTGAGACTAAGCTCGTGGAAATTACCCCACAGGAACGTTTTAAATATAGCCCATGAAGCGCGGGAATAATGAAGCTTTGCATTAGCGAAAGAATTTTCGGAACTTGATCAGTAGTTCCGAAGATTAACCCTACATCCAAACTTACAAATTCCTCTTTATAGTGATATTACAGTGGTCATTCAAGTTTAAGTTACTAAAGCGGTCATTACAGACCAGGGGGTCTCAAATGGCCGCGTTAGCAGAATTTTAATTGGATAATAATATGAATCACGTTAACATTCTCAAAATAATCACAGACACATTTAATGTTATGAATTTGTAACTTTGTGACCATTTTACGAATTGTAATTGTCAAGCAGTGATTTTATTTTCTGTACACATCCCGTGTGATTCGTTGATCTGTGTTCGGAGTTACGTAACTCCGCACACTGATATGTAGAGGTTCACTGATTTGTTCAGGTAAAAACAAAAACAATTGACATCATGTGGCGATGCTCGTATGATGGCGATGTTATTCATAATTATTATTATCCTACTAGCTGTTCCCGGCATGCGTTGCAATGCTCTTTTTCCTACCCTACCTACCGACTACCCTACCTACCTACTACCGTACCTACTTACTACCCTACCTACCGACTACCCTACCTACCTACTACCGTACCTACTTACTACCCTACCTACCTACTACCCTACCTACCTACTACCGTACCTACTTACTACCCTACCTACCGACTACCCTACCTACCTACTACCGTACCTACTTACTACCCTACCTACCTACTACCCTACCTACCTACTACCGTACCTACTTACTACCCTACCTACCGACTACCCTACCTACCTACTACCGTACCTACTTACTACCCTACCTACCTACTACCCTACCTACCTACTACCCTACCTACCTACCTACTACCTACCCTACGTACCTACTACCCTACCTACCTACCCTACCTACCTACCTACCAATTTCTCACCGTTTAAACCTTCCCTGGGCTTCCACAAATATTTCAAGACCAAAATTAGCCTATTCGGTTCAGCCGTTCTGGAGTTTTAGCGAGACTAACGAACGGAAATTCATTTTTATTTATATAGATTATTATTCTACTAATGCAGAAAGCTAAGGTTAGCTGTCCTAGCAGCTCAAAATCAGAGCACCAGAGTACTTATGTAATTTTTTTTTAAACCATATCTGGAGGCCTAAGCTTTCTGCATTAGTACTTTGATTTTGAACTGTCCTAGTAGCTCAAAATTAAACTACTACGGTAAAGTGGATGTACTACGGTTTAGGTACACACATTACATCTATGGGATTTGTTACCTCAAAACAAATGAATTCTATTCTATTCTAATATTATTCTATACATGTTTTTTACTAATGTAGTTTAGAATTCCATAAGATTAAGAGATCATCAGCTTTCACTAGTTTTGTCATATTGTCAGTGGTTCAGTTCAAGTTTCTGGTTAATTTACGATGAGGACTGATTGTACAATCACGGATCATCTGTGATTGGTTTTTGTGATTTTTACTTATATTTTCATGCTCGCTTTTATATCAATTGGGCTGTCTACCGCACATATATTGTTACAAGACATGAAAATGTTGTTACTAAGTATCTTACTACTACTATAAATCTTGATTAGCATAGGCGAAAGTTTATGATGTTTGTTACTCTTTCACGAAAAAACTACCGAACGAGTTTTGATAAAACTTTACAGCTATTAAGTTTATCATAGGTTGTTAGATAATTATATTGTGGGAAAAAAACTGAATTGACGTGGGCAAAGTATCGGATGGAAGCTTGTATTTGTTTACTGTTCCACATAATGTCCAAATATTTAAGGTATTTTTATTTCTCTACGGATGGTCCTAACCTAAACTCTACCCTCTTTTTCAAAATTAAAATCAAAGCATTAATTTAAGTAGGCCAGTTACAGACACCTAAATAGTCGAAACAAATAGAAAATAAAAAGAAGCTACAGTCTCAGTCACAAGGCATAATAACTGTAATGTAAAGTAGCATTTCCTAGCGTAGATCTCTATGGAGAAGAACGGGCCAGAAATTCCATGGACACAACCTTCATTTGAGAAAATCCTAATGCAAAGCTTTAAGAAACCTAAAGCTTCTATTCTCATCATCATCATCATCGTCATCAGCCTATAATGTTCCCACTGCAGGGACTCAGGCCTCCTCTCTAGGAGAGGGATGGGCTATATAATCTACCACGCGGGCCCAGTGTAGATTGGTAGATGTCAAATGTCTTCGAATTTTTTAGTTTTAGGACATGCCGGTTTCCTTACGATATTTTCCTTCACCGTTTTGAGAGCAGTGGTGATGAAATAAATTACACAAAGTAATGCGCCTGACGGGGTTCGAACCCACGACCTACTGTTTGTAAGTCGGAGCCGCCACCACTGGGCCACCACTGCTCTCACTGGGCCACCACTGCTCTCACTGGGCCACCACTGCTCACACTGGGCCACCACTGCTCTCTTCTATTCTCGATGAACACAAAGCTATGACAAAGTCGGAGGTACGAGTAGTAGTACCTACTTACCATCTTATAACAGCACCCTTGTAATTCATTTACCACGGTTGACTCTTACAAATTGCCAAGCTATTATATACCTACTGTGCTTTATCTCTCGTTCCCGTTTCATTATTATTATTTATGTACTTATTTTTCTTGTAGCAACATTAGATTGGTGTATATTTCATTATTAGGATATTTCTTGTCTTAAATAATCGTTTGCTGATTAATCGTTTGTGATTGGCTACGATAAATTATATTGGACGTAACTTTAGGTTATTAAGGCCTGTTACTAGAAAAACAACTATATAGGGCGTAAAAAGACCCTACACGAAACCGAAAAGCATTTTTTCTCCCCGTCATTGCAATATTTGTTTTTGACCTTACCTGAGGAACTTTTAGTTGCGGAGATATTTGAGGTCGACGTTGCAACTGTTTCTTATGTGTTTTTTTTTTGTTTTAGATCTTGTTTTTAAGGTTACAACCTTACTTTAAATATGGCTGCATGGCTGGTTTCTATCCAATTCATCCACCAACACAATGTTCTGAGTGTGTCACATTGATTTTTATGGTAAAACATGATTTTTCATACCAAAAAAAGATTTTTTCCCATGAATAAATATTGCATAGGGTTACTTCGTTTGATGTTCAGAATGCTTTGTTGATGGCTTTCTAAAGGGTCCGTTTACACCTTGTAGAATACGACACAGCACACATACGCTTGTCCCAAATTCTACGCTCAGAATATACTTCAAATTTTGAGCGTAGTAAAGCTTGCAACTTGTCGTAGCGCTACGGTGCTACGAAACCGTAGAGGAGCTACACGTTTCGTAGCACCGTACTTCAACGAAAACGGTTTCTCTGTGTAACAAATAGTGATGAAACTTGAAACGAATCTTAATTATTTTACATTTTTGGACTGCCTCGTTGGTCTAGAGGTCGCAAGCGTGACTGTTGTACATGAGGTCCTGGGCTCGATTCCCAGGGCGGGCAAAGCGCAAGCAAAGTGCAAAGTGTTTTTCAATGCGGAATTTCTTAGTGATGTAATAGGCTTGCATCCTATTACATGAGACTAAACATAACTCACAGAATGTGGGTGTACTAATGCGTTCACCTCTGCACTTATTTTTATCTAAAAACTAAGACCCAAAGGAGTATCAGTATCAACATTAAGCAATTAATCGCTTTGTTTCCACCTAAAAAAACGTTATACACAAAAAAGCTATTGTATAAATACATAAACATAAAATCACACCTGTAATCCCCAAAGAATTAGGCAGAAGTGTATCGACATTTCGGCAGTAGGTAATTAGTCACATGTAATAGGGGGCGAGCCTATTGGCATCAACCGGCCACAAATCCGGACTCCAAGGCTGCTATTAAGAAATTCAGGTCGCGCTTGAGACCGCCGACCATAGAGTCAGTCATTCTTCTTCATAACGTGTAGGAAGTAAGGTCTAACGACCCCACACTCCCTAGTGTCAGAGTTTCTAAACCGCCTCAAGTGCCTCTGACATAGTTTGACGACCGCCGTCTGGCGACCGGGACTACCGGCTTATACGTGCCTTCTGGCGGCCACATACGTAGCGGTATACCTGAACGGTATACCGGAACTGAAGGCTTGTGCAAGTATACCGGAGCGTGTGTGTGACAAAACTTGCACAAGTTTCCTGACTTGCACAAGTCTGGTAGGCAGATCAAAACTACGATCTGTATACCTGCGCAAACTAGTTTGTGCAAGTATGCATGAGCGTGTGTGTCGGAACGCTTCAGTCGCACGTTACTAAGGACAAGATGTGTTTTCATCCATACGCAAATAATTGTGCCAGTCCTTCGGAGCGAATTTCAATTCATTTAAAAGGTTGGTGTGGGAATACTTATTTCTTTTCAGTAACCATTCTTTAAACCATCAAAATCAAAAATCAAAATCAAAATTCATTTATTCAAACTAGGCTGATAATCAGCACTTTTCGAAGGTCAAAATTTACTTTACTTTACTACAGTGAAACTTGGTTAACTGGGACTTGGATAAGTGAGAAACCTCTAGAACTGGAACTCATACTGGGGTCCCATGAGACAGATTTGGATATCTGAGACACATTTAACCAGGTTTCACTATATTTACATTTTTATAAGACAGTCCCCCAAAAACGCCCACCCATCGACACTTCCTAGTGTTTAGCTGGAAACCATACAGAACGTTTCTTCTTACACTTCTCTTTTTTCTTAATAGCTAGCACCAAACCAACAATAGCCAAAACGTCATCATTTGTGGGTCTCACTTTAGATAGAACCGGTGGCATATTTCACGAAATACTTATTGCACAACACGACTTCTTCGGTTTGTCACAGGCGCAGAACTGAGACTGCACAGGCATACTTGAATCGTGTGTGGTCACTATGGACGTTAGGTATACTTGCACAAGCCTTCAGTTCCGGTATACCGTTCAGGTATACCGCTACGTATGTGGCCGCCATTTCAAAGCACGGAATCATTTTTTATTAGACAAGCAGGTAATTCAATTGCTTTGTCCTAGCCAAACTGGAAACGACTTTACAAAGTATGCTTCCCGTGGGAATCGAACCCACAACCACCGGGTCACAAGAGAAACGCCTAAACCACTCGACACTCGATAACGGTGTAACCGTGTATATTTTAAAAGAGCAACAGTTTTGTTAGGCATGTAGTTCGAGTATCGTCGGAAGACGACACAGTTTAAATAACTTGCAAGTTGTTACGCTTGTAATTAAACTAAATTGTTGCTAGCGTTTGACATCGGAGTCTGGCAATCATGACTATGAAATTAACTAAGTGCGGAATTATTATTCAACTGCGTACTGCATAAGTTTGTGGTGCAGTTATGCAGTTATACAGCTGTTTGTTTCTGTTAAATCTAAGTATTGTGTGTTATATAAATAATATGTTGTCTTGTATGAATTAAATGCGGGTAGGCAAAGATAGTCTACCTTTTCTAATGTCTGATGATCATGATAAAACTATACTGATAATGATGACACATTGTAATTCATATAGATTTTTCTATCATCATCAGCCTTTAATGTCCCCACTACTGCAGGGACTCGGGCCTCCTCTCAAGGAGAGACATGGGCTATAATCCACCACGCCCAGTGCGGGTTGTTGGATTTTTCTATAAATAAGTCAAATAAATTGGAAAGACGTTGCGCAGAATCGTGACCGTTGGAAGGAATGGAGGGAGGCCTTTGTTCAGCAGTCTGAACAAAGGCCTCCCTCCATATCCATATGGTCCTTCCTTTTTTTTTAATTGACTTTTTATTATTATAGACACTGGTCTATAATAATAAAAAGTCAATTAAAAAAAAACTTATTCGTCATCTGCCTAGCCTTTGTAACGAAACTATTGTAACTAGCGAAACTATATTAGAGTCGGCTTCCAGTCTAACCGGATGTAGCGGTACCGGTATTTTACATGAAACGACTGCCTATCTGACCCAGACTTTTGGCTGACTACTCGTAATGACTGTCAAAGATCTACAAATATATTTAGCTACAGTGCGCGCGGAACTAGTTGGCCGCGCCTTAGGCATGTTTTTGTTTTTTATTTAAGTATTCTTTTCAATAAATTGAACAATTATTGTTCACGATATCTCGAGATTGGTCATCACTGTCTAATTATAGTCTCCTGTGCATTGTGAGCTGTAGGCAACCCGCCCCCTCACAACTGTCGCCACCTAAGGCGCGGCCAACTAGTTCCGCGCGCACTATAACCGAGAGCTAGGTGGACCGATGACCTGGTGAAGGTTGCGGGGATCCGCTGGATGCGAGACGCACGGGACCGGTCAATGTGGCGACACTTAGGGGAGGCCTATGTCCAGCAGTGGACGTCTTTCGGCTGAAATGATGATGATGATGATGATGAACCGAGAGCAACAGCTAATCGTGATTTCCGAGGTACGGCGGAAACTCCGTATGAAATGGGTGTTCACTTATCCACAGACCAACCTAGAAAAACGCGGCTTAGCCTGAAGATTGATCAGAGCGACTGTAATCATCTAACCACTATTATCCCACTCTTAAAACTCTGTTAAAACGGCTTAACTTTGAAGGTCGTGCGGCTGTTTTTATTTAGCCACGAGCTCAGGAAACATTAAAAAAAACTTATTACAACCAATAAATATTCTACTACTCTCACCGCCCAATCACGCCATAATATTTCTGGGCGCAACTTGTTGAAATGTGGTCGCAATCTCTATAACTATGTGGAGGTACGCCAACGGTTCAGCGCAACCACCCTTATCAAGCTAGAGAAAATTGACTATGACAGAAAAACGAGTGATCTTGTTACAGCCCCGGTTTCCTTTTTTAGATTGCGGAACTCTGAAAATAAGTTGAACGTTGAGTTCTTTTTTTGATGGCCGTATTTTTTGTTTTAAAATTTTCGTTTTGGTATTTTTATGTAACAATATAGGGTATGAAAGATATATGGCAAAGGAAGACAAAAACCCTGATGGAAGTCATTATTAATTTAAAACATTAAGGCAAATTTACAACTAATCTATGTCTAGTCTAATCAGACTCATTCACTTACACTCTCTCCAATTCACACACACACACACACACACACACTCACACACTCACGCCCACACGCTCAGACACACACAAACTTACATTCATAGAAACCTCTCAACATACCTTAACTTTTTAATATTTTTTACTTACATTACTATTAATTGTCTCGTTTTAATAAACTCACAAATTGTCAAAAAAATTGTAATTTGCTGTGATACCAGATGTATGCTATCAAATATGTAACTTTAAACAGGTGGGGACCTGGTGACCTGTATTACAGGTGTTACTACCTACCACAGGCACCAGCGATCCACAACCAAAAATCGTTGGCTACTTTTTGTGTATAAATTATTATTTGTATTTTTTGGCTTGTGGTGAGAAATAAACAAACATATATTATAATCTTTTTTTTTTTATTTAATATGGGCTTACTCTTGACCTCAATCTTGCCGTAAGGGCAGAGATGAGGTCGACGATGGAACGAGCTTACCCAGAAGAAGCCTATTTACTCGCGACTTAAATAGATTGGGATTATATGACCTCGGGAAAACCGACGCAGAATAATCAACCAGAAACATACATTATTTTGGTTTTCGTACATTATTTCAGGTCTTTAAGTAATAATATGTTTAGAGTCTTAAGCATTTCACCTTTATTTTGTAAATGATGAGGAAGAACTGCAAGCATGGATGGTGCCACACCAGTACATAGTGTGAACACGGCTTTCAGATATTTAAAAGGTTTTTCGTTTGATAGCTTCTGGGCAGTCTTGGTGAATGAGAATGTTTTCGCAGAAAACCTGAAATTCGAGGGAATACGTATTTCATAAATGACTGCCTCTGCAGTGTTATATGAACACAAAATAAGCTATACGTTTTTAATTAAGCACGATAATTGTTGAATACTGGTGATACTGATGGTAAATAGTGGGGAAAAGTTACAAAAAACGCAATTTGCAAACTATTTGTCCAAAAAATGCAATAAAATAAAATCTGTAATACGAATTAATGATGATGTTTGTACACCAGAATATCAAGCTACTCGAATTTGTTAATTTTGCCAATCATCCTTGAACCTAATGCTTTTGCAATAAAGTTGAAAATTTATATAAAATGACCGATTGTAGTACCGTTTTGTACAGGCGTCTGTACATATAAATCAAAAACATTTATTTGCTAAACATTTATGATATTTACCAAACATTATGTTAATTAACTTTGCAGTTTTACTATATTACGCACATTACCTAATGAAGCTATTTACGAGTAATAAATCATTCATTACCTTTGACTATTATACCAGAAAATTACCACATTTGATTTCAAATTGCAAATCACAGACATAGATATATAGACATAGATACATATGTCTAATTACATTAAAGTTAAACAAATCATGTTTGAATCGACGGCACGGTTAGCGCAGTGGCTCAAGCAATGGACTGCCGCGCTGCGTGTCGCGGGTTCGATTCCCGCACGGAACAAATATTTGTAAGACCTACAGATAGTTGTTCCGGGTCTGGGTATTTGTGTATGTGAGTTTAAATGTTTGTGAACGCACCCACGATGCAGGAGAAATTCCTAGTGTGGGGCAAAGTTTAAAAAAAAAATATATATATATATACTAGCTCTAGCCCATGGCTGCGCTCGCTTTCTTTTCAAAAATGATGTTGCTTACACTCTTCCTATAATTTATGAACCAGACACCTCACAACTTTATTGTAGGACCAGTCCATTTTGATAAGTTGCTTGATACTCGTAGTTTGCTAGGTTAAGAACTAGAAAACTACTGCCTAAATACTAGTCCGAATCACTCTCTTTTCCTTTTGAGCCGTGTCCAAAAAACCGCTCCCGACGCGAACGTCACGAGTGTCGACGGGAAACATGACGTGAATGACAAACTACCCGTTTACATACCTATTCGTGCTGACCAAGGTGCTGCCTTTTTTGAGATCGACTTGCTGTTCCGATTTTTTGAAGAACTATAATTGGAAATGGTAATGGTAAATGTGTTTATTTTTATTCATTGCAATCCCGTTCCTCAAAGGATGGCGACGCTTTTGAAAGTATCGTAATAATGTCTTAATTAATTAGGTAAACGGCTACCTGTATTCCCAGTGAAATTCGTCGCGCGATGAAAAATTAATTGACTTACACTTACTTTCACTTTATGTGGAGTATGGATTATGCACTCATTCATTTACTTAATTAATTCATAATTCCTTTTTTAATTTAAATAAGCAGCACGCATTACAGAGCTTAATTAAAATTGACATTCACCCCTTGCAAATCAGTCGCATAACTCTTTCCTCTCACAAAAAAAAAACCTAGCTAAAATAGTACATTCACGTACAGAACTACATTCCTAGCCTGTTGGGAGACATGAAAGCAACCACGATGTCATGACATTAGTTTAACGTGTAACAGTATTTCATAAGTCCCGAGTAGTTTGGAGGCGGGCACTGCTATTTATGAGTAAACTTGGCAAATCATTCAGAGGAAACCTAAGTCGCGTACGGGGAAATTTGCTACCTCTCTGCGTTCGGAGACGCACACAATTTACATTAGTTTAACTACAAGCAGGCAATCTTAAGTTCTACTTGATTGCCAACTGTATTTTACTGCAAAGAGTTTGGTAATTAAATCCGATTTATGGGTAAGGTATACATAGGAGGAGTTAGGTATGCGTTACATTGTCGGAAGAAACTTCGCAGTTTTGAGGAACTCTTTAATTTATGGAACCATGAAGAAAACAGTTTCAAATGTTCGACAAACTTATCCTATGAAACGTATTCTAAACTACTTTGCAATAAAAAAACCCCTCAAATATTCTACTCTTTTCATCTGATTACTAGCAGAAAAATATTTATTAAAAGCAAACGAAAACATCCAATAAAAATGTTCAGTAAAAAATACGGAAGCGGTCGGCGCGTAACTATCAAATAAAACGACGCATGTTCCAATAAAACCCCATTGTATCGTGAAATTCTGCATTGTCTTTATTTATAGAGAAAAAATATAAATGTTACGGGTAATTACTTTCACACACGTTGTATAAGTGAGCATAGTTAACAAAATATTTAATTCTCTCCCACGTTTAGTTTCAAAAAAATATTTTGCTTACCAACGTGATAGAGTGGGACTGGATGTGAAACTGAAATGCTAATGATTAATGATGCTATGACTTGTAAAATATTAGCAGTGTTATTACAACTTGCCATCATCGAAGATTATTTAAATATGTGCGTAACTTTTACAACAATTTTGACGTTAGAGCTATTATCTGGGCACAGTGGTGCATGCATTGGCAGCACCGCACATAAATCAATGTCAAAAATGAATTTACGCTTTTTACAGTGAATATTAATGAAACGTTGTGGGTTAGAACAATATTGAACAAACGCAAAACAATCTTAAACTAGTCCATTATGTTTCACCAAAATATTCCAGTGTTTTTTATCAATATTGAATGATATTTTTTCATGGAATTCCTTTTTCGATGAACTCAAAACATCTATCTCAAAAGTTCTTGTGTAGCTCGCCAGATTTTTTTTCACTGGGCCTTTCGAAGCCAGCCAAATTAACAAAAAAGCAAACGAATGCGGCGTCATTGCATGAACATGACATACCTATATTTTATTTTGCGGCGTTATATTTTCATATTTCGTGGTGGCATGAAATGAACTTAATATAAAGTTATGCCAGTTATTTTGAAAAAGCATTGTCGTTATTTGTAGAAAGGATACTTTATACTTTTAACACGAGCATACATCTTATTTTAATCGTATAAGTAATAGGACTGCAAACCACAGCGAAAGTTTTCGACTCTGTGTAAAATTTTCTCGTATGTATGTAATTTCTCTATCGACATTGTTACACCGTTTAAACACAAATTAGACTTAACTACTTTAGGGTAATCACTAGTTCAGAAGTTATAATTACAAACTATTTGGGTGTACGAGATGATAGCGGGTCTGCTGGCCACCCACCGACTAATGGCTTCTATTGAAGTTACTCATGCAACTCAATTTCTCCCAATTAGTCTAATCAATATTTTTTTTTTAGTTACCTATTTGTCTTAAGCTCTTTCTAATCTCAACATATTGCTGAATTTTATAGGCATTCATAAGGCATTCGTTTAATCCCGGGGTGTTACTTTATTGTGTAGGTACACATGTACTACATTCATTTACAAAAGTTATCTACTCAATGAGATTGCTTGAATAAAGTTTCAATATAAATGGGATTTAGGGAGAATTTAATTAAAGTTCTAGATTGCTTTATTATTACTTTATAAGCCAGAAACAATACAAAAATCATTTGATTTGAACATTTTACATTCCAAAAACGATCGATTCAATCACAAAGTAAACCTAACACGGAGGTAAAATAAAAAATGTTATTGACTTATGTCGATAACCGTACCTACGGCGTACGTCCGTTAGTCAAGTCGATCGTGTATTCACAAACTGGATCTTCTATTCAAGTTGGAGTTTCGTATTCGGGAAGCCGGCCCGGCTACATCGAGAACTGTTCCGTCCCTCGGCGATACGACACAAAATTTGTAAAGATGTTGCCTCCAGGATCCTCTCCTCAATAGGGGTGCGAAGTAAACCATTTTGCTTTGAAATATAGCCAACTAGATCGTTCTATACAGAACCCCTTTCATGTGTAAAACGGGCCTAATATTAATAAACCCTCTTTTGGCCACCGTCTGGATTATCTCCAGGATCTTTTAATTAGCCGTATGCAAAATTCAATTGGGTCTGGTGCTGAAATCCGTTTTTATAACGCTATTAAAACCTCTTGGCGACTTAATATCACGATTTGGCACCCATTTGAGTTGCGCATTATCCAATTCATTTTTGTGCTGCTGTCTATGTGATATGATGGAAAAGTTAAAGATTTGAAGCACTTTTTCCTTCTTCAACTAATTTTAATCAGCAGAAAAAGTTCTTAAAAAAACTAGACAGTATCAACATCTTCGCAGAGAGTTAATATCAAAAAATCTTTATTTCAATACGAAATCCAATCCAACTAATAAAATATCCAATCTTAACTTACTTAGATACACAAAATTCCTGCCGCCATATTTCTTTCACGGAAGACAGACAATACCGAAGGCCAGAGGCGATCCCTAACTTCCTTCATTCCTTCTTCTGGAAAAACAAAAACGGAAGGAAGGAAAATGGCGGATACATCTACATGTCCATTGTCCGTTCAATGCAAAGTAGGGACGGGTATAATATCAAAATGCAAGAATAGTAGTTTATGCGACTGTGCATAATGAAGGGCATTACAACACAAGTGTGGGTTTAAGAAACGAGCCGAAGGCGAGTTTCTTAATAGCATCACACGAGTGTTGTAATGCCTAATTATGTATAGTTGCATACACTAATTTATCTACCCAAATATCATAAGGGCTCTATGATGGGTTCAGGAACCATAGGGAAATGACTAGCATTGTTACCAGTGTAATGCAATAAAAAATGTAGATGTTCAGATGTCTTTTTGATGGTCATACTCATAATGTAGATACTATAGTGCGCGCGGAACTAGTTGGCCGCGCCTAAGGCATGTTTTTGTTTTTTATTTAAGTATTCTTTTCAATAAATTGAACAATTATTGTTCACGATATCTCGAGATTGGTCATCGCTGTCTAATTATAGTCTCCTGTGCATTGCGAGCTGTAGGCAGCCCGCCCCCTCACCCCTGTCGCCACCTAAGGCGCGGCCAACTAGTTCCGCGCGCATTAAAGAATAGCACACTCACTTGAATTTGACACCTGTTCCAAATTTAAACTCATAACCTACTGTTTTCAGTAGGTTATGAGCTCATTACAGTTCTGTTAATTTCTGCTGGTTGGTAATGCTGGTCATTGCCTATGGTTTTTGAACGCATTATAGAGGGTTTATGATATTTGGGTAGATAAAAAAGGTTTATCGGGATTGCTTACCGTTTATACATTTAGAAAAACATATTTTAAAAATACATATTATACCATTCAAAAATACACATAAGAAGGCACAATGGCCAGGTTGCTGCCGGTCACGTTTCCAAAGAAAAGAGGCTTATAACAATAGGTATTTGTATTTAATATAATGGCCAGTCAAACGTGACTTTTATGACGCATTGCTGTAGGCCTATCAATCAGTAATACTTCCCTCCGGCCGCGCTTAATCTATCTTAATCATAGTTCAGGTTAAGTATGACGTCTTGCTGTTACGTTCGGTAGAGATAAGAGCTCAGCCACTATCCCTATGATCCCTTCGGTTATCCTTGGATTAACATTTGTATTAACTAATGATTCCTGCACAACGTGATTATTTTGATAACAGATTTAATATTTACTTATATTAATAAAAAAACGTGTTTTTACTGCCTACGGGCACAGGGTTTGATTCCAAGGTTCAAAGTGTTATTTAGATTTTCCATCAATAATTTCTTTACAGCAGTCACGAAGCCTGGATTTGTGACTGGCTGTTGGCAATAGGCTCGCCCCCTATTACATGAAAATTAAATAAAACTGTCCTAAACCTCTACCTAACTTTTTCGGGATTGCAGGCCTAATATTGTCTGATGAACTAAAATCAGAAAGTTTCAAAACTTCAAACGACATTGTCGTCCATCTAGACTTGGTACCTAACTCCATTTTAAGCCACCAAAAGTATTTTTGCTTACAAAACTTTACCAATTACACTTTAAATGTTCGAGTAAAATAACTGTAATATTCATGAGTAACTAGAGCACTTCAGTAAATAATGTCGCAATTTACATAAAACTATAAAGTAATTAGTCGACTTCTTTGTGACGTCACCAAGCGAAACGGCTAAAAACAGGTTGTTACGTTGGTAATGCAAATTTGATTTTATAACAAAGGACCTAAGTACTGTTGTCTGATGTTTTGTTACAGCTTACACTGAACTGTCATTAGCTGGTACAAGTATGTATGTTCGTAGGCACTTTACCTATCCGAATACTACAAAACCTCGTATAAATGCTAATACTAGCTAATCTAATTACGGATATGGCGAACCTTTGTCAAATATTTGTATGAGGTACAATTTAAACAGTTTGCATATTTGTGTTTCAATAATATGAAAACCAGCATTTTGGTTTTTCGGCCTTATTCCATGTTTTTAAAACGTTTTTTCAACCATTCTCCCCCGTCAATCGTCACGCTATGATTTATTCATTTTACCTTCATATAATTTCTCACACAATCCATCCCATCTTTGGTCTTCCTCTCCCTCTTTATCCACTCTTTAAGTCACATTCAGTTCGCACACACATCTGATTTTATATAAGAACTTTATTTCAGCCCAACATAATAGTTGACACAGATCTATATTTTGTAAAATGCGTTGCACTATATCCAACATCTGGTCGGTCCGTTTATTCAAAAACCTTACTGAATATTTTTATAGGCTGGCCGATATTTTTCGGCGGCAATAGAATTCAATTAATCTCACTGTTTCACCGAATATTCGACCTGTCCACACGTGATTGACATCGGGTACACTCAAATATTTTAGAAGCGAGCATTTTTTATGAATAGTCAAAACTGTTTGTAAATCCTTAATTATAAACTACCACATTCTGTATTGGAACGTTTAGTTTTTATTTTAAAATTATCGCAGATATAGCGTAAGCATTATCATCCAATAATATTCCCACTGCTGCGACACAGTCTCCTCTCTATGACTGGGAATGGGTTATAATCCACCACGCAGGCCCATCAGTGCGACTAAATGTCACATGACTTCGAATTTTGGTTCTAGGTTATGCTGGTTTCCTCACGGCAGTGTTTACCTTCATGAAATGACACAAAACGTAATGGTCTGAGTTCGAACATACAGTTTACTGCTCGTACGAAAACAAAATATTAACACATTAAATTAGTAATTTTTCTAACAGACTTAACTTTTGAAGTAATGGTATATATATTTTGTATTCTGTAAACAACGCAGCAACTAAGGTAAAATTTCCACTGGTTTTTAAGACAATCAAATTATTACTAACATACCATCGGTGGCCAAATTAATAGGGACAGTAATAAGATTTTTGAATTTTCGAGTTTAAGTTGATTTGTGTAATAAATAATTGTTTGTAGGTCTCTTATATATTTTTTATTAGTATCTGTGTTCTATTGGGATCACAAAAAATCCAAAATGTATACAAAACTGTTCATTATTAATCAGGTAAAAAAAATAAAAAATTGGTGAAGCTCTTATTTCAGCAAAGGGTGGTATCACCCTTTGCTGAAATAAGAGCTTCTATGTGTCGGGGCATGCTCTAAATAGAATGTTTTGCATTTTCCTTTAGTATATGGCATTATGATGCCATTCTCTGGTGAGGGTTTCTATAAGTTGCCTTTCGGTGGTAGACACTTCTATGGCAATGGCCCCTTTGGTGAGTTCCCACATGTTCTCAATGGGATTCATGTCAGTTGAATTCTCTGGCCAAGGCAAAACGAGTTATTCCGGTCTGATCCCCTAAAACTGATACCCTAGGGGATCCGTTTTCAGTGTCATTCTTACAGCCTAAAATGCAGTAACGCTTCTGGCTTTGTGGCAGCGTGCTTAGTCATGCATAAAAATGTATTCGACATCATCGGGGAACCATTCATTGACCTGCGGCAATACCTGGGTTTCTAATACTCGCTTGTATTGGTCTTGTTTCTCTTACGGTGTATAGGCGCCCCATGCCTTTGGCTTAGATGACAGACCAAACCGTAACACTAACCGGATGTTTAACCCTCTCTACGATGCAATCGGCGTGGAATCGTTGACCAAGGCGCCGTCTTAAAAAAGAAACTTTTGTCGACCAAAATTTGAAAAGTTGATTCGTCAGAAAGGCACACCTGTTAATTAACAGAATGAATAGTAGAAAATAGTAGAAAAGTTATTGACTAATTGCATTATTCAAAAAAGTTATTTTTCCTCGACTCCAACCTGCGACAGTCATATTTCGATGTTGTCTGGCCCATTGGAGTCGTTACTTCTTCATACTGTCGGTAAGGCGTGGTTTTTTTGAAGGCCGCCGTCCCATCAAGTTCTATTCGACCAACCGCCTACGCATTGTTCTTTCCGAAATCCATACACCCTCGTCGTTCATCATCGTGGTCAAATGAGCAAAACTCTTTTTATGAGTTTCGAGGCAGATGCTTCTAACTCTTCAATCGGTACGAAGTGTGGTGATCCTTTTTCTGCCACATTTGCCAACCCGAATTGCCTCAAGAGGCTTTTTGTTGTCAATTTTAATTTTTATTCGATTTACGACAGATTATGAAACCTCAGCCATAGCAGCTATGACACTATGAGTGCAGTAACAATGTTAGTATCTCTCTACATTTTCTTGGAGAGGTGTCCAAAGCCTTGTCTATCCTAAAAAAAAGAAAATTTGAGGATATTGCGTCTAACATGCGTCTAACCTATTAATAAAATGTAAATTCATAGACAAAACATAGTAAAACTATTTTACTACGGGGCATTACTTACCTTTTGATTATTTTCGACAAAAAAAGTCAGTTAAATCAAGTGAAAAAACAGTTTATTGAAAATTCAAAAATATATACTGCGAACCGCGCTTTTTAACAGACAATGACCGAATTAGAAGAAACGTCCCAAAATTGACAAATGACGCACGTATTCACTGTGTTGCCACTTGGCAAAAACAATAATAGTAGCAGTAGCTATATCAGATAAAATAACCCTTTAAATCCAACATATTTTTTCAAATATACATAATAAACTATAAACTACATAAAATCAAGCACTGTCCCTAATAATTTGGCCACCTACTAGGTACCACATAGTGCACATTGCTATGTGCATGGTATTACTCTTATCTAGCTGGGTTGTGGAAGTCAGTCGCACCGTAAAAAGTACTGTATACCAGTATTTTAGATGCTTCCGTTTAGACTGGAAGCAAACCCAAACTGTTTGGCAAAAAGCATATCTACAAAGTAAAATAAACGAGACTAGAAATCATAAGTAGAATTCTCAGAATTATTATTTCAGGTATTAACTGAGAAGACTACTCAGATACTAATTACAAACTATATGTTTCTACATGTAGGGTATGTTTTTCCTTTGATAATTCAATATACACATAATAATATTAATACGTATGGCCAGCTCTGAATACACTATTTATAATTCATATTCAGAAATGTCTTTGATAAAAACAAGCAGTTTCCGTAGTCTGTATTTGATATTATAATAAAGAACCTAGCGTGAAGTGTTATTGAGTTTTTCCATCAGGAATTTCTCAGTGGCAGCCACGGAGTCTGTATTCGTGCCAGCAATAGGCTTGCCCCCTATAAGGACTAGGATAGGACTTAAACATAACTGGTGAAAAAGTGGGCTTATTATTAGGTATACCTCTGCCTATCCCTTCGAGGATTACAGGTGTGATGTTATGTTATGTTAATAAAGCACTTACTGGGTATCTACTGTTACAATCCACCCCTCGATAAGTGACGACCTCTAACGCATACTTAGATAATGTTATACCAACAGAGAAATCAGAGCCGTACAAAAATAAATGATATTATTCTTATAAACTCAGGTAACATTCCAGCCGGATTCTATTAGTTGAACCAACATTCTAAATCTTGGTAGCTTCAGATGATCTAAGTGCTTTCAGTGGAACATTACCATTTTTCGTTGTAAAACATTTAATATGTTTCCAATAAATGAAGGTATTTATCATCCCGTCGAGGCTGCGGGTTGTTCGAAAGAGATACCGCAGCCTCGGCACAAGGGCTAAGAAGAAACATGGGTGGTTTTTAGTCAATAGAAGTCTGACGCTCCTTTCCGCTCTGCCCAGCGGGAGGGGTTATTTGATGATTTCCCACCTCCCCCCCCCAAAAAAAAGAAATTTATCATTTGCCTAGCCTTTTCTCAATTACAAGATAATTGAAAAAAGGCTAGGCCAGAAAAGGGTCAGCTTCCAGTCTAGTCAGATGCAGCTAAATACTACTTTTACATGGAACGACTGCCACCGTACCTCCAAAACCCAGTTAGTACCGTGTAATAGGATACCCTTTGGTAAGACTAGTTGGCAGACTTTCGGGCCACTGGCTACCTGCTTCAACTGCCAAAAATCTGGAGATGACAGCCGGGACCAACGTAGGTACTTTCCGAGATACTCGCGGGACCCATCCAAAGATCAGCCCATGCAAGCGCGGCTTAACCTGAAGACTAGCCATGACCTCCTCTCGTTAATGCGTAAGGGATGAAAATCGTAGCGCTCGTTCAAGTAAACGATCAAAACAATTGTGTTACGTTTAATATGTTGCCAATTCAATAATTTGAACCGAATGCTGTAATTGGAGTTGGTAAACAGTTATTACTCTCACTGGGGTTAATTAGTCTAATTTACTACTAACGAGGGTTTGGGACAAATGGCTCGCCATTTTAAATTTAACTTATCGAATAATGCAATGAGCAGCCAAATATCCTGGTTTGATTACACATTAAAATTTATATCTAATTGAGTTTTATCTCCATTTGTCAATGTACGCGACTGTGACAAATTGATATGCGAATGCTTGATAAATCGCAATATATTCACCGGTCAAGTTTATTCCATAATTTATAGGCTCAAAATATCGAAAAAAGTTTATTTGCGTCGATACAATTAAAAAAAGACATTCTTAGAAAATTGGTATTAAAATATACCAAAGTTTACTCCAAAAATCTGATCCTTTTTTAGACCAAGACCTTTATGAGTTTTTTTAACTACTTAGTAAATAACTTTTCTGACGTACAATTTCGGCATTGAGAATATTGAAAGTTGAGGAGAAAAAACCTACAACGTAATCCTTATATTGCTAATACTTTAATATTTCTCTTGCAATGCGAAGTGGAATGAGAATGTTTTTATTAGAAGAGATTTATGAGATTTATGCGCGCCGAAAGCGGTTCAGATGGTGCAGCTGAATGCTGGCGACAAGTATGGAATTTAATTTTGTCGTGAGAGCTTTTCTATTTGCTTACTGTTCGAGAATTACCACAAGTGATATAGCGGAGAATGGATAAAACATTTTATCTAAGAGACGACTTCAATTACCGAGCGTACCCCATTTTATTAGGGGATAAAATAAAAACCGCTTTTTAATAAAACTTGTTGTTTTCTCCGTTTTTGCTGATTTCAGCCCTGTCTGCTGGTCATGGATCGGTCATGTACCCAAAATTTGTTTCTTTTTTTCAACTGTAGCACCACGGACTTACAATAAAAAACAGTATCGGTAATTGTATGTTCACTGTTGCTGTTTCGCAGTCGATAGAAACATGAACCATGTGATCACAAATCGACACACAGTATGAAACGTGGTAATCATTGCATGTGCCTTAACAAGGGAGACCAACGACAAAAGAAGAATACAAATTTGTATAAGATTTTTAATAAAAGATTTTTTAAAGTAAGTTTTAATATAATATATTATAATTATATGAGAGGGAATGGGCTATATGGGCCCATTCGATTCAAATGAGAGAAGGCCTGTGTCCCAGCAGTGGGAACATTAATAGGCTGTTGATGATGATGATAATTATATAAATTATATTATATATATATATATAATAAATATGTAATATAATATAATATATAAGTTTTAATATAACAATTTTTAATAAAAGACATAAATTATTATTATTATCAGCCATTTGTAAAATCCTGAAGAACACGTAAATATTATTATAAAAACAGAAATTAACGCACACCTTTTTGGTGTGCTGGTTTGAGGTATATTTTGACGAACCTTCAAATATTGCGCGAATAGTTCTCCTGATCGTGTACGGTCACGTATTGTGCACAAATGTGTGCGCAGGCACAGGTGCACTCTCTTTTCCTGATTCTGTTATTAAGTGAATTTATTCACTCAATATTAGTCGTATTTAAATTAAAATGAAAATTGCTATTATATGAGTTCAGTTAAACCCGGTTGGAACTCTGCCAAATTAATTTATAGCAACGCAGGGTAACATACTTTATCATAACATCGTTTAGCAGTTTTAAAACTGCAAGGCGGAAGCCATTTTATATCTTTGTTTCAAATTGAATGTGTCGGATGTATCCTGTGTTTTAACAAAGTATATATCTACAAGACATAACACCAAACTTTATATATTGAAATGGTTATTCCGAGAAATATGAATGGGGGAGTTGTTAACTTTTCTTGGAATAACTTGCAAGGTAGCTGTACACTCTCACCACGACACTCTGAGAGAAGGCAAGTGCGAGAGCACATAGTTAAGCAAGAGACACCGAGGCTAGACGAGAAGTTCTACAAATACTTTCACACTCGCCGTGCCTCGAAATGTCTCGGGGAGAGTGTACAACCACCATTACAGCTTCTTCGGAGTTTGTTCCACCACTTCTTCTTCTTAGCTAAAATACTAAGAAGTGTCTAAGGGTGGGCGTTTTGGGAGACTGTATCTTGTAAACTTTGACGTCGGAAAAGTGCTGATTATTATTATTAGGCTAATTTGAATAAATGACTTCAAATTTTATGACTAAAAATACGTAATGCAGAAATATTTACAAAGGATACGCCCCAATAAGAAAATGTTAATTACGAAAAATATACATTACCGTGACTACCCAATAAACAGGCTATGCATTACCGAAACTGATAATTAATTAAGCAATTACGTCATCGCGTTCATTGCTTTATCCGCAAACCCGGTGAGTGACTGCGCGATGACACGGCCGATCATTACAACTCACCCACCAACTGGTTTACAATTATATATTATACCGATGTTCGGTGATAGTAATTTCGAAATGCAGTGTAATACCGAGCTCATTTTGAAAGGAGATTGACCAGTTTTGTATGGACGATGGACCAAGTACTGCCCAGCTTTGAATCATAGTGCATAATGTTCCTTAGACTAATACTAGTCTGTAACCCAAAGCGCGTTAGAATCTATCCGAGGAGTATTGAAAAAAAAATACCTATGGAATAGCAATACCAATTTTATAGTTTCTTTTCCACGATACTTAAAGTGATAGTGAAGGATATTAATAGAATAAAATGTCGAAATATATCGCACGGGAACTTATTATAATTACCAGAATAGTATATAATACATAACATCACGCCTGTAATCCCTTTGGGGGATGTGAGGAACTTCTGTCGATCGTTTGTTAGTACGCAGGTGTTGCGATAGATGTCGCTAGTCGCCACATCACTCCCCTCCGAGACCGGAGGTCGAAAGCAGGTTAAGTCTTGGCGCTTGTCAGCCAGTGGATGGTTCCAGTGAGTCGGAACCGGATGCGGTGATACCCCAGTGATTCGGGTGCCGCATAGTTCACGGTGAGTCATAACTGTCTGCGGTGTTACGTTTGGGGGATGTGAGGAACTTCTGTCGATCGTTTGTTAGTACGCAGGTGTTGCGATAGATGTCGCTAGTCGCCACATCCCCAATGGGTTCGGCAGAGGTGTACCCATTATACTACTACTACACCCACATTTCGCCAGTTACGTTTAAGTCCCATGTAATAAGGGGCGAGACTATTGCCATCAACCGGGCACCAATTCAGAGTGGCTGCTACGGAGAAATTCCTGATGAGAAACCCAATAACACTTTGCACGACCTGGGAATCGAACCTAGGATCTCATGCATAGTAGTCGCGCTTGCGACCGCTAGACCAACGAGGCAGTCAGTAGGGACCCGTAGGCAGGCAACCGTGGCAGGGTTTCTCTATTAATTAGCAATAATAAAGATCCATATCTATATCAAACGATAAGTAGTACTTTCGTAATAGTGAAGCGGTCGCTCAATCGCAATCGCTTTTGACGCATTTTGATCAGCAGATTCTGATAAATTGCATTCGTCCTAGTTTCCGGGAGCTTTAAAGTTCTTTTGGACTTACTGCTTGGTTTCCCGACTAATAACAAGAAGATAGTCTTACTTTAATTCTTTTAACCAGGTCGCTTGGGGAGGCTTATTAGACTTTAGACCGGTAGTGGACGTCTTTTGGCTGAAATGACGTGATTCATCACGTAAAAAATCAATCATTCAAATCATTTTTTTTTCGAAGGTACGTTAGATGGCATGTAAAATCTATAAACCCGCCCTAGGATCACGTAGCAGATTACGGCCCAGTCTTTCTCACGAGAAGGCCTGTGCCCCCCTTACTTGAAACATTATACTACTCTATAATAGGCTGATAGTAAAAATAAATTAATGGAGAGGTCTTAAACAATTTTTTTTTACTTTTTATTATAAATGGACTTGCTCTTGACTTCAATCTTGCCCTAAGGGCAGAGATGAGGTCAACGATTACCCAGAAGAAGCCTGTTTACTCGCGACTTAAATAGCAATTACACATATCTAGAACAAAACAAAACACTATCACTCGTTTGAATCCAATGTCTGTAAAGTTTACAGCGGCTTACAGTAAGTGGGTAGGTATGTAAGACTTGGCTAAGTACGGAACACTTCTTGTGGCGGTCTTGTGGTGCACAGCTGATCTGTGCAGTACCCAGTGTTAGAAGGCATTAGTCGGGATTTACCCACAGTAATACGGGACGCTGTGTAGTGTACGCGTCCGTATGATATTATCTAGATGAATACATTTTTATATATTTTCTAGATGTGGAAATGGAGGATATATTACATTTCGGGTGAACTAAAATTCAGTACATGGTTCTGGGAATGTTTACATTTAAAAATTCCCGGAATCACCTTTTTTGCACGACTGCCTAAAAAACAGTGTTATTGAATGGAAAAAATATTGATTCTCCAAATATATTTGATTAACTTTTAAAAAACATTATTTAAATCATTGAATTAAATTGAATGAAAAGCCAAGTCAAAAAACTTAATGTAAAAAAAAAAAATATTTTTAGCATGGAAAATAGCATAATAAATTTTAAATCAATGAACGTATCACTGCTATTTCAGAATAATTGAGAAGGACTTTTAAAAACCGACGCCAATCGTCTCTACGCTACATTGCTACAGGTGCTACGCGGGTGCTACGCGGGTGCTACGGTTGCTACACGCTACGTTTGCTACGCGCTACGAAAGCTTTCCAAAATGAAATTAAACAGCACCCGTGGATTTCACAGGCTTTTAGCGATATATTTTGTTTTTAGAGTTTGTTACCCCGCATTGTATTCGATACATATTCTCTCATGTTTTTATTTTTGCAATTTGAACCTTGCGCCAGAGTTATAAAAACCGTGGGTACTCGTAGCAAACAGGACACTGCAAATAGGTTTCACGTAGATATCTGTATTGTTTTTTTAGCAACAAATAAACGAAACATGGGGAGCAATATTATTTTATATTTATGATGCAAAATACTGTCCTACAAAATAACATTGGTACAAATCTACAAGTTACAGCGATCGTTATCTACAGAAGAAATAATAAAACATAAAATATAGTTATCCAACACAGCGTTGCCGTTGGAGCGCGACAATAACTAGATTTCCTGATAAGCACCGGCGATGTTTCTGCTTTCACTTCCCTTTGGAATGTAGGAATAAACCGAGTTATCTAACCTGAGGAAATTCCACGACTTTCTGTATCCAACATAAATCTGGTTGTTAGTTGCTTCTTAGGCTTTATACATAACGATATTGAGGGAACGTGAATAGTTTCAAATAGAGTTCTCAAGTATTTTACTTTTGTTCATAGATGTGACATTTACCAACCCACACAGGACCCGAGTAGGTGGATTATACCCCATAGAAAGGCCTGTGTCCTAGCTATGGGAACACTGTACTTTGTTTCTGGCATAGATGGACTGGCCTGTTGGTCTAGTGGTTTGTGACCCTAACTGCTATGCCGGAGGTCGTGGGTTCAATTCCCACCCAGGACAAATGTTTGTGTGATGAGCACGATCATTTGTTCTGTGTCTGGGTGTAATTTATCTATAATATGTATGTATTTAGAAATATATAAGTATGTTTATCAGTTGTCTAGTACCCATAACACAAGCTCTGCTTAGCTTGGGACTAGATGGCGTTGTGTGATAGTTGTGGAATATTATTATTATTATATTATAGATGGTAACGTAATCTATTTTAAAACCTTGATTAAGTCCTAACTTTGCCACTTTGCCACTCATACTAATGCTTTGTATATTTTGTTATCCATTTTTCCTGAGATCAGACAACAAACACTTTTATAAATTCTTTATTTTACTGCAACGCAAATAAAGTATGGAAAAAGAAACGAGAGTGCTGCCACTACACAGTTCCAAGAAATCGCCGGTAACAAGTCTTCTAAGAAAACTGATAGATCTGGAGCAGAGGAAATGCCACACTGATTAACATAAAAAGGTATACCCACTTATTTTAGCTTCCCTTTCATTTTATTCGCAGTCCTTTTCCCGCGACTTCGCCCTCATGGTGGTCAGCAATTGTTCTTCTGAAACGTTTTTATGAAATGAAAAGTTCTAAATCCAAAAAATGCTCTATCGATGTACCAAAATGTAATATAATATGATGCAAGTATACACAACCTGAAATACCTTATGACGTTGTGTTTTATTAAAAACTAAACTTCTTTCGACTAATGATATGGACAGTATAGTAAGATACTTAGATACTAGTAGTTTTAATTCAAAAAGTTCCATAAAATAGGGAAAATCGTGAATGTGGTTATTGTTAAACCGACATTATTAATAATCTATAACTTTGAAGTGCCTAACATTTGGAACCTGGCGCATAATATAACTATTAAGAGGGTGCAAACGGAGTTCAAATAAATCTTGGCATCACTCTTTCATCCAATTTCATTCAACCGCGAAGTCGTGAAATGTTACCAAACGCACAGATAGACAGTTACTTTTGCGTTTATAATATTAATATGGATGTTTCCTGGTCATTGAAAGACATAAAAGATACTTGATTTCCAAACCATGGTCTTGCATCAATCAAAGAGAACGGAGTGCCACTTCTCCCCACTCTATGACCGATCCCGGTACTTAAGTATAAATTACAGATGTTTAAAATTATAGTCGGAAGGATGGGCAGCGGATCAAAGAGGGTTATCTCAGCTGTGAAATATTTGAAAATATATTTATTTCGAATATAAATAAAGGATCAAAAGACAAAAGATATTTCAAGGGTTTTTTCCAAAGGTTTTGAGTTTTTTTCGCAAATCTTAACATTCCACTTGGTCGAATGTAAAATTAGTCAAATGAAAAAATCCAAATTTATATGACTTACTCCCATGAAAAGGGTTTGAAGACCCAAGAAGTTATTTTTAGCCAAACTTTTTACATTCGACAAGTTTCTTTTATAAGTGTTTCTATAAAATAATTTGTTGTTTATATGTTGACAATATGTTTTAATAAACATATTGTCTCCATTAACTGCACCACTGAAAATATCATGACAAATTCCTTTTTAATGATCTGCATCACTTTGTACTTCAATCCGTCACCGCTACCTATTTTTTATCAAACCATTTTCTTCAGGTTGTCAGAGAACTACAATTTGCTTACAAGAACGAAGAATTCGTATGAAAACATTTATTGTGTCGTTCGCTGCACGACGTCATAAAGCAAGTTTTTGCGGTCTGTTGGAACGTGCACCAGATTATGAACCGAATGTCGATACACTCGCACCTTGTTAGCTTCATTTATTGCTCTTTTACTTCTTATTTGCAGCACTAGAATTAAACTACCGAATTTACAGCTCCATAACAGAGCACATAGAAGCCACATAGCGCACTATTATTGGAGTGCTCAACTCCGCACCAGATATTATGCTAGTTTATTACTTCACATTAATACTAACTTTGAAATAAGGTTCAGACTGCCACCTACATTATCTAGCTTTCTAAACTTGGCTGCGGATAAGGCGCAGCGTGTCTGCACTCAGCTTGACAATTTGCTCTAGGCGGCGACTTTTGAATTAATGTCGTTGCAATGCAGCCTCGCCCGGGAAGTCAACTTTTTATACCATTTTTTAATTTAATCTCTTGGCCCTCTGAAGGTTTCCACTTTGCAAAAAATTAAGAAGATAAATTTAATGTCCCACTATAAAAAGAGCTGAGTAGTTTTTAATTGTCACAAGTGGAAAAATAGTCAGAGGTTTATGTGCTTAAATACTTACATTATCTCACTTACTGGCGCTAATGCAGCATTTTGTGTAAATTAAGTTCAGTGTGCGTGGCGGAAAGTCCTACAGAAATGTTAATCCAATAAGTAACAAGATAAATCTACTTAATTTTCTTAGAAACACAGCGGCGTGATCCGCTTTTCGAAACTCAATTTTGCCAAGATCAAAACGGAAAAGAGTTAACGTTACGGAGAGGCGACATGAATGCTTTCCAAGGGCCATTTCGGCAGATAATGCAATTTGTTACAAGTCGTTCGCTCGTTTGCTTTTATTATTAGTGGCTATTAAGGAGGCAGTAGCTCCCGGCGATCGCGACGGTGGCACGTGGAGCGGCGCGCCAGGGCAGCGGCAGCGGTAGCGCAGCGCACTGCTCGCCGCTCGGAGGAGCGACTCAGCTGCGCGGCGCCCGCCGAAGTACAAACAGCCCCATCCAACATCTGGCTATTTGAATTGAGTATTTAAGCTGATTGCCATCATTACACTGTTGCTATTGAAAGGGTCCCTCAAAATGGATTGTACTTTAATTTTATGTTGAAAATAACGGTTAAAAATCGAAGTGAGTTCTGTTTACATTACGTTGATTACTAATTTAACTCTGCAAATGTTTTGAATCACTCTTTGGGCAATAGAACGGTTCGTTGCCTTTACATCTGTGCTTTTTCGCTATACCAACAAAGCTTGTTATTTTGTTTATTTTTACAAGAAAATCTGTATTTACAATAGTACGTAATACGAAGGTCAACTGCTATCATTATATTGACTAATCCAATAGAATTTAAAGCCTTCCTTAAAATGACAAACAATCTCAGCCGAGTTGGGCATTATTCATTGATTGATTGAAAATGGAGTGATTTACTTGTGATTAAGTAAGAGTGAAGAGCTCTGTAAATAGTAGGTACAAATGAGTGTTTACGAAAGCGTCGGCAACAAAAAAGACCGCGCAATTTCGGATTGGAGTGGCCATTACCAGCGCCGACTGCGGAAAGAACGCTCGCAATTGCATTGAAAATGTCGCTTTTAATTTTTCAAAATGCAAAGCGTAAATTCGCATTTGTGGCTGGCACGATAACTGCCCGCCTAAAAGCTCCAGCGATGCAAGTCCCGGTGTGGCTTTGTTGCTAATACAAAGCGCTCGCTCACATACAGATGGTTTTGCAAAAACTTTGTCTCATCGCAGTTCCTCTTACATGTTAATAACAAAGCTGTGTGTCATTGCGGATTGTTGCGATCGACGTTTGTGAAACCACTGAGGCTGGTGACTGTACCAACAATGTGAGAATACGAAATGAAATGAAGAAGTGGATAGTGCTCAGTGCCGGCCGGCTCGCTGCAACATTCATCTCAATTGTCTTCGGCGGCTCGCGACGGCAGCGCATTCCCCTCACGCGACTGTACACCGAGGTGGAAGCTCCAGCAGTACTCGGCCCAAGCCTGCTCCTTTATGCCTCTTGATATATTACGAGCCGCCACATACTGACTTGGTAATATAGCTATGATTTATTCCCCCGTCGCAGACAATCCTACACCAGAAGACGTGTTGTCGTCACGACGCTGCCACCGTCCTTAGATTAATATTACGTCGCTAATATTGGACGTGTAGTTTTTCTTCCCAGTGACGTCATTTATTATGTGCTCCTCACTAGATATGTATCGGCAATGACAATCGAATAGAAAGGCGAATATATGGCACAGGATAAGTAACTACCAAGATATTTTTATGAAATAAACATTTGAGTGCTTGCTGATTAAAAGAGGAACAAATACCGAGCAAGATGTATCTTAGTATTGTGCTTTTATTCGACGTCTCCAGATTAAAAAGTGGGCCGGGTACAATGAGCGGTACGACGGCGGCGAGATTTCACGGGGGGCGGGTGACGTCACAATGCGAATATGATGCTCGGATAATGTCACGGAGAGCTTCTGCACGAGGTTAGGTACATCTTGAAGCCTGCGTTGATGAACCGCTGCGTGAGACAATATACCCGTACACCCATGTATAACTAAAGTGGTTTAGAAATACATAGGTGTACTTAGTGTGCCGTCACACGCAGACATAATTATATGGATATTAAAATTCTACATCCTTTATGAGATACCGCATTATAAATGAGATGTAGGATTTTTAATCAACCGAGGTCTTAAAAAGGCTACTGGAACAAGATAATGCAACAAAGGTGACGTCATAGGGATTCTGATATATAGCTGCGCTTACATTCGCTACCTACGTCGTCGACTTCTAATAATCTCTATTGTAGAGGCTTTATTTTTAATAAAGAGACAAATTATTCCCTTTATGCTAAGACTTTCTTCTTCTTAATTGTGTGGTTAAGGCCTAACCTGGAATCAGTGTTTTTATGCCGCCGAATTATCTCTCAGAAATTGTGTTTCGCGGTGAAACTAAAAATTACGAAACCAAAAGTATTGTTATTTAGATACCTATCCTGGGCAGCGACAACATAAGACTTGAATACATTTTTCGGTAGGCGGCGAAATAGAAAACTCCGAAGCACTGAATTTGACATGCACATATTTTTGACGTTCGCTCACCCTGGGATTACCTTCATCGGTTATGTCAGGCTATTCTTTATGTACTCACCTTTGTATTTGTAGTGTTAGTGCCAAAACTCTGTTTGTAGTTTTGGTTTAGAAGTGAGCTGACATAGAGTTCTGCTGAGCCATCTTAGCAGTTACTGGACGCCCTTTGAAGTAGGTATCAAACAAAAGAATTAGAGTCGAGTTCTCAGCGGATCCACTAAAACTCTGCAAAAAGGTCGCAAAAGAGACTCCTAACACATGAAATGTGGTAATTTTAACATTATTTGAAAACATTGCGGTGTCGGCAGGCGGAACGGCAAAATTGCTGTTATATGACGCTAACAGCCCCTAAATCCTAACCGAATGGACTCCAATAAAAGTCTCTCAAGTCGACGCCATTACTACAGCGTTAAAAAAGTGGAACACGCCCGCGTCTGAAAAGATTTACTTGCGCTGCAATGAACAACAAGATTGCTGAAATATGACCGACGACGGGTGGGAGATATGAAATGTTTGAACTTCGCAATTATGTGTCTGTATCCGTCCGCATCCGTTGAGGTTGACGCTTTTTGATAGCTGGTTTTTTATTATTTGATGTTTCTAGAGTATGCTTTGTTTAAGTTTTATGTAAACAATGGCTAGATAATCTGTCTCCCCGATTGATCTTCAGGGTCAATTGCATTTGCCTAGGTTGGTCTGTGGATGGGTGACCATCCATTTCATACCAAGTTTCCTCTGTGTCTCAGAAAACATGATCTTGGTCGCGGCTGTCATTTGTAGATCTTTGACAATCGTAACAGGTATATAGCCAGTGGCCCGAAAGTCTGCCATGCTAACCAGTTTTACCAAGGGGTATTATATATGTCGGCATCGAGTCGTATTCAGTACGCCAGCGCCATCTGGCGCTCGATGGAGTCATTGGTGTGCACGCGCACGGGTCGGTCGCGTCGGTACGTCACTACTTGGTAGACACGCGCGAGCGGCGCGCGGCGGCGGCGCGTGAGACCGCTGAACCATCGTGTGTTCTAAAATACGTACCTACCCACAGAGTTTGTGTCTCTAACTATCTGATCTACTGTGCTTAGGACTAGGTTGAGTGTATCGGTGTACGAGTCTAGTTTCTACAGCCAACACTACCCACCGACGCCCACTGTTAACCAACGAATAATGCTAAAAAATATCCCTTTAGCCGACATATATATAGCTTAAGCCCTAGGGCGGCCTAAGGTAACTGGGTTGTGGAGGTCAGATAGGCAGTCGGTTCAAAATACTGGTTTTCAGTTGCATCCGGTTAGACTGGAAGTCGAGCCCAACATAGTTGAGAAAAGATTAGGCAGATGATGTAGATAATATACTGTTAAAGAAACGTAGGTGCAGGAGTGAATACCATAGTTAACTAATTGTTCTTTGACTAATCATTTATCAGTTTCGAAGAATGATTTGGCTTTATTAGTGCTATTAAAGGATTAAGGGTTCTAGTACCAAGATACATCAATCAATCTGAGCAGCATCCCCCGAGTGCTTGCTGTCTTCTCTCCACAGACTGATACGTTTTACATAAATGAAGTAAATGCAAGACATACGCCAACAAAGAAAAGAAGCGACTCTTGCCGCCGCACTATCGTTTAGAGCACATAAATCAAAGTGATTTACATTGTATTCCGCAAGGATAGCGGCCACGAGTAAACCGAGCGAATAGCTCCTCGAGGCATTCCGTGCGGACCGTGGCACACTAGTCATGCCTGTGTCTGAAATGACAAACAAGTTAGTTAGCACACAATAATATTGTAGGCGAGTTAGCGCGCACTCGCCCAAGTCTGTCCGTCCTATTTACAGAGCCGCGCACACTTGACTCGCGCTTGGCCTCCGCAACGTTCAAGTTTTGCATTTCATTCTCAAGTTAGCGCAATTTGTGTTGCGCACGTCTGCATATTTCATGGTGCTCGCTTTCTTTGTTAACTTATTTTGCATTCCTCACTTACCATCGCTCAACATATGAAGTATCCATTCTTTCAAGTTCTGTTTTATCAAACAAACTGGAAAGTCAATAACATTGTATTGTACTCTTTTAATTACATACTTTTTCCTTTCAATGTGCTCTCGTGAGTGGGATCTTTAGTGAACATGTGAATTGAAAACAAGGTCTAATTAGCATTTAACTGAACACAATGTGAAACTCATTTTGAAGGTCTATTGAAATAGAAGCCATCAGTTCGAAATGAATAATTCTGTCTGTTAACTTTACACAATTATAATTTGGATCCCACCATTTGGTCGGCTGTTGTCCATTTTGCGTTCAATAGCAATAGATTTAAATAACATTATCACGATGAACACAAAACCATTTAATTATGACCGTACCTGGAAATAGAAAATGATTTGTTTTATTTGTGTGTGTGTCAATGTGTCCTTCATTTTAAACGAAAAGGAATCGCATAGGTACTTGGCGATATATTTATTTGCGACTGCCTCTGCGTGTATTTTGTGAACGCATACAAAATATTGTAGCGGCAGTTCCGGTGCAGCTACAAACAGTTGGTGAGCTTGCAGGTAGCATGTCGGACACGCGGCTGGCGGCTCGCCCGCGCCGCGCCTCTCCCCACCGCACCGCGACCTGCCGCGCCGCATGCCGCCCGCGCCGCGTCCCGCAGAGCTGTGCCGACGCGCGCCCGGATGCACATCGACTGATTTATAAGCCGATTTCCGACTACACCATCTCTAGAAACTGTTGGCCATCGAAATAAATGATATCCTATTTTAAACCGTTGAGCCGGGAATGGATATCATTGACTGACCTTCCATTGACGGTGAAACAGATTTCCTTTTTATTGCTTTGCTGGATAAAAGTTGTATTTATTTTTATTATAAGTTGACAAAAAGAAAGAAAAGTATTTTCTAAGTAACTTCGAAGCAAGGTGTTAAAAATTGGTTTTCGGCTCGAACGAGCTTTTCATAAAAAAATATCGATTGATCGAATTTTTTCTTGAGCAGCGAAGACACTTCTTTAACAAGAATGGATAAAAAATAAGTAGCAAAGTTTAAAAAAACTTTTAATTTAATCAGAAATTGAAATCTTAATGAATGGATCATGGTTAGTTTCTTTGAGAGGGTAGTTCGATATTATGTGGCGAAGATTTCCAATTACTTCAGGGTGCAATTAAGAGGATTCACTTAGAGGACTTGTGCGCTGCAGACAGATAAGTGCTTCCACACGGACTGTGGTCATTTATTAGTTTAATTAAATCCACACTCGTCTCATTCTTTACGTACTTAACTACTTTTTAAAGTTTATTAGCTAGGCAACAATGTATAAAGCACAATGTTTCTCTCGTTTAAACCAGTTTGTATGATAATTGATTAGCCTTTCGAGAAAAAAAATCCTGGGATTTACAAAACTTTATAGATTGTTTCCCTTGTGATCTAGAAAGCGACCTTTTTCAGCTTGGGACATAATAATGCGATGATGAATGGGTTTTGTTATTGTCTTCTATTCAAATAATAACATGAAATGGACCTGACTTGAGGAAATTGTACGAAGCACCATTGTTATCCTTATAATGTTCCTGTGTGCTATTCATAGATACATTTTAATCCGCTGACCACACTTGTATGGGATCGTTCATTTCCTTTTACTCTCTTTACAAATTAGGTATTCAATGATTCGGCACACGTGTAACGTTTTTATGTACTCTTGAATTCAAATATACCGTCTGTTTCTTCAATTCTTGTGAAAAACATTCATGAACACATATTATTTTTTCTTTTGTCTGCGCTATCTGGCCGCTATAAAGATGATTTACGTTCACAATATAACCTATGAAAATTTAATATCGTTCTAGTACAAAGTACTTGTATAAAGTGATTGTTATCACGCATGAAATGTGGTGATACCCAAAAAATTCCGATAACATTCTTAACATCGCAAGAAAAGACTTGGAAGGAGTGAAGGCAAGCTTTGACACTAACGGCCCTCTAAATTCTCTCTGAATAGATTAAAAAAACCTTTTAATATAAGAAGTTTTAGCGGCTATGAGCATTTTCCCGACGGATAACATTTTTCCGCTGGAATTACATATTTGCTGGGACGTTAAGCTTTTTATGTACCTACAGAGGCGACATTTGTATTTATTTGAATGCTCGTGAGTAATTGCTTTATAAGTTACTTACTTATTTTACTTTTATTTTGTCAGTTGAGAAAATTATGTGGGCCATTTTTTCTCACGCTTTCAAGATTAAAGTAGGGATTACTTTGACGAGTTTTGGAATTTGTATCTGAAAGGAGGGATGAAAGCTAAAAGCTAAAGTGAACAATACTCGTAAATAAATTCAAGTAAGGTCAGTGATGGTGAGCAACATCCTTCAACGTTCACCTATGGAAGGTCTCTTTTAACATACAAAACATTTTTTTTTAGGCGACGACAACAAACAAAACAACAATTTTAACCGAATGAATGAACAATTTTCTATATCACATTTGAATATAACTTTGGCAGTTAATAACACATATTTGAGCCTAAGATGTAGAATACTTATATTAATTTGCAAAGTATTTATAAGTGAGTCAAACCAGCTGGTATATGACTAATACAAACGTTACAAAGTTCTTTCATTGTTCTCGTGATCCTGGGTTTGCTTCCCGGGTTGGGCAAAGAGATACAAGGATCTGCTGTCTGTTTTTTTTTTAGTAACAGTCACAAGTCTCGCCCCTATCACTTATTGAAAACATCGCGAAATGTGGGAGTACAATTAGGTAAACCTCTGCCTAACCCTTCGGGAACTACCGGCATGTTGTTATGCTAGACAAAAGTAATTGTAACAATCAGAACGAATAAGTAGTTCGAAAAGTGGGACTTATAAACTTTATTTGTCGCTATCAGTTACACGAGTAGTAACTAGATGTTCAATTCATCCATCACTGTTTCTCATTCACTAACAAAACCTACAAAAAAACAACAGAGCTTCGCTATATTCGGAAGTTATTTTTTTGTGCATATATCACGGATAGTAAAACCAATGCCGTGGAGCTCCGATATTATATCGTGAAGCTCACGATAGTTCAAGTACGGATTGGGGTTGTATATTGCGAAACGGAGCCATGTGCGTGTCAACAAAACACAGTGTCTCACGGAGGTCAAACTTGGGTCGGGGACAGCCCCAGTAGCGAGGCAGCACCTGCAAGGACCCAAGGCGACGTAACTACGACCTCCCTATCAACTCACGTGGAAATCTCGCATCGAATCTATTCCTTAACGCTAAAATCCGATCAATCGGATGCTCGACGAACAGATTGAAATTGACTTAAATATTCAGTGTAGGTATATCTGTTTTGGTTACGTAATTGTACCTAGTTTAGCAAACTAATACAATTCTGGAGGATACGAGGTTTATTTGAACAGTGTGTGTTGATAGTTTATAGCGGATAATTGAATTTTAAGCTTCAAGAACATTTACCAACTAGGCAACAGTAGAAGCGAAGGAAAATCATTGAAAACCAGAATAGCCAATAATTCATAAGCACTGCCCTTTTTTATTTTAATTAGTTCAGTAATTACACTGTCGAAAACTGCTGCAGGCCCGGCAAAATTGTTTTGATTGACTTTATAAACTAATTAACAACGAGAAAAGAGATGGTTAACGGACTATCCGACTTCCAAGAGAGTTGTACGATCTCGTCAATCTTAATAATAACAATCGCATATTTTTACACCGAGGTAAGAGTTAGACACTTGTGTCACGTACTAAGAACAAAGAAATCAGGTCAATGAGAAAAACTACGAAAGCATTGAGCAATGTTATCTAACACTATCGAGTCATTGAGGATATCCAATAAGCAATCTAATATTGTACTTCATAGATTTTCATCCATTACAGCGATCGTAGCCTGGTCTTCAGGTAAATCGGGCACATATATCTCCGCTTACCGACAGGTAGTTGAATATTTGTCCAAAACAGGTGCTTCTGAAAACTTTCACAAATTTATCACGTTTCGCCTACACGAATTTAGTGAAAATTTTCTCAATTAATTTTACTCAGTGAGAGTTAACTAACAGACAAAGTTGGGACAGGCCGACCGTCATTATTAATCTAAGTACGGTAATGAGATTCACCTACGGCTTATAATTAGGAAAAACAAAATTACTCATTTGCATGAAATGATTTAAAGGCTTTAAGAACTTTGCGACACTTCCGCGGAGCCGTCCTCGCTGTCCCAATGTTAATCACCTCTGCAAAGGTCTGGTTTACCACAACATTTATGGTATGTTACTTTGTTGGTGTGAATCAGAAATTTAGAGGTTCTGACACATATACCTTTTTGATCAGATCGTTACAAAAGTTTCGTTTTGATAAATTACAAATTATGTAAAAGACTTATTAAAACGGAACTGGTGGTAATATTCTACGTCCTTAGAAAAAATACATATTTTAAAACATAAAATATTTCTAAACCAAAAAAAATATGAAATTATTTATTTTTACAGTAAGTGTTCTTCCATTTATAATACCTGCCATACATTTTCATTTCATTTCAACTACAATACAATGTGTAAAAGCCATTTCTCGGTAGAATGGGCGGTGTCGTTAATTCGGCCGGGTGCAATAAGTACGGACTAGAGCAGCTTGCCAAGTCCGGTCAGTAAACCGGTTTCTTTCCCGTAATCCTCGTCAATTGGGACAGTGCTAACCGGGTCACATTCGCACGGCTAACCGATGCCAGCTTTCTTTGGATGCCTTTATTTTGAAACGACGAAATTAACTGTGTTGGTGTTTAAATGTGTTTAATCCTTTATTAGCTGCACAATTGCTTATTACCTTGAGTATTTTCTCTCTAAGATGCATATCTGTGGTGGTTGTTTCTCTCTAAGTTGTATCAGATTACTAACGCTGTGTGATTTTTTAATGTTTCCGGGTTAAATATGAATCTCGTATCATCATCATCTGGCGAGCGTTTTCCCATCAGTTGGGGTCGGCTTCCAATCTTACCGGATGCAGCTGAATATCAGTATTGCGACTGCCTATCTAACCTAAACAACCCTTTTAGTACTAGGTAATACAATAGCCCTTGGTAAGACTACCTACTTATCAGACTTTCGGGCTACTGACCACCAACGTAACCTGTAACGACTGTCAACGACCTACAAATGACAAATGGGACCAGTGGCTTAACGTGCTTTCCAAGGCAGGGAGGAAACTCGGTGTGACATGAATCTCGTATAAGTATATTGACAAATTTTAAGACGTCCCCAAATTGAAAGGGAAAGCGCTTAAATCACGCATGAGAAAAACCGGCTAATAATGTGTTTGTCAAGTGAAAAGATTGGCAGCTTAATAACCGGAAGATAAATTGATTTCGAGGAAGGCAGTGCTTCGTGAATATTTATCAATAATACAATACCAGCGGAACGCCTAGGTACGTGAACGCCATTGTCTGTGGGTCGGAGGTTATGCTGACGTATTTTAAATTAAATATCGATGATTTTAATAAAAAAATAACATAACATCACGGCTGTAATGCCCCAGGGCATTACAGCCGTGATGTTCTGTTATTTTTTTTTTTTGGGCAGAGGTTTAGTAATACCACCCATTTTACACCGGTTTTGTTTAAGTCCTGAGAAATAGGGATCGATTCCATTGCCATCAACCGGCACAAATCTAGGCTCCGTGACTGCTACTGAGAAATGCCTGATGGAAATCCAATAACACTGCCTGACCCCGGAATCAATCCTAAGACATCATACTCAGTAGACGAGTTTGCGACCATTCAACCAAAAAACAAATACGATGACATAGTTCTGCCCTTACTGTGTTGCAATAGTTTATTTCTCACGAGAACATGGCTTTTGGTGCTCATGACTATACCTGTGGGTACTTATACCTACTATAAAATATCGCCTATAATACCTACACGGAAAGTGGCTGTAGCCCAAAGGTTAGGACGGGAACTTCTAAGCAAAACTTTAATTTCCTTGCACTATTGACATGACCCTTTTAGTACTACGAATGTGTTAATTCATAGTCCCAGTAGTCGTGGTATAGAATGAATGTTTAACTTAGCTGAAGTTGGCAGGGTCAGTTTGTGGATATTCAACAGTATGCTGTAGCCTTGGCTGTGAACGTTGTCCAGTAATTATAAAGTTTCCATATAATCGAAGTTATGTATTCCCTCAAGCTCGGCAACTACGCTTTCGACCACTATATCCAATTACCCATGCTTTTAAATTGCTCATGCCCATATAAGGTCAAACCAAATAATTTACATTTTGGTCAGTTGTGTATAATTACAATGGCTTTTGCCCTCGACTTCGTCCGCGTAGAATATCTTAAAGCCGTCCTCGATAAATGGACTATCCAATACAAAAATAAATTTTCAATTTCAACCAGTAATTTTGTGGGATTAACGCGTTCAGTTTGGTGGGTACATAAAATGTTTAAAATGTTTGGTCCTCAATAAATGATTTATTTATTTATTTAAACAAACAAACTCTTCTGCCTTATAATATTCGTATAGATTATTACATTATATTACATAATTACGTTATATATCACGTCATGGACTTAAGTAGTCGTTTCATGTAAAATATTGGATTCAGCTGAATCCGGTAAGACTAGAAGGCAACCCCTGCATAGTTGAGAAAAGGCTAACCAAATGATGATGATCATGTCATGAACTTATCTGGTGGTTTCATTCAAGTAACACATCTACATAACACACTCCCGAGGAAAAAACCACACAAAGTTTCAAGAAAAAGCCTTTGATTAATGCAGGACTGAGGTACCTACTATTCGTACAAATGAGATAACTTTCCCAATTTTGAAAACTTCCTCGTGAGCAAACCGCGGACAATTTCGGCGTAATATGCAAAGCTCATGTGGGCTACATTTGGTACCTCATGGAAGGAAAAAAACAGTCGTGATGAGCTGCTTTTACTATAACATGGCTTTGTCTCCCTATCTACTTACATAATGCTTATATTCTTCGAAAGGTTTAGCAGAGGTACATTTACAAATGTTGCTAGTATTTTAAATGTCGAAATCTCTGCCGGGCATCTGTGTTCCCCTCCCATATTTTACCCATCTGCATTCAAAGCAAAAGTAAACATGTTCAGAGCACGCACGTTCCATCATAGAGTTCATGCATCGCTTTCCATTAAATAGGCGTGAATGAGGTCAAGAGCAGGGAAAAAAAAATTAAGTCTCTTGTCAGAAGCAGCAAGCTCATTACCACTAAAGAAGTGCAATCCTAACTTTAAGCTGCTATTCATCATCATCAGCCTATAATGTTCCCACTGCAGGGACTCAGGCCTCCTCTCTAGGAGAGGGATGGGCTATAATCCACCACGCGGGCCCAGTGCGGATTGGCAGATGGCACATGTCTTCGAATTTTTTGGTTCTAAGACATGCCGGTTCCCTCACGATGTTTCCCTTCACCGTCAAGCTGCTTCCGCGAATTAATTAATGTAAAATCTCATAATACACAGCACACACCTTATAGAACCCATGACAAGCCCACGCTAAGCAGTCATGTTCACCATCAACCAGACCTCCCTACGCTCAATGCTTTAACATATTTTTAAGTCATCATCATCATTTCAGCCAAAAGACGTCCACTGCTGGACATAGGCCTCCCCCAGGCGTCGCCACATTGACCGGTCCCGTGCGTCTCTCATCCAGCGGGTTCCTGCAACCTTGACCAGGTCATCGGTCCACCTAGTGGGAGGCCTTCCAACGCAACGTCTTCCGGTTCGCGGTCGCCATTCCAGAACTTTTTAAGTAAAGTAATGCAAATAAGTACCCTAGAGCATAAATATATTAAAGCGAGACCTTGTATCCCGTCTGCGGTAGACTAGATTTAACTTGCAAACAACACCCCTTCTATAATTAAATACAATTACCGAGGCTTTGTTAATAAAAATAATTTATTTCTTTGGGCCACGGGAGATTATTCTTCCCTTGTGTTGTAAGTAAGCAATCTCTTTAGCTGGGTTTAAGAGCCGTTTCTTAAGCACGTGGATTAAAACTGGAAAATAGAAAAGAAAAGTTTATTTAGTTTACTTTTGAAACTAAAACAAAACATAACATCAAGCCTGAAATGCCCGAAGGGGGAAGCAAATGTGCACTGAATAGTACACCAACATTTCGCCAGTTAGGTTTAAGTTCCTTGTAATTCTTGCCCGTTCTTCTCCATAGAGGTCTAAGCTAGGGAACGGGCTACTACAGTACATTCACCAGTTATTCTGCCTTGTAACTGGGACAGCAGCTTCTTTTTATTTTGTATTTGTTTCGACTATTCAAATGTGCATGTAATGGTCTAATTGAAATAAATAATAATAATAATAATAATAATCGTTTATTGGTCTCAATTAAAATATAGCCTAATACAATTCCATTATCGGGGATTCTATACAAAAAAAGGCTGCAATAAACTATACGGACGCCTGACTTCCAAACTAGGTAAAAAACCTGTATCTTGGAATGCTATGACTTTGAGTTTGGATCAATGGTTCTGAGGATTACCCGCAATAATATTCATTCACACTTACAACCAAACGATCTGTACCTCTTCGTAATATAATATTAGTATAGAAATACGATATTTAATCATTTTATCTTATGGTCCAAAGAATACTATCTTCAAAGCCTATCTATCTACAAAAATTCAGGTTTTTTTGGAAAAGCATTGTCAAAACGTTCATTATAAAAACAATACAGTATTGTTATCAGGAAGATTATGTTCAGTGGAGCCCCGCCGGGATTCGCAGAACTCCTAATTCCAAATTGTTCCTTTTTGTACAAAATAAAACTATGACGGCGGCTAACCTCGCTCGCGAACTGGCATTTATTTAAGGAACGTGTAGATAATTATGAAAACAGTGCTGCAGGTATTAATTTTCATATAACTAAAGGAATTCTTTGTTTAAAATAATCTCTATTTTCGGTTTTACGTTTATATTAAGCAGCGACCCGCAGCTGGTTCACCGACAAAACAACGAGTTTTCTTTATTATAAGTATGTTAGTTTAAAAGAGATGGCGAGAATAGACTCGCATCATGGAGGCAGGTTGAAGATGGTGTCGTAGAAGAGTACCTGATAGATTTGGAGAGGTCTTTGTCCAGTTGTGGGAGCTTAAAAACTTACCTTAACAATTACTATAAAATGAAGATAAAAATCAAATAAAAATCCGCTTCGAACAATGACGCTGTCACACAGGCAAATATCCAGTTGAATATACGAGTGAGAAATTATTGCAATTTTATTTTTACTCTCCCTAATTAAATCACTTATATAACTAACAGTTTCCGTATGTAGTCTGGAACGGATCACACAATCGTTATAATTTCTTATTAGTGTCATGAGGGATTCGCGTGAAGTATGAGAAGATTTTCTTTATTTTATACGCTCATAAAAGTGACCATTCCACACCATAACGACCCTTGGCCCATGGTGGGTTATATGTCGTTATCGCCATCAAATGTACGTAAGAGTGGCAAGATTTGGAGTGCAGTATAACATTTACATACACCTTTTTTTGATTTACGTTACCAATATCAGTGTTTGAATTTTTCAGATGTTTTCAAAACAGTATTTTAAAGAGTGACTAATGAACAAAATATGTAGTAAAAAAATCAAAGTAAACCTCAATGAATATTCCTATTTAACACTTCAAGAAAAATCGAACTTCAAATTATGAAACCCCTGCACCCTTGTTCATGTAGTTTCGGATAACAGGAGTTACCAATATCGTGATGGGTACCAACGGTAGTTTGAAAGTTTAAAGTATTATTTCACTTGAGTTGCGAGATTCCAATTGTTTTTTTATCTTATAAAGCACGTGATAATTGTATTTATTGAACACAAACAATGAAGCGTAAAGTTTGAACAGATTTTTAAACAAAACAGCATTTTATTCACAACAAAATTCAATCGGAATAGGAATTAGAGCCCCATGCAAATATGAAATTATTCAGGTGCCCATCGTATACAATGTATTAAGGTAACTTTATGGAAATCGGGGGCCGGACGAATGCCCGGACCGTAATAATTTCAGCGTTTGTTTGTGTACATGTGCTGCCTGTTACGCAATATCTCAAACTGGCAACACTCAGGCAAATTCGATTGTAAGACGAATACGGATATCATTAATAGTTTGAGCAAATAATACCGGTTCCATAGTTCGTCGATCCGAGTTGGCCAAGTAATTTGATTGATATCTAAATCCGTACTACGTTGCTCAGATATTTTGTCGTAACTCTATCTTGCGAATCAATATTGACACAAATGTCCCTACAATTCATCCACAAAGGGACCCAACTATCAGTGACAAGGTCGTAGAAATGAAGTGCAAACCGTAAAAATGGGAAACATAAGGCTGTCGTTATTATGCGCTGACGTAAATCTTGCAATTCAGTTTAATTGTTTTGGATTCTGACAGCTTTTAGAGGATAGGTACTTCTGGATAAATTCTAAAATTTCATAGAACCATATCACCCCATAAATATGCATGATTGATGAGCAAGCACTAAACGTTCTGACCAATGATAGATTCATTGAGCGGCCAAAAATGCCATTGCCTTTCCCAGAATTAAAATACCTCGACAGGTAGGTAGGGCTTTAGGTGGGTAAGTATTTAAGGCCGAATAAGAGACCGAAGAAACTTTATCACATTACGGTGTAAAAAAAATTGACATGTCTGTTTGTGACAAGACAATCAGCTTTTTACTCATTACATACGAAAATAAATGCGGCATTTATAACAAAAACACATTTTTTTAAATTTTTGACTGTTTTTCCGACTAATCTCCGAAACGGCTTTACCCATTTAGCCGGAAATTTACTGGCAGATAGCAGATGTTATAAGAAGAAACTATAGCCAATTAAATTGAAAAAATGAAAGCCCTTGATATTGGTAACGTTGTCTGATTTATTTAAGAAGGTGAAAAGTATCTAATATTTTTTTATTATAATTTCACGCGGGCCATAGCTACTATTTTTATGATAAATCTTTTTTCTAAATGACCAATTTGCCATCCAAGACCAATCGCTGTCAAGACATAACGACGTAACATGTAAGCAGTACTTCAAAATCCCAAGTAATAAGGCTCTTGTGTAATATTGACATTATACCCCATACATGGTATGCCATCTGGCCTCAAACCCTCCACCTTCCTTACGTCAGTATTTTTAAAGCACCTTAACGGCCCTTTATGCGGTGAAAACGATTTTCTTTATATCCTGACCCTGTTCAATGAATAAACTGTTTTGCCTTCCATACCATCAGTTTTATATGATAGATATGCAAATTATAAGTACACGCTTGCCCTGTTTTCTCGGAAGTGTTGAACCAAAGGTGTATTGTTGTACATCTACCGTTCGGTATAGACGGTATTAAGGCTTGTGTAATAAGAGACCCTAGTCATTTGTTGAACCTATACTTCAATCTGATCTATTAACTTCTGCTAAAAATTATCCAACAACATTCTAGGTACCTACACAATTAAAGTAGGTAGTCTATTACACATTTTTTTTTTTTTTTTTGGAGGGTGGGAAATCATCAAATCACTCCTCCCGCTCTGGGCAGAGCGGTAGGAAGTGTCCGACTTCTACTGACTAAAAGCCACCCATGTTCCTTCTTAGCTCTTGTGTCGAGGCCGCGGTATCTCTTTCGAACAACCCACAGCCCCGACGGGAATCGTCTTGAACCCTTCAGTGTGTTGAATATAGTTTTATAATCAATCAAAAATAAAAGGGCAATGAATTTCAGTTTCAGCATTGAATCAGCCGCCTAACCATCAAAATCCTGCAATAATTCGTTAGATAAGCTCTGGAAACCTGACGTTATGGCAGACCGAATAATTTTCGCATTGATAATATTATTAGTAAGGATTATGCCAATGAAGCCTGCATTATTGTTAATGTATAATGATGTGTGCACACCAAGCTAAACTATAATGAAGATTAATAGGTGTTAACTGAATTTGCATTGTGGTCACAACACAATAACATTGCATACAGCGATAATGCCCTGCTATTGAATAGGTTTGGTCAACAACCTTGCAAGTTTTTGGAATTGTGATAGAGTAACATAACAGCATGAACTCCCCGAAGGGTTAGACATAGGTGTGCCTTATTTAACACTCACATTTTGTCAGTTATGTTTAAGCTCTTGGAAGCCAGACTACTACCATCAACCGGACACTAATCTGGCTGCAACCGAGAAATCCTCATTCGAAAAACCCAATACCCCTTTACACCCGGTTGCCAACCCGGGTAAAGTGTGTGTGTGTGTGTGTGATGTGGTCTAGACCAACGGGGCATTTCGTTTTGCTCGAAAATTTCATGAAGTGAACTAATCCACGATAAGGCCACGACATAAATACGATCATATTACGACCTTGGTTTGGTAAGACTGAATGTCAGAATTTCAGGTCACTGACTACCTGTAACGACTGCCAAAGATCTATTTATATGGCAGCCGGGACCAACAGCTTAACGTGCTTTCCGAGGCACGGAGGAAACTCGGTATGTCGGGCGGTCACCCATCCACAGACCGACCTAGGCAAGCACAGCTTTACCTAAAGATCGACCCGAGTGGCAGTTCTTATTAAGCCACGAGCTCCTCACCTAGAAAACACGGACTAGTACCTAGTGGTTATAATCATAACATCACACCTGTAATACCCATTAGTACCGACACCCATATTTCGCCAGTTATGTTTAAGTCCCATGTAATAGGGGGCGAGTCTATTGCTATCATCATCATCATCAGCCTATTAATGTTCCCACTGCTGGGACACAGGCCTCCTCTCTTTGAGAGGGAATGGGCTATAATCTACTACGCGGGCCCAGTGCGGATTGGTAGATGTCACATGTCTTCGAATTTTCGGTTCTAAGACATGCCGGTTTCCTCACGATGCTTTCCTTCACCGTTTTGAGAGCAGCGGAGATGAAATAAATTACACAAAGTAATGTGCCTGCCTGGGTTCGAACCCACGACCTACTGTTCGTAAGTCGGGGCCGCCACCACTGGGCCACCGCTGCTGTGTGTTATTGCTATCAACCGGGCACAAATCTAAATCAATTCGTGGCTGGTACTGAGAAATTTCTGATGAATTAACCCAATAGTAACACTTTGCCAGGGTTTGATTCCAAGGAAGTCATGCACAGCAGTCGCGTTTGCGACCACTAGTTAACGAGGCAGACACAGTTATAATCACAGTTTGAAATCTGTTAAACTACGTAGGTACGCTAGACGAAATAGTTTATGCATTACTTGTACAGCAATAAACATCGAGCTGATTCGAGCTACGCATAGCATGTCATTAGAATATGAGTATCTATACAATTACTATAGAGAAGGCAATGTCAATGGTTCTGTCGACTCAAATTTTGATAACGGTGCGTCACAGAACCTTCGTGCCTGTGTTCTGTACGTGATTATTGTTATAATTGGAACAGCGGGACTGCTTCTGATTACTCGCTTTCAGAATACAAATTAATGAAAACGATAATTATGAATTTACGATTCCAGCGTTAAATTTTTAATTAAATGTTTTTGTGTAAACTTGTAAGTACCTAGATCGAATAATTGGTAGCGATGGCACGAACCTATTAAATTGTTTGGTTGCAGAATATTTCAACTTAAAAATGCCAATAAATTACGCCTACGATGTGGAAAAGGGTCTCGCTATCTATTTTAATAACTTTAGTGTACTGATGTATGGCCATACATAAAAGTGAACCTATTAAGTAGGCCTACTACGTATAGTAGGTTCACTTTTTGGCTGTAGGTAATGAAAATCATATCATTATTTCTGCCGAAAGATTGATGGACATGGGCCTCCTACAAGTGTTGGCCACTCTAGTGCGTCTCGCATCTAGTAGATCTATACAACCTTCACCAGGTTATCGGCCCACCTATAGAGGAGGCTTTAGAACGCAACGTCTTCTAGTTCACGTCTGCCCTGCCCACTGCCACTTACGTTTGGCAATTCTAATAATGAAAATATTTCTAAGAAATACACCGACTTGGCTGCCTCTTAAATAAATAGAATGAGAATCTGTAATGTTGATAGAAATCGATTTTTCATTCAATAGAAGATAGAGTATATTCATAGGCTGGGGACAAGCTTTTATATAAGAAAGGTTAGACCCAGATGTGGACCGCAGAAACCTATCCGAACATGAAAAGAAAGTTAATATAAGTTGTAACAACGTATAACCGCACGGAGCGGACAATTTTCCAAGACAACTTGGTACATTTTGTCACATCATTAGCTCCGGGGCATGGAGGCCCGTTTTTCGTTCCATCGATCTATGAACCGGAGTGCGACACTGCGGGACGATGTTATACATTATGAACAAAAGTCATAACCGCTACATAAAAGTACAGTTTAAATGTATCAACGAGACAATTCTCAAGAAAATGCAATTTTGTTCGGATAGCTTTCAGAAGTGGTGCTGGTCTGGAAGCGGGCCCCAGAGACACGTGCCAGCCACCGAGCCGCGCAGCAGACGACCCTGGACTCTTTACTTCTCAAGATAAAACTTTTTAACTACCTTACAACTACTACACTTCGCCAAGATCGAGATTTAATTTAAAATATGAGATTATTATCCTTATTTATTGTTTTCTTTTACAAGGAAAACCATTTTCTCATTTTTTTGCAATGGTCTGTTCGGGTAAACAAAATAAAGTATAATTAGTTAAATCCAGCATTGTTTTTCATATACAATTGGTAGGAGGTTGCGTCTACACACAATTTGTTTTAATAATTATAATAATATATGTACGAGAACATCAGATTTTCATTTAGCAACTCAGAATAACTACATGAGCTCATGTAGTTGTTTTGTTAGTGTATTGAATTTAAAGTATATTCCTAGACAAATAGATTCCATATCATTTATTTAAAAACCTACCATTAAAATAATTAAAGCAAAGAACTGAATTTTATTTTACACTCAATCCCTAAGGAAACGCGAGCGACTTCAAATCATTTGAACAAAGAGCATCATTATTCAATTCAAAATTATATTAGTATTTAATTTGTCTTTTCAAATAACTAGGGAAGGATCCAAACTTTATAAAGACAAAACAAAATTCACAAAGACAAACATCAACAGCGTTTCTTCATAAAGTTAATGAAAATACAAGGGATTGTAATGAAACTCGCTAGGTGCCTAGCATTCATTGGAGTTACAAGCACGAATTCTAATTTTATGGTTTTCAAGTCAAGAGTTATCGTAATTTTGTTTTCAAGTTGGGAAACAATTTGGGACATTTATTCGTCTGTGACGTAACATGTACCAACATATCACAGTAACGTGATAACTCGTAGCGTTAAATTGCTTCAGATATAATAGGGTGGAAAGTTGGCAGTATTGGCTCTCTTGGCCCGCTCGGGGAGAAACACGTTGAACAAATCAAGCCAGCGGTGTAGCGGCCACTCAGCTGTCACCGCAAATTGGATTGACTTCGCAAGATAGAAATATACGCCCGAAGCTCACAGCCCGCACCGTTCCCTACGGTGCATTTGGGGCGACGACAAGACGGAACACATGTTATCCACTATTTCCAAGAAAACTCATTAACGCCTTTACAGTATTGGTTACACGTACTAATAACAAATAACATCCATTTTGTCTAGACGTGTAGGCGGACGGCATCGCTACGTATCAGGTGTTACCATGCAAAATGAAATACACCAACGCTCGCGATGAGATATTTTATGATAGGTATAAAACTAGGCATTCCTTTTTGTATTTACCCGCCATGTTCGTGGAACACAAAAATACTACCTAATGAGAAAGTTGCTTTACCGGGCACTGTAATACCAAGTGAATATAAAATTCTAATAAAATATTTTATGACAGCAATGCTGCACCGAATGTACGTGTTAGATAGTTTTGCGTTGTTCTATGTTGGGTCTTATTTACGATGCCCAGAAAGCGGGAGTTCAAACAAATTGTTGTGCAGATCCCTCCGGCTAAACCTCGGTAAATTGTCGACATAAAACGTTATGAGAAAACGCCTTAAACCGCAAAGGCTGCCTCCAATCTCTTGTTGCCGTATTTTGCATCTGGAGTGTAGGTACTTCTAAACCGAGTTTGGGGTCCCAAGACACGGTATTGTCTGCACTGAATGACCATTCAACTTACTTACTGAGAATATTTTCTAAACTCGGAGCGGTAACTTACTGTGGACACATAAAATATACATGCAACGATGTTGTCAAGGGCTCACCCGTGTCTTCCTTCATTTCGTTACGCAAATGTTGTTTACTAACAAGTTGTTTTTAATTTTCTTGATGCTGTTTTGTATAATGAGTTGTTAGTCTAAAGTAGACGATGCAGTACGCTTTGTCATACGTAATGTGCTCTTTATGATTTCGAAAAGGATATTTAAATTTGGTAGGATTCCAAGAGGAGTCCTTGCCAACGTTCTCTAGTCTCTCTCGGCTGGATTTATGAGCTCGGCCTGACACTGAACTGAATGCCGAGGATATACTGCGAGGTGACGGTGACTTGTGAATGTACGAAGGTAAAATAATCGAGTGTGCGTCGAATTTTAGAAGCATTTCCACATTTTCCACCGCACCCAAATCGATGCTCGCCCGTGTGTTCGTGAAACACGTTTGTTTGGACATAGATTATAAACATGACCCGAATTGGACTGTATTTTATGTGACTACCTAATATTTATTCAACTGATCCATAGTATTTAGATTAAAGATTATATTGCCAATAGCAATTTATGTGGTAGGCCGAATTCCAATTTGATCCAACTTCAATAATTCGAATATTAAACTAGACCACAACAAAGATAAACTCATAGCCTGCTTAATTCGGTCGAGTACCCTTAACGTTATAAACGTAGAAGGCTTAACGAAATTAACGTTACGTTATGTTCCACCATTGTGAACCCACAAAAACCAGCTGATGGTCAGCACAAGTTTGGCGCAAACATTAAATGCACCGCCCTTATCGTCGTGCAAGCGAACAATTTGCATTGCATTATACGCTGAATTACGTTACTCTGCGTCTACATAATGGCACGCAATGGAGCACGATGGTGCGCAATGGTGTTCGAATTACGTCCATCGCACGTTTCGAACAAGAGTCCCATCAATGTACCTCACCGATGCACATTGAACAAGTTGCGTCATTGTGTACAGACACGTCATATACAACTGACACTCGCCTGTGCCTGGACCAACGGGCACCTGATGTACGAAATGGAGCAATCATGATTGCCCATTTGTTTTTCTTCAATTCCCAGATTAACATCTAAATAAAAGAATAACAAATCAGTATAATAAACGACGCTAATAAATCGAAATAAAAAGTGGTTGACTTCGTATATTGGCAATTCCAAAATACAATTAAACAGCAACGCCATCTGTCCGGATCGGGATCACTAAGGCGGGAGATTAATGATTAATCCGGCCAGCGTAATACTGTTACAGGGTATTATTTATGACTACAAGGGCAATGATGCGAAGCAAAGTATCCATTTTCGACAAAGATTTATGTTGCAATCCCAGAAGGTGTGAGTAAAACAGGGCACTATAGACAAAACAGCGGGATTTGTCGGCGCGCCGTCCGTCTGAATATTCATCAGTATCAATCAAGTGCGTAAATAACCTAGCGATGAGACAGAGGTCTCGTTATCGCTAAGGAGTTACGGTCTGCCCTAGAATAATAAAACTATATCTTATTCATTCATTAACTACTCTGGTTTATGGGGGACACTAAATTTTCTGAAGGTATCGAAAACAAACACTCCTTATCCGGATAAATGTAATTAGATTTCAATTTTATTATTATTGCGTCGTATAAAATTGATGTAATCCATTAATTTATTCATTCATTCACCCCTGATTACTATCCATCCACGGGTTGTAAATTAACGAAGGTAGGTATTAACCAGTAATCGCACTTGTGACCACAAGCCTTATAAAGGGGATTTTGTTTTTTTTTTAATACTAGACCCTGAAAGCGGACAGTTGTTACTAGTTTGTAACTGATTTGGCTAAAATAATACTAGTCAGCAATTAGTTTAGACTTTTAAAAGTTTTGGATCGATTTTTTACAATTAAATTTAAATTGACCTAGAAAGAGGTGGCGAAATGATATAGAAGCACATCTAGAAGGCTGGGCCGAGGTAGCGCAGGAGGAAATTACCTGTAAGGGTATGAAGGCCGCCTTTACCCAACAGATGGACACAAAAGTAAAATTAAAACAAGAATCTCGTGATCATTGTGGACCTAACTAAATTAGAGCACAAACAGAACGCAAACACTCACCAATTAGAGTGGTTACACGACAGAATAACAGCGATATGCCTGTTTGTTATGATATCCTATGCATACCCGATCTGATATACCTAATCATGAACATGAACTACGAACACAGTCATACAGTTTCATGAGTGACTGAAAACGACACAGTAATCGGAAAAATCACCAATACAGTCATTACATAAGTAGTGGAGAAGAGTTATAAAAACGAATACAGGGTCAAGTGATATTCTCAAACAAAGCATTCAGTTAGAGCATTACAAGCATCTTCCCATGTCAGTAAAACAAAGAAAGCGAAGGTATAGTCACAAGGCATAATAAAGTGTAAAAGTACTAGTTGCCCATTCCAAACCCAATGTGTTTGGAGAAGAAGAACATGGCTGGTTTCTCATCACGATAAACACCCATCATAACCATACATTATGATGGGTGATGTTTATCTGTCTAGCCTTTTCCCAACTACGTTAGGGTCGGCTTCCCGTCTTACAGGATGCAGCTGATTATCAGTATTTTACTGCCCTAGTACCCATTTAATAGTGGGTAGTACGATATCCCTTGAAAAGACTGGTTTCAGACTATTCTTCCCCGTTTTCAGAGTTAAGCAAAAAACTACTTAACCTTAAATATTGGTTATTCGTTAGCCACAATCTCATCCTTTTAGAGAAAATTTAATAGTGAATCTAATTAAAATTAAAACAACAAACAAAAAGCGCTCGCTGTACTTGACTGCCAGCTCCACAGTAATGTGTTCGTGTATTAACATCGTGAAGTGAAACAAATTCATACTTCGCGATTGCGGCCCATTAACCAATAATTTTTCACATTTCGTATCGCCGCCGGCTCTTGTGTAATTGACGCAGCATTAATCCGAATTCTGTATGCACTGTTTAATTTTATAAATGTGTTATGTTCAACAAATTAAAAACAATTATGAATTTAATAATGTGCTGGTAATACCTACTTACTGAAATGAATGAGGCTTTTTAATTCATGAAGTAACTTTCGTGAGATGTGTTCAGTTGACTGATGATTTACTATCTTTCTCAAATCTAGCTCTTATACCTATGCTACCTATGCTCCTTAGCTTGTTGAGTTCAATAGCAGTAGTGGCCCAGTGATGGCGGCTCCGACTTACGAACAGTAACTCGTGGGTTAGACGCAGGCAGGCCGATTTAAAACAAAAAATACACAGTCATTACCTACATTGTGTAATTTATTTCTCACCGCTCGCTGCTGTCAAAACGGTGAAGGAAAACATCGTGAAAACACGCATGTATTAGAACAAAAAATTCGAAGTTATGTGACATGTACCAACCCGCACTGGGTCTGCTGCGTGGTGAATTATAGCCCATCCCTATAGAGGAGGCCTGAGTCTCTGCAGTTCCTAATGTTCCCATTATAGACTGATGATGATGGTGATGGTATATTATAATAAATGTACATTTTGCTCGTATTGTTAGGAGGTTGCTCTCTCTCTCTGGAGCCCTGACCTGTAGCTTGGACACTGTTCCCGATACCGGTGGGCTACTATTTATTTTTTCTTTTTCTTTGTTTAAGAAATATTTAAAATATATATTAATATGTAAGAATAGTGGTGGATAAAAGAAATTAAAATGTATTTTGTTCCATGCAACACAAAATAAACGACATTAAATTTACCCCTGTACATAAAAACTAAATGTGGCACTCGGAGACTGCCGCGGTAAAGCTATTGCATAGCATTTTTTATCAACTGCAAATAATTAATTACTTAATTTGACAACCTCAGTTGACAACTTTGTTATTTTCCGTAACCATAGCAACCTGGTTGAATATTTTCGTTACGGAATTTCAGGATTCGCTCTCCACGCTCAAGGCCCGCGATAGAAGCTATGCAATAGCTTAAAACATTTTGTTTTTGTGATTCAGTTAAACATTTACGAATTCAAAAACAGTGGTTGAAAATATGCATTTACACAGCGTTGTGATTGTCGATGGTACCTATAGTATCACTTGGCCTATTCACATAATAGGTATGCGAATTTAATGAGGGACGTAATTGTTTAAAATAACGTTTTCAATACACTTCCTCGAAAACTGGCTCTTATTGCACTACGATTAGGTTCGACATGCGACGTATTTCGCACGCGTGCGGTTATCTTATTTTTCCGCAACCAAGTGCAGGAAAGAAAATTACCACAGATAACTTTATCTTATACTAAGTCCAGTCCAAATCGATTATAACATAGGAAATTAAAAAAAAAACACCAACGACTATTAAGAGTCTGCGGTGTTTTTTTTATTACGTCTTTTTAATGAGTGTCTTTACAGCATAAATAATTTTTGAATATTAAATTGTGTTTGTAAAAAGAATACTATACATACTTAAACATGATTATTTTAAGCAATTATTTATTTTTTTGAACAAGTACCATTTATTTGTGTTCTTAATTAAAAAATATTTTAATTTTATAATTTTCCTGTGAGGCTGTTTAGCGGCTTCATACCTTTGCTTCTTCTTCAACCTAATCAAACCGCGGAAAAATAGCAAATTTTTTTTTTTTTTTTTAAACGTTGCCCCACACTGGGAATTTCTCCTGTATCGTGGGTGCGTTCACAAACATTTAAACTCACATACACAAATACCCAGACCCGAAACAACTATCCGTAGGCCGTACAAATATTTGTTCCGTGCGGGGATCGAACCCGCGACACGCAGCGCAGCAGTCCATTGCTTGAGCCACTGCACCAACCGTGCCGTCAAATTAAATCATAGTCTCCTAAAAATTGATGACAAAAATACTTATTGTTTTAAATGTTGTTTTATTAGTTAATTTCTTCGAAAGTGTATTGAAAAACGTCGTTTGATACACGTGGGAATTTGTTATTGCATTTCTCGACCCCATGAACGGGTTCACCAACACCCGAGGGTGTTCAATCTGCCTCGAATGCAATAACAAACTTTCCGCACTTGTATCAAAATGTACTATTGTGCGAATTATTCCCATGATCTACGACATATAAACATTACTAAAACTATTTGATGTCTTTGTTTGTTTAACAATATAAGTTATTATCTTAAACCTACTTCGCTAAAGTGTAAATAAATCACCATATTATACACTGCGAGAAAAAAAAATGAAATTATAAATGGCACGTCGGTCGTTTCATTCTGTTTTCACGTTAAATAAACGAAAGCATTCCCAAATTTACTTTCGTAAGTAAATTAATTAATTAATTTACTTTCTTTAGTAGGTAGGTAGGGTAGTCGGTAGGTAGGGTAGGAAAAAGAGCATTGCAACGCATGCCGGGAACAGCTAGTTTATTATAAAACTATATATATAATTACATTTATAATAATAAATTAACGAAGCAGTCTACGACCCCACAGTTGATTAGACAAAAACTAGTCGGGTAAGGTATGAGTGGTTTTTCTTAGAATTTGCTACTGAATTCCATAATAGAACTCGACGGCTTACTACTTTACCTAAATTGTTTTAATCACGGCAAACTTGAGTGCTTGTTTCGGAATCTCATCTATTTCTACAGTAGTTGTTTGTTACCATTTCGGGATAAAACCGCAAGACTGTTTATCTTTTTAACGAGTATTCGGTTTCGATACAGGTGCGTAGCTCATATATTTTTTGTATACTCGAAATAGGGCCTAAATTTCACATAGAGAGGGTGGGTCTAAATTAAATTAATAGTGATCGATGAGACGTATACTATAAAATACGAGCACGTGGAATAACGTTCACACTTCATAAATTGTTTATTCATGACTATCTTTCGAAGTCGCTTACCTGAAGTTTATGTCTACTATTTTGGACCGTTTTTCTTATTTATAAGTATCGGCTGAACGTACTTCATAGTTTCTTATGGTAACTTTCACCATTTCAAAGAGCATATTATATTTTGTAACCCCGCGAATTCAATATTCGGTGTTAACTCCACCGGAGCGTAAACAGGTGGTTGTGTTAACTTTCCATCTAAATAATTCCATTTTGTTACCTCAGAAGTTGATTTAGTATGAATTAGTAGTTTGTTTTACTATATACGTATATATTTATCTAAACAAATAACATAAAATTAAGTTTGCGTTTGTTATTACAAAATAAAAGCTTTTTATTGAATGCGTTTGAAAGAAGAAAAAAAACTAAAAAGCAAAAAAACAAGCACATTTTAAATTAAACAAAACTTGGAAGCAGGCGGGGTTCTATTTTAGTTCTATTTTTTTTATTTCATATTTTAATATTCAAATGAACCCCGCCTGCTTCCAAGTTTTGTTTAATTTAAAATGTGCTTGTTTTTTGCTTTTCAGTTTTTTCAGTCGGGTTTTTTAGTATTTAAACTACTTTTTTATTTCCAACTTTTTAGTTATTTTGTGTTTGTTCTTTCGTTGGTCGCGTAAAATTCTTCGCAGATGTTTTAACTTTTGTGCTTGCTTATAGGATTTGTCACTTCGAATTTCTTTTAAACATATAAGTGTTATGTATTTTTGTAATCTCCTTTTAAAACCCTTTATTTTGATACCCTACTCGATGGAATATCGGAATATTTTTTTTTTTAACTACGCGATTTGGCCCCCAAAATCCGCAAATTTTCTTTGCTTTTTAATTTAAATGTAGCCTATAACACTCGCGCCATCAAGATGAATCTAACGACGTATATTTCATTCAAATACCTTCATCCGTTTAGGAGTTATGAGGGAACAAAGAAACGGACATACATACATACATACACGTCAAACACATAACCCTCCTTTTGGGCTTCGCCGCAGTCGGGTAAAAAGAAAAACACTAAAACTTTTATTTTTATTTTTGTCAGTCTGTTTATTTCAGCTAATCTTCGAAATGGCTGAACCGATTTTGATGGGACTTCCGCTGGCTGATAGCTGACTAACTTTGGCTTTATTTTAGAAAAAGGATTAAGGTTCCATGCAATAAAAATAATACCCTTGAAATTGTGAACAACATAGATTTCAAATAGTGAAATAACATTTTTGCAATAATTTCAAAATTATGAAGGTCGCGGGAAGCCACGGATCCCGGGATCCGTGGACAAAAAATTTAGTATTTTTTTTGTGGAAACGGATCCCGGGATCCGTGGAGACAAATCGCCGGGATCCGTGTTACGTCAAATCGGATCCCGGGATCGGTGGAGACAGACACTAGCTGTTTCGCAGCTAGTGTATAAATTTATATTATGAATGAGATTAAGCTATCTAAAAAATGGTGTGACGTAATGTTCAATTATGCTAAAGCCGAGTATTTTTTGCAACTTGACGCTTATTGTGGAGTTCTATTCTATACAAAAGCTCACAGAACCGTAAGTCTAAAAAGTTTTTGTATAAAAGTCAACCGTTTTTTATAACAACAGAGACGGTTTGCTAATACACAAAAAATCTTTTCCGGTTTAATTCGAGTGAGGCGACAAGACGACAATGATTCATTTTGAGTTTTTTTTGAGTTTTTTTGAGTTTTTTTTTATTTTGTTAGGAAAGCTGACGACGAGGAAATAGTTTATAGTGTGTAGATATACAAATACTCTCGGCTGTTAATGGCGGATTATTTCTTAAGGCTAATGCTATTGTAACAAGTAATTAAATTAAAAATTTAAAAAAACCCCAACTCAATAAAGATAAAACATTGGTTCTCCCTTTAAATCAAAGTTTTACCAAGTTTAAAGGGAGTAAAAGTCAAAAAACAATTTTCAAGCTTTTTTGTTTTAATTTCATTAGTTTATATTCCTCATAATAATGAAATGAAAGGGATTCAATATACTCGTAGTGTACAATATTCTACAAATCAATCCCTTTAATTTTTTTGCTACCCATATTGCGGGAGTTGTAAAAACAAACGTAATTCATCATTTTGTGATGGCGGCCATCTTGGATTTGAAATTTGTTTTAGTGCATAGTATTTTACTAATCAAGCCCTTTCATTTGATACCCATATTGATGTGTTGTGAAAAAATATGTACCTAATACACCATTTTGTGATGGCGGCCATCTTGGATTTGAAATTTGTTATAGTATATTCTACTAATCAAGCCCTTTCATTTGATACCCATATTGATGGAGTTGTGAAAAATAATATGTAAATCGCCATTTTGTGGTGGCGGCCATCTTTGATTTGAAATTTGTTATAGTGTATAGTATTCTACTAATCAAGCCCTTTCATTTGATACCCATATTGACAGGAGTTGTGAACAAATATGTGCTCCGCCATTTTGTGGCGGCGGCCATCTTGGATCGATGTTTTTTAAAAATAGCTAAGAACATTCTCGACTAATTCGCCTTTCAAACAAAAAAAACTAAATCTAAATCGGATCATGCGTTCGGGAGCTACGATGCCTCAGACAGATACACACACACAGACACGTCAAACTTATAACACCCCGTCGTTTTTGCGTCGGGGGTTAAAAATGTTTTTGTTCAGTTTTGGTAACAATTTCAAGGGTTTAAATTGTTTTACACGGTACCCTAATCTTTTTTCTAAAAGTAGCATACGTTACTTCTTAAAGCACCAGTTATTTTTCCAGCAAAGTCCCGTAAAAATCGGAACAAACGTTTTGGAGAATAGCCGTAACAAACATACACAATTTAAAAAAATATATTTTCCTGTTTTAATATGCATTAAATTCGAGTGAGGCGACGAGACGACAATGATTTTATTTTCTTGTGACACGTTACAAATACCGCAGCTGATTGTCGTTTTTATTAGAGCGTGGTTGTGCTACCTGACGACATTCTGCCGAGAAAATAGTAATTTATAGTGTGCAGATATTGAGACACTCTCGGCTGTTAATGGGCGCACTATTTCTAAAGGCTAGTGCTAACTTTATGTCAAACTAGCTGTGCCCCGCGAACTTTGTTGGCGTGAAATTATTATATTAATGTTATTGGTTAATGTTGTTTGTGTTGATTTGGGAACAGTTTCAAATAATTTTTGCACGACACTGTAATCTTTTTTCTAAAATAAAAGTTGGTTTCATCAGTTACTCCAGTACCAGTTATTATACATTTTATCTTCCAGTAACGTCCCGTAAAAATCGGCCCCGTCGTTTTAGAGATTGACCGGGACAAACAGACAGAGAGACAACATTTTTGATTTATAAGTACCTTATCTATATCTATAAAAGCGAAAGGTCACTCACTGATTCATCACGAAATCTCGAAAACCGCTGGACGTACAAAGATGATTTTTGGCAGGGAGGTAGTTTATGGTTAGTAGACGTCCGCTAAGAACGGATTTTGCGACAGGGCCGGATAAGGGTGGTCTAAGGGCCCTCGCAAGTTTGTATGAAACTCCTTCATTTTTTGTGCTACAATCTAGATTTTTGGCAGATACGTAGTTTATAGTCAGTGGGCGTCTGCTATGAATTAATTTTGCGACAGGGCCGGATTAGGGTGGTCTAAGGGCCCTCACAAGTTTGTATGAAAGTCCTTAATTTTTCGTGCTATAATCTTGATTTTTGGCAGAGACGTAGTTTATAGTCAGTAGGCATCCGCTATAAATTAGTTTTGCGACAGGGCCGGATTAGGGTGGTCTAAGGGCCCTCGCAAGTTTGTTTGAAAGTCCTTCATTTTTTGTGCTACAATCTTGATTTTTGGTAGAGACGTAGTTAATAGGCAGTAGACGTCTGCTTAGAACCGATTTTGTGACAGGGCCTGATTAGGGAGGTCTAAGGGCTCTCGCCAGTTTGTATGAAAGTCTTTCATTTTTTGTGCCACAATCTTCATTTTTGGCAGGGACGTAGTTTAAAGTTAGTAGACGTCTGCTTAGAACAGATTTTGAGACAGGGCCGGATTAGGGAGGTCTAAGGGCTCTCGCCAGTTTGTATGAAAGTCCTTCATTTTTTGAGCTACAAAGTTGATTTTTGAGACGGACGTAGTTTATAGTTAGTAGACGTCTGGTAAGAACAGATTTTGTGACAGGGCCGGATTAGGGAGGTCTAAGGGTTCTTGCAAGTTCGTAAGAAAATCCTTAATTTTTTGTGCTACAAACTTGATTTTTGGCAGGCACGTAGTTTATAGTTAGAAGAACTCTGCTAAGTACAGGTTTTGTGGCAGGGCCGGATTAGAGAGGTTTAAGGGCGCTCGCAAGTTTGTTTAAAAGTCCATCATTTTGTGTGCTACTAACTTGAATTTTGGCAGGGACGTAGTAGGTGAGTAGAAGTTTGCTAAGAACCGATTTTGCGACATGGCCGGACTAGGGAGGTCTAAGGGCTCACGCGAGTTTGTATGACAGTCCTTCCTTTTTTGTGCTACAATTTTGGCAGGAAGGTACTTTATAGTTAGTAGACGTTGACTAAGAACGGATTTAGCGAGTTTAGCAACATGGCCAGAATAAGGAGGTCTGAGGGCTTTCACATGTTTGTAAAAATGTACTGTTTTTTTTTTTGTACTAACAACCTGAAGTTTAACAAGTCTAGAGTTTAGGAGTAGGAGATCTAAGCTAAGTTTGTAAGGAAGACCTGGAGTAAGGGCTCCCGTAAGTCCATATGAAATCCTTGGCTTTTTGTACCTGAAAATTGGCAGAGAGATAGAATTAAGACATTTCAGGTAGGAATAGATTTTACGACAGGGCTGGTTTAAGGGAATATAATCGCTTCGATTGGCATTTGGCATTCGATTTGACATAGTAACATCCACAGGCAGTCCAAACAAGAGAGTCAAAATTTCTACGCGAACGAAGTCGCGGGCAACTGCTAGTATATTATATAGGTAAGTACCGTATATATATTCATCTGCATTCAGTAAAAAGTTTTTATTTTGAAAGTACAAACAAAATAGATTCTGTACTTTAAACAGAGTACCGTATTTTTCCACCATTCAAGAAACATGTACCCAGTACAGTATCGCAAAATATAAAGAGATCACCATCGTTTACTGTTAATCGAGGACTCGAGCACAGAAACGAAACAGCTGTAAATATAGTTAATGACCATTTGCAAAACGTACAGAAGCTTGTACAGTTTATCTCGGGAAATAACGTCATATGTAATGTGAAATATTGCTCTGCTTATCTGCAGCGGATGGAAATTGCACCGCGTTGTTGAGGTAACGGGGGTAGTGCAGGGGAGGTTCGGGGTGCAAGAGGGGTGTTGCGCCGCGAATCTTAATTTCCCACAAATAAAATGCAAACATATTTCCACGAGGTACACGTAGTTCCCACGCTATAGGGTACGCGGTACTCATCAAGGATTATGCCAAATTGAAACGCTGGGTTATCTTGGCATACTGGCGATGTTGTTTTTTTAGAGTTTGTAGCTCTATTAGTCAGTGTTTGCTTGTTCTAATCAACGAAACTTTTCAGACAACGTTACACGAGCAGGCTAATGATACATTTACGAATCTTTATATTTATGTTTATTCCTAGTTATTAAGTACTAACATAGGCTAAGTTATATTGTAACTAACACAAAGGACTTGTTTGTAGTCTGATAAATAAGTTATTATTATTTTATAAGGTAAAAGAAAAATCTTTTTGATATTTCCATAAAGCCACTTTTATAATTTCTGTCTTCTTGCCAACTTACAAAGACACACAATTTCTTAGAATGAGACACGTTAAACAATAACCGACATCTTCAAAAGCACCTGAGTCACACTCCCAATTTATATAAGTACCAACCTACTTAACTAATTACTCATAATAATTAAAACATTCACACTGGGGAGCCATTTAATTTCGAAGTCCGCAGCTAAATGTACTCCATGTTGATTGGATGCTAGCGCTCCGATATTCTACTCTTTTTCTGCCCGACTGGCAATTCATTGCCTGCAAGACACCTAACTTACTGGATGGGGTCAAAAAGGTAATTAGTTTGCCGATAATGTTAAATGGAAAAAGTACTTAGGTATTTATTTAGAATGTGATGTCGTTTAGAAGTGAACCTTACTTCTTTTAATTAAAGTAAACTATAATTAAGTTCGTTGTCGTCTGGCTAGCCGTTTCGCTTTGTTGGGGTTGTCTTCCAGTCTACCGGATGCAGCTGTCTATATGATCTCCATAACCTACAAGTCATCTGTCTACCCAACGTACCTACCGTATTAGATTATTATTTCACATCAAATAATATACATGTTTCTTTGATATTTATCTCCATTAATGTAAAAGCAATTCAAATATCCTCTTCATTTAATTTATAGTGTATCGTACAAATCTAGCGAATTTTCAGTGACAACGATTTATGGTTGTTTGATTTTAGTCACGCGGACGTGACAGCCCAATCTAGTCTATCTGCACCACATAGCCATTCTGATAGCCATTCTGATAGTCCATAATTATAAACAAAATTGTAGCTTCAGTAAACACTCTCAAATAGAATTTAACATCACGATGTCTGATTGATAAGTCCCGACTGACAGGTCTACTTAAAACATTTATTAAGGCACAAACTTTATAAATAGAGCTATCAGCTCTCTAGGTATTTCGTTTAACTGTTTCGTAAAATACCAACTGTCGTGAAACCAACAATATCTATATTCATATAAACTGCTAGCATGCCTTCTCTCACCAAAATATGTCATCCACTCAGTGTTCTTTGAACGACGCGATCCGGCAATCTTTCCGAGGACTTCATAACATAAACGGATACTTCAACAACAAAATGAGATGAAGTAGTGCAGCTTTGTACACATAAAATAGAAAGCAAAACTGTTTCATCAACTATGCACTAAAACAGCTATAACGTAGAATGTGGTGATATGCACCAAAAAAAGTCAAAACGTAAAGTGTTTATTCAAGCATAGCATTCTCGAGATCACGTCCAAATTGGATGACAATCAAAAAGCTACGCACTTACCCGACTCCGGTCGAGTAGACCAAATCAATAGAACACACGTGTCACCGAAGTTGGCACGTAAATTAGAGAGCGAGCGATTCGGTGGAAACGCACCAACCTACCAACCAACTTACACTCACCAGTTAATGTGCTCCGCACTTTGCGATGAGAAACGAGCACACTAATGGTTTGTTGTCGGAGTCTTCGGGCAACAGTACTGTTTACATTCCTAACAAAGTTGAAAACGTGAAATTAATATGATATCTTACGTAGTAAACCGAGCACTCGGCAACTTCTCGACACATTCTCTCTGTTTCACATCAACGAAGTTGTGTTTCGTTTTCAAACTCCACATAATACGTATAGAATTTTAAAGTTCTCGTGGACGGCAAACGCGATGGCGAGGTGTAATAAGAACGAATGGTGGCCACGTAAAAGGTTACTTACAGTGAGTAGATACTTGAGTAAAGAATAGCCTCACCTGTTGTGTTGAGAGCTACAATAACGCTCTCCAACAACTTACAACTTCTATACTTATTGTCTTTATATTGTGGACCGCAAATGTATAAATTAACTAGCTTTTGCCCGCGACTTCGTTCGCGTGGAATAGTGACTTCCGGCAGATTTTTGGTTTATCTCACGAAAAAAAAAAACTATCCTATGTCCTTTCTCAAGTTCCAAACTATGTCTGTATCAAATTTCACACAAATCGGTTCAGTAGTTTAGGCGTGAAGCAAAGACAGACAGACAGAGTTACTTTCGCATTTATAATATTAGTTAGGATTAGGATATTGTCTTTTGTTCTGAATTAAGTTACGGGAATAAGGACATATTAGTAGTAAGTTATTTGAAGCGAAAATGTTGTCCCTATGCGTATAAGCAAGTTGCAGGCTAATTCTAAGTAAATGTAAATACCACAAAATCGTCTTGCTATGTTTGTGCTCAGAATTGCTAGCGCTTATGCACCGCAACACAATTCATAATACACACGAAATTCCCTCCAGTATTCTTGTCCTACGTCAAATATTAAATTCCCTCTCCCCTTATATTAATATTCAAACACTTTTTTCTCGCTCGATGATAAAATTCCTGCTCTGAAAGTCATTTGTGGTGATTGCACAAAGCCCTCAATTGTAAGGAAGCCCTTTTGAATCGGATATACCTACACGACTTTTAATTCTATTATAGAACTAGGAACTATTCGCTTAATTAAAAATGCCTTTGTGTTTCCTATGATATATTTTTTTGTATGACTTTTTTCTTTGTCGTCAAAGGGGAAACCAGAGTTCAGGAAAATGTAATGTCCGTTTCCTTAAAGTCAAATTCAACGATAAGTGTTTTTAGTAAAACATGATTTCACAAAATCTCCAAAATTGTAATAAAAAACCTAGTTAAGTTCGTACCCTATAATAAATCAGTAGCCGCCATGTTTGGTAGTCGTACTTGCTTAACTAGAACAATCAGGCAATTTTATTTTTATCAGTTCCCAAATTTTGTTGCCCACCGAAGCGATAAAATCTTTAAGTCGCCTCCTAGGACGCCCACGGAAACATTAAGCTCTGAATTTGTGGGAACCAAGTAAAAATACTTTTTGTTACTTAAAATCAGATTGCGTGCGACCCGTGAATTCAAGACATTCTAATATAAAAAGAGAACACCTCAGTCCTTATGCTATAAATCCTGGAGACAATGTAACACGATTTTTGTTCAGTCATCGCATATTTTATATTGTCATAGAAATGAAATGACATTGTTCGTTCAGGTGCGGGTGTAGATCGTAAAGTGTGCGATCGAATCAGGAGCCATTTAAGGAATGTGGTTCATCGAACGTGGCGTGACGTGGCAGTGTCACGAAAAGTATAGCAAACATAAGCATGTGTTTTATGTTCTCGTATATAACTGTTAGTCTTGACTGCCAGGTTTTTTTTTATATTTTGCAACGTGGTTATTTGTCAAAATAACTATCAGGTGATCAACACTTGGAAATCAAAATAAATCAGAACAGACACAGAACAAAAATAACATAAACATCACGCCTGTAATCCCCGAAGGGTTAGGCAGAAGTGTACCGAATAGTACAACATAGAAAAACGTTTTCTAGTATTTTGTGCCTTCTGTTACTATTTGCAGTGTTGTCACTGATACAGAATACTAATTTAGTTTAGTTTATACTTTCTGTCCTACATAATATTATTATACACTTCAGATCAAAACAAATTACAACAAGTTTTCCCTCATATCCAATTATGAGACTTGTTCAAGTCGTAATGACTATTAGTACAAAGTAATTTAATGAAGGGTAACCTAATTCATTCTAGTTGGTTTACTTAAACTTGGCACGCCATTACTTGTACTAACTGTCAAAACTTTAGTTAACAAGGTAAATATTGCTTCTTTGGTACGGTGACAGTTTGATCCCTGGAATTATTTCAAGACTGATTACAGGGTGAGGCAGAGAAGACAAATGAACGAAGGCATATGTACCAAGTTACCTACACACATGCACGATATGGAACACGATGTAGAGAAATATGTACATTTTATATTAGCAGCTCGTCAACACAAATAAGGGCTCAATCCTTCATACAGAATATGATTGTATATTTATCATTCATCAGCCGGAAGCCGCGCCTGACTTGCGAAAGGTCTGAACTCAATAAATGCTCCGGCTTCTGCACAAATATTTTATTACGCTTGGAATAAAACATGTTACTGCGTTTTGCGGTAAAGAGTTCCATTATTTAACGAAACTAATCATGTCTCACATATCTTGAACTTGCCTACAAAAAGTAGTTGTTGATTTAGTGACGAAGTTTGAATACAAATACAGCACGCTTGGACATTCCTACACCATTTATTTCGTACTTTGACTGGTCTTTTTGTCATCGATAAAGGGGCACTAAAAAAGTTGAACTCGTGCATTAGTGTGTTTTCGAACGTGACCAGGGGCGAAATCCGTTTAGCAAAAAAATTGCTTTCTGTCGGCCTTTTACAAATTTAGTATTTGAGCCTATACTTAAGTTGTTAGAAATAAAACGGTCGCGTAACTTCCGTATTATATTAGAGACCTCACATGCTAGTAAACACTTCGAAAAAGATTTTATGTTTCTACAAGTATGGTCGCTGAGGTACAAGAAAAATCAATGTTTAACAAAATGTAGGTCGTATTCGGGAATATAACCGTATTTAGCGCGGCTCTTACACATGTCGGGAACGAGATTAGTGCAGCTGTCTGCGCGGTCACGTAGACATCGTGTCGAGTGCCAGCGAGTGGCGATGTGTGGCGCGGGCTGCGCCTCGGGCTTATGCCGCCGCACGCGCGCCTCGCTGCGAGGCGCCTCGAGACCTCGCGCCGCCGCCGAGTCTTTGCGTCTCCACTTGCCGCAAAATTCACTTGTCAATAATTTGTCGTCTCCCAGCCTCGGTGAAGTTTAATCCTGAGAGAACCATTGTTGTCAAGTTTATAGTTTCTGATGTTACATTCACCTGTTTCAAAGGAAGCTGTCCTGGTTTTTGCAATGCCTCTCAAACTTGTTAGTTTTATCAGACTGATGTTGTCTTCTTCTAAGGAAACTTTTATTTATTTAAAAGTCTTTACAGTGGACTGTATCTATACTCTATAGTGAAGATCCAATAGGTACCTAGATGAACCATTTTGAAATGAAATCAATCTTTAAAACATTCATTTTTCGTTTCAATGAGACATTCATTTTAAATCTATGACGGCGCCCGCGCCGGGTGTAAACTATTCAGCACCGTCGGTGTTTGTAACGCATTGCCTCGAACGGATCCTCTGGACATGACGTCGAAATCAATTGTCGGGAGCTGTTGTAAATTCATTGGTATTTTTGTACCAAACATATTTCAACACTACAAAAACCTAGGTATAAAAACTGTCATTAATACGAAATGAATGTAATAGCACAAATTCGAGCAATAATACGACCATTAAAATTTAACAGTGTTGAAAATTGGCGCAATCCATTATGGTAAATGACCGCCCGTGATCAAATTGTCGCAAAATGAACATCACTGTACATTTCATCTCCGTTTTATTGGCAATTCAGTGAAGGGTGTAATTTTATCTTATTACTGTACCTACGCAGTTCACTGATGCTTATTGCTTACGTTCAGTTTACCGAACATCGTTGTACATAGGTATACTGGCAGGTTCATACAATTATGCTCCGAGCTCCACAAATAACTACAGACGAGGTAATCAATTAACAGCGCATAGCAAGGTACAGCAAGTATATCTCCTTTCAGATCGGTGCAACATCCAGCCCAATCACATTAGGCGGATTCATCTATTTCAGATAAAGTAAACACATTGTGCAACAAATAGCAAGCAGCTATAGAAACATATTAACGTCGGAGCTACTCTCGTCCTAGCTTTATCAACGTACCTAAGTAAAATTTTAATATTGAAGCCGCAAGGTGGATGGGTAAAGTTCTGTTCATCGAAAGATGCGAGTTCTTTGTGTATACCTACTGTCTGTCACGAGAGGAAAAAGAGGAAAAGTTGACGTCCAATCTGCTGCTTACTTTCAGAAATGAGAACGTCGGCGGCTTGAAGACGCACGTAAAACTTTCCTCCTAGCTATTTGTTGTGTATTTTTTCTTTGTCGCCGAAACGAATTTTTAATACAACTCATCTGAAATTCAGATCAAACAGCGCTCATGTTATTAACTGAAAGTTAAAGTTAAGTACTTTGAGCGAGATTTGACCCACGAACATTCACTTAGGCGTCGTGTAGTGCGCGTCTTTTCAAGTTTACGAGCGCAGTTTCAGCTGCGCTATAAAATCGTCTTTACGTGTTAGTTCATAGTGTCACAACGATCTCACACAATTCACACTGTTTATGTCACTTTTTGATGTGTCGTTTCAGGTAATATCTGATGAGCACTTTTATGTAGGCGTTCATTTTTATGAATAGACATGTACACTACGCCATTAGCATAAATAAAATTCGTTAATTCTTCATTAATATCACGACCATCAATCACGAAATCATAAACTCGTAAGGATGTACGATGAATTGTTCATTGCTCGGTTTGTCTGAAAACTTTGAAGCGGAGAAAGACATCCCAACAAATTTAGGATTATTTGACTGTACGACAATGGGTATTGTCTATCTTTAAATGGGTTGGGCTGGAGCCTGGGACAATGGGCTCATTTATTCCTTCCCTTAGGCGTAGACACAAACTACGGCTATAGGATTAACGGGTTGAACACAACGAAATAATTACTTTTCGTGGACTGCAATAAGTAGGTATTTATTTTGCAGCGACGAAATACAAACCACTGGAAATCTGTTTCCCTGCTTCGAGTTAAGCGTTAACAGAATGGAGTTATTTGAAGCTGTTATGATTTCAAAGTGAACAATGTAGTTGACTGGGGATGGGTAGTAACGTCTTCGTTTCTAACTATTACAGAACACGGGTATCACCTGTCAGCTGGAAGTGACGTTTATAGCTACCTATTTTAAGTTTCGAACGGCGTTGTTGCTTGGTACAAAACGTGCGTGTAATAAACGTGTATGTATAGTCCATTTTATAGGTGTTCACGGGAGTTAAGTAAGTGTCACGTCCCTAAAATGTCGAACAAGCACAGTGAGATGAGTCGTAAAGATTACTAAGGAGCGAGATTCGAAGCGATTGTGATCGCTCGTCTCGTAGCTCATTTTGATGGATATAAACATTGCAGATGTCGATGCGAGCAGCGACTGATACATATCTTCAGTGGGAACTCATAAAACGCACCTCTTCAGCGCAACCCTTAGAATTTCTTCCATCATTTTGAGGAACCCTTGTCACTTCCATTACGTTTCCGAGGCGGGAGGTCGTTCTGATCCGTCCGTCCTTCATTTACTGGAGTTATGGCCTTCTCATATTTCCTAAGTGGCGTGTACTTTAGTCTTGACGAATTTGGAGTCTCTACCAGATCGTACATCATTCTCTGGTAGTCTTACTTTACAAACAATTCAAACTCTTAAACCGTCCGACGCAAGCGACTTGGTGAGGCTTTACTACATGAATTAATCATGATAACAATGCGAACTCCTGCCATTCGCTCCTATGAGTCTAAGGTGGTAAATATTAGATCACGTTAAACTCCTCAAGTTAACTGTTTGTAACTAGCTAGTAGCGACCCACTTGTGCCTTTGTTTGCAAGATAAAGATAGATTTTACGGCTTTTCTACTTATCCTTTATTGACTTTCAACTTGTACGCTTTGTGGACTGATAAAGAAAAAAGAAAAGCTTTCCTAAAAATACTCGTAAAACTAATGCAATTATATTACCTTTTCAGTTTGAAAAATATAATTTTACTATAAACACTTTGAAGTCCAAAATTTTTACAAAAATTCTGCTAAAATACACGACATTTTGTGAATTTTTATCGCAGTTACATTACAAGCACTTGCACGAGCAAACAGTACACCGCCCCATAACTGTGTAGTTCTGAAAACGAGCGCACTAAAATAGTGGTATTATTAGCCACTCGAGCTCCGAGGGGCTCACAATAGGCGAAAGTAGTAAGTTTATCCTCTCCCATACAAGTGAGGCACAAAGACAATAATTTATAGTGAGTCACAGCGAGTACAGGCACTAAGCCGCACCAGATTAACCGACTCAGGCCAAACCACACGCGAATTTAAACATAAAGACCTCTTTGTGCTGCGCTCAAATCGCATTTATCATAACATCCAAATGGAAGCTTGATATTTACTATGCAGATTTAAATACCGAGTAATATTTACAATCTGCACTCGGTGTTAAGCGGCTTCTCGTTTACAATTAAACTGGCTATAACTCCATTCATTTTCTCGTACATTCGCGGTGTGCATTTCTCCAAAAAGTGTTAAACAATTAAGACAATTTAAAGCATTCACAAACAGCCTTAGGAGGACTTATCAAAGTTAACCTCGTAATTTGATATGGTTAAATTAGCCTTTGTAATTGAGCTCAATCATTGGATGGACTTTGATGAGCCTCCTATCTCGCCGAGGGCGATGAACTGACAAAGCTGATCATAATATAATATTAAAATAAGGTTAAAATGGTCTTTGAGGTAAGCATCTACATAATGCATGCATTATATTAAATGCGTTATATTAAGTGCATTATATTAAATGCGTTATATTAAGTGCATTATATAGATGCTTGATTGATGCGATGATTTAAAAAAAAGTAAGTATCGAAATAATGTACATTTGCTACGCCCGCGCCGTAGCGAACTGCTACGCTGTCGTAGCATACATGCAGCTACGCTTGGGCTTTAGTGCATACGATGTGTTTGAAATGATTCGTTGTTGCTGATCAAAGTAGAATTATTGTGTTTTTAACAAATAATGTGACCTATAGATAATCTACAAAAAATAATAACGGGTTATTTTTATTTCATACAACATCATTGAAGAAGGCAAATAAAAGGAATGTCAAATAATGAGTATATTGATTTTGCTTAAACAAATATGAACATCGAAATATGTACGTGAGAATCACTGGCATATCCCTTTATCCTCGTAAATCAGGAACAATAATACATTCGGTATACGGGTATATCCGGTAATACGAATTACGAAATCAATTCCATTTAGGCAGGTAATCGTCAGGGAAGCAATTTTGCGTGATGTATTGATTCGAGGTCATCCGATTGGAACTGTGTCGATACGAAATGAAACTTACGAGTAGATACAGTTTATTGTTGGCTGACGAGGGTCGACAAGTGTGTAAAACAATTTGCCGAGTGAGTTAATTTAGAAGATGGTACGTAAGAATTTTGTGAGGGTACTATAAATTAGTTTAACTATTACTGTATAGTGTAAAAATCTTATGTTTATTAGCATATTTTCTTGTGGAATAAAAAATACATTGTCTCCATGGAAAAATCCATTGTATAATAGTAATACAAAATTAAATATGTCTATGTGTTACCTTGTCACATTTACCGTACATCTGACAATGACAGATTTCTGACCTTGGAGTTGGAGTAAAATGTGGGCAACTTTAAATCTTGAATACTGTCATAATCAGCAGAAGTGTACCTAATAGTATATCATTTCGCAAATTATGTTTAAGTCCAATATAATAGGGGGCGAACCTATATTGCCATTAACCGGGCACAAATCTAGACTCAGTGACTCATCATCATCATCATCATTTCAGCCGAAAGACGTCCACTGCTGGACATAGGCCTCCCCTAAGTGTAATTTTTGCTTAGGGGGGGTTTGCCATAATCGCCACGCTTGGCAGGCGGGTTGGCGATCGCAGTACGGTCGATACAAAAAGCACAGAGAACGCTGCTGCCCATTCTCTGGTACATCCCTTAGTCGACTCAGTGACTGCTACTGAGAAATTCCTGCCATCATCCTCACCAGTGACCTCATCATATCCATCTTGGATATTAGTAATAAAAGTGACTAAACACAACAGATAAAGCCGCGGGTAACTACTAGATCAAAAATAAACAATTCACAACTCTTCAGAGGACCATCGAGATACTAAAATGACCAGACTCAAGCGTATAAATGTCGTTCTCAAAAGGCTCCAATGATATCCGTTACGAAGCTGTAATGATACAAAATACAGACACGCCGAACTAAAAACGGGATAACTTGCTGAATCCCAGCGTTAATAAATAACTGCCGAATGAAAAGTTATATCAGAACCACATTTCGTACATAAATTACGATTTCTCGCTAAAGTTCTACGTGCATGAAAGTCGTGGTTAACTATACATAGCATATGGCTAGAAAGGAGGTTACTACTGAGGTGATGAATAATAAGTATGGAAGAAGAAGACACGCAGCGCCGACACCGATAAGGGCAGGAGAATGAATCGTGATGACATACCTCTATAACTTTTCATTATATCCTCATTCTATTAGGGGATATGCCATGGGGTAAGCTCCATGGTGTTCTACCTCAGTAAAACACAAAGAGAATGTCACAAAAATAGTTCAATAGATAACCAAATTACTCGATGAATACAAACCAACGACTTTATTTACTAGTTCTTTGCTCCTTTGAAAGAGCAGTCTCTCCTTTCAGTTTTTCGATTCAAATCAAAATAAGTGAAGCAAATGCCAAAGTATTTTTATTTGAAAAAATATCGTCCATCTAAGCAAAAGCGATCTTAAAAATTTCAAATTTAAATGTCGTGGCAGACAAATATCGAAACTAAAACAGCAAAAGTATGTTCAACCAAAAAGTGTAAAGAATTAATTCTAAAGTAATAAGGTCTTTTCGTTTACCTATCAGTATGTAAGAGTTAAATCCCCGTGTATATTATACTCAGCCGACGTATTAACAACAACTTTAACTAGTTTGAAATGAAAAAAAAAACAAATGCAGTGAAGTCTAATTGGTGTTCCGGTTCTATTCCAGCACCATTTTTCGCGCTTTGTCGATGGAGCTTTGCGAAGAGGAATGCTTTAATGCTCTGATGGTGTTCCATTCCATTTCCTAATTCACAAACCAACAATGGTTTTAAACAGTTGCTTGAACATTGTATAGGAGCAAGCAACTCTTAAAGTAGTTAGGATACTGAATATTTGTGTGATGCACATGTAAATATAAACTCCATAGTGCAGTTGGCCGATGTTCACATTCAGTGGAACTCAGTTACTCTCGCGCGGCTACACATCCGACTGCACACAATGGAACTGCACGGTGTGCACTGGACTTTACACTATTAGGACGAAGGTGAAGCTCACAGAATAAATCTGAGACACCGAGATCCGGGACACACCCTTTTAACAGATGTCTTTGTTGTGACGTGTACAACGAAGAAATATTTCCCGAATTCTTTTCAGTGTCACCCGACATTACGGTCAGAGCCTTGAGGACAATGGAGTAGTTATAACTCGTGTCATAGAGTCAGTGGACTGCGAAACAGACCCTCATTATTGCGTTATCAGTCTCTAGTGGGACCCGGCACCGCCATGCGGGTCAATCACACAATGCGGATCCCAGTATAATAGTGCCATAACCAAATGCCCAAAATATTTTGAAGGAAAAATATTGTCGGACTGAACGACGCGATATCCAATACGTGCTTTGATTGTCTTCCTAACAAATTACTGCGTCTAAAAGACAAATAACCCAAGTATACAAACATTTGCGTAACAGATATTTCGGGGTTAATTTATGCTTTTAGCTTTGGCCGTGTTTTCTTTAATACATTTTTGTAGAGACTGGAGGAATTTCGTTATGTCTCGAACTTAATTAATTAATATTGTAACTTGTTCTGGAGGGCTGTGCGCCTTGGGGCCGTGCTTAAGGGTATGTATTCTGACCATTATTCAACGCTATAATTGTTGGAATACCGTCTTGATGATCTTTATTCGATATTGAACTCTAAACTGTGCTAGATTTTTCCTAATAGGGTATTTTAGTGTATATGAGGAAACACCTAAATATACATTATTTAAATAGGTTAGACAATGCTATATAAACAATTTTTTTTTAATTATTCAGGTTTCAGTAATTTTATGCCATCACCACAAAAACACGATACGCTGTTTTTTTTAATTCCATATGGGTATACAAGTAAAAAGTGTCAACTGAGCAGCGTATATATGGGATTACCACCTTTCCTTATTAAATACCAACAGGCAACTGACGACATACCACAGAGCAATAATATAACGTCCACTGCGTTCTGCGTTTTCATCACATTGTGCGTGATTATTATTTCTTAGCCTGTTTTTTTTAAACGTTGCCCCACACTAAGAATTTCTCCTGTATCGTGGGTGCGTTCACAAAACATTTAAACTCACATACACAAATCACGCTGCACTCACTCACTCACTGCTAGGCAAAGGCCATTCTCCTTGCAAACCTCTCTATTCTGTGCAAAATCTGGCCATGTTCGCCCTGCAAACAAAATTAGATCGTCACACCACCTTCACCATGATCTACCTCGACGACACTTAACGATTGAATAAAATGAATGAAAAGAATGTTGTCTTGTTTGACCCTAAGGTTGACTGGTAGAGAATGCCTTGTGGCATTAAGTCCGCCTATGTATCACTATTGTGCATAAAGTTTAAATAAAAAAATAAAAAAATCGTGTATTTTTGTGGTATATAAATTAGCTATAGCACCTAGTGCAATCACTGGTTTTCAAACTCGCAATGTCTCGATTAGCAACACGAACAGCAATTAGCAGTATTTCTGAGAGTTTCTTTCATCTTAACAAATCACGTAATATTTCAACTTATCTTCCACTAATACCCAATTGTTATCTTTTGATTAATGGTAATCTAGTAACGTTTCGACGTAATGCGTAGCACAGATTACACGTAAACGTGACTGTACCAGACTACACCTTCCATAAACCCATTAATTACGCGATTATTTTAGTTCATCGTTAATTCTATTTGTTGAGGGTTCAAGTTTTGGCAATTGCTTGTAATAAAATTAAAAATAATCTTGTTTGTTAAGCTTGTTAAGAGTAATTTGCTATTGTGTTTGTTTGGAAGTTTTGGATCCCTTCGTTTAATCGAGACGGAAAACGTCTTTTGCGTTTTCTACAGCCCGTTCTCGTGACCATTGGGCATACTGCCTTTTATATTTATGGTAAAGGTGGCTGCTCCTACTTTGTCATCATGACAAAATCATTTATTGTTTCATGTATGGGTGCAACGATTGTAGCAGGTGTCTTTCAGCCACCATGGAAAAAAAGGCGTGAGATTATACAGGATGGTGCCGACAATACGACATTAAATGAAACTACTGGTAGTTCTAGTTCATAGGAACATTTTTAAACTATCAAATAAATCCGAACACCGAAATCGTTGTCGTATCGTCGGCACCAATCTACCTAAATGTCTTTGCCAAATTCGTTTGTTACATTTTATTTCCACACGTTAATGGGTGCAAATTATTCCTAAGGTTAGTAAACCAATATTTGTTAGTAAATTGTATTGTATTTCGTTTATAGTTTTATGCTATTTAGTTTTTTTTTCAAAGTTTTTATTTCGGGTTAGGATTTATTTGATAGTTTAAAAATGTTTCTATGAACTAGAACTACCAATGGTTTCATTTATTTTCGTATTGTCGGCACCATCCTGTATATTGTACCACTAGCTGATGCCCGCGGCTTCACCCGCGTGGATGTCGTTCAAATTATATACTAAAACCTTCCACTTGAATCACTCTATCTATTAAAAAAACCGCATCAAAATCCGTTGCGTAGTTTTAAAGATTTAAGCATACAGACAAACAAACAGACAAAAATAGCGACTTTGTTTTATACTATGTATGTAAGGATAAGGAAGGATAACATTTGGACTGCTCAGTGCTCGCCTCTATTATATACGTAATATTTGGAAAAAGTGAGTCAATAGAGGCGTGATATATATAGGACATCATTTGCAGAAAATCTTCTGCTACTCTTCTTCATAATAATAATAATAGTCGTCGTTAGAACACCTTTAACAGCAAGGTTAGGTGAAGGTATATTCTGTAATGAAAACTTGAACCTATGTAATAAACCTTAAGTTTACAAGCCATTATAAATAGCGACCGACACTTTATTACGAGTTACAAGGGTATTATTTTCATATAACTAGCGTAGGTACATGAATAATTTAATAAATGGAAGAAGCAAATGTATGACGTTGTAAAACGGCGTATTATCTCGGTCAACCGAACGAGGGACGGTCAGTATGGTCACGTAACGTAGCGGTGTGCGTATAAGCCGCGACGTCGCTATATGGGACATCATTACATGCTTTAATGAACACCATTTTTTTGTAAAAATAACCTTGTTTGTTTACAATACATATTAATTTTTTTTTTTTTCTAAAATTGAACTAATTATCCGCCATTTCTTTTTCATTTTGGTGTAGAATAAAGCATATTCTGGTTTATCTATTGTATAGTACTGATACTATTACGTCACATATCCGTCTAGTCCTCCAGAACGCAGTTACTGGGTAACAGATATGTTTTGGTTAGACTGATAGCCAGGCTTTTGGATTCCAGATTTTTTTACGACTGTCAAAAATCTACACAGATTTATGCACTGAGGAACTTGGTGGTAGTGTACTACAACCAACACTTACTACTATACTGCAACTCTGCAACTCATAGACGACACGGTTGGCGCAGTGGCTAAGCGATTGGACTGCTGCGCTACGTGTCGCGGGTTCGATCCCCGCACGGAACAAGTATTTGTTGTATAGTTGTTTCGGGTCTGGGCGTGTTTGTGTATGTGAGTTTCAATGTTTGTAAACGCACCCACGATACAGGAGAAATTCCTAGTGTGGGGCAACGTTTTTTATAAAAAAAAACTCTATGTGTGTGTATGTCTCTGTGCTCTCTGCGTGTGTTTTTGTGGGTGTGTATCTCTCTGTTTGTCTTCTACTAATCTGTGAGTGACAACTCAATGTGGCAGAGCAACAAAAAGTGTCAAATTCATCGTTAGGCAAACGGGTATATAGTCTAACTATCGCACTCAGAGACGTTTAATGATTACTTAAGCCATAACTTAGTAAAGATTTTGACATTTAAGTGAAGGTTATGTATGTCCAATCTTAATAAGTGACGGCTTAAGTAATCATTGAATATCTCTGAGTACGACAGTAAGAGTTTACCCAACCCACTATACATTGTGTATTCCTTTAATGTAACTTACCTTTACCTTTGTATAATTCAATATCTTGTTGAGACTAGCGAGAGCGGCTGCATAGTCATGCACCTCTCAGCTCCTAGACTAATACAATTAATTACTTATTGTAGGTACTTAGAGCTCGCGATCCTGTACTACTTCAAGTGGATTTAATGTTCTACTGAGAATATTATGTCTTAATTAAATACTTGGGTTGTTGACTGAGTAGTTTGAAGTAATAATTACACATTGTTTTCTTTTTTCGACTGCCTCGTTGCATGGTCGCCATCGCGATTGCTGAACACGAGGTCCTGGGTTTGGTTCCCAGGTCGGGCCGATTGTTAAGTTACTGGGTTTTTCCATCAAGAATTTCTCAGTAGCAGCCTCGTAGTCTGGATTTTTGCCCGGTTGATCACAATAGGTTCACCCTATACATGGGACTTAAAAATAAACGGAGAAAGGTATGTGTATTATTAGGTACACCTCTGTTAACCATTCGGGGATTTATTCTAAATTTAAATCGGGGATTTATTCTAAATTTAAATCGGGGATTTATTCTAAATTTAAATCGGGGATTTATTCTAAATTTAAATCGGGGATTTTAAATAATTCTTCAAAAATATCTCAACATACAAAACTATATTATAGTTACTCAACTTCACCGTTCATTTCTTATTCTCATCTCTATACAACCATACTCCCTGAAGCAAGACTACGTGTTATTTTATCACATTATAACTTCTTCCACCTTTATAACGGACAAAACAAGCAACTTTCAATGAAGATTAAACGTTGGTCGAGTAACTCCTCAGTGTTCCTACAACTTTGCCTCATATCACTTGAAGTAAAAACTTCTTCGAAGCTGAAGTAGTGGGTGGTACTCAGTCTAAGATAAATAAATATAAGTCATTCCTGTATTTTGTAAGAAGAAAAGTATTTTAATTACGTTATAGCAACCCTGCAATAAGGGGTTTGTCAAAGAATGCGTTGGTACCTTGAAGAAAACGTCAAAATGTTACAGCAATCTAAGAATTCATATTGATAAGTTTTACGGTGAAGCTTATCAACCCAAAAATATATATATATATCGATTCCTGAAACAGGTTTTAGGTATATCGATTTCACAAACCTGTATTTCGTAGCACAAGAAAATAATTTGATTTTTTTAAATTTCTTTCGTGTGAAAGCACTTCTTACCCGTCCACGTCTACTAAGTAAGGTAGCGATACCAAATAATCGAACCCACGCTCAATTAATTTCATTTTATTATCTACGGTCGAAGTAAAGTCTAATCATAATACATTTTCTATTGATAATAAAAAATACTCAAACAACGCACCTCCACCCTCGACTAAAATAATATCTGTTAAAAACACAGTTTTAATCTATTATTACATTCCCCACAATCTGCACACAAAATGTTTGTGTAGCCCAATTCTAGATGTTAATAATGGAAGTTCTGAATGAATATTATCATTTAGTAATAACATAGAAACAGAACGGCTAGTACCTTCTTAGGTACCCAATTATTAATATTATACCTGGCAACATAAATCACATTCTTTCTTCATGTTATTAAACGGTTTTATTTAGCTCACCCCGTTTGTTTTATTCTTTCTTGGATCAAATTTAGTACTTCAAATTTCACCCTCTTCCTGTCAACCGATTAATCTGAAATTTTGTATACACTTTGGATTTTGGTGACAATACAATTATATTTATTCATTATCATTATAAATTCAAGATGGCCGCCGCTACAAAATGGCGGATAATTTATGTTTTATTAATCCCATCAATATGGGTATCAAATGAAAGGGCTCAACAAGCACAATACAATATACTATAAAAAATTGAAATCCAAGATGGCGGCCGCTACAAAATGGCGGATAACGTAGGTTTTATCAATCCCATCAATATGGGTATCAAATGAAAGGGCTCAACAAGCAGAATACAATATACTATAAAAAATTGAAATACAAGATGGCGGCCGCTACAAAATGGCGGATAACTTAGGTTTTATCAATCCCATCAACATGGGTATCAAATGAAAGGTCTCAACAAGTAGAATACAATTTACTATGCAAAAATTAAACAGAATGCGAAATAAAAACTAAAAACTAAAAATAAAAATAGGTAAAAAAACTTTTTAAGTTAAACGGTTTTATGTTAAACATACATTGCAATGTTTAAGATAAATGTACTAAAAACCAAAAAATAATAAAATAGATACAGTCGTGGGAATTATAAACATATGCATAGACTAGACTAAAATAAAACCGTGGGGCACGTCAAATGTTTGTTTTGTAACATTACAAAACAAACATTTTAATCAACGATTGTAGACAATTGACGTGCCCCACGGTTTTATTTTAGTCTAGTCTATGCATATGTTTATAATTCCCACGACTGTATCTATTTTATTATTTTTTGGTTTTTAGTACATTTATCTTAAACATTGCAATGTATGTTTAACATAAAACCGTTTAACTTAAAAAGTTTTTTTACCTATTTTTTTTATCTGTAAAAATAATTCACTGAGATTTTAACCTTAACTAGGTAGCTAGGTAGACTTTGATAAATTAGCTCATATTTTAATTTCAATAACTTTGCTTTATCCTGTACTTTTTTCGATTTATAATAGTGTTTATTATTATATTGCTGGCACTCTTTGCTTAAATGAGAGTTACTTTTATATTACAGCCGTTAAAATCTGACGGCAAACTATTGTAAAATTGACGACAAAACATTGGTTACGTAGCAAAATCGTAAACTTTACGTTGTTCAAAACAAATATCACATACGCACGCTCTAAAGTATTAAAGCTATGGTTTTAGTGCATTCAGTCTCTGGAAGATGAGCTCCCAGGGTCAACCGTATTGCGGTTAATGTTGACCATAAAACATTCCCGCAGTTAGGTTGTGTGCAGCCCACCCTTGTGATCCCCGCTGATGTATTTACGTACCACGAATTATATGGAAGCTTGTTTACATTTTAATGAAAGGCGTGGGCTTGTAAATTCTCTGTTTATGCTCGCACTCGCTCCGGATCCCACAACTCTTCGCTGAGACTCGAGTTACGTCATGTATGTCTCGTACTTTAATACAATACCTACTCTCCCGCTATTTATTGACTAGCATAAACACAAACGACTCAACTACTTCAATAACGTAATTATTGAAAATACTTCCGCACAAATACGACGGAAGCCGAGCGACGCGGTGCTGTCTTATTATAATTTCCCGGAAAACGGAAATAATACATGAAATGTCGAGTTCCGTTACCTTTTATCAGGATTTTATTTCGAAATCTCTCCGGAAAATCAGCGAGAGGTGACATTACCGATAAACGTCGGCTTCGTTTCACAATAACGCCTACACTAATCTGTATATCGCTCTATAGCTAGGTTAACTATACGATATAACAAAAAGGCACTTTCCGTAATGCAGAAACTTGCCATTAGAGAACTTTGTAAGAATAAGATTTAAATGGAAGCCTGAGAATAAAGGGTGTTCTTAAATCACTAAGATTAATTTTGTGCGCACATAATTTATATCAGCAAACCAGGACGCGGGTCGACGAGACCATGAGGCAATTTACAAACTCGAAAATCGCGGAAGTTCGTTAATTATTCGGCGGGAGCGGGCTCGGCGCGCCCCGACTCACGGTTATTGACAATTAAGACAAGGCCCGACCGCTTCACGCGCCTTATTGCTCTGCTTGTGGTCGACTCGCCACTGCTACCCGACCGGATCCCAGATATTCACTATTCAATAAACTGCACCTATAAAGTATGAGGATTTAGATAGGTCACACCATATACCCTGCTTTACAACCATTCTGAATATTAACGATCATTATTACATCGAATTGGTTTGGTGCACCCTTGTTACACTTCAAACTAACTAATCCTCATATAGTTACCCGAAAGTATGACGATTTCTTCAGGCAACGGTCCAGGAAGTACTCCAAAGTTTCCTGGTGATAGTAATCTGTAGCTTCAGATAAATCTTGTCGCCGAAAACGCGCTCTCTGATGCACTCATACTTGTAATATTTTCCGATGTTGAGGTGTTGCTGTTTCGATATAGGTGTATTTTCCTTATGAGTAACTTCTTTTTTTAAATTATATTATCCAGATTTGATGACATTCAGTTTAATTCAAAAGATTGTATTTATTATTAACCGTGTGTAATGTTATAATTTTGAAATACAATAGTTTCCAGACCCGTAATAATATATTCATATAAAAACCAGTGCACGTGTGGGGTGGGGTACCCGTAGCGCCAACTATATAACCCATACATAGTAAACCGTTGAGTCCCGCTGTAAGTAAGGGAAACAGGAAACGGGTTATGGGCATGCGGTTAACCGGCTAACCGAAAGACTCAACATTCTAACGCTACACGTCGCATAGATATCGGTTCATAAACCCTTGGTGTAGCTTTATCTCTATACACCTATATGTCTATAAACCCTTTGCCTTAGGTTTATCGCTATGTTTAACTATGTCTATGTAACGACAGTAGAATATCATAATCAGCTTATTACGTTCCCATTGCTGTAAACAGGACTCCACTCTGTCAAAGAGAATGAGCCATGGCCCAAAGTCAGTGAGTACAGACAGGAAGTTTCTGACACACTCAACAAATATTTTGAACACAGTTATTACGTGTCAATCGTTCGTAGCTCGATGGAAAAACACAAATATGAGAGTGGAGAGACGCGACACGCTACAAACGCACAAGAGACGTAAGTTCAATGTAAACAAGTAGCGCGGCTCCGAGGATCCCTCTCAAAGTAGGCCATGTATCGTATTATGGGAGGCTCCACTCAGTATTCATAGCGAATCTGGGACAGCGAGCAAGCCAAAATGGCGAATATAAAAATGAGTTAAGTGATAGTAAACGACGCTCTGCCCCGAGATCCGATATTATAACTTCGGTGTCTAATAGATTCTAAAAAGAAACTTAAGACGACCATATTTAGTCGTTCCATAAAAGTTCACCAACTTCTGTTACTTGTTTAGTGGATAAGTTTCGGGAAATGTTATCAATCTTGTTTATTAGATACATTCGTATGTAAGTACAATAATCGTTATGTTTTGCTTCGCCGCTGTTACTAAGTAAACAACATAATTATTTCGTTTACATCACTGCGGTATTCGCATTTGAAATGGTAATTATCCCTGGCATAGATTAAAAGAACATATTACAATTCAAAATGATAGCACCGTTCTTAGCAGTTTCAAAATTCATGTACATAATTATCATTCATATGCATACATTTGACGCTGGAAAGGAGGAACCGCGCTTCAAAGTACTATTTTAATATGAAGCAATAAAATAAGTAGGAGACAATTTCGTAGGGAGTGAGCTTAAATCAAATAGGAACGGAAGGCACAAGGCGGAAGTTTATTACACAATTGACAAGTGAAATCGACGCCCATAAAATGTAACAACGTCGACCGTAAAGATGCGTTTCAAGTTAAGCTAAAACCCTGTAAATTTTATTAATATGAAAGTAGCAAAAATACAAAGTCTTCTTTATTATGTACTAAACCTGATAGTTTCCACCCTAAAGCAGTCTAAAATTAAATTAAAGAGTTCACGACTAGACTTTATTAATAAATTGGTAGTCTCTGAGATCTTTAAGTACTTAAATATGAAGCTGTTCTCAGGAAAATTAAAATGCTTAATTTGGACTTTTTACAAAGTTTTCTGAAGAGCATGAATAATCTACGTTCTTCTTAGAAAACCAATCCGGTGTGTTCGAAATTTATAATCCCTACATCGTCTATAAGAGTTTCAGTTCAGCGGTTACCGAAGGCACATTTATTGAAAAGGTTTCAAGAGCCCGAGCCCACGCATTTGTTCGCATTATCTTTGTGTCCAAATGACGGTGAACGATACAAAAAATGACACTTTGATATGAAAACGCTTCGATAGAGCGCCTGTTTATTGAGAAACAAAAAGAAAGAGTTTCTATTTTTTTTTAAATTGGGAGATGGGTGATAATCGATACTGATTTTGGTAAGTAGATATTTCAGAGGAACTTAGTCTTGGACTATGCGGATTTGAAATCAACTACAATATATGCATAATGAAACTAAGGACTCTTATAGGTGGAATTTCCGGTACCGGTTCGATCAAATATTTTCAGTAAAAATACATTCTGATTATAGATGATACATTTATTTTCGCTACGTCAGTCACTAGATTTTACTGCAGAACTGACCATGGTGCACCGAAAGCACAAAACACTAATATCATGCAGCTGCAGTTCACAATTACCTCATTTAAATTAGCGTATAAGCATGGCCAGATGTAAGAGCGTGGTAAAAACAAATTGGAGTATGAAATCAGATTCGTAGCAGGTGGCGTTCTGTGCGTACTTTAATTTAGTTATATTGCTACTACTTAATTTGAACTGTCAAATAACTTCATGAACGTAAAAAACCTGCGCCCAGCAAAAAGATTGATGTAGACTTGATGAAGCCAGATAGCTGAGTCACAGTCTCCATTTATAAGGACAGGGATGGGTAGTATTGCCTACGCGTAATTATGTGCCCTGCTTACGTACCTACGTGGTCGGATTATCTTGGGCGGAGACCCGATTATTTTGTCTTGAAAATGTGTAGATTAGATTGGCGATCCGTGAATACGTATTGTACGTGGTTTGGACACGAGAACGCTTGGGCCCTTTAATACTTTCCTAGGTTTGATGAGGACGTTTATTTTATGTGAAGTAATTATCTTTTCATTAAAATATTATTGTTTTAATTTTTCTTATTGTTACGCCCAATATTACTGAATTATAATAATACATACCTAGTCAATGAGCTACTTATCCCAGTTTTGCAATCGAATTTACATAAGGATCTCATGCTCTGGCAGCATCTGCTTTGACGCAGAAAACCAAAGAGGAAGAAGAATAATACTATTATATTAATTTCTCCCATTACTAAATAATTCCTTTAAAAAACTTTTAATGCCAAAATTATGCCGGTCGATAAAGAAATTGTTATAATTTCTAAAATGCTTTTGGGAAAATTTGTCCACCAGCCCCATCATTAATACTAAAATCTTAATTGAACCGACGTACCTTTCGACACGACAAAGTGGATTTCATTAAAAATAAATAAAAAAGGCATAAAACTTTCTCTTTTTATCTTATTGGACAGAAATTTCTGGAATTAAATTGAATGGTGTCGTGTTCATCATTAATCACGGGGGTTCTGGCTTGTTCGCGATCCTCTCGCGATGAACTTTTTCTTTTTCATAAAAAAATATATTCTTGTTTATCAGTTTTTTGTGTGAAGATTATTCTGTCTTGTTTTTTTAAGAGAAACGTACATTTTTGTAGTAGATTTTTTTAAACGGTACGTTTATATAGGACTGTATTTTCTGTGAAAACACACATGTCCCATGTTTAAAACATAAATTTGATGTGAGACCTAATAAATTATGCACTCAGCCGAACCAAACGATACTGCTATTACCCGAACACGGCGACACCAGCGGGTAGAACAAAGTATGTACTTGTAGTAAACTAGGTACCTGTAACGTATGTGTTTAGATATGTTTTAACATGGCACCATTTTGAAGTATGTTTGTGTTCAACACAACTTCACAAAAAATGAAATTAATAACTGATTCGGGTATTAACTCTTAAAAAAAGCAGAAAGTAGTTAAGTTTTCGATTTCTCATTACTCTATAAGACAAAGCTGTCAGTAGCAACGGAAGCTATGCTCAGAACAGATGCAAACATCTTGTTATTTCTACTGAGTTACTTGGCCAAACTTAATATGTTCTATTTAGTTAACCAACTGTCAATATTTCCAGTAATCATATTGTTTGCAAATTCAAAATCAACGTTCAAATATTAATATATTCAATAACACTTTGCGCTATTGTCTGTTTATTTGGCTGAAACTAGAACTAAATTGAATATCCCGCGTGTACCTATGCAATTTTGGCAGCTGTAATTATTGTTTGACTCTTGATGCAATTTATCATATTACAATGACAATTAATTCTTTACATTGTTATTTTCGGATTGTTTGGGTTTCCACCCAAGAGTTATGTTAATCGTGTATTAGGGAACACGTAGTTTTAAAACTTGAAATACAGTGCCTCTACGTTGTGTTCAAAGTTTTAAAACTAACAAACACCTTTTCTTCTGCTATCAAAACAGTAAGTATTATATTACTTACTGTAAAAGCGTTCAGGTTTCGAAAAACATACTCGATATAGTGGCATGTATCAATACTGGAGTTTATGTTCTCTGAGGCTCAGACAGATGGCGAAAGAAAGCGGCCAAAACCTAATCGCACCTGCTTAGAGTGACAACATTTTAAAGGAGATTGCTGCCAGTCCAGACTGCACCTTCCAGAGATTCTTTAGGAACAAAATTGTAAACACTTACAATATTAACCCATTTATTAAGCACCTTATATATATGTGATACACATTAAAAAACATACAAACAAACACGAAACGAAAATTAAAATAATAACAAAACTGTGCTCTAAAAGAATTCATTTATTTCATCATCGATTACCAAAATTGAATGTTCTTTAAAAAATATTGGACTCGAAATCAACAAATAAGCTTACAAATAAAACAAAAATCATTATTATGGTGTAGATATTGATTTTCTTTCTTACCACAATATGATTAATATGTTCCAGAGAGAATAGAACAGATAATAATAAAGTTTTTATTAGTTGCGCGTGTAATGTGGTCCCGATAGAAATTTTCTAATGAATAAATATTACAGAAATGAATGATGAGAATTGTGTTGTCGATGCACAAAACTAGTCCACTGTAAGCTAAAATGCAGATACCAACATTTATATTGTGTTCTTATTTATTATTTATTCTTACTTTGTAATTTATTTCATCACTGCTGCTCTCAAAACGATGAATGAAAACATCGTGAGGCACATCTTAGAACCAAAAAATTCAAAGACATGTGACATCTACCATCCCACACTGGGCTCGCGTGGTGGGTTATGGATTATAGCCCATCCCTCTCCTAGAGAGGAAGCCTGAGTCCCTGCAGTGAGAACATTATAGGCTGACGATGATGATGTAGTCACAACATCGGGATTGTTTCGCACAAATATTGATAAATTGATAGTGTACGTCGTACGAACCTTTTCTTTCGTTTACTTTTCTTGTAGCAAGCACAAGCTGACAAGAATCATGTTTTTTTTTTGTGTAAATAGACCTTTTAGTAATCCTAGCACGGTTTGACAGCAACTTTTAAGATTTTGGTCCCACCAAAATCTTAAAAGTTGCTGTCAAACCGTTAGTGTTTAAGGACAAAAAGTTTTCACCACCTCAAGAGATTTAAGGCTCTCGCTCAAGTTCATAATATTACTAAAATAATAGGAAATTATATCTTTGCCTGTTCTTGTTATTTTTGTAACTTTAAGTCACTTTAAAAAGATAAATTAGATAAATTGACAGCTGTAATTGCTCATTATGCTTTAAAGTGCGTGATATATAACTTTTCGTACCACTTGCTCAAAAAAGTGACATTCTATGCCACAAAAAGCGAACATAACAATAGTCATTTTTAATCTGTTCAAAACAGGGAAAGAAAATTGTACTGAATTTCATTCATCCCCTAGGGAGAGAATGTGTTTTAAATTTGGAATAGGTACTTACCGAAATTTATACTGAACTACATCTGTGTTTACACCATTGAGTTTGTATATAAAGCAAAAGCATTATAAGTACATCTTTTTGAAAAAAGAATACTCATTTATTATGCAGTTATGATTATTAAATAAAATTACGAAAACCGACGAGGCCGCATGAGCTTCATGCCTTTGCTTTTAAACGCAAGTTCCTCAGATGCAAGAACAGAGAAATACTCAAATCAACTCATCCTAACTAATATTATAAATGCGAAAGTAACTCTGTCTGTCTGTCTCTCTGTCTGTCTTTGCTTCACGCCTAAACTACTGAACCGATTTGTGTGAAATTTGGTACAGACATAGTTTGGAACTTGAGAAAGGACATAGGATAGTTTTTTTTTTTTTCGCGAGATAAACCAAAAATCTGCCGGAAGTCACTATTCCACGCGAACGAAGTCGCGGGCAAAAGCTAGTCAACAATAAATGTACCAAAGAAAAATGTAACTCTCTCTATCAATATTGGACCAATGTTTCGAATGTTAACTTTTACTTTTAATTGTCATTATTTTTAATAAATGCTTATCTCATATTATTATTGTGTTAATTTTTTCGCAAATGGTACGAAAAGCAGAGTATTTTCCTCGGTGATAAAGCTGTCTTAGTCTTGGGTGAACTTAAATCCCTCGCTACACTCAGGACTCGTCTTAAATCCCTCGCTTCGCTCGTGATTTAAGTTTTAAACACCCTCGCTACGCTCGGGAGTAAACCTCGAGTCCTTCGTTACGCTCGCGATTTAAATCGTCACCCGCGACAGAAGACACTGCTTTATCCCCTTGGTTAATAATCTACTATTCTATATCATTACTTACATTTTCTAGAAGTCAGATTCCCCTGTCTAACCAATTATAGGTGAATCAGTATTCAAGTCTGGTCTCTGTTCTATATTCTTGATTACTTTGTCCTACATCACCATCTACCTAATTTTTTTCCAACTATGTTGGGGTCGGCTACTAGTCTCTGGTTAGACTGGTCATCACGCTGTATTTTATTTATTTATTTAAACAGCGACATGGAGCGAACTATCTGACCTCTACAATCCAGTTAGTACTTGGTAACATAGATACCCTTTGATAAGACTGCCTGTCAGACTTCCGGGCCACTGTAACATCAACAAATGACAGCCGGAACCAACGGGTAAACTTCTTTTCCGAAGCCTGGAGGAAACTCGGTATGTAATTGGCGGTCACCTATCCACAGACCAACCTAGGCAAGCGTGGCTTATCCTCATTATCTAGCCACGAGCACCTCAGGTCTTAAACATTACAGTCAGTTGAGTCAGTGTGCGAATCAATAGGTTTAAGTATAAAACCATCAATTTCAGTGGTCTTCGCGATTGCGAAATCTTATAGACCGTTCTGCATGTTCGCCATTAAACCACGATTCTCTCCTTCATTCTCAGATTATCGTTAAGAAATTCAGTGAAGCGATAAAGCGGTCATTTGGCTCCTCATGGCTCCTCACAGCCTGTCGAAGGCGCATCACGTAGGGTCGTATGCCGCGATCAGTTTCCAGCGCACTTGCAGCCTCGGCTCGCATACTAATCCACAGAAATATTCATATTACGTGAGCAAATTAACTTACCTGTAAACTATCTACTGAATAAAAATAATTCCTCGACGCCCATTGTTCACTTGTTTTGTTCTTTTGTTACGAAAAAGGCAACAATACAAGTTCCCATTTTCATGGAGAAACTGATAAAAATATAAGTTTGTTAGATCTTTTATCCTGAATGTTCTTGCCCACCAAGTTGAGATAGATTATCCTAATTCTAAATAGAATGTTTCTAAATATTTTGTAAGAAAGTTACTTTTAATGATAGTTTACGTCAATTAAAGCTTTGGCAATAAATTGTGTCTTGTCTTTGATGTACCTAATTAAACCTAGAAAGAATATTATACTTTTTCAGAAAATCTACTTTACCTACAGCTACAGACAACAATATCCGAGTTTTTATGAAACCTTTTCAAAACTTTGCCGAAATTCTACCTACTTAGCCGTTTATTTATTCAATTTGTAGGAATAACCTTTGTAACGATGATACTTGAACCGTTCCCGTAATTTGATTACGAGCTGAAAAACAAACAAGTTGTGTAACTTTTTCGCAGTAAAATTAAATGGTTTTAGATGTAGGTGGTGCGGTGCAGTGACTGCACGAGCGACTCTCAGTTGCTATGTTAAATAAAACCACACAATGCTAATGCAATAACTGCCTCGCGCGCTTTGTAAATAGATCTCTCACAAATTTGCGAGCACATCAAAAGCGGCGCGCGTAAGCAGTAAAATAAAAGTGAGTGTTTGAAGAGCCGTGAATTATGTAACGCGCACAGCCGCCTCGCTGTCTTACCTGCACACAGGACTCATTTGCTCGGATGTGAGCAAATGACTCGTTATGGCCGCATTTTTATTCAGCCGTTCCTTACGTAAGTAGAAATTATACAAATTAACAGGATCAAAAGAAGAAACTGACGAAATTACGTAGGAATGTGTTGTACGTGTGTTGCGTTAACTCACTTCAGTAGATGGGCTTACATGCATCACACCTATTTGAATGTCTTCTCTAAAGTGTAATTTTCATCTCTAGTTATCAGAACACCATAAATTGTAAAGAATATCTTCAAGAAACAAAAAACAAAGTAAATCATATTAGACCAAAAAATAGGGGTAAGGTTACATTAATTCCCACCCGGCTGAAAATTGGTAGGATTGTTCAAAACACCATTATAAATGAAATGTAAAAAGTCCCCATCGATCCGACACTTGGAAAAAAATATATTCGAGGTCAAAGGTCACAAAAATGGGTTTTTTGCGAAAATTTTATGATAAAACTTACCGTTTTGCTGAAAATCGCAAAAAACCCGTTTTAAATCTAAATTGTCTAAATTGACCGGACTATGGGTTTCGTTTCGAAATTCAAAATCATCGTGAAACAAACAAATAAATATGCTCGACTTTTACTTTAAAATTAGTAGTGACAAGGTTTTGGTGCTGATAAATTATTGTAATACCTGTACTTATCCAAAAAACTACGGAATTTATTTTATCTTACGTAATTGCAAAATAAACTCAAGCAGTAGAACTGTACTGGCGAGGAAGCAGAAGTCCTCAGACACTTTGGAAAGCAAAGCTTTTTTGAAATTCTAATGCGTCGCCTAGTCTTTAGAACTTTATTTCGTCGCGTTGACGGTCTTAACCGTAGTTGGGAAACACTTCACTACCATTTTATCTTATTGTGACCGTTGCAGCGTTTTGTATAAGTACAGCTTCCATTTGAATTTCAATCTGCTTTTAAAATGTAGTTAAGCATGTTATTTTTGTCGGAAAAACGCACTAAGAGACAAGTTGGTCAAAATCTATATTTTTTTTATATGTACGGCTTTTTCCTTTCTGGAATGAAAAAATCTTTCGGTATGTAAATATTTGTGTAAAAATAATCAACACTGATTCTATTATAGTACAATGAAACTGACTAAATAAAGAAATTTTTCTTTCATTGACTTTTTTACAAGTAGCGGAAGGCAAGAGGAAAATACAAACTATTATTTTCTTTCCTCCACCTATCGAATGGGATCCGATGGAAATCATCTATCAAACCTTTACATTTCCAAAATGTATATTTCCTTATATTTCATGAAAGGGGTAACGTCGGGATAACAAATCTACCGATAAAACAATCTTTAGAGTTCAAAGCTCAGATATATGATTATTTATTTAAGTTCAACCCAGCTTCTGTAGACAACCCAAAGTAAATATCTTTCGGTAGAATCCGTTTACTTATCGTTACGTATACTACTTTCTGAAACACTAGGTATGAACTACTACAAATTTTATGAACTCACGTGCTCTTTATTATTATCTTCAGCATCGATTATTGCTGCCTAAAGGATAGAACTAAGACAACAAGAAGTTAGCTTCATTATATAAACAATTTTTCAAATATAAATTAATATATGTGCGAAAATCGTTTAGGTTCCGATCTACATTCGTATAATTCGCTCGCACCCGACTGTGTAGAGAATTTTGAGAATTGGAGATAACTGATATTGGAGCGAAATTCCAAGAGGGCGTGAAATAGTTTCACGAAATATGAAATACCAACCTTACCTCAGCGACCTACTTACTTACTTGCGTACATGGAAGAATTCGATGCTTCAGGAATTAAGTAAATCGTTAGAAATTACCGTTATCTCTAAGCGAACCCAAGCAATTAAGGACACAGATATCCCAAAAACCCAAACCCTATTATCTACACGCTCTCGTTAATAGGATATCAGGCAAAATGAAATCATTACAGTTTAGCGCAAAGTCGATGAAACCTCATACTTTTTAACGGTATCGCAGTTTTTATTTTAATACATGCGCGCAGTAGGTGCATAAATAATTCATCGAAATCCCGTTCGAGGTCACAGTGCGGCTGGCAAAAATCGCTTTACGAGTGTGGGAACTCGCGGAAGGCACCCGGGTAGCCGGGCAGCCGGATAGCCGGGTACCGGGGAGCCGGGTAGCGCGATGCCGCGTTGATATAACCCAGTACAGGCGGCACCACCGCGCAAACAAATTGGATGCTTAAAATTCAATTTGAAGGTTTCGCGGTCCGCTTCATTCGCTCTCCCCGTTCGTTACAAGCTGGACTCGCTCACATATCCAAATGGAAACGCAATTATTTTGCCGTAACTTGGTATGTTTAAATGTTTATCGCCGCCGGTACACTGCTTGTTTTAATGGAAGTTGGCTTGTTTACAGCGAAATCAATTGAGAGATTAAAATCCTAACATGTTCATGTGTATGTGTTTATGTCGTGTGTATGTATCGATTTGAAGATAACTTAGTCACTTATGATCAAAAGATTCATAGTTTAGGAAATTCTACGTTTCCAGTTACATAACGTATAAACGTTTACTCAAAATATTTTAAAACTCTTGGTTGGTACCTATTCTATTGATATATAGATATAGTTGTAAGTTGCATAAACACAATAAATAAATATTCAGCTCCAAATGATACTTGTAAACCTAGGACGAATCCGGTGACAGAGTCGTTCTATCTAGAAGCTATTAGGTTTAATGATGAAAAATATACAGTTTTGTCAAATAATTCCTGTCTCTAATTTAATTACTTAAACTTCCATAAAGTACACGTCACCCCGCATTATCGTGCTTAAAATCGCTGTGTTAGCATAGAAATTTGAACAACAAAACAAAACTAAACGAGCTCTTAAAATAAAGCGGGATTGTGGTGGGTACTATCCCGAGAAGAATTTGAAGTTGAAATAACTACTAGACGAAGTTTCCCTTCTTCAGATTCACGAAACTTTTCGGAATAAATTCAAGTTTCCTCAAGCTGAAAATTGATGAGTACTTCTATGAATTTAAATATTACCCGCATAATTTGAATTAGCATAATAGCAATAAATCTATCCGGGACTTCCAGTGGTACGGTGTTATAAATACCGAACCTCAATTGGTTTCATGGCACAATAAAATAAGCGTTGACAAAGTTAAACGGGAGATATAGGCTAGTCTCAGATACATACGAAGTTATACGTTGTAGTTCCGTCGTCTCAGTGCCGTCTAGAACTTTTCTAATCCTGTATTCTTCGGTAAACTTTTCCAATATTGCGAGCATAACAAGCTTACATGTGCGGCTAATCCGAGAACATCCAAGCAACGAGGGACTGCATGGAGTTTCCACAAGATTAACTAATTTATTCATATTACCCATCTGAAGCGAGTGAGGATATTTTTAATCCAGGGGATAATTTATGTGTTTGAATAAGCAACAAGTGATGCTGCATTTAGAATTAATGACCTCTGATTTCCCTCGTCATACATCTCTCTGAATAGTGGAAATGGAATTAGTTGGTACGCCGTGAATTAATCACCTTGGGTGTGTATCCAGGCAAATTAGACCGCTGCGATTCCAAACACACCACCTCGCTTTGTCGCAAAGTAAGTGAACGAACTAACTGAATTATCACGCGGCGGTAGCTCGGGAATCAGCACTTTCATTAACTTTCTACCTTGTAGTTCTCTCGGCATTTCATTTATTCCTAGTTCAATTTATTATTAATCCTTGTGGATTGCGTGAAAGCAAGCCGCGTGGGTTGAGCTCAAAATGTAATACTTAAAACTGGAGTTTTGATATAAATTCAACTACCGGCTTATGTTAACTCAGCGGCGAATATTTCATTTCATTCCAGGTACCGCATGAGCTTAATCAAAATAATTAAAATACTCTTTGGAAATCGCGCTAGCTTTATGGTTTGTTTTATTTTTTTTGAAACGTTGCCCCACACTATAGGAATTTCTCCTGTATCGTGGGTGCGATGACAAACATTTAAACTCACATACACAAATACCCAGACCCGAAACAACTATCCGTAGGCCGTACAAATATTTGTTCCGTGTGGGGATCGAACCCGCGACACGCAGCGCAGCAGTCCATTGCTTGAAGAATTTGTTGCAGGAAGAGCTAAAGAGTAAAAAACTCAAAGCAATATTTGTCGGTTGGGTTCCTAGAAATATAATTCAGCCAGGTACTGGATATAGATTGTTGGAATAAAAACCAGTTAAATTTCAATTCTTTATTCGACACCATATTTTATGTATTCCATTATACACCAAATTGTAACAAAATGTTGATGTTCAGCATTTATAAACATTTTGAAATGATTTACTTTAACCTAGATGTTTTTAACATATTCATAAAATTATAGTGTAACAATCATAAAAATATCATAAACAATAACAACTTAATTACACAATTCCTCTAAGGATGTCAAATGATATTTTATATATAATTATATAATACATAATTTCGTTCATAAATGTTTTCATTTATCAATGTAAAAACACAATATCTTTCTAAACCATCACATCAGTCACTATCCGAGTATTATGAGGGTACTCAAAATTATAGGTGCTAAATAGCCAGCGATTTTATTTAGAATAAATATATTTCGTTATTAAATGTCGAATTGATACATCTTACAAAAATCCTTGTCAAAATAACTAAATATTTAAATTCAGTGCATTTCCATTTATTTGAAAACAGTGCCTATTAGGTCTGTAATGAACCATTTTGGCGGTTATTTATTTATAAATTGACTCTTCCACTCGAAGCCTCAAACTAAATATTTGTTTAATATTTATCTATACATTATCTGTGTCTATACACAGTTTGGCACGTGGAAAAGTTTTGGCATATTATATTTAATAAAATTTAAAATGTATATTTTATCAACAATATACAAATGAGGCAGGTAGACATAATTTTAAATAAAAAGATTAAAAGAAAAGTGGGTACTGCAATTTAATAAACAGTCGTACTACACAAATAGTCAATTCCAGTTTACCTACATTTAAAATTTTCATCAATTATAATAAGTAATTATAAGTACAATAACGTGGTAAATAAATTAGATTTATTCTAGTTCACATTTTGTCACAATGTGGAAAATGGTGTAAGTATTAAATATTACTCACCATTAGTTCTGTTAATCATCATCAATTCCTGTGAAGATAAAAATATGGACGAGTACTAGGAAGTTATCTACTGTGGATCGAGATGAGACTATAATATGTACCTGATATTTGTAAAGAATCAGCGCTTTTTTATCAATTTTCTTGAAGATGTAGTCGTAAGAGAAAATCTCCTGACATTTCAGTAAGTTTCAATAGATATATTTTACGAAGATAAAGTACGATCGCTGGTAACAGAGTAATATAAAAGGGACGTATTTCATGCACAATGAGGGACTAATTGGTGATTTGCTGAATAGACAGCTTGCTGATTCCATTTTTGTATGACTCAAAGAAAAAATATTCGATTATAAAAAGAAACCCTTGCGATATGAATACTTATGCTTATCTTTTCATATGAATCTCAGGAGAGATACTCAATGGGGCTTATTGGAGGACCGAAGAGTTAACTGTGTCTCTATTACCCTGATTACCTTTTGAGACTTTATTGGGAACAAGCGTGCATGGAGTAATGGTTTAGAGCTCTCTGTGTACTCGTCCATTAAGTAATAAGTTTTCAATATTTACTTATCAAAAACTACTCAAAATCAATACACTTCACTTAAAAGTAACTTTACAAAAAATTACAACATATGCGATGTTTTTTAAACAATGTTTTATTAATAGTTATTTTACCCTACATACCTGAAACACTTCGTTTGATATAAGTATGTACAGCTAATGTCGGTTTGTTGTTAAGTCTTTTGTCACTAATTTATTGTTATATTCACATTTATTAAATACGTATATATTCACAAGAGCCTACAATTCCTTCATTCTAGATCCGACAGTAGAAATAAATTATAACTGGCATATTATTACCATAAAAGGCAACTTGCAAGTATATAATATCTCTGCCGAGTCATATAAACAAGACAAAGATTAGGGAGCAGGACTCGAGCCAAGTTTGCCTTCCACGGCGAATCAAACGAGATCCCTTTCACACCATTATCTTATATCCAATCATTAGGTAAGTAGGCCATACAAATAAATGTTTTAAGACATCGCAGGCAGTAAATAATATTTTTTAGCCAAATGCGTTTTAGATAGTGTGGCGGGGATATTCACATTCAGCTGAAAAATATTCGTGTAACACCTGGCGGTATCTATTCATGCAGGAATGTGAAAACGTTTTTCCATTAAGAATCACATCACATCGACACTCACTTTACCCGCTTTTAATATTCTCACAAACTCAATCCAACGGGTAATAAAGCGCATAATGTTGACGTGGCCGCACTACGTCACAGGCACAGCACTGTATCGTAGGACTCAACGGACTAGTAACACGGTCTGGGTTCTATTTAGCGCGCACTCACCATTTATTATTATTAGATACAATTATATTTACACGCACGCGAAACGAGTGCTACCACGATCCTATGTACACATTCGAACGACATCACAACTTAGTCCGCTTGTTTACCACGACCTCGGCGGCGGCGTCGAGGAACCCTCATACTGATATCTCCTGTATCTGCACGCGCTTCTTCATGATACCGGGCGGCGCGGGCGCGGCGGGCGCGGGGGGCGCGCGCAGGATGCCGCCCCCCTCCCCCTCCGCGCCCGCGTCGCCCGCGCTCTCCGCGCCGTCCGGTCCGAACTTCACCTGCGTGGAGCTGTCCACCACACGCGGCTCGAACGTGCTGGTGCGCCCTACCGGGTCACCCACCCGCCCCGGGTCCAGCTTCTGGATGTCAGGCTTCTGCGTGTCGATACACACAACACTGCCTGCCTCGATGGCACTGCCTACGCTCACGTCGGGCATGGAGCTGCGCGCCGCGCGGTGCTTCTCGTCATAGCAGCTGTACTCGCCGAACGTAGGCTCACCGCAGTCCGACAACGTCCGCAGATCGAATTTAGATCCCACACCGCGCGGCACGTGGGCCGATTTGCACTCGAACCCGAACCCTTTGCCGTCAAACGCACGTACTTCATAGTCAAGCTTTCCGTCATAGTCTGAAGACGAGGAGCTGCCGGCCTCGTTCAGATCATCTTTCGATCGGCGCGGGCGTGAGCCGCGTTGGTGGTAGATGCCGGCAAAGATGAGCACGTTGAGCAGGAGGAGGAAGCAGCCCACGGCGATGGTGACGGTGAGCGCCGCCGTGTAGGATTGGTAATGTGACGAAGCAAGGCGGCGCAACAGTGCGTCGTCCGGATGGACGGGTGGCGCGGTGGCATTGGGCGGACACTCGGTGGACGGGGGCGCGGCGGGAACTGGGCGGGGGGGCGCAGCGCGCGGTGGCACGGTGCTGCGCGCAGCCCCCCGCGCGCCCCCTTCCAGCTCCACCACGTGCGGCACGTGCGCGCGCGACATCGACTGCGCCCGCACCGCACCTGCACCACAAGTGTCCATTGATCAAATCCTTTAACTGATTTAAGAATATCAATGTGTCGAGTTACTGTGACTACATTGAATATCATACCTTCGTAGTAGTTGGCGTTGTCGTCCTGGAAGTGATGATGGCGCATGGCGGCGTCGGGCAGGTCGGAGCCGGGCCGGTGTAGCTGCGGGATGAGCGACAGCCACAGCGACATCTTGTGCCCGCGGTAGTGACTGCGCATCTCGGGCTTGCTACCTGCGCGGCGGTCACCACACAATTGAAATAAATGAGCCCCAACCGTAACCGCGGTCACGGGATCGACCCTAAAGTTTTAACTGACCAACTCCAAATTCGTAGAGACACAATGCTGAAATACATACTAATTGTATTTGTTCGTCTTTGTGTTAACAGATGCGGATCTTCACAACTGCTCGGACAAGGAAACTTTCCGAGTTCCATTTATTTTACTGTATTACTACGACATCGAGTAGTGGCTATAAAGGGAAATCGGACAGGTCCATAAACTGAAGATCCGTATTATATGAATTCGTATAAACTAATCAGGAAGTTTTGCGTCGGCAGTGACATAAAAGAAGTCCATATTGAGAGTTACGCACTGATCTCCATGTAGAGCTGGTTGATGGTGTCGTACGTGTCCCAGTACGGGGTCTGGTCGGGGCCCAGCCGTGGCGTCTCGCCCAGCATGGGACTTGGGGGTGGCGTTGCCGACGGATCATTTGGGTTTCTAAACAGAAAAAATCAAAATCAAAACTCATTTATTCAAATTAGGCTGATAATCAGCACTTTTAGAAGGTCAAAATTTACTTTACTTTACTATTTACATTTTTATATGACAGTCCCCCAAAACGCCCACCCATCGACACTTCCTAGTGTTTAGCTGAAAGAACATACAGAATATTTAAAAAGTTTAATGTTTCACTTCAGGCTGTTTGCGTAATTAAACCTTTATTGGAAGATCTTGTTTCGTAACAAATTCAATTTGGAATGCCTCCATTACCACAACATTCTTGTCTTATCCACTGAAATAGTTGTACGTCTGCTACGTAGGTAACGGTAAACCTATTACGTCGACATACTTACTTGTGGTTTGTGGTTCAATACCGATTGATCTATAGGTGTGTGAGGTTAATCTGCTTACCCACCCATGCGATGTTCATTACCTCCATTGTGACAACTTTGTTATTCCAAAGTAACAATAACACCAGACTCGTTTTTTATACTACATTTCTTGACGGGTATAAACGGGTAGTCAGATGTAAAAAAAAAAACAATAACATACGTATTTCGAAAAAAACTGATTCCTGGAAACTGATAAACTATAATGACGGAATGCATTATGATCCCCACATTAAATTATTGAATAAAGTTTTGTCCTTATTGTTCTTTTTCTTTCGAATTTACAGTTGTTGTCAGTTTGCACTCAGTTTGCCCTTACTTTTTTCATTATTATCTGTCATAGCAAACCGGGTTGAAATCCCATCTCTCCTTTAACCCGAGGCATGAGACCCGCTATGGGGAGCCCGCAGCTGTTTCTTAGCTACGTTGTTGACGTAGAATTAGAAAAGCCATCTGCGAATCCTTACATAGTATAAAACAAAGTCGCTATTTTTGTCTGTTTGTCTGTATGCTTAAATCTTTAAAACTACGCAACGGATTTTGATGCGGTTTTTTTTAATAGATAGAGTGATTCAATAGAAAGGTTTAAGTATATAATTTGAACGACATCCACGCGGGTGAAGCCGCGGGCATCAGCTAGTTATTTATATAAACAATAGCAGTCCACTTGTGCGTAAACGTAGATATACACAAGTCTGTCGGGAATATAACTAGATATTCCCATGGAACAATATTTTTTACTTTAGAAATTACAGCTTTTTACTCTTGTTTGTGTATTATTGTCTGGAAAATATTATTGTCTATACTTTGTCATAAATATTTACCAAACAAAATTTTCTGTCTCAAACTATGAATGTTCAAAATTCAGATTTTTTTTTAACTTATGATAACAATATAACGCAGTAATACAACGCAGTAATACAACGCAGTACTACAACGTAGTAATACAACGCAGTAATATTATAATATCTCATCTACATAGTTTTTACAATATTTTCTTTTTCTCATGTAAAAAGTTTATGCAAAAACCATAACCCTCCGCGGTAGTCCGGTAAAAACCAATTTGCAGAATAAACGTCATTTATCATCGTCTCGTAGGTTAACATTATAAAAGATTTTTCTTACCCATATCTGACGAAGTTGGAAATGTAATGTATGCAGAGTTTGGACACGCGTTGCTCCTGTTGCGTGAAGTTTTGCTGATGATGCGTCAGGGAAACCGGCACGCCCAGATAGTAAGGAAGTTCCTCACCATGCACTGAACCTGGCCTCTGTATAATAACAATTTAATTAATTTCCTTTTGTTTTCTGAAAATCAGCAAACAGTTATTACTAGTTCATATGTCTTTGACCCATTGCGCTATCCAAGGTTGTAAGTTTAAATACTGTGCCTTATCTAGTAGTCAAACTTCTAACCCAAGATCAGAAAGCTTTAACCTCCTCTTAAGTTTACAGAACGTTATTCTAAAATGTAGACTACATTCAGAACAACGGACTCCAACCCACACCGCATCTAATTTCGTTATGTAGCAGCATGAGATTTGTTGGTACATTCTGCCATTCTCAATGACTACCACAGTTTCGTACTATATTACTCTTAGCACTAACCATCAAACTTGACCCCAATCCAAACCAAAAGCCCGCATAGCCTTATTAACAAGTCCATTCAAGAGCAGAACTAGGGTTGTCGAAGTAACAAACAGGTGTATAGACAGACATCGGGCAGTTCAGTGTCTATCATAGTGTATATCAATTAACTGATAAATAGTTAGTTTAGTATACCAAACTATAACCATTTGACAGTTAATCAATGGACACTATGATAGCCACTGACATTTAAAAAGGTACGCAATAGCCCTGCTGTACGCGACCGCATGGGCGTCGACAAGTTTTGACAACCGCAGACCTGACAACGGCTATAACAACTAACTACTTGACAATTTTCAGAATTCATCGATTTATATGCTATATTTTGTGCGGAGTGACTCAAACTGCAAACTAGAATAGGCCTAGTCTAAATCATGTCACAGCCTGTCATAAATTCTAGTCAACGGTTAATTTATTACCGTAATATTTGTTGCTGTCAAACGGTGACTGAATACTTTGCTTTCAATTTAAGCTTTGAGTTTTGACTAAAAACTGTTAATCAAAGCTTTAAAACTTAAGTCAATAGAAAACTTGCTGACGTTTCGCTTCAATCAAAAGAAGTTTAGTTTGTTTTCTTAAAGAAGTTACTTTGGAAAATGTAGCTGTTTGTTTGTCCATTCAGTTTACGAAATCTATTTCAAACAGAGTTTATGGCCGACATAAACAAAGATTAACAACTTTGAAGAAGAAAAGCGCTTCGCCACCATTCTAGTTGATAAGCCGTTGCCAAGATCCATGTTGTGTTGAGTGTGCATGTCCCCGATATACATACTAACTGTGTAGTATATCTACATGGAGCTGTATCTATATACGGTTTTTGGACGATGAAAATATTTTCTGCACTTTGTTATTTTGTGCCAACTTTGATGTATAAAATAGGCATGATATTTGAGTGACCCATATCACAATGACGTAGTTGGCATTTAAGTACAAAAAATGCCTGGAGTCGTAAGATTCGTCGAAAGATTTATTCAATAGATTCCTCGTTCAAACGTGATTGATCAATATTTAACTTACCTGTGGATAATCCTTGTCTTGCGAAAGATGGTGGAAATGCGTGAAGTAAGTGGTGCCGCCTCGCAACGCGTGGAGATAGCCCAGTCTTATCAGTGGCGCCGCCGTCCGTCCGTCACTTAGAACCTACATACAATTAATATTTCAACAAAATACGTACACATGTTCCTGGAAAATGCTTGCAGGAAAACAGAGAACAAAAGTCTTTTCAGAAAAATTATTGATAAACCGAACGGCAACGGCAAAGTATTTCCAACCTGCATCTTTCAGCATTCTCTACTGTTTTATTTAAAACAACCGCATGTTGGTAATGTTTTGTTATTCATTCCCCGAATATGAAATTGAGGGCTTCTACATAAAACAACAACGCATATTTTCTCTTTCTCTACATTAGATGCTTAATAAAACATTTCATTCTACCTAACTAATGTCATAACCACAAAAAATCTATTACAATTTACATTTCCCGACAGAACTTGTTACACATTCTACCGCGATTAGTAATGCCGTCATCTGAATAATAACAACGTCGCCGCGTTATTAGGCATTGCAAGTATTTTCCAATAAAGCCTTTCAACGCGGCGATCGTGTATTCAGCGTGCGCGGGCGTCATTAACTGCCTTTGTACGATCAAGGAGCGTTCGGTGAGTAGCGAAAACCACTTGAGGCTTAAATTGAGATCGTCTGCGAAGCCGCCGTCGCGAGACCGCGCTCGACTAATGTCAGCTCAACCGACAGTTATCAACTTTCAGCAGTTTCACTATCGATGATACTAATCGTGTTTTGTTCTATATTACAGAAACAAAAACAAAACAGGGTCAGGAAACTCTTCTCTATTTTTTTTTCAGAGATTCTCGACTCCATTACTGCTGATCTTATATTCAAGCACGCCAGTGTACACTGCTTATATTATATCACGCTGTTATTTCTATTTGTAGTCAAATTAGTAAAAGATCTTCTCAATTACATTCGTAATGACATTTCAAGTACTTTCGTCTGTGAATGAGGCGTTTTGGGAACAAGTGCGTTTAAGTGTTGCTGTATTCTAAAATTATCTCCATATTTCTAATTACATTGGCGCTGCTTGTAATAACATCTCAGTTCACGAGGATAATGAACTGTAAACAGAGCGATCAAAGGGATCAACTTGCGTCTGTCGAGGTATAATATATCAATTATTACAGGTGGAAGTCAAGGTAGCTTGTGTGCTCAGACAAATGACGGTACATAACAACGTAAACAGAACATACTTGATGACCTGTCATCTATAACGCGCGGTGTAAACAGACGCGTCGTCAGGGTCGTGACTCACCTCGAGCGTGGCGTCGCGAACACTGAGTGGGTTCTGCACAGGCTTGTCCCAATCCGTGTACTCATTCTTCAAGGTCGAGTAGATCTCGTTGAGGTGGTAATAGTACGCGTTCCGGACGAATGTGCGAAGAATGCGATCCCGTCGGCTCTCGTTGAAGGCAAACTCTAGGTCTTGGGCGTTAAATTCCAGGTAAGATTCTGCAAGAAAGGAATCCCTCTCATTTGCATGTATTATCATTCGCGACGGAATCCTCAATATATTCTGAAGTAGGTTAACGCTATGTGAATTACAACTTCAATACTTGGAGCCATAAAACACAACCTCTATGTCGTTCTGTTATACGACTCTACGGCTCACATAAAACGAGGATTGAAATAAATAGTCTAATTCATAAATTTAAATGGAGTTGTAATTAAGACAGATATTAACACCGTATATTGCGCCTGTTTATTTGTACGACAAGAAATACCTCGTGTACAAGTGAGGAGAAGACTAATACATGTGCTTGAGCCTTGACGTACATAATGATTATAAAGGGTTACTGTTGTTCTTTATGCCATCAAGCTAGAAATGCATATTACCGTTACCTAAGTTCTCCTTGACAAATCTAGTTTTACTCTCCTTTAGATTAAGTGGGAAATGTGAGAATGGAACAGATTTTTAGCTTGCTTTTCTCTTTGTCATTGTTGTTTGCAAGACACTGGATTTCCGTGCCTCGGAAAGCACGTTAAGCACTTAACGTGCTTTCCGAGGCACGAGCTGACATTTGTAGATCTTTGACAGTCATCAATGGCCCGAAAGTCTGACAACCAGTCTTACTCAGGGGTATCGGATTACCCAGTACTAACTGGGTTATATAGGTCGGATAGGCGACGCTCCATGTAAATTACAGTTATTCAGCTACATCCAATAAGACAAGAAGAAGACCCCAACATAGGTAAGAAAAAGCCAGGCAGATGATTGTTCCCGTCGGGGCTGCGGATTATTGAAAGAGATGACGTGGCCTCGGCACAAGGGCGAAGAAGGAACATGGGTTGGTTTTTAGTCAGTAGAAGTCTGACACTCCCCTTCGCTTTGCCCAAGGGTGGGCGGAGGGTCATTTGATGATTTTCCACCCACCAAAAAAAAAAATCGGTTGTCGGTAAAGTCGATTTACTGGCGATACTTGAACGTGACAACGTCATAAGAAAATACAGCACTTACATTGCTATAAACAAACAATTAACACGCCGTTGCTATGGAACGACAATTAACACGCCGTTGCTATGGAACGCCTCAGAGCGAGGTAACGCCTCAGAGCGAGGTAACGCCTCAGAGCGAGGTAACGACTCATGACGTCATCTTTTTTCGTTCGTGCAGCCGGCCATCGAATTATAAGACGTTATCACGTCAAAAAAGGCAGATGATTGTTGCAAGACACTAGTAAATGCATGTGACAATATTGGAATGTCAGAGAGTATGGTGATTTCGTTTTTCACCTTCGAAACTCAATTGCTAAAATGTTGTTTTTGTTGTTACCGGTGGTGGTGAGTCCAAACATCAGCTCTCTATGTGAGAAGTCCGCAAGTTCGTGTCCAGCTGCGTTGGCGACGGCCGCTGCGCCGGCGCCAAGCCGTGAACTGTCCGTTGGAGGTGGTGCCTAAAGAATATCATAATATTATTATTGAATACTATCATTGTTATTGTATCAGAGAATTTCGCTAAAGTAAATATATACTGCGTACGTGATTCTAGACTCCCAGTGAAGAGAACATTTTTTTCTTATGTCAGATACCTTTTTTTATATATGACTAGCTGTTGCCAGCAGCTTCACACGCTACAACTCGAAAATTATCCCACGGGAAGATAAAATCGGAATAAAAACTATCGTATGTGTTAATCAAGGTTATAAACTATCTGTGTACCAAATTTTATCCAAATCCGTTCAGTAGTTTTTGCGTGAAGAAGTAACAAACATACACACTCACATACTCACACACTCACAAACTTTCGCCTATAAAATATTATATTATAGGATATAGGATATTATAGGATATTAGTGTGAAGTGTGATTGTGCATGGATGAGGCATGAATACAGGCGTTAGGCCCGTATTTTCTGATGTCTAGATAAATGAAAATTTATGATTTAAAAAACAGCTGTTTCATACAAAAATTCAATACTTACAAGGTATAACATAATAAATGTACAACCTCTGGCATGGTGATTTAAACCATGATACTGGACAACTTTTGTTCTGTAACTTTTCAAAGTTCTTAACTTTTTTTTTCGGCATGACTTCCTAAAAGTCCCAATTATTTATTGCGAATTTTAAGAACTCGTAGAACAAAAGTTGTTCAATTTACAATTCGAGAGGTTGTTCATTTATTATTTACACCTTGTATATGATTAAAATTAATGGAACTACTGATTTAATTTGTCTAATTTTGAATCAACGTTTTCAGCGCTTGTCCAGAATCTTATAAGTACTGTATTAACGGAAGAATTTTGGTGATCGATGTGTCTTTACTCCCTCTGTTCTCACAATCACAGCTGAGCTGATTTTAACAACATTAGACAAGATCAAGTTAAGTTCAAGAAAAGGGTTCTACAAGTCATTTTAATAAAGTTTGTGTTACTACCTTTATAAGAGTCTTCATCCAAATACGTTCTAAAATTTCCCAACTTGGGTTACATTTTAAACCTTACACCATTGGGTAACTTACCCGTCAGATAAGCCAGAACGGTAGTTGTAACTGTAAACAGTGTGGCTTCAATGTCCATTCAATTAGTCATACAAAATACCATTTATATCAAGAACACTACCATAATAATATATTAATAAGCACCGTACAACCAACAATACGCAACCAGGACTTTCAATGGAAGTTCTAATTGAAAAAATCCTAAACATCAAATTTTATTTTCTTTAATAGAGTCGGGAATCATGAGCTTTTCCTTGTGATTTAAAAATAACTCTTACGGATACTAATATAAAGAAGAAACGAATGTTAGCTTATTTGAATGGAAAAAATAGCAGAACAGGCAGACGACGACCTACGATCTGCAAAAATATTTACGTTAAAAATAAAATACACCGTTTCTTTATAAAAATAGTGACATAATTTTTAACATTTTCCCGTAAAGTTAATTTAGGGCAACAAAGCAGCGTAATAATAGAAATAATTATTATCTCAAGTAAGGGTCACTGGAGTTCGGTCAAATACTGAATAATTATAGCCACTCTTTATACACATAAAATCAAGATAGGGTACCTATCCTCTAGGTCCCTAATACCATTAATTGAAACATATTATACAGAACCCAAATTGGTAGTCGAAGGTCGATACATGGGCATCAAATGTTATTCAGGTAGGCCGTTATTAGGCTATAACCTGCAAACTGCGGCAATCACGTGAAATTCTAGACGCTTCAATATTCTAATTGGTTCTCGATATCTGCCTGAAATGTAAATCAACAATTGTGTAGCCGTTACTGGAGAATCAAAATGGCTACGTTTAATTTAATCGGCACTATTTATGTGTATTGATTTTCTGTGTTGGCAAGAGTTAATTAAGGTTGACGATTTTTCCGTGTTTCTAACCTGTCTATACTTTTTCAGCAAACTCATGCTACCTATACAGATCCATAGTACGGCAATTTGCTAAAATAAGCAAAGAAAAATTAGTACGTAGTAATAAACCCCGACTGCGTACGTTAACGGGCAACAAATAAAGAGTACACGTACAATCAAGCGTCATATTTTCCGCAACATTGACTGTGACACAGGTGCGACGTCAATTTGTTAGCGAAAACATCCTGTTAATTTCGTCAAAGGGGTTGTTCGTCCGAAGCCGGTACATTAATTAGCGATTTTGCGAATGAGGTGCAAAAGGAAACCGAACGTAATACAGCTTTCCTGAAATTTGAGCAAACAGCATATTTGCCACACGATATAAAGACTAATTTGGGGTATCCCAGCCCTAGTTGATTTCTAGGTAAAAATAAAGTTAGCGCAAATAGACAAACATGACTTAAGGCTGTAGAAAATGTGCATAGGGGTTTTTAAGTCTAGAATAGCATAAAGTCAACAAGTTTCATTTAGGAATTGTCACATGAACTATAAACTCCAGCGTTATCATCTGACTAACGCTTGTGAAAGGACTATCGTCGACCGTCGTATCAATCCTCTTAAAGCACGTTAACTTTATCAAAATTAAATATTTTCGTTAAATTTCGACATTTAAACTTCCTCTAATATACTAAACATCTCTAACATACTTGTTGCTTATATTATCCATTCTTGTCACACCACACATCCATCTCAACATTCTTATCACTTCCACAATTTTCAGCCATTTTCTTCACAGCCCAGATCCGATCCAATTCCGATCCATTCAGTAGGTACAACAGGTCTAATCACGTACTTGTATATTTTCCCCTTTAACTTGTGGGGCATAAAAGTGGCTCGCAAGTGGTTCCAGTATAACCAGTATTCTAAATGAATTAACTCCTTGTATGTCGTAAAAAAACATTATGTCTCGCGTGGATCTACGTTTCGGCAGACGAAGGGTTAAGAGATTTAAAGTGGTAACGGCCCTAAAAGTGAAAACTCACGGAAGGGTTGACGATAACGGTGCCGTCAACGAAAGGCGCGAATCCAGGCAGAAACCGCGGCGGGTCTAGCTTCACTGCCAGTAACTCCGCCAGTGGCTTGTTCCTGAGACATGGCGCCAGGTCGTCTTCCAGCAAGTCTCCGTGGCACCCCGTCTGTTCCGCTACCTGGTCGTAAAAGACTTATAAATCTCTTAAAGTGGTAATTGTTCCTGTTTTAAAATTAGGTTTTTCAAATCGCAATTGTATAAATATCAGTGGCGAAATTCACATAAAAGTTTTTCTTCCACAAATATCAACATTATTTATGTACGAAACACAGACGAAACGCAAACTTAAGTGAAAATATTAAAACAATAAAAAGATTCCACTTTTTTCGGTCGCAAATTGGATAAGTCGAATGCAAGAAAACTTTCCGTGTCCCAATTTAGGTTCCCCTTATTTTTTCTAAACAATGTCCTCTCGCCTGTTTAACAGGAAGCCCACACCCGATATTCTTAAACGTAAAGGTACCTTTCTTTTTATCGTGAGCGGTTCCCTCTGCAGCGCCCATGAACTCAGCCCCGACCCACTTAACAGGATGACGCGCTTCAGTAGTTCTGAAACAGATAACCTAATTTAATTTTGTCAATTTGAACAAGGATCACCGAGATAATGAAATCTCTTCTAAAGAAAAACATTTTTATTTTTCCCTCCGTTTCTCGTATTATAAACTTTTCAGAAATAGTCTCGAGTGTTATGTTGACCTTATTTTAAAATTACGTGGAGGAAGCTGCCCTCTTGTGTATGTCTGATGTGACCCTTTTAATCGCATTAAGTGACGGAGGATCTAAACGGGATGGTGACACGAAATAATGAAATCTGCCCGGAGCGGTATAATTACGCACAATGCCTGTCCCACTGCGAGCACGCTCGCACGTGAGCGGACCGCTACGCGCGCCCTCTCTCCCCACCACCCTAGGGCCCAGAGAGACCTCTCCTGTTTCAGCTGACAGTACATTTAAAAATAACCCTAATTAATTTCATTTCATGACAGGACGAGATAATTTAGTCTTATTTAGACTTCAATTACCTTCCTTACACCACAATTGCAAAAATATAAAAAAACTCTCTACTTCTTGCGTTATAATACATGACATATAGCTATATTAGTAATATTTATCTAACTATAAAGTTACCTTATAAAAAAATGCCAATCTGTGTCATCGTAATAAAATACCATACCCCTAGCGACTGGCGAGACAGCGAGGAAGTTGGCGAGCGCAGCTCCCGTGCCGTGGCCCATGATCGTGACCCGCTCGGGGTCACCCCCGAACGCCGGCAAGTTCTCCCGCAGCCAATGCAGCCCTGCCACCAGGTCCATAAGACCGAAGTTACCCTGCGCCGACCCCTTAGCACCAGTCTTTAAAAAACCTAGTAAACAAAAAACATTTAAAAGTCAAAATAACATAAACTGACTTATAACAGACATTAATCTCCCACGAATATAAACTATTTCAAAGTATAAAATGTACACATAAATTAAATACACATTACGACTACGACTGCGCCTTGCAGCTGAGAAATAGTGGCTCATAATGTAAAATATTTCACTGTCGTCTGCGGAACAAGAGCCGGAAACAGCACGGAGCGTCTTCAATAAATTGTGAAATAATGTATTTTTTGCTCACCACTCTGCCACGTCTGTCTAAGATACACTACAGTGGATAGCGACACTTATGTAAATACGAAAACTTACGCATTTCATACAATCCTCCACATGTGTCATCGTTATTCAAAGTTTCCTCTCAGGAAAATTGTTCACAAGTGAATCAATATTTTCTATCACATCAATTTCGAGTAGTGACTGAGGAAACCAATATTTGGAATAGGGTATAGGGTTGTGTATCGTTTTCATACTTTTTAAAAAGCAAAAATAAACTCAATAGTACGTACATTTTACAATTTTAAGTTAAAATATGTGACGGTTGTATAAATAAAAATATTTACCACGCCGCTTTTTCACTACTTTTTTTGCTAAAAAGGTCGGTAACTAAGTCAAATAATTTGTCCTTCAGCGTATTTAAGTTGTCGAAACGTTAAAAGCATTCTCGAATACTTACTGATTACATTACAACAACAAACAGAAATAAGTAAAAACAAGCACAATTTTGCTGACAAACGACTTTATTTATATAAACAATAGCAGTCCACTTGTGATTTACGATTTCTGCAGGCGAGTCGCAAGAAAAAGATAGTTTTGGAGACGTAGATTTAATTAGACAAACTTTACATGAATATTAAAAATTAAAATTAAGTTATACAAGTGACCATGATCGAAGTTTGATTCACAATGCTAATCACACGGGTGTTCCTCAATTCGGAGAGGTGACCGTGAGAAGATGTCGCCGTGAAGAGCTGACGTTGCGTTGTCGGGTGGTCCATATGCACAACCGCGCTGGGTACAGTGCAAGCGATGCGATGCGATACTTAGCTTAGCGTAACACCTCCCCCCGTAGAACAGCGACTATTGAAGACAGAAGTCGTAAATTGAGCTGGAGGTTGATTTGTGTCTACTCTGGTAGCTGGTACAGTGAAGACTCTTTGAAGTTCCATCTGGTTGCTTGCAGGTTCAGCAGGTGTTATCATTGCTTTTCGTCGTAGAAAGTATTTTCGATAGAGCAGGACGCTGACGATTGCACAGGCGATGATCACTATCACGTACATCGGTATAGTGGTGTGATATACGCTGGAGTTGCTGTCTTCAATGAGGGTAATTGGTGACTGCATGGACAACTTCCTACTAGTCTCGTGTAAATGGTCCAACTTGATTGAGTTTAACTTAAAGGTTGGGGCTGAAGATGTCGTCTGCTGCCAAAAAGTCAAATTATCGGCTGGGATATCGATGATTTTCAACGCTTGTCCCTTGAGGCGGTCTTTGAAGTTGTAAATCTTAAAGTGTGGTGTTTCAAGAGAGCATCTCTGAGGTATTATAGCGAGGTAGCTGCCTTTTAAGGTGTCATACAGGTCACGTCCGCAGGATAAATGCACTTTCGTAGGCGTGGGAAAGCTGATACCGTAGTGTCTGTCATCGAGCTCTTCATAAGCAGGTTTCTTCAGGGATACTGTCTTAGGATTGCATGTAGAGGATCGTTGTTGAGTGGTGATCAAATCCTGGATACAATCTGGTGCTGTTTCATTGTGCATAGTTTTCAACTTGTTGCATAGATACCATTTGCTCGTCTTCGGACATTCTGTCTCTATATACTTGAAGTCTTTCTTATGTAAGGCAAGAAAAGGATGTGGGGGTGATAGGACTTGATTTAATTTATTAGGATTCATACATAATTTATAAAAGTCATAGGTTAAGGGGATGAGGATCGGAATTTTATATACTATAACTATTTTATTTTCCGTATAGTAGGAGCCTAGTCTGATTACATCATATATTTCCCTTACATCTAAATCTACTATATTATCTTTGTTATATATTCTAGTTAAGTTTTTAATTATATCCTTAATAGTAATTAAATCTACAACAGCATGGTGAGCAGTAGATATTCTTATAAATGCAAGAACATTTTCTAATTTGTTAAGTTCTTGCGATATATAATCTATGTTATCGCTAAGAATAGTAAAAACTTGGAAAAGATGAGCATATTTAATTAAATCATTTTCTCTGGTAGCTTCTGTTTCACTAATCTTTTTTACTAATAGTTCTATCTTGTTCTGATTATCTATTATATTATCCAAAATTTTTGAATGTTCAGCTATCCAGTCTTTTGATAAACTAACGTGTGCATTAAGTTCTGAAGCTATCCTATTTTCATTATCTTGCAGGGATTTAATAGCCTGATTATAGTGCAATGCATCTGTGTAATCCAAATTTCCAGTAATACTTTTTACAACAGACCCGAGACCATCTACGAGTCCTCTTTTATTCCGAGCTATCTCAAAAGTTTCTAACTGTCTAAGTACATTATTAAGCTTACTTTTCAGATAAGTCATATGGGGCTCGAATAAGAATCTCGTACGATTATTCAGTTCAGGGCTTACTGAATTTAACTGATTATTAATAGATTTAACTATTTCGTGTATATCGCCAAAGTCAACATAACGTAGGAAAGAATGATAATGGGAAACGATTTTGGCAGGCCCAAGTTTAAAAGGTAAGATACCTGGTCCACTGTCAAGACTTTCAAGTTTTATCTCCTGCAGCATTGCTGGAGTCAGTAGAAAGAGGAACATCAGCATCGTCCTGCAACAATTGTGCGGTTTTAGGGACTCTCTTAAGTCTAGTTTTGGCAACTGGACCTCTCTTTTTCTTCGTATAAATGTGAATAGGGAGGCCAGTCTCAACTACGTCGTGGGTATATCGGGGAGCTAACTTTTGCCTCGAAGCAATCGGATTTTTCACGAAAATCTGTTGTTCGGGTGGATAGTTTACCTCCGGTTCACGGGTTCTATTACGAGCATTCATCAGATCGGAACGAGAAGCGTTGCAAAGATCTTCGATAGTATTGTATGCGAGGATCATCTTGTCTTTATGATTATGCATATACTGCTGTAATAAATGCGAAGTTAAATCTATGTCAAAAGGATCTCTGGGGTCAAAGTGACCCGTAATTACATCTATGGGTTTGCATTTAGTAAAACTATGAATACTACTATTGTAAGCCATAAGGGCATACGGCATTAGGTTATTGACTGATTCAGATTTTTCAGATATTTTTAATATACGTAGGTGCTCTAGTATCGTTGAGTGGAACCGCTCAACAATACCATTTTCATTAGGAGCATGAGGGGCTACTCTATGATGTTGGATTTTATGAATCCTTACAAATTCAGCTAGCAATTGATTGGTGAATTCTGTACCATTGTCAGTTACGATAGTGATAGGCATGCCATGATGAGTACAGAAATTTAATAAGGCTTGAATGACGCTAACTGCAGTTCCGTCGCGTAAGTAATATGCTTGACCATACTTGGAGAAAGCATCTACTATGGTTAAGAATTTTTCATTTTGAATAGTAAGTAGATCTAAATGTACCAATTCAAAAGGTCTTGAAGATGAAGGGACTACTTTTAGTTGTGGTCTCACAGGATTGCGGTCATACTTTGCCTGTCCGCAAATTACGCATTCATTTATAAATTTAGTTATTAGTTCGCGCATTTTTGGCCAAAAGTATCTATGCGATAGAGCAAGATAGCACTCATTGATGCCCCGATGGTTCGTTTTCCCATCATGATACTTGTTAATGATTTCCTGCTGTTTAAGATATTCCCTGACGTTCTCTAATTTTCTTTTTGTTAAAAATAGGTTCATAGATGAATTCTTAAATGTTCTTTGTATTATAGGTACTATATTATACATTTCTAAATAAGGATTTATTAAAATTCCAGTTTTAATTTTAGGTTGTACATATTCTTTAATAGCGTTAATAAGGTCGTTTTCTAGGTTAGATTTAGAGATTTGCATCGATACACGTGTATAGTTATCAAATGGTTTAGTTATAACTGGTCTACTTTTTATATCACCTACAACATTAAATATAATTTGCTTAGAGAACTTATTTAAGGGTTCATCTGTGATAGGTATTTCTAAAATAGGATTTTCGTTATCAGTATGTACAGTAGCGGTATTAGAGTTACTACAATTATCTGAAGCGGTTAGGGTTCTTGAACTAGTGTCATCTATAGTAGGAGTCTTATCCGATGCATTAGCAATAACGGATATGAGTTCTTCATTGTGCAACTCAATGCGAGAAAGGGCATCTGCATTTGTGTTAAACTTTCCCTGCTTATATATTACCGTAAAGTCATATTCACTGAGCTTAAGTCGCCATCGCGTGAGCCGTGAATTGGGCTCCTTAAGACTCATGACCCACTGTAGTGGCTTATGGTCGGTTAAAATTTTGAACTTTCTGCCAAAGATGTATGGTCTAAAATACTTGCATGCCCAAACTATAGCAAGAAGCTCTTTCTCGATTGTACTATAGTTAAGTTCACTAGAGTTCAATGTCCGAGATGCATACGCAATGGGCTTGTCAGAACCAATTATACCCTGGGATAGTACTGCACCAATGGCCACATTGGAGGCATCCGTGGTTAAAATGAACTCTTTACTGAAATCTGGATATTGAAGGATAGGATCGTTAGTAAGGAGGGTTTTGCAATGGTTAAAACAATTGGTATAATTTTGATCTAAGGTTATTTTAGAACCCTTTTTGAGGCACTGTGTAAGTGGTTTGGTAAGATTTGCAAAATTGGGGATAAATTTACGATAGTAGCCTAGAAGACCAAGAAAACGTTTAATTTCAGTGGGAGTTTTGGGTAAGGGGTAGTTTTCTATTGCATTAATTTTATTAGGATTAGGTTTCACACCGTCCTTACAGATAACATGCCCCAAAAATTCGGTTTCTAACTTCAAGAATTCGGATTTATCCATTTGAATCTTGAAATTAGATTCCCGAAGTCTTTTGAAGACTTTTTCAAGATTAAGGATATGTTCCTGCAAGGAAGTACTGAACACTATAATATCGTCTAAATAGACGAGACAGATACTTTGTAGATCTTTAAGAAGGTTGTCCATCACCCTCTGAAAAGTAGATGGCGAATTTTTAAGTCCCATGGGCATCCTTAGAAATTCATAATGACCATTCTCAACATTAAAGGCAGTTTTATGAATATCTGCGCTGTCCATTTCGACTTGATAAAATCCAGATGCCAAATCTAGGGTAGTAAAATATTGGCACCTGCCGAGTTTGTCTAAGACATCTGTAATGTTAGGTATAGGGTATTTATCGTCGATCGTTTTTTCATTAACCTTTCGGAAGTCTACCACGAGACGCCACTTAATTTTTCCTGAAGCATCAGGTTTTTTGGGTACTATCCAAATGGGAGAACTCCATGCAGAGTCGGATGGTCTAACAATGTTCTGTTCAAGCATCTTGTTAATTTGGTCCTTAACTTCCTGACGATGAACGTACGGATATCGGTAGCTTTTGGTATGTACTGGAATTTCATCTGTAGTTCTTATCCTGTGTTTGATCTTGTTGGTGAAAGTAAGTGCTTCTCCATCAAGATAAAACACATCTGCATAATTTTCACAGAGCTGTTCTAAATTAATACGTTCTTCTTCATTTAAGTGTTCGGTACGGAGACGCGATAAAACTTCAGCTGTACGATTTGATGAAATTTCAGTACTGTTACTATTAACTTCAAATTTTACAGCTTCTACCGGCCTATCCATTGAAAATATGACATCATTAGATGAAGGATTGCTCAATTCAACCCAACCTCTATTGTTCTCTACACTGGTAAAACAATCAGAAATAAAGCAATTACAGATTATCTGACTTTCAACAAATACCTCACCATCTTTTGCATTAACTGGCACTCTTACTAATTTCTTAGAATTTGCTGGTATAATATCTTCATACAAGTTGACATTACGAGAATCGTACATCTGAATAGGTACTGTACTATTTCGTGTAATAAGTATTTTATTTTTTAGGTCAATAGTAGAATTCCATTCATCTAGTAAGTCTATTCCTAAAAGGCCATCAAAATAGTCGTGAAATTTATAGATGAAAAGCGTAATATCCTGAGACTCATTAAACTCTGAGAAGCAAGGCAAAGATATAGAGTAATCATTTTTACTAGTTGCATGAACCGTAGTAATTTGAAAAGGTTCATAGTTAAGGGGTAGATGATTGAAGTATTTTTGCACGGCCTCAGGGCTTATGAAAGACTGATTAGCCCCAGTATCAATTAAAAGCTTAAGTGGAGGATTACTTATCTGGACAAAGCCTAACTGTCTTTGAATATGAAAATTAAGTTCTATTTTGACTTGTCGCTTTTCAAAACCTTCTGAAAATTTTCATCATTAGTAGAAGATGGCGTTTGATTAATTTCCTCAATTACAGGTACCTCTGAGCGATAGTCTATTTCATTTTCACAGCTATACTCATTGACATGTTCATAGCCATAGCACTCATAGTCCGGATAGTTATACTCATTGTCATAGAAATCAAATTCATTAAAATTAGTCTCACGCGATTTGAAATAATTGTTCGGTGGCGGATTTCCAAATCTACGCCAATCGTGTCCACTAGACGGTAAAACTTTAGGAACAAAATGGCTTACTCCACTCATTGGACGAGGGGTATTACCGGCACCATGTGGCTGATGAGCTTGTGCTCTATTCGGCAATCTAAAGACATTGCTTTGAGGGTTGTAATTAGGAGGGTATGTGCGCATGACCTGTTGAGTTCGTGTCAGACCCTGAGGGGGTAAAGCTTGCGAAGGAAAGTTAGGTCTCCAGCCTTGAGCAAACTGTGGTCGGCTACCATATTGAGGAGCAGACCCAAAGTTGTTAAATCCATATGGCTTTGATGGTCCAGGCATACTAAGCGGCATAGGTCTAGGTGCGAAATTATTCAAGGGTAGATGCGTGCCATGTAGAGTAGGACGTAACAAATCTTTCCTATTAAAGCCACCATCAGTACGTTGTTGCATGTAGAGCGTGTTGAGTTCATCCTGAACATACTCGAGAGCTTTCTCAATACTATCAGGACGCATGCAACGGATCCTGGATCCTAGAGGATCCTTAAGTCCACGTAAATAGGCCTGAAGAGTAAGCTTTTTATAAAGAGAGCGCTTTGCCTCTATTGTAGTATTCACAGACTCATGTAAAGACACATAGGTCATAATCGTGCTGAATAAATTTTGACATCGCTCGTAGAATTCTTGCGGCGTGCTAGAGCCTTGTGTCTGCAATGATAGATCACTATATAACGCGGTCTCGTCACGATGGTCTGCGAAGTTGTTGATTAGCGCACTTCTAATTCCTTGCCAATTTTCCGGTATCCCATTAGAATTGATAAGCCTAGCTGCAGATCCAGAAATTTTATTTAAAATGCCATTAATTAGGGCTAGGTTAGTTAATTCGTGCCCAGGCTCAGTTCTAAAATGCGCAAGTACCAATTGATCGCATAAATTTATGAAACGGGTTAATACATGAGAATTTCCATCAAAATCTGGAACAAGTCTAAGTGACTTATAGATTATATCTACTGGATTACTATTATTATTTGCCATATTTTCTTCCAAATTCGCGTCTAATTCACTATCCTCTAAAATATCTCCTAGATCCCTGCGTTGATCTATCGATCTATTTCTATTCCTATTCCTATCACTAGCTAACCTATTATTCCGTGATTCTCCCGGATGGAAAATCTTGACGGCTATACGTTAAACTAACACCAAAAAAATCACTCGCGAAATATTAAAACACACACTTAAAATAGATATATAATATACTAGGAAGGACTAATGTAGGAAAGCAAGGACTAAGAAAGATTCAAAGTACTTACTGCATAATGCTCCAGTACCTTTCTCCTGCACAATCAATGTTCAGATCACTCACTGCAAAAATCAATTGTAGGTTCGGTAACTTGTTTATGATGTTCCAGTTTTTACAAGTATCCTGACGGCTGCGCCATTTACGATTTCTGCAGGCGAGTCGCAAGAAAAAGATAGTTTTGGAGACGTAGATTTAATTAGACAAACTTTACATGAATATTAAAAATTAAAATTAAGTTATACAAGTGACCATGATCGAAGTTTGATTCACAATGCTAATCACACGGGTGTTCCTCAATTCGGAGAGGTGACCGTGAGAAGATGTCGCCGTGAAGAGCTGACGTTGCGTTGTCCGGTGGTCCATATGCACAACCGCGCTGGGTACAGTGCAAGCGATGCGATGCGATACTTAGCTTAGCGTAACATGTGCGTAAACGTAGATATACACAAGTCTGTCGGGAATATATCGAAAATAAGTTTGTATTGTACGTATTTTCTGCTTTTAATATTTTTAATGAGAATTTTATTTTGTCGAGAAGCTATTTAAGTTTTTCTACGCCTTTACTTGGAAATTTCAATAAAATAATGAGCTTTCTGCTGATTGGCACTATAGAGTAAACAATAAACATTCCCTCTCTCTTTTTCAAATCAAAGAACTTACAAAAAAATACCTAACATGAAGTAACCTACTAAAAGATCGTTGAGAAATAACTTTCTATATTCAACTTCTTTTTCAGAAAAAAATCAATATCAGTTTACGGCTCAAAAAATAAAATGACATCGAGGAAAATGACACTCGTTATTCGAAACGCAGAATAAATTTCGTTTTATTATTTTGGAAATCGCCTTTTTACAGCTGCATCAAATGTCGCTCCCAACTGTGAAATATAAAAATACGAGAATAGGCACCCCTATTAAAATACGTTCATAAGATTTTTCGGGTAATTTTCTTTCCAGGCATCAGTTGATATAGTAGGTATTAAGATATATAATTTTTTGTTTACGCGGTTAATAATTTAAATCCAATAATTGGATTTTCAAAAATAACCAAGTAACCAAATTATAAGTCCACGCATTACTAAATACACAACACTAAGTACATATTTATACACGTATTTTCATAGATCCAGTAACCTACATAGTTTTAGTGTAGAACCTAAAGGTGATAGATTTGTAAGCAACCATTTAATAGGCATATCAAGTTTCAATTTCTGGGACTTCCTTTGTCTGATACTGGTCAACTTGATATAAATGTATGTCAAAAGACGTCAGTATTCTGCGAAATGTTGGTCCTAAGACATCGGGTTTCCTCGCAAGGTTTTCTTTTACCGTTTCAGCATTAATATTGACTAAAAACACAACATACATAAAAACATAACATCTAGACGTCCACCGCTCGGCAAAAAATAGAAGGAGAATCTTCAAATAAAGTGTTAATAATTAAAGCTGTTGCTTCCGCCCACAGACAACAAAACTTTTAACGTTTCAGAACATTTTATAACAAGCTTGTAATTAAAACGCTGGAATAGACGTTATTCTATGAACGCCTGTTTTAAAGAACCTAACCTGTCTAAGAATCAAAGCGTTTTCCTCTATAATTGCTTTTAGCCGCCATTTACTGTCCGTTAAACCAATATGAAAAATGTAGACTGACGCTTCAGACTTCAACAGATAGTTTTTATACTGAATTTTCTGTCTGAGTGCTAATTGTAGTAAGAGGTACAGTACGCTAAAGAGAACATGGCTAGAAAGAAGGTTTTCATTACTCATACTCTGAAAGTAGGTCAGAACATGCCTGCGGAGCGGGTTGAAAGTACTACTTTTCAGCCCTAGGGAGAATCGCTTTCTACTGACAGCTGTCAAATTATTTTTTGTAATTGGGAGCAAACCTATTGCCATCAACCAAGGTAATTAGGGGCAATCCATCAACCGATGTAATTGGGGGCAAGCCTATTGCCATCAACTGATGTAATTGGGGGCAAGCCTATTGCCATCAACTGATGTAATTAGGAACAAGCCTATTGCCATCAACCGATGTAATTAGGAGCAAGCCTATTGCCATCCACCGATTTAGGTAATTGAGAGCAAGCCTATTGCCATCAACCAATGTAATTAGGAGCTAGCCTATTGCCATCAACTGATGTAATTAGGGGGCAAGCCTATTGGCATCAACTAATCTAATTAGGAGCTAGCCTATTGCCATCAACCAATGTAATTAGGAGCAAGCCTATTGCTATCAACTGATGTAATTAGGGGAAAGCCTATTGCCCCCAACCAATGTAATTAGGAGCAAGCCTATTGCCATCAACTGATGTAATTGGGGGCAAGCCTATTGCCCCTAACCGATGTAATTAGGATAAAGCCTATTGCCATCAACTAATCTAATTAGGATCAAGCCTATTGCCATCAACTAATCTAACTAGGAGCAAGCCTTTTGCCATCAACCGATGTATTTAGGAGCAAAGTCTATTCACCGATTTAGGTAATTGGGGGCAAGCCTATTCCCATCAACTTTCCTTGTATTCGTAATGAAAAGCACAGTGTTTACCTCGGGTTAAAGACTTATTTAGTCCCTCGAACTGTTAGCCTTCCTTTCACCCCTAAGGTAACAATGTACTATTATAACAACGGCGATGACGAATAATAAATTAGAATGGAAGAAGACCAGACAGCTCCAATTTCAAATAATTTGGATTGGGATAAGGGCAAGAGAATGATGATGAGGTGTAGCAACTAGATTTTTTTTCAAAATACCAACACTATATATTATTTTTACAATTCTGACACTGTTTTACTTCACAAAGCATCATACCTCTTATAAAATGCGTTTGTTTCCCCTTTTCAGTAGCATAAATAGCCTAATCCCAACTTAAGTAAAAAACAGGCTTATTATGGCTATATTTTATAAGACTGGACTGTACTGTACCTATTAATTATCTGTAATCACCTGTGGTAATCACATTAATACATGATATTCTACATGTTTATTAATTCATTCATTCATTATATTTTACATGTTTATTCCAAAATTATTGGTATTGGTTCTAAATATTGAAACTTTCTTAATTTGCATGTTACATCGATTTTAAATTCTTACATTGTTAAATTGTGTTTGCCTCAATGAGAAGTATATGAATTGTATTGTTTTAATGCATCAAAAAAAACACACAATTAAACGGATAATGAGTATCAATGACTTACCCAATACTCCTAACCTAAAATTGATGGTGACGACGACAATGTTGCCGTTTGCCGCCAGTGTGGTGCCGTCGTACGCGTTGCCGGAGCTCCATTCATAAGACTCGCCATGCACGAACACCAGGCACGGCAGACCCCCGCCTCCCTCGCCCTCCTCACCCCCTGTGCACGCAAAACATTTTGTAAACACCCTGAAAACTCTAGATCATATCGCAATGGAGGCTGTTGGCTTATTAATTACAAAGTTATATTATGTACATAGTTAGTTATTCAGGAAATTAATTTAAATGACTATGTGGTTGTGGTTTCATAATATAAATACTTGTTTAGTGTGAGCACTGAGCACAGGAAGATAAGACGAGCAGATTTGTGGAAGAGTTGTCAAAAGTTTGATTTAATAAAGATAACTTCGAATACATAGTAGGTACCGAAATCACTAAATTGTGTATCTGCAAGAAATATGACGAATATGACATTCAAATATTACACTACACACTATACTACAATACAATTTCAATACAATCAGGTTACATAACATTCAAATCAGACATCATAAATATTAATACCTAAAAATGCTCTAGATTAATATCAGAATGGGGGCTTCTCCTGGCAGCTTATAAATTACGGAATGGTATCTGATACCTACTCTTAATTAACGATTATCGGAGAGTGCTTCCCATCCCGAAGTAATCTAATAAATTATCTTACCAAATAAGGTTCAAAGTTAGAACCGGTTCCCAAGTTACCAAAGTTTATCAAAGTAAATTATATAATTTTGAAATCTTTAATTCTTTAAATATTTAAAATACACAATTTTAAGTAAGCAACGTTATTACAAATAACTTACAAGAAACGGTTCGGAAAAATTACAAACACGGCTCCGGACCACAAAGTCTAATGGATAATATTCTGAATTATTAGTGAGTGCCCGGCACGAGTATCCGCAGAGAACGCAAACTGTCCGTACCGAATCATCGAAAAGATGATTACATGGCACCATGTGCTGAAATAATAAACATTTAACCACAGTAAACATTACACAAACATTCGAGAACATACAATAACAATGCGTCACAATAACAATCCCGGTTTCCGCACATGTATTATACTCACATTATTGACGACAGAACAGCGGCGTGAAGCGTAGATCTGGGGTGTCTCAGCCTCACTTCCGCACTGCTTGCAGGGGGCAGGATGCACTGCAATGCACTACGGAATTGAGGCCTCGACACCCTCCACCGCTAGTAGCCCCCACTTCCTCTCCCCGATGCGTCTTCTGTGTCATCTTATGCTTGCCGTAAGTGCTGCTTTCATTTCTCTCGCACACAAGTGAAGTGAGCGCTGACGTACGTATTTGCTTATAACTCCTGAAGCGTTAAGTGCTCCGCAGCTGAACCGGCCGTGCATAAATTATAGCCGTGTCAAGTTTAGACGGAGGTAACTATTCAAAGTAACCCCTTAAAATGGGCTCTCGGTATAAATTTTGGTTAGTACATCAATATTTTAGTGTTCTTACCATTAGGAAAAGTAGTGATTTTTGGTATAGATAAGGCGTAAAGTGAACTATTCAGTAAATTAAAAACACGTGTAACGCCACGGCTGGTGCAGTGGATGATCGATTGACTGCTGCAATGCCTTGCACTGGTTCAATTCCCGCACGAACACATGTTTGTATGGGCTACAAATAGTTGTTTCGGGTTTGTGGGTTTAGATGTTGTATCCTGTAAATGTTGTCCTAAAAATAACCTACACGTTTCTACACTGGGTATTCACAGCGTAGGTCAAAATTACAAAAAAAAGACTATTATCATACCAGAATATACTTTCCTACAAAAAATTAAGTTCAAAAACCTAAAACCCGACTACTAACAAAATCGCGGTCTTAAAAGTAGAAAACAAGAAAATAATTCGTGTCTGATATTCTTCGTAGTCGCATGCCACTGATACCTGATGCTCCTTCATGGCGTTCTCATTGATACAGAAGTCAGCTGTTAATTGCCATTAGCAAGGTGGCATGCGACTACGAGGAATATCAGACACGAATTATTTTCTTGTTTTCTACTTTTAAGACCGCGATTTTGTTAGTAGTCGGGTTTTAGGTTTTTGAACTTAATTTTTTTATTTGAATTTTATTTTTTGTGTACTTAAACTATAATATAATACATATTTGTAATGTGCTCGCCAAGACCTTTCATTTGATACCAAATTTGCTATGATTATCTCAATTTAATATTTTTTATGGTTAGTTTTTGACATTTAAATTCCGTCATAAAAAGAATTTATAAAATTTATTTAGCCTATGTCACCCGGGCTATTCTTACGAATCTATTGATACCTAATTTATTAAAATCCGTTCAGTAGTTTAGGCGCTACGGTGGAACATACATACATACATACATAGACTGCCAAAATCATTACCCTTCCTTTTGGCTTCGCCGTAGTCGGGTAAAAATAGCTTCCACTTGTACAGATTCTTAAATAGAACTGTTTATGTCATTCCGGAAAGCAATGAAAATAAAAAAATCAGAAACACCTACCCGTTCTTACATTAAAATTACACAGAAAAGTTTCTTAACGTTAATCTAAGTTTCAATGTAAAAATTCTATTTTTGTCACCTACCTACGCCATTCATAAAATCATCTACCCACGTAACTTTCAAAGTATATTCAACCTAAAGTACAGCTAACGTAAGCTTTATTTTTATTTAGCTAATACCTTAGGTTAGTTCATTCCTAGGAGGTACATGTGTTGCAAATACTAGTTAGATGCCGCATGTACTGAAAGTACATACAGCATATTAAGACTGCTAAGCGCAAGCTAAGCGCATCTGCTTTGATTTGTTTCACGATTATTACTTTTGTACGGTAGTTTTTATTTTATGTATCCTGTGCAACTAATAGGTTTTAAAAGTATTATAATCTTTAACACACCTCGGGTTACGAGAGTGCTACGAAACTGCTACGTGGTGCTACGAGCGCTACGATAGCGTAGACCCACTACGATACTACGAAGAATCTAATTGAATGTTTTATGGTAATAGGTCATATTATTAATCAGTAAAGTATACCTCAGTCTGAGTAAATTATAATGAAGCACAGTAAAATTACCAAGCTAATAAAACTCCGTGGCAAAATTAAAATCCCGGACGAGTACACACAACGTATCATCCAAAATATCTACCTTGATACATTTTTAAAGCGACATGTTTAACTGGGAGCGAATTAACTGGGAAATGACGTGAATAAATTGTATGAATAAACCACTGGCAAGGATTAATGAGCAGCGAGCCTTCGTCGCGTGGTCGCTCTATTATGTTGATACCATTGTTCTGGTCTATTAGACAAGTGCTACACAAGAAAAAAGAGGAAACAAAGACTGCGTACACATAATACACATATATATATAACTGTCGCGCCAGTAATCCCGGGGGATTAGGCAGAGGTATTTCAGTACACTCACAGTTCGCCGACTACGATATGAGAGTGTATGCGATGAGGGCAAAGGTATCGCCATTTACCGGGCACGTTGCCAACCGCGAGACTGTATTTGAGAATTTCCTAACTGTAATTCTCATACACAAACTCGTGGCTTAATCCACTGGTTTTTGAAGAGACCACACGGTCTCTTGTCTGGTATCGTACACAGCTACAGATTGGAATATTTCACGAAGATGGTCAGATTCATGAACAATTTTTCAAACCACGGTGAACGAGGCTCTGGTGCAACGTCCACTAATCCGCAATGGACTAAAGTCCAAATGCCCCTTTGAAAAACTTATAAACCAAAGAGGTTTTGAGGGAAAAGGGGATGCCTTTGCCCTGCAGTGGTACACAAAACAGGCTAATAACAAAAAAGTTGATTTTGATGAATAGATTTACAATAAATGAAATTACAGCGAACCCGATATATAAATTGTAGTGGTTTTTTAGCCCTCTAGTTAAAACCGAATTCAGCGCACGTTTTTAAATGGTGTTATTTTTGTTTCATCATTATATTGCATGAAACGCAATTCCTTGTAATTGACGTATTCATTTAGTATAGATTTCCAAAATGAGAGGCAGGTTCATTTCAGTATATAGTTTCAAGAACTGTAGTAGTAATTTGTCGAGTGATTTTGACAACACCCTTAGTTTAAGAACACTCATTTGTTCTGAGAGGCGCATGCTACAGTTCTTTCACAGTTATTTAATATCTGACCTAGCATCACTCAAAAATCAGTGATCTTTACGGACGTAACTTTAAGGTTCACGTAGGGTTGTATGTATCTACTGACAAGTCTGTTAAAAAGACAGTGATCTTTACTATCGTTGCAATAAGGTTGCTGTTGGGTTACAACTATGAGAAATTACCTTTTTTTTTAAACGTATTCCCACACTAAGAATTTCACTTGTATCGTGGGTGCGTTCACAAACATTTAATTTCACATACACAAATACCCAGACCCGGAACAACTATCTGTAAGCCATACAAATAATAATATGTGTTCCGTGCGGGGATCGAACCCGCGACACGCAGTGCAGCAGTCCATTGCTTGAGCCACTGCGCCAACCGTGCCGTCAAAACTCAAACTTTGAAATGATCGCACTTAAGGTTGATGCGACAAGGTTGCCCGCAAAATTCGATTTTCTGTTTATTTACTAAGCAATAATAATTAAAATTACCAACATAACCGCCTCGGTTCATACAAGTCTCAAGAATACCTTTTTCATCAAGTCACTCAAGAGACTTATATGAACTGAGGCGGAAAGAAAATTCGAGTTTCGCGGGCTACCTTGTCGCATTCACCTTAAGTCATCAACCAACTTACCATTTACAGGCACATAGAGGTTGACGTAGAGACAGTCCTCGCTCTGGTTGGCGAGCACGGGCAGCAGTCGCTCCAGTTGTCGAATGCGCGCGCGCGGGTGGAGCAACAACGCGTCGTCGCGCGGCACGGCGGCTGGCGGCACTTGCGGACACGCCGGCCCGGACGCGTCCGCCAGGCGCGTCGTACGCCACTGCGACGGCGTCACCGGCGGCATGTATCTGTGTATGTTAAAAACGGGTCTGGTTCATAACATCGCGAGTCACTACATCGATGGTCGCTGTATCGACAACGGTCCATCGACGGGTTAATGAATCGACAGTACCCCAAATCGATGGTACGCTACATCGACAGTACACCAAATCGACGGTGCGCTATAAGTTGAATGTAATACAATATCAAACAAGGAATATTAGGCATTAAGTCCGCCTTTGTACGAGTTTTTTTCTTGCTCATAAAGTTTTAATTGATAAATAATATTCATTCATTGCAGTTGTTCTTGTAGCAGACAACCAGTCTTACCAAGGGATATCGTATTACCGAGTACTAACTGGGTTGTTGAAGATAGACAGTCGCTCCCTATCAAATACTGGAGTTCAGCTGCATCCGGTCAGACTGGAAGCCGACTTTAACATTATTGGGAAAATGTTAGGCAGATGATGAAGTTGTTATTGTAGCGGACATAGTCAAATCGACGAAAATAACCTAAACGATGAACTAAAATCAAAATCCAACATCGTTATATTTTAGTTCACCGGTAACTCGACGATAACTATCAGGCATTAGCCCACTAGACACAACACTCATCCCCGATGGGTTTGGCAGTGGTGTGCCACATTTCGCCAGGAACATCTAGGTCCCATGTAATACGAGATTAACCTATTGCCGTAAACCAGGAACACATACTTTCTTTTTACCCGCTTGTCTTGTACGCAATAAAAACTACGTGCAAACCCATCACACGTACAAAGGGTATTGCCAATTTTGTAAGGATAACAAACAAGAAAGTGACCACACTTTTTGACGCGGAATCGTTTGAAGTCGGTCAAAAAAGCACCTCGTTTCGGTTTATAGTTTGCATAAAGCTTGTTCGGACCGGCTCAACAAATTTCGCATCAATATGTGTGGTCATTCCCTAACGCACTCAAGCTCGAACTTTGAGTGGACAACGCACAACTGAGCCATCATTAAAGCTTCTCAAATTGAGTCAGCTAAAATTACGTTGCATTGGGTTCCGCACAATATTGCGGTTCTCGCCAGCCTCGATGCAAAATTAGTCAGCTCATACTCGAGTCATTAATTTCGTCATCATTTTGAACGACACAAACTACTCGTACACTGGGTTGCGCTTGTCTGATTTCACCCTTACGCTTAACAAACTGCCAGTAAAACATACATGTTTATGACTTTTAGTTTTATTCATGTGTAAGTTTCAAGATTGCTCAAATAGTTTCGGACTGAGTCTCTCTCTATTCATCAGCTGATTACGAAGGAAAAGTCTGGAGAAGTTAGCAGGTAAAGTTAGTCTCACGGCCTTGCCGTTTATACTGAGTAAATCAGTAATCACACACTAAGGCATCCCTTACTCATAAAATAATTCCGCAATATTCTATTGAGGCATAATAATCATATTTGTCCCAGCAAAGTGAGCCATCTAACTAAAGATAACATTTTCAGGAATTTGTCTGTCTTTAAAAAAATATCAATGTGGTATTTCTTGTCGTGTTACTTTATCGTGGAAAGTGTACTACACCTCACGTTATTGAAGACGCTTACGCCTACGGCAACCAACTAGGCGCTCACGTCGCTACTACTTATTTGGTTCGACAATAAACAGATAAAATGAGTTACCTGAGGCTACCTAGCGGCGGTGTAGCATACGGCACTCCGAGGTAGGCTTCGACCTGCGGATGCGAGTGCACGACGATCCCGCGCAGCGGCCCGTACTTGGTGCGGACTACGCGCGTGCTGTACTTGTGCGCCGAGAGCGCGGCCGCGCAGCAGACGAGCCACGCGAGCAGCGCGGCGCGGTCCGCGCGCATCACGCGGGCGCGGCGGGCGCGGGCGCGGGCCACGCGCCGCCGGCGACGCGCGCGCCGCGCATCACGCGCGCGCGCACCTCCCCGCGCGCCTCCAGCACATCACACACTTCTCACGTGCCCCAACACACTGACATTACATAGTGTTACACTCCCTCTTTATGAACCACTGTTTCACTACTAAAACTCTATGAACACTTACCCGAATCATTGTTTTGTTGCGCAACCAATACTTTTGCAAACGTGAACCATTTGTTCAACCTGAAACAATAAAACGGTGAGTAAACAACGGTGAAATAAAATTAATTGTTTAAAGGACGACGACGCACGCGACTATAATATAGCAGAAGCAAAATTTTCATGAAATCTCCATTTTAATCAAATATGAGCGGGATAAGCCGAGCCGCGGACAATGGAGTAGGTAACGGAAAATGTTTATACCTAACAGACCTAACCCAACGTTTGTAATTTAATGTAACACAAACACGACAACAACGTCGCATTTCTAAACGAAATTTGCCGTTTCCGTGGTGGCTCCTTCGTTCAGGCGAGAGCGGCGAACAGCGCACCGCCAGCGGGATCGTGCAGACGTTCACTTCTGCTTCATTTATAACCAAATACTGATTTTCATTGCAATTAAATGTGAACACAATTCAATGGGTTCTTACAAGCTCCGGTACGTATAAACAAACAGTGTTGAATCGTTCAATTCATTAGTGGTTTAGTTTGCAAGGTAGCAATTCTTATTGTTAGCTTTAATTGTATTTTCTCAGTTCTATACCCATTATTTGTTTTAACATCGTAGGCACTCGTTAAATATGTTAATTGTCTTTTATTTTGGATAATATATGTAAAGGTGATTCACTATGTGATTCTCAGAGAGCTTTCAACTATAGTATGATAACAACATACAGCAGAACCATTTCTAATGTAAGTAGTATATAGATAGCATTTGCCTAACCCATTCGTAACGGGAATGTAAGAGTCATGTTAAATACATTTAAAAACCTTAAATCCGAAACAAATCTCCCAATCCTACATCGCATCAGTGTCACTTCGCAAGGCTGTACGACGGACATCAATTATATAAAAGCAGACGTTTATTGGTGACACAGCGGTGGTATTTACGGGCGCATTTGGTTGCGCGAGGGGCACAAAGAGCGCCTAGTGAGGGGGGGACACGCCATCCATCACGCACGTGACGTGCAGAAGCTTTGTGAGCGCCCCGCATTTTGTTGCACGCCTATTGATACCACGTCACCGCTGACCTTTCATCTTTCAAATTTAATAAATATCACTGTTTTGTCACCACCATTAAAAGCCAAAATTGCATAATAAAAGTCATTCACTGTAATGGGTACGAGCATTTAAAATTCATGGCAGCCATACCATGGACATTAGTAGCGCCGTTATAAATGTTTCAGAAGTCGCCAGCATTAACAAAACCATTGCGAATGTTTTAATCAACAAACGCAATACGTTGTTATAGAGATGGTGAAAATGGCCCGATGAAATCTTTTAAATGATACCTATTATCCCACGGAATAACAGGTTATGCGATGGGCTTTTATACAAAAATAATTGTAAGATTAGGATGCCGCTGTTATCAAAATTTGGATTTCATAGTGAAATAAAATATTAAGATGCTTAGGAGATGCTGCGTGACTTATGAAATATAAAATTATTGAGATTTAATTACTCTGCATTTATATAACACTGAGTTCGGTAATTTTCCTTTGGGTTTGTACTACCGGGATAAACAGCGTGTTGATCTAGTTTATAAACTAACTGTGTGCCTAATTACATCCAAATAGGTTCTGTACTTATTTCGTGTAAGAGTAACAAAGATCCATCCAACTATATGCAATATTATCCATGCCATATTATATTGTCTTTTACCATTAGACGTTACGTTTTCATTTGCATATTTCTCAATATTTCGGTCAGACAACGCTTGGCTAATATTACTAATGCAATCTAGAGATTATAAGAAAGAAATCAATACATGTTTCATCACTCGACACTAAAATTATGTGGCGGGAATATTATCCGAACAAAAAAAATTGTCTCCTTTCCACCAGTGTCGTTCATTAATTTATTTCCATAACATTTTAATATCAGCACTGATTTCTAGAAAAACTAATATGAAATGAACAAAATAGTCGTTTTCCAGGTATCAATCTTAGTGACGCAACGTTCATAAAAGCTTATTACAGTTTTTTACAACCTATTGAGTACGTAGGACGTGCTTACTTCATTTCAGTAATAGCCAATTTTAAAGACTGAACGAGCTCTCTTATTGGAAAGCTGCTATACTGTTATTAATTGCATATTGTGGAGCTCTAAAATCTCGACGTTCTATTTTGGAAAGTGTCGGCATCAATCTGCGGGTAATATGTTAATCTTTTTAAGCGTGATCGAGCCCTGGGTGTCACGCTGCGCTCAAGATAACACGCCGATTACCTAGAGCGCGCTCCCGGGATCACTTGTGATCGATCGCCTGCCTACTCAAACGATGCATAAACGTTATAAGCGGTATCAAAAATATTACACTTACTTTAGGGAATTATGTGGGAAAGGTTCGCGATATTGAAGGAAATGGTTTTCGTTTTATCTACTTTGAATAGTGAATGAATAACGGAAATATATATTCTGATTCGCAGTCTTTATTTAAACATAGATACGTGGTTCCTTTTCGTTATTAGTTTAGGCATCTGGTTTCTGGTTTATGGAAACCATTAGCTGTTTCTGTGTAACAATAAATTAGTAAAGTACTTCAAAGTGTAACGAGAATGCGTGGTGCTCTTAACACACATTTGTAATTGGTGTCCTTATTTATTTGTGGAAGTTTCAATGCGCAAAGTTGGATTATCTAACTCGTCGCCCAGGTGTTCACAAAGTGTTAATTAATTTATGTACAGGAGGTATTTGTTTTGTGTTACATTATAACATTGATAAAACACTGGAAGTACACTTTATTAATAAACGGGTAAGTCATTGTTACTTTGTAATTAAATAAATTAACGAGTGGCGTAGGAATTACCTGATGAAATGTTTTATTATAATTAGATTGCTTTCAGCGCTTGTCACACGAGTTGTTGTTGTTGTGTTTCATTTTCTATTGTCAGCAGGTTTATTATTAAATACTAGCTGTAAGTATTAGAATGGGAGGGAATATCAAGTTGATACCTCTTATTAATTGCATTCTCCATTTCCTTATGTGTGCATAAATAGATCATCATTAGCCTATAATGTTCCCACTGCAGGGACTCAGGCCTCCTCTCTCCAGCCTCTCCAGGGATGGGCTATAATCCACCACACGGGCCCAGTGCGGGTTGGTAGATGTCACATAATTCGGAGTTTTTGGTTTTGATGCCTGTAGCACACCTCCGCTGCGAAACTCATAGGGCGAAACCGCAATAGTTTCGCTGTGAGTTGTAAGTTCTTAGGCGGCGAAACAGGAGCGAAATTCCCTGCTCTAACGTACAAAACTGACTATGATGTTGTCTCTTTCTAACACGATTTCGCTCATTTGCTCAGGAGCCGTCTACATCTCCGCCCGTTGACCGTAGTACTGTTGTACAGCGAAACTCGCGCAGAGGTTTCGCAATTGTTGTTTCGCAGCGGAGGTGTGCTACAGGCATGACATGCCGATTTCCTCACGGTGTTTTCCTTCACCGTGTTGAGAGCAGTGGTGATGAAATAAATTACACAAAGTAATGCGCCTGCCTTGGTTCGAATGGATATTGCAATTAAAAATAAGAACATAACATAAGATCACACCTGTAATCCCCGAAGGGTTAGGCAGAGGTGTACAGTCAGCATCAGAAGAATATTAACATTACTCAAAGTTTCGAAGCTGTTTTTTTAATAAAAACTTGTTAGATATTACTCGTTACTAAATGTTATTGGAGTATAAGGACTTTTTTAACGAATAATCTTCTGAAACATTAAAAATAATACCTAGAGTCCTGTACATAAAAGAATTAAAATTCCGAAATGTTCAGCTACTTCTAATGCTGACTGTACCACATTTCGTCATTTATGTTTAAGTCCCTACTAATAGGGGGTAAACCTATTGCCATCAACTGGGCAGAAATCCGGGAATCGAGCCCAGAACCTCATGCTCAGCAGTCAGACTTGCGATGGTTAGACCAACGTGGCAGTGCAGAATCAGAACATCCGTGCAATAACGTTTAAACTAACTAATTCGCTACGTAAAACCGCTGAAAATTCACTATCATATTTCCCTACAAAATTTCAAGTAAAAAATGTCCAATTAGACGGAATGGCGCTTGCCAAGTCGCATAACGACGGCGACGGTGAAGCGAGACTGGCGTGCGCTGGCCGAGGCTGGACAAGTGGCGAATTGGCGTCATCAATCACCGCCAGCGTCGGCCAGCCGTCCGCCGCAGGGCTTTAATGGGCACACGCTCGTCTTCCACCCCCGACACGCTCCTCTGATCAACTCCACGTCGATTACTTCCGCAGATGAACATTTGGACTAACTGCCGAGTAACGTCATAACATTTAGCCGATGGATAGCTAAAACAGCGATTAGCTTGCGATAGTTGAGTTACTATCTCATTTTATGGCAACGCTGATGGTTTCATGACATCAATTAAAACTAAATAAAACTCGAAAACATTCAAAAAAGTTACAAATCTGTGTTATCATTATTCAACGCACGAATCTGAATACGAATTGAAAAAGCAGTGAAATCTTTATATACCTTTGAGACCATCATAAAGTTATGACGAGAAATATAACATTTTCAAAAATCTACGACAATTTCTACCCACATTTGCATTGCAAATTCTGATGAAAATTCAAAGCGTCTCCCAGTTTAACTTTAACTGTTGGCGGGATCTTAATGGACGCCAAAGCTCTAAACCTCGGCAGCTTTAAGGTTTCCGCAATAACCACATCGGTTACTGCTTGACGTAACCATACATGAACGAGTAATTATGTTTAAGAGCCGTATTGTACACAACGCAGTAACATCGTTTGGCCGTTCGGTTATGTTTAGGGTTCTTTGATGAGAAGTAACCTCGTTGCTAGGATACTGACTGCTGGTGATATCACCAGGCTTGACCATTGTTGTCTCCTTCTTCTTATCGTGTGGGTAGTAAGGTCTAACGACCCCATAATATTGGTATAGAGTCTATAACAATATGATAAAGCAGAATATTTATAATAAAGAAGAAGATTTTAGAATTATTTAAATATTTGGTTTATGTTTTGGTTTGAAGTCGCTAATCTTTGGAAGTACCATTCGGATTTGTATTTTTTTTGTATTTGATAGCCCAATCCTTAGAAAAGTCCAATCCTAAGAAGTTTTAACATTACGCCACGACCCCTAGGACCCAAGTAGGTAAAAGTAGAGACGATGGGTATGGAAACAACGGCACAGCAGTTGGTCTCATTTAGGTAGATAGGACTGGGAAACTATTATATATTAGCGTTGAACAACTGACCATGGTCATTTTTCAAGGTAAATACCATTAGTAAAATTTAGAAGATTCATAACCAAAATTTATTGAGAAAAGTATCTAATGTTAATGGCACATAATATACTTGTTGATGATGATGATGATCTACACTGAACTTAGGTAATGACATCACAAAATTAACTATGCTGTGCTGCCTTCAACAAAAAAAATCCTAACTTTACTCAATAGAATTTACTTCTTAGCTAAGTTTAGTTTCGAAAGAAATTCTTCGGCGTACTAATCAATATATTACAAGAATTCTTAACAACGAAGTTGCTGCGTTTAAAATTCTAACGTTAGTGGTTACAAAATGCTCCACATAAATAAGAAAGTTTCACGAAATTCTCATGAAATAATAAACGTTCAGTCATCGAGAGCTCATAAATCTTTTCTTCTTTGACACAACTTTTATTATTTGTTACCAAATAAGCTACATTTGATTGGGTTTTGAAATTGTGCAATCTATACCATTTTCGTGGGGGCTGCTATTTGGCATCTCATCCCAGACACCATAAATTTAAAGCCATGCTTAATTATGAACGCTTCTAATTAACTTAAGTTATATTTAAACAACAGAATTTCAACGCGAAATCTTGGTTGTGAGACTAAATGTAATATAAAATTGGGATACAAATTGTATTAAGCTGTGCCTCCACAGTTAATTTAATTCAATTTATTCTCAAATTTCTGCGCTTACCGGTTTCTATATCATTAGAATACCGCGAAATAGCTGTTCTAAATGAAGTGCCATTAATCAAATCTCAAAACCAACGGCCGTTTACATAATTCTACCCAACCACGGCGGGCCGGCCGCCACGCGCCGCCCGCTCGCCACCGCTCCTATTGTACACGGTAATCCTTGCCGGCGTATGAATACCCATGTACGGATAGACTAACTTATCACTAAAATCATGCCCTTTTTAAGTTTAATTAAACTACTCACAAACAAATAACGTTGCTAACTGAAATTGACACTTCAATGCAGCTCGTTTTGCGCTTGAAAAATTGGACCAATTTTGCGCGTGACGTATGTCATCAATTTGAGTCATTCAGTACACGGACATAGTGACACAAGTTTTCGATGCTTGTCTCATAAAGGTGGAGTGGCTCGGTCGATATCGGCTGTCGGCTCGAGTGGCTTGTGGGAAGAAATGCGAGGCTATTTGTGCTAGGCCTGCTCTCGCGTCGAGCACCCTCCGGCCGCGGCCGCGCCACACCGCACAAACTAGATTAACTAGGCGACCTCATCTTATAGACCCTATGGCCGGAATTACTATATTATACAGAGTATCTCGTAAAATTGAATGGAAAGTCGTGTGCAATCTGAGATAGCGATATTAGAAAGTAAGATCTTAATTTAATGCGGAACACCTATAAGTACTACGTAGGTAAAGGTCGCGATCGGTTCGTACCTTACGCTGGCTGAACTTTCATATTGTTAAGCGTGTCTAACATTTTTACCGGTTATTGAATTTTCTATCATAGATTATAAATTATTACACTGCAGTATACTCCATCATAAATATCATTTTTATAATAGCAAAAAAAAAATATCTGACTTATTAAAACCTAAACGTGCCAGCAACATTTGAGAAGCACCTAATAGAATGACCAACCTGCCACTACAAATGATGTCCGAGCTAACATGATATACCATTTTATATCCGAGTGGTCTAAGTAAACAAGTTGCCGAACCTGAGAGTGTTATTAATAGAACTCCTCACTTGAACATGTTGGTCGCCCTTAGAAGTAAATATCTATTTATAAAAGTAGCAGTTCGAGGCTAAAAGGTATTTGCTAAAGGTCCAACTAAAAGGATTATGTTACACAAACTTTTAATGAAAATCAAATGTAGACCGTGTCACTGACCCTTTTCATTTAATGTAAACTCCTATTCGAGGTATACACGGGTTTTAATAGCATTTGGTACTGTTATTGTTGTCCACAAACATTATGAAACATGACAAATATCTCTGAACAAACATTGATGTGTGCGTTAACAACAAAGCGGAGTGCGATTTATCTGTAAGCGGATAAAACAAACTGTAAATAAATGGGAAAAACAAAACATTGCTTAGTAAATCCCAAGTAGTTGTTACGTTCCCGGGGCAGTCGCCAGTCGTTGAGAGCCGACACAAGAGCCGGCGGACCAACAAAGTCCGCAATACACGTAAAATCAATTTAACAAAGCCACTTTGAGCCGCACTGACCCTTCCACGCTTATTCACAAACACCTCCGGCTGTCTACCCAATAGTAGAATCTATCACGACTTGCTTGAGTATCCGTTATATTAATGTGATAATTTACAACATGTTTTTCACCTACAAACACTCATACTTAAGAGTTTCATTTGGCTATATACTCGTACTTATTTGCACACATATTTTACATTTTTCTGCTTGTGCTTAGAACTGCAGTTTAGCCCATACCACTTTATTTTCTGGCTTCGGAACGCAGCAACAATACTCTTTAATTAAGCTTCGCTATAAGTTTTAATCTATTTACCACATCATTTTTAAATGACAGTTATTTCACTTTTGACCACGATTATTCCAATGCGGTTTATATCTTAGCGTAGAAACACTTATTAAAAACAAACAGCTTAGAAATAAATAAACAAGCCTTCTCGGTCCCACCAAAACCATAACTTTTGTCAATGGTGTTTAGGGAAATATCACTTTAAATCAGACGACAGAATTCATCGTTCAACCCTACATTGTTTCTAATTTGTTTTATTTTGTGGTTATTTTCCTTGATGTTGTTTGTTCCCTTTGTCTTTCGTGGAGTTTATACTAATTGACACGTTACGGATCCCTTGCGTGTACGACACGCAATTTTCCGGTCGACACCGGGTTTTCTTTCTCAGAACACAAATATTTACCTACATAGATATGAAAGTACAATATATTTTTGTGTAAATATAAATACCTGTTTTGACTCGTGTACAAAATAAACCTTTTCAGAAGCATAACAAGCTCAAATCGTATTTTGTTACTCTTTACTTTTTAATGATATTTAACGACGTGTGCTAACCTCTGAATTCTAACTTATCACAACTGATGTAATATATTCGAACATTTGTAAACTCACCGAGTAGATAATATTCTTCATTTATATGAATGAGAGATAGATACGCTTTGGAAGTAGGAACATCAAAAGCCATCGAGACTGATTTATGACGATCGGCCGTAACAAGGTCGAGCACTATCTATGAACAAGAATGAACTCAAAATCTTGGTGAACATCGATTGTAATACTGGAAAAGTTTCAGTAAATACCTAAATAAAATCTATCAATATGTTTGCAATTCCGAGTGAAATATAAGAGGACTTCTACTGTGATGTTACAGCCAGATACACGGAATGTTTACGTAGCGAACGTCTCGCTTGTCTATTCCGTTACGAACAAATATAAACTGAAATCCTTTTCCGGAAAATACAGTTTCCATTTCTTTTCACCCTGTAATTTGACACAGGCCAATTAACACTTGAGCCTTTAGAAGTTTACGAGAAGCCAATTGGCAGACTTTCAATTGATAAAACCATTCTTCTACCAAAACATCCATTAAGCGACGCAGATGGATAAAAAACAAACTTTATTCAACTTGATGAGGAAAAACAATTAAAAGCTGTAATTACTATTAACCCTTTAAATGCCAGCGTCGACTAAAGTAGTCTAAGTAATCGCGCCCAAGACGCCAATGACGTCGTCAGGAGCCGTAACTTATGTTTGAATTATTAAGAACAAGTTGTGCCGTGATTCCACCCTCACTTAATGACTCTAGGTTACTTTAGAGGTAATAAACGAACAGGTAGATAGTAGTTTATGGACTGTTTATGTGAACCTTTTGATAAATTGACCTTAAATTAAGCCGATGTTTGAATTTATTGGGGCAAGATGAACATCAGTTGAAATAAAATGAATAGTTCAAGTTCCATTGTAGCAAATAATTTATTTATAGCTTTATGACCAGCCTGGAACGACAATGGAAGCAATTGAGAAAAACCCGCACATTCTCTTTATAATAAAACCACATAAACCGGAGCGTGTGTAGTGCTCAATGCTCGTGCTCAGTAGTGCTGAGTGCTCGGACCGGGATAGCACCGACGTGTGTCACGTTGAGCGGTACTAACCGCGGCACAAACTGGACACATTGGGTGTCAACCCCTCACCACTGCGGCTCACACTCCACTGACTGTTGTCTCTGATCTCAAAACGAAATCGGAGTTTTTGGTATAGAAACATTTGTTTCAATTCATGTTATTTTCATGAGATTTCAAGGATTTCAGACATCAAGCAATTATGATTTAAAGTTACCTACGTGTGTTTCAAGTAAACTTTTGTCAAGTTATTACTATTCTGTCAAAATGCCTAAATCGCATTTTATATTATAACTTGCGTCAAAATGGTTATTAATAGCGTCTGTTTTTGTAACAAATAAGTGACGGAAATAGCGAGATTTCTGTTGAATCATCTCATCTCCCTAATTTTATTATAATTTATCCAATTTTTCACTTTGCCCGACACGAATTCATTTTCAGGGAACAGCTTTTTAATAATACAAAATTGGCTAAAAGATTGGAAGCTGGGCGATCACATCTCTAGTCAATCAGCGTCGCAATTCTCTTAATGGAAAAACTATTACTCTCCCGCCTTCCGGGAACAATAGAATAAAAAATGTCTTCCCCGGTAGGTACTTACTATGGTAATCTATGTTACGACGTGTTCTAGCGTGTCGCGCAATTTGTTCCACAAATGGTTTTTTCTTTAGATACCTATAATGGATATTATATCACCGGCGACATGGAAATACAGCCACGACGAGCAAAATCAATAAGTATTGATGGTTAAAACTATTTATGGGGTTCCGTTTGCGAAGTAAGTTTACGCCACAGAAAGGTACAAATGTAAATTAATGGCTGACTAAAAGATAAGCGTGCCGAATATCAATGCCAGTTGCTGAAAAGGTGTTTTATGGGAAGGGGATTTTAGTCGAAGCTAATTTAAATACAATAGTAATAAAGAGTTTTTCATTACTCATACTCTGAAAGTAGGTAATAACATGCCTGCGGAGCGGGTTGAAAGTACTACTTTTCAGCCCTAGGGAGAATCGCTTTCAACTGACAGCTGTCAAATTATTTAAAAGAAACTAGGTTTATTTGCACATTTTTATTGAACCATGTTCCAACTTTTTATACAGCCACTAAATTATAAAGCGCGATTTAAAATTAAAATAACATAAAGTTAAATTAAGAATAAAATTGTATTATGATTATGACTTTAATAAAATTTAATTTTAACTATTTCTCAAAAATAACAGATTTCGGCAAAATTTTTGCCATTTTTTAATGACCAACATGAAAAATACTGGCTGTATAGCTGGACGACCAGAGGAAATAAAAAAACAAAATAAGCGGGAAAGCGACAATCCGATCAACTCATTTTTCCTTTAGCTAATAATTTGTTCTTTTTTTACTTTCTTCGTATTCGTAATGAAAAGCACAGTGTTTACCTCGGGCAAATTACTTATTTAGTCCCTCGAACTATTAGCGCCCTCACTGCGTTACGGGCGCCAAACCCCGTCTCGGGACTAAATAAGTAACTTTCGCCCCTTGGATAACAATGTACTATTAAAAACGAAAGAGTAAACATAACAAATAACTCACTTCGGGTAAGCGAGATTAAAATAGATAAGTACTGCTTGCTAAATGTCAGAACACGCTAAAATAAGTTTATTTACCAAATAATTACTGAAAAAGTACTCATTTTCAATAGATAAATAATACTTATCATTTCAATAATCGAGTTAATGGCTTTCGGAAGAGTCTGAGACCTGAAAAAAAAACTCATTACTCGTTTACCATTGAATAAGTGATCAAGTTCAAACTAAAGTAAGACCAACAGCAACAGTTTTACCTAATTTTATCTAGAATCATACTTTTTCTCTTATCTCTCGTAATAGTGTCTCGTTGGTGTAGAGGTCACAACTGTCACAAGGTAATGAGTTCGATTTCCAGGTCGGACAAAGTGTTTTTGGATTTTTCTATTAGAAACTCAGTAGCATCCTCGGAGTCTGGTTTTATTATATGCTTTAAGTACTTTACTATATATATTACTAGCTTTTGCCCGCGACTTCGTTCGCGTGGAATAGTGACTTCCGGCAGATTGTTGGTTTATCTATCTCGCGAAAAAAAAAAAAAAAAAAAAAAACTGTCCTATGTCCTTTCTCAAGTTCCAAACTATGTCTGTACCAAATTTCACACAAATCGGTTCAGTAGTTTAGGCGTGAAGCAAAGACAGACAGACAGACAGACAGACAGAAAGACAGACAGACAGAGTTACTTTCGCATTTATAATATTAGTTAGGATGTTTTAAAGTAAAAAAAAAATATTGCATAAGATAATCCTTGGTAATAGCCTCGGATATCGGTGGAACCAGCCTCTTTATTAAATTCCTTCAGACCGCTTCGTTAACGAGGACTCACTCTTGCCATTGTTTTAATAAGAACACTTGAAGTTTTATGTTCACTGAAGTAAGAACTTATAATATGGATGCAAGTTGTGATAAATCCCATCGGGGCTGCGGGTTGTTCGAAAGAGATACCGCAGCCTCGGCACAAGGGCTAAGAAGGAACATGGGTGGTTTTTAGTCAATAGAAGTCTAACACTCTCTAGCGCTCTGCCCGGAGCGGGAAGAGTCATTTAATGATTTCCCACCCCAAAAAAACAAGTTCTAATAAATAACTTACTGAGATTAAAAACACTAGAAATAATTTCATATTTAAACCTAAACTAAAGTTATGACAAAAATATTTATTTACACTTATCATTCTCCTGCCCTTATCATATTTTTTTTTTTGGTTTCGGTACAGCTTGTTTTATTCTTCCATACTTTTCTATTACTTGTTATCTCAGCAGTCAGCTCCTTTCTAGTCATATCATCCTTCACCGTGTCCATCCATCCTTTACACTCATGTATAAAATGTTAATGTCAGCACGAAAAGTAAAAAAGACTGTTATTTATTTATTTATTAATATAGGTCCACCAACAGCTTCTGTGTACAACATATCATTGTTGTTACTTCTCGGAAGGCTATTTGAATGAAAATAACGAAAGTTAATTCGAATTTCCATAAAGTTTCACAACAATGCAAAATGTATGTTTATGTATGAGAGAAACGGACGACCGGTCAGGATTGAGTAGCTCCCTCATTTTGGCCGTTTTCAAGGTAACATCCCTTTTGTCATTTCAGTACTAATTATACGTACTAATGCCTGTCTGGGTATGTTATATCATAGATAACAGAAACAACAGGTTAGTAGTATCAATTATCAAGTTCTAGAAAGAGATTGTCCAAAAAATGACAACTGTGTAATGACAACGGGTTACTATGACGTCACTGTCATTCCAATGTGTGCAAGAGATAGAGCTATATATGCGTCATCTTTTTTCCAACTGGAATAAGATCCAAATATTACTGCTTTGATACCTCATGGTAGGCCACCTGAACTTTTTCTAAAGTGTACGCCATAAGATCGATAGTGTTAAATGATTGCTTTCGTTAGTTTATTTTATAAAAAATCCAAATAGAATAATTACCACCACAGTGACCTTTTATTCTTAAAATAATAACGAAACCCAGAGCACGGCATAACTTTGTCCGTTTTTCACCTTAACATAACAATTTTTGGTGGACCATGACTCCAGTGGGACTGCTTTTACATTAAACTCACAGAACTCCGAAAATAATGAAACAAGTTAAAAATATTTCGGGTTTTTTATTCACAAGATATTACGCATTTAGAACGAGGACAAAGAAAGACAATAGCGCCGAGTTAAACTCGATTAAGTAAATCTGTCCTGCGTCAATATTAAACAATTGTCGCTTCAATGCCATTCCGGCAAACTGTAATAACTTTATGATAAAATTTTGTTAGCTTTACATAATGGAAAAAGATTTAAAGGGTCTGACCTCGGACCGTGCTTATATTAGTTTTTACATAAAACTACACATGTACCCCGATGGCAAACAACACATGGCAACCTTTATCAGTCCAATGAGTCCCTAAAGTGGCGAGCTTCATGTAACAAAAACATTCCGTATTTATCTTATTCTTGTGAATAACAGATGTTCAGCGTCCTTACAATGCCATTTATCAGCGTCGCTTCTGTCTAATCATTCCAACGCACATTTATCACGACATTTTTTTATGTAGGAAATAGGAATCTATTTATAGCATTGCAAAGCATCCTTCCGACCTCATAAAAGTGTGACAAATAGTCCCCATTTAACTTTTTTATTATTAAAAAGTTTTTATCGCAGTCTCAATCTACTTGAGCACACTGAACCGTGATCACAGTTTGTGCTATCATCACGCAAAGTAAGTATTATCTCATCTGACACAAAGGACCGCGCACACCTTTTCGTAGAAAATTTTCTAAGGGCTTTCCCTATGCCGTCTGTATACGGTACCGACAGATTTATCTTGCATAAAGCCTGCTTACGTACCTGAATTCATCTTCAAATAAATTTCATTTGAGCTGCTCACACATAAATCTTTATGGCCTACTAGTTTTTCGACACGAAATGTAGAGCACAAACCAACTTTAAAGGAATTTCAATTTGGTTTTGGTTTTGCTTTACATTACTAGAAGACATAAAGCTTCACAAAAGCTGACGTCTGATGGCTTACTGACTACATCCAATTAACACATGGAGTTAAGTAAAAAACCATTATCAAATGTTTCCGGAGTTATAAATCCATAATATCAGTTCTTAAAAATCATTGCAGCAAAGCTCTAATATTAGTATCTGGTTAAGCTCAAACCAGTCAACCAGCATTTCTGCTACTTAGAGCACAGCGAACGATACAAAATGGAGTTTTATTTTTAAAATCCCAAGAGTTTTTCGATATAACACGGTACGGTTAGCAATATGAATGTTGTTTCGAGGATTTTCTGTTTCTTATATATTTTTTGAAAGTATATTTTACTTGTAGACTTGGAAATATCTTGAACTCAAGGATCTGTTGCTGTTCGACTAGAAAAATAGATGGCAGCACTCAATCAAAAGTGTCACTTGATATTCAAAAAAAACCTATTTAATTCATGGTGATTATTTTATTATGTTGTATAGCTATAATTTGACAAATTTTTCAACTTGAAAACCGCGAATACATCGAGTTTTTTCAAGCATGTGTCGAAGAAGTTTAACGGGGCATTCTTGGTGGTTGGAAGAGCTGAGCCTGAGATCCTTGGTTCGATTCTCGGGTTGGGAAAAGTATTATTGGGTTTTTATGGAGTCATTTCGTAAATAATTTCTCAACAGTAATTTTCTATACACAGTGTAAACGGACTCTTTATGAAGCCGTCAACAAAGCATCCCGTAGGTCAAACGAACGTTAGCTACCTCTACGCAAAAAATATAGTAGATTTTTTTAGGTTGAAAACTACTAAATGTAACGCAAGCATTAAATAGTATGGAGCCGTGGAGATGTAAAATAAAGTTATACCATTTCAGAATTGTATTTAAAACAAAACTTGTGAAAAAGCTGTAACTTTCACCCCCAATAATTATCTCCGTAAGTATAATAGAAGATTAACAGGTAAGTTCTACAATAAAATATTATCACATTGACGGGGAGAACAAGTGCCTTTCTGCTTCATTATTGCATACATTATTACTGCAAAGCTTCATCAAAATACATTCAGTAGTTTTTGCCTGAAATTGAAACACGTCAATCCATACATCTTTACAAACTTTCGCATTTATCAAAGTAGCATCATGTGAATGTAAATAGTTTTGGTGTATATTGGACATTGGTCCTCGAAACTTTTATAAAATAGAGCATGTATGTGCAATTATACCGTGTTTGAACATAAAATGTTTTGGCAGGACACCTATTTGTTGTTATGCAATAAATTAGTTCATATAAAGGGACGGTAAAATCTCTTTTGTAATTTAATTAGATATTTTGGGACAGTACCTACACACTAATATCAAGCTCTAGTTTACTATCAGATATTTTCAGCTAAATGTCAGACGGAATGTTTCACGTAATTGTACGGTTTACATTCAACACATAGATGTACCAAATGTTGAATCAAGTCTAAACTTATAGCGACCTTGTATTAAGAAACTCGAACAAATCCTAGATAAGTAATATAGGTAGAAAAAAGTAGCAGTTTCCACAAATCCTTATGACTGAAACAGTACCTACCTGCTTCACGTAATCCAGTTTCTTTGTCGTCGGATAAACGGAGAAAATAAAACTTCTAAATCCCGGGCAATCCTTACGAAATAACTTAAACTAAATGTGAAGCAAAATCTAGGCAAGGTCAACTTTAACTTATATGAGACTGAATCTTCGTAAATTGTCCTTGGAGACAGTCTGACGTTGTTCATTCCATTATATACGTGCGTCGTCTGCTAGCGCTTAAATTGTTCATTAAATCATCTTTACGAAAAATAGAAAGGACTTCACAAAATAAATATTGCGTACTACTTTCTTTTGTCTCTGCTTACGTTCAGCATATTTATATGAAAAATATTCATTAGTAAACTAATTTCAGGAATGTAATATTACTAGGAAAAAAACCAGGTTAAACATATCGAGATATTGCTTAGTTATATTTTCTCGTTTAGAAAAGTAATAAACATTTATGTACATACGTAGAAATCTTTTGCGTACGGTATCTGGGTTACGCATTTTTTGACATTTATAATATCAAAAGACAACACAAAATGAACGTCTATTAATAACCCCCACTAGGGATATGAAAAAGGAAAATACAAAAGAACTTGGAATTAATTATAATGTTTATACATAAACACACTATTATAATTATGCTGACTTTCTTTGATCTGATCTTTTGAGGCATGGTCAAGATCAGAATTTCTTTTATTACGAAAACAAATTTCACAAATTGTAACCAACTGCTTTCAATGCCATTCAAACACCAAAAAAAAAAATCTTGAAGCTTTGTCTATTTATATCTTAAAGTTCTACATAACAAGTGATGGCTCAAAAAAGGTTTTATTCTTGATTGAGTTCCGATTGTATCCCATTAACAATGACTTTACCAGTGAAAGGGCCTATATTTTTAGGTTAACAATTGGTTTCTGGCATACAATCAGAGTTTATTCAGGCATGAGGCGCCGAACTAGACAAGAAGTAAGGCAATAAGAGACTTGCTATCTTTTATCCAGTCGCTTGGGATTCCCCAAAGCCAATTAGGAACACAGTCATGCTTCGGAACAGTATACTGCCAAATTAGGATCCTGGACTTTGGGACAGCTGTCTAAATTAGGAGACATCACTGGAGAAACTGTGTCCTACGCTACGTGCCCGGAGCAACAACACGGTACAAACTTAAACAGCTTCATTGCATGTGCAACTAAGGTTGCTCATGCATACATAGAGTTTATTTACTGGTCTTTCCAACTTCGAGTTTCAAGAGACTTCATTACATAATTTGTGTGGACTTGGCATAAAAAATGATATTGTGTTGTAATTCTGGTCCCTAGCAGTGTTTTAAGAAAACTACCACGTCATCATGGTCATCGTCATTCTTCTACACTTATCTCAATGCGGTCGGCGTAGCATGTATTCTTCTTCCATACATCTTTGTTACTCGTCATCTCATCAGTCACCTTCTTTCTAGCTTTATCATCCTTCACACATTCCATCCATCGTTTCTTTGGCCGCCCTTTACTCTTATAGCTATCTACATTTATACTCAACGTTTTCCTCACTACATTTCTTTCATTCCCCTGCATCACATATCCATAATACGATAACCGATAACCACCACCATGTATATTCCTTAAATAATTTGCCTATAAACTGCTGACTTCCAACTAAACTAATCCACAGATTTAGCTACCCACAGTTCCCACATGAAACTGTATCGCAACTCAGCAAACCCTATCATTGAATTTGCAGCTGAATATAGTTGCGTGTAGGGAGGAGCTACACAATGGCGATAAATATCGCAACAACAGCACGCCCACGCTGTTCCTGTGGCTTGTTGCTGCGATTTCCAAATGTATATTTAACTTCACGCAAAATTGGTCCCTATTGGCACACATAAACAACAAGTTTACAACAAAGTTGCGGCTTAAATTGAATACTCGTATATAATATTCCATTCATTTATATTATTTTTAAAGCCGCATTGGCATTGTTTATTTATTAAACCACACTGAAATATACAGAAATAGTATAAAAGTTCTGTTCCTCACAATCCGAACGCAAGAAAAATGAACAATACTTTCATTGTTTCCTCAGACTTTGTTGAAATATTGAATTCGTAACTTTTTGAACGTTTACCGTTCATTCATCAGGACGCAGAGTTTACTGAAAGTGAAAAAAACACAAATCGTGCACTCGTACAGTGAACGCGGTTACTAGAGCCGTTAGAGGTGTATTGGTCTTTTTTCTATGTCGTTACTCGTTTCATCACGTTGCAATCTCCTACCATTTTAACTTCTTCCATTTTCATCTTCATAGTTGTAAATGAATTTAGTTTTGCTCAAAGTTTGCGGTTCACGTTGAGACATAACATTTTCCGGCGCATGTTACCGCAGCAGTATGTGTACATACAGTGCAAATTGCAATACGAGTATTACCGGGGTAAGTTGGTACTGTGGGTGCCTGACGCTCGCTGCTAATTGTTATATTATATTTAATTACGCTTGCATTACTATTAATTTGTCGAAAGTTGCGTCGTACTATTATTGTGTACTAAGGTTTATTTTACGTGCTTGCTTGTGTCGTGTTAATGAACTTTGCGAATGAAGTTAAGCTTAAGATGCTACGTTCAGTGAATTCCGTATATGGGTCACTACGAGTAGTTGTAGATTGTTATTTGTCTTAGGTATCGCTAGATTTGCATATCGTTATTGCCGCATCGATCCATTTCGAACGACTGGCACGTTTTCAGACTTCAAATGGGTATTTTAAGCCGCAAACTGATTATTACCTTGTACTTAATTTCTAAGAACGATAATATTGAATTTCTTAAACTTTGTACGCTGTTAATTGCATCCTATGTTATTAGGGCACAATAACAACAGGCTGCGGCAAGTAATTTCTAAAGATACCCGTCCAATAGATACCTCGTCTAGTGTAAGTACGTAGTAGATAAGTTAACGTCAGGACGCCAAGTAATTACGTGCAATACACCAACATGTTTATTCAGGTAGGTACACAAGTTTACACTCTCCACCTACCTTCTTTGTGTTACGAGTACTTCAGAAAACAAATTCTTATCTTAAATTAGCCAATTTACTTCTTGCGTTACTATAAACACTGTAGCAAGACGCCTTTGTTACGCAATTTTGTGTAATTAGATGCTAATATAATTACTAATACCCTTGGAAACAGCTTTGCATACTGGTATTAAACGGTGGTTTTGTGTGCTTATAGAATGGCTAAACATGGATATATCCCATGGACCTCTATAATGAGCAATCTTGTGCGGATAATGCTGTAATCAACACGTTTGAACCCGTGACTATAGCGCCATGGAAATGGACAAGTCCATAACATTCAATAATCCTTAGCATAGGTTCGCGGAAAGAAAATAGGGCATTCACCAGCATACGCAATAAAATACAAAGTAATTAATTGATTGGAACTATTTCTATACGAAAGTTTGATGAACGAAGAAAACGTCAATAATCGCTTAATCTGAATAAATCGAGACTCGCTATTGTTTCCCCTCCATTGTTGATGTTATCTATGGAAATAAAATCCGGGCGGGTAATTACTGGCGGCCGTTATCCGCATCGATACGACCACGGCCTGTGAGCCTGTGAGGTTGCGACCTCCGCTGTTTATTCGGTCGCACGACTGAGCAACATAATGAGTTGGTATCAGCCAATTGCTACCAAAAACGTGTGATTGCTTTGATAGCGATTCAACTGCCTAATGTACTGTGACGCACTGATGACTCCCACTGACACAAATCAACGAATTTCCCTGGTAACCAAATATACTCGTGTAGCTTTTGCGATATTTCGCCAAACTGTCGCATTTCGCTTTGTATGTTAAAGTCAGGAATAATATCGACCAAGCATGTAAGTTTAGCCCAAAAAAATAAAAACACCCGAAATGGAGCCATCGCGACATAGTTTATTGTCATTGTTGTGGAAAGCGTAATGGGAAAAGCAGTTCGGTTTTCGGTATCACGGTCATATTTTTGTTGGATTTTCTTTACTTATTTTTCCAAATACATTTTTTATTTTTTATGGATGCTATTGATATTGAATTACTTTCAGTTTCATGCTCAGATTGTTGGTACTTAGTTGTGCCTACACGTTGTGGTATAACTACACCCAGTAGTAACATTTTATGTGCTTGGTGTGTGTGCTCGGGGTAATTGGCACTTTACCGCACAATGCTGATAGGCACGCGTGATACTTTGTCATCACACTGTTAAAATTAGCTCTGACCAGCAAACAGCCGAATCGATTACTGAGCTTTTAGTATCTAATCAGTGACATTCATTTATCTCTAGTGACTGGATTCAAGCGCCATTTACTGAGCAGCCACTTTATATGTTGATTGGGTAATTTAACCAAAGCTTCGCTTGCTTCAAACGATTTGGTCCGTCGATTTTACTTTTTCGAACACTTACCGATCTATATTGATGTGAAAAGTAACATTAATAAAACAAATCTGAAAACCATATAAAAAAAGAATAAAGAAACTGAATATAATGTAGGTACCTACATCTTGATTCCAAACATACTTGTAGAACGCTCAAATACCCTCGAGCCGTTCCGACATCACATATATTTCAAGTCTGTAAACGAAATATCAGCTTGAAGTGTGTATTACGTCATGCAAGTCTCCAGCACGAGACCAATTAGGTTAAGTACGGTACGACAAAATACTTGACGCGACCAAAAAACATCTGTCAAATAGGAATTTGAGGCAGACAATGTCCGGATTACCAGCTAGTCGCACAAAGGGTAAGCTAGCTTGGAGATAGTTCGCTTTGAAGTCGCCGGACAGCAAAGGACCTTTGAATAAGCGCGGGTCAAAGGTAAAAAGGGTCGCAGACATCAAAGATAATTGAGAACTTATTAAAAGATTCAACCGAACAGCGCAGAACAATTATTGTTGTAAGCAGAATTTACGCGTAGTGAATAAATTATTGTTAGTCTGCGAAATGCAATTTTAATTATGAATATAGAAATTCTTGTTAGAGGGATCTCAGATTTATAATAAATTCTCTGCTTATTTTAGATAATGAATAAATTCATAAATATAAGCAACTATATTCTCGTCAGTAAATTGTAGCAGACAAGACAACAGCGATATCTTTGGAGCCCATTTAACGCCTGACTTAAGGAAAAATATTTTCGGGATGAAATGCCCTGCGGCCATACGTAGTGTAACTGTTTTACCCACAATAGTGTCGAAGTTTGTTTGGTCACGAGAAAATAGGGCTGTCTTCGCCTGTGAATTATACTTCCTCTATTATCTTTGGTCGTGATCCTCTATTGTCTTTGACACGATATTCTTTCTATTAGAAGATTAATATGCGGCGTGACGTGAATAGTGAGTGTTGATTACTGTCGTCTGAACATCCTTTTGTCTGAATAAGAAATACGGAATGACCTTGAACCTTAATATAAAAATCACATGTCACTATGTTCGTACACGAATAATCTCCGAAACCAACCAACCGATTTTAATAAAATTTAGTGAATGAGTAATTATGGTTGGTTCCAGCTTGAACGTGCTTACAATAGTTTTGGTCCCGACAGATAACACCGCGAAAACCAGGTAACAATCGCTAGTGCTCCCACAAAATACTACATTTATTGTCTTACGTATCATATTGACAAAACAATAATATGTGCAGACATGGCCACTACCTGCAACTACCTTAGTAATCACACACAGTGTAGGTACCTACACTACACTGTGTGTGATTACACCGGTACCGGTGTATTCGAGACATTAGCCGTGCTCGTGACTAGCTGCCTCGGAGACCAAGACGTTTACTACTGGGAGGAGACTAATTGCCAAACACAACACAGAACTTAATGGAGCCTGACGTGTGAGCGTACTCACTTCGACTTCATTATCAAATGAGAGAGAGAAATACCGATAGCAAACCACACTATCTACTAAAAGGAATACATAGGTAAGTAGAGTATATGTATACACATAAGTAATATTATTAAAGCCTGAGATCGCTCAAGTATTATGGTCATGACACTTAGAGATACCATTTTTGTTTGGGGTTTGAGAAATCATAAAATAACCCCTCTCGCTCTTGGGCAGAGCGAAAGGTAGTGTCAGACTTCAACGGACTAAAACCCCCCCATGTTCCTTCTTAGCCCTTGATGTCGAGGCCGCGGTATCTCTTACGAACAACCCGCAGCCCCGACGGGACTTAGTGATACCTGAATGAATGCCCAAATAAAGGACCTTGTGTTTTAAGCAATCAGTGTGGACAGTGGAAATTCGAACAGTGTAATTAAATCTAGGCATTAAGTTTATTTCGCTTAAGATTCGTGATAACGAATATCAACAGATATACCTAGTATAAGACACTTAAACTAACACAATAAGCTTGACAATTTACCATCGATTTACCCACTCATCTAATGAAAAAAACCCTAAATGGCTAACCAATCCTATCTAAGATAACGCTGATAAGATTAGACCATCCCAGCTTATCCAATATTAATGCGGACCGGTCCATGTCGACAACGCTCATTAAGCTAAATGTACTCAACGTATAGATTGGTATCTAGGAGACGGTACCTAGCTTACCAGGACATGGTAGCCGCGTGTACCCGCGGCGGCGTGACTGATGGCTTTCATTAGAGCCCTCCCGAATAAACCCGATTATCCCTCCGAGCTTGCACCTGATCTATTCCACTGGTTCTCTTTGGAGAGTATCCTCGAATCTCAATAGATGGATATTTTATGTCTGGATAAAATCTTTTTGGTTTTTAAACTTATTTTGCGTTATAGGCTAGCCTATGTTTTAATCAAATACATGCCCAAAAAACCACAACTGTATGAACGTGGACAAATAAAAGTAATATGTAAGTATTTTATTAGGTATAATGTTTATGAGGTGTTTCTGTAGATTCGGCCTACCCTCATAGGAAAAGAACCCTCGAGCTAAGAGCAAGATAGCAGTATATCTGTCGTACCAAGATATCCAGCGCCGGGCATTAGGTAGATAACTAGTAATTTAGCTGTTAGCTAGCCTAACCGCGCATTAAACAGCGGAAGCGGCAAACGTTCTGCGACGTATCTCTGCATACTGAGAAATGTCGACACTACAATCTACAGTCAGCTCGTTTGCCTGCTGAGGTTCAAATGTCTACTCTCTTACTGTAATACTTAAGTCTCTTATGAACATTGTAGATAGACTGGATATTACTGTGATACTTATGTCCCTTATGAAAATTGAAGATAGACTGGATTATTTAAAAATGTATTCATCATTAAAAATTCGTAATTTTATCGTGATCCTGTTGAGACGTTTACAAAAAAAACAATTCCCTAAACTATATCTTTCATTGCTCTAAAACAAAAATCTTAATTTGGTTCAAATTATTCACGTAATAAGGGTTTCCTGATTGCCTAATAACATTATAAACACGTACATAAATTAATCACCACACCTTTACCTTTGGCCTCCTAATCAGAAGTTTGCTAAAGCGTTTCAATTTCAGCCGTAACTCGTACGCAAAATTTATAGCGAAGAAAACAAGAAACATTTCCCCGCACTCGTTACAAGGATTCCTTCAAGACTTAGCTTCTACCCTCCCCCGTAATAAGATTAAATTTTACTAATGAAACAGAAAATGAAAATTTCTTCAGCAGAAACGGAATATCCTAAATAACTTTCTGCCATTTGTCTTGCTAATGAATGAATTTTTTCTTGTGTTTTTTGTCTTAAAACCAGCCTATGTAGCCTTTGGCAGCGGTATTGTTCTAGTGTGCCTGGATTTATTAAATATTTTTAAGCATTCGTCTACACGAATGAGTCGCTGACTTGACATTTTTATTTTGATAATATCAAACCATTTTAAGTATTTGGTCAAGTTATGTAGATAGAGCGCAGCTTCTATGAATAATATTATTAGATGCCCATTTATATAGTACCTATATTTATCTTTTTTTATTGTTTGAGGATTAATCAAAAATGTTGATTGTTCTTCACATCTCCAACTAACTTTTTATGACTCCGTCGTACTCGCACAGTTACTGTGTTGACAACTATTTTATGTTCCGCAACACAATAATATTAATGTTAAGTAGGTAGTATCACTTTTCCCAGACATTTTCTTATTTGCATGAAAGTCATAAACATTTATGAACGTACCGAGATTTATGCTCATAAAATATTACAAACGTTAAAAAAGTTAGCACCGAGATAATTTAGTAGGTGGTTTTGAGGGCTGAATAGACTCTGCATATTTGAAAAAGGTCTGTTACCTAATACTTCAGACGATCTAATTATTAATATTCAAGAGGTAAGCCTGCAGTGGTGAAATCCTCGGCAGCGAAATGGGATGACGACGTTGTTGCCATCGCGGGAATATCCTGGATGAAGCTAGCGTAAGAACTTGGAGCTTGGCAAAAGCAAAGAGGGGCCTTTACCCAGCAATGGGTGAAGTAGGATTGTGGATGATGATGTTGAAGCCTGCACAATAACAACGTATCGATAGCAACCAAAAAAGTACCGCATAAAACTGATTAGTAACGTCATTAAAGGACGTCCAAAATTAATATGTATAACTCGTCGCGTCACGAAATTAAATGTTGCCAACGTACCAGCATTTTAAGCAAATATAAATGTTCCCCCCAAGGAGTTGTGACTACCCACAACTAAAAAGTAACGACCTCTGAAAAGGGTTGCCGAGTCTCAGGAGACGCGGATCCAGTTCCCAGCATCGGATTCGGATTTTGCGTAAGAAATCATTACCCGGTGTGAACAGTGAGCCGTAAAGTCTAGGTCGCCTTACTCGTGGGACACGAAATAAATAACTTCCTTGCTGCGTATAAAAAGCTGCCTTAAAAAATAACTGAGAAAACAACAAGTAAATTCTAAATGTTTGTTGAAACAAAGTAACAATAGAAAAACAAAAGCGAGAAGCGAAAGGTGTAAGAAACACGTACAATTGACTCTGAACCGCATTTAATCTGATCTCGGTAAATCACAGCGAGCCCAATGTTAAGTAAAAGAGCCTCTCATTAATAGACCCTCAAACTCGTTTACCAAACACTAACGTTTATTTCTGTACAATCGCATTCTCGCTGCGCTCTTGCGTCCACAACGCTCTCCTGAATTTTAATAGGACTCTAACTTCTTAATTGAAATTCTAAACGGAATTGTTCTTCGTGTCTATCAACATTCAGTTACGGATTTCGGGAGATCCTTATTAATTTTGTTTGTTCAAAGTAATAAACTGTGGGCTCGCTGTACGACCGTACGTGTCGCCTTACCAAATAATTTTATTATGATCAAAATTATAATATGGTAAGGCAAGTGCGTTGTTTTACATTTGTGTCAAGCTAGTACATACGTGGGAAGGTGAGAGCTTATTTATGTAAAGGAGTTATGTAAATAGGCAGGTAGATATTTAATATTTCAAGCGGTTAATGCGAGCATACTCTTATATTTCTCGGATGGAAAATGGCATATTCTTTAGTGGTGGCTTATCTACTATAGGGCTTCGTCTCCCTGGCTTTATAAATATTAGCTTTTGCATGAGCTTGGGTAAAGATTCTTTGGAAGTATACGGATATCGAAATCAACCGATATTTTATTAATTCTTATATTTATAAATACACATCTATCGCTATATTGCACACTGGTCTAGTTTTCATTCGCTTAGTATACTATCGTATCTAGAATCCTATATAAGGATAGTCTTTCCTACGTCCGAATAGATTTTAAATTGAGAAATAAGTCTGCATAGCTAATACCATGCTTCACAGTTAGATTCTTTCAGATTAAGATTCCGAAAAAAAGCGTTGCACCACCGTTGTCTAACGGCTCCGTTCCCACTACGACTCAGATATCTTATTATCAGAATTGAGTAGCGGTTTGAATTATATTCAGTGTGAACCAGAAAATATTTAACTTTGGGTTAAAGTGAATTGGGGTCAGGAAACTAAGGAGAATCGAGTGATTGCGAAAATATCTCTGTATAAGTATTTGTGCCGGAAACTTGGTGTCTATTGTGAATATCTGAAGAGATATGTGAAACCATTAATCTATCAGTCTTACTCAGAGAGAAACCTGTCCAAGTATTGAGTTACTTCGATAACTATTTCTCTTACCAAGTACTTTTAAACTTTGCGAACCGCCTCCTCTATACAATGTTTGGATACATAGAATATTTTTAGCATACGAGTATATAAAGGCAATATAAATATAATGTGTCATGTCTTTTAGAGATCAAATGGCTCGTCATCATTATCAGACAAAGAACAAATTGAATAGCTTTTATTTCTTTTCAGAATTACATAACAACAAACAGGTACACATGACAGTTACAATTTGTGTTATTTATTACGCGTAAGTAGTGTTAGAAATAATTCGTCAATGTTCAACTTTTCAGTTTCTAGAAACGGGGACCAGTGAGTGGTACTAGTAGGTACGAAATCAGACTTTTGTCCACATTATTCCGGAATAATTTTGTCAGATAAAAAACATTCAGCGTGTGGGTGTACTGTATGTGACGTCATTTAATCACGCTGACAAATGTACCGTCGCCGGCCGCTCCTGTCAGCCACGTATCCCCACATATTGATAATGCTGGATTGCACGCTCTACAATATGACTTATCGTTATTCAACGTGTAATTGACAGTGGGATCACGGATCCACAGTTTTCCGGTTTCCCCGGCGACTCAGTTTAAAAATCTCATTGTTTTTAATTCGCTCGGCGTTAATTCCGTTCTTATCTCCGCTATTTTATGTGTTTGCACTCGATTCCTGGCACCAATTTTGTGTTTTGTTTTCTTTTCTTTCTAGTTTTATTTTAGCCATTCGGGAGCTCGTTTCGGCTGTAGAGTTTTGCATGTGTGATCCTTTTTATACACTGGAACGCTGTTGTTACTTTGTGCCCATTGTTTGTTAGCAAGTTGAGCTGTCGATTGCATTCGTCGTACGAATATCAATGCTTTTCCAAAACCCGATAAAGTTCAACTCACGATGACTGAACACGTCGTGGGGTTACAAAGTTACATAGCAATTGGTTCTTGTAATATACTTACTTGCATTGAGTCCGGTTCGTCTAGCAGCCAAGTCAAACATGGTTGAGGAAGCAGTGGTAAATGTAATTGGTTTTTAAATATAACTATTACATTGTAGGTAGATCAGCAAAATCAAAGCTATTCACTGTTCAGTTTATGACTCTATGCAACTGACAGTGTAAGTGCTATCAGACGTTAAGTTTCAGTCTGCACATAGGGATAAAATAATATTAAAATAAATATATAACAAGGTACAATTATTATTGTACCTAAGCGCAGCAAACGTCTCATTTCATAAAGTAATACAATAATTTCAAATAGCCACAGAATAATTTAAGTAATAATAATTTAAAAAAGTGATTATTACATACTCTTAAAAATAATGTAAAAGGTTAATATATAAAAAAAACACTATATGTACGTACTTGTACTTTAAATGAATATCTTAACAAATATCCTCTATTTCATACAAAGACTGCACTACTACATAGAAGCCCTATGACATAAAACTAAAAAATGGCTAGTTAATTACCGTCATTCGCTTGAACCGCAGTCGTTATAAAGTATTTTCCAATAATAACTCCATTAATTATATTTTTATCACGGTAACCATTCCAGCGCAGCAGTCAATTGGATGGTTTAATTGTTTCGTTTTACACTCGAGTACATTGTTGATTATCTATTTTACTGAAGTAGCCACCCACAGTATTTTTTTCTACAGCATATAGGTACACAGAATAGCATTATCATGAAAGATTAATGATGTTGATTTTGCAAATATGTGTTTACAAATACTTTTTGAAGTGAAAACTTCTTTAGCGGCGCTGAGCACTTTTTTGTATGGGTAAAAACTTTCAAACTCGCGTCAGGGTCACGTGATGCTGATCGAAAAAGCGTAAGATTTTTCGATCAGCATCACGTGACCCTGACGCGAGTTTGAAAGTTAATATTGAAGTTTTCACTTCTGCCGGCACTCCCGGAGTGCTACCTTTTTTTTTTTTAAATAGATGGTGCCTTTGTTTCATAGCTGAAAACTCCGAGAAGAAACTACCGACACAAACTCAGAGGTCAGGTCACAGTCTCTTTGAAGGTCCAAACATAAACTTCGTCAAGTCATATGAGGACTATGCAGATTCGTTTCTGAGGTGGTCTTTTGAGGAGAGAATCACACAAATTTTAGTGGATCTGTCCAGTCAGTGCAAGTGTTGCGTGGCTCGACTTGTGATTTGTTTTCTTTCTCGTCAGGATGGTCTCCTTCGCCTATCTGAGAGCAGTGTGTATGAAACAAACTAACGCACCTACCTGGGCATAAACTACAGTAACACATAATTTGGGGTCGAAAGCACTGGCGAACAACGGTGCCAATACTGCGCACTTGAGACTTAGAGTAAGTTCTTTAATAATAAATAAATCAAATAATAATTAATCCCTTCTCTGATAATAAATTCTTAAGTAATTAATTTAAATTTTCTAAGAAATTTTAATAATATCAGTTAGTTTGTAAGCAAAATATTAGTTTTAAAACTGAGATACAAAGAAGTTCTTAGTATAAAATAAAGTGTTCGTAACTTTGTGAATACAGACCACATAACCTCGCCAGACAAGTAAATTTTCCATTAAAACCGCGCGTTAATTAAAACCCAAAGCCTCTAAATCTTTAAGTAAAGTGGCTTAAACCGTATATTTTTAAACGAAACGATCTTTTCAAGTGGATACTTCAAATTTTATTGGATTAGGTACGTACCTACGCATAATGAGATTAGAATCTCATTTCAAAAGCCTTTTCACTATCGATAACAAAGGATAAGTTTGAATGGGAGCGTGCTGTTGATCGATTAGAGGAGGCTGGGGTATCGAAAGGCTTCGATTTGGGTGGCCTTGCGGTTCTGGGGGTCGTTCCGACCCCGCACTCGGGTTGCCGCCGGCGCAACCCAATTAGACACCTCTATAGTTTCTCCGACTCTATCGTACGTGACACGCTTGCTTATCTTGTCAGGAAAAATTACATCGAGCCGAACAATCCTAAAATAACGAGGCGAAATAAACTGTCCGACGGTACAGCTAGTTAATTGGACCAAGATGATAAACACGTTCACAATATATATATTTTTCCTTTTTCGTAATTTATTGACTCTAGATTAATTACAATTTTCAATCAATATGAGAATAATCATATTCCATAACTGAATAAATCTTCGTAGGTACTAATACATTGCTAGACTTGTACAAATGAGGTACTTTCTATTCCGGAGGTGCCATCTGGCTTCAGCTACGAATAGACCGGCCCATTATTTCCCAAGGGTCACTGAGCAGTAGTATTCATCTGTATTGATACTGCCTATCGCCAATTCAGCTTATTCTGCTGAATTTGATCATCTGGAGTAGAAATTGTGATTGAATACATTTTAATGAGCTGATATACAAACTACTACGTCGTTTTCGCGGCTACGCCGTAGCACGCTACGACAGCTACGCTTTCTTAACTGATGAGTAAGTCAAGCATTTCAGTTTACATTAATTTGTACATTACGTTTGTTTGCGTGCTGACTATAAATTAAGTATTCTACACCTTAAAAAGTTATAAAGCGAATCGCTTTTAAATGATGAGTCAGAGAAAATGACGCAAAGACGTAGAAACACATTGAGCGACCGAAACTTTGACTGTCAATGAAAATAACTATGCTTTTTTATACCAAAAAAATAGCTTATAAGAAGGTATAAGTTCGACTATATTCAAAATAATTGGAAATTTAATAATGGCATGTAGAAACTGGTGACACACACTCGTTAACCCTAGGAATATAAAAATTTACGATGTTCTCGAAGAAAATTCTTTATATTATGGCTGTAATAAAATTACAACAGTTCATAGTTCGTACTTTTTTATTTATTCATCCTTAACTTGTGCCAAGTAATACTAGAACGGTCCATTTATCTCGGGGGCCCTGCGAAACGTATGAAATTAATTATGTTATTTGTCATTTCAGAACAACAATAACAACGTGACATTTCGTGAACTCACTGTGGTAGCTATAAGTTACTTTTCCTCGAAATGGTTTTTATATTTAGATCTACAACGAAGTAAAGAATTAATCAAAAATGTCTCCGAATCTAATTTCCAATAATACAATATTATTATGTGAAACTCACAAATCAAAATGTATTCAAATATCGGGAATATAATCAAATGAACGGAGGCAGTATGACAGCAAAATTTCAAGGAAATCAAATATTATGTCGAGCTCGTATTAAAAGGGGTCTTAGAATAACCTCGTATGTAGGTATCGTAAACGAATGTTTTATAACACACTAAAACTATTCTCGAACGTAAACTGAAACGTTAAAGAATTATTATGGATTTAAAACAAACTTCATGACGATTAAATTACAGAATAATACCAAGAATTTTGCTGTATACAATCATATGCGAACACCTTCCGAGGATCTCGATTGGAGGTTGGATCAAGGCCCTAATTCCTACTCCTCGATACGGCACGCATTGTGAGGAGGCCTTGGAGCCCTTACCGGTAACTTTAACCCCGTTTTCGATTCCGGTGAACTACTACTTTTTTATGTTTTTTGAAAAATAACCAGTATTTAAAACTATGAATAAACGATTTTAACATTCACATCTATGTTATGAAAAATGATTGTAAAAATAACAATTTACAAAAGCTTTGTGTCCTTTCAACTTTAATTATTCACGCAACCGATTATAAGCATTGTAACCAAAATAAACGAAAAAGATCATAATTATGATAAACAAACACTTGAAGTGGAAGTAAAGAGTAAAAAAAAAACAATAAATAAAAAGTTACAATAGGCTGTCACTTTGACGTGCCAGTATTTGATGGAGTTCTGAAAACATACTATAGTAAAAGCACGTTTGGCAAGCACTATAAAGGCGTTAACGGAATCGAGAAAAAAAACTACCTTCACGACGCCTCTAATCGAATAATCTATCAGTCATATTTGAAATGATGGAAAATCATCCTGCAAAGTATTCCTACAACAATAGTTTAACATATCTACGACCTGAGATGATTTATTTTCCAGATAGAACACATAACATCACCCCTGTAACTCTGAAATGGTAGGTAGAGGTGTACTTATAGTACATAAATACTGGCTGGATGGTTATAGGCACAGGCAACCGGATGCAAACCTAGACTCTGGGCTGACATTGAGAAATATCTGACGGAAAAAGAACAATAGTACCTTGGTACTGAACTTGAACCCAAGTTAATCATGCTCGCCAGTAGCACTTGCAACGACGACAAACAACGAGACGGTCTAGGATAATGAGTGCGGAAGAAAATGTATAATGCCCTAAACTTACAGTATAGTCAAGATATACTTATTCTTTCACATTGACATGCGTTCTCACAAAACTAATCCAGTTCAATTCATTGTTCTTGGCGACAACTATCAACTGATGGTCATACTTGAATGCTCTGCACGTTCTTTCTGCAAAACCTTAGATCAATGTCTACGAAATAAGTTATTCAAGTGTCATATATCACGGGCGTGTTGGCAGAGGTCATGCTCGCTCGCGTCAGCATATCTATAGCGCGTCACTTGATGCTGAGCTTAGCTGACAGGTGACACCTTGTCGCCTACTCAGATGTGGGCTGTAATTAATTTATTACAGTTTACCTAACCAACACATGGAGATACATGCTGTTCACCAGTAGGCATTCTCTAAATGCTTTGTTTGGTATTGGAATTGATTTCGTTTGATTTACTGAAATAAAACCGAATACCATATTGATACCGTATGATTTGTTCTGATAACATGGTTTTAATACATTGGTCTAAGTCGATAAATCATCATTATCTGCCTAGCCTTTTTTCCCAATTATGTTGGAGTCGGCTTCCAGTCTGACTCGATGCATTAATACCAGGATTTTACGAGTGCCTATCTTACCTCAACAACCCAGTTATTACTGTATAGGTACTATGATACCCCTTGGTTGTCTGACTTTTTGACCACTGACTACGTGTTACGACTGCCAGAGATCTAAAAATGAGCGCCGGGACCAACGGTGTAATGTGTCAAAGTTATTAAATACTGCTTAAAAGTTGAGAACAGGAAAATTCCGAAATAAATCAAGTGAAATGGGCAGTATTTTTGCAGAAATATCGTACAGGAAACACCTTTTGATGTTTCCGTTAAAATCAATTACTAACAAGCATTAATTTGAACAAGAAGACAAGTAACTTTGTGACCTAAATAACTGAACCATTCCCGTTGTCATTTAATAAACAAACAGTACGAGAAAGTTAAAAATTAATTATTAAAACTTCGTGTCACTTTACTTCTCTTTGTTCAACTGGTTTCATTTACATACCTACTTTAATTAAAACTGTTCTCTAAGAAAATAAATGTTTTAAAAGAAAACGTAAAACTGACAGCTTCTGCGACCGAAGTCTTTCTAATAACACTCCTCTACAAACCTACTTTTGATTTAATTTGAGTTCCTACTATATAATTAATTATATATATTGATTTATATAGTATAATAATTTTCTTTCTTTATCGGTTAATGCGGTTAATGCCTAACCTGGTGTCAGAGATTTTATACCGCCTATGGGCCTCTGAAATGTCTTTACATGCCGTCAAGAAACATCTCTCATGCTTGTGTCCTCACTATGTTCTCCTTGACCGGTATTGTTTTGAAATAATAGGAAAATGTAAAATAAAAATACTATTATACACTTCAGTGCCGGTTATGATTGTAATGGCAATAATTTCAAGTGTACGGTGTTTCAGGGGTAACTCTCATAGAGCTCCAAGATCTGCGAACATAGTAGGCCCCTATTATTCGTGCTAACCGTGTTTTTTATGTTCTGTGGTGCTAACGCTTCTCAAATGTAGCACCTTCTTGATGAAAGCAATCTCCATGCTCATCATAAAGCTGAAATATAATTAAAGAAAAGCAATTTTAATGACATGTTGTAGATATCTCATTTTTGTCATAGCAGTGTAATAACAATTTATTTTGTCGCGAAAGTCACCGGATTTCTTGTTATTAAGAAAGTTGGTTGTGACGTAAGTAAAATCTTTTCAGTAATTTAGCGTAAATTAGTTATTAAAATGTATTTTTGAGTTAAAAATCTCACAATTGTATCCTTCTGTCCTAGTCCCAAATGTAAAATGCGCAATTAATTTATACGATAACTTTGTGATTGAATATGAGTTCGGAGCGAAACCAAAAGCAGTGTAAACAACTGCTGTAGTTAATCTGGTTTGTAGGCGGCGATCAAATAATTGGCGCGCCCGGGGCAGTTTCCTCACTACACCACCGCGGCGTCACCGGCGCACGCTCGGTACCCTCGTATTATCATAATTACACCACCACTCACAACGCAACAGACGACTCACTAAGCCGACTCACATAACCACATGATGACCAATACCGCATAATATTATCAAGTCACCACTGTCCAAACAATCAAAACTAATGTTCTATTAGCCGTGCCGATATCAGCACAGCTTGCAGTTCACAACGAGCTATTCGAATATCTGCTAACGTGCTTGGTACTCGCTAGATACGATAATACATACTAAAGTAGCCTAACTATCCTATTGTGCTGGATTTGATGCTGTGTTTGTATCTAACCATAGTGCTTAGTATCTATCTGAATATACAGAGCTTAATAACTTGAAACAATCTAACTTAAATGAAAATACATGCCAACCGAACGAACAAAACATGTATTGTAATATCAAATGTAGTTAACCGAACAATGTTGAACAGGACCAATATTAAATGCACGGCTTTATAGCAATATATTACCGTTGTGATTTGTAACAGGCGTCATTGCCGGTTTTACGATAATATTTGCAAATTATCCGTGTAACAGTGATTTTGCGGTCCACGTGGCCCGTCCGAGCCTATAATAAAATATTTATTATCTGCCGCCGCACCAAATTGATAGTGCCTGTTACACACTAAAGTGAGCTGCGGTGCTGCCAAATGCGTAACTAATTTGAATATGAGACTCCTTATACCTAATAAGACGATCATTCTAGTAATATGGAAACGTAATTAGTACCTAGACGTATGTAAACCACAGCCACTATGTTTAGTGCCGCTTTCATGTGGTTCAAACACTAATTTATAGTTGACGTTTACTGTGAGTTGTTATTGAATTCGACAAATGTTAAGTACATTGGATTTTGTTTCAAATTACAGACCTACTTTTTCAAATCCGGGCTTTTGTCGAACGACTGCTATAAATTAGCAGCGAAACCGATGTTTACTGGCTCGAACAAAGCGACTACAACCGGCTCCTATAATTTCCCGTCTATATGTAAAATTAGTCACTTTTATAGGTCATAAAATAGAATTATACCTACACTGCATCATAAAACCTATGTTTTACATAATTTGTTTAGTCGTTTAGTGTCACGAATTCGCGATAGGAGTTCGTAATGTTAGAATTTTGTTGTATAAAACCTCGGAAAGCGAAGTGTCCGGTGAAATATGAACGGGTAATTTATTTATAGTATCTGAATGGTAACGGTTGTGTGCTAATGAGTAAGCACTTGACTAATGACCGAGAAGTGGTGCGCCGCAGACGGTCAGTTCATTAATTACATTCAAGTTAAATGACTAAAGTACAGGACACTCCGAGTGCCCTCAACTAGCCTGCTTCAAGATTGTTGATTTGTTGTTGATTGTTGCTTCAACTATGACGCTCTAATATATATGTATGATAGCTATATTATGTAATAAGGCACACAAGTTTCCGATACGAAAACTTCGATTATAAGAAATGGATGCCACTAGGCGAAGAAAGACGCATTAACTTTATATCATAGAAAACATTTCAGCAGTAATATCGATCGGTGAGTAGTACCCAACATGGAAGTATTTAACATGAAGTTGAGCGACATGATCTGTCAGTGAACACAACGCTGTTTGAAAACAACGTTTTGCTTTTCTCCGAAATGGTTCTCGAGTTTAATTTTTCGAGATTATATCGTGTAGCAGTAGCTACAATAACATCGTGTAGATCTGTGTGAAATGAGATTGTTTATTCATTAGCGTTATATAAGTAATTTTCATAGCTCAATATTAGTTTTGGACCTAAACCACACATGAGACGTTAATTAAAATGTCATTCAAATAAAGACTACGTACAAGGTGTAAACAGACCCCGTTTAACCAAGCATTCTGCACATCAAACATAAGTATCGCTAAAAAAATTACGGCTAACATCTTTTTTCTTGCGGGTTTAAATCACAGTTTACGGTAAGACTCAATGTAACGCACTGAAAACATTATGCTGATGGATGGATTCTATAGTACAGGGGTCATGGAGGTATTTTACAACAAAAGTTTGTATGTATTTAAAAAATAACTTGATATAATGTTTGAACTTTACCCTCCAATATCTTCGTTACTAGAGGGTTTACAGGTATAGTCCGTAACAACAAAACTTATCGCGATGTTGGGGGAACAAGTACCTTTCGGCTCTGTTAAGGGTTTTTTACAACCATAGAAGTACTACTTATTTATTTTTTCGCGCCAAGACAACTTTGAAACATTTACGAATGTACGCAAAAGTTAAAATATGTAGTTCAAAACCACTAAGTCTCTTAATTGTAAAAATGATTAAATAAAGCTTACGGTTTCAACTTAAACTGTATGTAACTTATCGAGGTGATTAAATTCATATAGTTTCAGCTGTTGAAAGACACATTACAGTATCAGTGATTGCTGAAAAGTATTGCGACAGGTTTGTCAAATAATTTGATTCCAACATGAAGTCATTCCGACACGCTGTATATGGTAATATCGAGTGAAGTAGATGTACGTGTACGGCACTCATCACTTAACATCACGTGGACGTGCGGCTGCAAAAGTAAACCACATTACAGGCGCGCTCGCTCCACATCGTACGTTACCAATAACGTTTATGTGCTTGCTCTACACCGCCCGCCGTATGACTGCTCGGCATACGTATTGACTCATACGACACGCCACAACACGACCACCCGAATATTTAGTCATATAAACCCCATATTCATACACACACAGTCACACACCGACTGCCAACTTTTCAGTCTCAATTTATATTCTATGATGAATCTTACATCAAGTCGGCGACAGATAGAAAACAATTCCGTAATACCAATTTTATCGAACCTTTAAAATAGAACTATAAAACAATTGACACGAATGACCGAACTTTATGAAGAACATTAAAGAATTTATGGCGCTTTCAAAAATTTAACCATGATTATGTCACCGAACAAAACAGGTAAAAGTGATGTGCTCGATCAGTTACAACGACCAATAAAGTATATTCGGACGGTTCTAGAATGAAACGTTACTTTATGGAGCAATAAACAGGAGCACTCGTTTAGGGTATTATACCGCAGACCCGAAACATAAATACGTGTACTTGTAATATTTTCTACTTGTTACGCTCGTCCCTACACCAAAAATGCTTTTAAGAGCAGTAAACACAAATAAACCCCTCACATACAATACCTACATCAACAAACCCTTTTGTTCTTAGAATAGCTGAGCTCTCACGACACACTCATACATTCAAGCACCAACCTTAAAAAATACCTCTCAAAGTGTATACGTATATTGTGTACATACAAAGTATAAACAATTAACAATTTTCTCGCGACGTGTTAAAAGGGGCGGTAAAGGTAAAAGATGAACATCGTCGTCAGTAATTACCAGAGCCCGCACATAGGCTTCCAAACAAACTTTGCTCGAAATTTGTTCTAACAAGATTTCCTCTCCTAATGACTCTCATAACAAATAAAACTTGATTATCAATTGGCCTACTTAGACAGAATTCCCGAAGAACTTTATCAAACTATGACGAAGGCAACAGTCTCCGGGAAACGCAAATTAAATTGCTCGCTTTGCACACTAATTTGTGAATAACTATATTTTAGTGACAAAGTGAATTGTTTTCATATTTTAGTGCGCTCTCCTCTTGTGAGAATCGTCGTCTTATTGTCGCGGGTATCTTGTCAACCTTTTCGTAGTTTATGCAACAAACGCTTAACAACAGATAGCGGTGCTTTTCAGAAGTTTCAGCTGTTTCATTCATGGCATAGATTCATGGTGAAGTTAGTATTATCATGAATAGTTTACAAACTCATAAACTGCACGAAGGAAACATGGCAATACACTGGAGAATATTATTTATGACCTATTTATACGTAATACACCCTTACCTCCTTATGTTAATGCGTCGGTATACGATTGCTTGGATGGAACATAATTTTCGTTTTCTCATTGTTTTACTTAATGAGAATCTCGGTAACTGGCAAAAGAGATACGTAATGGTAGTTGCTAACAAGCTGGTTGCCACTCTTGTTGCGACGGTTAAATGGTAATTTCAACATGCTTTATATTTGAAAATATAATAAACTAGAATGTTCCACAGTGGCGTGACAAATAGGAAATAAACATAATCACGTATATTAATTTTAACGAAATTTTCCTCGTCAACAATCTTTATTAATCCATGTTTATTAAAGTCACATTTCTAATAATCAGATTACACTAAATAAAAATCTGTCAAGGTACTAAGATCAAAGCAATCAAAGGAACATAAAATGATTTGCCATAAACCATTTTAATAAAACACACCCGCTGCGGATCGTTAAATAAAGCTATATTTTTTCGTAAAAATGATCAAGCTGTGACAAAATTAAGGAAGAACAACAGGAAAACCGCTGAGTAAATAGAAATGACTAAATTTTGTCAAAACAAAATGGTTGCCGCTTCAAGTGAATGAGCTCGTCACAAAAACAAGGGTTCATGTTTTAAACCAGCGCCGCTCCCCCTCATGGGATAATGTGTACGGATGCAATAATCATAACACTTCAAGGGACTCAGTTCTGCTATGGATTTAATAGCCCAAGGTCCTGAAGCAGAGAAAACGGTATTTTTAATAAGGAGCTTCACACAGCGGTTGCGTTGTGCTGCGGCGCGGTGGTGACACCGTACTTTGTTTGTTTGCTATGTATTTTATATTGTGAAGCTTATGAAAACCGCTGAGTAAATAGAAATGACAAAATTTTGTCAAAACAAAATGGTTGCCGCTTCAAGTGAATGAGCTCGTCACAAAAACAAGGGTTCATGTTTTAAACCAGCGCCGCTCCCCCTCATGGGATAATGTGTACGGATGCAATAATCATAACACTTCAAGGGACTCAGTTCTGCTATGGATTTAATAGCCCAAGGTCCTGAAGCAGAGAAAACGGTATTTTAAATAAGGAGCTTCACACAGCGGTTGCGTTGTGCTGCGGCGCGGTGGTGACACCGTACTTTGTTTGTTTGCTATGTTGTGAAGCTTATGAATTAAAATTGCCACGTTTCAGATTCGTTGTCAATATGATAATTGTGTAGCTAAATAGTCCATTTTTCTGTATCTGAACACTTTTTCGTTGAGCCTAAGATAGTGATATGGTAGAAGGTGCATACCTAAATTGCATTGAATTGGCAGTGCACGGTGTTCGCGGAACATGTAATTTTGCCTTTCGTGTGTAGAGTCCTGAGGCTTTATAAACGCTACCCATGTTTCGGATGTTGAACAATTCCAGTAAGGAAGTGATTGTTACTATGAAATTAAATCAGGAAGAAACAAAAGTGAAGTGACAATGTCCGCTGAAACCAATTTGCTAAAGCATTGTGTTAATGTGCAATAACAGTGGTAGTGGAAGTGAGCTGAACAGCTCAGTGCGCTGATCACCAAATCACATTTCATTTTGGTCCCTCTGTAATATCTAGTTATGATTCTATGCTCTTCCTCTGTGATTTCTGCAGAAGGCGGTGACGCGCACGGGTTTTCTGCATGACGCGTGTTTGCCCCGACGTGTTTCAGTTACGCGAAACGTTGAGATTTTAAGCTCAATGGAACAAGTTTGCGTCAGACATTGTTTGTACATTATATGTGTAGTTGCTATGCAGATTCTGCTCGTTGTGATTAGCATCACACTCACTATCTTACCGACAAACGATGAACTTTGATACTTAGAAGGTGCGTTTATTTTAAGTACGAGTATACATAATCATGTTTAGTATGTATATAACCAGTGTTTCTCATTCTAAGTGAATTATTGTATTCTGTTTTTGAGAATTAAATGTCGGTGTATGTTGTTATGTGCAGTAACGAGCAAAATATGTGTACAGTTGTACACTTACCAATTCAAAATATCAAAAGCTATTTTCTTGTAAAATAACAGTTGCAAACTGTTATTTTACAAGAAAATAGCTTTGAAATAAGAACTATTTCCTAAATCGATGGCTTTCATAATGCTTTGTCTATGGAATCGTAAAACGTTAATCAACACAGTATTAGAAAATCACTTTTAAAAGATGCTTTGTGTGCACATATTGGTGTTCGTAACTGTACACAGATTTTTCATCCACGTCCTCGTGATAAAACATATACTAATGTGATTACCTGATGTTGGTATCTATTCCAATACAATGTAAGAAAAGCACTTCATACTTAAAAATTATTTATTGGAACAATGTATTGACGAAAGACATCTAAAATACGACTAGTAAACACGACCAATAAAAGGCGACCATTTCATTCAACTCGGGACTTGCTGACTTTCCAAACGCTTTATCAAGGTCAAATGTTAATGTAACTTTATAAATCATAGATTGTCGCATTACTTAACCTTGGTCGTGCGTCCAATTCCAATTGTTTTTAACGAAATTTATTAAAGAACGGGTGTCAAGTGGCTCCTTTTAGCTGCTGGATGGAAAATTACATTTTATGTAAAGGAAAATGCAAAGGAAATTACTACGGAGCTTATATGAAAGAAGATTAAAGAACAGTTCCATTACCGCGAGAATAAACTGACATCTTTCACATTCACTTGGAGTAACGAGGTTACGCGAGGGTTAAATTCAGGAATCAATTAGCGCGCGACGCAAGCGACGCTGCATGCCGCCCATAATTCATAAGACGACCTAGAGAGCTCTCTCTTGTTATGTACTTAAGACTTCCTACATGCACGTACTCTGTGAATGTCACTTTACGGAATATAACGCTGTGGTTTTGACCCGACTGCGCCAGAAGGAGGGTTTTGTTTTTAAGCATATTTTCATTAATCAGCCTTTTGTCAATAAGTACTTTGTAAAACAAACCCTTAATTAAATCCGAAGCAACAAAAGGCTAGCTGACCGAGTGGTCAGCTCCATGCTCCATGAGAGGTCCCGATGAGTACCTACCCATCCCATACCTATGTATATGCTTACATTATTCAAAGCAATTAGAACCCGTCCCTTTTTAGTGGCCCATTAACAAAACCGCGGTTCACGGAAATTTTCATAATTCTATTGTTCACCAAAAATCTCCACGAATAATTTCTGAGAACAATGAATTATGCAGTTTAATGTTTGTGTAAAAGTAGGCGCGTCAACAAAATTGTATAATAAATTATATTACCTACAATGGCATAGGTTTTTTTTTTTTTTTTTTTTTCATTATGAAGTACTCGTTAATAAACGGTTACTCATACAATTACAATCTAGACCTTGAGGCTAATAAGTAATTTAAATTTAACTTAATTTGCTAAAGCTTAAAAAATTAAGAATGTGTCCATTGGCACTTTTCTTATAGTCTCTATTAAGTTGAAAGACACTTTTTTCTCGTGTTCTTTAAGCGTAGCGAAGCACTCACTGCACTGCACTGCATTACACTAACTTTACTAAACTAACTCAAATGGTTTAGTTCTTTTTAATCTCCTCACTATGTCCGTGGTGTCAAGTAGCTGGATAGCCTCGACGTTCACATGATGAAGAAGCCTCTGCTCGTGTGCTTCGGCGTGTTTTTTTATAACTTCAGTTACAAGATCCACTCCAAGGTCTCGGTGGATGTCATCATTTCTAACGTACCAGGGAGCATTTACTATAGCCCGAAGTACCTAACAATGGCATAGGTGAGGAACATAAATTCCGGGCGAAACCATCCTCTTCCAAATTATAAGTTTATATTGCGGTCTACGCACTTGCTACGAAAAAGCGTAGCACTCGTAGCAGAATTTAATGGCTCTAGTTCAACTTTACGGACAATTTATAAAGCTTCCTTTAAATGAGGACATCGGATATCACATTTTTTTGAGAAAAACCAACAGAACTCTTACGAAGTCATGAAATGTGATCATAAATTTTTAGGGAACCTCGAGCCTAGCGAAACGAAGTAGCAAAAATTCTTATCTTTATGGACACAATTTTAAGGTATTCGGATACCAGCCGCGGTTGTATTATGAGTGAGTAAAACATCGGAAGCGCTACGTATATAAATACTGATACGAATACTAACAAAGCCTAGGATTTTATTCATGCTCTTTTGTTGACAATTCTTATGAACATTGATTTATGGACTGTATTTTTCAAAATAACCATAGGACCATATCCTATGGTTATTTGTTCCATATGTCATTTTGCTCAGCCTTACAGTAAGTTAGCTGCAGTCGAGCAACTTTCAAATGAAAATATGAGTTAATAGGTTATTGAAGCGTGTCTTACAGGAGTGGGGTGACTTGGAAAAGTTACCCCATTATTTACGTACACCAATGCGAATGTGAATAAACAGCAGAGGCACGCGTGACTTGAATGAATAGCTACATAATATTCACAAGGACGAGATACTGTGAAACTTTTACGTTCCAAAAATATTTATATTTTATTCAATACGATACCTCCTCGTAACATGCTTTGTTTGACCTAAAAACAGGAAAATTTTTAACAAAAATTGTCACTTTTAGTAGAAGTTATGAACTTTTACATGTGTGCTTACACACAATCATATTTTGTAAAGTTATCGTCAAATAAAAGTAAAATTAGATTCTTTTATATATTTCTTTCACGTTTAACATATTTTTATACATGACCTTTATGAAGGGCAGCGCTGAAAATAGGTACCTACTTTTACCCAGCGTATTAGACGCAAACGAACGTTAGGATTATTTCTGTCCCACAATTGTAGTTTCGTAGAAAGTTCTAAATCAATAAACATTTAATTGAATATCGGCAATATACGTACACTTAATTCTGTACAAGCAATGTATGTGTAACTATTCAAACAGGATAATGTTTACAAGAGATTGATGAATAACGTACAACGTTGACGTTATAATTTCTCTCACATTAGATATGCCTTTTTTTTTTGGTGGGTGAAAAATCATCGAATAACCCCCTTCGCTCTTGGGCAGAGCGAAGGGGAGTGTCAGACTTCTACTGACTAAAAACCAAACCCATGTTCCTTCTTCGCCCTTGTGTTGGAGCCGCGTTATCCTTTCGATAATCCACAGCCTCGACGGGAATCCACAGCCCCGACGGGACATTAGATATGCCTGATGCTGTATTTCATGAGATATAATTGTCGACAAGGCCTTGTTTCACGCAATATCGATTTTTTATACCATTTATGTTTATATTCTCTCAGTATAAAAAGCTAGAGGTCCTGTTGATGGAAATGGACGTCAGACATTAACTAACGAATATATTTTATTATTGTGTCACTAACACTAATTAATTTTGATTCGTTTTCTACTATACCGTACAAAGCAATGCAGCAAGGGCGGTATTACAAACGGAACATTTTAGAGAGAGATAAAATATCGTTAATTTTTTTTTAATTGTGGGAAATAATTACTCCTCCCGCTCTGGACGGAGCGGAAGGGAGTTTCAGACTTCTACTGACTAAAAACCACCCATGTTCCTTCTTAGCCCTTTATGTACGGGGCCGCGGTATCTCTTTCGAACAACCCACAGCCCCAAACATAGTCGAATTGGGGTAATACCTAAACTATGGTGTGTGGTCACTGTCTCCATTTAGATAACTTTGAACATCATCTCCATTATATGCTACGCCATAATATTTGATGATAGAAAATATCCCATATCCAGTAGTTGAACTTCAGTGCACTTTCAAAAACTTAAGAAATTATATTTATTTATTTATTTAAACTTTATGTACAATAGTGATACATAGACTTAATGCCACAAGGCATTCTCTACCAGTCAACCTTAGGGTCAAACAAGACAACATTGTGGTAGGGTACAAAAAAACAATATCAACTTTAATCAAAAACTTAAAAAAAAAAAGTATAGGTATACTTATATTAATACTAATACACATATAAAAAATAAAATAAACTAATAAATATTTAAACAAATAATAAACTAAATAACGAAAAACTTGACGAATTATAACTCGACTTTTAATTATTGAAAGCTATTTGGTCTGATTTAAATAGTGGCTAGTGGCTACGTACTTTCCTTTTAAAAGTGAATTTGCTTTCAGCTTTTTTAATACCAAGGGGTAGCGCGTTCCAGAGTTTTATAGATGAGATAGCGTAAGAATTTGACAAAAAACCGGTGCGGTGTGAAGGAATTTGGAGAATGAGAGTTTTGGAAGCTCGAAGACTACGACTATGACAACTGCCCAACACCTTGAAATAAGTTTTTAAATAATCGGGAGCACGTGGATCGTTCATAATCCAGAAGAGCATGCAGAGAGATCTGAGGGACCTCCTGAGTCGGATAGGCAGCCATTTAAGCTGAGAACGGAAGGATGAAATATGATCGTATTTACGAAGGCCAAAAACAAAACGAATACAATTATTGAGAAGTCGATCCAATTTATTTAGAAGTTCTTGGGATATATCAGAATAACAAACATCAGCATAGTCAATAATGGGAAGCACAAGGGACTGAAACAAAGTGAGTTTCGTGCTAGATGGGAGAAAATGCTTGAATCTATAGAGAGACCGCAGTGAGAACGTGACTTTCTGACTTACCTGAGCGACGTGTTTTTCCCAACTCAAACTGCTGTCAATGTAAATACAAAAAAAAAAAATACAAAATAGTTTATTGTGCGAAAAGACCTAAGTCCTTTACGTGGGGTGACAGAGAAATGACGGAGTTCCCGTACATCAGTGGCACAAGTTGGCTAGTGCTCACATTCCTCAAATAGTACGAGCTACCAATGAGGATGGCCTGGCATTTTTCAACGTTAACAGAGACCCCAAATTTGCCAGACCATTCTTCGATAGTGCGAAGATCAGCATTGAGTACTGAAATGCAATTGTCCAGGTTGGCAATGTCTGATTGAGCGTACAGTTGCAAGTCATCAGCGTACAGATGGTAAGAGCATTTGAGAATAGCAGTAAGAGAGTTTATAAATAAAGAAAATAAGAGAGGAGAGAGTATACCGCCTTGTGGTACACCAGTTACCAGGTCGCACCAGTCAAGATAAGATGAAAACCAATCCCGTGACAACGATGAGACCCCAATTTGCGACAGTATGGCCAGAAGAATGTTGTGATCAACAGTATTAAAAGCATTGGAGAAGTCTATTAAAACCAAGACCGTTAACCTCGAATTCTCCAGACCATCCCTAATGTCTTCAGTGACTTTAAGCAGAGCTGTGGCTGTGCTGTGACGTCGAAACCCGGATTGGAAAGTGGACAACAGGTTATTTCTAAAAACGTAGGAGGATATTTGATTATGGGCAACTGCTTCTAGGATTTTGGAAAGGAAAGGGAGAATAGAGATAGGCCTGAAGTGATTGACTAAACTAGGACTGGAGATTTTCGGAAGAGGAATAATGAAAGCCTTACGCCAAATTGCAGGAAATACACCAGTCTGTAGCGATGAATTGACGATATGGGTAATAATTGGAATCAAGTTCTCAATCATAAACGATAACATGGTACGACTAACACCATCACAACCCACCGCTTTAGACTTAATCGAATTGAAATATTTAAGAACCTCAGCGTTAGTCACGGGGGAGAATGAAAAAGAGTCAGGAGGAAATATTGGCTTGGAAGTAATATCAAGGATAGTTGTATTCCTAACGTCAACTGCAAGCTTAGAAGATGTAGAAAAGTGTTTATGAGGATCATCTAAAGGCAGATTAGGAGATACAACACTATACCAAGCTATACCAAGTGATTTGAGAAACTTTCTAGTTTGGTTTGTAAGTACTTTATTTAGAGAAGAATACAATTCTGATTATCAGTTTGTTTGGTTTATCCCCAATATTTTCAGCATTTTCATTGCTTATAATCACAAGACGCTTTGTCATAGAATAAGCTATAGAGCGTATTTACGAATTTCTCTGGCTTACGGATTAATTAACATAATTTTAATATGTATCTACCGTAAGACCAGATTTGTTTCCGATTTACGTACATTACCATAATCACGTATAAAATAACTGAGATCATCCCTCACTGTTTCAAATTAATCTTTTTTGGCATCGATATTTAAAACGTAAACATACATTTTGAGGTTGGTTCTAGGGTGATTCAGTATAAAAGAGTGGTGTATTGAAGCTGTTGATTTGATCTATTTAGGTGTAGGTAGGTAACATGTGTCTCCGGGCGCGCGGCGCGGCGGCGGCGGCGGTGGGCCACGGTGAGCATTATCGTCCCTGACGCATTCATTATTCAGCAGCGAATGGCGATCGGAACCAACGCGCCGACCTGTTCGCATATTCCATTCATTCGCTCCTTTTGCCAATTCACTCTTTAACACCTTCTTACGGTTCGATTCACGACCTGAATAAAATAACGAACCGAAACCTCATGAGAGAAGATTGAATGCTCAACACGACGAGCTCGTAATACTAATAGCGACTTCAAAAGTGGACACGGATTTTGTAATAATTAAGTTAACAATGAAACTGGCAGTCGAGTTCCAGCTTCATTTTAAGAGCCTTTTAATTTTCTTCTGTTCCCAAATTAATTACTACCGCATTTCGTTCCGAGTGCTATTAGTCTACAATCTACATAGATAGCTACATACTCCTACAAACGATGGGGCACTTAATGTCTTGCGTGTTCTGCTGTAGGTTCGTTACAGGAACTGATGGAGGCTACTGAAGGCGCCGTACTCGTGACTCAGCTCTAGGTCGACATAATTTAGATTGCCATCGACACGCTAAGAAGAAGACTACTTGTACTCTAACAGAATGTAGCAATAGGAAATCTTAATCAAAAGTCAATCACAATCGTTCCTCTTAGTGTAGCCTCTTAGACCTGAAGTACCTTAGTGAAATGCCTTAGTGGTGTGTAAGTGTTCTTATAGAAGAAAGGGGCCGAGTTGAGGTCAATATTTCCATAATAATTATAATGGGCAGGCTCTACGGTGACCGCAGTTTGACATTATTAGAGTCCACTGATAGGTACTTGCCCTACTTCATCTGATTTAATTAAACAATCGTCCATTCGGTACAATCCTAAATGCAAGCTGATCAAAACTCTTTTGTTTTCTGAAGTTACAATATTTTGAAACAAGTGAGTTTTATTGCAAAAATGGATGTCATTTAATACGTGTTCTCTCCGTCACTGCGATCATTTTTTTGTTCTAGACCATAACTGGGAAACCCTACTTACAAAGATATTGGAGTCAAAGTTCCAAATTTACAAAAAAATAAACAACTGTTAGTTATAGCTTATAGCTTTACTTAAATTACCTCCATGGCCCATTTACTATTCACAGCATCCACTAGTAAAATGTTTTAAGAGTGCTACATTGATTTTTACCGTAAAATGTGATCTTACACCCAAAAAAAAAGTCGTTTCCCAACAATAATAATTGCGTGTACTTATGTGTACTAAAGCTTGGTTGATGGCTTTGTGGAGGGTTCGTTTACACCCTGTATGCCAAGCTAAATACACGGCCCTATTTGCTAGCTACTTATACCAAACATGTAATTGAATGGCATGAAGTAAAAGTAAAATTCCTAATTTGTTACACCACACGATAGGGTCATAGCACTTTAAGAAAAGGTCGACACCGCAGCATACGAACTTGTCGGAAGGTCGGGAAACGAATTTTTAAAGTACCCTGTGGTCGCGTGAGACGTGACGCGAATCACGGCCTGCCCTCGGCCTGCTATCTATTTGTTCGGCCAAATTTTCTGAAGATACGTACCTAAACTCGTAATTTTCACACAAAATTGAACCTCGGGCGTCATCGCACGATTTATTTTGTGGACATGCTCGGGGTCTCGTCTGAAGATAAGAACGTCTTCAAACAGATACTGTTCAGTAACACGACTGATGAAAACTTGCCGCTCCCCAGGGCGACCTCTCCTTTATTTCTCCAAGTTGTAAAAAGTAATGAGGTATTTTATGTCTATGGGTGGTGCGTTCTATTGTTCGAAGTTTTCCAACCGAAACAGGATTCTCAAATAGATTTTTGGTCCAAATGTCTTAAAGGTTTATTGTGTTTCTTACAAATACCGATTCCTAAACATGTACAAATGCCTTAGATCTCGATTTTCTGGAGAAATTGCTAGACTTTTAGTAGCTTTAAAGACCATTTATCTATCAATAACATGAGCGTACAGACGGTACAGTTGGCAATTTGTCTTTTTTTGCTGCTCGCACAGGGTGAGTCATCGTGCGATAGTAGTAACTTACTACACATGAATCTCAATACTTTTCTACACTACGCTTAATTCTGTGTCATCATTTCAGCTGAAAGCTCGGTGAAATACTGATATTATTGTGCCTATTAGTATTACTTTTAGTATTCTAATAGGTACACAAAAACGTATATTAAAAAAAAACCACTGATCTAAATTATTTCCCCAGAAAAGGTTGAACAGTTAATTTTAGAAACCAAACATAACACGATTAATCTGAACGACACGTACAAAGAGGTAACGTCTAAAAAGGTCGGCTGAGGCATGGCGGACACCGGCCGTGTAATCCGCGGCTACAGTGTCCGCTGTGTCCGACACTCACACTACCATCGAGACACTTATTGCCCAAGACATACGACACACGCATAAATTTTCACGGAAATCTGAACCGGTGACGTTTCTCTACAACGATTTTTTTAGACTAACGAGTGTGTTATTGAAACAAGCCCCTTTCCCTTACATATTATAGTGGTCATTCGTTTTTCCTGTATAAAGTAAAGCTAAATGGAGCAGAATTATTGTAGCTATATGTGTTAAATAAATGTGCTGGGAAATACTTAACATGTGACAAATGGCAGTACTTACAACTACAGCTGAATGTGTATGTATGACATGTATGTGTGTGTATGAGTGTAGGTATGTGTAATTTACTGACATTATAAATCGGTGTCGCTATATTCTTGTAAGATGTCCTTCGGAAGTCACCCATAAATGCTGGTAAATGTAAAATATGATTCAAGGCAAAACCACGATTAACGACAAGAATAGAAATAGAGAAAGAATATAGTGGGAAAAGATTACAGGATAGACATCTATAGAAGATGTCCTCGAGATTATTGAGTTATAAAATACTTTTAATAGTATCTATCTAATTACTCTCAGAAAAACTCGAGTAGAGTAGGAGAAACCTTGAGGAAAATTTACAAAATAATTGAGTAAGCAAAATAAATCAAGTTTTCGTTTTTTTTTTTTTGTAGCGCTTGTAGGTAATTCTTCAATAAGGCCGTGAAACTTAATACTGCTTCAATAAAGTTATTAAGAGTTTGTAACTTTTATCCGATGGAATCCTTTTATCTGGTGTCACTGAAATATAGTAGAAAAATCAGCTAACCTAAAGTGCCAATAAAGAAGAAACTATCAAATAGTGCTCACTTACACTAAATTACAGGAGGGTTAGTTATCAGTGGACAGTAACGGCGGCAATATGTAATTGTAGTGTGATAAGAATAATGAATGGAGACGTTCGCCTCCTGAGGTGGAGCAGTAATTACCGCCGACGCTGTCCAACGACACACGCGCGCGCCGCACAGATAACGCACCCAACCCTTATCACTACACGCTCCTTACCGTTTGTCATAAATTTTATCACTCCGATGAACGGACGTAAGCGAGACCTCTTTTTTCGGATTCCCTCTTCCACCGAATTAACGACCCGTGAATGCGTGAGCAACGCTCCCACCGTCTGTTTTATTTTTTCAGTCACAAACACGATCACTTCAAAAGATTATCAGGCACCGCATTTTTAATACTTTGCACCACAACACCAACTTTGAATTAGCTTTCAGACATCCTCTGTTAATGCTGTTTTTAAGTTTTAATTTAAACATTTATTAAAGTATGTAAATAAATAAAGTTCATCACTTTTTGAAATGAGTCATTTCAAAGTCAAGATAGTAAGTTAACGTCGTCGAAACTATAAGTTTTCAATAGTTTCGAGTGATAACACTAGAGCAATTCCTGTGAGAGAGGCGATTTGAGGTTGTGCGAGTGTTGTCGCGCGCTGAATGTCAAACGTTGCGAGGCAAGGTTCGCGCGGCGCGGAGTCCCCGCGGTGTCGGCAGTCGCTGGGCTGGCGGCCGGCTGCGGACTGCGCGGGTGGCGCTCGCTCGCTCGGCTCGCACCGCGCGCTCGGCGCACGCGCCCCGCGGGGATCGATACCCCCGGCCCAGTCCACCGCCGCGCCCGCCGGGGCCGCCCACACCCACACGACGCCACCTCGGCTCGTCGCCACGCACGCACACTACGCGCCGCTTCTCTCGCGTGCCTTGATTTTTTGAGTCTCCTCCACAGTCACCTCTTAGTCAAGTGCAAACTAAAACTTGAAGGTAATGTAAACAGCAGCCGAGAAAGTTTACAAACCAATTAAATATACATGAATGTTATATTTTTGACAAAATTATATTTTTCATAAAGTTTTTGTCAACCTGTCCAGACATTTGCACAACTCCTTCTGGTTGAAAGGTAAGTTCTACTAAAATCATGAAAAAAAAAACCTACACCTTCATGACGTCTCACGACTTTTCTGGCGAGGAAAATTTAACAACGTTTGATATTTACACAGAATATAAACATTTGTGCGGGAAAGCGTTCAGCTACATGCCCGTCCTAGCTACTTACACCACAGACGGTTCGACTTGTCGACTGCACGATATTATATCCTCTATTTTATATGCCTCATAAACATATTGGTTTACTGTAGTACCAAATATAACATTGAGCACCACCATGTGTGCTCTGAATATTTGCCACGCCGGTTGCTGCTATATTTTATTTTTCAAGTGTTTGGGGAAACTAAGCTTAGATGGGATGACAAGAACCGTAATTACTTTCCCGAAATAAGGAGAGCCCTGAAAGAATAAACAACAACAAACGTTGGCGATCATATTTATGTATAGTAAATGTAGTCTCACGCCCAACCTCGGTTAATTCCATTACCACCTTTCTGTTGGTTACCATTTTCTTTTATGTGCTCCTGGTACGTAGCTCGTAATCTCGTGCGACTCGCGCCACTTGCAGGAACTGACTACATGAAACAAACGCGCGCTTACATTTTCATGTTTAAGTTGATAATTGGCTTAATTTATTTACGCTCTTCTTCTCTTCTCAAAGCAAAGCTTACGTAATACCATTAAAATACTATGGAGTGGCTATCGTTTGTTCTTAAAACAAACGATAGTCATGATTCAATAATGAAAAACAGCAACATAGACTGTACTGTCCTATCGGCTCTAGCATTAAGTGTCACCATCAATTTTCAGGGACACAAAAAGCTTGGCCTCGCGTCACGCTTCTGTTGAGATAACTAATAAGTTATCTCAATAGAAGCGTTATTTATTCATACTCCATGACTTAGGACTATCTCGGTATTACGTCAGTATTGATAAGTTAATATAACAGAGAAATAGTTATTTACGTATTAGTGCGTTCCGCGAGTCATAGGGTTGGTGTACACGTAGGAAAGCAATCCGAATTTATTGCGCGCTCAATCAGCTCCCGATAACCGCTCCCTCCACCGCCGATACACCATTACACTAAATCGGATAGCAAGAAATCAGTCTCGTGAAGCTACGCGTTCGCTAGATTTCGTTTAGCGATCAAATGAAGTAGTAAACCTCGAGATTCTATTAACAAAATGTTAGTGCTAGTTTCAGGTAGACTACCTACGCAATTTATTCAAATATGCAATGAAATTGATATCAAAAATATTTGTGCCGTTCAGTGAGGTAGCACAAAGTATTAGGAGGTTATTTTACTTCGCTATCACACGAGTTGATGTCCACGATGCACCCATGAAGCCGCCGTCACTAACCTCGGCTATAAGTCGATACGGGTTAGTGTGATGTGTATCCCCAATATCCGTCAGTCGGGCGCGACGTAGGTCAGTAACAAACGACAATGCAGCGCTATCGGATGACGTTGATGTTGCGGGGGAGATTAACGTGTAGATATAGAAGAAGAATAGATGTGCAGACAGTATTCAGTTTGTTATTTTATATTAATTCCTGAACTTGCTTTTAGATAGGTACATCAGAATATTATAAACTACACATAGACAGGTCAAAGTCAGGCTACTTATTCACTCAATAATTGGTACATATGACATCCACAAGAGATATGATCGACACTATAAAAAGTTCAAGACACCGCATTCATAAGAAATGAAGTATCAATACGTTATCATAACACATCTCACTCGAAGGCAACATTCCTAATCAAGAAGTTTTGATCAAATAAATATCCCAGCCAGCTGTCCCGTAAAAATCACAAAATATTCATCGGGGCAGTGAGGAGGCACGCGGGAGGCGCGGCCCTCCGCATTACTCCGACAAAAACCTCCACTAAACCAGAAAAAACTTCCATTCAACTGCCTGAGGAGTACATAAAACGTGATGAAAGGACACCCTGGAGTCGCAGCAATATGAACACTGTTTTTCTTCTGTTCGATAATCTTTTATACAGTATCTCACAGACCGGACAGACATTCCGGCCCTTGTTATTAATTGAGAAGCACTGAACTTTATGCTAAGAGTTTATTTTACAATTCAAGGAAATAATTAAGCTTTGCTGTACGTATTTGTTTCAATGTTCTCTCTAAGAACGGAGACAGAGTGAACGACGCGACGTTTACAAGTTGTTCTGAAAGACATTTTAAATTGATTATATTGTCGAATCATTATTCTTACTTACAAAGTTTATTTTCTATTTGGATCCAATGTTTGCAAAGACATTTGAAATACTAAAGCAAATAATACAAAAAATGTGAGAAGCACCTAACATACATAATTTTCTGATGAAATGAAACTTTGTACTGAAAGATGTATCAGCCAGGAACATTCGATTAAAATAAACACCCTTTACACACATGACGTACTTTTAATATGTTTCGCTACGTGACAACACGTAAACAGTTTCAAACTCATACAAGTCGGCTAAATTCTGTAATAATGTTGAAATAAAATACTGAATTAGAGAAATATCATGGAGCTCATTTTTCATACGGCTAAACAGAACACCTGTTACCCACCTGCGCACAAACGAGGCACAATTGTCATTTAATTTAGACACGCCGTCGACTGTTGACTCATTAAATCGCAATTTTAACCCTTAACAAAGGAGGATATGGTTGCGTCAATTCTCATATAGGAATATTTATGTACTTGTAAATAAATTATGCGTTTCTCATTAAACCAAAACAGTGACAGTGATAGAAGTGACGAGTTTTTATGTTTTTGCAGCGATGCGATCCTACTTTGTTTCTGTTTTACGATGTCGAATAAACGAACGAATAAAAAATTCTATTTATTAAAAGTAACATGACATTTTCTATATTAGCAATCTTCGCAGTAAAAAGTTTATGCCGTATGAATTATACATACTTATACATAATTATACATACTTACATATTTTTGAATGATAATGTCTTATTCGAGCATGAGGCTATAAAATATATGTTATATAGTTACGTCTATATCATTGGCACACAGAACTATAACATTATTTAAAAAAAAGACAACCCTCGGCTTCGCTGCTGGTAGGTATATACAAACAGTAAACAAAAATATCAACCTAAAGGTGCTTAAAATAGATATCATAGTTCAAACATTATCCCAAACACCGGTGTGGACGTGACCAGGGTCACTAGGTACACACACGCGCTCTTTCGCGCACTCCGACGACACATGTAACATCTGGCTCAACTCACAAGGTGAGATGCTAAACATCATCTTTATATTTTCCAATGCGACCCACAAAAATGGAAATCGTAAAATGATAGCACTTCTTTCACGTTTTCGAGAACGAAATGTTTATCGCAAATGCGTGCAATATCATACATAATGGATTTTGTTTTGGAGAGTGAAATATATACTCTAGAGATTTGAAACACTCTAGGGATCTATTATTTGAAATTATATACTTTTATTTGTTTATGAAATAATTTAATTCGTTAATGGTCGATCTTACAGGGTTTTGAAAATAACTGTTGTCATCCGACTTATTGCATATTGGTTAGATATTACCCAATGCGCCCCCAGACAATAAAAAAACCACAGCAAAGAGAACTGAAAGAAACAATTATAAAACAATATTACGCACGATTAGTCAGACAGAGAGGTCATCAGTAACAGTAGGAGCTCAACGCTAAATAATAACTGCCGCATGAGCACGAATCAATCTTCAGTTGAAGCCGATCGTGCCTAGGTTGGTTAGAGTTTCCTCTGTGCCTCGGAAAGCACGTTAAGCCTTTGGTTCCGGCTGTTATTTGTAAATCTTTGACAGTCGTAAAATATTGGTATTCCGCTGCATCCGGTAACCGATTAGACTGGAGGCTGACCCCAACATAGTGAGGAAAAGACTAGGCAGGAATATCATCCCACGTACACATCAATACAAGTCCTCTTATTTTATTGATTTTTTCAATTGATACATTTACCTTGACATTTTCCATCCCAAATTGTTTTCGCATAAAAATGTTTATCGAATTTAATCAATGAGACCCTCAAATAACTAAAAACTCATTACGTGGCAGGTGTTTCGGTCGTCGGCCAATAAAACAACTTTTATTGGTTTTTCTTTTACTGTTTACTTATTCCATTATTTCGTCCTTAAAAATATTTTGTTTCAGTGTTCAGTCACACAATGTCTTCAAAGATAAGGTCGAATTAAGTTTTACCCAATAAATAAGTAATAATTTATTTTGAAAAGAACGCCGCCTTCGTAAAAAGCAACACCCTAAAAGCTTTCACGAGAAAAAAAACTAAATTGCGCCTTATTTCACACCTGTAGCTTTATAAAACGGGAAGACCAACTAGATGAGAGAGTAATTAATTTACCAGCCTATTTTTAAAATGACGTAACTTTCTTCGGTAATCTCATAAAAGAAAATAACCGTGAAAACCTTAACGACAGAAATTGCCTTCCATTTTCATCAACGTTTACGGGTGCGGAAATCGTCTCGAATTTGATTTATGACTTGGACAAACAAATGTTGAATATTATGAAACTCCTGTTTATAATGTAAAGACCAACTGGTTCTCAGGTAGATGGGATTCGAAGGTTTCACAGATCATTAGAGAAACCGATAGCTATCGGTAAATATATAACCATAAAAACTTTAGCACCTCGCCAGGATACTTGTATATTTGCCATGCGCATTTTATATCAATCTATGGAACTAATCCAAGTAATGGATTCCACCCAATGTGTTTTTCAAGGGTATAAACAATTACGTTAGTATGCAGACGCAATAAAACTGTGTGTATTGTTTCGTAAGTTTCGGAACACACGAAAATATTTTTGTTTCGAATGAAATGTGGCCAGCTCTTGCAAATAAATGGCTAAACTTTTAATAGAGGCAGTTGTAGCGCAGATTCAATAGGTTCACGGCTTAGTGGATGACAAAAGCCACATTAGGCAGCTCCAGATCAATAAACAGCATTGGATATTAACTAGCGGCGTGCGAGCGATGCACGCTTGCCAGCGTCACACATCACTGACTCTATTTCAGTGTCCACGAACACCATTCATTTTTTCACTCCATTTGAGTTGTATTTCTTTTCATGCGATTCTGTTTCGAAGAGGTCTTTGTGTGTACTTTTGCTCGTTCGTTACTACATAAAGCTTGTATATTGCACAGCACACGTGTTTACTGAAACAAGATGCACCTTTAAAGTGCTGTTTCTGCTAAACAAGGAAAATAAGGTCAGGTTAACGTTTCTCTATAAAAGGGAGTATTAATTTAAAATGTCGTAAAGGTGAGTTTACGAGTATAATATTTGCGTAGTCGCTGTAAGCATAACTGTAACGCAGCGAGTGCTCGGGCGATATTTGCCGCGTGCTCGAGTCGCGCGCTGTTTGCCTGGCAAACACTCCTGGAACGAACCCTCACCCCCCCCCCCTCCCCCACCGCGGGCTAACCATCAGGATATCACCTGTCGCGCTACTTAGCGACAAAGAATTTCGCTCACTTCTATTTTGGGTAGGTATAGGTTTGTGTTTTTTAAATCCCCCTGTACCCATAAATGCTAGGGTGAAGATTAGCTAGGCTTTTATTATGACACAACATAGCACTTTTACAGTAATAAAGTTTCGGCGGAGTGTTTTCTGAACTTTGGGCGTTATATTTCAAAACACTAAAGTAAGAAAATAAAACAAAAATAAATGTGCCACAACATTTTCTCTGCAAATCAGGGGTCATATTTGCTTAGTATATGCTGCGTCTATTCTACATAATTTTAAATAGCTAAACAAGGAAGTAGCGGCTCGTTACATTTTCTGATTCCATGGCGCATCTTTATAAATTCTTACATGAATAAAATATACTTCAAATAAAATGTACTGATTAGACAAACAGAACTATCCGCGTCATGAAATAGCTGTTAATTAGTTACGTATTTGGTTCCCTCCTAAATCTACTAATAATAATGTTCTATATTTTGATCTCTATGCAAAAAATTACTGAAAATTGTTCCCGAAAACTTTTAAAGCATAGCTATTTAGCTTAAATATATATATTAAACGATAAATAAACATAATTTACAATCTATGAACAGATTTATAATAATAGAAACAATATGTACAAGTATCAAAAGGGTAAAAGAATTTCAGATAAAATCGTCCTTAACGCTGTCAACGGGAAAAGTACCCAGAAAACTAGCAACATTGTCGCGTTGGATAGCAATTTGGAGAATTCTATTTAAATAAATAAAGTCTAGCCTCCAAATTATTTTCTTAAACAGCATAGCGCGAAACTTGTGACCGCATACGAAATGAAATAACAAAATATGTAAGTTTTTGGCACCAACTCGGTATGTTGTCCCGCGCTGTGTTGTATTGTAGCCGACTTTCAGAATAACTTGAACAAGTTCATCGCCATTTTCATGCTGACTTTAAAGCTAAAGTAAATAAGCAACCACGCTAGTCTGAGTTTTTGGCAGAAAATAATAGGTTACCCCTAATCCTAGGGATATTATGAGTGAGTTGTATTACACTGTATACCTGTTTACCTACTACATATATAGTATATTATTTTCATGAACGACAGTAGATCATCATATTTCTAAATTCTACTGGATACAAGGATGAATTAAAATATAACGTACTTAATCAAAGTGAAACCTCTCTATATTTAAGACCATATTGTACGATATTTCATACAAATAAAGCTTTAATTCCTGATTGCCTCATTAGTCTGAGTGGTCGCAAGCGCGATTTCTGAGCATGAGGTCCTGGGTCCGATTCCCGGGTCCGGTAAAGTATTTTGGGTTTTCCCTCTCGAATTTCTCAGTAGCAGCCACGGACTACGGATTTGTGCTCGGTTGATGGCAATAGGCTTTTCCCCTATTAGACGGGACTTAAACGTAACTGGCGAAATCTGGGTGTTCTATAACGCACACCTCTGCTAACCCTTTGAAAATTACAGGTGTGATGTTATTTTATCTTTATTCGCTAATTGTAAAAAAAAAGCAACAACAAAATGTCAGTGTTCACCTCTTCAATTTACTTACATGAATCACAGCTTGTTACCGTTTGTTATTAAAACATGTTTGTCATTCCTCCGTGCGATAGACAATGTGATGCCTTTGGAAATAATCAGCCTCCTCTCAAGTGGAATGTCTACGTCTCGGCGTAATGTTTGTAAGCAATCTGAGGAAAAATGTAAACGAATCGACAAAAGCGCGGAATGCGACGCACGCCGCCGACTCATCTCACGCGTTTGCTACAAACAACACTTTCACACAACAAATGTTTCAATATATTCTGTTTTTTATCCCGCCGACCAAACAGGCAAACAGGCAACTTGACATCATCAATATTCCAGCTAAGCGCCAAACGATGGCCGAATTCATTTTTCATTTTCCCATCAACCACACTTTTTGTTTTGATTACATTTATGTTTCATCATATCCCCTGTTAAACTTTTTTGTTACTTTAATTTGTTACTGTCATGCGGGATTTTTGGGTTTAGGCTCTGTTTGTTTGTAGTTGTGATAGCGGTATATAGATATGGAAATAATATGCTAACAACTATTGTATCGAGAGTATCAAAGTGCTTTATTATGGAAACCTCAATAAGCATGAATCTAAGTAAAATTCAAAAACTCAAACTCAAAATACTTATTTCAATCTTCTTAGCGTGTCGATGGCAAATTTCTGTTAAATCGTTTTGGCCCAAAATTCAGCTATGCGAACTCCACTCGCTGATGCAGTCATTTCAATGACGGTCTCATTGAAAAATGTAATTTGGAAATATAAAGAAAACAGAGAAAACGCGAGAAAACTGCAGTCACCAAGCATCATAACTTGAAAGTACTTTAGTTGTCTATTTCGACGTGTAGATGGAGAAAAATGAGCAAAAAAACTCCGTGGACCCTTTTTTAAATCAAAATATTGTCACAAAATCTTCATTTTTATCCTAAGCACAGACATACATGTGAGAACGACGAAGCGTCCAGAGTACAAACATATAATAAACAATTCAAAAATAAAACATACCATGGCAACTAAGAGATGACCAGTCAATAAGTGTGATCGTTGCTGACACTATCGTGATCTCACAGCATAACTCTGTGTGACATGTATTGTTTAGTAAACAAAGTGCGGATAGCTCCTTGCAGTAACGTGATAAGCAGGTAGAACGTGAATACATAATTAATCCCTCAAACTTTCCTGCTCTGGTAAACAGTTAACCAACTTAGAATGTGGGTTGCTTTCACCGTGCAGCTAACTCACCTACCACTAACTACCTACATTTATGTAAAACTGAACACAAAACTTTCACACACAACTTTTTCTTCTCTTTTTTGTAGAAAACTGGTTTAGAAAACGTTCCGAAGATAAACTTGAGTGTTGTGAGCAAAAATAATCGCACCCGAGAGAGTTTACACTACATACACGTTGTAAAGAAAACAGTCGCGCGCCGCGCAACAGTAATTATAATATTCGCGCTCGATCGCTCGATGGCAAAGCTCTTGAGCTGACACAACACAATGAGTACGCAATTGCCAGTATTTTACCGTGACACGTTTATTTTACTTTCTGGATCTCAATTCGTTAGGTAGGAGAGAATGAAAGGAATAATTTCCCCATGAATATTAATGAACGAAGGTCCACACTCGTCTTGCCGCTCACGCTTTTACTGCGTATTAATATAATAGCTGCTCCGTACCTGCCAATAACGATAAATCCATCGTATTGATTTTACCTTTTGTTAGAGACTTTTTTTTCTTACCACTTACCGAAGGAAACATTTGTATTTTTCAAATACAGATGAAATATCTTAAGCACCTCCTGCATCAGTGAATCGAATACTCCATTATAAAAGCTAATTCTTTCCACAATCCATTCATAAAGTAGGAAATTAAACAATGTTTGCGTTTCAAAAATAAAATAAAAGCAGGTAGCAAGTATAAGTAATCACCGCGGCAGGAGCGAGTGGGCTGGCCGCGTAGCCGCTACCCGTAGCGGTAGCCGCGGCTCGTAGCTCGCTAAATGTTTGCTACGTCAACAGTGACTGTAGCAGGGGCTACGCCAGCTACGATACGGCTACGCGACGCTCCGGACCCAACAAAACATTATTAAATGAATAAACAAACGCGGTGTTTTCAGCTTTTTGAAGATAATTAAGTGAAGATACAAACAAAGATAATTATTTGTTGCTACACAAGATTTAATACTCCTGCAGTCTTTGTATTTTATGCGAGAAGGAACCTTTCCTTTAGACATTTTTTCATGTCCTAAAAATAAAATAAAAGTTGCCGTGTTAAATATGAGGCCTCATGTTTGGATATATGAAATCTGAGAGTGTAGGAGTCAGCGGCACATTTGATGGAATAATAAAGTAAGTTTTATAGTGTTTGTTCGCCTCTATAAATCTCCGGGATTGGCCGACATGGCCGACACAGATGCGTGCGCGATAGCGGACAACACTGTTTGTTGACAGCATTACACCGATACCATCGTCTTATACCTCCGATTTATCTTTTTATGGTCGCGCAAATAATAAATGTGATTTCTTTCAAATTAAGATAAAGGTTTGACCCTCTTTTACCGATCACTTATTGGATGGAGCGATGTAGAAAATGGATTCTGTTATGATTCATTTTTGAGTAAAATTAATCTCACTTTTACGATAGAAGTGAATTTTGATATTATTAAGGTAAATAAAACGTATTGTAGTACAATGCGGATTATTGCTCATTAGAAGAGTCATGTGGCTCATTGTTAGTAGCGTTATTGTATTAGAACTAAAGCTTTTCTATCATTTTCTCTCGTACACGGGATTAGTATCTGTGTCCGCTGGGAATTGTTTGTTATCTGGTAAAACTAATTACATTAATAATTAAGCTTCATAGTATAGTAAAATCATCCTATAATGTTTCCACTGCTGGGACACAGGCCTCCTCTCTATGAGAGAGAATGGGCTACAATCCATCACCAGTGGGTGGATGTCACATGTTTTCGAGTTTTTGATACTAGGATATGCCGGTTTCCTTACTATGATGTCCTTGCCCGAGGTGTGTCTTGGTTTAGAACTTGAGACCTTTGACTTGTCAGTCCAACGGTAATACTACTAGGGCAGCTGGCCTACTAACTAGGCTATCACTGCTTTCACTTTCGTAGCAAATTGAGCTTGAGCTTTTGTTGGTGTAACTTTTCTTATGTTAACTTCATTGGCGATTCTCAGCTATATTTAAAAACCAATCGGTAGCAATAATCACGAGTTGCTCACAAAATAACATAGAAGCTGTTTTAGCAATGGCTCCAGTACAAGCTGAGTCGGCGCTGCACTAACAAGAGAAGGGATCAAACATAGCCGGTGTTCAACGACCGCGGCGAAGCTTCAAACGTTCGCACATACTTACAGCCATCACGTCACGGCACACAAAACTCACACAACGTCATTAAAATCCTTATTTTACTCCTAATATTCACTCGACCTGTTTATTTGATGAAGAAACTGATAAAATGTTCTACCTATGGTTGTATTATATGTAAAGACAGGGAGAGTAGTATATTCTAGAAACTGTTCTGACCTATGACATAATTAAGTAGGCTGAAATTCAATGTAATCATAATAATTTATGTTGTAGCATACAGTGGTGGCCCTGTGGTGAGTTCGAACCCAGGCAGGCGCATTACTTTGTATAATTTATTTCATCACCGCTGCTCTCAAAACGTTGAAGGAAAACATCGTGAGGAAACCGGCATAACTTAGAACCAAAAAATTCGAAGACATGGTGACATTCCCACACTGAGCCCGCGTGGTGGATTATAGTCCATCTCTGCAGTGGAAACATTATAGGCTGATGATGATAATTATCTAAAGTTCACCTCTGCAAAGCCCATAATAGGTAAACAGGCATGATGTTATATACATTTTATAAGTCATTCGTAGTAGATTTTTGACAGATTATATTTTTTGCGGGGCAATGATGTTATCATACTGAGAGTAACATTACAGCAGTTAGGTCAGTTATTAGTTAATAGTTTCCCCATAACTATCACACTCGCGCTGTCTATTCAAGCGTGATATTCTTGGAACCAATTACAGTGGTGCCTGGGGATGTCCGACATTGGTGCAATTACTAGGTAACCAATCGATTTGATACCAACTATCACTGCAGTATTGGCTTTTGTCGACCAGTGTGTCACCTACAGACTAAAGTGATTAAATAAATGTGTTACCTACTGACTAAAGTGATTAAATAAATGTGCTACCTACAGACTAAAGTGATTAAATAAATGTGTTACCTACTGACTAAAGTGATTAAATAAATGTGCTACCTACTGACTAAAGTGATTAAATAAATGTGCTACCTACAGACTAAAGTGATTAAATAAATGTGCTACCTACAGACTAAAGTGATTAAATAAATGTGCTACCTACAGACTAAAGTGATTAAATAAATGTGTTACCTATGGTTGTATTATATGTAAAGACAGGGAGAGTAGTATATTCCAGAAACTGTTCTGACCTATGACATAATTAAGTAGGCTGAAATTCAATGTAATCATAATAATTTATGTTGTAGCATACAGTGGTGGCCCTGTGGTGAGTTCGAAAGTGATTAAATAAATGGTTCACCCTTGTTTCGCCGAACAACTTTTGATATAATTTTACTTGTTCAAAAAACGTTTAAGAAAATAATCATTTTGTAAAATATCGGTTAACATAATTTTCATTTCATCGAATATTTATTTGCGAGAACAACATTGGCGCTATTGATCAAAAGGTATAATGTTCATTTGATGTAATGTTCAGGTGGTATAATTTGTGTTTTATCGAATATTTAATTTTCCCCCCAAACAAACACAGATGCTGACAGAAATCCTAACCCTAGACGGTCGACGTCAGGGGCAACCCGAGGTTCGGTTAGTTCATCATCAGCCTATTGCAATCCACTGCTGGATATAGGCCTCTTTAATCTTACGCCACTCAACTCGATTTTCGGCAACTCTCATCCAGTTGTTACCAGCCACTCTGCGAAGATCATCGCTCCACCGAGCCTGCGGGCGTCCCACCTTACGCTTGCCGATTCGCGGTCTCCACTCAAGAACACGTCTACTCCAACGTTCATCGGTTCTGCGACTAATATGGCCGGCCCACTGCCACTTCAGCTTACTTATTCTGTGAGCTATGTCGACAACTCTGGACCTCTGACGGATCACCTCGTTTCGGATGCGATCCCTGAGAGAGACCCCTAGCATAGCTCGCTCCATAGCTCGCTGAGCGACTTTAAATTTATGGACCAACCGTATCGTTAGTGTCCACGTTTCAGCCCCGTATGTCATAACAGGCAGGACACACTAGTCGAAGACCTTAGTCTTTAGGCTCTGTGGAATGCGTGACGAGAAGACCCGACGAAGCTTCCCAAAAGCTGTCTTCTATTAGCCTCTCTCTCAAAGATGTTTTTACCAAACTGTAGAGTTTGCCCTAGGTAAATATATTCTCGAACAACCTCGAGAGGATCGCCATTGACAACAATAGGTCCTGGGGTGACGTGTTCGTTGAACATAACCTGGGTTTTGTTTTCACCCTGAGACCAATGCGCACTGAAGAATCCACTAGGCCATCCAGCATCTGTTGCAAGTCGTGCAGCGATTCAGCCAGTATGACGATGTCATCTGCGAACCTCAATTGCGATATATACTCGCCGTTGATGTTAATACCCCGTCCTTCCCAGTTCAGCGTCTTAAACACATCCTCCAGTGCGTTGGAAAACAATTTCGGGGAAATTACGTCCCCTTGCCTCACCCTCCTACGCAATGGGATATGCTTTGTCTGCTGGTTTTGAGTTTGGACGGTCATAGTGGCGTCTTCGTATAGGCTCCTCAGCACTTGGATGTACCGCCAGTCTACTTGACATCGCTGCAATAACTCCAGAACAGACCAGGTCTCGATAGGGTCGAAAGCCTTCTCATAGTCCACAAATGCAAGACACAGAGGCCGATTATACTCCTCGGACTTCTGTATAATCTGTCGGTTAGTTAGGTCCCTTCAAACCCTGCAGACAGAAATAGGAGCCCCGCGCAGCGGGGCTCCGTCGAACTGCTGACGGAAACGAATGAATAATGAACTGAATATTCGATACGATCTTTGGACTAAATTATTATTAGTCTAGGGAAACATTAGTTTAAATAAAAATAGTGCATTTGTAAATTCGGTCAAATGATAATAAATCAAATAAATAAAAATCTACCAATGAATTATTCGGTCAAATGAATAATTATGCGAACTGACTTTATGCTAACTGAAATTAGTCGAAGTGATTTTCGACGAAACGTTGTTATACCAAACAAGGGTACACCTAAATAAATAATCAACACCTCATAAACTAAATAGCTATACATTCCACAGGTCCAGCACTGATGAGTAAACTTCGCGGTTAAAAAAAACTCATAAATCTCTTCTCCCAAAGGCTTCATATTTTCATAATTCAGATAAAACTTTATTTATTGCGCTGATTTATTTGTCCATGTACCTGACATTACTCGTAATTTTTTGATATACGCATAAATTTACTGATATAATTCACGAACTTCGTGCGAAAGGCTTTCGAAACCCCAAACCAAATCGTAGTTCATACATTTTAATGTAGGACCGTATTTTATAAATAAGTACAAACTTTAACTTATGAATTTTATCAATATAAAGTTTGAAGAGTGGTTGAGTTTTGTTAATTAGGTGGATTTCATAATTTATTCAACAAAGTCGTATTCGTATCGAGCCGCTAATCTAACATAGCGGAGGAAATTACCGGCAGGTCTTTGCACGGGGTGCCTGGCGTCTCATTCGCTAGAGCTTATTCCAAGCCACTATTCATTCGAGCACGAACACGGCAGGCGGAGGCGTCGTGGCAGACGGCAACTCGACAAAGATCAAAGGAGAGTACTTTTCGATTAAACGCCGCCGCTCTCATAATTCCTTGAATTTCAAACGGGCACGCTTTGCTACCTTGACAATTTTAAGCATTAACTCTGACAATTGAATTATGTTCAATTAATTACTGACAGTTGGGCACTAACTGATAGTTTCACACTATTCACTTTTAACCGAACCATAACTAGGTTGAATATTAGTTAGTTAAACCTTCAAACTGTAATCAAAGGCCATAAAGTGAGGGTTAATGCTTCATCGTTAGCATTCATCAACAGTACTTAGTGAACAGTTATTTTAACACTAAGTAAACAAGTTATCGTTTAAAGCTTGGCAAGTAACGTCCAATTAATGAAAAACGAGCAGACGACTCGGATTTCTACATAAATTCTATTTGTACTCCTCTTAATTGAATCACGAGAAGCTATGAGTTAAATAAACAAGTGACAACTAAGTTCATCAAAGGAGTGAACTTCTGAACTTCATAATTTAAATTGTAATTAACAATAATTGCGATTGTAATGAGCACAACCCTGACTAACCTACCACCCCGTCCAATAATAAACCAAAATTTAATTTAGCTTCGAAACAGTGGATTGAAATCGTTGAAACTATTGGTGCAGTAAAAACCACGAACACATGCCGTACCTCCGCATGTGTTCCACGAGCCATTATATAATAATCCTCGCAACTCAAACCTTCGGTCGCATAGTTGAAGCCGTGCATAAAACAAGATTATGATAAATATTTTAAGCTGTTATACATTAAGTAGATACCTTTTAGTACCTGTTGCCTACAGTCAGGAATAGTTCATTGTATTCAATGCACGCTGGCATAATTTACGATGCAGTGGGCCCGCGACCTGAGCTGAAACCATGCCAGCTACGCTATTATTGCCTCCTAAAATAAACATAAGCATTCCCCACCTGGTAATTTATATTCTTTTGCTGGGCGAGTAAACTAATCTTATATTCACATTGTTCACACACACCTTTGCAGAAACTTATTTGTATAAATAGCCGTCTAGACTGTAGCCATAACCTCGCAATTTTTATTATCATCTGTCTCATTCTCATTACATCTCGACTCGCCGAGAAGTGCCGGGATAGCACCAAGTGTTGTATCTTCTCTGTCATTTGCTACATCTACATCTGTTTATTTAGCATCATTTCTATTATTTTATTTTGTTATATCCACAACCTTTTGTTTAGTATTTCAAAAATAAAGTAAGAAACGTAAGTAAGGGAACCCATTTGAATTTTGGTTAAAGTGAAACTTGTATTACGTATGAAAATTAAAAAAATAAAATTAACAATTGTTTATTTAAAAATTAAATTTAAATCAGGTAGATCACCCATAATATGTTAATATTCCTTAACCTATGTTAGTAAAATTCACGAAAACACATTAAATAACAACGACAAACACATAACACTTAATTCCGCCACCTACTGGCGATACCTGGCGACAGTACATGCACTGTGGGCAGTTGCACCATCAGGTAGCCTTCAGTCTTACTGGCAACAATGCCTAGAAGACTGCCGTCGCTACCCCGCATTTGATGCAGCAGCGACGCAGATTTTAATTGATTAACGAAAGAAGATTAATGAAAGAAACAACAAGTTGATGATTGGAGCCTCCTTTTAAGCAAAAACTTATATTTTTTTGCTCTTAATCCAGTTGTAATTCCAAATGTATACACACGGGTATATCCTGAAGCGTTAACTTAATAAACATTTCCCTAACATTAACTAAGTAAACGTTTGTATTAAACAGCAACATCGCCAAGAAGCCACTCTTACAAGTTACAAATACGCCGATAACCCGATATATTGCGCCACTAGATAGATTAAATACCGCGCAAACTTGCCCTGTTTGGCTGTAACTGCATTATACATACATTGCCGTGTATTCTCAGTATTATATACAGCTATACCAATGAAATGTCTTTATTATTATGAAGCTGCTGATGCTGTAACTAAGGAAAATAGAAAGCGATGTTCTGTTTTTTTTTCTGATAAATTTCGGCTAAGGAGTTTTTACGATCACCTTAGAGACTTAACTTTTTTAGAACAGACAGTTCGTTAACCGACGTGATGGACTGCCGCATTGGAACTTCACAAGTTAGATTCCCGCCGGAGTATACAAACCTGCGGGTGACAACACGACTCTACAGTTAAAATTGCGATATGGATACATTCAATCATCTTATCATCCTGCCCTTATCCCATGTTATTTGGGGTCGGCGTAACACGTTTTTTTGCGAGTCGTCACGCTATCATTTATTTCTTTTTACCCGACTACGGCGAAGCCAAAAGGAAGGGTAATGATTTTGGCAGTCTATGTATGTATGTATGTATGTTCCACCGTAGCGCCTAAACTACAGTACGGATTTTAATAAATGAGATGTCAATAGATTTGTAAGAATAGCCCGGGTGTCATATGCCACCTTGCTAATGGCAATCAGTAGCTGACTTCTGTATCAATGAGAATGCCATGGAGGAGCATCAGGTATCAGTGGCATGCGACTACGAAGAATATCAGACTTATTTTCTTCTACTTTTAAGACCGCGATTTTGTTAGTAGTCGGGTTTTAGATCTTATAAACTTATTTTTTCCCTTCATATCACACTCCATCCATCTTTTCTTTGGTCTTCCTCTTCCTTTCCATCCATCTACCATCTACATTTATATTCATCACTATTTTAGTCACAAGCGGTTCATCCCTCCTCTTTACATGCCCATACCACGACATGGATACATTCAATATTTAGATTCAATTCACTACGTTGATAGACAGCTGAATATTTCAACTGTCCGGAAATTATGTGGGTGGAAATATAAATATGTACATATTTTCAAAAACGTGTTTTTTTATGAAACGTAGCTATGTAAACATCGACCTATACAATTTGTATATATGGCTTTTGAAAACACTTAATTACTACAGACACAGCAAAAGATATATGCGTGGATCGAGAAAGCAAAGTAATGAAATGTGCCATCAGGTTATCATTCTAAAACAGGCTTTTTAATTACTTGTCTGAAGCGGTTTCCAGCAACGTGACACTTTGTCGTAGTCGTGTACATTTTGTACATTTCATTATGTCTCGTAATTGTGTAATTATACGTAGGCACGATGCCACTAGATCTTTTTACAAGCGCGTCCTCGCCGCGGGCTGTACCCTCCGCGAACCTACGCCTACGCATAAAACTCAAGTGCGGAAACTTGAGTGCCGAACTAACTCTAAAGTGGAAAGATTGACTTCGTACTGTACACGGGTTTCAGGAACTATGTCTATACATAGAAGTGTACTTATACCTAGTCTGAACTTTGAACTTTTGAAAGAAACACAAGTTTAACCTCGATGAACTATTAAAACAATCATGTGGTACTGTTTCATCAACATACTCGACATTCTCAATGGTTTAATTTGTATTTATTCAAGTTGTTATTTAATTGAGTGCTTGACGACAACACAAAGAGAAAACCCCACCGATAGATTCCCTTTTCCAGAATCATTAAATTTCATTATGGGCTTACCTCCTTCAAACTCTGTGGATTGTTCGAATAACCATAAAATACTTAAATGGGATCTTAATTACGAATCGAATTAATGATGATAATACGATGACGGCATTCATTTTATTTGGCAGAGAATATTTATAAGTAGTAAAGATATAAAAATGCTCATAAATCACTGTTAGGGAAGCGGTTTTGGTATCGCGATATATTTTCGTCAGAACCTTTTATGTCGCACATAATGAATACAAATAATAATTCCAATAAATTCAGCAATAAAACTGTATCTACAAAGACATAACAAAAAACAGGAACAAGGACTTCCTTGTGGCGATGAAATAGCGTGACAAACGGAACGCGCACAACCCGGAATCAATCCATCCCGAAATTTTTCCATTTATTGTCGTCGAGTCCGATGCCGACAGACAGAAACACGAGAAAATTATTTGATCTGTATTTGCTAACGTTTTCATATACGAAACGATACATCGTTCATTAATAATAATAAGTAGAGCTGATTGTTTTCTTGTGCACAAATATGAGAGTTATTCTTTGTCCTAAAATTAGGTAAAATATTCTACGTATTTTCGTTGATTCAAGCGTACATTACGGTGGTATACTAACGGTTAGATTGGAAATATTCGGATAATATATTGGGGAAGCAATGGTCGGCGTCGAGAGGCAATGTCGGTCATTACTGGCAAATGAAGTGAGTGCCGCGCAAATGATTCGATGCCCGCCTGATTATGCCCGGGGAGCGCTATGCGTGTCACGCGGCTGGCATCCCACCGACCCGGTTTCATGGTTATGGACGTATTTCGTTCATATTTGCAAACGCATGATGTTCTGCTCCTAATGCTTTCATTAAAGCTAATGGATTTAGAAGGATAACTTGTTGCGTCATATAGAAATATACAAATTTTTAACAGGATTTTGTATAATAAGTTTGTTGGTATGCTGATAAATGCTCTTTTTTTATTTTTTATTTAAGGACAGTTATAATCGCAATGTGTATGTCAATCCCACCGTACCTTGAACCTAATCAGACTATTCACATCATCGCCATTTGTTTGATCCAGGATTTTATGGAATGTGCCTACTTCAAGTATATTCGATCTCAATAAACAGGTAATTTCTCCTAAACTCATACCGCACACAGTTCAGAAATATTTGCTCTACATATTGTAAAAGACACTGATATACATCAAGTACCAATACAATATTAGATATTGTAATGAAATAACTGTAGGTATAGGACCTTGATACAAGTAAACAGAACTGAATATTCCCTCAAAAGTATATAAGATAAAAGGCTCTTTTACAGTGATTTGATATCAAAGATAATATCAAAGTTATTTTTGCACATCAAAGTGGAGACTATGGCGTGGAGATTAGCATGTAGATACATCATCACATCCCATTCCGCTTTGCACTCCACGACACAGCCCCGGGCTTCGATATATCGATAGGAAAGTGTCGCGCATCGTCTACACCCCAAAATAATATAAACCACGCACCTATTACATATATACACCTCGACAAAGTATGTAGTCAAAGTTATTCTGTACTTATTTTTCACATACAAAGAGTAGGTACTTGTAATTTAATTGATTTTATCTGACAGTTTGAGTACAAGCGACCCACTCAAATGACCTTTCTTTGGTTTTGTTTGTCGTGACGTTGAACTCCTTGAGTTACAATTCGGCTCCACGATAAGATAACTGACAAAACCTTGCACTGACTGGACGGGTCCACTCAAATCTGTGTGGTGCTATCTTCAAAAGACCATCTCAGACACTAATCTGCATAGTGTTCATGTGTGTGTGTAACAAGATTATGTTTGGACCTTAAAAGAGACTATGACCTCTGAGTTTGTTTCGGATGTTTCTTCTCAGAGTAGTCAGGTACGAAAAAGCGGCCTTATCTAGTTTAAAAAAAAAGTGACTTGTTAAAGAAAGTGTTAGTAAAAACCTAATTGCAAAATAAACATCATTTATCATTCAAGTACAACTTTACTCAAAAACAAAATACTACTATCAACAATTATAAACTTATCAATAACACTTGGTGGTACATTTAATGAGTAGTCCTAGTCGGACCCACTGAGGTACAGGAACTGATTAACCCCTCGTTGGCCGCAGGCACCGTGCTCCCTCAATATGGACATCCGACCTCTTTCCGGAATCGCCCACATATCGCCACATCTCTATCGCTTACCGATTGCTGACGAAGCTCGAATTATTCATTCGTATTTTAACTGAACGTTTTATTTGCTTGGCAAACAACCACCCCATTATGTTTTGTGCAAAGTAATAAACCAAAAAGTTTTATTGCCTTCATTTCGTAGAATCAATTTAATAAGGTAATGTTTATTTAGTAACATCATCAAAAGTAGTTCAAAATGTCTCTGACAGAAATCCATTTCCTCAATAGCGGCCGCTTTATGAAATCGCAGACAGAGGTGCACTTGATAAATATGTTCCATCTGCATTCGCTTGCCGTTTGCAGTTCACTGGCGAACACAGGTCCAACAATAGCTCCACAAATCACTCGCTTTTATAAATCGGTTCGAAGTGCTCCCCGCGAGCCACATTACCATTTGCATTTCACATTGGCCAGTTTAAAAGAGATTCTTTTTTCAAACTGATATTTTACGAGTATAATGCATTCGGATATTAAGACAATTTTTGAGGTAAAGACTTGACAAAACTTAATAGTTTTTTTTAGACTTTATTTAATAGTTTTAATTAATGAACATAGTTGGTTTTAAAAAAATGCAGAAACTAAATAATAATAAAGTATCAACATCTGTTAAACATGAAGATAACTTCCTTCCATAAATAGGTACAACCAGATGATACTCAGCACTTCTAAAGCCAAGCCCCAGTATTTCCAATAATAGCCTGCAATAACTTGTACAGTCGAGACATCCTAACCTTTACACTTAGCTATGTAGGGCGGTAATAAACTCGTCTGCTGTCAGGACGAAACCAAACTAATGACCAACTCCGTCTTGATTGGATAAATTTCCAGAAATAGAAACAGCCATGTTCCATCGACGTGCGGCGAACTTCTTCAGTAGCGGTTGGACTGGCGATGTCTCATATAACCTCTACGTGATGAGAATAGCACCGACTTTATGACATTGTCTGACGCTGACAATTATTGAACTTAGCCGAACACGCCGGACGCCGATGCTGCACATTGGAAGTTAACTGAAACTAATTGTCTCGTTCTGTTAATATAATATTGGTCTATTAATTCACCAAACAGTGGAAAAGATAAAAGTGTTTATTGTAACGTGTTACTAGTTGTAGAAAATAATACCCAGTAAACAAAAACGTAATACAAATAATATTTAGATAAAACACGTTGTACATAAATGTAATTAATTAACTTATTTATGAAACAACACGTAAGTAATTCCAAACAGAACAAATACCCGCCATCAGTCAGACGAGGACAAACCGCCATGTTTTGTTAAACGTTTTAATGACGTAGAAATATTTACGCAATCTCTGCAATATATTACAACACTACGTGCCCCAAGATGATTTGCGTGTTTTCTGTAAGTTGGCCCGAATAAAGGGTCTGAGGGAAAATCTTGAGTGACACAGGTCCGACAGCGAGGGATACATTTTTGTCATTCCGCGCCTTTACATTAGTCCTTCTGCCTGTACGATGTCCAATGGACATTGAAAGAAAATGCTACAGATAAGCTACTCTCCTAAATAGGACCACAAAGGAAAGAGTCAGAGGGATCTCGCAGCGATTTAGATTGATATTTGTACGATTCTTGTTAAGTTGTTCTCGTGTCAGAAGTTCAAGCACTTCTTGTGTAGTTACAGGAAGAAACTCCAATTACATTCAGTATTTATCTACATTATTGTGAATCCGATCCCCACATGTCGATATCACCAGAATTTTCTCCAATACCAACATGCTAAGGTATCGGAAAGTAACCCTGCTATTTTATTATTATCGTTTATTTAAACCTTGAAATATTATTAAAGCAAAATTTCATTACCTCCCTCCCTATTTAGGACCTATCCGAACAATTTAAACCTCACGAACGTTCGGGTTGGGTTCAATGGGAATTTTGTAAAATAGGTAACAATACGACCTAAATAAACATTATGGCATAATTCTAATATCCAAGTTAGCTTATCGTAAATATAAGTCCCAGTAATCTGCGTCGTTTTAGCGCCGGGAAACCGGGTCTACCACCATTAGGTTCAGAAATTATTAGCAGCTTTTGCTTACGCCTCTTTTGCATTTTATTCCGGATATTTGTTGAAACCTTTTGAAACCGTTGAGGATACGATGTTTCCATTTCAGTCTTCAAAGTAAGTACGGCAGGCTGTTGAATCTTAAATTAGAAATTAAGATTTTTGAATAATAAAATGGTCAATAAAATATACGAACAATATGTTATACAACTATATCTTATTTAAAAACTACTAAACTATTCTAGTTTTCCATCACATAAAGCTGTAATTTAGACATCTGCTCATTCCGTCGCGTCGAAGAGTGAGATGATCTGTAAGTAAGATGAATAGAGGAAGTACGTGCCTGTGACACACGGACAGGAAGATATAGCGACGCTATAACAGCTGCTAATGTGAAAGAAGCTTTATATGCGTACATTATTAACGTCATCACGCATACGTGATGACGTTAATAATGTACGGTTACCTGTTGTGCTATACATTTAACGACTGCCTCGGTGCTCTGTGGTTGCGAGCAGGACTGCTGTGCATGAGGTACTTGTTTCGATTCCCAGATCGGGCAAAGTATAATTGACTTTTTCCATCACGAATTTTAAGTAAGTGGATGATTACAATAGGCTCGCCCCCTATTACATTATGGGACTTAAACAAAGTGGGTGTACTAATTTATATTGAGGCAAAAATACATTATTGTATAGTTTGAATAGCTCCTAAGGTCAGAGGAGGCCATAGCACGAGCACGCAGTGTAAATATTATATAAATTCGTCTATTTTAGAAGCAGAACTAAATGTCAATGTATGAAGGAACCTACAAACATATCCTTAACTGCCATGTAATATTTACAAAATACCCTATTTAAACATATTACGTTCCCGTTTTGATTGCGTGTTAGATGTACACACTTTCCGTACGACTTTTGATCATCTCATTCCTTATTCATACCATTTCATTTGTATTGACTTCTAACAAGTCATTGGAAAGAGGGTCCACAGCCATTACGACTCAAGTGTATCTTCGCAAATTAATTCAGTCAAATCCTATTTTTCTGGAATCAAAACATCAACATGAATATTTTCGGGAAACAAAGAGCTTTTATAAATACCTATTTATGGACTTCAAAAGGAAATAGCTTCTTAACTCCATTGTATTTTTCTTTTTTTATTTCGGTTTTTTCGACCGTTTCATTGTGGCAGTAGGTGGCAAAAAAAGTAAACGGAATCAAAAGAGTTTCGAAGATAAATTAATCTATTTAAACAAAACGGATGATGTTATATCTGTACAATCTATTGAGATTCCACACTTCGACAAAGTTTCAAAGATAACCACGTAAATCATTGATGTAATCAATGGAATTATAGGTTTTTGTTTTAGGTTTTTTTCATGGAGAAGGTTTCATAGGTTTTTGTTTTATTTCTCGGCTGAAACCGTGGTTAATAGCTAGTATGAATATATGAAAAAGTTTTTAAACATTAACATTTCTTTTTGTTCTTATTTCTCAAGTTTTGTTCTTTCCCGACTTTAAACAGGGTCTGCCAACCTGCAGGAGAAGCTCAACGCCACTCCTTCTTTGCGTAATTATTTCTTGTTAAATTCCTTTGTAATCTTACTCATTTCAACGTTCTGAGAAAAACAATGAAGGTATTTCATCTCGTTGGAAATGTTTTTACTTATTTTCTGTTTGTGTGTCACATCTAGCCATCTTCCATGAATTCAGTTAAGAGCTGGTGCAGCGCAGAGGTTCTCACAGATAAAGTGGCGCTGCTAACCGTCCCCGAGGGTAATCTCGCTGCAGAGTGGCGACACCTCGGCCGGAGCCCCACGAGCCACCTTAACACCGACTTGTCTGCACAACAACCATTCTAAATCTTAACACAAGCTAAAAAGGTAAGAAAACAATGATCGTATCTGTTCTACTGTCGCAACACTTAAATTTATCGTTTACCGTCTTCTTTTACTTTCCCCACTGATGTAAGCATCGCACTAACTAGAAATACGAGTAATGCACGCCCTGTAGTAAATTCTACTTTTACAACCAACCCTTACTAAACTACTTATACATTTCCATTATACCGGGACTGCATAAAAAGAAAGAACTTAAATAAAATCCCTCATCTTACTTTCCTTTTAAGGGAAGATCCGAGAGAAATATTACGTCGAAGTGGAAAGATTTTATTGAGAATTATTTCGTTGCGTGGAGGGATGAAGGCGACGATGGCGGAGCGCGCGTGGCTGCGAGCGGGCGCGGCGGGCGCGGCGGCCGCGGAGTGCGCTCCGCTAACAGAGTTACGGCTGGCCGGGGACTCTTCCGTGTCTCGTTTGCTCAGATTTATGTTGACTCGTTTAATTACACAAGGGCCAAGCAAACGATCTCGCCAACTTTTAAAAAATCTGTATAATCTGACCCAGAAAAACAGCCAATCACTTTTACTGGGGAGCCAATTACAATATTTTTACTTGGACTCACAATTTAACTTCGACCTAATTAAACATCAAGATGGCCGTTTAGCCGACTCGATTTATTAAACAAATGGATAAGATCTAATAGTAGAATCGAGTTTATATATTTAACACATAATAAAGTGGGTGTAAGAACCTATAAAGTTTTATGTGGGCCGTAAAAGTAGGCACGCTGGTAGAGAGGTCAGCCTGAGATGACATTGTGCTGGGCGGCGAATAGCCTAGTAAATTACTTTTACTAATATTAACAATCACCTTGGCATTACCGAAAATATAAAACATAAACGTTAAGTTTACGATGTACACGTTACGATACAATCGAAAGTGGGTGCTTTCTATTATCTCTTTTAATGGTGCAGTTAAATATGAGTTGCATTTTTATACATTCTTAAAAAACATAGTTTACATCTTTCGCAGTAGGAGTTTAGATACCTGTAAACTTATCACGAAAAAAAATCGAAATATGGAATACCTACGTAGCTGACTATAAACATAAATCATAGAATAGTACCGGAAGCGAGCTCCGTACAATACTATCTTTAAATACCATTAGTTCCTGTATCTTTCCGCAACATGAACGACTATAGCGCGCGTGCTAAATCTTTACGTCACCATTTATTACGACTAACGCCCTTATATATCTGCGCGGACAGGAATAAACTGGAGGCTCTGCCTAGCCCCCTCCCCCTAGCTGTCTTCATGCACACGACACAATGACTACGACTCACGACTCCTTTCATCTAGTAAAATATGATCGTTCTTACTTTTTGATTTCTTGACAGCTTTTCTGGTTCACTGGGCTTAACATGAACGATACAGACAACTGGAAAAATACAAAGCTAAAGCCGTCCAGTGTTTTGACGTGCCCTAATTGTAAAGGATCCCGAGTCGGAGACATATTAACTATTCATGTTCGTTATTTATTGTACCCAGTCAACTTTACGTACATATCAGTCTGTGTCGGTATGTATAACAATAATATAATCGACTTCTTGACCTTCCACGATCTTTCTCCGGGAAAATTGGTTCCAATCTCCTTCAAAGAGGTCAGTATGTTACTGATTTCCATTTCATTTTATTATAACATACCCGAGTATAAATGTTATTGGAAAACCGTATTAGGTCGCCGGAGCTATGGCTCAGCCGTGAATACGTCTGGAGTTGTATGAAAATTTGAAAGTGTTGTATCCGTATTGATAAATACAACCCGCTTTTCCTTCTAATAGTATTCCCCGTATTTAAGCTATCGATACCCAGTGGTTTGATTTCCTCAAACCACTTAAGCTAATATGCTCCATACACAAAGACACGCACACTCACACACATTAGAAGCATTAACGCGCATCCAGTTTCGGGTTAGTTTAATCTCAAACAAGCAGATCGTGTTACTGCCCAAAGTCCTTTTGTCCTTCAGCTCTCATTCCGCTAGATGAGTTCTATATATTTGGCTAGAACGATTTTTTGAACGTATTTCTATTTGAGCAGAGATTTTACGATTTTCATTTAAATATCTACATCGTTTGTCTGATTAAATGAGATATATCAACTTTATTTTCATTAAAACGGCAAAGGACTTCAAAGTTTATATTTGCAAATTTTAATCATTCTGATTCAAAATCAACTCATTTGCAATCCAAATGCACACGAACTCAAAGTTATGAAGAGATAGCGTCACTCCTACTATCTGACGTCATTAGGAGCATAGACGTTCAAGTTTAATTAAACTAAATACTTCAGACCGCTGAGAACACAAAGAAAATAAATGAGGTTCTGAAAGCCTAAGTTATAATTTTATATAAACTTTAATAGACAACTATTTCGGAGTGAAATGAAAAATATGACGTCATTAGACTCGGAAGGTCTAATTCTTGATTGTCCATAACAAACCGTTGTTTTGAAAATATTAATCATAAAAGTTTATACATCAACACAAAGTTTGTCATAAAAACATCATAAACCGTAAATTGAAAACATTTTAACAGTGCAGACAAATAAATTAGATTTAATAAATTACAGTTTCATCCGTATCTATTTTTCCCACTGTTGTATCAAATAAAAACAACTGTTTTTGTTACACAATCAATGCAGCTCATATCGTGTTTCTTTATTGTATCGGGGCAGGAAAGGACTATAATATCCTCAATGACAAAGCAAAAATATTAACTGGTTAATATTAAATAAGGAAAGGATGGAAGACGAAATGATATCACTTGTTTAATAATGTAGCAAGTCCGAAAAACTAATTTTGGGAAGGGTTAAGTCGTACATACCTGCTTTGTGCTATATTCGATAATTTGTTATGGTAGTTAGCAATTACATTTTGTTTTGCTCATAAACTAGTCCACAGCACATATTTACCCTTTTTAACCGACTTCAAAAAAGGAGGAGGTTATATGATCGTGTGTATGTATTTTTTTTTTTTATGTATTTTACCTGATTTCTCCCCCATTTGTCGACGGATTCTCAAAATTCTTTTTTTATTTGAAAGAGTATACTCCTGAGGTGGTCCCATTTTAATTTGGTGAAGATCTGGTGCTGATCTTCGGAGATATGGAACTCTTCAAAAATAGACGGCAAATCTGTCGTAATTGCTGGAATCGCTTGGATGTTTATTGAATACATTATCATGACGTAACATCACGCTTGTATGCTCTGAGGGGGTATGCAGATGTGTGCAATACACATTTTTTTAGTTGTTATATATGAATTTCATAGACACGTATTACGTGTTTCGTGCTTTTTCTGACGCTATTCAAGTATTCGCATCTAGCAGTCATCACTTGTCTTCATGTTGATGAGCTGATAATGGGTTTTTGCTTTCAACTCTTAACCGTTGAGGAGTAGTACCACTCCTCAACGGTTAAGAGTTGAAAGCAAAAATAGGGGAATCTTGAAGGTTAAGGGTTAAGTTTCTTGGTTGAATGTTAAATGCATAGTAAATATTTGTATAGGATATATATATATATATATATATATCCTATACAAATATTTACTATTTGGTGTTTTTGAAGTCGGTTGTTTTTTTTTGCAAAAAAGTTTTTTCGGCTGGGTTCCATGATAACTGTTAAATAATGATAAAAATAAGTAAGTATAATACCTTCCTCAAATTAAACCATCAACCAAAATAGCCTGAGTAAAATCAATCTTTAAAAACGATGTGTAAACCAGCCTTAATGTATACAAAATCACTTGTGCACATATCAGGCAGCCCCTCAGTTAACAACAAACGTTTATGTAAGGAGATTATAATAATCTTCTCGCTTACTAGTTGTAATATGTTGCTAATCGGAGTGTAATGTTTAAATTACGCCGGCAGGCGGAGCCTCCACCCTGTGTTATCCCTGAGGTGCACGCTTTACGGCAGCTATGGGAAATAATAAGGTGTTCCATTCGTAACTACCGTGTAATGTGCTCGAGCTATGTGTGAATGAAATGATTGCTTATTTATCACTTTTAGCAGTTTATTACGTTATTCATCAATCTTGAATATTTTGATTTCTGTGAATAAATGTATAAAATAAAAACAATAAAGTAACGTAAGTAAACTTACAAACAAACCAAAACATTAAAGTAACTGCTCCTCAACGTTTTCAACCGGTAATGTGTCCAAAAGACAGGCAGCACTGCCACGCTGTATGGCAATGCTTAGCCTTTGCCCAAGGTAAAAGCCAGCCCTTGAATCACAGGAACCGTTAGTTAATTAAACGTGTAGATATTTCCTGGAAAAGGCTGAATCACTCGGGCCACTCGGCCCGAGGGCATCATCCCTAAATGATTCGAAAATGTAGTTACCCACAAAGGCACTATATTTACACCGCTTAGGTTCTACGCAGCCGCCGCAGCGGCTCCAGCACAATACGCTGAGCTAGGATGATAGAATTGTGCAATTGCGCTATGGTGCATCCCACACTGAAGGCCTTTTGCCACCGTCGCGTGCCAAACCATTGGGGTCTATTATAGCTGGAACGACAACGGTGACAAGAGCGCTAGACGGTCCGTACTTCTGCTGCAGGACAGGCCTTGGTGTCCGAGGCTATTCACAACTTTCCCACAGTAACAGCTATGAGGAAATCCACAATGGGCTCCTATTCGAAAAGAAGTAGAAATTGGTGTCGTCTAACAAAGTGCCTACGTTCAACGACGGCAGTGCATGAAGACCAAGAGCCAGCCAGCGCGCACGCTCCGCAGTATTATCAGTAGTGTCCAGTAAACAAATTTATGTCGTCACCTGTGTCCTAAAATACTCTGCAGAACGGCTCATCCAACCGTCTCTCGGAAGATGAATTGTCGGGTTGGTCAGAATTTCGGTAAGCGAGTTTCCAAGCATCGATAGCCACAGAGAAATGGGCACAGCAGTTCACTGCACATCCAAATCAATTAGTGTGGAAGTCAGGATTAATTTCTCAGCACCGTGGATCAAGGATATGAAAACTAATACTTGAAATTTTCCGGAGTCCTTCCATAGAAATGGGAAGAGATGCTTGAGCCCAAGCTCTATCGTCCATGCCATATTATAGTTGAAAAAATGAATGTCTTATAATTTGATCAATAATGATTTTAACTTCAATTTCAAGTAAATTAAATCACAGTTATTCATAGCAGACTAAAACCAATTTAAAGAAACCAGTTTTAGAAATTCGAAAATAAAAATACAACCCTTAAAATCGCATACCGTTCACCGTTTGAAAACGAAGTAGAATAATTTATAACGATGCTTGGATTGGCTACCAGCTTTTCCAAATGCCAGATAGACTATTAGCATTTTACACGTATAATCTAGTATGAAACTTTCAGCACCTATTTTTGTGGTATATCTTTTGATGTTGTATCGAGTTACACAGTAACCAATCGATTCGAAATAATTAGCTTTACATAACATTTTTCTAAAAAACTATAATAATATGATCTTGTTATCCATTTCATTAACATTAAATCATTCTTCTTCTTATCGTGTGGGCAGTAAGGTCTAACGACCCCACACACCCTAGTGTCAGAGTTTCTTAACAGCGGTTAAGAAACTCTGACACTAGGGGCAAGGGCCTCTGACATGGTTTGACGACCGCCATTTGGCGGCCGGGACCACCGGCTTATACGTGCCTTCCGAAGCACGGAACCATCTATTTATCAGACAATCAAGTGATTCAAGCCTGCAATGTCCTAACCAAACTGGAAACAACTTCACAAAGTATGCTTCCCGTGGGAATCGAACCCACGACCACTGGGTCACAAGGCAAACGCCTAAACCACTCGACCACGGAGAATCATTTACTGGCATTCATTGGTGGACCGGCAAAACGTACCAACCCATAGAGGGTGTAAGAGGGAGCCCTCCGCAGACTGATGGGATGAATTCGGTACATCATACTATGATGACCGGTGCAAAAAATTATCAAGAACGTTATGGAAATTCAATTTTATTGATTTGTTGTATATCCTCATAAAAAAATCCATTAGGGTATCAGAATAAGGAGCTGAATGCACTCTGTCAGTTGTGGAGGGCTGTCACCTACACTACGTACTCGTATATATAAAAAATGCTGTTTTTTTCTTAATAAACAGTGTTAAAGCGTTTTTTTTTTAGGTGGATCGGAAGTCATCAAATATCTCCGCCTGCTCTGGGCAGAGCGGTGTCAAACTTCTACTGACTAAAAACTACCCATGTTCCTTCTTAGCCCTTTGTGCCGGGGCCGCGGTATCTCTTTCGAACAACCCGCAGCCCCGACGGGAAGTATTAATGACTCGTGTATACTACAGATATACCAATGATTGGGTATTTATTAAAACATGTTATAGTGTGTATTGTGTGTGTGCATTTAAATGAAAAATATATTCTTCACAAAGTATTCATCTTCGTATTCAATTTAATTCGCACTGCAGCCAGACTTGGTTCATGAAACATGGCAATCAGATATGTTATCATAAACGTTCATCGGTTATACTCGAATACGCTTCGTCTCCCTATCAAAGTGTATACGGTGTTCAAGCTGAAATACACAGATTTATAACTTGCCCATGTTTTTCTTTAGAATTCTGGCCATTGTTGAAACAATAATGTGAAAAGGATAGCTTTCCTGGAAATGAATAACAAAGGTGTTGGGTTGATAAGGGAAAACCGTGCCAAAGGGGCTATTTAAAGTTGGCGTGAGAGGAATAATTTACATAAAACAATGACATTCCGGTCATGAAATACAACATGTCCTGTAGGCTTAGCCAAGTTGACAATCTACAAGCGTAAACGTTAGTAGAAAACGACTCAAATGTATGGGAGTGACGTCATCGCAACGCTAAGTCACGTGATCAGAACAAACGAATAGAAAATACGTAGCCATGTTGACAACTTATAGTATCGTTCAAAATGATAGAATGAAATCTGATCCTTTCTATAACGTTGATCGCTACATCCCATATAAATGCTAGCCAAATCACACTTTTGACAAGCGCAAACGAAACGTTGGCGAAGTATTTGAACGCTAGTGTAGCGTAAGCCGAGACCCTGGAGATAACGCTAAAAAATGGCGTCTATGTACGATCCAGCTGTCTTGAGACCGAGAAGTGTTTTGTTTATTTATCATAATTTTGGATTGTAGGTGCCATTTAACATTTAAAATCTATACTTTATAATATTATAATTATACATATATTGTGGTGCGCTAAGGGTCAAACACAATAATTGTTTTAATTATTTCGAAAGAAGTATCTAGTATTATTTCAAGCCGCGTATCACGTCATTGTTTATGTACAACATATTTCAAGTGCCCAAGTATATTAGATTTTAACAAAGGAAGGTCACGAAATAACTAATAATGCACGTACCTTCCCATGAATTCCAATAAAGCTGCGAACTGTTCTGGGTCTGCTCGAGATCTCGATTCCATTTTATAAAAGTTATCACTTCATTTAGGTATCTTTCATCCAAATGCAGAATATCATATTATTTCTGGACACAGTATTGTTTAAAATTACACTCCGCGCTGTGATTTTATAATACACCAATTATAAGAAGAACTTGTCCTTTATTTCACTTACTTTTTTAACACTTAAATCAATTTATTACTTTCTTAACAATTCAAAACAAAACTTCAACCCGCGCATAATGTAAACAACTGTGTCTTTGACGTTAGTTTGACGTTAGTAGATACGCTCACCATAGACTAAAGTGTAGGTTTTGTCTACATTTACTAGAGAATGAGCGATCGACTCAGTTTTGTGAAGTTGGCTACCAACTTAGCGCTTTCTACAAGCGCTTGCGCCGAAGCGTTCATTATTATAGAAAGAGAATAGATACGAAGCGGTTGTAACTTGTCTAGCCCCTCTGGTACGTCACAAAAGATCAGTACTTACAGCTAAGTTGGTATAAAATAAAAGCACTCGTCATCTGGAGCTGTCTCAGAAACAACCAGTCAAACATATCCCCAGTCGGGGGAGCAATAAATTGTGCAAACAAGTTGTCTGTTACGAGTGCTACGCTGCTGTCGTAGCATCTCGTGCACTTGACTACGCCGTAGCAAGAAAGCGCAAGATGCTACGGTACATACAAACGAGCTTGCTGTCCGAATCAGAAATATTACTTTAATACTAAGACTGTACGTCAAGAAATATTAACTTAGCCTTTTATTGAATTTAGCTCCGTGTCGTGTGAAAAGTTATAAAAATATTATATTTTGTTTTCAAAACTAAACATTAATGTATGTCACAATGCCCTCGTGCATTAAATGATTCGTGTCCAAAGTGAACATTTTCTAGTACATAACGACCTCAACAGATATTTGTTGTGGTATTGTAAAAAGCAATAAAAAGATCCGGTCGGCAGGATGGCCCGGGGCCAACTGGCGGCTTCGTCGGGATTGCGACGCTCTTAACTCAATAGGTACAAACGACGTTCTGACCTACACTAATTCCACTGCCATATTTTACATCGTCAAACTAAAATTTGCTCTTTCTTACTAAGGTTCCATTGCAAATTGCACTTTAGTGTAATTAGTCTTCGCAAGACAGTAATGAACAAAAGACAAGAACTCTAATAGGGACATACGTTCCTGTAAGTTCCAGAGAGCTCTTTATTTCGTAAGCAATATCAGCAGAAAACGTATTTTATATAGTAGCACCGGTTACTATCATTATAGCAAAACGTACAAAGCTTAAAAGATTGCAATAGTGCACAAGTGTTGACTATTTGTTATTCCTTCGCCTACCAGCTCCAATAAAAGCCGTTTTCCTCAGTTGCTTCATGCTATTTGCCCGAGGGAAAACCAACGTTTCAGTACATTTGTTTATTTTATACCCAAAGCAATATAAACACAAAAGAATATTAATACCAATTACTTACTGTACACATATAACAAAAACAAAGCGGTATTAATAACTGTGCATGAAGTTCATGGAGTTTCAAAGTAAATACATCAAAAGGTTGAAAATTAAATGCATAAAATATTAGTGTTTAAAAATATCTTGTTTTTGGGGTGTATTTTTATTAATCAAGGGTGTACAGGTATTCCTTTGTGAGATATTTTACACGAACTCTGAAAATGGAAAATAAATAAAGAATGCATTTCATTAGCATTGTATGACAACAAAACGTTTACGTTTTACAAAGAATGCTTTTCATAAGCGTATGAACAACCTCGGATGTCTCCGATAATATTTTCAAGTGCGGGATATTCGTGCTTGTAAAAGCAGGCTTATATTTTCTGCTATTGTTCTAGGAACAATTTCCTGATATGAAACCCTTTGTTATAGTGTGATGCAAGCAGTTGGCGGCCTGCCAGCTCCCCTACATGTTTCATATTTCACTGGATCAGCGCAGCTTACAATAGCTGATGTAACGTTTCTTTAATTTTTGCGCCATGCAAATACACTGCCTATCGCCCATTCAGCTTATACTACACAATTGGTTTTACGACAAAGTCGTGTTTTTCGTCAAAAAAAAAAACTTTATAACTCAAAAGTTCTTAAAGAAACTGCTTCGTTATCTTAACTAAATACAGCAGTTTATGCGCCAAGTTTATTAAATTTTAAAGAACGCGGGCATTTATCTTAAATGCCAGTACGCACGCACCCATTGATCCTTTAAAAAGTAGGCCATCTAACTAACCATTATTGTGCTTACGATGGTAATGCACTCTTTTCTTGCAAATAGGGACCGAGTGGAGAATTCCTCGAGTCGAGTGGATTCATTAAAGCGAATACTTCACATTCGATCGAGAGGTAATGGCATTGCTTAAACGGAAGACGGTATAGTAACTTGCATAAAAGAGAGCCGTTCACAAAGGAAAGGCGGTTTTCAACAAACCGTTGTCCGCTTTAGATCTCTACATTGACTTCTTTATTGTATGTGAGTATTCTTTTGTCTAGCGCTATCGGGGCCTTAGTGCTCTACTCGTTCAAAAATATAGCTGCGGGGCGTGTTTTGTGTCCGTCCTCAACGGATAGCTTTCTTTTTATTTTTTTTCGAATACTGAATCTGGTCCGCTTCCTACATGATTACAGAGCTGTCACAGCTTCGCATTTTCCCGGTTTAGCAATACATAAAAAATTCAGAGCCTTCGAAACCGTGAAGCCGTCATTCTGAGTTTGTTTTTTTGTTAAGTTTTTTCACACATGAGGTTTACATGCGGGAACCCGTATAAAGATTTGGAATATCTAGTCATTCGTAGAGATTCACGCCGAGTCGCGATGACAATGAACCAATAAGACAGACCGGGGTGAGCCAACTCATTTATATGTATATCTGCTGACCACGACATCTCTCATTTTCTCTGATCTACGCTACAGATCTCTCATTTACGCTTTCAACCTTGTCCGCGTTTCCAATCTGTTTTAAACTAAATCTTATTACTTGCAGCCAAAGTTCCCTTTAACGTTAGACTTACCTCGACCTTTAAAGCAAAATACATAACTACAAACATATAACCTACGTAAGTTGTATTCTCTATACGAAAAAAGCCTAACGATGTGAATAAAAAATGAGTGTTTATCAAAACCAGTGAGTGCTCACCCATCCAAATACGAACCAATTTGTTGTAACTTATCGTCACACGATAACATTCGCCAACGTTTATATTCTCAAAATAATTGGAGAAAACTCTAGTACAGTCTAGCAAGTTTATAGGGTATGTTGTAAGTATGTACATGAGTTAACAAGATTTTGTCGCATGTTGGTTAAAATAATACTACTTAATATATTTTATTTAACTTTTCTACTGACACTGAGAAACTACAAAACATTAATAATACCTATGCATTAAGCTATTGTCACAATATTTACGTAATTTGAACTCTGTATTTTTTGCTTGATTACAAAGAAAAGTGTCTTAATATCATTCTCAACTCAAAGTCAGTGCTTCAAAGTACCCGATTTGTTAATGTTTATGGATACATACATAAAAATGTATATTTTAATGTTGTATGTAATAAGAAGGGTAAATCACGTAGGTATCGAGGACGCGCCTGTTATCTGTATCCCGGAGCTCCGAGCCATTGAGATACAAGGGCCTACCGTAGGACTTGTAATGATGCTGGGGTTGTAATGAGCGCCCCTCCTTGACGATGATAAATCAAAGAGATCTTTAGTATCAGTAGACATTACGTATATCTGGAGAATGTTGACAGTTAAATCAAAAGAACTTAACGCAATAAAACCTTTTTAATTTTAAATATTGACCTCCATAATGTTTTATGATAGACAGAGAACCTAAAAAAGATAAAGCAACCTTCGCCATTGATATACTCATCTATAAATCTCTATCCAGTGTATAACTCAAGGCCAAATAATCTGCAGAGCCCGTAAAGGACTGGCCACCAATTCTCATGGGGGCCGTAAATGGCGACCGGTTCTATCTTTAGACGACCAACATCTTCTTCCTTTTGAGAGAAAAACAATCTCGATTGCGATCAACATTTCGTTTCCTAATTAGAGTGATTAAGACAATATGAGGAGGCTTATATAGATCCCTAGAATGAACTCTCACTACTTACTTTTCAGAATGGACTATGAACGCTTACGGACTCATTACGTGGATAAAGCAAATGACCGCCATAGTCATTAGTCCCCATTCCAAAAGGTAAATGTAGAAGTATTTTTGTCCGTTTGGATTGTGAGCTTTTGAGTTGTAAACGACGTATGTATAGTCGAACAATGTTGACGATAACCCACGTCAACATTATACGACTATAGCTTGTTTATTAAAACTGTAAATTTATGAAAACATTTACACATACAGTTACAGAATTATACAAACACTTTTATATCAATAAAGTTAGCACGCACGCACTGAACTATAAGTTATCACATCATTATAGATAATGTTTACTTAGGTATATGTAGGTATTTCGAGTAGATACACAAAATATTCTTATTCAAATGTATTTCAAATATGAGTTCATTTGTCATGAAATATCCGACTTCATAGGAATCCACACTGGATTATATGAGATAGAGCAAATCGGAGACGAACGAAATAGGTATTATTCGAATTCAATGGCTTTCCTTGACTTGGAATTCAATACTAACATATTATTTGAAATGTCATTCAAATCTTTTATCAATCTATTTTTGTGACTACATTATGGTTAGCATAGGGGCATAGGTAAAATATTGATTATACGCGTAGGTTTTATTGTTAGTGGTTTGGAATTTCAAACGTAGCAACCAGGTGAGTCTAGGTAATTTGTAAATGTAAACATACATACATGACATAAAACAAGTATGTGTATAAACCTAAAATTGAAAAAAAATATACCTTGCCGAAAATAAACCGACTTCCATAATAACAAACACAACCGAATTGAGCACCCTTCATCCTTTTTTTTTTGAAGACGGTTAAAAACACAATGTTCTCTTATTTTTTCCAACACCTTCTTATTTTAATTGTTGTATAGAAATAATCTTATTTTGTAAAAATGAAACTAACATCAGCATTGTGTAAACCTTGTTTAGATAACATTTCCCATTCAAAAGTGAGACAGAAGCTGGTCTAAAAATTGAAAATCAGTTAAACTTCATCCTTTCTAACATTGCATAAGGTTCCTTACAAACACAGAGGCAGTCGTGAAGGAGCTGTGGTCGTAAACGGACTATCAGCGGAGAGGAAATAGGGCCATGGCCGCGGACGCACGCACGGAAATGAAGCCGGCCACAAACACTTCCTCGGCCGCACGCAGCCGTTTGTTAAAGCTCTCCGGAACACTGCGACCACTGCCTTCTATCCCACTGATGTACACAATAAGTACACGAACAAACAATGGAAACTGCACTGTCATTCTGTTTTTAAATTATGACGTGTATGAGTTATGATTTTTTTTTAGTTTGAGTGAGTTTGTTCTCTAGTTATCGTGGTTTCTCACTTTAGTTTTGATTTTGTAGATTGTGCCTCAATAGAGTCCTAAATGTTTCTGCAATAGATTTAAGTAATGTCAACTTTAACGATACTAATAGTAAAGTACACATGCAAGGTAAGCTCTTCATATTACATAATATAACGTCATAGGTACATAAACAAGCGATATCTTAATATGAAGCCGAGTCAGCGCGCTGACAGGTCGGAGTGACAGCCGACTGAGTCACCCTCCTCTCATTACATACCTTTCCTCCGGCTGTCTACCCCAGCATAAATAATAACATTCCTTACCAACTCATTCATTTCCTATGTGATGATAATTAAGTTGAGTCGCCAAGATCTCTTCCAATATTTATTATCCAATTTAAAATCAGTCCGCGTTTCGAAAATTTATTTCTGAGGCTTTCTTTATTTCATGATCAGAGCCGCTTACTCGGGAGTGGTTCAGTTTATATTCGACGGCAGTATCCGTACGGCACATTTGCTTCCAATTCAATTCTCTGCTCGGCTCGTTGCAGCAGTGAATGAGCCATCGCCGAGATTGTCTCCTCGCCCGCGCCGCGCCCTGCGTCTGCCGCACGGCCACGCGCCATACCGCGCCGCGACAATACCTTCATGCCTTCACCTGCAAATAAATCCGTTTATGCCATTATACTATAATGGTAATGTACGCGTAAATTTTATCTACTTGTTCCTTGGGGCGATAATTCAATACAAGCAATAATTCTTAAACATTTTTATTGTAAACATTCTTCGTGACTGATGCAATGTAAATGTAATGTAAGGCGAACTGCCTCCGTTTATGGCCGCTTCCCGGTGCTCAGCGCTCACCGTGCTCGCACGATATGTGAATTGCACTTCCGTGCTACAGAATAATAAATACTAAACACAAAACAACGTGCTGAAAACTTTTTGCTACTCACCCAAACGTGTGGAAACTGCAGTAGATATCCATTACACCGCTAGTTTGTTCCACGAGATAGCTGCGCTAGGTTTTACTATAGGAGGTTACAACAACAACAAAAGCAAAATTATTCATTTGCGGTGTTTTGTTTTTTGGTTAGTAAATAGTTAGAGGTTCTCAATCCAATATCGATTACACGTGCATTTCCAATAGTATGTAATGACTTCTAATCTTGCCCTCGCATGGGATAGAATCTGGTAAACTGCCAAGTGAACGTCCTGTAACGATGATTACTCGCAGGCTTAGCCAAAAGCCACATGTTCGTCCTACGTTATATAAGTAACAGGTAATAAGCAATTAGTTATTATACCTTCGTCCCTAACTACATAAGAATATATTGATTACAAATACGAAATTGAACAACATTGAACCGCAGCCACCCCGAACTATTTGATTGTTTCATATTCATCGCACATCGACACCACGCGACTGATAAGCAGACGATAGTTTCCGACGGGTTCCAGATGGCACTACCTTGTAGGTACACCAGTAAATCTAGATCGACAGAGAAATAAACCCATTGTCTACCAAGATAGATAGGTTACGCCTCTTTGCGGTTACCACAGTAAGAACCCGGGCGATATCTATGAGCTTGGGAATACCTTAAGAGCTTTCCCCTAAAACAGGTTCTTTTACTTTGATTTATCGAGCCTTAAGCTGGTGGTTAACAAAAGCATTAAATTATTACTATTCTTTGTAGTTTTCACACCAAAATACTGTGTTGAAATAGATTGTTATATGTGGAACCACTTTTTAGAGTGGAAAGTCTCATAAAACGTTTTCTAAAAGGATAACAATACGTAAGTAGGTGTATTCACAACAATGCAGGTGTGACCAGCTGGTGTCGGTATCTCGGTGCGGTGGCGCCTTCGGAAGGAAGCGCCCAATCAGAGAGCCAGGTGTCGCCTGTGCCGTGTAGCGGAGGACCGTCGCCTGATTTACTGGCCGACACGAACCGCTGCACGAGAAACTGCGCTTCCTGACTTTTGATATCGAAGGACTGCAATAAAGTGTATCTGTCAATGACAGCCTTTAATAGAACTATATTGGTTGTATCTTTGTAGTTGTATGTAACGCTTTATTTGCTGTCAGCTTGAGATCAAGTTGTTCTGACCAAGCTATAGCAGACTCGTTTATTGGAATTTTGTTAAGGTGTCTTTTGCCAGAGGCAGGTACGAAAATTAATCAATAAATTCCTCGAGACGTATCACTGAAAGATATCGTACACTAAGTACTACTCATTTTAATGAATTCGCAATTAAATTAACAATTTGGGTCGCCTCATTTTCAACACTTCATTTTTCCTCATTCTCTCTCATCTGGATGCAAATAAGCACTTTCACGAGAATCTCTACCTAAGCGCCGCCATTTTTCGCGTCATTGGTTAAAAGATATCTTAAATATCTATATAAATGTGTAACGATTTGATTACTTTGCGCCGTAGCGTGCCCGCGGGGACTATCTTATAACAAATTGTAATGAGATTTTATAAAACAATAGGATTTCAGAGAAGAAAGAAATTAATGCTAAGACTGTTAGCAGGCAACTTAAAATAACGAGCATTTGGGGAAATTGATTTAAAAAAAAGAAAGTAGCTGAGTTTATTTTGTTTTGTTTCTAACTACTTATGATTTTTAGATTTAGTTTGTGTTCAAAATGCTACGTTATGACCAAAAGATAGATGTACTGTAATATACTCTCTGTATCGGGTAAAACTAATATGTCAACGAATATGTTGGCAGAACAGGGCAACACCTACTTCAAACCTCCAGGGTTTTACCAACCAAAGCATTTAGCTTGTAAACGAATTTCTGCATACTAAGCACGATGAGTGTGCATGCTATAGGCGCACATCAGCGACTACATTTAAAAAGTGTCTCTCGACACAAGTTTGTTGGCAGTTTTGTAGGTACGTACGTTTACCATTCCATTGCAAATTGTTTTGTTATTTCCCTTGGGGATGTGTCGATATGCCGCGACACTGACGTTTTATAGTCTTCTAAATAAATGTTGGAGTAATAAATATTAAGGATGCCTCGGTGCAAAGTATTCAAAAGTACTGGTTATGCCACATGCATATTAATTTAAACGTGATGTTAAGTATGGCAACCCATAAAGTAGACCACATACAACACAAATGACGGCATATGCTCGCGTATAGTGAAACGCAACTTGTCCGGAAGAAGGTAATTTATAGCGGGTGAATTTTAATTAAACTCGAATTAAAGCTGCTGCTGACGGAACCGCACTGAAAAACAAACCCTATTATTTACTTACATCTGCATTTTAATGCACGAACATTACGTTAATCTACGTACCGAATGTTTTACAGGTACATTTAGGTACGTCGGTGAATGAGCTGTGTGACTGAATTTAAGTAATCTTACTCACGAAAACGAGTAAGTCCCTTTTTTATTTAGATTCTGTATAAATATCGTATATTTACAGGGTTCTAAGCGTTGAAACGGCGCTTTAACTTGTTAACATATTTACAAACACATTAACGTACTCGTTTGCATCCCTTGAGAGTTATATATATTACGCAGCATAGGTACCTATTTACTTTTCACAAATAATGTTACATATTTGGCAATTATAGGCGACACGTATAAAAAGCATATTGTAGATACTCTATCAGAATAAACGCAGACCTTCATATTCCGACATAATATTTAGTCTAAGCCTCAGCCCCCGAAAATTGTAAAAAAATATGTCAAAGCTTAAGTTTTTTCTCATATCGGTGTAATGCACCAGATGGTCAGGCAGCAGTGTCCTGCTGAAAACATTAATAACATCGTGAACACGTGACATGTCACCATGAACTCACGCCTTGTTTCCATGGGGGTAGGCAGAAACTACAGAATGCTACCTGCTACGAACTACGTTCCTCACGTACAACTTTTTTTAACAACACTAATCAGGTCAGTGCAAATTCGTCATCTATTTTTAACCGACTTCCCAAAAAGGAAGAGGTTCTCAATTCGATTGGTATGTTTTTTTTTTCTATGTATGTACATCGATTACTCCGCGATTTATGATCCGATTTACGTGATTCTTTTTTAGTTTGATGCGGAATAGTTGCCATTTGGTTCCATAAAAATTTTGCATGGTTTGGCCCAGTACTTTTCATTTTAAGGAACATTTTTTTAAATTTATGAACATTTTTCGTTTGTGTTCGCGAATAACTTCGTCGTTTATGAACCAATTTTGATGATTCTTTTTTTATTAGAACGAATATATTTCAAGGGTGGTACCATGATATGGGCTGTGATGCGGGGCTGTGGATATCGAAAGGTTACCGCGGCTCCGACACAAGGGCGAAAAAGAAGGAACATGGGTTTGGTTTTTAGTCAGTAGAAGTCTGACACTCCCCTTCGCTCTGCCCAAGAGGTTATTTGATGATTTTCCACCCACAAAAAAAAAAAAAAAAAAAAGGGTGGTACGGTCAGCATCAGAAGTATATTAACATTAGGTACTCAAAGTTTCGAAGCTGTTTTTTTAATAAAACTTTGTTAGATATTACTCGTTACTACATGTTATTGGAGTAGAAGGACTATTTTAACGAATTATCTTCTGAAACATTAAAAATAATAGCTAGAGTCCTGTACATAAAATAATTAAAATTCCGAAATGTTCAGCTACTTCTGATGCTGACCGTACCATGATATGGAAACCAGGACCTGGTGATGGAATCCCAGATAAATCGAGGGCAACCCTCAAATTTCATAGGCACGTTTTACGTGCTTCGTATTACATGGTTAGGACTTGAAAGCGAATAAAAAGGGAATCTTGAAAGTTAAAGTTTATGTATCATAGTAAATATTTCTATAAGATATTACAACTAAAAATGAAGAAATAAAAACTTTTTTGCAAAAAAAAAACAACCGACTTCAAAAACACCAAAAAGTGAAAAATAAACTTCTGAAGAAAAATCTGCTTCTGAAGTTGGTGGCAAAAAAAACCAAATCAAACAAACAAATGTCATCGACTTCAGAAGCTGATTTTTCTTCTGAAGTTTATTTTTCACTTTTTGGTGTTTTTGAAGTCGGTTGTTTTTTTTGTGATAGTTTCTGTTCTGATATTTATAAGATTACAAATTAATCTAGTACCTACCTACCTACTTAATTAGAGATTTATTTACGTTTCTGTACTCCATAAACAAATCAGACGATAAACGTCAACCTTCATTAAATTGAAGAGTCACTTTTAGGGGAAAAAAGATAGGAAAACATCACGTCCCAATCACGTCACAATCTTCTTACAATAAATCTAGTAAGTAGGTAGGTACTCCATATTCTACAACCCTTTGGTGAAGGCAGGATTTTACTCAAAAAACTCTATATAAATATGAACGTACTACAACAACAAAGTAGGCTAAAAGATATAGATATATTGAAACGATACACGTAACGAGATCCTTGTGGAGTAGCGCGGTCCAAACCCGGCCCCTCGAGACACCGGACCCTTCCGAGAGGTAACCGCTGGTAATATCTATACCTACTCCATTTGCTCGCCAAAGCTTTTATACAATTTGTACTTGTACGCACGAGTGGCAATACAGACGCGAATACGTGGCCGCGGACTCATCTCATATTCTGTTATCATCTACACCTAACCAACAGCGATCGAGCCGCTAAAATGTTGAAGATGGAATATAGAAGTGTTAAGGTAACGTGAATTACGTCATTTTTTGAATCAGAAATACAATTTTCCTTTGGCAATCAACTGTATCATCCATAGATAAATAAATTCTTAAAAATATTGAAATGTGAAACGATTATTTTTAAATCGGCGTATTAAGGCGAGGTTGCACTACTTTGTTTTTATGTACGCACGACCTCACCCCCCGCCCTGCCGCGCGAGCGATATAATGCCTAAATTTTGACTGTTTTTTCTCTCTTGGAGAAAAATGATAAAGAAATTATACATTATGTGACCCGAGATAATACACATTTTTTACGACCTTTATTATGATATAAGTTTTATTTTTCAAAGCCTAATATAACTCAAGTAAAACAATTATTTAGCCATCATTTGGACATGTCTTTGCGATTTAATTGGATGCAGTGAAGTGTAAGTAATCGTGTATCGCATGCCCGACATATCATGATCGTTGAGTCAACTATGTAATACATTTTTTTCAAAATTTAAATCCGTTCCATGTACGAGTAAAACGCTATTGTTGACGACGTTTATCGGGGTAACCTCGCCTTAAGGTGCGTTACGTTTAGGTACACCGCACACTCGTGCTTATTTACTTCACCACCACTGCTCTCAACACGATGAAGGAAAACATCGTGACGAAACTTCAAGTCAGTCCATCAATGGTATATACCAACCCGCACTGGGCCCACTTGCTGGGTTGTAGCTAATACCCTCTCACAGGGTGGAGGGCTGTAAGAAAAAATTATAGACTGATGACCTAGTACTTAAATAAATAAAAGAGAATCGAGTTAGAAAAATACCAAGAAATGAAGGGAAGAGCGAACAACCGAAAATAAACAAACAACCGAGTCAAATCCTGGAAATGTATAACCAGCTCGGTTTTATTACAACGTACAGTGATAATTGATGGCGTATCAAAACCAAGTAATTTATTACAAGAAAGTTGGGCAATTAGAGCTAAAAACACAAAAAGCAGACACAAGGGAGAACGTTATCGACGACGGCATCCATTCCAAAGTCCCATTAGCCGCAGCGGGTATGGGACCGCAGCGTTTGCACCTACAAATGGTAAGTATTACATATATGTACCTATACGTATGTATGTATCTACTGACTTCGTTAATGGCGCAGGTTTTCAGGCATGTTTTTATTTAATGCTTCTTTGTATTGTTTATAAAAGGACATGCCATTTGTAAATTACAGCAGCAAATTAATCTATTAAGCTGCTTGACTCTATCGTAACATAATTTATTATCCTTACATACATAGTATAAAACAAAGTCGCTTTTTTTGTCTGTTTGTCTGTATGCTTATATCTTTAAAACTACGGAACGGATTTTGATGCGGTTTTTTTTTAATAGATAGAGTGATTCAAGAGGAAGGTTTTAGTATATAATTTGAACGACATCCACGCGGGTGAAGCCGCGGGCATCAGCTAGTTAAATATAAAAAAAACGCCTCACTATAGAAGGTGTTACTCAAGATTAGGCGATAAATTCTGTCGACGCTTCTAACCATCCTATTAACCTTTTTTTAATCAGGTAAAATTAACATAATAATTATCATAAATTATACTTATTAGTTCAACATAAAAGTAATCAGTTATCGTACTTATCGTGTGGACATGTGAAGCGGAGGAATGAGGATAATGTTGAGAACCTATGAATTTAGATGGCTATAAGAATACAGGGAGGCCAAAGAAACGATGTATCCATGGACTGTGTGAAGGATGATATGGCTAGAAAGGAGGTCACTGCTGAGATGAATAGAGAAGTATGGAAGATGAAGACATGCTGCGTAGACCCCAAATAAATTGAGAAAGGCCCAGGAATGATGATGAATGATGATAGGTAAGTCGGTTATGGTCATGGTCACTGAAACTCTAATAAAGTTTTAAAGACAAACTTTGTGAGTAACTTAAAATCTTTTTTGAAATAAGTCATTTTTTCTTACAAAATTTCATGATGAGTTCTAATAAATGGTAGGTAACTAAGGCACTGTCCCAACGTCGACGAAGAAGCGATTAATAATATTGTAAAAAAATATTTTCGGTGCCTCTCCGCACGAAATTAGCGATATCGTGTTGACTTTAGTGTGCGAGTTCGACTCGCGCTTGGCCGGTTTTAGTTGCCAGCTCGCTAATCGCCAGCGGTGGGACCAATGCTTTTTTTTTTAAGGCATACAAATTATTAAATATATTTATTGTTATGGATGGTTTTTGTGTTCGAATTTACAATGACATACCCATAAGAAGGCAGAATTTTATTTCGTAGATTTAATCAAATAAGTGCCCAAAAGATGTTTAAATGAGTATATGCCGAAGGATTTTCTGTGAAATGAAGTTTATGTTATCCGCTGTTATGCATAATATTATGACATAATAGTAGTTTATGCGACTGTGCATAATGAAGGGCATTACAACACAAGTCTGGGTTTAAGAAACGAGCCGAAGGCGAGTTTCATAATAGCATCACACGAGTGTTGTAATGCCTAATTATGTATAGTTGCATACACTACTTTATCTACCCAAATATCATATGGGCTCTATGATGGGTTCAGGAACAGGAAAAATAAACAGGTTATTAGTTGCATTCGTCGCTGCATTTACGATATCTGGCGGAGTGTTCATGTCAATTTCTGAGTCACTATCACTCATTTTCGACAGAAATAAAGAACTTAACAGAAAAATTTTCTACTCGTAACTGGAAATAAAAAGCTAACGAACAAATGACAGCTCGAGATGGCGGCGTTTCGGATATCTGTCATTTTCACTCTTCTTGTGTCACTCGAGATCAAAATGTGCGATTTATAATTAAAATCATACTGAAATGGGGTTTCGTATCGATAGGTATCTGTTTTAATGTAGATACTAGAATAGCATACTCACTTGAATTTGACACCTGTTCCAAATTTAAACAGAACTGTAATGAGCTCATATCCTACTGAAAACAGTTATAGGTTATGAGCTCATTACAGTTCTGTTTATTTCTGCTGGTTGGTAATGCTGGTCATTGCCTATGGTTTTTGAACGCATTAGAGAGGGTTTATGATATTTGGGTAGATAAAAAATTGGTTGCCTGTAAAGTCGGTATACGGGCGAAAGTTTTACGTGACAACGACTTTGAGTGGTAAAATAATTTTAATGTGAATATTCATTCGTATAGTAGGAAGAAGGATGAAGTACATGTACCATTGTCATGCCTTTCACTTTTTATGTCTGTCTCTCTCGCTCTTAGGCGGGCTAACCATGCCCGAGTGGAAGGGACGCGTGCCTCTCACTCGCTCTCATTGTGAGCGCATAACGTGAGCGGAGCGTAACGCAGTTTCTTGAAGTGTCACCCGGCAAACCAATTTATAAGACGTTGTCACGTCAAAAGTTCATTACGCAGCAGTAGCCGTTAGATGAACTCAAATATTTTCAGTAAAACTTGTTTTTGAGTTTATTTCGAATCTCGTTCGTACGAGCATACATGAAATACACAAATAATATAATGTGTAGGCGGAGTAAACAATAAAGCATTGGCATTACACGTATGAAATTTGGAAACTCTGTTTCTCATGTAAATGTACGAGTATATGAGTACGAGTGTCACAGTTTGACTTGCAAAATTAGATCTGTGAACTTATATGACGGTGGCTGACGGAATATTGAATAATTTGATGGCGCTTCAATGATTTGGAGTAACCAGATACGTAATAAACTAGTTTTTGTATTTATAAGGGAGTAACTAATATCGGATTATTTTATAGAAATACATTATTATATATCTGTGGACTATAATATTTTGATATCGATGTAACACGACGATTTCATGCAGCCGTATGCCCTTTTACTCTGTGCCATAATAGCCACACGTGCAAATGCATCGACGCAAAGTTTAATAAAAGTCTAAATTTTTCGAAATGTATATTTAATGAAATTTCGTAAACTCAAAATATAGGTAAATTTTATTCCCACTTAGATAAAAAACTTTTTTGCATAAAAAAACAACCGACTTCAAAAACACCTAAAAGTGAAAAATAAACTTCAGAAGAAAAATCAGCTTCTGAAGTCGGTGACATTTGTTTGTTTGATTTGGCTTTTTTGCCACCGACTTCAGAAGCTGATTTTTCTTCTGAAGTTTATTTTTCACTTTTAGGTGTTTTTGAAGTCGGTTGTTTTTTTTTGCAAAAAAGTTTTTTATTTTTTCATTTTTAGTTGATTGTATATCTTATAGAAATATTTACTATGAAACCTATACTTGTATAGCGTCAGAAAAAGCACGAAACACGTAATACGTGCCTATGAAATTTGAGGGTTGCCCTCGATTTCTCTGGGATTCCATCACCAGGATCTGGTTTCCATATCATGGTATCACCCTTGAAATATCTCTGCTCCAATAAAAAAAAAATCATCAAAATTGGTTCATAAAAGACGAAGTTATTCGCGAACACATATACCATTAAAAACAAACGAAAATTGTTCATAAATTATAAAAAAATGATCATAAAATGAAAAGTACTAGGCCAAACCATGCTAAAATTTTATGGGACCAAATGGCAACTATTCCGCATCAAACTAAAAAAGAATCACGTAAATCGGATCATAAATCGCAGCGTAATCGGTGTACATACATAGAAAAAAAAACATACTGGAATCGAATTGAGAACCTCCTCCTTTTTGGAAAGTCGGTTAAAAAGATGTCTTGATACTAGCTCTGGAGGTTTTAATACTAAAGCCCTCAATCTACGAGTATTTCTCCATTTCTCAGTAATTCCATTTGAAAATAAATAGGTATCTTCAGGCGCAGCGTATCCGTTTAATACGCACCTACTGTACGTCATAAATTCTAATGAATTATTTCTGGGAATTTACATAATTATCGAATTAACATTGTTCCGCTTCCAGCTGGAATCATTTCAATGAGGGGAATGTCGTCACTTCTCTCTTGGATCCTTTTTTTACGACTTCCATTGGTGCTTATTACAGAATAAATTTTAAAGAAGTGCGCAAGGAAATTAAATTTGGCAGGGAGCTATTTTAATTAGAAGCTGGAATGGAAACTTTTTACACAGCGTTCAAGAATATGGAACTGGAGCCATAAAAGTAATCCCATTTACGATCTCATTTCAATCTGACTGCAACATTCTGATCTGATAGTATGTAAATCAGATCTACAAAATGGAGCAGCGAAGTCCAACGTAATAGGTACTTACCCACAATGTTTTGAAAAGCAGCGTCTGGTTGTGGTAGGAACGACATGCTCCTTACTTAATTAAAAAAAAAAGTTGATGTGGCACTCGGAGACTGCCGCAGTAAAGCTATTGCATAGCATTTTTTATCAACTTATGCAAATATTTATTTATTTTATTTAAGCAGTATTTTTTAAAAATAATTTAAATTATCTATGTAAATCAAAAGTAACCTTCATAGACTAAGCTAGTAAGAAACTCTATGACAGAAAATTTAGAAGAAAAAGTATTGACAGCTTGTCAGCCTGACGTAAGTGTCATAACATTGAAAATTAAGATAATTATTTATTTTATTTTAGATATTTTATAAGAAAACGAATCGTCTTCTAAGACCGATTCGCAGAATAGTAATGCAAAAACCAATAAAACGTATGATAGATGCGTAATAATAATAAAATGAATGTATATAGACTAGGTACTCGAGGAGTACTCACTCATTATCTTTCACTATTTTTTCGTGACTTTCTTCATTAATAAATGCACTTTGTTTATTCATATTTCAAACACTTTGTACACAAATTATACGAGTAAGAATATTTTAGAAGGAGAAAGCAGAGAGACAAAACAGAAAAACTTTACACATTTACAACGTGAGGTTATAATAGGACTTTACCTATGAAATTGCCGTTTTGTTTGAAAAAATTTAAACGAATTTTATTCATGTATTTTTTATTTGTATTAATCGAAGTAATCACCCATGCAATCAATGCATCTTTGCCAACGCAGTGGCAGTTTATTGATGCCCTTCTTAAAGAAATCAGCTGGTCGGGAGGCAACAAATTCTTCAAAGGCATTTTGTACTGCCTCTCGGGTATTGAATTTTTTTCCCGCCAAGAAGTTATCCAAATTCTGGAAAAAAGTAGTAGTCTGTAGGCGCAAGGTCTGGTGAGTAGGGCGGATGACGGAGAGCTTCCAACCCCAGTTCTTGCAACTTGGAGACCGTCTGCTGTGCAGTATGAGGTCGCGCGTTGTCGTGCAGGAGCAGCGGAGACGAGCGATTGACTAATGCTGGTTGGAGATGTGCCAGCTTCTCCATCATTGTGTTCAGTTCTTCACAGTACACATCTGCAGTAATGCTCACCCCGTTTGGTAAGAAGCTGTGATGAATCACACCGGCGCTAGACCACCAAACAGTGACCATCACTTTTCTAGGGGTAAGTTTTTGTTTTAGGTGCTGAACCAGGATCCAACCAACTTGCTGAGCGCTTGCGGTTATCAAACAGAATCCATTTTTCATCGCAGGTAACAATGCGGTTCAAAATTCCTTCATTTGTGTGTCTGTTGAGCAGTGCAAGGCACGTCTCGACGCGTACTTCGCGCTGGCGATCATTGAGTTCGTGGGGCACCCATTTGTCAAGCTTCTTTACCTTGCCAATTTGACGCAAATGGACCAATATTGTTTTGACGCTAACGTCGAAAGCTGCTGCTAATTCAGCCGTAGATTGTGTATCATCAGGTTCCACAATCGCCTTTAATTCGTAATTGTCGACCAAAGTCTTCGGACGACCGCGAGATTCATTTTTCAGGTCGAAATTTCCAGAACGGAAGCGAGCAAACCAATAACTGGTGGTGCGTTGGTTTGTACCTCCTCTGGTCAGCATGATCTCTGTTGAATGTTGCCGGTACGTCTCGTGTGGCGTCGTCTGCCACGTTTAACTTCGTTGGAACCCAGCGCCAGTCGTTGACCTTAGAACTGTCTTCTATTGCTGCTAGACGATGAGCCACGTATGGTTTGTAGGAACGTGACCCTGTCCTTATCCAGGTTAGGACAGTCTTGCTGTCTGTCCAGAACACTTTACGGTCGGGCTTTCTTTCGTGCTCTTCGATCACTGTCTCTGCGAGTCTGGTGCCCATGACTGCTGCTTGCAGCTCCAACCTGGGTATCGATGTCAGCTTCAGTGGTGCCACTTTTGCTTTGGCTATAATGAGGGATAGGGCCACCTCGCCATTCGCTGCCACTGTTCTCCAGAAGAGGACCGCAGAGTGGGCAGACTCGCTGGCGTCGCTGAAGACAATCATGAAGTTCTAATGAGGCGGCGTCACTGTAGTGTAGGTATTGCCGCGGGATAGCTACGTCATGGAGGCTTTTTAGGTGTGCCATCCAGGTTTCCCACTGTTCCGCCAGGTCTTCATCGATCTTGTCGTCCCATGCTGTTCCCCGGCGCCAGACTTCTTGAAGGAGTTGTTTCGCCCTAATTGTGATAGGTGAGGCGAATCCAAGCGGGTCGAAGAGCGACATAACTATACGTAGAGCTTCTCTCTTCGTTGGCTGTTTACCCTCTATAAGTGTTGAAGGTATTCTTGTTAAGTTAAGGTTGAAGGTGAGCTCGTCGGAGTTGATCTTCCATATGACGCCCAAGACTCGTTCTGTTTTCTCTTCTGTTCTGTACAGCTCTATGTCTTCTGTCTGACTGTCTTCTCCGAGTGTTTGTAGGAGTGACGATGAGTTTGACTTCCACTGTTTCAACTCGAAGCTGGCTTTCATGTGTACTTCTCGTACACTCTTCGTGATGCGCATGGCGTCTTCAATGTTTCTGAAGCTGTCTAAGTAGTCGTCGACTTAATGCTTCTGTATGATGGCGGCGGCGGCTTCAGGATGTGACTTTTCATGTTGCTTCGCGTTCAAGTTCTTAACGTATATTGCTGTTGATGGCGAACTTGAGGCCCCGAAGATTAATGACGTCATTCTGTATTCTTCTGGAGGTTGACCGTCACGTCGATCGCCGCGCCATAGGTATCGCAGCGCATCTCTATCTTCTGTTCGCAGCTTGACTTGCATGAACATCTCCTTGATGTCCGCTGTGACTGCGACCATATGTTGTCGGAACCGCATGACGACGCCTGGCAGCGACTGTAGTAGATCAGGACCTTTGAGCAGCGTGCTGTCATTGAGTGCCACTCCTTTTGTCTTGGCTGCCGCGTCGTGTACTACCCGTAGTTTGTCCGGCTTCATTGGGTTGATTACGGCGAAGTGAGGCAGGTACCAGGTCTTGTCAGCTGTCTTCTGTTCTGGGGCAGGTTCAGCGTACCCCTTTGTGATGAGAGCGTCCATTTGTTCGACGTATTTTTTCTTTAGTGCGGGGTCACGATCTATTTTCTTTTCGATGCTGAAGAGCCTCTTCAGTGAGTTTTCATAATTGTCTGGAAACTTGACATCTTCTTTGCGCCAGAGAAGACTGGTCTGGAATCTTGTTTCTTCTATTTTTGTCGTGGTCTTCTCCAGAATACGAAGTGCTTGTTCTTCCGGATCAGTCTTCGGTCTCTTGGGGTTGATGCAGAGCGCGTCCATCTCGAAATATTGCTTCACGAGATCTTCTAGGTTGTCTTCTGGATCCTCTGCGATGTGTGACACGAAGTCGATCTTCTGGCCGAAGGTTCGTGTCTGACTGCCGTGTAGTACCCAACCTAGTGGCGTGAGAGATGCCACTGGGTGGTTCTTATCCCCTCTTCTTGTTTCTGAGGTCAGCAGAAGATGCCAGTTGTCTTGCCCGATGAGTACTCGTGGTTTCGCATTTGTATAAGTGAGGTGCCTTCGGATGTCGCATAAGTGTTGACACCCTTCCACTAATTCTTGTGGAACCCGTTGAGACGAAACTTGTAGGTTCTTCACTGTGCGTGCTTGTATTTGCTCTTCATGATCGTTGAGCCCCTTCAGATTGATGGTGACTCTTCTTGACGTTGATTCTGACGCCTTCATGTCGTTGATGGTTTCTATTTTTAATGGATCTATGGGTCCTGTTGCTCCGATGCTCGCTACTACGCTGTCGTCGACGAGCGTGACTTTTGACCCGTCGTCCATCAACGCGAAGGTGTCGATGGCCCCTTTTGGTCCCTTCACCTGGACCGGTATTATCTTCAAATAGGACTGCTTCTTGACTGTCCATGTTGAATTGACGACTTCTGTTTTATCTTGTACTGCTTCTGTTTTTTCAGTCTTCTTTCGTAGTGCAGCATCTTGTTATGAGAGTACTTGCAGCTGTCGACACCACACGGCTTAGGTTTGCAGTGGTGTGTCTTGCTTCTGTAGCGAAGACATCTGAAGCAGAGGCGTTTGGACTTGGCCATGTCCCATCTTGCATTGGCGTCCAATTTCTCGAACTGTTCACATTCTGTTGCGTTGCTGTGCCCCGTGTTGTCACATACGGCGCACTTCGATGTTTGTGTCTTCTCAGTCACATTGTTGACCCGTTGCGTCTTCTTTTGTTGTGCGGTCGAAGAAGGTGCTGCCATCTGTTCAGGCAGCGCGTAAGGTCCGCATAACTCTGCTTCCCGTTTGAAGAACTTTTCTATTTTGATGAGGCAAGGATCTTCACGTGGCTGCGTGGCTGAGAAGTCGTAGTATCTATATCGTAGAGTCGGCGTCAGCTTGTCCACCAGTGTCTTCGCGAGTTCCGGGTTGTACATGTAGTTGAAACAACCCAAAGTCTTCAGTGTGGCCACAACGTTGGATACTTTTGTGGCAAATATGCAGATGTCCCTCGGCGACTCGGTGAGGCGGGGCAGGCTACGAAGTGTCTCCATCTCCAGCATGGCTATTGACTCTGGTCTTCCAAATCTTGATTCCAAAGTCTTCATCACTTCAGCTGGATGCGCGTTGGTTATAAGTAGACCGTCGACCGCTTTTTTGGCCTTTCCCTTCAAGTTTCTTCTAAGTCGATTCGTATTTTCAACTGAGGTGAACATTGCTTCTGTCTCGTAGTAAGCGGCGCGAAAGGGTAGCCACTCTTGATGAGACCCACTGAAGAAAGGTAACTCGACGAACTTGGGTCGCTGGGTGGCACCGATAGCCCGGGTGATGGCTTCGGCTAGGAGGGCTAAGTCGGTTTGACCTCCCGCCGGTAACTGACGTGTTTCTTCATGCTTCGCTGGCCTTGTTTCTTCTATATGGACGACGGTTGGTTCTTCTGGGGGGTTGTGAGGTTGGTCGGCGATTGCTAACACCGGCGGACGAGTCACTTGATGCTCCAACCAATTGTCCACTCTTGCATTGGCTTCTGACTTCGAGTGGAGACTGACGTCATCTTCTTCATCCTCAGAGTCTTCTTTCTCTAGGACAGCTATGCGTGCTGCGGCTAATTCCACTTGAAGGCGAAGTAAATCTTCTTTCGCCTTTGCAAGCTTGAGTTGCTTCGTTCTGCTATGTGTTGATCCGCCCCCTACCCCTTTCTTGCTAGGGGGGGGCAGGTCCTGATGACCAGTCGTCTTCGGTGGACCGGCCTTGCTTCTCAAAACTTGCTTTACTGTAGTGGTTTCTGTTTGACGAGTGTTGGTAGTCGGCGGCTTCATCAGCTGCTTGGCTTTCGTCCCTGCAGTCAGCGTCGTCGTAACGGATGGGGTTACGGACGGGGCGACGGCGCCAGTGGGATGCGAGGGGGGAGGGGCGCTTGCGGCTGAGGCGGCGGTTGCAGCAGTCGAAGTAGTTGCTTCGGTGTCGGAAGAGGATGGATCAGTCGCCGCGGAGGTGTCTGTTCGTTCCGATGTCTCCGTGGCAGTCGTCCCTGTTGCTGTAGATTCTTCCGTGCTGGCTTCTGCACTGGTACCAGTCGCCGAGTTTGTGGTTTCGGACGACGTAGGATTCTGTTCCGTCGGCGGCTTGCGGCCCCTTCCCTCGGAGCGTGTGACGGGCATGTTGGCAGCTGATGAATGTCTTCAGAACACTCTTCCCTAATGAATCTTCCCTATAAACTGTAGCACGAAGTCTTCACGTAGAGATGTCTTCCCTAGTAGTAACTGTAGCACGAAGTTTTCACGTAGAGATGTCTTCCCTAGTAACTGTAGTACGGCGTCTTCCTTGTAGCACGACGTCTTCAGTTGGTGAAATCTTCTAGCTTGGTGAAGTCTTCAGGTCTGTTCCCCACGATATTCGGCTCTCGAAGGACCATTAAATGTGCAGACTGGGCACACTTGTGCACTGGGTTGGTGGGGAATAAGACCACTGGTTGCTTGTAGTTTCTTCTTTTTATTAGGAGAGTTTCTTACTGAAGTAGTAGCTGGATTCGGAATGATTTTACAACCAAAATGTTCCCATTTTTATATACAAATTTCTAAGGCGCTGGCCAATCATAATTAAGTGTTTGCGCATGCGCAATGGCCTCTTTATACAATTTGGCGCCGAAAAATTACTATTTCTGCGCGGGAAATTTTAGTATGCTATTTTTAGTGGTAAAACATCCCTTACAAAATATAACATATGTTCCTAATCTTAGGACTAACTTATATTACATAATAAACACAAAAACTATACAAAAAACCTTGATTTACACCTTAAAATTACAAAAATACTGAAACGGTTCTCGTTAAAGTAACGCAACGCAGTAGCTAAGCTTCGTGAACTGTGAACCTAAACACTAGCGCCGCTAGGCGGTAGGAATGTACAACTTAAGATTATGCCTTTACTATTTAAACTGGGGTACACTAGCGCCGCTAGGCGGCAGGAATGTAAATCACTTATAACATCAAGCCCGATGGGCGTAAGTAGAGCTAATGCTATCTTAAAAACACTTATAAACATCGTAATAAACTAATTCTAACGCTATTCAAATAATATCACAACATTTACGTATCGTCACTAACGTCTATGTAACACTGCACTATTTTTCACTGTCCCGCACACGTCCCAAATGGTCCCATAATTTATCGAAAAAAAAACTCAAAAAAAAACTACATTGTCCACATTGACCCATGAACATGTGAAGCACTAAAAAGTGAAAAATAAAAACTTTTTAACAAAAAATAAAACCGACTTAAAAAAAAACACACAAAAATGTGCAAAATAAACTTTAGAAGAAAAATCAGTTTCTGAAGTCGGTGGCATAAAAATTAAATCAAACAAACAAAAGTCACCGACTTCAGAAACTGATTTTTCTTCTAAAGTTTATTTTGCACTTTTTTGTGTTTTTTTTTTTAAGTCGGTTTTATTTTTTGTTAAATAGTTGTTTTAGTTTTTTAAGGAGATAAGCCTAAATCGGGTACCCCGCCTAAATCGGGTATGCTTGTTTGTGTGCGTGTTACGTCTATTAGTGAGAATGTACGAGTGCAGCGAGGTGGCGTGACAGTCGGCCAATCACAGGCAGTCGGCTCTCCGCTGTGACGCAAGCGCTTGCAAGGTAAGATTGAAAACAATATTTTTGATGGTTTTACTAAAAAAAAATGACGTTTGGTAACAGTGATTACTCAAATATTGTATGGATTATGTTTACTTAAGTTTTGTGTTGTGATTTTGTAAGGAATTATGCATCTAAATTAAAAAATACTTGTGGCATTCGTGCATTTGGTTTTGAGGTTATGGCGGTTAAAAATAAAAACATGCGTTTGGGCATAACGGGTAGGGGTAAAACGGGTATGTACCCAATCGGGTACATACCCGTTTTACCCAAACTACTTACATGACCATACTAGGGCAAATCTGCCCTAGTATGGTCATGTAAGTAGTTTGGGTGGTTGAAATGAGGTTTTAATTAAGATTTTTGGTTTGTTTTGTTTTATGATGAATACGGGTCTAATTAAACATTTAGGAAGTTTTAATGAGCAAATCTAAGTGATCTCATGTTAAAGTATTTTGTAAAACTATAAAAATAACAATAGGTAGGTACTCTAGTTTATTTTTAAATTCTTCTTAGTAGCTGTTTGTTGCCAAAGATGATTTATAGTTTAAACAAGATAAGATTGAATATGAGTCTGATTAATAATTTAAGACGCTTAAATGAAAATAGAAGTGATTTTATGTTAATAAATATTGTAAAACTATAAAAATAAGTTGATTGTTCTCATTATATAGCCTTTACCCGTTATGCCCTGATGAGGTACCTGATTTAGGCCCCCTATAAGGGCAAAACGGGTATTTGGAAGGGTCTCCTAATTATTGTTTTTCTAAGATTGTTGAAGAGAATGGTTATGTTTGTTATTTTTTTATATACTATATTAAATAAACATTTCCTTTAGTAAAACTATTTGGTACATTTTACGTTTCTAAGTATTTTTTATTTCACATGTCCCATAACGTACCCGTTTTAGGCTTACCTCCCCTACTTTTTTAAATACCAGTTTTGTTTTTCTTTCATTACCTACCTCCATGGCCCCTTTGCTATTCAAAGCATCTACTAGCACATTTTTGAACTTTGACCTCCTATACATATTTCCGTAACTAGAATGTTCCCAGGGTTTAGAACAAAAAAAAATATCGCCATGAGACGGGGAGAATAAGTCGCTTTCGGCTATTTTCGGTATTTTTTTTTACATCTGTTATTAGCCAGTTAACTTGTTCAGTTTATTTAAGTTATATAAAGATTATTGTTTTTGACTGCCTCGTCGGTCTAACTGCTGATTTGTAAGAACTTCGCAGCCGAAAAAAGAACAAACACAAAATAAGTTGCAACATTTACCATTCCCATTAAAAAGAAAATGTCTGGCTGCGATAACTTTACCCCAGCAGGAAATGTTTTTTTGTAAAATAACTAAAAAACTATAAGTGCAAAAAATTCAAAAGTGTGCAACAATAGTTACAGAAGCTGGGTAATTAGCTAAATAGGTACCTACCTATATTTAGCGTTTAAATTATTATTCCCAACATTAAATTGCTGGGGTAACGCACACTAATAACATCACGCCTGTAAACCCTGAAGGGTTAGGTAGAGTTTCGCCAGTTATGTTTCATCATCATCATTTCAGCCGAAAGACGTCCACTGCTGGACATAGGCCTCCCCTAAGTGTCATTTTTGCTTAGGGGGGTTTGCCATAATCGCCACGCTTGGCAGGCGGGTTGGCGATCGCAGTACGGTCGATACAAAAAGCACAGAGAACGCTGCTGTCCATTCTCTGGTACATCCCTTAGTCGCCTCTTACGACACCCACGGGAAGATATGGGAATATATATATATTATATAGATATGATATATAAGTTATGTTTAAGTCCCATGTAATAGGGCGAGGCGGCGAGCCTATTGCCATTAACCGGGCACAAAAACCAGCTTCCACTTAAAAAAAAATTGATGAAAAAACCCAGTAAATATTGATATGCTGTAGGTTCACTGTACGTTTTGGTGCAAACTGTAAGCGCAGCAAGTATCTGTATAAATAAACTAGTATTTGCGTGGCTGCGCGAGCTGCGCGCAGCTCGCGGGGCGTGAAGAGGGGAAGAGGGGGAGCTTTGAAAAATGATTTCGACTAACGCATTGCCCCTTTCAATGAATCTGAAAATAAAATGTTCCAAGTCTCTTAACTTCCGAGATCCGCCTAAAGGGGGGGAGAAGGGGGCAAGGGGGTCAATTTTGAAAAATGGTTTTTACTTTCCAGAGCCTCCTCTATACGAATCCGTAAACAAAACAGAACACGAGTTTAAAAAAAAGGGGTGAAAAGGGGGGGGGGGCAGTGAAGGGGGGAGAGGGGTAGCTTTGAAAAATGATTTCGACTAACGCATTGACGCTTTCAATGAATCTGAAAAAAAAAATGTTCCAAGTCTCTTAACTTCCGAGATCCACCTAAAGGGGGGAGTGAAGGGGGGCAAGGGGTTCAAATTTGAAAAACGGATTTTACTTCCCCGAGCCTCCTCTATATGAATCTCACGTATACCACCACCTACCTACACCTACCTACCACCAACCTACTACCTACCTATCACCTACCTACTACCTACCTACTACCTCCTACTACCACTAAAAAAACATTACCCTAAAGTTTGCTTGGAGTTACGCTTCACCCACTCAACCTTCGTTACGCTAAGGAGGTCGCCGGCTCGCTTCGCTCGCCACCTCCCCCCTTCGCTCCACTCAGGACCTACCTACCACCGGAAAGCTATCATGACATTATCCCTACGCTACGGGGGTCGTCGGCTCGCTTCGCTCGCCCGCTCCCCCCTTCGCTTTACCGCTGTGCCACCACCGGACAGGTTTCGACGCCTACTATAATATTTGTTCAAACACCTAATGGCTATCTCTAACCGTTATGAGGTTACAGCCCTTTTAATTTTAGGGGAGGTTGGGGAGGGGAGGGTATACAAATTTCAACGCCCCTCAAATAGATTTAGGTAAGAATCAAAATTTTTTTCAGGAGTAAAAAAAGAGTTGAAGAGGGGGGGGGGGTGAAGGGGGGGAGAGGGGGGAGTTTCTAAAAATGATTTCGACTAACGCAATGCCCCTCTATATGAATCTGAAAAAAAATTCGTTCCAAGTCTCTTAACTTTCGAAATCCGCCTAAAGGGGGGGTGAAGGGGGGCAAGAGGGTCAAATTTAAAAAATGGTTTTTTTTTCCCCGAGCCTCCTCTATACGAATCCCTAAAAAAACACACGTAAAATCTCTTTATTTCCGAGATCCGCCTAAAGGGGGGGAGAAGGGGGAAAAGGGGGGCCACTTTGAAAAATGATTTTCACTTTACCGAGCCCCCTCTATACGAATCCCTAAAAAAAAACACGTAAAATCTCTTTGTTTCCGAGATACGATAGGGAGGGGGGAGAAGGGGGGGGAAAAGGGGGGGGTTGGGACTTTTCCCATACTCACGAGAGTTAGTTGTTTACGAATCTGTCAAAATATACCCACCTCCCCATCCACCATCTGGGAGAACAATTCTGTCAATAGATCAGTCAGTGAGTCAGTGGTAATTTAGCTTTATATAGTATAATATGCTCTTACTTATTTATAAGGTAGAGTTTATTTATAAACATAATATAAAATATCCGTAAGGATTGAGGAGCCACATCAGATTTTAAAATCTGATTGCACCATTATTTAGCAGCAATGTATCTGATTTTGCAGCACGAATTCTAGATTTAGCAGCAAAATATATCACTAGTTATATTTAATGCACAAGTGGCTCCTCAATCTAAACGTATGAATTGAGGAGCCACCCTGGAACTCGTTAAGTAATAGATGAATATTTTGCACCATTTAGCAGCAATTAGGTATGCATTTTACCTTCTAAAAACTTAGCTACTGAAGCGCTAAAATTAAGAAAATACAATGTTTTTAGTATGGCTCCTCAATCTACACTCAAGAGGTGAATTTCTATTGGATGTGAGCGATCAATTAATATAATGATCATTTATCAGGTGTTGTGTTTGTTTTTGCAGTATAGGAATAAAATAGTAAAACAGAGTAAATTTTGTAGATGAACGCATTTTCTAAAAGCATTGTATTTCTTGAAAAAAAAAAACCAGTCCCTTTCAAATTGAGAAATATTTTTAAAGCAAATTCTTGGTTTCGGAGATTACATACAAATCTCACAAAAAATCGCTCTCGCTCTCTATCACTCTCTCTGTATCTATATAAATTAAAAAAAACATACCAATCGAATTGAGAACCTCCCCCTTTTGGGAAGTCGGTTAAAAAGAGAAGTCCTGACTGACTGACTGACTCATCAACGCCCAGCCCAAACCCTTGGGCTGGCTTCACAGCTATCCGGGAGACCCGTACGGGCTGTCCGTTGCGCGAAAGAGCCGTACGGGTCACGCCCGTAGTGCTCTGAAACGTGGGTGAAACGATGTTCTAGCGCCTAACATGTGCTCCCGCTCCGGACGCCCGTACTGACAGCCCGACGCCCGTACGGGTCTCCCGGATAGCTGTGAAGCCAGCCTTGTACCTAGAAAGCTGAAATATTGCACAGAGGTTCCCTTTAAAATGTAGACAAGAAATAAGGAAGGATTTTTCGAAATTCAACCCCTAAGGGAGTTAAATAGGGGATGAAAGTTTGTATGGAAAATCGACATTTTCACGCGGGCGAAGCCGCTGGCAAAAGCTAGTTAGGAATAAATGCTGATTTACTTTTAACCGGAAACAGACTTAACTGGTGAAAATGGCAGTCATAACAACTTGAAATGAAACAAGTAATTTTGACAAAACTTTATTCATTAAGTTACAACCATGTATTTACAATCGTAATGTTTTAACAATAAGGTCTTACATTCTAAACCTCGTATTTAGCACCAGGTAATAAACTAAAAATTATTAAAGTTAAACACACGGTCACAAAGACGAGTAGGTCTTAACGCAACGTTTTTAGCCGCTCATCCGTTTTTTTAACGCGCTAATGATGCGCACTGAAGGATTCTCAACACTAGGCTTAACACGTCGAGAGTTGAAAATCCAGTGCGAGGTATAAAATCGTAGTGTTTAAAAAGTACCTGTGAGAACGTGGACTTACATGATAGAACTAGGGGCGATGTTGTCATAGACATTGTTGGAAATTGTGGTCCTGGTTTATTAAGATGTACTATTTTCATACAGAAGATCATATTAAATTGATAGTTCTCCCAATTAAGTTGGTCCATAGTATTGATATATCATATATATATTTTATTCTCAACATCGTGTCTTAAAACAAAAATAAATCCTATAACACTTACTAGTATATCACACACTTATGTAGACCTAAATGTAAAGATTCTGGTACATGATCACACATGATCCATTTGAATTTCATTGCTCCATTTAAAACCGACAATCAAAATTACACTTTACAAAACAATAATCTATAAAACAAATGCATCATAATTAAGCATAACTCTTAACCAAATTAACTCTTTATTCTTGAAATGGGGTCAATTCGTCCTTGTACACAAATAATGACAGCCAGAGGGCCTGGACATATGACCTCCATCAGCGGTAAACGATGATGGAATAGTCAGAAAACGAAAGGATTAACATATTGTTACAGAAACGCTTATGTCATTCCCGTTGAAAGTCATTGTAGTAATACAAAACGTTTCTAAATCCACCGTCACTTGTCTACGCCCCCTGATGTCGCTTACTCTTCAGCTTCGATCAATAATAGTACTAGATTAGGCATCAGGAACAAAACTAAGTCGCTCAAGTGGCCACGTTTGCACACACGTAAACATTTACTTAACATCTTAGAAAAAGTTCAATATTAATAACAACTTCAGATGATTATAAACCTTAACACTTAAACATAACGTTTAATTATCATTGTAAAGTATATTTATTTAAGCCCTTTCATCGGAGAAAGATTAGAAGCAAAACATTTTAAATGTCGCTCCAAAATAAAAAGTCATCAGTACAAAAATATTCATTCTAAAATGAAACTTAAACTCTAAGCAATACGGTTAAAAGCATTTTGTGTACAATGTCGTGCTTATTCTATTGTGGAACTAGCGTTCCCTGTTCAAGAATATGATACAATAGTTGGTGCGTTGTAGCAAACATTGGCCAAACAATTATAATATTCGCTGATTTAATTATATTTACAGTTTAATTATGTTTAAATATTATGAAAAAGCACATAATGATATTAAATTACCGAAAAAAAGATATTCCTTCCAAAACCTTGGCGTTACGGTGGTTATTTACACAGTTTTTGAACGCATACTGCGGCATTTTGACGTCTTAATGTTGGCTATGATTGGACCATACTAATTTGAAATAAGACCACAAATACTTTTGTGGTCTTAAGTTTCGGGCCATTTTTGAAGCGCTTATCGGAAATCTAGTACATTATTGATCGAAGCTCTTCAGCAAATATTTCCGAGTCCTATATCGGCAGATGAAAGAATAAAGAATCTTCGTAAAATGCAATCACGGCCGTCGTCACCGGTTGGCTCTGCAGCGGCGCGCATACTCGGGCGCCACTTGGTGCAGCCACTGCGGCTGTATGGCCGACACCGTCAGCATGTAGGTGCGCGTGGTGGACAGGAGCTCGGTGTACAGCAGCACGGGCGGCGCGGGGCGCGCGGCGTGCAGCGCGCCGGCGGGGTGCAGCGCGGCCGCCGCGCCCGCCGCCGTCACGTAGCGCCCCGCCACTGCCGCGCCGCCCCCGCCGCCCCCGCCGCCCCCGCCGCCCCCGCCGCGCTGCCACGCGCAGTTTGTGAATAGACCGCATAGCAGACATTTTAGTAACTGAAATGTGACAAATAAATATTTAAGTAAGTTAAAACAATTCCGTTACAGTCTTCAGGGTGAATTTTACAATCTACCCTAGATAGATAGATAGTAGATTTTGCTGAAAATTTAAACAATAGTTGAATGTGAGACATGACTGGGTCGGCCTAATATAGCAAAGCCGCGACAGTTTAAATTTTAAAAAAATCACTCTCTTCACGGTTCTTCTAACATTATTTTTTTATTTAATGTCTGTGTCTGTTTGTTCCGGGAGATTCAAATAAACAAATAATAGTTAAAAAAAAAATCAGGCGGACCAATGCCACGGGGAATAGTTATTAAAAAAACAACAATGTGTACCTGATCATAAGCCTGTCCACAACTAGAGACACTCATGTTCAGCTTCTGGCAGATTGCAAGCAGCTGTTGTCGGACATCGCACGCATACGTCAAGTTCTTGTGATTCAGGTAGTTTTCTTTACACCATTGCTAGAAAAAATATATACTTAAAACATTTACTTTGACTTATATTACATTGACAGACCAGTAAATGAAATATTCAAACAAGCTAAAGTGATGTGAAATAATTTAACCAAAAATCGACATAATTATTAGAATTGAACTACTGCCACAAAAGTTTCTAGCATACTATTGATTGAAAAGATGGAATTTCTACTATTTTACCTGGTAAACGCTTCAGCATCATAAGTTTCTCTGTAGCAGTTAGATAATTTATAACTTAGTAAAGTTTTAATTTACTGGTTTGTGTCATAAGTGGTCATGCAAAGCAGTGGTAAACCAAGTTAAATTTCTAATTAGACATTGAAACTAACCTTTTTTAGGGGGGCTTTACAAAAAGCTTTGAATACATTGAGAAGAGTGATGTGATCTCCGAGAGGAGACAGGAACTTCTGTTTCACTTTTATAGCTTCTTCTCGCTTGTGCATTGGAGTATGGAACAAGTTTTCACTGGACAACACTGCTATTACACTTAGTGCCTGGAACCAAAAACAAACAAATATATTCGCATCACAGAATCTATATCTATAAAAGCGAAAGGTCACTCACTCACTCACTGACTCATCACGAAATCTCGAAAATCGCTAGACGTACAAAGATGATTTTTGGCAGGGAGGTAGTTTATAGTTAGTAGACGTCCGCTAAGAACGGATTTTGCGACAGGGCCGGATTAGGGTGGTCTAAGGGACATTTTTTGTGCTACAATCTAGATTTTTGGCAGAGACGTAGTTTATAGTCAGTGGGCGTCTGCTATGAAATAATTTTGCGACAGGGCCGGATTAGGGTGGTCTAAGGGCCCTCACAAGTTTGTATGAAAGTCCTTAAGGCTCCTTCCACGAAATCATCTCATTTTGATCAATTTTGATCGGTTCGAGTGGGAAATCTATGAAGAATTTGAAGCTTTCTTTTGGCTATTATAAGAGACGAGTTCTTTTTCTGGTGAATAGTGAACAAGAATTTTCAAAATAATGTTTATATTAATGATAATCACCCGTATTCAAAAGCCCTTTTCCGCAAAAATACCGATCGAGTTACGTTTGGCTTAGCCGAACATAACACTACAAACGATTCTAAACATTAAAAAAAATATAAATAACATCACCATATGGTCTACTGGTGTACCAAGGAGTCACATTTTCGACTTCAATACAAAAAATAGCAGAAAAAAAATGTTAAAACATCGCAATTTTTACAAAATGTCTCGACAACTAAGATTTTTTTCTATACCTTAGAATCACTTTAGAGAAAATTCAAAAACTACGTATTAATTTTAAGGTAACCTTCTAATAGAATCGTATTTTTATTTTATCAATAAACTATAATTTCATTTCGTAAATTGAATCCAAAGTTAACTATATTATCGACCGCGCAACAAACTCTATCTCGCCAGTACGAATCGGCCACTGCCAAAGGACGGACGTATCGCTTTGTGTCACAAACGCTCCCGTGTTTTTCGTAAACATATTTTCGAGATTGTAAGCCGATTACCACAATTTGATACACTTATTAATTTTGATCAAACATGTTTTTTTTTGCTAGTTTGTAAAGATTGCTAAAATTTTTTTCATCTTCAAATCAAAGTCGAATTTCAAGATCGATTGTTATTGTCGATTGTACTTCGATATATATTTTTAACCGACCTCCAAAAAAGAGGAGGTTCTCTATTCGTGTTTGTATGTCCGCGAATATCTCCGTCAATTGTGGACTGATTTTCAAAATTCTTTTTGTCTTGGAAAGGGTATACTCCCGAGGTGGTCCCATTGTCACCAAGTCAGTTTCTGATGATGGGAGCTCTGAGAAATTGAGGGCAACCCTCGAATGTCATAGGCGCACATAACGTTTTCCATACATTTTCAGAAGCTGTTCAAGTATTTGCGTCTGATAATCATAATTTCATGAGGCTGCGCTGATGACGGAAGGTGCAACTCCTCAACGGTCAGGACTTGAAAGAAAATTCCTTCAAAATTATACGTACTTATGGATCGATAGTTGTATTCTTTCAGGCTATTAGGTTGAACTGATGATAGACGGTACATCTCATTAACCGACTTAAAACAAAGGAGGTTCTCAATTCGTCGGCTAGGAAAATTTTAGGTTTTTCCGTCATGGGTGTCGTTTTCATGGTTTTTGGGGTCGCTGATTACGAAAATGAGGTCAAAATGAAAATTCAAGATGGCAGGAATTTTTTTGGTTTTCCGTCATGGGTGTCGTTTTCATGTTTTTTGGGGTCGCTGATTACGAAAATGAGGTTAAAATGAAAATTCAAGATGGCGGCCAGGAAAATTTTTGGTTTTTCTGTCATGGGTGTCGTTCTGATGGTTTTTGGGGTCGCTGATTACGAAAATGAGGTCAAAATGAAAATTCAAGATTGCGGCCAGGAAAATTTTTGGCTTTTCCGTCATGGGTGTCGTTTGGATGGTTTTTGGGGTCGCTGATTACGAAAATGAGGTCAAAATGAAAATTCAAGATGGCGGCCAGGAAATTTTTTGGTTTTTCCGTCATGGGTGTCGTTTTCATGGTTTTCGGGGTCGCTGATTACGAAAATGAAGCCAAAATGAAAACCCTTATAGCGGCCAGGAAATTTTTTGGTTTTTCCGTCATGGGTGTCGTTTTGATGGTTTTTGGGGTCGCTGATTACGAAAATGAGGTCATAATGAAAATTCAAGATTGCGGCCAGGAAAATTTTTGGTTTTTCCGTCATGGGTGTCGTTTGGATGGTTTTTGGGGTCGCTGATTACGAAAATGAGGTGAAAATGAAAATTCAAGATGGCGGCCAAGAAAATTTTTGGTTTTTCCGTCATGGGTGTCGTTTTGATGGTTTTTGGGGTCGCTGATTACGAAAATGAGGTCAAAATGTAAATCCAAGATGGCAGCCAGGAAATTTTTTGGTTTGTCCGTCATGGGTGTCGTTTTGATGGTTTTTGGGGTCGTTGATTACGAAAATAAGGTCAAAATGAAAATCAAGATGGCGCCAACGAAAATTTTTGATTTTTCCGTCATGGGTGTCGTTTTCATGGTTTTCGGGGTCACTGATTACAAAAATGAAGCCAAAATGAAAATCCAAGATGGCGGCTAGAAAAATTTTAGGTTTTTCCGTCATGGGTGTCGTTTTCATGGTTTTTGGGGTCGCCGACTACGAAAATAAGGTCAAAATGAAAATCCAAGATGGCGCCGACGAAATTTTGGGTTTTTCCGTCATGGGTGTCGTTTTCATGGTTTTCGGGGTCGCTTATCACGAAAATGAGCTCAAAATTTAGTAATACATAAAACGGGTTTGTTAAACATGAATCGAAATTAATATTAATTTAGTGATACTAGACAAAATGTTAAATAACATGAACAGGAAAAAAATGGAATTATAGGCATTGTCATTCAAATAGTCCGTTAGCCTTTATCACGTTTCCACCGGGCACCACGTGGAGGTGGACTGACACCCAGCGTTTTTTTTTTGGTTGTTTTTTTTCATTGATTTTTATACACAATGTTCAAATCAGATTTTAAGTATTATACGTGATGAAGGGAAGAAAATATTTGACTTTTTGCTTATTAAAACTGAGTACACTACACACCCCTGATTACGCATTGCATATTCGCCATTCATGTGCTTTAGCGTATGTTCTATCAGAACAAGTTATCAACGCTTTTGACGAACTGCTCGAATCTCAGTTTTATATTGTGCATTCTGGCCTCCTCCGACAAGTCGTTGATTATTTTGAAGATAACTGGATCGGAAGGTTGGAAAGACGGGGCAGGTGAGCTCCTAGATTTCCTATTGATCTGTGGAATACTTTTGATGCATTTCTTCAGGAAATTCCTCGAACGAACAACTCCGTTGAAGGCTTTCACAGGGGATTCTCGTCACTTCTAACGGCTCATCACCCATCTATATGGAAGTTTTTGGATGAACTTCGTCGGCAGCAAAGCCTGACAGAGCTGAAACTGGAGCAAATTTTGTCTCGTGGATCACACACAACTAGTCGGCCAAGATATAGGCAAACATCAGCAAGATTGAAAGATTTAGTTGAATCATTTGAGGAGAGACCACTTTTGAATTCCAACAAATTTGATTAAAAAAATACATTAAAAAAAAAACGAAACAAACAAAATGATTAAACGTAAAAAACTAAAAAGTATAAAAATTAAAAAGAAATAATCATATCTATCTGGAGTCAAAGTCTACATGCTGCATACGGCCAATGACCTTTTTTTTTACAAAATAAGCCAGCATTCCTTCAGGCGTGATCGAGATTCTTGACCTCGAAAGCACAAAACCTAACAAAACATCATGTTTTTTTTCCTTCATCATGTATAATACTTAAAATCTGATTTGAACATTGTGTTTTAAAATCAATGGAAAAAAAAAACAACCAAAACAAACACAAAACCTAACAAAAAATCAAATATTTTTTCCCTTCATCACGTATAATACTTACAATCTGATTTGAACATTGTGTATAAAAATCAATGAAAAACAACAACCAAAAAAAAAACGCTGGGTGTCAGTCCACCTCCACGTGGTGCCCGGTGGAAACGTGATAACGGCTAACGGACTATTTGAATGACAATGCCTATAATTCCATGTTTTTCCTTTTCATGACAGTTATTTTACATTTTGTCTAGTATAACTTATTAATATTTATTTCGATTTCATGTTCAACAAACCCATTTTATGTATTACTAAATTTTGAGCTCATTTTCATTATCAGCGACCCCGAAAACCATGAAAACGACACCCATGACGGAAAAACTAAAAATTTCGTTAGCGTCATCTTGGATTTTCATTTTGACCTTATTTTCGTAGTCGGTGACCCCAAAAACCATGAAAACGACACCCATGACGGAAAAACCTAAAATTTTCCTAGCCGCCATCTTGGATTTTAATTTTGGTCTCATTTTCGTAATCAGCGACCCCGAAAACCATGAAAACGACACTCATGACGGAAAAACCAAAAAATGTTCCTGGCCACCATCTTGATTTTCATTTTGACCTCATTTTCGTAATCAGCGACCCCAAAAACTATGAAAACGACACCAATGACGGAAAAACCAAAAATTTTCGTCAGCGCCATCTTGATTTTCATTTTGACCTTGTTTTCGTAGTCGGTGACCCCAAAAACCATGAAAACGACACCCATGACGGAAAAACCAAAAATTTTCCTAGCCGCCATCTTGCATTTTAATTTTGATCTCATTTTCGTAATCAGCGACCTCAAAAACAATGAAAACGACACCCATGACGGAAAAACCAAAAATTTTCCTGGCCGCCATCTTGGATTTTCATTTTGGCTTCATTTTCGTATCAGCGACCCCGAAAACCATGAGAACGACACCCATGACGGAAAAACCAAAAATTTTCCTGGCCGCCATCTTGGATTTTCATTTTGGCTTCATTTTCGTAATCAGTGACCCCGAAAACCATCAAAACGACACCCATGACGGAAAAACCAAAAAATTTCCTGGCCAATATCTTGGATTTTCATTTTGACCTCATTTTCGTAATCAGCGACCCCAAAAACCATGAATACGACACCCATGACGGAAAAACCAAAAATTTTCCTGGCCGCTATCTTGGATTTTCATTTTGGCTTCATTTTCGTAATCAGCGACCCCGAAAACCATCAAAACGACACCCATGACGGACAAACCAAAAATGTTGCTAGCCGCCATCTTGGATTTTCATTTTGGCTTCATTTTCGTAATCAGCGACCCAAAAACTATGAAAACGACACCAATGACGGAAAAACCAAAAAAATTCCTGATCGCCATCTTGAATTTTCATTTTGACCTCATTTTCGTAATCAGCTACCCCAAAAACCATGAAAACGACACTTATGACGGAAAAACCAAATAAAATCCTGACCGCCATCTTGGATTTTCATTTTGACCTCATTTTCGTAATCAGCGACCCCTATAGCCATGAAAACGACACCCATGACGGAAAAACCAAAAATTTTCGTCGGCGCCATCTTGATTTTCATTTTGACCTCATTTTCGTAATCAGCGACCCCAAAAACCATGAAAACGACACCCATGACGGAAAACCAAAAAATTTCCTGACCGCCATCTTGGATTTTCATTTTGACCTCATTTTCGTAATCAGCGACCCCAAAAACCATGAAAACGACACCCATGACGGAGAAACCTAAAAGTTTCCTAGCCGCCATCTTGGATTTTAATTGAGAACCTCCTTTTTTTTAAGTCGGTTAATGAGATTTACCGTCTATCATCAGTTCAACCTAATAGCCTCAACTATCGATCCATAAGTACGTGTAATGTTGAAGGAATTTTCTTAAGTCCTGACCGACGACCGCTGAGGAGTTGCACCTTCCGTCATCAGCGCAGCCACATGAAATTATGATTATCAGACGCAAATACTTGAACAGCTTCTGTAAATGTATGGAAAACGTTATGTGCGCCTATGATATTCGAGGGTTGCCCTCAATTTCTCAGAGTTCCCATCATCAGAAACTGACTTGGTGACAATGGGACCACCTTGGGAGTATACCTTTTCAAACAAAAAAATAATTTTGAAAATCGGTCCACACTTGTCGGAGATATGCGCGGACACACATAAAAAAACATACGAATAGAGAACCTACTTCCTTTTTAGAAGTCGGTTAAAAAGAGACGGAAACATTATTTATTTTTGACGTGTTAAAGTGCTTTCACAACCAATTTACAGCAAATATTAAAATCTGTGATTAAAATAGATATCATAATTTTTGATTTTAATTCATCTAACACCTAATTGAACCATTTTTATGTTGATTGATATACTGTACCTATACACAACACACATTCCAGACTTTTTTTCAAAGCCGTACGCGTGTACTTACTTACTATAAAATTATGTCACCTAAAATAATAATCGTCGAAATGATCAAATTTTTCAACCGTAGTTCAACGCTCGAAATGCCCGTGTGTGCGTTCGTCGGTGTTATCGCTGCACACAAACATAGAAATTGCCTAAAGTTCCGCAAGTCTTGTCTGTACAAGGCCTCTTAATTTTTCGTGCTATAATCTTGACTTTTGGTAGAGACGTAGTTTATAGTCAGTAGGCATCCGCTATACATTAGTTTTGCGACAGGGCCGTATTAGGGTGGTCTAAGGGCCCTCGCAAGTTTGTATGAAAGTCTTTCATTTTTTGTGCCACAATCTTCATTTTTGGCAGGGACGTAGTTTAAAGTTAGTAGACGTCTGCTTAGAACCGATTTTGAGACAGGGCCGGATTAGGGAGGTCTAAGGGCTCTCGCCAGTTTATATGAAAGTCCTTAATTTTTTGAGCTACAAACTTGATTTTTGAGACGGACATAGTTTATAGTAAGTAGACGTCTGGTAAGAACAGATTTTGTGACAGGGCCGGATTAGGGAGGTCTAAGGGTTCTTGCAAGTTCGTAAGAAAATCCTTAATTTTTTGTGCTACAAACTTGATTTTTGGCAGGCACGTAGTTTATAGTTAGTGGAACTCTGCTAAGTACAGGTTTTGTGCCAGGGCCGGATTAGAGAGGTTTAAGGGCGCTCGCAAGTTTGTTTAAAAGTCCATCATTTTGTGTGCTACTAACTTGAATTTTGGCAGGGACGTAGTAGGTGAGTAGAAGTTTGCTAAGAACCGATTTTGCGACAGGGCCGGACTAGGGAGGTCTAAGGGCTCACGCGAGTTTGTATGACAGTCCTTCCTTTTTTGTGCTACAATTTTGGCAGGAAGGTACTTTATAGTTAGTAGACGTTGACTAAGAACAGATTTAGCGGGTTTAGCAACATGGTCAGATTAAGAAGGTCTGAGGGCTTTCACGTGTTTGTAAAAATTTACTGTTTTTTTTTTTTGTAATAATAATCCTTCCAAGCCGGTTTCGGCTACGGCGACCGCATCATCGTCATCCTACTGGCGTCTATCATGGGCTCTCATGTGGCTATCTTTTGGTATCTCAAAAATTGGCAGAGATATAGAATATAGTTAAGACATTTCAGGTAGTAATAGATTTTACGACAGGGCTGGTTTAAGGGAATATAATCGCTTCGATTGGCATTTGGCATTCGATTTGACATAGTACCCATCCACAGGCAGTCCAGACAAAGAGAGTCAAAATTTCTACGCGAACGAAATCGCGGGCAACTGCTAGTAGAATATATTATTATGTATACAAATAAAAAAAATTAAAGTGTCTGTAATTTCAAAATAACAGCTTTTAACTGCATGCATTCAGTACATGGACAGAAATAAACAAACTATTTCTTAATTTTTTGTCTGTCTGTTTGTTCTGGCTAGTCTCCGAAACGGCTGGGCCGATTTTACGGGACTTTTACTGGCAGACAGCTGTTGTTGTAACGAGTAACTTACGTTATTTTTATTTAAGAAAAAGGATTAGAATGCCATCCAAAAAATCCACAAAAGCTTTTAAGACTTTTAAGCCTGTGGGGCACTAGGCTGAGACGTAACTGTGTATTGAGGGGCCTGAGTTAGCTACTACTAGCTTCGTGCCCTCGAGGCGCCTGGCTATATTTAGATCAATAAACATATATTATAGAACATACAGTGCGATCAAATTATCTTGGCAGCTCCGAACTTCGTGCAGGTCATTTTGTTACAACGAATGTATAAAAGTGTTATGATATTTATTTTATTTGTATTTCTCACTGTTTAAATTAGATATTTTCTGATCGTTTAAGTATTGGTTTATATGGCAATAACAGTTTTATTCCCAAGTTTACATGCGTAAAATTTCGCAAAGCCTATGTTCAGAGCTGCCAAGATAATTTGATCGCACTGTACGTACTTCGTCTAAACAGTTATATTCCGGCGCACTCAACAAAACCTTAGAATACTTCGGCTCTATTGGGAAAGTCGACATCTTCTTCCCAATAACGGTCAGTTTAGGGTTCACTTCACTGTCAATGGCACCTGTAACAGAAAAATAAAGCCTACAGAACTGTCACAGAAGTCTCTGATCCTGGTAAACACCAGGAATGGTTGAGCGGAATGTTGTTGATCCATGCGTCTTGTTGTTCGTGAACGCTGTCAGTGGGGACTGGACATCTCTTATTGTTTTAGTTTTTAATTGTTAATTATATCTTTTTACTCTGGACGCTTTTAACTTGCAAGTTTTTCTAATGATGTTATCAGAATTTAGTAATAATATTTCGATTTAAAAGATTGTCTACCATAGATATCTACGCATTGGAATGTGAAACTACAGTACTTTCAAAACTTATTATGCCTTGTGAATGTGGCTGTAGCTTTGCTTTCTTTGTTTTTCTGACATTCAAAAGTGCCTGTAGTGGCCTTATTGAAATAAATGCTTTGAGATTGACTTACCTAATTCCTTGAGCAAAGCAAGCGAAGATTTAACAGCATCAGGTGGCGGCGTGTCGATCAGCGGGAACGTACTGGGTTCTGCTCCAGTCGCTATCAACAGTAGTAGTGTTGATGCTAGTGGACACCTGTATTACAAAAAATGTTCCCAATTAACACAAAGTCTCATACTTCATGAGGCACGCCCTCTTCAAAAATTGCACCTTTATACCAAGTTTACTCATTGCGTCGATAAGCACGCTAAGCCTTTGGGCCCGATTGTCATTTTTTTAGATCTTTGACTGTTGTTGGAGCAGTGGTGGCCCAGTGGTGGCGGCCCCGACTTACGAACAGTGAGTCGTGGGTTCGAACCCCGTCAGGCGCATTACTTTGTGTAATTTATTTCATCACCACTGCTCTCAAAACGGTGAAGGAAAACATCGTGAGGAAACCGGCATGTCTTAGAACCAAAAAATTCGAAGACATGTGACATCTACCAATCCGCACTGGGCCCGCGTGGTAGATTATAGCCCATCCGTCTCCTAGAGAGGAGGCCTGAGTCCCTGCAGTGGGAACATTATAGGCTGATGATGATGACTGTTGTTACAAGACAGTCAGTGGCCCGAATATCAGGCAACCAGTCTTACCTAGCGGGATGCCTCTCCTCTCCTCTCCTCTCGTTGACAGTATAGCCTGTATCAGCTGAGTTGTAGAGGACAAATAGGCCTCCATGACTTTACTACTATACAGGTGCATCTGGTTACACTGGATGCTGACCCAACATAGAAAAAGTTACAAGATACAAAATATCTACGGGATCTGACAGGTGGGTTGTTCAGGTCTCATCTCATATGGAGATACTCCCACCGTACTAGATTACTAAGGCCCTTCTCACATCTCAAGCTCAAACAGAACCAAATGACTAACTTGGGTACAAGTAATCAGCATTTCAATAGAATATCTCCGAAAGTCTGTGTCACAATACTAAGCCCCCTGACGGGTTTATCGAGCCGTCTGAAAGCCTACCACCTGGACATGCTTTGCCGTGGCTGACTTGGAAATCTCTAAATAGACTCCGAACCCAGGTCGGCCGTAGCAAAGACAATCTCTTCAGATGGGGGTTCACGGACGGTTCAGATCTCAAGTGCGTATGCGGCGTATCTCCACAGACAATGGCCCACCTTCCATCTTGCGCTGCATGCCCTGACACCTGCACACTTGACGATCTAATGACTGCATCAGCGAGTGGAGTTCGCGTAGCTGAATATTGGGCCAATTTATTAAATGTATTTTGTGAAGATTTGCCATCGACACGCTAAGAATACTGAAAATTATTAGTTCCAAGAATAGAACCTGAGTATCTCTGGCGTATGGTGCACTGGTCGCGACCGGAAGTCATCGGCGGTGAAGAGGCGGTATGCGGCGCCGGGCTGCGTGCGTCCCGCGCGGCCGGCGCGCTGCCAGCCTGACGCCTGCGAGCTCGCGCGCACCGCCAGCCGCTCCGCACCCGTGCCGCCCGACCACGTCCTGAAACACGTACATACCGACACACTTGTAAAACAAACAAATAGACCCACAGAAAAACATGCGAAAAATCTATTTACTGCCAGTTTTGATTAACACCATGAGCTTTTGGAAACGAAGGAGTTTGGGAGGTTTAAGACATTATTTAAACAAACCTCGTTTATTTATAGTTTTAACTAGTATAAACTTGTTACGCACAGCGCTACCTACGACCTCGACCCTGATTCGCGACTTAGGCGCCGCTGCATAATGGGAACGGCCAACACGCCGACGCAGCATTTCGTGACGCGCAACCACCAAACGAATGACCTAGTCACGCAGAAATCATCGACTCAGCGTTCAATACTTTCAACGCTTCAACACCGAAGAAACGAACTGAGTCAGCACTCCGTTGCACGTATCGAAGATCACCTATTATCCAGAATCAAAGCAGTCATTCATTCTGTATTCCAACATCGAATAGGAATCATTAGGCTAGTCTAGGTTATAATTAATATTTAATTTTACTTTAATATAGGTAGATTAAGTAGTCATCTTTGGTTTGATTTCAATCCCCCGATTGCAACTAACGTAATTAACTAGTACACGCACCTTTCTTTCACAACGCCAGTGTCGATGACGCACTTGATATGTGGTATGGTGACAGAAGCTTCCGCTATATTCGTAGCTAGTATGATCTTCCTAGTACCCGGCGGTGCGTCCCGCCACACTTGCAGCTGTTTCGCCGGAGGGAGCCCTGCGTACAGCGGACATACCCTAATAGGGGGACCTGTGGCTTCCTGGAATGTTCGATCTAGCATGAAAGCAAATACAATGGTAATTATACTGTAGATAAAGCTTATTTATTTGAGATAGTAGCTGAATAATTCACAAAACTATTACAAGATCTACCTTTGCTATCTGCTTAATGTTGTACATGAGTGTCTCAATTTCTTCTTGCCCAGTTAAAAATACAAGGAAGTCATGACTGAAAATATAACACACCAAAATTAATATTTTATCCAGCTTGAAGGCCACAAAATATCCTATGCTAAAGGTGTTTGAAATAATTATCATTCCTTACTTTGCAGGCGTAGTAGCATGAAGTTGAAATATTGTGCACACAGCGGCATACTGATAATCATCTTGTTTCATCTTTGAATGATAGATGGTAACTGGATATGTTCGACCTTCCAAATATATCACTGGACAATTGTGGAAGTATTTTCTAAAGGAGTCGACATCCATAGTGGCAGACATGATTATTATCTGGAAGAAAAATAAAAAGTTGCAGATGAAACAAATGTACAAACTGATTTAGAACCTGGTTCCCACTAAAGCTTAATAAAGATGATAAGAAGACAAGGTTGAAAATTATCTGATTAACAGGTCAACGAAACAAGCATTTATGACGGCCTATTAAACAACAGTGCATCTAAGAAAACAATAGATTTTATTACCTTCAGAGGGTTCAATTTCTTTTCAGCTCTATCCTTTTGTGCAAGTTTGACAATCCCAAACAGTACATCAGTACTCACAGTGCGCTCATGAGCTTCGTCCAAAACAATTATGTTATACTTTTTGAGCAAAGGGTCCAATATAGCCTCTCTGAGCAACATTCCGTCTGTCAGATACTTCACTTTAGTTCTTGGACTTGTAACATCTTCAAACCTTACCGAGTATCTGTAAAAATGTAACATATTTGTTTGTTTGTTTTAAAAAAATGTTGCCCTGCACTAGAAATTTCTCCTGTATTGTGGGTGCGTTACAGACATACACAAATATCAAGCAATAATAAGTAACAAACAATATTAATCACATACTTGTTTGACAAAGTATCATTCTCTTACCCAACTATAGATCCTATTTCTGTGTTCATTTCGGAAGCTACTCGCATAGCTATTGTGATGGCGGCAACCCTGCGTGGCTGGGTTACTGCTATGGCACCAGCACCTTCAAGGCGCTGCTCATGGATTAACTGGGGAATCTGTGTTGTTTTGCCACTGCCTGTTTCTCCTATTAGTATCATAGTCTGATTCTTTTTTATCTCTTCCAGAAGTCTGAAATACAGATGAAGTATATTTTTTAACTTAAGTGCTGTGAGTTTGCAATACATAATTGCTGCAAGATTAACCTTTAGTATGAAACTAGTGACTTCATCAAATAGAATGTTAAAAAAAATTACAATCTTAATCAAGAAACAATTTATTATTTTGGGTTATACTACACATACCTGTTTCTAACCATATACACCGGCAACTGCCTTCTTGCTTGTTGTAAGTCCTGTACAGTTTCATTCACAATCTTATTGTCTTTAGCATTTTCATGTCCATTTGTTTCAACTTTAATATTGCTTGATAGGACATTATCATTAGATAATTTTATCTTCTTCACTTTAATGTTTTCAACTGCATGTTTTCTTTTGAGGCCATTAGATTTTAGGCTGTTGCCCACACCAACAGAAGTATATTTTGAATCCATTCTTAGTAAGTTGTTCTTTTTAATTTACATTAAATTTACATCGATATTATTATGATATTATCTCTCTCAATGCCAGAGAAAGAATGTATTTATACTTTTTGTGTAATTTGAATTATTTTAAAATGTGTATTGTTTGACGATTCTATCTTAATTATTTACACAGGCAGACATAACAATAATTGTTTATAGTTGATACACAGTCAACTCTTCAGCATGTTACATGCAAAAGAAAATAAGTAATACGTTCCACTTCGGCCAATTGAGATGTAAGTAATCCTTATTTTAAACTTTTGCTCGGTCCGTAAAATAACACGTGAAATGACACTCGTCTGTTCGCATGAAACATCAAAGCCATCATTTTCTGTATTTTTTTAATAATTGGTATTTCACGTACTAAGGTAATATTATTTTCTTCTACACTAATATCAGCTTATTTTTACACAGATTTTTTACAATACCTAAACCACACTAAAACACGTGTCACAAAAATCCAGCCAGTCCATCGTTTTGTTTTTATTTCGACACGACAATTTATTTTAATGACACAAACGAACTGACACTGACAGATTGAACTGGCCAAGGCCAAAGACAGAGGGTGCGTTCCGAGTTACGCTGTAATCGATTTGAGCGTCCATAAACCCGTACTGAATTACTGTGAGCGCGATATCGATGTCCCTTGAATCGTCATAGATGACGTCATGACATGCGCCATCTTGCGATTACACCGACCATGCCCCAAATAAATATCACCGTGAGGGAGCGCTGTCAAAATCAAAGTCAAAAATGATAGATGTCTGATGTGTGTGTGTGTGTCTGGGTGTGTGTTGAGCTGAGGTTCACTGGCTGGAGTCGCACAAATACATTCAATTAGTTCTTTGAAATCTCTTTGGAGTCTCATAACCATGAGTATTCAAGTAAATATACAAGACGAGCCTAACGGGCGACGAATTTCTCTCATGCAGGTTATGTTTTTGTTATCGAGTGACGAGTGAGCACCACAGAACATATATACTCTAGAGCACTGTAAACGCGTAAAACGCGTTTACGAGCGTTCCGAATTGATGACAGCTCATAGCTGTCATAATCGTGCTACCTAAATCGGAACCATTGAGGTAGGAAAACTATGGAGATGGCATTTCTACTATATGAAATATAGTTATACAAATATCTATCATATCGACGGCACACATGTCAAAAATCGTTTTGTCTCTTTTTAACTAACCAAGAGCTGCATATGAAAAGAGAGACATCTAAATGTTTGTCAAGGACTAAATTTGGCAACACTTCTGTGTGACGTCAAAATCATATCTGTGTGACCGGTCGCCACATTGAGGTAGGAAAACTCGGAACGCAAAATATAGACGTGAGCGCTGTCAGCTGTAAGCGATTATTTTGTAATACGGAACGCGGCCAGAGAGTAGAATACCTACGGTGCGTACACACTAGCAAACCTAGCAAACCGAGCAAACCCAACAAGAACACTCGTTGACAAAGAGTCTAAAATACTATGGCAGAGTACACTACTACAATCTGTCAAAGGGGTTTGAACTGGCATCAAGGACGTTTTATATTAAATTAATTTCTGAAAGTTATTATCTCGGCCGCGTTCCGTATTACAAAATAATCGCTCACAGCGCTCACGTCCATATTTTGCGTTCCGAATTAGATATCATGATTATGACAGCTAAGAGCTGTCATCAATTCGGAACGCTCGTAAACGCGCTTACAGTGCTCACTCGTCACTCGATAACAAAAACATAACCTGCATGAGAGAAATTCGTCGCCCGTTAGGCTCGTCTTGTATATTTACTTGAAAACTCATGGCTAAGAGACTCCAAAGAGATTTCAAAGAACTAATTGAATGTATTTGTGCGACTCCAGCCAGTGAACCTCAGCTGTGAACACACACACACCCAGACACACACACACACGCATCAGACATCTGTCATTTTTTACTTTGATTTTGACAGCGCTCACGGTGATATTTATTTGGGTTGGGGCATGGTCGGTGTAATCGCAAGATGGCGCATGTCATGACGTCATCTATGACGATTCAAGGGACATCGATATCGCGCTCACAGTAATTCGGTACGGGTTTATGGACGCTCAAATCGATTACAGCGTAATTCGGAACGCACCCCTCGTTTGACCTGTCAAACTACTTCAAGGGAAGGATCGGGTTAATCGGGATTATTCGGGATTGAATTTGAAAACACTTGACTGACGGCAGTACGGCACTGGCAAATTCAAACAAATCTGATCACCAATATGCGCGAAAGTTAAATTAGCGCATTACATTGAAAAATCATTATGATGAGTTCTAAACTACTCCGCGTAGTATACCGCAACCAAAGAAATTTCGGCGTTCGCCACTATGCAAAAAGTAATAACCCTTTTACAAAAACGTTGAATGTTCTAGCTAACGATATGCCTTCATTTCTTAGTTCAAAAGATAAATCTATGGTGTATCCAGAACATGCTGATGTAGTTATTATTGGAGGCGGTTTCATTGGATCAGCAGTTGCTTATTGGTTAAAAAAGAGAACTGCTGATGGGTTGTCAGTTGTGGTTCTAGAGAAAGATTTTACGGTAAGCAGTGTAAAATCCAATTATTTATTTGATATACTTATAGTTATAATGTTTTTCTTGCAGCTAAATTGTATTTTTTTTTCTATTTCAGTATAAAGATTCTCAAAATATTGTTTCTTTAGGTACATTAAATCAGCATTTCTCCCTGCCTGAAAATGTTTATCTATCTCAATACTCAGTTGATTTTTTGAGGAATATCCAAGAGCACTTAGGATATGATGTCGACATTCAATATACTCCTACCAGTTCTCTAACTTTAGCAAGTGAGCAGTATGCTCATAAACTAGAGCAAAATGTGACAATGTTAAATGAACTTGGTGTAAGAAATAGTCTGTTAACAGCAGCCGAAATAAAGAGCCTGTATCCGTGGTTAAACACAGAGGATGTCAAACTTGGTAAATCTTCGTTACTGTTTATTTATATTTGGTTGTAAATAATTATTTGCAGAACTTGTTAATAATGTCATTTACATTTAATAGGTTGTAGGGCGATAGAAGGTGAAGGGACCTTTAATTCATGGGAATTATTAAGGGCATTAATTAAAAAGTCAAAAGATCTTGGAACCACTTATGTAAATGCTGAAGTAACAGGGTTTGAATTAGAGAAACAGAGAGATGTACTCATGGAGGGTGTTACCCCTGGAGGATATGAAAAAATAAACAAAATTGTTTACAAAACAGAAGATCAGGAAGAATATACCCTCAAATTTGCTATTTGCGTATTAGCAGCTGGTGACAGTTCTGGACATATAGCAAGTATGGCTAAAGTTGGAACAGGAGATGGAATTCTTGGTATACCGCTTCCAATAGAAAAAAGGTGAGTTCTAAAGTCCACATAGCAAAAGTTATATGAAGTATTACAATACTTGTTGAACGTCACATTCTGTTATGTAGATATGTTTTAGATATATCAGTCAGTGTCATGATTGTTGTGCAACATTGAGACTGGTAGCTCTTTCACTCTATTCAATTTCATTGGTGCTCATAGAAGAAGGTACAGATAGAGAGTAACTAATAAATAGATTTTTTTTCTGTTTTCAGGGAATCAGATATATATTCCATCAAAAATTTAGCTACACAATTAGGCCTAAACACTCCACTAGTTATGGATACTACTGGACTATGGTTGATGAGAAATGGTTTAGAAAGTGATATGATATGCGGGAATTTACCCCTTCTAAATGACGACACAAAAAATATTTCAAAAAGTGATTATTTTAAGAAAGTTATTGAGCCATCATTACTTAACCGTGTTCCAACCTGTGATACTACAAAGGTGAGTAGTTTTTTTAACAAATAAAAAACATTCACAGTCCAAATGTCGCAATTCTCAAAATATCCAATCTTTGGGAATGTAAATAAATATTGTGCACTATACCTGAATAAAAAATATTTTAATTCTTCAAATATTTTATTTATTGTTTGTCTAAGTATTAAAAAAGCGCGTTGGCTAAACAAATTTATCACTTTCTCAAAGAATGGACATTTTGACCAGGAACGTACAAAATGAACGTCACTTAATCCAAACAAAACAGTTTGTCAAATGCCCGGGCAAAACCGAGGAGAGGTTTTAAGTCATGGTTTCTCTTACATTTCTGTTTTAAGACACCATAATGATGATAATTACGCCTGACCTCTCTGGAAGTGTTGCAAGGATTAGCAGAAAATCATGCTTATAACCAGAGCTGGCTATTGCCTTCCCATTTGTATCGCTCCTGAGCACAGAATGAGATTGTAAATCCCATCATTCACCTCTGGTTCGTCTACCCTCTATAATCTATTGTATCTGATCTGTCTTGTACACTAACGAATATTGCCGACATCCAGAAAAACGAGCTTTGTAAATGTTCCTACTGCTATGATTAAGCACTCATCAAAACAGCTCAGTGTATATCGGCAGCTCAGTGTATTGGCATATCTATAAATTGACATTCTTTATTATTTCAGATAGAAAGGTTTGGCACTGAAAAATATGATTGCAATGTGTTTGACAACACAGGTGTATTAGGACCACATCCATACCACAATAACTTATATATTGCAGCTGGATTTGGTAAACTAGGTTTGTATTATTTATCTATACAATGTTGTACTGAACCTATAAGTTTTTACACCCTGACTCACCTGACTGTAGGCCTTACACTCCAGGCATCCACAAGATGGTCAGGTTAAGCAGAAGCCAGCCTCATAGGCTGACCTGTAAAGATACTGGACTTAAAGAATCTTCAGACAAAGAAGATTCATTGTACTCAAACTTTACATAGTACTCCGTAATGTCTTGCCTATGCATTGCGAATTTTAAGTGTTTTTATAAGAAGTTTTTTAATGTGCTGCAGTGAGGCCTGACCAAACAATGTGGAAGCCTCAGTGCACTAAACTAGTTACAGTTCTAATTCAAATATGAATGCTAAAATTGATGTGATTTTATTTAATTATTATTAAATAATATTGTTTTTGTTTGTCAACAGGCTGTCAACATGCACCAGGCATTGGAAGGTCGGTTGCTGAACTTATTATTGACAGTCAATACACAACCGTGGATTTGACAAGATTTGGTTTTGATAGATTCTTCTTAGATGAGCGAATAATTGATTTCAATGTATACTGAGTTGGTTTCAGATTTGTTTGTTGTTCCGTTTTTGATAGTGAAAATTCTATTAGAGAAAGCTGTCTGCTTCTGAACATACCAATGTATGAGCTAATTGAAAATTAAGGAATAAATTAAATTATATAAAAGAAAAGAATTGAATGGCTATCTAGTAAATATATTAAACTTTTATTTTGCACACTTATTTTTACCACATAATATTCTATTAAAACAACAGTTCTTTTACTTAAATTGAGCCGGAGGTGCTCCAAACAATGCTCCTCCTTGTTTGGATGCAGCGCGAGATGGAGCAAATCCTAGCAGCTTCTGGATGTTTTGTCTACAAATAAAAAATATATTATCAATTTAAATTAAAGAGTTGAAAGTTGTGGACAGTCAATTTAGATTAAATTATCACCATGTTATTTATGTATTTTTTTCATGTTTGTATGAATGTACAAGAAAAATACACAATAAAGTTTTGTTTTATTGTTATCTAAATTAAAAGTTTCATTTATTTTACCCATTAATCACAGTTCATCAATAGTTTGTCAGGCTCAAAATATTCAAACTTTTGTTTAAAATAATTCACATGAAATAGGTGTTTAAATATTGGAGTAATAGGGTATCGGACAGGGTCAAAATAATATGATTCTGTTTAGTCCGTAAGTTAGATTATCGAAAAATATTGAATACGTGTTTTTTGTTTTATCAAATCAATAAAAAATGACGAAGATAAAACGTGTCAAAGATCTTGGAGTGGGGCTTGAAACGTCACTTGTGTCGTCAAAATTTACTTTCATATGACGTCACACGAGTTTTCGAAGCACTGTATCGTCTTCATTTTAAGTTTACGTGAAAAAAGAAAAAATACGTGTCCAATAATTTTTGGAAATCTATCTGACGGACTAATTAGTTTTTTTTTGTCCGATCCCCTATTGGTTGTTCTTGTTTACTACATAGCAGTACTGCAGTCATTTAAAAAAAAAAGGCAAAATAACAAGTATCAGTACATCTTTTTAAATTCTACTGTATGTGTATGTCACTCCTCCTAAATGGCTGGACTTATGATTTGGATGAAACTTTCTGAGGATATCTCAATGGGTTCTTGGATGGTTTGAAAATACAATTGGACCCGGTAGGTGGTGCTGCGGTCCGGGCAGGAGGACGTCTGCTGGGTCTGCTAGTGTAATTAATGTTTATATTTTTAATTACCTTATGCTCATTGTACACAATATGTACAAGAAAATAAAGGAGCAGTCTGTGTAGTTATCTCCGGGCAAATTCCTGTGACTGAGTCCTTGTATCCATGATATAGGGTAGAAGGGCAGTTTAGCCACTACTCTTCCATCAAATCTGAAACACATTTATTTGATGGTTAAAGTGTAACTTCATACAGATCTGGTAATGAATAGCTGATGAGATATTTACATTGTGGTAACAATAAATTTTAAACAGGCTGCAGATTATTGGCATGGTTTCTTAATTATGTTTAGGGATTACGTAAATGCGTAGAGAGTGTCAGACTTCTACTGACTAAAAACCACCCATGTTCCTTCTTAGCCTTTGTGCCAAAGCCGCGGTATGTCTTACACACAACACCCAGCCCCAACCAGCATCCATAACAACCAGAGTTTCAACTCCATCAGCACAATGATTATGCAAGAGGTAACCTATGCCCATCTGGATTTAATTTAAATTTATGACATGACAGCCAAGGCCAGGGTTGACAAAATTGTTTAAAGTTCTGATACTTTAAAAGAAAATAAATCTTCCATACTTTGCTTTCTTCGTTTTCGACTTCTAGCCATATCATAAACAGGCTAACAAAGAATGTCGTACAGTCAACAGCAAAAGTAGATGATCAAAATCAGAAATTCAATACTAATGAACGGAGTTCGCGTCAGAACTGTGTGGCGTCGAAGTGATTCAAAAGTATGTGATTGTAATTTATACCAAACATTTACTACTAGTACAACTGCCATATATTCGTGATCAGTTTTGACTCCAAAAGTTAATAAACTTTATTCATGTCAATGTTCAAAAGTAGCTGATGTGATACAAATCATAATTCAATAAATATTATTATCTTTGCATGTTTGTGAATTTTTGTCAATGTTCAAAAGTATCTGATGCGATACAAAATCATCAGACTCAATGATTGCTTTTGCCCAGTCGGCTACAATATCATCATCATTTCAGCCGAAAGACGTCCACTGCTGGACATAGGCCTCCCCTAAGTGTCACCACATTGACCGGTCCCGTGCGTCTCGCATCCAGCGGATCCCCGCAACCTTCACCAGGTCATCGGTCCACCTAGTGGGAGGCCTTCCAACGCAACGTCTTCCGTTTCGCGGTCGCCACTCCAGAACTTTGCGGCCCCATCGGCCATCCGTTCTTCGAGCAATGTGCCATGCCCACTGCCACTTCAACTTGGTAATTCTTCGGGCTATGTCGGTAACCTTGGTTCTGATGCGGATGTCCTCATTTCTGATTCGATCGCGCAAGGAAACTTCGAGCATAGCCCTCTCCATTGCCCTTTGGGTGACTTTAAGCCTTCTGATGAAGCCCATTGACGACCATGGACCACGACACCACGACCTGGTCATAGACTTTTGTCTTGAGACACTGCGGTAAGTTGGACGAGAAGATACTTCTCAGCTTCCCAAACGCTGCCCAGCCGAGTCGGATTCGACGATTGACCTCTTTCTCAAAGTTGGACCTACCTAACTGGACTGTTTGTCCCAGGTACACATAATCGTCTACAACTTCGAGTGTAGAGTCTCCGATCTTTATAGGAGTGGGTGTTACATGGGCATTAAACATGACCTTGGTTTTGGTCCATGGTCATTTTTAGACCCACTCTTTCGGAAGCTCTACTGAGGCCATCGAGCATTGTACTGAGGTCCTCCATGGTCTCAGCCATGACCATGTATCGTCGGCAAATCGAAGGTGAGTGATGTACTCGCCATTGATGTTGATGCCTAGTCCTCTCCAGTCCAGAACCTTGAAGACATCCTCCAGTACAGCGGTGAATAGCTTCGGAGATATGACGTCTCCTTGTCTCACACCTCGCTGCAGAAGGATAGGTTTCGTGGTGTGGTCCTGAAGCTGGACTGACATGGTGGCGTTGGCTACAATATTTTTAAAACCGAAAGGTAGATTGATATTTTTATTAAAGATAAAAATATAAATCTACCTTCCGTGAGCAGGGGTGGCCCAGTGGTTGCGGCCCCGACTTACGAACAGTTGGTCGTGGGTTCGAACCCAGGCAGGCGCATTACTTTGTGTAATTTATTTCATCACCACTGCTCTCAAAACGGTGAAGGAAAACATCGTGAGGAAACCGGCATATATTAGAACCAAAAAATTCTAAGATATGTGACATCTACCAATCCGCACTGGGCCCGCGTGGTAGATCATAGCCCATCCCTCTCCTAGAGAGGAGGCCTGAGTCCCTGCAGTGGGAACATTATAGGCTGATGATGACCTTCCGGTTTATTTATAAATTTGTATTGACTTGTTGCGCTTTTGTCGCACTGTTAGCGTTGAGTGCGTCTGTTATCATATGCAAAGCAAATTTTTATCCAATTCATCTGTTTTTCCGTAAAACATAACAAATTAAATTAATGGGATAATTAAAAAATAAGTATGGATGAATTATTTGCCTCATGATTACGTGGCCTCAGTTTCATCATTACATTTTGGATTTTAACTGTTCACTAGTTTTAATTTTTTTTTTCACTTCTTTGTTCTGGAGCGAATTGAGTTTATAACTTTTGGATTCAAAACTGATCACGAATATATGGCAGTTGTACTAGTAGTAAATGTTTGGTATAATTTACAATCACATACTTTTGAATCACTTCGACGCCACACAGTTCTGACGCGAACTCCGTTCATTAGTATTGAATTTCTGATTTTGATCATCTACTTTTGCTGTTGACTGTACAATTAATATTATTTAACAAATAAATACTTATCTTACATGCTATTGAACATGCTGAGTAAGGCAGTGAATGCAAAACCAATGGCAAACATTGATTTCATCTTAACCAAAGAAAGGTCTCTGTTGTTGTTTTTCAATCTCTCTTCCTCCCTCTCAATTTTCTTCTTATGTTGTTTATCTAGTGAGTCTCCATGAGCTTCTTTTCTTTTCTCTACTGTAAGGGTATAAAGATTTAAATTAATCAATGTCATGGGGTATTTATGATTTAATTGCAGTCGATTTTAACATAAATCTTTGTTGGCTCGTCAACTTACACTTTTTACTTTGACGTTCCACCTCAACCTTCAGCTTTTGGTACTTTTCTGTCCTGTAAACCAGTATCCATGTAAGACCTGTAAATCAGTAAAAAAAACCATTGATTACTGGAAGTACTGTAAAGGATCCAGAGCTTAGATAAAATTACGGCAAATGACTACTTACCTTCGCCTAAAAATGCCGTACATATTGAAATAAATACGATGAGCAGAGAATCACTCCACATGTTTATGACCTAAGCAGGGTTCTGTGAAACAGATTTTCTAATAGTTACACTGAAGTTTCTTAATCTGAATTAGTCTACAAAGCGTACCTATTTTATTTATTTATAAATTAATATTTTTCTGTAAAATCTTTCGATTCGAGTACGACCCACAAATTCGATCCTTCTGATATCTGACTGACTGACTGCGACTGCTGGACTGACTGCTGACTGACTGAGTCAAACTGGTCAAAGAGTAAAGTAATATTTGAGTAATATAGTGACTGACTGACGTGAGCGACCATAGACTGCAGCCATAACTTTTTTTCCATGGAATTGATAAATCTCTAACTATGTACCACGTTGGGTCTAGTAGTTGCAATCGCGACTGTTAAACATGAGATCTTGGGTTTAATTCCTAGGTCAGGCAAAGTGTTTTTGGGTTTTTCCATTAGGAAAATCCTAGGAGCAGCAGCGAGTCTGGAATTGTGCCCAGTTGATGGCAAAAGGCTCGCCTTCTATTATACGGGAATATAAATAGGTAACTAGCCAAATGCAGGTGTACTACATTATTAAGTCCACCCCTGCTCAAACTAACTCTTCGGGTACCGGTAATAAATCAGGCGTTAGAATATGTTGTGGAATTTATCTATAAAATTTCATGAAAATCTAAGGCCCTTTCCACATCGACGCAAATAAATAAATGGTAAAATAAATAAAAAAGACGCCAGTGTCTAATTTATTTATTTTATCAGTTATGTTAATGTAAAAACAAGAGAGAAACCAAGGAAATATCATAGCAAAACTTGAAGTACAACCATCATCATGTTCATTTGATATTTTTAAATGTATTGTTAACAAAATCACTGTAATGCTTTGGGCGACAATAAAGCCGACATGGACATTATTATCATTCACAGCCTGACTTAACTCAGGTTCTAGACTTGTAGGCCTCTCTTTGAGTGTGCCAATCTTCAAGTTCCTGTCCGTAATGGAATCCATTTCACAAACCATTAAATGACTAATAATTCCAGGTTTTCGAATGTAAGACCTAAATATGGAAGTCGACTAAAAACACGTTTACGATTCGACTTATATTTTATTAAGATGGCAACAATAACACCACGATCTTTCATTCTTTTTTTGTCTATCACTCAGTTTCCTTTTCCGCTCACACCATTCATCCGTTCAATGGGACGGGCAACTGGTGGAACTAATGGCGCTAGCACCGCATGAACCTAGCTCTTCATTGGTTGAATATCTGTCAATGTCATTTTATATTTCAAAATAGCTTGACCTCATTGGTCGGATTGGGACAAGCTATGGACACGCCATCTACAATCAGCTTTCACTTGCCAACCCCATTCCGTTCCGAATTGGCGAATTCTGATTCATTTTCATTCTTCAAGCGTTCTCTCGGCTTTCTGCTTGCCAGCCGTTTACTCGGAACGAACGTCTTAGCTGGCCTTAGCTTGGAATTCTGCCAACTCACTGAATTAGAAAGTGCTGAAGTCTCCCATAAATTTAACCAGAATCCTTTCTAGAAGGATATTATTGAAATAATATATCAGATTTAGGAATAATACATGATTTGTATATCATATTCTCCATAACTATCACGAAAAAGCAGCGAAATAAATACATTTGTCACTACGGTGATTGACAATTTATATAATATAAGTTTAAAAAATAGTGTAATTTCATTGCGTAACAACTAAGTAACAACGTAAGAACTAGAAAATAAGTGTTTCTCTGTGCAAGATTATTAAAATTTATTAGACAATGACAAGACGCCATGTTGTACCTGGAGCATAAGGCGTGGCATGGCATACCATTGTGCAATCGGGTGTCGTGTTATTTTTGAAGTAATATAGAATATTATAATGGTAAGTTTTGTCCTAATATAATATCCATACCTACCTAATTTAATAGTTTAACAAATTTGGGTACTACTTATTCATCGCAAACATTCGCAGAAGTAGTTTTACCTTCCTAAAAATAATTTTCGTGCTAATCTATCAATGATTAGTATGATGCACAACTCGACGAAATTATGCTATGAAATATTCAAAGAAAAATTACGAGGAATCAGTGTCTCCATATGTAAATCGAGAGTTACCGTGTTGCTAGGGTAAAAATACGGTGTTTCTCGACCAATTACGGTGTATTTACTAAAAGAATACCGTGTAAATTACCGTGTAATTTTTCAAACGAAAATATAACAACATTATTATGAAATGGATCAAAACACTATATTTTGCTCTTTATATTATTAACAAAAAATAAATTACATGTGTAACATGCAAAATTCAACGTTAATATTATATAGATAGATTAATTAAATAGATTGATTAATTATTATCAGACTCTCTCAGCACAACAGTATATTTTTCGTAAATGGATTTATTCATTATTGACAACATATCGTTAGTTGGCTTGAAATCAACACAGTTTTTCCCTTTTCTTTTAATAAACTGCTGGATGAAAATATTCCTTTTTATTGTTTTGGTTAGAAGATTGTTTCTTTCGACTCCCGGCAGTGTTACCTTTACAAAATATATTTGACTGACACTGAAATTCAGAAATTCGTTGTAGGACTTTTAGGCAGTACATGTAATAAACTAATTCATACTGGTAATACGGTGGTTTATGACACGGTAATACATTTTTACCTTGACGGTAGATTACAACTTGATTACCGTGCATCTACGGTAATTACCGTGTATATGGAGACACTGCGAGGAATGCTTCTAGAACAATATCACGTGATGTGGTATTTACGCAGTAGTGACGTAAGCGCTCGCTCTTTACCGCGACCGTCCAGTCCGGCGTCCATTTTGATTCATCGTCGAAATACCTAATTGAAAATCAATACCCGTAGCCACTGTTCTACGAAAACAATACTGTAGGTACAGATCAATCAATCGAAAGTACTGGCTTAAATGCCAGAAGCTATCATCAGATTTTGTTCTAATGTGTTTGGTTGGGTCCAGTCTGCTTGGGATTCATAATTATATTTTTCTCATAAATTATATTTAAACGACATTATTTACCTAATACTTAAAATGCAAGAAGCTGCAATCATCACTAGCTTTCTAGTAACTACGCCATAATTCAATATGCTTGCGTCTGTGCCGTAGTATAATTTGGTTCACATTAGCATGATGTTGAAATCATGATGTCGAAATCATGAATTCATGATGTTGACTACAACAATACTGACCATCTTGCGTAAAGTTTAATTGCATTACAAGAATGAAATCCTGAGTAGAGCATCATAGCTCACGAATGTTTGTGTCCTAATACCTATTTAAAATCATACATTTTCTTTGTTTCGTGTCACTAGCTCACGACAGTCTTGTACTGTTTAAATAAATCGTCCCAATGCGCTCTTCTTGATATATAGGAGTAGCGTTATTAGATTACTAAAATCGGCGCTCGCCGCAGTGCCTATACAGCATTATCAGAAAGGTGTGGTCATTATTTTCAGGGTGTGGTTCAGACCATCAAACTTAACTTTCTGTGACCTACATTGTAATCGCGCAAAAAAGTTAGCTGACCTGTACAAAGCATCAAAACCTACTCGACTGTGTGCTTCAACTGGTTTTTTGGGTTCCGTACCTAAAGGGTAAAACGGGACCCTATTAAAATTTTCACAGATGATGTCTTTGTGTTGGGGTCCCCTACGTTTCTTCGAAACACTATTCTTCGAAAATTGTTTCACCTAAAACTATTCATCGAAGCCTTGATACTACAATAACGACGTTTTGTTTGGTCTACGCCTTTTTTGATCGATGTTACAGTGCGATCAAATTATCTTGGCAGGTCTGAACATAGGGTCTGCGAACTTTTACGCATGTAAACTTGTGAAAAAAACTGTTATTGCCAGATAAACCAATACTTAAACGATCAGAAAATATCTAATTTAAACAGTGAGAAATAAAATAAATATCATAACTCTTTTATACATTAGTTGTAAACTTGTAACAAAATGACCTGCACGAAGTTCGGACCTGCCAAGATAATTTGATTGCACTGTACTTTACACCGACCACCTTACATCAACTTTTGTTTCACCAACGTTTGTTTGTTCTATGTAACGTTACTTCGAAAATATTTAGCCAACACAATAATGCCTTCCTTTCGGCTCGGCGTTTTTTTTTTTCTTGAAGCATTGGTAATAATAACTGCCACTCGTGTCGATCTTTAGGTTAAGCCGCGCTTGCCTAGGTTGGTCTGTGAATGGGTGAACACCACATACCGAGTTTCCTCCGTGCCTCGGAAAGCACGTTAAGCTGTTGGTCCCGGCTGTCATAGATCGATAGATAACGCTAACGATCGATAATAACCAAAAAGAAGGTATTATTGTGTTGGCTAAATATTTTCGAAGTAATGTTACATAGAACAAACAAACGTTGGTGAAACAAAAGTTGATGTAAGGTGGTCGGTGTAAAGTAACATCGTACAAAAAAGGCGTAGACCAAACAAAACGTCGCAGTATGAAGGCTTCGGTGAAACAATTTACGAAGAATAGTGTTTCGAAGAAACGTAGGGGACCTTTTGTGTTGCCGCTACAATAACAAATAGGTACTAAAAATCAGAATAAAATAAATATTTAAATGAGATCCCATACAACAAACGTGATTTTTTTGCTCGATATTGATAACGGTAACAGGTAGACGCTTGAAATATTCATAGAATATTGAGTTTTATATTAACTTTAAAAATAAAAAATTAAATTAAAATAAAACAAAAATATTTTAGGGTGCTACAACAAAATATGTGATTTTTTCGCCGTTTTTATAGATAATTGTACGGAACCCTTCGTGCGAAGTCCGACTCGCACTTTGCCGATTTTGCGAATACGATGGTGATCTTCGGGAAACATTCAATTTGGCCTGAAATATGACCACACCTTTCTGATACTGTATGCTGTTTACAATTAAAAATAGGTCCTTCAATATTATCTTAAAGTATTTTCCACTACGAATGGGTGAAGGTTATTTCAAATGCAAAATCTTTTTCTTTGGTTTTTATACAGATGTAATTTAAAAAGATACATTGTGATTACAAGCCGTTTTGTTTGTCATTAAGCAAAAACACCACTCTGGGATAAGGATTTTCTTGTTTGCAATATGTACCTAGTCGTTTTTTTTTCTTATCCTTCGCTGCCGTGGCTTTTTCGCCTTTGTGGACCGACCCGGTCAATATGTATAAACAAGAACTGAAGTTTTATACAATGGGTTATATACACTTCAACTTTAACTGTACCTAACCTTGACTTGCTCTGCAAACGGCTGAACCTGTTTTCTTTTTGCGCATATCTGATTCGAACTACGCGTCTCATGCAGGACCATATAAATTCCATTGTTCATTGTTACGGTTGAAGAAACCAAAACTTGAAGAATAACTACTCAACCAATAACCCTTCAAGCGATTGCAATCGGTTATCTCCCTTCTAGAGCTCCACTGTTTGAACGATTGTGTTTATTGTAGTTTCGAGTACGTTTCTTACGTACTATCGCCGTTTCTTGCGACATGTCTGTTTGATAGCATGTATCTAATGACAAAAGTATTCGTGATTAACTAATCCACTTTCACCCTGTTATAATAATCAGTAAAGGGCTTAGTTGTAGTCGTTTGAAGAATTAGTGCTCGTTCGCACGGCGACCAATTAAGTTATTTTATTATACTGGAAATGTGTAGCTTCATGTGTCGCCGTGTGTACTATGACAGATCTAATTAACTCACAATGGAATTTGAACATAATTACGCACAAGATACAGCATGAACAATTGCGTTAATGGCGTCGTTCCTTTTATAAGCGCTGTTTCTGATGATGGTGCAATAGCACTCCCTTCAATTATCATTAGCTAGGCAATATTGAAAGATTGGATGGACTATATTTGAAAGCAAAAATAATGGGATTTTTCCGTTAAGGCGCCAAGACCAAGCTCATTATATCGAATTGCCATTTTTTTATAGACACATGTACAGGAAAAACAGATATTAAACGACTTAACATAATAATGTGCGTTTAATCACTTTTATAGATTGGCGAAAGTCATTGGCTGCAATCGGCTACATGATATCCGAGTACTAGATAGGTACCCAGCCTGTACATGATCTACCACATCAAACTTTCGTACTCATTTCATGGATTTAGGTCATGCACACTTTTGCAGGGACTTTTTTCAAATCTAGGAATAATAATTTAGAAAACCGGTTGAAATGTACTATTTTCGCAATTAAGGACAACTGCAATAACTTTATTTTCTTTGTTACAGCCGCGTATAGATCCAATTCAATTACTTAACTGCCTGAGCGTGCTCCTGTCACCGAATGGTGGGATCAAAAGCAGGGATGAAGTCCAGAGGCTGGCTAGGTAAGTTTTTCACCTCTATTCTAACTGATTTATGTTTTTATAAGACCCTCACAAGTTTTATTGTGTAGTTAGTATAGAATAACGGGCTGGTGTCTGCAACTCACGTCTTTTTAATCTCGTAAAGTCCAATCTAAATTTAGGTCGAAATACATTATGAGTATGACCCAGTGTTCTAAAAATAGATGCAAGTAGTTACGGCCCAGAACTTTAGTCTAGTAAAGTGTTTGCGCTGTTGGCTAAATAATTTATGGGGTATTTCCTAAAATAAGTAGAAATAATTTGTCGTTCAAGGTTAACATTTTTTTACTGGCAGGATTAATTGAAACCAGGTCACTGGGCCGTAATTTAATGGAATGCCAAAATATGTTTGTCACTAGATTAGGTCGGTTAGGACTTACGAGGATAACCACCTCGCCTTACGAAACTACTTATTTACCGTATTCTAATAAAATATGGTCACCAAACAAACTGTTTACAACAGTTTTTTTTTCTATGCCAACTACGCATAGCGCCGCTCTAAAACTTAGGACTGATTTTATTATATCGAAGTTTTTGTTAAATGTTGATGTTTTTTCGTTTCAGCCTCATGACAAAATTTTCGAAGAAATTGGTATCCAAATGTATTTACATACAAATACTGAAGTGTACAGAAACTGATTTACTTGGTTTATTTATGGGTTCCGGGGGCTGGGTTTTGGTACACATGTGGCTGACCGAAAGCATAGTCGCCAAAAACTGGCCTCTTGTAAAAGAGCTATTGGAGTTGCTATTATTGTGCCCTGTTGAAGTAGACCGTTTAAAAACGAATAATTGTCCGAAGCTTGTAAAGGAATTGTCAAAGGACGATAACCATTTCGGTAAGATAATCATATTTGTTACTAATTATCTCCTTTGAACAGATTATATAGTATGTTTGCAAGGCGATTGGATGCGAGTAATTTAATGCTAGGGGCAGCTATATATATGTTCTGTCGGTCCAGTTTGGCGCAGGCGGGGAGGCCAAAACAAATGTACTTTAGCCACCAGGCTAACCCGAACAAGTATATAGCAAGCTATAAATGAAATTATTCCGACTGCGATTGTTTTAACTCTTAAGGTACAAGTTGGTAGCCGACTGCACGCAGCAGCAGCAGGCGACATGTCGCAGCGACACTACTGGTTTCTACGTATTTCTATGAAATTCCCTCCGTAGTTAGCGACATGAAGCTAGCGATGCGTCGTCGAGCGACAGACGGTAGTGTCGTCCGACCGCAGATCAGTAGTGCCCATAGATAACAGAAACAACAGGAGATATGCCCTTTAGTAAAACGACATGACGCAACGACGTGTCGTGACGACATGAAGCGACGACATGTCGTCTGCAGCTGCTGCGTGCAGTCGGCTACCAACTTGTACCTTTAAGGAGCAGTTAATATATTCTATTGTTATTTGTTAATAACGTATTTTAATTTCTTCTTTACAGTTATCAGAGCCCTGGCATCGAAGTTAGTAGAACTATGGTTAAAAACTGTCAAGGGCGAGCAAGTAGTTCCTGTCCAGATTGAAGATTTACCTCAAATAATATCGGAAGCGCAATCTGATTTAGATGCCTTGATAAAATCAGAATCCAATGTTGAAATTAAAACTGAAATTAAAACAAATGGAGAAGAACGCACCAAATTTGATAAAGCTATTTTTAATAACGTCGACAATGATACGAATGTAGGTAATATTAAAATAAAAGAGGAAGTAGAAGACGAACCTGAAACTTTGCCGGTATTAAAAATCAGTTTAAAAGATGGAAAGCAAGTCATATCGCAAGTTGATGATGATAACGATAGTAAAACTTCTGAAGGGGTATCTGATTCGGAAAAATCTAAAGATAAAACAAAAAGTAAAAGTAAAGATAAATCCAGTGATAAAAGTAGTAGTAGTGGGTCAAAGTCGAGTAGTTCAAAACATTCAAGTAGATCACATTCTTCAAGTGAGAAACATAAAAGTCACAAAAGCAGTTCTAGCCGACATAATAGTAGTAAAGACCGGTCAAAAGATAAGGATAGACATTCTTCTCATAGTTCTAAAACAAAAAGTGACAGTAGTAGAAGCTCTAGCGATAAATTATCGTCTTCCAGTAGTAAATCTAAAGAGGATCGGGGTTCAAGGTCATCTGAAAAAGATAAGAATAGAGATAAAGGGAAAGAAGATAAAAATGAAAAGAGTAAGGATACTTCTCTAAACAAGTCTTCATCAGAGAAGCCCGATGATAAAACGCCGTCTGTTCATAAATTGGGTAAAATACCTAAATTGAGTGATTCCAAAAAAGAAAAACCTTCAATATCCATAGAAGTCAGAAAACCAGATGAACCAAAACCAAAAACTGTTAAAACTTTCAATTCCAAGTTCAGGAAACATGGACTAGAAGAGGAAGTTAAACCACCACCTTCTCGTGCAGCAGTATTAACAAAAAAATCCACGCCTGTTTTGCCACCTACAGTATCAATACCAAAAAGACCGTCTCCAGTTCATAATGAGCCTCCTCCAGAGAAAAAGCCTAAAACAATCATTGAACCTGTTGAAAAACCGGGGGCAATCAAATTAATTCCTCCTAAACCTAAACGTAAGTATTCTAATGTTTATTCCCTATGTGACATAATTTTAATCGTTTATTTTTTTCCAGATATGAATTCGTGGTGGCAAGTTCTTCCATTTGTGTCACCAAGTGTTTTCAATCGTTTAGGTTGCATAATCTTCAGTGGTAAGTCTAAAATGTATATCTTAACGGGTTCTAAAGTGTTTTTACCACCTGTAAAGTATTTTTTTCAAATAAATATTGAAATCAATATACATGACTCTTTCCGTTTACTGCTTAGTTCAAATTTAATAACCTAAATTTGTTTAGTTATTCGTGAGGTGAAAATACCAGCGCACATTTACCTGGAACCAACCGTGGACTCGCCGCAGAGCTGACGAAATCTATTGGTGCTCCAGGAGTGATTCTTCAGCAATCCATGTAATCCAAAAATGACGTAATATTTCTACATGAGAAATGTAAACCTATACCTACTAAAGAAACGACTCTGAGATTATTTTACGACCATTCTAACGACGTTCCTTTGTAATATACAACATGGTTGAGACAAGCTGTTAGGGCACTACCTTGTTTCTTTAGTTAATCAGACCAGTTCATCTATTTGGGCATAGAAATCAAGAATATCTTATATGATGACGTAAAAACGTTTGAAGTCACAGAAAGGTTGTTTGTCCAGTTTTTTTCTTTCTTGAAATAATATAAATATCTACATATTTTATAGACTAGGGTCAAGACTTCAACCCTTTGACCAAAATAGGCTTGTATAGTATCGACAATCGTACAAATGGTTACATGAAGGTTTTTTACGACGTAGCCAGCCAAAGTCTACGCAGGCTTCGATTGTACGACAACGTCATTTCACCACCCTGTTTCTTTTATTTATTTCCATTTTCTAGAAATGTACTGACGAGAAGGTTTTAATAGAAACTAGCCTGTAAAATCGAGCAAGGTAACTGTTTCTAATGTTTTCGCACAAAATGTTTCTAATCCTGAATGATAGTAACGGCAATAGACTCCTATAAAATTCTAAATAGTATTTTTTTAAGATTCGGGTCCAATTTCGATATTATTCAAAAACTTATATAAAAATAGTAGTAAGAACGGCAATTACTGAAAAGATACCAACCAAAATACAGCAGTCGACAGAACAGCTATTTCATCAAACCGTGAGTGGCCAACCAGCTTGCCGCTGCACAGAATACTGCAGACTACTACAAAGAACTATTGGGAAAAGTTGTTTATGGTACCCACCGAAATCAGTAGTCACATTGTGGAAATACTTATAGGTACCTGTCTTATGAAACTTGTCCTATTAAACTTACCTATTAGAGTAACACAGAATTAAAAATTTAAGTTCCTGGATACTGATACTCCATGTGTTCTTTTATTTTTGTTTCTGATAAGTTAGATTGGTATAATATTGGACATTTCTTCATTACACGAATAGTTCTTGTCATTAATTCTATCGTGTAAGACCCCTCTGGGTCTCTTAAGTGGGAGAGGTACAGGCAATCTACACAATTACTATTTCTAAAATATAAATGGTACCTACCTACTCACCCTGTTATCTACTACGACGACGGGCGTGAAGTTATGCTCGGGATAAAGGAAACTTGCATGAGAACTGGTCGAAAAGCAAACGTGGTCAATTATATATTAGGTGCATGAATGATGTAGTCTTACTTTAAATTATGACGACGTTTCAAACTGTCTAAGTACAATTTCTTTTCAGTTGCTACATCGTTCCAACCAAGGTTAGGTTAGGTTAGACACCGAGACGTAAACGGTTGCCACCTACCTACTCAGTAGATCATTCCGAAACCCTTGCAGTAGATATACTCGGTAATTTAAAAAAAAAATGATTTCCCTACATTGACTATGCAGACTGAAGTCAACTGAACATATTTTTCATCGGATAAAAAACAAAGAGCGGTTTCTCAACAAAAAAAAAAACTATTGTTTCTCTTTACTGAGTACGTGGTTGGTTATTCTTTGTGCTTCTGTGGGGGTGCTCACGAAACGTGAAATGTTTCGTACGAAACGTGAAATGTTTCGTTCATTCACTGATCAAATCAATATTTTTTACAACAAGCCTTGATCAATAAATATCAAAACCGACAAGGATTGATAAACCTATAAATATGTGAATCTTAAAAGGCCAAACTTCCCGTTTTTCTGAAAAATCTCAGATTAAAATGACTTCTTATTAAAAGTTAAAGGCCTACATTGTACCTAATAAACTTGAACCACATTTTCCATTGTTGTACAGACCAGTTTTTTTCCAGTTTCCTTTAAGCTTTAGATAAATATTATTGTAATCTACAGCTAGCACACCTAGATGCTATCTGCTTTAGAATGTACCTACCTGCCTATATAAAAAGGTAGAATAATTCGAAAAATCGAACCTGCTTTCCTTCGACGATCTTAACCGCGACCACGAGATAAAATAACAAGGTATATCATACATAATGTAGGTACTTACATAACCTATCTGCTCAAGTAATAATAATACTGCCTAGATACCGCTCGAAAATGGCTCGCATATAGTTCAACTCGTTTATAGGTCTGATCTGCTATTCTGCTTTATCTACCTATACCTACTAGTTCAATCCAAATTGACCAGACCTTCAGCGAGAGGCACGTGAAGTTGATCAATTTTTAAAAATAAATTGTAAGAAAGGGAAATTGCAATTCCTATATATTTCGAACTAGCTGATGCCCGCGGTTTCAACCGCGCGGATGTCGGTTATCGCTACCGATGCCGGTTATCGCGACCAAAAGTAATATTTTCGTACCCCCCTTTCAACCCCTTGAATAAAGTTATCAAAATGTCTCTATACCAAATTTCATGCAAATTGGTTCAGTAGTTTAGGCGTGATTGAGTAACAGACAGACAGAGTTACTTTCGCATTTATAATATTAGTATGGATGGATAATAAACCGAACCGAACTAATGACATCGACATGTAACCATTGGTATTATGCAGAATTCAACGCGGTTTGTATCGAAACTGATAGAGCAGAATTTGATAGGCTTAGCGCATAAATGGCACTACATAATAGCTTAGGTATCCATGAGAGATAACCAAGACATGTTAATACATATTAATTTGGGCACATGCTTACTTAGCCAGCTCACTATCTCAACAGGCCGAACGTTCTGATATATATCCGTTCTGGGTAAAACCATTAATTACCTGTAGAACTAGTACCTACCTTTCTACAGGTCCTTATTTGTGTAGGTAAACGCGATTAAAATTTGAAGTCCTACCTAACTAACCGAACCTTGGGGTGCCCCTGACGTCGACCGTCTAAGGTTAGCATTTCCGTCAGCAAGTCGACGGAGCCCCGCGCAAATGTATCGATTAATAATGACGAAATTAAAATTTGTTGTATCGATTAATTACCCTATTATTCAGATACGTTTCCCTTCTGCAATGTGCCAAGTCGCCGTAGGAACCCATTTCGGCAAGATTGCATCCATGGTGTGGCTATGAAACAATTGTTTTGTTTAGGTAGAAGCTTACGAAAGTAACTATAGTACCTAAGTAAGTAGGTAGGTAGGCAATTTATTTAAGATGTTGCGTAAAATAGAAGCACAATTGGACGATTGATGCCGAAATAAAAATGGCTTAGTAATAACATCACGCCTGTTATAATTCCTAAAGGGTTAGGCACAGGTGTACCTACCTAATAGTAGGTACCTACACCGACAATCCATACTAATATTATAAATGCGAAAGTAACTCTGTCTGTCTGTTACTCAATCACGCCTAAACTACTGAACCAATTTGCATGAAATTCGGTATGGAGATATTTTGATACCCGAGAAAGGACATAAAAACTTTACGGTACGAAAATATTACTTTTGGTCGCGATAACCGGCATCGGTAGCGATAACCGACATCCGCGCCGTTGAAACCGCGGGCATCAGCTAGTTAATAATAAATTATTGATCAAGTACATATTTGAAGTCTACTAGAACTTGATGTCTGGTTTTATAGGGTTCCGTACCCGAAGGGTAACCAACGGGACCCGATAACTAAGCATCTGCCTTCCGTCCGTCTGTCTGTCAGCGGACTGTATCTCATGATCCGTAGTAAGCACACTGTTGAAATTTTCACAGAATGTGTATTTCTGCTCCCTTATAAAGACCAAAAGCGACGGTCCTGTGCTTCGCAAATTAGGGTACATTAATTTTTAACTAAAAGTTGTGGGTTTGCGTAGGTATATTATTAATACTTATGTAGGGTAGATAGGGACTATAATTGTGTAAATTTTAATTTAAATCGAGACTGATGAATGCGCACGTGTTAAACATAATACATAGGTAGGTATGTAAAAATGTAGTTATTAAATCTATTATTCGAAGCTTGCGCGTTTGTTTTGATTACGTACCTACCTACTTACTAAGTACTTATGTAAAACTGCGTTTTGATTGGGTCGGAGATGTACTAACATTTACCTAAGTATACCTACCTACAGTTATTCCAGTGGTAAAATTAGTGAAATAACCTCCACTGCTCCAATTAAAAGGCAGTCAATTGCTGCGAACTCAATAATATTTGTATTACGATTCTTTCGTTCTTTCACAATAGGAATAATATTATCATCCGGCTATTATTTTCCAAGATATTTTGTTCTATTTTTTACCCAACTGCGGCAAAGCCCAAAAGGAATGTTATGTGTTTGACCGGTATACCCGATTTCGGTCCTACCGCCACAGCCAAGCAAAACGACAAGCCAAAAAGTACCTTAAGTCGCCAGACTTAAGGCACTTCTTTGCTTGTTCGGCTTGTCTATACGCGACTATGGCGCCCAAAAGGTAAAACCTGGGAAAAACCGATTTTCCAATGGGTCCGACACCCGGTTCTGCATGCCCAACACGTAGTTCTCCTAAATGTATCAACCGATTTAGATACATTTTACGTCACTAGGTCAGTCTTGGTGGCGCGAGTGTCACTAGTCACATTACTTTTTTTTTAGAACTAGTTGATTTCGGGCACCATATTGTTGTATTTGAATTTTTCCGATCCATTCAATAGCAAAATTATCAATTTTAGATCGTGTTTTAAAAAGTGATAGCAAAAATCTACTTATTCAACTTATTTACCTATATATTATTATTATGTTTAAAAGAAATTCGAAATGACAAAATAATGGTCTATGTAGGTTTCGAGAAAAATCGTATAAGTTGGTATAAGTATTAAAAAATAATTCAAATCGACTGCGAAATCTTTCACATTTCATTTCTTACATAATTACACATTAATTATTAATATTTTATTGTTATAGGTATTTAAAAAAAAACGAATATCAAAAAAATACACTATATAAGGACCCTTACCTTTTTTAAAGAATAAAAAAATATAAAAGAGCCACTTACTCTTTTATATATTTTTTTATTCTTTCTTTCATACGTTTTAACCTTTTTTTTTAATTCTTTTTCATACGTTTTAACCTTTTCTTTTTTAATTATCGTTTATTTATGTTGTTGTTCTGTACGTACCTATTGAGTACCTACTTACACGACAACTATCGTTGCGTGCGATTTATTCATTTACCGCAACCGAGGACGGAAAAAAGTTTCCGCATATGTCCAAATTGGTTTAATTCGAATAGGTGGCGCGCGACGGTGATTGCTTTCTTTTTTAATCGCGTCAACATAAATATTTTTATAAATATTTAAATTGTGTTTATAAATAGAATATCACTAATAAACATGATTACTTGTATCACGTTATTTACTTTTAAGAATAAATAAACGGTAAAAAAAAAACTCTTTTTCATAGAATTCATAGAAGGCCGTTTAACGGCTTCATACCTTTGCATATCGTTTAACCTGAAGAAAGAAGTATTCAAAATTTCAAATGCGTCATTTATTTAAGGTGGATGTTCCAGGGTAGCCCGCGAAATTCAAATTTTCTTACGTTTTTAGCGATTTGCAGGCCAGTGCTAGGTTGTTGTATGTTAGTAAAAATATGATTCGCGGCTGTAAGACGTATGCAGTTACAGAATAATTCTGTAACTGCATACGTCTTACAGCCGCGAATCATATTTAATCATCAAAATCATCATTACAACCCTCCAAGTTCATGTAACTTTCAAGAATGAGTATTTCATCAAAAAGTCATGGATGGCTACCCTGGAACATCAACCTTAATAAATTTTTTACTGCAGTTTTCGGCTCCATAACAACCTCGCCTGGCGGCTCGGTTGTGAATTTAGCCTTGTCTGCTGTAATAAGCTTTCCCTACCCATACCAAAATGTACTTACGTAATCACTTTTAAAACTCTTTATTTTGATAAACTCGATGGAAATGGATGAAAAAATAAAAAAAGTAGTTAAAAAACTAAAAACCCGACTGAAAAAACGGAAAAGCAAAAAGGGCCGCGGGGTCCATTCTATTTTCATTTCACTTCATAATTTAATATTCAAATGAACCACGCCTGCTTTCAAGTTTTGTTTAATTTCAAATGTTCTTTGTGTCGGGTTTTTTAGTTTTTTAACTACTTTTTAGTTCTTTTGTGTTTGTTCTTTCGTTGGTCGCGTAAAATTCTTCGCATATGATTTAACTTTTGTGCTTGTTTATAGGATTTGTCACTTTGAATTACCTACTTTTGATCATATAAGTGTTATATATTTTTAATCTCCTTTTAAAACCCTTTATTTTGATATCCTACTCGATGGTATAGGATTTTTTTTTTGAACTCCGCTATTTGGCCCTCAAAATCCGCAAATTTTCTTTGTTTTTAAATTTTAATTTAGCCTATGACACTCGCGCCATCATGACGAATCTAACGACGTATATTTTATTTAAATCCCTTGATACGTTTAGGAGTTATGAGGGAACAAAGAAACGGACATACATACATACGCACGTCAAACACATAACCCTCCTTTTGGGCTTCGCCGCAGTTGGGTAAAAATACCGAACCCCACAATATGGTGCCCAAAAAATCCATCGTTCTTTTTTTTTAATTTTAATGTAATTTCTTAATAACTAGGAACCTACCTATCTATCCACATAACTAACGATTAAAAAAGTTCAGGTAAGTTACTAAAATAATACCTAAATGTACGTCGTCTTTAAGACGAGCCAAATTGTAGGTAGGTAACCTACAATTTGGCTCGTCTTAAAGACGACGTATAGTTTTAGCGTGTCGGCTATTTATCCAGTAGGTAATCAAAGGTATTTCAACCCTAGACACCTAACCTTCGTCGAAACGACGAATACGCGATAGAAAATTCATTGTTTCTTTTGAAAGCAGATGCCTGGTCTATGACTTTTTTTATCGCGTAGGTACGTCATATACGTCACTTTCGAAAAATTACATAGTGATAAATTCGGTCTTTGGGCATAATCTTTTTCTCACAATGTCACTATCGATCGTCATCATCATTCTCTTGCCACTATCCCAATTCACTTAGGTCGGCGCCGGCGCAGCATGTCTTTTTATATATACCATACTTCTCTATTAGCCGTCATCTCATCAGACACCTCCTTTCTTGGCATCTCCTTTACACAGTTCATCCATCGTTTCTTTGGTATTCTTCTACTCTTACACCCGTATTTTTAGACAAGTAATTACTATTAGGTACTTGAGTAAATGTCATTGTTTATGATACGATTTTTTCTCTGTAGTTTAGTAATTCCTTAATGTTAGAACTATCAAACGTTAGAATTCTTAGTTTTGCTTTCATTGACGGTTCTAACTTCGTTTAAATTCTTGCCCATTGCATAAAAATATTTGCATAAGTAATTACTTAAGTCCAAGTAATTACTTTGACTTGACTTTAAATACGGGGGTTATACCCCTCCAAATTCATACTCAACTTTTTCCGCATTCTCCCGCATTACAATCCTAAATTAAAAAAAAAAACTAATATTATTTAGATTTCGCAGAATGTCATTCAAGTCATTTTTCTCGACAGTAACCTAATACTAACACTGCAGAATCAGGTAAGTAATTTAATAAAATTATACAAATTATGTAGGTACCTACGGTTTTAAAGTAGGTAGGTACTTACGGTTTATTCATTAAACAAATATATATTAGTCTTGCATCCGCTGTATTACATACGTACCTGCTTAGGTACGTATTGGCTTGATGTATTATTGATGATTTTTGTACATTTATACCCAATTCTGCAGTGTTAGTATTATGGTCTCTTGTGCGACAAGCGAAAGTGACTTTGTGGGAAAATAATGTTTTGAGAAAATGATGGGGTGTCCGTGTGATGTTATGTTTTGTCTGTAGCGTTACTGGTCGCGCAAGTGTCCATTCGCGGAAATAAGTTCGCGCAACTGACTGTACTGAAACCGTGTATTATTATGACGCAATGCAACGACGCTACACCCCGCTTCCGACCACTGTGTCGGTGGTGGTTGGCGACGGGCGCGGCTCCTGCGCGTCATTCGACCCACGCTCTCTGTGTGACGTCATCCATAGGAGTAGGACATGAAATTATCCCGCCGTACTCCATCGTCCGACCCACACCCGCTCCCAGCGTGTGAGTGTGCGTTACCCCAGCAAAATGTAGTGCTTAGAGAGGTGATACTATAAAAAATAATTAAAGTATCATGATGAGGAGCAATTGTAGTTTTAAAGTTGTTTGGGAAACACAATTTGCTGGGGTAACGTTTGAAATGTTACCCTGGCTAAATCGCTTTTCAATAATTCGTTTCAACCCGGTACCAAATACTTACATGAAAAAATAGACACACAAATGTTGCTATAGACGACGACAAAAGATATGTTTGTTACTTTTTTTAAACAAATTTTTGAAAAATATTTTGCCATGTTAACGTTTTAAACATTACCCCAGCAAAATGTGTTTTTCTCAAACAACTACAATTCACGAACACAAATTTTTCAAGTAATAAACAAATTGCTCCTCATAATATTAGGGATGTTTACTGACTAAAAAAAATATGATTCTAATTAGTCCGTCTGTTAGATTATCGAAAAATATTGGTGTATTTTTTGTTTTATCAAATCAATAAAAAATTACGAAGATAAAACGCGTCAAAGATTTGAGTGGGAGGTTGTGACGTCACTGCTCGCTAAGAAATAATGTCTTAGAATGTGACGTCACACGAGTTTTCAAAGCACTGTATCGTCTTCATTGTTTGTTTACGTGAAAAAAGAAAAAATATGATTGTGTCCAATATTTTTTGGAAATCTATCTGATGGACTAATTAGATTTTTTTTGTTAACATTCTTATTCACTATATTTATCATAGTCTGACCTCTAAACCACAACAAAATATTTGCTTTAGAGAGGGTTACCCTATAAATGCCAAAGCGGAGAATCCAACTACAAATAATGTACAAGGTTTAAACGAACTCTTTTACGAAGCCGTCAACCGAGCATCATGATACATCAAACTAACTACCTACCTACGCAATAATTATTATTTTTTGAGTAAAACGTGGCGGCTTGCTGTCGGACTCAATGTTACGCACTCAAAAACATTGTTCTGTTTAATAGTAGGTACAAGAGCCATAGAGTTAACAATTTGGAACTTTGACCACCTTAGCTCGGGCAAAACAAAAAATACGCAATGACGGGGAAAACAAGTGTCTTTCGGCTTCTGCAAGGGCTTTTTACCCGACTACGACGAAGCCAAAAGGAAGGGTAATGATTTTGTTTACACCCATTATTACAACAGAACTCCACCGATTTAATACACTGGCTAAAACAGAAACAAAGGTCAGTGAAATCGGTTGTAGGTACCTATTTCCATTTTTAACCGACTTCAAAAAAAGGAGGTTCTCAATTCGGTTGTATTTTTGTTTATTTGTTTCCTCATAATTTCGAAATTTAAGAACCCAGTTGAAAAAATCTTTTTATCGTCATCTGCCTGCCATTGTCCGATTCTATATGGTGTCGGCGAAACACGTTTTCTTCCATTTTCCCATGTCAGACTTCCTCACACAATTCCTCCACCCATCAAAATTACTTTTTAGTCACATAAATTTCATCGCTCCTCATTACTTTATCACCAGGAAGAGGTAAGGGCTGAGAACCGACTCTTGGTGCAAGCCGGCAGTCACATTTTTTACACTACAATTAACAACATACTTACATACTTACTTAGAAGTATGGTATGAGTGTACTATACAGACCTGGGTACCCTTTCAGAGCATAGGTACAGGCGTGAACTTATGTTATGGAAACGTGTAAACAATACATAATAATTATGCAAACGATTGCAGCAATCGCGACAGATTTGCTTTATTATTGAAGAGAACCATTGTTTACCTACCACTGACTTTTCCAAACAAAAAAGAATCGTCAAAATCAAACCATCATAGTCCAAATCGAAGCGTACCATGCAAAAACAAATCTAACTGATAACCTCTTTATTGAAGTCGGTTAAAATAAGGAAAATAAGTAGTGCTTAGGTAATTAAAATACAGAATTTATTTAATTCACAAATCGATAGGTCGCCCGTTTTTAGTCATACAGACGCTACTGAATATAAGCTCTAACAATATTATCATTGGGTTTCCTATTGGTTCATTCATTCCCTGATACGTGTAGTGTAAGTGGATAAATAAAAACTTTTTTACAAAAAATAAAACCGACTTCGACAAAAATAAAACACAAAAAAGTGAAAAATAAAAATCAGCTTCTGAAGTCGGTGACTTTTGTTTGTTTGATTTCATGTTTTTGCCACCGACTTCTGAAGCTGATTTTTATTTTTCACTTTTTTGTGTTTTATTTTTGTCGAAGTCGGTTTTATTTTTTGTAAAAAAGTTTTTATTTTTCACTTTTTAGTGGTTCACATGTGCTTACCCCTTCACAACGTACCGGCGTGATGTTATGTTATGAACTGGTGTAAACAATAGACAGACATGAGATTTCAGCAATCCCAGTCCATTTGCTATCATTTATTGAGGAGTTCCGTTGTCTATCTCCGAAGTACTTCATCAGAATATGTTCACCAACCTTTGTAGTGAGTACAGGCGTGATATTATGTTGTGTGATGGCGTAAACAATGCTTAGATATGCTATAGCAACAATCGCGGTTAATCTGCTGTTATTTATTGAAGAGTTCCCCCGATTTCTACAAGATCCCATCATCAGATATTGAAATGGTGACAATGGGACCACACGGGAAGCACCAGCTTTCAAATGAAAAAAGAATCATGAAAATCAGTTCACCCAGTCGCAAGTTATGCGCGAACAAACATAAAAAAAAAAAAAAAAAAAAAAAAAAAAAATAAATACAGTCGAATTGATAACCTCCTCCTTTTTTTGAAGTCGGTTAAAAATATATATACCCAGTTTCGTAACCGTACATAAAGTGTATATATTTGCTTACGAAAACCGACTGTACTGCTACGACTTAGAAACTATTACCACCGCTGTGCGGTTGACTAGTCGTCCGGCTACCGATGTAAAAATGTAACCAAGCAAAGAAGATGAAGGCCATCTAGTCTTCCGAAGAGAAACGGTATTTATCAAGGTAGATCAGATGGATGTTTCGTTCGTATGTCATTAACAAAGTCTTGACCTTTTGAAACACACTGGTACCAATGTGTGCGATATCCAAAATTACCTAAACAAACTTGATGACAAACACAAAGTACCTACGTACGTAGGTACATGTCATTAATTAATTTTAAACTGGCATAACAATTACAACATCATTTAGTCCAGATATTATTTGTGCAAGTGCAAGCTACTAAAGCAGCATTTTTTTATAATAAAATTGTCACAATGGACGTAGGTAGAGGTACTTGAGCATCATAAATGTATGTAGCTTGATCAGTCGCAATTTATTAATAAACAACTAGCTGATGCCCGCGGTTTCAACCGTGCGGATGTCGGTTATCGCTACCGATGCTGGTTATCGCGACCAAAAGTAGGTAATATTTTCGTTTCAACCCCTTGAATTAAGTTTTTTTTTTTATTAAAAAGTAGCCATGTCCTTTCTCGGGTATCAAAATATCTCCATACCAAATTTCATGCAAATTGGTTCAGTAGTTTTAAGCGTGATTGAGTAACAGACAGACAGACAGAGTTACTTTCGCATTTATAATATCATATATATATATAAGTATGGATGTGGTATATGGGCGTAATAGGGTTTACTTTTGCCCTAACCTTTCGGGGATTACAGGCGTTATGTTTTATGATTCAATGAGAGAAATTAACAGTTCAGTTAAATTTTCACAGGATGTTTTCTTTTTACAGAATAGCATTAGCTTGAGTAGTCATATTTTATGTCGCAAACCGGTTCAGACATGGTTATTACTACTCCGAAAGTCACGGATTGAGCTACATATTTATGAAACCCAAGTAGGTAGTACCTACCGGACGGGTTTGAGTTAACAAAGTACTTGTGGTTAATAACTTAGCAGGACAAGACGATGATATTGGTTTGTCAACCGTTGTTGTCGTCGTCTTCTGCTCAGTTAGTTACTTAAAAAATAAGATACTTCTCAATAAATCATACTGTATTTCCCCTTGTATCAGTCAATAAACTTTACTGTAACAGTTACGGGGTAGTACCTACATACTATACGATTGCCAGGTAGATATAGTGAGACGCTCCGCGACAGATTTTTTGTGAATCTTTGAACATTCTGTTAACTTTTTATCTTGATTTTTTTGTTGTATGACTTATTGTCGGGTCTACGTTGTCCCCCCATATCGAAATCATTTTACAAGAGTTACCGTGTAGTTTCTTCCCGGTTCTTCTCCATAGGAAACGACCAGCCCGAACCATAGGCTTTTCTCGACGTTTTATTCGTCCCCATGTGATCTATGTGAAAAATAATATTATGTTTTTCAAACATTGGTATGACCGCGGTCGGGAAATAGTGAAAGGTGCATGCCAAGTCGTTGAGAAGTCGTACCTATGAATGTTTTTTTTTATAAAATCACGTTTACGTAACTAGAATTAGGTAGATTGCTACACTGACTGCGATTATACTTTCACTCCATTTACATCATTCGAACAAACAACATTTGAACTTGCATTGATATAATTAGAGATTTTCTTAATTTCTTGTGGGTCTGGGTAGGTACAGGATAACAAAATTAGTGTTTACTTACACACTACAGTGTGGAGAAGAGATGGTGCGCTAAACAGCCTGTCTAAATAATTACATGACCAGTTTTTATTTTGACCTACTTAGTTATTTTTTCATTAGGGAGGTACCTATGTGTGATAATAGGTACTGCGTTGCGTTGCTACAGCTATTGCGTTGTCTAGTACAGTGTACCTATCTATAGATGGCTACGACAACAAAGGTATCATTTCGCATGATTTTAAAATTGATTGACTAGGTATCATAACGGAATATTCCCACTAATCCCCTCTAACCCTGTCCTCCGGGGTGACAGCTGGGAATTTGCCTTCCCAGTTGTCACCGGGGTGACAATTTGTGCCGACTGTTCCCTTTGAAAATTGACTAGAGGGGACAAATGGAAGTCTGTTTGTCAGTTGTCACTGGGGGGGGGGGGGGTGACATTTGCTACGATTCCAAAAAAAAATAAAAATATCAAAAAAGTAATATAGAATCAAATAAAAAAAACAACATTATGTTTCCTTTATTAGGTTAACATTTTTTTGGAATCGTAGCAAATGTCACCCCCCCACCCCCCCGGTGACAACTGAGACTTCCCATTTGTCCCCTCTAGTCAGTATTCAAAGTGGTCAGTCGGCACAAATTGTCACCACGGAGGACAAGGTTAGAGGGGACTATTGGGAATATTCCATCCTAACTGCCTCTGCTGCTAACGCGACAATCACCAGTGATGTGCCTAATAGAAGGAAGAATGAATCTATCAGACCCGTCGGGGCTACTGGAATTCGCAAGAGATACCGCGGCCTCGACCCAAATGGCTAAGAAGGAACATGGGTGGTTATTAGTCAGTGAAGGATGAATCTATGAGGTTTTGGCGATAACTTATTTGCCAGGTCTATCCGTATACTTATCTATAGTTAGGTGTCAAGACTGTTTTGTAGCTAGGCCGTAGGTCGTTACTGACTGTTATTTTCCAATTCACTAGAACCCGTGATTTATACATTTTAGATTTTAGTCTTATCACAAAATGATTATGTATATGTATTTATAGCTTATACTTTACCTGTCTTATTGTACCGTAAAAAAAAGATTCTGTTTCTATTTTTTTAACAATGTTTTTTTTTTGTTACAGCAATTCTTTTATTGGAAAGTGATATGTTCATGGATGCGTTGAATGCTTCAGCTACTAACAAAAGAGATCCGAAGAAAAGAAAACGACGAACGAGTGGATCTAAGGACGGAAATTCTGGAAACGATTGTTCGCCGCCACAAACACCTACTAACATCAGCAGTCCAAGTAGTGAAAGCAAATCAGTACCACCGAGATTTTACCAGGACACTCTTGAAACAGAAGAGAACAAAGAAAAGGTTTCAGGAAAAGAAACTGATACCAGTGAAGAGGCTGAAGAGAATGATATCAAGAATGAGATTGAAGAGAAAATGGATACAACAGAACCTCATACCTTAACAATTAATGGACTTAAAGGAGTATTATGCTACCACAAAAGAAAAGGACCTAAAAAAAGTATTAAATGGAAACCAGACACTGAACTGGAAGAAATTCAGTACTTTGAACTTGATGAAACTGAAAGAGTTAATGTGACGAAGACCTTTACTGATATGAAGTATTTAGAAAGGATCCACGAAAGAGACGCATTCCAGAAGGGTAGAAATATTAGTAATGATGACGTCATGGAAGAAAAGACTAATTGGAGACCACTAATCCTCGTGGACGCCGAAGGACAAGTGCTGGTAGAGCATGGTAAGAACAGCAAAGAAAAGGACATTCAGGCAATACGTCAAAAAGGAACGTTGCAGCCTCTTTATTTCTCGAAATCAATGATACCTGACTCTGCATTTGAACCTGAACCTGAAACTCACCCCTATACTGAACCAACAATAATACCTTTAGAAGATGTTACCGGCAACCAGGACAATATAAGCGATTTTAGAACTATGCCTTGGCCTGAACCCAAGGGCAATGCGCCTCCAGCATCGGCTACTATGCCGGTTCCTAATATGTTCCCACCGAACATGAATCAATTTCCTAATGCTTTTCCAAACCCACAATTCCCAGGCGTGCCTGGGTTTCAAGGTGGTAATATGGGTCCCGCGGAATGGCCAAGCGGAGTCCCGCCGCATATGATGGGCAACGGAATGCCAGGACCCATGGCGCCAGGCGTTATTCCTCCTGGGAGCTTACCTCCGGGAATGATGATGCCCCCAGACGGAATGATGATGTCTCCAGAAATGTTCGGAGCACCGAATCCGATGTTTCCTGGTCCACCAGAAGGCTTTAATATGCAGCCAAATATGTTCCCAATAGAGTTCAACATGACGGGACCCCAAGGGCCTCCACCTGGCCCTGATGGTTTTCCTGGTATGGGCAATTTTCGAGGAGCTATCCGAGGCCGTGGCGCTGGCGGACATTGGCGAGGTAAAGGCGCTGGAAGTTGGGATGGCCCGCCACGAGGTAGGGGTGGAGCTCGTGGTGGTCGCAAAGCAGTTTGTATATATTTCCAGCGCAAAGGATCGTGTCGACAAGGTGATAATTGTACGTTTTTACATCCCGGCGTCAATTGTCCATTTTAAGTATACTTACGTACTGTTAAACATTGTTGTAAAAAAATAAGTCATTATTATAGTTTCTGGGCAGCATTGAAGCAACAGTGGCAAGTGTTGGGGTTGTAGAAAAGTGAATCAGCTATCTAAACTTTATACCTACTGGCCACTGGGACTGTAAATATGTAAACACCGCCTTTGCTTAGAGTTAGACACTCAAAAAGACTGGTTAATGTAGATAATATTCTAAGAAATAGTTTAAAAGATGTATATTTGTAAAAATACTTTTAAGCGTTTGTACGAAATACAAATTCATTAATTTGAGTATATTTGTTTGATTTAATTTCACAATCACGAAGAGAAGAAAATCCCCAATCTGATGATGATTTAAGGTTCTGTAGTTCCCGTCGGGGCTGCGGGATGTCGAAAGAGATACCGCGGCCTCGGCACAAGAGCGAAGAAGGAACATGGGTGGTTTTTAGTCAGTAGAAGTCTTGACACTCATTTCTGCTCTGCCCAAGAGCGGGAGGAGTTATTTGATGATTTACTACACCCGAAAAAAAAAGGTTCTGTAGTTGAAGGTTTGGTTGGGTTCCGTACCATAGTCATTGATATTATAAAAACCCGTAGTAGTGTAAAATTGGTTTGAACGAGATATAGTTAGTAGTTCGTGTGATACATTTAAAAAAAACTACAAATATATTATCTTTGTCATTCATACAAACACTGAAAAACAAACTTACCTATCACACAATGAGAAGGTATTTCTGTCCCCGCTAAAACAAGAAAAATAATACTATACAATAGGGGGCTTCCCTACTACAATGGTACGGAACCCTTCATGCGCATAGAGATGGGCGCCGCCCCCAATGCGGCGGCGGCGTGCTGATGAATCTCGCTCGGCGGCGGCGTGGCTGATTTTTGTGCAGTATGAAAATATTGTGTAAAAATCTTTAAAAAAAAAGCAACAATGCAATGACTCACTTTATTTTTATCAAAAAATAAAAGAAAACTATTCAAGCTAGGCAACAAAATTATTTTTCTACATTATAATTTTTGCATTTACTATAGTTATCGTGAATAACGCAATTGACGGTAGGTAACCAGGGCTCCAAAGTGTTCGCAAAGAATGCATGTATTGGACAAAGCCAAATGACAAAACTGAAGATCGAGAACGGCAGTATCATCTCATCGAAACCAGAGATCCTGAAAGAGCTAGAGAGGCTTTGTGGACAGTTGTACACCTCGACTCGACGACCCATTGTCAGTTCAGCCCAGGAGACCAGAGCGAAACTGACCCAACACTACACTGAGTATATCCCAGACATTAGCCTCAAAGCCTGTATGAGATTAGAATAGACCTCCAACAACTTAAGAACATCAAGACGCCGGGGGATGATGGAATCACAACAGAACTTCTGTGAGCGGGTGGAAAAACAGTACTTTTAGTCCTCCAGAAGTTGAATTCCGTCATACTCGAAGGTACTACGCCAGAAGCATGGCACAGGAGTGCGGTGGTGCTCTTCAAAAAAGTTGACAACACCCAGATTGAAGAATTATAGACCCATCTCACTCCTGAGCCGTGTTTACAAGCTGTTCTCGAGGGTCATTACAAACAGTCTCGAACGCAGCGCAGGTTTGATGACTTCCAGCCTCCCGAATAAGCCGGTTTCCGAAAAGTCTTCAGCACATAGACCACATCCATACGCTCCGCTAGGTTATACAGAAGACTGAGGAGTATAATCGGCCACTATGTCTAGCGTTTGTGGACTATGAAAAAGCCTTCGATTCCATCGAAATCTGGGCGGTGTAAGTCTCTTCAGCGGTGCCGTATCGACTATAGATAGATCGAAGTGTATGTATAGAAACGCCACTATGTCGATTTGTGTTCTATCCGTACCAGTTATTGTTGGGAGCGATACTCCGAAGTTTTCGATAGTTATGTCTACCTTGGACAAACTGTTAAACTAGGTAGATCTAACTTCGACAAGTAGGTCGCCCGAAGAATCCAACTCGGATGGGCAGCGTTCGAGAAACTACGCGACATATTTTCGTCCAAAATTCCGCAGTGTCTTAAGACGAGGGTGTATAACCAGTGTGTGTTGCCAGTAATGACTTATGCTTCCTTAACTGCTGGCCTGGCCTCTTAGAGAAGCTGAGTCACGCAACGAGCCAAGGAGAGAGCTTTGCTCGGAGTTTCTACGTGCGACAAAATCCGAAATGATTAAATTCGCCAAAGAACCAAGGTCACCGACATAGCACTCAGAATATGCAAGTTGTAGTGGCAATTGGCAGGCCAAATCGCTCGAAGAACCGACAACCGATGGGAAAGAAAGGCTTCGAGTGACGACTCTTTTTGTAAAAATAACAAAAAGAGTCGCCACTCGAGAACATAACAATATTTCCGAAGTACTTCCAAGGAATACTGCTACGAGTTTTATCACCATTAAGCACGGTTAAAGAGAGTTTATTTATACTAATATTTAATAAACTGGTAATTTTAAAATGAAACATAAAAAAAAAACCGAAACAAAATGGCACGTGCTAGCCTCGCTCACGCCGAGCAGCAAGTGCACAGAACATATATACTCTAGCGAGAAGAATGTCAACCAGTGTCTCCATATGTAAATCGAGAGTTACCGTGTTTCTAGGGTAAAAATACGGTGTTTCTCGACCAATTACGGTGTATTTACTAAAATAATACCGTGTAAATTACCGTGTAATTTTTCAAACGAAAATATAACAACATTATTATGAAATGGATCAAAACACTATTTTTTGCTCTATAAATTATTAACAAAAAATAAATTACATGTGTAACATGCAAAATTCAACGTTAATATTATATAGATAGATTAATTAAATAGATTGATTCATTATTATCAGACTCTCTCAGCACAACAGTATATTTTTCGTAAATGGATTTATTCATTATTGACAACATATCGTTAGTTGGCTTGAAATCAACACAGTTTTTCCCTTTTCTTTTAATAAACTGCTGGATGAAAATATTCCTTTTTATTGTTTTGGTTAGAAGATTGTTTCTTTCGACTCCCGGCAGTGTTACCTTTACAAAATATATTTGACTGACACTGAAATTCAGAAATTCGTTGTAGGACTTTTAGGCAGTACATATAATAAACTAATTCATACTGGTAATACGGTGGTTTATGACACGGTAATACATTTTTACCTTGACGGTAGATTACAACTTGATTACCGTGCATCTACGGTAATTACCGTGTTTAAGGAGACACTGATGTCAACTAGGAACAAATAAAATGGCACGATTTTGAGCGCCTCCTGGTGGGTGCCCCCGGAAACTCGCGAAAGCGGGTAATTTAAAATCCGATCACTAGATGGCGCTGCGCCGATGACGCGTATTTCTGAATCGCGCGCCTTATTAATAAAAATAGTTAAACCTGGGTTTAACTTACGCTTGGTTTATCTCGCATGCCGTCACTTTCTTTTGAATATTTTTGAAGTGAGACGGCATGCGAGATAAACCAAGCGTAAGTTAAACCAGGTTTAACTATTTTTATAATTAGCCCACAAAAGCAGAACTGGGAAACTGTGACCAATGTTAATTGGTGTGCAATTTCACTGATCACAATTTTCCAGCTCCGCTTTTGTGGTCAAACAGTACTTATCAGGTGATTAAGAAACAATTCTTGGTAGTAGAAAACTTTGAATTTTAACAAAACTTACAAGTTAGTGGTTTATTTATAAAAGTCAAAGCTTCTTACTAGTATTTTTTATAATAAAAACAGTGGTTTGTCTTTTATATCAGAATTACTTTATTTAACACAATAAATGTTTCAATAAACATCATAATATGAATACTATAATAATAAGATTATCAAACAAGTTAAAGTAAGACTAACCACACGAGAAAGAAAGAAGACCAAAGTATTTTCCTCTCCGCAGATCCACCGTGTTGCTGTTTAGAGTGTCGAATAGCATGTCCATTCTGGATATAATATCCGCTGTAACAGCCGCGTCAGCAGTTAATTGACCTGTAATAGAACATAATATTTCATTTTATTATGATGCTAGGTTAAGGATTTTACTTAATTTCTTACTCCTGTCCTTTTTCTTTCTAGCCTATACTGTCCCACGGCTGGGCAAAAGCTTCCCCCATAGCCTTCCACTCATCCCTCAAGAAGAATTTTTTATACAATGCGTAAGAAGCTCCACTTCTGTTGGGTATCCCACAATACCTAGTGCCGTTTTTACTTTAAATTTGTTTCTCACTGTTTATCTTACCTTCACATCTGGTGAAGCAAAACGTCTCTATTTTTTCTTGGATGGGAAGTCCACAAAAATGCTGTTTCCTTAAAATGCAGATGACATAGCATCCTGTGTTCAGTGTGCAGTTTCATCTGAAAGTCCTTGTTTATCCATGATTTGACTGGACAGCAATACTTTGCTCACAACTGAAAGAAACAGAATAGGTAAATTAAGTACCTGCTTAATTAGGCAATAGTTTTATGTAATTACGGATCACCAATCACAAATCTGGACTAGGGGGCTTATTTATCAAGTATCTAAAATTCTAAATGGAGCATGCGTGAATCTATAGATCTAGCCAATAATATAGGAGCACTTACCGGAGAATATTTGTCGAACCAGGTTTTGGAAACCTAAATAATGTGATTTCGGGGTCATCGACAGGCGAAGAACCACACTTAAAACATATTTAATTTAACTTTTATTCTCCTTCATGTTTGAAAACAAAAAAGGGTCACTGTCTCGTACACAACACTCAGGTGTTTCGGCACACAACAGACGGAGGAACCTAGGTAGACTTTACTCTACGTCGTTAATGGCGAGGATAACACTTTAACGTTGCAAATTGCAAAAAGACAAGTTAGAAAAGAAGTGAATTTACAAGAAAACACATCTACATGCGCCATGTTTTTCTTGTGATGGGGCTGCCAGGTACTTTTAACCAAAACTTACCAACTTAATTTTAAGAAATCAAATAATTTTGAAAATAAATTGCATATCTATTTAATTCTGCATTAATTACATTTATATTTATTCAATTTTAATAATATTAATATTGAATAAATTAGCCGAAATATTATACTGGCTATGATAGTTCAACCAAAAATGTCGCTAAAACTACCATATGGTAGCTTTTAAACATAGAGGCATCTTTTCATTTTTACTAATGTTGCCATCCTGAAAGACGTCATTTTTAGAGCCCGAAATTTTTAGGACTGGCGACACAGTTCTAGCCCCCGTAGGTATTCCAAGGTGACGCGGCGGCGTGACGCCGGCGCGGCGCCCATATCTACGAATCTACGATGCGCAAGTACGATACGACTTGCATTTGTGACAGTTTTTTACCCGACTGCGGCAAAGCCGAAAAAGAGGGTTTATGTGTTTGACGTGTATGTATGTATGTCCGTTTCTTTGTTTCCTCATAACTCTTAAACGGATAAAGAGATTTGAATAAAATATACGTCGTTAGATGCGTCATGATGGCGCGAGTGTCACTGGGTACCTACATTAAAATTAAAAAACAAAGATAAAATGCGGATTTTGGGGGTACCTATGTCGCGAAGTTCAATTTTTTTTTTCCATTACCGTTCGAGTACCTAGGCCGTAGGGTATCAAAATGGAGGATTTTAAAAGGAGATTAAAAAAATATAAAACGCTTATATGTTTAAAAGAAATTCAAAGTGACAAATCCTTTATACAAATTACAAACACAAAAGTTATATCATCTGCAAAAGAATTTTACGCGACCAACGAAAGATCAAACATAAAAGACCTAAAAAGTTGGAAATAAAAAAAAAGTAGTTAAAAAACCCGACTGAAAAAACTGAAAAGCAAAAAACAAGCACATTTTAAATTACACAAAACTTGTTAGCAGGCATTTAGCAGGAGGGGTTCATTTCAATATTAAATTATGAAATGAAAATAGAATGGACCCCGCCTGCAGGCTTCCAAGTTTTGTTTAATTTAAAATGTGCTTGTTTTTAGCTTTTCAGTTATTTCAGTCGGGTTTTTTTTCTGTTACTGCCTCGTTGGTCCTGTGGTCAGAAGCGCGACTGTTAACATTTGAGCATGAGGTTTGGGTTCGATTCCCGGGTCGGGCAAACAAAGTGTGTTTGGGTTTTTCCATCAGGAATTTATCAGTAACAGCCATGGAGGCTGGATTAGTGCCCGGTTGATGGCAATAGGATCGCCCCCTATTATATGGGACATAAAACATAACCGACGAAACATGGGTGTACTATTGGCGAAATATGGGTACCTACGCGTCTGCCTAACCCTTTGGGGATAACAGACGTGACTAGGCTAATTGTTCCAGGGGAAAATTAAGTCCCTGGAAAACATAACAACAGGGATTCCCAAAATGTGCGATACTTACATATTTAATTAATTATTTATTATTAAAAAAAAAAGTTCCCTGCCGCGTCTGTCTGTCTGTTCGCGATCAACTCAAAAACTACTGCTCCGTTTTCATGCTGTTTTCACCAATGGATAGAGTGGTTCTCGAGGAACGTTTTAGTACCTATATAATTTATCATGTTTTTGTATACATTGGCTATTAATATAGTGAATTAGTGATATTTGTTGGCGGTGTCGGAAAAAATTAACCATCTGGGAGCTTTTAACGAAAAAGCTGCATGTGTTGATGTGTCACAGTCAAAACTAGGGACTTTTGACCGGTCAAAACTATTATAACAAATTATTAGGTGGTTTCTGTTTTATTTCTCTACGTAATTATAATAACCTAAATGTCGTTAGGAAACTTATTAGGTTTTTTTTTACCCTTTGGATAACCTTGTACGATAGCTAACATTTATTTCATTCTAATAAACGCGTTCTAACGCAGTATGTGTTTTGACTGAAACCAGTCAAAAGTAGTTTTGACTGATTGAGTTTTGCCTGTAACCAATGATATTCTAGTATATTTTTTTACGCCTGTAACACATAGGTATGCCGTATACCGTTTCTAATTTTTAACAAAATAATATAAAATGGAATTGTTTAAAGGTCTACAACTCCGCGATGGCATAATTATAGTGGGAGAGCCGGCTGCAAAAATACCTACCTCATCAGGTACCCCAATAGGCTATCTTTAGATCGTTAACCGACACTTAAACACGTAAAAAAAATCAGGTCTGCCAGTGCCGATCCTGCCGGGTCATGGAAATAATTCATATTTATTGTCGTATTTTTTTTGTGAAAGTTACGTCACAAGGTACCCGAATTAAAGTGCTGGCAACAGTTTACCATTGATTAATTACCTAAAAAAAAGTAGGTCTGCCATTGCGCACTCTGCCGGAAGTACTTGGCAGACCTCTAAAATATGGCCCCTCCAGCACCATGAACCTACCTCATCGAGTACCCTGATGGAACCTACGCCAAATAATAGCCAAGATGCCCTCGATAGAGAATCAAAAGGTCTGCCAGGTCTAATCTTGCCGGAACTTAGTGTTCAAAACATTTGAAGTTGGTATGGTGAGTAGGCAGCATTATTTCATACAAAGAAGAAGGGGCGAAATGTCCCTTGTAACACTTTCTCCTATATATCAAATGAAAGAGCGTAAAAAATAGATCATTTTATTCAAAAACAGTAAATGTGTGAATACTGGGGGCAAAAAGTTATTCACCGATAAAGAGAGAAAATATTTTTTTAATTTTTTTTTCATCGGACATACTTGGGTGAGGTGTCTATTGATAGGTCTTTTAAAATGACACTGATTTCTAAGATCATTTTTTCTCAAAGTCAATCGTTTGAAAGATGTTTGAAGATTTTTCAAAGTGCTAAAATGTGTCCCCACCCCCTCTAACTTTTAAACTAAGAGAGTGAAAACTCTAAAAAAAATATATGCTGTAGAACGCAATGAAAAATTACAACCAAAATTAGTTTGAACGAGATAAAGTTAGCCGTTTTTGAGATATAGCACATTTAAAAAACCGCAAATATAACTTTGTCATTCATACAGTTACTATGAAAAACAAACTTATCACAAAATGTGTATTTCTGTTGCCGCTTTAACAAAAAATAATACAAATTAAAGGTGGCTCCTACGATGGTACGGAACCCTTCATGTGCGAGTCCGACTCACACTTGGCCAGTTTTTTTTTAAATCCAATTTGTTTTTATCTCCAATTATTCACGTTTACTGTGTGAATAAGGAGATAAAAATCATTCACCTCTAAAGAAATATTTTTTTTATTTTATTTTTTAGTAGTGACCCGCCCCGGCTTTGCAAGGGTGCAATGTGCGGAATATAAAACTTCCCCTTGAATCACTTTTGTCTATTGCTGAAAACTGCATTAAAATCCGTTACGATGTCTTAAAGATCTAAGCGTAGAACCAGGACATTTAAGGACACTATAACGTTTTTCTACAAATAACAGTGGTTTTCAGGTACCATTTTAACCTATAAGCAATCAAAAATGTGAAGATATCATGGTCTTAATTTAAAGATAATTTATTCGTCTCCAGATTGGCATCAGAAAAATTGTATGACGGCATACAAAAAACAAATACGTTTTTCCCATCACAATAATCGCAGAAAATGTAAAAAAAGTAGGGTCCGAATAGGTACCATTTATAGATAAATTTACAGCATATTATATCACCAAAATTATTATAAATTGCGGTACATATAGTCCTTTAGATGTTGAGATATATTTTTTTTGTTTATATAATTATTTTAATTCAATTATTAGCTATAATAAAAACATTTGCCAATTTCTTCATACATTTTTCGCTCCCGGTTCATCATTCCGCGCTCAGCCAGCAGCGCTAGTGGAAGGACGGGTGTATCGCTCTCTCGCAAAAAATACATGCGATAAACGTGATAGAAAAAGATTCTAGTTTACCTACCGTCGTCGGTTACCACGGCAACCGACGACCGGAAGGAGTTGATACTTTTTAGGACTGCGATAAAAGTAAGTACGACTTTCATACTTTTATTATTAGAATGTGATTTATAAATTATGTTGGGTAAGACCGGGATTTGGATGAGTGGGGTTAAGCAGTTGTTGACAAGGTTCAGAAATGGATGGGTCAGGTCAAGCTGTCGACGGTGAGGTTTGGAAGTGGATGGGTAAGGTCAAGCTGTCGGCGGTGAGGTTTGGAAATGGATGGGTAAGGTCAAGCTGTCGGCGGTGAGGTTTGGAAATGGATGGGTCAGGTCAAGCTGTCGACGGTGAGGTATGGAAGTGGATGGGTAAGGTCAAGCTGTCGGCGGTGAGGTTTGGAAATGGATGGGTAAGGTCAAGCTGTCGGCGGTGAGGTTTGGAAATGGATGGGTCAGGTCAAGCTGTCGACGGTGAGGTTTGGAAATGGATGGGTAAGGTCAAGCTGTCGGCGGTGAGGTTTGGAAATGGATGGGTCAGGTCAAGCTGTCGGCGGTGAGGTTTGGAAATGGATGGGTAAGGTCAAGCTGTCGGCGGTGAGGTTTGGAAATGGATGGGTCAGGTGAAGCTGTCGGCGGTGAGGTTTGGAAATGGATGGGTAAGGTCAAGCTGTCGGCGGTGAGGTTTGGAAATGGATGGGTCAGGTCAAGCTTTCGACGGAGAGGTTTGGAATTGGATGGGTAAGGTCAAGCTGTCGACGGAGAGGTTTGGAAATGGGTCAGGCCAAGCTGTCGGCGGTGAGGTTTGGAAATGGATGGGTCAGGTCAAGCTGTCGACGGTGAGGTTTGGAAGTGGATGGGAAAGGTCAAGCTGTCGGCGGTGAGGTTTGGAAATGGATGGGTAAGGTCAAGCTGTCGGCGGTGAGGTTTGGAAATGGATGGGTTAGGTCAAGCTGTCGGCGGTGAGGTTTGGAAATGGATGGGTAAGGTCAAGCTGTCGGCGGTGAGGTTTGGAAATGGATGGGTCAGGTCAAGCTTTCGACGGAGAGGTTTGGAATTGGATGGGTAAGGTCAAGCTGTCGACGGAGAGGTTTGGAAATGGATGGGTCAGGTCAAGCTGTCAACGGAGAGTTTTGGAAGTGGATGGGTAGAACGGATGGGGCCCAATTTTATTGCAGTATCGGGTTAATTTTGGCCATATACACCATTTAGGGTCCAAAAAGCATGGTCCTACGATGCACCGTTTTCGAGTTATAGGAGTTTAAAATTATTGTACCTAAAAAAGTTAAATTATAATAATAATAAATTTTATTCAAAGGTAAGTTTGGTAAAATACAACATAAATCTTAAAAATAATCTTAGGTATAACAAAGTTCGATGCCTGTACTAGGATAAACCTGTATCACAGGCGATATGGCTTCTAATACAATAAACTATTTGGACAATAGATTTCTAAGCAATATGTAACATTTTTAATACTAAAATAATTTGTTGATAATAATATATCTAATTTACTAAAATAAATATAAATAAATATGCATTAACTTTTAATGTAATCTAATGAATTTATAACTTATTGTTGTATTTAAAAGATAGTTCAAAGAGAATTAATTAAAATGTATTTGACTGAGCTATTTACTAAAACTCTATTATTTATTAGATTATAACAAAAACAAAGAATGTCTTAAACATGTAGGTACATTTTATGTCAATTACGCAACCAGAATTAAATCGGTCAATAACAAATTGCAAAACAACTTTGTCACAACATTTTTGCAGCGGACAGGAATTTGCTTAGATAGACACAATGATGGATAGTGGACTCGTTGAGTCAGGAAAATAGAAATGTAAAAAGTGTGGTATTGAATGACACACTAGGCGCCCTCATAATCTATTGAGTTAATATTTCTGTGTTCTGCTATTTTCCTAGCAGGACATTCAGCGTCTCCAGTTTTATGGGCATTAGGTTTTTTGAACCGTGAACACGTCGCGCATTTCGGAGTCTCAGTTTTCTTCGGACATTCGGACATTGTATGACCTTCTTGACCACAGTGACCACACGTAGAATTGATTTCCCTGCAAGATTTTGCAGCATGGCCGTACTGTTGGCATTTATAACACCTTGTTACTAATGTGAAGTCCCTGACAGGACAGGACGACCAATTTATAAAAATCCTTGACAGAGGGATTAACGTTTTACGTAAATGGGCTGACACTTCAATCACGTAATTGCAGGTCGCAGCATCTCTTTTCCCAGATTTGTGGCTTAATTTTACGGCGGTTAAAAAGGATTCCAAGGTCATCTCTGGTAACTTCTCGGCCACATTTTGTTTAAAGATGCACTTGAAAACCTCAGTTTCAGCCAAGGAAGTCGGCACACCTATAATCACAATTCGGGGTTTCCGCTTGTTGGGCTCGTTGGCGGTAAGTCCAGATGTAGAGAGCTGGACTGCGTTCTTCAGTTTGTCGGCGTCATGTTTCGTCTCGGTACTTATTATGACGCCACCATTTTTTGTTTTACGTACACCTCGTACCTGCAGCTTCATCTGTTCGGGCCGTATGATTTTCTGCACAAGTTCCTTGGTTTCGTCACTCGTTCTCATTTTATCACTGGGATAAATGGCGACAGAGCTTATGTTATTAGGACGAACGAAACGGTCGGATCCCCTTTTCACCATATCGGCAAATGAAGCGCTTCCCGCAGAACTAGAGTCTCGTATTGTCTCCTTAAGGTCCAAAATATGCTCTGTCACGTCGCGCTGTTGCTTCAGAGTGTCGATCAGTTGATTCGCCTGAATAGTTTTTTGTTTCAACGACTGATATAGGACTGCCATCTGCGATGTACAGGATTCTACCTTACGACAAAGATTAGTGATTTTCATCTTCTGCTCGGTGTTGAGTTTTCCATCAGCGGCAGTAGAACAAACTTCGTTCAGGTACTGCTGGATGGTGGTCATCCATCCTTGGATTTCAGGCGTTGAAGCGATAACAGACGTGGCAGACTTCGACGGTGAGGCAGATGGTTGCGCTGGGCCCCTTGGATTACAGGGGCTGCTCTCCATTTTGATAGTTTTATTAAAACTTCACTGATTCGTGTCCATTATTCACAAAAACTATAGACTAAGCAAGATTACTAATCCATAACATTACGACAGTAATACACTAAAGTAGGTCACTATTATTAAAGTATTTATTAAATATTGCTAATGAGCACGTCTATACGCTGTGAGTGCACAATACTTAATCTTAATTCAAATACATATCTCGAAAACGGAGCGTCCTAGACGAAAAATGACCGAATTTTGAATCCCCTTTGCCACCCCCGTGATAATAGGAGAATAACACACCAAATGAATTTGAACTAATTTGAAGTCCTTATATTTTTTTTTTTTAAATATACATTTTTTTTTTTATCTGTCGTATATTTGCCGCGAACACATACATTCTCTGTCTTATGTTAGGCAAGCCGGGCTTTTCAGGTTGTATGAAAGATCCGCCACGGGAAGGGGGTTATGATTTTAACCGGTTTTTATGTATGTATGCATGTAGGTATTATGACGAATATGGGGTCAAAACCAAATCTATGACGAAATGTTGTCGATTTTCGATTTTTTGGGCGCTAAAATCGAATAAGGAGTGAAAACCAAAATCAAAGATAGTGCCGATAAAAAATTTACAACTTTTCGTAATGGGTCTCATTTTTATGGTTTTTGAGCGAGTCAAAACCAAATCCAAGATGGCACTGACGAAAACTTGGCCATTTTTCGTCATGTTTGGCAATTTCATAAATATGGCATGGCGTTGAACAAATAAAACAGGCCTTGGCTGTGGAACTTTGTAGCTTCTGCTTTGTGCGCCCTGCCATCAAGTTTAGCTTTTTTTAAAACCTACTTCAGGCACCAGGTCTCACAATGTGAATATTATAGTGTTCAAAACGTGCTACAAAACCATTGTGAGAGAAATAAATAAACTTATTATTATTATATAATAATTATATAATACAGTAAAACCTTCCTTAAAAATACAATATGCATTTATCAACGAAAATCCGATTGATATCGGATCAGTAGCTTTTGGGGAAATCGCGGATACATACAAATACAGCACCTTCTTTTTTTTCGACTCGGTTGAAAATACTAACCTACTTATTATGACGACGATACTATAATTAACAAATACCAAATGCGTTTTCAAAGTTCCAAGTAATCTACTAAATTCTATTTCAATAAAATTAAAAAATAATATCAAAGATCAAGATTATTTATAGGAGGTATAAAACCGAGCGCTATTGAGACTTTAGTTACCTAAACATGAGTTGATCGAAAATGTAACAGCGTCCTTAAAAGAAATAGAAAATGACTCTTAATCCACTCTGTCATTGCGAAGCATTTGTGTTTATGAGCAATACACTCAAAAAGTATTCGCACTTTCTACGATTACATCGTCCCAAGCACGAGCAGGGCCAACGAAGTTTTGAACATGGCGGCGATGTGTTTTTGTGTGATTTCTAATCATCATTATTTCATCAGAGCTGTGGTGGCCCAGTGGCTGCCCCGACTTACGAACAGTAAGTCGTGGGGCTTGAACCCAGGCAGGCACATTACTTTGTGTAATTTATTTCAACACCACTGCTCTCAAAACGGTGAAGGAAAATATCGCGAAGAAACCGGCATATCTTAATACCAAAAAATTCGAAGACCTGTGACATCTACCATCCCGCACTGGGCACGCGTGGTGGATTTTAGCCCATCCCTCTCCCAGAGAGGAGGCCTGAGTCCCAAGTGTCGCCACATTGACCGGTCCCGTGCATCTTGCATCCAACGGGTCCCCGCAACCTTCACCAGGTCATCGGTCCACCTAGTGGGAGGCCTTCCAACGCAACGTCTTCCAGTTCGCGGTCGCCACTCCATAACTTTCGGCCCCATCCGTCATTCGTTCTGCGAGCAGTGTGTGGTTTTATAAATATCCTCCTGCATGGTCTCCCCTTCATCGTCGGCGTGGTGTCTCGAAGTCGGCGCGTAGACCTATATGACCTTCAGCACACATCTTGAGGATATTCTGAGTATAAGGTACACCACCCTGGTCGACACACTCTCGATCTTCACCACGTTATTCATGAGGGACTTGTGGACGATAATCCCAACACCACCCTGGGACTGCCGGCGTACGTAACCCTCTCGGAAGTAGACTCGGATTTCAGGATTATCGTGTCCTCCCCCTCTCTTCGGACCTCAAATAATTCCACAATACTCCATCGCAACCTGCTCAATTCCTTTTCGAGTTCCGTTACTTTTAGGTAGCCGGACCTTTTCCCTTGCCACGCCGCTACCTCGACCGCTACCGTAGTCGAGGGGTACTAGGGGCCATTTTTGTGCGCTCATCATTTCCATTTGGGAAGGTTTGCCATAATCGCCACGCTTGGCAGACGGGTTGGCAAGCGCAGTAAGGTCATAACAAAGCACAGTAGAATGCTCCTGCCCATTCTCTGGTACGTCCCTTTTTTTTTTTTTTGGTGGGTGGAAAATCATCGAATAACCCCCCCCCCGCTCTTGGGCAGAGCGAAGGGGAGTGTCAGACTTCTACTGACTAAAAACCAAACTCATGTTCCTTCTTCGCCTAGTCGCCTCTTGCGACACTCACGGGTAGATATGGGATGATGCTATTTTGAGAATTTGGCATTTTGCGCCTAAACCTTCTTTACGTCCGACACCACATGGAACGCGTTTCTACGTTTAGATCTTGTAAACTACGCAATGGATTTTAATGCAGTTTTTAGAAATAGACAGAGTAATTCAAGATGAAGGTTTATATTCAGCACATTGCACCCGTGCAAAGGGCGGGGCGGGTCGTCGTCTTCCGGCTGAAATAATGATGATGAGAAATTCGGACGATGTCATCGTAAAAAGTGCGAATACTATTTGAGTCTAAAAAATTAAAAAATCATTTATTTATAGGTGAATAACTTTTCTCTCTCTATCTCTTCTATTTTTTGTTAAAGCGGCAACAGAAATACACATTTTGTGATAAGTTTGTTTTTCATAGTACCTAACTGTATGAATGACAAAGTTATATTTGCGGTTTTTTAAATGTGCTATATCTCAAAAACGGCTTACTATATCTCGTTCAAACTATCTTGGTTATAAGTTTTCATTGCGATCTACAGCATATATTATTTTTAGAGTTTTCACTCTCTTAGTTTAAAAGTTAGAGGGGGTGGGGACACATTTTAGCAGTTTGAAACTGTCTATCTTTCAAAGGATTGACTTTGAGAAAAAAATGATCTTAGAAACATCAGTGTCATTTTAAAAGACCTATCAATAGACATCCCACTCAAGTAGGTCCGATGAAAAAAAAATTAAAAAAATATTTTCTCTCTTTATCGGTGAATAACTTTTTTCCCCCAGTATTCACACATTTACTGTTTTTGAATAAAATGATCTATTTTTTACGCTCTTTCATTTGATATATAGGAGAAAGTGTTACAAGGGACATTTCGCCCCTTCTTCTTTGTATGAAATAATGCTGCCTACTCACCATACCAACTTCAAATGTTTTGAACACTAAGTTCCGGCAAGATTAGACCTGGCAGACCTTTTGATCCTCTATCGAGGGCATCTTGGCTATTATTTGGCGTAGGTTCCATCAGGGTACTCGATGAGGTAGGTTCATGGTGCTGGAGGGGCCATATTTTAGAGGTCTGCCAAGTACTTCCGGCAGAGTGCGCAATGGCAGACCTACTTTTTTTTAGGTAATTAATCAATGGTAAACTGTTGCCAGCACTTTAATTCGGGTACCTTGTGACGTAACTTTCACAAAAAAAATACGACAATAAATATGAATTATTTCCATGACCCGGCAGGATCGGCACTGGCAGACCTGATTTTTTTTACGTGTTTAAGTGTCGGTTAACGATCTAAAGATATCTAGCCTATTGGGGTACCTGATGAGGTAGGTATTTTTGCAGCCGGCTCTCCCACTATTATGTCAATCTCGTAGTTATGGCTAACATACTATTACCTTTAATAGGTATCCATTTTAGTACTTATAAAAATGTGCAATTATAAAGCGGTAATTGGAAAATTATTTACACAAATACGGTATTTTCATTCTTATCCTTTGAAATAAGTTAATAGCTTTAGGCATTTTTTGGACATTGTTTATTTATTTATCTAAGTAGGTAGGGTCAGGGTACACACAAAATACAAAAAAAGGAAAGCGTCTCGCTTCGTGGATCAACGCACAGGCGTATTTACTACGGCGCCGACGACGCGCTGATGATGCGCGTATACGCGCTTCAAACGACGGCACGGTTGGCGCAGTGGGTCCCGTGTGGTGCCGGGCTTAATGAATACCATCACCCCATCTCATCCAGTGGGTGTCGTAAGAGCCGACTAATAGAAATTGGAATATTTAGCATACCTAAGTACCTATTTACAATTAAAAGATAATTATGCATAATAGCATTCCCAAGGAGGGTTGGTGTCAGGCAGGCAGCCGGTGATAAAAACTCTGCCAAAACTCAAGCAACATGACTCAAATAAAAAATGAAAGTAATTTTAGGGCTAGGGCGTACCCCGCAGGCGACGCGCAGCCCCGCGCAGGAGCACCGCAGCATCCGGCCACTGCGGAATGTGGACAAGGGTTGTCGCACCAGAACGGGCGGGTGCGACGTAAGATGCAAGCTCAGAGAGTAAAGAGAAGTAAGAATGAGGTGTGCGAGCTGGAATGTAGGTACGATGACTGGAAGAGGAAGAGAGTTAGCAGATGTTCTAAAAAGGCGACGGATAAAAATAGCGTGTCTGCAAGAGACTAAGTGGAAAGGTAAGAGGGAGGAGAAGGATAGTGTGGGAATAGTCCTGGATAGTGAGTTGAAAGAATGTGTTGTGGATGTTATAAGAGTGAGCGATAGAGTGATAGTGTAAAAGTGATTTTTGATAGTTTGGTGATGAATTTATTTAGTGTGTATTTTACTGATGTGTTCTCGCTGTAGTGATTGTAATTCACTATTTGACATTTAAGCCGTTTTTTTTTTGGGATTGGGGAATCATTAAATGACTCCTCCCACTCTGGGCAGAGCGGTAAGGAGTATCAGACTTCAACTCACTAAAAGTCACCCATGTTCCTTTTTAGCACTTTGTGCCAAAGCCGCGGTATCTCTTTCAAACAACCTGCAGCCCCGTAGAGGTATCGATATAACTAAGTACCTACTTATAACTATTGGTATTACGCCCTTTTTTTTTTTTGGTGGGTGGAAAATCATCGAATAACCCCCCCTCCCCCGCTCTTGGGCAGAGCGAAGGGGAGTGTCAGACTTCTACTGACTAAAAACCAAACCCATGTTCCTTCTTCGCCCTTGTGTCGGAGCCGCGTTATCCTTTCGATAATCCACAGCCCCGACGGGCGTCGGCCCTTGCGGGCCCCTTCCATATTGCTGACATCTCTTTGAGGCGCGCATGGAACACGTACGCGCCGCCGACACGGTCTGTTGCCGTCATGACGACGGCTGGACGGCGAGCTAGCCCGTTACTCACCGTCCACAGGCCCGCGTCTACGATGGCCGGAGGACATCGCGTGACCCCCGACGCCCGGAGCGCCTTTCGCGGTGGCTGGGACGTTGAGAGGTTCTCTCCCTCTCTCGTTCCGCCACCTCCTTCGCTAGCATCACTGCTTCGCAGAAGGAGGCGACGGCGTCCCATTCCTCTTCGCCCCAGACCATGGCTTGCACCAGGGCCGGACGCGAGAGGTCGCCGCCGCCGATCGCCACTACGAGAACACGGCGGGGCTCTGCCCAAGCAGGGCACGCCTCCACAGTGTGCTCCACCGTGTCCTCCGGTCGATCCTCGCAGTGGGGTATTACGCCCCTGAAGTTGCGTTTCTGAAATGGCGCTGCTGTCGTGCACGTTCTTCTGTGCACGTTCTCAATACACGTGCCACTTGTATGCTACTAAGTGACAGCTGCTTGAAAATAGCATGCTTTTGTGCTACTACAGCTTGGCAAAAAAGAGTAGAAAATCCGGGGGGCGCCACTGTGCTGTTCATATGGCAACCCGTTGTGACCGTATCGCGTACCAACCTATCGTCTTGATACTTTTATTACTATTTTTTTTATACTTAAAATTTATTTATTGAACCAGAATTTATTCTCCTCATGTAACTATCTAAAAATAAATATATGTTAGTAGCACTGTTTTTTAATTTTTCTGGGATTAAAAAAAGGCGTAGAAATAATTAGGTATTGTAATTTATTCTAATAAATCTTCCAACTCTTTTTTGGGACGACCTTTTCTATGTTTTCCGGGTGTAGAAAATACGCCTTTGTTTCGATCTCCTTCCAGGACGACTCTGCATTTTGCTTTATGTGATTCATATATGAAATATTAATTTATGTTGTTAACAAATTAAAAGTAATAACAAACAGTTATCACCTTGAAATCACATTCAACAATAAAGTTATATATAAATCGAATTTAAATTCACATAGTGCACAGTACGCCACTCAAGTATCAACATTAATCTGACACGCTATACCAAGGTAATGTCAGACAAAATGTAAACATAACCTATGTGCTCGATGATTATTGTTCAAAATTCCACTTATTTCGTATGCAAGCAAGTCAAAACAGAATGGGGTTCATAAATTAACACTTAATTCATCTAAAAACAATAAAACAAACAGTTACATACCTGTCATTTCAGCGGTTCTTAGGTAAACATCGTTGAGATCGGAGAGAATGGTTTTAGCCTCTTTTTCTGCCAAACATCGCTTATATACCTTATAAATTATCGCTCTGCCAGCACTTCGTATGGTTTTATTCATTTTGTATTACTCTACGTTGCTTTAATCACGTTTTTAGGGCACAATTATAAATTTAATAAACGTTTCTAGACTTTTTTGCCAAGCTGTATGTACAGCTTGGCAAAAAAGTCTAGAAACGGAACTAATTTTTTTGTTTGCTGGCAACAATTAAAAACTTATGACGTTTGGTGTAAACAAAGTTCGAAAGTTTACTAAATTTATAATTGTGCCCTAAAAACGTGATTAAAGCAACGTAGAGTAATACAAAATGAATAAAACCATCCGAAGTGCTGGCAGAGCGATAATTTATAAGGTATATAAGCGATGTTTGGCAGAAAAAGAGGCCAAAACCATTCTCTCTGATCTCAACGATGTTAACCTAAGAACCGCTGAAATGACAGGTATGTAACTGTTTGTTTTATTGTTTTTAGATGAATTAAGTGTTAATTTATGAACCCCATTCTGTTTTGACTTGCTTGCATACGAAATAAGTGGAATTTTGAACAATAATCATCGAGCACATAGGTTATGTTTACATTTTGTCTGACATTACCTTGGTATAGCGTGTCAGATTAATGTTGATACTTGAGTGGCGTACTGTGCACTATGTGAATTTAAATTCGATTTATATATAACTTTATTGTTGAATGTGATTTCAAGGTGATAACTGTTTGTTATTACTTTTAATTTGTTAACAACATAAATTAATATTTCATATATGAATCACATAAAGCAAAATGCAGAGTCGTCCTGGAAGGAGATCGAAACAAAGGCGTATTTTCTACACCCGGAAAACATAGAAAAGGTCGTCCCAAAAAAGAGTTGGAAGATTTATTAGAATAAATTACAATACCTAATTATTTCTACGCCTTTTTTTAATCCCAGAAAAATTAAAAAACAGTGCTACTAACATATATTTATTTTTAGATAGTTACATGAGGAGAATAAATTCTGGTTCAATAAATAAATTTTAAGTATAAAAAAAATAGTAATAAAAGTATCAAGACGATAGGTTGGTACGCGATACGGTCACAACGGGTTGCCATATGAACAGCACAGTGGCGCCCCCCGGATTTTCTACTCTTTTTTGCCAAGCTGTACGTAGTAACGTAGCATGTGTATTCAGTGTATTCCAGCCTTTTTTATGTTTTGTACTAATCTGTAGTCCGTCAGTTCACAGACTGACAGCACTGACACTTGTCAAATTGACACATTGATTGGTTGACACGAAAACGACAACAAAATCCGTCAATAAAAAAAATATGATGACTTTACATTTAGTAGTATTTGTGAAATTGTGAAGCTGGCTGGCTGAAGTGCCTGGGTCGGGTCGCTGCTAATCGATCGGAAATTCGGAACCGAGTAAGAAGACCAAATAGATTAGGGAACAATGTTTATTTAGTGTTTTATTATTCTGGTGTGTATTTTTTCATATGCTTAAATCTATTGTTTGCAATATTTTAAAACAAAAAACGTATCATAACAAGATGCAACGCTGGTTTTTTTTAGAGGACCCGAAAAAACCGAAATTCAAACCGCCAAAAAAAATGGCAGAGAAAAGACCAGAATCTGTAGGTGTTATAAAATCCCAGCAATGGAAGTTCACGGTATGCGCTCCAGGTGTCGGACCCAAAGAATCAATGTTTATCACAGGAAATATTCCTGAGCTTGGTGAGTGGCACTTTAACAAAATTGTGATGCTTGACAATGAAGAAGGTACAGATTTGTGGTGGAAATCAATTACAGTTCCAAATACCTGTGACATATTGTATCGTTATGGTAAATGTATTCTGAATGAGGCTAACCCTGCGGATATCACCATTTATGAATGGGAAACTCATTGTCAACCACGCGTTCTGCAAGAAACAGTACTACACCCTTATGTTGATACATATGGGTATCATAATGGTAAACAGTTGGTATCTTCTGGTTGGCTCACATATACAACATTGCTGCAATTCCAATTCATGGATAATCCATTAAAGCTAAAGAGCTGTCTTGCCAAAAGAATTATGAGTATAAAAGTTACACCTGTTAAATTATCTTTTGGTATGGAAATGCAAGCTGATGATTCATCCCATAGCATGGATATAGGGGGAGCAGCATCAGGAGTGCTGATTGATGTTTCTACACTCAATAATGATCCATCTGTTTGTGGAATGAAGCCACAGGAGCAGTTCGGAAGAGAGTACAAACCAGATGATGTGTTACTAATAAATGTGACTGCTCCAGATATTAAATCCCTTGCATATCTTGTGGATATCTATTGCACCAGCAGTCGTGCTGTACCTGATGATCCTCCATGCCATGTGGGCTATACTTATGTGCTGCCAAATATGTTTAAATCATCTGAAGGTAAAATGGATCTGCCTGTGACATGCAATGTGAAACATCGTCCTTTAGGAACAATAAATATTGGCTATTTAATTGTGAAGCCTATGCCTGTGCAGCTTTGTAACCTTAAGGAGTCATTCGCTAAATATTGGGATCCATCTTGGACTGGCTTGGAAGTTGGACATCGTGGACTAGGTGCTAGCTTTAAAACAAAAGTGTAAGTAGTTTCAACATAAAATTGGATGAATGCTTAATCTTGTTGTATTAAGTAGCATTAACTTGAAATAAGGAATTATTATAATTTTCAGTGGAGATGCTATTCGTGAAAATACCATAGCTTCCCTTAAAAAAGCAGCTGCCAGTGGTGCAGACATGCTAGAATTTGATGTTCAGCTAAGCAAAGATATGGTACCAGTTATTTACCACGATTTTTATGTATGTATTTCATTGAAGAGAAAGAAGGAAGTAGACAAATTGGAAATGTTAGAAGTACCTGTGAAGGATTTGACTTTAGAACACTTACAGAAACTTAAGGTATTCCATCAAATTATTTCTAAATTGTATTATAATTTTCTTCAAATTATGTTATGATGCATTTTTTGTTCTGACTACAGCTGCATGCAAGTACCAAATGATCACAACAGTTACAAAAACTTCAATCATGATCAAACAAGAAAAACTTGAGGATTCAGGTGGCACCATAATGGGCCATGCATCATCAATTCATAGAATCTACACTACAATGTTGTACCAATAGGATTGTTGATAAATAATGACTGCAGACAATGTTCTGTACTGAATGTTCTGTTCTGTAATGTGTGTGTTGTTGTACTGAATAGTAATAATATTCAGACAAACATTTAGGACATAAATTATCAGTCAAGCAAAACCAAAGTGTCCGCTGCCTCTGTCTATCTGTTCGCGATAAACTCAAAAACTATCGCACTGATGTTTATGCGGTTTTCAACAATGGATAGAGTGGTTCTCGAGGAAGATTTTAGTATATATTTTGATGCGGGCGAAGCTGCCGGCATCAGCTAGTATAATATATACTCATATGAATATGCGTTAGTAATGTACGGTCGCCCACACAAGTGCATGGATACCTTAGGTTAGAACGGGGGCACACGATGCGTTGCGGCGGCGGCGGTGCGGCGCGATTTCGACCAATCGGCGGGCACACGACCAGTGAAATTGAAGGCGATTCGTCGGAATTTTTGCGGTGCGGCGCCGCAACGCATCGTGTGCCCCGGCACTTAGGGCCTATTTTTCTGTGAAGGTAGAAATCAAGTTTTCGAAAATAATTAATAGATGGCGTTTGGTTTCCACACAACTGTGATATTAAACTCTTCAATCCCCAGTGTCACTTGTAGGTGGCATAAGTTTTATTTCTGTTTCTACCTCACAGCAATTTTATTTGTAATTCCTACATAAATAATAATAAAAAAATAAAACCTTTAAAGTTTTAACTTTCCGCAATGACAATATCCGGATTACCCGGTGTCACCTGTACGTGAAATAAAAAAGGAGGTAGATTTTTATAACTTAGTCCTAACTAAATGTAACCTATTTCTTTTGAGATAATTATAGGAAAAAAAGAACTTTGACTTGGGAATAGGTTAGGTAAGTAAGAAGTTAAAAAGGAAGGAAAAAAAAAGAAAGAAAAGTAAAGAAAGTAAGGAAGGAAGGAAGGAAGTAAGGGAGGAAGTTTAAAGGAAGGAAGGTATTAGGTTGGATTAAGTGAGAAGTTAAATGATAAAAAGAAACCTTATGGAATGTTTTCATTAAGCTAACAAGTGCGCATAGCATTCAAAAATATAATATTCGAGTTCGTAGTCAGTTAGCAACAGGGATGAACAGAGACACAAAATACACTATCACACAAATTTTAGAGGTTTATTTCTTACAGTTTATTATTCAAAAACAGACATTTCAACATTATTAAATTATTATAAAACTTCTTATTGAGGCCATAAGCTTAAGTATTCGTTTCCAAAATTGGAAGATTATTTTATCACAAAAGTGAAAAGTTTAATGAATTAAATAGGTAGGATAACAGCTATGCAATTGCACAAAAACATAGACGAAAAGGTTAATAAGTAATGTAAAAAAAAAAACAGTTGTGTTTGACTTTTTTAGTTATTAAAAATACGTAAGTTATCTAATAGGTTATATATAATAACCCGATCTCCAGTTAATATAACTAATAAGTGCTAAAGTAAAGTTCTATTTAGTTCTATGTTTTTCATTTCATAATTTAATATTCAAATGAACCCCGCCTGGTTCCAAGTTTTGTTTAATTTAAAATGTGCTTGTTTTTTGCTTTTCAGTTTTATCAGTCGGGTTTTTTAGTTTTTTAACTACTTTTTTTTATTTCCAACTTTTTAGTTCTTTTGTGATTGTTTTTTGTTTTTTAATTTTAATGTAGCCTATAACACTCGCACCGTCAAGACGAATCTAACGATGTATATTTCATTAAAATCCCTTCATTCGTTTAGGAGTTATTAGGGAACAAAGAAACGGACATACATACATACACGTCAAACACATAACCCTCCTTTTGGGCTTCGCCGCAGTCGGGTAAAAATATAAATCCTAGATCGGCAACACTTTCACTGTAATATGACCAGATTGCATATTGGACACTACATAAACACTTTTTTATCACGAATTATTTCAGCACCACAAATATAAGCGTCCGTGTTCACTGGACTTAAAAGTTTTTTCATCTGTAAAGATGACATTACTCAAATCAAAGCTAACGTAATCCAAAGCGAACTGTAATCTTGCCCTTTTATGATTTTCCGTCGTGGGCAAAGGTTTCCTCCTATAATGCAGCTCTTCACTTTTAAGAGCACGACGGGCAATGTCAACACTTGTGTCATATAAACCAGCATAGTCGGTCATCGGCAGGAATCCATTTTTTCCATACTCTCATAACACGGTTTGACGCTGTAATGTGTTTATGAGCCGTGATCTGGTCTACTAGTTCTTTGATGGTGTTGTAAAGAACCCTCGTCCGATAAGTCGACAAGTTTCGAGTGTCGATAAGGTTTTACCTTGATTATGCAAATCAAATATTTGAGCTCTTGTAACGAAAACAATTTTACAACGCGTACTCATTTTGATGAAATAAGTTAATTATTCACCTAAATAACAATAAAACTGAGCTAAACACACTCGAATGAGGTAATAGAAACGAACTTAGCGAACAATCAATTGAGCTTAGTCATAACTCATAAATCTTCAATCTAATTATTTCTACTACCTACCAATTTATTTATAAATCCATATTCAACCTACCCTCAAGTTCGAAAACTAAAACATAGATAATTAAAATCAGATAGTTATAAAATGATATTCAATATAAACATAGTAGGTAGTTAGGAATAAATTTATTTAATAGAAATTATTCATTATAAATTATTTGAATATTTAAACAGAAAAAGAAACTACATAAACATTATAAACAGCGTGAGCGCCCTCTAGTTACTGTAGCATCAACAACATAATCAATGTTGCTCATCGATAACTTATTACGCCAGGTGGCGTCATTTCTCGCTTCATACGATGTTTTTTCGGAACTACCCATGCATTATTGTGGGCGATGGTACACTATGTGGTCTTGGTGCACATTGCCATGTGCATGGTATTTCTCATGCGACCCAGCTACATCAGTGTGGCAATATCGATATTTTAATTAATTCTATTTGTAGGTTTATCATTTAGTTGAAGGTCGTAAACGGGAAACATTATTTTTCGATGAAGACTTAGAGGAACATCAACCATTTCCTACTTTAAAAGAAACACTGAAAAAAATTGACCCAAATGTTGGTTTTAACATTGAGTTGAAGTGGACCATGGAGTTGAAGGATGGTACTTTTGAACTAAATAACCCCTTTGATATGAATGTTTACGTTGATAAGGTAAGACTCAAATAATAGGGATGTTTCCTGACTGAAAAAAATATGATTTTGTTTAGTCCGTCAGCTAGATTATCGAAAAATATTAGATAAGATAGAGAAATTGGCGAAAATAAAACATGTCAAAGGTCATGAGTGGGGCTTTGTGATGCCACTTTCTGGTAAAAAATGTACCACAGTCCACAATATGACGTCAAACGAGTTTTCGAAGCAATGTATCGTCTTCATTTTTTGTTTACGTGAAAAAGGAAAAAAAAATAAGTTTAAAAATCTAAAACCCGACTACTAACAAAATCACGGTCTTGATACGGTCACTGATACCTGATGCTATATGAAGTCAGCTACTGATTGCCATTAGCAAGGTGGCATGCGACTACGAAGAATATCAGACAAGAATTATTTTCTTGTTTTCTACTTTTAAGGTTGCACAAGCCAGTCATTTTTCCATACAAACGTACAGTGTTTACTCCTCTGGTTGACGGTGTAGGTTCAAAATTAAAAATTGTATCAACTGGTCTTGTCATTATCTAGGCCTCTATGGAAGCAGAATTGGAAAAAAAATATTGGTTTTGAAGTTATGAGCGTCGAAACTTTCATATTTTAGCACTAATTTTAACCATCTTTGGGCGTAAATAAGTAACGTATATGGTACGAAAATGAAAAAAGTGAAACCATACAGGCATAGATTAGTTATTAAAGAATTCAAATAATTTTATTTTGAACAGATACATTCAATGGATTTTTCATGGTATCCATACTACCAAAGGTCTGCATAGAAACAATCGCGCGCCCGTTTTAGTTGTGTCTCTTTCGCTCTATGCATTTCGCTCGTGATGTCGGATGAAATAGCATGCATTTTAGCCCCGCCCACCAACTAGTTCGTGCCGTTGGCTTGTTTACCCTTAAGACCGTGATTTTGTTAGTAGTCGGGTTTTAGATTTTTAAACTTATTTTTTTTATTTGACTTTTATTTTTGTGTGTTACAGTCATGTATGTAATAAATACGTAATAATATATTAATTTCATAATGTAATAATATTCTACATAATGTTGGTTTGTTATTTACCCAGTATGAATAAATAACACAGACTAGACCGCGAGAACGGTTTGACCGCATTCTAAACGTATAATATGTTGACTAAAACTATAATTATATACATATTTGTAATGTGCTCGTCAAGACCTTTCATTTTATACCAAACATGTTAATTATGATTATCTCAATTTTGTTTTTTTTCGATGTTTTATTCTGACATTTAACTAGCGTCATAAAATATTTGCAATTTAAATAGCCTATGACACCCGGGCTATTCTTACGAATCTATTGACACCTTATTTATTAAAATCCGTTCTGTAGTTTAGGCGCTACGGTGGAACATACATACATAGACTGCCAAAATAATTACCCTTCCTTTTGGCTTCGCCGTAGTCGGGTAAAAATATGTATCCAATAATTTTTGGAAATCTATCTGACGGACTAGTTAGATTTTTTTTACAAATACCCTATTATTTTGACATTGGACTAATTTATTTACTTACGATTAGACTAGTTTATGGTCTTGATAATTTTTGTTTTCAAACAAAAACAAATAAAATATAACCGTCCTTCTGGCGCAGTCGGGTAAAAATAAACGGTAAATACATTCTTATTTTCAGGTTTTAGAAACGGTCTTAAAGCATGGCGGTGAACGCCGTATAGTATTTTCCTGTTTCAATCCAGATATTTGCACCATGGTCAAGAAGAAGCAAAATAAATATCCTGTCATGTTTTTAACCATTGTAAGTATACTATATGAGGAAATAACCGGCCAAGTACATGTCGGACGACGCACAATGTAGGGTTCCGTAGATGCCCATAAAAATATGTGGACTTACTAAACAGATAAACCTCCCTACGCCTCCGAACTACTAAGAGTCATTGAGGTTCAAAGACAATTAGTACCTACTAGTGCCTGTCCGCAGTATAGCTCAAAGTTTGAGCTATACTACGGAGAGACAGACAGACGGACATGGTGAAACTATAAGGGTTCCTTGTTAACTACGCACGGTACCCTAAGAATTATGATGAAGTATTTGAATTTGGTTAATAGTAAGTACCTATGTCTAGTGAATAAATGGAATTTTATTTTCAGGGCGTTACGAAAAAGTATGACCCATATCGTGATCCGAGATGTTCCTCCGTTCCGGCAGCTGTACAAAGCGCAGTCAGTACCGATATATTGGGGATTGTTGTACACACTGAAGATTTGCTCAGAGATCCCTCTCAGGTAATGAAACAAAGTCGGTTTTCATGTCTGTCTGTGTGACCACTCAGATCCTCGAAACTACACAATGGATTTTGATGTAGTCTGTACCATCATTCAGATTTTATTCCCGAAGGTTTGTAAGTATAAAACATTTTTTTTTTTTTACATCGACATACTAATAATATTATAAGCCTATATTGTCCCACTGCAGGGCAAAGGCCTCCCTTCCCTCTTTCCACTTTTCGCGATCTAGTGCGATTGTAGACCAATCCTTTGTGAAAGAGTCCAGCTCATCCCGCCATCTCGTGGGCCTGCCGCGTTGTCGTTTCCTGCCTTTTGGTATCCACTGAGTGGTAATTTTTGTCCATTGCTCCTCCGACATGCGGCAGACAGATGTGACCATCGACATAGCTCATAATTAAATTTGGATGTTTTCGCCATATCACTCGCACAACGGCACAATACAGGTATGGTTTGGCAGGTGTAAAACTTGACTTATCTTATCTCTAAGAGAAAACAACAAAATGGGATATTGTTAACTGAGTCTATGCTATATAAGATTTGAGTTATTTATCAAATACTAAGTATAGATATGATTAGGTAGCAGGTTAACAGATCAATAGGTACTAAGATATTTGCAGTGTACAAATCGGAGGTGACCTCGATCCATATCTGATCTGTTTATAAATCGATCGTTGACTTCACGTGACCACTCACTAGGTCGTCGTGTGATGTTTGGATTCTCGGATCGATCATTTACTAGCGTCACAATTGTATCACGATGTTGTCACTTACTTCCCCATATTAGTATTCATACTTTTATCTTTAATTGATGTTAGTCAAAGTCTTCATAACATAAATAAGAAAATATTTTCGCATTCGTATAAGTATGTTTTTAAATTGAGGACAGCAACATCGTAAGTGTAACGACGCGAGCCAGCCAGGCCAGCTAGTTTAGCGGCGCACGCGTCCCTGACATCTATGCCAATTATTCTATTCATATTTTTGTCGTTTTGTCTGTTTGTTCGCGCACGCATTTTTACCGAGGCGGTTACTGTTACTTAATTTCCATCTTCCCTGAAAAATGGAACAGAGGTAGACTCCTAGGCAAATAACTTGAAACAAAATGGCGTCGTTCTGCGCAGGTTCCCTGCTTGATTTGTATGGGACGTCTAAAAAACGACTACTGCGCATGTTCAACTTATATGCCGCGTGGTATACCTACTGAGTAACTAAATACTAAGTACCTACAAGTTTTGTTTTTTTTAGTAACTACCCATATTTCGACGTCCCAACTCCCATGTCTGATGTCATTCCCAGTCATGCACTCCCCTCTATTACTTTACGTTCACGAGAAACAGGTAGCGTCAGAGTAGAACTGTTTTGGGCCTCTAGCTAGTCTATACTAATAGGTATCGTAAAGACCTCTTTGCGATACGCTTTTAGAAATTAGGTGCCTCCTACATCTAAACTGTACCTACAGTTTAGATGTAGGAGGCACCTAATTTCTAAAACTACTCGTCCGAATTCAAAAATGATTTCATTGATGAAAAACTATACTATTGTCGAGTGCTATAGAATATTGAATGTGTTTTATACCAGGGTGAAAATGGTAGAAGCTGCTAAAGAAAGATACGGAATTGAAACTTTTCTTTTTCAACAGGTGCAACTAGCAACAAATGCTGGCTTGGTCATATTCTGCTGGGGTGATGATATCGACAATAAAAACGTCGTGAAGAAGCTAAAAGACATGGGACTTCACGCAGTTATTTATGATAAATTAGACCAATATACCACCAAAGAAATAAAGGTAAATAAATTCATTATTTTACTATTTATAGCAGTGAGACATAATGAGAATCGCATTCCGACTTATATTCTCTTGAATTATTTAGATTGTTCCATAGTCTTTGCATAGTTTATTAGTATGGTTGTACACACGGCTACACATCAAGCTATGCAAAACCAGTATAATCTGATCGTTCATTGTGCGAAAAGATCTAGTAAAGTGAGGCCAAGATTAACTGGTTTTGTATAGCTTGATGTGTAGCCGTGTGTACCATGTGTTGAGTTGCTTTGACATCTATATGGGGCAGAAGGGACACCGACGCGAAAGCGGTTACAACGTATTCAGTACATTACATTCTCACTTTTTATGATGTCAAAAACACAAGTTTGAAAATAAAGCCTAAAAGTGTTAGCAGAAATATTCTATCACATTTTTTATTTTATTTTAAAAATAGCGGCCACTTACAGAACTTACATTAATTTAATGGATACCTGGCATCAATATCAGGTTTTGTATGAGAAAATATGTCTACAGTGTCTCGTTTCTGAGATATGAGTTTTGAAAGTTGATTTCCATTCACTGATGGCATTTTCAGCAGAACTTCATCTCATTTCATCAACCCCATCATAAAACCTGTATCATGAAACAAAAATTTAATTTTCTATATCGACATGTTTCTGAGATATTATTATATTTATCTACCCAAATATCATAAACCCTCTTTAATGCGTTCAAAAACCATAGGTAATGACCAGCATTACCAACCAGCAGAAATAAGCAGATTCAGAACTGTAATGAGCTCATAACCTACTGAAAACAGTAGGTAATGAGTTTAAATTTGGAACAGGTGTCAAATTCAAGTGAGTGTGCTATTCTAGTACTTATCTACATTAAAACAGATACCTATCGATACGAAACCCCAATTCAGTATGATTTTAATTATAAATCGCACGACTGTTTGATCTCGACTGACACAAGAATAGTGACTTTGTTCCTTCGATCAATAATGTACTAGATTCCCGATAAGCGCTTCAAAAACGGCCCGAAATATAAGACCACAAACGTATTTGTGGTCTTATTTCAAATCAGTATGGTCCAATCATAGCCAACATTAAGACGTCAAAATACCGCAGTATGCGTTCAAAAACTGCTTAAATAACCACCGTAACACCAAGGTTTTGGAAGGAATATCTTTTTTTCGGTAATTTAATATCATTATGTGCTTTTTCATAATATTTAAACATAATTAAACTGTAAATATAATTAAATCAGCGAATACTATAATTGTTTGGCCAATGTTTGCTATAACGCACCAACTATTGTATCATGTTCTTGAACAGGGAACGCTAGTTCCGACATTGTACACAAAATGCTTTTAACCGTATTGCTTAGAGTTTAAGTTTCATTTTAGAATGAATATTTTTGTACTGATGACTTTTTACTTTGGAGCGACATTTAAAATAATAATATTAATAATATTCCACAACTATCACACAACGCCATCTAGTCCCAAGCTAAGCAGAGCTTGTGTTATGGGTACTAGACAACTGATAAACATACATAAATATTTCTAAATACATACATATTATAGATAAATTACACCCAGACACAGAACAAATGATCGTGCTCATCACACAAACATTTGTCCTGGGTGGGAATCGAACCCACGACCTCCGGCATAGCAGTTAGGGTCACTAACCACTAGACCAACAGGCCAGTCAAAAAAAAATGTTTTGCTTCTAATCTTTTCCGATGAAAGGGCTTAAATAAATATACTTTACAATGAAAATTAAACCTTATGTTTAAGTGTTAAGGTTTATAATCATCTGATGTTGTTAATAATATTGAACTTTTTTCTAAGATGCTATGTAGATGTTTACGTGTGTGCAAACGTGGCCACTTGAGCGACTTAGGTCCACTTTCACCACCCATCACTAAATGTGTTTAGCACTAAACTTATTTAAAACATCGTTCCGTCTCTGACATCTTCAAAGAATTGACAGAGACGGAACGATGTTTTAAATAAGTTTAGTGCTAAACACATTTAGTGATTAGTGGTGAAAGTGGATCTTAGTTTTGTTCCTGATGCTTAATCTAGTACTATTATTGATCGAAGCTTTGTTCGTTTGCCGATTTAAAAATAAATGACAGATATCCGAAACGCCGCCATTTCGAGCTGTCATTTGTTCGTTAGCTTTTTATTTCCAGTTACGAGTAGACAAATTTTCTGATAAGTTCTTTATTTCTGTCGAAAATGAGTGATAGTGACTCAGAAATTAACATGAACACTCCGCCAGATATCGTAAATGCAGCGACGAATGCAACTAATAACCTGTTTATTTTTTATTGCATTACACTGGTAACAATGCTGGTCATTTCCCTATGGTTCCTGAACCCATCATAGAGCCCTTATGATATTCGGGTAGATAAATTATGTGGCTCTGGTCCGCTGGACAAAACTTCAAAACTGCTCGCATTTACAATAGGGCAATAGGGCACTTTATGTGACGGCTAAACACCCTTATTTCAGAATAGGTGACGCTACAGAATCATAGATAATCGATCGAAAGCGTGTCCAGCCAGCTTGAAAAACCACTTTTCGCTGGTCTCTCAATCTCGGTAACGGAAGTGATTTTGACGACTTTTTGCATATCAACGGGCGTCACATAAATATGTGACAGGCATCTAGCTAAAAGTTTTGTGATACGTACAGTGGTTTAGTAGAAAAATGCAAAAAACTGTGTCCAGCCATCTTGAATTTACGTAAAAAACTTTTGGCTGGCACTTCCGAATCCCACATAACGGGAGCGTTTTCGATTATGGTTCCTTTACTAATACTTGGTGACGCAATGTGTGACAGTAATAACGTTTGATTTATGGTGTCACATGTAAGGGTTTACGAGATATCAATGAAAACTTAATGTATACTTGTGTCCAGCCATCTTGAACTCAGGCTGGCTGGACACGTGTATCTCCGCTGCCTGATGATCTACGACCTTCAAAATGTTATCAAAATGTTGTGACGGGGACGATAATGATAACCTGAATTAGTGACGGAGAAACTTTGGGTAGTTTCAAAGATATTGATCATTTAAATTTTCCCATACAAACATCCATTAATATTGTGAGGTGACCATATTTTTTACATAATTATAGGATTTCTTTTGAATCGACTAATCGGCCGGTAGCAGCCAAGCCACGCCAGCTTTGTATTTGATTTCTCCGTGGGAATAAAAGGTTTTCCTGCAGAAAAAGGGGAAGTATGTGTTAATTCTAAATAATAATTAAAAACACTAACAAAAAAAACAAAGTGCATTGCACTCAGTGATGCCAATTTAGCATAAACTTTATTATTGTAATTTGTGTTTATATTTGTTATTTTATGTGTGCAATAAAGAATAAGAATAATAAGAATAGCATTTTTTCATGTTGTTTAGCAAACTTATTAGTTGTTTAGCATATAGCATATACAATTATTTTAAAATAAAATACATTAATGCGTAAGCAATTATTTCCATTTAGAAAAAAAAACCCTTTACTAAGTATAATATTGTTGGCGCTCCTGATGCTAATGCTGATGATAATGGAAAGAGTATTTGAGAACTTAGTCGATTAAAACAGTATGTACATTTTGTTAAATAATAAAAAAAGTTAAAACTATGTTACGTTTCATTTGACACTAAAAAATGTTAGCAGATTTTTTAGCATTTCTATAAAGCAATTGGCATAATTTTAGCAGATTCTCAATTCTCAATTCTCAATTCTTTATTGCGTACCATAATGTATACAGGATATTAGGGAAACAGTTACATCAGTCTCAATTATGGACCCTGTCGGGCACAGCACAGATAAAAGTAGTAGAGAGGAGGAAGAACGCTCGGCGTTTAATAATATACATGTATTTATTTAGTAACATTGTAACCAATTACTTTAAAAATAAATATTAATTATAGTTTCATATATTTATTATTATTTTTATTCTATATGATGTACGTTATTTATTTATTATTTATTTTTATTAATTATGTAAGTCATTAAGTTAATTATTATGAGTAATTGAATTATCATTATTTATTATACAAGTAACTAATTAATTATTATCCTACAGGGGTAAGTTATTTATTTTATATTTCTAATTTATCATTAAAGTATTCGCCTATACTATAGTAGCATTTGCTTTCAAGGAATATTTTTAATTTATTAATTTTTAATTTAATTCTATATCGGTCTTGTTGGCAACACTGATGCACTGATACTGAGTTTGTTTTGTACACAGAGGCTGTGAGTGCTGTGACAGCGTAAACCGTTTTCGTTTAATCGTTTAGAGTAAAGTATACATAATGGTATTTAGAGCCTTCCGTCGATTTGTAAGGAATACGTGCAATATTTGTTAAGCGCGTTGTCATTTAACGAGGTCCTTGGTAAGTAACGTGAATTACATTATTTTTTAATTTAAATACCCTAAAGCATTAGTCTGTTATCCTGGCACAATATCTACATACGTACTTATCATAAAAAACACCAATAATTATCTACTAAAAAGAGTAGATAGGGTATCTGCACGTAAATAATCAATAACATTAAAGCCCCCCCCCTTCTACACTTTTGTCTTCTATTGATTTAAATATCTACAGTTGTTCGTATTAGTAACACCGATACGCGGATTTTCGTCCATTAAAGAAAACACCTTAAAATATACTTTGTCCTACATAAAACCTACAATATTGGTAACCCTACTACAGTGTTTGTATGGGAAAATTTAAATGATCAATATCTTTGAAACTACCCAAAGTTTCTCCGTCACTAATTCAGGTTATCATTATCGTCCCCGTCACAACATTTTGATAACATTTTGAAGGTCGTAGATCATCAGGCAGCGGAGATACATGTGTCCAGCCAGCCTGAGTTCAAGATGGCTGGACACAAGTATACATTAAGTTTTCATTGATATCTCGTAAACCCTTACATGTGACGCCATAAATCAAACGTTATTACTGTCACACATTGCGTCACCAAGTATTAGTAAAGGAACCATATTCGAAAACGCTCCCGTTATGTGGGATTCGGAAGTGCCAGCCAAAAGTTTTTTACGTAAATTCAAGATGGCTGGACACAGTTTTTTGCATTTTTCTACTAAACTACTGTGCGTATCACAAAACTTTTAGCTTGATGCCTGTCACATATTTATGTGACGCCCGTTGATATGCAAAAAGTCGTCAAAATCACTTCCGTTACCGAGATTGAGAGACCAGCGAAAAGTGGTTTTTCAAGCTGGCTGGACACGCTTTCGATCGATTATCTATGATTCTGTAGCGTCACCTATTCTGAAATAAGGGTGTTTAGCCGTCACATAAAGTGCCCTATTGCCCTATTGTAAATGCGAGCAGTTTTGAAGTTTTGTCCAGCGGACCAGAGCCACATGATAAATTAGTGTATGCAACTATACATAATTAGGCATTACAACACTCGTGTGATGCTATTAAGAAACTCGCCTTCGGCTCGTTTCTTAAACCCACACTTGTGTTGTAATGCCCTTCATTATGCACGCATAAACTACTATTATAAGCAATGTAAGTGATACTGGTGAGAGTGAGACGCCATCAGTGATTAGATGTAAAACTAAAATAAACGTACGAATTACCTCTTCAATATTGTTTATTAGTCATCCATCCAAGCCTTGATCAACCATCAAGTCAAAACTAGCCATTTTGGTTTCCGTGACTAGAAATGGACCACTGGGACTTATGAGCAATGCATCGTCATGAGCAATGCATCGTCATGAGCAATGCATCGTCATGAGCAATGCATCATGTGGCTCTGGTTGGCTGGACAAAACTTTAAAACTGCTCGCATTTAAGTAGGTCAATAGGGCACTTTATGTGACGGCTAACTAAACACCCTTATTTCAGAATAGGTGACGCTACAGAATCTTAGATAATCGATCGAAAGCGTGCCCAGCCAGCTTGAAAAACTACTTTTCGCTGGTCTCTCAATCTCCGTAACGGAAGTGATTTTGACGACTTTTTGCATATCAACGGGCGTCACATAAATATGTGACAGGCATCAAGCTAAAAGTTTTGTGATACGTACAGTAGTTTAGTAGAAAAATGCAAAAAACTGTGTCCAGCCATCTTGAATTTACGTAGAAAACTTTTGGCTGGCACTTCCGAATCCCACATAACGGGAGCGTTTTCGAATATGGTTCCTTTACTAATACTTGGTGACGCAATGTGTGACAGTTATAACGTTTGATTTATGCCGTCACATGCAAGGGTTTACGAGATATCAATGAAAACTTAATGTATACTTGTGTCCAGCCAGCTTGAACTCAGGCTGGCTGGACACGTGTATCTCCGCTGCCTGATGATCTACGACCTTCAAAATGGTATCAAAATGTTGTGACGGGGACGACATTGATAACCTGAATTTGTGACGGAGAAACTTTGCGTAGTTTCAAAGATATTGATCATTTAAATTTTCCCATACAAACACTGTAGTAGGGTTACCAATATTGTAGGTTTTATGTAGGACTAAGTATATTTTAAGGTGTTTTATTTAATGGACGAAAATTCGCGTATTGGTGATACTAATACGAACAATTGTAGATATTTTAATCAATAGAAGACAAAAGTGTAGAAGTGAGGAAGGGGGGGGGGGGGTTTTAATGTTATCGATTATTTACGTGCAGATACCTATCTACTCTTTTTAGTAGATGGTAAGTACATAGGTAGATATTGTGTCAGGATAACAGACTAATGCTCTAAGTTATATAAATGAAAAAATAATGTAGGTAAAGAAATCACATTTATTTATTTGCGCTTAAAGAGCGTTTCAAATGACGAAAATGGCGATGATCAACTCCATTTGCACTTCAATAACCCCCGCCTTGTACCAAAGCGTTGTTTTTACCGCCGCCCTAAGTGTTTGAAGCGCAAATGAAGCCGGTGGTCGTCATTTTAATCATATAAATAGCTGAATAAACTAAAATATTCTTCAATACCTATATAAGGAAAAGAATAAAATTATTACACAAAATAAATCACAGCATCAGTCTTCATTTGGTTTTAGTACGTACTACCATTATTACGCTGTCACACTCACAGCCTGTGTACAATCTGTGTCAGTGCATCAGTGTTGCCAACAAGACCGACATAGAATCTGCTAAAATGGTGTTAAAATTATGCCAATTGCTTTATAGAAATGCTAAAAAATCTGCTAACATTTTTCAGTGTCAAATGAAACGTAACATAGTTTTAACTTTTTTATTATTTAACAAAATATACATACTGTTTTAATCGATTATGATCTCAAATACTCTTTCCATTATGTTGGCACCAGGAGCGCCAACAATATAGTAAAGGGATTTTTTTTCTAAATGGAAATAATTGCGTACGCATTAATGTATTTTATTTTATAATTATTTTATATGCTAAAAAATATGCTATATGCTAAGCAACTAATAAGTTTGCTAAACAACATGAAAAAATGCTAAATTGGCATCACTGAGTGCAATGCACTTTGTTTTTTTTTGTTAGTGTTTTTAATTATTATTTTGAATTAACACATACTTACGCTTTTTACTGCAGGAAAACCTTTTATTCCCACGGAGAAATCAAATACAAAGCTCGCGTGGCTTGGCTGCTACCGGCCGATTAGTCGATTCAAAAGAAATCCTTTATTTATGTAAAAATTATGGTCACCTCAGAAAATTAATGGATGTTTGTATGGGAAAATTTAAATGATCAATATCTTTGAAACTACGCAAAGTTTCTCCGTCACAAATTCAGGTTATCATTATCGTCCCCGTCACAACATTGTGATACCATTTTGAAGGTCGTAGATCATCAGGCAGCGGAGATACACGTGTCCAGCCAGCCTGAGTTCAAGCTGGCTGGACACAAGTATACATTAAGTTTTCATTGATATCTCGTAAACCCTTGCATGTGACATAAATCAAACGTTATAACTGTCACACATTGCGTCACCAAGTATTAGTAAAGGAACCATATTCGAAAACGCTCCCGTTATGTGGGATTCGGAAGTGCCAGCCAAAAGTTTTCTACGTAAATTCAAGATGGCTGGACACAGTTTTTTGCATTTTTCTACTAAACCACTGTACGTGTCACAAAACTTTTAGCTTGATGCCTGTCACATATTTATGTGACGCCCGTTGATATGCAAAAAGTCGTCAAAATCACTTCCGTTACGGTGATTGAGAGACCAGCGAAAAGTAGTTTTTCAAGCTGGCTGGGCACGCTTTCGATCGATTATCTAAAATTCTGTAGCGTCACCTATTCTGAAATAAGGGTGTCTAGCCGTCACATAAAGTGCCCCATTGACCTACTTAAATGCGAGCAGTTTTGAAGTTTTGTCCAGCCAACCAGAGCCACATAATGCATCGTCTCTTATCATAGATGTCGCAGAAGGCTAGGACGACTTATAAATAAAATTTGCACCTGACCGACTTAGTCAGTATTGCCTATCTATTATTTTTTCACTTTTATTTTAATTGTGTTGTGGCAATAAACAGGAGAGCATATTCCTGATGGAAGCACGTGAGTCGCAGCGTACCCTCATGCAGCAAGCCGCTGCTGACAACCTCGCTCAAGAAAATGATGTCAAGGCGTCCATCTCGGAGATCAGTGTCGTTTACGAGGAAAAAGAAAAGAAACCATTCCTTGATCTTACTGTTCGTGAAATAATTCAAAACCAGTCCACTGCTACATCACTGGCGTCGCTTGCATGTCCTGATAAACAAATACTCAAAGAAGATATTATTGAGCCAGTTCATAAGGAGAGCCAAGTGAAAGACCAACCCAACAGCTTCAAAGATATCTACGTCTATCCGTATTCATCCCAAGACTTCACGCAGGCTCCCAATAAAAAAAGAAAGCATTAATACATTATAAATAGAAAAAAAAAAAATGACAGAAAACACCTGAAAGCACAGTTCAAGTGACATTAATTTACTCAAATGCGTTAAATGCCCAATGACACGTTCATGGCCTTTTGTTTGTGTCCGACGGAAGCTTCGGGACTTCAGCCATAAGAACCACCTCCGGTCGAACCCGAAGGTTCCCAGCAACTACCGAAATTTGAAGGAACTGTTACGAATGGGCATTTCAAATTATTATTATTTTTAACAAGTTGCAAGACATTTTTTAGGATTTCATTAAGTTGTATTTTAAAGATCTTTACCTGAATTTATTACGGTTGTGGCGATAACCGATTAATCGGCTTCGGTTCCGGCCAGAAATCGTAATTTTCATTCATTATATCCATATAATTTTAAAGTAAACCTATTCAAATTAAATTAGTAATCATGTATTATTATTATTATTGTCCATACATTTCTCATTTAAAATACCCATTATTTTAAAGATTGTGTCAATAAATCTGCAGCTCGGACGTATTTTTGTGTTAACAACAGCGAATTTATTTCTTTATCATAATATTCATGGTAGGTAGTTGTAATCATTATGATCTCTCATAATCAACAAGATTGATTACCCTAACAACAAAACATACAGAGTGAATTTTGGAAGGAGAAATTCTAAAATAAGTATTAGTAATGTAGCGAGGCAATACCGAAGCAGGAATTACAGCTTATATTAGGAATCCCTTAAATAACTAGTGTACTGAAAAATGTGACTAGGTATTTATTGTTCCTATAAAATCAACATGTATGTTGTGAATTTGGTGAATACAGTGAAGTTTTTAGAGATTCATCAATTTCCTTAAGTCTTGTTTTATAACGAGACCCATTTGACATGCCATTAGGAAAATATATAATTTAGAATGAGAAATAATTAATCGAGCCACAGTTTTTTTAATTGGCCACAGGATCAAACTTCTAATTTTATAACTCAGCCACGGGAAAATTATATAGCCTCTAATATACTAATTCGTCTTCTTTACAACGCCCACTAAATATTCTATAGAAAGCATCAAGTGACGATCAACATTTATATTAACTTGTCCTTGTTATTTATACATAGGCACCTAATTTACTAACTCAGCCACGGAATTTATATCTCACCACCATTTTACAGCTTCAACACAAGGCCCTCAAAAAAATATAAATGAAGCGACCGTAGTCAACATCATTTATTATAACTTCGCATGTAAAATAATACATCACATTCTTTTATCGTGAAAATAGCAACAGAAAGATTTGGCGCGAGCGCGCGAGACGACAGCGACCGGCCATTTGCACCAATCAGAGAGCGCCAACGTATATTATATATGAAATGTCAACTTTTGATATACTTCAGATTATTATATTTACGTTAAAAATACCTATTAGTTACAGAAATGTTTTTAACATTGTCTAATTGACTAGTCACAGGCAGACTGTATGATTCGTTATTGTAAACTGAGGGAAATAGGTTAGGTTAAAACTGTGACCAAACGCGCGCGAGCCGAGCGAGCGAAGCGAGCGGTGCCGCGGCAGCGGCCGGCGAGCGCTACTTCCGAGTTGCTTGCAGAAATGTTTTCACAATTTATTGTCTAGTTTTCCGATAAAAATGAAGTTCTGAAGCGATTCTGTCGATAATTTTTGTAGCACAACATGTAAATAAAATCGATCTTTAGGACATTCGATACTCTGAACTTCAATATTTAGGTCATTAAGTACTCTGAACTTCTGTAATTAAGCCTTTCGATGACACGACAGGAGTTTATACATGACATACTATTAGTGGCTCATCATCATCATTTCAGCCAAAAGACGTCCACTGCTGGACATAGGCCTCCCCCAGGCATCATTTTTGGGGGGGGTTTGCCATAATCGCCACGCTTGGCAGGCGGGTTGGCGATCGCAGTATGGTTGTTACAAAGACACAGAGAAGGCCCTTAGTCGCCTCTTACGACACCCACGGGATGATATGGGATGGTGCTATTCTTTACGTCCGACACCACACGGAACAAACAAAACACGGAAATTTGTGGCTATAATATAATATTTGATGACAATTTTAATTAAATTTTGATGCTCAGTTAATGTGGCATGAGTTATAATTTAAACGTACTGAGTTAATAAATTAGAAGCTAATTGAATATTTTTTTGTTGCCATATAATAATATTTTAGAAGTTTACTGTTTGAATTCATGTTACAAATTTAGATGCTAAAAAATAATCACGATGCTGAGTTGTATTTAGAGTGGCTTTAAAAAAGATAACTTGTGGCTAAGATAGTATTATTTAGATGCTCGTTAATTGTGGCTGACTTAGTAATTTAGAAGGCAAGTTAGATTTTTAGATGCAAATAATCCTATTAAAAAGAAGCCGGTTTAATTAGCACCCATTTAGAATAGATTCTATGTGAAATATCTAGTGTTAAGTATTTTTTTGTTAATTACGATATTATAAAATCATAGCCAATTTCAAGCAATTTGTTTTTAGACATGTTGTTGTAATAAGTCAACTGATAAAGAAATGTTATAACTTGAAAGTATTATCCATGACCTATGTTATAATTAATTAGAAAATAATATAATATATTGTTTATAATACTAGACATTGAACATCCCAGTGATACTCCTTAGGCTTTTATGTGCCGTGATATGCCTTATATTTTCTTAAACTTTATTTTGAAATAATTATATTGTTTCTGTGATACAAGAAATCTTGTTTTATTGGTAACTGTAAATTTATCCCTTCCTCTAGGAAATAAGTTTTTACTACGGCCCTACTACTGCTACCTATTCTACTTTTATTTTATTTTTTTGTAACATGTCTGTACGAAGGATTAGAAGAGAAGCAGGTTTGTTAGAAGATTCATCACCAAGGTACCGGTGTTCGTAGTTTAAAGCGTTTATATTCAATTACAAATACCTACCTACCTGTTTACAAAAATTCTAGGTATACTTTACAGTTTCTTAAAGCTTGCTGCTATTGCGAAGTCCAGAAATTTCACCAGAAATAGTAATTCACGTAGATGCTGAAACTTTTTCTGTGGAAATAAGAACATTATTAGGTACTAGCTTTTGCCCGCGACTTCGTCCGCGTTTCCATCGTTTTTCGTAAAAAAGTACCATATGTCCTTCCTCACGGTTCAGTGGCGTTTCTTAGGTGGCATTGTGTATTTTATTTTTAATCGACGGTAACGGAAAGGCTGTCAGTTACCTAACAAAATAACCTACGATAGAGGTCCTAACTATAGCTACCTTACACTTAAGAGCGTTGTTACAAAATCGAGTAACTTCGAAACGAGCGGCGACTGACGGTTGTTGCGCCTGCGTGCGTGATGTACGCTTCTTCATACACACACGTGCAGCGGCAGAGGTGCGTAACACGTTTCACTGCGGTTTACTTAGAATTGAATTGGGAAAAAATACAAGTTAAGGAATGTTTTATTTTATTATTGTGATAATGAAATACAAATTTTAATATTTTATGACAGTGAAAGTAACATAGAAAATTTTTAGTGTTTCCACCATGGGTGTCGTTTATATTATTATGATTTTCGAGGTCGCTGATTACAAAAATGAGCTGAAAATGAAAATCCAAGATAGCGGCCAGAAAAATTTTTGGTTTTTCCGTCATGGGTGTGGTTTTCATGGTTTTTGGGGTCGCTGATTACGAAAATGTGCTCAAAATTAAAATCCAAGATGGCGGCTAGGAAAATTTACGTTTTTCCGTCATGGGTGTCGTTTTCATGGTTTTTGGGGTCGCTGATTACGAAAATGAGCTCAAAATTAAAATTCAAGATGGCTGCTAGGAAAATTTTAGGTTTTTCCGTCATGGGTGTCGTTTTCATGGTTTTTGGTGTCGCTGATTACGAAAATGAGGTCGAAATGAAAATCCAAGATGGCAGCCAGGAATTTTTTTGGTTTTTCCGTCATGGGTGTCGTTTTCATGGTTTTTGGGGTCGCTGATTACGAAAATGAGACCAAAATGAAAATCCAAGTTGGCGCTGACAAAAATTTTTAGTTTTTCCGTCATGGGTGTCGTTTTGATGGTTTTTGAGATCGCTGATTACGAAAAAGATGTCAAAATTAAAATCAAGATGGCGCCGACGAAAATTTTTGGTTTTTCCGTCATGGGTGTCGTTTTCATGGTTTTTGGGGTCGCTGATTACGAAAATGAGACTTAAATAAAAATCCAAGATGGCGCCGACGAAAATTTTTGGTTTTTCCGTCATGGGTGTCGTTTTCATGGTTTTTGGGTCGCTGATTACGAAAATGAGGTCAAAATGAAAATCAAGATGGCGCCGACGAAAATTTTTGGTTTTTCCGTCATGGGTGTCGTTTTCATGGCTATAGGGGTCGCTGATTACGAAAATGAGGTCAAAATGAAAATCCAAGATGGCGCCGACGAAGATTTGGTTTTTCAGTCATGGGTGTCATTTGTATGGTTTTTGGGGTCGCTAATTACGAAAATGAGGTCAAAATGAAAATCAAGATGGCGCCGACGAAAATTTTTGGTTTTTCCGTCATGGGTGTCGTTTTCATGGCTATAGGGGTCGCTGATTACGAAAATGAGGTCAAAATGAAAATCCAAGATGGCGCCGACGAAGATTTGGTTTTTCAGTCATGGGTGTCATTTTCATGGTTTTTGGGGTCGCTAATTACGAAAATGAGGTCAAAATGAAAATCAAGATGGCGCCGACGAAAATTTTTGGTTTTTCAGTCATGGGTGTCATTTTCATGGCTATAGGGGTCGCTGATTACGAAAATGAGGTCAAAATGAAAATCCAAGATTAATAAATTAATTAGTAAACAATTACCGGCCTATCTCTGTTCTTCCTGTTGTGTCGAAGGTCTTTGAAAAAGTTATTTATTCGCGTTTAGACAAATATCTCACTTCTATTAATTTTCTTTATAAAAGACAGTACGGGTTTCGTTCGCTGTCCAACACTTTATCAGCTACAGCAGATCTTATTACAGCAACACAAACAAATATTGACCAGAAAAAGATAGCACTAGGTCTTTTTATTGACCTTAAAAAGGCTTTTGACACCGTTAGCCACTCAATATTACTGCAAAAGCTCAGCAAAATAGGTGTATCTGGGGCGGGACTTGAAATAATAGAATCATACCTAAGGAATAGGTTTCAAATAGTGAAAGTCGGGGAATACCAAAGTAAACCACATAGCACAGGCTCATTCGGCGTGCCTCAGGGATCGGTTCTTGGACCATTATTCTTTCTCATCTACATCAATTCCGTACACGAAATTTCATTACACGGACACATTTCTCTTTATGCTGATGATACCTGTCTCTTCTACTATGGTACTTCAATTGATGATATGATTAACCAAGCGCAGCAAGATTTAGACGTATTATCCATTTGGTTCCAGCAAAATCTACTTACAATTAATGCTGCTAAGACGAGCTATGTTATCTTTAAATCCAAAAATAAAAAAATTCCAGCTCACCCGCCCTTGACCATTGATAATGAAGTAATACAGCAAAAAGAGTGCGAAAAATACCTTGGACTAAGAGTAGATTGTCAGTTAAACTGGAAAATACAAATTGATCACGTTAGATCTAAGCTTTCCTCACTTTTGGGCTCATTGCGCAATATTGTCCATTGTCTCCCTCTTCGTGTGCGCCAGACCATTTACAACTCTTTAGTAAAACCTCATCTTATGTACCTCATTGAAATCTGGGGCAATGCGCCAAAAACTAATCTAAAGGACCTCCAAATTGCTCAAAATAAAATTATTAAATTGCTTTTCCACTATGATTACCTTACACCTACAACTAAAATTCACAGGGAAACGAAACTCATGAACGTTAAACAACTCCATTCATACTGTACCAGCATACTTATAAGAAAAATACTAAACAAGACCGTTCACACACAAATACACTTCACTAAAATACATCAGGTACATAATCGTAGCAGTCGTAGGAAGGATCACATTTTACTGCCGCGAGTGCGGACAGTCAATGGTGAGAGAACAATTATTTTTGCGGGAGTGCAACAATATAATAAGCTGCCTAAAGAGGTAAAAAATGCGAACTCATATAACGTTTTTAAATCTAAACTAAAGAATCACATTATAAATGATCATACGTTATTTTAACCAAACTTGTCCTTCTGCAGCGTTGCTTTGTTGTGGCACCGTGTTGACCCTATTATTGTTCCTTTTGCGGGTGGATGGATAAAAATTGCAAGATTTGTGCTTCTGGAATGTTTTAGCAATACATAAGTTTATGCACATAAGTTTTAAGCGTATTAATGATTTTGTTTTATAGAAAAATATTACCCACATAGTAAGTCAAAGTTTTATGTTATACCATATTTTTAAGTTACAAATGTTCTCAAGTAAGTGAAATATTGTAATTTCTTTTTTGAGAAATAAAATTCTTTAGCCATATTAATCGGCGCCATTGTGGATTTTCATTTTCCTAGCCGCCATCTTGGATTTTCATTTTTACATCATTTTCGTAATCAGCGACCCCAAAAACCATGAAAACGACACCCATGACTAAAACACCAAAAATTTTCCTAGCCGCCATCTTGGATTTTAATTTTGACATCATTTTCGTAATCAGCGACTCCAAAAACCATGAAAACGACACCCATGACTGAAAAACCAACAAGTTTCGTCGGCGCCATCTTGGATTTTCATTTTGGTCTCCTTTTCGTAATCAGCGACCCCAAAAACCATGAAAACGACACCCATGACTGAAAAACTAAAAAATTTGCTAGCCGCCATCTTGGATTTTAACTTTGACCTCATTTTCGTAATAAGCGACCCCAAAAACCATGAAAACGACACCCATGACTGAAAAACCAATAAAAATTTCGTCGGCGCCATTTTGGATTTTCATTTTGACCTCATTTTCGTAATCAGCGACCCCAAAAACAATGAAAACGACACCCATGACAGAAAAACCAAAAATTTTCGTCAGCGCCATCTTGGATTTTCATTTTGGTCTCCTTGTCGTAATCAGCGACCTCAAAAACTATGAAAACGATACCTATGACGGAAAAACCAAAAATTTTCGTCGGCGCCATCTTGGATTTTCATTTTTACCTCATTTTCGTAATCAGCGACCCCAAAAACCATGAAAACGACACCCATGACGGAAAAACCAAAAATTTTCGTCGGCGCCATCTTGGATTTTCATTTTGGTCTCATTTCCGTAATCAGCGACCCCAAAAACCATGAAAACGACACCCATGACTGAAAAACCAAAAATTTTCGCCGGCGCCATCTTGGATTTTCATTTTGACCTCATTTTCGTAATCAGCGACCCCAAAAACCATGAAAACGACACCCATGACTGAAATACTAAAAATTTTCCTAGCCGCCATCTTGGATTTTCATTTTGAGTTTTTGACATCATTTTCGTAATCAGCGACCCCAAAAACCATGAAAACGACACCCATGACTGAAAAACCAAAAATTTTCGTCGGCGCCATCTTGGATTTTCAGTTTGGTCTCATTTTCGTAATCAGCGACCCCAAAAACCATGAAAACGACACCCATGACTGAAAAACTAAAAATTTTCGTCGGCGCCATCTTGGATTTTCATTTTGACCTCATTTTTGTAATCAGCGACCCCAAAAACCATGACTGAAAAACCAAAAATTTTCGTCGGCGCCATCTTGGATTTTCATTTTGACCTCATTTTTGTAATCAGCGACCCCAAAAACCATGAAAACGACACCCATGATGGAAAAACCAAAAATTTTTCTCGGTGCCATCTTGGATTTTCATTTTGGTCTCATTTTCGTAATCAGCGACCCCAAAAACCATGAAAACGACACCCATGACTGAAAAACCAAAAAATTTCGTCGGCGCCATTTTGGATTTTCATTTTGACCTCATTTTCGTAATCAGCGACCCCAAAAACCATGAAAACGACACCCATGACTGAAAAACCAAAACATTTCGTCGGCGCCATTTTGGATTTTCATTTTGACCTCATTTTCGTAATCAGCGACCCCAAAAACCATGAAAACGACACCCATGACTGAAAAACCAAAAATTTTCCTAGCCGCCATCTTGGATTTTAATTTTGACCTCATTTTCGTAATCAGCGACCCCAAAAACCATGAAAACGACACCCATGACCACCAAAAAATTTCCTGAAAGCCATCTTGGATTTTCATTTTGAGCTCATTTTCGTAATCAGCGACCCCAAAAACCATCAAAACGACACCCATGACGGAAAATCCTAAAATTTTCCTAGCCGATATCTTGGATTTTTTTTTTCCGAAAGATTCATAAAAGTGAATATTTCAATGCAACATTCGAAAGATTCCCCATTATTTCTAAAATAAAGATTTCTGTTACCCATAATTTATTGTTAGTTACCTATGATTTTCTATCGACTAATACGACGTATCATTTACGAATAAACTTTATTATAAGGTTGCACAAAACGTTCCTTTCCAACATAGAACACAACTACAACTTGACTACAATAATTTTATTTTATCATAATGAATTACAAAGAATACTTACGTTTAAACTGTGGACAACCTCTGGTTTACCTGTATTCGTATACGTAACTCGCACTAAGGCACGCGGGAGCGCGAGCGACATAGGTCCGTCCTCCACGAGCCCTCAGGCGTGACTGAGCGTATGGCGGCCGTACATCAACTAATAAGGCATTATTTTGGAAAATCGTAATAAAAAAATGAGACGGCGAAAAATTCCAAAAAAATATAATTAGGGAAGGTAAAGTGTTGTACTATAAGTAGGTCTAATTTTTTTTTGGTAATTTTGTCTTTATCCTATGTTTAAACCATATTTAAAATGCATACATTTTAGCTCAGTATGGCTTTTGAATATTTTTTTTTTGCTGCGATTCCATTTCTATCTCAATTCTAATTAGATAAGGACCTTCAGGACTATATTACCAGTAAATAGACATTTTTTTCAGATTTTTCCGTGTTGCCAGTTTGTCACCAGTAGCAGGGAAAAAATTTACGTTTGCTTGAAATTGGGTGTCGGGAAATTGCTATTTCTCGAAATATTAACATTTAAAACGTGATTCTAATTAGATAAGGACCTAAAACAAAGTCAGATTTATAAATTCTCATTGAAATATTATGCCTTTATCTATAAATAAGACGTGTCCAGGACTTGTAAAAGTACGTATTTTCGGCAAATCGCCCAAAGTTTGTGACAACGCTCTTAAAATCTTGCCTATTTAAACTAAAATATTCTAATAGAATTACACCCAGAAATATGTACAACTTACAACAAAAAACCGGCCAAGAGCGTGTCGGGCCACGCTCAGTGTAGGGTTCCGTAGTGATAATTCTTTTTTTGTTTGAAAAAAGATACGTTCAGGATAATAAAATATGTAAACGAAGTTAAAAAAAAATGCTTGCATATGCGATTATACTACAAACTTAGTCCAGATTTTATTTAATATAAATAATATTCCACAACTATTTGTCTAACTTTTTTTTTTTTTTTTTTTTTTATTTTGTACAACTTTTTGTCTTTTTTGTACAAAAACTGTTTCCATCCAAGTTCAAAATGATTTTCCTAGAAAGTCCTTATAAAGTTCTACTTTTCAGATTTTTTTCATATTTTCTAAACTTATGGTTCAAAAGTTAGAGGGGGGGACACATTGTTTTTTACTTTTGGAGCGATTATTTCCGAAATTATTAAAAAACAATATTATTAATAAACAAATATAATCAGAAAGCTCCGAACTGCTAAGCTATCAGGAGTTACACGTGTGTGAGTCAACCATAAAAGATAGACATATGCTGTTGTGGGATATTTTTTAGATAATTATAAGTAGAACATTTCCGTCATAATTGATTTCTATGTAGCTTTAACCATTAAGGCAGCACACGCGACGGAAGCTTAAAAATGGAGCAACTTCTCCCGTTTTGACAACATTTCCCTTCACTGCTCTGCTCCTATTGATTGTAGCGTGATGAAAAGTATACTATAACCTCCCCAGGAGTATGAAGAATAATCGTACCAAGTTTCGTTAAAATCCGTCGAGTAGTTTTTGTTTCTATAAGGAACATACAGACAGACAGACAGACAAAAATTTTACTGATTGCATTTTTGGCATCAGTATCGATCACTAATTACCCCCTGATAGTTATTTTGAAAATATATATCATGTACAGAATTGACCTCTCTACAGATTTATTATAAGTATATAGATATACCTACGTAAGAACAGCGGGATTTTATTAAAAATATTTAGTTTTTACAAAATGATAGGTCTCGTGTTCATGGAATCTTGGTCCATACATAATATTGCTTAATTAAACACTATCTACTTTTAGAATTAGCATTATTTCCCGCCTCAGTCAGCGACGAGCAATGTTATTGGCAGATAAAAATGGCTTACCACCAGACCGTTACCGGCACCATACTGAGTGGTAACCTATTTGTCGCAGTTGTGTTCCATTTTTAGGGTTCCGTAGTCAACTAGGAACCCTTATAGTTTCGCCATGTCTGTCTGTCCGTCCGTCCGTCCTCGCTTAATCTCTGTGACCGTTAGCACTAGAAAGCTGAAATTTGGTACCAATATAATTATGTGTATCAATCACGCCGACAAAGTGGTAAAATAAAAATTGGAAAATAATGTTTTATTAGGGTAGGTGATTTTTTTTTAATTTCAACCCTAACGTATGATTGTGTGATATATTGTTGGAAAGGTATAAAAAATGAATAACTCAAAACATTTTTTGATAATGTCAATAATTTCGGAAATAATCGCTCCAAAAGTAAAAAACAATGTGTGTGGCCTCTAACTTTTGAACCATAAGTTTAGAAAATATGAAAAAAATCTGAAAAGTAGAACTTTATAAGGACTTTCTACGAAAATCATTTTAAAAGTAAAAAAAAAAAATATATAATGTCCCATTAAAATAGGTGGACAAAATTTTAGAAATCATTCAGACCGCCAAAATAAGAACAATGGTAAAAAAAGAAAGTAAGAAAAACGCATTAGATACTTACAAGAAAATAAAACAGCTAGCGAAAATACACTAAAAGTGTTAGTTACCCAACATTTTATGTCAAAAAAAACCACTTCAATCAGTGTTTTTTTTTACTTGGATATCTTTGGTTAGACGTACTGAACGCTGTGTTAAAATTTGTCCACCTATTTTAATGGGACCTTATATATATAAAAAAAAACATAATGGATAGGTACCTTTAAACTCATCCGACACGCTCTTGGCCGGTCTTTTTTGTTGTAACTTGTGTGTTTACTGCTTTTTTTATTGTATCATATTTCTGCGACAATAATTTTTTTTTTTTTTCTAATGCCCAATTCTCAAAATGTCGACTGGTGTCAAAATGTCCAATTATCAAAACGACCAATTCCCAAAATGTCAAACTTTCAATCTTTGAGAATGTTGTAAAGATAGTGTAGTAGGTACGTAGGTAGGTGGGTACTCTTTTTGGAAAAAGTTTTTTTAAAACCGACTTCAAAAAAGGAAGTTTTTTTAAGAGTTTGTTTGTTTGATTAATCTTTGCCACTGACTTCCAAAGTAAAGTAATTTTAGACTTATAAAGCGTTTTTTTTTTTTTTGGAAGTCGTTGTTTATTTAGTAAAAAGTTTTTTATTGTTTGTCAATTCCCAAAGATTGGACATTTTATGGGTTCAACGTTTTGGCTATTGGACGTTTTCAATTAGCTTTGTCACTTCATCAATTTTCAACGATATTAAATGCAATATTCATCATGGCTTGGTAATCTTCCTATTTGAAAGCACTTCATCAAACAACTCAAATTATTCAGTTCAGTAACTTTTGTTAATTATTTTTCTGTAGAAATATTGATAACAAACGCTTCGCACAAACAGATAGACACGGAATAACTAAGTTTTTGAAACTCATGCAAAAGTTGTGTAATATGTAAATTAAATTAAAACTGAAAAGAAAAAAAAACAAGTGCAGTAAGACTCCTGCACTTGTTTTTCATCTATAAGTATTATTTTGAGTACCTGGCAATATTTTCGCTATCGATACATAAATAAAACGAGTAATAAATTCAAAAGCATGGAACATAGCTACTTATCAGTCGGGACTCGGGACCCATTAACATATAGACCGGCTTAACATTTTGAACAAGGCACAAAACTCTAAAAAATCATTATTTTATATTAAACAGCAGATAAAAGTAAAAAAAAAAATACGGTATTTGTCGTCTATAGACGTCGGTGGCGTATCAAATTTGGACACTTTCATTTGTCGTCTATACTTGACTGTGGTGGTCAAAAGGTTAAATCGTCACAATAATGGGTCCCGACTGATTGTGTGACTCATTTTATCGCTTATGCTACTAACAGAAATGAGGATCAACGGGAGTCACTTGGAAGTCGACCTTAATCTACCTCGCAACGCCTGCTTATCACCATTCATCATAAAATAAATTCTGTAATTAAATATTATTTTTATAATGTTAAGAAAATCAATTAATTTAATTATTTAATAGGTTTAATTTATTGTCTTGTAATATGTAGTGATAAATAAATATATTGATTATATGCAGTTCTTTTATTTACTTACCTAGTTTATCTGTTTTTCTATTGATTATATTGACTTGGAGGAATGATTAAAAATTCTACAAATTAAACAACTATTAAAAAATATTTATATATTATATTATTCAACGTAGTTACATAAAAATAATAATATGTAATGTAAGTAAATGTATACTGATTTTTACGACTAAGTAGTAAGTACCTATAGTTACGTTTAATATTCAGGACGGAATATGTTTACATTAATCACAACGATGCGAATACTTTCTTTTTTTACATATTTATGTCATTACCAGATTCGGTAATGAAATGGATGCCTAACGTCTCGTCTTCATTTACAGTTTTATATTTCTCAATTCTGTACATACACTTTTAATTAAAAGTTAGACTACAGACTTCCAACATAGTTGGGGAAAGGCTAGGCAGATGATGATGGTGTAATGGTGTTTGATACAGAAGTCATCATAGTAAAGCAATAAAAACTATCTGAAAAGTGTATGTACGTATTTGAAGAACATTTTTAAAGCAAAGTACGAAAGGCAAAACGTTACATTTCAGCCTTATTTTATTAATACTACCACCCACTATTCTGTAAAGTATTTAGTGCTAGGAATACCTATGTATAGTAGATATTAAAATGTATAATATTCGTAATATCCACATACAATGAACGTATTTAAAAGAAATTAATTCAACAAAACGTAACTGCGAATAACAAGGTCGTCCAGGATTGATTTTGAGTTCTTGAATGGTAGTAGCCCTATATGTATTATACTTGTAGGTGCTTTCAATGATTTCTCCACATTTTTTACAACCTGGCAACACTAAATTTCAGATAGGGTGGGTGGCACGTGATACACACATTTTTATAATGCTTAAAGTATGTATGTACTTATTTTTAGATACAATATTAAAACGGGAATGTATGGAACAACACGCGTATTGTCTTTAAAATACATAGTAAGTGTAGGTAATGCTTGTAACATTATTCCTAATTATATTTTATATTAATAAGGTACTCTTTAATCTTAAATAAGTCTATATTATTTTAAAATGATTAATGATTGGATATAATAAAATAATCATTTGAAAATAAATAGTTCTGAAACAATTCCACACTTTGAGCTTTGGTTTTATTATGATTCATTACAGCACACAGATATTGTGTGTGCAGTTTAGCTACTGTAGGTGACTAGTCTGTTTTATTGTAATTCCATTGTTTCCAGATAGTATATTCTTTTAAAATTTAGCGATTATTCGTAGTTCGTACATTTCAGACTGATCATAAAGTACAATAAGCTGAGCAGCAGTTATTGACCAATAGGGTTTAAATTCGAAATTCATTAAAATTTATAGGTACTGCTGCAATAGGCACTAAATCTGAGTACTTAAATTAAAAAGAAGTAATGAAGTACTATAATAAATACTATCCTTAATTACTAATAATATGAAAGCCCTACAAGAAAGATTTTATGATTTTTATGAAACTAAAATATACTCCAATAAAATTACTTAGATCTGTACAACAGTAAAAGCTTAATTGTATGGCCACTCGACATGAATACTCTATAAAACATTAACTAAATAATATCATGACATAAATCATATATTCCTTGAGGCTTTCTTTAGGTATTTGAGATTGCTTGATTTTTGATAAATGTACCTAGCCCATAGTTTATCATTTCTCTAATTTGTATTAGTTGCGATAACAGAAATAATGACGATGATACAATTTTAGAATCTTAGTTTCCCACTGAACCTTCAGCCAAGTGGGTAATATGTATGGTTGAATAATGAGCTCTCGCCGCTAAATTTGCTTTGGCAGCTATTTAATTGTCAACGAATATATAAGTATTCGTTAATAGGTCCACTTTTTTACATAATAATAAATGTTTATTAATCCAATAACTAAGTTACACACAAGAGTTAAACATAGCATATACATAAGTACATATAATAATATAAAAGCCTAATAAAATTAATACCCCGATACAGTCGACCTTAAACACATTGTTTCATTTGAAATGAGCGACGAGAGCTAATATCAATCATCTTCCTTTAACCTGCATCATACATAAACATACTTACATATTGATCTTATCAACTAAAATAACTAATATGTATTTAAGTACGTTTTTGATTATTACTGTAGACAGAGCATGAGCAATAGACAAGTCACTAATTATTAATATTAAAATATGTGAAAAGGATAAAGAAATTAGATCCGGGAGTACTTAGGTAAGAAATAGATTTTCTTTAAATGTGAAATAATGACTGCTATCTCATGTTTATAACATAAGCAGTCAGTTCATTTATAGGTCGTACTCTGCCTGCAGTTATTACTAATTATGTAAGTATAATGATATGTTACTTACTATTAAGGACGGAAAGGTTGCATAAGTATAATTATGGACGAATACATTTCAATAATACTACAGTGCGATCAAATTATCTTGGCAGCTCTGAACATAGGCTTTGCGAAATTTTACGCATGTAAACTTGGGAATAAAACTGTTATTGCCAGATAAACCAATACTTAAACGATCAGAAAATATCTAATTTAAACAGTGAGAAATACAAATAAAATAAATATCATAACACTTATATACATTCGTTGTAACAAAATGACCTGCACGAAGTTCGGAGCTGCCAAGATAATTTGATCGCACTGTACGAAGTTGATTAGTATACTTGAACATTCTGGTTAGGAAGTGTAAAATATTTTGCAATGCCCGCAGGAGGTTTTACCTTTAGGTGCTCTTCTATGAACTGACAAGGACAAACATATTTCTCACCATGGCGTCCAGGCACAAGGCTGCTCAGGTTAAGTCGATTTTTAGCAGCCTGCGATCCCCAGCGACCTGCATACCGTAAATATAGAAGAGCCCCTCTTTCCTGTGAAAGATGAGAAACAAATATTAGATTAATAAAGGTAAGTAAAGTTAATTAATCGTTTCGTATGTATTACAAATCTAAAGACTTGCCAAAAGTGCAGACATCTGGTCAATCAAGACCGCGACGCCTGAGCCAATCGTTGCAGAGCGGACAACAAGCGCGTGTATCTCTGGGCTCTTTGTTCCGCAATACTTCCTCAACATATTGACAAGGGCAGAGCGCCTGTGTTAAATGCCGCGGGGCGGCGGGGTTGCCGCCTTCCTCGTCAAGAGTCCAGTCGAGCCGACGGCGCAGGAAGTCTTTCCCCCACCGCTGCAGGTACCGGAGGTACACTTGCTCTGCCATACCCTGCACATTCGTATGCCTTGCTTACCCACCAAAAACTACATAAGTGTCTACCAACCTAGTTATGTGTTAAAGTTCGTTAAGGTACATACTACATAATATAAACAAAGCTATTTAAAAAGGGAAGGATCCAAAGTTTTATTTCATTTTCAGAAAGTAATGAGCATTAGCATTTTCAGCGTGCTGTATGTAAAGCAGATGCGTTGGTTATTGTGCGAAGAGCGGACTTACGAACATATAACCATGCTTTTTTTCTCACACATTTTTAGGGTTCCTTAGCTGAATGGCAAATAGTTGAACCCTTATAGATTCATCATGTGTCTGTCTGTCAGTCTGTCCGTATACCACAGCCACTTTATTCCGAAACTATATCTGCTATCAATTCGCCTCAATGTTATTTTTAAAGACCTAATGGGCACCCGAAACAAATAGGTTTGATGATTTTTATTTTTTTCGTTGCATTTCCATGTATACCTATATTTTTTTATTTTATTATAAAAATTGTAAAGTGGTTCTCGGAATACATCTACCTGACATGTTTCACATGTGCACTGTGTAGTCTCAATAGTTTCCGAATAAAGCGGCTGTGACATACGAGCAGACAGACAGACAGACATGACGAATCTAGAAAGGTTCCGTTTTTTCCCATTCGGCTTCGGGACTCCAAAAACCGGCCAAGTGCGAGTCAGAATAGCGCATGAAGGGTTCCGTTCCATCACAATTATTCACAATAGCGAGATCCCTTTAAAATTTGTTTTTCATATTGTTTGTGTGGGAGCAGCGGTGGCCCAGTGGTGGCGGCCTCGACTTACGAACAGTAGGTCGTGGGTTCGAACCCAGGCAGGCTCATTACTTTGTGTAATTTATTTCATCACCGCTGCTCTCAAAACGGTGAAGGAAAACATCGTGAGGAAACCGGCATGTCTTAGAACCAAAACATTCGAAGACATGTGACATCTACCAATCCGCACTGGGCCCGCGTGGTAGATTATAGCCCATTCCCTCTCTAAGAGAGGAGGCCTGTGTCCCAGCAGTGGGAACATTAATAGGCTGTTGATGATTGATGATTGTTTGTGTATACAAAGTTATATTTGCGATTTTTAATGTATAAAACATTAAAAATCGCAAATATAACTTTTTAATCTTAAAAAATTGCTGACTATAACTTGCAACCAAAGTCGCATAGAATACCAGGAGGCCTAAACATGAAGTAGATATTGTATATTGTTATTAAGAATATAATAATCAAAACTGTGAGACTTAACTATCCTTGTTCCTCTTTTCCAACAAAAAAACAGAAAGGATAAGACAGGAAATAGAGTTGTTTTTACATTTAACATTGGCCACATCCGTAGTTTCTCATCACGGGCGTAGCCAGGGGGTGGTTTGTGGGGTTCAAACCACCCCCGAAAAGTTAAGATAATGGGAGGCGAGTGGTATACCTAAGTAATAATTATATGTATTTTGAATTTGCCGCCACCGGCTGTCGATACTCCGATCGCATTCGGTAACCTTCGTATATTATCGTGCCGTATCGTATCCCACCCGTACTCGTTGCATTTGCATTTGCAGCTGACTAGCTAGTCTGTTGCCAGTCATTACCTATTAGTAATAGGTAATGACTGGCAACAGACTAGTAATAGGCTATTACTACCGATTATCGATTGAGTCTTGTAAATGAGATTGCATGTCAATTATAATAAAAGTAAGCAGTTCTCTTCTTGAAACCAAGTAACACAGCCCTTTATCCGCTTTCCACCCGATGACAATTTATTTGCCCCCCCCCCCCCAACCCCTAATCTATAAAAATGTACAAAAATTTCCGCGCTCGCTTCGCTCGCGCATGTATTCTGTTTCTATTCGTTCTGTTTCGCGACAGTTCGCTCGATCAATAATTACATGTACTGAAAGTTTCAGTTTTCCATTTTCGAATACATTAGTCATCTCTAAAATCGTTTGACTTGTTTTTATTTTCCTGAAACCCCCCCCCCCCCCCCCCCCGAAACTAAAACCTGGCTACGCCCGTGTTTCTCATTTAACATAGCTATTACTCGCACAACGAATCTGATGCAGTGGCCGGGGCCACATTAGAAAAGTTTTTTTTTGTGTTTAAAGACAAAATGAAAACAGTACCTACTTTCTTTTTGGGCTTCTCCACAGTCGGGTAACTAAGTCAAAACCGGTTTTCCGACTACTAGTTGTTACTGTTGACATTATAATTATGAAGATAAAACTCGTTATTGTGTAGGTATCCTGTTAGCATGAATTGGTCTCTGAGTCATTTACTTTGTGACTTTAATTGCCATTGATAACAACTACTTTTTTTAGTTAACAGCTTACACAGATAATAATACAAGGATTTTACCTTATTTAAAAGAATTCATAATAAGAAGTCTTTTAACCCGACTGCGGCGAAGTCCAAAAGGAGGGTTTGTTTGGAGTGTGTATAGTCATTGATTATTGACTTGCAAAATTGGTGTTATATTAGGTGTGTGAACTATTAATGTCGTATTTGTCGGTAGTGTTTATACTGCCACGTCAATATGTAGATTAAATTGACTGAAAAAAGCTAAAGCAAACTGTTACCTACTTGGATCCTTCACTTTTATGAGAATTAACTCAATAATTAACATATGGGGAATACTTATAAGTACTACAATTTGGAAATAGCAGAGCAAAGCAAAGATGAAACCCCTTCCCTTCCCCAATCCTAAATTCAGATACATGCAAAAGTACAAGACTTTAAATGATATACGCCCAAATACTCGAACGTCACTCAATTTTAAGTTGCACTTAAATCTCGTGCTGTCTTTGTTACTTTAACGCAGAGTGACAGAAATAGCAGCAGTTTTGAGGGTTACTTATAATTGAGTGACGTTCGAGTATTTGGGCGTAAGCCTTTACCTCATTCCCTTACTAAGTACAGTCAGAAACAAAAGTTGCTTATCACTTTTTGAAAGATGCAAAAATAACACAAACATTGTGATTTTAGTGTCAATAATTCAGATGATAATTATGCAAAAGTGTTAAACAACTTTTGACTCTGATCATACCTACTATGAGAAATAAATAAGAATAGGTCTAACACAATAAAAATCTTCACATATGGCTTGGCATAGTTTATTGATTTTGATATTTAATAAGTTATTATTTAAAACACCAAAATAATTATTGTATTAATATAGTGCGTCAGTCCTATTCATTATTTCAATTGGAGCTTGAAATTGGCTTATCACTATTTTTTAGTATACTCCCCCTGGGGTTATTGAGTAAAAATATTATTATAATATTGAATAAGCATAAATAAAAATAAATGAAACATGTTTAACCAGCATATTAATAGGCAATAATAAAACATGCATACCTGTGTGTTTACATTTCCATAAAAACATTTTGCAAAATCTCTATTTCTCTTCTCTTTGTTGAAATCTTTATCTATATCAGATAAAATGTTTTTATGTTACAGTAACAGTTCCCAAATCATGTTATGTTTTTTTAACTTCATTTAATAAATGGTGTTAATAAAATTGTGTTGGATATTGGATGCATTAGAATGCTTAGGTATGGCAAAATTTACTTCAAACTAAATGCAGCTATGTACCTACCCAATTAACAATAACAACTTCTGATGGCCATTTTGTATACCACCAATATTTTAGATAAGCTGAATACTACAGTTCAACACAAACTGTAGTGTTCAACAGAATATTTATTATTTATTTATTTAAACTTCATGCACAAATGTGGTACATAGGCCGTGGGCGTAGGGTGGTATTTATGTATTCATGACTGAAACTCTGATGAAATGGTTAAGCAATACATACCTGTTTCCTGGATAGTCTGGTTGACTGGGATCCTTGAATCACAATATCATTTGTAGGTACATCAAGTCTCTGTTCCCAGCCTTGCATTATTGTTTTACCTTCTTCACTTTCAATGAACTGTTGTATGTGGGCAATACAAGGTCCAGCATCAAAGTATATAAAACAGAGGTTTACTTTATGACATGAAATTTTTCCTCTATCATCAAGCGCTAGAATCAATTTATGTTTACTGAGCAGTTTGTTAACTCTTGCCAGACATTGTTCCAGTCCTTTTGATAATCTCAACTTTATCCACATGCATAGAAATATTGCAGCTGCATTGAGAATCAGCCATAATACCCCCAATGAAAATAACATTAGGCCAGTTAGGCCCGAAAACAAAAGTGCTAATAGCACAAGGAATGCAAGCGTTATCCAACAAACAAGCACACGCTTGTAGCATATGTTGTACAATGTAAAACGAGCATCATTAATAAGCAGTTCCATCGCATGAACATACTCCTCAACTGTGAGCTGAAATTAAACAAACAATTTTTTGATCATGCTAAAACTCAAACTATTATTAGTTAAATATATCTAGATATAGATAACTTACAGTTAAACCTTGCGCCATTAACTCCTCAGGTACAAGTTCTGGTCGAAAGTGTGCAGCAGTCACCCAAGGCCATTTTGTATTTACAGGCAGCAGAGTGACAATAATGTCACCATTAGCTATAAGAAATATAATGTTTATGATTAGCGTCTAAATCTTATTGCCGTAATTATATTCTGGTCACATGCACAATACTTACAGAAACCTTGACGGACATTGACAAACTCAACGTTTTTAGACAGTGTCCCTAATGTTAGGGGCTCAACATTCTTATCACCTCTTTCCAAATTAATATGGACTGTTTCAGTTTTTAGAACAGCGGCAGATTCAGTAGGTGCCGAAGTACTAGCTCCCGGTGGGGCTAAAACACTTGGTAGAGTTTCATTTTCAGTGGTTTTTGTAGATTCGTCGTCGAATTTGACCCATCCTTTTCGCACTTTATCTTGAGTTATGTTTCCATTTAATTCGTTAACCTCTGTTAAATCACTTTTAATTTCTGAACTACTCATATTTTTATTTATTTATTCCGGTGACTAATTGCGTACAGCGGTAGTTTATCCAAAAATGATATAATTATCGGCCTGTTAGTAAACAACGCTAACAGCCGTGTACTGGTACTAATGGTGGATTTATATTTACAAAACTTCTCGTATTAAGGTTGAATTTTTGGAATGGAGTCGAAAAAGAAAAACTGATTTACTGTACAATTAGAGACAGATGTTATGTCATGACATGTCGATGTCATTGTAACTAGCGTATGACTTGTCTATGGTGTCTATGGACGAGACATGGAATTAATAAATACTGTCAGATAGTCTTGAATTTAAGCGGTATACACACCGGTACAACGAATGGGATTCGTTGGTCATGTGATCATGAGAATTCATGTGTAGATGGTTTAGCGAAAGTGTGCGTGCTGCAGCGGTTCGTCGTAAGTCGGTAACATGAAAGGAATAGAGCCATTCGCTCGAACTTAGTGTGGACGGCCGACGGTTGCCGAAGCCTAACGAACGAACGACATTTCATAACCTGTAGACGTCTAACTTCTGGCACTACGTTATTTAGCAAAAAATAATCCATAAAATGAAGTCTTTTGATCGGTATGATAAAGCTACAGTATATTTTTTTAACCCGTATAGGCGGGTTCGATTCCCGATTCAACCATGTAATTATTTAAAAATCTATGAATGTAGTTTAAATTGTTTTTTTAAATTAAAATAATGTCTTCTTTCAGTAAATTGTTCCACTTACAATATTCAAGGTACTTTCCCTCCATGTGGCATAGCCGTGGGACGCCATGTATATACATTAGACACGCAGCAATTTTTTTTGACTGTGTTATAATAGTGTTTTACCTACTATCTATAGTTATGTACCTACATGTGTATGTAGTATGTACTTACATTGAGTAACGGTATACGTTTTCACGAACATGATATTTGGAAGCCATTACGAAATAGGTCCTAAAAGTAGAATTGCACAAGAAAATCGCTTTTGAATTTGGTTAAGTCGACCCAGCCTGCTCCTTGCTGTTGTTGCTTCAGTAGCTGCCCGGAATCTGGATTTTTATTCATATTCGGTAAATGACAATAGATTGAGCTGGGACTTCAAACATATATGCCATTATGCGTGGCGGTTCTCCCGTCCGGGCCTGGTTCAATCCATATCCCGGGGCGAGCGGGAATGGGACGCCGTCGCCTCCTTCAGCGAAGCAGTCATGCAGTCAAGGAGGTGGTGGAACGTAAGAGGGAGAGAACCTCTCGTCCTAACCCCCGCAGGAGACGCTCCGGGCATCGGGGTTTTTAGTCAGTAGAAGTCTGAGTATGACACTCCATTCTGCTCCGCCCAGACCGGTCATAAAAAATTATGATGATTTCCCACCAACCAAAAAAAAGGACACATGTACAACTCTGCTGAACCCATCAAACGTTACTATCGCCTTGATGTGGAAACGCAATGGGTAGGCAGCGAAATTATTTTTTCTTTTGTTTTTTGCAATTTGCAGGACAGTGTCAGACTGTATGGTAAACAAAATAGGTAATGAGTTGTGACTTGCAATATCAATTAAGTTCATTTAATCCCATTCAATAACCATTTCATGAAAAAGTAATTCAACGGGATTAAATTAATTGAGGGTTACTGTTAGGAATGTTATCATAATTATCTACCTACATTTATTTTGCAAGTTACCTCTAGGTACGTTTCACTATCAATACGCTATCGAAAACTGATGGGGAGGCAGGCACATCTTTGGGACGGAACCCTTAGAGCGGCCCAAAATGTTTGTGTTTTATGCTTCGATCAATAATATTATTGATCGAAGGTTTTATGGAATTGAAGTTAATGATAGCATAACGATTGACATGGGAGAATGGAAGAACAAAACGTGTTGCGCCGACACCAAATACCATGAGACAAGACCACGAAGATGATGATGATGATGATGATGATGCGTTCGATTACTTCGATTCCTCCAACTCGTGATCGCAATCGCAACACAGAAGCAGTAGCATGTGTGTGTTAGGTACTGTATGGTACATAAGTAAATAGGTAGGAGCTTATACATAATAATATATATGCAAATACGGAAGACTAGGTCAGTGTCCTCGATAGACACCTACTTACATACCATAGAAACATGCATAGGTAGGTCCAATGCCTACATCTACTTAGCTCCACCTTTTTCTAATATGTAGGCAATATTGATTAGATATTTTATAACAACTTGGTATATAATAATATCACCGTGAAGTACAGACTACAACAATAAACCTACACACGCTGTCCTATGCCAGCTTACCTGCCTGCTCGGTGCCGAACGAAGTGACCGAAATGTCGTTTGACCGGTTCTCCTGCTCGCACTCGTGGGCTATATTATCTCTCGCAAATTCGCCTCCCAGCGGCCGATTGGTTCGCCCACCATACACGTACCGTTTGACAAACGGTCAGATTTTGTCCTCATGTGGCTAAACAACAGACAGTGATGGTGCTCCGTGCGCTATACGTAAAAGTGACTTCCTAATTTAACCCTCTCTACAGTTTTACTTACGTTTTCGGTTTTTACGTATTTATGTACCTAACATGTAACAAAATACCTTCTAGTATTAATTAGGTACTTACACTTAGAATCCGATATCAAAATTTTAAAGTAGCTATCCTAATAACCGTGAAGTAAATGTTTTGATACCGGTAGTTGAGTGTGTCGTTGAATTTATGCACTTCTGGAAATATTTAATATTTGTTGTGAAACAGTGACAATACACAAAAACTAAGTGGAATTTAAAATGTGAAATATTTACCTAAATAACTTGTTATGGATCAAAGGTAACATTATGAATCGTGCTTCTTCCAGAAATATGGAATCTTTACCCAAACAATTTGTTTCCGCGATGCGAACTTTGTTTGATATTATGGACGACAAGCACACCGGATATGTAAAACTTACGGATATAGAAAATCGTTGGAGAGACGATCGAACCCGAGGTTTACCTCGCGGGGTCATCGAAAGCTTACAGAAGGTAGCGTCTCACGATGGCCTGCTTACATTCGAAAGGTTCTGTACCGGTCTTAAGATATGCCTGTTACGTAATCAAGTTGAAGGCTCTTCTGTTAAAGAGGATCGATTTAGTGACGATGTCGATAGCGCAGTTTTACATAGTCAAATAGTTTCTCAAACCCACCGACCACCGTCTGCACCGTTATTGGATGTAAACGATACACAAAACATAGATCGAAATTGGCTGGTTTTAAAAAGCACTGAAAGTACATCACAGCACCGAACTATAAGTATGCCTCAGTTAATAGGGCGTAAGGATGTGTTGGTTCAGGAGCCTCGTCACCTCGGAACGGTGTCTATTTCTAAGCATGACGGCTCTCGGAGAGTTTATGGCCCCCCAAAGCCGCCAAGACTTGAAAAACAATCTTCAGAAAGAAATGAAACATCAAAATCTAGTTACAAATCGGAGGAAGAAACTGTGTTTGATACTGAAGAAATATCCGTGGACAAGATAGATTTTGAAGAAATGTCTCGAGCCGTAGAAGAACAGAGCAGAGGTCTAGGTGACGGCAGATCAGCGAACGAGACGCAATCGCAATTACGTCGCGTCTCTCGCCGGCGGGAACCTCGCCGTCACACATTACACAACGGTGTGGACTACAACCTTTTGAAACGCATGAAACAGATAGAACAGGAAAAGGACGTTTTACTGCAAGGCTTATCGGCAGTAGAGGAAGCACGAGAATGGTACCTAAAGCAATTAGCAGAGGTTCAAGAAAAAATGCGGTACGCCGGCAGAATGGGTGCCTATGTGGTAATTATTATGTTCAATGTGGTTTACATTTCTCTGTTTTATCGTGATTACCGAACTGAGAACACTACATAGAGAATCCTAGCCATTGTCCTCAGAACTCGTATGTCCTAATATTTACCTACATTATAACATTATTATTATTATTTCCTTTGCCGATTTGGTTTGAAAAATGACTATACATGAATCATTCAAATTCATGAATACGATACATTATTAGATAATTAGATATCATATTTATCATTATTTTATAGGAAAATGAAATACTATATATTACCTAGCCTAGCTAGCTTCAAACTTTAGCATTACCTGAGCAAGTTTTCGGGTCATGGCCAAACAAGTTTTTTGCTTACAGTACCTACAGTGTAACATTCTCGAATGAATTATAAATACTTAGGTAAGTTTATACATAGAAAAATTAATTAACATAGAAACAATAGGTAAAATAATAATATTTATGTTGACGACACGGTTTTGGCGCAGTGGCTGAGCGATTGGACTGCTGCGTTGCGTCAGCAGCTGCGTGTCGCGGGTTCGATACTTCGATCCCCGCACGGAACAAATATTTGTATGGCTTACAGATATTCGTTTCGGGTCTGGGTGTCTGTGTATGTGAGTTTAAATGTTTGTAAACGCACCCACGATACAGGAGAAATTCCTAGTGTGGGGCTAATGTTTAAAAAAATTACAAAGAAGTCCCGTAATGTAACACGGCCGGGCGAGCCAAGTATAAATAATCAATTAAATAGAAAGGTTTAGTTACGCTTTCGTTCTTTCGTATTTTATCATTCTACAATTTCTTAGTAGCAGCAAACGGAGTCTATGTTGCCTGTCTAAGCCTGGTTGAGTTATAGTCGGTTATAATCTTTGGTTATAATTATACAAATATTTTTAGGGTTCCGTAGTCAACTAGGAACCCTTAAAGTTTCGCCATGTCTGTCTGTCCGTCTGTCCGTCCTCGCTTAATCTCTGTGACCGTTAGCACTAGAAAGCTGAAATTTGGTACCAATATGTGTATCAATCACGCCGACAAAGTGGTAAAATAAAATTTGGTAAAAAATGTTTTATTAGTTTAGCCCCCCGTAAAGTGGGAAGTGTTTTTTTTTTTTATTTCAACCCTAACGTGTGATATTTTATTAGAAAGGTATTTAAAAATGAATATGGGTTTCCTAAAATCATTTTAGATAATGTCAATAATTTCGGAAATAATCGCTCCAAAAGTAAAAAACAATGTGTCCCCCCCCCCTCTAACTTTTGAACCATAAGTTTAGAAAATATGAAAACAATCTGAAAAGTAGAACTTTATAAGGACTTTCTAGGAAAATTATTTTGAACTTGGATGGAAACAGTTTTTGTTCAAAATAGACAAAAAGTTGTACAAAATAATTTCTGGACTAAGTTTGTAGTATAATCGTTTAAGCAAGCATTTTTTTTAACTTCGTTTACATATTTTATTATCCTGAACGTATCTTTTTTCAAACAAAAAAAGAATTATCACCACGGAACCCTACACTGAGCGTGGCTTGACACGCTCTTGGCCGGTTTTTTAAAGTTATTTCAAAGACTGTTCATGATCTCCTAATAAACTTTTAAAACAATAACATTGACAAACCCTTGCACGCCTGGTAAAAACTACTTCCCTGATAGGTACCTAGTTCTATTAAGCATCAAAACATAAGAGAAAATATCAGACACGGCCGAGATAGGTAGAAGAGACATTTAAACTTCTACTCTATACAGGAATCGAACTACGAACCCTCATAAAGACGCAGCGATAAAGTCCATTAACAAGGCGTTTTCGTAGGAACTTAGGGCTCACATTACCCAACCCCTGCTGAATAATAGTTGTCCTTCTTTCAGGAGCCCTGGAGCGAGGCACATCAAGAGCGACTTGAACTATTAAAAGCACGAGTATTGGAACTCAATCGACAGTTGGGAGCGCTAGCAGCCGGTTGGCGGCACGGACAGCTGTCACTTCATATGAACTTGGCGTTACCAGCGTCATCGCTGTCAGGGACCGGAACTTCCGCCACGCCTAGCAATGCAGCAGTACTGCGATCACAAAATCGTATACTGGCTGAGGTATGTACCTACCTACATTGGGTTACTACTGGACGGTTGGTGCAATGGCTCAAGCAGTTGCTACATGTCGCGGGTTCGATCCCCGCACGGAAAAAATATTTGTACCTATGGCCTACAGATAAAATTTTTCCGAGTCTGTGTGTTTGGGTGAGTTTAAATGTTTGTGAACGCACCCACGATACAGAAGAAATTTCTAATGTGGAGTAATGTTTTTTTTAAACTAGTGGTATGCTATTGCTAAATCATTGACTCATGTATGGAGAAGCCAAGATTTTACCGATATATTTAAATTTTACATATACGTACCCAAAACACGTCGCCGCCAGGTACCCTGTGCAGACTTCCCCGTAACAGAGGCCTGTGAGCCTGTGAAGTTCACTGGATGGACGGCAAATGCTGGCCAATGGCGAAACATAGATTTGAATGGATTGTGTAAACTGTGTGAAGGGAGATTATGAATTATAACGCGACAGCTAACAGAAGAGGATCTAAGAAAATATTTTGCACCTACCATGTAAAAATTGAAATTGGCCAGGCAGAATAACAAAACCCATGAGACGAATTTAACATGCACTTCGAGGCGTGTTTTATTCATGTTTTTTTCTTTTTCAGGAGGTCAACAGAAAGAACGAGAGAATAACAGTTTTGGAACGAGAAAAATCAGCACTTATAAGAGAACTGCTACTTCAAAGAAACAGATCAAAATTAATAGATACTTTTACTTAACTCAAAAAATCAAGGAATTCTTGACTGTGTAATAATATGTATAATAATAATAAAAAATAAGTAGATTTACTTACATATAATAATAATATTACCCTATTTCTAAGGGGGAAATAGGGTTCTTATTCATATAGGTTCTGCATAGGTATCATGAACACAAATTGTAACAATGATATTGTGCCATACAAAATCAAAAACTGCTTGAACCTAGCCAGAATCTTTATGAATCTTACACTACAGAAAATCGTTTTGAAAATAATGTGGAAAGACAACCCTTAAAATTTAGATGTACCTTTAAGTTTACAAGGGAGCAGGGGTTACTTTCATTTAAAAAAATCAAAATAGAAATAACTGCAGTAACAGTCTAACCATATTTCCATGTTGGTAATATACAAGTAATTACACTCAATAGGGGATCGGACAAAAAAAAACTAATTAGTCCGTCAGATAGATTTCCAAAAATTATTGGACACGTATTTTTTCTTTTTTCACGTAAACTTAAAATGAAGACGATACAGTGCTTCGAAAACTCGTGTGACGTCATATGATAGTACATTTTGACGACACAAGTGACGTTTCAAGCCCCACTCCAAGATCTTTGACGCATTTTATCTTCGTCATTTTTTATTGATTTGATAAAACAAAAAACACGTATTCAATATTTTTCGATTATCTAACTTACGGACTAAACAGAATCATATTATTTTGACCCAGTCCGATACCCTATTAAGTTATAAAAAACATATAAAAGTTAGTTTAACAAAATGTGAGATAATTAACAGGTATTTAACAGATTTAAAATAACTTTAAGACTTTATTTTTAAATTAGAGTAATAAATTAATTATTTAAAATAGTGCCATAAGATAACTTTGGGGCTTCCTAATCAAATATTTGTGCAATGAAAATGCTCAATTAACTATATATCTATATTTATGAAACTAAAACTATAATTATACAGATTTAAACTGAATTTACATTTTTATTGTATAATGTGTAATCATATTCCCTGAACGGCACATCGTAAGTGAGGTATCCATGGTCCCAGGCTCTTTCGATGGCTACTAGTAACTCCTTATGTTTCTTTTGGCAAAGACCAGTTTTGAAAGCATCAAGTATCTGAAAAAAATAAATTACTGTTTATAGAAAAAAAATATGACGAGAACAAATACTCATACATAAGTTTTTGTGGAAATCACTCCCTATCTGGCAATGAAAAAAATAAGGGTATGAAAAGTGAAATAGTACCTATATTCAGAGTACCTACTATGAAACTTTTCATATCAAGGTTTAACATTTAATTAAAAGTGCTATTGCTAATTAATGCTTACAATTGTTAGTCATCAATTATAAGTTTTTAAACTGACATGGTCACTGACACTCAACAAACACTCATACTCAAAAATCAAACATGGTAAATATCCCGTTTATGATATTAATAGTAGTCATCAATTATCTGAAAATAGTCACATTGATCTTACGAAGAATTTGAACATAGATCTCAAGTTTAGGGGTTGAAAATTTAGGTGTTTTAAGGATGGAGATTTGCCCGAGACTCAAAGCAGATAGGCCTATACCCAGCAGTGGGCCAAGTTGGGCTGTGGATAGTAATAATGATTTTAATAATAGATGACAATATACCTGTCCAGTGTACTCAGATATGAACTGTTCCAGAAGTTGAGTATTCCTATGATCCAAAACTAAATATTCGTCTCGGCAGATGGGGCAAGGATTGCCGGTGGATATTACACCATTTCTGACGCAGGACTTTCTCGTCTTCCTTGGGGCAAAACCACCTTTGTGGTTACGCCGATACAAGGCCCAAACAGTATTCTCGCCGTAAGTTTGCTGGTAAGCATTACTCTGCATATATCTTATGCCAACTTCAACGGGAACTAATTTGGTTCTATCCTTGGCAGGATCAATTTCTTTTTGTTCTTCATTAGATTCCTCTGGTTGATCGGAGTAAAAGCGAATAGATCGCCGAAAATCAGATAACACTAATCTTCTTATTAAAGAGCGGGCGTTAAAAGAAAGTGCCATAGCAATATGTAACAGATGAGGAGATTATTTATTTTCACAAATGTTTTTCTAAAAACATACGACTCATAAAAATAACCTCAAAATTCTAATAGTAATCATTGGGTGACACTGACGTTACGTCACGTCATTCATGTAAATTCATGTTTGACATTTATGTCAGTTCTCAGGGTTGCTACTTTGCTAGATCTAGTTTTTGAGTTTTTCTTAAAAATATAACAATGTTTTCCGTCTTTTTCCCCAATCTTTTTTCAAACAGGAAATTAAATAAATAGGGAGGCGCGGCGCCCCTATTGTCTTGGTGCCTGTGTGCGCCGCACACTTTAGCGGCTCGGCCATGCTAAAATTTAAGTATTTTTCCCCCATTCAAGAATGGGATTTCTCAAAAAGAAAGTTTTAAATATTACTTTTTAGTTTTGTGTTTTTGTTTTGTAAATATCTGGAACTCGAAATAATAAGTGAACATGATAAATATCCCGTTTAAAGTATTAATAGTAGTTTCTCAAAAAAATCCACAACAACAATATTTTCCTTACAACAGGGAAAAAAATACCCCAAAATACTGAGTTTTAACAATCGACTAAAATGTGTAAAGAATGATTTTTATGTTTTATGTGTAGCACAAGGAGGTTAAAAACCTCCTTGGTGTAGCACGAGCACTACCTTTTTAAATATTTTTGTGAGCTGGCAACACCGTCCACGGCTCCTGGAAACCCAGCCCGCGACGCGCAAAACAAAAGACAGTGGAGTTCGATTCGCGCGCGCTTTCAACAGATCCGCGAAACGCTCGTTTTAATATTGCCAAGTTTACTGTTTAACTCCTGTTTGTTCGTTTAGTTTTACCTATAGTTCGGTGTTTTTACCGTTTTACAATATACTTTTACCATTTAACGTAGTGACTCATTGAAATAGCCCAAATATTCCAATCCCTGAGAAAACTAGCCTTACATATATGACGCGGCGGGAAACCCTCTGGACCGCTGTTCCTAAATATCAATGGGCTCCGCCATTATTGTCGTCGCCTTAGATTCCTTTTCGTGGCAGGTAGGTAAATGGGATGGGTAGTTGAAATCACACACATTACTTGACTCAAACACCAAACGTTTATTTACATTGCTCCATTTACAGGCACTTAAAGACTTTGCGGTTTGAATCGCCCATTCGATTAGATGGTTGATCTTTTAGGAGAAGAATAGGCAAAGAAACTCCTATACACTGTTTTAAATCATGTTACAATTATCATTTGCACTAATTAACATTAATCACATCAAAAACCACTTTCATTTACTTGAATTGCAATTATTCGCTAAACGCGACATAACTAGCGTCTCAACTTTTTGTCACATGCGTCTGTAGTCCCCAGCGGAAGTACCACAAAACCAGTATAGTAATTAATGACCTAATTAGTTAAAACTAACAATCATTACTAAAATACTTCACAATTGATTCTATTAATTATTTAACAATAAAACAATACCATTATTAATGCAATGGCGTTAATGTCTAGTTAATAGGTTCATTTCTTTACAACAAAATGTTACAAAGCATTTCCGGTTGACTTAGGATTTAAAACAGTCAATGGGTTTTCTAGTATTGAATTGCTCTACAAAATGATCTTATGACTTTTTAGTTTATAATTACATAAAGTAACTGATTTAGTTGTAGTTTCAGATTATAAATTGAGTTATTGACCATTAAAATCGTATTCGCCGCCATCATCACAACATTGTGCGATGACGTCTCATAGACAGCCTCATTCCAAGTGTGGCAATCATTAAAATCCCAATATTCATAAAACATTAGCTTATCTTAATTTTAACTATAGTTCTAGTTAGAGACTTCTGTTTAATAAATTACTATTCGAGTTGTGGAACATTTAATTACATTCCATCTATTTAAGTGGTGGTTTTAGCAGAAAAGTCAATAGATGGCACTGTCACACTATTGACCTTTGTAATAATTGTGCCAGCATCTCACGAGATGGCAGGTTCATCAATATAAGCTGGTTATCAATGAGATTGAATAATTATCTTAGCCGAAAGATATTCTTGCGGCGACATATATGTTATTTACAAAATAGCAACCATGCATTAAATCTGTAGGCATCAATATAAAAAGGGGAGGCCTATACCCAGCAGTGGTTGATTCAGGGCTGATAATAATTAAGATGATGATGACCAATTCAAACATTATATTGAATGGAATTAAATCCTTTAAGCGGTCACGTTTCTGAGATATGGGTTACCAAAGTCGCACACAATCTTCTGATTATCATTATAGTTAGTTACATGAAGTTACATCAGTACAACTTTGATCATTTTTTGGTGATCGGGGACCAAAACAAGACAAAGAGCACTCGTGCACACTAATACTAGTCTATATTTTAATTATTGTCTAATCATAAATTCTTTCAGCCTGCTTTCAAACACGTTGATTTTTACGGTTCGGTCCGTCCTCTCTAGGGTAGCCAGTAGCAGTGTCATAACACTCCCATACATTTAATTTGTCAAAGACATTTCTATGCGTTGAAATCTTTTGCCATATTGCAGTAGATGTCGCTGGCTTACATTTTATACTCGCGTATATAGATACACCTTTAGATAGTATACATAAAAGTCCAAGGAAATACCGTTCCGTGTTACGCAGATTGTTATTATGAATGTAATTACTTGAAAAGTAGATTTAAATATAAAATGGTATTTGTGGTAAAACAACCAAATATATTAGTAACGAAGTCTTTGTTTCACATAACTACGTTGTTATTTTTTTCCTATTTGCTATTTATTAAAATAAAAATAATGAGAATAGAAACGGTAAGCCGCCATATTTTTTTCCAAATTTATGTCATGTGTCAACTCATCAACTGTCAATGTCATTCCGTTTCCGTTTGTGATTCGTGAATGTGCTCCGTTTGTGTTTTTATGATTTTTCAACAACTGCTTCATCCCCGGACCCCGACGACTTCGCCTTTTACGCTGGACTTACGCCTGTTACCCTGGACCCTGATTTGCCTGGCGATTTGTACTCTGTTGACCTGGATTATGGCCGCTTCAGAGAGAGGTTGTTGTGTGCCGCGGTGCGGTAAAACTCGTAAGTAAATATTGATGAAGATCCATGATAATATGTAAAACATACAGGTACAGTGCGATCAAATTATCTTGGCAGCTCTGAACATAGGCTTTGCGAAATTTTACGCATGTAAACTTGGGAATAAAACTGTTATTGCCAGATAAACCAACACATAAACGATCAGAAAATATCTAATTTAAACAGTGAGAAATACAAATAAAATAAATATCATAACACTTTTATACATTCGTTGTAACAAAATGACCTGCACGAAGTTCGGAGCTGCCAAGATAATTTGATCGCACTGTAGATGTTATTGTTCTTAGGTGTGCAAAGTTGAATTATAATAATAACTAAATGACCCCTTGCAAATTTCACTAACCACCGTAGATTTAAGCATTCTCTTCTAATATTTTTTTTTTTTTTTAGGCAAAGATGATACAGTTCTCCATTCATTCCCTAATCCTGACAAGGATATGGAGCGATATCTTGAATGGACTCGAGCAGTTGGAATAAATGTATCATCTTTGGATCCCCAGTATTTGTACAGGAACCGTCGAGTGTGCCATGCCCATTTTGAAATAAAATATTTGACATGGAGTAGAAGACTGAGCCCTGATGCAGTTCCCACTTTATTCTTGCCAGGTAAGAATGTAATATGTAATATTATAACATTGAGTTATAATGTACTACATATGTTTGTACATTATAACTAAATATATTATAATGGAGAGCTCTACTACCACTTCAGTACTCTAAAGCGACCTCACCTGCATGAGCAGGTGCCAGGAGTCACATTCTGCTGATCAGCAAACAATGTTCTGATAAATGACAAATCATGGTTAAGTTATTTTAAATACTTGAATCACCAGACCAGTAGCAAGCAGCAGCATCAGTGTTGCAAGAGGGCATGCTTTGTAATTATCAATGCCCTAATAACAACCCATTACAAGAACTGAAGATCAGTCTCATTATTTAACTTTTGCAGTTGCATTAATTACAACTTTTTTCATTGATTAATATGTTTCAATACATAACAAGCACCTAGCAAGTATTGTTGGAACAACAATAATATCTGTCTGGTTTCTAAAATATTTGACTTTATTTGTTGTCACTGTCCTCAATCTTAAGGTTTATTTGATTGAGTATTCTTAGATTATTTTTAGAGAAATCATGGTTTTGTTTTTTTATTTTCTTACAGGATCTGAATCGGTTAGAGTTCCACTGATGGAAATAACAAATAGGAGTGATACTGCTATATTGGATGCTGCATTACTGCCCACTTCTAGAGAAATGGAAACTGCTGGAGTTCCACTAAGAACAAACCGGAATGAAAATGCTTTATTGGATACTGCATTACCTTCCTCTTCTAAAGGTATTTATAATTTAATTTCGAAAAGTCCTTCCTTATTCCTTGTCTGCATTATAAAGGGAACCTCTGTGCAAAATTTCAGCTATCTAGGTCCAAGGGTTTGGGCTGGGCGTTGATGAGTCAGTCAGTCAAGACTTCTCTTTTTATTTATATAGATTAACTAGCTGATGCCCGCGGCTTCACCCGCGTGGATGTCGTTCAAATTATATACTAAAACCTTCCTCTTGAATCACTCTATCTATTAAAAAAAACCGCATCAAAATCCGTTGCGTAGTTTTAAAGATTTAAGCATACAGACAAACAAACAGACAAAAATAGCGACTTTGTTTTATACTATGTAAGGATATGTCTAATTAGTATTATTTAGAATGTTTCTACACTGACAGCCCTAAATATATCTCCTTTTGTTCAGTCCATCCAAAGGTTGTCTGGAATAGATTGCCTTGTGCGATAAGACCGCCCATTGTACACTTGTGTTTTTATATTTATGTTTGTCCTGTTGTTATTATGAGGTGTACAATAAAGTATACATATAATTAATAAAACAAATATGAATCAATTCAAGTCAAATCGGGCAATGTAATGAATAAAGATTAAAAAAAATTATTTGTCACAGTTTTTTACATAACTTTAATGTGTTGTATTATATATATTACAGGTGAACCTTCAGCTCAAATAGAGGAACCAACCATTAAAAAACCAAAATTGCCCAAGAAAACGCAAAAGATTGACCAAAAAGAATTAATTAAGGCTCTTTAGAAGCTGCAAATAAAAAAAGACAAGTATGCAACCAGACTGAAGAAGGCATTAAACTTGTCGGAAAACAAAACTTTTCAAAACACCATAAAAAAATTTACTGCCTTAGCTGCTATGTTCACTATAATGCAGTTTCGTGAAACTGGGAAAAATAAAATGGGACGCAGATTTACTGAGCCTGAAAAAATAATGGCATTGAGCCTATATAAAAGGAGCCCTAGGACTTACAGGTGGCTACAAAAAATTTTTGTCTTGCCATCGGCTATGACCCTAAGCAGGTTAAAACGCGAGCAAATTTAAAACCAGGGATAAACGAAAAACTCTTTGACCAACTAAAAAAAAGAGTAGATAAGATGAAAGCAGACGACAAACTTTGCATGTTATTATTTGACGAAATGTCCATTGCACCACATTTTAATTACAATCAAAGAAGAGACGAAATTTCAGGCTTCGTAAATAACGGGGAGTCAAGACTTAACAAGCTAGCTGACCATGCTCTGGTGTTCATGATAAGAGGAGTTCAAAGAAATTATAAACAACCTGTTTCCTACACATTTTGTTCAGGTAGCACAAACTCAGCTGAACTAGCAAAACAAATAAAAGTAGTAATACGAAAACTGCATAGTGTAGGACTACATGTCCTAGCTACTGTATGTGACCAAGGTGCGTCTAACGTCAGTGCAATAAACTCTCTCATTCAGGAGACAAGAGCTAATTATTTAAGGAAAAACAAAGAATTGCGAGGAGATATCTTTGAGGTAGACGATAAAGAGGTGATTCCTTTATACGACCCACCTCATTTAATTAAGGGAATAAGAAACAATTTGATGAGCAAACATTTAGTATGTTCCATAAATGGCTCTCCAAAAGTGGCAAAATGGGAACATGTAGTCAAATTATATGAAGAAGACCCAGCATATAAAGGGATACGACTTGTTAACAAACTAACTGATCGACACATTAATCCAGATAAATTTCAAAAAATGAAAGTCAAATATGCAACACAAGTTTTGAGCCAAAAAGTTCAAGTTACTATGGGATTTTTAGCAGGTAATTAATTTTCGAAACATTCTCTACACTAACCGCCTTATTAATAAAAATAGTTAAACCTGGTTTAACTTACGCTTGGTTTATCTCGCATGCCGTCACTTTCTTTTGAATATTATTGAAGTGAGACGGCATACGAGTTAAACCAAGCGTAAGTTAAACCAGGTTTAACTATTTTTATTAATAAGGCGGTAAGAGCTCAGTTAAGCTCTACTGCTAAATTTAAATCATTTTTTTTTTTTTTCAGAAAGGAACATTCTGCCATCTGAGTGTACACAGACTGCTGATGTCATCCTTTTTTTTTGATGAACTGTTCGACTCATTAATTGGGAGTTATGATAACTCCAAGAAAAGGTCTGGAAAAACATTGCTTACACAAGTAACACCAAGATCTGACCATGGCACCGTTTGGTCGAAAGCTAAAATAGTCTTAAGCTCAATGAAATTTATAAATAATGATGGGAAAACACAGGACAAGCAGGTCACAGTTCCAACAATAAATAATTGGTTACGTACTATAAATAATGTGGAATACCTCATAGAAATACTTTTCAAAAAATATAATGTTAAATCTGTGTGGATGAGGCATTTTAATCAGGATCCTCTTGAAAATTTCTTTGGGTCGATTCGAAGCCATGGGTGCAGAAACACTAACCCTACTGTTGCTGGCTTCGAATCGTCCTTCGCGGCATTATTAATTAATAACCTAAGTGGCCAGCACTCACCTGGTTCCAACTGTGAGGAAGATAGTTGCCAAACAATGTTTAAGTCGATGGAATCATTATTTAAAAATGCTGAGAAGCAGTGTATGCCCACGATTACAATCGATTTGGAGGATGAAGTAGAATATGTAGACTTTGAGGTGAAAAAAAATAACCCCAGAATATTAGCCACATTACAGTACGTAACTGGTTATTTATTAAGAAAAGCAAGAATAAACTTTTTTAAAATTGTAAAAAATGTAAAGATTGCTTTTACGATCAAAATAATATAAGTGATTTTTTAAAAAGAAGAGAATACAAAAAGGGAAAGTCATATCTAACATATCCTAGTAATGATTTAGTAATGCTTTTTTCAAAAATACAAGACTTAATAACATATTATTTAAAAAAAAAATCTTTATCTGTAAACATAAAAACATTTTTGAAAACTTTGATATGACGTAGATCTTGATTTTAAATTATTTGATTGCGAAAAACATAAGTCTCAAACAATTGAGTTCATGTTGGAGCTGTCCTGCAAATTTTTCATTTGTAACTGGTGCCGCGATATTAATAAAATAATTAATGGCACCAGGGTAGATGTAGACACAAATGACATAATGAAAATGTATGCTTTTAATAATTAAAAGCATTTATTATAATAAAAGAAAACATTATAAAAAGGCAGTCAACCGCTAAACTGTTGTTTGATTTACCTCCCTGAATTTCATTCTCTCTATCAAAGAGAGAATTTACCTTTACCTTTTTTATTCCTCAAAGTAATTTCCAAAAGTCAAAATCATTTTAAAAAGATTTGGCTTTTGGAAATTACTTTGAGAAATAAAATGAACTTTTAGGATTATAACCACCCAAGCAATTTACTACACGGGTGTCGTATACCGATAGATGGCGCTAGTATCATAATTCTAAGTGATGACTCTATACCCGTATATATAATGTACTCTGTGGCCAGTAGTCACCAAGCTGGTGGTCATTGAGATCATGAGATGTACCTCACCCAAACGGGCGGTAAAAAATAATACGGTTCCGTCCCCACTCTCCGAAGGTTCTGTCAGTGGGCTGTAGCTCATGATCCGTAAAAGGTATTACGGCCCGTTCAAGACTTTGGTCTTAGCAGTTAGCGGCGCGGCGAGCGGGGCGGCATCGGCTAGCGGTGCGTTTTTCACGCCACTTATAGTCCCCGACACGTAACTTGGCAAGAGTCGTTAGTTGCGCAGAAGTCATTTTTAGGTCTCTTTGGCGGTCAAGCGGGGCGCGGGGTATGAGGTAGCGTCATCCGCGCGTGTGATTGGTGCATTCAAATGCATACGTTCCGTTTGCTCCCGATTACACTTGCGGTGCACGAAAGTTGTGTCGTTTTCGTTATTTCTTTTTGTTAAGAATTTGAGTTGTCGTTGTGTTTTAAATTTAGTTTTTGTTACGAGTGGTGTTGTTTTAAATATAGTTTTTGTTATTGTTTTAAATTTAGTTTTTGCTGTTTTAAATTTAGTTTTTGTTGTTATAGATTTTGTTTTACTTTTAGATGCACTTTTATTTATAACACCTAATAAATGTCACAAAGTCTTCACCTTTCTTTAACTTCATTTTTAAAAATAAATTATGTCAATAACCGTAGAATAATGACAAGCAATAAAAGTGACCACTTTTTGTGGCACAAAGTGTACGATGCGCGAACTTTGAATTCGAATTTCAAAACCTTGCAAAGTTACGTGTCGGGAGCTTTATTCTCAGTAGCGGTTAGTTGCAGTGGCCTGAGTACTACGTCACTCCCATACCGCTGTCCGCACCGCTCTGTTTCGTGGCGTCGCACTCATTGACTCATTCACTAGTACTTTTCTTCGTGCCGCTCACCAGTTCACCACAACGCGCGCCGCCGCTGTAGCGATTCGCTCGACAAAACTGCGCGCGTTTTCGCTATGAGCGGCGTCTCGTGGCGTGCTTCAAACATTTTCATACATTTGATCAAGTAGTTGAAATTTTCACAGAATAAAAATAAATTATAGGTTTATTAATACCTCACTAGATTTCGACTCGCACTTGACCGGATTTTTGGATTTCCGGTTTTCCGTCATGGTTTTTTTAATTTTTAGATTTGTTTTTTTTTTCATTTGAAAAGTGAACCACGATAGGAAACGGACTATTTTATTATCAAGGGTGATGGCTACCAAATTAATAAAATTAGCTGTTCCTTTCTTAGTTCAATAAAATCGACTAAAATACACTCGACTAATATAGTTGATGTACTCCCTATAGCCAAACGTAAAGTAGTAACGTCTCGTCTGTTTGAAAAGTGAACAGTGAAGGAAGGGATTGGGATTGAACAACAGAGAATAATTTATTTAATTAGAGGTGATTACAGTAAATAATCTTTATTTAGTGCGAATGAAACAGCGTTTGCGTTTATCTCTAACGAACTATACTTACAACCGACGAACCAGATGTGTCTAAACCGCTTTAATATCTAACACAAAAGGCAGCACGTAGATGTTTTTGATACACGACTGGAAGGCTTTTGCAAGCATTAAACACAATCATCCTACTTTGTTCCAGCTCTAATTACGCAGTTTGTCTGTCTACTTAGGAGGAACTGAATCATTGAATTGTAAAATGGCTGAGTTAATGCCTGCGGAAGTTGGTGTTATGATGTGAGTACCCAAACTTTTAATTTAAATTCTTACATTTACATAATCAGAAGATCCTTTTAAGAGGAGAGAGGGGCTGTGAATTCTCCATACAGATGTATTGAGGAAGAAAAAAAAAGCAATCTATAGCAATCATTCTCTTTTCCGCAATGTTACTGTAGACACCTCAGACCAACAAAAAAAGGTCTGAGGTAGACACGTCCCTGTCATTCCCTTTTTTTATTAAAAAAATAAATAAAACAAATATGACCCTCCCTGTAGATTAATGCCCCATTTTTGGCTTTCCATATTTTATCACGACCCTGATTAGAGGACTATCAGACAAGTTTACCCATTAAAAACAGCTCAGTTCTTCTACATAAGTAGTGAGATCAATGATGCAAAGTCAGTTTATTTATTCAAATAAATAGATAGACTTGGCCATTGCATCGCATTCCCCAAATGTTAAACAGGCTATTCTATGGCTAATTGCCATCGCATTGGCCAATGTGATGCAGTTTTGTCCACAACAATGTTATAGGAGGTCCAAAACAGCCTGAACTGTTTTGAGAAAAGGATAGTACGACCGTGCCGCTTTATTGCTCAACTTGGTGGGAGCACAGCTGTGCCCCCAGAAAAAGTTTTTAACATAAAAGAAATTGTTATGTACCTAGACATTTCTAAAAATTTAATGTCAAAAAAATTTAATGGTTCAGTTTTTGAGGAGAAAGATGCAGCTGACTCATACCTAGTTTTTTGCCAAGTTCCCTCGTAAAGGTTTATTTTAGAGAATCCTCTAAATAAAAATATACAAATGAAAGCTGATCATAGTAAGCTGACCTAGTATCATATTAATCAAAATGTCCTATTTCTACAAGTGAAACCAACAACAATTACAACAATTCTATGGCAAAACATATTTTTGTAGGTTTAGTTGATTTATAGATAAATGAATATCCTGCTAAATATTTTGTTGTGCCACTTTTCTACCTAAAAACAATCTTTTAACTCCTTGTATGTCGATTATTTAGACATAATTAAAAAGCCATTATGTCTCGCGTGGATCTTCGTTCCTGCAGACAAAGGGTTAAAGGCTTACAATCAAAGCAACATATGGAAGAATACACTAACACCTGTGCCAACTCACCTGCTTCATGTATGTAGATAGTACAGTCTACTGGAAACTGCCTTTACAATCTTGGCAGAGTCGATATAGCTATTTTTACGGGTGATATTACACACACAACTGTGGGTAAAAACACAAGGTGCACCATATCTCTCACTTTCATAGTCTGATAGACCAGGAAACTGTCATAACTGGAGAGAGATCAAGCACTGAATTACAACATCCTGGCTTAGCTGGTTAAAATCCTTGATTATTTTTATTTTTTTTATTTGTAAAAGGGTGAAATTGCTAGTTTGATGCAGAGCAGAGAACAATTTAAAAAAATCTAAGTAACTAAAAGTTGATTTTCTTTCTGATTCTTGAAGTTCTGCTCAAAGGCTTTCCCCTACTAATGTGGTACTCCTATGTGATAATTTAACTGATTATCTTACTAGACGAGCATCCTGCATCACACAATTAAAACTTGAATCAATATCTATATCGTCATTCTAATCCAATCAACAACAAAAAGCATTGCTGTCAAGCTGTTTAGCTGCTTATCACCACGGATAGGACTTAGTCATTTACAACTACTACCTAAAAATTAAACAAATTGTTGGGGCGAGATATTTTGTTGTCAACTACCTTACATGCACCAGGTGGAAAGCATCATCACAGATTCTCCATACAATAGGCCTACTACATCCTTCTTTTTTCGGTTAGCGAGTGGCATCATTCCAACCACTCTAAATATGTTGACATAATTTATCACTGAATTATACCAGTCACATCATCATCTTCCTGCTCTTATCCATTCTATTTGGGGTCGGCACAACACGTTTTTTTCTTCCATTCTTCCCTGTTAGACGTCACAGTGGCATTTACTCAATACCTGGCACAACATAATGTTGACCTTAAAATTGACCCCCTTACGATGTTATTTCCACTAGAGAGTAGAGATTATAGCTCCAATAAAAGTGTGCCGTGAAACGTAATGCCGATCTAGAAGGGTAAACAAACAGTAACAAAACAGCCGTCACCCCCTTGAGCACCTATTGGGCACGCACGCGAAAAGTTATGTTTCCAACAACTCTCGCCTCAGAAGCATAGGGTCGGACTCGGATGTACAAATAGTGATAGTTTTGTGACTTCCGGACTGTGCTTAGTAACTCAACAGTCGTCAATTTTTTTTTGCATCCCACAGCCCTCAGTTTTTGTTTTTTTCGCGCTTGTCTTTGATTTGACCTTGGTCAATGATGTCCTATCTTCTACTAAACAGACTAATATTTCATCATTTAGGTACGGTACATAATCAGCCGATAATGTTCCCACTGCTTGGACCCTGGCCTTCTCTTTTTAAGAGAGGGAATAGGCTTAAAATCCCCCACGCAGGCCCAGTGCGGTTGGTAAATGTCACATGTCTTCAAATTTTTGTTTCTTGGACATGCCTGTTTCCTCACGATGTTTGAGCAGTGGTGATGAACTGCGGGTTGTTCGAAAGAGATACTGCTGCTATACATCGACACAAAGGGCTAAGCAGGAACATGAGTGGTTTTTAGTCAGTAGAAGTCTGACACCCTACCGCTCGGTCTGCCCAGAGAGGGAGGAGTCATTTGATGATTTCCCACCCTCCAAAAAAAAAAAGCAGTGGTGATGAAATAAGTTACACAAAGTAATGCGCCTGCCTGGGTTCGAACCCACCTACTGCTCGTAAGTCAGGGCCGCCACCATTGGGTCACCGCTGCTCTCATCATTATTTTAATTATGTGTGAATGATTAATTAAAGCAACGGATACTTACCAAAATTTTCCCTTGCACTTGCGATGTAATTTTATCGATTGGCCGACCATAATAATATTTTGTATTAATACTTACACGGAAATTCTGACATCCAGTCTTACCAAAGGGTATTGACATTGACTGGGTTGTGGAGGTCAGATAGGCAGTCGCTCCATGTAAAATACTGGTATTCAGCTGCATCCGGTTAGACTGGAAGCCGACCCCAATATAGTTGGGAAAAGGAAAGGAAAAGGAAATATTATGAGCACAAAAAAAACACGAAATATGACAGGAGAAAAATAAAATAATATGGTAAGTCAGGTGTAAAATTTTCACAAAAATATAAAACTCGTTTAGCTCCGAAAATACATAAATTAATCGCGGAACCACGAGTCGACCGTGTTACGGGAAGAGAAGTCCTTGGAGAGGTTTCTAAAATTTACGTCACGTACGTTTTTCGTAATTTACGTCTTATGTAAAAAAGTCGCTATCTAAATGAAAAAAAAAACCTACAGGAAGTCGTATCATCATTACTTACTTGAAGGAGTTATAAGTTTATAACTTATAAAAGTAATGTACTAATGATATTCTCATATTTTATTAAACATTGTCACCTTTCCTTTTTGTTAAAAACGCATTGATGCAGGAAGTATAGCATAAATTCAAAATTTGGAACAGAGCATACTTAATGGCGCCACCACTTCTATTTCTGTCTACAGTATCCGCCTTCGGGCTTCGGTCCATTTATCTCTGTCTAACAACACAGCATCTATCTCTTTCTTTTTCCTATTCCCCCTTCAATATGTATCAAAATGCTGGCTATCTGCGTAACACGCTCACTGAGTCCCGATGATATGCGATCGTTCCCGAATCCCACTCGAACTCCCGTATCCCATTCGTCCTAAATTCAGTAACCTATCGTGTACCACGTCAAATATAATACAAAGCGATTTACTAATTACGCCATTGTTTATTTACAATATTGTTAAGTTATTTAGTTACACTTGCTAGTTTTTTGATGTGCAATCGTGTTTCATACGCTTAATAACAATCGTTATCAGTCGTAATTAATGGTACCAATTCGACAGAAATAATTTCCAGTTGTCGTCGATTTGCGTTCATTATACATCGTGTTTTGTTGTTTACTCTGTTCGGTGCCTACCATGTGCCTACATATAGTTATTGTTTGATATGTGAAATGTGTATCTAAAGGAGTGTAGTTGTTATATAACAAGTTCTTCTTCAAATAAAATGGCAACATTGCCCAGGATGCATACCTCCAAACAGGGAGCTGGTATATCGTCTCCCTTTAGGTAAGCATATAGTTAGATTAAGAGTACATATAGGTACTACCATTACTGATATACCTACAACTACAGTTTTCCCCTTACTCGTACGAAGAGCCATGTAACTGCGCAGCGATGATATCGGCACCGCTGCTGTTACAATAAATAATAAATAAACAAAAAAAAAATGAGAGTTGGTGGACCCACGTGACGAATGTATCGTACAAAAACAGCACCAGTTATTGTTGTCATACGGCTCAAAGCTGCAAAAAATTAGAAAAAAAACAGCCAAGTGTGTGTTGCACAACGACGAGTGGTTCGGGCACGGTTCGGGCTTCGGGGTTTGTATGCGTCAGGGTAACTGGACCAAAAGAGATTTTGGGAGTTTGACCAAAATTTTGTTTGTCCTCATTATCTGACCCCTTTATCAAATAAACTTTTCTTATTTTTCTTTGCGAGAAGGTTCAGATAATGCAGGGCACTGACTGTACCAGGCATCAAACAAAGGTAGGCCAAAATACTATACCACATGTACAGCCTTGCACAACATGCAGCCCATTTAGTACTAAAGTCCTAAATTAGTTCTTAAGTCCTAAATTAGTTCTTAAGTCCTAAATTAGTTCTTCGTTAACAAATAATAAAAACTTGGTTAAATTACGGAAAACCGGCTGGTCCGCCTCTTTAACTTTATGGTGAGTGTGTAGAAGGGGGGGCTGAAAGTACAAAAAATATCTGAAAACGTAATTTTTTGCTATATTTAGCCAGAACTCTTGCAGATTATTATTGAAATGAGGTGGAGTGCAGTAAATAAACAGTATAGCAGTCAGTACAAACAACGATTTTGATATCCTACTATTTAGTTTATTTACTTCTGCCCCACCTTTTGGAAAATGCTGGGTACTTTAGAACGGAACTTAACATGTTCAGAATAAATGAATAGGAATCTATAAATATAATAAAAAAACAGCTTTTACATATTATAAAAGTTCAATACCTATTCGATCAAAGAGAAAGAATCAGCAGATTTTTTTGTGATGTCCCTGAATATGTTCATATTCATGGGTATTAAACATCGAGGTACCAATGAATGTTAACGAAAAGATGAACTAGTTATAACGCCTACAACTAAGTGAAACCGGCTTGGTCCAACCATTTTGAAGTTAGAATGGCTGGTCACTTGCCTGGTAATAGTTTTCTCTCTTGCAAGGTACCCGTTATTTGATGTCTGTTAGGGTCAGCAACAAAAGTAGCTTAACATTTGGAAAATGTAATTACATATTTAATGTACAGAAATCCAGCTATTACTTTTAATGTTTCAGAAGATTATTCTTTAAAATATTCCTTATTCTTCAATAACTTGTTGGTAACGAAACGTAATATTTAACACTTTTTAATTAAAAAACCTGCTTTGATACTTTGAGTAGTGTTAAGCTACGAGTACTTCTGCTTCTCGCTGACTGTACCAAATAGTATAAAATAAATACTAAAACTTGGTATTGCGCAAACTTCTAAAATCTATCTGAGTCCAGTCATCCTGACGCAGGCAAGGGTTCCTTATTCGAAATGAGTTTTTTTTACACATGTAGAATAATAAAACTAAGTAACTAAGAACTGACTGAAATACTACTCACTTAAAAACATCATCTTTTTACCCGGCTGCGGCGAAGCCCAAAAGGAGAGTTATGTGTTTAACCTGTATGTATGTCTGTTTGTTTGTTCCTTCATCATAACTCCTAAATGGATGAACGTATTTGGATAAAATTATACCTACGTCGTTAGATTTGCTTTTTGCTACCTTTCCTACAAATTGAAATTCCACCGCATACTTTAAAATACAGATTACCAAGGCAAGATGATGCCTTTCTGATACCCTACGACGATGTCAAAGTATTGAATGGGGTTTTTAATATGTATGTGATGTATTTTCTCCGTTTATACACTACAAAATTTTTATTTATTTGCAGTACCAGCCCGCGAAAACTACAAGAAATGGCGTTACCCTGTTCTGAGGGACATGGTATGTATGGCATGATACACTCAAAAGTAACTGCCGTACTTGGAGAGCTTTAATTATGATTACTTAGGCCATCACATCAATAAAGCTCTTTGAGTGCGGCAGTAAGACTAAACTTGGGATTGAGATTGAGATTATTACAGTTATTTTTGCGCTTGTAACCGAAAGCATCCCATAACCCATTTAGGCCATTTCTGAACATCATCTTTTTACCCGATTGCGGAGAATAAGTCCAAAAGGAGGGTTATTAATTATGGGATTAAACGATACCCTACGCAAGTGTATTGCTTTCCATGATCCATCTATTTGGGGAGTCTAACCCTATTTTAGTTTTTTCACTGCGTCGTTTTACAACGGTACATAATACAACCTCCAATTTTTATGGACATTACCAGTAGTTTGCGAACAAAATGGCTGTATACATACAACATTTTTTTTCAGTAGATGTGGAACCTGAATATATTTTGTTCAGAATAAGTAACTGAATCTATTCATTTTTACACCATGTTATATTTAGTCCCAAAAATATTGTAAAAGTTTACAAGTTATACACCGCGTGACACTAAATACCAATCGAAATCATACGCAAGAAAATGTTATCAATCGCCGTTGTTCGTACTGCCAAATTATATCAATGAGCGCACGACGCGACGTCGCTGAAGGCGATGGCGGCACGGGAGCGAACAAGCTTTTAACTTTGTAATTTTTCATGATACAGTTTTGAAATGTTGTACATAGATTCTATCAAGATCGGAGACTTTACGCTCGAAGTTGTGGACGATTATGTCTACCTGGGACAAACGGTCCAGTTGGGTAGATCTAACTTCGAGAAAGAGGTCAATCGTCGAATCCGACTCGGCTGGGCAGCGTTCGGGAAGTTGCGCGGTATCTTCTCGTCCAACTTACCCCAGTGTCTCAAGACGAAAGTCTATGACCAGTGTGTGTTGCCAGTGATTACATACGGGACCGAAACGTGGACGCTCACAATGGGCCTCATCAGAAAGCTCAAAGTCACCCAAAGGGCAATGGAGAGGGCTATGCTCGGAGTTTCCTTGCGTGATCGAATCAGAAATGAGGACATCCGCATGAGAACCAAGGTTACCGACGTAGCCCGAAGAATCGCCAGACTTAAGTGGCAATGGGCAGGGCACATTGCTCGCAGAACGGATGGCCGATGGGGCCGAAAAGTTCTGGAATGGCGACCGCGAACCGGAAGACGTTGCGTTGGAAGGCCTCCCACTAGGTGGACCGATGACCTGGTCAAGGTTGCAGGAACCCGCTGGATGAGAGACGCACGGGACCGGTCAATGTGGCGACGCCTGGGGGAGGCCTATGTCCAGCAGTGGACGTCTTTTGGCTGAAATGATGAATGATGACATAGATTCTTTACATAAAAATAGTAGATATATGTTTCGGGTTTCCCATATACTAAAACTAATATTGTATAATACTGACAGACAGACAAACATATTTGATAAAATTATAAGAGTTAAGACTTTGTGCTACTGAATGCCAAAAGGTGCGCTACGACTCGCCCGTGCTCCCGTAGTGTTTGATATTTCACACAAAATGTACAAAAGTTATGCAGCCTTACGCACTTCGATCAATTACGCAGGAAGCTTTTCACAACCTGGCAAAGGCCGTGGCTCGTCTGCATTTAAACACTTAACTAGCATGCCAAAATGAATATAAATCTGTTGATAGATGTAACTGCCGCCAGTGGTGTGAGCATGAAACAGTATGAAGAACAACTCAATGGTTTAAGAAAAGAGAACTTTCATTTGAAACTGAGGATATATTTCCTTGAAGAGAAATTGGGTACTGGATCACCACCAGCTGTTCAAGTACGTATTTAATATATATATATTTAGATCTACATCCATTTCGTTAGTTTACAAATAATTTAAAAACTAGTGTTAGTGGGTCTGTCCCACCTGTCGCTATTATAGTGTTAAGGGCTCCCACACATAAACACGATACGACGTCGCGTCGTAAAACGATGCGGCGTCGTCGTTTCACAATACGACGTCGCGTCGTGGAAATCTACGATGAGCATCGTAAAAAAACACGACATCGTAACCGATGCAGTGAGGTGGTGTTTTAGTTCATTCCGAAAAATGGACCGCTCTAGACGCATTCTGAAAAGGATATTTAAATGTTTTTGAAATTAGAACCCAAATAAATGTTAATTTGTTCATTATAGTAACAAGACAACTGCGCGGGATTGCATCGTGAGTTTTTAACGTCACGATGCGACGTCGTACCGTCCATCGACACGTTACGACGTCGTGTCGTAGATTTCCACGACGCGACGTCGTATCGTGTTTATGTGTGGGAGCCCTAAGGATGCTGTTAGTGTTGCGGCTGACGCCTAAAGACTAGCAACAAATCATTATAGTATATTTCATTATTAGAGCGGAAAGCCTGTCATTGCAAAGAGTTCCGACAAAACTACCCGAGCCGAGGCGCAGCCGAAGGTGAGGGTTGACAGTCGGAACAAGTTGCAATGACGGTTCCGCACGTGTACTGAACAACTATTTTTAATACAGTTGCGAAAAAATTAAGCAATTTAATAAAGAACATTTTTGGAAAATGGCGCCAACCGTAACAGAATATAAGCAGAGATTTTTTTTTGTTTTATTCACCCATTCTGGTAGTTCAGTAGATTTTTTTTATTGATATGAAATGAAAATGAATTTTAATGAGATGAAATGGAATGAAACCTAACCAAACTCATTGAATCAAATAATTCAATCTGATATTGAAACAAATTAGTAGCTTCTTTAGAAATATTTGCATGAATCATAAAAACTTCTATGATTTTTTTTTAGTAAAAACTTCGTGGTTGTTTTTTTTTTAGTGGACATTATTTTGACAGTTGGGAAAGAGAACGCACGAGTTCGGAAATGGTAAAGAAAAAGCACGACTAAGTAATAGCCCACATCCCGAACGCTATACGTCCCTGCAATACGCCACTTTTTGAGTAACTGTATTAAAAAAACATTTTTAGAAAAAAAAATGTAATTTAGCCCTAGTGATATTAGATCTGATAGTTAGGTATTTCCATTTAAAGAAATAACAATAAAGGCTAGTATCGGTATTATTATCGGTATTGATTGAAGTAATTTTATAAGAACATATTTTGTTTACTTTATTAATTCTGAAGAATTCTTTATTTTTATGTAGGTAGATTACCTAGGCTACCTACTTTAAATAAGATGCATAAGTATAAAAAATTTGGGAGGAGCTCGTGGCTTAATAAGAACTGCCACTCAGGTCGATCTTTAGGTAAAGCTGTGCCTGCCTAGGTCGGTCTGTGGATGGGTGACCGCCCGACATACCGAGTTTCCTCCGTGCCTCGGAAAGCACGTTAAGGCGGGGTTGCAGTAATTTTAAGATTTTTGAACCTATAAAAATCGAACTAAATACGAGTTTTTTAATAAATAAAAATCATTACATAAAAATTGAACATACTCTCTAGTAAATCGTAAAGATAGAAACGCGATTTAGAATGATCGGCTCGATACTTTTTTTTATCAAACATGACTCTAAATCACAATTTCAAACGTGTACTGCTAAGACATTTCATCATGAATTTATATGAAAGTTATATCAGTAGATAGAACTTTTTATTCTGAAGTAAATGGTGAAAACAGATTGTATAATTTCTTTATAGTTTTTCTCCAAGAAGCAAAAAACAGTCAAAATTTAGGGATTATATCGCTCGCGCGGCAGGGCGGGGGGCGAGGTCGTGCGTACATAAAAACAAAGTACTGCAACCTCGCCTTAAGCTGTTGGTCCCGGCTGCCATATATATAAACTCTTTTGCAAAAAAAACGGGCACTTCATATTTTTTTCTCTACTTCAATGAAGAAGGACAAGTAAGAGGTTTTATTAATTTGACGATGTATTGGCATGTTATTTGAAGAATCCTGGCATGATTCTGTACGTTCCAAATTTAAATTTTGAAATTAACAAAAGGAAAATAATGATTATTGTAGATTATTGTAAAATTGCTTTACTAATGGCGCGAATTGCTGAAACGATTTTATTACTGATTACTAAAATTTTAAAACTTTTTGGATATTTTCTGCAAATTAAACAATTTTATCTTTCTTTTTACATTAAATACCACTTTTTGACGAGTGATAAAGCGATAAGGGCCGGTAAAATTATAGCCCTACTTGAAGAAGGTTGTTCGCAAACTTACGTGTCTCAGCGGCTAAATGTGAGTCGTTCAACTGTCCAGAGGATTTGGCAACGGTATCAAGAGACCGGTTCGGTCAAAAGAAGACCCGGTTCGGGAAGAAAACGACGCACAGAACCAAGAGATGACCGCTTTTTGGTGAGTCAGGCCTTGCGGAATCGTAAGGCGTCAAGTGTGGACCTGAAGAAGAGCCTTGAAGAAGTAAGAGGAGTAGAAGTTAGCTTGTGGACCGTCAGGAGGAGGCTTTTGGCTGCCAATATCAGGAGTTACCGCCCGGCTCGGGGACCTAAATTACTCCGTGAGCACCGTGTTGCTCGACTTCAGTTTGCTCGAAACTGTGCTTCATGGACTCTGGAGGACTGGAATAAAGTATTGTTTTCTGATGAAGCTAGAATCTCTTTGTGTGGAGAGGACCGACGCCGGCGAGTGCTACGAAGACCACGGGAACGCTATGCGGAAGTGTGTTTCGAAGAAATCACTCCATATGGCGGAGGCTCCGTTATGTTTTGGGCAGCAATTAAGTCGACGGGGCGTACGGAGTTAGTTCTCATAGAAAATGGAACATTAAATGCACACCGGTACATAATGGAAGTCCTAATTCCATATGCACAACCCGCATTGACTGCACTTGGGGAAGATTCCATTTTTATGGACGACAATGCTCGCCCGCACCGTTCTGGCGACGTGGAAGCGTACATGCAAGAAGTTGGGATCCGTCGTTTAGATTGGCCAGCTCGAAGTCCTGACCTCAATCCAATTGAGCATGTCTGGGATGTTCTAAAGAGACGGGTAAGATCAGTGCAACATGCTCCACAAAACATCAGGGAGCTAAAAAGAGTCATTGCAGAAGAGTGGGAACGTATTCCTCAAAACGTCATTAAAAACATCGTGGAAAGCATGCCCAGAAGGATTCAAGCTGTGATTTTGGCAAGAGGAGGTCACACTCGTTATTAGGTTATTACATTTGTAACTTTATTTAATTAAACAAAGTAAAAAAATCTTCTTGTCTTTATTGCCGACCAATTCTTATTGTTTGGCCGTGTACATCGGTTTTAAAGAATTCATAGATTTTTTTTTAAAATTGCCACAGTTCACTTCACGCGTATTAATTTACACGATTATAAGTTTAGGTACAGACTACGTCAAACAATTAAATTTCATTGAATTAACTCAAATCGACCTTAGAACGTAAATTTCCTAAGGTGCCCGTTTTTTTTGCAAAGGAGTGTAGATCTTTGGCAGTCGTTACAGGTAGTCAGTGACCTGAAATTCTGACATCCAGTCTTACCAAAGGGTATTGTATTACCTAGTATTTACTGGGTTGTGAAGGTCAGATAGGCAGTCGCTCCATGTAAAATACTGGTATTCAGCTGCATCCGGTTAGACGGGAAGCCGACCCCAATATAGTTGGGAAAAGGCTAGGCAGATGATGAGATGATGCATATAAAAAATAACTATTTAATTGTTTTTCAAGGGTCTTTTGGAACACAATGTAAGACTTCAAGTGGAAGTTGAGGAATTAAGAAGGCAGCTAAGTGATAAACAAGAATTACTTGCAGCAGCTGCAGAAGCCATTGATGTCTTAGAACAACAGGTATGGTAACTTTGTATTTTTTTTGTTTTTTTAGCCTGTACTGTCCCACTGCTGGGCAAAGGCCATTTGTATGCCACAAATGAACCATAAACTTGACAGAATTGTAATTTTTTTTCAGGGTTCCATATCAACTGATAGTGTAGAAATATCCATGAACAACAGCAATATTATAAAACAAGAAATTGCATCACAGGACCAGGTAAAGTGTCAAATCAATAGTTTCATTTTAACTCCCAAACAGCCAGCAAACTTCAGCGGTCCAATAAAATTTACTCTAATTTACATAAATATTTTATCTTTGGAACATCTACAAGCATTGACTGAAATTCATCACACCTCAGATCAAATAGCAGACAAATAGAACATACGCAAAAAACAATGAGAAGTCACCTAATATTTATGTGTGCGTGACAGCACTGTAGGGACATGTGCATCTGCGCGTGTGTAAAGTTGCTAGGTATTGATGAAAACTCCCACAATTTTTTCAATGATTGTGCTAATGTTTAAAATTGGAATTAATGTACTTTTGCATAAAGGTGCTTAAGTAGTATTAATTGAACAGAAAAATAATTATTAAATAAATAAAGGTGAAATATAAGTTAAATGCATAATAAGGTTTAAGTTAGCTTGTTCCCGCCGTGCTAAATAAAATTATTATTGAATAGAATTGAATGTTGTGTATGTAATGTAACTGTATGAATGTATTATTATTTCTATTATGAGTCAGTGATACTTGAATTAAATGATTTTAGTTTTATTTTGTAATTACTAACACTTAATTGATTTTATTAATTAATATCAGACAAGAACAATATTTTATAACGTTTTCTGGAAATGTATCCTATAACATAATTATTTATGTGTAGGTTTTACTCACAATGCAAATTCCCCTAATTCAAGGAGACTTATTTCGATGTAAACTGGCAACACAGACCAATAACTGCCAATATTTTTGAGTCGAAAATAATAAAGGGAAAATAATTAACAAAACAATAAAATATACAATAGTAACCCGTGGAAAGTATTCCATCTTCTTTTCTTTGTTTTTGGGAATAACTTTTAGGTTTAAAGACACAAGATTTGACATAAAATAATAAGTCATTTGTGACGTTTACGCAGTACGACACGTAGCTTAGTACTGACGCGAGATTGTATTCGCATTTGAATTGTATTTGCTGTGGTATCTTCACTCTCGTGTTCTACACGCTCTATCTGCCTGTTATTTGATCTGAGCATCACACATTAAAATCATATAAACGCGTTGTGCGCTGACTCTTAAAGATTACTCACCGACTATTTAAGGACTATTAAATACTTCTTTAAATATTTATTTATTGAAATTTGCATTAAAGGAAACTGAAAAAAAAGAACCAGTGGACGATACATGTGCAGAATCTGAATCGGCTGGGTAAGCAACAATTAAGTAGTTCATTATTTTTGTATTTAATTTCTAAGTGCTGGTTTTATGATTTTAAATTGTTTTCAGGGACTATTTGGCTGTTACGGTTAATAACGACGACTTGGTAAATATTTTCTGTTTTTTCTACATATTTTAAATTAAGCATCTTAGCCTTCTGCAAGGACCACGGCAGATCTGGGGCATCTGAGAACGTTCAAACAAACCTTATCATAATATTTTCTCTACTGGTCATAAGTTCTGCAACGTAATGCGTCACGCATTACGTTGCGACCTATGTTCGATTTGAAGCATTAGATTTATCATGCAAAGTGATAACATGAAATACCTTCTTGCAGGATGAACTTGTCAAATTACGCAGAGAAAACAAAAAGGCTTTACAAATGATAAAAGGATGTATGAAAAAAATTCAACAACAAGACAAAGAAATTAAGAAAATAAAACTAGTAAGTTACAGCTATTCGTATTTTTGCGGAGTCTGGAATTGGTCCCGGTTGATATCAATTGGTTACAGACTCGTCAGATTCTTTCCAATTTGAAAATAATATTATGTATATTCTTCTCTGCAGGACAAGGAATTAGTTTACGCGCATGTAAGTGACTCACAATTAGAGAAATACGAGGAAATACTGAAGTGTAAGGATGAACATATCAAGGACCTAGAAAGCAAAGTCAGGGATTTGCAGAAACATTTTGAGAACATTCAGAATGTCGACGCGGGGTAACAATAGTTTATTTACACTAACCGCGTGTGTTTAACTATATTTATTTTTCCATTAGACTAATAACATACTTTTTATGTTTTCAGAAATCTCCAGCAGCTGCTTACTAAAAGACTACAAGGAATGGCTTATTTCCTCGATAAATTACTATCACACAAGTAAGTCTTAAGTTATACCTACATACAGTTAATTATTCTAGTCCAGCAGTTATAGAGTAAGGTCCAGTGACGTTCAACTGACACTTCTGGCAGTGGCATGGAACCATCAAACTGTCTGAAGAAATAGCTCCAAATAGTTGCCCAAGTAGCAATTAATAAGATCAGATTTTATAACATAATGTGAGCTCAATTACAATTTGTCATTCATCAAAGATGTCTGATGGTGGGTGGCCACGACACTGTCTGGCAGTGGACTAGGTGAATCATCATACGCAAAATTGCTTTAAAACTTTATTATTTTACAGATGTGTGCTTGGTGAGGACAAGAAAAAGTTGGCTGAAAGTATATTAGAGCAAAGTCTCGCCTTGCCTGTTGGTTTGGAATTGGACGAATCTATGGCTCCAGAAGACTTCACCATGGACGAGAGTAATATGGATATATCACAGTCACTGAGGATGGAAGACTTAACTATGATGTTTGGTCACCATGTTGCATGTAGCGATGATCACAGATGTTCGGTGCAAAGAAAAGCTTTATTCAAACATTTCCCTCAAGCAGATGTCATATCGGAGTCCGAATGTTGGTCAGAGCCAGATAGGAATGTGTCGCTCGCCCGCGTCGGTTTGTGTGACACTGGCGTCGGGCTACGCGAATCTAGTACTGATATTAGTAAACTTCGCTCAAGACGAGCGCGTGTATCGTATGGATCCCGATCAGAAGACAATAAACCTACCAGTGAAGCCTACATTGAGGAACTGAATCATCTCACTAAGCGAACTGAACAGTTGGAGGAAGAAAACAATGATTTAAATAATAAACTCGAGTTTTCAAAGGAACAAATCAATGATCTGGTCACAGAAAACAATGAATTAAAAGAAAATTTAATGACTGAACAAGCTAGTTTAGCTAACGCTAATCAAGCCTTAGATGATTTGAGGAATGTGGTCACAAGCATGGAATCTAGAGCTAAAGATATCGAGCAAAAGCTCTCCGACTCGATACAAACTGCTGATAGATTGCGGTCGGAAAGACAAGAGTTGGAGGCTACATTTGTGGAAACAGAACGTGCCTTGAGGCGCGCTGCAGACGAAGCTACTGTTCAAGCGTCGCAAGCTGCGTTGGAAAGAGCTCGCGCCCAACACGACAGACTACGTATTGAAAGAGAGCTCGAAGAGACACGTGAAAAGCTTTCTAATGCATTGGAAGTAAACTCGCAACTTGAGATAGAAGTAACACGCAAAATGGCTTTGGATGCCAATAATAAAATAGCCATAGTGCATGAAGGTCTTCCCTCTGAAGAAGAGCGACCTACTTCACCAGATCAAGGTATCGATAGTGATAGGCTGTCAAGCTTAGAACAAAACGAACCTGTTGCTCTGTCACCTCGTAAGTATTACAGTCATATCATATCTTTATTTTAAACAATTCCGATGTTGCTATGATTTATTAAAAAATGGGCAACAAGAACCAATAAAGTATTTTTCGATGTGCGCCTACGCAGAAATACCGACTAATATGCTGTGAAAGAATATGGCATGACGCTGCTATGGAATTATGCCTTCTCTATGTAAAATCAATCTTTTTAAAGTTTTTCAATTAGATTAAGGTGTGCTTTTGGAACTATCTTTAATAGTTAATAGTAGTAATATAATTAATAGTTCTACATATTCCGTTTTCGAAAGTAAATACACATATAAAATTATGCATATAATATGTAAATCATAATTGAAAGGAAAGGAATGCTCTTTCACTCCACATTTATTTCATAACAGTTTTTTTTATTAATTATGACTTCTATTGTTTCACATCGGCTGGGTAGTCCCGTGACAGACAATTTTTTTTTAATACAGTTGCTCAAAAAGTGGCGTATTGCAGGGACGTATAGCGTTCGGGATGTGGGCTATTACGTACTCGTGCTTTTTCTTTACCATTTCCGAACTCGTGCGTTCTCTTTCCCAACTGTCAAAATAATGTCCATTAAAAAAAAACCAACCACGAAGTTTTTACTAAAAAAAATCATAGAAGTTTTTATGATTCATGCAAATATTTATAAAGAAGCTACTAATTTGTTTCAATATCAGATTTAATTATTTGATTCAATGAGTTAAAGGTTTCATTCCATTTCATCTCATTAAAATTCATTTTCATTTCATATCAATAAAAAAAATCTACTGAAGACTTGGCTGTATGGGCATAGTTCCCTTTGCCTACCCAGAATGGGTGAAGAAAACAAAAAAAATCTCTGCTTATATTCTTTTACGGTTGGCGCCATTTTCCAAAAGTGTTCTTTGCGAGTTTAATTACGGTTTTATTATTTTATTAAATTGCTTCATTTTTTCGCAACTGTATTAAAAATAGTTGTTCAGTACACGTGCGGAACCGTCATTGCAACTTGTTCCGACTGTCAACCCTCGCCGTCGGCTGTGCCTAGGCTCGGGTAGACATTTGTCGCAACTCTTTGCAATGACAGGCTTTCCGCACTTATAATGAAATATACAATTCTGATTACTGACTGCAACTGCAATTTCTTTGCAGGTTCATTGTATGAGGAAAATGTCACACTGAAGCAAAAGCTCGCACGGACCAAGGCGACACTCGCAGAAACTCTGATGCAACTGAACGCCGCTAATTTGCGCAAGAGAAGTGTTCAACGTGCGATCTGTAGAGAGATTCACAAGACTCACGGAGTGCTGCGCAAAGCTCGGGATCAGTTTGAAAATCAAAACTAACATTTGTAAAACCACAAAATCATGACTGTTTTAAAAATTCTCATTAATTACCCACCTCCCAGGGTGCCAAAGCAAGTGATGATATGTAAGATATAACAATATTTGACAACAACAAAACACCCTAATTTATATTACTTCAAAATAAAACATTAGGTAGACTGCTAATTGTGTATCAAGCGAATGACTGAATATTTTTGTATATTTATAATGATCTTTTAGAAGGACAGTGCTACATACGATAGGTGGTTAGAAAATAATGAAATTTGAGGTATTATCACTTGTAATAATTATTAAAGTGCCTAGCCCTAAAAATCATGATGGGATAGCAAGTGAGTATTGCAGTTTTGTTTTTCAGTTGAACAATCGCTAATAGGAGATCTGTGATTGAGATTATGTCTAAAATAGATAAGCTGAAATGTGTTGTATTTGATCAGGCGTTTTTATAATAATTATGTACTTTAAATTGTCTAAGATGTTTACCGAATTTAGTTAACCATGTCTAATATTATTTTAATCTGAATAAAAAATTAACTCGAAGATTGACTTTTATTCAAAGGGATTTATTGCGGGTATAATTAAAAAATATTAAAAATGAATAATCTAATTGATCAAAAAGTGAGGCCGCAAATTCGGAGAAGCGTTTTTTAGAGCGTGCACGCTGCACGCCCCGCCTCTCCGAATTTGCGGCCTGATGGTACCGGACCGCTAATGCGTTTGTTTAAATATAAAAATCGAATTGTGAAGTATTATATTATTAGCGTGGAAATCAAATCGCACTTCACCGTATTTTATTAATATTCAATACATCAACTCAAAGAGTTACTGATACAATTCCTAAAGTACCTAGGTAATCGCTAATAAATCCAAATTATTTCAAGCTCAATGTGATTTCATTAGAACACGATAAAAAAAAAAAAATTGGCGCCTTTTTTAATGACAGCAAATTTTGAACTATTTAAATATTGGCAAGATGAGAGTAAAAATATCAAATCCTGATTTAAATGATCTGGGTTACGTTATAGCCATTGCAAATATCAGTGATAAGCATGATAGATCGACGCCCTCAGATTACCATTGGAAAATACTTAAATGCAGGTAGGTACTACAGATTCAAAAACTTATTTTTCATTGTATCTTAAACAATAACTTACGTGAAATCTAAATCTATCATTTAGATTTCACGTAAGTTATTGTACCTACGTATTTAACTAATATTTTTCAGAATGATAATCTTCTCTAATTCATCAATCTTGGCTTGCCCAGACAAGAGGGATGTAAAGCAAGTTCATATAATTTTCAATAAGGCAGGAGACAACTATGATAAATTAAACTCTCTATTTCTGAAATTTTCGCTAATGCAGGTAAGTTGCAGTGAAAGTTTTATTGTGGTTACCTACTTAAAATTTTAATAATGCGTACTTGCATTTTTGCAAGATAGGTGTTTTATGTTATCTTGATTTTATTTTAAGGATGGTGTTATAAAATCGACCACTACAGAAATATATCAAAAATGTTTTCATTATACTATGACTGCAAGAATTGCACCGGTATGGAATACACTGGGAGATAATTATCTCATAAATAATAGAGATTTTTTAACTGCAAAGGGTCCTCAAGAAGGTGTCAAATATAATATTTCAGTTAGCGGTATGGCAAACTAAAAACTTAAAAAGTAATAATAAAATATTTACAAATTAAAAAAGAATTGTTGGTAGACTGCAGTAGATCGAATTTATAAAAGATCGTTCTGTCGTAACGGTGTCCACCAAGATACCTACATTTTAGTTTTAGCACTGGTTCGGTGACTAAGTAATCTATACAAATAAATTAAATTGAAGTGCCTGTTTGCAATTTCAAAATAACAGTATTTTACTGAATGTATACGAAAGAATATACTGTAATTATCACACAAAATCTATTCAGTTTTGTCTTTCCGGCTAATCTCCGAAACGACTGAACCGATTTTGACCAGATTTTTAAGTAGGTAGGTAACTTTTAAAGGTGAGAGTATGTAGAATTGAAAGAAAAGATTAATTGATTGAATTGTTGCGCATATTTTTAATTTTGTTACACTTATAGTTTTTTGGTTGATTCACAATGTTTCTAGTTCTGCTTTTCTTACAGACCTATACACTATTATCGAAATAAATGCTGTGAAAATAAATTTAATTGTATCCGACGAAGAATTTACGCCTGGGGAATGGATAAGAGTTCTGCCAAGGTTTGGGTACATTTATTTTAAATTGTTAGATATTCTTATCATATTATCGCCAGCATTTGAGTCAAGCAGGGGGGGGGGGGGGGCTCCATACAATTCGTTTTTTACTATGTATCAATACAATCATAGATAACTATATATAATACGAATACAGCTGAAATTCTGGAACCTAAAAGACATACCTACTTCAAAATTGTTAGCACCTCAGTCACTTTGTATTGGTTAGATTTTCCATACCTCTTGTCTATAAGTAGAATCCAGAGAAGTTGGATTGTAACAGGTGTACCTACGTATCTGTAGTTTCTACTTACCCCTATGGTAAAAAGTTGTGAGTTTTTGTTCGGTACTTGTTCTTCTTGTGTTTCGTGAGGAAACCGGCGTGTCTTGAACCAAAAAAATCGAGGACATTTGACATCTACCAACCCGCACTGGGCCCACGTGGTGGCCCATACCTCCATATAGCCCATCTCTCTCCTAGAGAGGAGGCCTGTGTCCCTGCAGTGGTAACATTACCTATAGGCTGATGGTGATGATCGATGATGGTCGACGTTTCACAAGTGCCCATGTAGGCCCTAGGCCTATGTGAAATAAAATATTTTGATTTTGATGACTCGTTATTTCAGTCGTTGCCATAATTTTTTGATCTTGACCATTTCTGACAACCTACGTAGGTACGGAGTTAGTCAAAGTCAACCAACAACAAATTAAGGCGTTTTAAAAAAAAAATACTTTCATGTTTTAAATGGTTTCACTTAATTTTATGACTGCACTATTCAATGCATCCATAAACACATTGTTTTGAGTGCGTTGCTTTGAGAGCTAGCGTAAATCGATTAAAAAAAGAAGTCTGTTTCCCACTAGTAATGTATTGTTCGACCCTTTCTAGCTTGAACAAGGCTATAATCGAAGAGAGTCATAACGATTTTCCCGGAATATCAAAATTTAAATCCTATAAAGATTTGCGTCGCCACTGGAAAAATATCGTAAGTTTTAAATATTTTGTTCCCATTGGAGATGGAAGTAATTTCTTTCAAAGCTTTGGTCCCGTGTCAATTGGTCACTTCAACCAGTATCGCGTGTACCATGGATTTGTATTCAGTTTTATTTACCATACATTTTCTATTGCACGAGGTCCTGGGTTCGATTTCCAGGTCGGGCAAAGTGTTATTGGATTTTTATACCAGAAATTTCTCAGTAGTAGCCATGGGACCCCGTGTATTACACGCACCGTGTATTACAAGCATTACACGGGACTTTAACATATTATAACTGGTGAAACGTGGGTGAACTATTAGGTACACCTCTGCCTGCCCTTCGGGAATGCGTGATGTTATGTTATCTTACATTGGCTGTTTCGGTCGCGGGTCGCCAGTCGCCACTATCTTAGAGTGTCGTCTACTCAGTAGCGATGGATCTAACTAGAATCACTGATTCAGACCGGTTACATTAATTAACCAAATATCTGCTTATCTGCTACATACCAAAATGGTTCGACGTCAGGGCAGTAAATAGGTCAATAAATAGGTATGCCTCTAATTTGTCATGTTAACAGCACGGATACCGCCTACCCGAAGACGAATGTTCGTATTACTCAATTCAGTTCTGGCGCGGAGAGCCATTACTTTACCCAAAGCTGTGTGTCATCAGAAATTTTCCTATTGTAACTCCGACTCCTAAGTCGTTAGAAGTAAGTGTTACATCTTTAACGTCTATTTACCTACATACAAATACCTATCTAAAGCTAAATAGTAAATAAACACTTTTGTTTCTTCAGAAAGTAATCATCTCAAGATTTTTGAACTGCCTCAACAGCAAAATGAGCAACGTTATGGGTACACCACTCAAAATTCAGATCCAAGACGTCCAGCATCAAAATGAGAACTTGATTGTAAGTATCTTGAATGTATTTTCATTCCGTCGTTCGCGCTCATAGTGACTAGCCGTGCTGTACATTACTCACATTAAATATTCCGAGAAAACAAAACAAAGTAAATTCTACCTTAGCGTCAAGTCAATTAAGTTGAAAATTCGCTATTCGACGCCACACATCACGTACCAGTCGTGTGGACAAGACAAGAACGACGTGTAGTATATGCAAAATACCAAGATGTCTCGTACACCTCAACAGAATATAACATTGTCTTCGTCTCAACCGGAACTAGCAAGTTATTCAGACCAAGACCGCGAAAATTGTTTATCTTCAAGAAAAAGAAAGGAACGTACTGACGCAGAAGAGCTTAATGCCTTGCGATCTGATATCGTTACAATGTTGAGTGAATTGAAGAAATCCCAAAACGATAAGTTATCTTCATTGTCCGACATGATCAAAGACCTAAAGCAGCAGAATCAGGAAATCATAAAACAAAACTCTTATTTGAAAAATACACTTGAAAACACAACAATACTGTATAACGAGCTAAAGGGCAAGTATGAATGTATGGTACTGGTAAATAATGAAGCAAGGAATAAAATCGTCATACTGGAAAATAAAATGGAAGATGTTCTGAGAAAACAACTTGAAACTTCATTGGAAATTACAAATATACCGTTTACTGAAAATGAAGACCTCAACTTGATAGTTAGTGATATACATAAAAAACTTGATGTATCAATTTCAAGGGAACAAGTCTGCCAAATATATGGGAAACGATCAAATAAAAATAAAGTGATTGTGGTTGAATACAAGATGACGCAGTTCCGGACGAATGTGATACAGGCTCTTCGTACTTACAACAACAACCACAAAGATGACAAATTCAACACCAACCTGATCAACTTGCCGGGTGAGAAAAAACCAATTTATATGTCAGAATCGCTAACTCCCACCACACGACATCTCTTGTATCATGCTAAGCAAGCTCAGAAGAAGAATTGGTTCAAGTATTGTTGGATCTCCTATGGAAAAGTTTTTATAAAGAAAGATGATGGATTGCCTAGAATAAACATCAAAACATTGGAACAAATTGAAGATCATAGAGTCGACTCTGATCCTAAAACCTCCACTCACGATCTAAGCAAGTGACTATTTTTTAATACTTTTACAATACTTTTTTATATTTTACTTTCTCTTAGTTTATGCATGTTTTCAAAATCCATGTCTTCAGCAAAAAAAAACTACTATTTAACCCTGCCAGCCATACACACAATACACAAGTACAAAAACTATATATTACTTATAAACCACCTACACATTATCAAATATCTCAAACACCCAACAAAACTCTGTGTTCCGATAAGTTTGGCGAGTCATTTCGTTGTCAATAGCTTAATACCAACAACATGCAGTAAAGACTATGGTTGACTTGCAAGTAATTTCCTCGGACATTGATGAACGAATCAATGTCGGCAACGCATTGGTCGCCGAATTTCCGGAACACTGTAAATCAGCACTTCATATGACTCATCAAGACGTTACTATATTAACGCAGAATATTAGAAGCTTGCATAAGAATGGTAATGAACTTTTAGTTCTTCTTAAGCGTCTCGACATTGCCTATGATCTAATTATATTGACAGAATGCTGGCTTTCTGATACTACCATCATACCAACGATCGATAATTATATCTCTTATTCTACCAAAAAATATCTTAATAAAAATAGCGGCATCGTCATCTATGTTAAAAACGGTATAAACTGCTCTATAACGGAACCAGATTACTGTCTGGAAGCAAATTGTTTAATTATCACTAACGATACCGATTTAGCTGTAGTTGCGATTTATAGATCACCTTCTTTTAAGAATTTAAATTCATTTCTGGAATCTTTGGATAAAGTGTTGACAGGACTAAAACAATATAAAAGTATTGTGTTGATGGGGGACATTAATATAAATATCAATGATGACAACCTGCATGGGCAACCTTTAGATTATGTTAACTTATTGGCTTCACACGGTCTCTTAGCATCACATACCTATCCTACTAGAGAGGCAAACTGTCTCGATCACTGTTTTATCAAAACAAAATACAAAACAACAACTATAGTTTGTAACAGTACATTGACAGACCATAATTGTGTAATGACTACAATACCTCGCAAGGGAACGGTTATGAAAAAACCTCTTATAAGATTGTTTACAAAATGCGACTATGATGCTGCTGTTGCAGATTTGGAGCAGCTTGATTGGGAAGACATGCTATCTCTGCTGGATTCAAACGAAATGACTAACCAATTCCTTAACGTCTTAAGAGACACCTTAAAACGACATACTCATACCTATAAATTATCCACACGTAAAACAAATATCAAACCCTGGATAACACCAGGTTTGTGTCGCTGTATGAGAAACCGTGATAAACTTCACCAACAACTTAGATTGAATCCAGATAATGAAGTGTTAAAAATTACATATAAACGTTATCGCAACACTTGTAATAATTTATTGAAGAATTTAAGAAATAGTCATTTTAAAACAGAATTAGAAAATAGTGAAAATAACATTAAAAAAAAGTGGGGATTGATAAAAGATATGTGCAATTTGGACAAAACAGATATGTCAGCGGTAGACCTTTTATGCAAAGAGCAAGACAGTCAGAGCTCACTGAATCAAATAAATAACTATTTTGCTGCAGTTGGAGCCGATTTGGCCAATGATATACTATATAGAACTAAAACAAATGAAGAGGACCTTAGCAAAAATTTTAAACTAAATAAGCAACCACTGCATTCGTTTATGCTCTTCCCAACAGATGAAATCGAAGTTAAACGCATTATCTCCAACCTTAAAAATACTGGCTCGTCTGGGTGGGATGGTATAACAACACAATTTTTAAAGAAAGCGGTGAACGTCATAATAAAGCCAGTTACTATTATTTGTAACACCTGTTTTACCACAGGAACCTTTCCACTGGCTCTCAAAAAGTCTGTCACTGTCCCAATTTTTAAGACTGGGGACAGAAATAACGTGTCCAATTATAGACCCATTTCCTTACTGCCTAGTTTGTCGAAAATCTTAGAAAAATTAATTAACTGTAGACTAAAGAAATACTTAGAGTCAAATGGATTTCTCTCGTGCAATCAATTTGGATTTAGGGAAGGCAAATCTACCAGTGATGCCCTGCATAAGTTAACTTCCTTTATTGTTGATGGCTTGGATGGTGGAGATAGAGTTTTGGGTATATTTTTAGATCTCGCCAAGGCTTTCGACACGGTCTCCGTTCCTATTCTCCTTGCTAAGCTCGAATACATGGGCATTCGAGGTATACCGCTGGATTTATTTAGGGATTACTTAAGTCACCGCAAACAGAGTGTAAAGATCAAGGACGAGTGTAGCCAAGGGGTCGATATGGTTTACGGAGTACCACAGGGGAGCGTGCTAGGCCCAACACTCTTTTTGGTCTATATCAATGACCTGTGTGAACTTACTATGAACAAGGGCCAAATTGTGACATTTGCTGATGACACGGTTTTATTATTTAGAGCAAAAACATGGGTGGATATAAATAGCATAGCAAATCAAGGAATACGCTCAGTGGCAACATGGCTGGATAACAATTTGCTAACCTTGAATCCACAAAAAACCATGTACATCTCTTTCAGCACATCAATTAAAACTCAGCCTCCATCAAACACCATAGCTTTAAAAGTACATAAATGTCAGAACGTACTAACATGTGACTGTACTGGTATTAATAATACGGCCTCCACTAAATATCTCGGTATTATTGTTGATCAGTATCTAAACTTTAAAGAACAAGCAAGAAAACTAAGTGCCCGTATACGAAAATTGATATACATTTTTAAAATACTCAGAAGTGCTTGTACAATGCAATTACGTACTACTGTGTATTACTCACTTTGCCAATCTATTGTAAGCTACTGTCTAACCATCTGGGGTGGTACATCAAAAACTACTTTGCTGGTAGTAGAAAGAGCTCAACGTGCGCTACTTAAGGTAATGTGTTTTAAAAACTACAGGTATTCAACTGATCTATTATATAAGGAAACGAATGTACTTTCAGTACGGAAACTATTAATTCGGCTTTTAATTATTGCACAACACAAAATGAAACCTGACTCCGGGTTTAGGCGAAGGCTGGATGTAGTATATAATACACCCAAATGTAAGACTAAGTTTGCTCAAAGTTTTCCAAATTACCTTGGCCCCAGCCTATATAATAAAATAAGCAAAAAAATTAAAATAAGAGATCTAAGCTGTCGCGAGTGTAAGAGGTCTATTGATGAATTTCTGAAAAAAATAGATTACTATGAATTGGAAAATATCTTGAGATGATATAATGTGACACACACACTCATTTAAACACAAGCCCTCATATATACACATACACACACCCACACACGCACACTTATATACACACACACACACACACACATACACAAACAAATACACACGAACACATATACAAAAACACATATTATACAAGAAAACACAAAGTATGGCATGTTAAATAGGGGAAAAAAAAAGTACTATTTTAAATTATTTTTATCTTGGTTTCGAATAATGTAACTGTTTTCAGAATCAGTCTTTTTCTTTTTGTTGTTTTATATGAAATACTTAGCAAAAAGACAGTCAAATATTTGTAAACAAAACTTAACATCTAAAAATTTTGCATATACTATGTGAATTTACGCTACTACCTACAAGTTGAAAAAAACTCAATGAACAACAATTTGAATGTTTGTTAAATTTACCCACAGTTTTGATTTGTAATTATCTAATTATTTTCTCTCAAATATGCTATTAGAATATTGGTAAAGTAGAACGAGGAAGCCTGTCCCACCGTAATACAGTTTATAACTAGTACGGGGGTCAGCGTGAATCGGTATGTAACAACCAGAATGTATTATTGTTTAGTTGTGTACTGAGTGATTGGGTATCTAATCTTTTTAGCACCATAGAAAATAAGTACCTAGTGTTAAAAATTTTTTTTGTAAGGTTGTTATTCTTTTGGCAAATAAAGATTATGATTATGATTATGATTATGTATTTAATTAAATTACTGTTACCTACCTACCCTAAACTTTAGGAACAGTAATTTGAATGTGGGCCTAAAGATTAAATTCGTCCAACAAATTCGTAACGACTCGCTGCATTCTGCAATGTCCTAAAAAATTTGGTTGTTTGCTGGCCATCACTTATATAGCAGTGTTATTCAAACGAGGCAGCAAGGCAAAACCAGTAGTGCCATGAGCCATCTATACGGAACTTACCTATTTTTCATTTTTGTTCCCCATTGAGAGAAAATAGTTTTATTTATTGAATACCATCTTTTGTTTTAGGTGCCTAACGATAGTCTTTTAGAAACGCAAGCAGTAAGTCTTTGCACACCAACACAGCCATCTGGAGTCTACAGACGTATTTAAAATTAACGATATTTTTAATGACGGAGCATAATACATTATACCTCAATGTGAAGGAGTAAGATTTTATACCTAAACATTAAAATACTTATCTGCTCCATATTCGCGGTTCTTAGTTTGGCCACGTTTAATCTTATCTATTGTGTTAATTTATTCCTTGATAATTGTTGTTAGTATGTAAATTTCCGAAAACCAAAGGGCAAGAGACCGTTCTTCATTTTAAAACCCGGAATGATGAGCTGGTCAAAAACGAAATAATTTGATAGGTAGGTACTTTGTTTTTTATGTAGTGTGGATTCTACATTAGATAATCCACACTGTGGATTACCTAATGTTTATGTAGTAGATCGGCACCTAAATCTTCCGATCTTTTCAAAAGTTAGACTTTCGTGGACCCTGTGGGACGACTTCAAGTCACGTGTGGTAGGCCACCTGACCTGATTGTAATGAAGATTGGACCATTCGTTAAAATATAATAAAACAAAGTTACTATTGTAATCAGTGTGTGTTTATTTATTATTGATTAAATAATGGTCATCGTTTAAAAAATTACAATAAATAATAATTTGTCAATGTTACCCTAATTCAATACCTAGGTACCTAAGGTATTGAATTAGGGTGAAAACAATTATTATTGATAAAACAAAAATTGTAAGAAAAGTAGGTAATATTAAATAAGTGCAATAAGGTAAAATGGGAAATTAATTTAAAGTCAAGTAGTTAGGGAGCTGGCGAGCAAAAAAATTTATATGATTTGCTCATTTGGCAAACTTTAAAGGACCGCGTCTGCCACCATGGTAGCGCTGCGTTGTCAATTGACAGCCCCTTAAAAATGTAAAAAAACAGCTTTAGTATATCATTTGCTCGTGTCTGCCTCTAAGTCTGATGTTTAGAAATCTTGTCAAAATTAAAAAAAAACGAAAAGGCAGACATCTAGGACTCTGACTTTGAAGTTTTAAAGATTTTTTTATAGTTTAAAAATATATATGAAATGCACGCTTGGCAGACCTGCAGTGTTCGTCTAAAAACCCTGTGAACAACCGCAGAAAAATAGTCTGCCACCATCATAGCGCTGCATTTTCAATTAACAGCGCTTCAGAAATGTCGACAAAAAAAATGTGCTACTCATATCATTTGCTTGTGTCTGCCTCTTTGACCGTTGTTCATATTGCTTATTAAAAAAAACATAAATGAGACAGACACCCAGGTCATTTAAATTATTTTTTTAATCGACGCTTGGGTCAAGTATTCAATCAACAGGTCTATATTTACAAAATATTAATTTAAGTAAATAATTGTACACATAAGTACACAAGTACACACACACGTGCTACCGTTATTTCCGTTTCTGGCACGTTTTCTCGTACGAAAATACGAATGGACCTAACTAAAGCTACGAGCATATATATGATTTAGTAGAACATTTTTCTTTTAATTTTTGACCCCTGATAAAAACCCCTGGATGTTTGCCTCATAGATTTTCTTCGTTATCAAAATGGTAATGACCATTAACTCCAGAGGCAGGCACTGTAGCTAAAAACGGAGCAACATACGACCTTAGCAAAAAACGCAGCAACATACGACCTTAATTTTTAACCGACTTCAAAAAAAGGAGGAGGTTATCAATTCGACTGTTTTTTTTTTATGTTTGTTAGCTCATAACTTGCGACTGGGTGAACTGATTTTCATGATTCTTTTTTCATTTGAAAGCTGGTGCTTCCCGTGTGGTCCCATTGTCACCATTTCAATATCTGATGATGGGATCTTGTAGAAATCGGGGGAACTCTTCAATAAATAACAGCAGATTAACCGCGATTGTTGCTATAGCATATCTAAGCATTGTTTACGCCATCACACAACATAATATCACGCCTGTACTCACTATAAAGGTTATAAAAACTATTTTGTGAAGATCTGATGAAGAACTTCGGAGATAGGCAACGGAACTCCTCAATAAATGATAGCAAATGGACTGGGATTGCTGAAATCTCATATTGTCTGTCTATTGTTTACACCAGTTCATAACATAACATCACGCCGGTACGTTGTGAAGGGGTAAGCACATGTGAACCACTAAAAAGTGAAAAATAAAAAATCAGCTTCAGAAGTCGGTGGCAAAAACATGAAATCAAACAAACAAAAGTCACCGACTTCAGAAGCTGATTTTTTATTTTTCACTTTTTTGTTTTATTTTTGTCGAAGTCGGTTTTATTTTTTGGAAAAAAGTTTTGTCGTATTGATCCGAACTTTAATGCCTATCAATACGAAGTACGAGCAAAACATACTTATGCTCGCCAGCTCCCTAGTTAAAGGGATAGTCGGTCAATTTTTATAAAATACTCACCTGCTGGCATTTCATTCTAGTAGTATGTATAAACCTACTTTCCTACCAATTACTTATATATCATGCTATCAGCTAAATTCCAAGTGTACCCTGAAAGGTCCTAGGTCGAGTGATTCGGCAGTCCAAAAAACGAAAACTACGCTCTCCAAACAATGTGAGTAGCTACGGAAGTATAAAGTAGGTACACAAAGGATGATTCTATGCTCTTTCCATGATTTCCATTTTTGTAGGTTTTAGTATTCAATTTGACTACTAAAATTAGCTATTAGCGCCACTTGTAGGGGATGACACCAACAAAACTCCTCTTCTTGACGGCGATAAAGATGTCTGACTTGCTGTTTGATGGAAAAATCTGGCTACTGACGGTGATAAGTTTCTTTGTGCATGGTACGGAGATAATGTGGCTCTGGCTGGTTCCTGTAAAGTACAATTTTTTTTTTTTCAGTCTTTATTCATAACTTATAATTTACCTACTACTTTTGTGCCCCTGAGACGACTCACTTCACCCATTGACCCTCGTATGTACCTAATTCCTCGACAATCCATCCATCTTTTCTTTGTTCTTCGTCTCCCTGTCTATCCATTAACAACTACTCTATTTGTTATTGTTACCACTCACATACATAAATTACCTACCCAGACTAATCATAATAATTGATTTACCGTTCGGTCTATTTGTCTTGATATCCTTGGTGACATATTTGTTGTAACATGTTCATTATAATTTTGGACAGTAGGTGGGTTCATCAAATGAGTTAATTTGTAGCCTTTTGCTAAAAGCTCCAAAGTTTTACCTGAAATGATAAAAAGTTAAGATGAGTTGATGAGTCTACTCGAGAGTAGTAGAGGTCTAATGTCATCCGTTGGTAATAACTTCAACCTAGGGTTCGGGATCGGGACCACATCGGTCATATCCGGTCGAGGTACCGTACACAAGCAGAAAGCAAGCATACACTTTAGATATTATGAAACCTGGTAAAAAATAAGTAGATACCTGTTAAAGTTGTAGGAATGTTAGTATTACATCTTCCAGTTTCCAGAATCTTCTTCAATGCCGGGACGTTATTAAAAATAATTGCCACAGCTGCTCCGTCCGCTAGTTGGGATGAATCGCAACACGATAACAATGATGTCCATTTATCAGTGTTCCAGTGTTCCCCAGAAAATACTGCTAGTTGTAAAGTTGATGCACCTGTATTATGAACATAGCATCGAACCTGTACACCCCAAATAGTTAAGCGTGCTGTTTAGTAGTAGGTACTTATCTACTCTAATACATCCTCATTTGGAGCGTACGTATTGCCCACGTAGGTATTGCCAGTAAGCGTTCACAAATTCAGTCATAATAATGAAAAAAAAAACAATAGGTAATAGATTGCCTTATCTACTAGAAATTCAACCCAGGACACGGTAGTTACCTTATCGAGCATTGCTTAAAATCCACGAATGTGATATTTAGGCGTTATGGTACGTGCACACGGCTATACATCAAGCTATGCAAAACCAGTTAATCTTGGCCTCGCTTTACTAGATCTTTTTGCACAATGAACGATCAGATTATACTGGATTTGTATAGCTTGATGTGTATAGCCGTGTGTACCTACCCACCACGGTATAGTATCGAAATAGTGTACCTGTTTATATTGACAGCGATAAACGAATTACATTAGTCACAAAAGTCTACACTCTTAACATAGCCAGCATGGAGTAGTAATTTTGGGGTCAACTAAACAATTTGCGTCAGTATGTAATTTTAAGTCTAAGTATATAAAGGAAGATTAGTTAAATCATAAAACGTACTAGTTACTCACCAGATTCGCTCAATAAATGAGGATTTGCCCCAAATTGCAGTAAAGATTCTACGATAGTGGTACTTCCATATCGGGCCGCTAATCTTATTGGCCAACCGCCTTCCAAATTAGGATCTAAACCAGATCGCAAAAGTTCATTAAAATCATCCTCCTTGTTACAAAATATTAAATTTTTAATTTTGTGCGTGCTGCTTTCCATTTTTACGAGCGCGGATCAACTTTTAATGTCCACGGTATTTCTAAGTAGGTAGGTAGGCATTTTTAACTACCCACATAATTTAATGGATAGTAAAATCAGCCCGTTTAAAGATTTATCGTGAAATATTTTTGTCGATTGTGTTTCGTAACGTAATTACTACTTCCATAATGCTAACAGACAAATCTCAAGCGGCATACAAATCTCAAGTGCCCTTGCAAGTAACTATATTTTAGAGCTGCTGGGTTTGAGATTGGAACCCTCAGGCCATGGGGTTCAACTCGGTTCAAGTACACACAGCCATTTCAAGGAAATAACCAAATATTTAGTCGGCGCATTACTGAATTCCTGACCTAATGGCTGGGTTTTACCTTGGTCAAAGGTATTGCAAACAATGTGGCAGTTTTTTCGGCACATAGCCGGTTGCTAGTGTTGAAAAGTTTTTTGATGCTATGTTTTAGGTTGTTGTAGTTAAAGGTTATAATAAGCAGTTACAGCGAGGCCACACGATGCGTTAACGGTGCGGTACGGTGCCGGTGCCGGTGCAGTGCCGCAGCGTCATCCTACATTCAAATCACTATGCCATATGGCCAGGGCTGGGCAAAGTACATGCTTTGCTTTAATTGAAATACAAATTACAAAATACAGTATCGCAAGTAATTAAAATACTAAATACAAAATACCTTTATGTAAGGTATTTAAAATATAAAATACAAAATACAGTATTTTAGCTATTTTTAATTGAAATACAAAATACAAATTACATAATTACAAAAACTTTTCAAAAAATAAATAACCGCCTTCAAAAACCATCAGAAAAAAGTGTAATGTAACTTTCTTTCGGAAGTTGGTGGCAAAACTGAATTAAAAACAAAATAACCAACTTAAAAGTTTTTATTTTAACCTTTTTAGTTCAAAAATTTCTAAATGAAGGCTCATATGTATTTTAATGTTAAAATGTATTTTGAAGCGGCAAGTATTTGAAATACGAATTACAAAATACATTTTAAGGAAGTAATTGAAATACAAATACCAAATACGTATTTGTATTTCAATTATATTTATAATATTCTATAATATTCTTAATCGCTCAGGTAGATCGACACAGTCTACTATTATACTTTTAGCATAACTTTGTAAGCTGAATCACTGTCTCTCAAGATACAGGTTTACCTAGTTTGAGAGCAGTGGCGGATTTACAGTCTTGGCCGCTCTAGGCCCCAGGCCATGTGCCGCCCTTTTCTCAACTTATATTGAAATCGATTAAAAAATGTTTCCTTAGCAAAGTTAAGTCAAGTTTTATATTATTTGAAAATGTTATACTTTGCGGATAAATTACATTTTGCTTTCTTAAAGATGCCTAGAAAAGTTTTTTTTTACGATTTATGCATGAAGCCCCAGATAAGAGGGTACTAAAACGCAAGAGCGAGCGAAGCGAGCTCGAAAATTTTAGCTCCTCACTTAGGTCCACAATGATCTAATTTTTTTTAAATTTACCACCTAAGTACACATTGTGGAATGCAAATAAAGTTTGAGTATTGAGTATAGGAAAGGTAACTGATTTTCTTGTTATCATTAATTTTTTTTTTACTTACTTTTACTACTAACGTATTGAAAGCATTTGATAGATTGGACAATTCAGAAGACTGAGCAATCCAGAAAAATTTAGCGGCAGATTAGAAGAATATAGTGCTTGTTTCTAGATTTTGGGGGCGGCCATGCGGCAGACCGAAATATACGTAAAGCTAGTTCGAAAAGCCGCCCCAGAGCAGCGGCTTATAGTAAGGAAAATACACCACAGCTTGGTTGTACTTATTTTTACATAGTCCCCATGACAACAGTCATTATCAGATCTGATAATCATGACCTGACACTGCCCGACTTCTCTTTCTGCCGCCCCTAGTATCTGGCCGCCCTAGGCCCGGGCCTACTGTGCCTTAGGTAAAATCCGCCACTGTTTGAGAGGCAGGGTTTTCCATACTGTGTACAGATTTCGGTTATTAGATTGTGCTCCATTGTATTACTATCAAGTGTCATGTACATTGTGTGTTTATAAAACATGTTAAATCTGCTTTTTGTGAGATAAAGTTATTATTATTATTATTAATTACGTATTTTAATTACAAGTAATTCAAATACTGCCCAACCCTGCATATGGCCATGTCACACGATATGTTGCGGTGCCGTGCGGTGTCTCACCGTGTGGCTTCACCGCCTCTCTCTTACCGCTTAAAGAAAAAGATTGACAACAGACAAAAATTAATTATTATTATTACTTGTCTATAGTTTTGTCAAATCTGTGAGGACCATAACGTCCTTGGTGAGGACAGACTGTCAAGTTAATGACATTTGACATAGTTACATACTCTTGACATCAGGAATCGGGATGTCAATCTTCTTTGATGTCGTACCCGACGTACGTCAGATAACTCGTAAGTTCGTAACTCAATGATTGATTGTAAACAAGAAACAAGTGGACTGCACTTTAAAAAAATTGTGTGTAAAATGAATTTTAAATGTCCAAGTAGCCGGAAATAAAAGAAAACACATTATTTCTGCTGAGAATCATTTTCGAGAGGCCTATGATTAATTGTTTTTATAATATAAATATGGGAAGGTAAGTAGTAAACTGTAAAACTAACACATGTTTATTTCTCTATCATAAATTGAATGTTTATAACATTACTCTTACTTTTCAGGCATGCAGAATGGAGGAAAAGTGCGAAAAAAGAGAGAAGAAAACGAATTCGCACATTCCAAGCTCAAGAAAGAGGTATGCCAACCAGAATCATGCTTTGTTTGTTGTTTAATTTTAAATTCACTAATTTAAATGAATAAATTGACTTTTAGATAAAATTTTCTTAACTGAATGGTTTATCGAACAACAAGCAATAGAGGAAAATTTTATACTTGAACAAATAAATAAACAGAATGATGAAGAAAACGAAAAATGGATTCAAGCTGAAAAAAATGCGATTGCTCAATGGAAAAAGCTTTTAGAAGAAAAGGAAAGACTTAGACAGAAACGCCTTGAACAAGAGGCTAAACTGAAGCTGGTAAGACCTCATTGCAATTTTATTCTTTTAATGCAAGAAATTGATAGATACCCAAATGCACATCACCCGGATGTCAGATAAGATTTTATTTTATTTTTTTACTTAAATGTTCTGGTACTACTGTACTAGACACTATTACCATAGTATAAAAACTATACTTATTTTAATTATTATAACAGGAGTGGGAGTTGGAAAAGAAGAATAAGCAAATAGAGGAAGAAAGGATAAAAGCAGCTCAAGAGGAACTGAAAAGGAAACAAGACATCTTCATGAATAACTTAGATTTATTCTTATCTGGGGATTCAGATGTCCCTCCGGCTGAACTGCAAGTGATGCATGAGACAAGACCTGATGCTGAATTATGTCCATTTTTCTCTAAAACAGCATGTTGTCGATTTGGTGATCTATGTTCGAGAAACCATCAATACCCTGGCATCAGCAAAGTATATCCTTTTCACATTTTTGATTACAGGTCATCCTGTAGGTGTATATTAGCCTATGAACACAACCATCACTATTCATACTCATCAATAAAACAAACTTTTTATTTTAGGTGTTATTAGCAACAAATTTCTATAACCACTTTGGGTTAAGTAACGCAAATGTCAATGAATATGACACAGATATTATGTTAGAATTTGAGGACAGTGATACCTATAAGGAATACAAAGACTTCTTCTTTGATGTATTATCTGAATTTGAAAAATTTGGAAGGATTACACAGTTTAAGGTGAGTAATGGCATGAAAATCAAATCCTGTTCCTTCTTGACATTTGATTGCAGTGATCTGTGGGAGTACTATTTAATTGTAGAGTTAATAGTCAATATTATACTGATAACACATACAAAATCAGTATACTCATCCTTGTTTCATGAAGCCCTATGTCCAACACCTTGCATGCTTTTGCTATGCCAAAAATAGGTAGAGACAGTTGAACAAAAATATATTATGTTAGCTTGTGATGGGTTTTAAACCTCGTAAATATTTGTCACATCCATATGAATATAATATTTATACTCAAATAAACTTCAGATTTTTGCCAAATACGCACAATTGACAATCTAATGAACAAAAGGAGGTCTGTATAAAAGTTATAAAATATACATTTCATTTGTGTATTAATTTTCCGAATCATAGTTACTTAAAAATTGATTTGGTTGTAGGTCTGTAATAACTATGAAAAACATCTCCGAGGAAATGCATTCATAGAATTTGCTGAGCTGCGTTGTGCTGTAACGGCCTATCGAGCTTTACACACGCGTTGGTATGGTGGCAGACAACTTTCCTTACAGTTTTGCCTTATAAATTCGTGGAAAAATGCTATATGCGGTAACTATAATTTCTTGTGTTATATTCTATTTTTTTATAATTTACAATCCCAGTTTTTTCTGGTGAATGTAAGTGTAGCTACTTAGGAACGCCATCGCCTAATCCTCCGGGATCACAGGTATGATTTAAAAAAAGATGGGTGTTAGAAGTTTCATGTGTGTGTCTGGTTTTAGCATGTTACTTGTAGCTCCCAAACAGATAATCCGATTTTAATATTAATAAATTAATAGTCTCTTTGTGTATTAAGATGGAGTTTTAATTAATTTGAAATTATTTACAGGCCTCCAGTTACGTAAGCGTTGCCCCAAAGGTCGTGCTTGCAATTTTTTACATGTCTTCCGAAATCCAAATAATTTATATAATGGATATTATACTAAAGAAACCGTTCAAGAGAAGGATAGGTGAGTTAAGATATGAAACTGAGCTTACTTAAAGTAAAAATTTTCGTGCCTTTTCAGGAAGAACATCGTAAGCGCCAATATTCCCAAAAACCCATGGAGCACAATAACTCCATGCAAAAACCGGTTTTAATTATTAACCGCCAGATCAACTGATTTTGAATCTTTTGTCACTTACTTGAGTTCATAGTAGAAATGGTAAGTAAAAATTTCAAATTGATGCTGTAAATGTTTTGAGAAATATTAAAAAAAAAAACGTTCTCCTGTACAATTATGCAAAATGGCGGTTACGATCTTCTTCCTGAAAAGGCTCGTTATATATTCTATAATAGTCATTTTCATGCCCTTATCCCATTTTATTTGGCATCGGTGCAGTATGTCTGTCTTCTGCTTCCATACTTGCCTATTGCTGGTCATCTCAGCAGTCACCTCCTTTCCAGCCATATCATCCTACACACAGTCGCATCTACCTTGGTCGCTTGTTTGATACCAACTCATCATTTTTTCAGGACTCCACGTTTGTCAGTACGGTCATGGAGGTGGTCCGAATCACCGGAAACGGATGTCTCTAAAAGAATTACATCGAGACGTTCTGAAAGTAGTGGTAGAAGACGTGAAAGATCTCGACACCGCGAGGAACACGATAAATATCATCGACGGAGTTCATCACGACGACGGAGTGTTCGTCGTTAGTTTCGTGTTATAGGTTTTTTACGAGATAATAAATATAAGTGCAGAAAATTCTCCTGTGTACTTTATTTGCAGAAAAAATACGATGCTTTTTAAAAGTAAAACTCCTAACTTACGTATGGTTAGCAACGAAAGTCCATCAACAGTTAAGTTTTTAAATGTCAATAAGCGAAAATATCGAAACAAACGTAGTGCTTAAAAAACAGCTAAAAAGCAGTTGATTATTAATATGTTGAAATATTAGTGTCAGTGGTAATGAACTTTCATGGCTGACTGTACCTTCTCAGTTAATGCTTCACTATTCTACTTGGGCTGTTGATCAACATGCAATTTCAATGTTTTATTGCAGTAAGTTATTATGTTAATCAGTGCAAGATTACATAAACCGAGACAAGCAGTTCATGTTATACAAAACTCCAAAGTCTCATCATATACATATATTTGACGGCACGGTTGGCGCAGTGGCTAAGCGATTCGACTGCTGCGCTGCGTGTCGCGGGTTCGATCCCCGCACGAAACAAATATTTGTATGACCTGCAGATAGTTGTTTCGGGTCTGGGTATTTGTGTATGTGAGCTTATATGTTTGTGAACGCACCCACGATACAGGAGAAATTCCTAGTGTGGGGCATCGTTTTTAAAAAAAATAAAAAAAAAATAGCACTCCGGGAGTGCCGGCAGAAGTGAAAACTTCAATATTAACTTTCAAACTCGCGTCAGGGTCACGTGATGCTGATCGAAAAATCTCCCATACAAAAAAAGTGCTCAGCGCCGCTAAAGAAGTTTTCACTTCAAAAATATTCGTACTATGCGACATTCATCACATTATTCATGGCCTGCCCCTACTCTACTCAGTCGAAACCGAGCCTGACTTCTGCCTGTGGGTCCATCCATCTCCAACAAATAATCATCTCAAAAGTCGCCAACCAGTCCTGTGACTCCTGTGGACCAAGAGCTCACATCTGCTCTATGCCAGGCTGCATAATTATGTTTATTTTATAGAATTTTCTACATTAAGAAAGGAATAGTTGTGGTAGTTTCTATTAATGAACTGGGAGACCCCGACACAGGATTCAGGAACGACAGTCTGTTTTTTACTGCCATGGACTTATTAAGTACCGGAGAGTTTTACAGAAATATCATTTGAACAGCTGTCACTATTTGAACGTCAATCAATGTCATTGTGTAACTTTGTTATTGTTCTGTGATAAAAAATTATTAAAATTTAAATTATTCCTTTCTGAAATATTATCCAAATGTAGAATTACATAATTTGAGTAATAATCTATCTATCTTTGACAATGGTTTTAATATCAGTGTTATATAGGTTGATAAGACCAACGTTTTCGACATATGTTTACAAACATACTACTGCAGTAGTTTCTACAGGCATATTAAAAACATCTCTGCGCAGTGATTTTTTTAATTTAATAGTATCTTTTAAGACTAGAACAAGGGCTGCAGAGAAGAGTGGTAGATACATTTTTCTAGTGTCCGTGAGATGATTATATTTACAGCAAAAGAAGAAGCACCGTTTACTAACTTTCTACCTTGTTTTAGGTTTTGATGCTTCCAAAGCAAAAATCGTTTTAGCTCTCAATTTTCAATCAGCTGAAGATGCTTCACCTTTTTATAAGTTACCAGTTAGAACTTTGTATCATATACTTAAAACAACACAAGATGATACAAAGAAAGGATTCTGCCAAAACAGATTATACTACATTGCATCCCGCCTGAAGGTATTACCGTACTTTCTATTCTACTCTATTGTATTACCATACATACTTACATATAAACAATAACTTTTTAACCCTTTTAAGTTTTCAGAATATGTATCTCTATGTCTATTTATTGAATTTTTGTTGTTTTTACAGGTGCCACCATCAGTGCTAAGTGAAAAACTTGCTAAACGAACTTTTATATACAGCTTGCCATTTGATTGGATTCAGAAATCATTAGATGTGTTAATAGGTAAGAACTGAACATGCTGTCTTGGAAAAAGTTTATTTCTGTCCAATTACACCAGTTTGGCAGTTAACTGCAAGTGGCAGTCTGTGCATAATAAGTTTAACAATGCATCTTCTGCATACCGCTGATAGGTAAAATCGTGTTCTGTGCATTACGTAAATCACCCATGCCCCCATATAGTTTGAACCGTTACATATATTTATATAGACCATGGATGGCGAACCAATGGCACGCGACACAATATTTTGGGCACGTCACTAATATCAATCACGAAGTATGCACTACGAAAAAAGTGTGAAGTAGGTTTATGATAATTCAGCGTATCTCTCCTGAAAAACAATAAAAGAAGGAATCCTAGAACTGGCCGAAAATACAACAGAAAAACAAAAAAATGGCATTATCTCTGCTTCAATAATATCGCTATGTCTTGACGAAAGCACTGACGTCTCTAAATCTGCACGTTAGGTTTTTGAAACGTAAAAGGAAGAATTAATTGCGATAAAATCGTTGCTTACAACTACAAGGGGCACTGATATTTGTACGGAAGTTAAGAAATCGCTTGCTGACAAAGAAATTAATTTGATAAATTGTTTCTGTAACCACTGATGGTGGTCCAAGTATGGTAGGTAGAAAAAATGGTTTCAAGTATATTTCAAGCAGACGCTAAGGAATTAAAAAAATGAAGACGATACAGTCTGTTAAAAACTCGTCACATTGCAGTACATATTTACCGGCCAGTGACGTCAAAAGTCAATTTTTATTAATTTGATAAAACAAAAAACACGTAGGTATTCAATATTTTTCGATAATTTATCTGACGGACTAAACATTTTTTTTTTGTCAGGAAACATCCCTATTACAGAGACAAAATTATTTGATGGCACGTCTATGACCTGATTAAACTTATCTTTATAAAAATGGCACGTCGATTCGATACGTAAAGGTTCGTCCATCCCAGATATAGACCATGACTTATTACAGTCAGTTGCACAGTCGTTCCATGTAAAATACTGGTATACTCCTAGGTAAATAACTTGACCCAAAATGGCGTCGTTCTGCGCAAGTTCTCTGCTTGATTTGTATGGGACATCTAAAAAACGTTTACTGCGCAGGTTCAAGATAAATGCCGCGTGGTATACTCAACTGCATCTGATTGGACTGGAAGCCGACCCCACCTATCTTCCGAACCTGCCATAGAGTTTGAACTGAACTATAACTGGTACCTAAATATTATATCACTAAAAATGAGCATTTAATAATAGAATTATCAATATGATTTCAGATATGGATGTGTCTGCTGATCGCATACTGAGAGACCTTTGGGTGCTGAAGTATCATCACAAGACAATCCATGAGAGGCTAATAAGAGTTAAAAATATGGGTATTGACAATCTTTATCCTTGGATGGTTAGATGTTCTGAAGATATATTGAATAGGTATACGAAAACAAAGTATTGACATTCATAGCAATATCCATTCAAATAAAGTAATTTAATAACTTGCTTGACTAAATGACTACGCAATTGAGAGCCTATCGCAATATTTGGGTAGGTTTCACTTTAGTCAAAATAGATATTTCGAGACATGGAGCATGCTAGGCATAGATCTGGTAGATCGAGTTCTTAACGTCGAAATCCGAAGACGCACAACAGTCAATCGCGTTACGGGACTCAAATGGAGTTGGGGAGGTCACCTAGCGGAACCTAGGACGGGGTAAAGAAATGTGGGTCTTCGGTGGCGAGATGGGGCGACGAAATAGGTGCCAAAGACGGTGTTTTCAGCAGTGGGTGAATTCGGCTATGGATGATGAATGCGGATAATTAATACGAACAACAACGTAGAGCATCTTTAGCAGCATATCAGATTAAGAATTTTTGCCTCCCTGATTTGTTTTTGCTTTTGCCGTGTATTTTATAGTTTGCACACCCAGCTAACTGCTTTCCTGCTGACTTCATGAAAACATAATCTGATAGTTTATTATTTCATGGAAACCTTTACTCATGTTTAGGGTTGCCATCCGTCCGGGTTTCCCCGGATTTGTCTTAGTTTAGAGGGCGTCCGGGGAGCGTCCGGGCGGGATTTCATTTGTAGTCCGGGTTTAAAAAATGAAAGACTTGGGCCACCCGCGACACACGCACTGTACCCGCACACCGCGATCAACCGACGAACAGACTCGCTAAAAAAAATTAATTGAATAAGAAAACAATTTGTCAAAATGATGATAATAGGTGACTAGAAATTTTAAAGCCTGAAAATTATAAAAGCTGATTTTGAAATTTTCAACTGTATTTTTTTACTCTGTGCTTAAAAAAACCTTTTGACATGTCCGGGTTTAGGCTCTAAAATCCGGGGTTTTCACGCGTCTTGTCCTGGTCTCCAAATTTTTGAGATGGCAACCCTACTCATGTTTCATTTCTGTTTTCAGGTTTATAACTATTTCACAAGAAACAAAAACTATCCTGGGTGATAGCAAATCAAAACAGACATATCTTGCTGGTCGCTTAAATGTGTCTGTGGATAATGTTCAAGATATGTGCTTGAAAATACCCGCACTGAAAACCATTCGTGTAACAAAGGTTGTCGTAATAACTAAGATAACATGATGAACCTATTCTATATTCCTACCGTCAATTTATTTTAATTGTGACATATTTTCAGGTGAAGATGTTTCTAGACTTTCTCCAGACTGAAGGTTTTGATGTGGAAGACATTGCTAGTAAACCTAGAGTTTTGTCAGCTTCGCAAAAGACAGTAAAGCAGAGGTTAGATAAACTACGTGAATTGGGATTAAGTCAAATCAATTTAAATGTACTTTGTAGAAGCAAGAAAGACTTCAAAAAATACTGTGAATCAATAGAGTCGTTAACTAAAGAAAGTAAGTATGTCTTTCAGTAGTTTTAGTACAGCAAAGATATTTAAAACCTTCCGGCCGTTTTCGCAACCAGTTGCGAATCTCTCAATCTACGGGAAATCTATGTATCATAATATTACTAACTCTCTTTGTATCTTTGTTGTATTTTTGTTTTCATGGACATAATGTCTGAAATAAAGATAAATTATTATATAGGTTCATACAGTACACGCGGTTCATTGGCTACCACCCTACCGTGGTAGAGTTGTCAAGTTGTTCTAAAGATGCCATCAGTGAATAGACTTTTTTTTTTATAACGTTGTCCCACATAAGAACATGTTGTCTCATCATCAACAGCCTATTAATGTTCCCACTGCTGGAACACAGGCCTCCTCTCTTTGAGAGGAGGGCTATAATATACCACGCGAGCCCAGTGCGGATTGGTAGATGTCACATGTCTTCAAATGTTTTGGTCTAAGTCATGCCGGTTTCTTCACGACGTTTTCCTTCGCCGTTTTGAGAGCAGCGGTAATGAAATAAATTACACAAAGTAATGCGCCTGCCTGGGTTCGAACCCACGACCTATTGTTCGTAAGTCGGGGCCGCCACCACTGGGCCACCGCTGCTCTTTCGTCTACCCAAACGTAAATTCATACCGTACCTAATGGCCTAATCCTAACAAGATAGTTACAGATTCCGACGTTCAATGCCGTGAATGGAAATCCTTTTTGATGTCTTGAGGTTTCAATCTCTCCCGTCGGGCCTGCGGGATGTTCACAGGATACGCGACCTCGACCTAAGGGCTAAGAAGGAAAATTGGTGGTTTTTAGTCACCTTTGGCTCTGCTCAAGTGCTCCCGAGGAGTTATTTGATGATTTCCCAACCCCGAAAAATAACGAGGATGCAAAACGACAGTCTGTATATATGGGGGTTTTCCCAGGGAAATAAAGCCTCGTTGGTCTAGTGGTCGTAAGCGCGACTGCTGTGTATGAGGTCCTGGGTTCGATTCCCGGGTCGGACAAAAAGTGCTATTGAGATTTTCATTAGAAATTTTCCAATAGTAGCCCGGAGATTGGAAGTTGGCTGTATAGTACCCCCGTGCCTCGGAAAGCACGTTAAGCCGTTGGTCCTGCGCCTGAACTCTCTCCGGTCGTGTCGGATTGCCGTCCCATCGGACTATGAGAGAAAAGGAGCAGAGAGTGCACCTGTGCCTGCGCACACACTTGTGCACTATAATATCTCCCGCACAGTTGGCTAATCTCTATTGGCCGCCGTGACCGAAAACGGTCAGGAGGACTATTAAAAGGATAACTAATTAACTTAACTTCTAAGTGTTATTAGTTATAGTTATTATTGCAGACAAACACTGGTTGTGTATCACATGTGTAACACAATATTCCAAATGCACCTCCAGAAAAACACCAACGACAACACTGCAAAATTATTCAAGTATCTTCAAATGAGAATGAAAAATCAGCTTATAGAGTAGTATGAAAAAAGCAGTTTGTCAATATGCTCACGATTTTTATGAACTCGTGCACACTTGCCATTCCATGATACACAACATCCACAGGTTAATTTATAGGATCAATGTCCTGTTCAATCAAACATTATTTATAGAGTACATATGTCCCATGTATAATGCTACAGTGTGATCAAATTATCTTGGCAGGTCTGAACATAGGCTCTGCGAACTTTTACGCATGTAAACTTGTCAACGATCAGAAAATATCTAATTTAAACAGTGAGAAATACAAATAAAATAAATATCATAACACTTTTATACATTAGTTGTAACAAAATGACCTGCACGAAGTTCGGACCTGCCAAGATAATTTGATCGCATTGTACAGAGGTTTCACCTCAGTACCTGTACACAAAATGTTTCAGACTTTAAAAAGTAAAAACCAATCTCTTTTTCAGGTAATGCATAGCAGACTGGATTTATTGTTCTAGTGCTGTAAAGACACTACAATATCATTTTGGTACATAATTATGGGTAAAACGAAACATGGTTCAATATATTTTCTATTTAAAACCAAAATATATTTATAAATAAAAACTTTTACAAAACCTTCACAATGTTGAACTTTATTTTGCTAGCCACATTTCCATGATACAGAAATTGTTATCCTCTACCAAATTCATTTTGAGAAAAAAAGTGCTATCTAATAATTTCCTTTTAGTAGTCTACCGACTTACTATCTGAACTTGAAACATGATTTTCATAACTTAATTTTCATGTACTGATTACATAGGTTTAGGCGCAGAACGTCAGAAACGCAAAATGACAGAAACGCAAATCGTCAGGTGTGAGATTTTTTTCTCAAATGGTCAGAAACGCAAAATGACAGAAACGCAAAATGACAGGTTCGCGAAAAGACAGAAACGCAAAATGACAGGTTCGCGAAAAGACAGATTCGCAAAATGTCAGGTTCGCGAAAAGACAGAAACGCAAAACGTCAAATTTTTTTTATTGTGGTGGTTCCACAATTTTTTTTTTATAATTTTTTTTTATTGTGGTGTAAGTGTAAACTTTGTGTGTTAAAAAAGTGTGTACTTTTTTTTTCGTGATTTAGTTATTTTTTATAATATTATTTTAGGAAATCAGATTTTTTTTGTTGCAGTTTTGGGTTGACCTTGACCATACAACTTATTTAGGTTCTGAGAACCATGGTCCTACGAATTTGAGTTCGTTTTATCTAGAACGCTCTATATATCCAAAATGGTGCGTCGTAGGACCATGTGTCTCAGAACTTAAATGGTTTCTATGGACAAGGTTAATAAGATGCTGCAATAAAAATAGCCGAAATCTGAAAAAACTTTAACAAAAAATAAAACCGACTTCAAAAAAAAAACACAATAAAGTGAAAAATAAACTTTAGAAGAAAAATCAGTTTCTGAAGTCGGTGACTTTTGTTTGTTTGATTTCTTTTTTTTTGCCACCGACTTCAGAAACTGATTTTTCTTCTAGTTTATTTTTAATTTTTTTGTTTTTTTTTTTTTTTTGAAGTAGGTTTTATTTTTTGTTAAAAAGTTTTTATTTTTCACTTTTTAGTGGTTCACATGTTCATGGGTCAATGTGGACAATGTAGTTTTTTTTGAGTTTTGTTGATTTTTCAAAAACCGAAAAATTAATAATTAATTATTTATTAATTAATTTTTCAAAATTTACACTGTAAATCTGATAGAATGGTGGCGGACAACACCAAAAAGTGCCGTCACACGACGTAATAAAATCCCAAATGTTTCAAAACGAAAAAATATCGATGTTTGTCAAAATGTTAATGTCACGTCACTCCCGTCATTCGTTTTCCTTTTTTGTGCTATGCAATAATATTCTAATAGTAACATACAAATGTGTTTTCAAACAATTACATCAATGTGTTTATTTGAATATGGTATTTACAATACATTTTGGCATTATATACCTACTATTCTACCATCTGTCGCATAACCTAACCTAGTGACCCAGAAACTTATTTTCTTCCTAATTTCCATAGGATTTTGAAAAAAAAAATGTTACTGTTAAGAGTACGAATGTGTTTTATCTATTAAATCTCACATAAATGATTACTGTTCATATTTAACCCAATGATGTATGGAACCCTGCCGATGTACTTTCGGACAAATCCCCAATGTCATTTTTTTTCAAATTTTATTTAATTTTTTACGTTTTGTATTTGAAAAATGTTGATTTTATATTTGAAAGGATGATTTTATTATTTAAAAATGTTGATTTAATTATAATGTTGTTTGTAATGTTTGAAAAAGGATGATTTTATTATTTGAAAAATGTTGATTTTATATTTGAAAAAGGTTGTTTTTATTTGAAAATGTTGATTTTATATCTGAGGAAGGTTGATTTTATTATTTTAAAATGATGATTTAAATAATTGACAATGTTGATGTAAACTTTACTGATAATCAATAAAGAATGTTGTTAATATTCATTCATTGATGTTTTTTTTATGATTTAATTCCAGATTGATCTGTCATTTTACAAATTTGTCATTTTCAGATCAGGCCAATTTTTTTTTTTAACATTGCCCCACACTTGGAATTTCTCCTGTGTCGTGGGTGCGTTCACAAACAATTAAACTCACATACACAAATACCCAGACCCGAAACAACTATCTGTAGGCCATACAAATATTTGTTCCGTGCGGGGATCGAACCCGCGACAAGTAAAGCAGCAGTCCAATCGCTCAGCCACTGCGCCAACCGTGCCGTCTATTTCGCGACACCTGGCATTATGCGTTTCTGACCATTTGCTAATCTGTCTTTCTGCGAATCTGTCTTTTTCAGATCTTGTCATTTTGCGTTTCTGACCATTTGCTAATCTGTCTTTCTGCGAATCTGTCATTTTGCGAATCTGTCTTTTTCAGATCTTGTCATTTTGCGACACCTGGCATTATGCGTTTCTGACCATTTGCGTTTCTGTCATTTTGCGTTTCTGACGTTCTGCGCCTAAACCATTACATACTATGTTATCAGCATTGAAAGAGAAATTTCATTTTTTTTATGCCTTGTCATGTTTAGTGGACAATAAATGAAGATAAATATTTAACTATACACTTCTTTCAAGCATTTTAATTGAAAATGTTTAATTGATTTGTAGTTTATAAATTAAAATATATCCATAAGGTATCACTAAATTTTATTTTTCATTTCATATAATACATATTATTATGGAATCCAATAACCCATTAGTGGATTAATACTATTCTAGTGCCAAGTTTGAGCCAACAAGTGCAGTTCAGAGCAGCTTCAACTCAAACTGCCTCAGAAACTCAAAATTACCTAGCTTGTTTTGTGAATAACAAACAATACAATTTAAACACCACCTAGAAATGATAGCAATTAGACCTATGTTGTATCACAGGCAGATTATTACTTGAAACTGAACTTTACTTTCTAAATCTACTTGTTTTTAGGATATCATAAGCCTACAGCCAATTTTAACAACAAATTAACTGCACCAGTACATTAGACAGGGCTCACAACATGCATGGTGAGTCAAGCTTACAACTTCCTTGAATTCTGCAAATTTAACTAGAGGCATAGGAATACAGTTACTCCAAATAGTCAATACACTGCACGCAAGTCAAATAATTCTAGCATTCTGTGAACTAAGTATAACAGTAAAGTGTATACCTACTTAGTTTAATTTACATAATAACCTATGATAAAATTATATAGTGTGAGGTTTGAGTAAAAATCCATAAAAGTGGACAATTAAACTACTGGTGTGCACACTGTACACCAGGCCCAGTGTGCATGTGTTCTTCATCATCACTGGCATAGGCTTCCTCTCGGCCCCTGCCGCGTTCACTGGCTGTGTACTCCATCAGATTAACTTCCTCAACATCTTCTCCAGTAGGCATCACAAAAGCTGGGCGGGGAGGCAACACAGTTTCTATCTGTTTCAACTGCTCTTCAGTAGCAAAGTTGTTTTGAGGGAAAACAACATCAAACTTTATATAAAGATTACCTTTCTCAAATGGATTTTTAAATTGAGGCATTCCTTCACCTTGTATGCCTTTGAGGTCTCCAGGCTTGATCACCTCTCCTGGGGTATGTCTAACAAGTAAATCCCTGCCATCTAAATGCTTTATAACGAATTCAAATCCACACAATGCCTCAGTCAATGTAATTTCATGTTTAATCACAAGATCATCACCATTTCTCTGGAATATATCATGAGGTTTTTGTTGGAGCACAATAATCACATCTCCGGGTTGAGTGTCAGGCTGTTGATCACCCTCTCCCCTGAAGAAAATCTTCTGGTTTTCCCGCATTCCTTTCTCAATATGCACCTCCAAGATTTTTGTTTCATTTAAAACTTTCTTACCTTTGCATTTTGGGCATTTATCTTTTTCATTAATGGTCTCACCTTGACCATGGCAGGTTGGGCAGCGAGACTGGAACTGACGAGTCATATGCGGTGCAATTTGCTGATAAGACACTTTGACACCCTGTCCGTGACAGTCCTTGCAAACCACCACAGATCCTGGCTTTCCACCAATACCTTTACAAGGCCCACAAATAACATTTTTACTTAGTTGTAACTTAGTGGTTTTACCCATGTACATGTCTTCTAAAGAAACCTTAAGTGGATGCATGGTATCTTCACCACGAGCGGGTCCTCGACCCCTGCTGCCGCCGCCGCCGCCACCTCCCATACCGAATATATCACCAAAGAAGTGTCCAAACAGATCATCAGGAGGGAATCCACCACCTTGGCCTCCCTCTTGTAAACCTTTCAACCCGTACTTGTCATAAATTGTTCTTTTCTTCGTGTCCGACAATACTTCATAGGCATAGCTAATTTCTTTAAATTTATCTCCTGCAGCAGGATTTTTGTCAGGATGGAATTCTTTTGCCAATTTATGATAGCTCTGAAATGAAAAAATAAGGGATAAAATACCAAAATGACGATGAAGAGAACAATGGACAGAAATCATGCAACGAATAGATGACATTACATGTGCGATCTGTTCATTGGAGAAACTTACAAACGTATACTTACTCTTTTAATTTCAGATTCACTTGCACTCCTAGAAACCCCCAAAATCTCATATAATTTATTATCAGCCATTTTCCCCAAGATAAAAAGGAAAGAAAGAATGAGGAATAAGCTGTGATTAATGTGCACTAGGAAAGGTTTTTAATTTTCCAAGCACAAAGGTCGTATCTACATTCAGCCTACGACAGACGACTACGGACAACGTAACTAGCAATATCGATTTAGTCTATGGACCTTCTCAAATCTATTTTACAAAACTTGATCAACATAAATTAATCTAGATTAATTAACATTTCTAACACTAAAATTATCAATTAATATATCAATAGTTCGATAATAACAATGAATTGGTTTATTGAAATTAAGCTCGTTAACCTAAGAACACATTTTATCCACACTAAATAGGCGGTATACAGATTGTGGTTTGTGTAAAGTTAACGAAAAATAGTCGTGAGTTTGAGGTCTTCTTATTATATGGGCAGTAAGGTCAAACGACACCAGAGTTTGAGGTCAGATTTGTTATAAACTGTGCTCAGACTGGATTATTGTGTTCACTTATTCACCTAAAAATGTCTTACGATTAGTGCGCTACTCTTGCTTAGGTGAGGATATGACGTGAACCCCAGTTGTCCCAGTATACCATAGGTGGGTACCTATGGTATACTGGGACAACTGGGGTTCAGCCTACATAATATATTAAATAACAGACAAATTAAAAAAAAAATTGTATCATAATAGCAACCCTAATTGGGATTGGTTTTGATAATGTCTGTGGTCATTCTGATGCGGGTGCGAGTTCCGGCGGGTGATTCAAATGGCGCGCGAAGTTTAATATTTTTAATTTTCCAGATCGAACTGATTTTGGTGGAAAGGCGGGAAAACACAAAACCAAAGTAAATAAACCAACTATTTTCTTGACAAGCAATGCCACCTTGTTTGTGGTCATACCACGGGGTCATACTCATGGGTCACATTTCCTGTGTAAATTACAGTACCGGTAAATTATGATGTTTTTTTCAATATAATTATTATACATATTGAAAAAATAAACTGGCGATAACTAATTAATCTTGTGATGAGTCATATTTTAATGAGATGATTGTGATGGCAAATCTTCAGTTTCTGCGAATGCGATTTTAAACGGCATGCAACGGCATCTTTATATCGTGTGATTTAAAAGTAGTATTCAGTGAAAAACTACTCGTATTAATTCCTTTAATGTGTTAGCATAAAATTATAATTGTTGCATGCCTTTTGGTAAAATATGGCTGAACTTGCCTCCTATTTGTATATAATTATCACCATGTACTGTATTACACCATATTTGCAAAATAAACACTTACTTACTAACATGTCATTAAAGAAATCTATGATTTCAGGTCCTGAATAAATGGTATTTTTATAGCAAAACGAAATGATTGAAATGATGATTATGTTAGGGTATCTTAACCAATTATGTAATTACCGAGTAGTTAACAATCGCTATACCCCGGCGTGCCATTGTTATTTTGCATGGGAGTAATCTCATAATTTCCTTGTGTCGTAAGTATGGGCTAAGTTAGGTAAGTAATGGTAACATGCAAACGAGTTTCCTTTGCAAATAAAATTCAGAACGGATTTGGTTAGGCACACTTTTTTTTTTGAACTGTGAACATATGACTCCAACCGCTCTGGGTAGAGCGGTAGGGAGTGTCAGACTTCTACTGACTAAAAATCACCCATGTAAAGAACATGATTAGCCCTTGTGTCGAGGCCGCGGTATCTCTTTCGAACAACCCGCGTAGCTGGTTAGGCACCTTTGAGGGGTAAGTCAGGTCGAACTAGCTAGAAATGCTCTATTTAACAAGAGGGAACACTACCCTTAAAAATAAGATTTTAGCAATAGTATGGGAAAGAGAAACTAAAAAACGCATCTAGCATTTCTATAAATTGATTGTGTCGACTACATGCATCTCATTTCGTTGCTGACTGTACCTGACGCTGTACGAGTGAAATAATAGTTTGATTTACATCAAATTGTCACTTGTGAATTTGTGATGGCCTGATATGTACTTTCAACAATTTGTTCAAAATTTCGTGTGTTTAAAAGTTAGACAATAATGTTAGCAGGTTAGTATGTGTGCGTTACGCCAGCAGGAAAGTTGTTCATAGAGTGATATGAGTGGAATGAATAATTAGTTCCCAATCAGCTGTAAATGTGCGCAACATAAAAAAATAGTGCTCTTTGTCGTTTTGTGAAAAAACGGTAAAAACGATTCCTGCTGCAGTAACGTTGTTCCAGCAGGAAAATTCTGAACGAATGATCGGAAAGAGAAAATTTTTATGTGGGCAGATAGCTTATGCTCGTGTACTGTGCTCGTTCTTGACGCTTATAATAACCATACAAATTTTCAAAAGTACACATGCAAGATGTGTAGGTGTACACTAACAATATGTGCCGTTAGTCAAAAATATATAGCGAAAATTTTCAGTTCGGAATGTTTCGCATTCAGGAAATATAAACAAAAAACAAAACATGTACACAACGACTGGCTATCCGACCAATTCGAATGCATACAAAAAAGCGGCGGATTGGTACAATGGATGACCTTCTTAACTTTACCAACCAACCGGTTGAAACATGTAGTGCCCGAGTACACTGAAGTAGAAAAGAAGTAATAAAATAAACTTGTGTGATTAGATTACATTCTACTAGCTGTTTCCGTGACTTTGTACATAAATAAGTAGGTACATTGTTAAAAAGTACCTAGCTTAAGTGCTATGCCAACATATAAACTAAGTATCTTTTTAATTCTAAATAACATTAAAATACATTCAGTATTTTGTGTGAATGGAGGGCATAGGTCTGTACATCTAGACGTTGGCATTTATAATATTCATAGAAAAAAGTATCAAGGTTTATAGACCAAACATTGGATTAGCGATTATTTTTTTATAAATAAAATAGGTATAAAATATGTAGTTAGGTGAGTGTCGAATACAGTTTATAAATAAAACGCGCTAAAATATGGTTTGTTCATCTATTGTTTGTTTTATGTTTTTGAAGTTGGTGAAAGTGGCGTAATAATTAAGCATATTCGGTAATTTAATAAAGGGTTACAACTTACAACGATGGCATGATCTGCGATGGTAAGTAATACAAATCATTATTATTCAGTAAATAGACATTTTTAACTGCCGCGAATCTCATTTTATTTAAGATACGACTTGACACTGACCGGGAAATTGCAAAAAACGTAAGAAAATACGAATTTCGCGGGCTACCTCGTCGCCTTCACCTTAAATATGTTGTTTTACAAACAATAATTAGTCATAAGTTTATCTGAAATTTGAATTTTTTTTTCTTTTTACTGTTTACCATGTTATTTATTTACAACATTTAAAAACTACTATTTATAGAACTAAGATAATAATAAAATATATACAAGTATCAAAAAGGGGAGAATTATAGGGCGTCAAAAAATTCGTCCACACCGCTGTCAACAGGAAAAGTGCCCAGAAGGCTGGCAGCATTGCCACGTTGGATGGCAATGCTGATTCTTTGCCCAAAAAATATTCCAGCCTCTTTTTACTTAATACACATAGGTGTGTAATTACCAATATTATAGGTATACTAATAACTACTTACGGTGTGATTATGCGAATTTACTGTGATTTTAAGTAATAATGACTACACAAACAAGGTATAAATATTTTGTTCTAATATTTATAGGAAGGTAATTTGATCTGTCATTTAATGCCATAATTATTTTAAGAATTATAGAATAATAATAATTTCCACATCAACAAGCTCTTTCATTTATTTATAGCTCCCAAAAATAAGGCAACTTAAAATATTTGAACGCGACTGTACGGACAACGCTTAGATATAATACGTCCAATAGAGAAGGTCATCCATTGTTCCAATCCGCCGCTTTTTTGTATTCATTCGAATTGGTCGGATAGCCAGTCGTTGTGTACATGTTTTGTTTTTTGTTTATATTTCCTGAATGCGAAATATTCCAAGCTGAAAATTTTCGCTATATATTTTTGACAAACAGCACATATTGTTAGTGTACACCTACACATCTTGGGTTGAGCCGGTTTCTTGTATTTTGTCATCAAAGTTATTACACTTTAGTTTTGACTTTTAGCAATATTATTCAATAACGCTTGCATGTGCACTTTTGAAAATTTGTATGGTTATTATAAGCGTCAAGAAGGACCGAATACAGTTTTCAGCAAGCTCATACGTAATCTCATTTAGGCCCTACGATATTTTTTCGGGTTTTCGAAAACGCCCGATTACTTGAAAACTGTAAATATTTTCCTAAATCTAATTCTGTCACTAATTGGCACCAATTAAGAGCTACTCGTGTGTGTTTATTCTACAAGCGCACATCCAATGGGTTTCGAGATACACGATTCTTCGAAACGTTACTGCAGCAGAAAATGCAATATCTCGAAAACCTGAAGAAGTACCAATTATATATTCGGCGCACATTCTTACACGAACATAAGCTATCTGCCCACATAAATTTTTTTTCTCTCCGATCATTCGTTCAGAATTTTCCTGCTGGAACAACGTTACTGCAGCAGGAATGGTTTTTTCCGTTTTTTCACAAAACGACAAAGAGCACTCATTTTTTATGTTGCGCACATTTACAGCAGATTGGGAACTAATTATTCGTCCCACTCATATCACTCTATGAACAACTTTCCTGCTGGCGTAACGCACACGGTTAGTATCTATCTTTTCTTTCGATCAGATATGTTTAGCATTTTGGTCCATAGGTACTGGCATGCATGAACATTGTAAATTCGTGGTACAGGTTCACCTCTACGAAAAAAAAAAAAACTTAAGTTCGGATCTTGCCTTCTTTGGCAATTGAAATGGCAAGAGGCAAGACCATATAACATACCGCCTGTAGATAATCCCAGTAGGGTTGGCCAGACCAGAGGTACCGTGTAGTGTAGGTACTTACCTAATTATACCTACACCCACATTTCGCATTATTTAATTTCTACTTGATACTACCACGCGTTCTTGAGAAAAAGGGTACCAATAGCGGCAATAGCTAGGCCGGCAATGAAGGGATCCTGTAAAGGGGTCCCTTTTCCTTTTGAGGTGGAGAACCCTAAAACTGGAGGGAGTACTTACCCAGTTGTGTGTGGGAGTGGGACATAACACAGTAGGTAGGTACAGGCTAGCCACGATTGTTGATAGCCTGAACCTCTAAATATAATTTTGATGCGCGCGATGCGCATATACATATACCTACCTATAGCGCGTGTATACCTACTTACATGGAATACAAGGCCTACAACATTCACTTGCTATGGTAGATACACCTATTTTATTTAATTGTAGGTCCCTCAGGCGAATAAAAAAGGTAGGTAATAAACACGTCTGTCAGTCATTTTACCTTCAGGAGTGTTCTGCACTAGGACGTGAGCGACACCTTTACCGACCTTAAGTCATCAAACCTCTTGTTCTTGAACACTAATGAGGGCATTATAAATAATACCAAGAGGTCCCGTCGGAGCTGCGGGTTGTTCGAAAGAGATATCGCGGCCACAAAGAGTTAAGAAGGAACATGGGTGGTTTTTAGTTGGAAGAAGTCTGACTTATCTCCGACTGGCACGTATCCAACGAGCCTTCCTGCTCTGACCATAGAAGGATTCGCTTCTCACTAGTAGCTAACATAAAAAAACCCGAACCTAGACGCAACCCACGCTGTACCAATGAACCTGGCTACAAACGGCTGTTGGCCTCCCTACTAACTAACACAGCACCAAAAGCCCCAAATCCTAATAAACTCCGAACAACTTGAAAAAACCGTAACAAAACTCTCAGAATTTATAATTGAAGCCTACCACGCGTGCTGCAAACTAAGAGATCCAAACACCAAGAGTAAGGGCAACTCCTGGTGGAATGCGGAACTTGGTAAGCTCAGGCAATCCATGCGTAAACAATTCAACAGAGCCAAAAACTCCAGACTACCAGAAGACTGGGACACATTTAAGAAAACACAATACATCTTCAAAAAACAAGTCAGAAATGCCAGCAGGGCGGCCTGGCGGAAATTCTGCGAAAAAATTGAATCGAACAGCGAAGCCGCGCATGTGAGAAAGATCCTATCTACCGATCAAGATCGCTCGGGTCGCTGAAGACCCCAGACAACACATACACCAAGTCGGACCACGAAACAAGTAAAGTTCTTTTGGAGACCCACTTCCCGGACTGCAATCTATCCGAGGACAGAACCTGGGCAAGTGAGCCAACGCACACCCCAAATGACCAAGACTGGGCCACAGCCCGCACCGTAGTAAGTAGTAACCGCAGAGAGAATAGAATAGGCAATAAAGACTTTTAAACCATATACGTCCGCAGGCTTAGACACAATCTTCCCTGCCCTACTGCAATGGGGAGTAGAAGTTCTAACGCCATGGCTGACCGCCATCTACCAAGCCTGCATAGCACAGAAATAAGTACATACCACTAGCATGGCGAGAGGTGAAAGTCATTTTCATCCCTAAACCAGGCAAACCATACTACACACAACCCAAGGCGTACAGACCGATAAGCCTAACATCTTTCTTACTGAAAACCCTCGAGAGACTCTGTGATCGACACATTTGGGACGGACCTCTTCGGGAACGACCACTTCACAAACAACAACACGCGTATTCCACAGGTAAATCAACAGAATCTGCGCTGCTTAGTGTGATCTCCAAGATCGAAATATCGAATTAGTAAAATAATGTATTAGTGTTAATAACGTTGTGTTGTGTTAAATATTTGTACGCCATGTAATGGCAGGATATGCTGGAACCCATATTGTAACACCTATTGTACCATATTCTTGCAAATAAACATTTTTGATTTGATTTGATTGCATGTGCAGTGGACCACAAAATGCTCGTCACTAGCTGTCTTCATTGACATAGAAGGCGCTTTTGGTTGACAAAACCATCTTCCACAGCATCAACGCAGCCCTCGAGGACCACGGTGTGGACTCGAGCACACCGTGTACGTCACAAGTTACGGTAAACGACACTACTAGAGCCATAGTGGCCAAGTGCTAGGAGGTGTCCTTTCGCCACTACTGTGGAACCTCGTAGTAGACAGCCTCATCAAACGTCTAAATAGCGGAGGCTACTACACGGTGGGTTATGCGGACGATCTGACCATAATATTAAACGGCACACACGAAAACACACATGCAACCTTATGCGCCAAGCTCTAAGAATAGTTGTAATGTAATAGTAATATTAATAGTAATAATGTAATAGTCGTCATGACGGCAACAGACCGTGTCGGCGGCGCGTTCGTGTTCCACGCGCGCCTCAAAGAGATGTCAGCAAGGAGGGGCCCGCAAGGGCCGACGCCCGTCGGGGCCGCGGATTTTTGTACTAGATTACGTGGCCTCGGCGCAAGGGCAAAGAAGGAACATGGGTTCGGTTTTTAGTCAGTAGAAGTCTGACACTCCCCTTCGCTCTGCCCAAGAGCGGGGGGGTCATTCGATGATTTTCCACCCACCAAAAAAAAAAAAAAGGACTGATGCAAGGAATACAGACTAGCAGTGAAACCTACTAAAACCGAACTCGTCCTCTTCACAAAGAAAAGGAAGTTGGCAACGTTACAATAGGGGATCGGACTGGGTCAAAATAATATGATTCTGTTTAGTCCGTAAGTTAGATTATCGAAAAATATTGAACACGTGTTTTTTGTTTTATCAAATCAATAAAAAATGACGAAGATAAAACGCGTCAAAGATCTTGGAGTGGGGCTTGAAACGTCACTTGTGTCGTCAAAATGTACTATCATATGACGTCACACGAGTTTTCGAAGCACTGTATCGTCTTCATTTTCAGTTTACGTGAAAAAAGAAAAAATACGTGTCCAATAATTTTTAGAAATCTATCTGACGGACTAATTAGTTTTTTTTTGTCCGATCCCCTATTGCCAAGCTTCTTTGGGACAACCCTAAGCCTATCGACTGAAACCAAATACCTGGGCATATTTTTGGACGAACAGCTGAACTGGGCAAAACACACTGATTACATCGTCACAAAAGCCAGTATGGCTCTATGGCAATGTAAGAGACTTCTGGGGAGGAATTGGGGCATAAGCCCCAAAATCACCTACTGGCTATACACCACAGTTATCCGACCAATCATCACATACGGCTCTTTAGTTTGGTGGCCTAGGACCAACCTAAGTACAACCCAAAAGGATCTCGAGAAACTACAAAGATTGGCCTGCGTAGCAATCACCGGCAGCATGAGAACTTCCCCCACTGCTGCCTTACAGGTGATGCTGGGGCTACCTCCACTGCACCTCGTCATAAGAGAGGAGGCGGCCTTAGCGACTTTCAGACTCGAAGTATCCGGTACCCTAAGAAACGATTCGAGAATCAAACACACACGCATCAGAGAAGATGCAATCAAAGAACAGCCAATGATGACATCACCCATCGACAGAAACCTGAAGACCCATTGCTTCCAAAAACATTACATACAACATAGAGCTCACAGAGGAGTGGTGTGACTACTCAGGTACAAGAGAGCTAAGGATCTACACCGATGGATCAAAAACCGACTATGGGACAGGCGTCGGCGTCGGGGTGTTCTCCGACGACCTAAACATTAAGATATCCAAACCACTTGGAATGCTTAACTCTGTTTACCAAGCAGAGTGTGTAGGTATCATCCAAGCGGCACACGCTATAGAGGCCAGGGAGGTTACGGATACCAATATTCGAATACTCTCCGACAGTGCCTCAGTTCTTCAATCCAATCCCTGAAGAGTAACCAGATCACGTCGAGACTGATACTAGAATGCCACAAAGCCCTGGGACGAATCACGGTAATAAATCACAACACGGTAACGCTACAATGGATTAGAGGTCACAGCGGATCACTAGGAAACGATGCGGCCGACGAACTTGCCAGAAGAGGATCCAGCACTAAACCTTACGGACCCGAACCCATTGTGCCCATTCCTTTCAAGTAGCTATATAAGAAGCTGGCTATAAGATCATACTCGAATACAAGCGGAGAAATGGTGGAGCTCGACACCAGGATGTAGGCAATCCAAGGAAGTTATGCTATCCCTGGATATAAAGCTGACCAGGCGCCTTCTGCGCCTGGAGAGAGATAGCCTGCGCCTGGTGGCGGGGACCATCACCGGACATTGTTCACTGAATAAACACTTCCACACCCTAGGAATCACTGACAGTCCCCTGTGCAGGGCATGCATGGAGGCGGAGGAAACTGTGGCGCATGTGCTTCTTGAGTGCACAGGCGTTACCAAGATTCGTGAGGAGACCCTGGGAACACCACGATCCCTTACGGATGCCCTTAGGAGACCGGGAAGTCTGATCTGCTTCTGGAGGGAGGTGGGCTGGCTGGAGTAAGCGGCCACCACGGCTCACGCACAATGGTCCACCTTAAGGATCAAGTGCGGAAACCTAAAACCCATAAAGAAAAGAAGAAGATCCTGCGAAAAAACACATAAATGGCCTATCGCGTTTTCTGTTTACATATGAGAGTATGTACGTCACTGTACATGTGTGTCAGTTATATACTATACGTAATACCTACAATACAAATATTGTCATAAGGCAGCACAAATACCTGCGTGACGTCATGCAGTGAATATTTATGACACTATACTTACCTGTGAAAGTTCGCCCCGAGCACGGGCAAGCCGAGCGAGCAACTCGCAATTGCAATCCGCGATTGAATCAAGAGTCAAGACGCTCCGGACCGGAAGGCATCTGTCTGGCATTCCTTATGTATTGACTTTAAACAAGCTCGTTAACATAATACTTACAACGCTTTGCACACAGCAGCTCACGTTGCCAGTGGACTACCCGAAACTTGGCTATTATGCTGTCTTGTTTGCTTAGATTCTTCGAAAGTGATATGAAAGTGTTAGGTTTATGAGTAAATCAAACATCTGTTTCCAAACTTGCATAATGTATTATATAACTTTTTAAATTTATTGTGGGCCCTGCCTGATGGGCCTGTACATGGCGTCTGACCATGCCTCCTCCATGGTTATTGCATTTCACGTCCTAAAATGGTCACTAGTCACTCACTGCCGAAGTCACTCACTGCACTGCCGATAGTTACTGGACCAGCGATATTTCCGGGTCGTAAACTCGTACTTAATACATAATGATTATGATGTGCTACTATTTTGAAATCATTTGTGTAGTAGATCTATTTACTTGTACAGTTTACCTCCTCGATAAATATCTTAGTATCATCAATTCATCACACTTGAATCTCCGAAGGGTTAGGTAGAGTTAGCCATAATAGTAAACACGGGCGTACTATATGGGGCGCAAATCAGAAATCAAATAAAATCACAAATCCAGACTCCGGACATGCTGTAACAGAAACTCCTATTGGCAAAACTCAATTTATAGCACTGCTCGACCCGGAAATCGTACCCAGGACCTCGTGCTCCGCAGTCGTGCTTGCGACCACTTGCACTAGACCAATGAGGCAGTCTCTGTCAGTATCTGTATCCTTTATTTATTTATATATATTTATTACAACAATATTAAAAACAAATCACTAAGCTTAGCTATTACTTGAATCTTCTTTTTTAACCGACTTCTAAAAAAAGAAGGAGGTTCTCAATTCGGATGTTTATATATTTTTTTTATGTTTGTTCGGGCATAACTCCTTCACTTACTAAACGATTTGAAAAAATATTTTTTTGTTGGAAAGGGTACCTATACTTCCCAAATGGTCCCATTTTATTATCGAAATCGGACAAGCGGTTTTTGAAAAATCGACAAAACTCAAAAAAAAAACTACATTGTCCACATTATGACCCATGAACATGTGAACCACTAAAAAGTGCAAAATAAAAACTTTTTAACAAAAAATAAAACCGACTTAAAAAAAAAACAAAAGTCAAAAATAAATCAGTTTCTGAAGTCGGTGGCAAAAAAATGAAATCAAACAAACAAAAGTCACCGACTTCAGAAACTGATTTATTTTTGAGTTTTTTGTGTTTTTTTTTAAAGTCGGTTTTATTTTTTGTTAAAAAGTTTTTATTCTTACCTATATTTTGTTGACCCTAAACTAAACCAACTTCGTATCCCTCAATTATTATGGGATTTGACCTGCAAATCCTGTAATCGAGGAAAAAATCAGTTCTTATCCTTATAATTTCTATGATTCATGTAAACAACAGAATTTTTTCCCAAATTTCAGGGTTGATCCCGTAGAAAAAAAAAATCTTTTGTATTATGGTGAGGCCAGTGTAGCCCTGCCAAACTTAGTTTTTGTTTATCCTGTCCTAATCTTACCAGTTACCTACCCTGCTGCAGACTGCAGGATATGGTACCTACACGGTAAACAAAAACCAATTTGCGGACGTAAATATTTAGACCAAATTAGCATCAGAAAAAAAACTAGGTAGGTACTCTCGACTCGATAAAAATTATCAAGAATCGATTATCTTAAATTATAATTTAAAAGTAATTTAACTCATGATTTTCGTATAGACATAATATCTACCTAGAATATCTAGATACTTAAAAATATCGATGACATAAACTGATGATTAGGTACCTAATTAATTTGTAAAATACAGATACAACTACGGAATAATATGAACATATTAAAATCTAGTTTCACAGAAATTGCTAGTAAAAGGTGGAATGCAAGCTCTGCAAGGGGCAGGGGGCACCAATAACCTCTCGGCTTGGTCATGTGCCCGACTACGGCGGCGGCGGTCGCTGGCGAACTTACGCAACATGCCTCTCGACCGACGTTCATCTTCTCCAAGCCTTTCGATAATAACCTCGTGGGTAATTATCTAAGCCGAGGATATCGCTGGGGACGTTTCGAGAATTTTGCAAGACTGCAAACTGTTCACTTAGCCTCTAAATTACAAAATGTAATGTAGCGAATGATAGGAATTGAGCAAGAGTCAAAACATACATGGGCAACAAGTACTTACGTCCTACGTTGCTTGTTTTTCGCAGGATGTAGGTTTAAGACTTCCATGCAAGCTTGAGTGCTTGTGCACATTAATTTGCATTCTGTAGATAAATACTAAAGTAGGTACGTAAATATTGCGTTACTTAGGTACTCGTATTAGTACATATATAGGTACTGCGACAGGTAAGGTAGGCTTTTGCAAGGTTTCTTTTGTCCAACACTACGATTTCTCCTGTTTAATTTCCTTGTTTTCTTCAAGCTTCAAGCAATCTCACTTCATTCTCATTCGCTCTCAACGACTTTGGGAAAGCATTTACCCAGCTGTGGGACAGTACTACAGGCTAATAAAAAAAAACTCAATAGGTCTGCACTTTGCTGTCTACTGTCTACTACACCCCAAAAGCGGTGCTTCTTTAAATGTGGTAGATCTGCCATAATAGGGGATCGGACAAAAAAAAACTAATTATTCCGTCAGATAGATTTACAAAAAATATTGAACACCTATTTTTTCTTTTGTGCTTCGAAAACTCGTGAACTCCTCGAAAACGTTACATGTTAGTACATTTTTTACCCACAAGTGACGTCAAGTGACGTCGCTTTTTATCTTCGTCAATATTCATTAATTATTTAAAACAAAAAACACGTATCCAATATTTTTCGATAATCTAACTGACGGACTAAACATAATCATATTTTATTGACTCAGTCCGATCCCCGTATTATTTAACGTAGGTACGTAATCGAACCTGCACCCAGAGTACCTACCTACAATAGCATACAATCCGTCAGTCAACAGGCAATCATATAAAAGTGAACAAATTAATTAGTCAAAACTTACACAACATGACAACAAATAATTCATTTGAATTGTACGCAAGGACGGGAATATTATCGCGAGTATTTCAGGAACTAATTATTTCATATTTTATGAAACTTTCTTTCATAAACTCAGATAATTATGCCAAAAATACTATCTCCCTCGCTGGTCATGAACTTCAGGCATTTACGTAAGCAGGTTTAATGAAACAAGTAAACGACTGTTACTAAAAACGCACTCACTACTTACTTAATACAAATCATTTCTTATATCTTTAAACTTACTTATCGTATTATTATACTATCTATGTTTTATTGACTTTCACTCGCCGTACCATTAAATCAAAACATTCAGTAACACGACCTCGCATCCGATGCTATTGCATTAATGCATTTGTATATTGCACAAATGCATTGGATGTTGCATACATGTAAATCACAGTCATGTTAGTAGTAAGTAGATGCTTGCAAAACATGAATTGTTACTTAAATAATTACGCATTCCTTGATATCTTTTTTAATGTTTGAAAATATTAAAAGCACAAGCTTTTGTTGTTTTTAATCTCGCGTGTAGTGTTTAAGGTCATCAATCTCATGCAACGATTAAAAAAGTAATTTTACAACTCGTTTCTTTTTGGCAGGCATTCACAAGAACTTACGCAACATACTGTTTACAACTATCTATTATATACTAAAATAGAGGTAAAAGAGGAAGTGCTATAAAATTCTACGTAATTTTCGACATTTATTTGATATTCTCGAATCTACCTCGTCATAATCGCAATCTACACATTCTTTCTTCTCATGACCCGCCCGACCGTTATGCAGCGTTTATGCAAATTTGTGTTCACGGGAGTGTCCCGTTCAATTTTAAATTAATTATTTAATTATACAGTATAGACATTATGTAAGAACTGAATTAATTTAATAAATTGCATTGAAAAAGTTAAAGTGTCAAAGAAGGATTTAACTCTACCTTTTAATAAATGTTTAGGTATTAAATATTAGTTTACAGTTATTTCAATTACACCTTGTATTATACACACATACCTAGGTACTTTGGAAACCATTGAATTCAAATAATTAAAGCACGTAAGCAAATCAGACAAAATTCAAAATTTAGACAAAAAAAGTAAAAAAAAAAGTAAAAAACTAAAACCCGACTACGACAAAAAAAACGACTCTGAAAAAGTATGAAACAAGATTTTCAGGATAGAACAAAAAGAAAAGCCGTAGTCACACGTTATAGGTACCAACCTAAACACTTTAATACCGTGTGACTACGGCTTTTCTTTTTGTTCTATCCTGAAAATCTTGTTTCATACTTTTTCAGAGTCGTTTTTTTTTGTCGTAGTCGGGTTTTAGTTTTTTACTTTTTTTTTTACTTTTTTTATTTAAACATTATTTTGGTGTTACTTTCTTTTTACTCTTGACTTTTTGTCCGCTAGAGGGCGTGATTTTAAATTTGAACAATATTTTGGAAATGTACAAGTGAGGCCCTTTCAAATGATACCAAACACGGCGTATTTATCTCCATTTTTATTTTTTAAGCCTTACTTTTTGTCCGCTAGAGGGCGCCAAATCACTTTTTGTGATACGTCACGTAGCCTATGTTCAGCGGAAAATTAAGACGGTTCTAACGATACCTCATATGTCGAGTTCCGTTAAGTAGATTAGAAGCTATGAGGGAACAGATGAAGATACACACATACATACATACATACATACATACAAACATACATACATACATACATACATACATAGCCAGTCAAAATCATAACCCTCCTTTGGCTTTGCCGTAGTCGGGTAAAAAACAAATGGAATCAAATACAAATTCATCATCATCATCATCCACACCCCGAATTCACCCACTGCTTGGTATAGGCCTCTCTTTCTGGTGCCAATCGCCACGTTCGTGTGCCAGTCTCATTCAGGTTTTTCCCTCGACGGCAACTATATCGTCTGCCCGTCTCGTCGTCGGGCGACTGACATTTCTTTTCCCCGTTCTTGGACGCCATTCGGTGACAGCCATACTCCACCTGCCATCTCTACGCTTTGCCAGGTGTCCTGCCCAACCCCATTTGAGTTCCATAAAGCGTTTTCCAATATCGGTAACCCTTGTACGTCTTCGGATGTCGACGTTTGGAATTCGGTCTACCAGTTTTATGCCTAGCATGGAACGCTCCATGGCCCTCTGTGCAACTCTTAGTCTGTACACAGTCTCCTGTGTGAGTGTCCATGTTTCATTCAGCATCGTAAGTCATTGTGGGCAGAACACACTGGTTATAGAGGCGCCACTTTAGACATAGCTGAATTTTGGCTGACTTCAGAATGTCGTCCAATTTGCTGAACGCGGCCCACGCAAGCTGTATTCTTCGGGGTAAATCCCTTTGCTGATCCTCTTTTCCAAATGAAAGAATATGGCCAAGATAGACATACTGGTCAACCATCTCCAACTCTTCATTTCCAACTTTGACAGAAGGATTTGCAAAGGTGTTGATGTTTGCCATAATCTTCGTCTTGGCCATGTTCATCCTAAGACCTACTTTAAAAGAAGCATCCTACAAGTCTTGCAGCATCGTTTGAAGATCCCCGCAGTTTTCGGCAAATGAGGACAAGGTCGTCTGCAAATCTTAAATGCGACAGGTAAGCACCATTGATGTTAAAACCGCAACAGCCCTAATTTAAGCTTTTCACGATGTCTTCGAGGACTGCCGTGAAAAGTTTCGGTGAAATACTGTTCCCCTGTCGCACTCCCCGCTTGATCTGTACGGGTTTAGACAGGGTATGCTTGCGAACCTGCAGAGTGGCCGAGGTGTATAGCTCTCGCAGCACATCCACGTAGCGAGAGTTGATAGGACAGCGATGGAGGGCGTGGAACACGGCCCAATGCTCGATACTGTCGAAAGCCTTTTCGTAATCGACGAAAGCCATGCATCATCATACATCAGCAAATTATTGTAATCAAATTATAATTTCTAAGGTACATTTTATGTCAATTTTGATTCACCACCGGAAAACGTTAACAATCTAAGAATTGGTGAGCGTGTCCATTATAAGCGAATCGGACGTAAAAGCAATCGTTAATCGTTCGGTTGTGCAGAAATTTCGCAAATAAATAATTTTGGCACAACACACAGTCATAAGTAGTACACTTATTACTTCATCCAATAACAACAAACACATCCCAGATTACCTTCTCACCATCATGCACACATACAAACTTTTTGTTTTTCATTTCAATGGCAGGTGTGTAAGCGAAGCATAGTCAATGCAACTTTACCGGCTAGCGTTGCATTATAAGGTCACAGGTCAGGTCAGTGTCTAGACAGTAAGTATGCCATGTGTAAGTAAGTAACCTCTTTCTAGTTCTTTTAACGTGTTTTTCTTAGCACAATAAAAAAACACAACTTGTTTAACGTGTTTTACGATCTACGTCTACTTCCTTCCTAAAATAAGAACGAGTGGAATACAGAGCACATACATATTTACTAGAAGATATCTTTTCAATTCGAATGATGATTCTCAAAATCCACACTCATTGTGGCTATATTATAGAGTCGTATAGATGAGGTGTGGCGTTGATGATATCATCACCCTAGTATGCTTTATTTTGAATTTACTGTTTTTGACACTGCCACAACTTGTTGACTGTTGTTTTTACGAGGTTCAAGGTTGTGCTATTAAAGAAAGCTCTTTTTTTACGAAGTGGGGTTATAAAACAATGATCTAGCTTTTACAAAGTTATGCTATGAAACAATACCTTCTGTCTAACACAGAACAAACAGCTAAAAAATCTGTAGCTTATAAGAAGTTAGGCTGTCATAATAGCTTTTATTTTACTAAGTATTGGTAAGTATAAAACAAGCTCTTGTTTTTACGATGTTATGCTATCAAATATCAAACAAAGTTCCAACTTTTACGAAGATTTCCTATCAAATAAGCTTCTACCTAACCCAAACCTCTATTTTCACGAAGGTGTTCGATCGTTAGACTTGCATTTCGTAGGTACTATAAAAGACTACTTTTTGCTTAAGGGGACGGTGAACGAACATTTCTCCATACAAACGTAATACCAAAATCATTCGCGATACGAACATATTACCAACTTAAAATTATGTTATTCGGATACATATATTTATCTAGGTTCTTATTAAACTTTTTTTTTAAAACATTTACTATTTACGAAATGCAAGCGAATTGCATTTCTTTTAAAAAAAAAGTTTAATAGGAACCTAGATAAATATCGTCTGTATCCGAATAACATAATTTTAAGTTGGTAATATGTTCGTATCGCGAATGATTTTGGTATTACGTTTGTATGGAGAATGTTCGTTCACCGTCCCCTTAATAAGGAAGGTAAACAGTACTCGATTTGCGGTCACCTAGCCGCTTGCTTAGTGCTTAGCGTGCCGATTTTGCGATGTGCAGTGAATGGCGTACGTGCGACATAGTCATGCATGAGAACGGAGGTAACTTATCAAGGATCCACCCGGTTCTTCAATAACTGAAGAAGCTTTATAACATAACTTCTCAAAGTCAAGTAATAGCACCTACCTTTTATGTATCTAATCTCTGAGGCTTTCTACTGAAAACTTAAAAATGTAAGTACCTTCTTACTCGCCGAAAAGCCTTTTATGAAACAACGTGAGAATAGTGCGTAAGGGCAGGAGACGGCCCTAAAGGGCTAAGAAGGAACAGGCATGGTTTTTAGTCAGTAGAAGTCTGACACTCCCTTTCGCTCTGCCCAAGAGCGGGAGGGGTTATTTGATTTTCCACCCACCCAAAAAAAAAAGGGCAGGAGATTGATGATGTATTCTGTGATACGAGTAGTAATAGTACCATCTTGCCGGATCCTAAATGCCTTCTAAAATGTTAAAGATGGTTTAAAGTCAAACGACGTTACAAGTTACAACACATTTAATTTTGGGGAACAAGGTCGTTTTTGAAGTGAATCTTGGTAAATTAAATCTGGCTTTGCATTCACTATTTACATAAAAATTTTGAAGTCGTTCTCTACATTTATCTATTTTTGGTTAACTGTTTCAAGAAAACATGTTAGACTTTAAATTTTGATAAACAGTTAAGCTACTAGTAGTAGCTAGGTAGAACGCTAACTTGTTTATCAAAATATTTAAATCTACCATCTCTTTGGATAGTGATGGTGCGACTAAGCTGATTGTGCTTGACGGTTTTGTAGTCTCTACAATGCCAAACTAAGCTTTGTTAAATGAGGTCACGAGTTTACTCAAAGCTAAGCAATTTATTTAATTTGAGTTGTAATTGTGTACGGTACTAGTATTTGTTATGTAAACTCACTCTCGTATCCGGCTACGACCTCCAGAAGGTCTTTAGGTTCTGTATGGTGAAGAGGTGCGGCGTAGCGGGTGGGTCTTCTCTGGTATTGGAAGTGAAAGTGAATGAATGTCGGAGGCTTAATTAGAGAGGAGAGCTGCGGCTGCGTCAGTCCCTCCGACACCGCCGCACTATACACCTGTGCCCCGCGTACCGACAGCCGCACGCGCACCCGCTCAGCCGCACGCAAGCGCATCATCAACTTACTCCGTTCGACATTATTTCAGAGGTACGCGCTGCCTTTATCGACGCTATCATTATTTTTGAAGTGAAATTATCTTATTTTTTATTGTTGTGAGTGGTTATTTTATTTAAACAGCCCCGAAAGCATCTACATGTTGAACAATAAATTATCCCAGAAGAAAGTTCTAACTTTTCGTAGTGAAATCGTGCTTTTCGCGCTTCTTGTTTGATGTTTGATTTTTATTTATTCTTGTTTGTTATTTAAGTAGAACGGCATGATATAACACTCTTGCACACACTTATTGAGATAATTATGTTAGTCTTAATTGTAGTTTTCATACAAGCCGAATAATTCCAAACTGAGAAACTTCAAAGAAAGACTACGCAGAACTTACAATTATGAAAAATGAGATAAACTTTAGTGAAAATATTATAAATAGATTGAAATTGGTGTCTGTTACTACAAAGTGATAAATAAAAAACTGATTGAAGTCCTTTCCCAAAACAGACACGGTTCTTTACATAATAATTTCTCCACGGCAGGTGTCTAACAAAAAGTGATTCATGTTTGCCAAACAAAAACTTGTGAAGTTACATAACAAGACGTTTTCATTTTTATGTTTAAACAAGCTTCGTGACATGAAGTGTACGACGCGGCTTTCCGTTACCATAAAATGCGTCCCAAATCGACGATTTCTCGCACTGAGTAGCTTTTCACGCAAACATTTAAACTCGCAGCAAGGAGGTCAGCGAGGCGGGTTTTGCTTTCACAAATACAACAAAATAAATTCATCTCACGTATCGATTGTCCTCGAGCATTCGTGCTCTGCATAACTAAAAGAAAGCGAACTTGCAATACGGGCTCACCCGTGACCACTTTCGTCAAAACGAGCGCCCGATACCGGTGTCAGTACTACCAGCTGAGTGTCGGCGACTCGGCGACGAGGGGCGGCCGCGGCGGCCGAGTAACATCGTCCGCACAGCGACCACACCTTAGGGGCAATCGTCTCGCATCATCAGTCTTGCCGACCACAATTGCCTATAATCAACTACTCCAACATTACGGCACAAAATCTGTAATACGGAAATTGACTTCTGATCGTTTTTCTCTACACAGATGAGCCGGCACGTGTGCCTGGCGGCCGTCGCGTTGATGGCCGTACTCTGCGTTGCTGACGCCCAGAGACGACTCGCTCTACCAGACCCTAGGAGCTGTGCAAACAGTAAGTATACCGCAGACTTGAACCAAACGCAGCACAAGACTTACGTAATCGAAGGGGTTATGACTTTTGACACGGACACGATTACGAATTACACGGAGCCAATTTGCTAAATCGGACCTCATCGATAAGTTACAGAATGTTCTACTATCGTGATGGTATGGTGTAGCCACTAGAAGCTCGTTGTTCTCTTTAACTATTATATTGTGGTTGCATTCAATGGACGTGCCGGGTTAAAGGGGATCAAAGATTTAAAGCAGCATGTGCCATTGTCCATTATTTATCAAAGCACGTACAGCCTGTCTATAAAGTCATGAAAATAAATGAGGGCGCTGCGGTCGTGAAGACTCGTGCACATAGCAACCCTGTATAGTGTGACTAAAATGGTTTTGATACTAGCACATTATTTTGTACTAGAAGAAAACCTGGTTTTAATTAAAATCTGTTCTTATTTAAAAAAAATACAGAAACCATAAACAAAGATGCGACCTTCATTGTTAATGATAATACCAGCCTATTACTGTCCCACTGCTGGGCAAAGGCCTCTTCTCAACAGAGACGGCACGAGCACTGATCACCACGCATGCTCAAGACGGGTAGGCGATTTCAGACTTATAATAATTATAAGTCCAGATTTCCATCCGATCCGATCACGATGTTTTCCTTCCGACCTTCATTGAAAATTTGAAATAAAAATGAGTAAATAAAAGAAAAATGTTCGTACATATTTTTTATTAATGTTATATTTTAACTTTTGTACCACTGTATGCCCATTTTCTCTTGCCCGTTTTGCTGCAATATGTTGTTCGATTAGAGCCTTTCTGTTATTTTGATCTTCTTGTAAGAAAATCCAATCGATTTCAAAATTTTACGCAGGACTTCTAGGCTACATTTAAAATCCAGATGTTTTAGCGAAATTTTATGTTGAAGTCATCCATTTCTTTCTTAGGACGGCCAGATCTGTGTTTGCCTTCATCTACAATACGCCTCACTGTACTCTCAGATTTTCCTGAAAGAAAGATTTAAAAAAAGATGTAATAACTAACAGAAAATACATAGCTCTGTTTTTATTTCAAACATGTTAAAACTTATTCATATTTAAAATCACCGGTAAATTTGATTACCCAAAAGTATCAAAAGTTAACGTCGCACTACAATATGAGCTACTTACATTTGCAATCTAACCTATAAATGCGCAATGTAAACAATGCTTATTTTAGTCTTAAAATCGTATATTTAGTAAATTTGTGACTTCTGGTAGATAAAAAACAAACAATAACACGATTACATACCTGTTATAGCTGCTGTTCGAGTATAAATATCATCCAAATTTGATAAAATTTGGTCAGCTTGGTGTTCTAACAAACATCGCTGATATACTTTGAAATAATTTCCCGAGCTCCACTCCTATTTGTTTTCCTCATATCTATCACGTTTTTTCGAAGTTTTGTCGACGTAGATTTGAAAAACATTAAAAAATGCAAAAGTTAGCAAGATAAATAACAAGTTGATGACAGCCGATGACATTTGATGTACCATGATTTAGTGTTGCCTTACTTTTGAATAATGTTAGTTCCTCAAACATTAATTTCATGACTTTATAGACAAGCTGTACGCATGTAGCAGGCGGCAAATTTAGGACATATCATTTGAACTCCTACGCATATCTACGTGAAACAGAATGCGGCAGATAGAAGATATTGACAGGTAGAAAATAATAAGAAGATACCACATAAGTAGGTCGGCCATATGTATGACAACGAAACTGATTCTTATGATTTGTCTGGCGTGGTTTATTTATTTACCTGCCGTAGGTTTAATTGAGTTACAATAAGTATATGAAGGTTTAATTAAAATAACTGAAATCCTAAAAAGGGATCATAGCTATAACCACAATTATGAACGAATTTTCACAACTACAGGACTAACCTTAGAGGAAATGTTCGTAAACTTCTACAAAAGCTTGGAAACAGGTTAAAAATTTTTCGCGATTTCGGGATTGGTCCCACAGTATCAGTTGTTGCAATAATGAGTACCTGCTAAAATTATACCTTTTCAGGTTCTCAGTTAGGTACTTGTACGTTACTATACAATAATTACACTTTGATGATTGGAGTTTTCGCTATGAACTTTTTGAAAAGATGAATGTGCACCTGAGTATAAATCACGAACAAAGTAGGTCACACATTGCATCTCACGCACCAGCCCGCACCACAGTAACGCATTCTTGCTCAGTGCTAATAAATTGTAATGCTTGAAAAGTAAAGCGGTGATGCCGCGGCGACTATACCGAGAATTTTAAAATTGCGAATAGAACTTAGAGAATTTTTGCTCAGACCTTTGTATTTTTTTAAATATAGGGATCTGTATCTGTAACCGAGTTTAATCTTATGTTTCTCATCAGTCATTAGGTAGGTACGTTTCTTTTTATCATGAAGTTGTTTTTCATTATGTAGTCTCTGAAGCATGACTCCAATCATAACATAACATAACTCGTCTTAATTATTTTTTTATGGTGAATTAATATTATTATCCGTTCATTGCGTTTCCCACCACTTTGGTACTTTAAGCGTCATCATTCATCAGTAAAAAAAAACGAAAAACCTTAATCGTGATAAAATCGCTATACATTTTATGGGTTTATCAAATCCTGCAATCGCTTTTATGTTAATTAAGTAAAGTACCGTAGTGAATTAGTGATAAGTGTGAACACTGGAAGGAGTTATTTCAGGCCAATGACCCTTAACTTTATAATCACATCACTTCTTTTAATGTTTTTTGTTTTTATTGCCGCTATACCATAACAGTTCCTTCGAGTGCGATTACTGTTTTTTTTTTCATAATGTACATAGGTACTTAAACTCACGCCCTTTTCCCATGGGCGTAGGCAGAAACCACAGAATGTCACCTGTTATCACAGCAGATGGCATTCTGCAGTTTCCTTACATACTCTACAATTGAGAATAATATAACATTGTCATTCATACAAACACTACTGAAAAAATAAAACTTATTTCAAAATGTGCTTTTCTGTTGCCGCTACGTGCTATAACAACAAATAATACAAATTAAAGAGGACTGCTGGTTCCGTCCCATCCTAGTGGATGGGACGGAACCAGCAGTACGATGGTACGGTACCAGTTTTTGTTTAGAAGTGAGTTAAAAATGAGTCGAAGTTATTACATCAACTTGCCTGGTTCCTGTTAACGGATAAAAGCTTTATAGCCCGAGGCAGTCGCTACAGGTGAAGAGCTTTCAAACTGGTTACCAAGCAATTGAACTAGTAAACTATAGATAAACAGGCAGGTTTGAGATTATCTTCTCATGCATATCGAACTATTCCGTCTTCGAGAGTGCTATGCGATGCTGACCTAAGAAAATGACCTGAAAAAGCTTAATTAGAATTACTTAGAATAAATTACACCGATAAAAATATAAGTACAAAATTGTATTTCTAATGTAAATAAGTGTACCTAAATAAACTAACGAAATGTTGTAAGCACAGAATGTTTTAATACTACAGAATAATGCTACGAACGCATACAGTAACTAGTGGTTTACCTTCAAAGTAATGGTTCTCCTAATATGTAAAGAGGATTCTTAGGTCAGTAGGTGCTAGTTGATTCTAGGTCTCTCTGTATATAAGTACTAACTATCCTCGGAAATCTATAAAAGGAGTTTCAGGAGATGATAAATGGTTAGGTACGCTCTACGAGTCTACGATGATTGCGTGTATGGTGATACAAACCAAATATCCTGTTGTTTTATAGGTATTTGCCAACTTTTGGAGTACCTACACGAATAGTTTGTCCTTATGGGAAATCAGTAGATATTTCGCAATTCAGAGCCCGCATTGAAGGAAGGCGTGGCGCGTCCCATGCCATGTCATTTGGGAGCGCACTGCAATGGTCACAATCGAACGATGTATTCATGGCAAACTCCCTCACAAAGCGAACAAAGATTCTTTGTTAGTTTTATGTGGCCACATAGGTATTACGTAGTAGGACGTAAGTACCCACATTAAAGTTTACTCGTAGACTTGTGCTCAAAAATACTAGGATCTATTTAAATAGGTATGTATTGCATCAGCCGAATGTTTTTTTCAAAATACCAATTGGCCGAAATCATCATAATTTGAATACATGACATAAGCAGCCATTTATAATAATTTGTTTTTGAATAATTTTGCAATCATAAAATGAGAAGCTAGACGTTGGTTTCTTTAACAACTTTCTCTCCTCAGAAATGCGAAATAACAATGCTTGTTTTACATGTTCGGTACACACGTCGAAGGTAGGTTCAAAGATAAATAATAATCATATAAGCACATATCTCACTTAGCTTTGGGAAGTTCCTACGTGCTTACAGACACTTACATAAGTGCACTTCCACGGGAAGTAACAACTATGGAAACATCTACCAATGATCTATGACTTTTAATTTATCTATCCACGCTCAGCCATTCACTGTTACGTAAGGTGACATTCCTAAAATTACGTTCTTCACGGAAGATACGCAAAATGGTTCCGGTACAAAATACCCGTTTGTTGAATGAGTTTACGTCAATATTACTAACGCGAATTTTATCTGGTAGGTAATTAACAATGTGAGAATACTTAAATGAACTTTCTAGTTACGAAAGAATCGCTTCATTTAACGACATGACGATGAGTTCAATTTGATTGCACACTCTACGGACGATAATGTCTCGCATTAAAGCGAGAGTTTTAATATCCACGAACAACATAACGTATTCATTAACCTATTCAGGGCAAAATTGTGCTAATTATTACAGCAATTATCAATCTTCTAATTAAATTACTTTCCTACATAGTGCGCTATTGCTGATTTCGCACCTCATATCATATCAGTTCAGTAATTGGTGGCAGGTTCAAAAATTCGAGTAAATCTCTTGGTTTATTGATTTGTACCTATGCGTATGTAGTTTGCAGAAAAATAAATAATGACATGTCTGAATTCCTACTTACTTACATTGATTCACTGCAATGGCTGTGTGAATCAGGACAACGTGCGGTGTTGTGCAAACGGCAAACTTGTGAACGACAAGACGTTTTAGATAAACACCATTTCGAAATTCAAAGTAACTAGGTACCCACATCTGTCGTCATTCACTGTTCAATAGGTGACATGCTATTGTACTAAGTTCTGAGTAGTTCAGTGACTTATGTACATGCGGAGTTATGCTGCACAATTATCTGCATTCTTCCTCGCGTAATTTTGCTCTCATGAATGAGAAGGAGCAGTTTACAGATAATATTTTCCTGTACATTGTGAACTACTATTAGAAATGAAGTACCTATTTTTAAGTAACTCTACTTACCAATATTATTTCTTTTTTCATAGGAGTCCGTCACTCAACGTACCGCGACGCTCGAGGAGTCTTGCACTCTTACTTCTTCAGTTGGGAGCATGCCCCGACCCGCAACCTGGAGGTGGACTGGCTCGACGCGAGGAACATCTGCCGTCGCCACTGCATGGACGCAGTCTCGCTGGAAACTCCACAGGTATGTCAATAAGACCATAATATAATATTAAGAATCAAATAAAAAATTACGGCTACACTACATGGATCAAGCAACCTGAGATGAAGGTGAAGCCGAAGGTTAAAAAAAATAGCAGACATCCTATTAGTAACATGTCCAAGGTTATCTATCCATTGCTAAATAAAGTACAGTCCATTAAGTACGCACACATGACTGGTCCAAAGTTAAGAACAATCGTACACATCCCAGCGAATGTAGATGAACCTTGAGATAATCATCTTCATTATCCACCTGGTCATTTAACGCGAACAACTAGGTCGATCGTGATGATATGTCTTCTCCCCGCCATCGCCATCGCGCCATGAACCACCTGCAAGTTGTTTAAGGACGAAACATTACGTATCTAGGAGTATCTAATTTAATTTTGAACAGCAATTTGTATTTCATTATTAAAGTGGTGGTATATCTACTACAAAAACTTATTTCGCAATGATAAATCTTGGGAACAAAGCAGCTGAACTCTCAGATGGCAGCGATGTAGGTGTTGCATGAAACTTAATGGTCATATCGTGGAATTGCTTCATTTCATCATTTTGAATTGCACTTAAACATAACCCAGATTATTAAGAAATACCTAGATAAGTGTGTGTAATGATATCTGATCCTAATGAATTCTCTGAAGGTAAGCGTCTACGCACATGAGAAGTAGGTACAGAACAATAGAAATTATGTCTGCAATTTTGTAATAATGTATAAAAACGAATACGCGTTAATGCAAACATTTAACACATTGTTCTAATAGGCATCTATTGTTAAAGACTATCCGGGTAACTCATCAATGGAAAATACGCAAGTTTTCTCTAAACACTTCCTGTCGGTTGAAAGATGGCAACGAACGCGCATAGCTATTGTTATGAAAGCATGGCAAATAACCTTTGAATCATTTTCCTGGCGTTAGTTTTTCTTATACCCATACAATTCAGCAGAACTCGATGCATCCGGAATCGTTGCAGATTAGTTAAAGTTCTTTCATCCATTGAGTCATAATCGAGCGCTTATCAATATTCATTAGGATAGATTGATTCGATTTGTAGAGCGTTGAAGACGTCGCGTGAAAGGGGTGCAACGGCCGAGTGCGTCGCCGAGTGCGCGGAGGCGATGGCTCACAAGTAGCACGTGGCACAAATTCCTCCCGCAGCCGTGTTGCCCACTTCTTGTGCCGGACGTACGCGACGGACGTGGACTTCCCGCCGTGACATTAACACACATGACACCATGACTTACTATCGAAACCCTTAGTACCCACCTAGAGAACACCATTGTTTTATGCATGGTGAAAATGCAGCAACATAAATTACTGTACATGGCAGAAACAGGCTTGGTCGTGTTGTTCATCGGTCATCGATCGCGTTCGTGACACTTGTTAGTTCCAAGGTTCTATGTAAAATGTAGGTGGATCCGTGCTGCTCATACCAAATAGCAGATTTGCATAGAATAAAATAGTTAGCTTTTTGCAAGCTTTTAGCATTACTCAGCATTCGTTGGAGAATTACATGAAGTTACACATTGTGAAGCAGGTAGACAACCTTTTACTAATTTCATATTTCCCAACAAGTTTTAAAATAAATTAGAGATTTAATTATATGAGAATATTATTATGATGACGTAGAAACCGTAGATCACTAAAATAATTCGTTTAGCGCTAAACATGTATTTTAATCTTCATTATATCCCTGAGGCCCTGTCATTTTCAATGTAGGTATTTGTGGTGCAGCGGGCCTTACCGCTGATAAATAACATAACTATTGTATTTATATCATTTATTAGTCTTATTATGGCTCAATCATTTTATTTCGCATTAAAAAAAAAAAAAAGTAATTAAAAATCTAAAAAACCCGACTGAAAAAACTGAAAAGCAAAAAATACAAAACTTGGAAGCAGGCGGGGTTCATTCTATTTGCATATTTTTTTCTTTTCATAATTTAATATTCAAATGAACCCCGCCTGCTTCCAAGTTTTGTTTAATTTAAAATGTGCTTATTTTTAGCTTTTCAGTTTTTTCAGTCGGGTTTTTTAGATTTTTAACTACCGTTTTTATTTCTAACTTTTTAGTTCTTTTGTGTTTGTTCTTTCGTTGGTCGCGTAAAATTCTTCGCAGATGTTTTAACTTTTGTGCTTGTTTATAGGATTTCTCACCTTGAATTTCTTTTAAACATATAAGTGTTTTATATTTTTGTAATCTCCTTTTAAAACCCTTTATTTTGATACCCTACTCGATGGTATTGGAAATTTTTTTTTTATTGAACTCCACGATTTGGCCCCCAAAACCCGCAATTTTTCTTTGTTTTTTAATTTTAATGTACCCTATAACACTTGCGCCATCAAGACGAATCTAACGACGTGTATTTCATTCAAATCGGTTCATCCGTTTATGAGTTATGAGGGAGAACAAAGAAACGGACATACATACATTACATACATACATACACGTCAAACACATAACCCTCCTTTTGGGCTTCGCCACAGTCGGGTAATAAAGCCTATTGGTAGCAAAAACGAGAAGTATTTTCTTCTTGTAAGTAGGTACCTCAGTCGGCAACAGAACTCGTTTAACACTGTTGTTCACATAATATTCTTCCAAATCCATATCCATACTAATATTATAAATGCGAAAGTAACTCTTGTCTGTCTGTTACTCAATCACGCCTAAACTACTGAACCACTTTGCATGACATTTGGTATGGAGATATTTTGATACCCGAGAAAGGACTTATGCTACTTTTTAATAAAAAATAAATAAAAAAACTTTATTCAAGGGGTTGAAAGGGGGGTACGAAAATATTACTTTTGGTCGCGATAACCGGCATCGGTAGCGATAACCGACATCCGCGCGGTTGAAACCGCGGCCATCAGCTAGTTTTTCGATAAATCTCATATCACTTCCGATTTATTATGAATATTCTACTCATTAAAACTGAAGTCTGCATCGACTCTATTGTTGCTGACCGTAGTCCGTAATTTGTATGAAATATGGATACTTCACGCATATAAAAGAAGATAATTGCATTTTCGTGATAATTAAGCTCGTAATTTATCATATTTACAGGGACATCTCACGCATGATACCCATAAAGAAACCTCAGTATGAAGTGAAAACTAACTCGTAATGATTCTTTAAATATACAATGTGTTTGATTAATGGTTACCGATACCACGAGATTCTAAGGGCTTATACCCATTTTTTTTCACGCAGTTCTGTTATTATTGTATGATGGTTCAAAAATGAACATAGGAACACCTCTAGTGTTTTGAAAACTAATAATTCTTCTTTGACTATCATCATAGGTGACCCAAATAACTTATGTGTGTGTTTGTCATTTTGCAAATTAATAACACAGTCAATTTTATTGTTATAGGAAAATGAATTCGTGAAACAAAGGATTGCACGCGGTAACGTCCGGTACATCTGGACTTCTGGCCGTAAATGCAACTTCGCCGGCTGCGACCGCACTGACCTGCAGCCTCCCAATGTGAACGGCTGGTTCTGGTCTGGCTCCGGCGGTAAGATCGGACCCACAACCCAGCGCAACACTGGCGACTGGTCCTACACCGGCGGATACGGACAACCCCAGCCTGACAACCGTGAAGCCGCTCAGGTCAGTTACTCAATTAGCAATTTAAATTAAAGACCCAACTTGGAGCTTGTATAACTGCCTACGAGTCTTTGGTCACCTGGACCCGCGGCCCGTCAACCAAGTTAAAATGTGACTTGGTTGACAGAGTTGACACTGATCCCGCGGGTCCATTTCGAGTGGGTCCAGTTGGCTAAAGACTCCTACATTCTTGCATATATTTTATGCATATTTTTCTTTACTTATTCTAAATTGATGTTTATCGTGCAGGGTAACGACGAGTCGTGCCTGGCGATCCTGAACAACTTCTACAACGACGGCATCAAGTGGCACGACGTGGCCTGCCACCACGTGAAGCCGTTCGTGTGCGAGGACAGCGACGAGCTGCTCAACTTCGTGCGCTCGCGCAACCCCGCCCTCCGCCTATGAGACTCCAATCATACCGCACTCTCGCCTTCTAGTACTTTAGATGGCTGACATTGTACAAAACCAAGTGTCTTTCTATTATTAAGTTATTTATTAAATCAACAAATTGTTCACAATTTGGATATTTTACTCAATGATAGCCATAACCACATTCTCTATACGACAGAGTGAAATAATATATGAACAAAGAATTCTCGAGCCACAAATAAGTAGGTTTGTAGCTTTTCGAGCCAACACTATTATTAAAAAACTAGCTGATGCCCGCGGCTTCACCCGCGTGGATGTCGTTCAAATTATATACTAAAACCTTCCTCTTGAATCACTCTATCTATTTAAAAAAACCGCATCATAATCCGTTGCGTAGTTTTAAAGATTTAAGCATACAGACAAACAAACAGACAAAAATAGCGACTTTGTTTTATACTATGTAAGGATAAATAATCACGTACTCAATCGTTTCGTTTTAAAAAAGAATATTTCTGACAGAATTTTAATTATTGAGAAAACAGTTATAATAATAATAATAATCCACAACTATCACACAACGCCATCTAGTCCCAAGCTAAGCAGAGCTTGTGTTATGGGTACTAGACAACTGATAAACATACTTATATATTTCTAAATACATACATATTATAGATAAATTACACCCAGACACAGAACAAATGATCGTGCTCATCACACAAACATTTGTCCTGGGTGGGAATCGAACCCACGACCTCCGGCATAGCAGTTAGGGTCACTAACCACTAGACCAACAGGCCAGTCAGATTCTTTTAGCTTGAGCTAAATAATTGAAACCAATTTAAAGTGATACAAAGAAAACGTTTCTCTTTCTTGGTATTTTCAGTATTAATTTACTTTCGCCATCCCCCTCCAAGCTACACACTTACTTTAAACACTATAATTATTTCACTCTAAGTAGGTAGGTATTTAAAATTTGTAAAAAGTATTATTTTGCACGAATAGGATTAACGAAGTGTTAGCTTTAATAAAAAGAATTGAAATATGGTGTTAAGTATTTTTATTGAATTAATACCACAGCATTCATAATTCATACTTACAGTTGACATCAAGATCAATTTAACTTTACCTCTCATTATAAAACATAATTAAATACTTAAAACTACATGTCACTTAAAATTATATGAGATAGCAAAACAATAAACCAATAATCTTAGGTATAAAAACATGAACATGAAACAGATAATTGAATGGTAAAAAATGCTAGAATATTCTTGTTTAAAAAACCGGCCAAGAGCGTGTCGGGCCACGCTCAGTGTAGGGTTCCGTAGTAATAATTCTTTTTAATAAAATATGTAAACGAAGTTAAAAAAAATGCTTGCTACGATTATACTGCAAACTTAGTCCAGAAATTATTTTGTACAACTTTTTGTCTTTTTTGTACAAAAACTGTTTCCATTCAAGTTCAAAATGATTTTCCTAGAAAGTCCTTATAAAGTTCTACTTTTCAGAGCTTTCTAGTGCTAACGGTCACAGAGATTAAGCGAGGACGGACAGACGGACAGACAGACATGGCGAAACTATAAGGGTTCCTAGTTGACTACGGAACCCTAAAAACATGAACATGAAACAGATAATTGAATGGTAAAAAAATACTAGAATTCTCTTGTTTAAAAACATGGAGTATAAAAACCAATGAACATGATTGATGTTACATTAAAAAAATTATTGAAAACACTCAACCCAAAACATAATAACATTACGTAATTGTAAACTTTCGTCACGTAATAAAACTGTCTAGTGTCTACTGGTTGAACAACCCAGTTATCAACTGTGGGTTTGCTGACTAAACAATCTGTTCAAAGTATTCAGTTGTTTATCCAATCACGCAAATTTTGGTAGCTTTTGAGGAAAATGTATTCATTGAGCAATTCCCAAATTTGTTAATGGCAATGCACATCATAATTCTGATTTGCTATTGTTAAATTCAAATGTGAAGATTCTGTACTTACTCGTTTGTCTATAATAATATCCTATTCTGACAAAGTTGGGTGCGTTACATTGCTGTAAAACTTGAATAAAGGCACATGAAGCAATAACAAAATCAGGTACTACATACGCATACATACATATTTCTAACTATACAAAGTAATAATGCAGCTCACAGTCATCTACTGCTGCGTATTGGGCTCCTGTGCTTTATGACAACTTATTGCCTTTTACAAACCTATCAAGTAAACGCAAAAGTTAAATAATACGTGCATAGCTGCAATTTACAGGCACCAATGAAGTTTACTTTAATAACTGCTTTTTACGAGCGCACCTCAATCATTGTAAATTGAACTTAATGTCAATGAAAAAGAGTCACATTTTGAAAGTTTTATTATTTGCACATAGAAGATATAAAACTCTACGCTAAATAGCCTACACGCTAGTCTGAAACAGCTCAAAGCAATAAACATGGATTACTCTAGAGATCTGTCAGTCTAGCTAGCATTTTAGAAAAAAATGCCTTGTCTTGATAACAAAAAATAACGGTAGTTAGTTATAGAACGAGTTAGTCTTTCTATACTAATATTATTTAAAGGAAAGATTTGTATTTTTGTATGTAACGAATAAACCTAAAAACTACTGGACCGAAGCTTTGTTGGGAAGCTACACTAGCCCCAGGTGACATAGGCAATTTTTGCCCCTGTATTCCCGCGGGAACGAGAACTAAGCGGGAAGCGGGTGAAACCGCGTGACGTCAATAGTTATAACTAAGATGAGAAAGAAGACAAGAACAGCAGAGCCCAAAAAACAGGTCAAGCTATCTAAATAAATATTACCTTCATAGTGCAAACATGTTATTTATTACCCTTTGTATCCTTTGAGTGAATAACAGTACATAGTACACAAAGAACACACCATAAGTCCTATGAGCTTGGATAGAACGCAGTGACCCACATTGGTTTATGTAAACTTATCAGAGTTGAAGCATTAAACACGCAATGAATCGTAAAACCGTGTGAAACACCCTGATTTATAGATGTGGCTTTCATTACGCACACTCATCAAATCAGTGTGCCAATATGTTTCCATTGTATTTCAAATAGGTATTCTATACATCTGCGTGTTTAACTTAGATATTGGCGCGCCCATAATCATCATCATCTGCCTAGCCTTTTCCCAACTATATTGGGGTCGGCTTACAGTCTAATCGGATGCAGCTGAATACCAGTATTTTACATGGAGCGACTGCCTATCTGACCTCCACAACCCAGTTAATACTAGGTAATACAATACCCTTTGGTAAGACTGGATGTCAGAATTTCAGGTCACTGAATACCTGTAACGACTGCCAAAGATCTATATATATGGCAGCCGGGACCAACAGCTTAACGTGCTTTCCGAGGCACGGAGGAAACTCGGTATGTCGGGCGGTCACTCATCCACAGACTAACCTAGGCAAGCACAGCTTTACCTAAAGATCGACCTGAGTGGCAGTTCTTATTAAGCCACGAGCTCATACTTACATGCACAGAGTTTGCCTGATAATTGAATTTAAAATTTATTCCTACCTACTGCTAAAATAAATAGCTATCAAATACAAAGCGTGGTATATTATGATGTCGAGATCGTGAATTATACTAGGCACCTAGTCTATTGGGAAAACATTCTGAATTTTAATAACAATACAATCTTTAACATCTAAAATAATACAGAATGTCAGTTTTCCTGATCAAAGTATTTTTAACACAGCCTAGTATTGTATTTCATTTAATTTAGTCAATAGGGCAGTAGTCATTGGGTAACAGACAACGACAAGGACGAGTCCATAACAATAACACTTAACAAATATGTTAAGTCCTTAATTAAACAATTTATCTAGCTTAAATCTTATAACTACAACCTTGCATTAACACTAAGAATATGCAAATCAGTCAAATAAAAACACAAAACTCAAATCAATAAAACCTAAATACAAAACTAACCCAAACTACACTGGGCGTATCAAAAAGCTACAAAAATGCAACGTAACTAACCTAAAATAGGTTTTCTTCAAAAAGATTCAGAAGTGGGTGCTAGGAAGGCAGGCAGTTGACATCATCCAGTATGGCGGATAGTAAGGGCTTGTCTCTGAGCGCGGCGGCAAGCTCGGCGTGGTCCCACTGCAGGCGCACGCGCCGCGCCCGCGCGCCCGCCCCGCCCCCCCCGCGCCGCGCCCGCGCGCCCGCCCCGCCCCCCACGCGCAGCGCGCCGCGCGCCTCCAGCAACGCGCACGCCGCGCTCAGCTCGCACATCTCCAGTGGAGCGATGTTGCGCGCACGAGCCACCCTGAGAGCGATACCCAAAACTTAGTCACATGTATTAGTAAGCATCATGATGCAAGTTATAAACTCTTTTGCAAAAAAAACGGGCACTTCATATTTTTTTCTCTACTTCAATGAAGAAGGACAAGTAAGAGGTTTTATTAATTTGACGATGTATTGGCATGTTATTTGAAGAATCCTGGCATGATTCTGTACGTTCCAAATTTAAATTTTGAAATTAACAAAAGGAAAATAATGATTATTGTAAAATTGCTTTACTAATGGCGCGAATTGCTAAAACGATTTTATTACTGATTACTAAAATTTTAAAACTTTTTGGATATTTTCTGCAAATTAAACAATTTTATCTTTTTTACATTAAATACCACTTTTTGACATGAGTGATAAAGCGATAAGGGCCGGTAAAATTATAGCCCTACTTGAAGAAGGTTGTTCGCAAACTTACGTGTCTCAGCGGCTAAATGTGAGTCGTTCAACTGTCCAGAGGACTTGGCAACGGTATCAAGAGACCGGTTCGGTCAAAAGAAGACCCGGTTCGGGAAGAAAACGACGCACAGAACCAAGAGATGACCGCTTTTTGGTGAGTCAGGCCTTGCGGAATCGTAAGGCGTCAAGTGTGGACCTGAAGAAGAGCCTTGAAGAAGTAAGAGGAGTAGAAGTTAGCTTGTGGACCGTCAGGAGGAGGCTTTTGGCTGCCAATATCAGGAGTTACCGCCCGGCTCGGGGACCTAAATTACTCTGTGAGCACCGTGTTGCTCGACTTCAGTTTGCTCGAAACTGTGCTTCATGGACTCTGGAGGACTGGAATAAAGTATTGTTTTCTGATGAAGCTAGAATCTCTTTGTGTGGAGAGGACCGACGCCGGCGAGTGCTACGAAGACCACGGGAACGCTATGCGGAAGTGTGTTTCGAAGAAATCACTCCTTATGGCGGAGGCTCCGTTATGTTTTGGGCAGCAATTAATTCGACGGGGCGTACGGAGTTAGTTCTCATAGAAAATGGAACATTAAATGCACACCGGTACATAATGGAAGTCCTAATTCCATATGCACAACCCGCATTGACTGCACTTGGGGAAGATTCCATTTTTATGGACGACAATGCTCGCCCGCACCGTTCTGGCGACGTGGAAGCGTACATGCAAGAAGTTGGGATCCGTCGTTTAGATTGGCCAGCTCGAAGTCCTGACCTCAATCCAATTGAGCATGTCTGGGATGTTCTAAAGAGACGGGTAAGATCAGTGCAACATGCTCCACAAAACATCAGGGAGCTAAAAAGAGTCATTGCAGAAGAGTGGGAACGTATTCCTCAAAACGTCATTAAAAACATCGTGGAAAGCATGCCCAGAAGGATTCAAGCTGTGATTTTGGCAAGAGGAGGTCACACTCGTTATTAGGTTATTACATTTGTAACTTTATTTAATTAAACAAAGTAAAAAAATCTTCTTGTCTTTATTGCCGACCACTTCTTATTGTTTGGCCGTGTACATCGGTTTTAAAGAATTCATAGATTTTTTTTTTAAATTGCCACAGTTCACTTCACGCGTATTAATTTACACGATTATAAGTATACAGACTACGTCAAACAATTAAATTTCATTGAATTAACTCAGATCGACCTTAGAACGTAAATTTCCTAAGGTGCCCGTTTTTTTTGCAAAGGAGTGTACCTACATCAAAAAAGAAAACATTTTAGATTTTGGGAAGAAACAGAAATAAACCACAGACTCTTTGGTTACAGGAATTTTACCGTTCTGAGAGTTCAAAAAATCTTGCTCAAGTCATAATTATGAAGACTATGCAGATACAAATTAGACATTAAAAAAAAAAATTGCCAAATAAAATTGTTATTGAATTGAATGTATGTAATGCGACTGTGTGAATGTATTATTATTTCTATTATGAGTCAGTGATACTTGAATTAAATGTTTTTTTTTATTTTTTATTAACTTACTTTTTATAAACATCATGCAGCTTCCCCATAACGATTTCTTTCACCTTTCCTTTTGTCAGCATTAACATTATACTACAAAGTATCAATTTCTGCTGCAGCGGAAACCCATCTTCGACGTCCGACTCGATCTTTCTCGAACCACCGTAGACATCATTAAGTACTTCCAGTACTTGTTTCAGTTCCACAGTTACTGACGAATCTTTCATCATGCTGTCAATGGACTGGTTATCCGAAAACTTAGTCCTTCTCGCAAGCTCTATAACTCTTCGTCCTATGTCTAGAGCTCTCCTCATGTCACCAGATATCGCTGAGATTTTAGCTGTAATCATATAAAATAAAAGGCATTTTTGAATACTTCACTATAATCTTACAAAACTAATTTATACAGCAGGTGGCGGCAGGTGGTGGTGGTGAAGAACTTAGATGGGAGGGTTTTGTACAGCTTTGGGACAGATCACAGAACAGGCCAAAGAAAAAAATATAATGTCTTAGGCATAAAGTCCTAAGGTGGATGTTCCAGGGTAGCCCGCGAAATTCAAATTTTCTTACGTTTTTAGCGATTTGCAGACCACTGCTAGGTTGTATGTTAGTGAAAATATGATTCGCGGGCTTCGATCATTAATAGTACGCGGGTGTAAGACGTATGCAGTTACAGAATTATAATCATCAAAATCATTATTACAACCCTCCAAGTTCATGTAACTTTCAAGAATGAGTATTTCATCAAAAAGTCATTCTTGTTAGTTACAACAACCTAGCACTGGCCTGCAAATCGCTAAAAACGTAAGAAAATTTGAATTTCGCGGGCTACCCTGGAACATCAACCCTAAGGCTTTAATTACTGAAGGAAGTACTGACTAGACTGTAGATGTGCATCAAGTCATAAATAAATAATAATCAAATTACCTGCAAGCATTTGTAAAGCGACAGGAGAAAACACATTGCTCTTGTCTTCATTGGCCAGTACATTAGTGAATATATTAACGATCTGTTGTTTGGTGTAGGGCGCGAAGTGTAGCGTCTCTGGGCGGAGCGAGCAGCGCGCCTGCAGGCGAGGCAGCGAGCGCTCCGTGAGGTCCAGCGCGTTGGCGATGCCCACCAGCACCACGCGCGACTCCGCCATCGCCGGCCATTCGAATATCGTGTACAGAACTGATTGCCGCTTGCTATCCAACTGGTCTATCTCGTCTAATACTAAAAGTCTGCAATCAATTATATTAGCATTTCAAGTCGTGTTTTAGTTTCTCTTTACTAAAAATAGGACGTGGGATAACAATCTGTTACTTACATCATTTTATGTTTCTTTTTCAAATATTTTTCAATGGCATTAAAACAAACTTTTTCGGTAGATCCAGATGTTGGCAATTGAAGCTCCTTACAAATTCTACTATAAATGCTGGCAGCTGATTTCATCATTGTGCAGTTAATGTATACTTGTTTGTATCCTTCTCTAAACTGTAACAAAGTATTATTCTTGATTGTATTTTCGGCGCCACAAAGGAGTTGTCTCTTTTTTTGGTAGGAGGGTGGGAAATCATCAAATGTCTCCTCCCGCTCCGAGCGGAGCGGCAGGAAGTGTCAGACTTCTACTGAATAAAAATTACCCATGTTCCTTCATAGCCCTTTGTGTCCTTTGTGTGTGTTGAAAGGACTTGGCTCGGGTTTTAGTTTAATGACATTTCTACAGGTCAGAAAGGAGTGGCAGAAAAAAGGGGAGGCTTATATCCAACAGTGGGTGATTCCGGGCTGAAATGATGATGCTGAAGGGCAATTCTGCTTTAAATCTTTAAAACTGTCAGGTGAATGAGTGATAAAAATGGTAGCAATGATACTAAGGCAGTGAAACAAACATCAAAGAAGAATTTTTGTGTCTTTTAAGGCACTGCTTCACTGAAGCTTTCGTGTACAATGTAACAATCCAAGATTCAATTATATACTGAAGCTAGTGATTGTTACAAATTGTATCGTTACAGGTTGCGCACTGTGACGTTGGGTTCTCGTTACTTAGGGGAGAGTCGTACAGTACCGGCCGGCATCCAGTACCGGCCAGTTAGAGTTTCTAGGATTCTCTAAGTGATGGCGCTGATCTGAATTTTGCCATTAAAGGAATGCGTTCTTACAAGCTTAAGCCCCGCGCGGTGGCGGGCTGTTGCGACACGTTTACTGACAGCACGCCGATTTGTGTTGCGCATGGTGACCGCACGCTACACAACTAAAGTTCAGTGGTTGATTACAGTAGTTTTTTGAACGACTTCAAAATAAGTTAAACCTGGTATGTATTGATTACTTATATAGCTATTATTGCTATTATAAAATATGTTTAATTTCACTATTCATTTGTTTATCATTTTCAAAGGCCGCATATAAAAAAAAAATCGTTTCCTACAGTACCGGCCACAAAATTGTCCTCCAGTACCGTCTACTATGTAGATTTATTTTTAAAAGTTTTTATTTTATTTCATTTTTTTTTATTTTTTTTTTACAGCAAAAGATGTCAGCGATAAAGGAAAAAATAAGAAAAAAAATACCGGAGTCCTCCTCATAAACCGAGCGACGAAGAAACAATTTGTCCTTTGTGCCTCCCATCCCAATTTCATTATCCAATGAATCCCATCATCTTCATGAGTGAATCTCATGAAGATGATGGGATTCATTGTGGAAACTGCAAGGTTCGGGTCCGTGAGGCTTGTGCAAATATATCAGAGCTAAAAAATCAATACACTTGTGATTTTTGTTTGGTATAAATGATAATTTTTATGCTGGCCGGTACTGGATGCCAATTTTCTTGAGTTGATTTTCCATACTCTTCGTATTTTATTAATAAAGTTGATATTTTCTAAATAATAGTATTTTATTGTTTTTATTTACAGCACTTGAATGCCTTAACACATTTTAGCTGATATTTTATTTTATCCTGCATAAACCTTAACGTGACGGTACTGTACGACTCTCCCCTACTGATGTACGTAATGCTCGAATCTGAACTGTTACATTTCGGGTGAATGCTCGCAGTGAAGGAGGTACATACCTTAGGTAGATTCAAAATGTAAGATAAACTTGCAGTTTTCCCGGTGCCTGGCTGTCCTGACACATACAGAGATCCAGACTGTTCCTTCTCAAGATGATCAGTCAAAAAGTTATCTAACCATTCGATCTCTTTCTCTCGACTTGTGAGAGGCTTTAGGTTCTCCTCTTTACTGAAACCAGAATATTACTTTAGCAAAACGGTATTTAAAGGTGCTAATAGAAGTCCTCTTAATGTATTAGTTGAGGAACTTTGGAATTTAAAGGTTTCACAGCACGTCCCTAAAAAGCAGTAAATATTTCAATTGTACCTGTTATTCTTTGAAATGTTGGTGTCCATTTTTGTATTTTTTCTGGAAATCTTTACAGGCGTGCAATCTGAAAATAACGACCAAGATGATTAAAATAACGTAAGTACCTATTTAAATGAGTTATTAGCTAATAAAATGTCCTACACGTAGAGCAGCTATGTCAGTTAAAAATACATAGAATTTGACACAGGTAGCATAATTTGAGGAGATAGCATGGAGATAGACAATAATTCAATGGATTTTGCCCAAGAGTTTTACCGTCATCAATATTTTTCTTTAGATCATGTTCTCCATAGTTTCTTTTCAATTTTCTTTCGCTTGATTTCCTAATATTCAATATGTCTTTATTTTCGTTTGAGATGACATCTTCGTCGTCCAGGTACACCTTTTTACGAGACCTGAATGGAATTGTCGCCTGGGTACCAGCCATCTGCAAATAAATAGATTCAAGTTATTGTGGAAACATTTGCACCCCATGTTATGGCAGAATATTTATGCTGAAACAACAATTACTGTAACATCATGTGTAGGTACCTACCATATTTTAGCAAATACATTATTTGATTTCATCATCAGCCTATAATGTTCCCACTGCAGGGACTCAGGCCTCCTCTCTAGGAGAGGGATGGGCTGTAATCCACCACGCGGGCCCAGTGCGGATTGGCAGATGTCACATGTCTTCGAATTTTTTGGTTCTAAGACATGCCGGTTTCCTCACGATGTTTTCCTTCACCGTTTTGAGAGCAGCGGTGATGAAATAAATTACACAAAGTAATGCGCCTGCCTGGGTTCGAACCCACGACCTACTGTTCGTAAGTCGGGGCCGACACCACTGGGCCACCGCTGCTCTCATTTAATTTGATTTAAACATGTTTATTTACTTTTTCTCGATTTCTTTGTGCAATATTCGTAAATTGGTAATTCATTTTCGATTCAATTCTTTTCTCGATGCTCTCTATGTTCAATATTTCTAAATTGGAAATTCATTTTTGATTCGATTCTCTTCTCGATGCTCTCTAAATATGTTCAATATTCGCAAATTGGAAATACATTTTCGATTCGATTCTTTTCTCGATGCTCTCTATGTTCAATATTTCTAAATTGGAAATTCATTTTTGATTCGATTCTCTTCTCGATGCTCTCTAAATATGTTCAATATTCGCAAATTGGAAATACATTTTCGATTCGATTCTTTTCTCGATGCTCTCTATGTTCAATACCTATTTCTAAATTGGAAATTCATTTTTGATTCGATTCTCTTCTCGATGCTCTCTAAATATGTTCAATATTTGTACATTGGAAATTCATTTTCGATTCCTTTCTTTTCTTATCGTCATTTGACTAAGGGAGTAATAGAGTAATAGACTTAAGAAAAACAATCAAATTGGGATCTTATTTTTATTTTACAAATAAAATTACATTTCCAACACACCTTTTGTATATAACTTATCGCAATAAGAATATGATTAATATTAAAAATAATAAGATTAAAAACAAAAATCGCAGTCTAGACAATTTGGACATGAAATAATAATAATTGAGTAAAGATTTTTTAGTTAACAGTTATAAGAATTGGCCAGGCACTTATAACAGACTCATTTCAGGGTCCAGTTGCGTATAAAAAGTGAAGCTGACATGTAACAGTTTACCAAAATTAAGTGACCTGAATACCTACGTAAGTCACAAAAAGCTGCAAGCCTGCATACAACATTTCTAAGAGGTGGCTGTACTTAAGTTTTAAGGCTTGCATGAACTCTGAGCTGCAAAAAGCTTTTATAATATTATGTTCTAAGCACTTCAAGCATAAAACACAGTAGGTACTGGTCTATGTGGTCAACATACAAAACTATTACACGAGTACCCCTATGTGATATCAACTGTAGTTTGATAAGTTGATTAACATTGTTGGATACACTTTCGTGCATTTCATGTAGGCTTAGAGTTTTTATTATTTGAATATTACATTTATTTATTTTGTACATAAAAGCACTTAATTTTCTCATTCTTTGCGAGTTGTTGATGATACTTCATTGAACACTTTCATTGTACATAGGTCATGCCAATGAAAGTGCTTAATTTTTTTTTTAAACTCTTATTGTAAATACTTATTAAGTCATTTAAATAAATTCTGGTGTAATTTATTTGTATTAAAATAACATTAAAAGACCCAAAATTATAAACGTAATTTAACATACAACTTATCAGGGCCCCGAGTCTGCTATTCAATAGTGTCAGAATGGTCGATCATTGATCTCATAATGGTTGATTTACGACAAGCCAAAAAGTACCTTAAGTCGACAGGCATAAGGTACTTTTTGGCTTGTCATCAATCAACCATTATGAGATCAATGATCGACCATTCTGACACTATTGAATAGCAGACTTGGGGCCCTGATCACATGTCATAATTTATAAAAATATTAATTGTCTGAAATTTACATATTATTATATTATGTACAAAATAAATAAGTTAAAAACTTGTTTTAAATGCTAGGTACTTATCCATTATTGCTTCTCATTATTCATCAATAAACGTAATTTCATCACATTAAACAATAAGTACTTAATTCACTGTAAGTTAAAACATGATTTAAACTGTACATTCCAAATTTTGAAAGGTAAAAATTACCAAGCGACATTGTCGGAGTGAAGGAGTTTAGAGTTAAGACAAGAATCCTGAGTGCACACAATCATGCTTGGTAGTTTTTGCCTTTTGAAGCATGGATTGATGTCCTTCAATACAACATCCCCAGTTTGACTTATTCAAAAAAAGTACATCTATTTCTTCATCATCATAATAATTTCAGCCTGGAATCACCCACTGTTGGGTATAGGCCTGCCTCTTCTTCTGTCACCTCTCAGTTATGTGCGTGCCTCACCTCAATCTCATTACAATACTTGTTTTGATATTAAGCTTAGTGATTACAAAAGTAAACATGTGTTGTGTAAATACAGCTCACAGCACTGCACATTTACTATAAAACGCAGATAAAGAGGGACATGTTTCAGTATAAAATAAATTATATACCTACCAATCAAGTTCATATTCATGATATGCTTTTTGACATGAGTTTAAATGAAGATTATTCACACATAAGTATCATGTTCATATGAAATGACTTAGCAATGTAAGATTAACATTCAAGGTAACTGCTCAGTATGAGTCAGTATCCTGTAATTAATGAAAAAGTGCATAAAATGCCTATAAGCCTACACAAACAGAAAATTATTGAATAATAAAATAGGTTTGAACTTATTTTAAATGGACTTACAATTTAAGACTTTGCCGGACACTAAACAAGACACAATAGAAGTTTAATAATTATTATCATCACAATATCTATTTTAGTGTCCTGCAACATGTACTGTCAAACAATGGTGTTATCCATAATTGTAAAAATGTATGTGTCAGTCACAATAAAAGTTCACTAGGGATTCCTGCCCCTGTTACAAAAATGTTTCACCAGTGTCCACAGACACATTCAATAATTATAATCATTGTTTGTCTTTATTGTTGAAATCATTTTGAGTCTGGTGGGCCATGTTACTTGATATACTTTTGAATAAGTCTATTTGCCGTTTGGCTTCTAGCCATGCATTTACTTCCATTTGATGCCTCAGTAGCACATGGTGATGAGGCATCAGTTGTGGTTGTGTTTGAGACATTCTATAATCTGCTGATGCATTCATAGTGGGATTTGGTTTTTGATTTGGGATGAATGGTGGTCTTAACCCTGGTAGTTTTCCTGTTGAAGGTATAGGTTTCAATCCAGGCTTAGATGACCCTGGTGATGCTTTTGATAGATCATTATTTGCAGAATTCATATTAGGTATCTGAGTGCTGGTAATCTGGTTTGACTGATTTATGTTTGGTTCTGGAGCAGAACTACTTGCTTGTTTTTCTTCTGCTATAACTAATTTTGGAGAAGAACTAGGTGAACGAGTTTGTGACCTAGGGGAAGGTTGTGCTGCACTGGGTGGTGTATGCGGAGCAATATGAGAGCCTTGAGATGGAACATTGGGACTTCCACAGGCAGGCTTATTTGGATTTGCTTTGGTACTACCCATATCTTGTCTGTTGTTCATTGGTGATACACCTGGACCACCTTTCTCCAGTTTTAATTGATTTATGTTAGATGTTGAAGGAATTCTTAATGGGCTGACACCTGAAGTCAAAGGTCTGTTTGTAGGGAAAACATTAGTTTGCGGAATAGTTAGAGGCATGCTCTTAGTTGGGAGGTTTTGTTTCTTGGCCAAGTTGTCAATAGACTGCATGGTTTCAAATGCCTTATGAAAGGTTTGTTGCTGCTGGTGCTGTGCTTGTTGATTTTGGTTGTTGTGAGGAGTAGATAAATCCAGAGCAGTGCTTGGTTTGGTCTCTAATACAGGCATGTTATTGGTACTTGACTTGTTCACAGGATTGTTGGACTTGTTAGCAGCACTTAATGATTTTGGAGTGGCAGGCATAAGCTTAGGAACCTGCGCTTTGTTTTTCGGCAACTTAGATTTTTTATCACATTGCAAGCTTTGTAACTGCTGTTCAAATGTTTGCTGAAAAGTAATAGGAGCTGAAAAATTTCCACTTTGTTTTCCTAATTTAGTATCAGAAATAGGTTTCAAGTTGGGAACTGGACCTTTCGCTGTACTTTCTGATGATTTACTTGGTGGTTTACTTGGGGTTGAGTTATTATCTGTTTTACTTGGTTGTCCCGACTTGGTTTCATTATTACTTTCCAGCTTTTGTTTTTTTGTATCAGTATCTGGTAATTTTAATATTTCTATATAGTTATGTACTGGTGGACTTGGAACTTTATGGGAAGTGTTACTAGTAGCACTATTTAGGTTTTTGTTTACCATAGTTTTCTTGGGATCAGGATTGGTTGTTTCACCAGGATGTCGATTATCTAACTTTTGATCAGTAAGTGTAATAGATAATGAAGATGGTATATTAATTTTACAGGAATCAAATAAAGACTTTAAGGGATCACCAGATGGGGATTGTGTTCCTGATATTGCAGAACCAAGTGAGGATTTAACCTGAGATAGTATTTTAGTTCTATCAATTGTAGGGTCACTATTATTAGCTAATAGATCCATTCTTACTTTATTGACAGTTTGTCCTTTGTTTGACATTGGAACACTAGGCTTTAAATCAGGCATCTTTTTTACTGGAGGCTTTTGTACTTCATGAGGCTTTGTATTTGCTGCGAACTCGGGTTTTGGTATTTGTAGTTTAAGTGGGGAAATAGGTTTTTGAGTTCCAGGTTGCGATTGTGTAGTGGAAGGAATCTCATTTGTGAGTTTGCGTTTAGGAGACGATATATTTTGAGGCACTGAGACTGGCCTTTTGACTCCAGGACTTTCTGGCTGCTTCGTATCTGTCATTTGCTGCTTCGCACTTGTCATTTGTTGCTTTATATCTTTTGTGGGAGGAGGCATGGTGGAAGGTATATTAGATGCCACTGGAGGTATTTGGGAATTCTTAGAGGATCCTTCCAACTCTTTGCCTTTTATTGGAGTGTTTATTGCTTTACTAGTTTGGCTAGTAGTTGCATTAGAAACACAAGGAGAACCAGGAGGAAGTAGGTGACTTATCTTTGCCTTTTCCAGTTCAATTTTTAGCTTCTTTAACTCTGGTGTATGTGGAGTAGCCTGATATTTTCTTTTTGATGGTTCCCCAATCTTGTCTTCCACTTTTGGAGTAGTAGGTTGATTTTTAGACAGTGCATCAGTAGAAGTGGAATGTTCATCAGATTTTACTGGTGATGTTTTAAGTGGCAACATACTTTTTGCAGTAAGCTCAAAAGAATTTAGAAATTGAGATTTTTCTACTTCATCATCACTTTTTTTAGAAGTGGTCTCAGAATTTTTATCAGGATTTACAGTTGCTTTCAAATCTTTACTTGCTTGCCCTGGTTTTTCATTATTCTTAGACATATCACTTGCTTGGGTAATATTATCATCAGGCATTGGACTATCTGTTCCAGAAGAAGCTTCAGAGCCTTGATCATTCAAATGAGGAGCTGGACTGCTTGCATTTGTATCTTCAGTGGAAGCAGGACTTGATTTTCTATCCCTTATAAGACAAGAAGATGAGCCTTTCCTATTGATTTCAAAAAGCCTGTTTCGAATAGCTACATAATCTATTATTTGGTAGAAAAAGCGCATTGGCTCATTCCTCTTCCAATTGTATATGTAAGCTACGTCCATCAAAGTATAGTAATCTGGTAAAGGAACTCTCTTGTACAAGATATCAATAGCAAATTGGGTGCTGTCAATATCAAATTTCATACTTAAAAACTTTTTAAGATGACTTATGTTCACAACAGCAGGGCATTGCAAAAATCTTCTTGGTGTTGCTGGTACCGATTGTGGTTCATTGCTGTCAGATGATTTACTAGATATACTATCAGTGTCAGTTGCATCAGCATATTCTAAGGAGAAGGATATCACATCTTCTGGACTAAAAATTATTCTTTCAGTGTCTTCACCTCTCTGTTCAGGGGTAGCTGATGCAGCAGGGCCAGGTCTTGAAGAATAAAACTGTTGTCGCCTCTCCATTTCTCTTTGAAAAAGTCCTGGTACAAGTTTATAAACTATGTCTTGAAGAGCTTTATCTAATTTAATGTTTGGCTTGGCAGAATTGATCATCATTTCACACACAGGGCAGTAACTTTTCGCCCGTAAGTGTTTGATGATACAGCTTCTACAAAAGGAGTGTAAACATTCCACAATCGTAGTTGCATCTATATAATAACCCCTACATAGAGGACATGTTATGTGTTCGTTGACTTCGCCAAGTAATGTTCTCTGAGGCACAATTCCAGCACTATTCTGCTCAGCCATTTTCACTACTTTCTTATCTGGTTGTTTATTTGACGTAACCATTTTCAGGATCCACCGTTACTGTACTAAAATAATGTATAATTTAACGTATTTAGTATATTTTTCACTACCGCACTGTAGATTCGACACTTTCAATTATTTGGCAATGCATTTCCGAAAACTAATCAATATTTATACGGACAAAGCCTTACAATAAAAATTTTAAGACTCCGTCGCATCTATATCGCCATGTAAATCGATTAAGTTGGTAACACTGTTTTATTTATGTTTCAACCACGATAAAAATCCTAATTACTGAATAAACACGAGTATTTATTAATGATACCATTAATCTGGATGCACTTACCGTGTCAATATCTTGAAAGAACCAATATAACCACTGAAACTGTAATTAGATAGCGTACTTGTTATAAATTTTGGCGCGAATATGTTGATTAGACCATGCACCAAAATGTCAATATTCTGTCAAAATTTATTCTTGATGTTGGTATACTGCATGGTATACTGTTGTTTGATAAGCGGGCCTTGAGCGTGGAGAGCGAATCCAGAATTTCCCTAAAGCTGCGTACAGACCGGCCAAACGAACGCCAACGATGGATATTTATCGTTCCAAGGTTGTCAAATTAAATAATGGGTCTGACAAACGTTTTTTACTTTACACACCAAATAAATCTACAAAAAATTACAAGAAGAACTGTGTTTTTACTTTTTTCATAACTTAAAAAATGACTGAGATATTTACGATCAAAGTGCGTATTTCCGCCCGAAGGTTTTTAAAAACGCGGGCGGGCGCTCACTACCCGATGACCTCACAACTCCCACAACCACGCTCTCGTTTGCACGCCCGTGTGCAGTAAAAATCAAAATTATAAAGTTCTCTGTGGTAAAAATTGAAAAAAATACTGTATTGTGCCTCGGTGCTTCAATCACCTTCAATTCAACAGTCTAAACACCTGATAAACTCTTTGTTTAAGTGCTTGAGGACCCAAAAAATGAAGAAAAAGTCGATGACACCCGTAAAAAGAGTTGATTCAATAGGTCCTAAAACTAAAGCGCACTGCCGTGAAGACCATTTCGATTTTATTTTCTTTTCATTTAAAAATAAAATTAATCAAAAATATCTGGTATAGTACCTATAAAACTATAATAATGGTAGGTATTTGCCTACTTACAAAACTGGTAACTACGTAAATACCTACTAAGACTTACTACATTCTGTATATGGGTAAATAGTGACTTTTTCTTTTAGTTTATACCTACTAATAAAACACATAAAATAATCATCGACAACCTCGAGATTCGAGATGTTGATTGCGAGTACAGTGCGATCAAATTATCTTGGCAGCTCTGAACATAGGCTTTGCGAAATTTTACGCATGTAAACTTGGGAATAAAACTGTTATTGCCAGATAAACCAATACTTAAACGATCAAAAATTATCTAATTTAAACAGTGAGAAATACAAATAAAATAAATATCTTAACACTTTTATACATTCGTTGTAACAAAATGACCTGCACGAAGTTCGGAGCTGCCAAGATAATTTGATCGCACTGTACCTACCTATAGGTACTAACTGAATGAAAGACACACTTTCAGTTAGGTTTAAGTTTGAACAAATACCTACCCAGGAGTAGGTAATGCTTACTTAGAACATTCCTATATACCTTTTTATCGTTATTCCACGATTTTCAGCAGCCATAAAATCCTGATTTTTCATGACATATTGTGGCACCAAGTCACCATCAAACTATCCACTCTTGGCAGATTGTTCGACTGACATATTAGAAAACCTTCCATTCCAAACAATACACGTTTCACTTTAGTGTAATCGGATATAAAGGATAATATTATTATTACTTTGAAATACAAGGACACTATAAGTACGACGACAACGACGAGGCAAAAGGAGTACAGCCTGTCTATAAAGTCATGAAAATAAATGAGGGCGCTGCGGTCGTGAAGACTCGTGCACATAGCAACCCTGTATAGTGTGACTAAAATGGTTTTGATACTAGCACATTATTTTGTACTAGAAGCAAACCTGGTTTTAATTAAAATCTGTTATCTTATTTAAAAAAATACAGAAACCATAAACAAAGATGCGACCTTCATTATAAATGATAATACCAGCCTATTACTGTCCCACTGCTGGGCAAAGGCCTCTTCTCAACAGAGACGGCACGAGCACTGATCACCACACATGCTCAAGACGGGTTGGCGATTTCAGACTTATAATAATTATAAGTCCAGATTTCCTCACGATGTTTTCCTTCCGACCTTCATTGAAATAAAAATGAGTAAATAAAAGAAAAATGTTCGTACATATTTTTTATTAATGTTATATTTTAACTTTTGTACCACTGTATGCCCATTTTCTCTTGCCCGTTTTGCTGCAATATGTTGTTCGATTAGAGCCTTTCTGTTATTTTGATCTTCTTGTAAGAAAATCAAATCGATTTCAAAATTTTACGCAGGACTTCTAGGCTACATTTAAAATCCAGATCTGTTTTAGCGAAATTTTATGTTGCAGTCATCCATTTCTTTCTTAGGACGGCCTGATCTGTGTTTGCCTTCATCTGCAATACGCCTCACTGTACTCTCAGATTTTCCTGAAAGAAAGATTTAAAAAAAGATGTAATATCTAACAGAAAATACATAGCACTGTTTTTATTTCAAACATGTTAAAACTTATTCATATTTAAAATCACCGGTAAATTTGATTACCCAAAAGTATCAAAAGTTAACGTCGCACTACAATATGAGCTACTTACATTTGCAAACTAACCTATAAATGCGCAATGTAAACAATGCTTATTTTAGTCTTAAAATCGTGTATTTAGTAAATTTGTGACTTCTGGTAGATAAAAAACAAACAATAACACGATTACATACCTGTTATAGCTGCTGTTCGAGTATAAATATCATCCAAATTTGATAAAATTTGGTCAGCTTGGTGTTCTAACAAACATCGCTGATATACTTTGAAATAATTTCCCGAGCTCCACTCCTATTTGTTTTCCTCATATTTAACACGTTTTTTCGAAGTTTTGTCGACGTAGATTTGAAAAACATTAAAAAATGCAAAAGATATCAAGATAAATAACAAGTTGATGACAGCCGATGACATTTGATGTACCATGATTTAGTGTTGCCTTACTTTTGAATAATGTTAGTTCCTCAAACATTAATTTCATGACTTTATAGACAAGCTGTACCTATGTATTAAGGATCGAAGCAAGTGGCGATCTGTGGTTTCTGCCTATCCCCATGGGAAAAGGGCGTGAGTTTATGTACGTATGTGTATGTTTAAGTACATAATAGGAAAACGAAGACGATCGAAACAAAATAAAACGAGACGCGCCTCATTTATTATGGTCAACGCACCGGACTAAGTGCCGTGCAGTGACGCGGTCGCGGGCTAAGCAGGGTTGTGACGTATTAGTACGAGCGCGCGTAATCTCGGAAATTCAAAAAAATACTTAAACTTCTCGGCGTTATAACTTCGGAAATACTGCATGTATCGAAGTAAAACAAAAACTAATGTAATGTACACGTTCTACGCTTCGATTTTAGGTGTATTTGATACGAATATTCTGACCCTTTTGTGTTCCCCATTATTTATTTGCTGTTGACAAAAAATGCTATGCAATAGCTTTACCGCAGCAGTCTCCGAGTGCCACATTTAGTTTTTCGAGATTTTTGTTTATTTACTATTTTTGGAAACGTAAACGCACATTTCAAGTGTTTTTCATTTATTATATATTACATTTCGTTAAATGTGTTGTACATTTTTTTTTCTAATACGAATGGAAACTACGATCAATAGTAACCTGCCAGATCCTTCTCAGTCAGGCTTACTAGTCACTATATTCGCACGGGAATGTAGCGAAATCTCCGTCTGTATGTAGACCTCTCTCATCTTTCTATACCACCGAATGTCGAGATTCGAAAAGCCATCGTAGGTCTCGAAATCATCCTTCTTTTTTTCCCGTATTTTCTTGGTTCTTCTTCTTATGGTGCATACTCACTACCCTAACGATCACCATCGAAAATATTTAGCGTTAGTTATAGTTACTTCACGTTAATTATGCGCCTACCACACGCTCCTGCTTCACCACGGTCTTGCCTGCACAAACCGGTACACGGAACACCGTGCGTGTGGTTTGTAAACCTGTATCACGCGCAAGCCGCACGGCGCGGACTGCGCATTATTCAACTTGCTAGAAATTTTACGTGCGCAAGCCCGGCCTGCGCGTACTTGTCTGTGCATGTAATTGGGCGTTCAATGTTCACACCGTAGTCGAGGCTAGTCGTCGGTCGATGAGGTACGTTTTGTCGTACGTGGTTACTGGTCGTCCGTCATTTAAAAATGGTAGACCTACGTATAATTGTACGTATGATCGCGACTTTTTATATGAATTTTTAAGTCTATATAAATCTTTGCCTGCAATTTGGAAAATTAAATTATAGTTCTTCACTGGGAAAAATTGTTTACACAACGACGATTTTGACAAAAATGAGGGCTGCGCGTATTAACTGAGCGTGTGGTATCGCCGTCCATGTTCAGTTTTTTTGTGCGAGAAGCTCTCACAGGCCGGGACTGTGGTGAAACATGTGTGTGCGGTAGGCCCATAAGCTTTCGAAGGTACAAACCTCAAAATATATTCAGTAGTCGAGCGAACAATCGTTGGCATCTGATTCCAGCTTGCATTGCCAATTTGATCATGGCGACAACGAAATAATTACAAATAATAAAGCTGTAAGTTATTTATTCACTACTTGGAGTACTAAATAAATAAATAAATAATAAGCTGTAGTAGACTGAAGACTCGAAACCGGGAGCCGCGCGGCCTTAGTGGGGACGCAGCTTTACATGAATTGTCGCTGCGTGCTATCCACTCGGTGCAACAAGAGTCTGTAAAATGCGGCCGCCACACACTCGACGAGTGGCATGGGAAGTAGCGAGGAAAGGAGGCAGAGACATAGTAAATTATTAAGGTTGATGTTCCAGGGTAGCCCGCGAAATTCAAATTTTCTTACGTTTTTAGCGATTTGCAGGTCAGTGCTAGGTTGTATGTTAGTGAAAATATGATTTGCGGATGTAAGACGTATGCAGTTACAGAATTATAATCATAAAAATCGTCATTACAACCCTACAAGTTCATGTAACTCTCAAGAATGACCTTTTGATGAAATACTCATTCTTGAGAGTTACATGAACTTGGAGGGTTGTAATGATGATTTTGATGATTATAATTCTGTAACTAGCTACGTCTTACAGCCGCGAATCATATTTTCACTAACATACAACTTAGCACTGGCCTGCAAATCGCTAAAAACGTAAGAAAATTTGAATTTCGCGGGCTACCGTGAACATCCACCTTAAATTAAATTATTATGTGCTTCTCGAAGACACACAGCGTTGTATTGAAGAAAGCTGTTGTAAAAATGCCTTAAACTGGTATCTATGGTTAAAAACTTACCAAATTGTCCATGGTTTTATACCTGTCTCTGTCTCTCACCAGCGTGCGCTCCTTTTCTCGCAGAGGGGGACGCCTGACTGACACGAGCTGTCAATCTCATAGCGTTTGTAAATTTTGCCGGTAAAACATCGGAAAATTTTCCAAAGTTAAAAGAAGTGTTATAATACATTAATTTATTGTATTAAACTAGCACACAGCGTTTATTTAGTGTACGTGTTGCGTTTTCCGTTGTGAATTCATGTTTTTATGATGAATCCAGACGAAATTGTGCGGGTAAGTGGCGGAGACGAACAAAGTTCAAATGCTGATTATCCGTATGGAGTTCAGTATTCGAATAATGAGACGTGATGACTAGTCGTCATCATCATCATCATCTTCATCCTCGGAGGATGAACTTCGCATCTGCCCCAACAAAAGACGTAAAGTTTCACGTAAGTACCTACCAAAAAGTTTAACTTGTTCCGACCCGTGGATAGAAACACGAGGTTTTTGTTTATATCTAACTACCTCTTCTACCGACCGACTAGTCAATCAGGGCAATTGCCCGAACAACGATAAAGCAATGTAGCTACTTCGCCATAGAATTTATTAAGATATCATTGTGTAAATTCTCGTTATAGAATTTGGTACCTACCGACTTTGACGGAAAACAAGTATCCCACACGCTGACCAAGAACGATTACAAGAATTGCCTTTACAAAGATCATGTTCTTGAAAGGGCTTGTCATTACCAAAAGGGTATTACAATCTTGCTTGTTCTGGTTTTGTAGATTAAAGTCAACAAGAGTTGTGTGAAGAGTTTTAGAAGTATTATCTAACAATATTTTGAAACATGACCACGTGTTTTATAAGACCTTTTAATAATGTTACGAGCTGGGTATGGGATAAATAAAATCACTACCAATTAAACACACGAATTAACTTTATTACTCAATTAACACTTATTCACAATCGCTTTATCGTACTAGATTTCACTTCGATCCTTTCGTTGTCTCGCTTAAAAGTAGACTGCCTCACTTCGTCCTCAATCGGTCCTTTTATACCCAAGCAAACAAAAGACATTCGAGATAATTCTCTATTATTCAAGAAAGCATCCACAAAAAAACATTAACAAAAAAATAAACTTAAAGATAAAAGAACCGACAAGGAAGAAGTTACTTAACGTCGTCGGCATACGGTCGAAATTACAATGACAACTGCCGGCGACTCCCGGCGCCTGACCTTGAATACAATGTAAGTTCTATACCTACTACGGAAATAGGTACCTAAAAGAATGAACTCGTATTTTCTAGGTACTACACAGTTATTAGCGCGGTTTCTCGAAGATTCTAGATGACCGTCGTAACAATAACATTATTGTTAATTATTAGTTTAATCAGATTGTTCAAGAAGATCAGTTAAAAAGAGGCTTGGCACCCTGTCATGGCCTCTATGTGGATCTCAAGTTTTCCTTAATACTTATGCTTACATTAGAGAAAACAGCCTTTAATACTCCTCATGTTCAAAAGTAAAGATCATGGATATTATTATTACAATTCGTAAGATTACAAAGCAAATAGCTCCCAACACTAACATTTCCTGTTAGTTTCACAAGCGGATGTGCCCAATTTCTTGCAGACTAACATTTTTGTTCATGAAAATAGACATTCAACAGGCCATATTTTATTATTTACCAGCTGCAGTAACATACAGGACGTTCTTCCGTATGACTTATTACAACGAAGTGCTGCAATTAGCAGCCTCACCATTTGGCCTGTCATCAGAGGAGCTTGTTGCTTGTAGTAACTGCCACTAGAGTGGATCTGGCTAGTGTATAGTCCGTGCCTCGGAAAGCACGTTGAGCCGTTGAACCCGGCTGCCATAGATAGAGCAGTTAGTCCCTGGCTTAAAAGTCAGATGACTAGTTAACCACAAGTTTTTATTGTGTTACACAGTACTAACTGCCTTATGGAGGTCAGGTAAACTCCTTTTGACCTGTCATTGGCCTCAAGAATGTTTGTCACTGTAACAAACTGGATTGCAGAAATCCTACGAGTACGAGGTTTTCCTATATTTGTATCTAGACGATTTTTTCCTGGTCAATCAGGATCGTAAATCTTTAGTTAAGCTTGGCAAGTAATTGTTTTTTACCCCTAATAAATAAAGTACAGTACGGGTTTCTCAGGTTGCGGAGACATTGAGAACATTGGGTACCAACAGTAAGCCTCAAAAGTAGATAAACACTACTCAATCTCTAGTCTGGTCTTCTTCGGGTCTGGGTATTTGTGTCATGTGAGTTTAAATGTTTGTGAATGCACCCACGATACAGGAGAAATTCCTAGTGTGGTATATAATACAAATACTCAATTTTTAAAGCAGGTGTTTTAATAAAAACTTGTTAAATATTACTGGTTACCAACAAGTTATTGAAGAGTAAGGAATATTTTAAAGAATAATTTTCTGAAACATTAAAAATAATAACTGGATGCCTGTACATCAATTAATTAAAATTCCGAAATGTGAATCTACTTCTGTTGCTGACCGTACCTCGTAATGACACATAAATTGTCACAAATATGTTCTGAGAACTCAGGAAGTAAAATGTCTTGGCCTTGTATTGAACACTCAGCAGAACTGGGTAAAACTTGCTTCCAAGATAATAAAGCTCAACATTATTTTGCAAGATGTTGAGCAAGGGAAACAGTTCGCTGTGAGAAGCACATGAGCTTAAATTTTCAAATTACACAGTAACAGCCCAATTAAACAGCACTTTCCTGATAGGTAATACTGATATTACCTATCAGGAAAGTGAGCCCCATTCCAAAAAACCCTGACATTGAAATATGTATACATAAAAGTAACAGATGTTTTATTAGCAGCCATTTAGTCAGCGGATGACTACATGGTGCTGTCAGCAGATGACTACATGGTGCACACATACATATTTAGTCCAACAACAGGACTCTTGTTGTCGAGGGGGGGGGGGGGGTATTCCCTTGCACCACTAAGGCTCACAATCAGGCCCTTAAAACTTGCAGAGTAGTTACATTTAACTCTCTCACGCCCGAATACTCGAACGTCACTCAATTATAAGTAGCCCTCAAAACTCGTGCTATCTCTGTCACTCTGCGTTAAAGTAACAAAGACAGCACGAGATTTAAGTGCAACTTAAAATTGAGTGACGTTCGAGTATTCGGGCGTCAGCCACATAACTCTCGGAGAGTCTAAACAAATTTGCAGTTCGCCTATCACCTATACCCCAAGCCGCGGAGGCATGCCACGGAGGCCGTTTAAAGTGTGGGGCGTCCCAGACGTAAATCTATTCGCGTCAGGAGAAAAACGGCTATCATACCAAAAAGTATGAAACATTCAATACCAGAGAGACTGACGCAGTCTTCTGGAATGCTTTCAGCCGACAATGGGACTAACAGCATGGGCGCCGGGCATTCTACCCCCCAGCTGAGTACCATGAGTACTAACTCATTAAAACAGCATGGGCTGGGCATTCCACCCCCCAGCTGAGTACCAACAGTACTAACTCATTTAAACAGCATGGGCTGGGCATTCCACCCACCCAGCTTAATACCATGAGTACTGACTCATTTAAACAGTTTTAAAGGAACGTACATCCTAATAAAAGTAGATCAAATGCATTTGGCTACTTAACCTTGTAGCGAAAGCCATAAAAGCTGCTTCCGATGACGTACCTGCGGAAGGTATTAATAAATCGGACTACAGGCAACTGTCCTTTATATTTATTTTATTATAGATCTTTGGCAGTCGTTACAGGTATTCAGTGACCTGAAATTCTGACATCCAGTCTTACCAAAGGGTATTGTATTACCTAGTATTAACTGGGTTGTGGAGGTCAGATAGGCAGTCGCTCCATGTAAAATACTGGTATTCAGCTGCATCCGGTTAGACTGGAAGCCGACCCCAATATATTTGGGAAAAAGCTAGGCAGATGATGACTGAGGTTAACCTTCCTCGCCGAAAAAATGGGGGAGGGTGACCATGTCTCTCACTGGACTGTAGAAACAAAACTTGTTAAAAAGTAGCTGGAGGACATCTACTTAAACAACATTAAGACCCCAATTAAAAGAGGGTTAGCCTGGTGTGACACCAATAAAGTTAACCCAAAGCACCTGAAGATGTGCAGAAATAATTATGCTAAAAACCTTGCAACTATGCAAGGTTTTTAGCATAATTATTTTGAGAAGACAAACTAGTTATAGAACTATTCTCCTATATAAATCAGATGTCTCAACTTACTATGCAGCATTAGAGATAAATACATTTTTTCATTCATCAAGTTCCAATAGTTATTTAACTAACTAAGCCAGCAGTACAAAAACCACCAATATGAGACACTGCAATATTATTTCACTGGCCAAAAATTTCAGTTTATTCAAGCTCCTTAATTGAGATAGCTAGGCAAACAGTTTAATTACTCTTTCTAGCCTTAGATTATAGAATTCTGGATCTCACATTATTAGAAAATAACCCTGAAAATCTTATTTTTATGTAAGATGAGATCAGTCTTTGACCAAAGTTTGGTTTAAAGACAGATTCAAAAACTCACAGACATTCAGGTTGGTTGTTGCGGAAACACCAAACCACTGTGTCTACTCTATTAGAATACATTAATAACCTATAGAAAAATCTCAAAATAAAATAAGCACAGACATGAGTGTCACAAGTTTATTTATTTCTCTATCAGGAAATTAAAACCTGCTCCAAGAACAATGATTGCAGGTTGATATGTAGTATTCTTAAAGATGCTAATATTGATGCCCCATCAAGCAGCGTCAAGTCAGCTGTAACCCCTAGAAGATGGTTGGAGTAAAGACTTGGACAAGAAATACTTTGATAGAAGAAATTGGATGAGTATTTAAATATTTCAGAACTTTCATTGACAACCATTTAACAAAATTGATAAGATAAACTCCAATGTTGACTTATTTATTGCAGTTCAATATTTCTGATATTGATTAGGTTGACATTTGCATTACATTCTGAAAATACAACTCAACATTTTAATTGACCTACCTATTCCTTGTTATAGGTTTAATTTAGAATTATTTTCTTGTAACTCTATTATGTAATTATATTTTTTGTTTAATTTCCAAAGAAGTTAACAATTAAGTAAGGAGTGTTATGATTCTTGATAAAGTGAACTATAATAAAACTGATTTATATTCTAGAAACTGTATTATAATTCATTCATCATAGCGTTTGTGTCTATCACCAGCAGATACCAAACAGGTCTTCAATACAACGCTGTGTGTCTTCGAGAAGCACATAATATGACTGTTTTGCATTCCAACAAAACAGGTATTATGTGTGAAGAAGACACACAGCGTTGCAGCAAGTCTCTTGCTGGTGCCTTGAAGACTCAATGAGATTGACAGCTCGTGTCAGTCAGGCGTCCCCATGAAGATATAGATAAATATGGAGGCCACACTTAGAACAAAAGTTTGAGTCAAATACCTCTCACTCTCTGTGGGCTGACCTCTCTTTCTAAGGTGGACGATAGTATTGCTATCTCGTTATTAAAATCTCCTTATTCATTTTTAAAAAGAGTCACCACACAAATGTAATCAGAAGTTAAATACTGTCAAATAATGTGCTAATAAATAAAAAGCTAAACTAAGGTTACTGAAATTAAAATTCCACAATAGTATGTCACGAATGCTTGACAAGGTTGGCGAATCAGTGAATTATTTTCCCATTTCCTAAGGATGTGGTAATGTGGCAACATTGGCCCCACATGTCAACATAAATCGTACCAATATGGCGGTTGTTTACTTTGCGGTTCACAGTTTCGTTTGAGATATTTGCCTGTAATCAAAGTTATAATTGAGAAAATGGTGCAAACTTGTGTAGTGCGTGGTTGTGGTAGTACGTGGTATCCAGGAGGCGATATAAGATTTCACGCGTAAGTGTTTAAATCGGGATTTTTGACACTGAATAATTGTAAACATATTTCTGCATATTTCTTTGTATTTTCAATTAATTACTTCATAAAAGCTTGATCTATGATTTAGTCAATGATAACTTAGATAACTATGTAAAGACCAAACAGTTTTACATTGAATTTCATGGACTTTCTGCAATTTTATTTGTTTTTGTTTTTAAGAAGTCATACTGAAGTAGTGTGACCATACTGGGGATATATCTGGGACTTTCCGTGGAACCTTCATTAATTATATAGTCATTATCATACTCGCTTTATTACATTTTATTACTTTTTTCACACACCGTGTTATTTCTGTTAGTTCTTTGAAATAACATAACATTTTCGTGAATTTTTAACAGTAGTCAAATAGCCAATTACTATTTAAATAATACAGTAAATGCAATGAATAATATAAAATTATGTTCTGATTTCACACTCTTCTGGTTTTAGGTCAACAGCGAAGCCCAGGTCTCTACGAAGATTGATAGGGGCGTACAGGTGTAAATAAAATCAACTGAAGAAAAAATACTGCAGAAGAAATCTAAGATTCTTAAGCAAAGAGTTTTACGACAGACTAAAAAAATCAGGACATGTCTTCGTTAAATATTAAAATAAAATGATTTTAATTTAGAAAGTGTTTTTGTTTCTTTTTGAGGTTTTATACATATGTATTACCGTTCCTATTATAGCCCCGTATTTAGATGAAAATACATAATATTAAAAATTCCACAGTGGTAAAAAACCTTAACACTGACTTACCCAGAAATCTTTAAAAAAAATCATCTTATATTATGTATCATTTTCATTAGTCTACAAAATAAAAGAAACATCTAATTTCTTTTTTGCGATTTCATGATTTTATAGTAAGAGTTGTACTGGGCAAAAATCTCTCCCAAATCCTTCCAGATTCATTATCTTGAGCCACCCCACCAGCCCTTGCGGTAGGCAACCACCGTGGTCGTGTCACCACCTCTTCTGTCATTATGATTTACTAGCTTTTGCCAGCGGCTTCGCCCGCGTGAAAATGGCGATTTTCCATACAAACTTTCCCTATTAATTCCCCTATTTAACTCCCTTAGGGGTTGAATTTCAAAAAGTCCTTCCTTATTCCTTGTCTAGATTATAAAGGGAACCTCTGTGCAAAATTTCAGCTTTCTAGGTCCAAGGGTTTGGGCTGGGCGTTGATGAGTCTGTCTGTCAGGACTTCTGTTTTTATTTATATAGATACCTAGATAGAAGATCATTATTTTCGTATTGCTACAGGAACTAAACTTTTATACTGGCCATGGTCTATATTCTATTTCTGTGCGAAATTACGTACGTATACGACCGACTTTTTTGCGTGATTGAAAATGACAAACTGCCAAAAAAAATCAGGAACTTTCACACTGTAAGCAAAGAGCTTCTTTCGTAATTTATCATTGGCATCTTTCATCAATCTAGAAGTGAACAGAGATGTGGATATATTAATTTAATCAAACACAAGTTATGAAAAGGAACTACGTAATGTCCTAGGTAAAATAAAATAAAGGTTACCCTACTTAGAAAGAGAGGGTCAGCCCACAGAGAGCGAGATAGCGATGCATAAGTTTTGCTTCAAGTAGGTATTCGAAGTGTGGTCTCCATATTTATCTATAACTTCATGGGCGTCCCCCTCTGCGAGAAAAGGAGCGCACGCTGGTGAGAGACAGAGACAGGTATAAAACCATGAACAATTTGGTAAGTTTTTAACCATAGATACCAGTTTAAGGCATTTTTACAACAGCTTTCTTCAATACAACGCTGTGTGTCTTCTTCACACTTAATACCTGTTTTGTTGGAATGCAAAACAGTCATATTAAATTAAATTAATTAATTATAGTGTGGCAACTTTACTCGTCATGCCGCACGTCATGTTCCTCGTCCTGCCCACCGCTCCGCGATGACCGCGCGATGAATAGATGTGATCCAACATCTCCGTTGGCGAGGACGACGACGACGATGTATATTTCTTTTTATGATATTGATATACCAAAAATGCATAGCGCGCACGCTGCCACAGTTTCATCGTCCATTATAAGGCAAATAACAAGTGAGGAGCGTCGCGATTAATTGCGCGAGTAGGGCAGCGGGCAACATCGTGGCTAATAGCGGCAGCGCGAGGAGCATAGCGATGAGCAGCGCAAGGAGCATAATAGTGTGGCGGCCGCATTAAGGTTGACGTAAAAAAAATCAAATTTCGCGGGCTACCTTGTCACCTTCAAAATCAGTCAATCAATTCATAATACTGATATTAGTACGATTCTTGCGGATGCCGCACAGTGCCATCGACTGTGTAAAGCCGCGTCCACAGTTGGGCCACGCGGCTCGTAGTGAAACGTTCCTGTTAAGGCGTGTCCCCTCTATGAGCCACTTGGCTTTTTAGGTCCCGTGGCTCGTAATGAAAAAAGTCCTGTTAGTCTACACTCCGCTTTAATAAGGCTCGGCCGCATGGCTCGGCCTAAGGGAGCAGCGTGGCCCCAGTGGGAACGTGGCTTTAGGCGCGCGGCTTAGGCCTCGCGGAGCCGTGCAGCCTAAGTGGGGACGCAGCTTTTCACTACTAGCCGCGCAACCCAAAAAGACGCGTAGCTCATAATGGAGACGCGGCTTTAGCGAATGAAGAGAGCTAAATTTTGCATTCTACCCCGGAAAGGATTTACGAACATAAAATCTTCGATCATTATTAGTATAATACTAGATTAAGCATCAGGAACAAAACTAAGTCGCTCAAGTGGCCACGTTTGCACACACGTAAACATCTTAGAAAAAAGTTCAATATTATTAACAACTTTAGATGACTAAAAACCTTAACACTTAAACATAACGTCTAAATAACATTGTAAAGTATATTAAAATTAATTTAAGCCCTTTCATCGGAGAAAGATTAGAAGCAAAACATTTTAAATGTCGCTCCAAAATAAGTCATCAGTACAAAAATATTCATTCTAAAATGAAACTTAAGCTTTAAGCAATACGGTTAAAAGCATTTTGTGTACAATGTCGTGCTTATTCTATTGCGGAACTAGCGTTCCCTGTTCAAGAACATGATACAATAGTTGGGGCGTTGTAGCAAACATTGGCCAAACAATTATAATATTCGCTGATTTAATTATATTTACAGTTTAATTATGTTTAAATATTATGAAAAAGCACATAATGATATTAAATTACCGAAAAAAAGATATTCCTTCCAAAACCTTGGTGTTACGGTGGTTATTTACACAGTGTTTGGACGCATACTGCGGCATTTGTTGGCTATGATTGGACCATACTAATTTGAAATAAGACCACAAATACTTTTGTGGTCTTAAGTTTCGGGCCGTTTTTGAAGCGCTTATCGGGAATCTAGAACATGATTGATCGAAGCAGAAAATACTTAAGTTAAGATCCGAGCTAACTATGAACTTCCTTTGCGCTTTATGCCATGTCGTCATTTAATTTCTTTGCAAGGTAATATAATCAATATCAGTTTGATCAAACTGAAACGTTGATAGTCTCGGGGCCCTTTATGTAAAAAAGCATTTTATATGATGGCAACTCCCAAGACTTTGTCAAACTGTCTAGCAACTTCGGTGTCGACCTTCTTTTCATTCAACGGAGTCTCGGACGCAGACCGATAACTGCATCGTGAATTTTACTATTAATCACGAACTCCTTTTGAAGGAGGAAAGTTAAACCTTTCCCTTCTTAAACATGAGAGCAAAGGTATATATCTATTTGTGTAGTAAAATTACGTTCTAGCAAGTTGTTTTTATCAACATGTTAAGTTCGGCTGAACCGCGTTTTGATTTGTGGTGTGTTTTAATTGTTTCAGTGGCGTAAGAAGCGCATGCGAAGGCTAAAGCGTAAAAGGAGGAAGATGCGTGCGAGGTCCAAATAAAATGGTACGTTTAAATAATTTATATTTCTAGACCGTTTCTTACATAGCATTTTCTCAAGAATCGCCAACCGGCAACCACTCATTAATTTTGTCGTCATAAAAATGTTATTGTTCTTTTAAAACACATTGGTACATGTACTTATATTATTTTGAACCTCGTGTCCCTTTAAAAACAGAGTTCCCAACTACCCAGCCCCCCAGTACTTTTGATGCCATTATTTAGGTGTTATCATTGATATAACTTTGATCAATAATTATCACATGTTCAGGTTAAAATCTACTGTATAGTTTCCTAACCTCGAAATGGGTGTGGTATTATTTTGTATTCTCATGCTTCTTGATGTACTTATGTGATATGTTATAATCTATTATAGCAGCTAGACTTTATCTCTGACTGTGATTTGTCTTTTGTCTTAGTTATTTAGTTGTTGTCAGACTAAAATCTTATTAAACACGAGTGAGGCTTTGGTATTGGAGGTTATCAATTTATTTAAGTACTATTACTACTATGGTGTGCCCATGTGTGGTGGAGTAAAACCATGTGCTGGATATTATGTGAGGCAGCAGCAACCCAACATAAGTTACTATGTTTTTAACCCGACTTAGGCGAAGTTCCTAAGGAGGGTTATTAAGATTATAATTTAAAATCAACCAACAGTACAATTTCTGATTCATAACACCAAAAGAAGTCTTTGGTGTCAGTGCCACATAAGGCACAACTGGTAGCTATACAATATGCCTTCTGTCAGAAATGCATACAGCACTAAAACTTTTAAAGGTTTCATTGTTTAAATGAGTTTCTGGTTGGAGTGTAGCCTTAGGGGCACTATGGCGCGAGGACTTAGAAAAATTTCGTGAAAATAATTTTTTTTTTTTTTCGGAAATTCCTCATTTTTTTTCAGTTTCGGGTTGACCTTGACCATAGAAATTATTTAGGTTCTGAGAACCATGGTCCTACGATGCACCGTTTCAGAGTTATGGTCCTACGAATTTTACTTCGTTTTATCTAGAATGCTCTATATTTCCAAAATGGTAGCTCGGATGAAAACTTTTTCGGGAAAAGAATTGTTGCTCTAGTCGAAAACTATCAGATGGTGTAAAAAAACTGCGACAAAGAGAGAGAAATATTTGCGTGTCTGTCGATCTTTCACCTTGTGTATCCTTAGGGGCACAGGACTTTCGGCTCTTTTTATTGCAGCATCTTATTAACCTGGTCCATAGAAACCATTTAAGCTCCGAGACACATGGTCCTACGACGCACCGTTTCCGAGTTATGGTCCTACGAATTTTTCTTCGTTTTATCTAGAACGCTATATATTTCCAAAATGGTGCCGAAAATTTTTTTTAACTAAAAATTTTTTTTTTGTGTTTTCTTTGCTGCTCATAGTGCCCCTAAGCGTATACTCCAACTCCTAAAAATCCGCCCCTAAGACGACCCACTGACCGAGTTTCTAAGCTTGGCCTTTCAAGTTTTCCCAGCTATAATCAGGGTCATTGTTTATTTGAACAATACTGCTGCAAATATGAGTGAAGTATTGGGAAGTTCATAGAAAATAAATTATCATAGCTTAAAATAAAAAAGAATTAGGCACTGGTTTGCGTTCACATGAAAGGTGTTTAGTGTTGATCATATCGAAATAAATAATTAGTCATGCATGTGTGTGCAGAGATGTGTATTAGATAAGGCCAATTAAATCAAACTATATAAAATGTAAACTAATCAAATAATTGATGGATGTGTATCTTGAAAGCTGTCGTCTTATTCAAGTATTATTTTAGAAACTAGATTTCTGTTAAAAAATATAATAATATAATTGTTACCCCTCCGAGGCAGTCGTTATCTCCTAATGAGACAAACGTAAAGAATTGGAGGGCATATTAGCACGCTTGCTCCACCCTTGTGATACAATATTGTAAAACAAGGACTAATAGAAAGCTTACAATTACATCTTGACAACCCAAATATCAGTTATTTTGAGTGGGGGGTGATTAGGTAGGAAATATATTTTCCTGACCGGTCATCCTTTGTTTTAATTATTCCATTTTTATTGGTGGTACTTTTGGGTTTTTTTACCCTGGAAAGCTGAATACTAACCAAATATGGATCTCTCTTGTCTGAAATATTGTTTTTTTTTTATTCCAGTGCAACACACTGCATGTTAGTGGTAACATAAACTACAAAACTGTCTGGACATTATGCTCTCATATGTTGCCTCATGGCAAAGATTGAATAATATAAATGCAGTTGACCATACATAGGTATCCTTTAGAAAACTTGTGAATGCTGTGTATGTTGAAGCTAAATTGTAATATTTTTTTATTGTTTCAGGTACAAACGTGGAAATTAGGATCATCTAATTATACTACTAGTGTATCAAATAAAAACTAAAAAAACACAACTTTGTTTAATTTTGATACTCTTCCTGGCCAATTCTATTTTGGCAAGTTAGGCCATTTTGGAGGCCTGCATAATGGATTCCCAGTTCAGTGGTTCACTGACTAGTGGAGTACTTGTCGTCAATTTCATGTGAAGATCTGGGGTGCTGACCTGAACTGTTGAAATTAACCTCACAGGGGACGTATACAACAACTGGGATAAGGCTGAACGCCCAAATTTGTTTGTAAATCTGTGACCGATTCTTTTGGTCCGAACAATAATATTGTTAATTGTCGGGCCGATTTAAAATGACAAAAAGTCTGTCGTGGGCGGGAGCGCTTAGGGTGCTTTTCCACACCAGAGATGTCGACGTTGCTATGGATGCGTTTGATATCTCAACCAATCATATTTTATCATATTCATTGGTGCACATAGCTTAGCACTGGTGGAAATGGATTCAGCTAAGATATCGTCGACCGTAGGTAGGACCGTTTTATGGAAGGAAGGATACGTGTGTACGCCACTTCCCATAACGGCCTACTACACGCACGCACTTCCCCACAGTTTTCGTTCACACTTCACGGTACATCGCGCGTATGGTTGGTAAAACTGTATTACCATTACAAACCACACGCGCGATGTACTGTGTGCACCGTGTAATCCCGCAGGCAAAACTGGGGAAGTGCGTGCGTGTAGTAGGCCCATTATTACATCGCATAGCTCGAGCTGCGCATCTTACTCGTACCTACAGCTACATATAGCTTAGTATATCGGTGGAAATAATCACATAGTTTCCACAGCTTTTCAATGTGGCTCTGGTCCGCTGGACAAAACTTCAAAACGGCTCGCATTTACAATAGGGCAATAGGGCACTTTATGTGACGGCTAAACACCCTTATTTCAGAATAGGTGACGCTACAGAATCATAGATAATCGATCGAAAGCGTGTCCAGCCAGCTTGAAAAACCACTTTTCACTGGTCTCTCAATCTCGGTAACGGAAGTGATTTTGCCGACTTTTTGCATATCAACGGGCGTCACATAAATATGTGACAGGCATCAAGCTAAAAGTTTTGTGATACGTACAGTGGTTTAGTAGAAAAATGCAAAAAACTGTGTCCAGCCATCTTGAATTTACGTAAAAAACTTTTGGCTGGCACTTCCGAATCCCACATAACGGGAGCGTTTTCGAATATGGTTCCTTTACTAATACTTGGTGACGCAATGTGTGACAGTAATAACGTTTGATTTATGGCGTCACATGTAAGGGTTTACGAGATATCAATGAAAACTTAATGTATACTTGTGTCCAGCCATCTTGAACTCAGGCTGGCTGGACACGTGTATCTCCGCTGCCTGATGATCTACGACCTTCAAAATGTTATCAAAATGTTGTGACGGGGACGATAATGGTAACCTGAATTAGTGACGGAGAAACTTTGGGTAGTTTCAAAGATATTGATCATTTAAATTTTCCCATACAAACATCCATTAATATTGTGAGGTGACCATATTTTTTACATAATTATAGGATTTCTTTTGAATCGACTAATCGGCCGGTAGCAGCCAAGCCACGCCAGCTTTGTATTTGATTTCTCCGTGGGAATAAAAGGTTTTCCTGCAGAAAAAGGGGAAGTATGTGTTAATTCTAAATAATAATTAAAAACACTAACAAAAAAAACAAAGTGCATTGCACTCAGTGATGCCAATTTAGCATAAACTTTATTATTGTAATTTGTGTTTATATTTGTTATTTTATGTGTGCAATAAAGAATAATAAGAATAGCATTTTTTCATGTTGTTCAGCAAACTTATTAGTTGTTTAGCATATAGCATATAAAATTATTTTAAAAATACATTAATGCGTAAGCAATTATTTCCATTTAGAAAAAAAAAACCCTTTACTAAGTATAATATTGTTGGCGCTCCTGATGCTAATGCTGATGATAATGGAAAGAGTATTTGAGAACTTAGTCGATTAAAACAGTATGTATATTTTGTTAAATAATAAAAAAAGTTAAAACTATGTTACGTTTCATTTGACACTGAAAAATGTTAGCAGATTTTTTAGCATTTCTATAAAGCAATTGGCATAATTTTAGCAGATTCTATATCGGTCTTGTTGGCAACACTGATGCACTGATACTGAGTTTGTTTTGTACACAGAGGCTGTGAGTGCTGTGACAGCGTAAACCGTTTTCGTTTAATCGTTTAGAGTAAAGTATACATAATGGTATTTATAGCCTTCCGTCGATTTGTAAGGAATACGTGCAATATTTGCTAAGCGCGTTGTCATTTAACGAGGTCCTTGGTAAGTAACGTGAATTACATTATTTTTTCATTTAAATATTTAGAGCATTAGTATGTTATCCTGGCACAATATCTACATACGTACTTATCATAAAAAACACCAATAATTATCTACTAAAAAGAGTAGAAAGGTATCTGCACGTAAATAATCAACAACATTAAAGCCCCCCCCCCCCCCCTTCTACACTTTTGTCTTCTATTGATTTAAATATCTACAGTTGTTCGTATTCGTATCACCAATACGCGGATTTTCGTCCATTAAAGAAAACACCTTAAAATATACTTTGTCCTACATAAAACCTACAATATTGGTAACCCTACTACAGTGTTTGTATGGGAAAATTTAAATGATCAATATCTTTGAAACTTCCTAAAGTTTCTCCGTCACAAATTGAGGTTATCATTATCGTCCCCGTCACAACATTTTGATAACATTTTGAAGGTCGTAGATCATCAGGCAGCGGAGATACATGTGTCCAGCCAGCCTGAGTTCAAGATGGTTGGACACAAGTATACATTAAGTTTTCATTGATATCTCGTAAACCCTTACATGTGACGCCATAAATCAAACGTTATTACTGTCACACATTGCGTCACCAAGTATTAGTAAAGGAACCTTATTCGAAAACGCTCCCGTTATGTGGGATTCGGAAGTGCCAGCCAAAAGTTTTTTACGTAAATTCAAGATGGCTGGACACAGTTTTTTGCATTTTTCTACTAAACTACTGTACGTATCACAAAACTTTTAGCTTGATGCCTGTCACATATTTATGTGACGCCCGTTGATATGCAAAAAGTCGTCAAAATCACTTCCGTTACCGAGATTGAGAGACCAGCGAAAAGTGGTTTTTCAAGCTGGCTGGACACGCTTTCGATCGATTATCTAAGATTCTGTAGCGTCACCTATTCTGAAATAAGGGTGTTTAGCCGTCACATAAAGTGCCCTATTGCCCTATTGTAAATGCGAGCAGTTTTGAAGTTTTGTCCAGCGGACCAGAGCCACATGCTTTTCACTAGTTTTCACAGGCATTACATCTTCGCAGCGTAGCTACATAGCACACATCTCTGGTGGAAATACACCCAAGTCCAGTTGCTTAGCGCCATAGATTTTAGCTTGGGTACACCTGTGTGTAGTCTAGTCAACAAGTGCTTTTTTGATCAACCTTTTTCAGCAGTCTCCGAAAATTATGATAGAGGTGTCATTCGATTCGGAATGGCATCCAGATGATTTTTGAAAAAAATGAAGTTCCGCTTGCAATAATTGCAAAAGTTATTAACAATTAACTAAAAAATTGAAAACGGGTTTAGTGTTTTGCAAATATCTCAAAACCTAATTAAAATATTTCAAATTCGAACAAAGATTCAAAAAGAGGAGTAAATTTCCCAAAGAATGTTCTAACTTTCGGAATTGTAGGACCAATATTAATAACTTTTCCATCGGGTTGAAAATACGCCTGAAAACGGTACTCCGTCTTGCGCAAGCTACGCTCCATTCGGACCTTTCATGAATAAATATAATATAAAGGTGAATGGGCTTATTGGTACACCCCTCCAATAGCAATGAGATATACGTCGTTGGATAGCTCTTCTTAACAGTAACAATATTTACTATTACAGTTTTGTTGAAATGTTTGTCCGTTTTGAGTTATAGCTCAAAAACATAGGTAAAAATGGATACCTATTAACGTTAAAATATCTTAGTATGTAAGCTAAAATAACATCAATGTCGTTGAATATTACGTAATTCGTAATTATCATAACAAAACATAACATCACGCCTGTAATTCTCGAAGGGTTAGGCAGAGGTGAAGGTGCCTAATAGTACACCCACTTTTCGTCAGTTATGTTTAAGTCCCGTATCATAGGGTGCGAGCCTTTTGCCATCAACCAGTCACAAATCCAGGCTACTACCAAGAAATTCTTGAGGAAAACCCCCGGAAAAATGTATGGAAGATGGTACACCTCTCCAATAGCAATGTCATATACATCGTTGGATAGGTCTTTTTGAATGAAACAATAATTACTACGACAGCTTTGCCTAAATGTTTGTCCATTCTGAGTTATAGCTCAAAAACCAAAGTAGAAGTGATACCTTTTAATATTATAATATCTCAGTGTGTAATGGAATATAACATCATTATGTAATTCCCAATTATCATATCATAATATGCCATCACGCCTTTAATCCCCGAAGGGATAGGCACGGGTGTAACTTATAATTAATAACACCAAAAAGGGAAAGGGACAATAACACCAATGACGTTCTAATAATGTTATATACATTAATCATTCATTTGCTTGCTAGTGAGCTGTGACTTTTGACGCTCTTTACTTGGAGGCATATAGCTTTCAGCCACAGCCTTTCATAGCCACAGGCCTCGATTGCGTCCAAGCTATCTCGAAACCCACGGTTACACCCGTGCCTATCCCTTCGGGGATTAAAGGCGTGATGGCATATTATGATATGATAATTGGGAATTACATAATGATGTTATATTCCATTACACACTGAGATATTATAATATTAAAAGGTATCACTTCTACTTTGGTTTTTGAGCTATAACTCAGAATGGACAAACATTTAGGCAAAGCTGTCGTAGTAAATATTGTTTCATTCAAAAAGACCTATCCTACGATGTATATGACATTGCTATTGGAGAGGTGTACCATCTTCCATACATTTTTCCGGGGGTTTTCCTCAAGAATTTCTTGGTAGTAGCCTGGATTTGTGCCTGGTTGATGGCAAAAGGCTCGCACCCTATGATACGGGACTTAAACATAACTGACGAAAAGTGGGTGTACTATTAGGCACCTTCACCTCTGCCTAACCCTTCGAGAATTACAGGCGTGATGTTATGTTTTGTTATGATAATTACGAATTACGTAATATTCAACGACATTGATGTTATTTTAGCTTACACACTAAGAAATTGTAACGTTAATAGGTATCCATTTTTACCTTTGTTTTTGAGCTATAACTCAAAACGGACAAACATTTCAACAAAACTGTAATCTATCTATATCTACAGCTTGGCAAAAAAGTCTAGAAACGGAACTAATTTTTTTGTTTGCTGGCAACAATTAAAAACTTATGACGTTTGGTGTAAACAAAGTTCGAAAGTTTATTAAATTTATAATTGTGCCATAAAAACGTGATTAAAGCAACGTAGAGTAATACAAAATGAATAAAACCATCCGAAGTGCTGGCAGAGCGATAATTTATAAGGTATATAGGCGATGTTTGGCAGAAAAAGAGGCCAAAACCATTCTCTCCGATCTCAACGATGTTTACTTAAGAACCGCTGAAATGACAGGTATGTAACTGTTTGTTTTATTGTTTTTAGATGAATTAAGTGTTAATTTATGAACCCCATTCTGTTTTGACTTGCTTGCATACGAAATAAGTGGAATTTTGAACAATAATCATCGAGCACATAGGTTATGTTTACATTTTGTCTGACATTACCTTGGTATAGCGTGTCAGATTAATGTTGATACTTGAGTGGCGTACTGTGCAATAAGTGAATTTAAATTCGATTTCTACTTAACTTTATTGTTGAATGTGATTTCAAGGTGATAACTGTTTGTTATATCATTAGAATTACAAATGTACCAAAAATGTATTATTTTTAATTTGTTATTTATTAAAGCAAAATGCATTTTTTTATGTATATTTATTTATTCACTTTAGGTAAATCAGTAAGCACCATAAGAAGAGAAGTCCTGGAAGGAGATCGAAACAAAGGCGTATTTTCTACACCCGGAAAACATAGAAAAGGTCGTCCCAAAAAAGAGTTGGAAGATTTATTAGAATAAATTACAATAATTATTTCTACGCCTTTTTTTAATCCCAGAAAATTTAAAAAACAGTGCTACTAACATATATTTATTTTTAGGTAGTTACATGACGAGAATAAATTCTGGTTCAATAAATAAATTTTAAGTATAAAAAAATAGTAATAAAAGTATCAAAACGATAGGTTGTTACGCGATACGGTCATAACTTGTTGCCATATGAACAGCACAGTGGCGCCCCCCGGATTTTCTACTCTTTTTTGCCAAGCTGTATACTTATAATAAATCTGTAGAGATGTCAATTCTGTACATGATATATATTTTCAAAATAACTATCAGGGGGTAATAAGTGATCGATACTGATGCCAAAAATGCAATCAGTAAAATTTTTGTCTGTCTGTCTGTCTGTCTGTATGTTCCTTATAGAAACAAAAACTACTCGACGGATTTTAACGAAACTTGGTACGATTATTCTTCATACTCCTGGGGAGGTTATAGTATACTTTTCATCACGCTACAATCAATAGGAGCAGAGCAGTGAAGGGAAATGTTGGGAAAACGGGAGAAGTTGCTCCATTTTTTAAGCTTCCGTCGCGTGTGCAGCCTTAATAGTTAAAGCTACATAGAAATCATTTATGACGGAAATGTTTTACATAAAATTATCTAAAAAATATCCCACAACAGCATATGTCTATCTTTTATGGTTGACTCACAATAACACGTGTAACTCCCGATAGCTTAGCAGTTCGGAGCTTTCTGATTATATTTGTTTACTCTTACGTTTATAATACTCTCACTCATTCCTAATTAAAAGTTAATATTATTACCTATTCAATAAAAAAAAATCATAGTAATCGGTATAGAAACAACAGACATAAACATGAAATGAAATACGCTAATAAGCCATCGCGCCGTCGCCGTCGCGCGTGAATACTGAATCATGCCATAAGGATTATTTTTGTGTAACGGTATCCGCGCTCGACGCGGGTCGTGGCTGTTGATGCGTTCAGAGCGTTCGACCTTATTGACAGACAATAATTGATTTTAACAAACAATGCTTATCAGCGCGACTTTTAGTCTATAAATAGTTTATTTGAATTTCTTTTGTTGTTATTTTACAAAATAGGTATTAGTTGTTTTGGTAGTGTTTAAATATTCGTTCTTCAAATTACAAATTATTAATAGTTTGCATTTTATTTCCTTGGTGAAGTAGTAGTAGAAGTAGAAGTAGTACACACGGCTACACATCAAGCTATACAAAACCAGTATAATCTGATCGTTCATTGTGCGAAAAGATCTAGTAAAGTGAGGCCAAGATTAACTGGTTTTGTATAGCTTGATGTGTAGCCGTGTGTACCTACGCATGGTTTTTTAGATACCGATAGGTAAGTTTTGGCTAATGTATGTTCAATTTTATGTTTGTATTATGTAAGTAAAAGCGTAGATACTTTTATTAATTATAGGTATTTATTTGTAAGTGAAGTAGGTATAGGTAGATGGTATTGCACAGGCGTTTCAGCTTTATTTTCATTTCTTTTTTTGTTGTAAGTTGTACATATTTCTGGGTATAATTCTATTAGAATATTTTAGTTTAAATTGGCACTTAGATTTTAAGTGTAAGGTAGCTATAGTTAGGACCTCTATCGTAGGTTATTTTGTTAGGTAACTGACAGCCTTTTCGTTACCGTCGATTAAAAATAAAGTATGTACAATTCCACCTACAAAACGCCACTGAACCGTGAGGAAGGACATATGGTAAGTACTTTTTTACGAAAAACGACGGAAACGCGGACGAAGTCGCGGGCAAAAGCTAGTAGTAAATATTGTTACATTTAAAAAGAGCTATCCAACGACGTATATCTCATTGCTATTGGAAGGGTGTACCAGCTTTCATACATTTTCGCCCATTCTCTTTTATTAAATATGAAAATTAAAAGTTGAAAAAATTCAGGCGCCTGCAAAATGAATCAATAAACAATAATCCGTGGTTCAAAAGTTTTTATCGCGAATTTTCAATAAGTTATCCATTAGTTAATTAACAGTTTTTTATAGCACGAACTTTATGTGGCTCTGGTTGGCTGGACAAAACTTCAAAACGGCTCGCATTTACAATAGGGCACTTTAGGTGACGGCTAAACACCCTTATTTCAGAATAGGTGACGCTACAGAATCTTAGATAATCGATCGAAAGCGTGTCCAGCCAGCTTGAAAAACCACTTTTCGCTGGTCTCTCAATCTCGGTAACGGAAGTGATTTTGACGACTTTTTGCATATCAACGGGCGTCACATAAATATGTGACAGGCATCAAGCTAAAAGTTTTGTGATACGTACAGTGGTTTAGTAGAAAAATGCAAAAAACTGTGTCCAGCCATCTTGAATTTACGTAAAAAACTTTTGGCTGGCACTTCCGAATCCCACATAACGGGAGCGTTTTCGAATATGGTTCCTTTACTAATACTTGGTGACGCAATGTGTGACAGTAATAACGTTTGATTTATGGCGTCACATGTAAGGGTTGGGTTGTAAAAAAAATGATACCTTAATATTAATTAGAAGTGGGAGAAAATAATCGTTAAGCAACAAATGCGTTTTTAAGCAATTTTATTTTATAAAGAAACGATTTTTTTAAAAAGAATCAGTTATCATCAAAGATTATGTCATTAAGGACGCTAAAACATTTTTCTACAAGTAACAGTGGTTTTCAGGTACACACGGCTACACATCAAGCTATACAAAACCAGTTAATCTTGGCCTCACTCTACTAGATCTTTTCGCACAATGAACGATCAGATTATACTGGTTTTGTATAGCTTGATGTGTAGCCGTGTGTACCATTTTAACGTATAAGCAATCACAAATGTGAAGATATCATGGTCTTAATTTAAAGATAATTTATTCGTCTCCAGATTGGCATCAGAAAAATTGTATGACGTCATACAAAAAAATCGCACAAATACGTTTTTCCCATCACAATAATCGCAGAAAATGTAAAAAAGTAGGGTCCGAATAAGTACCATTAAAGGTAAATTTACAGCATATTATATCTCCAAAATTATTATAAATTGCGGTACATATAGTCCTTTAGATGTTGAGATATATTTTTTTTGTTTATATAATTTTTTTTATTCAATTATTAGCTATAATAAAAACATTTGCCAATTTCTTCATACATTTTTCGCTCCCGGACACTCCCGGTCAGTCCCGGTTCATCATTCCGCGCTCAGCAGCGCTAGTGGAAGGACGGGTGTATCGCTCATTCGCAAAAAATACGTACGATAAACGTGATAGAAAAAGATTCTATGTCGTCGGTTACCACGGCAACCGACGACCGGAAGGAGTTGATACTTTTTAGGACTGAGATAAAAGTAAGTACGAGTTTCATACTTTTATTATTATTAGAATGTGATTTAGAAATTATGTTGGGTACGACCGGGATTTGGATGGGTGGGGTTAAGCAGTTTGTTGACAAGGTTCAGAAATGGATGGGTCAGGTCAAACTGTCGACGGTGAGGTTTGGAAGTGGATGGGTAAGGTCAAGCTGTCGGGGGTGAGGTTTGGAAATGGATGGGTAAGGTCAACCTGTCGGCGGTGAGGTTTGGAAATGGATGGGTCAGGTCAAGCTGTCGACGGTGAGGTTTGGAAGTGGATGGGAAAGGTCAAGCTGTCGGCGGTGAGGTTTGGAAATGGATGGGTAAGGTCAAGCTGTCGGCGGTGAGGTTTGGAAATGGATGGGTCAGGTCAAGCTGTCGACGGTGAGGTTCGGAAGTGGATGGGAAAGGTCAAGCTGTCGGCAGTGAGGTTTGGAAATGGATGGGTAAGGTCAAGCTGTCGGCGGTGAGGTTTGGAAATGGATGGGTCAGGTCAAGCTGTCGGCGGTGAGGTTTGGAAATGGATGGGTAAGGTCAAGCTGTCGGCGGTGAGGTTTGAAAATGGATGGGTCAGGTCAAGCTTTCGACGGAGAGGTTTGGAATTGAAATATTTCATTTTAAGTACCTACTTATTTCACATGGAGCAAAATAACCAGTGGAGAAAGTATGGGCACGTTTTTGTTCTAAATCAAAGTCACTAATATACTGCGGGGGGAGAGGTACGTTTCGGACTCTGTGATTGGTAGACGAACTGACAACCAAATGACAACTCATTCTCTAGGGATTCCATAAAAGTAATTGAAAAAGTATCGATATCGAGAATTGTTTGACTTATTAGTATTATAACGATTTGTTTGCAATACAGAGATGACGGGTTCGATTTTGAAATAAAACAGATAATTATTAAACTTAGAAGACTGTAATTAAAAAAATATAATATATTTACCTACTGGTTTTTAAAATGGATTAGTTTCGAATATGTTTTTCTTATAAATTCTTTCAATTAAACCAAACCAACCTGAAATGGTATTGTTTGCCGACGATACTTCTTTAATATTTAAGGTAAACAGACGTGCCACGAATCTTGATGACGTAAATAACGCCTTACTGCAGGTTCATAATTGGTTCACCGTTAATAATTTAGTATTAAATGGGAAAAAAACGAAGTGCATAAGATTTGCTCTACCAAATGTCAAAAGTACTGATTGTGACATAGTATTGAATCAAGAGAGACTAGAATTTGTCAATGAAACTGTTTTCTTGGGGATAACGATTGACTCAAGGCTACAGTGGGGTCCGCATTTAACATCTCTTGCAGGACGGCTGAGTTCAGCAGCATATGCTGTTAGGAAAATCCGTCAATTTACTGACGTAGATACCGCGAGACTAGTCTATTTTAGCTATTTTCATAGTGTTATATCATACGGTATTTTACTATGGGGACGGGCTGCAGACGTCGAGTCTATATTTATTCTGCAGAAAAGAGCCATTAGAGCCATATATGGTCTACGAAGGCGCGATTCTCTGAGAGAGCTGTTTAAGGAAATTAACATCATGACAGTACCTTGTCAATACATCTATGAAAACATCATGTACGTCAGGAAAAATCTGCATTTATTTAGCAAAAGAGGTGATAGACACCACTATAATACGAGAAATAGGGACCAACTAGTTCAGCCAGGTTTCAGGCTAGCTAAAGTAGACTCATCTTTCATGGGGTACTGTTTAAAATGTTACAATAAAATACCTCCTCACATTCTTCAACTGAGTGAGACGAAATTTAAAACTTGTGTAAAACGCACACTATGTAGGCAAGCATACTATAAGTTGGGGGATTACATTGATGATAAAAATGCTTGGCTCCATGCTGGTCCTGCTCCACAACCATAGGGGCAATTACATCGATTATCATGTAAAGTTATTGTAGAGGCTGCAGAAGATTGTAAAAATATCTTTGCATTGTATAGATTCAATGTCTTAATATTGTATAATCGCATGGCACATGTGTGAGTACTATGTACTATAAAGCCCCTTTTTACATTTTTACATTTAGTTATATTTTAGTGACGTTGCCCTGGTGGCTGAGAGAATGTCATGCTCACTCAAATGTCTCGCTGATGGTGGCGGGTGTGTCGGATCATTTAGTTCCCTTCAAAATGGTTGAGTTGAATGGTGCTGATCCATGCGTCATGTTCGTGAACGGGCGCTGTCAGTGGAGACTGGTCATTCCTTAGTTGCCATGGTGTAAATATATTTTTCTTTTTGATTTGTTTATTAAGTATATCTTTTTACTCTGGACGCTCTTAACTTGCACGTCTTGCTACATAGTTCTCACATAATATACCATCTCAACATGAATGATATAATGTACCAAGATTTTGTAACAAATTCTAATTTAAAAGAGTGTCCATGGAGTTTCTTGCCCGTTCTTCTTCATGAGATCTACGTTAGGGAACTGGCAACTGCAGTACTTTCACAAGTTATTATGCCTTGTGATTGTGACTGTAGCGTAGGAGTGCAATGCGTCGTTTCGGGAGTTGCTGCGTCGGGCTGCGCGGCGCCGGATGTTACCGGCGGCGAGTGGTGTGGGTGCGGGGGCGCGCGGCGGCGTGTGTCGTGGCGGTGGGTGTGCGGGGCTCCGGGTCGCGGGGCGGCGGTTTCACGTTGCGGCGTGCATTCGTTGTTCCGTGATTCGGGGTCTCGAGCATTCGTTGTTGCGGTTTGCGTCGCTGGGTGCTTTCGTGCTCGCAGTGTTCGTTGTTGCGGGCATTCGGTGGCGTGTGGTTCGGCGTGGTGGCTTTCGGAATGGCGCATTGCACTCGTAGTTTCGTTCTTCTTCCGTCCTTCTGACATTCAAAAGTGCCTGTAATGGCTTAATTGAAATAAACGATTTGAGTTTGAGTTATAATATAATCTATTTGTATTATTTTTCGTAATAAATGTCAGTTGAGTACTCGAGTATCAATATATGTTTTACTACACGTGAAGCTAAATCAATTAAATGGTTAGTCGATTCTACGTCAAATTGGTGAAAAAAAAAGTAAAAGGACCTCAAATTAGTTCAAATTAATTTTGTGTGCTATGATGATGATATCACGGGGGTAGCAAAGGGGGGTTAAAATTTCGGTCATTTTTTGCCTAGGACGCTCCGTTTTCAAGATATTTGTATTTAACTTATTTTGGTACAATAATTTAAAACGCCCATAACTCGGAAACGGTGCATCGTAGGACCATGCTTCTCGGACCTTAAATGGTGTATATGGCGCAGGTTAACCCGATACTGCAATAAAATTGGTAATAAAAATAAATTAAGTCCTCGTTCCATAGCTAGGCTACACAATCCAAACAATTTTTTTTTATCCCTATCGTGTCAGTTTTTCATAGGCCTTTGCCTCCGTTTTTCTGCAGGCACGCCACTACCAGCAATGTGTTCACATGTCGATGCGCATATTGGCCACCTTTACTCCAAAACTAAAATTGATAACGTCTGTTCCATACCTACACTGGCCTATATAAAAACATTTAAAAAAACATAATTGTCTAGGATTGCAATGATTCAAATAGATTCCAAGCAACGCGTCCAAATTTTGTGTAAAAGGCAGGCAGAGATATCATAAACTTACATTTTTTATCATTCATTTACTGTTATGTACAAGTTTATGCCAGTATTATAAACATTTGCGAGTAAAGCCAAGGGAATAAGCATGTTTGAAAATATAGCAATAATGAAACAAAAAAAATATAAGGTATTTTAAGAACTTATATTTTAAATTACATCGATACCATAAACCGTCGCGATACTACGAACTCGAACATCACTATCATGAAAGAAAGAGACAACTGCATAAGTGCAAATCAGTGTACCAGAAAGAGACAGCAATTATATGATTCTTTTTTCATTGTTTTGATCAAATTGAATAGAAAACCACATAACTGTGCAATGTTATCCCATCTTTTGTGTAACTTGAAGTTGTAGTACACTTTCCACACCATTTAATTGCACAACTAGGCATTATTTTTCGATAAAAATGCTTTCAAAACAGGAGCGCGTGACGTTCGTGCGTTAGCCTACAATTTTTGCGACTGAGCAAAATATCGCCGCGTACCTACGCTTGATATAGCGTATGTTTAGCGCCCGCGGTAGCCCCCGCACGCGCTCTCCACTGGTTATTGTGCTCCATGTTATTTCACGTAGGTAGCGTATTTTTCTTTTCGGAAGTCGCTGTCGGTACCGGTTGTTCTTTTTCATTAAGTTTGGTTGGTAGGTACCCCATATTGGGTGTAGGTACATCTGTTTGCCCCAATACATAAACATACGATCACAGCTATCGTGAGTCATTTGCTGTCTATATTATTGAAGAGTTCCATTGTCTACTTCGGAAGATCTCCAATCCTGGTGACCTGTAATACAGGTTTTTTTGATACCTACTTCAGGCACCAGCTCTCACAATGTGAATATTATAGTGTTCAAAACGTGCTACAAAACCATTGTGAGAGAAATAAATAAACTTATTATTATTATTGAAGAGAAACACAGGCGAAGTTTCAGGTGATCTTGTATTTCAGCAGCAGTTTACAGGTTTTCACAATTATCGAAGAATGTTATTTGGATTCTAATGAACAGGAACAGTTCTCACGACCAAGTCCTAGGACGAAGGTCGAAGAATGAAGTCCCTCTATCCAAAAAAGTATTCCTGAGGGAATTTAGGGTTTTCCGTGACAACTAGCAGGGGTGTCTCACGTAACCTTTCCAAGTAGGGCGAGATTCGCAAATGCACCAACTGGTTAGCTGTCTGAGGAAATTTACTGATTAAGCGAGGGTCATTAAGTGCCGGAGAATCTTAACACCGCGATTCAGAAATACGCGTCATCGGCGCAGCGCCATCTAGTGGAGAGCGGTCGAACTTTTACGGTCACTAGCTACATGATCAATGAACTTTTACTACTTATGAGTCTAATACATGGTAGGGTGTATGAATATAATAATTGTTAAGTAGACGTGTGTTACAATCTCCCCCTCAGTCCTCAAAGACGTCTCGGCGTGGTGGACTGGATAGTGGGGTTATTGTTTTCTCGGGCGTCCACGTCGTCGTTTGGCCCCAGGTGAAGGCTTGCTGGCAACCTTCTCCTTTCTAGGTCGTCCTCTACTTCGAAGTGGTTGGACGGGTTCTGGAACTGTTTCCAGGCTTCCGCCTTTATATGGAGTCAAAGCGGAAACGTGATAGAGACCGATTAGATTAGTAGTGGAGTAATTTCTCTCAGCGGGCGTGAGTGATCTACTCGCATATTCATTGGGATACTCATCTTTCTTCTCCCCCTGGACCAGAGCGTCCAGAGCTGATCCAAGCGCATAGCTACTGGCATCAGTCTTGAAAATGTAGGACTTGGTTTCGTCGGCCTGCCGCAACACAGGGGCAGTCGTTAACCGAGTTTTAAGGGCATTGTAGGCATCTTCGTTTTGCGTATCATATATTTCTATGCTACAAAAGTGATAATCACCATCAGAGTCAGTAGTATCATTTGCACCAAGAAAGAGTTGACTTGAATGCGGGGATAGTTTGACTTCTGCTTCTTTTACATTATCATGATGAGGCAAATAACCATCGATGACCCTTTTCCCTTTCTTAGCAGGTGACAGCTCGAATGGTGTCAATTTGTATCCTGGAGAACTCTCGGGAAGAGCGGCAGCACTTGAGGATGCAATAGCCGCTGAAGGCATCCCCTCGGTGGGATCTAAAGCAACACTGGCCGAGTTGCTACTCGTTTGTTCGAAGGTTACAAAGTCTTCCTCATATAACTCGTAGATGGAGTCGGCATCAAGGAATTCCCATGTAAATTGTGGCAGGTTTATGAGCATTTTTGCGTCTTGCATGAATCCAACGCCTAGTAGGGTTCGGTTGTCTGTGGAATTAGGCAAGACTATGAAGTTAGTCGGAATGATGCGGTCCTCTAACTTCACAGAAACGGTTATTTTCTTTACCCGTTGGTTCTTTGCGATGCCATCAGCCAGAGTAATTTTCACCGTTTCTTCGTGGAACTTGTGGCCTTTGTTTACAAGCTGTTTGTATAGCTGGTACGATGCGATGCTGGTCTTCGCACAGGTATCGACGTATGCTGTCCCTTAGATGCCATCTACCTCGATGAAGACTATCGGCCTGTTCCTAATATCGGATTGTACGTCAACCGGACAAAAGGCTAGGTTTGTTGACGGTAGTGACCGTTGCTTATTTGAGCAGCATGTTGGGCAGCTACTGCGAACTACACCGGGTGTACCACAGCCGTAACACGTGACTTTGGGCGTTGAAGGAGATGGAGCCTGCGTTGTCTTGGAAGGGGCTGTAGTAGTTTGTACCTCAGGCACAGATTCGGTTGCTTCTACCTCTTGTTGCCTTTTTTCCAGCTTTCTGCACTGTTCGGTTGTATGGCCGATGAAGTGACAGAAGGAACACTTGACTTTCGGTTTCGAAGTCGGCTTTAGTCTCGCTTCTTTGCGTTCGTCAGCTTTGCTTGGTTTGTCGATCCACATTTGTTCGACGCCTCGTGCTGCTTCCAATAAATCGTCGTAACTCTCTATGGAGTTACGCGAAACCTTGTCTCTTATACTGTGTTTTAGTTGACCGTATACCATGTGGAGTTGATGTGATTCCGGTATCTCGGGTTCAGGCAGTTGTGCGAATAGCATTCGCTTGTGTGCAACGAAGGTTTCCGTGTTCGTGTGGATATCCTGCACTTCGTTGACGATCTCCTGATAAATAATATAGGCAGGTTTTTTCGAAGCAAAAGCGTGACGGAGACGGTCTTTGAAGTCCGCCCATGTGGAAACATGTTTCTTCACTCCCTGCCACCACACTGCAGCTTCACCCTTGAGGAGCAGTGGTAACCCAGTGAGCGCTTCTGCATCACTTACATTCTCTATCTGTTTAAAAACTGATGCTGCCGCCAAAAAAGCTTCCGTCACTTCGGAGTTCTTGGTCCCGTCGAATTCAGCTTTACAGGTTGTAAAAGACCCGTGTCTTCCTGGTGAAAGCTTCGACAGCAGCGCCTCGAACTGAGTATTGGACATGGTCACCGACATCTCTGCTTTCCCCCTTTCTGTAGGTGTCGTTGTCGTTCGTCCGTAACGTACTTCGGTTTTTCTTCTTGCCCCACGTTGGGCGCCAGTTTGTAGGAGGTGTTTTCAGGGGACGTCACACGTGAAGAGAAACACAGGCGAAGTTTCAGGTGATCTGTATTTCAGCAGCAGTTTACAGGTTTTCACAATAGACGAATGTTATTTGGATTTTAATGAACAGGAACAGTTCTCACGACCAAGTCCTAGGACGAAGGTCGAAGAATGAAGTCCCTCTATCCAAAAAAGTATTCCTGAGGGAATATAGGGTTCTCCGTGACAACTAGCAGGGGTGTCTCACGTAACCTTTCCAAGTAGGGCGAGATTCGCAAATGCACCAACTGGTTAGCTGTCTGAGGAAAGAAGAATGGGTATTTTTGTATAGACCCCGTCCCTTTCCTTGTAACACTTTCTCCTATATATCAAATAAAAGAGCGTTAAAAATACATCATTTTATTGTATGACAGTAAATGTGTGAATAATGGGGGAAATAAGTTATTCACCGATAAAGATAGAAAATATATTTTTTTTTTTTCGTAGAACCTGCTTGAGTGTGGTGTCTATTGATAGGTCTTTTAAAATGACACTGAGGTTAATAAAACCATTTCTTCTCAAAGTCAATCGTTTGAAAGATAGACACTTCCAAAGTGCAAAAATGTGCCCCCACCCCCTCTAACTTTTAAAGTAACTAGGTGAAAAATCTATTAAAAATATATGCTGTAGATCGCAATGAAAACTCACAACCGAAATTAGTTTGAACGAGATATAGTCAGCAGTTTTTGAGATATAGCTCATTTAAAAAACCGCAAATATAACTTTGTCATTCATACAAACACTATGAAAAACAAACTTATCACAAAATATGTATTAGGTTGCCGCTTTAACAACAAATAATACAAATTAAAGGGGACTTCCCTACTACGATGATGCAGAACCTTTCATGTGCGAGTCCGACTCACACTTGGCAAGTTTCTTTTACCAAATTCATTTTTTTTTTCAATTATTCACACGGTTACTGAACCGTGTGAATAATTGAATTGAGGAAATGGAATACACCATACACCAATGGTATACACCATAGAAGTATGTCTAAATTAAAGTCCAAGAATGACTGACTAAGAAATCAGAATCGACGGATCCGTGTTGCTGAGAGGCCGCATTTTATCGTGGCACATATAAAAAAAAAACTTATATTTTGTTCAATCCTAACACAGAGTGTAGTTAGCTTGGGGCAGTTTTCAGCAATAGACAGAGTGATTCAAGAGGAAGGTTTATATGTAGCACATTGCACCCGTGCGTAGCCGGGGCGGGTCGTTAACTAGTAAAAAAATAAAGAATAAATTCAATTCTTTATCGGTGAATAACTTTTTTCCCCAATTATTCACACAGTAACCTTGTGAATAATTGGAAAAAAATGAATTGGATTAAAACTTCGCCTAGTCGGACTCGTACATGAAAGGTTCCGTACCATAGGTAACTCCGCTCATTGAGAAGTGGCTGAAGAGGCACCACGGGCGCCCTCTTCAGCGGACACGGTTGTTTCGGGAGGTACCTGAACCGAATCAGGCGGGTGGAAACACCTGAATGCTACTATTGCGAGGATCAGCCGGAGGATACGGTGGAGCACAACGTGTAGGTCTGCCCCGCTTGGGCGGAGCCCCGCCGTGATCGGCGATTGGCGGCGGTGACCTCTCGCGTCCAAGCTCTGGTGCAAGCCATGGTCCGGGGCGAGAGGGAATGGGAAGCCGTCGCCTACTTCTGCGAAGCAGTGATACTAGCGAAGGAGGTGGTAGAACGTGAGAGGAAGAGAACCTCGTCGCAGCCGCCGCGGGAGACGCTCCGGGCGTCGGGGGCCACGTGGTGGCTTCCAACAACCATAGACGCGGACCTGAGGACGGTGAGTTATGGGCTAGCTCGCCGCCGCGCCGTCCGTCTTAGGAGGACGACAGGCGTGTCGACGTCGAGTTCGTGTTCCACGCGCGCCTCAAAGAGATGTCAGCAATATGGAAGGGGCAAGGGTCGACGCCCGTCGGGGCTGCGGGTTGTTGGAAAGAGATAGAGCGGCCTCGACATAAAGGGCTAAGAAGGAACATGGGTGGTTTTTAGTCAGTACAAGTCTGACTAAAATCTGGGTTTTAAAAAAAATGTTCCGTACCATCGTCGTAGGGTCTGCCCTTTAATTTGTATTATTTGTTGTTAAAGCGGCAACAGATATACACACTTTGTGATAAGTTTGTTGTTCATAGTGTTTGTATGAATGACAAAGTTATATTTTCGGTTTTTTGAATGTTCTCTATCTCAAAAACTGCTAACTATATCTCGTTCAAACTAATTTTATTTGTAAGTTTTTATTGCGATCTAGAGCATATATTTTTATTAGATTTTTCACTCCCTTATTTTAAAAGTTAGAGGGGTTGGGGGACACCTTTTAGCACTTTGGAAGTGTCTATCTTTCAAACGATAATGGACCGTGTTATGCAGAACGCAGCCAAGTCGGGAAAAGTACAAACAGAGTTATAAGCATTTTTCTGTCGATGGTTACACTTCGGTTGTATATTAATTTTATGATTATTTTTTATTTGAGACATATTGGTATAACTGTTGTTATTTGTTGTATCCTATCCAGAATTCCGAAACGTGGCTATTAATATTAATAATTGCGATTTTAGACGTGGCTGTTTTATACAAAATAGCATATTTTGTAAAAATCACAATAAAGTATAAACCAACCATGTAAGTTGGCTGTGTTTTAAAATGTGATCTGTAACTATTTAAAAAATAAAAAACAGACAAGAAAGTATTAAGTGAAGCAGATATTGACTAAAATGTTTACTACGTTCACTAAAATAATCCGAATGTTGTATAATGTATTCATACTGTTTTTTATTTTAACTAGGTACAATTACTTTAGGTCATATAACAAATCAAATTATTTTGATTTGACTAAAAACTTGGCAATAGAATATTAGAAATATTTATTTAAAAAAAATATTAAAATGTCACAAACTAATAAACGCAAAATATAAATTTTCGCACTTATTCATCATCTATACTTATAATAAATCTGTAGAGAGGTCAATTCTGTACATGATATATATTTTCAAAATAACTATCAGGGGGTAATTAGTGATCGATACTGATGCCAAAAATGCAATCAGTAAAATTTTTGTCTGTCTGTCTGTCTGTCTGTCTGTCTGTCTGTCTGTCTGTCTGTATGTTCCTTATAGAAACAAAAACTACTCGACGGATTTTAACGAAACTTGGTACAATTATTCTTCATACTCCTGGGGAGGTTATAGTATACTTTTCATCACGCTACAATCAATAGGAGCAGAGCAGTGAAGGGAAATGTTGGGAAAACGGGAGAAGTTGCTCCATTTTTTAAGCTTCCGTCGTGTGTGCAGCCTTAATGGTTAAAGCTACATAGAAATCATTTATGACGGAAATGTTCTACATAAAATTATCTAAAAAATATCTCACAACAGCATCTGTCTATCTTTTATGGTTGACTCACAATAACACGTGTAACTCCCGATAGCTTAGCAGTTCGGAGCTTTCTGATTATACAGGGTGGAATTTTGTAATGCCACCTGGAGGGAATGTACTCTTAATACTGCAGATAGAAAATTTTACTCCTTTATTTTTGAATAGAAAGCAAACTGCATTCAAAGATTTTCGAAAATTCTCTTCTCCCACACCCGGGAATCGAACCGCCTAAAATCTGAAAAAATTATACCCTGTACTTTTATTGCATCGATCGTTAGGGTCAATTATAAGGATGAAATCTCTCTAACAAACATGATAAATTAAATGAGAGGAAAACCTACCTGCGAGATCGCCAGATCTCACCCCATTAGATTTTTTTTGTGGGGATACTTATGTAAAAAATCAAATTTACATGAAATCATAAGCGAATGACAACGAGTTGAGAGTTGAAGTTCAGAATACGATTTATAATATTCACCACAACACTTTATTAAAGGTTACTAGAAATGAATTCGTTAAAAGAATAAAAATTTGTGTATCCAAGAGAATGGAGCCCATTTCGAGCAACTAATTAGTTGGTTTACCATTTTTTGTAAATAATTAATTAATTTAAGATTTCCTGGTTTTCTTTTCATTTAATTTATCATGTTTGTTAGAGAAATTTCATTCTTATAATTGACCCTAACGATCGATGCAATAAAAGTACAGGGTATATTTTTTCCAGATTTTAGCAGGTTCGATTCCCGGGTGTGGGAGAAGAGAATTTTCGAAATTTTTTGAATGCAGTTTGCTTTCTATTCAAAAATAAAGGAATGTTTCCTTTGAGTAAAATTTACGTACTCAAGACGCTTTTTGTTACGTAAGAAAATATGGACGTCCCGACTTATTTATTTCTGTAACTACCAAGCCTAAGTGGGATGAAATCACTCGGGAGCTTCTTGAGGGTCAAGCACCGCATGACCGCCATGATATTATTGCAAGTTTTTCATTTAAAATTAAAATCAATGATAGATCTACTTACCAAAGATAACATTTTTAGTATAACGCGGACGAAGTCGCGGGCAAAAGCTAGTCCAAAATAAAATCTAACTCAGTATTAAATCCATCAACGTCATCTTCAATAACAGGTGCACATGACGTTAAATTGTCATAAAAGTGTCGAGCATCTTCTGGTATTAGATTATTATATATCACGTACAATAGGCTCTGCTATAGGTTTTCCATTTGGCCATAATTTAGTTAAAACACCTTCTCTTTCTGGATTGTCAGAACCGTGACGTCTTGATATTTTACGAGTAATATCCAAACAGTCGTAATCTTCTTGGTCAAAGTCAGACTTCATGTAAATATGATATTGGTCTGGCTTTGTTATTTTTAATTCTCTTGTTTTTACCCGACTGCGGCGAAGCCCAAAAGGAGGGTTATTAGCCAAATTACTTTGTCTTTATTTGTTGTTTTCTTGCGATTTACTATAAACTTTTCTAGAGTCTCAGTCGAGTAGAAATCATTAACTTCCATTTGGAAAGTTATCAGAGGTTTTTTATTTTTGCATATAGCCATAATTTGAATGTAGTCAAAGGGCCGCGGATTTTAGTACTAGATGACGTGGCCTCGGCACAAGGGCAAAGAAGGAACATGGGTTCGGTTTTTAGTCAGTAGAAGTCTGACACTCCCCTTCGCTCTGCCCAAGAGCGGGGGGGGGTCATTTGATGATTTTCCACCCACCAAAAAAAAAAAAAAAAAACAATGGCGTATAAATCCTTTGATTGTACTTCAAAGCTCTCTCAATATCACCGAAGTCTTTATCATTGGGTAAGTAACTATGGCCTGGCATCAAATACTTAAATGTAGTAGATTCTAGGTTTGGTTTCATCTCGAGCACTGCTTTCATCATGAGAGTAATTTTTATGTTCCGGTTTTGACCGCCACAAGAGTCTGACCAAAGAATTAAATCTTTTATAGTGTCAGAGACGTTCTTGTCGATGTGTTTTTAAAGTGAAGATCTCACTTCCTGTGCGCCACGTCCAGCCTGACCCTCGATCATATATTATTATATAGGTATTATAGAGCCAGAGTTGCCTTTTATAAAAAAAAATATTTGTCTGAATCCGGGGCAGAGGTAGTGTCTTTTGCATATCAAATGTAAGGCATTCGATGTCTTCTTGATTTTTAGCTAAGTTCATATCTATTTTTAGTTGACATCTTGCTCTTTCGGCCTGGTGAAGATGAATGTTGTGCGTTTCTTTTATGGAGTTAACATCCCCACCGCTTCTACCTGTATTTATTAGTTCTATGCGAAATTTATCGCAGACATTACACGTATCTTTGCTTAGTATTTTAGGTTTAATACTCAATACTTTATTGCATTCCACATGTAGTACTTAGGTGGTAAAACTTAAAATTAGATCATATGGACCCATAATGTTAAAGTTGTCGTATAAAAATCGTTATACAGGAGCAAACGCGGGATAAAAATATTTAAATTTTAGCTAATTGTAATAAAATCCTTAATAAAGATAACAAAACAAAAAGTAATGCCTATTTTTATTATTGGCAAAAACAGCCAACTGCGATTATCAACAAATAAATAATTTGCAGTGAACGGCCATCATAGAGTGGCTGCCTTTTACGTAACTCGAACACTGATACCTCCTAACATTTTGAAATTTGTAAAAAACGGCCATATAGTTAGGCTGACTTCTGCAAAATAGGTATTTTAATTTTTGACAAAATTGGCTGCATTTTACACTAAGATGACTGTTTTTTACAATAAACATTTGTAGACATGGCTGCATTTGTCGGCTCATATCTCCGTGATAAATAGAGATATCGAAATGGCTGTTTTTGCAAAAAATCAGGCATGTCGAAATTAGTATGGTTGTGTTTATAACTCATTTTTGGAAAAAGTGCCACATGGCTGCTTTCTGCATAACACGGTCCGATTGACTTTGAGAAAAAATGGTTTTAGAAACCTCAGTTTCATTTTAAAATACCTATCAATAGACACCCCACTCAAGTAAGTTAGATAAAAAAAAAAAAAAAAAATTCTATCTTTATCGGTGAATAACTTTTTTCTCCCATTATTCACACATTTACTGTCATACAATAAAATGATGTACTTTTAACGCTCTTTCATTTGATATATAGTAGAAAGTGTTACAAGGGTAGGGACGTTTTGCCCCTTCTTCTTTACTGATTAAGCGAGGGTCATTAAGTGCCGGAGAATCTTAACACCGCGATTCAGAAATACGCGTCATCGGCGCAGCGCCTTCTAGTGGAGAGCGGTCGAACTTTTACGGTCACTAGCTACATGATCAATGAACTTTTACTACTTATGAGTCTAATACATGGTAGGGTGTATGAATATAATAATTGTTAAGTAGACGTGTGTTACATTATTATATTAAAATCATATTTTACAGTAAAACCTTCCTTAAAAACACAATATGCATTTATCAACGAAAATCCGATTGATATCGGATCAGTAGCTTTTGGGAAAATCGCGGATACATACAAATACAGCACCTTCTTTTTTTCGACTCGGTTGAAAATACTAACCTACTTATCATGACGACGATACTAATAATTAACAATTACCAAATGCGTTTTCAAAGTTCCAAGTAATCTACCAAATTCTATTTCAATACAATGGGGTTGGCAAGTGAAAGCTGATTGTAGATGGCGTGTCCATAGCTTGTCCCAATCCGACCAATGTGGTCAAGCTATTTTGAAATATAAAATGACATTATAATAATAATAATATAATAAAAGATCAAGATTATTTATAGGAGGTATAAAACCGAGCGCTATTGTGAGACCTTGCTTTGAGCGACTTTAGTTACCTAAACATGAGTTGATCGAAAATGTAACAGCGTCCTTAAAGAAAAAAAAAATATCTTGTAAACAGCGCATTTGTTTATAAAAATTGTTTAAACAATAAGAGATAAAAAATATTAAAAATCATTTTTAAGTAGCTTCTGATCATACAAAAACGGTTCAATAATAATGTAATAAAAAAAAGAATTTTTGAATGTATAATGAAGCTTTGAAATTTTTCATCTCAGTAAATTGTTAATAAAAAAACGAAAATTAACTTTTTTTTAATTTTTCCAACGAGAGCCTATTTTAAGACCTTTGAGAAATAGCTCCACGAAAGGAAAAAAATCTCAGATTAATAGTTTAATAATTATCGTACTTGCTATGTCAAAGTTCGTGCTATAAAAAACTGTTAATTAACTAATGGATAACTTATTGAAAATTCGCGATAAAAACTTTTGAACCACGGATTATTGTTTATTGATTAATTCTGCAGGCGCCTGAATTTTTTCAACTTTTAATTTTCATATTTAATAAGTTTAAATTAAATTATATTTATTCATGAAAGGTCCGAATGGGGCGTACAATAGCTTGCGCAAGACGGAGTACCAGTTTTCGGGCGTATTTTCAACCCGATGGAAAAGTTATTAATATTGGTCCTACAATTCCGAAAGTTAGAACATTCTTTGGGAAATTTCCTCCTCTTTTTGAATCTTTTTTCGAATTTGAAATATTTTAATTAGGTTTTGAGATATTTGCAAAACACTAAACCCGTTTTCAATTTTTTAGTTAATTGTTATTAACTTTTGCAATTTTTGCAAGCGGAACTTCAATTTTTTCAAAAATCATCTGGATGCCATTCCGAATCGAATGACACCTCAATCATAATTTTCGGAGACTGCTGAAAAAAGTTCATCAAAAAGGCACTTGTTGCCTAGACCAGCTATGCGATTCGCTAAGCGCAAACATCGTAACAGCCTTGATCGCAGCGGCTGTTACAGCGGTAAACACACGATTCGTATTCTCCTTCATAACTTTTTCAAGGCTGTCGACACTAGCGCTGCACGGCTGTAGACGGCGTGAGATGGAATTACTTAATTGACATTTCTTAGTGGAAATCGGTATTCTGTAAGCAAAACATCCTCGACTTTGACAACAGCCTCGACTTACGCCTACGATTTTTAATGTCAAATGCAAAAGCTTCTATTTTGTGGCTGTTGGCAAGGATTTATAATTTATTTTAGTGGAGTTTATTGGATTATGTAAATCAAAAATATATGTACCTAAGTACTTATATTTTTAGTCATATTTTTAGTCCCCTGTGCAGAGCATGCATGGAGGCGGAGGAAACTGTGGCGCATGTGCTCCTTGAGTGCACAGGCGTTACCAAGATTCGTGAGGAGACCCTGGGAACACCACGATCCCTTGCGGATGCCCTGAGGAGACCTGGAAGTCTGATCTGCTTCTGGAGGGAGGTGGGCTGGTTGGAATAATCGGCCGCCACGGCTCACGCACAATGGTCCACCTTTAAGGACTAAGTGCGGAAACCTGAGACCCCATAAAGAAGAAGAAGAGTGTCAAAAGAGACGGGGACGTTCAAGTGACCAAAACGTTATTCAATGAACCCCAAGGAAAGTAATATAATTATAATGATGAACCCTTTCGATATATGGGAGAGTGGAAGAAGGAAACGTGTTGCGCCGACCCCAAGTAATGGGATAAGGGCAGGAAGATGATGAACCCTTATTATTGATTCAATTATTTTTTGTGAAGGCTTACAGGCAGTAACGTAATGTATAAAGAATTGATAATTCGATCCTGTGTATGACAATGGGAATTTAGTTAACTACTAGGGATATTTGAAATAAAACCAATAACATTCTTATTTTCTTTTATTCCATTTCCTCATTTTCATCATTTTCTCTTACTAAGAGATCTAGGAAGGAGGCAGGTGCTGAAATATCTTGTTGATGTCGAGCCCACCCCATATACCAAACAATAAGTCATGATGTGAGCACAGCAAGCCATGGTACGTTTTGCAATTATACAGTTACAGTAATAACCGTGGATTCTGTGCTCCAACTGTTTTCCTGGATATTTAATAAAATATAATATGTGTAAAATACTTTTCCACAAGGTGTCTTCACTGTATTCTAGCCCTAAATAAAAACATTTCACTCTCAAAATCTGGTATATGAATGAAGAGGCTCAACATCACGGCAAACTTCAATTTCAAAAATTCCATTTTGCCTTATATTATATTCTCTGTAATAAGAGCGTGCTTGCTTTATCTGTAGTTCCCATTGCAAATAAAATTAAATCAGATTCTGTCATCACTGGGAACTCATTTAGAAGAATAACAGCATGAATGCTAATAAAAGATGATGCTTCTTCCATTAATATTATTTTCAATAATAAATTCAGCTAATGTGTTAGGTTCATTTAATTTTTGCAAGGCACGCTCAAGAGGCATCTGGTATATCTGTAATGGGTACATGGAAAGCATTTATCATGGCCCCTGCTATTCGAAAATCAGTTATAAGATGGGTAGCGACATTGTGGCTGAAATCATTTCTTATTAGTTTATAATCTCTCCAAGTCCATTACCCAACTACAAATTGTTACAAGTCTCGACTTATTTGCTCAACTGTGTCTCTCCAGGTTGTAGGGATTCAGGTTTACAAACATAGAGATATAATTGTAACATTAGAACAGATTCTGACACAGTTGCGGCATAGGGGCCATAAATATCAAGTACGTGACCGTCTGTTGTTACCATTAAGAAAGGCTTAACCAAGTTTCTGTATTTATCTATAATATATGATTGTTTTTGAAATAAATAATTTCATGATTTTTGTTGTTGTTTTGGTTTTGACATATATAAATACATATGTCAAAAAATGATTAAAATATCGGTCCTGGAGCACTGTCTTTTAGCTACTTGATAACCAAACGCATAAAATAATCTGAATGGTGAAATAAATGATTTTTCCCATAATGTTTAACAAAAAAAGTGTGTTGGATAAAATACGTAACATTAATACAAATTAAAAAAATTTAAACAATATATTTTTAGGTTTTCATAAGTTTATCAAATGCAGTAACGAAACGCATCATCAGAAAAATTAATCACGAGATTGCCAGATTAATTGGGTTGCAAGTTCTAGCATCTATAGTAGTCAATTTCAGGTGGTACAAATTTTAATTGATTTTGCACATTCAAACAATGAATACATCTTTATTAATAGTAAATGCGTCGGGTACATAATTTTTAATACAAAGAAATAGTCAAAATCTACTAGTCGAGAATTTATCGATTGTGAGGATGTCATTTTGTCACCGCTCTAGCACAGCCTTGCGAACAGCCGTGAGTCCCCGCAGCCGAGAGATAATAATAATAATAATAAATAATAATAAATTTTATTTATTTCTCTCATCATCATAAATTAAACAACGTCAAAATAGTAACTACATAGAGACTGGTGTCTGTTTTAGGTAGAACCTGTATTACAGATCACCAGGCTAACCCTCCGTCGGACATTTCTCCTATGACATAATAATTAAAAATTAAGTTAACAATTCGGTGAATTTAACAATTACATTAAGTTATTGAAATAACATAAATCAAATTCGATGACTTTAAGCAGTTCAATTAAGTTAAAATAAATTAAATTAAAAACAAATGAATTAAAATAATGATAAATTAAATTACAAATGAGTCAAAAAGCAAATCAAATAAATTACAAATAAATCAAATAAGTCAAAATGCAAATCAATTAAATTACAAATAAGTCAAATTACAAATAAATTAAATCAATTACAGATAGAATGTCAATTTTAGAAATCATCCTATACATTATTAAAAAGGTAGGATAAAATTAACATTAAAAAAAAAAAAAAAAAATTTTAGAGAACAGTTTGAGATCACTAGTCTGGGTTGTTTTTACCTTGGTGGAGCGTGTGTGTGTGAGAGTGGTGGGTGATTTCATTCTTCACACCATAATTAAATAGTGTGAGGAATAAATTGTGTATGTATGTGTGTGTGTGTGTGTGTGTAAGTATACCTATATCGTTCCAAACATTAGTTCAAGGGTTTCAGTAAACGTTCCGTCGCATTGTAATTCAGACCTTGAAGCCACGAGAACACTTTTTTTTTGCACTCTATCCTGGAAAGGGGATAGACGGACAAAGCTTTGTTCATATTATTATATAAATAAGAACCCAAAAAACCATAAAAATTGTGTGCTAGACTGGTCTTATACCTAGTTGTCTCACAGACCGTGGTGTTTCTCCTTTTCCCTGCGAGTTTTTTAGGGTCGTAAGGAAGTTCAGCGTGTTTCTTAGTAACAGTGGCTAAAATAAAAATTTGTCGAACTGTAAGTACCTTACAGTGTTGATATAAGTCCACTGTAGGATAGCGCATGGGAAAAAAAGAACTTACCTTTAATATGGCTCTCTGGGCTCTCTCCAACTTTATCAGGTGGGTTTTAGCGCTTCCCCCCCAGGAAGTTACACAATAGGATAGCAAAGACTGGCACAATGCAAGATAAACGGATTTGATAATGGAGGTGTCAGCAATGTGTCGAAGAGATTTAAATATATATATAAGTTTACGAATTCTGGGAACCAAGGCTTCAATGTGATGTTGGAAATTGAGTCGGCTGTCAATTACAACACCCAAATATTTAATAGTGTCTGTTTTTGACAATTTTGGACATTTACATACGTTGTTTAGTGGATCGCCACAATTATGAGAAATAATTGAGTGGTTAGGTACGTCTTGTTTCCTGATTGTGTAAGTCATGATCTTTGTTTTTTCTACATTCAGTGTGAGGATGTTATCATTCAGCCAATTGGAAACCTTGTTAAAGCCATTTTGGGCGTGAGTATAAACTTCTTCCCAAGTGTCACCATAAAATATCAATGCAGTATCATCGGCGAATGTAATAACTTTGCCATTGGTCAGGTCTGTGTTACATAGGTTATTTATGTAAACCAAGAACAAGGTTGGGCCGAGGATACTGCCTTGTGGGACGCCATATTCTATTGGTAGCTCATCACTTATCCATCCATTCACCCTAACCACCTGTGTTCTGCCTCCTAGGTAACTTGCAAGCAAATCCAGTGTTACACCCCTGATACCCAAAAGTTCCAGTTTGTCAATCAAGATGGGAATAGACACTGTGTCGAATGCTTTGGCTAAGTCCAGGTAGATGGCCAGAGTCTTTTTCTTATTATCTAACTTAGACATAATAAAATCCGTCAATTGATGAACAGCATCTGATGTTGATTTGTTAGCGCGAAATCCAAATTGAGATGACGATAAAAGCTGGTTTGCATCCAAGAACCCGACCATTCTGACACTCATTAAGCGTTCCAATATCTTAGATAGTGTTGGAAGGATGGAAATAGGTCTATAATTGTTAATACAACATCTATCCCCACTCTTAAAAACGGGAACTATTTGCGCTTTTTTAAAAGCAGATGGGAATACTCCTGTTGCGAATGACAGATTGCAAATAAAGGTTAGAGGAGGAACAATAACGTCACTAAATTCTTTTAGTAAGTTTCCTGAGATCTTATCTACTCCTACTGCACGATCATTCTTGAGGTTAAAAATTAAAGATTTAATTTCTAATTCATCTGTAGGTAATAGTACCATTGACTTATTACAGGAACTTGTAGATTTAGAAGTACTACCGGTGTCTGTGCTAGCGGTGGTGGTGTGGTTATTGGAAGTAATTTTTTCAGCCAATGATTTACCAATACCCGCGAAAAATGTATTAATATTATTTACAGAATTGGTCGGATTTTTGGGACAAATTAATTGAGTTGACTTTTCATTTTTCTTTGCGGTGTATGTAATATTTTTAATCGTTTCCCACAACTTCTTGTTATTATTTCCAGCTTTCCTAATCATTTCCTTTTCGTAATCAATCTTGGCCTTCTTTAAAATAATACTACAAAAATTCCGGTACCTCCGATATGTGTTTTGAATTATTTCATTCCCATGATTTTTTTTTGACTTTATATAAAGTTTATCGCGGTTTCGCATACATCTTAACAGTCCCTTTGTTATCCAGGGCTTCAAAATTCTTTTGCGTCCAGTGCTTGTTATAGTAATTGTATTATTGTCAATGGCGTCAGAAATTGATCTTGTGAAAGAATCTGTAGCCAAGTCCACATCAGTCATGCTATAAATAGAATTAAAGTCAATACTCTTCATGCTCACTTTTAATCCTTCGGAATCGATTCTATCGTAGGTTTTTTTAATGATTCGATTTGGTTTAGTGTTCATAAAAAGTATCACGGAATCATGATCCGTAATTGATGTCTGTGCAACGTAGCAATGTGCAGTCAGTTTTGTTTTTAACAATACATGATCTAAGCATGTACGACTGTGAGTGGGTATATTGTGGGCAGGAAGCAAGCCGTGGAACGCAATCATATCAAGATAGGCGGATGATCTTTGGTCTTGAGTCCCAGGTGAAATATCAATATTAATATCACCCACCAAGACAACATTCTTGACCGAAGAGTATTTACAGAGACAATCATTTAGAGAAACCAAGAAGTTGTCAATATTTCTGTTACCTGGTGGTCGATATATGGCAATAAGGACGGTATCTGAATCGATTTTCAATATGAGTGTGTTCGCGTCTGAAAATTGTGATTCATCAACCGTAGGGGAATAGTAGTTCTTGCAGTAAATCACCACCCCTTCATTTTGAGTTTTATTGTTGGCAGTTGAGAAAGACTTGTACCCGTCAATTGCAGGAATAATAGGGTTACGTGTCAACCAACATTCAGTCAGAGTAATGATATCCCATTCGATGTTAGATCTAGTCAGCAACGTTTGAAAGTTCGGAAAGTTACGGTGAATACTGCGTATGTTTTGCGTAATGAGCTTTTATGTATAGTTGGGTGCTGCAACAGACTTTTGCAGTCTTCTATTTCACACGTTGCTGACTGTGCCACAGCCACAGAGTCTAGTTCATTATTAAAAGTCATAGTAAAATCAGCCATATTCCAATGTAGGATTTAACTGAGTGCACTTAAGGATTTGCCAGTATAATAGTGTAAAGGTGCAAGCCACATTTAAAAATGTCAAGATGTTGGATGTCAAGATGTTGAATGTCAAGATGTTGAATGTCAAGATGTTGGATGTCAAGATGTTGGATGTCAAGATGTTGGATGTCAAGATGTTGAATGTCAAGATGTTGAATGTCAAGATGTTGGATGTCATGATGGAACGATAGTATATGTGTTTGTGAGGAAGTATGTTTATTGTGTTTTTGTGTAAATTTAAATGTTTGTCATGTGAATAGAATTGCTCAGAAACGTTATTATTAAACCCAGCGAAAGCTAAAAGTTGTTTCAAATAAAAAAAGTTTTTGAAGGAACATAAATAATACATAAACATGCGAAATCGAATTAAATTCATGCAAAACTTAGCTAAGATAATAAACACAATTAAGAGAAAAATAACTAGTCACATTTCCTGTTCCGACTTTAACTTATCTAACTCAGATTCTGTGTTTATACGTAAGTGTCGTTCTCCATCTCTCTTACGAATAAAGATCTTCCCTCCAGCTGTCCAACAGTATTTATAATCGTTGGTGCTCGCGAAGTCACGTGCCAGGAAAAAGAGCCTTCTAGCTTTAGCCGTAAGATGTTCGGATATATATATATTCTTTGGTGGACCACTGATATGCAGGTGTGTAGAGTTTAATTTATTTTTCACTTCTCTCGCTCTAAAATTCGTCTTTATGTCGTGCGTAGGCGACATAAAGTCGCGTTTTATGCTCTAGAGCATAAAGTAAAATCTTCGTCGAAGACCAAGGTAATCGGCACAGGTAATCGGCCTAACAGCCACACGAACAACTTCATAGAATAACCTCTTTAATTTAATTCGTTTCGTTAGTATTCTAAGAACAAGGGATTACTGCTTTTCATTACGAATACAAGGAAAGTTGATGGGAATAGGCTTCCCCCAATTACCTAAATCGTTTGATGGCAATAGGCTTGCTCTTAATTATGTTGGTTGATGGCTATAGGCTTGCTCCTAATTACATCATTTGATGGGAATAGGCTTGTCCCTAATTACATCGGTTGATGGCAATAGGCTTGCTTCTAATAAGATTGGTTGATGGCAATAGGCTTTTCCTAATTACATCGGTTGATGGCAATAGGTTTGTCCCTAATTACATCAGTTGATGGCAATAGGCTTGCACCTAATTACATTGGTTGATGGCAATAGGCTTGCTCAAAATATTTTTATAACTGAGCAGTATGAGTAACGACATGCCTAGACCTACGTCAGGTGTTATGTCAAGTTTCCTACTGAAAAAAAAAAGTTAATTGGCGGGAACCATATTTATTTTTACAATATTTACAAGTTGCTGTTGCATTTCCTCGCAATCGAAGTGAAAAGTAGAGTGTAAAACTCGTCCATAAAACCCATTTTGCTCTCTACTTTATATCCATCCTCGCTCGCAAGCTCGCATCGGATGGATAAACGTCTCGCGCAAAATGGTGCGTTTTATGCACTTGGTGTACAATCTACTATTCTTTATGCTGGTTATTGAATTTTTTACAGTGTTGTATTACACTTTCCTTTGTTATAATGGAAGTGAAATCCACGATGATGGGCTTATTGCCTTCTTTCTTAGTGCTTATCCGAAAAACGTCTCTAATATTGTTTGGTTGGATGGGCAAATTTAGCGCAGTGCCCACTTTGTGAATAAGCTCTAGGAGATCTTGCTTTGACTCCTTCTCTTTAGGTGGAATATTTTTTATTTCGATACAGGAACTTTTTTGCGAAGTCTCTAGTTGGTCAACTTTATTCTCTAACACCTGTATATAATCCATATTGCTCTTCCTTTCACTCTCCATATCTTCAAGTTGTTTTCTAAGATCCCTGTACTCATTTGACAAGTACTCGACGGACTCAATGATACCGGCATTCTGCTTTCTGATTTCATTGATTGACGACTGTAGATCATCTAGTTTATGGTTCTGTTCTTCCTTCAGATCGGTTATTATTTTTTTGATATCCGACATAAAGATGTTTAATTCATCGTCATGGCCTCGTTTTCGGAGTCGCAAGCGGGAAGCTGCGTTTTGAACATCTTCATTCTCTGCATCCGGGGCAGCCGTTGAACTCATTTGGGTATCAGAATCACAGCTTTTTTTCGGTGAGACAGGTGGAGTTCGTTTAGGACGCATCACGATTAAAGGTAAAGATCTTCGGTTAGTTATATAATTATGTAGTCACCTTTATTATATATGTATATTCTTCGATAATATTCTTCGATAAATTATCTAAGTTGTATAAAAAAGCAATAAACAAAAATATGTGAACATCCAAAAAGAAGTGCTGTGCTTGAGGTTTGATCCTGCGCCCTTCGTCTCGACAGTCCGAGCTCTCACCTCAGAGTTAATCGTTACACGTTTGTATGTGTTAAAATAGGTCAGCTCATGCCAAAACTAAATCAAGAATGTTTGTGGAGTGGCGCAACCTTGCTTTCTATTTGAAGGTCGCACTCAACGGATCACAAGTTAACACAACAAAGTCCACTTTTTTTATCGACAGTTTTTAGTAGTTTTTGGTCACGTTTGATGGTATTACTTGGAATACAAATACATTTTTACACAGTTTTGTTTATCAACTACTATTTTACTATTTACACTTAGTCTTAGTTTGATTTAACTGTTATAAACCACTTTTTGGAAATAAAGTTTACGGAGCGTTTAAAAACACGTCAGCTCGCGGCGGTGTCGCGGCGGGGGATCAACGGCGAGCAAATACAGCTTAAAGAATACCGAACAAACCGCCCGTGAGCGCAGCGAACGATGTCACGGCTGTAACAGCCATGATCACAGCGAAGATCGCAGCTACAAAGTCTCACTTAGAGAATCGCACTGCAGTGGTAGCTAGCGTTATCTAGTGGCGTTTACCACCCTATAACATATTATGTAGGACTCGGTAACATTACGATTTAGCGGGTCTAATAATCGTGTGGGTCAGAATGATGGGTGTATTGTTGCAGAAATGAATATGTTATAATAAAGTACCAGCAATGTACCTGAATGTACGAAATTCAATGACGTACCTCCACGAAACAAGAACAATTACAAATAAAAAGTGAGCCGCGGTCCTGACGGTCAGAATGACGGGTGAATGAGAATCTGATAATGAATGTGATATGTTTGAGGATATGTTATGGTTACCTAAAATATTTACCAGAGGATAGTACATAACGTACCACATAAAAATACAATGTGACGAGTAATTAACGAGAAAATCGGTAAAACCAATAAACCAATTTTGACGCCTTCCATTTTTTCATAGCAATATCTCGCACGTCGTAAGTGAAAAATTAAAACTTTCAAGAAAAAGTTGTATGAAAGGAGAATGACCAAAAGCAGTACCAAGAAGTGTCATGTCCGATAAACGATCGGTAGACAGGCGTAGAGAATCTTCTCCATTCCGGTGTCCACCTGAACCCAACTAACGGAAAATCAAACAAATGTCCCGGGCCCCGGGCGTCGCTCACGCCACACACATAAGTACGTACCTACCTACAGACACACTCCGGCCCGAGCTTATAAAAAATGTGCTTCAGGGGATACTATCGTGCCCAGGATATCCTGGGCACGATAGTAAGTAACACCACGCCTGACGGACATCCGATGGATTCTCGCGGCCCACGATGAAAGTGGTATGTATGGATAGAGGACATATTGTTATAGACGAACAAAAAATGTCATAAAATGTGGTATCCCAAAGTGTCACGTTACCGAGATATTTGAAGGTAAAGATCGACAAATGAGTACAATGGTCACACAAAAAAAAACCTTTTACGTGTTTACAGGCGTTGATTATTATTATTACTGGTTATTGAAAGAGAGTAGTTGTACGTACATAATAATAGGAACACGAGAAAACAATATTTTGACATAACATAGCGTTTCATTACGATGCTAAGCGATTTTCTCGTGCGTATAATAATAATCGGCCTGGGAACTATTATTTGGATACAATTTAACGCCTATACACGTAATAAGGCTATTTTGAAAAATATTTAGTGATTGTCGTTGTACTCATTTGTCGATCTTTAGGTACCTTCAAATATCTCGGTAACCTGACACTTTGGGTACCGTGCGGTGTTACTGGACATTTTTTGTTCGTGTACCTATGTCCTCTATCCATACCAGGGATGTTGCGAATATTCGAATCCGCATCCGCAAATGCGGAGCTTCCGCATAGATTTGAACATCCGCATCCGCAATAATCAATGCGGATATTCATGCGGATGCGAATGTCATACAAGTTGCGGCAAGAAAGAAATTGGGCGAGGCCGGCCGGCGAATGGCGCTTGCCGTTTCCCTTATGACAAATGACAATGACCAATGGGAGCGAAGAAATTGGTGACAAGATCCGACGCGTTTGTTGTGGTGCATCTTTTGTTTCTTGTAAATAAATCATTACGTGTTTGTTTGCGCTGTTGATTACTTAGCGTATAGATTGATATTTCGAGTGTTGTCGTGCTCGTGAGTTGTGATTGAGATCAAAATAATTGTTTATGGGAAAACTTTATATTAGTTACACTAATCTAAGACTACTTAGTCCTAGCTCAGCTTATTTCAATCGTCAGGTCAATTCCATTATGTTACACCGGTAATACGTTTTATTGTAGGTAAAGTTTATTATTATTATAACAAAATTCTTTATTTTTCAGCGTCTAGTTAATTAACAATGTCACCACCGATTCAAAGTAGGTACCTAATCTAAATAATGTTTTAATAATTCTTCATTCATAATATACCTAGGAACTTTTATTTTATTTTTTTTACTTCAATTATATAATATCTTAAACATCCGCATCCGCGGATGTGAGCCATCAAAACTCCGCATCCGCGGATGTCAAAAAATCGGCATCCGCAACATCCCTGATCCATACATACCATTTTCATAGTGGGCCGCGATTTCGAAAAAAAATCAAAATGGCGGACAGGTTGATATGCCACATCGGTTCTATCCCCTTTGTTGCAGACATTGCAGGGTGCTTAAAAATATGTAATGTTAACACTGGTGATCGCCTATGGTTGCACTCTCTCTGCCACCCCCTAAAACGCGCCGCCACGCTTTTGGGTTTTCAGCTACACTGTTTCGAAAATAGACATTCCGTTTTTAAAATCTTGAGTCAATATTCACTGTCAAAATGACATTTTGTTCATTGTCACATTTTGAAGTTATTTATTTGTATTGTAACGGTAATTTCGATTTTATTTAGTGCAGACATGGACATATAAATTAAAAACGTAATGGGTCGAGTAGGCGGTATTAAGTGGGAAAAAACGACACAGTGTCGACCGTCGCATAACATTATTTCTTCGGATTTCCCCAAATACAATCCTCAGCCCTGGAAGTTTATGGTTAGTACCGTTAGTACCTAGTATCTACCCCTTAAAAACCTACTATCTCCTTATACTTTTTACTACTCTACCCTACCTTCCTTTTATACCTCTTACTTAGGTGAAGGCGACAAGGTAATACCCGCCAACTTCGAATTTTCTTACCTTTTTTTTTGCAATTTCGTATCAAAATTGTCGCATCAACATAAACTACTCGAGTAGTGAGTGGCCTGCGGTAGTACGTTCAGTCGTTCACGACGCTTCCTCCTCAACACCGTCACATAACCATCATCAGCCCGAATAGGTGCATTTTCAAGCATTGGGCTTCCCAGTGCGAGCAGTTATGCCCGCGAATACACTAGCGCAATAACGCGAAATCTCCAGGAACATGTCGAGATTTTGCAGGCGCTGTAGAAACAGGCAGCTCGTCTGGCATTCGTGCGATGGCGTGGCGAGGAGGAGCCGGTGGGATGAAGTGGCCCTCCCCGAGCAGCGCACTCTGCAGACTCAGCATTCTTCAGTGACGATGGCGAAAAAATGCTGACGCGGTACTAGCCGACGGATATATCGAGGCCAACTCCGCAATGCATCTGCATGTTAACGTTCGATGCACCCGACGGCCGACGGTGACCCAGATAAGCCTTAACGCCACTCTCCACTGTTTATTAGCTAATCAATGGCATTTATTACAGGAAGGTAAATCACGTGTCGGATGGTTACTCTCATACGAGTACCAAAGAATGTGGATGGAAGAACTCGAAGCATGGAAAAAGAGAATATATCCAGAAAACACAGCGGTCAATGTAGATGTTGTGAAGCGTTATGTCCTGTCTTTCAAAACTGATCACCAACCGCCTAAGCCCGAAAAAAAGAAACCATTCAAAATGAAAAAGTGAGCACTTTAGGGTTTTACACTTTTATGTTGTATCATCCATCCATCGCATCACTTTACCTTTACGAAGGAATGCTCACGGTCGAAGATATTGAGTGGTGTGTGGCATCGGCGCACTTAACTATGTCCTTGTGGTAGATTACTCGCAACCTCGCCGGGAGTAGGCCCAAGTCTCAGCAGAGACTCCTTCGCAGAGAGGCTTCGTTTTATCTAGAACGCTCTATATTTCCAAAATTGTAGCTCGGATGAAAATCTTTTATGAAAAAAATTTTTGCTCTAGTCGAACACTATGAGATGGTGAAAAAAAAACTCACAAAAAAGAGAGAAAAAAAAAATTGAAAAAAAATTCTAAGTGTCGGTCGATCTTAAAATTTTCAGTTTTTATTTTTTCAGATTTCAGCTATTTTTATTGCAGCATCTTATTAACCTTGTCCATAGAAACAATTTAAGGTCTGAGACACATGGTCCTACGACACACCATTTTGGAAATAAAGAGTGTTCTAGATAAAACGAACTAAAATTCGTAGGACCACAACTCGGAAACGGTGCGTCGTAGGACCATGGTTCTCAGAACCTAAATAAGTTCTATGGTCAAGGTCAACTCAAAACTGCAACAGAAAAATCTGATTTCCCAAAAAAAATAAACAGGAAAATTGACTGTTTAAAATGGTTTTTTTTTAACATTTTTTAATTTTTGTATTTTCTATGGGGTGCTAATTAAACCGGATTCTTTTTAATAGCATTATTTGCATCTAAAAATCTACATTGCCTTCTAAATTACTAAGTCAGCCACAATTAACGAGCATCTAAATAATACTATCTTAGCCACAATTTATCTTTTCTGAAACCACTCTAAATACAACTCAGCATCGTGGTTATTTTTTAGCATCTAAATTTGTAACATGGATTCAAACAGTAAACTTCTAAAATATTAATAAATGGCATCAAAAAAATATTCAATTAGCTTCTAATTTATTAACTCAGTACGTTTAAATTATAACTAATGCCACATTAACTGAGCACCAAAATTTATCTAAAATTTTCATCAAATATTATATTATAGCCACTAAAGTACGTAGAAACTACTGTCGTGTCATCGAAAGGCTAAAATATAGAAGTTCAGAGTAATTAATGACCTAAATATCGATGTTCAGAGTATCGAATGTCCTAAAGATCGATATTACATGTGCTACAAAAGTCGACAGAATAGCGACAGAACTTTATTTTTATCGGATAACTAGACAATTGCGAAAACTTTTCTGAAAGCAACTCGGAAGTAGCGGTGACAGTTTTAACCTAACCTAACCTATTTCCCTCACTAAACGAAACTGGTAAAACATTTCTGTAATTAGTAGGTATTTTTAACGTAAATATAATAATCTAAAGTGTATTAAAAGTTGACATTTTAGATACACGTAATCTCGTCAGTACATGCATCGAATGACGCTCTCTGATTGGTGCTCCGGTCGCTGTCGTCTCGCGTGCTCGCGCCATATCTTGCTGTTGCTATTTTCACGATTAATGAATGTGATGTATTATTTTACATGCTAAGTTATAATAAATGATGTTATCTATGGTCGCTTCAATTATATTTTTTTGAGGGCCTTGTGTTGAAGTTGTAAAATGTAAAATGGTAGTGGGATATAAATTCCGTGGCTGAGTTAGTAAATTAGGTGCCTATGTATAAATAACAAGGACCAGTTAATATAATTGTTGATCTTCACTTGACGCTTTCTATAGAATACTAGCTGATGCCCGCGGCTTCGCCCGCGTGGAAGTCGGTTAAATTATATACTAAAAACCTTCCTCGAGAACTAATTTATCCATTGGTGAAAACAGCATGAAAATCGGTGAATTAGTTTTTGAGTTTTTGAAGCGTACACAAACCAACATAACATTTTTATATATAGATAGATAGATTTAGAAGGCGTTGTAAAAAAGGCGAATTAGTATATTAGAGGCTATATTATTTTCCCGTGGCTTAGTTATAAAATTAGAAGTTTGATATCGTGGCCAATTAAAAAAACTGTGGCTCGTTTTATTATATCTCTTTTCTATGCTGCTCATATAGTGCCTCTAAGCGTATACCCCAACTCCTAAAAATCCGAAGAAGGAACATGGGTGGTTTTTAGTCAGTAGAAGTCTGACACTCCCTTTCGCTCTGCCCAAAAGCGGGGGGCGGGATGTCATTTGATGATTTTTCACCAACAGGGAAAAAAAAAAGGTTTACACTTACACCACAAAAAAACTTTTCTGACGTTTTGCATATCTGTCATGTTGCGAACCTGACATTTTGCGAATCTGTCTTTTTGCGAACCTGTCATTTTGCGTTTCTGTCTTTTCGCGAACCTGTCATTTTGCGTTTCTGTCATTTTGCGTTTCTGACCATTTGAGAAAAAAAGGTAGCACTCCGGGAGTGCCGGCAGAAGTGAAAACTTCAATATTAACTTTCAAACTCGCGTCAGGGTCACGTGATGCTGATCGAAAAATCTTACGATTTTTCGATGATGCTGATCGAAAAATCTTACGATTTTTCGATCAGCATCACGTGACCCTGACGCGAGTTTGAAAGTTTTTACCCATACAAAAAAAAGTGCTCAGCGCCGCTAAAGAAGTTTTCACTTCAAAAAATCTCGCACCTGACGATTTGCTAATCTGGCATTTTGCGTTTCTGACATTCTGCGCCTAAAACTCGATAATAATAGACGTACACACGGCTACACATCAAGCTATACAAAACCAGTATAATCTGATCGTTCATTGTGCGAAAAGATCTAGTAAAGTGAGGCCAAGATTAACTGGTTTTGTATAGCTTGATGTGTTGTACCAGCCGTTGCTGAAACGCTTGAAGAAATTACATGCTTGGGTAAACCTGTGCATCACTCTCAATTTCGTTTTAAATGATTTATTCCTTATTTTTACCGTGATTTTTGCCTACACACACCTAAAGCTTACTTAGACTAACTAAAGATGTCATGAATTTCAGATTTGAAGGCATACAAAGCAAAACCCAAACGAAACGGGCTGCGAACGATAAATCAATAAGACAAAAAGATGCTGCTAAAGCGAAATAAAAAAGAAGTAATCAAAGATATGATTATCTTGCGTTTTCTGCATAAAGGACCAAGTACAAAGTTTTCCAAATTTTATGAAAATAAAAAAAATACATATTATCAAGTTGTATTATTTAGCTATAGGTTCAGTTACTTACTGGAAAGAGCAAAAGGTTACGCAGATGATGATGACAACAGAGGAAATGCTGGAAAGGGCAATAACGGGAACCTATTACTAAGATTTCGCTGTCCGTCCGTGTGTCTGTCATCAGGCTGTGTCTCAAGAACCGCGATAGCTAGACAGTTGAAATATGATCTATTATACAAATGATGTATTTCTGTTGCCGCTATAACAACAAATACCGGTACTAAAAAACCAGCCAACCAGAGCCACATCTGACACCACTTGCCCTCTTCTTTATACGAGGGGTCAGATAATGCTGGGCATTGACTGTACCTTTTTTTTTTTTTTTGGTGGGTGGAAAATCATCGAATGACCCCCCCCGCTCTTGGGCAAAGCGAAGGGGAGTGTCAGACTTCTACTGACTAAAAACCGAACCCATGTTCCTTCTTTGCCCTTGTGCCGAGGCCACGTCATCTAGTACTAAAATCCGCTGACTGTACCTTACGTGGTGTTAAGTTTTTATGCATGTCCATTTGGATTGAGGTGCCGCATTTCGTAATGACCTTGACTTGACGGCACGGTTGGCGCCTGTGGTTGGCGCAGTGGCTCAAGCAGTTGACTGCTGCGCTCAGTGTCGCGGGTTCGATCCCCGCACGGAACAAATATTTGTATGGCCTACAGATAGTTGTTTCGGGTCTGGGTATTTGTGTATGTGAGTTTAAATGTCTGAGGAGAAATTCCTAGTGTGGGGCAAAGTTTAAAAAAAAAAAACTTGTTTTTTCTTCTTCATAAACATTAAAAGCATGGTACAACAACTAGTGTCCAGGCCTTTCTTACAAAAAAAGGGGTCAAATTATTTATTTTCTACTTATTGCTGACTTTTCCTACTACACGCAGCTTAGGAGTAGGGACTAGCAAAATAAAAATTGACACCCAGTTAGATGATTTTTATTTCCATGCATTAAGTAATCAAGTATGTATTAGATTAAAACTACTGTGAAAACCCTTGATTACATTTTTATAATCTATTTATTTATTTATTGAAACTTTTATTGATAATTATTTTCAGAATTAAGATACAACTATGTTTTTTCTACTTCATGATTGAACACAACACCCAATCTTAAACAAGCGATTAAACAAAATAACTCCTATGTTTCAGTTTTCTTTCTGTTATGTACACATGTACAGTAATGCATAAATATTTTTTTTATTTGCAACTATATATCTTGGGTCTACTTACACGTACATAAATATAACAATCATGTATTAGTGATTCAAATTAATAATTGAGATGAAAGATTAGATGATAAAGTTTGGACCACATGACTAATTGAGGTTACAAAAAATATTAAAAAACAATTTGCAGTCCAATGTTTGGCAGGGTTTAGCATTAACAAAAAAGGGGATTACATCATAAAATTGTACATTTTTTTGTGGTCTTTTTGTGTATTTCAGTTCTTTATTCAGCTTCGGGTAGACAGGGGACAATCCATTAAAAATCCCGAGGTACTAGTAGTTATAGTTATTTTCTAGTATTATTAATTATTTAATTACATAAAGCATGTTCACACAACTCCACATGTGGGGGCTAACAATCAGAAAAATTACTTAACCAAATCAGTCATTATTATAATAATTAGGTACTAAAGTTCTGAATGCAACACCAATAATGCACAGTTATAAGTTCTATGTGCTCAACAACATACTTGGTCATAGTTCGTTGTGATATTGTATGGCAATCATGTAAATATACAGAACATTTCTTTAACTGTTCGAATATAGGAAGAAATAAAACCATTATTTTTTTGCCAAAATCAAGCACTCTTTCAAAAACATTTACATTTATTTTAATGTGGAATGATGTATATGTGTTTAGCTAGAACTATTCTTTTTAATTCTATAAAGTACACATACGTAAATTTATTAATTTATGCATAACATATTTGTTGATTGTCGAAAATTATGTTTCTATGGATCGGAAATAAGGAAATTAACCAAACTGAAAACTGAAGGCTCCAGTTCCAGGGAAGCCGCCGCCCGAGTGAAAATCAAAATGTTGTCCTCCACGGTTGAAGAAAGTCTGGAATACTACGTTGGGGTCAATGTCTGAAAGCAATTAAAACACAATCAGAAATAATAATTTAAAATCAATAATATGGTGTATGCCCGAAAAGTCGGATTCATTTTCAGCACAGCTCAATTTTATTCTTTTTACTAATACAGCCAGATACAGTTTTGTGGGAAAGGGTTTGCAGTGAAAACTATTATTAATAAATCGGAAAAGTACAAACATAAGGCACCGTTGATGGCACAATTTTACTGTGTTTATCGAAATTAGAAGTCAAGGTTTTAACCATAGAGGGTTAGGGTGCTTTTGCACCAGAGATGTGCTATGCAGCTATGCTGCGAAGACATAATAGCTAAGCTGTGAAACTATTTGACCGTTTCCACTGATGCTAAGCTATGTAGCTGTGCGAGGAAGATGCGCAGCTCGAGCTATGCTGTTTCGATAGTAGGGAAGCGGCACATAGCACGCATCCATAGCACGCATCCATAGCACACATCCATAGCACGCATCTATCCATATAAAAACATAGCCTAGTTGAGTCCGTTTCCACCAGAGGTATGTGCACCAATGAATATGATTAGTGGATATCAAACGCATCCATAGCAACGTATCTCTGGTGGAAAAGCACCCTTATTGTTAGTAAAATATGGAAACAAAGTTCTCTTTTCGTCATAATGTGTCTTCGTAATTAACTATTTGACTACTGTTAAAAAATCACGAAAATATTATGTTAATTCAAAGAACTAACAGAAATAACACGATGTGTGAAAACAGTAATGAACTCGATCAAAAAATGGAGTAGCTACATGCTTTAGAAGTTTTTGGCGGAGGCACTTTCTATCCATGTCGTGCGAAACGGCCATTTGTACTACGTAACTATGGCAGTATGAAATATGACGTCACGTTTCTATAGCGCTGTCATTGTCTAACACGTCATTTAAAATCAGTTGAAACTAACTTTACTTTTTTCGTAGGGCGTGGGCACAATTCATTTATACTACGTATAGAGACGAGTTGGGGGCACAAAAACGAATTTTGTGTAATATACGAACCTGCCATGCCGGAGCCGTCGTCGTCGAGATCTTGTCCGTGGTCATAGCGCGCACGCTTCTTGGGGTCACTGAGCACCCCGTAGGCCTCGCCCACCTCCTTGAACCGGCGCTCCTGCTCGCGTCGCTCCGTGTCGGGCGCGCCCGCGTGCCGGTCCGGGTGGTGCACCAGCGCACGCTTCCTGTTACGTCACAGTATTGGATCAATTGCTAATCGTTACTCACTTTAATGAATATATACTATCAATTTAAGGCATTACTTATAGGTGGAGAAAATACCTGTAAGCTTTTTTGATGTCGTCTTCAGAAGCACTTTTGTCAATACCAAGTATTTTGTAGTAGTCTTTGCGTTTTGATTTCTTAAGGGCTATTTTGGCTTCATGCAACAATTGCTTGTTTTCCTTGCTCTTATCGATTTTATAGAGTTTTTCGTAATCTTTGACAGCCTCTTCAAAGTCACCAAGTTCAGTGTAGCACTTAGCACGTCGAAGGAGCGCCTTCACGTAGTTTTCGTCCAATTCAAGAGCAGCTGAGCAGGCTTCAGCGGCTTCTTTTATTTGGTTAAGCTTAGAGCATACTGTAGCCTTGTTGAAGTATAGCTTGGCGTTCACAATCTTGTTGTTCTTGTCTATAGTTAAAGCTTCATTGTAGAGGCTCAGAGCTTGCTGCCATCTACCCATTTTGAATGCTTCATTGCCTGTAATGACCATGAAATGTAACATTGAAACCCTAGTAATTTAAATAGTATTTATTGTATGCTAATCTGAATTGTTGATGTTTTGATTAAATGAATAATGTTGCTTCAAATGATCTAATAGTAAAAGAAAAACAAGGTTTACCTTCTTCTTTCTTTTGCTTCAGCAGTTTAGCTTTTTTGTAAGTTTCCATTGCTTTTTTATGATCTGGGGCAAGACGTAAAACTTGTTGGAAATGCTTGAATGCTTGTTCGTCTTTATCCTTTAATATAAAATATTTCATTAGTTGAAATAGTTATTTCGTAAAATCAACGCATAGTTGAAATAATATATAAATGTTTACCTCAAAATACAGGCACAGACCACGCACGTAAATAGCCTCGGTATCGAAACTGTCGAATCTTAATGAGTCGTTGGCAATTTCTTGAGCTTCCTGACAGCGGCCGAGCATTGCCAAACACTCCGCTTTTGTGAGCTTCGCCCTGGAAAACAACAACAGCGAAATTATTATGTGAGCTTGGAAATCAATTAGACTATAAAAATATAATATATGTACTCTACATAGACATTGTCAGAAGCTACAGTGCTCTTCTTATGCAATTTGCTAGCTTTCTATCTTTGACTTTCTTCCCCTCTTTATGACAAAATATTGTAAAACATTTAAAAAGTATTATGTATTATCTTGCCCTACAAGAAACAATCAATCAACTAGAATCAATGTCTATTCCATTTCCTTATAAAATGACTGAACTATTAAAATAAATGGTTTGATTTCGATTTTCTTCCAGTCGACTACTACCACAAAACTATGTTTATCAGTCATATTAAAAAGAATATCACCAAATTGTTCAAGTATATTTGTGCAAAATGCTCGTAAATATTTTGAGGGGACTTTTACTGGGATATAGTTGATGTTACGCGGAGTAATTAATATTTTATACGAACATTCGGATTCAGTGCCAAAAATTAAAACTAGGTCCAAATAGGGCAGTAATATTTTTACGCACATTTTCAAGCGAACGAAAGTCGTTGTAATTAAAATAAGATGACGTACTTAGTACAAGAGGGGCTGTAATCAAGACAGCGATCCATGCAGAAGACCACGCGGCGGTAGTCGTTGGCCTCCATGGCGCGCTGAGCGTCTTCGTGCAGCTTGCGCAGTGTCTCGAGAGCGCGTCGCTCGCTGCTCGCACAGTCCGCGCCGCCCAGCTCGCTCGCGCGCCTCACCGCCTGGTCACCACCCGATAGGTCACCTGGTAGTTTAAATTATACTTAAAAACAATTAGCTTGAGGAAAAAAACAGCAGCTACTTTTCCTTTGCATTAAGTAGTCCTGATTCATTTTCCGTGATAAATTACGCTTTATATAATTCCAGCACTGAATTGAAGTGAATGTTCTTCAAAATTTCATAGAAATCAATGAGCAACTCAGTTCATTTTGTGGGCATTTGGAGTGTGAGGCAAGAAAACTATTGTTGGATTGATTTACTAATTAAATCGTTTTTTACTTCAAATTAATTTGATATCAGATGGTTCACTTTGGATGTAAGATAACTGAATGATAGACATAAATTAACAAGAGGAAAAGCATGCAAAAATAAAAGTAAATAAACAACACAATCTTTGTGTGTTATCAATTCTTAAGTTACAATTGATAATGTAATACTTGCACCAAGTGGCTTCATACTTTTTAACTTTGCTCATAAAATATCAAATTGAATAAATTCATAATTAGCTTCTTTGAAATTCTATAATTTTAATTGTAAGAATGTAGTAACAGCTGTTCAAGTTGTAATAATAATGTAATTTATATTCCAATGAACACTGGCCACAAGGTCCACAAGGCTAAACCACAATCCTTAACATGTAAATTAATATGATAAGTAAATTTATCAATCAGTACATACAACATCTCACCACCTCATAGCGAGCGAGACTGACTTATTCTGTTGTTCTCTGAGTGAATTCACAAGGAATGCTCTATTTGTTATTAGTTAGAATTAGGTAAATAATTAAGGCGCATTTATCGCATTGGGAGTTACCCTGTAATGGTAGATGTAAGTTGATAAATAAATAAATAAATAAAATAAAACATTTTGTGTGTAAGGTTCTTTCCTAGTCTGATAAACACTACCTAATGAATCAACAGTGCAGTATGAAGTCACTTTTAGAAACACCATTCAATGTTGATTACACAAAGGTGTGATATCAACAACAAATGGTGCAACTCTACCTGTAACCTTTGCTATGCCAGAATATGGATCCACACAATCCTGTTTATACTGCCAGAACATAACAACAACACGTAACATATGCAAGATTGAATTTTGTTTTTATGATTGCTATTGGGGAAAAACCGTATGAAGCTGACACAGAAATTTGGAAAATTGCACAAAAAAGAGAGGCCTACACCTAGTAGTGAGTAGGGATTCCTGAATTTTATAAGAGCACTTAACAGATCACAATCTATAGTGTATTGCACCTCACATTGTCTAAGACTTCATAATAAAATGTAAAACATAATTACCCAAAGCAATACAACATTTTGCTATGCGGATGTATCCTTTTGTAAATGTTGAATCCAGAGAAACAGCTTTCTGAGCATCATCCAGAGCTTTCTTGTACATGCCCAGCATCATGTAGCAGGCAGATCTGTTGCCATAGTATGCTGCGTTGTCCGGACAGTGCTGTATGGCTTCATCATACATAGCCAAGGCACCCTTGTAATTTTTGAATTTATATAAATGATTCCCACTTTCTTTCTTTTCTTCGGCCACTCTAAAGGAAATTGTTGAGAATAAAGAAAAATATTACAATCATCATGTCAAACAATAACTTAGTATTATAATAAAAATAGTAATAAGTTAATAGTTCTCTAATTAATGATTACTAATTACTGTACAATAAGTTCTTACTTTTACAGCTGATTGATCCTGATCTGGAAATGATTCTATGGTAAAGATAGAAACAAGAATCAAGCCTTAGCAATGTTTGGATGAAGATCAAAGTTGCCTCAGTAATTTTATTAGTGTTTAGATGCGTCAAATGCAAAATATTGCTTTGCTATATTATGCATATCCATGGACTCCCACACACTAGACCAGGCTATTGTACTATATGTAGGTCATAAGTCAAGGCACCCCTATTGTAATGATTTTAGACTACTTGGTTACATATAGAGCCACCCACCTAGGTATTTATTATAGAAATTCTAACTATTTTGTATGGTTAAAAAAGCATGAAGGACTTGGGAATATTTTCACATGCAATCACACAAACATTTATAAATATTTACCTTTCAGGACTTTTCGGAACTAAATTATCGATTGTTAAATCCAAGTCCACTACGTCCGAGTCTGCCATTTTATATTTTGTAATTTTTCAAGTAAATTCCAATTTTTCAAGAATTTTAGCCCTCTCTATTTTGACGACGAAATTCACAAAAGAAATACTACAGGGTTGCCCGACTACAAATTGCAACAAAAATCTTACACTGGAATATTTTCATGAATATTTTAAAAAATTAAATTTTTGATATTGACAACATTCTAAGTGGGTCAACCACAGGGGTTGGCTTAAAGGTCCTTTAACCAAGCCAGTGGCATAGCCACAAAATATTTAAAAAAAAAAAAAACCACAGGGGTCAACAATCAATCTTCAAAGGTCAATCGTCCTCACACATTCAAAAAGTATCACTCTTTGAAAATGACCCTCGGAGTGCATTTATGTTAAACATGGTCTGACATGAAATAAATGACCTTACAATGGATGCAAAACGGATTTTAAACGTTATAAACCTTTTTTTTTTTTTTTTTTTTTTGGTGGGTGGAAAATCATCGAATGACCCCCCCCCGCTCTTGGGCAGAGCGAAGGGGAGTGTCAGACTTCTACTGACTAAAAACCGAACCCATGTTCCTTCTGTGCCCTTGTGCCGAGGCCACGTCATCTAGTACTAAAATCCGTGGCCCCGACGGGAAACGTTATAAACCTTGATTTATAATCGTTTTTTTTGGTTTAAAACGACTTAAAACTTCACTCAGTGGTGTTTTAATTGGTGTAAAACATTTTTATGACATTTCAAAATACAATAATCATTAAAATAATTTAATTATTGTCTGACATAAAGCTACACCCACTACCTTGGTCTGAATGACACAGGTTTTAGAGATCTCTCTCAATACACGTTGAGTTGGTTCTTCTGTCTATCGATGTCATGAACTCGTGATCATGACTAAATATGGCTGTATTTACGCAACCCGGTGACTGATAAACTAATTAGTTAAACTACCTAAATACCGTACTTAGTACAATACATTATTGATCGAAGTACAATACCTATTTAATTTTAACGATTGTCTGGCAGTTTGAGTAGGTACTTTAAGCGTCCTTTCTTTGGTATTGTTAGTCGTGACGTTGAGCTCCTTGAGTTATAAGTCGAGCTCCACGATAACTGACAAATGCTTGCATTGACTGGACACCCACTCAAATCTGTGTGGTGCTTTCTTCAAAAGACCATCTCAGACACTAATCTGCATAGTCTTCATGTGTGTATTATACCAAGATTATGTCTGTACCTTGAACATACCTATTGTAAACCCAAACGATTTTAGAAGTGTCCATGAAGTTTCTTGCCATTCTTCTCATGAGACCAACGCTTTGGAATGGGCAACTACAGTACACTCACGAGTTATTATGCCTTGTGACTGGGACTGTAGCTTAGTTTATTTAGCTTCATTAGTTTAGTAGTTTGCTGCCGCACTCGGAGAGCTTCAGTGATTGCTTGGGCCGTCGCTTGGTAAAGGTTTTTGGCAGTTTTGTCATTCAAAAGTATATCAGGCCTTTGCTGGGTGGCGGCTTGAGTAATCGTTGGATATCTCTGAGTGCCGTAGTTAGTTTAATTCGACTATTCAAAACTTGAAATAAATGCTTTGATTTAGATTTTTTGATTTTATTAGTTCCATGAAACAAATTGAATAGTGTGTAGGGATCTTAAGTTACAAACAACCTTCACAGCACCTGTATAAATTGGCAACACAAGTTTATGTCATCAGCAAAGAGTACAAATCAGTTTGATTGATTGTTCTCACTTCTCAAGTGACTGGATTGTCAATTGTCAAAAACCTTGTTTCTTGTTTCGTGTCTTGTACCTGTCGACTGTGTTGTGGATGTGGATGTGAGTTCGAGTCTGGGTTTTATTATATAGCATCAGAACTTTACACAGGATTTATACGAACTTGTTACTTCTTTCAGTTTTCTAGCAAATGAAGCGAAAATGGAGGATGAGACTCTTTCTGTGAGTGATGTTTTGCATACTAACGGTGAAATTGAATGGCAACCGCTGGCTCTCACTTTGGTCGAGTATCCGAAAGGTAAGTTTAACATTAATATCGGTCTCATTTCTCGCTATTCTTGCACAAATTGTGATACGTAATATCTGTTTGCAGGAGACTGGCTTGGAAAGTTCTTCGCCTTTATAAGCCTGTCCCCATTTGGTATAGGCGCTGGGTTTGTTGCGCTTATTTTGTTTCGTCGAGATCTTCACACTGTAAGTCAAGATATTTTTTTAAAACTTGGTAATATCATTCAAATGAGTTCATGGGTCCTAATGCCTCTGAATAATTGGTTTCTATTTCAATGGGTCTAAGTATAAAAGCAATATACATTTGTGATAGGTACTGTTAAAAACGTTATTCACACCAAGTTGCTTTGAATAATGTTTTCATTAATCAATATGACGTTTATCCATTCAAAGTTACTTATAAATTGAGTATACACATTAGTCATCTTCTTATGCTAATAAATTGTTTATAATTTACATATTATTGCTTTTTTCCAGATAACTTTTTTCACTGGCACTTTGGTGAATGAAGTATTAAATATAATACTAAAACACATAGTATGTGAAGCCAGACCACTGTCAAGAGGGAACTTGTACAATGAATATGGGATGCCCTCATCACATGCTCAATTTATTTGGTTCTTCAGTACTTATGTTCTATATTTTGTATTAATCAGGTAATTTGACACACTATTCCTTTTGTATCCTATTCTACATATAAGAGAAAACAAAAAAATCTGGCAAATTTAATAAAAGTATTTTAGGTATTTATGTTTTTATGAACAAACATTTTATGCATTATTTAAATTCAAATGATTTCAGTAATTTTAATTTCTACTTACTAAATTCTAATAACTTATTTTCAGATTACATCACATAAATAATAACAGTATAATATCAGCATTATGGAGGGTGATAATTGTGGGTGGTTGTATTGCCTTATCATTGCTAGTGAGCATTGCAAGGGTGTATCTACACTACCACACTACATCACAAGTTGTAGTGGGAGGCATAGTTGGATTCATTTTTGCAACCTTATGGTTTGGCATAGTTCACAGAGTTTTCACCCCACTATTTCCCCAGCTTGTTTCTCTGTAAGTACTACATAAAATATCATCATGAGTGTTATTTTATTTTTGATGATTATTATGTATAAAAAAAATTATGATGATATTTTTTCAGGAAACTGTGTGAGATATTGATGATAAGAGATACAACACTGATACCCAATGTGTTGTGGTTTGAGTACACAACATCGCGGCAAGAAGCACGCGCGCGCGGGCGTAAGATGGCAGCTCTGAAGCCGACGCAATGACGGTGCGCCTGTCGCGCGCCCGGCCCGGTGTACAGGCCGCGCGCGTGACGCCTGGTGGCCGCCGCGGCGCTCGCGGTCCTCGGCGGTGTCCTACTCACTAAATCGGACCCTGCTCGGTCCCTCCTCCCCTAAACTTCTCATATGAGCAGATAGAAGTTGTATTATTGTGTTGATCATGGTGAAGTCTACCTTACATAATACATTTACTAAAAATGGTGTTGTAATCATAATGATGCAATAATAATTGATTTTAATGTTAATTATAAGTAATGTGTAGTGTAAGTTCCTTTGAAGTTGATTTGATGTGTTACTTGTACAGTTGAGAATTTTATAAAAACTGAGGTAGAATTAGTGAATGGTATTTAATACAAACATGTTACTGTTGATGTGACTTATAGATATATACAATCTTCAGATTTTGTTTGCAACATGCTGGCAACTCGGCAACCAGAGGCTCATCATTACATAGACAAAATATTCTAAAATAGAGATAATGTGAACACATTGACAGTAACATAAAATTGTTTTCATTTAATTTCTAGACCTACGCCTAGTCTCAATAAATTAAAGCAGCATTTTTAACAGGATATAGATAATTTGTAATACTCTAGGAAAAGTATTAAATTACGATACAAAAACCTTCTCACGGTTTCCACGGTTGTGTTATAATGTAGGTGTACTTGTATAAACACTAACCATAATAATAAGCATTCAAAAACTAAAAAAAAAATATGTATTTTTTAATAATGTAAAGAATCATGCTTATACAAAATATGTTTAAAATCTATGACAATTATAAAATCATTAGGCCATAAGCAACGAGCCCGCAGCGCAGATGCAGTCAGCCTCTGCTCTGCTTACTAACCATAATAAGCTGACTAATGTTCTAAGGATAAAAATACTTTCGATATTTGGACACTGGAATCATCAGGCTCAAAATAACGTTACAGTTGTTTCTACTGCATCAATCACAAATAAATAGAACCATGTTACATACCAAAATAGTATATAATCCAAAATCCATATCAGCAAACTGCTTGATCCAAAGAACTTTGTAGGATTTGCTAGAAATAATAAAGGGGCACTCTTTTTTAGTTAGATTTTCATATCTAAATATTTGTGGGAGAAACTAAAATAATTTGTAAAATAAATTTCCTAACAAAATAATAATAATAATATTCCACAACTATCACACAACGCCATCTAGTCCCAAGCTAAGCAGAGCTTGTGTTATGGGTACTAGACAACTGATAAACATACTTATATATTTCTAAATACATACATATTATAGATAAATTACACCCAGACACAGAACAAATGATCGTGCTCATCACACAAACATTTTTGTCCTGGGTGGGAATCGAACCCACGACCTCCGGCATAGCAGTTAGGGTCACTAACCACTAGACCAACAGGCCAGTCATCATCAGTCAAAATATTATACATATATTCAAAAACAAGCTGCAAGTAAATACACATGTCATCGTATTTAATAACTCATACAGTTATAACAACTAAATTATTTGTTACAAACGGATCATCCAAAGAATGTATAAATAAGAATGCTAGGCTGGTGCAGTCCTGTTATTTCTGACAAAATATTATACATATATTCAAAAACAAGCTGCAAGTAAATACACATGTCATCGTATTTAATAACTCATACAGTTATAACAACTAAATTATTTGTTACAAACGGATCATCCAAAGAATCTATACTAATATTATAAAGCTGAAGAGTTTGTTTGTTTGTTTGTTTGTTTGTTTGTTTGTTTGTTTGTTTGTTTGTTTGAACGCGGTAAACTCAGGAACTGCTGGTTGGAATTGAAAAATTCTTTTTGTGTTGGATAGTCCAATTATCGGGGAAGGCTATAGGCTATATAACATCACGCTACGGCTAATAGGAGCGGAGCATAAATGAAAACTGTTACAAAAACGGGAAAAGGTATTTCCTTTTTGAGAGCTTCCGCTGCGTGCGCTGCGAAAACGGTTTAAGTTACGCAAATATCATGTATGAAGGAATTGTTCCTCTTTAAAAGTTCTAAAAAAAAGTCCGCGACAGCATATATCTATCTTTTAAGATTGACTCACTGTAACCTTTTTTTACTGTTAAACTGTTAGGTTAAAAATAGCTATTTTTTGCGAAGCTTATTTAACCCATATGGTATTAATCTATATCTAAATAAACGTATTTGTTAGAACGGAAATTTAATATAGAATATTTGTGCCTTTTACTCTATACAGTTTAAACAAATATCTTAGAAGATATCGCAATGTAAAAATATCCCCGCGGCAAAATAATTTGCGCGTCGCAATGTAGGTACGGGGGATTCTGGCTGGCCTCCGGGAAATTTAAATTCAAAATATTTACTGCATCATAATGTTTACAAGTACAGAGTGTTATAGTATATTTAACAGTAAGAGATACCTATAGTAATTCACACTTTAATATAATCTAAGCTAATCTAAACCATCTACAAACTATTTTATTAAAGAGGAAAGATAAGATTTTTTGTTTGTTACGATTTAGCTTTATGTCGGATAAGCGATATATCGAGAAAGGTTATAGCTATATTTATGTGACGCAGACGAAGTTGCGCGGGTCAGCTAGTGTATAAATAAGAATGCTAGGCTGGTGCAGTCCTGTTATTTCTGACGAAGGTGGGAATTATTAAACTGTAGCCACACTGAGGCCAAATCAACGGGAGATGGACGCCACACAAATGATAAGGAATACGACAGTTTAGACCTTTCTAAGGGCTGAAACTGCGTGGCCCGCCAGCAGCGGTAATACGCACAGATTTGTCGTCGTTTTGCTACGTAATAAAATAATATATTAAGTTCTTCATAGACACGACTATACATGCACACCGTTGAAATTGAACTAGTGACACTGCGTAAATAAAATAATCCGGTCTCCGCGCGACGGGTCCCCGTCGCGGGTACCCGCTTAATGCAGTTTCGGCCCAAGTTAGTTGACACAATCAATCCAAGCGGGTCCTTAAGGCGAGGTTACCCTACTTTGTTTTTATGTACGCACGACCTCACCCCCCGCCCTGCCGCGCGAGCGATATAATCCTAAATTTTGACTGTTTTTTCTCTTTTGGAGAAAAATGATAAATAAATTATACATTATGTGACCCGAGATAATACACATTTTTTACGACCTTTATTATGATACTAGCTTTTGCCCGCGACTTCGTCCGCGTTATACTAAAAATGTTATCTTTGGTAAGTAGATCTATCATTGATTTTAATTTTAAATGAAAAACTTGCAATAATATCATGGCGGTCATGCGGTGCTTGACCCTCAAGAAGCTCCCGAGTGATTTCATCCCACTTAGGCTTGGTAGTTACAGAAATAAATAAGTCGGGACGTCCATATTTTCTTACGTAACAAAAAGCGTCTTGAGTACGTAAATTTTACTCAAAGGAAACATTCCTTTATTTTTGAATAGAAAGCAAACTGCATTCAAAAAATTTCGAAAATTCTCTTCTCCCACACCCGGGAATCGAACCTGCTAAAATCTGGAAAAAATATACCCTGTACTTTTATTGCATCGATCGTTAGGGTCAATTATAAGAATGAAATTTCTCTAACAAACATGATAAATTAAATGAAAAGAAAACCAGGAAATCTTAAATTAATTAATTATTTACAAAAAATGGTAAACCAACTAATTAGTTGCTCGAAATGGGCTCCATTCTCTTGGATACACAAATTTTTATTCTTTTAACGAATTCATTTCTAGTAACCTTTAATAAAGTGTTGTGGTGAATATTATAAATCGTATTCTGAACTTCAACTCTCAACTCGTTGTCATTCGCTTATGATTTCATGTAAATTTGATTTTTTACATAAGTATCCCCACAAAAAAAATCTAATGGGGTGAGATCTGGCGATCTCGCAGGTAGGTTTTCCTCTCATTTAATTTATCATGTTTGTTAGAGAGATTTCATCCTTATAATTGACCCTAACGATCGATGCAATAAAAGTACAGGGTATAATTTTTTCAGATTTTAGGCGGTTCGATTCCCGGGTGTGGGAGAAGAGAATTTTCGAAAATCTTTGAATGCAGTTTGCTTTCTATTCAAAAATAAAGGAGTAAAATTTTCTATCTGCAGTATTAAGAGTACATTCCCTCCAGGTGGCATTACAAAATTCCACCCTGTATAATCAGAAAGCTCCGAACTGCTAAGCTATCGGGAGTTACACGTGTTATTGTGAGTCAACCATAAAAGATAGACAGATGCTGTTGTGAGATATTTTTTAGATAATTTTATGTAGAACATTTCCGTCATAAATGATTTCTATGTAGCTTTAACCATTAAGGCTGCACACACGACGGAAGCTTAAAAAATGGAGCAACTTCTCCCGTTTTCCCAACATTTCCCTTCACTGCTCTGCTCCTATTGATTGTAGCGTGATGAAAAGTATACTATAACCTCCCCAGGAGTATGAAGAATAATTGTACCAAGTTTCGTTAAAATCCGTCGAGTAGTTTTTGTTTCTATAAGGAACATACAGACAGACAGACAGACAGACAGACAGACAGACAGACAGACAGACAAAAATTTTACTGATTGCATTTTTGGCATCAGTATCGATCACTAATTACCCCCTGATAGTTATTTTGAAAATATATATCATGTACAGAATTGACCTCTCTACAGATTTATTATAAGTATAGATAAGTTTTATTTTTCAAAGCCTATTATAACTCAAGTAAAACGATTATTTAGCCATCATTTGGACATGTCTTTGCGATTTAATTGGATGCATTGAAGTGTAAGTAATCGTGTATCGCGTACCCGACATAATTATCATGATCGAAGAGTCAACTATGTAATACATTTTTTTCAAAATTTAAATCCGTTCTATGTACGAGTAAAACGCTATTGTTGACGACGTTTATCGGGGTAACCCCGCCTTAACAGTGCCTGCTTGCATGCAATACTTATGTACCAATAAATACTGCTCAATAAAAAACTCCAGCAAATATCTCATTGTAGTAATTAAGATTTTAATTTAATACAGAGCTTTCTTCAAGTGGTCGGAAGTGGTTTATGGGTGGCACCTCGAGTGTGATATTCTTCTCTTGTAACAAAATATACTTAGACTTATTGTATTTTTTTAATACGGTAGTAATTTATAAATCATAGTCATGAATAGTGAATTGGGAAATTGGTCGTAGTATCCATAGCATAAATAAATTAAGAAACTAATAGTTGGCTAGCGGCGGCTCCATATGACGATAGTGGTCAGGGGTTAGACTACTATTCTTAGACAATGCCATACAGACAAATAGGCCTAAGCTGTAAATAAAGATACACTTTCCCTACCAAAATGTGCCACTCGTGGTGATATCATATATCGAATAATATCGAAGATATATAATTATATCACAATTCCAAACACGTGACGAAGTGTTAGCATTCTGGTACCGTCTAAAAGCAGCATTATTTTGCTCTGCAGTATTTGACACGCCGATTTTAGCCCACCAAGTCGACAGCATTGTTGTAGCGCGCCGCGAACCTTAATAAAATCAGGCGTCAAACAGACGAGCAGCACTTTGCTTGCTGTCCACAGAGCCAACTTCAGCACTCGATAGAGGCAAGTTGGTCGGCGATTGCTGGCTACGTGTCGACGGCAAACGCGGTTGCCTCTGTCGACAGCTGAAGTTGGCTCTGTCGACAGCAAAGTGTTACTCGTCTGAACGAGGCCTCAGATGGGTCGAACCCCTGCCTGGAGCCGCCCGTTTGGTATCAGCGGTACAGAAATAGTTCATAGAATAGAACGCTTAGTCTGCCAACTTTATAACAAATTCTAAAATCATATAATAGCAATAGATTTATAGCCTTATTATATACAATGTGTGTGGGTAGTCAGGCAAGTGAAGATATTATTGTAATTCGACTTATCTGCTTAATATTCGTAAAAATATGTAATTATGTATATATCTAAACAAAGGGCTAATTATAGCAACCGCCCAGGGCGCTACGTGTCTAATTCGCTTCGATATACTAAGCGCAGTCAATATTTTAGGAGCAGCTAAATTATAGCGACGGTTTCGTACGCCCCGGTTGATTTTTATATTTAGTTCCTATGGACGAACGCTCATCCAATAGAAAAGGATGTAAATAGGAATGATTACAGACGGAATCGATCAGTATAATATGTATTTCTTATATAATGTTTTTGCTCATGTGTTCTTAGTTATTAAGTTAATTTCTTTAAATACTTTTAAACGCTAGTGATATTTTTAATTAATTATTTATAATTTGAAGCAGCTACAAGTTTGCGGTATGAGAATGCTTGTCATTTTGTGGATAGTTTGCATCATCTTACTTTTCGCATTTTTTTTTATGTTGCAGTTTACGATTTAAAATATCTAAATGGATCTTCTTTCAAAGGTTTGTCTTAACCACTAGTTCCAAGTAATAGAAAAGAACCCACTATAATAAAATACCAGATATTGCCAAGTGCAAGGATTTTTTTCTGCACTAATTCACAAACTACGAAAACTTAGCTGGCTATCTCAACTTGGCTCTACTGATTAAGACAAAGTCGTCATGACCCTTTAGTCATGTTATTAGATATCATGAAACAAACAACAGGAACACGAAAGATATTGGTTACTCATATTATTAATTATGATTGATTACTTGGAAAAAAATCTCAATTGTGTTATTTATTAGGTACTGTAAAATGAGTTCCAACAATAAAACTGTTACAGGCACTGTTTAATAAATTGTTTCCCAATTTGTAACAAATAATATTTAACTAGTTCAAATAACTATACATTTATATAATAACATTGTTATATAAATGTATATAGTTAATTATTATTATAAACTTATAATGTACAATAAAGTGGTGTCTTTTGTATGTTCGTACTTAGTAATTCAAGTGAATGTGTGTTGTGTTAAGAATCGACTCTAATAAGGATGAGAACACACTGAGCAGTCACACAAAATCCATATTTAATTCTTATATTCTCTGATAATACTGATAGAGTGCATAAGTACTGACTCATGCACTCTGAAAGCGCGATGCGTACGCGGATCGCTTCTACAACGTGGCCTTATTATGCAGATAAATACACCTTACATAAATCTTGCCAGTTAATCTACGGTGACGAAGCAACAGCAAGTTACACTGCGCGATGTGTGCTCAGAAAGTCAGTCACTTATCACCCGAAGCGAGGACACTCGATCCGAGTTAGGCTGATCATGGACTCACATTCCCATGGTAACGCAGGATATGATTGCAATGGAATTTAAACTTTGTCATGTTTGACATTGAGTCTTTTGTTCGAATACTGGTCTAAGATTTAGAAGAACGAATTAGAAAATTTATACGTAAAATTGTTCGACGTTGATTAGTCACCCTTTTTTTACTGGTGTGTTTTCATCCAAAATAATATTATTAAGTATTCGGATTGGTTATAAATGAAACATTATGTAATTTATAGATTTATGTAATTATAATAACTTCAAATTGTTATTTTTTATATAACTTGTTTGGTAGGTAATAACTAATTAGTTTTTGCATCAATTTCTCCCAGTCTTCATATTATCTGCAAAATAGTGTTACAGCTACAGTTTTACAGCTCAGCTCATATTTTGTTCTAGCGACTAATGAAAGATATTGAGTATGATTTCATCTTAGAGGTACCTTGTTTCAAGTATATCATGTGAGCTCAATACTTCCACGGATGATTGAACAGTGCTTCCAGTGTGCTTTTTTTTCTTTTTTATTTTACTTTCCGTACTTTCTTTGTCTGTAATTTCACTGTCGGCTTCATAATCACTTGATATACCTTTTTAAATAATTATGTTAGGACAGACCTTTACAGATAAATAAAATTGTTAGAAGAGAAAGATGGGAAAAATGGAGTACCTAAGTAAATAATATTTATTATTGTTTGTTGATATTACAGGAAAATTGTTAAAATTACTTACAGTTGCTAAGTGGCCCAGAGTTTATAGAACCATAAGAATTGCTGTTCTCAGTCAAACTTTCCATCCATTGCTGTAAACAACAATATAATAATAAAGAATAAAACTGATAGTGATGTTATTTTATTTCAAACTAAAAAGGTGTGCCTCTGTATCACCAACAGTGGGATCCATGGAGCTTAACATTTTATTTAGAAAAAGCGCCCTCCATTCCATTCCATCTCATAATTAAGTATCATCACCTACTAATTAATATTTAAGGGTATGTATAAAAAAATTAAAAAACTAAAACCCGACTACGACAAAAAAAACGACGCTGAAAAAGTATGAAACAAGATTTTCAGGATAGAACAAAAAGAAAAGCCGTAGTCACGGTATTAAAGTGTTTAGGTTGGTATCTATAACGTGTGACTACGGCTTTTCTTTTTGTTCTATCCTGAAAATCTTGTTTCATACTTTTTCAGCGTCGTTTTTTTTGTCGTAATCTAGTTTTAGTTTTTTACTTTTTTTTATTTAAACAATTTTGGTGTTAATTTTTTTTTTCACTCTTGACTTTTTGTCCGCCAGAGGGCGTGATTTTAAATTTGAGCAATATTTTGGAAATGTATAAGTGAGGACCTTTCAAATGATACCAAACGGCGTATTTATCTCCATTTTTATTTTTAAGCCTTACTTTTTGTCCGCTAGAGGGCGCCTAATCGCTTTTTGTGACACGTCACGTAGCCTATGTTCAGCGGAAAATGGGGAACACAAAAGGGTCAGAATATTCGTATCAAATACACCTAAAATCGAAGTGTAGAACGTGTACATTACATTAGTTTTTGTTTTACTTCGATACATGCAGTATTTCCGAAGTTATAACGCCGAGAAGTTTAAGTATTTTTTTGAATTTCCGAGATTACGCGCGCTCGTACTAATACGTCACAGCCCGCGACCGCGTCACTGCGCGGCACTTAGTCCGGTGCGTTGACCATAATAAATTAGGCGCGTCTCGTTTTATTTTGTTTCGATCGTCTTCGTTTTCCTATTATGTACTTATACATACACATACATACATAAACTCACGCCCTTTTCCCATGGGGATAGGCAGAAACCACAGATCGCCACTTGCTTCGATCCTTACCTAATACATAGGTACTCCTTTTGCCTCGTCGTTGTCGTCGTACTTATAGTGTCCTTGTATTTCAAAGTAATAATAATATTATCCTTTATATCCGATTAGGTTAAAATTTCCATTAAGAACCGTCGCTTTTTAAGGCGGGGAGTGGGGGGGGTGGGAGGGGGGGGGAGTGGGCTACCCCCTAGTACCACCCCCAAATCCCGGAGCCCCATGGTTATGGAGATATCCATGGTTAAAGTTTTGAGGTTAGAACAGCGCTAAAACGCGAAATAGGTCAAAATTTTGTATCTTTTGACAGGGGAAGGGTGGGCACCACTCCCATGTAAAGGCGACGCACCATTCTTGAGAAAAATCCAGTTATTGGAACCTAACCCCTTCAAGACCAGTCGACGGAGCCCCGCTTCGCGGGGCTCCTACTTCTGGGTGGTTTTTAAAAAAAATAACCACGAAGTATATAACTAACTTCTAACCTAACCTGTCCGTGTCGGGGTGCCCCAAGTCCCGAGCTCGCTTCGCTCGCTCTTGCATCCAAGTTTTCCTAGTTGCGTGTTTGGTACCCTACAAACTTAATCACCCCGCTGTTTTTGGTATTATAATACAGCAACAATTATTATTCACACTCTTAATACATCCAAAAATACAACAAAAAAAAAAAAACTGTTACTTGACAATTTGCAATAAGCTTTCTATTAATGAGTACTATCTACAAAAAAAAAATGAACTTCCTAATCAGCGGTTCTTAATGGAAATTCTATCCTCCGATTACACTAAAGTGAAACGTGTATTGTTTAGAATGGAAGGTTTTCTAATATGTCAGTCGAACAATCTGCCAAGAGTGGATAGTTTGATGGTGACTTGGTGACACAATATGTCATGAAAAATCAGGATTTTATGGCAGCTGAAAATCGTGGAATAACGATGAAAAGGTATATAGGAATGTTCTAAGTAAGCATTACCTACTCCTGGGTAGGTATTTGTTCAAACTTAAACCTAACTGAAAGTGTGTCTTTCATTTAGTTAGTACCTATAGGTAGGTACTCGCAATCAACATCTCGAATCTCGAGGTTGTCGATGATTATTTTATGTGTTTTATTAGTAGGTTTAAACTAAAAGAAAAAGTCACTATTTACCCATATATAGAATGTAGTAAGTCTTAGTAGGTATTTACGTAGTTACCAGTTTTGTAAGTAGGCAAATACCTACCATTATTATAGTTTTATAGGTAGGTACTAAACCAGATATTATTGATTTTTTTTTTTTTTTTTTTAAAACGTTGCCCCACACTAGGAATTTCTCCTGTATCGTGGGTGCGTTTTCAAACATTTAAACTCACATACTTATACAAATACCCAGACCCGAAACAACTATCTGCAGGCCTTACAAATATTTGTTCCGTGCGGGAATCGAACCCGCGACACGCAGCGCAGCAGTCCAATCGCTCAGCCACTGCGCCAACCGTGCCGTCCAAAATGAAAAGAAAATAAAATCGAAATGGTCTTCACAGCAGTGCGCTTTAGTTTTAGGACCTATTGAATCAACTCTTTTTACGGGTGTCATCCACTTTTTCTTCATTTTTTGGGTCCTCAAGCACATAAAAAAAGAGTTTATCAGGTGTTTAAACTGTTGAATTGAAGGTGATTGAAGCACCGAGGCACAATACAGTATTTTTTTCCATTTTTACCACAGAGAACTTTATAATTTTGATTTTTACTGCGCACGGGCGTGCAAACGAGAGCGTGGTTGTGGGAGTTGTGACGTCATCGGGTAGTGAGCGCCCGCCCGCGTTTTTAAAAACCTTCGGGCGGAAATACGCACTTTGATCGTAAATATCTCAGTCATTTTTTAAGATATGAAAAAAGTAAAAACACAGTTCTTCTTGTAATTTTTTGTAGATTTATTTGGTGTGTAAAGTAAAAAACGTTTGTCAGACCCATTAAGACGGTTCTAACGATAACTCATATGTCGAGTTCCGATAAGTGGATTAGAAGCTATGAGGGAACAGATGAAGATACTCACATGTACATACATACATACATAGCCAGTAAAAAATCATAACCCTCCTTTGGCTTTGCCGTAGTCGGGTAAAAACAGACAGGGCTTACAGTCAATCAACCCGTCATCCCCGATTGAGAAGGCAGGTGGACGGGGGGTGGTGTCTGTCACGCACTAGCCCTATACATAAGGTTGCTGCAATAGGTCTCATCTTTAGTTATAGATGTCGCATGTCGTTAGCGATGTTTCAAATGTATATCTGGCTATGTGGCAACAAAATATGGCTTGATTCTCGCATGTTATCGTTGGTGGTTTTGGATCTTAAAGCTACCTATCAGTGAGAGGGACCTACTTCGGAATAACGCCTAAAAGCCGGACCACCCATCCGATCGAGCTCAGTTTATCTAGTACTAGCGGACGTCCCGCGGTTTCACCCGCGGTGTTCCCGTTCCCGTAGGAATACAGGGATAAAAAGTAGCCTATGTTACTCAGGGTGAATGTAGCTTTTTCTAATGATGAAAGAATTAAAATCGGCGCAGTAGTTTTTGAGTTTATTCATTACAAACATACAAATCCTTCCTCTTTTTACCCGACTGCGGCGAAGCCCAAAGGAGGGTTATGTGTTTGACGTGTATGTATGTATGTATGTCCGTTTCTTTGTTCCCTCATAACTCCTTAACGGATGAAGGGATTTGAATGAAATATACGTCGTTAGATTCGTCTTGATGGCGCGAGTGAAGGCTACATTGAAATTAAAAAACAAAGAAAAATTGCGGATTTTGGGGGCCAAATCGCGAAGTTCAAAAAAAAAATTTTTTCAATACCATCTAGTAGGATATCAAAATAAAGGGTTTTAAAAGGAGATTACAAAAATATAAAACACTTATGTGTTTAAAAGAAATTCAAAGTGACAAATCCTATAAACAAGCCCAAAAGTTAAATCATCTCCGAAGAATTTTACGCGACCAACGAAAGAACAGACACAAAATAACTAAAAAAGTTGGAAATAAAAAAAGTAGGTAGTTAAAAAACTAAAATACCCGACTGAAAAAACTGAAAAGCAAAAAACAAGCACATTTTAAATTAGACAAAACTTGGAAGCAGGCGGGGTTCATTTGAATATTATGAAATTAAAAAAATAGAACCAAAATAGAACCCCGCCTGCTTCCAAGTTTTGTTTAATTTAAATTTGTGCTTGTTTTTTGCTTTTCAGTTTTTTCAGTCGGGTTTTTTGGGGGATTTGTAGATGTAGATAAAAAACAACACAATTGTGGGGTAGGTACCTTATTAGGCGGAATCAAACGATCTGCTTTTTTCATGAACGTAAAATTAGCTTTTTGGCCAAGGTCCACTAAATGTCTTGTTACTTCAGTAGTTGACATGACCTTGGTCAGCATGCCTTGCAGTGTCGTAGGGTCTTTGTCAAGTAACCCCGGAAACATAATAGCCAATGGTTTCATCTGCGGTCCATCTTCACATTCTACCTAAATATAATATTAGGTAGGTACCTAAATCGTTTTTACAAAAGTTTTGGTGGTTTATTTGTAAACCGCCTCCGTGGTCGAGTGCTTTAGGCATTTTCCTTGTGACCCATGGGAAGCATACTTTGTAAAGTTGTTTCTAGTTTGGCTTGCAGGCTTGAATCACCTGATTGTCTGATAAAAAGATGATTCCGTGTTTTGGAAGGCACGTATAAGCCGGTGGTCCTGGCTGCCAAACTATGTCAGAGGCCCTTTTTGGGGGGGGGGGGGTGGAAAATCATCAAATAACCCTTCCCGCTCTGGGCAGAGTGGAAGGGCGTGTCAGACTTCTACTGACTAAAACCCATCCATGTTCTTTCTTAGCCCTTGTGCCGAGGTCGCGGTATCTCTAACAACCCGCAGCCCCAACGGGGATTTTAGAGGCCTTTGAGAGGGTTTAAGGCAAGTTTAAGGTGTGTGGTGTGGGGTCGTTAGACCTTACTGCCCACACGATAAGAAGAAGATTTGTAATTACGAGATGAGATAATTATTTACTAGTTGTAATACTTCTTCCTCGTCAGACACATTGGCAGAAGATCTTACGGATTCTGCTGCTTGAGATGCCTGCAATATGTCGACCCATTCCGAGTCTTTAGCTAGCAGTGCACATAGGGGTTGAACTGATTTTTTCGTCAAAGGTTCATTTCGTCTATATCTTGGTCTCTGTAACACAACTGTTATGCAGGCTTTTGACAAACAGTCACTTCTAATTCTAAGAATATTTCTGAATGAACAACTCTCGATAAGTAGATAAGGTGTCTTTAATTTAATTCTGACTCGTTTTGTTTTCCTTTAACAGTGGGGGGTGGGGGTGGGCCGGTGGTGAGAACTGGCTTATTTTCGAATGGTCATAAACTCGATAACTATGCTTATCGCTACATCGCTTCAAAAAACTTAGAGAATTATGTAAGTCATAAATGTATTTGAGGCCGTGGCGTGATAAGGGTGCCTAGGTGTTTCGAATTTAATAGATTTAATATTACTAAAAGTTACGTAAAACAACAGGTTTTCTATATTAATCAAGGCATCATGAAACGGTTTTATAACAACTGCTACATACTGATGTTCCTGGATTTGTGGTTGCTAAAGTATTTTGTTTTGGCCTTTTGTATTTCTGATTAGAATCACTACTCATTTTGTTGTTAACATTATTGTGAAAATGGACTGCTATTTCAAGCCAAAACTGTTGTTGTTGACAAGTTAATATTTTGACAGTCACAGAGTCTCAGAATAGTGGTTGGTTTTTAATGTTACAAAAAGTTTTTTCTCCAATGGTTGGTGTGGATAGACGAATGTCCGACATCATGGCAAAAAGAGAGTGGGTACTTGGAAAGAAAGGGTGGTGGTTTTTACTCAATAATGGCTAATAAAAAAATAAACTAAGTTTTGTTGGTGTTATTTAACTTGTATTAAATACAACACAAAATACATTTTTATTCACCAATCAAAATAAAAATATCCTTAATTTACCATTTACAGGAAAATCTAATGGATAATTTACAATTATTTTAATAGATCTAGATCTATGAGTAATCATCATCCTCCTCATCGTCAATCCTGGGTCCTGGGGGAGGTGGCACATATGGCTGTGGAGCTCCCTCGGCGCCCACTAATCCTTGTTGCTGCAACAACAGCCACTGTTGTTGCTCTTGCTTTGCTTGTTCTTCTCGTGCCTGAAATAGAATAATTACAGATTAATAACATAAAGAAAGGCTTTGGTTTCTGATTAGTTGTCATTTAGATTCCTGACTTAAGCCTGAGTAATAAACACAATAGAGGTGAGTCTACTAGGGAAATTGTATAGTTAAATCATGTTGATTTATCATGAAATGTAAAGTGTTTCAAAATCAAAATCACAGCTCTGAAAAGATAAACTATATTGTTTTGATGGATCAAGAAAATTCAAATAGCTTTTAAATTTCATAAAACATGTCAGTGTACAGTTCTCCTGCAGTTTCTAGAATGTTTTATGTTGTAATGGGCTAGAAAAACTTGATTCAAGTGCAATTTTTACATTTAAAACTGAGAATAGCTAGTTATTTACCTTAGCAAAAAGTTCTTGTTGCTGTCTTAACAATTCTTCTTCAGGTATACCAAGATTCTCAAGTCTTGTGCTTTGACGTCTTCTCTTTGCAGCAACAGCTTTGCAATCTTTCAATACCGCCTCCGCTTCAAGAGTATAGTCACTAAAACCTAATCTGTCCAGTGCTGCAACAAAATTAGGTATTTGAGCGTATTCTAAGGCATGGTGTAACCCAGTTCTTAAAATCTTAATTGTAGACCTACATCTACAATATAAAGAAACAATCATTTATTTTTGAAGCAATGATAACTCACCTGTGAGTACATGTTCTGCATTGATTGTCTTTTTGTTACTCTGATTACAAACTTCGTTAGCCTCTGAACTCAACAGATGTATAAATTCCGTGCAGCAGTTTAGAATCAATTCCCGAGACTCAAAGGCTACACGCACGGAAGGGACCAACTCTTTTATCATTTTATTGATACTCGCTCTAGGTAGAGTTAGTTCGTCTTCCTCTGAAGGTGGTGGACATAATTCCTGCTCTGGGCTTCCCATTGTTAACTTATTTTTTATAATTTGATGGTACTACAATAAAAGCAAATTAAAACACTTTTTGACACGACTATTGATCATTATTGATTGTTTGGTTTCACGTTCACGCTTCACGACTGATAAAAGTCATTGTCAAATGTCAATCTGTCATCATTAATTTTATTTCCAGTTTTTTTTTCTAAAGCAAAGTATTGTAAGTCTGAATAACTAGATTTACAACAAAAAAAAAACCTTTTGATATCCATAGACTTGTATGAGAGCCATCCATCCCTGTTAAACTAAAGCGTGCGCCGAGCCGCTCTTGATTTGCCATGCTTGGGGCTACCAATTTATATACTTTACTCTTTGCTTGGGGTAAAGCATGAAGTTATAGATAAATATGGAGGCCACACTTAGAACAAAAGTTTGAGTCAAATACCTACGATTCTCTATCTCACTCTCTGTGGGCTGACCTCTCTTTCTAAGGTGGACGATAGTATTGCTATCTCGTTATTAAAATCTCCTTATTCATTTTTAAAAAGAGTCACCACACAAATGTAATCAGAAGTTAAATACTGTCAAATAATGTGCTAATAAATAAAAAGCTAAACTTAGGATTACTGAAATTAAAATTCCAAAATAGTATGTCACGAATGCTTGACAAGGTTGGCGAATCAGTGAATTATTTTCCCATTTCCTAAGGATGTGGTAATGTGGCAACATTGGCCCCACATGTCAACATAAATCGTACCAATATGGCGGTTGTTTACTTTGCGGTTCACAGTTTCGTTTGAGATATTTGCCTGTAATCAAAGTTATAATTGAGAAAATGGTGCAAACTTGTGTAGTGCGTGGTTGTGGTAGTACGTGGTGTCCAGGAGGTGATATAAGATTTCACGCGTAAGTGTTTAAATCGGGATTTTTGACACTGAATAATTGTAAACATATTTCTGCATATTTCTTTGTATTTTCAATTAATTACTTCATAAAAGCTTGACCTATGATTTAGTCAATGATAACTTAGATAACTATGTAAATACCAAACAGTTTTACATTGAATTTCATGGACTTTCTGCAATTTTATTTGTTTTTGTTTTTAAGGAGTCATACTGAAGTAGTGTGACCATATTGGGGATATATCTGGGACTTTCCGTGGGACCTTCATTAATTATATAGTCATTATCATACTCGCTTTATTACATTTTATTACTTTTTTCACACACCGTGTTATTTCTGTTAGTTCTTTGAAATAACATAACATTTTCGTGAATTTTTAACAGTAGTCAAATAGCCAATTACTATTTAAATAATACAGTAAATGTAATGAATAATATAAAATTATGTTCTGATTTCACACTCTTCTGGTTTTAGGTCAACAGCGAAGCCCAGGGGGTCTAAAACGGCCACTTTAGCAGATCATAATAAGAATTGCGTCAAAAAGCGTAAATGACCTTTCATAATAGTAACAGCGTCTGGGACCATTAAGGAAAATAGATCATAGGTAAGTAATAATAGGAAAACAATATGAATTGCGTTAAATTCGTAAAATGGTCACAGACGCAGTTATTATTTTGAAAGGTCAATTCATATTCTGATCTGCTAAAGTGGCCATTTTAGACCCCCAGGTCTCTACGAAGATTGATAGGGGCGTACAGGTGTAAATAAAATCAACTGAAGAAAAAATACTGCAGAAGAAATCTAAGATTCTTAAGCAAAGAGTTTTACGACAGACTAAAAAAATCAGGACATGTCTTCGTAATATAATAGAAAATATTATAATAAAATGATTTTAATTTAGAAAGTGTTTTTGTTTCTTTTTGAGATTTTATACATATGTATTACCGTTCCTATTATAGCCCCGTATTTAGATGAAAATACATAATATTAAAAATTCCACAGTGGTAAAAAATCTTAACACTGACTTACCCAGAAATCTTTAAAAAAAAATCATCTTATATTTATTATGTTCTGATTTCACACTCTTCTGGTTTTAGGTCAACAGCGAAGCAAGTTAAGTAGTTTAAATTAAAATTTAAATCCATTTTAAGTCAACACATTTTCATTAGTCTACAAAATAAAAGAAACATCTAATTTCTTTTTTGCGATTTCATGATTTTATAGTAAGAGTTGTACTGGGCAAAAATCTCTCCCAAATCCTTCCAGATTCATTATCTTGGGCCACCCCACCAGCCCTTGCGGTAGGCAACCACCGTGGTCGTGTCACCACCTCTTCTGTCATTATGATTTACTAGCTTTTGCCAGCGGCTTCGCCCGCGTGAAAATGGCGATTTTCCATACAAACTTTCATCCCCTATTTAACTCCCTTAGGGGTTGAATTTCAAAAAATCCTTCCTTATTCCTTGTCTAGATTATAAAGGGAACCTCTGTGCAAAATTTCAGCTTTCTAGGTCCAAGGGTCTGGGCTGGGCGTTGATGAGTCAGTCTGTCAGGACTTCTCTTTTTATTTATATAGATAGATAGAAGATCATTAATTTCGTATTGCTACAGGAACTAAACTTTTATACTGGCCATGGTCTATATTCTATTTCTGTGCGAAATTACGTACGTATACGACCTAAGCCTTTTTTGCGTGATTGAAAATGACAAACTGCCAAAAAAAATCAGGAACTTTCACACTGTAAGCAAACAGCTTCTTTCGTAATTTATCATTGGCATCTTTCATCAATCTAGAAGTGAACAGAGATGTGGATATATTAATTTAATCAAACACAAGTTATGAAAAGGAACTACGTAATGTCCTAGGTAAAATAAAATAAAGGTTACCCTACTTAGAAAGAGAGGGTCAGCCCACAGAGAGCGAGATAGCGATGCATAAGTTTTGCTTCAAGTAGGTATTCGAAGTGTGGTCTCCATATTTATCTATAACTTCATGGGGTAAAGTTACAGCTTGGCAAAAAAGTCTAGAAACGGAACTAATTTTTTTGTTTGCTGGCAACAATTAAAAACTTATGACGTTTGGTGTAAACAAAGTTCGAAAGTTTATTAAATTTATAATTGTGCCCTAAAAACGTGATTAAAGCAACGTAGAGTAATACAAAATGAATAAAACCATCCGAAGTGCTGGCAGAGCGATAATTTATATTATTTATAAGGTATATAGGCGATGTTTGGCAGAAAAAGAGGCCAAAACCATTCTCTCCGATTTCAACGATGTTTACCTAAGAACCGCTGAAATGGCAGGTATGTACAGTGGCGTGCAGTGGTCTCCCACGGTGGGTAGGCCACGAAATATTGACAACAAAAAAAAATATTGTCACATTTATAAAATTTGAAAATAAGCCTGTAAAAGTTATACCTAAATACAATTCAAAAACTCACCACATTATTCAAGGTTCAACTCATGATTTTCTAACGATGCAAACAGAAGAAAGATTCGGCCACCTCAAATATCTCATCCAAGTGAGTGGGTGATAGTTACAAAAGTACAAAACACGTCACACGCAAGATAATATCCGAAACCTTTAGATACAACTTGCACCTTATCATTATACGATAATTGAGAAAACTTATTACCTTTAACATCTAGCAAACACACATTAACAACACAAACATCACAAGTAAATACCATTGTTATTATTTGTTAGGGGAATAAACAAATAATACACAACAAAGCTAATATTTACACTACTGTTAATAATGTTATCTAATATCTGACAATATCTGTACGTTTTCGGTTTCAAAACAAATCGCGCTATAAATTGCTTGTCACAACAATATGAAACAATAATAATGGCTTCCATTTCCATAGACGTAAAATATAATTTCTAATTTGCCGATAGAAAAATACTACCAAATAAAATTGTATCATTTTCATATCGAGTTTGTTCACAAAAGCGGTCAACAAAATTTTGCAGGATTATACGAAATCAATCAATGAAATGTGTTGTCAGTGCTGCACTCTATCTGTGGACGGAAGAGCGAAGACTGCTAAGCGCGAAATTCAAATTTCTTAATTTCCTTACATTTTTGCAATTTGCAGGCCTGTGCTAGGTTGTATGTTGATTAATAAATATGATTCGCGGCTGTAAGACGTATGTAGTCAGTATTCAAGCTAGCACTGGCCTGCAAATTACAAAAAACGTTAAAAAATAAACAAATTTGAACTTCGCGCCGGAGTTCGCGGGCTAAAGATGGCCACGCATGTGACGCATGACGCATCCAATCGTAGCCTTGTGTTGTTGCAGCCAATCACAGGCCACCTCCACTCGCAGGAGCTGGCATGCATGTGTGCGGTTCATATACACGGAAATATGCACCGATCATTCACAGATGTGACGCTGTGTGCGTAAAATTATGAATGGGTTTTAGGCTACTCGAATGCTAGCCTAAGCAAGCCTGTAACTACAAGATTCGTACGCGAAAAATTGCTCTAAGTATTTTAACAGGAGTTTTAACTTTTAATTATTATTTTGTACATAGTGTTATTTGATTACATGGTTAATTAGTTATAAGAAATGCTCAGTTAGTAAGGTAGGCTAAGCCTAAGAGCCTATATAGGGCGCACGCCACTGGGTATGTAACTGTTTGTTTTATTGTTTTTAGATGAATTAAGTGTTAATTTATGAACCCCATTCTGTTTTGACTTGCTTGCATACGAAATAAGTGGAATTTTGAACAATAATCATCGAGCACATAGGTTATGTTTACATTTTGTCTGACATTACCTTGGTATAGCGTGTCAGATTAATGTTGATACTTGAGTGGCGTACTGTGCACTATGTGAATTTAAATTCGATTTCTACATAACTTTATTGTTGAATGTGATTTCAAAGTGATAACTGTTTGTTAAATCATTAGAATTACAAATGTACCAAAAATGTATTATTTTTAATTTGTTATTTATTAACAACTTAAATTAATATTTCATATGAATCACATAATAGAAGCAAAATGCATTTTTTTTATGTATATTCATTTATTCACTTTAGGTAAATCATTAAGCACCATATGAAGAGTCGTCCTGGAAGGAGATCGAAACAAAGGCGTATTTTCTACACCCGGAAAACATAGAAAAGGTCGTCCCAAAAAAGAGTTGGAAGATTTATTAGAATAAATTACAATAATTATTTCTACGTCTTTTTTTTAATCCCAGAAAAATTAAAAAACAGTGCTACTAACATATATTTATTTTTAGGTAGTTACATGAGGAGAATAAATTCTGGTTCATTAAATTAATTTTAAGTATAAAAAAAAATAGTAATAAAAGTATCAAGACGATAGGTTGGTACGCGATACGGTCACAACGGGTTGCCATATGAACAGCACAGTGGCGCCCCCCGGATTTTCTACTCTTTTTTGCCAAGCTGTACATACTCTTTGGCTTGGGGCGGCGTGAGCTAGTTCAAGCGAGACGAGTACCGGCTGCGCTTACAGTTAGACCGAGATCTATAAACTATAGTTAGTTCTCATAGCGAGAAAGAACTATAGTTTATTTAGAAAACTTCCTGTGATAAAAGGAAATCCCCATAAGCGGTGCTCGATGCCCTGCATAGCAATTTACAACCACTGGCTTGTCCGTCGACCCGTCGCGGTCGTAGCCAATCGATCCATCGCTGCATCGTACTGAAACCATTGAGATAGGAAAATATGAAGACGCTGCGATATTCTATATACACACTTGCTTATACAAATATGAGTGAAATAGGAGACAGAATGTAAAATATAGTTTTGTTTCGTTCTTTCTAACACAGTAATCGTATTTGATGAAAGAGACAACAATATTTCAGTTGTTTCTCATAATGGCAACATTTGAATTTGCGAGTCACAGAATAGTAGGTAGGGTGCCGTTTTCGCCATAATAATGTGATACAAGGTCAAGATGGCGACGAGTTTCGTGGTAGTTGTGCTGTCAAATAGTTGTTTACTTTTTGTTAAATTGCGATTTGTGAGAAAATTACGACGAGATTATCTCTTAAACTGCGTGTATATGTTAGGAAACAGCAATTAAATATGCCTGCGTGTTGTATTATAAAGTGTGGTGCAAGAAGGACTGAAAATCAACCTCAATTGACTTTGCATAGGTTAGTAGTCGTTTTCATGCAATAGTATCTAGGAGTAATACATTTTCGATGAAAAAATGCTAAGTGATCATTAATTGATTGCTAAAGTGTTAATATTTGGATTTATTTCCGTCCCAGAGACCTTTTTGTAATTTCATAATTTGATTCGTTTGTTTACAAACATGGATAGTGTTGTACCGTTGCGTAATAGTTTCCGATACTAGTTCCTTCGCTGCGCTGAAACGATACTGCGGATTATCGAAAGAGATAACGCGGCCTTGGCACAAGGGCGAAGAAGGAACATGGGTGGTTTTTAGTCAGTAGAATAATAGGGTTTGACAAACCCTATTATTGCACTACAATTTTATTGGTGATCCATCTCTTATTTTACACATAATTATATTAACATTAATTTGATCATTCATATCTGGGAACACTTTTTGTTTATCTAAGAACGAAAATATTTCGTGGCGATAGATCTATTTATTAGGTGATACAACTTGGTGACGAATACAAATTTTGGCGACAAGATACAAAGTCCCCTTTTATTTTACTCCGCCAGTCAGTATGCTAATCATAATAGAAACAATCTTCTTACTATTAGAAGATTTTTTCTTCACTAGGATCTGCATACCTACCAGAATCTACAGACCAGATATAAGTAACCGAAAGCGCAAACCTAAAAAAATAAGTTTATAAAACTAAAACACGAATACGAATAAAATCGCAGACTAATAAAACCGCGGTCTTAAAAGTAAAAAAACAAGAAACTTATCTATCAACGCCTTATCCAATTAATTGATTATCGTCTAGTTAGTAGGTAGATAATTTGTAATATTCAATTTAACGTATTTATTATAAGTAAAATTATTATAGAGGATAGTCGTATTTCGCTTGCCACTGATGCTCCTTCATGGCGTTCTCATTGATATATAAGTCAGCTGCTTGTTGCCATTAGCAAGGTGGCATGCGACGACTGCCCTCTACTATCATTTTACTTATAATACGTTACATTGAAATATACAAATTATCTACTTACTAGACGATAATCAATTAGGTAATTGGATAAGGCGTTTATAGACAAGAATTATTTTCTTGTTTTTTCTGCGTAGAAGACTGCGGTTTTATTAGTTTGCGATTTAATTCGTAGTTGAGTTTTAGTAATAATCTACTTTAATGTTGGTTTGTTATATAATACGAGTAAATAACAAAGACTTAACTGCGACAACTGTTTGACCGCAATCTAAACATATACAGGGTGTAAATTAACCCATAACACAGCCGTCAACCAAGCAAGGGTGGTACTTAGTTTGATGTACAGAAACATCAAACTAAGTACCCCCCTACCTACGCAATTTTTTTGCTGGGAAATTATTTTTTATTGGGGTCAAATATCATATTTTACGGTAAGACTCAATGTAGCACTAGCAACACATTGGGCTAGTGGATGCTATGAAATATGAATAGTAAACGGGTGATGGAGGTAATTTAAGTAAAGTTATAACCTGAAAAACTAGTATTTACAAAAACAACTGTGAAATATTTGGAACTTTGACCAATATCTCCGTAACTAGGGGGTTCCTAGGTATGGTCTAGATCAAAAAAATATCGCAGTGGTGGGGAGAACAAGTGTTCAGTAGTTTAGGCGCTATGCTGGAACATACAAACATAATACATACTCTGCCAAAATCATTACCCTTCCTTTTGGCTTTTCCGTAGTCGGGTAAAAAGTATTCTTTAATTATTGTATTCAGAAAAACCACTTTGAATATATTTTATTCTCAGGTATCATAAGGTACAGCTTGGCAAAAAAGAGTAGAAAATCCGGGGGGCGCCACTGTGCTGTTCATATGGCAACCCGTTGTGACCGTATCGCGTACCAACCTATCGTCTTGATACTTTTATTACTATTTTTTTTATACTTATTTATTTATTGAACCAGAATTTATTCTCCTCATGTAACTACCTAAAAATAAATATATGTTAGTAGCACTGTTTTTTAATTTTTCTGGGATTTAAAAAAATCGTAGAAATAATTATTGTAATTTATTCTAATAAATAAATAAATAAATCTTCCAACTCTTTTTTGGGACGACCTTTTCTATGTTTTCCGGGTGTAGAAAATACGTCTTTGTTTCGATCTCCTTCCAGGACGACTCTTCTTATGGTGCTTACTGATTTACCTAAAGTGAATAAATGAATATACATAAAAAAATGCATTTTGCTTCTATTATGTGATTCATAAGAAATATTAATTTATGTTGTTAATAAATAACAAATTAAAAATAATACATTTTTGGTACATTTGTAATTCTAATGATATAACAAACAGTTATCACCTTGAAATCACATTCAACAATAAAGTTATGTAGAAATCGAATTTAAATTCACATAGTGCACAGTACGCCACTCAAGTATCAACATTAATCTAACACGCTATACCAAGGTAATGTCAGACAAAATGTAAACATAACCTATGTGCTCGATGATTATTGTTCAAAATTCCACTTATTTCGTATGCAAGCAAGTCAAAACAGAATGGGGTTCTGAATGAATCTGCCGACAAATTGCTTTGCAGTTTGGCAGATTTGTATTTATGAAAAAGTGTTAATTCTTATTAAATAAATAATAATTAAAAAAAAAAAAAAAAATGAACACTTAATTCATCTAAAAACAATAAAACAAACAGTTACATACCTGTCATTTCAGCGGTTCTTAGGTAAACATCGTTGAGATCGGAGAGAATGGTTTTGGCCTCTTTTTCTGCCAAACATCGCATATATACCTTATAAATTATCGCTCTGCCAGCACTTCGGATGGTTTTATTCATTTTGTATTACTCTACGTTGCTTTAATCACGTTTTTAGGGCACAATTATAAATTTAATACTCTTTCGAACTTTGTTTACACCAAACGTCATAAGTTTTTAATTGTTGCCAGCAAACAAAAAAATTAGTTCCGTTTCTAGACTTTTTTGCCAAGCTGTAAGTAAATTTACTCATATTTTTCTGTTACAACTTTACAACGGACTGTTAATTATAATTCAACCGTGATATCTAATAATACTCGTAATACTAGTATCGATACTTGTTACAGTAATACTATGTTTCGTGATTGACACAACCCTAGCATTGGCAGCCATTTTATGCTCCGTAGGTATGCACCTTTTTTTTGTAGGTATTTCCAGTCCATACTTTTATTATGTCAATGACTGAAACCGTATTTCCTTTATGCCTCAAACCAAAAACAAAAATAATAAACGCTCATTTAATATTTTATTTTTTCAACATAGCAATTAAAATTAGTGCAATCATTCGTTCATTTTGCTATCTATGGTATTGTCAAACTGTCAAGTGTCACATAAACAGAATGACAGGACAGTCAGCAGGCAGGACAGAACAGAAGACAGACTGACAAAGAAAATTGTGTGGATGTGTGGTGTGCCTTGGTTGTAAATTTTAGAATAAACGTGAACCGCTACGTTGCTTCATAGATTGGACTACAGAAAACGCAAAAATGGTGTTTTACTTTACTAGTAGCGTGGTAGCTCCACCTGTAACCTTGTTCATGGGTGCTGATAAACATGAAAGTAAGGAACATTTCAATATCTTTATAAATTCTGCTATGTAGTGTATGTTAGGGATTTCGCACTTATTCCATAAAGTGATCCATTGTACGTGCCTGTACTCACCATGGTTTAGCTGCAGTTTGTTGTGTAGTTCACTGGTCGTGTGGTTCCTTACCAGTGTGCCTAGATACACGAAAGGGACTGGCACAATGGGTTCTGGTGCCACTGATGCCATGCTTGATTCTAGTGAGTTCCTCCATTGAATCTTTGTGTGGTGAAGTGCTATGTCATTTAAGCCATTGTATGGTTATGTTATTACCTACCTTTTCTTTCAAGCCTTGATGGCACTTGTTTATTAACCCAGAATTGACTGTAATTGTTTAGTGCCAGGTAGCACTGCCATTCTGTCTGCTAATATGCGCATTGAGTGGTTCTTTACATCCCTGCTTTGGATAGCTGAAGTCACCAGGATGCCCATGCATTCAGCCTGAAATAGTGCCTATGGATGTTGAGATCAATATGCTACCACATATTTTTATCCCAATTGCAGCATTGTGTATTACACTGTATTCTGTCCTCAAACCAATTACCATTTGCAGATGAAGACTTGATAAAGTGGGGATGGCCTGAAGATGTGTGGTTCCATGTTGATAAAGTATCATCAGCTCATGTGTATCTTCGTCTAGCTCCGGTAAGAATAATTTTTGTAATTATATAGGGTGACGAGTAATTAGTGACCGATACTTAAACACCTAATTGTAATTATGATAAAAAACATCTTTTACTGTGGGACCAAACTGAAATTGCATTAAAAAAACAGCTGTTCAGTATATTTTGACCAGTTAGGCGAACATAAATCGTTCAGTAATTACCATACATGCCACTTCTAATGGTGTTCAGTATTCTAGAAGTATTCAAACCTTATTTAACTTTCAGGGTCAAACTATTGATGCTATACCCAACTCCGTTTTGGATGATGCATGCCAGTTAGTCAAAGCAAATTCTATAATGGGTAACAAAATGAATGATATAGATATTGTTTACACAATGTGGTCAAATCTGAAGAAAACGGCAGGAATGGAGGTAATTATTGCAACAAGTTGTTCTTTTTAATCAGGGCCTGATTTACCCACAGGCTAATAAGGCTATAGCCTAGGGCGCAAGGACGTAGGGGGCGGCGGGCGCGGCGCTGAGCTGAGACTTATATAATAATATTTGGTAATTTTGGGAAATACGTGTAAAAAAAAAAAATGAGCGCGGGCCCGCGCCCCAATCCCGCCCGCACCCAAACAGCAAATTAAAATCGGTTTTTTCGGCTATTTGATATTTTTTTCTTTTAATTCGTTTGACACAGGTGAGAGTCGGATAGGTGGATTTAGTGAGAAAAGGAGAGGTCTCGGTAAAGGCAAAGCCTGGGTCCTGGCCTCAGGGGCTCTTGGGCCCAGACTGGAGGGGTTCTTAAGCGCGTGCTTGGAAAGAGTCCAGTTCCCGGTTGGTTGGAAAACGAGGAAACTGGTCCTCATTCAGAAGCCGGGGCGCCTTGCGGACTCGCCGTGCGCATATTGTGCTGCTTGACGAGGTGGGCAAGCTCTTAGAAAGAGTATTTGCAAACCACCTCGCCGAGCACCTTGAGGAACACCAGTTTGGTTTCCGCAAGAGGCGCTCGACGGTGGACGCCATCATGCGCGTGAGAGCCCTCACGACGGGGGATGCGGTCTCTCGGGGCGGTGTGGTCTTGGCGGTGTCCGACATCGCCAACGCCTTCAAAACCATGCCTTCATCGTGTAGTCGGGGACTATTAGACAGACAGGGCTGTCATCTACCCTGGTCAAGACTGACAATGGAACCGGCGAGAGATGTCGTGCGGTGTTCCACAGGCATCGGTTCTGGGGCCGCCCCTATGGAACATCGGTTACGACAGGGTGCTGCGCGCCGACCTCCCTTGCGGCGTCAGCGTAATTTGCTACGCTGATGATATGCTTGTGCTGGCACTGGGCGGGGGGGGGGTACCCGCCAAAAAAAAAAAGGTTACATACGTAAGCTCTATTCTGTACTTGTAATTTAATTACTTGCACCTGTATAGGCTGAGGGCGCGTATTCATGGTTAGCCTGTTTTTAATAATATGCCAAATGACTTCAAATAAGCCAAATTACTGGGTATTCAATCAAAATGTAGTTTACTCATATTTTATGTATCACACATTTCAATAAACTACTTTTTGAGTTCAGTTTTAGAATTCAAGAAATGTTAGAAGACTTTAGTTATATTAACATTATTAACCTAAAAGCAAAGCATGTCTAGTTTGAGCTAGCTCTTGTTTCATTCATGGACAATAAACAATAATGTCTCACAATTATAATATTAAAGCACTAAGTAATCTGATATGATGTAATTACTCTATATTCTTCTATTTTCCAGGCTGGACAAGTAGCATTTCATAAAGAAAGAGATGTCAGAAAAGTCAGGGTAGCCAAAAGATGCAATGATATTATTAACAGGCTAAATAAAACTAAAAAAGAATCTTTCCCAGACTTGAGAATAGAAAGGGAAACTAGAGACAGGCTAGAACGAGAAGACAAGAAGAAGCTGCTAAGAGACAAGAAAGAGAAGGAAAAAGAAGAAGAAAAGAAAAAGAAGGAGGATGCTGAGTTAAGAAGTTATTCTACTTTAATGAAATCAGAAAATATGTCCACTAATTATGATGGAAATGATTCAGATGACTTTATGTAAAAACAATAAAACCTTTACACCATTCATAAATAGATTTGTTTTGACTGGGATCATAGTATCCTGCTACTGTCCCAAAACTGTAGAATCTCAATTATCTGAATCAATAAAACCAGGGGTATTACATTTAACCGAAAATCTGAATAAATGATTTCAAAGTAAAATCAAACAATATTAATAACTTTTTATTACAGATAGTGTTTGACATACATCACAATACATTATTAAAATAAGTTGATTAGACCTGTGAAGAATGAGTCCGGATAATAGGATATTTGGGATTCTACTGTACTTATAATTTTTCAAGAGCTAGATTGATAGACACCTCACACTATTAAAAGTATATAGAAGTACAAAGGGATCAGAAAAAACAAAGTCTTTTTCAGTTTTTAACAACATTTATTCCAACTGAAGCTAATGATTCAACAACCCATGTTGGGTACTCACAATCTACATAATACTCGCTAACAAACTTTTTCACAAACTCAGTGAATGTTCCATTTTCAATATTTTCCCTCATGTTCCTCATTAAGTTCATCTGTAAATATGAACATACATAACATTAACGTCTCTTACAGATGTTACCTTTTTTTTGGAAAAGCTGGGGTAACTTGTGTAACAAAATATCACTTGAATATAATATGAACACTTATATATAAATAGTAGGACCACGAGAAAACGGCGTATTTTTTCACTAATATTAGATGAAACAAAAAAAAAATTGGTTGCCTGTAAAGTCGGTATACGGGCGAAAGTTTTACGTGACAACGACTTTGAGTGGTAAAATAATTTTAATGTGAATATTCATTCGTATAGTAGGAAGAAGGATGAAATAATAGGCGGGCTAACTGTGCTCGAGTGGAAGGGACGCGTGCCTTCCACTTTTTATGTCTGTCTCTCTCGCTCTTAGGCGGGCTAACCATGCCCGAGTGGAAGGGACGCGTGCCTCTCACTCGCTCTCATTGTGAGCGCATAACGTGAGCGGAGCGTAACGCAGTTTCTTGAAGTGTCACCCGGCAAACCAATTTATAAGACGTTGTCACGTCAAAACTACAGTACCTGAAAGGCAATGTTGTGCACAGATACGAGATGGCAAGCTACTGTTTCCACGGTCACTATGCTGTGCAAATAAGCTCTTGTGTAGTTTTGACATGTTGAGCATGAGCAGTCCTTGTCTAGGGGATCCAAATCAGTTGCATAAATTTTTTGTTTCAAATTCAACTGACCATTTGAAACAAGAGCACAGCCAAATCTCTGAAAAATGAATTAAAAATATTATTTAGCAGCCCAGCGATTGAAAATTATAAATCAGTAAATATATTCAAAATGTTTTCTCCTTTAATTGAACTTACTGCAGTACGAGTTGGGAAGACACAGTCAAACATATCAACTCCAAGGGCAACACAGACTACAAGGTCTATTGCCAGGCCAACACCCATCAAGTATCTTGGTCTATGTTTGTCAAGTATCCCTGTGCCCAGACTGACCATTGGCCAGAAATCATCCTTGGCTTCACCTCCACTAAAATAATGCTTATTATTTTAATTTTGTTAGAATAATATTCATATCCAGATTCTAAGTATACAAAAAAACAGCTGTTTTGAAGTTTTATGAAACCATCTCATCAGCTTCCAGAAACATATATAGAAATCATGAAAAGAAATCAGCCATTTCGAACATTTTGATGTTATAACATGAATGTATGGGGAACTGCCTATGGCCCTAATTCTTTACCTAACCTTTTTTTTGGTTTCAAGAGATATGAGAAAAAAGAATATTTTTCCAAGGAAAATTGAAACATAACAATTCATTTAAAAAATTAACCTCAAGCCTCCAATGGCAAATCCATTTACATCCTTAGTCATATGCTCATTTGCACTTTGTGCTCTTAGTTCCTTATTCAACAATCCTTGAACTATTGGGAATATGCTCTGCTCTGTAGGTCTCTGATGAGCTGCCAGGCAGCGGTCCAGCCACCTGCTTGTCCTTTCTGTGGCCTCCTTGATGCGGTCAAAGTCCTGGAATGTTGTTTGAACCACATCATCCAGTTGCATGATGATGTCAGCACCTGGAATTTGATAAATAAAATTTGATGAAAATAAACAGATCACAAATCATCAGATTAAAAATTATCAAATAAAAAAATATACTTTATTGACATACCTATGCAATTTTGAATTTCAATTGATTTCTCTGGAGTTAACATGATTTCAGAATTATCATAAGGAGATTTAAATTTAACACCTTCTTCGGTAATTTCAGCTAATTTCAAAAGTGAGACCATTTGAAAACCTCCAGAATCAGTAAGAAGCGCTCTGTTCCATCCCATAAAATTATGAAGCCCTCCAGCTTTTGTCAAAACATCTGTACCTGGACGGTTACCTAAATGATAAGTGTTGCCTAAAATTATTTCACAATCCAGGCTTTCAAGCTGGTCAGGTAATAAACCCTTCATTGTTCCCTAAAAAGTTATCGCCACATTATTACAAATGAATGCTCTAAAAAGAATACAAAAAAATATTACAGGTGCAGCAACGAATATCTTCTGACTGAAATGTTTAGGAAAATAAAGTTGTATTAACGGCAAATTAGCAAACTCACCTGTGTTCCAACAGGCATGAAAACTGGCGTTTTTACTTCATAATGGGGTAATTTCATCAAACCAACTCGGGCTCTGGATACATTACATTCTGCCTTTACGTGAAATGATAATGCTAACGATTTCGCACCCATTTTCAAATTCGTATCTAAATGTGTAACCTACTGAGAACTCCAAACAAATAAGTTTTGGATAGAGGTATTTTATTTTCAAATAAGTACCGTCAAACCATGATTACATCAATGCATCAAACCTTGTTTCAAGTTCGCTTAAGTCAAGGATGTTGTTTAACCTAATAAATAAATTTGATAATCGTGGAAGACCAAAATTATAACTTCAGAATTCATCACAACGTAATATCACGTACCCGTATATATTGTACTCTGTGATATCATATCACGTTTGATTTGACGTTTATGTTGACGACTTGACGTAGTAGATTTGACAAGAACTTTGCCACAGATTAGATTACCATCCACAGATTTACGGTCCGGTGAACCAGCATGTAGTTGTAGCGATTCTACGTTCTGTGGACCATGTGGACCGTGGGTAGCCCCACAACAGGGGTAGCCCGAATCGACTCGGTAGTACCCACGTAGTACCTTATAATTATTTAGGCTTTGGGTTCACTGTTGCCCGGTTAGTCAGGAAGCCAGACACAGAGAGAAAGAAAGCCGAATCAACATGGTGACAGTGGGTCCCACGGTGTATGATGTACTTCCCGTGTGTACTTCCATAAAAATTACTGTACTCTGGATGTACAACAGCCTGTAAGAATAGGTCATGGGGAAACGTAGAAATGATTGAAACCGAGCCAAGAGCGTGTATTGTAATAAGTTTCAGTTTATTTTAGCTCCAAAATATTTTAATTCCAATAATTGTATGTTTTTAATAAGCTAAATGGGCGTTTTTGTAAAAAAATGTCCTGGTACAAAATGGAATTTATTAAATAAAAATAGTTAAATTAATATTGTAAACCATCGATGTGTTTCTCTATTCTTTATATTACTCAGTTTCAACAATAAAATACTGAAAAACATGCGGAATTCTCAGAAAATTATATTTTTTTGGGGAAGGCAGTAAATAAATTTTCCATTTTGTAACGATTTGTAAACGAGATTAAATAATAACTTCGTTACTTTTTATATTTCAAGTTTAATTTATTATAATAAAGAAACTAATCTTTTTAAAAAAAAATAATCAACGTGTCTGAAGAAATAAGAATAAATTGTAATTTAGTGAAAATTATATCCACTTTGTAACTTTTAGGTCTCAGTTCCACGTTGTTTTTTGTTGTTAAATTGTTATAAAAACAATTTTAACGTTCCTAGTCAATTAAGAATATAATAGCTTTTAATAATTTAACGATACAATAAAAAGTAATGCTAATATTTATGATATAATCAAAATACAATATTTTTTCCGAAATTTAGAATATGGGACAGTTACAAAGTGGAAAGGTAAAGTAACGTAAGGGAAACATAAAGCTTCTAGCTTTTACTCTTCCATTTTGTAACTTTGAAGTTCCACATATACGTAACCAAAAAACAAAATGGAAGCAATGGAAGTAAGCGTCTTTCATCACCGACATTAATCTGTTTATAATTCAAGTTTATTATTGGTAATTATAAAAATAAATTAATGAATCGTTTTGAATTCTATTCAAGTTATGATGTGGCGCAATAATAATTAAAAAAACTCAAACTTACCAGCACAAATCACAGTAACAAAATGGATAAAAAAATTGCGAGGTAACGCCGGTACAGGTTTCGACACGAATACTATACAAAATTGCGGAAACGACGAGTAATGTTGCCAGGAAACAAATTTGCAGTCTTATTGGTAGTTTCTTAAGCTATTTTAATTAATATCACGGTTACAAAATGGAATTTCCGCATAGTAACGAAATCGTAGGACATACTTTAAATGGAAAAACTATGAATAATTAATAAGAATAGAACACTTTTTTATGTTTGTTTATTACAGAACTCACCCATTTATGTATATTTAAACCTTCTTTTCTTTTGCCATGAATTGAATTGATCGATAAAAACGAAAAAAAAAAAAACATAAAAAAAAAACATAAAAATGAGGAAGTTCATCTTTTTTAATAAATTTGTTAAAACTTATGCGTATTAACAGTTTTTATCAAAAATATATATCTTCTTCTTCTATCTTCTTCTTCTTCTTCTATCTTCTTATCTTATTGTATCTATACTTCTATACTAATATTATAAAGAAGTAAAGTTTGTGTGTTTGTATATTTGATATTGTAAGGGGTAGGTAATCTCGGGATCTACTGAACCGATTTTAAAAATTCTTTTTCCATTAGAAAGCTACATTCATCCCGGGTGACATAGGGTAGGGTATTTTTTATCTCTGTATTCCCACGGGAACGGGAACTACGCGGGTGAAACCGCGTGACGTCCGCTAGTATTAAATATATTAAAAAATCAGGAGAATTCATGGTACTTTTTTCTGTTTAAAAATAAATTATGTGAAAAGTGGTAGGACACAATAAAACTTGCATGGACATATTTAAAAAAATCGCCCAAATACATAGCCAGTCAAAATCATAACCCTCCTTTGGCTTTGCCGTAGTCGGGTAAAAAGACTAGACTGCTCTTTGCTTCCAAGCTTTGGGCTGTGCTTTGGGTGGCATGGCGATGTTTGGCAAAAGCGCCATCTGTTGCTCATTGTGATAAGGTTCCGCACATCTACGACCACGTTTGTTTTACGGCTAGTTTTTATAATTTGTATCAAAACTCAACCCTAAGTGTGTGACGTTAACAGACTTCATACTTCAAGCATATTTTTGTAAATAAGTAAACTTCAGATGAGCGATCATAACCTCAACGATTTTCAATTTTCATGTGAATTCGTTTTCGATAAATGCCGTGCTGTGTCTGCTGTAATTTCATACAAATAACGGAAGTGAATTGCGATCATTGTTAACTGGTTGGCGTATGAGTGACCGCCGGATTATAAATACTTTTCGCGTATGCGTATCGTGTTGAATTGTTGATAGAAAATGTAATGTCAAGAATTTTCAACGTGCTGAGTATCTAGGAGTGTCGCAAGATTCGTAAGTTGCCTACTTGTATTAAATTTTATTTCATTGATGTCTAAAATCGCATAATATTTTTTTTTCTGACTAACTTCCTGAAATAGGAGGGCAACGCAAATTACAACAATGTGCAAAGCGGTTCCTATAGCGTAGTTGAGAACACGTGTGATCATTGATTTTGGTGCCCACGGTTCGATTCTGGGTTCCTGTGTTTAGTTTTTCATGTATAATTAATTTGTTTTTGCATTTTTTTATTCGAATTTTCCTTTTAAAACATGAATATTTGATGTAAAATTACTGATAATTGTGCAATATAACTATGAGTATATTTTTTCCGACCGATTTTTATTGTTTAGAATTTGAATAAGAGTTTTGTTAACTTATGTATCACCTTTTTTATTTTGTTTATACGGTTTTTCTTTGAAGTTTATGCCAGGTAAAGCTAAGGTAATTCTTACCAAAGTTTATTCCTCTAACTTTAGTACCTACCTTTAATATTACCTACCCTGTGAACTCATGCAACATAATTACTGTTTAAATACTTTAAATTAATTATTTTAGGAACAGCATGTCCAAATGACAATAATCTATCTATCATATAATAATAAAAATGGATACTAAAAGTCTCCATAGTAAACATCCAAAAAAGATGAAATCTAGCAAGGATAAACATGAAGTATTTGTGCTACCTCCAGATCTTTTAAAAAAACTTGGCATTAGCATTGGAAATATAAATAGGAGCCAAGTAATTCCTGATGATGTGAATGGTTCGCCAAGTAAGTTTCCAATTTTTCCTTATTTTAATAATTTGTTATCTTCATGGTGACCCACTGATCGTCATCATCATCATTCTCTCCGCCCTTAGCCCAATTTGAATGGGGTCGCCGCAGCATATCTTCTTCTTCCATACTTCTCTATTATTTGTTATCTCAGCAGTCACCCCAGAGTCAATGGTGACCCATAGATATGAGTCGGTATTTAGTAATCTTCTTTAATTACTATAAATTCAGACACATATTCTACCACTATAGTTCATTTTCAGATAATATAGAGGCTTGGAAGTTAGCTGCGAGTGACGTTTGCTACAACTTTTTTACAGGTGGATTCCATTTATAGGTTCCGAATTTGCTTACCGTCTGCATAGAAAAAAATTACACAGACATTATTATGTACAATTACCAAATAATAATAATTATAGTGAAATTATGGGTATCTAATACAAACAACAAAAATAACTATTTGTGACTTTGAATTCCTATAATAAAACCATTGTTTTAAGTAATTTGGGGCCGAAACGGGATAACTGTGGACTAAACATGGAATCATTCTGTGCCCTTATAACTACTTTTATTTTAAGTTGAAACATTTTTTTTCCAGGCACACCAATAAAAAACAATGAACAGATTGTAAACATTCCGGCATTAAACTGTAGTCAGAAACCATCTGATACATCAATTTTGGAAACTGCTAGCTTGATGAAGAAATCTGTTTTCTTGAGTCCTACATTTGTCTCTACCATTGAAAATGCAATTCATGGTGAGGTCGAAGTTTCAAGTAAAATCATCAATGATGATGCTGTTACCTTGACAGACTTGGTAGAACCGGAAGACATTGTTATTGACCCTGCAGATAGCATTGAAACAAAACTACTCTGTGGCTCTAATGGTATTCAGGAAGGCGATCTCAATGTAGATCAATATAACTTGACTCTGAATGGAGAAAAAACATCTCAGGCAAATCAAGAAAACCCATGCATGTCCTTTGATGGAAATAAAAAGAAAGGAGTGGAATTTAAAATGACTTTTGATGATGAGGAACTAAGTAAATTAAAAAATAAGGCTGGTACAAGTAAAAACAATGTTGAATTAAATTCAACTGCAACAGACAGAGATTTTTGTGGGGTTTTTAATGTTAATACTAACAATATTTCTGTACCAGAGGCTTCTGAAATAGATATTTTCTCTGAAGAAACAATTCCACTATCACAACTTAAAGAAATAAAAAGACTAAAATCTTTAAATGGTAAAAAAAATAAGCCAGTGACAGTACAGTCTCTCATTGATACTAAAATAGATATTGAAAAAGTGAACTCTGAACCACTAAATATTATGGAACCAAATTCTACAGTGCCTTTAGATAATACTGAGATATTACATCCAAGTGAATTAGAAAATGGAGAAACAGCAAATCAAAGTAATTTAAAATATATGGCTAGTAATGAACAAATAGAGGATACTGCTGTGTTAAGTCTTGTAGTTTCAAAGAAAGTTGAAGAACCAAGAACTGATATTACATCAAATGTAGTTGAAAAAGACATCAGTAAGAACAGAACCCTTTCCTGGGAATCAACTGATGAAGAGAGTACAGATTTCAATGGATATAACATGAACGAGTTAATAAATGACTGTGCTTTAAATGGACAAAATAAAAGTTCAGCAGATGATGGTATATCAGCAAATTTTACAACTGTTAATGGTTTTATTAGAGATGAAGAAGTTGTGACTATTGATGTAGATGAAAATATTACGACATGGAAGGGACAAATTAATGGATGTACTGAACCTGCAGTTGATTTCAACGAAAATCTTCCATCCGCAGTAAGCAAGCACAAATGTAATAAGGATAATAAAGAAGAAAATACTCCATTACCAGGAGCAACTGGTATTGAGGTTCACAGTGTAGCGAAAGAAAATCTAAAACAAATATGTAAAACCAATCAAAATAGTAAATCGAGAAATACTCTTGACAGCGATACTGAAGTGAAAAAAGTAATGAAACACAAAAGTTCAAAAAATGTAGAAGATAAAACATTAGAACATGATGAGTTGGCTAGAATTTTAAACGCAAGTAAAAAAGTCTCTAGTACTGTTGCAGATATAAAAGTAGATAAGGTTAAGGAGATAGCTGCATATTTACGGAAATTTTCTCACATATATACAGATAAAAAGAAAACAAAAACAGCTCTTAGGAATGACATAGCTAAAAAGGAAACAATCAAATCGAATAAAAGTACCATTGAATCAAAATTATGTATTCAGGGAGTTGAAAAACCTGGTGGAAAAGAAGTAGATAGAGAACACACGGGTGAGTGCAAAGTTCTTAAAACTTACGCTAGGCGTAATCCTCCGAAAGCGCCGAAATTATCTACCCTTATTTTACATAAAAATGAAACATGTGATACAGTTGGTGAATTGGATCTGGATCTTAATGCTGTTAACATTACGACGGCATGTGAAACGCAGGAATTTTGTTTATGCAACGATTTTGGCAATTTAACTTACTATGATTGCGATAACTTATATGAACATATGCATTTCTGGCACCATCATGCTGCAACTTGTGAATTAGATGTAATATTTGCCATATACAGTGATGAGGCCGTTGTAAGTAATAGTGAAAGTGGATTAGAACAAGAGGAGAAGACTGAAGAAAATATAGAAGCTCATAATGTTTGTTGGAATTTATTTCAAAGTGAGTTTTCTGAAGATGTAGACGACTCAGAGCTAATAGGGCATAATTATGTAATAGATGTATCCCAAGATGCTTGTTCTGGTGACAGTCCTCAAGTGCCTGTGTTGAATGAAGTAGCTCTGAAAGTAGATGGTATTGCATCAAACACCCAAGATGAAGTTCAATTAAATAATAATTCAAATTCTGATGTTATTTTAGAAACCATTGACGATGATATGGTTGATACAGCTGAATCCAAAAATAGCGATACCATAATAAGTATAGAAAAGGCTTTGAATACTGACATTAATGATAATAACAGTGCTGCAGGCAGTAAGCATATAAATACTGGCAACAGCCCTTCGCAATGTGAATTGGCAGTAAGTATACAATCTACCATAGACAGGGTGTAAGAAGAACCATGACCATCACCAAGTCGAAATCGACGCTTTTTGTAACATTGATCAGAAATAAATGTTATGAATCAGCTATTCTTTTTGGGATAAAAAGTTGCTGTTACAGAAGTACTTTGGAGTTTTTTTAATTTTAACTTCATTTGTAAACAAACTTCAAAAGAAATGAAGTCTCAGCTTCAATATCTCTGCTTGGTGATGGGACTTGGACTAGCGCTTTCTGTGTTATGTTAATTGTTTTTTTTTTCATTTCAGCCCTCTTCACCACCAAAAACAGAGTTGTTAGAGATAAGAAACGTTTTAAACAAGGTGTGTAAACGATTATTGTTTGTTTGTTTAACAGGTCATCTTTATCATTTGAAACGGTAGCTTTGCACGACACCTAAATGAGTACTACACTGTGTTGGAATGTAAGCTCTCTGCGCTCAGCTGAGCGTTCACAATACAGTGCGTTTTTAAAAGGGTGTTCGCTTGGGTACTGAGAAACATTCAAACACTGTTTTATCTGACAACACACTTAAAATTATTTGTTTTGTGTTATGTTGTTCTCAAGTATTCTGGTTGAATGGGTAACCGTTTTTAGAGAACAACAATTTAATTTAAATGCGAAAAAGTATTAAAAAAATATTGATAATATACGAAAATGGCAATAGGTACTTGTCTTTCAGTCCCTACCTACCTGATGGGATATTATTTAAAACGAGATTTTATTTTTGTTTTTCAGGCTTCCAAAGATGATGGTGGCGCTAAAGAAAAACCCTATCAACGAAGACAATCTTCTAGTAATGAAAATAAATTCTCTAAAAAGGGAATACATTTGGATTCACCACAAGCAAATAATAAAACTGTTACTGTACGTTGCAGTTATGACAACTTACATATTGTTAAAAAAAAATACATTCATATTCTCTGTAAAGTATTTATTCCTTTTTTCAGAAACGCAGGTTGTCAGGAAAAACGACACCTGGCTATGAGCCTTCATATAAGAAAAGTGTCAAGTGTGCAGTTTGTAATAATATATTTTCTGGAGCAGAATGGGAAAGCCATGTGGCCGATCAGCATCACTTAATAGCATGGCCAGTGGGTGGTTCTCTCGTAAGTGTATAATATTATTCTACAAGCTTATATATTGTAATATTGATTGATTTTAATTATTGAATTTTAATTTAAAATTATCTATACGTCAACGCTCGTTTAAAGAGCAAGACATGTATCGACAATTTTGCGCATAATTTCAAAAAGTGCCGTAAAGGTATAGTAATGGAACTTGCTTTGTCTGACCATACGGCACAACTACTAAATTGCCCGATTAGCATTGCAGGCACTAGAAATAATTGGCGAACTACTAGACGGGACTATAGTGAAGAGAACATAGATAAATTTAAATCCTACCTCAATAGCATATCGTTTGCTGAAGTTTATGAAGCTCAGGACCCAAACATTGCTTACAACAAATTCATAGAAATGTTTTCTTTCTTATATACACAGTGCTTTCCTGAAACTCTTATCGCAGTAAAAGTGAAAGAAGGCCTAGTTGGGTTTCTCGTGGAATTAAAATATGTAGCAAAAAGAAACGACAATTATTATGGCTATATAGGCAAAAACCTACTGAACTAAATAAAAATAAGTTTAAAAATTATTCAAAGTTGCTAAGAAAAATAATTAATTTAACTCAACGCGCACAAAATATACATAAAATTAAAAGTTCGAATAATAAATCGAAGACTACTTGGGAAATAATCAACCAAACAAAACTAAACATACCAAAAAAACTGGCTTATGAATCTCGGTCACTAAACATATCCTAACCAGAAAAGACTCAATGTTCATGGCCCCAAGTCTAGCACAAGATATATTAAAAATTATCATGGCTTTAAAAAACACAAACAGTGTAGGATACGATGGTATATGTACAAAAATTCTTAAGTCTGTAGCATATTATATCTGTAGCCCCATAAGCTACATTATAAATTTGAGCATTAGTGAAGGTAGATTTCCGAATGCGCTAAAAAAATCGGTTGTGAAACCACTGTTTAAGAAGGAGGATACGGAGTTAGTGGAATTTTACAGGCCAATATCTTTAATACCAATCATTTTAAAGGTTATCGAAAAATATATTTGCAGGGAACTAAATACCTATTTAGAAAAAAATCATATACTTTGTGATGAACAAAAAGGATTTAGGGACAAAAAAACTATTAACATGGCCATATACGACTTCTTTTATACTGTTATGACGAATATGGATAAAAATACACCTGTCTGTGCCATTTTCTGCGACACGACACAGGCATTTGACTATGTCCAACATAATATATTGCTAAAAAAACTGGACGCTTATGGGTTAAGAGGAAACATATTTAATCTCATACAATACATGACAGAAAACAAGTGACACAAATTAGTAGGATAAATAAGAGTTCCAAAAGGGAAGAGATTCTCACGTCAAGAGAGCGTACCGTCTCTCACGGAGTTCCTCAAGGCAGTGTACTCGGACCACCCCTATTCACACTCTATATAATGACCTACCTAAATCCATTAAACATCCCATGACACTGTTTGCGGATGACAGTACGATAAGTATACCATGCCATAATAAGAGGACATATGAAACGGACATAAGAAATACATTGACTGAAGTGGTAACGTGGCTAAATAATAATAATTTAAAAATTAATATTAATAAAACTTTGATTATGCATTTTAGCCAACGATTATCACAATTTTCTAATCTTGACATTGAATATAATAATAATAAAATACAGACAGCTAATACTACAACATTTTTAGGCCTACAATCGACAGAAATTTAAATTGGAAAGCGCATATTGAAATTCTAGCCAAAAGAGTAAGCAGTGGTGCATACGCGTTAAATAAATTATCACGTACTCTAAATATAGAAGCACGTTTAACGGCCTACTATGGTTTAATTGAGTCCGTCATTAGATATGGTGTTATCTTCTGGGGTAACTCAACTGATAGGGAGATCATCTTTAAAAGACAGAAGTATTGCTTGAGATCTATGTTTAATCTTAAAACTACTGATAGCTGTAAAAATTATTTCACTAAATACCACATTTTAACATTACCTTCGCTTTATATTTTGGAAATAGCAATGTTTGTGAAAACAAATCCACATTTGTTTCCTCGGATGGCAGACAAGTTTCCAAGAAATAGGCGTGATGATAGCATACTATGTGTACATGCATCAAAAACTGCACTTATGCGCAAGAGTGTTTTTTTGCATGGCACCAATTATCTACAACAAATTGCCCAAAAGTTGGAAAGAGCAAACCATACCTAAATTCAAACAAACAGTGAAATTGTTTTTGGCACAAAAAGCTTATTATAGTGTTAACGATTTTTTAAATGATACATTTTGATTATTATAGGTGCGCAAATGAATATAATTTAGTTAATGAATTGTAGTAATTATGTAAGATTTATTGTAAGTATATTAGAAATATTATTTTAATTAAAGTGTAAATCTTCATTTGTAATCTGTAATGATGGACATAGAATATAAATAATAAATCAATGGACATTTTTGATGACTCGGATTGACTGAGATATTTAATGTATCAGCATAAAATTTGAAAATCATTAATTTAATAATAATAATTGTATTATGTACCCAAGAGATTTGCACGCCATGAGAAATGGCAGACATGTCGTGAGCCACTACTATGTATTATCTTGCATGCATGTATTATTTTAATTCTGTATGTAAACACATGTTTAAGCAAATAAAATTTCTATTCTATTCTAAGATAGAATAATAGTAAGTAACATTGTTAGTGGCAAATGCGTGATTTGTAGATTTGGGACGCCCCGAGAATACTATTTTTCTCAAAAATGGTATGTAATGTTGCCATAACATCTCTAAAAAGTATCCAGAAAGTGAACTTTACCGGAGACTTATTCACAACTGTCCAGTAAGAAGCGAGATTTTAAACTTGGAATCTCCTACTGTCCAGTAAGTAAGTATGTAATTTACTTACTGGACACTAGGTCATCCTCTTTAGATCTGCTTAGAAAAAAAAACATAGTACCAGACACAGATTAGAGTTTAGCCATTATAACATGGTTATAGAAGGGAGGTTTCAAATATATATCTATCTCTCTTTTTGGTATGACATTTTATGAGATACATATATTTTTGGAACCTTAAACAGCCATTTTATACGTTGCGTTTTGTACTTAGTAATGTTGTAGAAGTATAGTGTGGGATTTTATGATTGTATTTAGTAATTTCAGTTTATTAAAAAGTTTTTTCTAAAGTTGTTTCCTAAACTGCCTCGTTGGTCTAGATGGTCGCAAGCTCGACTGCAGAGCGTGAGGTCCTGGGTTCGATTCCCGGGTCGGCCAAGAAGTGCTATTGTGTTTTTCACATATGAATGTAACCTTCAATATTAATTAAACGAATTTGTTGTTAAACTTTCTTTAATTTTTGAGAAAAGCATTATACAAACCTCAACCAGTAAGAAAGCCATCCTGGCCTCGTATATAACCAGACCTCACCTGCGGTTCGGTCCGGTTAACTCATACTTGGCCAGGAAGGCTTACTTACTGGATTCTGCAGTAATGTACTATTACGTATTGACTAAAGGACGGGACAACCTACTGGCGGTGGCTTGATATAGCTTGACTTATTGGCAGATTGATTGAGACCTAGCTATCGTCGCTAGCCTACGTATCCTAACTGTACAATAATTATAATTTGACATTAATTTAGGTGTCACTTAGTCTTCATGAAAACGTACATTTAAATGTATACGCAAATACGCATCAAATTAACTAACGCAACGAAACACTTCAGATTATTTTTCGCAAATTCAATTAGTGAGTATCTCAAAAATCAATATTATTTCTTGCTTACTGTTACAGAATTTGGACGATCCTGAACTATGTAATAAGCTAAGAGAAAGATTAAAGACTGAAAGCATACTCGAGTGCAGTTTATGCACCATGCAAATAAAGAAGTTTAGCCGATTCATGGAACACATCAAGTACTGTATACGAAAGAAGGTAATTTATTTGTCTTACTTCGTGCTGATCTCCCCATTATAATTTTTGGAATCTGGGCCTGTATCACCACCTCTTATGTTACTTCAGCGTTGGAAAGAGATGGAGCTATGGTATATGGACGTCTAGCGCCATCCCTTACCCACACTTTAATAATACATCTTTATGAGGTGATGGAATGCCCCCACACAAAAAAAAATCATTTCTAACCCAAAGCCAGGAACGGTTATGTTTTTTTTGACGTATATATTCAAGTGATAGGTACTTTAGGTTTAGATTATTCTTATTTATTATTTTGTAATTTTTATAAAAAAACTTAAAAATTAATGTGTGTATTTTGATTGAGTTTAGCTTTCAAATACGGACAAAAAATCGGATAAGCCTGCACGTAAGTCAAGAACACCTCTCGACGAGAATGTAACGTGTGGCGTGTGCCGGAGAACTATGCCATCTTCTAAGTGGCTTGAACATATAGGAAGTTACCACGATTATTTAGCTTGGAAGGAAGGACAAGAAACTTTGGTAAGTATTCCTTATCACAGAGTGGAGCCTTTTTTCCAGCATTAAGATAAATAGGTCCGTCTTCTATGCATGCCAAAATACCACGGAACAGTATCAGGCCGAAAAAATTGCACATCGAGTTTCTTAAAACAGCGGAGAATTATCTTTGTTATTCCTACTGTTGTGACAAGGTCTTTCTGGATGAAATTTAGCACAGATAGTTTATAGCCTGAATACTGTTACATAGAATACTTTTTATCCAGGTAGTACGATTCCGTGGGTCTGACAAACGTTTTTTACTTTACACACCAAATAAATCTACAAAAAATTACAAGAAGAACTGTGTTTTTACTTTTTTCATATCTTAAAAAATGACTGAGATATTTACGATCAAAGTGCGTATTTCCGCCCGAAGGTTTTTAAAAACGCGGGCGGGCGCTCACTACCCGATGACGTCACAACTCCCACAACCACGCTCTCGTTTGTACGCCCGTGCGCAGTAAACATCAAAATTATAAAGTTCTCTGTGGTAAAAATGGAAAAAAATACTGTATTGTGCCTCGGTGCTTCAATCACCTTCGATTCAACAGTTTAAACACCTGATAAACTCTTTTTTTATGTGCTTGAGGACCCAAAAAATTAAGAAAAAGTGGATGACACCCGTAAAAAGAGTTGATTCAATAGGTCCTAAAACTAAAGCGCACTGCTGTGAAGACCATTTCGATTTTATTTTCTTTTCATTTTGGACGGCACGGTTGGCGCAGTGGCTGAGCGATTGGACTGCTGCGCTGCGTGTCGCGGGTTCGATTCCCGCACGGAACAAATATATGTAAGGCCTGCAGATAGTTGTTTCGGGTCTGGGTATTTGTCTATGTGAGTTTAAATGTTTGTAAACGCACCCACGATACAGGAGAAATTCCTAGTGTGGGGCAACGTTAAAAAAAAAAAAAAACAATAATATCTGGTTTAGTACCTTTAAAACTATAATAATGGTAGGTATTTGCCTACTTACAAAACTGGTAACTACGTAAATACCTACTAAGACTTACTACATTCTGTGTATGGGTAAATAGCATGTAAATAGTGACTTTTTTCTTTTAGTTTATACCTACTAATAAAACACATAAAATAATCATCGACAACCTCGAGATTCGAGATGTTGATTGCGAGTACACACGGCTACACATCAAGCTATACAAAACCAGTATAATCTGATCGTTCATTGTGCGAAAAGATCTAGTAAAGTGAGGCCAAGATTAACTGGTTTTGTATAGCTTGATGTGTAGCCGTGTGTACCTACCTATAGGTACTAACTAAATGAAAGACACACTTTCAGTTAGGTTTAAGTTTGAACAAATACCTACCCAGGAGTAGGTAATGCTTACTTAGAACATTCCTATATACCTTTTCATCGTTATTCCACGATTTTCAGCAGCCATAAAATCCTGATTTTTCATGACAAATTGTGTCACCAAGTCACCATCAAACTATCCACTCTTGGCAGATTGTTCGACTGACTTATTAGAAAACCTTCCATTCTAAACAATACACGTTTCACTTTAGTGTAATCGGATATAAAGGATAATATTATTATTACTTTGAAATACAAGGACACTATAAGTACGATGACAACGACGAGGCAAAAGGAGTACCTATGTATTATGTAAGGATCGAAGCAAGTGGCGATCTGTGGTTTCTGCCTATCCCCATGGGAAAAGGGCGTGAGTTTATGTATGTATGTGTATGTATAAGTACATAGTAGGAAAACGAAGACGATCGAAACAAAATAAAACGAGACGCGCCTAATTTATTATGGTCAACGCACCGGACTAAGTGCCGCGCAGTGACGCGGTCGCGGGCTGTGACGTATTAGTACGAGCGCGCGTAATCTCGGAAATTCAAAAAATTACTTAAACTTCTCGGCGTTATAACTTCGGAAATACTGCATGTATCGAAGTAAAACAAAAACTAATGTAATGTACACGTTCTACACTTCGATTTTAGGTGTATTTGATACGAATATTCTGACCCTTTTGTGTTCCCCATTATCGAACTGCACGCGGGCGATCCGCAGGCATAAGCTAGTCTTTAAATAATTATTTCGTTACTCTTTTCAGAATTTGGACAATGAATCAGAAGTTTGGCAGCACCTGCAGAACATAATCAGGCTGAATGGAAGTTTGATATGTTACAAGTGCGGGTTGCAACGCAGTCGAGTCAAGACTTACCAGGCGCACATCAAAACTTGTGACGGCACTAGGGTTAGTACAAATAGTATTTTGCATTAAAGGTAGTAAGAGGCTACCACACAGTCGCATTGGCCAAACCGGGCGAAAAACCATTAATTATTAACATTTTCGTTCCAAGAGTGTTCATGACATAATTATGTATGATGATAGTGTAAACTAGAAATAGGGAATATGCATAAAATTTGAAATGGCCTAAAATATTTTTTTCTCGAATACTTATTATCGTAATATTATAATGAAAAGGATTTTTTTTCATTCACTGATTATTTAAACCTCTAAAATAATATTCAAAAAGTGCAAAATAAGGGAGCGAAATTCAAACTTCCAAGACGCGCCACCATTGGTCGAACGAAATGTGACGTCATCTGACACGACATTGTATCCCGTTAGGGTAAGTAGATGTTCTGTGAAACACCCACTGTACGTGTCATGTGACGTCACGCAAAGCGCGCGCAAAATGGCGGCGTTTGAACTGCTTATATTTTTTTAAAGTTTTAAATTTCATTTTTAAAAATATCTAGAGTATTTTGAAGCCCATTAATATTTTTTTCTACGTTATAAAATAGTAAACTATTAATTTAAGATAAAAAAGAAAAACATGAATATTCCCTATTGTCTTAAAACTACATCAGAAATAGTCACACTATCACTAATCTCAATAATATACGTACTCAATTTCAGGTATGCTTTGATGAGTCCACAGCGAGCGTCGACTTGAACTCTTCGACTGTTCCTGAAGAACAATCGGCTGTGTCTACTTCTGTGAAGTGTGGCGTCTGTGGGGAGGAGGTTCCACACTCGGGTTGGATAGATCACATATCCAGAGAACACAATTATTTGGCATGGCAAGAAGGAGATACACCTTTGGTAAGTATTTATTTAATTTTGGTCTTGCCTGAAACGTTCGATCCCACTCTCTTTCTCTCAATCTTGGATTAATGTCGGAATTCAAAAAGGACTTTGAATTAGTTGCCCTGCCCAAAGCCTGTCATTCATTTTGATGTAAGGTTCACTGTCCACAGACCACATACGGTCTGTAGAGAGTCCTCCATACCAGTCCGCAGACCGTATGTGGTATGTTCGTTCATACAATTTCTAAGCCATCTGATACTGTGGACGTAAGAAGAAAGTTTCTTATTCAATGCGGACTTGGCAGGACACATCATAAGGATTATAAAAAGTGCTAGGACACAGGGAAATACTCGTTTTTTTTATTTAAATTATTGACATTAATTAAAAACATAACGGGACTTATGGACCATTCCCACTCTGAAGACTGGACAGTGAACCTGTTAATCAATTCTGTGATACAAGCCATCAAATTTACAATATTCGCCACCTTAGCCTTAGCATATATTTTGGAAACGTGACGCTTTGGGAGATTTTGTCTGTTTGTAATGGTAACAGTCTACCAGTACTTGAAATTAGGTATGCTGTTTTCTAAATAAAATAAAATGAAGGAAGTTAGGCAGGCCACGCTTTATACAAAAATCTATCAACCTTAGATTGTTTCTTTTATTTTTGCAAAAAAAAAAAGAATACGGTTCGGAAATCCTACTACAACATAATTTGATTAGGAGTTGTTTCTACTCAGCCTATCTATAAATAATCAAACCGTTTAATCTTTAAAAACGTAAGAATAACATAATTATAACTTGTATATTTCAGGATTTGCAGCAAGAAGAAGTGGTGTGGAATCATTTGCAGCAATTCATCAGACAGAATGGCGGATTAACTTGTCACAAATGTGGTTTGCTGCGCAAACGCGTGAAAGTGTACTTGAGTCATGTTGAAACGTGTGATGGCACAAACGGGGTACTTAACTCCTCATACATACAGGTAAATTATTCTAGAAAAGAGAATAACGATTACTTGATGTTACTTTACAAAATCTTTGGCTAAGCATTATTCCTATCACTGTCGCACTGTGTTGTCTAACTACACCTGCAAAACAGAGGCGTTTTTACACTAAATCACACAATAAGTAAAGTTTATCGATTTAACCTATATCACCGTGATTCATGTTTAAATATAATTTTACCTTAAAACTACTTAATACATGTTTTCGTTTTTTTTTAGAGCCATGAAAATAGTTTGAACACTACAGCTCAGTCGTCTGATGGATGGTTTGACGTGCCACTAATGGACCAGAAAGGGAGGAAGGTCGTCAAATGTGGAGTTTGTAGTGAAGAGGTGCCTATCTTGGAATGGATTCACCATGTACGCAAGGAACACGAATACTTGGCTTGGCAAGATGGAGCTACACCATTGGTAAATGATTGGATATTTATTAATCGATATTTAAGTAGCTCGACTAAAAAAAAAAAAAAAAAATTGAGGAGCTTAATAAGAACTAAGAACTGCCACTCAGGTCGATCTTTAGGTAAGGCTGTGCTTGCCTAGGTCGGTCTGTGGATGGGTGACCGCCCGACATACCGAGTTTCCTCCGTGCCTCGGAAAGCACGTTAAGCTGTTGGTCCCGGCTGCCATATATATAGATCTTTGGCAGTCGTTACAGGTAGTCAGTGACCTGAAATTCTGACATCCAGTCTTACCAAAGGGTATTGTATTACCTAGTATTAACTGGGTTGTGGAGGTCAGATAGGCAATCGCTCCATGTAAAATACTGGTATTCAGCTGCATCCGGTTAGACGGGAAGCCGACCCCAATATAGTTGGGAAAAGGCTAGGCAGATGATGATGACTAAAAAAAAAAATTAATAAATTAATAAACGCCACATTTTTTCTGAATTATTGTCTACTCATTTATATCACACGTGTAACAAAATGTTTCAGGACTTACAAGACGAGTTAGCGGTGAAAATGCACCTCCTTGAAGTGTCTAGGCAGTGCGGCGGGCTGGTTTGTAACAAATGCGAGAAGAAGATGAAGTACCCCAAAACATATCAACAACATATAAAAGAATGCACTGGGCCTACCGTAAGTATTCTAAATAATTTCTGTAAAAAAAAAAATAACCAAAGAGATCCTAAAACAAACCGGCGTGTATGAACGTGGTCTAGGCGAAAGCAGTAAGTATGTAATATAGTCCAAGATCCCAGGGCCGCCAGACGTCACGTATTTTCTGACGAAGGAAATGTGGGCGATTGAGTAGTGTTAGTATGAACTAAGAACACACTACTACCAGCTAACTTGCTTGGACAGCCAATTTTCAGGTATCAGGTCATCAAGGTACACAAAAAAATCACTTACTTCGCGTATTTTCTACAAGCTGATTTTTACGTACCTATATTTTAGGCAATATCCTCAAAATAAGTCGCAAATACTCCCAGACACTTTCCGTCGGCCGTATTGCTTAACAGACGCTTTAAAGAATACTGAACGCCTTATTATTTAATACTTAAAGCTAATTGATCGGGATATTGCCATGCTATTTTGGGCAGGCGCTCCAAAATGCATTCGAGCGTTGAAAGCAACGTTTTCAACAAAATTCTGAAGACACAGGCAATGGACAGATTCTGTTGAATGCCAGTGTAGAATGAGTCCAGTGGAGGTCTGTATGTCAGCCACACGAGCGATGCCATGCGATCTCAGGTAAACAGCCACAATACGTTTAAGTCTAAACTTTTTGGGAACTTTAAGGCGTCTGTTAAGCAAAACGGCCGCTAGGAAGTGTCTGCGACCTACAATATACGTAAAAATCAGCTAGTAGAAAATACGTGAAGTTAGTAATGTTTTTGTGTACCTTGATGACCTGATACCTGAAAATTGGCCGTCCAAGCAAGCTAGCTGGTAGTAGTGTGTTCTTAGTTCATACTAACACTACTCAATCGTCCACATTTCCTTCGTCAGAAAATACGTGACGTCTGGCGGCCCTGGGATCTTACTCTAATAAGGATCGTACCAAATGGTGTCACAACTATAGTTTCTATCAACGAAAAAAGAAAAAAGGTGAGATAATTATGACATTTCTTTTACAGGCTGCCACCGAAAAAAATGATACATCACTCTCGAGTTGGGTCGAAACACTAATCAACAACAGCATTAAAGAGATTTTCAAGTGCGCAGTGTGTGCGGAGAACGTTGAAAGTGAAAACTGGCTCCAACACATAGAAAACAATCATGGGTACTTGGCTTGGGCGGAAGGCCAACCCACACTTGTAAGTATGAAGTCATTATATATATATATTATATAATTAGGTGAGCAGGGAATTTTCTACTGTCTTTAGACGGAAGCTGCTTTGGCCACCTTGACAGAATTAGGTTACCACCCAGTAACTAGAGGAGGGAACTCAAGGAGGGCTCAAGGAACACTGTTCTTGTGACACTGTTTACAGATGCCAGAGTGAACGTTTTTGCGCTAAATGGTGGTTTTGATAGACAGAAATTATTACTTGCCCGATTCCGTGTATTTTGGTAAAGACAATAAACTAGCGCCTACTTAAAATTCACAATTTCAGAATCTCGAAGACCCTCTAGCGGTACAAAGACATTTGAATGATATTTCTAAAGTAGTGGGAGGCCTGATGTGTATGAAGTGCGGTGTCAAGCGGAAGTATGTGAAGACGTATTTGCTTCACGTAGAGTCGTGCGAGGGGCAAGTGGATACCTTGAAACTTCCCTTAGCATTGATGAGTCAAGGTTAGAAGTTTTTATTTATTATAAACAGTCATATAAACGAACTGGCAAAAACTTTCAGTTCATGATTCTAGATGATTATAAGAGACTAAATCATCACATAAAACATAATCTATTTATAGAGTTACCTATGCCATTAAAAATACAAATTTGATGCTGCTGACATCAATAAAAAAATATTATTAATTAATTAATTTATAATGATTTTGTTATGTTTTCTTTAGATATTGTGGAATGTGCAGTCTGTAATGTCACTATGGAACCCAAATACTGGCGGGCTCACGCTATGATAGAACATTATAACGTCGCCTGGGTGGTTGGCGACAATCCTATCGTAAGTCTTGATCATAATCATTGACATGCAATACATCTTGATACCCATCTTCGCTGCGTTCAGGTCAAACCAAATGTGCAAAAAATACATACATACATAAACTCACGCCACTTGCTACGATCCATACATACTCATTTTGCTTCGTCCATATTCACACATCTGGTCATACACGCACGCCGGTTACGAGTACTAAAAATATGATCATCATTTTTATATTTTTCAGGAAATAAATAATCCGTATGCAGTTGAAAGCTATTTGAAAGAGTATCAACAAGCTAACAATAAATTAGTTTGTAAAGTGTGTAAAATAAGCAGGGTATCCTATGTTGGGTTTTATGCCCACATCATCGTCTGCGGCAAAACTGAACAGGTCAGTTATACAAAAAATTATACAGTATACGATATAAAGAGATAGCAAGAAATAATTGAACTTTGCCTACAAAGAAAGTTATAACATTCTTATAAATAATTTCAGGAAACGGAAATATACAAGAGCGTGTGTGACTTATGTAACAATAAGTACTTGAAAATATACAAGAGCCAGCACATGACCATGCATAGGGAAAAGGAGTACGCGTTGGAGCGCAAACTGCAGGTCGCGAAGGAGAAAGCGCTGAAACAAGAGGAGGAGGACTCCGGGGAGGTTGTCATACAGTCGGGGCGGAGGAAGGCGGCTGAAAAGTATGTTTTATTTATTTGTATGGGAAAATACTATACGGGAAAAATTAGTTACCCCAGTCTTACCGAGGAGTATCGTATAATCTAGCACTAACAGTGTTGTGGAGGTGAAATAGGCAGACGATCCATTTAAATACTGGTATTCAGCTACATCCAGTGTGACTGAAAGCCGACCCCAACGTAGTTGTGAGTTGGCTTGGCAGATGATGATGAAATGGAAAATTTGTCATTTTAATATTTTTTTGTCCAGCATACATTCCACCATTTTCTCTTTCACACTCAATACTGTTACATGCTCAGTTGGTTATAATTTTATGAATCAACTACACACCGGTTTTTACGTCGTCAAATATTGATTTGACAGCACCTTCTTTTTCAAGAATAATATTTAATTAGTATATTTCTAATGTAGAATTTATTCTTTTCTTTTTAGGGCGAAGAATGTTATCGAAAAGTATAAAAAACACTTCCATGATGTAAGTTAATTTGAAGCTATACATTTTTTAAAACTTTCTCTTCAAACAGTCCTATATTTCCATGCAGAATATAATTTATTTTCACCTGCTTTATTTTGTGTATGTTTCTAAAACTATTGTGCTTTATTCTTTAGGGTACTAACAACTGTGCAAAATGTGGGTTTAATTCTGAAATTGAGAAGGAATTTGAAAACCACGTGTGTGTAGTAAACAAGTTGAGTGACGCGTCAGACTCTGACGAATCAGTGCATTTAGACAGTGAGGAGTCGGATGAATCTGACGAGTCTGACATCGATTCTAACGTGTCTGACGAGGAGCAAGAAGCCCGTGAGGAGGCCCTTAGCTATAGGAGGAAGAAGTACTCAGATTCAAGTAAGTAATACGTATAAGTCTCGTTGTCGACACTTGCCCTTGTTTTTACACAGAATATTCCTCTATGAAATAAAAAAAATGGTTTTTACCTGCCTCAGTTGTACAAATTCGTCGATATCACGATTTTTTCAACATTATCGTGCTCATAATTATGCATTTTCTGTTACCTTCATTTAACTATGTCATGCTTAGTCATTTTGACATTATTTATTTTCAGATTCAAGCAAAATATGTCGATTACCATACGAAGTTAATAATCCAAACACTTACATGAGAAGGAGCACGGAAGAATTGTAAGTAGCAGACCCAAAAAAAATTGTAATAGCGCAAAAGTAAAATCATAAAAATTAATAAAATATTTACCTTGTCCTTTTCCAGTATGACCACGTATCTAACGGACGAAGATTTATATCCGCTGTGGCATAGCTGTGAAATTGAAGAAGTGCCCGAAGATGAGGTGGTCAACTACATGCCGCCTATTGAAGAGTCATGTAAAATTAGATTTGATGAAAACCAGGACTGGGTGACATTCAATCGATTAGAATCGAGCAAAGCAAAAGGTGATGCTGAGTTTTATGTATTTTGATTGCTAATAGTACTTAAAGGTTTAAGTAATTCAACCCGTCGGGGCTCCGGGTTGTTCGAAAGAGATATCGCGGCTTCGACACAAAAGGCTAAGAAGGAACATCGGAGATTTTTAGTCAGTAGAATTCTGACACTCCCTACCGCGAGAGGAGTCATTTGATGATTTCCCACAACCCCAAAAAAAGGTGTTGATTCAATCAGTATTTTCATGTATGCATTGATACTGCTTCATTCTATAGATATTATACCGATCTCAGTATGTGCGGCTGTCTCATGAACTAACAGTGAAATGGTGAAAATGCTTGTGACGGTCTGTCTATAACATAAAAGATACTAAAGCCTTCATAACCATCATAAACGAAAAATACAGTTTATGGACTAGACATGGCCATAGTTTTCATTTATAACTAGCGACCCGCCCCGGTTTCGCACGGGTACGAGTACAAAGTAGATCCCAAAAACTTCCTTTTGAATCACTTCATCTATAGCTGAAAACTGCATTAAAATCGGTTGCGGAGTTTAACAAATCAAAGTGTACAGACAGCGGGGGCTACTTTGTTTTATATATTTTTTTTAGTTACTCCTGAGCAAAGGCCTCTCCCCATGTCTTCCACTTCTTACGATGGTGTGCTTCTTCTCGCCAGTTGTACTATGTAATAATGAAGATTTTTGTCTCCAGACACGATAGTACTGTTCCTGGGCGCGAGTATCCAGTGCATGTCGTGGGTGCCTCCCGCCACGGACGCCGGGCCCGCACTGCTGTGCGCGGTGACGCACGCGCAGGGCGACGCGCCCCGGCTCGCGTGGGACCTCACGCACGCAGGGCCCGGCCTCGTGCAGATATGGGAGTGCGGGGACTTGATCACGTAACTATACTGTTTATACCTTCATTATATTTAGCATATCGTTGGACTAATTTTATCAGAATTCGTATCTCCAAAAACGTAATTTTTCTACGCCACTTTTTTTGTTTTAACGGCATTTCTTTTTAATCCCTAGCCAAAAAAAAAAAAAATATAGTGAAATATCAATGTACGCCCATTCTAAACTTAAATAATAAAAAAATAGAACGCCATTTTCTAAACCTCTCGAAACTTGTTAAAAAATCAGTTATTTGTTGCTCATGGACGAATTCTGATAATTAGACCGAAGATTTGCTAAGCGGAATTGACATCTGTGTGGATGAAGTTTGTATGTAGTATGGTGTCTCTTGCCCTTAACTGCGAGGTGGTCACAGAGTAATATAAATCCTCACACCAGCATACGAGAGTTACTTATAAACTGGTGAAATTGGCTGGAGTCGGTAATGCCTATGCAATAATAACAAATGGTTCGACGTGGTGGCGAATTACATCTTTCTCTCTTTTATTTCAAGCACTTGAAGCTCATGGAATATTCTATTCTATTCTTACTGATGTCGATACATTTCTGTTTTTTTTACTTTCTTTTTTCTTTAAACTATCCACAGTACTAGCAGCGACATCGCTCTGTGTTGCCAACAAAAAAGTTTATCCAACTACATATTTAATTACCCGATTCTCTTATATATACTTCAGGGTGATGACTTCAGATGTGTTATACGTTAACTTCGCACTTAAACTGCCATTCATAAAGTAGTAATAAAATGGTTATTTCCAGGACTACGCCAAAGTTCGCGCTGGGAATAGCACACGACTTCGGTACCGTGTGGGCTGTTGACTGGTGCCCGTCTGGTGCGAGGGACCCTTTCACACTGAAGCCTTCATCAGGACATGTTCACAGAATGGGCTTGATGGCTGCAGCCTGTTCCAACGGACTGGCTTATATCTTCGTAGTACCTTACCCGACATCTTTAGTAGAAAAGTAAATACTGTTTTATACCATGTCATCATTGTTCATTCTTTAAATATTGTAAACTAAACTTGAATGATGTTTGCAGAGAAAAACCTTTTTATAAACTGAAGCCGGTTGCGGAGCTGAGGTTGACTAGTACTGAGAATAGAAAAGTTTATCAGGCTACAGCTATCAAGTGGTCTATGGTGAGTAGACGATATTTTGTATCTTTATTGACCTATTTACTGCTGACACTCGCTTTTTTTTAATTCCCAAAAATTGGTTTGTAGTTTGTAGTGTGATGGATATATATGAGGATTATGAGGAATGAATATTTAATTTCAAATATAATAAGACCATTATTATTTCAGCAAAAAGGCCATTCTCACGTGGTCGTCGGCTACGCGAATGGAACCACGGCCTACTATGATTTAAACAGTGAATCGCCACTGCTGAAGACCACAGAAAACGATCGAACTGTGTTCTATCCCTATCACGACGAACGCGTACAGAATTCTTGTATCGAGGGTGAGTAGAACTTTGGCACGTATTGAGCAATAAATAAAGTTTATGTCGGTGAATTTTACACCTCAATGTAATGGCTGCATTCCGAGACTTATGGCTCGTTATGGTCGATTCCGTAATCTATAATTTTCACTTTAGTACTCGTTCATTGTGATCACTTGGCACTGGTACTGGTTTTACATTAGAAAAGGTATGTTTGTAACGGTCATGGACTGATTTAAGGTTTCCAGTGGGTGTACCTGTATTGCCAGCCAGTAAGCATGTTGAAGTATCCCACGTCAATACGCTCACTCATCACTTAAGTGTATAGAGGCTATTTCCTAAAGCTGTTCATCCTGCGTATCTATCTTCGAAGGTTCTTCAACGCACGTCAGAATCGTAAAAAGATAGATTCTCACGTTCAGTGCCCAAACCGTCAAAAATAGGGCTCGGAACCGGTTTAAAAAGAGCGGTTAATTTCGGTTAAATACCGGTAAATATATCGTTTCTTTATTTACCGGTTAAACAAGTGAACTGTTTTTAGTAACCCAAATGATAAAGGTTACCGGTTACATAACCACAAACGATTTTAAAACCGTTATTAACCGGTTAATTCATTAATTCGGAATTTTTTTCGTCTACATTTTTAACACTTAACAAGTTACACTGACATTATCGGTAAAATATAACCGCAAAACATAAATGGTGCTGGTAGATTCATGTTTCGACTTGATCTCAGATCAAAACTTGGCTTTAACTGGTTAATTTTCACTACCAAAACCAAAATTCATGAAAACCCGGTTTTACACTTATGCCGATAAAAACCGGTAAAGTACAACCTTTAACCTAAATCGATTTCGGTTTGGTTTCAATGACCGTAACCGGTTAAGAATTTTAACCGGTTTCCGAGCCTTGGTCAAAACAACTGTGGGAGGAGGACGCGTATGGCATGCGGTTATCTAAGGTTATTTGACTGCGGGTATCTGCGGGCACTCGGTTACCAGTATGTAACATTTAGGTGTATGCTCAGATGTGGACATGTACCCGAGCGGGTCAGCCCGCGCAGGCGGCGTGGTGTGCGTGGGCAGCGCGGGCGGCGCCAGCGCGGGCCCGCTGCAGTCGCACGTGGCCGCCGCCAAGGTGCTGTACCCGCCGCACTGGCCCGCTGCGCTCATGGCTGGCGATGATTGTTTAGGTGAGTCATCTATTTTACCACAAAAAGTTGGATCCATTCAACGTGCGATAACGCGCTTACCTGTCGGATCAAGTCTATGAAAGCGACTTGTTTTTGAGAGATTAAAGGTCATACTATCAACATAGTTTCTCTCTTTCATTGTTTCGAAATGATCGATTTCGACTTGACGATGAATCTGCTATTTGCATGTAGTACACTTGATTAGACACGATGTTTTATTTATTGTCCGTGTTTTAGTTCTTTAATCTGGTTAGACCTAAAGTATCGATTAGTAACGAATATAATCACACAAGCTTGAAAAAGAAACCTTAAGGGTAAACAAGCCAACGGCACGAACTAGTTGGTGGGCGGGGCTAAAATGCATGCTATTTCATCCGACATCACGAGCGAAATGCATAGAGCGAAAGAGACACAACTAAAACGGGCGCGCGAAATTTTCTATGCAGACCTTTGGTATATTTGGTTTCATGAAAAATCTATTGAATGTATCTGTTCAAAATCAAATTATTTAAATTTTTTAATAACTAATCTATGTCCGTATGGTTTCACTTTTTTCTTTTCCATACTATATACGTTACTTATTTACGCCCAAAGATGAGTTAAAATCAGTGCTAAAATATGAAAGTTTTGACGTTCATAACTTCCAAATCAATATTTTTTTTCCAATTCTGCTTCCATACAGACCTAGATAATGATAAGACCAGTAGATACAATTTTTAATTTTGAACCTACACCGTCAAACAGAGGAGTAATCACCTTCGTAAGTTTGTATGGAAGAATGACTGGCTTGTTCAACCTTAATATAATGCCATCGTCAAAATTGTTTTGTCAAAACATAACGCAAAAACCTATCGATTGGTAGAAGTCGATTAATTTGATAAAGTGAAATTTGCTTTACGAGAAAAGTAACTGTTACTATTAGCTTGTGTCATCCCACAGCTGGGCAAAGGTCTCCCCCAAGACTTCCAAATTTTTCGATCCATCAAAAAAAGGAAAGAAAAGTAACATTGTTTGTATATGTTATTTATAATCATCATCATCAACATCATCTTCCTGCCCTTATTCCATTCTATTTGGGGTCGGCGCAACACGTTTTATGCCTTTTTATGACTTTTTTAAGATATAATTTATTTCCTTGTAATTTCTATGTATTTCTTGTTGATTTGATATTAAAATATAAGGTCCCATTAAAATAGGTGGACAAATTTTAACACAGCGTTCAGTAGGTCTAACCAAACAATTATCTGAACAAAAAAATAACTGATTTTTTTTTACTTAAACTAATAAAACACTATATAACAAACTCATCCTCTATGAGTTTTTCTTATTTTCATTATTTTGGTGGTCTGAATGATTTCTGAAATTTTGTCCACCTATTTTAATGGGACCTTATACTTGTGTGTGCAGTGACCCAGTCCATCAACGAGTTGGAGTGGTGGGGCGGCGGGCGGCGCGTGGGCGGGGCGTGCGGCGCGGCGGGCTGCGCGTGGTGCGCGCGCGTGTGCACGTACGCGCCGCCGCTGCTCAAGCTGCTGCGCGTGCATCCTGCCTTCCCCGACATGAACAAACAGGTATGCTATCGGAGTTATCCTTACTTTATACTATACTAGCTGATGCCCGCGGCTTCGTCCGCGTGAATGTCGGTTACCGCGACCGATGTCGGTTATCGCGACCAAAAGTAATCTCTTCATCCCTCCCTTTCAACCCTTTTTTCGCACCAAAGGTGAACGCGCACCCAATAGATGGCGCTGTATGTCCGGAATAAATTTTATTTTTTATTTTATTTTTTGTAATAAAACTATCCTATGTCCTTTCTCAAGTTCCGTAAACTATGTCCGTACCAAATTTCACACAAATCGGTTCAGTAGTTTAGGCGTGAAGCAAAGACAGACAGACAGACAGACAGACAGAAAGACAGACAGACAGACAGAGTTACTTTCGCATTTATAATATTAGTTAGGATAAAGCTCGATTACCACTCACTGACTCACTCACTGACAGAATTGTTCTCCCAGATGGTGGATGGGGAGGTGGGTATATTTTGACAGATTCGTAAACAAGTAACTCTCGTGAGTATGGGAAAAGTGCCAAACCCCCCCTTTCCTCCCCCCCCCCCTTTCTCCCCCCTCCCCATCGTATCTCGGAAACAAAGAGACTTTACGTGTTTTTTTTTTAGGGATTCGTATAGAGGAGGTTTGGGGGAAGTAAAAACTGTTTTTCAAATTTGACCCCCTTGCCCCCCTTCACCCCCCCTTTAGGCGGATCTCGGAAATAAAGAGACTTGGAACATTTTTTTTTTCAGATTCATTGAAAGGGGCATAGAGTTAGTCGAAATCATTTTTCATATCTCCCCCCCTCTCCCCCCTTTCACCCCTTTTTTCTGTTTTGTTTACGGATTCGTATAGAGGAGGCTCGGGGAAGTAAAATGGTGCTACCGGTAAAGCGAAGGGGGGAGCGGGCGAGCGAAGCGAGCCGGCGACCCCCGTAGCGTAGGGATAAGGTCACGATAGCTTTTCCTCGGTGGTAGGCAGGTCTTGAGTGGAGCGAAGAGGGGAGGTGGCGAGCGAAGCGAGCCGGCGACCTCCGTAGCGTAATGAAGGTTGAGTGGGTGAAGCGTATAAGTAACTCTCATGATTAGCTAAAATTTTTGCCCCCTTTTCCCCTCCTACCTTTTTCAAAGTTGCCCCATTTGCCCCCTTTCTCCCCCCTTTAGGCGGATCTCGGAAGTTAAGAGACTTGGAACATTTTTTTTTCAGATTCATTGAAAGGGGCAATGCGTTAGTCGAAATCATTTTTCAAAGCTCCCCTCTCCCCCCCTTCACGCCACGCGAGCTGCGCGCAGCTCGCGCAGCCACGCAAATACTAGTTAATATTATAAATGCGAAAGTAACTCTGTCTGTCTGTCGCGCTTTCACGCCAAAACCACTTAACCAAATTAAATGAACATTGGTACACAGATAGTCTAGAACCATATGAGAAAGAATATAGGCTACTTTTTAATGCGAAAAAAGGGTTGAAAGATTACATTTGGTCGCGATAACCTACTTCGATCGCGATAACCGACGTCCACACGGACGAAGCCGCGAGCATCAGCTAGTTTACTATAAAGATAGCGTACAAACTAGAACTACTTTATATTCATTTACTTAATAAATAAATTTAAAATTTAAAAAAACCCCAACTCAATAAAGATAAAACATTGGTTCCCCACTTTTACAAGTTTAAAGGGAGTAAAAGTCAAAAAACAATTTTCAAGCTTTTTTGTTTTAATTTCATTAGTTTATATTCCTCATTCCCTTTCAATATATGTATAGTATATGTAGTGTACATTATTCTACAAATCAATCCCTTTCATGTTTTTGCTACCCATATTGAGGGAGTTGTAAAAACAAACGTAATTCGTCATTTTGTGATGGCGGCCATCTTGGATTTGAAATTTGATTTCGTGTATAGTATTCTACTAATCAAGCCCTTTCATTTGATACCCATATTGATGTGTTGTGAAAAATATGTCCTTATTACGCCATTTTGTGATGGCGGCCATCTTGGATTTGAAATTTGTTATAGTATAATCTACTAATCAAGCCCTTTCATTTGATACCCATATTGACGGAATTGTAAAAAATATGTAATCCGCCATTTTGTGATGGCAGCCATCTGGGATTTGAATTTTGTTATAGTATCTGTATAGTATTCTCCCAATCAAGCCCTTTCATTTGATACCCATATTGTTGTGAAAAATATGTACCTAATACGGCATTTTGTGATGGCAGCCATCTGGGATTTGAATTTTGTTATAGTATCTGTATAGTATTCTCCCAATCAAGCCCTTTCATTTGATACCCATATTGTTGTGAAAAATATGTACCTAATACGGCATTTTGTGATGGCGGCCATCTTGGATTTGAATTTTGTTATAGTATCTGTATAGTATTCTCCCAATCAAGCCCTTTCATTTGATACCCATATTGATAGGAGTTGTGAACAAATATGTACTCCGCCATTTTGTGGCGGCGGCCATCTTGGATCGATGTTTTTCAAACATAGCTAAGAACACTCTCGACTAATTCACCTTTCAAACAAAAAAAACTAAATCAAAATCGGATCATGCGTTCGGGAGCTACGATGCCACAGACAGATACACACACACACAGACACGTCAAACTTATAACACACCGTCGTTTTTGCGTCGGGGTTAAATAGTAGATTTTACAACAAGTGCACAAAACGAACCAGTTTTATCCGAGACTTTTAGCAGCCCGAGCCGAAGGCGAGGGCTGATAGCAATGTCGAGGAAAAAAATGATTTTGTGGACGAGTTATAAACTCTGCTTTTCACTTCGAATGCGAGGAACTACAACAGTAGTATAACATATTTCTTTAATTAAAATCGCTTTTTTTTAATCTTACGAAATTGATATTAGGCTTGCAGACCTATACAGCCTACTATTAAATTAATTTTGTAACAATAATTTTCATTAATTAATTAAATAACTTACCGTACGCAAATAAATTAAAGTAAATATTATAAAATAACAAATTCTATCTATGAACTTCTTATTGTGTTTGGCTGTATGGCTCATTTTCTTTGCCTTAATAAAGATACATTTATGAGTAGATACGTTAATGCCCTTGTGCACAAAATTCGATTTTGTGCAGCCTATATCCTGCACAAATAAGCACTTTCAGAGCATGAGAAGTGAAAAAGAATACTAACCATAAATGATTCAATAAGATAACCTACCAATGGCACTTTGGTGGCAACTTTGTCCAGAGATACGTTAAGAAAACGACCCCAATACACATTTTCCTGCTCTCCTTAGCTGCGCTATTATATCACCAGGTTCTCGACCTTCCGCATCCCGTTTGTCCTGACTTCGTTTTTAAGGTCTTTGAGTCCATTTTAATATTTCACGTTCTCCTTTCATGAATAGTAAGGCGATTCATTACTATAGGTCATAGCCATGCTACGATTGATGAAAAATACGGATTACTCTATATTCGCGCCTCATTCCGGATACAACTGGCTGACCCAAATCTTCAATCATCTAATCCAATTATGTTAATTTGATTACATTTCACAATCATGTAAACAAACTGTCAAATTATACTTGATGTGATTTTTTTTTTGCAACATAAGTGGGTGTGCTAAACATTTTTATTATAAAACAGGTCATAGGCAGAATCATGATGATTCCTTTCGGAGGCAAACGGAAGCGACAGAATGACGAGCTGGGCATGATCGTGGAGCCAATCACGTACAGCGACGCGGTCAAGAAGTACGGCATCGAGTTCAAGCACATCACTGCCAGGGATCGGGTAAGGACCACTTTACTTAATTATCTAAATTAATAATACTGTCCCCGTAAGTAAAGGGGACAAGGGCTACCGTTTTACTCATTATTAACTGGGTTGTGAAGGTCATATAGGCAGTTGCTCCATGTAAAATACTGGTATTCAGCTGCATCCGGTTTGAGTGGAGCCAACCCCATCGTAGTTGGGAAAAGGCTAAGCAGATGATGAATTAAAGGGAAATTGAGTAATCTTCTCTTGAAAGGAAATTGAGTAATATTATCTTAACTGGATGTGATCGGACAATACCCACCTACATTTACTAAAAATCAAACAAAATAAAGTTTGAATCAAAAGGCGATACAAAGCTTATTGGTTTAATTCATGCATACTGCAATAAGATGTGAGGAAAATGTCAATGACCGCTATTGCCATGCTAAAATGCAAATCTATAGATGCGCCTGTTTTGCTTACGATGCCAAAGTACGGCCAGATTTAAATTAAAAAAACAAAATATCTAGGGTAGTGACCACTGTTAACGTCTTTGTGTCTTGGATAATAACAATTGCAATGAGACTGACTTTAAAACAAAATTAAAAAAAGATTGCGCAATTTGCGGGTAGCAAATTGTAATTTAATGTGATTGAACTGTAATTCATTAGTCGTTGGCCCAATTGGCCTAAAATATTTCCTCATCTTTGCCAACTTTTTATTTTATTTTACTGATTGACTTGTCAATATCGTTGAAGTTTAAAAATCTGCAGAATTTGACTAAAGAGCCAAAAAAAAAAAAAAAAAGCTAAAAAGTTTTGCTCTAGTTTATTCGGCTCATTTATACAAACTGAAAGTTGTTATTAAATATTCCATTTGGGTTTTAGCCAAACAATCCGTCTGACGTAAAAGTCTGAGTGAAATAGGCAAAAGATTAAAAAAAAAACTAAATAATGTTGCGTAGAGAGGGACCTGCCAAAGCTCATTGTAGATGGCGTGGCCATTATAGCTTAGACCCAATCAAGCCAATAAGGTCAGGCTATTTTGAAATATTATATGACATTAACAGACTTTTCAACCAATTACGATGCTTGAAACGTACTAGCGCCATTCGTTTTACAGTTGCAGTCACCATTAATCAAAGTCTTGCTTTCTGGTAGCACGTAAATCTTCGTAATAAACCTTGGCTAAAACTCGTGCAAAATCTTAAAAGCGTAAACTGGACAGTGAAGAAAATACAGGCTGATATTATTATCACTGAAGTTTGAGGAGTAACAATGTTTTTTTTTCAACAGAATACACAGCAAAAGATATCAGCGACGCCTCGCGACGTATACCCCGAGCGCTTCCCCCTGGCGGACATAGCGGCCATGCAGTTCTGTCCCACCTTCCACCTGCACCACAAGCTAGCGCTGGCCATGCACGCCGGCCTCGTCTTGATCATCAACGTATGAAACTTGTTTAAAACCTTATTTGTTACCACTCTTTATAATGCAACAATAGTTGTACTTGAATCTTTTGGTGCGTGTGGATATATACGGAACTAACGCTGCCTCTAATCTTCTTTTTCAATACGATTTTCGCAGATAATTACAAAATATCCATGTTGCATTAGTTTTGAGCCACAAACTTATCTAACCCGGTGTAATTGTAATTAACAAGATCACTATGAAAAGAGAAAAGATCTGTAATTTATTGTCCACTGATAGTGACGCGGTTACCGGGCTAAATAAGCTTGTCGGGACTATACACCCGGTTTCTGAAAGCCTTATGAAGTTTCTTCGGTAAAATTGATGTAAAGGCTACGATCCATCATGTCTGATTTCTTCTTCATTCTTTCGGGTGCTTGGGCATGGAGTCACTCTGCCAATAAGACTATTTATAAGATATTTAGTGCTACTAACTTTTTCGGGTCGGCAAAACCGAATGTAAAATTATTTACATCTGAAATTCAAGTCAAATGTAACATGCCAATTTGTTTTGTTTCCATCAAAGGTAAATGACGAATGACGTGCCGATCGGAACGAGCCGAAAAAAAGCTATATGTGTTGGAACAGTTTCGGGTCGGCTTTGCTGCTCATCATTAACAAAACAACACTGCCGAATCGATTGTGCCGAACTGACCGAGTGTATAGCACGCCTAGAGTGTAATGCAACTGTTATCGAAATGAATTAAAGTAATTTATACAATAACTTTAGGAGTAAGCTTTATATTACAAATCAATGAACGGAAAATGAATGAAAGCAGTTTAACTGTCGTGGTACATACGATTAGAATCCGCCGGTTTTTTTCTTTTCTCGTTGTTTGGTTCCATGTTTATTTTAAAATTACAAGCCACAAAGGTAATGGTGCGATTCCAACAAAATTATTCGCGAATATTTGTGCTACTGTTTTGTCTGAGAACATTTTGCAGTACAAAATGCACTGAGATGCAACCGTTTCCACCGGCAAAACGGCGAACGTTAGTACAGTCGAACAAGCTCTATGTATACAGCCAGCTAACTTCCATTTACTTTTAAGATTATTCAGATACATTTAGAGACTGATGTCAAACGATACAGCGTTGGATATCAGTCGCTTAATGCGAAACGCTTTACAAAACAAAATTGCAATCAATATTTTCAGTGTACTAGAATAATAAAAAAACTCTACCTGTATACTTATTAGCTTGTTCGACTGTACTAACGTTCGCCGTTTTGCCATTTCCATTTCATGACCAAAACCGTATAAAATCGTTAGATTAAGCAATTCTGAAAAATACTTCTTAGGAATCTTAGTACATGAACAAACATAATGCGAATAGGTTTAGGTGGTATTAGGTTGCCTAAGTATAAGTCATAGTCTGGACGTAATTTCATCAGACAACATGACCTAGGCTTGCTTAAAAATATTTTTCAGTAAACAGATAAGTGAAGGTAATGCGCATACAAATGTGCGCGAACATTTCGGTGAACGCACACCGGTGGAATCGCACCGTTATGTAACCTTATACTACCTATCAGATGTTTTCATCAAGTGTTGCAAGTCAAGATGACCCGAGAATGGTTTCAGTTTGAATCATATGTCAATACTATCTTAAAGTAATGTATCGCTATCAAAAAATGCCGAACTAATCTAAAAAGAAAATAAAAGCCTAGCAGAGAGCTAATATTAAGATTCACCATTAATTGATTTGATTTGACTAAAATAAAAAATCATGAGGCGAAATAGCTCACCGTTTCGACAGTGTCTAATATGTAGAAAAACCAAAGAAAATATATTCGTAGATAAAAACGTATGTATGTAAAAACTTATGAGTACCGCTGGAAAATTAAGGTTCAGTACACGTTCAAATCAAAATTTATTTTATACCAACACGAATTTAAATCATGTTTAAAAAGTTGTCAAGCACAAATCAAGGATTTATTCGTGATTATATATTATAGGATTGCTTTGACAAGCAGAAGAGTTTCATATTACTTTTAACACGATCTTAGAAAGAAAACTAGACAGGATGACCAGTGAAAGATAACTGTAATCACCAAATAAGTTCGTGACGAAATCTTTTGACACCCAGTAACTATGAGTAGGGATGAACGGCTTTCGATGTTTTGTGTCCAAATAATCAAACGACTGACGTTATCTTTATGAACGATTGTGTTGTTTGTGACCGATATAAGTGAGTCATGAAAGTAGAAGAAAAAGTATCGCATTTTCTCACCACAAGTTAGAAAATGCTGCACAAATAACTAGATAAAATAGTTAGACACAAAACTATCATTTGGAGTGAAGTAAAGATAAAATGATTGCTGTAAAAAATCGAGACTATCAAAAAGGAAATACAAGAAAGAACTTACACCTAAAATAATAAATAAACACCTACATAATACAAGATATTCATTTAGGTACCAGCTCCTCGTTTTAGTGAAAACTTGCAATAATGTGTCAATATCATAACAATATTACGTTTGCGGCGCGGTGAGAAGAACAAAAGAGTATCCAATAAGACTACAATGCCGCGTGCTAGCTAGAAAACTAATAAATGATGTAATATATCTGTAATATTCAATGTAATATAATAATATATGTATAGCTTCATTTAAGATAATTATTATATTCAACGTTTTAACCTTGTTTTATCTATTCTTATTTTTACAAGACGTTGTTATAGTTATTTTAAAATAGTCATAAGTTTGATTCTGTTTCACTACAATTACTAAAAACCAGTTCAAAGTCGCAAATTGCACTTGTTATAATTAGAACTTCTTGGGTTGTATAGTTTACAAATATTGTTGTATAAAGACTTTTATGTTATGTGAAAGCACATAAATAATGTCATCATCATCAACAGCCTATTGATGTTCCCACTGCTGGGACACAGGCCTCCTCTCTTAGAGAGGGAATGGGCTCTAATCTACCACGCGGGCCCAATGCGGATTGGTAGATGTCACATGTCTTCGAATGTTTTGGTTCTAAGACATGCCGGTTTCCTCACGATGTTTTCCTTCACCGTTTTGAGAGCAGCGGTGATGAAATAAATTACACAAAGTAATGAGCCTGCCTGGGTTCGAACCCACGACCTACTGTTCGTAAGTCGGGGCCGCCACCACTGGGCCACCGCTGCTCTCATAAATAATGTAAATTTTATTTTTGTTACGTGTAATAATAATAAACCTCATGTATGTATAACTTAAGTCTCAGTTTTTTGTTCCAAGCTTTGAACGGTTGTTATTATAGTCTGAAGGAACTCTTTAAAACACGAAAGTTTTTCTTAACGTTCTGCGCACTTTTGTCGCATTTACATCATTTCTTCTAAATCGGTTAAATGTGCGTCAAAGCTTTGCGTAGTATCGACTGTGTCTACACTACATGACGCACTCGCAAGTCACACACAATTTTACTTCAATATAGGTGGTGAAATGAACAATTTTTCACTGACTGCATCATTTTCACTTCAAGCGATTAGTAAATAATGTAAATGCGTCATCAGTAACTCATCTCTTCAATTCTTAACCCTTCCTCTGTGTAAATATTATTTTGTAACGTGACGTAGGTTACCCCGTCTCGAAGCTTTATTTTCGAACCCGATGCCAATAATCACATTATACAATCAATTTTATAACATTCCCTACAGTGTTCGATGTACGTATGTACTGGATTTCAATGTTATGGAGAATTTTATTGGTGTCGTGTGTGAATAAGGCCTCTGTAGGGGTCAAAGTTATGGGTAACATTAATTAAGGGGCGTTTCCACTGTTTTCCATACGAATGGAGTGGAGTAGAGACTTGCAAAAATTCCAAATGACGTCTCTCGTCTCGTCTTCAGTGGAAACGCACCTCAAAATATTGTACGGAAATATTGTATCTTAGTATTTTTTACCTGACTACGACAAAGACATCATGATGACTACTAGGGAGTAGGGTAATGTTTTTAGAATCGGTCAAAAAATGTTTTTACTAGCATCACACCAGTTACTTTTTATGCCTTGTTTCAATCATCATTTTGATATCGGCGCGCACTGCATCGGAAAATGTATAATCCTAAAATGTTAGTCTCGATTGCCATTTTAAATATAATATAATTATTATAAACGTGTATTCAAATGTGGCAATTATTTTATGTGAAAAGAACCTTGTAATTAAAGTAGTTGTAGTTTATTTATTCTTAGGTAATATCGGAAACTTTATATCGGATTCTACAGTGATATTATTATTTAACTTCCTTGTATATCTTGTATGATTGTGATATGCTTGTTGCAAATAAACTTTTTAAATAAATAATGCCTTTTAATTACATTTGCCCTATGAACCTACCTAGTATATAATGCACAGAAAGTGTTGCTGAGTGTTGTGAAAGAGCTTAGTTGAACTCTGAGTCATCATTAGTTCGCATTGCGACTTTTAAGCTTAATCGTATCAAATGAAAAAAACGATGACTAACGTTGAATCCGATACATGAGCTTTCTTAGTACCTAGTTCTGAAGCCGCTACACTAATGAAATTGTTTGTTTCTCCATGTCAGATTCATCCGATGTCGTAGAAAAACCATTTCCAAGTTTTTAACGTGGACCAACTGTAAGTCGGTCACGTAACACTGACCTATCTCGACAGACAGTGAACTTTGTGGACTTTGCTGTTTACATTTCACGAAATTTGAAGTCTCACTCTCCTCTAAATTGTGTTGTTACGTCGAGGGCCAGGATTAAAAATTTAAAACAAAGCGACTGCAGAAATAGACGTAAAGAAATATGGAGAAATGCCGAGTTATTTATTGAGGTGTTATGTTGAAGAAAGGAACATATTTAGACATGTTAATTTTATTTACGTCCAAGGCTTCTTATTGTTTGCAGGCCAAATGGTACTCGATCATTTAGAATATTATTGTATGCGAACTGCGAAGAGCATCGTTGACTTTGTCGGCAACTTTGCAGAAACAAGAGTTTGTCAGCGTTTATTTTATCGTGGCCGTCTCGTCTCGCGTCTCGTTCGGCACGGCAGTGAAGCGAGCGAGGCAGCGAGGTCGGCCTGCCGCCGCCAGTTACACACAAACCGCTGAGCGTACGGAACGCCTTGCCGACTATTCACCGGTGTCGCGCATATCTACGATAACATACATTTCATTTAATATTTTCTTTAAACCAACAAAAAATATTTAAGCAAATATTGTATTTAATAATAATACACATAATAAAAAATATTGCTAAGCGGATTTAACTAAACAATTAAAATAAAACTGCGATGTTTATGTTTTTCGAAAAACAAATATTTGGACTGAAGAGCTCGTAACAGAGACTTTGACTTTGGTACTTCGATTGTGAGGAACTTTTGAAGATGATGATGGCTAGTGCGAAACTGGTGCGGGACTGCAGCTCGGAGCTTAGTTCGGACGTGCGGTCCCTGTCCGTGGCCTCGTCCACTGAGGAGCAGGACTCCACCACCACGGAGTCCGAGTACACCGAAGAAGAGAAGGAGTACGAACTGGAAGACCTCCAGATTTTGAAAACTATTGGTGAGTGACAACGATACCTATCTACTTTTTGCAAAAACGCGCCAATTTTTTTAAAAGATTTATTCTTATCTTAGCAGGAGAGTATCTACCGTAATTTCTCTGATGACGCCGCTAGATAAACATGATCGATCCATCATCAGATAATATGCCATCCAGCAGCCTTTAGTTTACTGCGATTTCATTGGTTTTCATAAACGACGCACATTTTAGTCCAGGAGTTCGTGAAGCAAACTAAACAACACTTGTAGGTTTTCCTTGACTCCTGAACTATAAATAGTAAAGACTCACATTTTGCTAATTTTACAAGATAGTCATCGTCACTTGGAACCCTCCGATATAGTAAAAGTTAGGTATATGAATCATTGCCCGTCTCTGCCCACATGAGTTAGATTAATATGAAAATGTCGTTCGCTGGAAAATATATTTTTCTTTTCCGTGAAAATCAGTAAATATGGAACTTATTATTGGCCATTTGTAATTGTCATAACTTTTAACAAATTACAGTTGGCGTGTTATTCAAAACCATCAGTTATTTTCTATCGTTACGTTGTCCGTCGTTATTATGGGAGCTGTCTTAGCTGTCCGTCATTTGTAATGATTTGTGGTGAAACACGGATATAAAGAGAGATTATTAAACTCTGGCTAATATATGAATGAGATAAGTTTTTATTAAACATCTACATAAGTAAGTCTTTCCCACGCGTTGAGCGGCACAGTTATAAAGGACTCCATAAAATAATTTCTCTTATCATTACATTATTTGCAGATTCACATAAATGTTAATTACAGTTTTATTGTAGCTTTCTCTAAACATTTTCTACCAACTAACTGTACCTGGATATTTATATATTTTTTGTGTAATGTTATTTTACAAAATGGTTAATGCATTTTTGAAATACAATTATTTATACTAGAAGAATGCTTACATTAGGTAGTTCCTATATAATACTATTATGTTGAGATAACGCACAGTAGGTTCCATATTATTTTAAGCGGAGGCTGTGTTCCATTTGCTCTGAAGGTACCTAGATATCTCCTGAAACTGCACTAAAAGGAAAGTTAGGATGAAGTTCCGAGGGGAGAACTTTATTTTCAAGTCTAGGTATTGTATTGTTTTAATAGAATGAAACTATTCAACCTTTATAAACAACTTCATGTTTGCGCATGGTTGTCCATGTTTGCGGGGTTACAAACTTGTTACAAATTACGAATTCATGGGTCAACCATTGATTATGCTGCCCATGTACTGTTTTCGAGTATATAGGGGACAATAGGGGATCGGACAGGGTCAAAATAATATGATTCTGTTTAGTCCGTAAGTTAGATTATCGAAAAATATTGAATACGTGTTTTTTGTTTTATCAAATCAATAAAAAATGACGAAGATAAAACGTGTCAAAGATCTTGGAGTGGGGCTTGAAACGTCACTTGTGTCGTCAAAATGTACTATCATATGACGTCACACGAGTTTTCGAAGCACTGTATCGTCTTCATTTTAAGTTTACGTGAAAAAAGAAAAAATACGTGTCCAATAATTTTTGGAAATCTGACGGACTAATTAGTTTTTTTTTGTCCGATCCCCTATTATTTGCCGTTTAATTTCAATTACATTGAAATAAAAGTAAAAGTTATGTCGAATGACATAATAGCGTAACGTAAACACATTAATATTACGTCTGTAGGTCGGTAGGTGTTATACATCTTCACATGATCGGACAGTCTTAAATGTCTTATTTCGTCAGAACAATACAATTTTTCGGAAAAAATCGTTCTTATTTTCTCTGGATTAAGACCACTTCTGCTGTAGGCGATTAATCAAAACGCTATTTTATTGTCTGACCATGTAGTTGTATTTCAAAAAGATGTCATAAGATTATTTTCTTGTCCTCCATAAAAATGTTCGTCGTAATTTATGATTAGCAAAATGGGAGAGAACAGGATTTTTACTATGTAGTTTCTTTTACCAGCTTCAAGAGTGTGTATATCGAAAGCTCTTTTTATATCAGTACGTCAGTCCGTGATGGATCGCGTGGAAATCGTGCATATTAAGGTTGATGTTCCAGGGTAGCCCGCGAAATTCAAATTTTCTTAAGTTTTTTGCAATTTGCAGGCAAGTGATAGGTTGTATGTTGATGAACATTTGATTCGCGGCTGTAAGACGTATGTAGTTACAGAATTATAATCATCAAAATCATTAATACAACCCTCCGAGCTCATAAAGGTTCCGGAATGACTTTGACCTTGTAAAAAGTCATTTTTACACCTTTATGAGCTCGGAGTGCTCGGTCTGGTTGAAGGATTCACCTTAAACGTATCTGCGCGTTTCTTGTACTTGTCTCGCTGAAATTGATGGAGTTTTCTTCAATGAATATTATTTTCCTGTAGCACATAAAAAATAAGGGACAACGACACGCGTCGAAAACTCTGAAGTTGTTTTTTTACTACTAGGTACTAACTACTTCCATTTTATTAATATTTTTCATATTATCTATCAGATTCTGACGCAATCTTCTATGTACTTACATCGATCGTGATGAGCATTTAATTTGTTTTTTTTTTCTCTAAACATGTGAAAACAAAAATAAATGGATCAAGGACATATTACATAACGAGCATATTATTATTGATATCATTATCGGCTTGTATAATGTGTATGCAGGTGATAACGCCTCGACCCAATTCTAGGAGAGTAGAATATAGGCCAAGGCTGGGCCACCCGTGACCCGGTAGGATGCGGAACGGGGCCCTATTGATATTTACAGTTTTCTGTGCATATTATATTTTATTACGTGGTTCACATAGCATTGTTTATGTATTTGACAGAAATAGAAAAACTGTACCTACCTTTAGGAATAATATGGCCGAAAATGTTTAATACTCCCAATTGTACTGTAGCAGCTTTCTAAGAAAGTTATAGGTACTTAAATTTCGATACCGGTACGGTACCATCTTTGTATGTGTGTAATATAAAAAAACAATTTAGGACGATAACGTAATGTTTGAAAAATTATGGATGATTGACTATTGGTTATTTTAGCGCTTTTTTCGCACATTGCGGTACTTTACTGTCTAACCCGTCAAGGATTACAAGGCGTCATGTTTTATTATGTATGTTATTACAGTACAGTCTGTTTCAACAGATTATATTGCTTGTAAAGCTACCTAAGTATAGAACAGTATAATATATCTGAGTTTACGGTAGTTTAATTATAATTTTAATCCAACATTCGTAACGACCCATAAACATACCAAGATTACATGAAACGGTAAAGCAATATTAAAACAAATGTACATACCTAAGTTAACTGAGTGCACAAGTGCTTAGTATATAATAATATACCCACAAGTAACTACAGGAAATCACAAATTACTAGTTTGAATAAGTCAGTGCAGAATGGTGTACCTAATAGCTGGGATATGAATGATAAATGATAATGCTAAAATTGCTGCCTACTTGTTGACCCAGTTACATATTAAAGACACACCTAATAAAGTTCAAAATCCGAAATCAAATCTTGCAATAACTCTACCTTTGTTAAGTTAAGACTTGCATCTATAGTCAAATGAAATGGAAACTTCCAATATCAGGGAAAGTTTAGAGAAGCGATAACACATTACACATGTTCAAAATCTCATTAGTATTCTGAATGAAGCCTAAAGATTTGTATTGCACTCATATCGAGCGAGATGTGTGGTACTGTGCATGAAAAGTTTAAGCACGATGCAATAGCACTAGGCTGATTTACCTAAGCACGTGCCATCAACTAAGAACAGAGAAAACAATGCCTCTGACGCGGCAATAAAACTGGCTACTTAATTGTAGATGTAACATCGATATGAAGAGAAATATAAAAACTTTTTAACAAAAAATAAAACCGACTTAAAAAAAAACAATAAAGTCAAAAATAAATCAGTTTCTGAAGTCGGTGACTTTTGTTTGTTTGATTTAATTTTTTTGCCACCGACTTCAGAAACTGATTTATTTTTGACTTTTTGTGTTTTTTTTTGAAGTCGGTTTTATTTTTTGTTAAAAAGTTTTTATTTTTAACTTTTTAGTGGTTCACATGTTCATGGGTCATAATGTGGACGATGTAGATTTTTTTTTTTGAGTTTTGTTGATTTTTCAAAAACCGCTTGTCTGATTTCGATAAAAAAAAATATGGGACCATTTGGGAAGTATACCCTTTCCAACAAAAAAAAAAAAATTCAAATCGGTTATCAAGTGACGGAGTTATGCCCGAACAAACATAAAAAAAAATATATAAACATCCGAATTGAGAACCTCCTTCTTTTTTTAGAAGTCGGTTAAAAGATGATGATTTTGATTGTTTTGTCACGGAACTCTAATATTTTTCTAAATTACCTACAAATACAAGTACTTAGCCTAAAAGTTACACCTTATAACATCAGCTAAAGTAAGCAGCCAGTAAAATTCCCGTGAAAAGCGGTGCAGTTTTAGCGATAAGCCGGAACAGACACGCTGAAAAAACAATGATATTTGCACGTTTTACGATATCGAGCAGAAGATTTTTTGAACCATTGTGGCAGCAAGTAATTACGAAATTTTCTAATCCTTTGGATCGAAGATGCGCAATTATTGAGGTTCAAGAATCCCATTGAAGATTAAGAACAAAGTCCAAACGAACATGTGGAGTTTTTAATACGTATATCAATGTAAGGAACTGTTGAAGGAATGGAATCCACTGATCGTGTTGGCATGTAGAGCCATCAATAAAAATCAGTGTCCGGATTGTTGACAGAAATGTGTACTACTCGTACTTGTTATTAGCGCACTCTAAGACGTTGCTGTCGATCAAATCTATTGGAAAAATCCACTAACAACCGCTATAAAAAGAGAAAAGTCTATTTACGCCGCTGAAAATTACATGTGACTTACCGAGTATCTAAGAGCGCTCATGGAGTGATATTTTCTGAACCCCTCGGTACCCGGCGAACACCGCATCTTGAAAATTATTGAATAATCAATTTTACGTTGTGCGGTACCTGATACGATGCGTAATAGATAAACGGCCTTGCTACGCTGCACTACGAAGGGTGGGGCGCGCAGGCGTTATGATGATGGATGGCTTTTTCCCTTGCACTTTCGTCATACTCAAATGAGAGGAATAGTAGATTATTAACCAAGGGGATAAAGCAGTGTCTTCTGTCGCGGGTGACTATTTAAATCGCGAGTGTAGCGAGGGATTTAAGTTCACCCAAGACTAAGACAGCTTTATCACCGAGGAAAATACCCTACTTTTCGTACCATTTGCGAAAAAATTAACACAATAATAATATGAGATAAGCATTTATTAAAAATAATGACAATTAAAAGTAAAAGTTAACATTCGAAACATTGGTCCAATTATTGATAGAAATCACATTCTCCCCCTAAAGGATGAATTAAATTTTTTGTTTCTGAATCGATCGTATCGGACCCAAGGACGCGGTGTTGAAGGGGGGTGATGGGAAGAGGCTGTTGTACGTTTTGCACCGCACGAGGGCTAATTAAGAGTGCGACTTTGGATTTATTAACCCTCATTATAGTATGGAAGAAGAAGGCATGCTGCGCCGACCCCTAATACATCGGGTGAAGGGCAGGAAAATGATGATGATGATGATTTAGGCCACTACAATGACGTTCAGTGGTACCTGAGAAAAGGTGGAAAAAACTGCGTCCTGAAAGTCAGGAACTTTAACACGTATTCTGAAAATACGTGTTATAAATAGAATACGATTATGAAGAAATAAATATAGTAGTTGTGTCGTAGTGTTATTGTACAATTATATACGCTTGTTATTACGGGGCGGGCAGGAGTCCAAGCGGTATAATTACAAGTGTGAAAAACATGTACGGTCTAAAGATTGGAATGGTGCATAACTATTTGGACTGGTTAATTGAACATCAAGGGTGATTTAGGAATGGCTTAATTAGTCTCGGGCAGAGACTTGAGTTCCATGCATTTTTTTGAAAGTCTAGTTACATGCTGTAGCGATTGGTCGCGAGATGGATTGTTACCTCGCTTTATCACGACCTAGTAATCGAAATCGGTCGATTGTGACTTGAGCGTAAAGTAGGTTACATTTCTGCTTACCTATAAATAAGAGATTACAGTCGTGTTCGTAACGGTCATGTTTCCACAAGGTTTCATATTCTCTATTCTACAAAGAAATTGGAACGACTAAGGTGTCGTATGCCTCACGTACTTAAAATATGTTAGCACAGCGTGTCAGACAGTTAATTGTGGAGGTGAAACAGAGCACGAAAGTCTCTCAGGTAGAGGTACTGGGCGCACGGATCTAGTTTGTGCAGCATTATCCTCGCGGTGCCATTCGGTGCTCCAGTTACCGTGCTAACGACTCCATCACGCGCCCGCGCAGTTTCATCCGCCGAGCTACCACAACATACGTACATCTAATTCTACAGTTTGAAAAACAACTGCGATTACAAATATGTGATGTGGAATACCAGGATATCGATAAAAGTTATGGGTAGTATGATTACCTTTTATTAAATAATTACAAGATAATGATAAAAGAAGAAGAAAATGAATAAATCCCAATGGATACAGTATCATTCACTAAAATATCTTATTGATAGTAAGATGAGCAGAGAGGATGTAACCATCAGTGATATTGTTTATATTAATGCAACGTTGCGAGACGGTTAGTAATTGTAACGAATAGCACAGACAAAAGAATTCATTTGTTGCTTATGTTTACGCACGCGAACGATTGTGTTTGTCACGCGTGATTACCACCAGATATGTGGGTTAGTGTGTCGCGTGCCTATAATGTTAACCAGATAATATATCAATTATTTAATTAGTGCCTTTCATGACATTTTTTTTGCCATGCTCACGAGGTTACAAATGCGAGCGATGAATTTAAGATAAGTTAAACAATACGGTTTAACCCGTGCTGATATAATGGTGAGATGATATCTCCATTTGCTTATCAAAACGTGATCGGTAGGTGAAACAAAAAGCATCAACTACCTACATGTTACAGCCGTGAAATCTGCGAAATGAGCCGTTCCCATACTCCATAGTGCACTCGTGCACAATTGAAAGTATGTACCTACTTGTGCGTGAAGTTAAATTAAGAAAAGAAAGTTGTTAAGAACAATGAGGCAGTTGGAGAGGTGCGCAGACGCAGGTCCAGACGGAAGTGGAACCGGTCACACCACGCATGCGCCTTAATGTTCCCACTGATTGCAAACAAACTAAACAACGTGACAAGACATGAAGTGTATGAGCTTTTGTCAAACAACAATGGTCAGCTGTCGAAAATAATAGAGGTCTGTTCTAGTCTAGCAGTGTTACATGCTATTGCGGTTCCAAAACAGAAATCCAAAAGCATTTCCGGGCCGAGTCTCAAGCAATTTTACGTGGTAACACAAATATTCTGCTAGAACAATAAAAACACCGAGAAAAATCATTATCAACATCAATTTATATGCACCTAAATCCATAAAATCGGTGGTAAAAAATTACTGACGGATCGTAGTTCTATAAATAATTTAGACTACTTTATTATGTTGATTGTAGTAAACAATTCGAGCCGGCCGAACGGCATCCATTCCTACAATAAAATGTGCGGATGAGTCTATCATCAGATCTTTAGTTCTCTCTTTGTTTATTAACCTTACGACCATGAATCTCTAGTAATACAGCTTTCTAAGATATCAAGCTTCGTGAAAACACAGACACGTTCTTAAATTGACGTTTCTTTAGTCATAAACCCCTTTGAATAATGCATGTAACCAGCTGTCATAAAAGCGCCAAGGTATGGCGCATGGATGCACTGCCCTTGACCGTTTTCCATCGTGTCGTTATTAAGCTGTCATAATTATTAATATTCATGTAAACTGGGATGCGGGCGAGGTCGACGAGGACACTCGTGACGTCTCCCATCTCTTAACCCTCGTTTAACTGATAACCAGCCTTCGAATCAATTCATTGCATGTCTAAATTATTTTTTACTGCTCCTAGTTCATCTTCCTCTTATAACACTTTTCTGTGCAGCCTAGTAGTTTTCCCAATTTATATCCCACGCAGATATTGACGAATAGCAATAAAAGAAATGAATATATTATTTTAAGCCTACTGAGAATAGAATTCTAAAAATATTTGTTAGATCAGTGCAAATTCGGCACTCGTAGTTGTAAAACCAGATCTAAACTTGTAAGAAGATTAGTTGGTCATCAAGAGATCAGAGTTGAGACGTTTAAGAGTTATTAAATTGTTGTTTTGCTTTATTGTTCACGTCTTATACCTTTAGAAGAAGAGCCTATGTAAACAGTCTAATTGCGTAGGTAGCTTGTGTATGATACCAGATATCCAACTGTTTTTCTGCTGGAGTAAGTCCAGCAGATGAAACTCTTACACGTGCCAGACATACTTCTGTCTCAAATTTTGTACTAAGTCGTAAGGGGAGATTCTGCGACACATGTCTTGCTACAGCCAGCAGTGCGTGCAGGTAGTATGGTCGTTCTCCCCGCTTGTACCACGTATACTTTCTCCATCATGACTTCACGAGTCGCATAGAGCAACCGTGACATTGTGCTTATCGGTTACACAGTAAAAACTCGCTAGAAATAACAAATACAATACCTATTCGGAATTCCAAACAATGGGTCTGCGCACCAGCTGCCTGATAGCCTCGCTTCATTTTAAATGGCTGCGATTATAATTACTTTTCATTAGCGAAATCACAGCGTAACAGGATTTCGATTTTGTTATGTAAGGTTACTAGGTAGATTATTTTCTTTTTTTTGTTAGTGTACTAACTATATCATCTTTTTTTTTTATTATAAATGGGCTTGCTCTTGACTTCAATCTTGCCCTAAGGGCAGAGATGATGTCGACGATGGAACGAGCTTACCCAGTAGAAGCCTGTTTACTCGCGACTAAACAGATTAGGGTTTTATATATGAACTCGGAAAAACCGACAACAATCTAAACCGCTATGAAAGACTTGACTTTCATAAAATGTATTTGCGTTACGAGAAATTAGATCTCTGACACCCTGACTGACACATAAGACATTATAAACACACTAATTTATTTTAATCCAATCCGGATTAATAATAGCTATATTATATAGAAACTAAATTGTTTCTATAGTTTTTTTTTTCTATGTTTGCTTTCGTCTTATTTTGGATTAAAATATTATGTTAAGTGCGTCGAACCAAAATAAAGTATAAAAAAATACATAAAACATAACGTTCAATCGGTCGAAGACAGGTTTGTTTATGCAACACTACGTAATCGATAAGATTTTCGGCACACTAAAGAACCCGCTGAGAGACACGAAAAAAGTGAAATGTTCTGTAGAGTCAACAAACTCGAAAGTGGAGAAGCGCAGGCGCAAGCAATTTAAGGCGAAGTGAGTATTTGTTAGCGGAAACTTGATTGCCGACAGATTTCACAACTACCGATTCCTGTATCTTACAATGTGACTGGCATGCTTCGCTGATTTGATTTGTTATTCTAGCCTCGTAACAATAAACAGCGAAACTATAGGGTTCCATTAAGTGACTACATAAATCAGATTTTGAGGAAACAACATTAGTCGATAGTTATTTTTCGATAGTTTGTGATTCATATAGATCAGATATTATCGTCGTGTAACTAATAGATGACCCAGAAAACCTAATATTAATAAATACCTATAACCGATAACGTTCAGTGAAGATTTTCCTTTTTTCCGGTGAAGGTGACCTACTTCCAGCACCACATTGGAACACTCCCACGCTTCTGGGAAACGTTCATTTGCTGTTTTGACAATTTAATAAAACGTCAAAGGCGACGTGAGAATTGAAAGAGTCGTTGTATTTTTACACTTATTAAAATATTATTTGTTTGTCTTTATGTGTGTACATTCACACGTGCCATGTCTAGTTCCGTTCATTAATGTTAATTGCTTCATAATTGTAGATTACGGCACATGTGCTGTAATGTTGGTTCCTAATTTGAAAGTGACGTTTCGTACTAGTGATTTACTTCACTCTCGGTTTCTTTTGTGTGTTGTGCTAGCGTTGTCAGTGGTTCATTACGAGTTACGACTACAACTTAACGCTTAGGTGTCGCAACAGGTTAAACAGCTCTTATAAAAAACAATGGGACACGTTGGTGGCACAGCTATGCAGAATACAACAGTTAGGTAATTCAATCCAATCTTGCATTGCATTGCTTGCACTAAGTAAGACAAAAAAATTGGTTGCCTGTAAAGTCGGTATACGGGCGAAAGTTTTACGTGACAACGACTTTGAGTGGTAAAATAATTTTAATGTGAATATTCATTCGTATAGTAGGAAGAAGGATGAAATAATAGTAACAATTTAAAACATTTATATATACAAAGAATTATATTTAAAACATTAATTTATACAAAGAATCTCGCACTGAATTTCATATTAACAAAATAAATATCTCTCTCACTCTCTCTCTCTCGCTCTGTCTCTCTCGCTCTTAGGCGGGCTAACTGTGCTCGAGTGGAAGGGACGCGTGCCTTTCACTTTTTATGTCTGTCTCTCTCGCTCTTAGGCGGGCTAACCATGCCCGAGTGGAAGGGACGCGTGCCTCTCACTCGCTCTCATTGTGAGCGCATAACGTGAGCGGAGCGTAACGCAGTTTCTTGAAGTGTCACCCGGCAAACCAATTTATAAGACGTTGTCACGTCAAAAAGTAAGGCTAAAGCTATAGAGGCCCAGTGATATTCTTTGTAAACATTTCTAGTAAATAATTTGCAGTTAATGGGTTGTATCTCCCCACGTTTTTAATAATTTCCGGGTCCGTACCTATCTCCGTTCTTAATGGTTTTCAGGAAAACATTACACGAAAACGTTATTTTCTAGATTTAATAGCGGTTTTATGACTACTACTATGGGTAATTAAAATACAAATACAAGCTACTAAATAATGTTATCTATAGGTTTTATTATTTATTTACCCTTTACGTTATTAACCCGTTGTGTTACGAGATAAATCTCTTTGATCTGTTGGGCGCCATTAAACAATGCCATAAAATATGAATTTCATATAATATTTACTTATAAACATTACGCGTTCCATCAAGATCGTCAGTGTGTGTTCTTCTGTTTTTCTTGGAACGGTTATATATGAGTGGATTTGAGTTACGTTATTTATCAGTCATAAGCATAACGGACGTCATAGATGCCAATAATAGATGTTTAAGGGGTAAAAAGTTTTGATAATACCGACTCATAAAAGTGACCTTAGTATGGATTCTGAAACAAAAATACCAACAACTTATTTTAGGTTTGAAGTGAAGAATTATTTACGATTTTTTATACTATCTTTAAGATATTTTGTCTAAGACCTAAACGAATGAATTTTTACTTGTTCTGAATGATGTTGTTGCTTACAAATTGCATATTTGGAAACTAGCTACAATTGCTACAAAGTATGAATGAAGAATCTTCCTTATGTATAAATTTATTTCCGTAAGACCTGTAGAGCTCGTGTTAAACCTATAGATATTAACTACTGAGTAATAATTACTTTACTTAATGGTAATTGTAGGAACACTGCGAGGTTAACCCATTGTTGGCAAAGTCACGGGTTAACGCCTTCCGTATTCTAATTTTAACTTAACTATTTTCGATTTGCTTGTGAACGATAAAAATATATTGTTTTAATTTACCTTTTTGCTTTAGTAACTGAAAGTTGTTACAACGTTCAAATGCAAATGCAACTACTTTTGGGATTTCTACTTTTCCTGACATTTTTCAGTAATCGTCTTAGGTGTTTTCTAGTTAGACTATGGAAACTATGGAAAAAAATTGCACAATATTTGTAGGTACCTATTAGATACAATTTACCATTGACATGTCAATCACGTAAATCGTTTATTTTTCCGATATTCGAAACTTTCTTCAGCTTCGTCGACGTCAACGTCTGACGTAAAAAATTCAAATTCAAATATTTATTGCTCAACACAGTACATAATATTGCATTTATAGGTGTTAAGTGAATGCGCAGTTCACTGTGATGTACCAAATTAGGCATGCAAGATTTATTGTTAAAAATTATACAAACATTCATTCAAAATAATATCAATTAATACCATAAACCGGGCAAAAATTAATTACACAATATCATAAAAACATACATTATAATTGTCATATATTCAAAATAATAAGTAAGTAATGTCAAAAATTCAGATCAATAAGTATGTAATGTCAATTCATAATGATATAATGTCAGATAATTCTAATATAGTCAACAAGATATTAAAAATACATAAAATTATTTTTTGTATGAAATAAATCGGATTTAGGTTCTTATCATAATCTATTAGCTGAATTAATAATCTATTAGCTAATTAAACAACCAAATTCTTATCAGTCAGGTATTCATTTATTGTGTAGTATGTTTTACTTAGAAGCAACTTATTGAGTTGCTTCTTAAATAAATGTATGTCATTGATGCTTAACAAAGCAATTGGTAATTTATTGTAAATATGCGGTGCCATACCCAGAAGATTTTTATGAAATACCGCTTTTTTGTGTTGCCTACCACTTATTTTATATCTGTGTCGCGAGCTGTGTAGTTTTTCAAATAAGTGCAAGTTAGTTTTGACAAATACTGCCACCTCACTTATGTATAGGCAGGGTACTGTTAATATATTTAAATTTTCAAAAAGTGGTTTACAGCTTTCCGTACTTTTTATACCGCATATCGCCCTAACACACCTTTTTTGTGCTCTGAATACAGTTGCCATGTTAGTGGAGTTGCCCCAGTATATGATGCCGTACCGTAATGTAGACGTAACATACGCATGATACGCCGTTATCAGAGCTTTTTGATTTACTTCCTTGGCCAGATTACGTAAAGCATATGAATGCTGACTAAGGCGATTACATACACTGTCAGTGTGAGTTTTCCATGACATGTCTCTATCTAATTCAAGTCCTAAAAATTTTGTAGCGGTTGTCTCTGAAATAATCTTGTCTCCATATTTTACGTCAGGTTTTTTATGATTTGTCCTTTGCTCAAAAGTCATGATTTTAGTTTTGTCAATATTAATTTTAAGATTATTTGCGGCCATCCATTCTATGAGTACTTGAAGACAGTGGTTTATGTTTCCTTCAAGTGTCTTCGCGTCATTGTCACCACTAAAAACGACCGTGCTATCGTCAGCAAACAAAACCATTGGGTGATGTGTTACTCTGGGCATGTCATTTATGTAAACAATAAATAAAAAAGACCCTACAATACTTCCTTGGGGCACACCATAGTTATTAGCTCTCTGACTGGATACATACGTACGCTCCGTTTTTGAAGTAACGCAGACCTTATTTATTTTCGTAACTTGTTTTCGGTCGGACAAATACGATTTCAAGAGCTTCAAAGCATTGCCTCTAATTCCATACCTTTCCATCTTTTTTAAAAGTACTGTCCTATCCACAAAATCGAATGCCTTGCTCATGTCCATGAATAAAGCAGCTACCGGACTTCTATTATCTATTCCAGTAATAATTTTCTTAAAGAGCTTAAAAATTGCCATGTTTATGTTCTTCTTCCTTCTAAAACCGTACTGTTCATCAGCAAAAAGATTGTTACGTTCAAAAAATGAGTAAAATGTATTGTAAATAACTTTTTCTACTATTTTGGAGAAAATGGGCAGTAAGGCAATGGGCCGGTAGTTGGCTGGATCGTGTTTGCTACCTTTCTTAAACAGTGGTTTTATAACTGCTAGTTTCAACCTATCCGGAAACACACCCGATTCTAAACACATATTTATTATATAACTAAGTACTGGTGCTATAATGGTTGAAACCGATTTAATAACACTTGTTGTAATATCATCATAACCAGAGCTATTAGTATTATTCAATGTATTTATTAATTTTATAATGTCAGGAGGAACTGTGGGTATTAAAAATAATGAGTCAAGGTGCATGTCAATTTTTAAATTTTGATTATAATTATTATTAATGTCCGATACTGATTCAATTTCGTCAATAAAATAGTCATTAAAATTTTGAGCAATACTTTGTGGGTCAGTTATGTCGACGTCATTTATTCTAAGTTTTGATATTCCTTCAATCGGCTTATTATTTTTGCACTTATTTATTATTTGCCACGTAGCTTTACACTTATTAGATGCATTGTTAATGTGATTGTTATTTTGGGATTTCTTAGTCAGACGAATTATAGTTTTTAAGCGTTTCGTATATGTTTTAAAAACTTTCTTAGTATTAGGATTGGGGTCTTTTCGAAATTGCCACAACATTTCACGCTTGCGTTTGCAGCATAACTTTATACCTTTACTGATCCACTTAGGTGATTTCACTGCATATCGTTTTATTCTCTTCAACGGAAAACACATATCATAAAATAATTTAAATGTGTCGTGAAATTTATTAAATGCGTCATTAGCCTCTGTGGAAGAATAAATATCATTAAATGTCAAATTTTGTAAACAACTTTTAAACTTTTGCATATTTTCACTACAGAAACTACGTCTAAATATGTACCAATATGGAAATACGCAAGTTTTTTTAACAGGACATTGTAGTAGTTGCGCTGTATGATCTGACAACGCCAATTCGACCGTAACGCACTTACTTCCCCTTATATTGTCGATGATGTTGTCAATGCATGTTCCGCTACACAGTCGTGTCGCAGTGAGTACACCTAGTTTTAAGTTAAAACTTTGCAATAAGTTTTTGAAACTTCGCGAGGCATAGGTATCCTTCAAAATATCAATATTAAAATCACCACATAAAATTATCTTTCTCTTACTTTTAAAACAGACGTCATTGAGAATCATATCTAAACTAAATAGGAATGTATTCACTGAAGCCTTATCCTGGTTCGGAGGTCTGTAAACACAGACTACTATAATGGGATGATTTTGCAACTCAACCGCGCAAACTTCAATCAGGTTTGGTTTACACCATGTTCCTACATCTATTTTTTGCCCCGTTAAAGTGTTCCTTATTAATATACACGAGCCCCCGTTTCTATTTTCTCGTGAATAATATGTGTGGAGTGTATAATTAGGTACGTGAAGATGCACATGATCGTTCTTCGTCATGTTAGTTTCTGTTATGCAAATAACATCCACCGATTTACCTTCATCTTTAAAATTATTAAGGTGTACACCTAGTAAGTCCGATTTATTTACAAGTCCATTAATATTTTGGTGCATCACATGGCCAGTTACATTATAACCAGATCACTTTTACGATATTTAGATTATTATCTCAATGAGTGATATTCTAATATTGTATATTTAACCATTGTTTTGAAAGATTATTGCATCGGATGCTGCCAAAACGTGGCGTCCGTTAGGAAGTTAAGTGAAAACATATCTACAATGTTTTGAGGGTTTTACTTCTGTTCTGACGTTAGCTGTAGTATGTGGAGTATATTATCTTTTGTCTAGTTAGTACATACCTCTGAAATCTACATACGCTACACCAATATTGTTACAGGAAGGTAGGTACTTACAGGCAGAACGTCTCACGTAAACAAATCGTCGAGTTTTTCATAACTTCCGCTTTCTTTTACGGTCTATTGATGATTGATAAATAAATTAGTACACCACATGCGGGGCTAAACCTAGACTAGGCTTGTTTTGTTTTACTTACGTCGCGCCGTACCAATTTTAAACTGTAACAAGTACCTACCTACCTACTTAGATTAAAATCTGTCGGCATTTACAAAGATTCCACAAAATAAACACAAAAATAAACTTAATCTGATTTGTGCAGAGATTTTTATCAACGTCCTCGATTTATTTGTTTAGGCTTTCCACCTAATTGATAAAAAAAATACAATAACAAACTACAATATCGTCTGAAAATTAAAACCATCAAAGATTCGCAAGTCTTTGATGCATAGTATAATTAACCTTTGTGTACAATAAGAAGAATAAAAAGATGCTGAACAAAACCGTCAGTGAGCAACATCCGATTCCGGTAGATCTGCGTACAAAGTAACAAGAAGCGTTTAAGTACAGACGTACGGTAGAGCAGAGCCGTCATTAGAGATTACGTGCATCGCGATCAAAGACCATTGAACCATTTGAACCCGCCCCCCATGAATATAAAATACCTATTATGTCCACACGTATTAAATATTCATTGCTTACCTGCAAGAAATTAGCATAACAATTGTTGCCTCGATTAAAAGCGCTATTTTCTTGTTTAAAGTCTTTATGGAAGGTTTTTAGACTTTGCTGAGGGCTTTGATGGGTCTATCAACACCACCAACACAATAATCTGACGTTTCATAGGTTAATCAAACTCAAATAAATAGAAAACAGTTAAATACAGTTGATGCTCGATTTGTAGGAGCCAAAATATCTCCGAATGTTTTTTTTTGCGAAACAAAACAAGAAATAGACGTAGTTAAAGTCCCCAAGATGTCTGTTTCATTGCCAACATAATTTCTTTATTACAAACAACGATAAATTTGACGTAGTCTACCGTTTAAAAACGTATAGTTCACTTATTACGAATGCTGTGGTGATTAATATTTGTCGTGATACGGCGCGCACGCGATTCAGGGAACACGCTTCAAAATTAATGTTAAAACCTTTACCTTTGTCACGAACGGGCTTTGTTTCCCTATAAAAAGTATATGAGTTTTATCGGAGGGGTAGTGGGAGTAGTTTTCAGCTTAATATTAAATTATTTTTTTAATGAATTAAAAGCTCTGCGTTCCGTGGAAAGTGTGGGTAAGTGTCACTAAGGTGAGTGCGTGTGTATGTGAAACGGTTTCATGTAACATATTTAAATATATATTTTCCACCATACGACATTTTTACCCATTGGATTTGTAAACTTTTTTCCACTTCTAAGGAAATATTGCAACACTGTAAATAGATAAATATCTACCTGCATTGGGTTACACACCTGTTAGCCAACATGTAGTTTAAAGTTAAACTACCGGATTTACACATTTTCTTTCCTTTTCCGAGCCTCACGAAAATCGTTGTAAAATGAAAAACAAATATTAAATATGTAGCATTATCTATGTGTACTTTGCGTGTCGCGTTGTTCGCCTTCGCAAGCATAATATTGTGAAGTTCCGGTTTCTACAACAATCACAACAGTTTGGTAACTCTGAAGTACTTTGCACAGTGACTTTAATCGTTTTATTCAAGGATCTGTAACGGTTGCAAACACAAGGAAATTACGAGACTACAATGATATTGATGATGAATGAACCGATAAACTAAGTACCTAGAAGTTTGTATAAAAATGTGTAGGTTGAGATTTTACTTATTTGACGCTCAAATCAGCCGAATTATTAACCGACTTCTAAAAAAAGAAGGAGGTTCTCAATTCGGATGTTTATATAGATATATATATATATATTTTATGTTTGTTCGGGCATAACTCCGTCACTTGCTAACCGATTTGAGAAATTATTTTTTTGTTGGAAAGGGTATACTTCCCAAATGGTCCCATAATTTTTTTTATCGAAATCGGACAAGCGGTTTTTGAAAAATCGACAAAACTCAAAAAAAAAACTACATTGTCCACATTACCCATCAACATGTGAACCACTAAAAAGTGCAAAATAAAAACTTTTAACAAAAAATAAAACCGACTTCAAAAAAAAAAAGTCAAAAATAAATCAGTTTCTGAAGTCGGTGGCAAAAAAATTGAATCAAACAAACAAAAGTCACCGACTTCAAAAACTGATTTATTTTTGACTTTTTTTTTATATCAACAAGTTGTTTAATAACACTATATCCTATAGGTATCCAACAAGATAAAATGAATAACAGGAAGCTGTAAGTGATCGAATAAGCTTTAATTGCGTTCTCTAATGATCGGCAATTATGTAGCTCACTCGTAACACGGGCCTCAAATATTATGTTTAATGTTCCAGCTACATTGTACCTAGTAGGTATGCCCAAGGCGGATTGACTTCGCTAAACTAGTTTACAGAATGATCGTATAGCTCTTATGTCATCGAACATAATACTTACCTCGTGAATGCATGTGTTTATTAAACTTGTAATATACTGTTACTGTTGGCAATAACAAATACTTAAGATATGGACTGTTTAATGTACTCAATGGTATAGGTAATGTAATAATAGGTGGCAAAACTGGCATGGATGATTTATTTACAATTTACATACATTTTATTGCTTTACACAAAATTAGAAACTCTAGGAATATTTTAACCATTCCTTTGCCTACTGGGGGCAAAGAGTCTCTTATTTTTCCAAGCCTCTGTATCATTAATTTCAAGCCAAATCTGCCCCGTGAACTACTTAGTCCTAAAAATACGTTTCGTTAATTAAATAATGCTAACGATGATGATGGAAAATCTGCGTGTAATCTACGTCAAATCTATTTGGCTCCTGTGCGCGTCTGAGTATTCGCGACTTTCAGAATCTAGCGATTGGAACGTACGGACTCCGGTCGTGGTTTAACCTTCGCTGAGAATTGTTATCTATACTTAGGTCACTAAATTATTAGTGCCAGTAATTGTCAGTACCTTTATCGGTTGATTTAATCATTGTAATTTATGTAGTTATTTATTGGTAAGTTAAGATTTAGGGTAAGTGTCGTTGACTTGAAGAAATTTTAATGTATTACATTATAATTTCCTCAAGTCAACGACCTATATTATGATCGGTACATAATTATAATATATCCATCAACGTTGAAAGTTGTAAAAATGACAAGTATGAATATTAGTTTTGGCCACCTACGCGTGTATGTTTGGTGTAGGGCGACTGCGACGTGACACTTGGCTTCCGTCGTGTGATTCGCCACAGACTCGTCGTACCCAATGTGTAAAGTGTCTACGCCTTTTCCGCGTAACAAGTCGAGTGCGTGACATAAAGAAAATCTTAGCACTTCCCCGGATAACGTTTAGTGCGTTCATTCATAAATTAAAGTAATGGAACCGGTGACAGTTTGGGTTTCGTCCAAAAATCACAACTTTGACTTTCATCCTTGACACAAGGTAGACCGACTCTAACATATGATAGCATATTTGTGTATGTAACCATATAGCAAGAGTTATGGTCTAGTGGTTTAGTAAATCGACCGAAGTTTACGTATTCTAATAAAACAGTACTTATAACGATCTGAGTGTGACTAATGACAGCGTCGTTTCTCAGAACGTGCAATATGGTTGGTGTTGACCACCTAACGAGAAGAATAAATTATTTTTTTAAAGTATATCAACCTGATTTTTTTGTTACTTTCCTGAATTTCCAGAATAATATCACAGTTATATATTTAGCATTTCTTTTAACACTGGAGAGCGTTGTCCCATTTTGGTGTCAGGACTCGCTTTATGGGAGACAGACTAAAAATACTTAAATAACTTGGTGGTTGAGACACTACCAGCTGCAGGGATGACTCAACCAGCAACCTATTTCAAAACCACATTCTCAGATCAAACAACTTGTTTAGTCAAAGAGCTTATTGAACAATAGTGGGCAGAGTTTGAATCGGAAAAATGACATTAGTTTTGTTGTCTATAACGATTTGTTTGCGGACCATTAGCGAAATATAACGCTCCGCAGTCAACTCATAGAAATGTGGTTATGATCGATAGCTTTGCTTGCTTGTTTATAACACAATGGCTTCTGTTACTACCTAGAGGGCTTTACCCGTTCACCTCATGTTTATAATAGCACTTAATCTGTGTCCTATGGTTTTTTCAGTTAAAAGAAACTTTATTATGCATAGCCATGCAAGCAGGCACCTGTTATTTGTAACAGTAATTAATCATACTACTTGTAACTATTAAATGTATCTTAATAGCACTTATGTTCTTACGTATGTACCACATCATTGCTTCAGTCCACTTTTTAAACACGCGTGAAGTGATTAGCAACTGACATAGTTTAGTAATTACTTTTCTCAAAAAACATATGCAAATAGAATGGACGAAGTTACTTGTGTGTCATTTTAAATTGTTTATCAGAACAAATAGGTCTCAAATATGCTTGTAGCGTTACAATACAGGTGCAGTTGTTTATTAGGATTGTGTAGTACTTATATGTAATTGTGAACTTGTGAAGTTGTTGCATGGCTAATCAATTTCATTGCAACTTTGCGTTACAGCGGCTGAACTTGGTTTTTATGCAGATGTTTTTATGTTACCTTCGTGTGAAGGTCATAGCTCGTGGGCTGGTCTGGCAGGACGTCATCACGTCACCCACCAGCGACCGCTACCAACGGAAGATTAATACTGATAAAAGCGTTTAAGATTATAAATAATAGTGTGTGTGTCAAGTTCTTGTCGCGACGGGAGGGACAGCTGTGCTCTGACGTCACAGCTTGTGGAAAACACCTCGCCTCCCGTTCTCTTCGCCAATGATTTATTCAATAAAACAATATTTCGGGGAGGCGTGAACCCGTCTGAGGAGTTAAACAAGCAAGTTTAGAGCATGATTGAATGTTATTTTTATTATTACACTAAATATCAGTGTTATCGTTTATATATTTTTATTTTGTTTTTAAAACTTTTCTTTTATTACGATACTATGTCTAGGTTTTTACGACTAAATTTCAGCAATAAATAACTTTATTAAACTGAAATATTAATAGAAGATTGTTGTTTCCATGAAGTCGCTTGTGTGTGTATCTGTTATAAACAATTAATCGAATTAAAGGAGATGAGGGCAAAGAACTAATAAAGAACAAAGTGTTGAGGAGATGTTTGAACTTCAAACGTCTTCTTTTACATTAGAAAGCCATGAAGCGGTTGGCAGAGGACATACGTTTACAATCAATTTGTTGAGACATTTGCGTCATTTGTGACTAAACGAGCCCGACCATGACAGACTAGGAAAGCAGAAACAGAAAGAAATACGAGTAGATAAGTGTTTTTTCTCAGACACTTGTCAACGTACACGTCTGACAGAGTTAATTGCTAGAATTTGGCATGTCACTACATTTTATATTACTTTCTTATTTATTGCAAACTTTTTGAAAAATAGTACTGAAAGTTACTGGCTGTTTACGCATAGATATACTTTTATTTTATTTATAATTCGTTTTTCCCGACGACGCGACGGTCTCTTCTATTTTCGTTTTTAATAACGTAGCTAATTAACGAACCACTTGATGAGGAAAAGTTTTAAAGTAACCCACGCAAAGAAATAATGTAGGTAACGATGCACTTACTCGAAATTGGAGCAAGGCTCATTCCCAAATAAACATTATTATTATGGCCGTAACGTAAACCGAAATATTTTGACCGATCGGCTCAATATTTGCGTATAATATTTAAATATTCAGGTTTACAACGAGTGTAAAACTGCGATACTTCATTGAACGTTTTACGAGCAGTAAACTTTAGCGATGATAAAATATCGACTGCTTATGTAAGCAGATACGTCCTTAGAGTTGGTTGACCTGATGAGTGATTGGTTTAAATAAAATTAGTGTATCTATACTAGTAGAGTAGGTAAGTAACTTTACAAAAGGGAATGTTAAAATAAGTTAGGTGCTAAAATAATATCTACTAGGAACGTATTGATAAGGTTCATCGTCTTCAGACTCCTGCCCCTATCACAGTTTATTTAGGATCGGCGCAGCATGACTTTTACTTATTCGTCATTTTATCTATACTTGCTATATCATCTTTCCCACAGTTCATCCACATTCATACCCAAAACTTTCCTCACGACATTTTCCTCATTCCCCGCGGCCCGCACCACGTGCCCATACCACGTCAACCGATTACCACACAACCTTTTGGTCACCGGCGCCCCTTTCAAACTTTTTATTGACAAGGTTCCCAGTCGTAATTTGTTTAGTTAACGATGTTTTTTGAAAAATGTCTGCTATATTTACTATTCGTGGGTAATCCACTCCCACAACGGAAAAATGTAAAAGAATGGTTAGATGCTGAATTGCGATTATTGTTATTTAAATTAAAACAAGAGAACTTGAAATAAGGCAGCTGTTGCCATAGTAAAACTTTTCTAGAAACAGTTCATGAAATGATAAACTACAATTTCAGAAGGGCAGTAAAATGTGAGTTATGTGGCAGTATTATTGGTCGGTTGAAGATATCGGGCCGCTGCGCTTACGCACTCAACTCTACCAGTTTTACTGGTGACGTTAGATCAATTAATTTGGACGTCACACCGTCCCACAAAGTGAAAACCATTATAAATTTTAATCTGATTTAAGTATTAGAAAGCGCATAAAGGTCAAGCGTAGGGCCGTTTGTTGGGCGCCATGAGGTCCATTAGTAGTTAATAACATGTAAAATTGTATGATTAAAACTGCTAATTAATGTTTATGTTGACAGTTCAGATAGAGATAACCATATAGATAAATGACGCTTGCGCCCACGTGTGAAAGTGGAAGGCATATAAGAACTAGATGATGCTCTTACGCGTACAGTACATTACGCTACGGAAACGCTCTTTCTTCCTGTCCTCTACAAACATGTGATATGTCTCAAAATTATTACGATTTTGCCGTAGTAGTTTTCATTGCCAAAACCGTGCCATGTTTTGGGTTAGACGTAATATTTATCAGCATCTCGACACCTGTATCATGTCTATCTTTGATTGCGTAATCTCTAGAACTTATTGTCGGATGAACGCACTGCGTAGGTCGGTAGGTACATTTTGTATTACATAAATGTCACCCATCAATGTTATTTTTGTAATAAAATCTAATATTTCAATTATTCGATCAAAATTATGATGAAGACATCACTTCTATTTTTATGTTGATGCTGTTGTGTGCCGGAGCCAAGTTCCGCTTTTTTGCTGAAATTTTATTTTCTGAAATCAGTGCTCCAATCAGTAGATCGTATAGATTGAAGCTTTTTCGCATATGTTGTGTATGACACGAACGAAACTAACGAAAACGAAACGAAACTATAAAAATACATTATTTTTTAATTAGCATATAATTAGGGTATGTATAGATGTGGCCATAGTGACGTAAAGGCCATCACTCCATCAGTCTCGTGCGTTATGCGCAGGCGCAGTGAAAGTGGTCAGACGAGTGCGCCCGCGCCGGCCGGTCCAACTGTGAACGAATAAATTAGTCGTAGCGCCCTTCACTGATACACAGATCTAAAACGTCACTCGTCATGGATTTGTGAAAGAAATCTTTTGCGTAACTTAAAGGTCACTTGGCTTAGGCTAGGCTTGTTTTTGGTTTCGTACTTGAAGTTTACTTAGTTAAGATTTGCATAATGTTTGGATTTATTCTTGAGAATGTTCTGCTACGAACGACGACCAGTCAAGCTATGGAAATATAAATTTAACTGGTAGGTATCTTTCTGTAGGGGAAGCCAAAAGGAAAGGAAGAGGGAAGTGAGGTCAGGTTATACTGGGTAGTTGTATGTGTCGCCGTGTTTACATGCGATATTTGATAGTTGTTGTAGATTTTCAGACAGTCTCACTTAACAGTAAGCGGAGAAGAGCATCAGTGCCAAGAAATGTCATATTCACATTTGTTGAGAACTTCTCGTGTTGTCAGAGCTTTTATTTTAACGAAATCTATTTAATGATATGAATATAATTAATTAGGTGTTTACTTTAGGGTCTTTGATTATAAATCACAATGTATTTAATACGAGTAAGACAACAAACGAGACAACATGAATGGAGCAGAACCTGAAAATTTACGTTTTCATGAACATTATACTTAGAGCCTTGAAAAAATAAAATAGCGAAAATATATTCTCAAAGGGCAGCGTAGGAGGGGTCAGAACAAAAATATAAAATTATAAATATTTCATACACGTTGCCGAATCTTGAAATGTGCGTGTATTTTCTCATCGGACCGTTAGAAGCTCGACTATGATTGTATGCTAATCGTGTCCATTCACTACGTTTATGATATACAGAGATAAGAAATATTTTACCATAATTCTACACTTTATAGACAAAGATAGTGAGCACCCAAGTATTGTATTTTGTTTGCAAGATTCTCTATGAAATAAGAAGCATTGGCTGAATTATAAAATCAATGAAGCAATAAAAAAATAATTTTATTGAAATTAAATGATGAAAATGAGGTTTATCTATCATAATTAGAATAGAAATAGAATAGAATAGAATACACATTTATTCGTTAATGGACAGCAGCAACACAAAAGAGCAGCACATACATAAACAAATAACAACAAACAGCTTAACAATTAATTAAACAGCTCAATAGGGTATTTTACCAAAAAATTCTAATTAGTCCGTCTGTTAGATTATCGAAAAATATCGGATACGTGTTTTTTGTTTTCTCAAATTAATAAAAATTGACGAAGATGAAACCTGTCAAAGATCATGAGTGGGGGTTTTTCACGTCACTTTGTGGGTAAAAAAGTACTATCCTTGTGACGTCACACGACTTGACACGACTTTTCGAAGCACTGTATCGTCTTTATTTTTTGTTTACGTGAAAAAAGAAAAAATACGTGTCCATTATTTTTTGGAAATCTATCTGACAGACTAATTAGATTTTTTGGGTGAAATACCCTATTGAACGAGTATACAACGTTTCGTGGTATTAACCGTTGAGGGGTTGATCGTCCTGATCGTCCTCACGAGAAGATCGTCCTGACTGCATGTCAAGTCATGTCATAAAAGCGTATTGATTGTCACCAGAACCAAGGGTATGTGTTCAAACTTTCAGCTCAATCGGATTAAAAAAGGTGGTCAAAAAATGGTTTGTAGACGTGGTTTAAGTGACATGCCCAGACGCCATGTTATTTTTATCGCAAATAAATCAAATATAAACGAAATTGTGGTGAAAGTGGCGTTTAAAGCGGATCAGTGATATTCCAAATTACGAGAATCGCAAATGGCGAAACATGTTTTCTATCGTCTGGATTTGATAATTAGTACCTATTACTGTTAGAAAACTATGCATATCATTTTGGATTAACACTTTCTTAGTAGATTAATTATTGTGATATTTTGCAGTAATTAACATTGGCATGAACATCACGTAATCTTATCTTTCTTGGTAATTATTTAATCTACATCTAGAATAGATACAGTTAGCCAGTGGCGTGCCAGCAATTATTTGGAGGTAAAGCACAATTTCCAAAAAAAAAAAAAAACACTTTTTGTTCCGTTTTCTGACACTGGTTTTTAATAACACCGGTTTTGTTTTCTATTATTTAATTATGACTAATACTTTTCGTATTTTATATCCTGTCAGAAAATTTACAACTATTTCAATATAATATAATAATAATCAAGTTGTCAGTATCATGTAAAATAATATATTAACAAGAGCCATCTATTGACATAAACGCAACAACTGAACTATTCGAGTCAATACGTATTTCGCTCGTATACAGTCGCTTTGGGCAAACCACTAGATGGCGCACAAAATAATAAATTAGTTCCTAACTACTTAAAGTTGAAAAAAAATGTTACTCACATTAGACAGCCATTACTCTTTATTCTTCGCTTCTTTACCATGGACAGATGACAAACAACAAAACACACTGAAGGCATAATATTACTAGATAGATTTACAGATACATAATCTCGACACATTGTAACTGCCGAGTGCCGCTGTTTCAATTCGTGTTTTACCAAAACTACAAAATGAAATTTAATAACAGCATTCAAATGTTTATGAGAATTTTGATGTCTTTTTTGATGCACCAGAGAAGTTATTTAAATCATCGTAATTTGATAAACTCCAAGCATTCTTTTCATTCGAAAAAAACTTATCTACAAGGCCAACAGAAAAAATTGTTTTTATGAGAGCAGCCCACAACCCATTGTACATTGTATGCTGATCGATTAAAATACCTAGTATTTCTTTTAGCTTTCTGAGAAAGCTAAAAGAAGAGTGGGTTTAGGTGAAGTAATGAGATTATATTTATCTGTAAAATTTAAAGTATTTACCTTGCCCAGTAACGCTTTCACACCATCATTGTTTCACACACTTTAATCCATCACAAGGAACTATTGTTTGCGTTTTCGAATTCATTTTCGTATTAATCAACTAACTTCAATCAAAAACTAATCACAAAACTTATTTAAATTCTAACAAGAAACGGAAAAATCAAATCACAATAAAATAATAATGCACCATCAACCATCAACGCTCAAGACAAATTTGAACTAAATCGAAATTCCCTTCAAACAAGATCAATCGCGTCGCGAACTTGCATTCACACACGCATTCACATTCTCTCGTAAACTTTTACACTGACACACATTCAAACGTCCAAAGCTAGCTTGAAAATCCTATACATTTTGTCGTAAACCCGGCAAAAAGTATGTAAACAAACAATTCTTAATTATGTTCGTAGAATAGAGAGGTCGGAGAAGCTGATCGAAAGTGTAATGGTGTGACAGAGAAAGGGCTAGCCGAGCCCGATCATGCCCGATCGATCTGTTTGATCATTCGGCAGAGGTCGGGACACGTATGGAGAAGTTTGGCAACGTTGCAGTGCGAGTTGCGCGCGAATGTATTTTTCTGGTTACGTAAACCTGACAACGTCGCATCAATGCGTTCCGTTTTTCGCGTGGCATGCAGTTTGATGATAATTATTTTAATATTAATTTTTGTATTGACCGTTTTTTTTTTAATTCGTTGTTTTATTAGGGCAAGCTGTGCTTTTCTGCTTCTATGAGAGTACCGCCACTGCAGTCAGCAGCACTAATATATTATACTATTAGCAACGTTTGGAAGCAATTTTAGTCTACTAAATTGGTTTTATTTTCATGTAAGTAACGAGACTTATATTTTGCATTAATTATCATCTGACGATTGCAACTTTGAGACGTATGATCACGTCTCAAAGTTGCAATCGTCATTTCACTAGAAATTCGCGTCTGAACTTACATATTTTCTGATTAATGTAAAACAATAACACTACTATAATATAATAATCAACATGGTAACCTAGTGGAAAATAAAAATAACTAATATGTTGTTTTGCGGTTTCTTGTCTTCGTGCGTCACAAATGTTACTCGTGTCACTTGCAATCACAAGAAGTATTCAATATTTATATGAAACAAGTGTCTATTGTTCTCAGTTTTGGAAGATAAGGATATGTAAAAAGTTATGACGGCTAAACGAGTGAGGTTTCCAGTTTTAGTGAAAAAAAAATAATTAATCTTTGAACTGACCGAAAACAACCATGCAAAACGTCGCTTAGGCCATGTTTTCCAAATTATTTAAGGGTTAAGCTCCAAAGTTCTCACACAGCCTCTCTCTAGTTCTCTATCAACCACTCATCATCATCATCTGCGTAGCCTTTTCTCAACTAAGTTGAGGTTGGCTCACAGTCTAACTGCATGCAGCTGAATACCAGTATTTTACTTGGAGCGACTGCCTATTTGATATCCACAACCCAGTTAGTACAGGGTAAAACGATACCCTTTGGTAAGACCGGTTGTCAGACTTGCAGAACACTGACTACCTATTACGACTGTTAAAGATCTACAAATGATCTAAATTGAGCCTGGAGCAACGGCATCTTCTACTATCTACGTTATTATATATCATTCTAAAACATCGCCTTTATTTTACAATGCAATGTCAAGAGAACAAGACTGAAGTACCTACTGCTTAGAGGCTTCCGATGGGATTATTGAAGCCAAATCTAATCCGTCTTTCTTCAAGATTAGATTCCATACGAGACAAGTAATATATGTATGAACGAAACGTATGATTTTATTCTGGTAACTGAATCATCCCTTTCGGAAAAGACATTCCACAGTGCGATAACCTCATCTTCACAATTAATATAAGTAAGAATATATTTGTATTCACCCTGTATATCTTCGTCACACACTGGCGCACCCTGTAAAGTGATGAGTCGTGAAATTAAATTCAAGTTTAGATAAACATGTCGATAAAAGATAGAGATAATAAGAAGATAGACGAATACAAATGATAAGATTTAATCTGATTGTTATGAATTTATTCAGAAGAATCATCTATTGCGATTTTTTTTTAAAAAAGAGCATCCGTTATAATCAAAATCGCTCATAAATCAAATATCCTAAGACCTAAATGAAGCAACAATAAAATCAACATTTATAACCTAAATATGAATATTTACGGCACATTTTCATGCAGGGGGTTACCCGTGTTTACTCCAAGCCGACGATTATTTTACGGCCTCTGTTCCTATTTTCCGAGCAGTTGGCTCGCCCGAACTTTGCGCAAGAGACAGCAGAAAATAAAGTGCGTGGAAATTGAAAGATGCTGCGTCACGCCACGCTGCTGTAACTAGTGTTACGCAAATTAAAGCCCCAATTTAAGATATTAGGGCGGCCTTCTAACACAAATAGGATACTTTGGTTCCGATGGGTGGGTAACCCATTTACAACACTAACCTATTTTCATCTCGACTCATGTTTAACGCTTTCAAGTGCCCTTCGCGGAAACAGGGTATTTTATGTCAGAGTTTACGATAAATGGAAGGATATTAAACTTTTTGTAATCCATTGGAGCTTTATATTTGGCATACTTTTGTCGCCTTGCATTAGCTATTTAATAAGTTACGTTATACCTACCATTTTTTTTCAGGTGTTTGAAATCATTACTTTACGCCGCGGATCCCCAATACAAAGTTTTCCACTCCGAGAAGTTTGCACACTTATATTCATCATCAGCCTATAATGTTCCCACTGCAGGGACTCAGGCCTCCTCTCTTAGAGAAGGATGGGCTATAATCTACCACGCGGGCCCAGTGCGGATTGGTAGATGTCACATGTCTTCGAATATTTTGGTTCTAAGACATGCCGGTTTCCTCACGATGTTTTCCTTCACCGTTTTGAGAGCAGTGGTGATGAAATAAATTACACAAAGTAATGCGCCTGACGGGGTTCGAACCCACGACTCACTGTTCGTAAGTCGGGGCCGCCACCACTGGGCCACCACTGCTCCTCTACTTATATTCGTGAAAATCAATTACGAAGTGATTAACTTTTTAACAACTTATTTAGAGAATAAATATAATATTTTGAGAGATCACAAATCAGTATAACATATAACAGTAACATATAACATTTAACAGTATAATCAGTATAACGATTCATAAATAGACATTTCATAATAAGTGAGTTGACTCAAGGCGTTGAAAAGAAATATAATATCGTTTGTAGATCAATATTAGTTACTGTTATAAGACCAACTTGATTCTTATCTAAAAAGTAAACGTAATTTTGACCTCTATGTGTTTTTGAAAGGCTGATGTTAGGAATTGTGTGATGTAACAAATAAATTAGGAGGAACAAATAGAGTTGGAAAAATTTGACTCCCTCATTGGTCTACTGGTCGCAAGCGCGACTGCTGTGCATGACGGGTTCGATTACTAGGTCTGGCAAAGTGTTCTTAGGTTTTTTCCATCAGGATTTTTTAGTAGCAGCCACGGAGTCCATTATGTTATGTTAAATACTAGGCGGATTTACCACGTAACGCCCAAATACTCAAACGTCACTCAATTATAAGTAACCCTCAAAACTCCTGCTATCTCTGTCACTCTGTGTTAAAGTAACAAAGACAGCATGAGATTTAAGTGGAACTTAAAATTTAGTGACGTTTAAGTATTTGGGCGTAAGACATGCAAAAAAGGCGATTCTATACTATTCTAAATAAAATGCTGGTGAGCTGTAACCAATGATCATGAGGATATTTAAAAGATTAGGTAATCCAAACACGCAGGTTTCAACAAAGACCGCAATGAACTGAGTTGGTTTATGCTCGCGTAGGTTCAACAACTTATTGTTCTTAGCCTTGCTGGTGTTGTTCAGTGACATTGATATTGAATTCCATCGCATGTTACCTACGGCACATAGATATTTAACAAGGTATTAATATAAAACTTCGATGAAACCTTATGAGTAGTATACGTCACGCATGGAGTTCGATTGCTACGATATTTATGTAATTTATGATAATCTTTTTATAGAGCCAATTAGCTTAAACCGATTACAAGTTAACAGATCGCTAGATTAAAATTATGAAGAGTTGGCTCATGAAATTATTTCCGTATTTTATTTCGGCACGAAATATTGCAATGATTACGCTGTTGCAGGTAAAACGCATAGGTACAGTTTGGTCTAGGAATTGAAAAAAAAAACTTAAAACTTTACTTTCGGAAGTAGGTGCAAATGTAACAAACAAAGCCATCAACTTTTGAAAGTGATTTTATGGGGTCGGTATTTTTTACCCTTTTTGATTGTAGAAAAAGAAGAATTAGAGTTCCATGTTGACTACGGAACCCTAAAAAATACGTATTTAAGGAGCTAGCTCATAAACTGTTCAAGCAAACTTAATAAAATTTATAGAGCACCACCGCGTAGGCTAACTCTATTAAATGTAAAAAATAATAATCACGGAGTAGGTCAGGTAATCGGTGTGCATACATATATGACAAAAAAATAATGCTGGTATATAACGTCCTCCTGCTTTAGAAGTCGGTTAATAAAATAATAATAATAATAATTAAATACATGCAGAATAGTTAGGAAGTTTATGCAAATAGAAGAGAATGAAATAGGACCACCTCACAACACATAAAAAAAAACTCACACACATCACACACACACACACACACACACACACCACACGCTACATTTGCTTTGGTTTCGACCCGTAAATGTGGTAAAAATCCAGTCTAAGCTGAGAAGAAAAAACACATTCCGAAAATAATAATAATAATATTCCACAACTATCACACAACGCCATCTAGTCCCAAGCTAAGCAGAGCTTGTGTTATGGGTACTAGACAACTGATAAACATACTTATATATTTCTAAATACATACATATTATAGATAAATTACACCCAGACACAGAACAAATGATCGTGCTCATCACACAAACATTTGTCCTGGGTGGGAATCGAACCCACGACCTCCGGCATAGCAGTTAGGGTCACTAACCACTAGACCAACAGGCCAGTCAAAATAATTGGATTTAAAATGTATCGTACGATTATGTAGCTTGATAGGATTTAAGGTCGTTTCTTAAGAAACTTAATTTGTAGCTAAGTCAGATATTGAAGTTTCCATAAAGATGAAACGTTATAGTAACCGTAACATTGCGTTTGTTATGACCGTCTGTTAAGTAAACGTTACTTGTTAAATAAATATGTTTATTATTATGCTGTGTTCACGTTAATATAGATGGAAACTTTCAACAGTACTCGCGAACTGAACAAAAACAGAGTTCGTTACATGTAATTATATTATACTATATAAAGCTTAATTACCACTCACTCACTGACTGACAGAATTGATCTCCCAGATGGTGGATGGGGAGGTGGGTATATTTTGACAGATTCGTAAACAATCAACTCTCATGACTATGGGAAAAGTCCCAAACCCCCCCTTTTCCCCCCCCTTCTCCCCCCTCCCTATCGTATCTCGGAAACGAAGAGACTTGACGTGTTTTTTTTTAGAGATTCGTATAGAGGAGGCTCGGAAAAGTAAAACCCATTTTTCAATGTTGACCCCCTTGCCCCCCTTCACCCCCCCTTTAGGCGGATCTCGGAAATAAAGAGACATTACGTGTGTTTTTTTACGGATTCGTATAGAACAGGCTCGGGGAAGTAAAATTCATTTTTCAAATTTGACCCCCTTGCCCCCCTTCACCCCCCCCTTTAGGCGGATCTCGAAAATAAAGTGATTTTACGTGTTTTTTTTTAAAGATTCGTATAGAGGAGGCTCGGGAAAGTAAAGACCATTTTTTGAATTTGACCCCCTTGCCCCCCTTCACCCCCCCTTTAGGCGGATCTCAAAAATAAAGAGATTTTACGTGTTTTTTTTTAGGGATTCGTATAGAGGAGGCTTGGGGAAGTAAAAACCATTATTCAAATTTGACCCCCTTGCCCCCCTTCACCCCCTCTTTAGGCGGATATCGAAAATAAAGAGATTTTACGTGGTTTTTTTAGGGATTCGTATAGAGGAGGCTCGGGAAAGTAAAAACCATTTTTTAAATTTGACCCCCTTGCCCCCCTTCACCCCCCCCCCTTTAGGCGGATCTCAAAAATAAAGAGATTTTACGTGTTTTATTTTAGGGATTCGTATAGAGGAGGCTCGGGGAAGTAAAAACCATTTTTCAAAATCGACCCCTTTTCCACTCTTCTCCCCCCTTTAAGCGGATTTTGGAAGTTAAGAGACTTCGAACATTTTTTTTTTCAGATTCATTGAAAGGAGCCTATCCTGTGGTGGTACCGGTAAAGCGAAGGGGGGAGCGGGCGAGCGAAGCGAGCCGGCGACCCCCGTAGCGTAGGGATAATGTCATGATAGCTTTCCGGTGGTAGGTAGGTCCTGAGTGGAGCGAACCTGCGAGACCGAGTGAAGCGAAGGGGGGAGGTGGCGAGCGAAGCGAGCCGGCGACCTCCTTAGCGTAACGAAGGTTGAGTGGGTGAAGCGTTACTCAGGGGCGACGACAAGCAAACTTTAGGGTAATGTTTTTTTAGTGGTAGTAGGATTAGTAGGTAGGTGATAGGTAGGTAGTAGGTAGGTGTAGGTAGGTAGGTAGTAGGTAGGTAGGAGGTAGGACTACAAGCAAACTTTAGGGTAATGTTTTTTTTGTGGTAGTAGGAGGTAGTAGGTAGGTAGTAGGTAGGTGGTAGGTAGGTAGGTGTAGGTAGGTAGGTAGTAGGTAGGTGTAGGTAGGTGGTATGTAGTAGGTAGGAGGTAGGTAGGTATAGGTAAGTAGTAGGTAGGTATAGGTAGGTGGTAGGTAGGTAGTAGGTAGGTGTAGGTAGGTAGTAGGTAGGTGTAGGTAGGTAGTAGGTAGGTAGTAGGTAGGTGTAGGTAGGTAGTAGGTAGGTAGTAGGTAGGTAGTAGGTAGGTAGTAGGTAGGTAGTAGGTAGGTGTAGGTAGGTAGTAGGTAGGTAGTAGGTAGGTGTAGGTAGGGAGTAAGGCGGATCTCGGAAGTTAAGAGACTTGAAACATTTTTTTTTTCAGATTTATTGAAAGGAGCAATGCGTTAGTCGAAATTTTTTTTAAAGCTCCCCCTCTCCCCCTCTTCACGCCCCGCGAGCTGCGCGCAGCTCGCGCAGCCACGCAAATACTAGTTATAATATATAAAGCTCGATTACCACTGACTGACTGACAGAATTGTTCTCCCAGATGGTGGATGGGGAGGTGGGTATATTTTGACAGATTCGTAAACAAGTAACTCTCGTGAGTATGGGAAAAGTGCCAAACCCCCCCTTTTTGCCCCCCCTCCTCCCCCTCCCTATCGTATCTCGAAAACTAAAAGACCCGTATTTTTTTTTTTTTACAGATTCGTATAGAGGAGGCTTGGTAAAGTAAAATTTATTTTTCAAAGTGGCCCCCTTTGCCCCCCTTCTCCCCCCCTTTAGGTGGATCTCGGAAATAAAGAGATTTTACGTGTTTATTTTTAGGGATTCGTTTAGAGGAGGCTTGGTGAAGTAAAATCCATTTTTAAAATTTGACCCCCTTGCCCCCCTTCACCCCCCCCCTTTCGGATCTCGGAAGTTAAGAGACTTGGAACGAATTTTTTTTCAGATTCATATAGAGGGGCATTGCGTTAGTCGAAATCATTTTTAGAAACTCCCCCCTCTCCCCCCCTTCACCCCCCCCCTCTTCCCCTCTTTTTTTACTCCTGAATTTTTTTTTGATTCTTACCTAAATCTATTTGAGGGGCGTTGAAATTTGTATACCCTCCCCTCCCCAACCTCCCCTAAAATTAAAAGGGCTGTAACTTCATAACGGTTAGAGATAGCCATTGGGTGTTTGAACAAAAATTATAGTAGGCGTCGAAACCTGTCCGGTGGTGGTACAGCGGTAAAGCGAAGGGGGGAGCGGGCGAGCGAAGCGAGCCGGCGACCCCCGTAGCGTAGGGATAATGTCATGATAGCTTTCCGGTGGTAGGTAGGTCCTGAGTGGAGCGAACCTGCGAGACCGAGTGGAGCCAAGGGGGGAGGTGGCGAGCGAAGCGAGCCGGCGACCTCCTTAGCGTAACGAAGGTTGAGTGGGTGAAGCGTAACTCAGGGGCGACGACAAGCAAACCTTAGGGTAATGTTTTTTTTGTGGTAGTAGGAGGTAGTAGGTAGGTAGGTGGTAAGTAGGTGTAGGTAGGTGTAGGTAGGTGTAGGTAGGTGTAGGTAGGTGTAGGTAGGTGTAGGTAGGTGTAGGTAGGTGTAGGTAGGTGTAGGTAGGTGTAGGTAGGTGTAGGTAGGTGTAGGTAGGTGTGGGTAGGTGTAGGTAGGTGTAGGTAGGTGTAGGTAGGTGTAGGTAGGTGTAGGTAGGTGTAGGTAGGTAGTAGGTAGGTGTAGGTAAGTAGTAGGTAGGTGTAAGTAGGTAGTAGGTAGGTGTAGGTAGGTAGTAGGTAGGTGTAGGTAGGTGTAGGTAGGTAGTAGGTAGGTGTAGGTAGGTAGTAGGTAGGTGTAGGTAGGTAGTAGGTAGGTGTAAGTAGGTAGTAGGTAGGTGTAGGTAGGTAGTAGGTAGGTGTAGGTAGGTAGTAGGTAGGTGTAGGTAGGTGTAGGTAGGTAGTAGGTAGGTGTAGGTAGGTGTAGGTAGGTGTAGGTAGGTGTAGGTAGGTGTAGGTAGGTAGTAGGTAGGTAGTAGGTAGGTGTAGGTAGGTGTAGGTAGGTAGTACCGCGAGCTGCATTGGAACATTTTTTTTTTCAGATTCATTGAGAGGTGCAATGCGTTAGTCGAAATCATTTTTCAAAGCTCCCCCTCTCCCCCACTTCACGCCCCGCGAGCTGCGCGCAGCTCGCGCAGCCACGCAAATACTAGTTATATTATATAAAGCTTAATTACCACTCACTCACTGACTGACAGAATTGTTCTCCCAGATGGTGGATGGGGAGGTGGGTATATTTTGACAGATTCGTAAACAAGCAACTCTCGTGAGTATGGGAAAAGTCCCAAACCCCCCCTTTTCTCCCCCCTTCTCCCCCCTCCCTATCGTATCTCGGAAACAAAGAGAGTTTACGTGTTTTTTTTTAAGGATTCGTATAGAGGGGGCTCGGTAAAGTAAAAATCATTTTTTAAAGTGGCCCCCCTTTTCCCCCTTCTCCCCCCCTTTAGGCGGATCTCGGAAATAAAGAGATTTGACGTGTTTTTTTTTAGGGATTCGTATAGAAGAGGCTTGGGAAAGTATAAACCATTTTTCAAATTTGACCCCCTTGCCCCCCTTCTCCCCCCTTTTAGGCGGATCTCGAAAGTTAAGAGACTTGGAACGAATTTTTTTTCAGTTTCATTGAAAGGTGCAATGCGTTAGTCGAAATCATTTTTCAAAGCTCCCCCTCTCCCCCACTTCACGCCCCGCGAGCTGCGCGCAGCTCGCGCAGCCACGCAAATACTAGTTATATTATATAAAGCTCGATTACCACTCACTCACTGACTCACTGACATAATTGTTCTCCCAGATGGTGGATGGGGAGGTGGGTATATTTTGACAGATTCGTAAACAAGTAACTCTCGTGAGTATGGGAAAAGTGCCCAACCCCCCCTTTTTGCCCCCCCTCCTCCCCCTCCCTATCGTATCTCGGAAAGTAAGAGACCCGTATTTTTTTTTTTTTACGGATTCGTATAGAGGAGGCTCGGTAAAGTAAAAATCATTTTTCAAAGTGGCCCCCCTTGCCCCCCTTCTCCCCCCTTTTAGGCGGATCTCGAAAGTTAAGAGACTTGGAACGAATTTTTTTTCAGATTCATATAGAGATGCATTGCGTTAGTCGAAATCATTTTAAGGAACTCCCCCCTCTCCCTTCCTTCACCCCCCTTTTAGGCGGATCTCGAAAGTTAAGAGACTTGGAACGAATTTTTTTTCAGATTCATATAGAGGGGCATTGCGTTAGTCGAAATCATTTTTAGAAACTCCCCCCTCTCCCCCCCTTCACCCCCCCCCCCTTTCCACCTCTTTTTTTACTCCTGAAAAAATTTTAATTCTTACCTAAATCTATTTGAGGGGCGTTGAAATTTGTATACCCTCCCCTCCCCAACCTCCCTTAAAATTAAAAGGGCTGTAACTTCATAACGGTTAGGCGGTAAAGCGAAGGGGGGAGCGGGCGAGCGAAGCGAGCCGGCGACCCCCGTAGCGTAGGGTTAATGTCATGATAGCTTTCCGGTGGTAGGTAGGTCCTGAGTGGAGCGAACCTGCGAGACCGAGTGGAGCGAAGGGGGGAGGTGGCGAGCGAAGCGAGCCGGCGACCTCCTTAGCGTAACGAAGGTTGAGTAGGTGAAGCGTAACTCAGGGGCGACGACAAGCAATCTTTAGGGTAATGTTTTTTTAGTGGTAGTAGGAGGTAGTTAGGTGATAGGTAGGTAGTAGGTAGGTGTAGGTAGGTAGGTGTAGGTAGGTAGGTGTAGGTAGGTAGGTGTAGGTAGGTAGGTGTAGGTAGGTAGGTGTAGGTAGGTAGGTGTAGGTAGGTAGGTGTAGGTAGGTAGGTGTAGGTAGGTAGGTGTAGGTAGGTAGGTGTAGGTAGGTAGGTGTAGGTAGGTAGGTGTAGGTAGGTAGGTGTAGGTAGGTAGGTGTAGGTAGGTAGGTGTAGGTAGGTAGGTGTAGGTAGGTAGGTGTAGGTAGGTAGGTGTAGGTAGGTAGGGGTAGGTAGGTGTAGGTAGGTAGGTAGGTGTAGGTAGGTAGGTAGTAGGTAGGTATAGGTAGGTGGTAGGTAGGTGTAGGTAGGTGGTGGCATACGTGAGATTCAAATAGAGGAGGCTCGGGGAAGAAAAATCCGTTTTCAAATTTGAACCCCTTGCCCCCCTTCACCCCCCCCCCCTTTAGGCGGATCTCGGAAGTTAAGAGAATTGGAACATTTTTTTTTCAGATTCATTTAAAGGGGCAATGCGTTAGTCGAAATCATTTTTCAAAGCTCCCCCTCTCCCCTCTTCACGCCCCGCGAGCTGCGCGCAGCTCGCGCAGCCACGCAAATACTAGTTATACTATATAAAGCTCGATTACCACTCACTGACTCACTGACTCACTGACAGAATTGTTCTCCCAGATGGTGGATGGGGAGGTGGGTATATTTTGACAGATTCGTAAACAAGCAACTCTCGTGAGTATGGGAAAAGTCCCAAACCCCCCCTTTTCCCCCCCCTTCTCCTCCCTTCCTATCGTATCTCGAAAACAAAGAGACCCGTATTTTTTTGTTTTTACAGATTCGTATAGAGGAGGCTTGGGAAAGTAAAAACCATTTTTTGAATTTGACCCCCTTGCCCCCCTTCACCCCCCCCTTTAGGCGGATTTCGAAAATAAAGAGATTTTACGCGTTTTTTTTTAGGGATTCGTATAGAGGAGGCTTGGGGAAGTAAAAACCATTTTTAAAATTTGACCCCCTTGCCCCCCTTCACCCCCCCCTTTCGGATCTCGGAAGTAAAGAGACTTGGAACGAATTTTTTTTCAGATTCATATAGAGGGGCATTGCGTTAGTCGAAATCATTTTTAGAAACTCCCCCCTCTCCCCCCCCCCTCTTTACCTCTTTTTTTACTCCTGAAAAATTTTTTGATTCTTACCTAAATCTATTTGAAATTTGTATACCCTCCCCTCCCCAACCTCCCCTAAAATTAAAAGGGCTGTAACTTCATAACGGTTAGAGATAGCCATTAGGTGTTTGAACCAATATTATAGTAGGCGTCGAAACCTGTCCGGTGGTGGTACAGCGGTAAAGCGAAGGGGGGAGCGGGCGAGCGAAGCGAGCCGGCGACCCCCGTAGCGTAGGGATAATGTCATGATAGTTTTCCGGTGGTAGGTAGGTCCTGAGCGGGGTGAAGCGTAACTCAGGGGCGACGACAAGCAAACCTTAGGGTAATGTTTTTTTAGTGGTAGTAGGAGGTAGTAGGTAGGTAGGTGGTAGGTAGTAGGTATGTGTAGGTAGGTGTAGGTAGGTGGTAGGTAGTAGGTATGTGTAGGTAGGTGTAGGTAGGTGTAGGTAGGTAGTAGGTAGGTGTAGGTAGGTAGTAGGTAGGTGTAGGTAGGTAGTAGGTAGGTGTAGGTAGGTAGGTGTAGGTAGGAAGTAGGTAGGTGTAGGTAGGTAGTAGGTAGGTGTAGGTAGGTGTAGGGAGGTGTAGGTAGGGGTAGGTAGTACCGCGAGCTGCATTGAAACATTTTTTTTTTTCAGATTCATTGAGAGGTGCAATGTGTTAGTCGAAATTATTTTTCAAAGCTCCCCCTCTCCCCCTCTTCACGCCCCGCGAGCTGCGCGCAGCTCGCGCAGCCACGCAAATACTAGTTATACTATATAAAGCTAAATTACCACTCACTCACTCACTGACTCACTGACAGAATTGTTCTCCCAGATGGTGGATGGGGAGGTGGGTATATTTTGACTGATTCGTAAACAATCAACTCTCATGACTATGGGAAAAGTCCCAAACCCCCCCTTTTCCCCCCCCTTCTCCCCCCTCCCCATCGTATCTCGGAAACTAAGAGATCCGTATTTTTTTGTTTTTACAGATTCGTATAGAGGAGGCTCGGGAAAGTAAAAATCTATTTTCAAAGTGGCCCCCCTTGCCCCCCTTCTCCCCCATTTTAGGCGGATCTCAAAAGTTAAGAGACTTGGAACGATTTTTTTTTCAGATTCATATAGAGGAGGCTCGGGGAAGTAAAAACCATTTTTTAAATTTGACCCCCTTGCCCCCCTTCTCCCCCCTTTTAGGCGGATCTCGGAAACAAAGAGACTTTTCTTTTTTTTTTTAGGGATTCGTATAGAGGGGGCTCGGTAAAGTAAAAATCATTTTTCAAAGTGGCCCCCCTTTTCCCCCTTCTCCCCCCTTTAGGCGGATCTCGGAAATAAAGAGATTTTACGTGTGTTTTTTTAGGGATTCGTATAGAGGAGGCTCGGGGAAAAAAACCATTTTTTAAATTTGACCCCCTTGCCCCCCTTCACCCCCCCTTTAGGCGGATCTCGAAAGTTAAGAGACTTGGAACGATTTTTTTTTCAGATTCATATAGAGGGGCATTGCGTTAGTCGAAATCATTTTTAGAAACTCCCCCCTCTCCCCCCCTTCACCCCCCCCCTCTTCAACTCTTTTTTTACACCTGAAAAAATTTTGATTCTTACCTAAATCTATTTGAGGGGCGTTGAAATTTGTATACCCTCCCCTCCCCAACTTCCCCTAAAATTAAAAGGGCTGTAACCTCATAACGGTTAGAGATGGCCATTAGGTGTTTGAACAAATATTATAGTAGGCGTCGAAACCTGTCCGGTGGTGGTACAGCGGTAAAGCGAAGGGGGGAGCGGGCGAGCGAAGCGAGCCGGCGACCCGCGTAGCGTAGGGATAATGTCATGATAGCTTTGCGGTGGTAGGTAGGTCCTGAGTGGAGCGAACCTGCGAGACCGAGTGGAGCGAAGGGGGGAGGTGGCGAGCGAAGCGAGCCGGCGACCTCCTTGGCGTAACGAAGGTTGAGTGGGTGAAGCGTAACTCCAAGCAAACGTTAGGGTAATGTTTTTTTAGTGGTAGTAGGAGGTAGTAGGTAGGTAGTAGGTAGGTGATAGGTAGGTAGTAGGTAGGTAGTAGGTAGGTGGTAGGTAAGTGGTAGGTAGGTGTAGGTAGGTGGTGTCATACGTGAAATTCATATAGAGGAGGCTCGGGGAAGTAAAATCCGTTTTTCAAATTTGAACCCCTTGCCTCCCTTCACCCGCCTAAAGGGGGGCCTTTAGGCGGATCTCGGAAGTTAAGAGACTTGGAACATATTTTTTTTCAGATTCATTGAAAAGGGCAATGCGTTAGTCGAAATCATTTTTCAAAGCTACCCCTCTCCCCCCCTTCACTGCCCCCCCTCCCTCTTCACCCCTTTTTTTTAAACTCGTGTTCTGTTTTGTTTACGGATTCGTATAGAGGAGGCTCGGGGAAGTAAAATCCGTTTTTTAAATTTGACCCCCTTGCCCCCCTTCACCCCCCCCCCCCCTTTAGGCGAATCTCGGAAGTTAAGAGACTTGGATCATTTTTTTTTAAGAGTCATTGAAAGGGGCAATGCGAAAGTCGAAATCATTTTTCAAAGCTCCCCCTCTACCCCACTTCACGACCCGCGAGCTGCGCGCAGCTCGCGCAGCCACGCAAATACTAGTTATTATAATATATAAAGCTTAATTACCACTGACTCACTGACTCACTCACTGACAGAATTGTTCTCCCAGATGGTGGATGGGGAGGTGGGTATATTTTGACAGATTCGTAAACAACTAACTTTCGTGAGTATGGAAAAAGTGCCAAACCCCCCCTTTTTGCCCCCCCTTCCTCCCCCTCCCTATCGTATCTCGGAAACTAAGAGACACGTATTTTTTTTTTTTTACGGATTCGTATAGAGGAGGCTCGGTAAAGTAAAAATCATTTTTCAAAGTGGCCCCCCTTGCCCCCCTTCTCCCCCCTTTTAGGCGGATCTCGAAAATAAAGAGATTTTACTTGTTTTTTTTAGGGATTCGTATAGAGGAGGCTTGGGGAAGTAAAAACCATTATTCAAATTTGACCCCCTTGCCCCCCCTTCACCCCCCCTTTCGGATCTCGGTAGCTAAGAGACTTGGAACATTTTTTTTTTCAGATTCATATAGAGGGGCATTGCGTTAGTCAAAATCATTTTTAGAAACTCCCCCCTCTCCCCCCTTCACCCCCCCCCCTCTTCATCTCTTTTTTTAGTCCTGAAAATTTTTTTGATTCTTACCTAAATCTATTTGAGGGGCGTTGAAATTTGTATACCCTCCCCTCCCCAACCTCCCCTAAAATTAAAAGGGCTGTAACTTCATAACGGTTAGAGATAGCCATTAGGTGTTTGAACCAATATTATAGTAGGCGTCGAAACCTGTCCGGTGGTGGTACAGCGGTAAAGCGAAGGGGGGAGCGGGCGAGCGAAGCGAGCCGGCGACCCCCGTAGCGTAGGAATAATGTCATGATAGCTTTCCGGTGGTAGGTAGGTCCTGAGTGGAGCGAACCTGCGAGACCGAGTGGAGCCAAGGGGGGAGGTGGCGAGCGAAGCGAGCCGGCGACCTCCTTAGCGTAACGAAGGTTGAGTGGGTGAAGCGTAACTCAGGGGCGACGACAAGCAAACTTTAGGGTAATGTTTTTTAGTGGTAGCAGGAGGTAGTAGGTAGGTAGTAGGTAGGTGGTAGGGGTAGTAGGTAGTAGGTAGGTGGTAGGTAGGTGTAGGTAGGTAGTAGGTAGGTGTAGGTAGGTAGTAGGTAGGTAGGTGTAGGTAGGTAGTGTGTAGGTAGGTGGTAGGTAGGTGTAGGTAGGTAGTAGGTAGGTGTAGGTAGGTGGTAAGTAGGTGTAGGTTGGTGGTGTCATACGTGAGATTCATATAGAGGAGGCTCGGGGAAGTAAAATCCTTTTTTCAAATTTGAACCCCTTGCCCCCATTCACCCCCCCTTTAGGCGGATCTCGGAAGTTAAGAGACTTGGAACAATTTTTTTTCAGATTCATTGAAAGGGACAATGCGTTAGTCAAAATCATTTTTCAAAGCTTCCCCTCTCCCCCCCTTCACGCCCCGCGAGCTGCGCGCAGCTCGCGCAGCCACGCAAATACTAGTTATACTATATAAAGCTAAATTACCACTCACTGACTCACTGACATAATTGTTCTCCCAGATGGTGGATGGGGAGGTGGGTATATTTTGACAGATTCGTAAACAACTAACTCTCGTGAGTATGGGAAAAGTCCCAAACCCCCCCTTTCCCCCCCCCCTTCTCACCCCTCCCTATCGTATCTCGGAAACAAAGAGACTTTACTTGTTTTTTTTTAGGGATTCGTATAGAGGGGGCTCGGTAAAGTAAAAATCATTTTTCAAAGTGGCCCCCCTTGCCCCCCTTCTCCCCCCTTTTAGGCGGATCTCGGAAATAAAGAGAATTTACGTGATTTTTTTTAGGGATTCGTATAGAGGAGGCTTAGGGAAGTAAAAATCATTTTTAAAATTTGACCCCCTTGCCCCCCTTCACCCCCCCCTTTCGGATCTCGGAAGTTAAGAGACTTGGAACATTTTTTTTTTCAGATTCATTGATTGAAAGGGGCAATGAGTTAATCCAAATCATTTTTCAAAGCTCCCCTCCCCCCCTTAAACCCCCCCCCCCACCTCTTCACCCCTTTTTTCAGTTTTGTTTACGGATTCGTATAGAGGAGGCTCGGGAAAGTAAAATCCATTCTTAAAATTTGACCCCCTAGCCCTCCTTCACCCCCCCTTTGGCAGATCTCGGAAGTTAAGAGACTTGGAAGATTTTTTTTTCAGATTCATCGAAAGGAGCCTATCCTGTGGTGGTACCGGTAAAGCGAAGGGGGGAGCGGGCGAGCGAAGCGAGCCGGCGACCCCCGTAGCGTAGGGATAATGTCATGATAGTTTTCCGGTGGTAGGTAGGTCCTGAGTGGAGCGAACCTGCGAGACCTAGTGGAGCGAAGGGGGGAGGTGGCGAGCGAAGCGAGCCGGCGACCTCCTTAGCGTAACGAAGGTTGAGTGGGTGAAGCGTTACTCAGGGGCGACGACAAGCAAACTTTAGGGTTATGTTTTTTTAGTGGTAGTAGGAGGTAGTAGGTAGGTAGTAGGTAGGTGATAGGTAGGTAGTAGGTAGCTGTAGGGGTAGTAGGTAGGTGTAGGGGTAGTAGGTAGGTGGTAGGTAGGTAGTAGGTAGGTGTAGGTAGGTGCAGGTGGGTGTAGGTAGGTAGTAGGTAGGTGTAGGTAGGTGTAGGTAGGTGTAGGTAGGTGGTTGGTAGTAGGTAGGTGTAGGTAGGTACTTAGGTAGTAGGTTGGTAGTAGGTAGGTGTAGGTAGGTGTAGGTATTTTTCAAAGCTCCCCCTCTGCCCCTCTTCACGACCCGCGAGCTGCGCGCAGCTCGCGCAACCACGCAAATACTAGTCATTTTATAATCATAATTATGCGGTAACTTTCTGTGAGTCACAAACTTCACCATGGAGGTTGTTTAGTTGTTCTTACTATTATTCACCGTGTATAGGAACGACCTTCAATGACACATAGAAAAGTCCTTGGGAAGTATGCGGAATAATGAACTCGACCTTACGTGTACTTGGGTACATCGAAATTCTTAGAAATTGAAATGAAGCCCTACACGTAAGGTGCAAAGTATAAGCTAGTTAAAGCCAGGCAGGTGTGTGATGTAATTATATACCTACCTAAATATGTATACACATTATGTAATAGAGTATTATGACTGCCCCGTATGGTCTACTTAGTGGTCGAGTGCTGAGTGTGAAGTCCTAGGTTCGATTTTGGTTTTTTCCATTGGAGAAGTTCCTGATTTTTAGTAGCAGCTGCAGATTCTGAATCTGTGCCCGGTTAGTGGCAATACTGGCAAAATGTGGGTACTATTAGGTACATCTCTGCCTAATCCTTTGGGGATTACAGGCGTGTTGTTATTATGTAACAGACTGACGTAATAAGATATTACATCACTGGGATTAACATTATTATTTACTAGAGTTTTCTTCGAAACCACGGTGGGTTTCCCCAGCAGGTTAGCCGAAAGCTTTTGAAAAACATTCTCATTTCTCTGGAATATTTATTCTAACAAAAATTGTGAATTCCCAAATGCAGTCAGTGCAGCTGCGACGCAGTTTCTGATATCAAAGAAGCAACAGTAATTGATAGCTTACGTGCACTTTATTAACTCAATTACTGTATGGAGCACGACAAGGGTCAATTAATGGTTCACTTGTTCCGAGTCATAGTGAGTACACCTAATTATTGACACAACCTCTGTCCAGGTTTTTCGTTAAACCTCCATAGAATTAAAAAAACCCTGAACCACCTACTTTCAGTTTTATTTTCATTCTCTATTTATTTTTGTGTAGATATTTCTATCAAGAACCTCTGAATGATCAACGAACTTGAGCTTTTATTTCCAGCAAGGTCTCACAACGCAATATGTTGGTTTCGTGGATCAAACCTTCAAGGACTAAGTATCTAAAATATCCTATCTACAGCATTGGTAGAAAAAGACGTATGACTAACTGAATATCGAAAGATAGATAGAAAACATTCAAACACATTTTCGATGAGTGAATTTTGTTTATATATAATTTATTTCTCAATTTGTTTACGTACTACCGCACGAAGGCATTAAAATCGTTTAGAAACATCATGTTTGCACTTATCACTACTCATATAATTGAGTCGGGAATCTCCGTTAGTGAATCATTTATTTATATCATTGTTACTTGGAATTGTTTTCATCAAAACAGTTCCGATTCGTGAGATTGCGTTTTCAATGATTTCCCAATTTAACAGAATGATAACATTAAATGTAATGCGAATGCAATATATTTCAATGCAGAGCTAAATAAACACGTTGCCGTCGACTCTGTTATTGTATTGTATACAGTTGTTATCTTGCAATTGCTGGATATTATGAATGTTGTAGTTGAATTTCAATAATTATGAGAGTGTTTACAAACGACGAAGTATACTAAAACAAGTAAATATTTACAGTTTGTAAGACTACAACGAAATAACCCTCTATATTCTTTTGTTCTAGGTACTGGTACATTCGGTCGCGTGTGCTTGTGTCGTGACAAAGCTGCTGATGAATATCTGGCAATGAAGATATTATCCATGGCCGACGTCATCCGTCTAAAGCAAGTGGACCACGTCATGAACGAAAAGAACATCCTCGCCGAAATAAATCATCCCTTCATAGTAAATCTGTAAGTACATCACTTACAAAGTGAAAATCTTCAAGTCCCCGTCAATCATGTGATGCAATTTGTATTCTTGGTGGTTATCCAAAGTGTCTAGACTTGTGCGACGTGTCTTTTAAAGGGTATCATTATTTTCGCGGGATCATAACAACGATGTTTACCATTGGAGCACACTTGGACATTTAATTAAACGTGCATGGGTGCATGTGACGCATGTCAATTATGTGAACGCCAAATGTCGGCATTGAGCCAATGTCATTACTTACTCCTGTTTTCATTCCTGGCGTTCCGCCTTCCAGTGAATAGCCTACGAATACTAAACAAACGTATAGTCATTCTGCTGTCTCATTTGCAATTGTAGCTATTGTAGTCAAGTTAATTCATTACCATAATTTTGTTAGTGAATTGGTGGTGCTATTAAGATTGGCCTACATAACTTCTTTGTTCGAATCTCGAGCTCTTTCCGTGTTGGATCCATTTAACCCAATAACCTGTTAAAATGTGCCAGTTACACCTGTATTGATTACCCTTTAATATTTATTTTAGTATAATCTAATTTGTGGAGAGAATGGTGGTGGGTGGTGAATTAGCGCCAAACGCGAGTTTTGCGAGCCGATAAATATTATTGCGCGTGCCCTATTGATGACGATCTGGCAACTATCACCATGTCGCTGTTGACCATAGTAACCCATGATATATGAGTTTACGCAAATTGTGTACCTATTTATAACCAGCGTAGCTACTCTTTTTGAAATGACGTTGTTGTTTACTAGGGTTTCCCAACTGCCTCTGAGAAAAAAACAACAGGGAATATATAAAACATAAATAACTTTTCTTTTGTAGAAACTAATTTTCTATTTACGTTTTCTAATATCGTGTCGGTTTGTTTATAATTCGAAGCTCCTTTTACTATACGGCCGTGTAGTAGTAGAGTTAGTATCTGGCACGCACCTGTAACTGTAATTAGCTCACAGAAGACTAATCTAAGTTGTCAGAACTGTGGACTTCGTTTCCTTGAGCATGGCCTTCGTGTCGTATGATGATGATGTAAATGATGACTTGCAGGCGGTGGTGGACGCATGACGACTCCTGCATCTACATGCTGTTCGACTACGTGTGCGGCGGGGAACTCTTCTCCTACCTGAGGAATGCTGGCAGGTTCAGCAATAGTATCGGTAAGAACAATCTTCATTACAGAAATACTATTTCAACGACCATGACCTTTTAATGTTAATACCTCAACAACTGAACGTTTACATACCATATGATTAAAACTACGAAATCTATGCCAAACCACAGTATCTTCAGTTGTCACAACTTTTCCTTTGATGACTAGATTTAAAACAAAAATCAGTAACAATTTTGCTTATTAATCGTTGTAAATAAATAAACTGGAGCGGAATAAATAAATAACGGTTGGAAGCACGCCAACACAACGCAGGCAGCCGTACCATGCTACCGAGCCGTACGATTTGTGCGCACGATGCTCTGCAATCACCCACGATGTCCGAAGACGAGGACACTCGGTGGATTTTATCATACAACTGATCAGTCCATACTCCATATTATACCTATACTTAGAGACAATAAAGCTGAATTTCAAACAAAGAAACAGTCGCTTTGTGCCACAATCATTTGACGACAGTTACTGAAACGCTGTCTTTTACATAAACTACAGCTGTAAACAATGGCTGTAAATGAAAAAGGCGACAGATGTTTTTTAGTACTACATTTAATATTTTATATGATTAGCATGATAGCTACATAAAGTTGAATAACGTCGGGTTGCATAATTGTACGAATTGATAAAGAAATGGAGTATTTGATGTGAGTAAGGATTGTAAAATTAGAATAGATAGGGGTTTATGCTCTCGTAGTTTTGCACGCTGCACGTTTTTCTAACGTATGTTTTTAATTTGGAATTACAACTTTCAAAGAAGTCGTTTTCTGTTCGTTGATTTTTTCATTATAATTTTTTACGAATTTAACGGTCGGAAAACCATTTGTGGAAGATGATGTCAACATGTGCTTGTTTAGGACTTGGGTTTCTAATCAAGGTAATAAACATCCAAAATCAAACCAAAATCGAGTATTTGTTTTGGAGAAAAGTTTGAGGCTTTCTTTACTAATGACAAAAGATTATTGAGCGGTGCCCAGAAAAGGTGGATATGATAATTATGTACAAATTTTATGAATTATGGTCTGTTGTGAGGTTTCACGCGTTAAATATTGAATGTTATTAATTGTAGGTTAGGTTAGGGTTGATTTGTTTGTTTGGGATAAGACTATTCATAGACATCGGATGTTGCGTTCAATTCTAGCAAAGCGTTAAATAACGTCTGTTCGTAATTATCTCGTTTTCTTTTTAAATTGACGTAATGAGCGGCGTACACCGATATAATAAAAAGATATGTATATCGTGTGGAGAAACAGAATTGCAAAAACACTGAAAAAATACACGGCAAACGACCGCCTCGTATTTCTGGAGAAAAGACAAGACAGAAATAGGGGCTCATGTGGGTTCAGTGACGCGAGGAGGGAGCGAGTAACTGTCGGGCTTCGGTCGTAGATTAAATAATAACACTACGTGCTGGGTGCCGTGTGGTTTGAAGGTGCCTCGGCCCATTTCTCATGGGTGTCGGTTTATATAGCGATGACGTCGGGATATATAGCGACCTGACAATAAAAATGTCTGCGCCATTTGGCGACTGCTGAGTACTGATGAGCCAGACATCCAGACGCCCGCGCCGCCACCGCGCCTGCGCCCGCGCTCCTGCGCGAACCACATGTATAAATAATTACGTTGTGCAACTGTATACTTTCTCCGTATTTGTTTATTTGATATTGACAAATATTTTTAACTAGCTGATGCCCACGACTTCGTTCACGTGGAAATTTTCAAGTTTCTAAGATAAATTATAGCCTATATGTTGCCCAGACTTAATACCTATACAACGAAAAAAAAAACATTCAAATCCGTCAAGTAGTTCCGAAGATTAGCGTGTACAAACATACAGACAAACAGACAGATTTCTTTTTTCGGATTCTTGCTCTATTACTATTTCTAAACCCCCCTCAATTATTATTTTTTTAATATATTCAATGTACAGACACAGTTTTTTACTGTTTTATTTTTTTTAATATAATATATTCAATGTACAGACACAGTTTTTTTACTGTTTTATTATATTAATATGTATAGATGTGTAACAGAGTTTCCGACAGAAAGCATAAAACAAACTCTCAAACTCTGGTGGAGATTAAGTAGTTTCACTGATTAAATTTGGAAAGCGGTTTTAGATATAAAAGTTATAAATACGTTACATAAAGCATCGATCTGACAGGATAAGTCGTAGGTATATTGATGAGTGTCGACAGATAGACGAATAAAGTGCACTTGAAAAACGGACTGACGTCTGCAATGTGGATGAAAAGGATTATTTGAAAAGGGAAATTAAAAGCTTTTAGAAGTCAATTTAAAAGCATTGGGGACGATTGACAGAATGAGTACTCTGCCAGCAAAATCCATCTGTGAACTAAAAAGTATTTTAATGAAAGAGTAAACTTGCTTTTCACTCTATAATTTGAGGCGGTCTGCCTAAGTGATGGTTGCTCTGAATTAGTCAAAGTTGGAAATGAAGAAAACTTTTATTTATTTTAAAATGTAGAGCAGTCTTTTTTGTTGGGATTACACATTGGGTTAATGGGTTTATTAGATGAGTATCGTTTGGAAGTTAGTCATGGTGTGATGTCATGCGGCGATCACAAAGACTCCGTATAAGACAGATAAGCTTCCGCGTGGCATCATGTCGCCCACATTGCTGGCGTCACAACAAGCTGAAAAAAACAAATGTTTAGAACAAGCATCAGAATACTAACTAAATACATAGGGTACTTACCAAAACAATAAAATAAAGCATATTATAAACTCCTATTAGTAGCTGATACTCTCGTGGTGGATATAGCCCATTCCCTCTCATAGAGAGGAGGCCGCCCATGATGATGAACTGATACCATTGACAAGGGAGAACACAAGAACTAAAGATTTAAGGGGGATCCCGGGTAATACGGGACATGCTCAAGATGACAATATTATAAAACAGATGTTGAACAACTTACCATTCATCTTGTAAGAAAGTCCGATAGATACAGTTTCCCGAAAAAAAATTAAGCAATATAATATCGAAGTACGAATTACTCTGTATTTGAAGAAACGCGTGTTAATCGTGTGTTGCAATAAATGAGTATCGTCAGTGATCGTGCAAGCGGGTGCCTAGTTGCCCACACGATACGAGAACGAAGTGACGACGCGCCTCTTCCAGCTGGCATTGACTTTACACATGATAAAAATAAACGTGATTTGGCTAATCCTGGATACAATTTAACATGTTTATATACTCTTACGTATGCATAATATATAACGAAGCAATCACATGTTAAAAGAATTTGCATTTTGTATCTGAATTGATTCGATTTTGCAATAGTTAGTGAAAGTGAGGATATAGATTTTGGAAGTGAAAATACGTATAAAAATGAAGATATGTGATGTGATCCACCGATCGTAAACTTGTCTGATGAACTTGATCTGTAGTTAAAATCCTGTTTAAAGCTAATAAAAATGTAACTTCTGATAGGGCGGCTGTTCAAATGTTACATTTTTAAACTTGTCTCTATTATTTTTATTGTTAAACTAGCAAAAAGCTACTGTCACTTTTATTTAAATAAATATCCCATTTGTAAACGCCCAGCTGTAACATAAATTAAGCTGATTTCTGCACTAAATAAATAATTTTAGATACCATTGTACATCCGGCGGATAATTAAATAAATTACTGAAATCATAAAATAAAAGCTTGTCTTATTTATTGTGATTGGAGCTATTTTATTCTTTGCATGAGGTAAACGAATACTTTTATGTCACCTTGTTTTACCTTTGCCTTTGTCTACATTACCAAACTTAAATTTACACTACTACACAAAGATGGAGTGATTGCACGTAGATTTTGCATTAAATTTTTCACACATCATGATCATTTTATTTTTGAACAAACAAACAAACAAGTTACCAAAGTAAAAGCCGAATTATTAGGTGCAATAGACATAGCAGAAGAATTTAATGAGTCAATAAAACGGAACTATAAAAGATTTAGCGTTCGAAATCTCGTAAAATCGTGAATAGGAGAAAACAATAGCTTTGCTCATAGATATGAATATCCATACGAATAACATGGAAAAAAACCTAATCGTTGTAGGTTGGAGAAAGTATTGTGGCAGATGCGGAATTATGTGCAACTGCAGTGACCGACAACCCAAAGTAAACATTCGAATGAATACATCATTTGGAACGTGGAATGATGTTTAGCGTTATATTTAGTTTTTAAAGAATGTAAGCAATATACACATGTAATAACGTGCTTCTGTCTAAAGCTGTTAATGTTTAACGAAAATGCGGTCAAGTAATTATTGTTTTCCCTCGCTAGCTGGTACGGGAAAGTGAGGTGCGCGTTAAGTTTTCTTATTCCTCGATCTTTATGACGACCATTTTCCCCAAGCCGCAATAAAACAACGTCTAAGTGCCGGGGCACACGATGCGTTGCGGCGCCGCACCGCAATGATTTCGACCAATCGACGGGCACCACGACCAGTGAAATTGAAGGCGATTCGTCGGAATCTTTGCGGTGCGGGCGCCGCAACGCATCGTGTGCCCCGGCACTTATAGTTATCGTTTCCACAAAATATACGGTAAAATGTTAATTGTTGAACCCGTTTAACGCCCCAATACAAAATGAGGTTGCCTCGTATAATTTTATAGGCCGAAGTCGTAAAAAAATCAATGCATTTTAAAACGTTATCTTTGCAGGCAACTTCTACGCATCAGAAATCGTGTCAGCGCTGGAATATCTCCATGCCCGAAACATCGTTTACCGAGACTTGAAGCCAGAAAATCTACTGCTTGCCAGGGATGGACATTTGAAGATAACGGACTTCGGTTTTGCGAAGAAACTCACAGATAGAACCTGGACGTTGTGTGGCACACCGGAGTATCTGGCGCCAGAGATCATACAGAGTAAAGGACATAATAAAGCCGTCGATTGGTGGGCCTTGGGTGAGTACAAACAATTTTGTTAGTCATGATAACGGTATCATTTTGTGTAAATCACAGAAATAATTATATTTCCTTCCTACCGAATTGCCTTTCAGAAAACAAATATAGTATTTTCTTCGTCATAAATGACATTGCAGCAATGTAAAGCAAAAACGGACGCTAGACACGCGATCAAACTCTTTGTATTCGAGGAAAGGCTTAATTATTATTAATAATATTTATGAAACTCGTAGAATTCTGAATTTATAATTGTCAAGAACATTTTTAATACTATAATCTTGTGATACTATAACTAAAATTTCAAGTCTCACGGAAATACTTGTCACTCTACAAAATTAATTTTATTTTCCATTGTTTACACGAGTCACAATGAAGTGTTTTAGAAGGGACGTCTATAAAAAGTAACAGATAATGATCTATTAAAGACTATGTGAGAAATAAGAATTAATCTTAGGGCTCATAATTAAAGTAATTAAGCTCTTATGTTTCCACCCTAATTGACATTGATGGCTCTACTATATTTGTCAAACACAAGCACGTCGGTACTATATGTTTACAGTAATTTATTGTTTGTATTTTCAGTTGATACTTGTTATGCATCTCGTAATGTGTCTCCCGACATATTGTTATTGTTTGTTTATATATATTATAAGCACAGCTTGTGGCGTTACTGTGAATTGTGTACATCGTCGCAGTAATTTAGTATTCTGTTGATTTACTGGTGTCTTCTCCATTTGGGTACAGTGCCTCTTTGCCAATTTATATACTTACATTATTTATAATGGCATACGTTGCTTGTAGCTCGTCGTATCCGTGCTTGGCATCATACCTTACTACAATAATACTAAATATACTTGCCACCTCGCTACTACTCCACAATTTTCCAATATCAAGTTTCTGAGTAGTCTAAACATACCAGAGCTAAAGTGAGTTTTAGTTCAGCTCATTGTAGGTAGTCTATTTTAATATAAGTGGCAATATTTTCAGTGCTAATTACTGAAGTCGTTTGTTGGTGGCGTAATGTTTTGTATTTTCTGTGGCGAACCACCACTTTCAAATATTGGTTAATGTTCGTTAAGCTCATTGTATTTTCCAGACTAATTGCTAATTATTGGAAGTGTTGTAAAATTGACAAGTTATTATAGTTTTGGCGCACATATCCTAAGGCGCATAATGTATAGCCAAGTCAATTATTTGGAACATTAATTAATGATTTTGACGTTCATTAGTTCGTGAGAATTGATTTTACGATTATCACATTGCAATTATTAACATTAGGAGTATTATGTCCGTGTAAAATACGTTGTAATTGTTTCCGCGTCGTTAACGATCATCTATAAAATTATTTCGGTGATGTTATTTATTGATTTTATTAATAAAGTTTATGTGTTTCGTTTTCAGGCGTGCTCATTTACGAAATGTTAGTGGGTTACCCGCCGTTTTACGACGATAACCCGTTCGGAATCTACGAGAAGATCCTGAACGGTCGTGTGGAGTGGCCACGGCACCTGGACCCTGTCGCCAAAGACATCATCAAGAAGCTGCTCGTGCAGGACAGGACCAAGAGGCTGGGAAATATGAAGGTATACATCGAATTTTGCACTCTATTTGCCTTTCTGTCTATCTCTTGCAATAGCAACAAGTTGCAACCAGCAATAAAACAATTGTTTTAAAAACATTTAAGCTCAGATTAGTGTTTTGTAATTCTTTTCTGCGGAGGAAAATTCCCGTCCGCGCGTTCTATTTCCACTTTTCATTGAAAACAGTTTTTATTGCGACAAGATTATTTGTTACAACTTGTGTCCCGTGTGTGTGCACGTGGGGTTACGATACTCAAAAATTAATGACCACTTACAATGTTTTGTTTACTTGCCAAAATGAAATGCATCACATTTTTTCGAATAATTAAATGGGACCATTAACATTACTCGTGGAAGGTTTTATTATATAAAGGAATTAAAAACGACATTGGTATAACTTAGTTTATGTTATAGTGACTTTAATTCCCCATCAATTTAATTTGTTTTATCTGGTGACGAAATGTTGTTAAGAGTTTTTAGGAAGTTAGTTTTGTTTTATTAAACGTTGTAAACAAGTTATCTGACGGGTTCGAAAACATTTAAAATATAACCAGGTCTGAGCATCGTAGGTTAGGAACCTTCAATGTTCAACCCGTGTGTTCAATAATATGTGACGAGTGTCAGTGTACAACGTATAATCATGTACTTATTTATTAAAGGGCGTTGTGCATATCATACTCGTACATACACATCAGTATAACAGCTGTAAACTACAGATTTTGTTGCAAAGACGCGGGTCGGCTTTACGCTTACGCAAACTGAAAATACCTCAGCCTTGCGCTTGACCCGTTTCGGCAACAGTTTTGGATTATACACGAGACGGACTGCGCACGAGTACCTACATTCGATTTAACACATGTCAAACAGAGCATTGCGTAGGCCATTCATTTGTTGTTTCATCTCAGACGTGACAACATAATAAAATCCTCAATACAAAGTAATCATCTCTCTATTCCTGTACCTAAATGAAATAAAATTTCCACATTGCGGAATCGTATGTTTCGTTTCTTTCTACTTTTAAAATTCTTTTCTTTCGTGCACTTTAAATCGAGTGGATTGTGTCCAAAAAGAAAATTTATTTAACTTTTGAAGTTGGCTGTACTCCAAGCTGTTTCCATATTTATCTTCTAATCTAACTCTTGACACTTTAAATGTTAAAGATTTTTTAATATGCTCAAATTTTAAGATGTTTCGATTCAATTTTCCTCACGACTTTTCAGTTTAAATACGTAAAACAGATTTAATGAAAAACTGGCTTATGTGCTAGATCAATGAGCTTTGATCAGAATAAATCTGAATTCTCGTTGCTTAATACACTTCAAGAGTGGATTAAAAATTTGGAAACTCCTCAAAAGTCAGATGAAAAACATTGAAGAACACAAAATGAGTTCTAGGCACTTGACCAGAATCATTGTTTACTGTTGTTTTATTTTGTGTTAACGTAACTGTAAGATTAATTTTATGACAAACTGCGGTTGTATTAGTGATAATGGGAAAATAAACGTTCCTAGCGTTATTGCTTTGATTGAACTGAACTACATAATAATAGTTCCATGATAGACAAAGCTAAAACTACTCGAGAAAATTGCGTATAGTTTGTTGTATAGAAAGTCCATGTCAATTCTTTATAGTACACTAGTCTATGATATAAATATCCCTTCCTCGGCCGTGCCTATGATGTGGTCATGGCTAAAGCGAGAAATCGGGATGCGGCGTGCCCAATAAAGTGTCGCGCTATCACGCTGAGAATGTATTTTTAAACGGTTGCAGTTAGTGGTTGGTTGTTTTCACCGAGCTTTTTGCCGCGATGTCGCCGAGATGTTTAGAAAGCCATCAGTCAGGTGTCTGCCGGCGACTTCAAAAGCTGCCTGCCACTGACTTATGTCGCGACGCAAATACGACACATTGCCGATGTCTCGCGATGCGCTAGAAAACTGGGTGCCTTGTTAGCCGCAGCGACTTGCGCGAACTAAATCTGTTTTCTGATCCGATACCATAATAATTTTGGCACACACTTTTCGTGGCCTACTTATTGATTGCCTATGATAATCTAGTCATATGCCTAGAGCCCTAGTTAGTTGTAACACGGTTTAGCTATCAATTGATTGTAATGAGGCGAGCATTTGTTTTGAATGGATAATTTATTATTCCATGTTTATCATGGGTGTTCATAGAATGGGTATCAGCAATCATAATTTTTGCTACGTTAGACTACTTAGTGAAACTAGAATAGACGCACAAAGAGCCTTTATATTAGGTCAAGGATGCGCTAAAAGGAGAAAGTAGGTTTAGGTCAAAGGAATCACGAGATCACAACAAGACGCAACAAGTGTATTGATTTACAACACTTTTCTTATCGGCAACATTGCAGATAATAGCACAACGTCTGTGGAAGCAATAATAATACTTATTACAAAACGTACGTAATATGAAAGCAGGGGAAAGCGGGTAATGTTAGGGGCGACCTTTCCATCAATACACTTTATTATATTGGAGTAATAACGAGATTGCCTCAGGTTTAGAGGAGTTATGGGACAATTCCCTGCTGGTATTAAAGCGAGTGGCCCGCTTGGCATCGCCGTACAATAATAAATTAAGCTCGATATGCTGAGCTAAACTCTAAAATTGAGAATTTACGATGTCTAACCGTTGAAGAACGTCGCGAACGCCAATAATAACAAAGTTGCTCTAATTCCGGCCACCCACTAATGCGCATTATGCTCCTAGTCAATATCGCTGGTATGATTGATTGATCTTTCACTGATACTCGTACACATTTCAGTAATTTACGGTTGAGTTGTCTGATGATCTTTGTACTCGTTTTCTTTGTATATTTATTCTTGATAATACAATATTTGTTTCATTTACAGTGCGGTACCGAAGACGTCAAACGGCACAGATGGTTCAAGCACATAGACTGGGCTGACGTCTTCATGAAGAAGCTTCAGGTATATATTAGTTCATCAATAACGTGTTTATGTTCCCACGATATTATCAGATTCAAACTGGATCGGAGAGGCCTGGAAAATTACAAGCGCCCACACAGTGAAGTACAAAATCGAACACTGTTTGGAAAATACTGTCGGAAGAATATTATGAGGAAGACTTTTGTTTTAAGTGGAACAATTTAAAAGAGTCCGAGTTCAATATACTTTTGCGCAATACCATCGAAGCACGATTTAAGAACTGATTTAAATTAGGTCGCAAGGCCGACAGAGATTCACGGGGTTTACGTTACCTAATTTCAATACTTTACGTTATTACTCCTCGAATGCTTATTTATGGCCCGATTTACATTGTACAGGAAACGATACTAAATAGGCACAACAGGTAGTTTAACAAAGTATTTGTTGTTGTTATAGTTGGTTGAACTGTGTTTGTGTTGTCCACAGCCACCCATCATGCCAGCGGTGTCGTATGAGGGAGACACCTCGAACTTCGACGAGTACCCCGAGACAGACTGGAAGGCGGTGCGCTCGCTGGACTCCGATGAACTCAAGCTGTTCGCCAACTTCTGATGCCGCAAACGTACGAAGTGGTTTAAATAAGTTAATAGATAAATATCGCAACACAAGCGAGGTGGAGAACAGGTCGCCTAATCATATTTATGAAACTACTTATACCAAGTATTTTTTCATATTATATTTAACATCTTAAGTTAAGTTTAGGTATCTTTTTAGTTATTGAGGCCAAGAGCGCCGTTGTGTTTGCAGAGTCGATAGGAAACCGTCCGTATTTGAGTAGAGTAGAGCGAACTTATGTTTAATGAAAAACCTATTTGATTGTTTAATTGTGTTAAGCCGGCGACTGGCTGGAGCCAAGTGGTCTAAAAATTCCTGAGTATGTAGGAAAAGGATTAATAACAAAACGAGAAGATTGCAAGTTACTAATCACGGCGAAGAAATCATTCCGGGTTTGAGTCATGCACTAATTTCAAAGGTGAACAGAAAATAGGAACATCAAATAGGAATGGAATTTAAGGTAAAGCTAATATTGAAGACACTAATTTTCGTAAATGTATAATATAACTTAGTATCTATTTTATCACTGTCTACAACTATGTACCTATTAATCGAACCTCTTCTATGAGATAAATGTTCGTTCATGTTTAATATAAAAGGTAGATGTTAATTTGTCTTATTGTATCTATCTAATAAAATGCCTTTGTAAATGAGATTCAAGTCTAAAAATGTATCTTTCCTATTTTGCCCTTCTGGTAAAAAATGTTCATGTAGGAACACAACTTCTTCCAATTAACTTATATCAGTAATTAAATTACTTTGGCTTTGGTCAGTGTTGTATTGAAACCTTCCTGTGTGTGCATTTATGAGTACGATTGGCGAAACTTAGGACTTAGAAATAAATCATAATAGTGAAATGTTACAGTTACATGTTCACCCCCAGTTCTTGTGTACGTACAGTCACCTGTAAAATTGCATGGATACTTTAGTTTATATTTTCCTGTGAACGTTTACAGTCGAAAACTAGTTTACGTTAGGTGGGGTCATTTCTGGCTTCACACGATTTTATTTCTGAATTGTCCATGCAATTTTGCAGGTGACGGTACCTCTACCTAAGTAATGTACATGCCTCAGTGAGTACATAAGTGCACCCAGAGGCTTAATTAGAAAAGTGTAAATATTTATTTATAAGTTTATGCATTACATTTCCAATGCTTTCTAGTTCAAATGTTAGTATTAAGAAGTAAGCTAGGTCGCCGTCAATGGCAAATAATGTTTGTGATTTTGAGTATGTCATAGTATTTTCCTTTAACTTAATCAATCTAGAAATAAATATTATGGCTTCATTTTAATATTTGATTTTTGTTTCTCGAACACTGATTGAATATCAATCTTGTAGCGCCATCTAGTGAGTGAGGTTTAAACAATAAGTCTACATTTGATTGAAAACGATTCATACCATACTTAATTGGTACAAACTGAAATTTTGTTTAAATCCTATTTCATTAATTTGTTGGCTATGCTATTTAAGAAGATCTCACACAATTTATATTTGTAATGAAAAAGTAAAACATAAATGTCACTGTAGTATTATCTATTTATTGTCATGTTACTGTAATTTATCAGGCCATACAGTATTTCTGTGATCTTTTTAGTCTTGACAAAGATAACTTATTGACGTTGTTTACTAAGAAACAATTGTGTCATAAAATCAATACATCCAGTAATTAAAAAATAATGTAAATGTTACTGACTAAATCTTATTTTAGATAACGTAGAAAACCTAGTTGATTGTCTAGTAGAAAGTTTTTTACGAAATGTTGAAAAGTGCTGCTACAGATGTGAAAATAAATTTCCATTCGATTCGACCCACTGAGATAAAAAATAACCATAACGGATAGCAAACGACCGCAATGGAAAATTATTATTGTTGTGATTATAGTGCATCGACCACAATCGCATAACGTTAACGTATTACACTTTTGCAGTCATCTAGAAAATAGGTCACTTAGTCACTAGTTAACTGTATTTCGAAACGAAATATAAAACAGAGGGTTTTGATAAGTGGTTATCGTTTATAATGACAGTTTTGTTTGTTTTTTGTTTTCGACAGTGACTTTTTTGGGATCGACTTACACTTAAGCTACCGTAGTAGCTTATGTCAATCTAATCCTTTGACTTAACTATAATCATTATCGTTAATAGAGTGACATTGTTGATAACTGGACTAAACTGAGTTTTCCTGAAATCTGTTTTGGCCAGTAACATAGTGTTTACAAAAATTAATGTAACAGGGTTGTAGATAATTTATAATAATTGTAAATACACAAAAATAAATGTGTTGTTTAAAACAATTGGTGTGTTTAATTTATTATTGAATATGTTATGAAAGGTGGTTTAGATTTTTATCAGTAAAATATTATTAAATATTTAAATAATGTTAAAATTAATATTTATTGCCAGACTGAAAACCAGAATTGCGATGCGATTTGTTAGTTGCAGCGTGGGTGGTACAATGGTGGCTAGAAAAGAGAACCAGTCAACACATTGTTTAACATATAACTACATAGAATCTAGATCTTTTACAGAAATAAAAATATTAGTAAAACAACCGATATACCTACATTGTTGCCAAGCTCAAACAAAAAGTAGTATTATATTTTCAAACAATTAAATGTTTGGACTAGTCTTGACTCCTGAATGAGTTAGTGTAAACAATTCGAGCAAACGTAAAAAAATATTCGATGTAAACAATTGTGGTTTGGTGATTATTGCTTACGTAATATCTACGGTGAGCCAACAAACAGATTTCGAAATAGAAACTATTAATAATGGAGATGAAAAATAAACTATTCGGTAACGAAACAGAAATGAGCTATAAATTGGTGAATGAACGAACATAAGAAACGCAACAGTTTATAAAATCTATAGGTACTGTACTAACACTTGTATCATCTAAAGTCAAGTTATGCAACCATTGCTACATATGCAACCATTTATATGCAATAGACTCAAGAACCATTAAAGCAAGTAAGTCTAACTTTTGACAGTTCCAACTTCAAGTTTCTAAACTACAAAATAAAAATCTTGAATAATTATTTTAGCTCAAGTTATTACTTTGAGTTGTTTACAGATACAGGTGTTAGATACATCAAAATCTATTGTGTAAAGAAAAGCGTACTTTTGGATTTCCAACTCTCGGTCTCGGCTCAGCAGCATCGAGAGTCGAAATCTAACAAGCAATAATATTTAGGCATCATATTTAGATGGCAGCTATTGTTGGTGTAAGCAGGTATTGATGAAACAAGCAGTTACCAAGACGTGGCGATTTTTATATGGCTTTCGATTATATGGAACTGTGACTTGTTTTTTGCGTTATGGCATCTCACAGGTCTCACGTGCCTTCAGTGTAAGTAAAACCTCCATTCAGGGTCAAAATTCTTATAAACTAAGCGACAATGCTGAGGGCAGCAAAGGGGATCTGAGTGACATTTTGCATGTGAACTTGTGTGACTTTTAACCGCTGAAAGAGGTTATTCTTAAGTCAACCAGCAGGGCTATTGCGTATCTTTTAATGACAGTGGCTAACATATTCCGCCTTTTTACAAAAGGTAGTTAAACCTGGTTTAACTTAGACTTGGTTTATCTCGCATGCTGTCACTTTCTTTTGAATATTATTGAAGTGAGACGTCATCCGAGATAAACCAAGTCTAAGTTAAACCAGGTTTAACTACGTTTATAGTAATAAGGCGGATAGTGTCTATCAAATAACTGTCAAATGGATAGTTTAAAAAAAAATGTACTAAACCATAACCAATTTACTGTTAATTTATGGACACTTATGATAGCCACTGACATAAAATAACCCTCCTTTTGGGCTTCGCCGCAGTCGGGTAAAAAGATACGCAATAGCCCTACAGAACTGAATTGTGCTATCAGTCACTATCTTGAAGAGTCTGGTTATCTGTCATTCTGAATGCAATTTAAGACTGCATCAAGTACCTAAGGCTTAACATTGTCTACAACTTATCATACCTTGATAAGTTGTAGAGCAGTTCGTTTAGAAGCTGTTGCTATGCACTTGATCTTTATCTTTAAATGCACCTTTTCATAGGATAAGTTGCTCTAAAATACAAAGAGATCTACGTATTTTTGCCTTTAAACCGGAATTATAATTATATGCTTTTGGTAGTTTACGATGTTACTTTACTGATAATGGTGGAAAAGCAAAAATAAACATGATGAGATAGAGCCCATACCTATAGCTTTCATTATCGCTGAAATAAATCACTTTGCCTAAACTCTGAGGAAGAGAGCTATGTTTGATGAGACATATATTTCCGAAACATCTACATTTTGGTTAGGCGTTAATCTAAGCACGTAGGTTAGAACGGACGATCTATCATCTAACCGAAGTTGACAGCCTAATCCTTTCAAAATAATCTGATGGATCGGATCATCAATTATTTAAATTCCTCACTAGCGGATTATCAAACTCTTACTTTTGCATAAATACATCTGCTGAGAAAATAGAGAAATGGTAATGGCCAATTTATGTTATGGTGAGGTGAGCGACTACGGATGATAACCAAGCTTTAATGTTCCAGCCAGTATTTAAAACACTTCCAACTCGGACTGCCTCATTGGTGTAGTGGTCGTAAGTGCGACCGTGCATGAGGTACTGGGGTCGATTCTCAGATCGGGTTTTCTTTCAGGAATTTCTCAGTAGCAGCCATGAAGTGTGGTTTTGTCCCCGCATGATGGCAATACGTTCGCCCCCTAGTACCTGCGAAATATGCGCGTACTATTAGGTACCTGCCTGACCCTTCGGGGATTACAGGCATGATGTTATGTCATTATTTATAGTAATATTAAGCTACCAATCTATATCTATAAAAGCGAAAGGTCACTGACTCACTCATCACGAAATCTCGAAAACCGCTGGACGTATAAAGATGATTTTTGGCAGAGAGGTACTTTATAGTTAGTAGACGTCCGCTAAGAACGGATTTTGCGTCAGGGCCTGATTAGGGTGGTCTAAGGGCCCTCGCAAGTTTGTATGAAAGTCCTTCATTTTTCGTGCTACAATCTTGATTTTTGGCAGAAACGTAGTTTATAGTCAGTAGGCGTCTGCTATGAATTAATTTTGCGACAGGGCTGGATCAGGGTGGTCTAAGGGCCTTCGCAAGTTTGTATGAAAGTCCTTCATTTTTCGTGCTACAATCTTGATTTTTGGCTGAAACGTAGTTTATAGTCAGTAGGCGTCTGCTATGAATTAATTTTGCGACAGGGCTGGATCAGGGTGGTCTAAGGGCCCTCGCAAGTTTGTATGAAAGTCCTTCATTTTTCGTGCTACAATCTTGATTTTTGGCAGAAACGTAGTTTATAGTCAGTAGGCGTCTGCTATGAATTAATTTTGCGACAGGGCTGGATCAGGGTGGTCTAAGGGCCCTCGCAAGTTTGTATGAAAGTCCTTAATTTTTCGTGCTACAATCTTGATTTTTGGCAGAAACGTAGTTTATAGTCAGTAGGCGTCTGCTATGAATTAATTTTGCGACAGGGCTGGATCAGGGTGGTCTAAGGGCCCTCGCAAGTTTGTATGAAAGTCCTTCATTTTTCGTGCTACAATCTTGATTTTTGGCAGAAAAGTAGTTTATAGTCAGTAGGCGTCTGCTATGAATTAATTTTGCGACAGGGCCAGATTAGGGTGGTCTAAGGGCCCTCGCAAGTTTGTATGAAAGTCCTTCATTTTTTCGTGCTACAATCTTGATTTTTGGCCGAGACGTAGTTTATAGTCAGTAGGCGTCTGCTATGAATTAATTTTGCGACAGGGCTGGATCAGGGTGGTCTAAGGGCCCTCGCAAGTTTGTATGAAAGTCCTTCTTTTTACCCGACTACGGCAAAGCCAAAGGAGGGTTATGATTTTGACTGGCTATGTATGTATGTTTGTATGTATGTATGTATGTGTGTATCTTCATCTGTTCCCTCATAACTTCTAATCTACTTATCGGAACTCGACATATGAGGTATCGTTAGAACCGTCTTAATTTTCCGCTGAACATAGGCTACGTGACGTGTCACAAAAAGCGATTTGGCGCCCTCTAGCGGACAAAAAATAAGGCTTAAAAAATAAAAATGGAGATAAATACGCCGTGTTTGGTATCATTTGAAAGGGCCTCATTTGTGCATTTCCAAAATATTGCTCAAATTTAAAATCACGCCCTCTAGCAAACAAAAAGTCAAGAGTAAAAAAAAATATTTAATACCAAAATTGTTTAAATAAAAAAAGTAAAAAACTAAAACCCGACTACGACAAAAAAAAAGACGCTGAAAAAGTATGAAACAAGATTTTCAGGATAGAACAAAAAGAAAAGCCGTAGTCACACGTTATAGGTACCAACCTAAACACTTTAATACCGTGTGACTACGGCTTTTCTTTTTGTTCTATCCTGAAAATCTTGTTTCACACTTTTTCAGGGTCTTTTTTGTCGTAGTCGGGTTTTAGTTTTTTACTTTTTTTTTTCGTGCTACAATATTGATTTTTGGCAGAGACGTAGTTTATAGTCAGTAGGCGTCTGCTATGAATTAATTTTGCGCCAGGGCCGGATTAGGGTGGTCTATGAGCCCTCATAAGTTTGTGTGAAAGTCCTTCGTTTTTCGTGCTAGTCTTGAATTTTGACGGGGACGTAGTTTATGGTGAGTAGAAGTTTGCTAAGATTTTGGTTCAGGGTCGGATTAGGAAGCTCTAAAGGCTCTCGCGAGTTTGTATGTAAGTTTGATTTTTGTAAGCTAAGCTAACAATTTTTTTTTGTGACGATCTGGACTAAGGGCTCCCGCAAGTATATAAATGAAATCCGTAGCGTTTTGGAGCCGAAAAATTGGTAGAGAGATAGAATATAGTTAAGACATGTATGTCTTTGTATGTGTGGGAACAGATTTTATGACAGGACCAGTTTAAGGGAATATAATCGCTTCGATTGGCATTTTGTCATTCGATTTGGCATAGTACATCCAGAGGCAGTCCCACACATACATACACGTCAAAATTTCCTCGCGAACGAAGTCGCGGGCAACGGCTAGTAAAATATAATATCTTCTTGGCTTCAGCACTATTCTTGGCTCGGGCTGTACCATTGGTTTTTCAACAGGTTATAAAATAATTTCAGTTATAATAATTCGTGTGCGGCTAGTAGCCGTGTTATTTATAAATCAATAGAGGACATCGCCATTTGTGCTATCACCACTTCACATTTATCTAGCTTGAGCTGTAAAACGATATGAAAGATGATATTTTTTATGTCATTTAGGTAACTACTTAGCATACGAAATGTATTTCGTAGACAAGAAATACGTTTTATTATGACAATGATAACAATCTTTCATCATGCAAGGTTTATTTCAGTCCCCGGAAACACATGGCTAAGGTACGCACAGAATCGGAAAGTGTCAGAAAAAAGGGGAGGCCTTCAGCAGTGGGTGATTCCGGGCTGATATGATGATGAAGTTTATTTTACCGACAAGGAGAAATATTTTTTTTAATAATACAATTCCAAAAATTTCGCGCCAATGCCTTTTTTTTATTTCTTCTGTAGCTGCAATGCAACGCACACATTCTACCAAAGAGTTCGGCATTCAGCGCGTTTAGTTCCATTTTTTAAAATAAAATTTTAATTTTACCTTGATATTACTGAGGAGGAATGAGTAAAAAGTAATAATGGAAATTTTGAGGATGAATGTAGAGATGGCTATATGAGCAGAGGACGACCAAAGAAACGATGGATGGAGTGTGTGAAGGATTATATGGCTAGAAAGGAGGTGACCGCTGAGATGACTAGTAATAGAGAAGTATTGAAGAAGATATATGCTGGGCTAGGCCCAAATAAATTGGGATAAGGGCAAAAGAATGATGATTACTCAGTTGCAGTAATGTTTATACTTTCTGTGTACATTCAGCTGCCACAGAGTCACTGAGTGACATCGTGGCAACTGTACAAAAATTAATGATTAACAATTTGGGTTCAGTCATCGCAAGGCCTCACCCATTTTCGCAGTATGAAGTTCACGATATCGATTAGATTGAACTCAAACTTGATAACAACGATATTCAGTTATTACAAGCAATACTACTTCAAACCTACATTTAAATAGTATTGTATCGTCTGTCTGTGATTCATTTATTGATTCTAGTACCCAAACAACACTATTCTAAAAACCTGTCTGTCAGACTGTTTTTGTGTTGTTTAGCTGTGATCTTTAATGGCATTTCCACTTGCTTGCGGCTTTAGAACAATCTTAGTACCTATGAATACTCCATATTTCCATATTATACTATTAAAAGTGTATTTTCTATTCCAGTATACAGAACAAATTTTGTATGGCCTACAGGTAGTTCCGGGTCTGGATGATTGGTGTAAATTTAGAAAAAAAGAACTGTTCATGCCTTAACGACTGAAGAAATTTCGACACTTGATAAACTGGAAAGTAGACCTGGGGTAAAAGTTTGGGAAATTGATCTTGGTATTATGTTACTGTGTGATGATTTCCGAACCCCACGGGTATAAGCCTTGAACAACAGCTAGTTTAAAAAAAAACACATTGTGTAGGTACTTAGCAGATTAGACAAAGGCAACGCCAAACCTGATAATGTTATGAAACACACAACAAATATATTGCCTGCTGGATTAAACGGTAGATAACTAATCAAATACCATGTACAATTATCACTATGTCGATATTTTATCATTTTAGAGTGATATAGGTTCTTTGTAAGACAGGACGCTTGTATCAAAATGAGTGTGAGGCCGTTGACACCCGCTCTTGCGGAGAAGGCTCGAAAGGAGTTGAACGAGGACCCGAAGAGGCTGCAAGCTGACCTGCAGAGTATCAAGGACTGGATAGCTAAGCAGCCACATCTCAATGCTAGGACAGGTGCGTACTGTGACAGTGATTGGAACATTGGATGATATTATATTGTGATGTAGTTTCTTCTTAATTTTTAAGTTAAATTGTGAGAAGAATACATGAAAACGTAATAGAGAAAGACTGATTCTAATTATCATTATTTATTGCCGATGAGTCTTAAACAAACTTGTAGTCACATTGTGTCTTGGGGTTATGAATTTATTATTAACCGAAGTAGAATTATTTCGTGAGTGTGTAAATGTATTTTCTCTGATATTTGGGATTCATTTGCATATTTTATAATTATCACTTGCTTCGGTGAAGGAAAACATTGTGAAGAACTAAGGTTCGGCACTATTACCAAACGATAACAAAGAACAATAAAAATCTGAACTGAAAGTTGATTATGTTTCCTTGGGATCTACTGTAGGTTTTGGTTTCAGATCACAGTTCTATTGTCCATATAATTATGTAATGGTAATAGAGAGGTCTGCTTTATAATGGCGTATTAACTAACAATAATATTATCGTTTCTGGCCCATTGCTGCGTTGTAAGAGGAGAAGCTGTGGGAAGGATACAGCTGTTTTTTCCTTTATTCGCGACTAGCTTTTGCCAGCGGCTTTTCCCGCGTGAGAAAGTCGATTTTCCATACAAACTTTCATCCCCTATTTAACTACTTTAGGGGTTGAATTTTGAAAAATCCTTCTTAAATCCTTGTCTACATTATAAAGGGAACCTCTGTGCAAAATTTCAGCCTTCTAGTTCCAAGGGTTTGGGCTGGGCGTTGATGAGTTAGTCAGTCAGTCAGTCAGGACTTTTCTTTTTATTTATTTATATAGATAATCATTAAATGGTTTGGTGTCAATGATGCCGTGACTTCTGACTTGAATTTGAATGGGAAAAAGGCAGGATGGTGATAGGTATGAATTGGAACTAATACTGTATTACACTTTTAATAACGCGTGTAATTCAAAGTTTATCGTTCGTAATCGGCTTATTTTTAGACGCCATAAGGAAATGAATGATTATTTAATTGTTAAGTCATACAAAAACATTATTTATCAAATTGTCGTTCGATAACTGCGATATCTTTAGTAGAATAAGGTTTTTTTTAGCAGTCAGGTTCTATCAGATACGTAATTCGTTTACCTTTACTACAGGAACTTTAAACGTTATTTCCAGATGATCAATGGCTGGTGGCCTTCCTCCGCGGTTGCAAGTTCAGTTTGGAGAGGACGAAAGAGAAACTGGACCTCTACTACTCCCTCCGCACTACAGCACCTGAACTGTTCCGGATCAAGCACACTGATCCCATTTTTGAAGAGATTTTGAGTCTAGGGTAATGTCTAATGTGTCAGGCCTTTTATTCCGCTGTCCTGTCATTACGGGTATCTACGGGTATATACCCATTTATTTGGAGCTTATCTGCTCCGACATCTCAATGCTCCTTCTTCCGCCTTCCGTTCTATATATCAGCTTAGTTAAGCTAGACTCTTGTTCGGGTAACATATTGTTTGTCATCATCATCTGTCAAGGCTTTTCCCAAGTGTCTGTTATTATTTAGTTTAGGATCTTCGGGCGGGTATCATATTGTGTGTACACCACTTAAACGCAAATTATCTGTCTTTTCCTCGGTAGTCCCTCTACTTTTAGGTATATTGTATATATATATATCTAGGTTCGTTCTCAAATGATCATAACGTGAATTGATTCTGTTTTCAGAGTGTTCACATTGCTCCCTAAGGCACCAGGACCTGACGCTCCACAGACAGGCATCTTCAAAATGGCGGCGTTCGACCCTGACAAATATAACATGATGGATATTATGTCCGCTACCAACGTCTTGATGAGGGTATGAAATTAATTAAGCTTTTAGCTATATTTATAAGAAGATTTTATAATTAATAATTTTATTTTATAAAATTGCACTTACAAAATGAAAATAAAAAGTATATGTAGGATCCACCAGTATTATTCCATCAGATTCAGACATTATGTGGGCAGAGTTTGGGTCTCGTGCAAACGAAAATACACTGGGTTGCGGTTCACTGGTTTTTATTCACTGGTTTTTATTTTAAATTACAAATTAGTTTCAACACCTCACAATCACAAGCACAACACTTATACTGGGTACAACGAATCGAGTACAGTTCCGGAATGTCTTCACACTGCGGCGATCAGGCATAGAATGACCTCCTCGCCGTCCTTATGAAACATCACGACTCTGTAGAAGCCATGGACGTATAATAAGTCCATGGTAGAAGCGCGCGCAGATCACGTGCTGTTAAAATGGCGCGCTTGCGATTCGTTTCTTGTCCGTACTGTTGACCGGATGCGACATATACATTTATGGAAAACAAAAACTAAATGTGGCACTCGGAGACTGCCGCGGTAAAGCTATTGCATAGCATTTTTATCAACAGCAAATAATTAATTATTTAATTTGACAACCTCAGTTGACAACCTTGTTATTTTCCGTAACCATAGCAACCTGGTTGAATACTGAATCTTGAATATTTTCGTTAGGGAATTTGTGGATTCGCTCTCCACGCTCAAGGCCCGCGATGGAAGCTATGCAATAGCTTAATAATTTTCATAAAAGCTGGTCGCATGAATAGAAAAGACTAAAGAAGAACTATACGCAAACAAACTTTTATGGTAACCATTCGTGTCCGCTCTATGAACCGTTGAAGCGTTTCCTCGTGTGGAGACGATCCTGGCTGTAGGGTTAAGTTATGTCTGTCATAAAAATGTATTGTCACCAGAACCAAAGGTGTGTGCAAAATTTCAATTATCGGTTGGGGGAACTGGTTTGAAATTCACTTGCAAGATTTGGCCAATATGGTTTATAGTCCAGTCATTTTAGGTTTTATCTGCGGAATCATTCGGAAAAATCGACATTGATATCGTGCCGGCTAAACATTGATATCGTGCCGGCTAAAGAAGTTATGGTCACAAAAATCGTTTTTTTGCAAATATCTCGTCGGTTTTTCGCTATTTTTGTATGTAAGATCAATATTGTAGAGAAATAAATTCCTTACAACTTTTGAATCATTTTTTTTTTTAAATTTAATGATATATAAAATAATAAATAATGATTAGAAATAAAAATGATCTAAGAAACATACTAAAAAGGCCAGTTAAATAAAAGCTTTTAAAACTTCCCCATTTCGGAATTAGATTTTGTGAACTAATAGTAGATTATTGCATCGAGCACAAAGTAATTTATAATTGCACCGAATGCCTGATTTAGAGCCCGAGCGTGAGCGAGGGCTCTAATCAAACAGGCACGAGGGCAATATAAATTACTTATGGCGAGGTGCATAATCTGCTTTTCTTTCAACTATTACCTATAGGAATAGTAGATAAAAGAAACTCATATCAAACAGTTAAAAGATTTTCTATAACACTGTCGGCTTCATTTAGAATGTTTTCCGGAGTTAATGTGTCGCTAGATGATTCCATTTTAATTCGAAGACGAAACACTCAAAATCAGATAGTATCACACTTTATCGTTTCCAAAAATCACTTATTTTAAATTTCTTTTGACTCCGGAAAACATTCTAAATGAAGCCGACAGTGTTATAGAAAATCTTTTAACTGTTTGATATGAGTTTCTTTTATCTACTATCTGTAGGTAATAGTTGAAAGAAAAGCAGATTATGCACCTCGCCTTAAGTAATTTATATTGCCCTCGTGCCTGTTTGATTAGAGCCCTCGCTAACGATCGGGCTCTAAATCAGGCACTCGGTGCAATAATAAATTATTTTGTGCTCGATGCAATAATCTACTAATATTAGTTAACTATAAAAATTAGTACCTATTAATTTTCTTGTTTAAGGTCTCAGAGTCCCTCTGTAAAAAAATAAAACGAAGCTTTGTACTTTTTCAGATAGTCTTGAATGATGACGACCACGCCACAGTCGTTGGTGGGCAGAGCATCATCGATTTAGAAGGAGTAACAATGGGACACTTCATGCAGATGACGCCACTCAACATGAAGAAGATGGTCACGCTGGGACAGGTACGGTTTTAGCTTTTTGATGAAGCAAAAGACAATTTCCACTTTTGAAAGTTAGGCCTTCTCGCTTTGGGATACAGCTTCCAGTAAGTCGGAACGGATTGGTGGTACGGAAAGAAATACGCATATTCGCAAAACAGTCTCCATTCGTTGGTACCAGAGATCCTGTAAATTTATGAAAGCACCCAGTGAGCTTTCCATGCAATTTAAAAGAAGTTATTTTGGTCATTAGAACTAACGTGCTTAATAATACTTTACAGGATGCGTCGCCGATGCGTATGAAAGGGACACATTACTTGAACACTCCGGCCGGTTTTGAAACAGTTTTCAATGCAATCAAAGGGTTGCTTAATGAGAAGAACAGAACCAGAGTAAGTTCTTTATATTAAAATAACATCATAATATACACTCCTTTGCAAAAAAAACGGGCACCTTAGGAAATTTACGTTCTAAGGTCGATTTGAGTTAATTCAATGAAATTTAATTGTTTGACGTAGTCTGTATACTTATAATCGTGTAAATTAATACGCGTGAAGTGAACTGTGGCAATTTAAAAAAAAAATCTATGAATTCTTTAAAACCGATGTACACGGCCAAACAATAAGAAGTGGTCGGCAATAAAGACAAGAAGATTTTTTTACTTTGTTTAATTAAATAAAGTTACAAATGTATTAACCTAATAACGAGTGTGACCTCCTCTTGCCAAAATCACAGCTTGAATCCTTCTGGGCATGCTTTCCACGATGTTTTTAATGACGTTTTGAGGAATACGTTCCCACTCTTCTGCAATGACTCTTTTTAGCTCCCTGATGTTTTGTGGAGCATGTTGCACTGATCTTACCCGTCTCTTTAGAACATCCCAGACATGCTCAATTGGATTGAGGTCAGGACTTCGAGCTGGCCAATCTAAACGACGGATCCCAACTTCTTGCATGTACGCTTCCACGTCGCCAGAACGGTGCGGGCGAGCATTGTCGTCCATAAAAATGGAATCTTCCCCAAGTGCAGTCAATGCGGGTTGTGCATATAGAATTAGGACTTCCATTATGTACCGGTGTGCATTTAATGTTCCATTTTCTATGAGAACTAACTCCGTACGCCCCTTCGAATTAATTGCTGCCCAAAACATAACGGAGCCTCCGCCATAAGGAGTGATTTCTTCGAAACACACTTCCGCATAGCGTTCCCGTGGTCTTCGTAGCACTCGCTGGCGTCGGTCCTCTCCACACAAAGAGATTCTAGCTTCATCAGAAAACAATACTTTATTCCAGTCCTCCAGAGTCCATGAAGCACAGTTTCGAGCAAACTGAAGTCGAGCAACACGGTGCTCACGGAGTAATTTAGGTCCCCGAGCCGGGCGGTAACTCCTGATATTGGCAGCCAAAAGCCTCCTCCTGTCGGTCCACAAGCTAACTTCTACTCCTCTTACTTCTTCAAGGCTCTTCTTCAGGTCCACATTTGACGCCTTACGATTCCGCAAGGCCTGACTCACCAAAAAGCGGTCATCTCTTGGTTCTGTGCGTCGTTTTCTTCCCGAACCGGGTCTTCTTTTGACCGAACCGGTCTCTTGATACCGTTGCCAAGTCCTCTGGACAGTTGAACGACTCACATTTAGCCGCTGAGACACGTAAGTTTGCGAACAACCTTCTTCAAGTAGGGCTATAATTTTACTGGCCCTTATCGCTTTATCACTCATGTCAAAAAGTGGTATTTAATGTAAAAAGAAAGATAAAATTGTTTAATTTGCAGAAAATATCCAAAAAGTTTTAAAATTTTAGTAATCAGTAATAAAATCGTTTCAGCAATTCGCGCCATTAGTAAAGCAATTTTACAATAATCTACAATAATCATTATTTTCCTTTTGTTAATTTCAAAATTTAAATTTGGAACGTACAGAATCATGCCAGGATTCTTCAAATAACATGCCAATACATCGTCAAATTAATAAAACCTCTTACTTGTCCTTCTTCATTGAAGTAGAGAAAAAAATATGAAGTGCCCGTTTTTTTTGCAAAAGAGTTTATACACACTTCGCAAAGTTGCAACCGTTGTTTCACTTGAGAAACAACGATTGCAACTTTGACATACTAGATAATAATTATGATTTCCAAAATAGTAGTTTCGTTATGTAACATGAAAATGAAATCAATACACAGTATGCCAAAATTGCTTCTAAACGTTGATAAGTGTATGTTTGGTGCTCGTGGTCTGTAATGAAGTATACCCATTGTACTAGTTATGTTTAGATCCCATGTCATATGTGGCGACCCTGGCCATACGTCTGGGCTCAATTTCAGGCTCAGCCACTATTGAGAAAGTGCCTGATGGGAAAATACAACAACGCTTTGCCAATGGGCAAATCGTTGTTGTGTTTGAGGAGGTCTTGGGTCAAGATCATGCTCACATTACCCTCATTAATTAAAAGTATTAAAAATAATAATTTATGTCTATAGAGCTAGTAATAATTTTTTGCATTTTATTTTTGTAGCTGTACGTCCATAACAAAAATTACGAAGCAATGTATAAATACATCCCTAAGGAGGTGTTGCCTGCCGAGTATGGAGGCACCGCGGGCACAAAGCAGGAAATTATAGGTAACCATAAACTCAAATACATACATACTGCTACAATCAAAACTATATATATATAATAATGATACCTTCATGTTAAGAAGTACTGATAGAATCCTGTTCTTTCTGTTCCGTGGATAGAATGATAAATGTACCAATCACCTTGCTATTGGCGGGAAAAAAAACCCACAATCACCATTAAAGTTTTTTTTTTTAATTGGGCTTCCACTCTTAAAATTCTTTGTTACTGAACAGTTTTTATACTGAACAGTCTTTTGAGGTTTTTATCACTCGATTCATAGTAAAAAATAAGTCTATGATAATTTTCAGATCACTGGAGAAATAAGGTGAAGGAGTACAGTTCCTGGCTGGAAGAAGACTTTACTTACGGCACAGACGAATCAAAGCGAGTTGGAAAACCTAAGACTGCTGAGGATATATTCGGAGTAGAAGGTTCTTTTAGACAACTTCAGGTCGATTGAACATTTTTTAAATATTTTTGTACTGAAATAAAAAAAAAATTGTTTTTCATCGAAGTTGTATGATTTTCTTATCAAATCAAATAATTTATTCGCATCTTCTTCTTATCGTGTAGGCAGTAAGGTCTAAAGGCCTCGCACACCCTAGACTCAGAGCTTCTAAACCGCCTCAAGGGCCTCTGACATGGTTTGACGACCGCCATTTGGCGGCCGGGACCACCGACTTATACGTGCCTTCCGAAACACACTTATTATCAGACAATCAGGTGATTCAAGCCTGCAATGTCCTAGGCAAACTGGAAACAACTTTACTAAGTATATATACTTCCCGTGGGAATCGAATCCACGACCGGGTCACAAGGTAAACGCCTAAACCACACCACCACAGAGGCAATATGGGTACATAGATGGTACATAAGTGCATTACATAATACAACAATTAGGATCCTCATAAATTAACCATTAAAATTGCTGGTATGCGAAACTTTGAACTACATACCAACTTAGGTATGTAGTTCAAAATGAAAATGGAAAATTGGTACCCAATATTCTATTTTAAGTTTACTAGTTCTTATTGACCTGATTGGTACATAGTACGTTCTATAGATATTATATATTATTAAAATATAATATAATAAATTGTCTATTCTTATAACTAGAAATTCCTGGGTTGTGTAGAAACATTTATTGACTAACTAGGCGTACAATTTTTTACGGCATAAACTTATGGGGCTAAGGTCTTTCAGTTCACTAGGTAATTTGTTGAATAATGTTATTGACATAAAGTAACAGTTTCTTAAACAGATCAGTTATTATGTTCGGCAAGAGAAAACTATGATAACGGGTATTAAAATTAGATACTGGTGTGTTTTGATAAAGATACAAGATTCAAATATACATGGACGGTGCTGTTAGTTAATTTAGTTTTTGGAACAAAGTTATTATACATGAAGTTAAAGAATCAACGTTACAAAGTGCGTAAATGCACTGTTTTTTTGTCAGGAATACTCTATTCTACTGAGCCACCACATAATAGAATACGAGTACCAAATCGTAGGTTTGGAGGCTACATATCCGTGATAGGCTTGTAAAGCTGTTTTTTGGCTGGAAATACGTGTGAGACGTCAAATAGTGTAAACACACTTGTTTATTTTGTTGCAGACTTTATTTATGTGAAATTTTCATGAGATTTGACTATCTTTTGACGTTCCAAGGAAAACTATACTAGCAGGATGTGCCATGTTATCGTACAAAATGATGATTTGTCACGTTATTCAAATCGTTGATGTATAGTAGAAATAGAAGTGGGCCTAATATACTTCCTTGTGGGACTCCAACTCTGTTATATTCAAATTTAGAGTTATAGGAGAATTCTGGACTCTCGTTATTAATATTGTTCATTTCTGCATATTGTTGCGTATGTGAGGTAACTTTATAACTATTTATGTGCTATACCGCGAATCCCGTAAGCATAGGCTTTGTCGGAGAACATTGCGCATTAATAAAGTCAAGTTTTTCAAAGATATTGTTTTTAGTTTCTGAAACTATGTTGTTTTGATTTGAGTATATTGAACTTATTTAGGTTAGCGACTGGCTGTTGCACTGCGCGTCACGGGTTCTATTCCCGTACGTTAGTTCCGGATCTGCCTGTGTGTGTGTATGTCAGCTTAAAAAATACTGTTCACGCCTTAACGACTGAACGGAATTCGAAGTTTGGTAAATTGGAAAGAAGACCTGGGTTAGGATTTTGGACAATTATGTATTAGGAAATACTAACTTTTAATCTCGGTAGTACGTTACTGTGAGCTGATTTCTAAACAACACATTGGAACACCCTCGGACAAAACATAGTTTTATTACACTACATTTTTATTAGACAGAGGCAACGCAAAACCTGATAATGTTATGAGACACACAGCAAATATATTGACGGATTGTACGGGTGGATTAAACGTTAGATAACTAATCAAATACCATGTACAATTATCACTATGTCGATATTTTATCATTTTAAAGTGGTATAGGTTGTCTGTGAGACAGGACGCTTGTATTTCAAAATGAGTGTGAGGCCGTTGACGCCCATTCTAGCAGAGAAGGCTCGAAAGGAGTTGAACGAGGACCCGAAGAGGCTGCTAGCTGACCTGCAGAGCATCAAGGAATGGATAGCTAAGCAGCCCCATCTCAATGCTAGGACTGGTGCGTACTATGACAATGATAGGAACATTAGATGATATAACGTATCTCGTCGTTTCTTAATAATTTGTATGCCATATTCCGGGAGGAATGTACAAAACATAATAGAGAAAGAGTAATTCTAATTATCCTTATTGCCGCTGTCTCAAACAAACTGGTAGTCACATTGTTTTTTGGGGTTTATGATTAACCGAAGCAGACATATTTCGTGAGTTTGTATATGAATATTTCTTAGATTATTCGGATTTATGCATTTTGTATTTACAAAATGTTCACAAGTGAACCTAAGTAGAATGGGAAAACGGCAGGATGATGATAATGTATTGTAAAAAATACTGCAATACTACACTTTTAGTGTATTATATTCAACAATTCCATTTAATTCAAGCAACAAGATCCATAGTCTTAGTAACAAGGTTACAACTATGTTACTAATACACTTACAATAACAAAAATAGAAACAAATTGTGAAATGTGCAAGGTGACAGGCCTGGCCGAAACCTTCACTGAACCTTCCTTCAATAGGCGAAGTTCACAAACGCACAATCAAATCTGCTTGCTATCATGCGTCTAATGTTAAGTTTATCGTTCGTAATCGGCTTAGTTTGAGGCGCAATCATAAGGAAACGAATGATTGTTTAATTGTAGTAATCTTTGGTTGACTAAGTTTGTTTTTAACATCAGATACCTAATTCGTTTAAATTGATTAAGTGCTATTCAACATTTCAGTTTAACACGTTAGTCGATTGAAAAATTGCACTGAATCACATGCATGCCTACTTGACATAAGCTCTTTCTTGAATGGATTTGAGGGAGGCCTTTGACCAAAAATAGGACTAAGCAAAAATGCATACTGTGTATCTTTAGCGAAGCGTGATTGTGTATCTTTAGAATCGTGCCTTTGTATCTTCAGGAGCGTAGCGAAATTAAAAAATAACGTCCTCCATCTTACTTTTTTGGACATATTTATCCTTATTTAGGAGAATTCTTGATTTTCGTCCAACGTTATTTCCAGATGATCAATGGATGGTGGCCTTCCTTCGTGGGTGCAAGTACAGCTTGGAGAGGACAAAAGAGAAGCTGGACCTCTACTACTCCCTCCGCACTACAGCACCAGAACTGTTCCGGATCAAGCACACTGATCCCATTTTTGAAGAGATTTTAAGTCTAGGGTAATAAACCTGGACTTTTATTCTAGTATCCTGCCATTATACCCATTTATTTGGAAACGCCACAGCTTATCTACTACGACATCTCAATGCTCCTTCCGTCTTCTGTACTGTATATCAGCTTAGGCATGCGACTCCGTTCCGACTCACATTTGGGTGACATCTTTTCCCAAGTTTGTTGCGGTCGACTTCCAGTCAGACAAATAACAGCAAGTCTGACAACCATTCTTACCAAAGGGTATCTTAATACGGTATTACGATACCCAGTATTAACTGTGTTGTGGAGGTCAGATAGGCGACTGCCTATCTGACCTCCATGCTCCATGCTCCATGTAAAATACTGGTATTCAGCTGCATCCCGTTCGATGGGAAGCTGACCCCAACATAGTTCGGAAAAGGCTAGGCAGATGATGATCTTTTAAACGAAAAATACCTGTCGTTTCATTGGTGGTCCCTCTACTTTTATATAGTGAATATCCGAATTCGTTCACAAATATAATTTGTTTTTTTTTCAGAGTGGTCACAATACTTCCTAAGGCACCAGGACCTGACGCTCCACAGACATCCATCATCAAAATGTCGTTGTTCGACCCTGAAAAGTACCACATGTTGGACATTATGTCCGCTACCAACGTCTTGATGAGGGTATGCACTATGCACTTGACAGTTACGCCCGTGACTTTCGCCCGCGTTATATTATTATAAAAATCATCATCATCATCATCAGCCTATAATATTCCCACTGCAGGGACTGGACACGCGGGCCCAGTGCGGATTGGTAGATGTCACATGTCTTCGAATATTATAAAAATAAAACAATTAATTATAAATCTGTCTAAAAATAAGCTTTTATAAAGTACTAGCTGATGCCCGCGGCTTCGTCCGCGTGAATGTCGGTTACCGCGACCGATGTCGGTTATCGCGACCAAAAGTAATCTCTTCATCCCTCCCTTTCAACCCTTTTATCGCACCAAAGGTGAACGCGCACCCAATAGATGGCGCTGTATGTCCGGAATAAAGGGGATAGAACCAATGTGGCATATCAACCTGTCCGCCATTTTGTTTTTTTTTCGAAATCGCGGCCCACGGTGAAAGTGGTATGTATGGATAGAAGACATATAGACGAACAAAAAATGTTCAGTAACATGGTACCCAAAGTGTCACGTTACCGAGATATTTGAAGTTAAAGATCGACAAACGAGTACAACGACATTTATTAAATATTTTTTTAAATAGCCTTTTTACGTGTTTGGGCGTTAAATTATATCCAAATAATAGTTCCCAGGTTGATTATTGTTATACGCACATTGAAATCTCATTGAAACGCTATGTAATGTCAAAAAATTGTTTTCTCGTGCTCCTAGTAGTATGTAATGTACCTACTCTCTTTCAATAACCAGTAATAATAATAATCAACGCCTATAGTCTCCTATAGGCACGTAAAAGGTCTAATTTTTATGTGGTCATTGCACTGATTTGTCCATCTTTACCTTCAAATATCTCGGTAACGTGACACTTTGGGTACCGTGTTGCTTGACATTTTTTGTTCGTCTATATGTCCTCTATCCATGCATACCACTTTCATCGTGGGCCGCGATTTCGAAAAAAAATCAAAATGGCGGTGGGTCGATATGCCAGCTCCCATACAAAAAAGTTCAAACCCCTTTATTTTTTATTTTATTTTTTGTAATAAAAACTATCCTATGTCCTTTCTCAAGTTCCAAACTATGTCTGTACCAAATTTCACACAAATCGGTTCAGTAGTTTAGGCGTGAAGCAAAGACAGACAGACAGACAGAAAGACAGACAGACAGACAGAGTTACTTTCGCATTTATAATATTAGTTAGGATACACGACAAGTTTTTGTGAAAACAATTTCGTGTCTGCAGTATAAATTTTGGAGACGATCCTGGCTGCAGGGTTAAGAATTAAGATAATAGTATGTCTGCCATAAAAAAATATTGTTACCAGAACCAAAGCGTGTGCAAAATTTCAATTCAATCGGTTGGGGAGACCGGTTTTAAATTCAATTGCAAGATTTGACCAATATGTTAACGAACAAACAAACAGATGTCATTGCTTTAATAATTAATTTAGAGTAAAATATTTAAAAAAAGAGAAAAATAAATCGAAGCAAATGTGTTTTTCAGATAGTCTTGATGGATGACGACAACGCCACAGTGGTTGGTGGGCAGAGCATCTTAGATTTCGAAGGAGTGACGGTTGCACACTTCATGCAAATGACACCAGTCACTATGAAGAAGATGGTCACGTTGGGACAGGTAAAGCTTTTTGATGAAGCAAAAGTGAATTTCCACTTCCAGTAAGTCTGGAACGGATCGGTAGGTATACCGAAAGGCCATACCTTTCGGTAGGTTGTAGGTGCTCACTCATAAAGAAACATGAATATTTGTAAAACAGTCTTGATTTATTGTACCAAACTACCAGAGAACCTCCAGCAAGCAAGCACCCAGTGAACTTTTTATGCAATTAAAAACTAGTTATTTTGGTCGTTAGAACTACTTAACATGCTATAAATTAATTTTCAGGATGCGTCGCCGATGCGTATGAAAGGGACACATTACTTGAACACTCCGCCAGGTTTTGAAACAGTTTTCAATGCAGTTAAAGCATTGCTTAGTGAGAAGAACAGAACCAGAGTAAGATTTTACACTAAATACGATATTAAAATAACATCACATTTGTTATAGTACAGTCACGAGCAATAATATGTAAACACTTCTCAAAGTTTGGTGGGAATACAATAACGCTTTGCCCATTAGCGATGCCCGATCTTGACTCAAGACCTCATGCTCACATTACCTTCTTCTTATGTCAATAGAGCTAGTAATAATTATTTACATGTTATTTTTTGCAGCTGTACGTCCATAACAAGAATTACGAAGCAATGTATAAATACATCCCTAAGGAGGTTTTGCCTGCCGAGTATGGAGGCACCGCTGGCACAAGGCAGGAAATTATAGGTAAACATAAACTCAAATATCCATACCGCATCTTGCTAATCATAAATAAGGGTTCCTTGTTGATCATGGAACCCTAAAAAATGACACTTATTAAAATGATACGTTCTTCCTCTTAGCGTTTCGCAATAAATTGAGTCAGGCCAGAATTTTTCGATATTTTCATGACAAGTACTGATAGCTGATAACACAAGCTCCCAAACACCAAAGTTTTATATTTAAAATTGGGTTTCAACTCTTAAAATTCTTTGTATACAATGGGTCTATGATAATTTTCAGAACACTGGAGGAGTAAGGTGAAGGAGTACAGTTCCTGGCTGGAAGAAGACTTTACTTACGGCACAGACGAATCAAAGCGAGTTGGCAAACCCAAGACTGCTGAGGATATGTTCGGAGTAGAAGGTTCTTTTAGACAACTGCAAGTCGATTGACAATTTTTAGATATTTTTGCACTGAAATAATAAAAAATATTATTTTTTACCGAAGTTGTATGATTTTCTTATCAAATCAAATATGAAATTTAAGTGTATCTGCTGTCTCTGCCGTCACGTTTGTTTATTGGTGTAGTGACTGAGCGATTGGCTGCTGCACTGTGCGACGCAGGTTCAATTCCCGTACGTTAGTTCCGGGTTTGGCTGTGTTTAAGTGTATGTGAGGTTAAAACAAAACTGTTCACGCATCAACGGCTGAACGGAATTCGAAGCTTGGTAAACTGGAAGGTAGACTTGGGCTAGGTGTTTGAACAACTATTATGAGTTAATATCTTTTGATCTCTGTGGTACGTTACTGTGGGATGATTTCAGAACAGGAACAAAAGCTAATTTAAAAAAAATGTATCATGTACATAGCAGATTAGACGAAGGTTACGCAAAACCTGATAATGTTATGCAAAACGCAACACATATATTGCCTGCTGGATTATTCGGTAGATAACTAATCAAATACCCTGCACAATTATCACTATGTCGATATTTTATCATTTTAGAGTGCCATAGGTTCTTTGCGAGACAGGACGCTTACATCAAAATGAGTGTGAGGCCGTTGACACCCGCTCTTGCGGAGAAGGCTCGTGTGGAGTTGAACGAGGACCCGAAGAGGCTGCAAGCTGACTTGCAGAGTATCAAGGACTGGATAGCTAAGCAGCCTCATCTCAATGCTAGGACAGGTGAGTACTGTGACAATGCTCCTATATGAATGATGTAACGTTACATTAACACGTTCACTGCGCCATCATTTTCAAAAATCTTTCAGCTGGTGCTTTGGAGACCTAAAAGATCTCGAAACTAACCTACCCTTTGGTGCGTTTGAGACCTAATCAGTCTCCTAAAAATACAGTTTTGAAAATAATTTATATCTTCCAAGAAACCAATGACATAATATTTTGAAGTTTTTGTGGGTCAAGAGAGGCTATTGCTCTACATTTTGCTAGGTTCGCACGCAGTTATGACATTAGAATAAACTATATAATAAACCGAAGATAGTTCAATATGTGTAGTAAAGTAGTGATGGGAATAAAATAATATCGATTGAAAAAGTTTTATTAAAAGTGTTTTTCATTAAAACATGGTAAGCACATTGATTGTTTGCATTGCGCGCAAATGGTAATAACTCTTTTGGCTTTTTTAGAAGCGTCAGTGAGCTGTTGAATGTACGTCGTAATTTTTCGTAACAACCCACACAACGTCTTTTTTTGTTGCCACTTTGGAAAACATGATCTGTACATCTTACTTTGGGAAATTCTGTAATAAAATGCATTATTTATATAAAAAGCATGCACCCACATCACGAATAAATGCAATGGAGTCAATTTTATTAGTTTTTCTAATAGTGAAAAGTTATTCGAGTGTCGTAAATGTATTTTTGACCTTGGTCTGTTGTTGCTTTAAAAAAATATATGGTGGTATTAAATTGATGACCTTTTTTGAAATGGGAAGTTCAGAAGCAATATCTGATCACGTTCTGAATATTTAAAAGTCAAAATGCAAAGTTTTTTCAACTTTTGTATGGCGGCCATAGGGCAGAATAACAGCAAAAACCACAATTTTTAATATATATTTTATTTTGAATTTAAATATTCAGAATGTATTCAGTTATCGCTTCTGTACTTCCTCTTTAAAAAAATGACGTGAATTTAATTCCATCCTATATAATAATATGTACATTGCCATGGGACATCTGTATAGTTCACACATTAAAGGTGGATTTCACAGGTCTCTTGTAAGTTTACTATAGCAACGTTTACGTGTCGATGCTAGGACAACACTAAATCGAGTCACGCGGCGCCCGCGCCGCCCACCCTCCCTCTCTTGCGTCTACGAGGCGTACGATTTCACGAGTACCGACAGGTCTCCTAACGCAAGGAATGGAAATAATTTTTAGCGTTAGGGACCTAATCCATCTCTTATATTTTTTATGTCCTTGAATTCACCTTTAAATAGGAAGCAAATAATATGTATATTTGTCTTACTCATACTTAAAGAACTTTACACGTTAGAGCCTCCCGCAAGGAGTGAAACAACACGATTATAGTCAACGCACAATACAAAAGTCCTGCAAGAGATCTGATAGATCTCGTAATGCAACGAACGTGATAAGGAAACAAATGTTGAATAGAAAATGGATATACATAGTTTGTTAATAGATTTTACGCCCATTTGTGGTAGGAATATACAAAAGCAGAGAAATACTAAATTAATATTAATATTATTAAAATCATATCTGGTGGTAATTATGGCCAATGAGTCTCAAACTGATGTCACATTGTTTCTTGGGGTTGATTTTAACTAGCCGTGACGTATGACAGGGGAGATTAGAAACAGGAAAATGTGTTGCACCGACCCCAACTTGAAAAGGACAGCAGTGGCACGAACATGATGATGAAATAAAAATGTTTTTTAACGAATGAGTAATTAATAAATGCATCACACTTTTTGTGTGTGATGCGTCTAAAGTTAAGTTTATCGTTCGTTATCGGCTTATTTTTAGACGCGATTATAAGGAAATGAATGATTATTTAATGGTTAAGTCATACAAAACATTTCTTATCAATTTCGTATCACCAAAAATTGCCGTTCGATAGCTGCGATATCTTTAGTTGACTAGGGTTTGTTATTAGCATCAAGTTTGATCAGATATTTCGTTTACATTTATTGTACAAGGTTTATTTTAAAGGTTTGTGACAGTAATTTCTGACCAAGAAGTTTTAGAACATTTTAGTCTATTGAAAAATTCACTTAATCACATGGTCACTGAACACCTACTTGACATGAGCTCTTGGAAATAATTGAGGGAGGCGTTTGCCTAGCAGTGGGACATTTAAGACTAGACAAATAAAAAATGTAGGTATACTTGTTAGCTGTGTGAATTTGGTGAATTTCGGAATTAGCCTCACCCTCTATTTTGCTTTTTTTAAGTACATTATAATTATTACTAGTTTGAGAATGGTTTAGATTTATAATTGGACCCGGTAGGTGGTGCTGCTGTACGGGCAGGACGATGTCTGCCAGGTCCGTCAGTATTACCTAAGTTTCTTGTACCGTTATTCGGGCGCCAATAGATCCTTGTTAGTCTCTATCTACATGGACATAATCCTCTTTATTAAGGAGAGTTTTTATTTTGGTCAAAAAATATTTCCAGATGATCAATGGCTGGTGGCCTTCCTCCGCGGTTGCAAGTTCAGTTTGGAGAGGACGAAAGAGAAGCTGGACCTCTACTACTCCCTCCGTACTACAGCACCTGAACTGTTTCGGATCAAGTACAATGATCCCATTTTTGAAGAGATCCTGAGTCTAGGGTAATGTGTCAGATATTTTTTTCTTCTATCCTGTCATTATACTCATTTACTTGGAATTGCCACAGGTTATCTTCGCCGACATCTAAATGCTCCTTATTCCATCTTTCGTGTGTTCACCTGTCCAAAGATCTACCTAGGCAAGCACGGCTTATGCTAAAGTATTTCACGATCTTCGGTTACCATATTGTGTGTGGCACCTCTTAAACGTAAACGCATTGATTTTGTTTTCAGAGTGGTCACAATACTACCCACGCCAGCAGGATCTGGCGCTCCACAGACATCCATCATGAAAATGGCGTTGTACGACCCTGACAAGTACCATATTTTGGACATTATGTCCGCTACCAACATCTTGATTGGGGTATGCACTTGATTGATTTTGTTAACAATTTCTAAATATGCGGACGTGATTGCACTTCAGGATGTTTTTTTTAAATTTACTTAAACATATTTATAGTAATACAGGTTCGTGTTTGTTTGTACCATTAGACCAGAGATGGTTTGTTTTGGCATTAATAAAATAAAATGGTTATTAATTGAACCATAACTTTAATACATTGAAGTGAATGAAGTCAAATTGATATATGTTTGGCAATTATATTATTATTTGCATTTTTTGTTTTACGACTCATCTCAGCCCGTTTACCATTCCGTAAAAAAATTAAAACGAAACAAATGTGTACTTTTTCAGATAATCCTAAATGATGATGACAACGCCACAATCACTGGTGGGCAGAGCGTCATAGATTTAGAAGGAGTAACGATAGGACACTTCATGCAGATGACGCCAGTCACCATAAAGAAGATGGTCACGCTGGGACAGGTAAGGCTTTAGCTTTTTCATGCTGCAAAAGCGATTTCCCACTTCTGGAACTTAGGCCTTCCACCTTTGGGAAACTGCTCCCAGTAAAAGTAAGTACCTACCTATTGGTCGGAACGAAGTGCCGGTGGGTGTAATAGTCGCAGTATTTGAGTAGGCGCTCGCACATAAAAAAAAACGTGCATAAATTGATTTTTTCAAGCATCTCATTGCTTAAAAGGTGACCTCCAAATCGTGTTTGCTGTAACCAATTGTAATTGAAATAAACATTTTTATTTATTTTTTGGTAC